>JAOEGL010000003.1:224076460-226636460 GCA_034509955.1 Urosaurus nigricauda
CGTGGCACTGATTTTTCCTGTTTGAGTACTCATGAAAGATGCAAGCAGGCAGGCAGGTGTTTCATTTTTCTTAAACATTTTTATCCCACTGATACACACACTCAATACCTTTCAGGATTAAAAATATATCAGTTTAAAATAACACCATTTGAAAGCACTCTGCTGCATTAAAAAAATACTGTAACAGAATCTTAAAGATGCGAATAGCCTGAAGACCAGATAACTTAGTCTAGTGCCCAATTATTATCTTGTTGAATTTAATTGTCCACATTTGCATAGGATTTTTGCTAACATATTCATTATTCCTTGACCTTTGTATGACTTCATTTTTCTTCCACACCTGTCTTTTAAAACTCATTGCAAATTATTGTGATAAGGCTATAGTCCTATCATTGAGGAACTGGAGTGGGTTGATGGTGTTTTACCCTTCATTTCTCTATCTGGCTCCTAGCTGGATCATTAGAGGAATAAAATCCTGAAAACTTAAGTGTGATCCACTAAGAAGCTTTTTATTAATTTTATTTTTATAATATTTTTAATATGTGTGTACACACACATATTCACATGCAGGTAGTATATCCAGGAGTCATACATGTCAACATTGTAGCATGTTTTGGCCTCAGAAATTGGCCTCAGAAGTTCACAGCAAATTTGAAAGATTTATTTGATTGATTGATTTATATTCCCCCTTTCTCTCAGTATGAGATCAAAGCAGCTGTTAAAAGGTTTGTATACCACGATCACCGCGGCTGATGTTACAACATCTGAACTGTACAGAATACTTCTGTTTTCTCTAGACAGGTAGTGGGGAAAGTGGCATGACTTTTGGTTTGCACACAGTTGTAGCCTCTAGAGGACATATGGGATGAAAAAAGCGCGCACACGCACACACATACACAATCCTTGTCACAGTTGCCCATCAATATATTATGGACAAGTAGTCATGCTATTCTGCTGCAGCAAAAAACAACACAGTCCCATAGCCCCTTAAATCTAACACATTTATTGTAAGAGTCCTAATTGATTAAATAAGAGTCCTAATTGGTTGTACATATAGGGGCTTTCTAGATTGGCAGGAAAGTGTGACATGAAGTTGTCTTTTCCTTAATGCTTAGCAGCTGCACCACAGCCTTTAGATGGAGCTGCGCTGTTCTGCAGTTTTTAAAAAAGAAGCTGGGAAAACCAGCACCTTTTTAAAGGCGATTCTTCTCCTCTAAAACGCAAAAAAAAAAAAAAAAAAAAAAGTTTTCATGGCACACTTTCCCTTTTTCTCATCTAAAGGCTAGAGTTTCATGCAGTCATGAACACACTTCTTTTTGCCAATCTAGAAAGCCCATTAGTTTGTTAGTAAATTTATTAGCCTTTCCCTTAGCCGTAGAAACAAAGCTTTCTTGAAGGCCACTCCTAGGCTTTGGAATGTCCTCTTCAAGGAGCATAGGATGGCCTACTCCTTCTAACAACAAGTGAAGATTTTTCTGTTCCAAAAGGCTTTTAGGAATTGATTGCAAATGTTTTAATTGAGTGCTGCATTGCTTATTTTTATCTTTTGTCTTCTAATGGATTTGTTTTTAGTTGTTTTTAATTCTAAGGATAATTTGTTTTCATTTTAACAACAACTTTTATATGTTTTCACTTATACCCTTGTAAGTGCTTTTTACCTTTAACTGTTTTAACTTTTAAAAGCAGCCTTGAAAAGGTAGGTTATAAGTGAATATGTTGCTGTTATTATTGAGGTGCTGTAGGACTCCTTGTTGTCTTTATTGAAATGTACAGAAAGTCAGCAAAATCGTGTCTGTTTAATGCTGGATTTTTCATCCAAAGGATTCAGAACATACTGGGTAACAGCAGACTAGGCTTCTGATCTTTTTTAAAAAGATGCTATCAAATCCTAGATCATAGATGGGAAGCATCTTTGCATTCTTCAGTATTTCCACTTCCAGTTTTAGGTGGGCATAGTCTTCTAGCTCAGCTTAAATGATTTATTAATAACAGTTGCTAAAAATCTCAGCTGGTTATTTTGGGAATGGTGTGTAGGAAATGTTTAGTGTGTCTCAGTTTGTTCCTTCTTGAAAGATATGTTTGCATTGTTGGCTGGAGGGAGTGTTTTTCTGCCCATGGGAGAAGGAAATGTATTTGAACCAAAAGAGCAAGAAAATGGGAGAGAGGAAGTTCCTTGATAATGTAAGACTTCTGATACCCTTTGTACCAGATGTTCCCAGCCCTTGAGCATAGCATAGAAGCGATGAAAGTATCTTCAGCTATTGTGTCCTTGGCTATTTTTTCTTAGCAACTGTTACCAGGAAGGTCTGAACAATTAAAAATAAATTTCAAGAACTTAAAATCACAACATTTAAAGGCAGTTCTTAGCTCTGCAGTCAAAATACCATTAGGTGCCAGAACTGGGAGGATGGGTGCTAAGAGAGAGGGAGCACGTAGATCGGAGCCATTTGGTTTTGCACTGCTTAATTGCTTCAGATAAATTTGAAATGCAGGCTCTGAGATAACACTCCTGGAATGAAATTGTGGATGACACATGTTTGTTCTGATTAAAATAATGTCAGATACTTAATTCCTTGCCAACAAATATTTTGCAAATTTATGAGACCTTAATATATGTATTACATTCTCTCTCTGTGTGTGTAGAGAGATACACTCACACACACACACACACACACACAGAGTGTAATACATATATGTAAGGTCTCATAAATTTGCAAAGTATTTGTTGACAAGGAATTAAGTATTTTACATTATTTTAATGTCAGTGTTTGAAGACTGCTGGGGAAATAACTGTGTGTGCATCCTTTGTTTGAAATGATATCAATATCCAAAGTATGCCAAGGATATACACACATTTTTAGGACCTAAAAATATAATTTTGAAAACAATTTCCCTCATTAATTATGATTCTGATGTACATGGACACATATGTATTTTTGTAGCCTTGTTTAACAGATCTTCAGGGCCACTTTGGGGCAATTCCCCTGTAGTTCCTACCAGTAATCCTTCCTATCCCATTCCATATTATTTAGGAAGGTTTCTGATGCTCCATATAAGCTTTTGAAGTGCTTGCAATGGAATGAAAGAAAGACGGAGCCAGCTATGGTACGCAAGACAGAATCTCGAAAGTTATTTATTTGGACCGGACTTCTCAGAATCCCCCAGCGAGCAAGCCATTGGCCATGTTGGCTGGAGGAATTCTAGGATATGCAGATCAAAAAAGTAAAGTTTTTCTAAGCATTGCTCAGGATGCAAGCCAGTATAAACATACCAAATGTAGATGTGACAAACATGTGTATCATATAGATATACTTGTTACTTTGTTGTAGAGCGCTGCTTGGTGTTAACATTATGAAAACAGGTCACAGTATGGACTAGTATCGTAAAGACCCTACCATTTTAAGATGGAATCATAGCAACCCCACAACACATTTTCTTCAAAATTAAAATGGCTAGTTTTACGTAGCCTGCACCAGTAACATAATACATGGTTTGGTCCTCATTATGACTGAAAGAAGATCCACCTACTTCAAAGTCCTGGCAAACGCAAAAAGGTCTAGAGAGGTGGACACTTCTCTTTCTCACATTCACATTTGGGTAAAAGAAGAGCGCAGGTGAGAGAGTGGCTTCTAACTGTTGGTGGTGAGGATTGATCAGTGCTTGTCTTATGATAATTAGGAGTAGAGGGGGAACTTACTTAATCACAAGTCTTGTTTATCTCTCTCACTGTTCCTTTGGTCAGGATAATTTCATTAAGAGGTCACTTCCTATCTTCTCCCCTTCTCTCCTAGGAAGTTAACACTACTAAATATAGATACTTTTTTTCAGTAGACTATTTACTCTTCTATATATTAGATGGAGTTCTTTGTAACACTTTAGTAAGTCTTGTTCTTTTAACCTTACCAGAGTATCCTGTTTATTTCCAGAAGCTCAGACGCACTGGGACACGCTGCTGTTTTGTTTAATATAAATACCAAATATAAATTCCAACACTATATTGGAAAAGGATGGGCATCTGTCAAGAGTCAGAGGGATGCACTGACCTTTTCAAGAGGATCTTGGAGGTCTGTCCCTTTCTGCCACCCTAAATTTGATTATTCCCCCCCCCCCAACCAAATTGAGTGTTCTGGAGACTGGAAATCATAACAGTGGTTCCATTGTGACATGCAGGCTATGGTTGTCACTTTCCCCACCTCTGAACTAAGGAGTCACATAATAATAATAATAATAATAACAACAACAACAACAACAATAGTAATTAAATTATTATTATTATTATTAAGTCTCTTAAAATTTTTATTTTATTTTTATAAAATAATATTTATTTTTAAGACTTTTTAAGTCTACACAAGGTTTGCAGAGGGTTCATTTCCTTTAAGGAAGGAGTAGGAGGTGAGATCTAATCTAACTTACACTTGAGCCATTGCATTACTGGGAGTCACTGCTGGGAGAAGCCATACCTCTTAAGTCTACACAAGGCTTGCAGAGGCGCGCACCGGAATTTTAATTTTTCTTATCTAGTCAAGGAGGTTTTTGGAGAATAGAAGAGAAGCTGGCCTGAAGCATCAGAGGAAGTGAGTCAGAGACTTGCCTTTGGAGGGAGCTAGTAGCCAGGAGCTCTCTACATAACTATAGGCCCTGGGACTTGAACCCAGTGACAGAGCTTGGGAACAAAGGCCAAGTCTAGCAAGGGAAGCCCACAGTCTTGTTTCAGTGCCTCCTTAAGACTTCTCAGTATGGAAACTGAAGGCCCTGCTGCAGTCACCTGCAACACTTGTGGGATGTTTGTCTTCTTGCCTACAGATGTGGGGAACTACACCTGCCCCAAGTGCAAGTTGGTCACTTTCGTAGAAGAGAAAGTACACCAGCTGGAGGCCCAGGTATCTGCACTTCAGCATCATAGAGATTCTCCTGAACAGAACAGACCAGAATGTCTTGGATGGGAAACACACAGAGGAAGTTGCTGAGGTGGAGGAGGACAAGGTAGATGCTTGGAGGAAGGTCTCACACAGAAATAAGGAAACCAGGGAACGTTCTGTGAGCAGCTTGTATCTACAGAATCGCTTTGACTCTCTCTCTGTTATCAGGGATGATGAGGAAAAGCAGCAGGGACAGACATCAGGGACAGAGCAGGGGAGCCTGAGAGTATCACAAAAGGGAACAGCCGCTGCTAAGCCTCAGAGGAGGTGTGTTGTGGTCATGGGGGACTCCCTGCTGAGGGGTACCGAAGCAGTGGTTTGTGGGCCTGACAAAATGTCTCGGGAGATGTGTTGTCTCCCTGGGGCAAAGATCCATGATGTGACAGAGAGGCTGACAAGACTAGTCAAGCCTACTGATCAATACCTCTTTCTTTTGGTTCATGTGGGAACTAATGGTACTGGGATTATGAGGCTCTGGGAAGGAAGCTGAAAGAGATGGATGCACAGGTTGTCATCTCATCTCTTCTCCCAGTAGAAGGGCATGGTCCAGGAAGGGAGAGGAAAATAGCAGAGGTGAATAACTCCGTAGATGGTGCCACGAAGAACGGTTTGGATTCTTGGATCATGGGCTGCAGTTCCATGAGGAGGAACTTTTGGCAAGGGATGGGCTGCATCTCACGCCAGTTGGCAAAAACGTTTTTGCCAACAGTCTGAAGAATCTGATCAGGAGGGCTTTAAACTGAGTTTTATGTGGGGAAGGGAGACAGCATTCTGGAAGGCAAAAGGGCTGGACAGAATAGTCAAACTGACATAGAGGGAACAAAGCAAACAGTGCAAGGACCCTACAATAGGAGGCAAAAAAAAAAAAAACGTGCAAAAGCAGCAAGTAAGGAGGACACATGGTCTTAGATGTCTCTACACTAATGCACAGAGTATGGGAAATAAGCAGGATGAAGTTGAACTCCTAGCACAACAAGGGAAATACGATATAATAGGCATCACTGAAACCTGGTGGGATGAGTCTCACAATTGGAATGTAGAAATAGAGGGATATAACCTTTTTAAGAGAAACAGGCCAAACAGGAAAGGAGGAGGAATAGCATTATATGTCAGGGATATTTACACCAGTGAAGAGATCCAGGACATCAATACTGGAAGCCAGGTGGAGAGCATCTGGATAAAAATTAAAACAGAGGGAAACAACAGGGATGTTACTGTGGGAGTCTACTACAGACCCCCGACTCAGGCAGAGGAATTGGATGATGCCTTTCTAGGACAGATAATCACGCACTCAGAAAGGAGAGATGTAGTAGTGATGGGTGACTTCAACTATTCTGATATATGCTGGAAGTCAGTCAGCCAAATCCTCAAGGTCTAGCAAATTCCTCACTTGCCTGGAAGACAATTTCATTGTCCAAAAGGTGGAAGAGGCAATAAGGGGATCAGCCATTTTAGACCTTATCTTAACCAACAGGGAAGACCTAGTTGATGGGGTGCAAGTGGTGGGATCCTGAGACAAGTGACCATTTTCTCCTGGAATTTGTTATACAGTGGAAGGGAGAAGCTAGGCATAGTCAGACACGCACTCTAGACTTTAGGAGAGCTGATTTCAATAAACTTAGAGAAATACTGGGGGTGATCCCATGGTCAGGAATACTAAAAGAGAAGGGAGTTCAAGAAGGATGGGAGTTTCTCAAAAAGGATATACTGAAGGCGCAATTTCAAGCAGTTCCAATGAGGAAGAAAAATGGAAGATGTCTCAAGAAACCAGTATGGATGACTTAGGAACTTTCAACTGAGCTAAGTTTTAAACGGAACATGTATAAGAAATGGAAAAAAGGGGAAATCACCAAAGAGGAATTCAAACAAATAGCAAGCACGTGTAGGGATAAAGTCAGAAAAGCTAAAGTGCAGAATGAACTCAGGCTTGCTAGAAAGGTTAAGAACAATAAAAAGGGCTTTTTTGGATATGTCCGCAGCAAAAGGAAGAAGAAGGAAACGGTTGGGCCGCTGCGTGCAGAAGATGGCAAAATGGTGACAGGGGACAGAGAAAAAGCAGAATTACTCAACACCTTCTTTGCTTCAGTCTTCTCAGAAAGGGCAAAGGGTGCTCAACCTAAGGATAATGGAGCAGAATACAGAATAGGGAAATTTCAGCACAGAATAAGTAAAGAGATAGTACAGGAATATCTGGTTAACCTAAATGAATATAAGTCTCCAGGACCAGATGAACTACATCCAAGGGTATTAAAAGAAATGGCAAATGTAATATCAGAACCACTGGCAATAATCTTTGATAACTCCTGGAGAACAGAAGAAGTCCCAGCAGACTGGAGGAGGGCAAACGTTGTCCCCATCTTCAAAAAGGGAAAAAAAGAGGATCCCAACAATTATTGTCCAGTTAGTCTGACATCAATTATAGGAAAGATTCTAGAGCAGATCATTAAGCAGATGGTCTGTGAACATTTAGAAGGCAATGCCATAATCACAAAAAGTCAACACGGGTTTCAGAGAATCAAGTCATGCCAAACAAACCTTTTTTTTTTTTTTTTTTTTTGGATAAAATTACCAGTTTGGTAGATGAAGGGAATGCTGTGGATATAGTATTTAATACCTCGATTTCAGTAAGGCCTTTGACAAGGCCCATGACATTCTTGCAAACAAGTTTTTAAAATGTGGGATAGACAAGTTAACTGTTACACGGATTTGTAATTGGTTGACTGGCGAAACTCAAAGGGTGCTCAACAATGGCTCCTTTTCATCCTGGAGAGAAGTGACCAGTGGGGTTCCATAGTGCTCTGTCCTGGGCCCAGTACTATTCAACATCTTTATTAATGATTTGGATGACAGAATTGGGGGCATACTTATCAAATTTGCAGATGACACTAAACTGGGAGGAGTAGCTAATACCCCAGAGGACAGGATCAAAATTCAAAATGACCTGAATAGACTAGAAAGCTGGGCCAATGCTAACAAAATGAAATTCAACGCAGAGAAATGTAAGGTTCTGCACTTAAGGTGGAAAAATAAAATGCACAGATATAAAATGGGGGACACCTGGCTGAATGAAACTACGTGTGAAAGGGATCTAGGAGTCCAAGTAGACCATAAGCTGAACATGAGTCAACAGTGCGATGTGGCACCTAAAAAGGCCAATGCAATTTTAGGCTGCATCAATAGAAGTATAGTGTCTAGATCAAGGGAAGTAATAGTGCCACTCTATTCGGCTTTGGTTAGGCCTCTCCTGGAATACTGTGTCCAGTTCTGGGCACCACAATTCAAAAAAGATGTGGAGAAACTGGAGCATGTTCAAAGGAGGGCAACTAAGATGGTGAAAGGTCTGGAAACCATGCCCTATGAGGAATGCCTTAGGGAACTGGGGATGTTTGGCCTGGAGAAGAGAAGGTTAAGAGGTGATATGATAGCCCTGTTTAAATATTTGAAGGGATGTCATATTGAGGAGGGAGCAAGCTTGATTTCTGCTGCTCCAGAGACTAGGACGTGGAACAATGGATACAAATTGCAGGAAAAGACATTCCACCTCAACATTAGGAGGAAATTCCTGACAGTAAGGGCTGTTCGACAGCAGAACACACTCCCTCGGAGTGTAGTGGAGTCTCATTCTTTGGAGGTTTTTAAGCAGAGGCTGGATGGCCATCTGTCAGGGATGCTTTGATTGGGAGTTCCTGCATGGCAGGGGGTTGGACTGGAAGGCCCTTGTGGTCTCTTCCAACTCTATGATTCTATGATTCTAGGACTGGAAGTGGTATTCCCCAAATTGGTTTAGGGCCCGTAACTGTGAGTACCTCCGTTTTGTCTGGATTGAGTTTCAATCGATTTTCCTTCATCCAAACCATTACCGCTGCAAGGCAGTCATTGAGAGGGGAGAGGTCTGAGGTCTGAGCAAGGCCCTTGTGGTCTCTCCCAACTCTGTGATTCTATGATTTATTTATACACTGCTTCTGGAGAGCTACTGGAGAGCTAGTGAGTGGACTTGTGAACATTGGATCATTTTTTCCATCATGATCAGTGGGGCTGGAAGAGCCTGAAAAAGATTTCATTCTGTAATCAATCCAATCAGGCTATCTCTACAGGTAGCTGATGTTTGAAAGAGCAGGAAACTGTTTTAATTTGTTTTTACTGTATTTTGAATTCCAAGGGAAACTATTTCTAGTAGTTTTCTCTTTCAAATGACAAACAACATGGCTGGCTCATATACTATATACTTTGACTTTGGTGAGCAGGAGGTAGTGAATGCTTCTTTGCCTCAGGAAATGAAATATCTTTGAACAGTTCTGTTCTTCTGATATCATTGAGTGAAACAGTGGCTGTAACAAACTAAATGGATGAGTCTGTGCACTATTTGGAGGTTGATGGCTGAATTATCCAGATTTATCCCACCTTTGGGCTTTGTCTTGCACTTGTCTACATCACTGTGTAAAATAAACAGAAAAATTCCAATAGATGGTAGTCAAGAATGTGTACCATTATTTATTGGTTCTGTGTGACTAATAAATGTTTTCTCTCCACAGGCATTCATTCATGCCTATTGGGTGTGTACTGAATACTATATATACTGGTGCTTCTGCTATCAAATCACAGTACTGGAATAGCGTATTCTGGGAGGAAAAAATGTTGCTGCTGGGAACCTGGCCAGCAAATAAAGAATGCTTTCCAATGTGCATTGAGCTCTTTTTCCATTTTTTGGATCTAAAAGCAGCCAGTTATCATGGTCAGAAAACTGACAAATAGTCAGGGAGGCAGTTCATACAACAGAACCACAAGCGTGGGCAAGGCAGGATCTATTTACAATGATAATATGATGAGGCAGATGCAACAGAGATCAGAATACTAGGGAGTCTAATAAGGAGATCCCCATCAAGCTACAGTGAGAATATAAACCTGTACACAATACATTCAACATGTTTGATTGGCTAATAATCTCATTTTTCTGCCAGCCAGGCTTCAGAAAAGACAGCTCTTTCTTCCTTATTTCCTTGTATGGCTCTCATCACATAAGAAGAGCCATGGCACATTACACTAGAAGAATATTAGTCCAGCAATTGGCCAACCAGTAGCATGTAGAAATTTGTCAACAAGGGCATGAGTGTTTCACTCCCAAAGCAACTGGTATCTAGAGGTGCACTGCCTCTGATGTTGCAATTAGTGTATAACATGCATGACAAACAGCCACTGATAACCTTATCCACCACAAATTTGTCAAAGTTGATAGCCATCAGTACACTGTGTGGTAGTGGATTCCATACTTTGACTGTGCACTTATGAAGAATTAATTCCTTTTTCCAGTTTTGATGAATGATCCTGAGTTCTAAAATAGGGGGAAAAGGGGAAAAAACTCCTTACAAGCCACTTTCTCCACACACGTGTCATCTTCTAATTGCCTTTTTCCTGTGTCACAGATCTTCAGATGTTGTAACCTTTTCTCAAAGCTGCTCCAGATCCTTAGTCATTTCAGTTGTTCTTTCCTGCTCTTCTGCCAGGTGAACAATATTTTTAAGGGCAGTATAATTTTGGCAGTTTCCTTTTCAGTGTCTTTTCGAATTGTATCCAACATAGAACTGGTCTTTTCTGCTACAGCCATATACTGGGACAACATTTTAATTGTGCTATCAATAGGGTTTCATGGTGATCAGTCACCACCAGGTCGGCCCCCATCTGTATACAGTATATATGCGGTTGGGATTATTGTCCCAGTGTGCAACATTTACCATTTGTTTACTTTAAACTTTGTTTGCCACTGTAACGCCCTTTTCCTCTGGTTTGGAAAGATCCTCTTGGAGCTCTTTGCAGTCCATTTTTATGTCATCCGCCCTAAGCAATTAAATGTCATTGACACATTTGCCAAACTCACTGGTCGCCTTTGGCATCAGATCAGTTAAGAGCAAGTTAGAAAACAATATTGCCAGTGTAGATCTTTGGATGATCCCAGTCCCTAAAAAGCACTAATTTTGCAATCCTTTTCTGAGAACTGACCATTTGTTCCTACTACACCTCTTATTTTCTACACCACTATCTTACCCATATACTGAGAATGCTTCTATCTAGTTGGCCCGGCACATTTCAATGAAATCAAGTCCTTTTTTCCACAGAGATCCCTTTTAATTGGTGTAGCATAGACTCAGATATGTTGTTAGGCCATATCCATGATTGGGACATGTGTTAGGCTCAAGATATGTAGCAGCTTATGCCTTGCCTCTCCTGTTCTTCTAAAAATATTGGACAAGATGGGGATGATCTGTGGCTTGGGAGCCATTAGTAACTTTATTGTTATGTATTAACACCTAGATACATTTGGAATTAGAGTTCTCTCCAATTCAGCCTTTCTGGAACTGGGTTCATCCAGATATTCAAGACCATAATTAATCAGCATTCCTGGTGGAGGTCAAAAATGTATGGAGACCCAGCTTGAAGAAATCTGCTCGGTCCACCATGAATGCTACCAGATCCCTTGTTTGTCTGATTCTGCTGCTGTTCTGTGAAAGCTTTAGGAACAGAGAATTCTCTTGTCACACAATTCAGGTATTCTTTTTGCCTCTGGACAGTATGGCAGGAGGGATAATGGCTGCAGCACAAGCAGAGGAAATTTCATTATGATATGACTGAACATGGCTTAGAAATTATACGAAGGCCTATTTTGGGCTCTTCCAGCCCCCAACTTCTGTTTCACAGTTCCTTTTGTGCACTCTAATTTAGCAGGACTTTTCAAAGTGATGGGAAAGTTGCTTCAGCCAAGCTCCCATCCATTTGAGGCTATAGAATGCTCAATAGCACATTTTGAAGAATACTTTATGGATACAATAACTTGGATCCATTTCAGCTTGGATTCTATTTTTGGTTGTTCTGTATTTAGCAAAGGCATTCAGAGGTTCTACTTGCCCAATTTTTATTGGAAGAATTTGAATTGTTAACACCTGAGGATGTGAACTGAAATACTGGTGCTGTTCATCTTTTTAATCTTCTTAGTCTTTTGTCTTTGATTTCTTTGTCTTTTCAACTCTTTCCCACTTTCCCTTCTGTAGGCTTGGCAAAAATGGAAACAATTATCTTTAATAATCTTCCTTATTATTAAAATATAGAGGACTGGTGCCAGATGTCCTTAAAGAAGCTGTTGTAAGACTGCTGTTGGAGATAATTTGTTTTGAAACCAGGTGTTGGCAGAGGTGAAAGTCAAATAGGAAAATGAGGAGGAAGGTGTAACTTTATTTATATCCTGCCTTTCTACAAAAATGAAAGTGGCCATTTTAGTCAAGGTAATTCAGAGTATGGGAGCACTTAGTAATCTTGGATGAGAGAGATCTGGCACAAATCATTTTTTTTCTCAGTTGGGTGACTCCTTTTCTTTGAGAACAAATAGGTTTGCAGCTTAGAAGCCCTTGAGCATCAGCCATTCTCTTAGAAGTCATAGTGTTGGTTGTAGTAAGTCATGGTTTAGAATTACAGCTTCCAGAATTCCCAGGCAGGTTGGCCACTGGCTGTGCTATGTGAGAGATTTTGGAACTTTTCCAAGCTCTGCTACCCCACCCTCTACCCCTTTCAAACTTTGTCTGTTTTGCTCCGAAGGCCTAAGGGCTTGGCTTCAGTGGGTTCTTTTCCTAATTTTTTGTTCTAATGTGCTATGCATGAGGCTGTCTTCAAAACAGTTTGCAAACTTTAACTTTTTTCAAAATGTGGCTGTGAAGCTGTTAGCTGAAGTGTTTTGATCTGCACTGCAAAATGTTTTGATCTGCACTGGGCTGGGCTACCAGCCAAGTGGTTTTGACTTGAAAAGCACTCATGCCCCAGACTTGGGATACCTTGGGAATGCTCTTCTCCCTTAAGAGCATCTCCTCCCTTGTGTATTAAGACCTGCTGGTGAACTGTTGCAGTGGGTGCTACCACTCTTGGCAAGGAAGTTATCCTCAACTAGAAATAGACTGCATTGTTATCACCCTCCTTAGAGAGATCCGGCAAGCCCACTCTCTAGCTATATTTAGGAGATTAATAAAAACTCTTCTCTTCTGCAACAATTAGTGAGATTTTTATTTTATTTTTAGTTTTGGACTCTTTCATCTCCTTTTATCCCAAGGTCCCTTTTTATTAGATCTTTTTTTTAATGTTGAAATTTTAATCTGTTATTGTTTCATTTGCTATTCCAAGGATTTTTTATTGATGGAAAGGGGACATATACATTTAAATATAATAAAGAAATAAATCCCTAGATTTGGGTGTTTGTGAGCCTCTCGGAGAAATTCTATTGTAAAGGTTGAAACCACTGAGGATACATCTGTGTGCCTCAGCTGTTGTATAGGGATGCTGCTATTAAGAGGTCAATCTTGATTGACTAGGGCTCAGTCTGCCTTCTGACAAGGGACAATCAATTAGGTTACTTAAGCCAAGTCATTTGGTGCTATTATAGACAGAAATTCAAAGGCTAGGTTAGTGCATTGTATTCATATAGCCTCAAAGCTATTAAGGCATGGGTTGACAGCACCTCCTCTTGCATCTGAGAAAGAAAGGACTTTGGCCTTCTACTCAGTTTATGAAAATAATCCTTGCTGTTGTTATAGCTTTTAGAGCAAAATTTCTCAAATAAGTAGTTCAAGAGCTCCTTTCAGATGGTCCTTGGAGAGGTTGCAGAACTGTCAAGAATTTCAGCATTTAATTTTAATGTTTTTTTTAAAAAAATGGGATTCAAAGTTAATGGGTTTTTTGTCCAAGGGTGAAGTGCCAAACATGCTGACAAGAACTATCTACTACTAATGCAATTCATGCAGTCCACTGTTTTTTCCCCTTAAAATTTACTAGTTGAAAAGGCCATTCTCAGCAATCTAGCTGGACACTCTTGATTTTGTTTTGTTTTGTTTTGTTTTGTTTTGTTTTGTTTTTGCCATTACATTGGTGCTGAACAAGGACTTGGTATCAAAACATGTGAGTTATCTGTTTTGGCTAGTATAAATTTTTTGAACTAAAACAAAAACACAGTGGATTAAGTGGTTGGTGAGAATGGCTGCCCTTAGAAAATATGCTGTGATTGCAAACTTGGATTCCAAGAAATGTCCAACACTATTACTACATTGGTCTTTGCTTGTTTTTATTTAGCTTCATTTTCCACACATCCGTTCTCACCAAGTCCTAAATTAAGGTGCAAGAGCAAGGTGAAGGGAAAGGCTGCAAGGGTGAAAACTCAGATGCATTTTGAGAACATGGGACTGGATTTCCCCCCCATACTTTCTCTCTGCCATACACTTGGGGACAGATCACAAGGTGCACCTTAGAAAACCTGGAAGAAGCTCCTGTGGATGGCAGCAATTCATTTTTGGTCTAAAATCTTCCTCTTAAGTCTTCTTGAGACCTCTGATGTTAATCAATCCCATACTTGTCATGTGTATGGTATCAAAGTCAGGGAATGATACTGTTTTGATAGATGAGAAAATGCTGTTTTAAGAGATGCTGCTGAAGAGACAAGGCCACAGAGTAATTGATTCAAACTACAGGAAAAGAGATTCCACCTAAACACTAGAAAGAACTTCCTGATGGTAAGAGCTGTTGGACAGTGGATTACGCTGCCTGGAAGAGTGCTGGAGTCTCTTTTTGAGGTTTTTTTAAACAGAGGCTGGATGGCCATCTGTCAGGAGTGTTTGATTGTGTAGTCCTGCATGGCAGGAGACCGAACTGGATGGATGTTGTTTTCTCTTCCAACTCTATAATTCTATGAGAAGATGTCTGGCTTTTTTCATCTCTTTTGCTGGCCAAGTGTTGAAAGACTGTGCGTGCAGAGTTAAGAAGGTGGATTTAACTTTTTTAGGGTGCCCGTAGCTAACTTATAGATGCAGTACAAAGCATTTTGGTGTGTTTAACAGCGTGTTTCCTCTTGAAGGGAATGGAGAAAAATTGTTTCTTAAGCAGAAACAAAAACAAAACATTATTGCTTTAATCACACCAATGGAGTGGTCATAAATCTGGGAGGCAGGTAAACAGTTGTAGGAAACACATGCAAGTGACAAAATTTAGTTTTTACTTTAATGATGTTGTAGTTACTCAGTGACCCTTTCAAGCTAAACTTTCACTGAGTAAGTGAAGCACAAGAGGCAGGTAATTGGTCTTGAGTGGGTAAACCTGAAAACCTCTTTATACTTTTTCACATATTTCTCCGTATTAATCCTCCAAAGATGTCAGTAATTTACAGCAGAATTCCTGGAGCTCATTTCTATTCATGTGATCGGGGTTTTTTTGTCTCTAAGGTGATGCCAAGGGAGTTTTTTATGTTTGGAAGTAGATATAGTCCCCAAGATTATTGTTACTTTATAAGGATTTTTGACAAGGGAGAAGGACAAAAGGAAAAACATCAGAGACTTGGGGGGGGGGGCAGATCAGCTTTGGGCATAGCCTCCACATCCAAAAGATTAGCTGGTAGTTAAGGACTAAAAAAAGTGTGAGCCACAAAAATGTTTTAAATTGTAAAAGGCTCCTCTCAAAAGTTAATTCTTCAAGGGTTTTTTTTTCCTTCTCTGTGGAAAAGCAGAGAGTGTGGTCAGAGATTTAGAGCTGTCAGCTAGAGCTGATGCCTCCTGGATGACTAGACTTCCCCTCTGACTCTATGATCTGAGCATCTGACAAGGTTTTTGTGTTTTTCAGAAGATATTCTCAATGTTTGTGTCCTTCAGTGGAATGGACACAATGCATGCATGCATGCACGCACACAATCCCATTTCTTTTTCTTTTCAGGGTTCCAAGTCTGTCTTGGCTTCATTGGTATTGCTGTGGAAACTCCGTCTATGTCTTGCAGTTGTGGGTGTGGAGGAAGGGGAGTCCTGCTTGTGTTTCCATTCTGGGTAGTGGGCACACTCTTCTCTAGTAGAAATGAGTTGGACTTTGTCATCACTGGTTATCAAAAGTTGTTGTATGCAGAGCTGAAAGAGCTTTTCTAAAGTAGTATAGTTCAGCTCTGGCTTCTTCCTAAAGCAGGGGTGGACATCATGTGGCCCTCAGACTGCATGCAGCCCTTAGACTCCATTAACTGCTGGCTCCATGCCATCATCATCATCATTATCATCATCATCATCCTGTACTGTATTGTATTGATGATGATGATGATGATGATGATGATGATGATACAATATCAGGATTGAAAGAAGCTTGCAACAATTAAAAAGACATGGTTAAAAATCCACAAGATAGAAATGTTTAAACAAGATGAAACAATAAACCTAATTAAAGCATACATCATTAAGACACACAAACCAGCATAGCCTGTTTCCCCCAAAATAAGACAGTGTCTTATATTAATTTTTGCTCTTAAAGATGTGCTAGGTCTTATTTTAGGGGATGTCTTATTTTCCCATGAAGAAGAATTCACATTTATTGTTGAACAAAAAAATTAACACTTATTATATACTGTATATATATTTATATATAAAAATTTTGATAGGTCTTACTTTTGGGGGAGGCCTTATATTTAGCAATTCAGCAAAGCCTCTACTAGGCCTTATTTTCAGGGGATGTCTTATTTTTGAAACAGGGTAACAGTTGCAGTATCCAACACATTGTGTAAGGCAGGGCTTATATAGTTACTCATCAAATGCCTGTCAGAATAGAATTTTGTGGCCACTAAAGACACTCACCATCCCCTCACAGTGCTTCAGTCCTCATTTAAAAAGAAAGATCAGCGTGATTCTGGGGTAATTTTCACCCCAAAACCATGCAGAACCCCCCAACACATGAAAGCATGTGAAAATACCCCCACCTTACCCCCCCCAAAGCTTCCCAGGACTTTGTACCCAAATACCTCCATTTTTCTGCAGTACCTCTCAAAATGGCAACAAGAAATTGTGTAATGTCCCTTCCTGTCACCATTTTGAGAGGAACAGTAGAGGAATACAGAGGTATTTAGGTTTGCTGGGTGGGTTTCTGGGAGGAAAATTGTTCTCTGGCCCCCAATGCAGTCCTTCCCCCCCCCCCCCCGGTCTTAAAACCTGCTCCCTGATTGGGATCCATTTAGCTTTTTTTAATCTATGCAAATTTTATTACACTCCTTGCCATTCTTTCAAGATAAACTATTCATCTTTTTTGTATTTCAAAAAGATCATAAAAAGATCCCATTTTTGAGCAAGGTGATCGAGAGAGCAGTTGCCTTCCAACTCCAAGCCGTCTTGGATGAAACCGATTATCTCAATCCATTTCAAACCGGCTTCAGGGCAGGTCATGGAGTTGAGACTGCCATGGTCGCACTGGCTGATGACCTCCGCTTGAGTATTGACAGGGGCAGTGTGACCCTGCTGGTGCTCTTGGATCTCTCCGCGGCCTTTGATACTATAGACCATTCCATCCTTTTGGATCGGCTGAGGGAGGTAGGGATTGGAGGCACCGTTCTTCGATGGTTCCGGTCCTTCCTCTCCGGCAGATCCCAAAGGGTGAGGCTCGGGGACAGTTGCTCTTCAAAAATCGAGCTTAATTGTGGTGTCCCTCAGGGTGCCATCCTGTCCCCGATGCTATTTAACATTTATATGAAGCCGCTGGGTGAGGTCATTCGGAGGCATGGAGCTCAGTGTCTTCAGTACGCTGATGACACTCAGATATATCTCTCCATGACCAGATCATCAGCACAGACTTCAGATGGCGTCTCTCCTCTTAATGTTTGTCTTGCGGCAGTAATGGATTGGATGAGGGAAAACAAATTGAAACTGAATCCAGACAAAACGGAGGTACTAACAGTCACAGGCCCGAAACCAGGCTTGGGAATACAGTCTCCAGTCCTGGACGGAGTCACACTCTCCTCTAAGGACTGTGTTCGCAGCCTGGGGGTACTCCTAGATTCGTCGCTTCACATGACTTGTCAGGTGAATGCGACGGTCAGGAGTGCATGTTATCAGCTTCGGCTGATACGCCAGCTGCGCCCTTTCCTGGACATGAGGGACCTGGAAGCTGTGGTACATGCTCTGGTAACCTCACGCCTGGACTTCTGTAATGCGCTCTACATGGGGCTACCTTTGTGCTTAACTCGGAAACTTCAACTGGTCCAAAATATGGCAGCCAGGCTTGTAACTGGAACACCAAGGAGAGAGCACATAACACCGGTGCTCAAGGCTCTCCACTGGCTGCCGATTAGTTTCCGGGCGCAGTACAAGGTATTGGTCCTAACTTTTAAAGCCCTACATGGCTTGGGTCCATCTTATCTTAGGGACCGCCTCTCCCCGTACGAACCCCCCCGCACGCTCCGATCCTCTGGGAGGAACCTGCTACAGCCTGTGAAAACTCGGCTGTCGCAGACCTCCCAGAGAACTTTTTCAGCTACCGCACCCAAGCTGTGGAATGGACTGCCGGATGAGATGCGTCTTATAACATCTCTTGACTGCTTTAAAAAAGCTCTGAAGACGCATCTCTTCCGGCAGGCCTTCCCTGAAACCTCCTAGTTCCCGGCTCCGAAACGGGACCTATTTTGACCCCTTGCTTGGTGCTATTTTTACCCTCATCCAAGATCTATGAGGATGTATTATGTTTTTAATGTTGTTATGATTTTAAATTATTACTAATTTAATTTATTTTTTAAGGATGGGTGGTTGGGTATGAGTTGATGATGTATTTTAATCTGTATGTTTTAATTTGCTGTAGTATTTTCTTGGAAAATTTCTTCAGAGGGAGTTTGCTATTGCCATCTTCTGAGGCTGAGATAGTGTACCTTGACCAAAGTCACCTAGTGGGATTTTTTGCTTGAGCTGGAAACTGAGCCCTGAGCATCACAGTTATGGTCCAGTGCTCAAACCACTATGTGCCACACTGGCTCTCTACAAACCTTTCCGTGTCTAAACTGTTGTGCTATATGAGTGATGGCTGTTGTATTCAAACCTGTCTTTGCAAGCAACTAGCCAACAAAACAGCACTAGCAGACCTGACTTGTATCTGATTTACAAACTCCAGAAAGTTTAAACTGTGGCATGTCATTATACTAGAATTGTGACTTGTCACTTCTTGTTTCCCTAGCTGTCCACCCAAAATTGAGATTCACAGAAGTATGGGAGTGAAGTAAGAAATTAACCAGATTTTTAATTTTTAAAACATTATTCATGACAACAAGCAAAAACAATAATCAGTATGAGAAAAGAAAAAGAAAAAAAAAAGACAAAACTAAACATAAAAAACTGAGCAATGCAGAAACAAACCCAAAATAGGCGAGACAAATCAGTTTGTTTGTTTGTCTTTAGGAAATTCCATGGCTAAAGCGCCAAATCCTGGCTAGCATAAACAGTGTATTAGTTTGACATGCAAACACAGCTAATACTATTTCTCTGAACCCCAGCAATCTCTTACGTTTCTGTTAAGTTGACTTTTGATATTATATCCAGTAAAACACTTCTCTGGAGGTTTAGGGAAATAGAGGTGATTTGAATGAGTCTTGTTCATCAATGTAGATGTGACTGTTTCCAAGCCAGATAATTTCCGTGTAATGATTATCCTACTTTACCAAGGAGATAACTCTTATGCTGCAGGGACCCAACATTAATATACATTTCTGTAAAAATCATGCAGAGGTCTATTTTCCCCTATGGCTTTTACAAAACTGTAATTGTTAAAAATGTACATAGTTTTCACACATTATATTGGGTACATTCAGGACTACCAGTTAAAAGATACTGTGTAGCTATTCCATCTTTTCCTTAACAGATTCTTTTTCTAGAGATTAAAAAAGATGGGAGAAATACTGGGAAAATGTGAAGTGGGCAGGGACTATAAAGGGAAGGAGATGTTTTCTAAACACCCACCATCACCACCATAAAATTCTGTGACTGTGGCATGGTGATTTCACAATAAAGGCCTCATCTGGAAGCATCCAGCGTGTGCCCAGTGTGCATTTTCTTCCCCTACAAAGGCATTATGTGTGTAGCTGTCCTCAAACATCAGAGTGAATTATTTCAAAAAGAAAATGTCTGGACTTTGGGTATGATTCAAACATCCTTTAATTCAGGGAATTGAACAAGATCTTTTTGACTTTCATTCAGACAAGGCCCTTTGTGAATAGATATAATAAGAAAAAGAGCACGAGCCAATTTCATGGCCTTCTAGTCTTGGCCTTGTATCTCCAGCAAAATGTCTGATGCTTGGATTATGTCCTAGTGTCTTAATCTGAAAGTTGGCATTTCTGATTTCTTGGGTAGCTAGAAACTGCATGTCCTTTCTGACTGGAGCTCAAATATATTTGGAAAGATATACAAAACTGCTAAATACTGTATATACTTGACTATAAGTCGATCTCATGGGCCACTGCATGCAGAAGATGGCAAAATGCTCACAGGAGACAGAGAAAAGGCAGAATTACTCAACACCTTCTTTGCTTCAGTCTTTTCAGGAAAGGCAAAGGGTGCCCAACCTAAGGATAATGGGGCAGAGGACAGAATAGGGGAATTTCAACACAGAATAAGTAAAGAGACAGTACAGGAATACCTGATTAATGTAAATGAATATAAGTCTTCAGGACCAGATGAACTACATCCTAGGGTATTAAAAGAATTGGCAAATGTAATATCGGAACCAATGGCAATCATCTTTGAGAACTCCTGGAGAACAGGAGAAGTCCCTGCAGACTGGAGGAGAGCAAATGTCCCAATCTTCAAAAAGGGGGAAAAAGAGGATCCCAACAATTATCGTCCGGTTAGTCTGACATCAATACCAGGAAAGATTCTGGAGCAGATCATTAAACAGAAAGTCTGTGAATATCTGGAAGATAATTCCATAATCGCAAAAAGCCAACATGGGTTTCAGAGAAACAAGTCATGCCAGACAAATCTGATCTCTTTTTTTGATAAAATTACCAGCTTGGTAGATGAAGGGAATGCTGTGGATATAGTATATCTTGACTTCAGTAAGGCATTTGACAAGGTTCCCCATGACATTCTAGCAAACAAGCTTGTAAAATGTGGGCTAGACAAGGTAACCGTTACATGGATTTGTAACTGGTTGACTGACCGAACCCAAAGGGTGCTCAACAATGGTTCCTCTTCATCCTGGAAAGAAGTGACAAGTGGGGTTCCACAGGGTTCTGTCTTGGGCCCAGTGCTATTCAACATCTTTATTAATGACTTGGATGACAGTATTGAGAGCCTAGTTATCAAATTTGCAGATGACACCAAATTAGGAGGAGTAGCTAATACCCCAAAGGACAGGATCAAAATTCAAAATGACCTGAATAGACTAGAAAGCTGGGCCAACACTAACAAAATGAAATTTAACACAGAGAAATGTAAGGTCCTATACGTAGGGCGGAAAAATGAAATGCACAGATATAGGATGGGGGACACCTGGCTGAATGAGACAACATGTGAAAGGGATCTAGGAGTCCAAGTCTACCACAAGTTGAACATGAGTCAACAGTGTGATGCAGCAGCTAAAAAGGCCAATGCAATTTTAGGTTACATCAATAGAAGTATAGTGTCTAGATCAAGGGAAGTAATAGTGCCACTCTATTCTGGATTGGTCAGGCCCCACCTGGAATACTGTGTCCAGTTCTGGGCACCACAATTCAAAAAGGATGTGGAGAAACTGGAGCATGTCCAAAGAAGGGCGACTAAAATGGTGAAGGGTCTGGAAACCTTGCCCTATGAGGAACGCCTTAGGGAGCTGGGGATGTTTAGCCTGGAGAAGAGAAGGTTAAGAGGTGATATGATAGCCTTGTTTAAATACTTGAAGGGATGTCACATTGAGGAGGGAGTAAGCTTGTTTTCTGCTGCTCCAGAGAGCAGGACTCGGAACAATGGATGCAAACTGCAGGAAAAAAGATTCCACCTCAACATTAGGAAGAAGTTCCTGACAGTAAGGGCTGTTCGACAGTGGAACACACTCCCTCGGAGGGTGGTGGAGTCTCCTTCCTTGGAGGTCTTTAAGCAGAGGCTGGATGGCCATCTGTCGGGTATGCTTTGATTGGGAGTTCCTGCATGGCAGGGGGTTGGACTGGATGGCCCTTGTGGTCTCTTCCAACTCTAAATTTCTATGATTCTATGATTCATGTATAAGTCAAGGGCAATTTTGGGGGCTGAAGTTAAGGATTTTGGTATGACCCGTGCATAAGTCAAGGGTAAAACTTTGAGGCTTCGCAGGTGCGTGGTGGCTCTTCAGCATTTCCCTGGCAGTGGACAGAGGCTGTTTCTCTGGTGCGGCAAGGAAGTACCAAAGACTTGCAGCAATTTTTCCCTTGGAGTGGGTTTAAACAGTCCTGCCAAGAAACCTACTTTTACAATAGAGTCTCCCCAGAATGGAAGCTCTTTACTGCTGGCCAGTCCACAGTTGTCTGCAGTGTCTGTCTTGTCTTCCCACAGAGGATGAGGAGGAGGCAGGGCTGAAGAGTCAATTGGGGGAGAGTCAAACGTAAAAGGGGCTAAGGCAAGGAGGGAGAGAAAGTGTGAGTATATGTGTTTGTGCATGCATGCTGGACTAGGCATGTGGAGAGGAAGGTGTGTGTGTTTTTGTGACTGTATGCTGTTGATCCCATAGAAATAAAAATCACCCTACACTCCCTTTGCTTCCAGCAGCCCATTTCCAGCAAGGGAGGGAAAGTGGGGAGGAAGGTGTGTGTTTTCACTGAATGAGCTGCCATCATCGGTATTACCATATTGACCTTTATTTTGGGGCACAAATTTCTTGACTTATAGATGAATATATACGGTAAGTTAACATGTTATCTTTTTGGATATTGGACAGATGAAATCTCAAATTTCCAATCTGTTCTGGCTCTGACCTTTGTTAGAGAAGGTTTTTCCCTGTGCTCTTTGGCCCACTTTAATAGAACATAACCTTTTTAGTAAATCTGTTTCTGAGCCTCAGATGGCTTCGTAATCCTCATATTTTGACCTCATGCTCCTTCCTACTGTTATGTGTGCTAGAGAGCACTATGGTTCAGTGTTTGTACTTTTAGATCTCTTGAGTGACTGTAGTTGGCATGTTATAGTAGCTGAGAGTAGGTTTATTTCAAGACTTATTATCTATAATAATAAAAAGGGAAATGTCCACCCTATGTGTCCACCATAACCTAAAAACAATAAAGCCTAGACTCAATTTGGAATTGCTAGCAAGAGGGCCTTAGGAATGCTTGGCTTTATTTTTAATGGATTCATTAATTTTACTTCATTAAAATAATGTTCATAACTTGAAGTACCATCCTCAGTCAGTAGGTGGTAAATTAGTAAATCTCCAGAGATGAACTAACAGTCTTGCTTGGGACATTCATTTCTCCAGAGGGTCACTAGGTATCTCCAGAGGATGTTTTCCTCTGCAGGCCTTCTGAATTCTTGAAAAAATTAAGGGAGAGCTGCTGCTGCCTGGCAAGTGGGATAGGAGAGGAGAAGGCTGAATAAGCACCTGATGGAGGGAAGAAATGACCAATGAAATTTTTTTAAAAAGTGATGGTGGAGTGGGTTTGGAGAGCAGCAAGGTGAAAAGGGGACTCAGTGGTTTCTAACATGTATGAAGGTAGCAAAATGTGTGCATCTTCTAGCAAAAAAAAAGAGTTCTACTTGGAATATCTGCTTGCCCCTTATATATATTCCTGTTGTTCAAAAAGAAGTCAACACCACATTGCATTCTATACACTTTATGCTCTGATTCTTCATTCTTCATATTGGTGGGAACATGTTCACTCCTTGTTCTTCTCCCCTGAACTTTTCATCTGTTAAAAGTATAGTCAGCTTTCCATTTCCATGGATTCTTTATGCATGGATTCAACCATCCATGGCTTGAAAATATCCATTCCAAAAAGCAAACCTTGATTTTGTAATTTTATATAAGGCTTAGAAACAGATTTACTCTACCATTTTACTACACTATTAGATTTAATGGTACTTGATCATCTACAGAGTTTGCTATCTATGGGGGTGGGATGGTGGTCCTGGACCCAAACTCCAGTGGATACCAAGGGTCCATTGTAGAACAGAAGTGATAAAATGAATATGGGATTGCCCAAGCATGATATTCTGTTTGACAAGTATAAAGGGTTTTTCTCCAACTTAGTTCATATTGTCTTGTCTAGCCTTGAAAAAATGGTATTTTTCATTCTATTGCACAGGGAGAAGGTTTTCACCCCACCCCGTTTCAGTCACCACCCTTGAAGCATGTTATACCAAGTGAAACGTAAATGGCAGATTCAGTCTTGAGAGCATGGCTTTTAAGACTGTGATGGATAAAGAACTACTGGTGTCAGGCAGTGAGTTCAGATTCTTGTTCAGTCTGTCAACTGAGTGGCTTACAGCAGATAATTTCTCTTCTCTTCCCTATCTATAGAGTAAGATTATTAATTCCCTTGCGGGATAGGGTTATGAGGATAGATGTGCTGAGTTACAGCAAACCCCATTGAATATAATATTCAGTATCCATCACATTTTAGCAAATGGCATGGGGATGTTGTTGAGCTCACTTTCCCTTCTTCATCTCCTAAGTGTTGTTAGATTTCTCCCAGTTTTCTGTTGCCTGAACCCCTATTGTTAGAATAAAGACTGGAAGCTCTTTACTTATATATTGCTTTCTGTCTTTTATTTTGGAGTAGAATTGTTTGTCTGGCACTCTCCATTCACAGGTATATCGATAGTATATTTTAGATACAGGTTGAATATTCCTTATCCAAAATAGGACTAGAAGTGTTTTGGGTTTCAGTTTTTTTTTAAAAAAAAAAATTTTAATACCTATATTTGCATATACTGTATGTACATAATATTTCTTGGAGATTGGACTCAAGTCTAAAAACAAAAATATACGGTACACTTTTAAATATAGACTGAAGGTAATTTTATACAATATTTTAATAATGTTGTGCATGAAACAAAGTTTGTGTACAGTGAACCTCTTGAAAGCAAAGGTGTCCCTATCTCAACCATCCATATTTTTTGGATTTTGGAGTATTTTGGATTTCGGATAAGGGAGACTCAACTTGTGGTAATAATGAACTCCAGTTGAACATGGTTGGCTGAAAGTAAAGGAGGCCACAGTGCAGGTGGTGAGTTTTGGTGCAATCTCGTTGTGTGTCCACATTCATTCCTATTATAAAGGAATAGATTTTATGTATCAGTCATATTGAGCAACAAATTGCCATGTATGGATATTATGTTCCTGGCCACTAGGTCTAGATGGCTACCATTTCTAGCTTCACCACTATCTCATTTCATCTCTGTAAGTAGTAAGGTGATATGATTGATAAGGTGATTTATTCATCATACCTGTGGTAGTTTATGTTGGTTAGTATCTGAAATGTTGATCAAGAAAAGTTACTTAGTCCTGGGATTTAAGTCTGGAGAGTGGCAGCCAGTGTCCATCACCTGACTTTTGGAGATGGCTGCGTAGTAATGTCAGTAAGGATTTTATTAGTAGCTTGCTGTGTATACATGATTATTTCCAGTGGGTGGTGATGTGCAGTTTGGTTTTGCTTTTTATTTAAAGCTGTTGAATTTGCTGTCTTAATTTTGAGGTCTCTTCCTTGTTGCTGGCACCAAGTGACCTGATAATATTCTAGTCTCTGTCTCTTTTAAACGATTGAGTTTCTCAGCTAGAAAAAGGAAATTCTTTCACATTAGTCCATTTGAACAGCAAGGCAATTTTCCACATGGTGGCTTTATGGAAATGTGCTACAGCTCCCTCCAACCATGACCAGGACATTATAGGAAATGTATTTTCATGGAAGATTTCCTTCAGTCACCAAGTGCAGGGTGTGGTGGTGGTGGTGTCAGCGGCAATGTGGAGAACGGTGTTTGTTCTGTTAATGGACAACTGTGCGCCATGATGTGAATCCCTTCTGTTAAATTAAATTGGCTGTGTTTCCCACCATGAGCAGCTTGTCGTTACTGAGGCGTTTTTCCTTGCCATGAAGGCCCTGCTGTGTGACGTTGCAAGACATTTGTGGGGGGTGGGGGGGGGAGCTGCATGGGCCTGTGCCCAGAATTCAGGTTGGGAATCCATCCCACATAGACAGATGCTTCCAAATTCTCTTGACTGAAATGATAGCCATTGGCTGAGTTTGCACACAGTATAATGTTAATCCCTCCTCTCTGTGTGGCTGCAAGGAAAGAGACCAGATTTTAGCTTTACGTGTACCATTGTAAGTGTGCATCCAGTCCCCATATTCCTTGCACCTACATGCAAGGAACATTTATTTCAATGGTAAAAGGCACCAGTTCTTCTAGCACATATGATGGAACCTCATGATGTTATACAGAATAGATGGGGATACAGGGTATGGACTCAGGGTGTATCCACACTGCAGAATTAAAGCAGATTGATATCACTTTAACTGTCATGACTCTGGCACTAGAATTCTCTGACAGACTAGGCTGAATACCACATCAAACTACAAAACCCTGTATTCTGTAGGATAGTCATGAAAGCTAAAATTATGTCAAACTGCTTTAATTCTGCAGCATGGATACACCTTGAGTCTCATTTAATTACCTGAAGGCCCCTCTTTCATCTCAAGACAATATACAGACTATCCAACTCTTAATATAATGAACACTAACATCTCCTGCAGACTTTTTTTTATATAATCATCTTTTCCAAATAAATAAACTTGTGTTTTTTAAACTCTGCATGGAAAATATTGTTCCTTTTTGCTTGGCCTGATAGTGGTATTATGATAAAATGGCCTTTGGGATTTCTCTTATGGGTAACCAGGCTACTCCTTTTGTGTTTTTTTAGATTACATGAATTTCTTGCAGTAAAAAGTTCATCATGTACTGCTTGCGCTATTCTTTATGTGACTGATTTAACGAAAGGTGTGTGTCTTTCTTCTGTACAGATATGAATATTTCTGTATTTTGGTACAGGCCTTCTACATGACAATATCATGGATCATGTTTACTGTTCCTTTGGAATGCATAAAGACTGCCTAAAATCAGAGACATAGGGGTGAAACAGATGAGCAGGAAAAAGTGGCTTGAAGCTGCCTTTTCTGAAGCCACATTGAAACCCCACCAACTGCACCGCCGGCTCCCAAGGCAGCTGGAGTGCTCATGTCATGACCACATGACATGGCTCCAAGCCAGGAAGAAGCGGGGGGAAAACTGCTTCTTTTTGAAATGGCTTTTCTCTGCATAAGGACACTTTCCTGCTGGCTTCAAGCCATGTGTCATCTAAATGCCCGTGCCTTTAAGCCAGTCTGAAAGCATGTCTTTTTGCCTGTCTGTTTAGGCCCATAGTCAAGCAGAAGTATACCAAAGCTGTACCTAATTAATTCTTCTGTTTTTGGAAGAAAAAGATGCTGATGTTAGAATTGTGCCACTTAGGCTGCAAATTGCCAGGCTTTTCTTACAGAAAGAGCTGTGGGGTTGCTTCAATATAGTAAGGCAAATGAAAAAATATGAGCAAGTGGTGGACATAGAGTAACCAGAAAATGAGACATCTTTACACCTCTAGCTCTGCTTAGTCTTTCATGATGCTCCTGATACCACAAAAAAAAAAAAAAGAGAGAGAGAGAGAGAGAGAGAGAGAAGCCAAAATGATGCTTAAAGAGCATTCCAATATTATAAAATTCATATTAGAAAATTATTTGAGGCAGTGACACAAGTTTTTCATGCCACATTCCAAAATTTGCCTCCGTTTATTTCCTAGTTCTGAACAAACATGGAGATGTTTGCTTGTTCCTTGTTAAAGAATTATAACCATTTGTAAAGTTGATTTAGGCAGAAGTCTCATTTGGTCTCTAATTTTCTTGCTACTCTTTCTTATTAACAAGATGGAGTGAAACCACATTTCGGGATGATAGATCTTCAGAATGCTGCAGCAGAATAGTCTGCCAGAATAGCAAAAAAATTGACTCTTTTGTAACTACATATCAGTGCCACTGGACAGAAGAGAAGATATATTGAACAAAAGTATTTTCTCCAGGCTATTCTAATGACCCCTGAAGCAAGTCTTAAGATATACAGATTAGCCTGAAATGTGCTGAGCTTTTATTATAAATAAATGTTGGCTGGAAATCCTAGTGTCTTGAGACATGACTTCTCTGTGCATTTTTTTTTACCAGTAATTGTCATGATGTTTGGGGGAAATTCCCTTGAAGGGTGTTAATTCTAATTTATTTAATAGTATGTGATATTATGCATGTTGACCAAAAATACAGCATCACTTAAATACCATGTGATACTCTTTCAGATGAATATGTATAAGGTTGCAGATGGTCAAGGCAATTCTGAGGCTGGGATGAAGAAACTATTTGATGGAACGGCCATGTCCAAAGCGTTCTGGCCAGAGAAAGTATATTATGGTTCAGGTTCCTGCAGATCCACAGCTTCCTTTGGCTCCCTTCTCCTTTGGCCTCACTGATAGGACAAGAAACGTAGCAGAGTTGTCCTTCACTGCACTGGTAGGACATTTATGGGCTTTCTTCTCTATCAGAAGACTAGCACTTCCATTGCATCATAATGACTCCTCAGATGTCTTACCAAGGAGCATAGAATTGCTGACTAAACAATCTCTACTTTCTTATTCCTTCAGTCAGCTAGCAAACAGAGCAAAGTACCTGGGGCAAAAATGCATTACATTGGAAACTGGATTATATGTATGCATGGCCAGGTTATCAGTGTTTCAATAGGCACAGTTGCTCCAGGCCCCTTGCTAACTAGGGTCTAGTTGACTATAGCTTTCTTCCTATTTTTTCATAATTTCCAGACTTTCCCTCCCCTTGCATGTTTGTTTATTACCAGCCATTTTTGTTGTTGTTGTTGTTGTTGTTGTTGTTAAGTAATAGAGTAAAAACACATGGAATCAAATTGTGAGTCTGATTCAATTTGGACTGGCTACACATGTAAAGATATTTGTGTTGTTGTGTTGTACTTTGCATTTTATATACCATTTATTCCCAGGTCCACAAAGGGAGTCTTCTTTTTTAAAATTAGTCCAGGTCCTAGCCTTGCACGCACAAATCTACAAAGTCAAGTAAACTACTCACTTTTGAAATACACAATGAGTAGTACTGGCCAAAGCTAGGGAAAGCATCTGGCATCTTTAGGTAGCTACTAAGATCCCAGTTCTCTGTCAGGCCCACTATTGATATAGGCTCTCAATATGCACCAGGAGCCACTTTGGTGAGTAGCCTGCAATTGTAATAACTTACCATGCTCCAGAGCTACAACAGAAGCACTGTAGGCCATTGAAACTGAGAAATCCTTCAACTGTCTGCTGCGATGAGGAAGAGCAGACATAGCACTAGAAGAAACTCACCTGAGAGATTAGATAGAAATCCATCAAAAAGGTGGGAAGGTTGCTGGAAATGTCGTTCTTGGCCTTGATAATAAAACATGAAACAACTTAACATAGGTAGTTGATTTCTAATTTGATCATTAACTTCATTGGGGCTTTTTAGATTGGCTAAAAGGGGCGGTCCAAACTCGCCCCTTCTAGCGGCGAGATGAGGCCTAGGCTGCCACACGGGCAGCCTCAGAGGCCTCATCCCGCCGCAACGACCCACCGCAAAAAAGAGCTCCGGGATCGAGCTCTTTTTTTGCGGCACGGGAAGGGCGCGATTGGCACCCTCCCGCGCCGCCAGAGCGTCAAAACGTGCGCAGCGCGCCAAAACGCTGCGCACGTGATGACGCTTGTATGGCGCCTCCGTGTAGACGCCGCCATCTTTAAATGGCGGCATCCATGCGTTTTAGGCTTAGGGAGGGTGTAAAGGCTACGCCCTCCCTAACCCTAAATGCGGGCTTTTTAGCCCTAAAAGCGCCTTTTTTTGCCCATGTAAAACGGGCCATTGTTGACTTTCTCCTCTTCCCACTAATTGGGCAAATTGTCCTTATCCAGTGTATGTGTGTTTATCAGTTAGACCAGCAAAACCCGTTTTGAAACTGGGCAGATTTTATTTTTATTTTTATTTTTTGGAATGCAGCTTTGAGAAGTGTGCTGTTGTTGCCTATATTCTAAAGTAAAAGTCTACTTCAGGACTTTTCAAAGTCTGAGGGACCTAATGTTGCAGCATTCAAAAATCATTTTGGAGCTTGTAGTGTAGGAGAACCACTTTGAAGAACTGAGCTGGAAGAACACTGCTGGACATAAATTGCAGCTTGTACAGTATTAATGTTCTGTGTCTCCCAGGATTGTGTCCATTGGGCATAATATAATGAGAATTAAGTCCCACTGAATCAATGGGACTGCAGTGCTTAATTGTGTATTCAAGTCCCATTGATTTCGATGGGATTTAAATACTCATACTTTTCTGTGGATTGCACCCATAGGAATATTCTCTAGAATGCATAATTTTTAGGGTTTTTTTAAAATGTTTCTCCTAGTGAAAAAGAGTCTACTACCTCCTGATGTCTCTGGGGTGATTTTAATAATTAGCTGACAGAGGCTCTGGTGTTCAGCAGCTAATTATTACTAATTTAATTGGCTTTCAGCATACCAGGAACTGCACCTGTTAAGAAGGAAAGGGGCATAAACTCCATCAGAAAATGGTCTCATTATTAGCCCAATTCATTCCCTGCCTGCCTGTGTATGCCACAATTGGACTAGATAAAAAAAAGATTCAGATCTATTTCCACACTGTGGAGAAAGGCTTAAATATGCAATTAAAACCACACACATGTGGACAGATGGCTGCATCACTTTTGATTAAGTACATGAAAAGGGCTAATAGATTGGATGTGTGTTGTGCAGTATATATTTAGTTCCTCTAAAGCATCATTTGAAACATGTGGCCATATTTTAGGCTTACATGATCAGCTTTGGTTTTTACTAAAACTCTGAGGTCCACCAACTGGAGCCAAAGAGCAAAACAGTTCAAAGGATGTCTGTTTGTTACCAGAAATGAAGCTCACTTAGAAACCATGTCACAAACAAATCTATTTCCCCCCCAAATATTTTGTTTATTTATATAACATTTTAATTTAGTTTAATTGATAATGCTATTTATTTATTATCTATTTTATTATTTATCATTGTTGTTGCCATTTATAAAATAAATAATGCAACACTCCTATCCCTCTTTCAAAATATATGGTAGAACACATTCATAATACTTCTGTGCTTTTCAATTGGTACTCTGATGTAGATCTTCCTGTTGTGCAACATTGGAGCCAGCATGGTGTAGTGCTTTGAGCATTGAACTATGACTGTGGAGAACAGGATTCAAATCCCCTCTTGGCCATGGAAAACCCATTGAGTGACCTTGGGCAAGTCACCCACACAAAGGCAAACCCCTCTCTGAACAAATCTTGCCAAGAAAGCCCTGAGGTTGCCCAAATGACTTGAAAGCACACAACAACAGTACTGGAAGTTATCCAAGTTAAAACTAAGGCAAAATCTTTGTGTCAGTAGTGAAGTGCTGGGGGAGAAGTTCCCAGTGATGGATCCTTATCCTGTGCTCAGTGATCTGTGCTCTAGTAATCTCCAAGTCAAACTACTGCAGTATTGTTTGCTGCTCTGAAATACCATTCAGAAACTGCAGTTTATTCAGAATATGACAGCTAGATTGCTTATTAGGTACTGTGCTCATATTATACTGGCTCCTGGTCTGTTTCCAGATGAAGTTCAAACAGGCAGATTATCAGGAAATGTTTTCCCCCACATTATAGTATGTCCCCATGATTTCCCCAGAGCAGCCCATCTAATGCCAGTGTTATCCTTTTGTTACCAGTCAAGGACTTGATCTTATTTTCCCATATCCTTTTGGCATGATTTTAACCTGTGAATTATTTTTGTTGTTCTTGCTGTGTGCCTTCAAGTTGTTTCCAGCATATGATGACCTTAAGGCGAACTTTTCACAGGGTTTTCTTGGCACGATTTGTTCAGAGGGAGTTTGCCTTTGACTTCCCCTGAGGCTGAGAAAGTGTGAGTTGCCCAAGATGGGCTTCCATGGCCAAGTGGGGATTCAAACCCTGGTCTCCAGAGTCATAGTCAAATGCTCAAACCAGTGCAACACTCTGGCTCCTTATCTGTATTTTGTCATGCTGCCTTTTGAGGTTTTGCATCCACGATGATGTGTAAAACAGATATTTTGATTGGTTTTATAGAATCATAAGTTTATCACATCGGAACCTGTAACGTTCCCATCGAGTCCTTAAAACGTTCCATGGGAGAACGATCTGGGAACAGGACTCATAACATTTGAGAAGTAATAGCGGGATGATTACACAGCACCCCCTTTGAAAAGGTACTTTTCCTGAGTATGTTCTCATATCATCCTGCTGTGGCACATGAGTATTTCATTTGGCGGGATACAATATTGTGATGTCATCACTCTCTTCACCTCATACAAGTTCAGGTCTTCTGTTTGTAGGTTCAAGATGGTGTCCAAGAAGGTGTTTGCTGATCTTATTCGTTGTTGTTTATTTGGTCATTGATCAGTTATATAAATACAATAACAATAAAAATAATTGTACAGTACAATTATTAAGTGATTAATAACATAGTTAAAGGAGTATAATAGACAGGCACTACCAACTATCATCAGTTTTCACCAACCAGTTGGGGACGTATTTTACAAATGATGTAACAAAATTTTGCTACTTTCTTTATGACATCTGGGTCCTGATTGTCCAACAAATGTCGTAAGTAAAAGATATCAGTGTGTCCGCAGTATTTAATTAAGAGAGGTGTGATCAACTGATGGCGAATGTCCTTGTAGAACTGACAGTACAAAAGAACATGGGCTGTAGTTTCTATAATACCCTCATCACAGGAACATAATCGAGAATCATAGGGTATATTCCTAAATGTCCCTTCTAGCATTGCTGTTGGGAGAGTGTTAAATTGAGTGAGTGATAAAACTGTCCTAAATTTGGGTGCAGTAACATAGTACAGGTAGGAAGCAGGAAGTGATGTCAACATTTGCTTATTTACCACTATGTTGCTAAGAAAGGCAGGAATTTCCATCTGATTTTGAATATCTAGAATTCTTTGTTTTACAATTAATTTTGCTTGGTCTAGCCACTTGTCCAGAATTGTGTCTCTAGAAAGGTCTAGACTATTCAGTTTCTTGTGAATAGCTATTTCCCAAGAGGATTTATAAGAGCATTTATAATTTTCTGCCAGAATTAACTGTGATAAACCACCAAGATTATTATTTAGCTTTAGCCAATAATTGTTGATCTTATGTACACAATAGTTGTTGATCTTATGTACACTATGGTACATAAAGGGAGTGATATATCATATATATATATATATATATATATATATTACACACACAAATAGATAGATAGATAGATAGATATACATGCATATACATATCACACACACGTGTATATATATACATACACATACACATAAACAAACACATATATGTACATATATATATTTATATATAGCTCTCCATAAAAATGAAAAAAATAATTCACATGTAAACATTTGTTTAAATATGATGTTGAGGAAAACCGTTTTGGCTTTGAGGAAAAGCATTCCGACATGTTAACATGCTTATCGCTAATTTTTTTTTTTTTAAATGGCACCGCATCATACCCAGAAGAGCATTAGACTTTTTGGATGCTCTAGGACTGCAGAGGAGGAAATTGTCTCAGTTAATCAAGACATCAGAACTGACAAAATGGATATAAGAATTGAAAGGATTACTCCACTAACTTTTCCTGGACTGGTATGATAACGTTCCAGCTGGGTGAGAACTGTTTTTCTTCATTCTCATCCTGGAACGCTGTTGGAACACTTTGAGCTCGAAATGGGAACTCAATGGAAACCAAACCATGCTGTAAACTTTGCTGTGTTCCGTTCTCATTCGGTTCCCAGAATGTTATCATAACGCTGTGCAATAAACTTAATAAAGTTGGAAGAGACCCCAAGAGCCATCCAGCCCAACCCCCTGCCATGCTGGAACACACAATCAAAGCATCCCCAACAGATGGCCATACAACCTCTGTTTAAGAACCTCCAAAGAAGGAGATTCTATCACACTCCGAGAGAACATGTTATATTTTATTGTATATCAGCAGCCCAAGAAATTTTTATTGAAGGGTAGTATAAAATTATTTATGATAAATAATAGTTCTTTTTCTGCCCATTTATTCTCATGGAATTACTCCTGGGTAATTATCCTTAAAATCGTAACTGTGTGCAATTTTCTGTTATGTTCCTCTTGTTTATAATCAGCTAGACAAATGTGATTTCCTGCCTGTGTCACAGATGTATCCTGTTGGGGATTAATAGTTTCTCTGTAAGGGAAAGGTCTGTGATGTAACATCGAGCCTGGTATGTTCTCTTTGTACAATGATAAACAAGGTGTTTAGGGTAAAGTAGCCCTAATCATGTGGCCAGTGACAGGCCCTGATTTAATCCTCTGGAGGTAAATCTGAAGTAGGCACCTTGTATTACAGAAAGAGACAGACGCTCTAGCACAGTAGCTCTCTTCAGATGATTGATTGACTCTGTGAAAAGATAAATCGGTGCCCTCATGAGGATCAAGGAAGAAATGTGGTGGGAAGTGGAAAGAGACCTAAAAGTCTCTCTTAACCCATGTTCTGAAGGAAATGGAATCAATCTTTCAAAGGTTTTGCTACATAATAGATGGTATAATATAAAAATACCACAACGATTTGGACCACAGAGTTTAGTGAAGTCAAAATCTAGGATGAGAGTTTTTTTACCACACCACAATTTTTATTCAGAAGAGTTTTCTTGTAGTTCACAATGCTGTTAAAATCATAATGTGGACAGGTTTTATGTGAGGGTAAAAATCTTTTAATCCATTGAATCAGCATAATTGAAACAAAGATTTAAATCTTCCCCAGCTGATGGGTAGGATTGACAATAAGTGGAAATCAGAATCCTTAGTGTGTGATGATGATAATGATGATGATGATGATGAGTATGAGTAAAAGATTGTACTTCAAGTTTGCAAAACATTTGGAGTAAATTAACTTTCAGAATGACCAGTATCTTCAAAGATGTGAACAAAGATGTATGACAATATTGTGTTACTGAAGCCCAATGAATATCTAAAACTGCAGCTCAAGACAGATTATTTTCTCCTCCCTGCTATCAGTGTGTGTTCCCACCACTCATAAAACATGTATACACCCTCTTTTCCCCTGTTGTCTTTAATCATTGTTTGGCATGACTTGTGCACAGAGGCTATCCACAGTTAGTTCCCAGCTTAATGAGAGGCAGAAACACGTTTGTAAATCCTAGTTAACTGGGAACATGGCTGGAAGTGACCATAGTTAGCCCTCATGGAGATGTAATGCTGAATTATTGTTAAAGCTGCCTAGAGAAAAAAAAGAAGTGCATGGCTAATTTATGTTTACTTATTTATGTTTACCATAGTTTCCACAGTGTCAGATTTAATTTGGGTTTATCAGTCTTAATTACAGTCCTGGATTTTAAACATATAGATGACCCAGAGATACCAAAACTAAAAGAGCAAATTTGGCATGGGGAGCTCAAAAAATCAGCTTTTGAGCATTGAACTATGGCTATCATCAGACCTGTTGCTTGAGTTATAAGCACTCATTAGAGGTTTAGTTTATGCTGAAGCAATTTAGAGCCAAACTATAAGTGAATTTAATTTCTGCATATGCAGTTAATGTTACATCATGGCATAAACTGGAAGCCTGTGACCAGTTCTGGGACCATGGACAGAAGAGAGAGAGAGAAAAGGAATTTTACTTGATCCCAGGAAAAACCACCCCTTGGAATCTGCTGTTTGCATGTTAAACAAAGCCCTCGTTGCTGATTTAAAAGAATCACCCATAAACCTACAATGACCAATGGCTTCCCTGCAACCAATGTTTGCATTTTTAAAAGTGTATAATGAGTGTGAAGTTGAAGGCTTTACAGCTGGCATCCATAATTTTTTGTGAGTTTTTTGGGCTATGTGGCTGTGTTTTGGAAGAGTTTATTTCTAAAGTTTCTGAAGTTGCCAGCCATAGATGCCAACCACATAGCCTGAAAAACCCACAAAAACTATGTATAATGAGTGTTCATTCATACAGTTAATAACACTTCTGTTTAGGCCCTTAGATTTTGCAGTCATTGCATCATATCCTCATTGCATCATTTGCATCATATCCTCTTCCCTACATCTTGGACATTTCTTACTTTGTTGTCTGAACCCTTGATATGGCCATATCTAAGTTGATTGGGGGATTCTGGGAATTGTCATTAAATTTGTAACCTTCCAAAGCTCTGTTTCTGTCCTCTGTGTGCTGCTCTGCATGGTTATGGGTTCCTGCTCTTATTATATAGTCACAAATTTGATTACAGATGGTTTTGCCATCTAACCAGCAGTGGCAGCTCTTACTTAATTACATGTGCTCACATATAAAAGGAAATAACCCCCTTCAAGATCCACAGAAAGGAACCTTAATTGACATTTTGCAATATGTAAATTTAACCACTCAATTAATACATTAATGTGTTAAAAGCATGGCATTTCAATCAGTCTTGATTGATTGACATCACTATTTTAATCTTTATGAATCTAAAATAGAAATGCCACTCTGCTTACAGATTCTTAAGATACCTATACCTGATGTGCAAGTAGATCATGCATTTTGTCCTGTGCACAAATTTAAAACATGTAAAGCAGACCTTAGTTTAATACTGTCTATTTATTATTGTTTATTTGACATATAAAAAGATCTGTGAAATGTCAAGTGTAAACAGTCATAAGACATGGAATTTAAAATAATACATAAAAATCAATAAATGAATTCTCAGAGCATATCTAATGTCAGGGAAAGAGTATTGCACAGAACAGGTGCTATCACATTAAATGCCCTGCTGCAAATCACTCTGGAGCAGGTCTCAGGAGCATGAAGGCATGGCTTAGTATCTTCAAGATTCAGATGGATCCTTTCCAGAATGCTTTCATAGTAGTTTTCATCAGATGGTTTTGAATTCTTTGTCCAAGAATTCAGGAAGATAGAAGTATTTTGAATTGATCATTATATTTGTTCATTTATTTGGTGAGTACCAGCTTTTTTGTCATAAGAGCTTAGGGTGTACAAATCTTACATAAAATGCATAATTAAAACCACAAATTGCCCAAAATCATGATCCTAAAAATCACAAAATTATATGTGTAAAATTACAAATGTCTAAACTCATAAAATACAAATTTCCTTAAATTTAAACGCTATATAGACAGTAGCAACCAAAAACAGATTAATCACTTGCATTATTAATCACTAGTAGTGGATAGCTTTTGACTAGCATTTGAAAGATGAAAATATGAGGAATAATTGGTTCTGGTATGGAGGAGAGTTCCCTAAGGCGTCTGTTGGAGTCTTAGCATCAGTGCTTGTGTTTCTTTGAGAAGGGGTGAGGTCTTCACAGGAACACTGAAGTGAGGCATAGCTCTCTGGTCATTTGGTCAGCGTGACTGTTGGAAGATGTCACTTCCCATACCTCTCCCTTTCAGGGAGACAATAAACTTTATTGCCCTTTGTTCTCTTTTTACCTTTCTCTGCTCTCACCAAGCATGGAAGCAGAAACCAGGTTTTGCTACTAAAGATGTTTTTCTTCTTACTTAGACACATGAGAATCAGCTCTAGGGACTCTTTTACCAAGTATAGTTTTCTCTACTGTGTAATTATTTTGTGGAAACTAGATATAGCAATAAAATAAGTGTCTTTTTACCTACAAGTGTATCCTGTTTATTTGCCAGAAGCTCAGAAGCTTGTTTTTACCAAATACCTGTGGTGTACATGCTTGTTGCTTCTGCTGCTGCTAAACTAATTTAATCACTAACCAAGACCATGATTTTAACAGCACCACCATTGAGAAGGCTCTGTCATATGTTTTAGATTTACAGGCACCACTGCTCCAGGGCATCACCACAACAACTTGCCTGAACTATCTTAAATCCAAGCGGGTAGCTACTGGATCAGGCAGTGCTTTAAGTATCTGGATCCTGAGCCATTTAGATTAGAATTTTGTATGTTCAACAAAGAGAGCCAGTGTGGTTCTTCAACATGAGTGTAGGATTAAAACTAGGAGACCAAGGCTTGCATCCCTGCTCAAATATGGAAACTCACTGGATGTTTTGGTAATTCACACTCTCTCAGCTTCAGATGAAGGCAATGGCAAATCCCCTCTGAGGAAATCCTGCCAAGAAAACTCCATGATATGGTTGCCATAAATTAGAAATGACTAGAAGACACAGAGCAATAACAACAGTGCTAATACATATATCTTCAAGTAGTCCCACTGACTCATTGGCAGACAGTGAGGTGAAATCAGAATGGGTATCATGTATTTGGTTCTTGCTGTCCCCGTCACCATCTAGCCAGCAGCTCTCTGGACCATTAGTAAGGAAAGCTTCACATAGAAAGTGGTAAAACAGCAGAGAAGAGCATGGACAACTGTTTAGATTATTCTGGTTTAGGAATTATCATAGTGGGCAAACCAGCCTTAACTGGCCATTAGCACTCCTTGAAACTGAAGCCATGTGGCTTTCCAGTGACAGCTTTGAAACTGAGAGTACCACTCTGTCAGGAGGAGTGCTAAACCATCCAGAACATGCCTGATTCATAGGCACAGGAACTACCTGTCCACACAGCCTCTGTATTGGTAGGATTTAACTTTACATTAATGGCCCTCATCCAGCTGGTGACTCCAGACACCAGCCCAGCACTTGCACAGCCTCTCCTGCACTCCCCAAGCAGAGAAGTAGAGCTGAGTTTGCATGCTATCTTTGTATAGATGTCACTGTGCTCACATTCTCCAAGTGACACCTCCTGGTGGGTTCATATAAAGACTAAATCATGTGGGAGAAAAGATGAAACAATGGTGGAGCTGCCCTCAAAGGTAGGAGAGGTATCACTGTAATGCATTGCATACTGCTGTATCACACTGAGCTGTTCCAGGTGGCTACCATAGTAAATAGTATTTAAAAACAACCAGAGGGGCGAGGAGAATCAACAGGGTAATATTCCCTTCATCTCTCTCCTGAATAAAATCCCCATATAAGCCAGTCAAGGCTGTTTTTATGCTTTGTCTGATGTCAGATTGAAATGAGTCTATAATAAATGGATAAAGAATTTTCTGTAGAGCAAGTGTTGAACAGTTATTTATAATATTTCAGAGATGTTTTCTGGGTGTTGTACCATATAGGGCTGCAGAACAGGAAGGTGTATTTAGTACCCAGAGGCCTATTGTCAGTCGTTGAGGGGTTTAGAAGTTAACAGCATTGGAACATGCTGTTGGAACATTCATTGGAAAATCAACTGGGCACTTTGCCTGGTATACTAATCCTCCTGTCCTCAAGAAGCAGCCAACTTCCCTGTACTTTCTATATTCTGCAAAGGTTGAATAAGATGATCAATTGGACATTATTACCATAGCAGGCTGTAATGTTCAGTTCCTTAGTAATAAAGACAAGTGAAAGGAAAAATGCATTTGTTTTAGTACTGAGAGAAACGGGGATCATAGCGCAAATTGGTGCAAATTAGTGCTTCAATTTGCAGAAAGATGTTGCATTTTTATCAGCTCGGGTTCTAGGCCATAAACCTTTTACTAGAATTAGTTTGGGTCCCTTGGGGACCAGTGAAGAGATCAACATTGCTAAAGTAAAAGCTCTGAGCAGCGGGGGGGGGGGGGGGGGTTCTTTCAGTTACTGGTTTTGGGGAGCTCCCAATTGTATAGTTAAAACTGAGAAAAGAGCTCCGTTCTGCTGAGGAGGAGCAGCGAGAAATGTGTGCAGATAGATAAATGTACTATTCATATCATGAATTTTGGTTTTTTTTGGCTGCATCTCCACTGCAGAAACAATGCAGTTTGACACCACTTTAACTGCCATTATTCCATGTTATGGAATTCTGGAGTTTACAGTTTATGAGATATTTAGCCTTCTCTGTCAGAGAACATTGGTGCCACAACAAACTACAAATCCTAGAATTCCATAGCATGGAGCCATGGCAGTTAAAGTGGTGTCAAGATGCAGTGCATTTCTGCAGTGCAGATGCAGCCTAAGTTACTAGAGTTAATATACTTCAGTTAGCACAGTAGGTGTGTTCCTTGGCATTAGTTTTTAAACAGAAAATTTGATACCAAAAGCAGACATAACATGAAAAGAACACGACTTGCAAAAAAGGAAGAGCAACGTGTTTTTGCAAAGTTTTTATTCAAAACTAGCACTAAATCTATGTGAAGCCTTGCATAAGTAAAAAAAAATTTTTTGAAACTTCTAAAGATCACTTCAAAGTGTTTTCCAAAATATACTCATGGTATATACTAAATATACTATACTTGAAGGGGTGTCACATTGAGGAGGGAGCAAGCTTGTTTTCTGCTGCTCCAGAGAACAGGACCCGGAACAATGGATGCAAGAAGAGGTATGTTTTCACAGTTCAAGAGCAAAAGAGCAAAAGTCAGCTTGTCTGACTTCCTGGTGGAGGCCGTTCAAGAATTATGACACCAACAGCAAAAAGATGCTACCCTTGATACCTGCATATTATTTTTCCAGGGGCAGTGGGACAACAATGTCTCAGAAGCTGATCTTAGGAGCTGGGTGGACTCAGTGGGGAGTCTTTCATAGAATCATAGAATTGGAAGAGATCACAAGAGCCATCCAGTCCAATCCCCTGCCATACAGGAATTCACAATCAAAGCATCCCCAACAGATGGCCATCCAGCCTATGCTTAAAGACCTCCAAAGAAGGAGACTCCACCACACTCCAAGGGAGTGTGATCCATTGTCGAACAGCTCTTACTGTCAGGAAGTTCCTCCTATTAAGGGCAGCCATTGTTGAAACTGGAGTATTAAGACAGGCCTTGCAATAGCCAGAGTCACTTGCCTTCATGTTGATTGATGGAGGGCAGAGCAAAGGATGGAAACCTAGGTGCCAATGTTTTGTACACATCTACTCTGGCAACACCATAATGGGTCCTAATAATGTAATATACATCCTCTCTCTTTTACTTGCTTGTCTTCAAACATCATATATGCCATCCTTTATCAGCAATGCCTTTCCTCTTTCTGTTTAGGACAGATGGGACAGCCTTTATACAATAAATGGACAAAGCTGACATTAGAAATGGCAGTACTCTGTGTCAGAACATTTCAGTCTATCTGAACACTCAGTCTCTTACCTGAAAGTGTTTTGGAACAAAAGATTCCAGGAAAACATTGGAATGGGAGGCAGGTGAATTTTCGCAATCTCTTTCATCTGAGGTTTAACCAGAAATAATGGCTTATTTGCACACATGTGTTAATATGTTGACTTTCAGTTCCGCTGTGTATATAATGGAAGAGTCTCTTCCAGGATGTCCCCATGAGAACGAATTTTTCTAAAAGCAGAGTACAATCACTTCTCCTTTTCCGCTGAGGATCCGTTCCAGACCTCCTTGCAAAAATGGAATTTTGCTTATAGTCAAGCCTCATTGGCTTGATTACAGGTGTGCGACCATGGGAGTGTGTGGGGACATGCCCCATTGTTCCCCCCTCCATTCATCCCTCATGAATAAGTGAGGGATGCGAGTTTCAGAACCACAAGAGCGGAGGGAGGACTGTATATTAGTTTTCACATTTTAAAGACAACAGCATGGAAACAGATGAGACCTCTACATTGGCTAACAGATAATAGAATGATTATGCTTTGATATGACAATTGGTCTTTTTATATCACATTTCACTGTGATTCCCCACCCCCACCCCAGTTTTAACTGCATTCATACTAGAGGCTAACACTATAGCCCATCTGAGTGTATCTGAAGTAATAGGTTCACATCCATGAACATTTCTATGTTAGTCTTAAAGGTGCTACTGGATTTTTTCCACTTGCTTCCTCTATTTTTACCCCAAAGAAGACTAACATGCTATCTTTTTGAAAACTACTTTAACACTACTTCAAACCAAGGAATCCCCTTTAAAAGAAAGCATTGCTTTTTGCCACTTTTTTTCTAGTTGGTTTCTCAGCACGCAGTTCACCAAGATCTTCCATGGTATATAATATTTCCCATTTAAACCATTACTGCTATTATTTAATGTATAGTACAGGTGCAGTTTGCAAAGCATTTCACATTGTAGGCATCCAGCTTTATAACAAGCCTATGAAGAAAGCTACAATTATTTTAATTTTTACAGAGAGAGGGCTGAGGTTGAGAGAGAGCTGGAAGGAAAGAGAATAATTTTCCAACTCAAGCTGAAGGAAGGGCAGTGAGTGCATGACAAAAGTTGAAGCCCTGAAGCTAACTCTTTGCAATCTGTGCACTCACATATGCATGGTATTCATCATGCAGTGACTATGACATCAAGTTGATAACTTGCATGTGTGCAACACAGCTGTTGAGATCAGACATCACAGAGCTCTCCTATCAGCTTGAGTGCATTATTTTTTTATGGAGGCACAGTTTGCACATGCATCTGAGAGTTTGAAAGGCAGGCTGTTGAGTTCTGAGAGATATACCTATGTGCCTGAATTGGTCCTAAGTGTGACTATCATGGTGCTCTGTAGAACATATTACAGTTAAAAAGGAATTGATACAACACTAGCAGCACTAGTTGAGTGGAAGCAATTTACTGTTTACTTTATAAACCTCTTTTTCCTGTCCTCTGACAAGAAGATGGAAATGCTTATTTCAAGTTCCATCATTTCATTTGTTTATTTTATTTAAGTTCCACCATGTTAAGTGCTAATACAACTAAATGACAGGATATTTTACTACATTTATCATTTTTGTTGTTGTTAACTGCCCTCGAGTTGACCTTGACTCATGGTGACCCTGTGGATGAAACATCTCCAAGATTCCCTATCTTCCACTGCTTTGCTTACGTTGTGCAGACTCATGTTGGTAATCTCCCTGATTGAGTCTATACATTTGGCTTGCAGTCTTCCTTTCCTTCTGCTGCCCACTGCAGCATTATTGTCTTTTCTAATGTTAGCATATTGCACTTTAATAAAGTTTATTATAACTTTTAAAAATTATATCTCAGCTTGGTCCCAAAAATGATGATTACAGTTGGCAGTAAGAAGATAGGAATAATGTATAAAATATCAATTAAAACATAGGAAAAATAAACTACAAATGTAACATTACAAAGAAATTAACACATCTTGTCCAGTTAGAACCCACTTCAACAATCTGGACAATCTGGGTTAATCCTCTCTTGTCCCACTTTTTCAGCTGCTTTTATAATGTTCCAGTTACCTCTTCCCATTTCCTTTCTGCACCCTTTTCTTACATTAGTCGTTGCAAATTGAGTTCAAAGCTGAAAAGTAGTGTATTAAATCATCAGGAATGGAGAGGGGAAGAGCGGGTGAAATTGTGTCCTTAAGGCAAAAGCAAACTGCTGCCACTTCTCATAGTTTTTGTGTTCCTTGTCATTGATAACCTTTGCCATCCTGACCACACTCTGATGCTCACAGCTACACTTGTCCCTGTTTTATCTATGAGATGTTGGAGGGTATGGTATAGGACTTAAGAGATCATAACCAGAATTCTGAATTATGCCAGGAGACAGAGCTGGTAGCCAATGAAGCTGTTGAAACAAAGGAATCACATGCTCCACGTAACTTGCCCTAGCCTTTAGTCTGGCTGTAGCTTTCTGGACAAGCCAAACCTTCTGGACTCTATGTGAGGCAGCCTCACATAGACAGCATTCTGAATTGGGAAAATCTTGTGTGCTTAAGTATAAGTCTAGAAATTTAGGTTAAAAATTACCCCAAAAACCTGAGTTGATTTATTCATTAGTCAGTGTACAAGGGGGTATCCAAAAGTTTTAATGACCACCTTTTTAAAAAATTGACAGAAAGTTTGTTTTGATTTGTAGTTGTTAACTTATCTCTATATAGTTACTGTCTAGATTTACACATTTTTTTCCCAGCGTATCTTGACCCTCCAAATACCTGATATTATAGAAGTCTGCAGATTGTGCCTGACAAGGATTTTACAGTTTAGTCACTTCTGGCAGAACCAGTCACAAAAATAAAGGATGCAATGAGCTGATTTTCTCAGCAACATGCACTTAGGAACCAATGATGACACTGAGAAAATTTCATCAATATGCCATAATAACTTCCGGGTGATAATTGTTACTTTACGATACCCCTCATAAGGCACAATCTGCAGATTTCTACAACATCAGGTATTCGGAGGGTCAAGATACGCTGGGAAAAATGTGTAAATCTAGATAGTGACTACATAGAGATAAGTTAACAACTACAAATCAAAACAAACTTTCCATCAATTTTTTTTAAAAGATGATCATTAAAACTTTTGGATATCCCCTCATAAGTACTGTATCTTTATTATTATTATTACAAAGAATGATCCCCGGTGAAAAGCAAAAGTATAATCTGTCCTGGAAGCATACATGCACACACACACACACACACATTTATCCAGCCTTAGTCAGAGCAGAAAAAGTTATGCCTGCTGGAGCGTTGTAAGTTCTTTGGCATCCTTTTCTTTTGTTTCATGCTTTAGATTCTATCCTATATGCCCCTAAGTTTTACCCTCAACTTATCCACAGGTCATATCAAAATCCATAACTTTGGTTCCCAAATTTCCCTCAACTTATACATGAGGTCGACTTATAGTCGAGCATATACAGTAAACATGATGACTAGATTGGGATAGATGAGTAGGAAAGTGTGATCTAGTTAGTTGTGGAAAAACATGGAGTGAGAGTAGAGTGGAAAAATATTTTAAAATATACTAAAATGGCACTAACAAAAACAGATAATTACTGAAACCATCCAGAGTGATTTCCTGAGCACATATGTAAATAAAATAATAATAGCAACTACAAATTTTTCTACCAAGAAGATTCAAAACTGTAGATACCCCACTGTGGTTTGAAAAATAGCCCAAGCACTGGGAGAAAGAAGCCCCAAAGTCTGAAGTGAACTTCTTGAGAAGATGCAGGACATTGCTTTGCAAAGGAGTAATGGTGTTTTTGTCAAGTGTAATTCCAAATCAAGCTAAGGAAAGTTTGCTTTTTGCTGCAGGAAATTGGGATTCTGTTCCAGAGATTGGAATGTTGCAGCAGAAGAAAGGGAACTTATGTTCCTCATTTGCTGTTCAGTGGGCTATTATTTGCTGTTGACTAATTTTATTGTTGTTGTGTGCCTTCAAGTTGTTTCTGACTTAGATTTCAGGTGAAGCTATCACAGGGTTTTCTGGGGCTGAAAATGTGTGACTCACTCAAAGTCAACCAGTGGGTTTCCATGGTTAAGCAAACCCTGGTCTCCAGAGTCATAGTCCAATGCTCAATGCATTACACAGGAATAACTGGTTATGTTACACTTTACTAATGCATTACTACTGCTTGTCCTTGAGCCAAGTGGGGGAGGCAGTTTGTCCTTCACATCTATTCCAGATCTGGACCATTAAAACATTTCCATCAAGTTTCTTAGATCTGTATTTCCATCCAGCACTCTGAACTAACTCATCTGGCACACACTCACACTAAGCCTACTCCTTTTCATTTTTTTTTATTCATTCTTTAAACAAAAAACAAGCCATATGGGGCACATGCAGGAATTTTTGCAGGAATGACAAGCCTCTCAAAAACCTTCTGGTATTGCTAATAGAGCTGGAAGTGCCATAGAGCTATAGCAGCAGAGTTTCTTAGTGCTAGGGTACTCTAGCTCTTTGTGTTCTAGTAATGTAGAGACCACTCTGGAAATCCTACAGTTAGCGTTCCATAGGTGCTTCCCAAACCAGTTAGATTTGCCTTGATCCACATAACTTGGATTTTGCTAAAAGAAAGAGTAAAAAGAGTTTGGTAGACAAAGATATGATTAGCTGCAGACCCTAAAATGAGTAACAGAGGATTCCCAAAAATTGCCATGCCCCAGTCCCTCAACTAATGATGTTAGGCAGCTATCAGTGCTAGATGGAACAAATTACAGGTCATATGCAATATATTTCTTGAAGCCACTGTGGTGTAGTGGTTTGGACTAGGACTCCAGGATTAGGATTCAGATTCCCACTTGACCATGGAAACTCACTTTCTGACCTTGGGCAAGTCTCATTCTTTCAGCCTCAGAGGAAGTCAATGGCAAATTGTCCTCCTCTGTTCCTTTGCCTGATCAAATCTTGCCAAGAAAACTCTATGATAGGGTTGCCACAAGTTGAAAAGGACAGCAGCAAATGTGCTACCTCCAAGATCTGAATCAAGCCCTTTCACATGGATACTTCATTTACCCATATGGAATTATATCACTGAAAAGTGGCTATCACACATTTGCTTGTAAAGGGTATTACCATTTTATTGTCAACAGTGGTCGCTTGATTGGTATCCGCCATGCTCCTATGTTTCCATCAGGAATCCTTGTTTTCACAGTTAATTATCCTGGTAACTTAATTGAAATGTGGAATATCTTAATTAAAAAAATGTTTGAAGTCAGCCTGCAAGTAAAGGGAAACACATGGAAGCATTGTCAACATTGGATTAGGTTTGGTTTATAGGATTCTGGTTAGTTGTCTGATAAAAAATAATTTTCAAAAAGAGGTTCCTTATTCCAATAACAATGGATTTATGGTGTGTTGGAAAGGAGAGGAATAAATATCACCACTCTTTTTCCATTCATTTATTCTATGAAAGAGGCATAAAAAGTAGAAGAAATTAAAGGAAATTTTAATGTTCAAAAAAATAAGTAAACCTATCCTTTAAAAAATGTTTACTCTTTCCCTTTCCTTGGTGGCCAGCTGGAATACAGAGTAGAATGATTCACTCCAGTGCAGCTGACTCAATTATGTTTCTGTCTAATATTTGGCCTTGTGAATTCCAACTGTTCTTATTATAGGAGGGCAGTCTTCATAGACAACGTTAGGGTCTCGGGGGATTCAGAGGCCTGGGAGAATTCTGTCTTGTTCATGTCTGGTATCTACAATGGAGCCGCTGCTCAAGGGTGGAGACAACAGTCTAGAGGATATGTGCTATTCCAGTCAACAGCATAGGACATAATAAGGAAACAGAGGAGATCACTGCCTTCTTGACACTTGTGCTGTGGCTACATTGTTTTATTAAGGGACTGTGGGAACTTAGATGCCTGGGAGAATTCTCCCTTCTTCTTTTTAAGCTTAATTTTTTTTTTTTAGTTTTAGCACAAATAATCTAATTTACAATCAAAAATAAAGAAACTGAGAGGGGGAAGAAAAATAAGGGGGGGGGAGAAAAGGGGGGGGGAAGAGATACAAATGATACACAGTAGGGCTCTGAACCACCACAACCCCATCGTGACTGTAATGAAAATAAAAATAAAAATATTGCTCTGCAATCATACTACAGATTATTACATCATGAGATTTTTTATTGCTCAGAAAATCCATAAACAGCTTCCAGCCTTTCAAAAAGTTTTCCATTGGTTTATTCTTTAGAACCCATTAACCCAATGTTAATTTGGCCATTTGGACCAACCCAGCAACCTTAATAATCCATTCTTCCTCCATTGGTGCTTCAGTCCATTTCCAGAGTTGAACAAACAATATTCTTGCTTAGTTTTTTGTGGGCTTTTTGGGCTATGTGGCCATGTTCTAGAAGAGTTCCTTTCTGACATTTCGCCAGCATCTGTGGCTGGCATCTTCAAAGATCTTCATTTCTCTGAAGATGCCAGCCACAGATGCTGGTGAAACGTCAGAAAGAAACTCTTCTAGAACATGGCCCCATAGCCCGAAAGCCCCACAAAAAAACTATGGATGCCAGTGATGAAAGCCTTTGACGCCACAATATTCTTGCTGCTATTATCATATATTGAGGAATTGATCCATATACACTATCCAGTTGTTTATCCATAATGCCCAACAGGAAAAAAAACATGTAGTAACATTACAAAATCTACCCTTAGAATTTTTTGGATTAATATATGTCTCTTAGACCAGTAAGTGTTTGCCTTTTTACTAGTCTGCCACATATGAAAAATGGAGCCATCCTCGGATATACAGATTTGCTTTTAAATTACTGAACAAAATCCTTAGCATCACACTGTCTTTTAAATTTTATTCTGGATTTCTTTGCCTGCCAGACAGATCAAGAAAACTCTTCCTGTTATTGCACAGAAAGTCTGTTTGCTCTGTTTTCAGGCACTCAGTGATGAGATAATGGTCTGAAATATTTTTTGGTAAAATATTCATACACTTTTCTAAAACAACCATATTATTGGAAATCTAGAACATATCTGTTCTGGAAAAGGAATAATCATACTCGGGGGGATTATAGTTTCTAGAATTTGGCTATAAGTTTCTTCAACAGAAAAATATTTTTATTTTGGGGGATTTTTAAATGACTTCTTTCCTTTTCCCACTTTGGTGGAAAGGTAACAGTGTCAAGGCTAGCAGAAGCTGCATTTCCTTTAAGGAGGAGAAAGAAAAGGAGGAGGCTGTAGTCCATGTGCTTGGGTGAGATCTAATTTAATTTTCACTTGAGCCATTGCATTCTGGGAGCCAGTGCTGGGAGGCTACTTAAGGCTACTCAAGGCTAGCAGAAGCTGCATTTCCTTTAAGGAGGAGAAAGAAAAGGAGGAGGCTGTAGTCCATGTGCTTGGGTGAGATCTAATTTAATTTTCGCTTGAGCCATTGCATTCTGGGAGCCAGTGCTGGGAGGCTACTTAAGGCTACTCAAGGCTAGCAGAAGCTGCATTTCCTTTAAGGAGGAGAAAGAAAAGGAGGAGGCTGTAGTCCATGTGCTTGGGTGAGATCTAATTTAATTTTCACTTGAGCCATTGCATTCTGGGAGCCAGTGCTGGGAGGCTACTTAAGGCTACTCAAGGCTAGCAGAAGCTGCATTTCCTTTAAGGAGGAGAAAGAAAAGGAGGAGGCTGTAGTCCATGTGCTTGGGTGAGATCTAATTTAATTTTCACTTGAGCCATTGCATTCTGGGAGCCAGTGCTGGGAGGCTACTTAAGGCTACTCAAGGCTAGCAGAAGCTGCATTTCCTTTAAGGAGGAGAAAGAAAAGGAGGAGGCTGTAGTCCATGTGCTTGGGTGAGATCTAATTTAATTTTCACTTGAGCCATTGCATTCTGGGAGCCAGTGCTGGGAGGCTACTTAAGGCTACTCAAGGCTAGCAGAAGCTGCATTTCCTTTAAGGAGGAGAAAGAAAAGGAGGAGGCTGTAGTCCATGTGCTTGGGTGAGATCTAATTTAATTTTCACTTGAGCCATTGCATTCTGGGAGCCAGTGCTGGGAGGCTACTTAAGGCTACTCAAGGCTAGCAGAAGCTGCATTTCCTTTAAGGAGGAGAAAGAAAAGGAGGAGGCTGTAGTCCATGTGCTTGGGTGAGATCTAATTTAATTTTCACTTGAGCCATTGCATTCTGGGAGCCAGTGCTGGGAGGCTACTTAAGGCTACTCAAGGCTAGCAGAAGCTGCATTTCCTTTAAGGAGGAGAAAGAAAAGGAGGAGGCTGTAGTCCATGTGCTTGGGTGAGATCTAATTTAATTTTCACTTGAGCCATTGCATTCTGGGAGCCAGTGCTGGGAGGCTACTTAAGGCTACTCAAGGCTAGCAGAAGCTGCATTTCCTTTAAGGAGGAGAAAGAAAAGGAGGAGGCTGTAGTCCATGTGCTTGGGTGAGATCTAATTTAATTTTCACTTGAGCCATTGCATTCTGGGAGCCAGTGCTGGGAGGCTACTTAAGGCTACTCAAGGCTAGCAGAAGCTGCATTTCCTTTAAGGAGGAGAAAGAAAAGGAGGAGGCTGTAGTCCATGTGCTTGGGTGAGATCTAATTTAATTTTCACTTGAGCCATTGCATTCTGGGAGCCAGTGCTGGGAGGCTACTTAAGGCTACTCAAGGCTAGCAGAAGCTGCATTTCCTTTAAGGAGGAGAAAGAAAAGGAGGAGGCTGTAGTCCATGTGCTTGGGTGAGATCTAATTTAATTTTCACTTGAGCCATTGCATTCTGGGAGCCAGTGCTGGGAGGCTACTTAAGGCTACTCAAGGCTAGCAGAAGCTGCATTTCCTTTAAGGAGGAGAAAGAAAAGGAGGAGGCTGTAGTCCATGTGCTTGGGTGAGATCTAATTTAATTTTCACTTGAGCCATTGCATTCTGGGAGCCAGTGCTGGGAGGCTACTTAAGGCTACTCAAGGCTAGCAGAAGCTGCATTTCCTTTAAGGAGGAGAAAGAAAAGGAGGAGGCTGTAGTCCATGTGCTTGGGTGAGATCTAATTTAATTTTCACTTGAGCCATTGCATTCTGGGAGCCAGTGCTGGGAGGCTACTTAAGGCTACTCAAGGCTAGCAGAAGCTGCATTTCCTTTAAGGAGGAGAAAGAAAAGGAGGAGGCTGTAGTCCATGTGCTTGGGTGAGATCTAATTTAATTTTCACTTGAGCCATTGCATTCTGGGAGCCAGTGCTGGGAGGCTACTTAAGGCTACTCAAGGCTAGCAGAAGCGCGCGCCTAACGGCGCGCGAATTTTGATTTTTTTTTTTTTAATCTAGTCAAGGAGGTGTTTAGAGAATAGAAAAGGAGCCGGCCTGAAGCATCAGAGGAAGTGAATCAGAGACTTGCCTTTGGAAGGAGCTTTTAGCCAGGAGCTCTCTACATAACTATAGGCCCCGTGGGAACAAAGGCCAAGTCTAGCAAGGGAAGCCCACAGTCTTGTTTCAGTGCCTCCTTAAGACTTCTCAGTATGGACACTGAAGGCCCTGCAGCAGTCACCTGCAACACTTGTGGGATGTTTGTCTTCTTGCCTACAGAGGTGGCGAACTACACCTGCCACAAGTGCAAGTTGGTAGCCCTCTTGGAAGAGAAAGTACAGCAGCTAGAGGAGCAGATATCTGCACTCCAGCATCATAGAGAGCAGGAGAATCTCCTGAACAGATCAGACCAGAATGTCTTGGGTGGGAAACAGAGAGAGGAAGTTGTTGGGGTGGAGGAGGTCACTCCACATACAACAGAGGTAGATGCTTGGAGGAAGGTCACACACAGAAGTAAGGAAACCAGGGAACGTTCTGTGAGCTGCTTGCAGCTGCAGAATCGCTTTGAATCTCTCTCTGTTGTCAGAGATGATGAGGAAAAGCAGCAGGGACAGACATCAGGGACAGAGCAGGGGAGCCTGAGAGTATCACGAAAAGGAACAGCCACTGCTAAGCCTCGGAGGAGGCGCGTGGTCGTGGTGGGGGACTCCTTGCTGAGGGGTACAGAAGCAGTGGTTTGTGGGCCTGACAAGATGTCTCGGGAGGTGTGTTGTCTCCCTGGGGCAAAGATCCATCATGTGACGGAGAGGCTGACAAGACTTGTCAAGCCTACTGACCGTTATCCCCTTCTTTTGGTTCATGTGGGAACCAATGATACTGCAAGGCACAGGCTTCAGAATATCAAAAGGGATTATGAGGCTCTGGGAAGGAAGCTGAAAGAGATGGATGCACAGGTTGTCATCTCATCTCTACTCCCGGTAGAAGGGCATGGTCCAGGAAGGGAGAGGAAAATAGCAGAGGTGAATAACTGGCTCCGTAGATGGTGCCGCCAAGAACAGTTTGGATTCTTGGATCATGGGCTGCGGTTCCATGAGGAGGGACTTCTGGCAAGGGATGGACTGCATCTCACGCCAGTTGGCAAAAACGTTTTTGCCAACAGTCTGAAGAATCTGATCAGGAGGGCTTTAAACTGAGTTATGTGGGGGAGGGAGACATTATACTGGAAGACAAAAGGGATGGAGAGAATAGTCCAAGTGGCATAGAGGGAACAAGGCAAACAGTGCAAGGACCCAACAGTAGGAGGCAAAAAAATGTGCAAAAGCAGCAAGTAAAGAGGACACATGGTCTTAAATGTCTCTACACTAATGCACAGAGTATGGGAAATAAGCAGGATGAACTTGAACTCCTAGCACAACAAGGGAAATATGATATAATAGGCATCACTGAAACCTGGTGGGATGAGTCTCATGATTGGAATGTAGAAATAGAGGGGTATAACCTTTTTAAGAGAAACAGGCCAAGCAGGAAAGGAGGAGGAATAGCATTATATGTCAGGGATATATACACCAGTGAAGAGATGCAGGAAGTCAATACTGGAAGCCAGGTGGAGAGCATCTGGATAAAAATTAAAGGAGAGGGAAATAACAGGGATGTTACTGTGGGAGTCTACTACAGACCCCCGACTCAGGCAGAGGAATTGGATGATGCCTTTCTAGAACAGATGACCACACAATCAGGAAGGAGAGATGTAGTAGTGATGGGGGACTTCAACTATCCGGATATTTGCTGGAAGTCAAACTCAGCCAAATCCTCAAAGTCTAGCAAATTTCTCACTTGCCTGGAAGACAACTTCATTGTCCAAAAGGTGGAAGAGGCAACAAGGGGATCAGCCATTTTAGATCTGATCTTAACCAACAGGGAAGACCTAGTTGATGGGGTGCAAGTGGTTGGATCCTTAGGTGGAAGTGACCATGTTCTCCTGGAGTTTGTTATGCAGTGGAAGGGAGAAGCTAGGCATAGTCAGACATGCACTCTAGACTTTAGGAGAGCTGATTTCAATAAACTTAGAGAAAAACTGGGAGTGATCCCATGGTCAGGAATACTAAAAGAAAAGGGAGTTCAAGACGGATGGGAGTTTCTCAAAAGGGAGATATTGAAGGCACAATTTCAAACAGTTCCAATGAGGAAGAAAAATGGAAGATGTCTCAAGAAGCCAGGATGGATGACTAAGGAACTTTCAAATGAGCTAAGTTTTAAACGGAACATGTATAAGAAATGGAAAAATGGAGAAATCACGAAAGAGGAATTTAAACAAATAGCCAGCACATGTAGGGGTAAAGTCAGAAAAGCTAAAGCGCAGAATGAACTCAGGCTTGCTAGAGAGGTTAAGAACAATAAAAAGGGCTTTTTTGGATATGTCCGCAGCAAAAGGAAGAAGAAGGAAACAGTGGGGCCACTGCGTGCAGAAGATGGCAAAATCCTAACAGGGGACAGAGAAAAGGCAGAATTACTCAACACCTTCTTTGCTTCAGTCTTCTCAGAAAAGGCAAAGGGTGCTCAACCTAAGGATAATGGAACAGGAGACAGAATAGAGGAAATTCAGCACAGAATAAGTAAAGAGGTAGTACAGGAATACCTGGTTAACCTAAATGAATATAAATCTCCAGGACCAGATGAACTACATCCTAGAGTATTAAAAGAACTAGCAAATGTAATATCAGAGCCATTGGCAATAATCTTTGAGAACTCCTGGAGAACAGGAGAAGTCCCAGAAGACTGGAGGAGGGCAAACGTTGTCCCCATCTTCAAAAAGGGAAAAAAAGAGGATCCCAACAATTATCGTCCAGTTAGTCTGACATCAATTCCAGGAAAGGTGCTAGAGCAGATCATTAAGCAGAGAGTCTGCGAACATTTAGAAGCCAATGCCATAATCACAAAAAGCCAACATGGGTTTCAGAAAAAGAAGTCATGCCAAACGAACCTGATCTCTTTTTTTAATAAAATTACCAGCTTGGTAGATGAAGGGAATGCTGTGGATATAGTATACCTCGATTTCAGTAAGGCCTTTGACAAGGTTCCCCATGACATTCTTGCAAACAAGCTTGAAGAATGTGGGATAGACAAGTTAACTGTTACATGGATTTGTAATTGGTTGACTGGCCGAACTCAAAGGGTGCTCAACAATGGCTCCTTTTCATCCTGGAGAGAAGTGACCAGTGGGGTCCCACAGGGTTCTGTCCTGGGCCCAGTGCTATTCAACATCTTTATTAACGATTTGGATGACAGAATTGGGGGCATACTTATCAAATTTGCAGATAACACTAAACTGGGAGGAGTAGCTAATACCCCAGAGGACAGGATCAAAATTCAAAATGACCTGAATAGACTAGAAAGCTGGGCCAGTGCTAACAAAATGAAATTCAATACGGAGAAATGTAAGGTTCTGCACTTAGGGCGGAAAAATGAAATGCACAGATATAGGATGGGGGACACCTGGCTGAACGAGACCACATGTGAAAGGGATCTAGGAGTCCAAGTAGACCATAAGCTGAACATGAGTCAACAGTGTGATGCGGCAGCTAAAAAAGCCAATGCAATTTTAGGCTGCATCAATAGAAGTATAGTTTCTAGATCAAGGGAAGTTATAGTGCCACTCTATTCTGCTTTGGTCAGGCCCCACCTGGAATATTGTGTCCAGTTCTGGGCACCACAATTCAAAAAGGACGTGGAGAAACTGGAGCAGGTCCAAAGGAGGGCAACTAAGATGGTGAAGGGTCTGGAAACCTTGCCCTATGAAGAACGCCTTAGGGAGCTGGGGATGTTTAGCCTGGAGAAGAGAAGGTTAAGAGGTGATATGATAGCCCTGTTTAAATATTTGAAGGGATGTCATATTGAGGAGGGAGCAAGCTTGTTTTCTGCTGCTGCAGAGACTAGAACGCGGAACAATGGATGCAAACTGCAGGAAAAGAGATTCCACCTCAACATTAGGAGGAACTTCCTGACAGTAAGGGCTGTTCGACAGTGGAACGCACTCCCTCGGAGTGTAGTGGAGTCTCCTTCCTTAGGGGTCTTTAAGCAGAGGCTGGATGGCCATCTGTCAGGGATGCTTTGACTTGGAGTTCCTGCATGGCAGGGGGTTGGACTGGATGGCCCTTGTGGTCTCTTCCAACTCTATGATTCTATGATTCTATGATTCTATGGGTGTATGTCTCTAACAGACAGTTCCCCAGCCTACTCCTGAGCTAGGGGGTTATCCATAAGACTCCATTTCTGCTCTTGTGGAATCCTCCTTATCTTTATACAATTAAAAGTAATAATGAATCCTGCAAAGTTAGAACTCCCAGGAGTTCTGGGAGTTTCAGGCAAAATGACACTTAAGCAGGTAGCTCTTGAGAAGATGGTGATTTAATGCTTTTCTAACTAAACAAAGGTCCTGGGATGGAGCCAGAATATTTGTCCTAACCTTTCTCTCAATGCTCTAGGTATAGAATGGGGAAAATTAAAATTTTGAGGATGGAGACATCATCCTGGGGAATGACAGAGATTTTTTTTAATATTTCATTGGAATGGCAACCTAGAAAGAGAAATGGAAGATAAAGTGATCCAGTTAGTCATATGATATTGAAGGAACTATACTTTTTACTCTAGAAACCTGTTTTGCAATGAAGATATGTCATAGATTAGTGTTTTTAAGACACCAATAATTGTTTCTAATCCCAACTGCCACAACTGGATAAGGATTGCAGAATGATGAACAGATTTTTGATGTCCTGATTCATGGGAAGCAACAGTAACTGCTGTTTGAGTGCTTTCCCATGTAATCACTCAGAGTGGCTCCCACTTGCAGTATAGCACTTTGACTCCCCAGAAAATAAATTCCCTCTGAACAGCAGCAGCAGCAACATGGAATGATAGACTTGAAAATAAGTGCACTGCATTGCATTAAACCAACTGAATTAGCAGTATATATTACAAAAAATATCATTAAGCTGACTGGAGCATGGAAATGTTACATTTTGGGGGCTGGAGCTTGAAGAATTTTCCATGCTGATTAGAAGAGTCTGGTACCTGTAGTCTGGAAAAATAACTGGAGACCACTTCTTTCCTGCATCCCCATGACATAGGAAGCCTATGAAAGATTACCCTGACACAGAGAAAATGATTTTCCATGATAATGGTAAATAAACAGTAGTACCTACTGAATAGTAGTGCCTATCGTCCTTATCAGGTTGGTGCAAAATAGGCCAAAAAGAGCAATAAAAAAGGTTGGTTTTTTGTTTGCCAATTGGTTGCAAAGTTGTAGGAAGATATTTGGGACACCTGCCCAAGTCTGCTCAATATTTGTTCATAAATATGCATTCTGGAGTAAAAAGTACAAAAAGCCAAAGTGCTTGTTAGGAAGGTATGCAAAGTAGTACACAAAAACAGCTGTCTTCATTATGGACCCATTAGATAGCTTGCCAGGTTTGTGATCAAGCATTTTGATTTGTATAGCATAACAGACAGAAGCTTTAAATTACTGCTTAGAATGCTGTAACCCAGTATTTCATAGAGTTCAGAAGGTTCCCAAGAAGCTGTAAGCAGAAGGCAGGGGTAGATGTGGAAAGAATTTCATTTTAGTCACATGTACTCAAGCCTTGCTTCAACCTTCCTTTACAGTAGGCCTGTGTTACATTTAAATAACCTAACCAAGTGGATCGAAACACCCCCCCATCCCCCATAGGGTTCCCCATCCCCTTAGAGTCTCCATCCCTTTTCCAGAAGGTGAAAGCTCCATGGTTGAACCCATGCAATTAGCTGCTACCCAGATGGTTGGAGTCATTAAAATATCATTCCAGGCACACAGATACAAAAATATCTCCCACAGACTAATGTTTAAAGGCCTCTTAGAATTTGCATGTATTTCTGTTCATTTTTCATTTGGTAAGAAAAACAATCCCCTCCCCTTCTGATACAAAGCACTTTAGCAACTCTGGTCTGTGGTTTTGGCTGCTGTTCTTGTTTAGTTCTGTAACCTCTCTCTAACCTTCTCTAGAGGCAGCCTGGAATGTCTGCTGCTGGAGAGGGTGAATCATTTATTTCCACTTCTAATATTTTGTTCTTATATATTCTGGTACCTTTCTTCACAATATTCTGATCTGGCAGGAGTTCTTTTTGCCAAGTGTCCTGAGCTGGGAAGATCAATGGAGTTCCAAAAAAGACTAATTAGTCATCCCCCCCCTCCCCACTTACTTTAAATTGAATTTCCATTCTGTGCCATATTGACTTTTAACAGTTTATTGAGAGAGAGATTTGAGAAAGTCTGACTTGCATCGGACAGGCTAATCAGTCAATTGCTAATAGACCTGTGATGCTCCAGAACTACAAACTGATGGATTTTCTATTGTTGCTTTGTCCCCCTTGATCAGATAGTCTTTCCTGGTGGCTGAACTAAAGTACAGGGCAAATATCTGTCTGCCACACATCACGGCTTAGTCTTTATACAGCAGAAGAGAGATAGAGATTTCAGTTAATTTGCATTTTGCAGTGTTTCTTCCACCACTTTTTAAACAACTGTGCAGTGACCATGACAGATGCTGAGTTGACAGCCCTGCAAATTAAACTTCTTCCTTACTAGCTGAAAAGAAAATGCTGAAGATGTAGAAACGAATAATCTAATCTTAGCACACTGACTATGGTGCACTGGGTAGTGTTTGGACATGGATCCAAGTTCCACAGACTGCATTGGGTTATACTGAGCCGGGGTGTGTATATCCCCAGCATTTAAAAGTTACACATTTCTCTATAATTGGCTGTGCTGGTTGTTTGTTGGAACTGCATTCCAAAACATTAACTTTATAAAACTCGGTATATCCTGGTTATTTGTGCTCATATTGGTCAGTTTTGACCTTTCAGAACTGTAGAGTGTATATTGTTTATCTGTACAGTTGTGTATAACTAAATCTTGGAAATAAGTGAGCATTATCCAATGGAATCTCAGAAGGCAGATGGAAAATGGAGAGGACCTCCAGCATGTTATCTGATGTGGTGGGCCAGCATTTGTTTTCTCTGTGCCAAGGACTAGTACCATATTTGTGGCATACTATCATCATATGCCCTTCCTTTCCTCGGAGCCTGGGGCAGAATTACAGCAAATGTCTTACAGATTAGCACCTTAAGTAGCAATGATGTTGACTAAGTGGTGGGCCAGTGCATTGCATCACATCTTGTCCTTCCCCTTGGCTAATATAAAAAGAATAAATTATGTTAAATATTAAAGTGGACTTGTATCTCTTTAGTTAGTGTAATTTATTCATACTTAGCCAAATTTGTTGGAGGTGGGGAGGAATACCAGCCTCTTTCAACCTCCTTTGGTAAGAATGGAAATAATGACAACCTGTTTCAAAAGCACTTTGCCCCTTTACATTACCATAGAAATTATTAGCACTAATAATCTTATTAAAGAACCATGCCATTGAAAGCTGACTTAGTCTTTAAGTGACACATGGTGACAAGGTTAGCTGAGTGCTGAAAAGTGATCCAGGAAAGTCAAATGTCATTAATTGCTTTCAATAGAGGAAGAAGTGTGTTTAACATGTGCTTAAGTGCTTTATTGGATTGCAGAAGAAAAAGTACTGCTGTTTATACAACTGAGGAAGAAATGTATGGTCAAATTATGGTCAAAAATGGTGCGGTGGAGAAGACTGCAGAAATACAAGGTAGTCTGACTTCATACAAAGATTGGGACAAAAATTGTGGATTTTTCCTGGCCTCTTTTCTGGCATTCCACTGTAACAAGGAAGTATATAGAATAATTTTATTGTGCCTAAAATATTTCAGAAGAAAATCTGCTTTCCTCTGTGTTCCAAGTTCTGCACAGCCTTCTTTCAAGCCTCAGTTTTCTCTTTGATGAATGGAAGCTTTTAAAGGGAGTTACTGAGTGCAACAATGTCTTTGATCTCTTACTGCTGTTTGCATGTGTCTGTGAATTCAGGTTTTGCATGATAATTAATTGTAGCCTGCACAATTCTTGTAACATAATAGGCTGTGGATTTCTATCTTTCACATTTCCATGCCTATGATATTTTCACAGGAAATTATCACTTGTACAGACAGTGCTTTTATTTCATTACAGGAAGACAACAAAGTTAGCACCATTTCTCATGATGAGGTGGTTTTAAGCCATGCAAAAACCAGTGGCTGTGAAAAGGGTGTGAATGAAGTTAAGTGTTCAGGAGATGAAATATTTAAAATGTATCAACATGTTTACTTGTGCACCCTTATACTGACAATGCTTCGTTTTAATGGAGTCTGGTAACTCCAGGTGGAAGTACTTAAACAATATGGGGCGGCAATCATGTGGCTCATTGGTTCTTTGTGGCATCAGGTCACTTTTGTTATCCGTGTGCCCCTCCTGATTTCCCCAGATGTTCCCGCTGGTTGACTGGTGGGAAATCCATTGAAAATTTGCCTCCTGAAAGGAGTGTTCATTCTCTTTTTAAATAAGGTTCTCACACCTTAGCCACCAGCGCACACACACACACACAAGGGGTTTTGAACTCTCCCTCGAAGCCAAGATGATGAAACTGAGGCTGCCATATTTTGGACACATCATGAGAAGGGATGACTCATTAGAAAAGGCAATAATACTAAGAAAGGTGGAAGGTAGTAGAAAAAGAGGCAAACCACATGCCAGATGGCTGGACTCAATCAGGGCAGAGGTCTGAATCTGTATAATTTAAGCAGAGCACTGGAGCATGGCGGGCACTGGAGATTTCTCATCCACAGGGTTGCCTCAAAGGCAGTTAACAATAACCATAAATATAATTTCCAATGCCTTTCAGTTTTATTTATTGAATTCACCATGGATCTCAGAAGTTGAAAATTAGACCTGAAATCTTGACAACCTCTTTTGTAATGTGTTATATGTAGAACTGCCTTGAAGATAGTCTGGAAACATCAGCCAGTGTGGATTAACTAGAGAAAAGATTGTTTTTGTACAAGATGGGATTTGGCTGGTGTGATCCATGGTAGAAAAAGTTTTTAAGCTGATGTTGCTCCACAATTATACACTGAAATGTACTGATGCAGCAGATTGCTGAATCTTACCAAATGTGTCATTACATTGGGATCACTCTCTCAGTCCATAAATGCTAGGAACTGACAGATACATTTGGGAGCTGAGTCATTCTTTTGCCTTAAAATGTGTACTCTTTGAAGAACATTAAATATTTCTGTTGTTCCCATCTTTGCACTCCTTTCTTCTTGTGTAACTATGAGGAGTAAGATATAAGTTCTGTGTCTGATTTAGAAATCTCCTCTTGGAGATTCACTAGAGGGCAAGCCTAGAGGATGGTTGAACTGTGCATTTGCCCAGGGCATTGAGTTGAGAGGGATGCCAAACTGATCTGAGAGGAACATTAAGCTGAGCTGAAGAGGATGCCACACTGAACTCAGTTACTGCTGTTTGTTTGTTTGTATATTTTTAATATACTATTTTGGAAACCACTGTATGCAAAAATGTAGGTTGCCAATTATGGACCACAATGCAAGATCAGACATACTGCTGATACATCTGGAGGTTTGGGTTCTTTCTCTTTTAGTTTATTTAGGAGGCTTCAGAGGTTGGAACCATGTGGCCCTTCAGATGTCATTGAACGGCATCTTCCAGCATTCCATACCATTGTTTATACTAGCAGGGGTACTGGCAATTGTAGTCCATCAATAACTGGAGGGGTGTGAAATTCCCAGTCCCCCCACACATTATTTTGTCAACTGATGGGTTTTTTTTAATGGAACCAAGATATTGAACTCCCTCCCTACAGATATCTGACTTTTGTTCCTCTCTTTTACCTTTTTAAAAAGTGCTTGAAGACTTTTCTTTCTCAAAGTTTGTTCAGGGGTTACTTTTTATGTACTGTATTTGCTTACTCTTCCACACACAACCCAAACATCAGTCTCAATATTGATAGATCAGTTCCTTATTACTTTACCACATACAAGATGTGTGTGTTTGGAAAGCATAGTCATAGAATCATAGAATTGGAAAAGGCCACAAGGACCATCTAGTCCACCCCTCTGCCATGCAGGGATACCCAATCAAAGCACTTCTGATAAATGGCTATCCAGTCTGTGTTTAAAAACCTCCAAATAATGACTCTACCACACTCCAAGGCAGTATATTTCTCTGTTCAACAGCTCTCACTGTGAGGAAATTATTCCTAATGTTTAGGTGGAATCTCTTTTCCTGTCAATTGAATTCATTGCTTTGTGTCCTATTCTCTGGTGTAGCAGAAAATGAGTTTGCTCCATCCTCAATGAGGCAATTCAGACTACAATATACCCCAGTTTGTGAACCGGGTTAAAAGTGAGGAGTTCATACTGGTACTGGTGTATTCACAATCGAATCCGTGCTTTGCACACCCAATCTGGCACAAATCCCCCTCAGCCTGGGTTTTCTGAAAGTGGGGTATTTACCGTTTCTTTTTGGAAAACCCGGTGCAATTGAATATGAACTTGGTTTTGGTCATGAGCAGGTCAAGTTCAGGGGAGGGAACATGCCTCCCCTCCCCGCAGCAACTGGCTTTGATCTGGTGCTTTAGGTTTGTTTTGTTTGTTTGTTTGTTTTTTGACAGCTCCTTTTCTGTTTTCCTCCTGTGTAATTAGTTTTTGCAGCAGGAGTGCTTCATCAGGTGCTACGGAATTCTTTTTTAATTATTTTTACAATTTGACAGCTTATGTGCATGCTTCATGGGGCTCTTTAAATGGGAGAGAGAACCCCCAGTCCACATATGGATAGTTGGCTTCCATATATGGACTGGGGATCCCCCTCTCTTTGGTCAAATGCTCAATATGAATGGAGCTCTTTAAACAAAGGGAGAGGGAACCCCAGTCCATATATGGAAGCTAAAACTAACTATATATGGATTGGGGTTCCCTCTCCCTTTGTTTAAAGGACCCTATTCATATTGAGCATTTAAATGAAGGGAGAGGGAACCCCAGTCCATATATGGATGCTTGGTTCAATATGAATGGGGATCTTTAAACAAAGGGAGAGGGAACCCTAATCCATACATGGAAGCTAACTATCCATATATGGAGTGGGGTTCCCTCTCCCGTTTAAAAAGCCCCCTGCAACATGGGCATAAGCTGTCAAATTGTAAAAGTAATTTTAAAATAATTTTAGAGACTCCTCTACATTGTCTGGGTCAAAAGTAGCATCATGGCAAAAAGCAACAGATTTGTTGCAAGTTTTTTGGTTTTTGTCCCAGCTTTTTCTGGTTTGTAAATATGAAATAAAATTTAATGGGAAATTGACTTAAATGGTGGGAAATTGTTAAGGCAAAAATTCTGCAGAATACATACATCATAGATCTACTGTAGATTCTGCAAGGCAGTGCAATTCCAGGGGAACTAAAATGTCCTATCATAGTGCATGAAGGTTTGCTCTTGTTCTTGTAGAAACAGAGACATTGCGTGCAGTTGTTTGGTCTGTGTTTACAAAAGGGAAGTTACATGCATGCTTTCCTAGGTTGAAAGACTAGTCCATGAAGTACTGCCAAGGTGAGATCTGGGAGTGCCAGGAGATAACAGTTTTTCTCACTCTGATCTTGTCTTCACCTTGCCAGAGATTTGTAGTGAACACCATCTGGCTTGGTCTGTGTATGCGCAGCCTTGGTTTCTGGATCAGGATTTTTGCCTGGTGAAACATGGATATAATACCCTCATTAACTAAATGTTTCAGAGAAAGAGAAATGCTTTGCAAAGATTTATCACTTATGTCTATATCCCACCTTTTTGTTTAAAGAATTCAGGACAGCATGCATGGATATATTCTCCCATCCAGATCTACACCAGGCCTCGGGGGGACATAAGTAGTTCAGACTGTTCTTTACCACACATCAGCTTGGTAATAGATTTTATAGTATCTTTTGAAAATGATGCACTCCAGTCAGAGTAGGGCTACTGGTTCCTGCAACTGTCATTTTCTAATGTGTACCAGTGGATGGAGCTTTTTAGAGGAGGATTTTTATATTAGTAGCTTGATCTGACTGCAAGATATAACATCCTGCCCTATGAACTAAGGTCCAGCAAAATTCAAGCAAGGAAAGGAAAAGGCACATGTGCTATTTTATTTGGATTTTTTTTGGTTACTTCTCCCCAACTGTATAAATAAGTAAGAGTTGGTAGGAAATCCTTAAGACAACATCCTACTTGTTGTCATCTTACTGCCCTTTTAGTAAAAGTTCCGTTTCTACAATAGCTGGAAATGGCTGTTTTGATCTTGTTCTTACAGAGTTCTACTTTGGGAAAAGGTGGGAACCTAGTCTTAGTTTTAAGGCATAGGATTTCTTTTATGAGAGAGCATGGGCTTGCCAATGGTTAGGAAAATGAGTTTAGAGCTCTTCCCCTAAAATTTGGATGAAGCTAATGGAACAGCTTGTCAGCAAGCAAAATATGTCACAGGTGCATTTAGAATAAGAAAAATCTACAGTGGTTGCAGTTTTCATGTTGAACAGCACTTCCCCATTAAATAATTAACCAGCTTCAGCCTGAAATCCAATGACCTGAAACTTGACATGCCACAAGGGTATGACTGTCTGTCAAGTTTGGGGCAAATCTGAGAAGCTCTTTAAGGAGACATTGCTTTTGTCTCTGAGTTGTTTTCCCAACATATTTTAGCTATATATGAAGATGGCACACTGAGGTTTTTCCTTGAAAACACCTGTAGCCATACTTCCAAATCTATGTTTCTTTAAGAGGAGAGGAGTTTCTTGTATGTATGTTTCTTTGAGAGGAGAATAGATTAATTGCTGCCTTATTTAATTGTTCTATGGAGTTATGTCTTCCTAGTCAGGCAACCAAACTGAAGTGAATAGGTAAAGGTATTTACGGAATAAGTAAAGAGATTGTATGTGAATACCTGGCTTCTCTAAACAAATTCAATTCTCCAGCAGATTAAAGAGTTGAACAAATTGAACTAACACATTGAATTTCTGCAAGAATAAAATGTAAGGTACTACACTTAGACAGAAAACATGAAATGCACCTGGCTTGACAACAGTATATGTGAAAGGGATCTTGCAGTCTTAGTAGACCACAGGCTGAACATGAGTCAGCAGTGTGATAAAGCAGCTAAGAAAGCCAATGTGATTATAGGCTGTATCAGTAGAACAGAGTATAGTGTCTGATAGCAGCTCTGATAGCCTTTAGGGCTCAAGAGCGGGGTATAAATACCATAAATAAATAAATTAGTGTCTAGATCAAGGCAAGTAACAATACCACCTTATTCTGCTTTGGTCAGACCTCAGAGGCTATATTGTGTCCACCTTTGGTCATCACAATTGAAGAAGGATGTTGACAAGCTGGAGCATGTCCAGAGGAGGGTAACCAAAATGGTGAAAGGTCTGGAAACCATGCCCAGTGAGGAACAACTTAGTGAACTGGATATGTTTAGCCTGGGGAAGAGAAGGTTAAGAGGCGATATGACAGCCATGTTTAACTATTTGAAGGGATGTCTTATTGAAGATGGAGCAAGCTTGTTTTCTGTTGCTCCAGAGACTAGGACACAGAGCAATGAATTCAAATGACAAGAAAAGAGATTCCAGTTAAACCTTAAGAAGAATTAATTGATCCTGAGAGCTGTACAATAGGGGAATCCACTTCCTCAGAGAATGGTGGAGTCTCCTTCTTTGGAGGCTTTTAAACAGAGGCTGGATGGCCATCTGTTGGGGGGTGCTTTGATTGTGTGTTCCTGCATGTCAGGGGGTTGGACTGGATAGCTCTTATGGTTTCTTCCAGCTCCATGATTCCATGAAATATCCTCTCCTGTCTGTACCAGAAAGGTTGATAAAGTTTTGACTTTTAGGCATCAGTTGGTTATGTACAGTCTTCTGTAAGGTAAAAACCATTCCCAGTCCTTGCTACATAACCCATCCCTCATTCCTTTGTGTTGTAGGAACAAAATATACCATGTAATCTTCACTGTGTCAGCTTGTACTTTTGGAAGAATTTTCCTAATGCAAGGACACATAAATAGCAGAGATGGAATCATTGCTGGGAGGGGGGATAGAACTTGTGATATCGTGCTAGTTTCCCCTCCAGGTTCCCCCTGTTTACCTCCCCATTTGTGGATTGCCCCTCCACATGAACCCAGGTGTGACCAAAAAGTGTGGGGACTTGAGAAATATGGCTTAGTGAGCCACAGTGGCGTCACTAGAATTGGCATCACCTAGTGCAGTAACTATTGACCTCCTCCCATATACCACACCATACAGAATCCTTAATAATGTTTTTTTTTTTTTTAAATCTCAGAATACACTTGGAGTACTTTTATTTGGCAGTACCCCATCTCACAATCTTTCTGCTTCCATATGGAAAATGTAACAGGAATGCAGTTAGCTTTAACACTTATGAACCAGTAGTGTTGCATGAGAAGATTTCACCGTAAGAGTTGCTGAATACTTGTTTGCAAATTCTCCAGAGACAAAGCCACCTGCAGTTTGTACCTTTTGCACATTCACCTGTGTATAAATAGGTCAGACATTTGTAGGGGGAACTATTTCTTCCACAGAAATGATGAAATGCAGCCTGGTGGGGAAATGCTCTTTTTAAAAATAAAAAGTCAGATGGTTTTAAACACTGGATGGCTCACCCAGGACCACAAGTGTTAGACTTCAGAGCCTTTCAGCTATTGCTAGAGTATGCTTCAAAGTGCTTGATCTGTTGATATCCCTTATATCTTTATGGAATGAATTCCATTAGGAATTGTCACACATCCTTTATTTTGCTAGATTGTTTTATCATATTTTAATTACAGGTATGAACCCTGTTTTTAGCTGAGGGATTTATCACCAATTCTATTATTAAAGAACCTGTGATATTTGAAATTGAGCAGTAGATGCAATTCCTTTTCTAAAATACAGCACTAATTCATTTTCTCTGTGCTGACCATTCACTTCTTCTATCATGACCAAAGTTAGAAGTTGTTGTGGGAGGCACATCCACTTAAAAGAACATCTTTGTCTTTATACCCATGGACTTTACATCAGTATATTCTGCCTGTTTTCATTCTAGTGCTGTGTGTTGAAGTAGTTCATGTTTATGTGTTTTAAGTTTATATACTAAATTGTGATTTTTATTTTTTAAATGAAGTAATTTTTTTCTCATTGAGAATTCTAAGATTTATTCTGTATTAACCTGTCTCCCGGTTGTGCTGAGCTATGATATTGCAGAATTGTAATGGAGATTTTTGATCATTCCTTATCTTTGTATGCTTGTAATTCTTGTAGGACATCACAGTTGGCATCATGAATAATTAGTCACCATCGCCGTCATTGCCTGTAGCACAGACGATATTTCAAACATAGTAGATATAGCAATGTTGTATGATTTTTGTCTTATCAATTCAAAGTTTGAAAGATAGCAATAATGACATACACATAGGAGAGAGGCAAATTCTTTTAAAAGACAGCTGACCTATCCATTGTCCCTGGACATAGTCTTGTGGATATTATATCTCAAATGGCTTGGATCCTTTTAGATAGCTATTCTTAATACAGAGTCCTTAAGATGTTTTGATCTTCTGTCCCCCGAAGCCCCATGCAACATGACCAGTTATAGTCCAGAGACATGTGTGGGTACACAGGTTGGCAACCACTACTCTAGATTCATAACATTTACCATTATGTTCTTGGAGTGACTGGCCTGTAGCCCTTTTATACAAAGAAAACTGTTGTTAGTCCGTTGACAGAACTTCCACCATCTCCCTTGGGAGTCTTTTAACCATAGCTATCTCTCTGTGAGTGTGAGAAAGGGAGGTCTTGTCTTATGATATGGTACCCTCTGGGAGCTTAGGATTTCTTCTTAATTAATTTTCTAGTTTTAAATTTCTAGGTGTATTATTAAATGTTCATGCTGCTCAGCATGCTTAACATTTGATAAACCATATCAGCCACCCACTTCTGGAAGAAAACGACTGTATGTATTATTCCCCCCCCCTTTAAGGAATAATTCAAGGTGGCTTAAAATAGAAATGGCTTTAAAACAAGCAGATTTCAGGCTCAATTCAGATTTAGAAACTGGGTTGACAATACATCCAGCTGAAGGTATCTGTGGTTCTTATCATTACAAAGAAAGTGATAGCACATTTATAGCAAACTGTAAGGATTAACTATTGTTGTTGTTGTTGTTAAATATGTGCGGATCTGCAGACTTGAAAATCCCGAAGGGGTAACCACCATTTAAAGATTTGTTTGTGTGTTCTTTCCCTCTTCATTGAACTTGTTACAGGTGAGTAACAAGGAAGGGCATTTTTAGGGCCTCCACAATTGTAGATTCTTCAAGAGTCCCATGTCCAGGAGTCTTGTTAGTTTTAGCAATTGCAGTTGACAGATCTTAATCTGTAGCTGAAAGTTTCAATTAATCAAGCACAGTAATATAGGTAATGTAGCCTTTCCCAGAATTAACTCACTTACTTGGAAGCAAGCTGAATTAAATTCATCGGGAGCTTATGGCTGAGTAAATATGTCTAGGATTGTACTACATAATTTTAATTCTTCATTAAACTGAAACGTAATGTTATATTAAATACCATGTCTGGGCACCAGGAACCTTTGCTTCTCCCAGGTATGTCATAAATTTTGAATTTTGGAATCTAAAGGTGTTTTCATCCAGCTTGCTACCAACAGGGAGTGTTATTCATTTATTGGCCTTGTACAAATCAGCCTGTACAATAGACCACATGATACCACAAAAAGGAAGCAGATATTTTACAAAAATTAATGGAGGCCTTCAAACATTGGTTATTGGCTACTATATTTAGAGATGAGCAAACATGATGTGGTTTGTGCCCTGGACTTAAAAAGCAAACCCCCTTGCTAAGAAGAGCCCATTTTAAGGTAGCCATAGGTCAGAAATGAGTTGAAGGCACACAGTAATGCTTAGAGATGGACAATATATACTGAAACTTGGGGCTGAGGACTGTGTATATCTCAGAAACAACTAGCCACTTCTGAGGACAGTATATTGAACTAGATATATGTGACTCTGATCCAGTCTTTCCCAACCTGGTACCCTCCAAATTTGCTGTGCAAATCAAGAGGGTAACAGGATGGGGAAGGCTGCTCTGGTCAAACAAGGCATTACTATATGTGTAGTTAATAATTGTGGGATGACTGTAGCAAACTTGCCATAATCTGTTCTGAACTATGGCTATGCATTCCCATGTGTGTCTGCTTGTTTGTACTTCCAGTTGCCACATGGATGTTATTGTTAATTAAATAATGCCCTTGGAATTCAAAATGTGTCCATTGGAGAGTGAAATCCCTTGTCACAGATAATAAAAAAATACATAAGCTAGAGCTTGCAGTTTGAGAAATATCTGATGCATGCATTTCTTAAAGCCAAGTAAACTAGTACTAGATAAGCGTCTCTCAAATGTACTGGCTAAGTGGAAAACATGTCAAATATGCATGAGCCTCCCAGCCCAAGGGGAGGGGGGAGGTTGGAAATGGAATGCATTTGTTCCCCTTAGCTAAGAGGCCATTTGCTCTCTGCCTCACCTCTTAATCCTCATTAAAAGAGTTCACTGAACTCAGATGGTTTTGAAAGAGAATTGAAGAGCATAGTGTCATCTTATTTCTCAGAGCAAGCTGAGGTTGATGGAGAAGGTGTATTCACAATCTCCATTTCCTCTGTGGAGTTTTGAAAATAAGTAAGCAAATATTATACTCAACGTGGTAGATTGTCCCATTAGCTTTTTGTACTTCCATATTCTGCAGTAATGTGACAGGAATTCACCATAAGTCTGTTACATGACTCCAGTTGCTCACAAGCATGTGGGATTGGCATATTACTGTTTACGCTAATGAAATCTGAGCTGAGTGGGCTAACAAACAGGACCGTGTCTGTGTTTATATGGGGATAATAAACAGGAGTAGGTCTATCATGGCATGCTAGACAAGCAATATATTCCTTGAAACTATTTTACAAACAACAATCTGTACGCTTTCTTTAAAATTCAGACACTCTCATCTTTAGGTTACAGTTTTTCTTTCTTACATTTTCCAAGTCCTCAGTGAGGGAGCAACAGTAAGTAGTATGGATGAAACTCCAATTCCTACTATTTGTGAGACATTTGTCTTTTGTTACTGTGATACCTTGGTGGTGTTTCCAAACTGAAAATTGCTCATGTTATTGATGTAGCTGTGGATGTCTTTTTCTGTTTGATAAGAGGGGGGTTCACAGTAACATTTCTGCACATTAATAATAATAATATAATAATAATAAGGTTTCATTTATATTTCTCACCTCTCCCTTTGGATCGAGGCAGGATTCCAACAGATTATTAAAATACAATGTCACAGTCAATCTACAGTCTAAAATTAAATGAATACATGAAAGGCTATGTAGGGTATGATATGGAATAGATCAACCCGCTGTTGGAAGTGCACACTGTTCCACAACTGCTACCACCATCCTGGCAAACATCCAATTCCTCACAAATATGTGACAGAGATTGTGCATTAGAAGAGAGGGACCTGAACCAAGTTTCTAACAATGGGTGAAGTTAGCCTCTGTGACTCTTTAATCCATGACTGTTGCTGTGAGGTCACTATACAGCAAATTCCCTTCCTCCACAGGTAGAAACCAATAAAACAGTAGTAATAAGGATATCAACAATGTTATGATCTCCTGCCATGATTTCTCCTTCTGTTGTTTTTACCTTTCTGTTCTGTGCAGGTATTACTGAATTCCAATGTGTTATAATCAGAACTATCTTTGAAAGGCCATCAGGAAGCTAAGGGTGGCTCATAATGCATCTTTCTGGTTCTTCAAAACAGTTTAGATGCATGTTTCAGAATTTGAGTGGACCTCCCATATGTGTTTGATTGGGATTGAATTAGTATCTAGTTTTATCCAATTGGACTAACTGCTTTTTGATCAGCAAAGGCTTCTGTGACCAGAAAGGAGAAAATGCACTTTTGCTTAATTTTCTTCCCATTTCATTCCCCAAAATTTTCTCTAGTAGGGTGTAGAATCATTCAGAGGTAGTGCAGAGGGATGCAGAAGAAAAAGTCTTCCATCTGGACACCAAAACAAAGTCCACACACCAAAATCTGCACACCAAAAGTTTGTTTGTTTATTTAAAAGAGCCTTCCACCTGTGGTGGGATACAGTTAGCTATATCTCAATATCTTACAAGGCCTTGGTTGATTTGCAATGTTTTATAGAAGCTATGTCAAAGAAAATATATTTGCTACCTTCACTTACATTTGCTTTCTAAAGTGTGTTTTGTGGTTACATCATCTAGCCTAAATGACCATGTGGGAAAAGGGTTGTGTGTTTGCTTTATGGGGTTTGTACAGGATTTCCTGGCTAGGATTGGCTCTCCTCTGTGTCTAAGCCTCTATTTGATTGAGTATTGGGACCTTTTCCTTGTATCCTCAGCCATCATGTGAATCTGCCTTTGGCACTGCCTTTGGTATAACATTAGAAGCAATCTAATTAAGATTTCCAAACTATCCTAGTAAACTTAATCAATTTCTAAGCAACTCTGCTGTTCACTTTGAATGGCTGCAAACCATTATCTCTTACCCATCCCTCAGAGGCAGAGAGTTGTTTTCCATCTTCTTAAATGAGAGATTTTTAGATAATTGGCATCATGTTGTTATAGCTTTCCTTGTTCTTTCACCAAGCTTGATATTCCCAGTTCCATCATTCTTACAGAATTCTTACAGAATCTGAATTATTATCAGAATTTTTCTTTTCCTCTGCCCTCTCAAATTGGTCAATTCCTGTTCCAAAAATTGATGTCACAAGTTCAAGGCATAATGAGGTTTGGCCAGTATGGACAGCTCCATGGCTCCAGAACAGGTAATGTTAATTACAACTATCTTATCTTACTGCTTTCAAACAACAAGTAGCTTTTGCTGAAAAAATGAGTCTTCTGTAGCCTTGCTGAAGCGTTAAACCAAAACAGGGTGTATTGGCAAATGATGAAGGCCATGGGGCCAGGAATGCTGACCTTATCCCCAACATGGCAAGGGACTGACTGAATGGCCTTTGGGGTGTCTTCCAGATCTATGATTCTATGATCTCTGTGCATGCTAGTCATCTCACACACACACACACCTGTCACTCAAAAGTCACTTTATCACACCCCCATAGATAGAAAGGTACTTTGGTACTCATTCATTGATTACTAAAAATGTAGCCATTTCTTTGTAACTGGTACTGAATGTATGCTCATCTTGATAGCATCTCTTAATATTTAAAAAAATGCTGTTTGAATTCTTTAAATGCAAAATGTTTTGATCACAGACAAGGATCTTTCTTAATACCTTGTTCTATCATTGCGTTAAAAGAGCTGTAGGAACAAATGACAGTTCCCCTTTTCCCTTTTCATTTTCTGTTGTTGCTTCTCATTTCTGGGGGTGGGAGAATTGTTTTAATTCCAAATTCCCTCACCATTCCCCATGCTCTGGAAACTTTAGACAAAAATAAAGTACATTATTAAAAATAAAGCCATTATTTCATAGTTAACTCAACTAGCTTGCCTATTTGGTCTTTTAAATGTGTGTTGTTTTGAAGTAGCTGGAATGTTAAATGACTGAAGCTGTGTCTGAATAATTTAAATAGTTCAGATTAACTATTTTTAAAGAGGAGTTTGGACAGTTTTTAATTGGTTTTTAATTATTTAATGTTTTGAAAGTTTTTTTATTGTGCATCACCTCAGGGGCAGGTCAATAGGTGAAAAATAAATACTCTGAGTGAATCAATGAATAATAAATAAATAAATAAATAAATATAGTAATAAAGTAATAAATGACTGCACATGCTGAATAATTTAGGTATAAATCTGAACATAATCTAGTAATAAATAAATAACCTAAGTAATACAAGATACCAAACAAAATCTGAGCCAATATATACTTGAAATAATTTAAGTTGTTCTGTCAAGGATATTTTACCTACCACTGGAAAAAAAGGGGGGGCCCTTCCAAGTCTAGTGGGCTTCTGCCTATAGTATTTATCACACTCTAGCAGTGGAAAAATATTAACTGCTCCTCACTGACAAGAATTTAATGTTATTTCCTTGATACATTTTAAGATGGCTTGGGTAATAGAAAACTGTAATTAGTTCAGTAGGCCATGCCCTGAATCTTCTGTGGTAAACTGGATGGAATAATCTCTTTCTGTCTTTCTTACTCATTGCCCACCCCTCCACCCACCCACATTTTGTACCATCACTGCTTCAGCATTTAGTTGTGGTTTGATTTCCATGCTTTTGCCTCATATTCTCTATATTGATTGCCCAGCCTCATGTCTTGCAATCCTTCTACCTCCTAAATATTCCGTGATTGAAAGATGCTTGCTACTGTTCCACTGCATTAACAAAAATGTATTTGGGTTGCCCTTTTATAACAAAAGGAATTGTGCCACATCATACACAAATGAGGACTGAAACTGGAGAAAAGCCTTCATGACTGTTGGTGTTTGAATTGATTTTTCTGTGGAAACAGTATTGTATTAGGTCCAAGTAGGAGAGAGCAACAGAAGAGAGTATGCATGTTTGTATGTGTTTGTGGACTGGATAAACTTGGGATTTCCTTTGACAATTGGACCATTGAGCTTGTGGGGCAGTAATGTTTATTGATAACTTGTATATTGGAGCATTGGCTGTGGATTTCATTTGATCCTTGTCTGGGCACATCATTTTTCTGTTTAGTATTTCTAAACAGGTTGGTTGTTCCTGTATAGTCTTTGCTGCTGAGGTCTGTTCCTATTGCCAGAGCAACACCTGCTGGCTAAAGGGGCTATAATTGCCTTTCGTGACTTTCTACAAAACTCATATTTGCCCCAAACTCTGCTTGCTTTGCTTGCTTTTTTTCCTGCTTGTTTACTAAATCTGTTGCATGTTCAATAATCAATTTACTAAATCTATTTCATGTTCAGTGATCTGTCTTCAGTGCAACTTATCCTAAGGTGATTCCTATTATGATTGTTTTTTTATCCTCTCTCCTAAAGAGACATTTTGAAATCCTAGTGTAAATGAAAACTGACTTCTGTCCAGCCTTTAGACTGTGACCTGGAGAAATGTACTCCAGGACAGGAAGATTTGTACATTTAGTCACTCAGGCACCAACATTTCAGTGTGTGTTTTCCTTTAATATTAGCCTGACTTTTTAAAAAGAGCCAGTTTTTAAATGTATTATTTTCACATTGTTCTGGCTTAGAAAGGCATTCTTAAGAATCCAAGTCATTAACTCACTTTGGTAGGAATGGTTTTCAAGTCTAATTTGAAACATAAGTTAATCTTAGTATCGGTTTTCATTACATCAGGAAATTTGAAATAGCAACAAGTAGTCCTGCAAGGTGCTTTTTTCATCCTTGGTAACAACAACAGGCTTTACAACTATGGGTGTGAGAGGAAGAGAATTCAAACCAGAAGATAGAGCTTCCAAGCTGATATGAATTACTACCACCACCCCTTTTTAGAAATTGAGAAGTTTTAATAAACATCAAAGTAGCAGAAGTTGATTAAAGACTGAGCAATGAGCTTAACTTTCTCGTAAAACTTAGGCAGCTACCACAACTTGAACAAGAGATGTACTGTTTTCCCTGAAGACTCCATCAAGTAGATTACTTGTCTGTGTTGTTTGACTCATCTGTCATTTTTGACCTTTTACCAAACAAACCTTTGCAACTAAGACAAATTTGTGCTCTTATTTGTAGATAGCAATCAAGACTGAACAAATATTTCAGTTTCTTAAGTTCAGGTGTTTAGTTTCCAGACAAGTGATACATGTATGTTAGCATTTTCTAAAGGAAAAGAGCCAGCATGGTGTAGTGGTTTGAGCATTGGGCTATGATTCTGGAGCCCAGGATTCAAATCTTGGCTTGGCCATGAAACCCACTGTGTGACTTTGGGCAAGTCATATGCTCTTATGCTCAGATGATGGTAATGGCAACCCCCCTCTAAAGAAACTTGCTAGGAATACCCCATGATATTGGCCTTAGAGTTGCTATAAGTCAGAAGTGATTTAAAGGCACACAACAATGACACAACAAAGTCAATAGTTAGTCAAAGGTCTACAGTATTGAGCAAAAAACTAGAACTATCTACGCTTGGAAGAATTAAATTAGAAAACAGATGAGAGGGTTAGTGGGGGGAAGCCTTCAAGAGTGACTAGCACATTCCCAGACTTGAGCCTCATGCACTATTGTTTTCTTTTAAAAAGGAATCCAGATGTGTTGCTGACATTAACTAGTTTTCTTTCAGCATTTTAAAGTTTTTCTATGTGGCCTTCACATTTGAACATTTCACACTATACAATTATAGCACTAGGATTCCACTTTAACTGTCATGGTTTCCATCCTGTGGAATCCTGTGATTTGTAGTTTTGGTGAGACCCTATTGCTCTCTGGATGAGAATTCTAAATACCTCTCCATAAACTTCACATTCCCATCCTCCAATGGGATTTATGCCATACTATGTCATCAATGCCCATCAGCACTCTACATAGGCAAACAGGCCAGTCCATGCACCAGAGGATAGATGGACTTAAATCGACATTAGGAATGGGAATACACAAAAAACAGTGGCAGAACATTTCATTCTCCCTGGGCATTCCATCTCAGACCTCAGAACAGCAGTCCTTGAGAAAAAGAACTACAAAGATAGATTGGAAAGTGAAACAGCAGAATTGGAATTTATCCGTAATGCATTCATCCTTCAGCAATTGATTGAACAGGGACAATGGCTTCCTGACTCACTACACACATTTAAACACTATCTGACCCTATCCATAGGGGGGGCATCAAACACTCATCTATTCTCTTCACCTACAAGCCTAGTTTCCATTGCCAAACTGGTCTTGTCTCTTATTTCCAAGCACATTGCCCAGTTCCCAGGGTTTTTGTCCCCTAACAGCCATTGTTGAAACTGGACTTGCTTCTTCTTTTCCATACACAAAGGATTTTGAATTCGAATTAATATTCTCACATACCAGTGGCATATATGTCTGTTCCTGGTTTTCACTCCACTATACGCATCTGAGGAAGCAGACTGAAGTCTACAAAAGCTCGTGCTGCCAGCTTCTTTATTTCAGTTAGTATCAAAGGTGCTATGAGGTCTTTCTACATACTGATTCTACAGACTAGCATGCTTATATATTTGAATTCTCTGTAAACTGTAGATTTTAGGATTTAGGAGGCTGGAACCATGACAGTTAACATGCAGTCAAAGTACTATAATGACAATAATGGGATGCTCTAATCTATGGATGGCCCATTGATATGGAGAGCCGACTGTATTATTATCTTGGTTCAGTGGACTCACAACAAGGTATATTTATTGATTGATTTATTATATTTATTTGTATCCCTCTCTTTTCCCAGGAGTGGGACTCAGAGCGGCTTCACAACATTAAAAACAGTACAATTAAAACATTTTAAAAATCCAACATCCCTGCCTGTCCTCATAACAATTCCTTAAACACCTCTGTGAACAGGTAGATCATAACCTGCCGACGGAAGGCCATCAAGGAGGGAGCCATTCTGATCCATTCCCTGGGCAGGGAGTTCCAGAGTCCAGGGGCAGCCACGGAGAAGGCTCTCTTTCGCGTTCCCACCAACCGTGTTTGTGATGATGTTGGTATATGTTCTGTTGTTATTCAGAGTGGCAAAATAAACCGGGGCTAGATTATCTAGAAAGAAAATAATTCTAAAATAAGTCCAGCCAAATGTGTTTTAAGATTCCCTACCTTACCAGTGTAAAAATGTATCCAGCCTGCTCATAGTGCAGGGCCTTTTGACTCTAACACTGACCCTACTTCCATATATTCTGCTCAGAAGGTGGCATCTCTTTCTCTGTATCAAAAGAAAAGTTGTGTGCAACTACCTGGCTGGACAAAAACTGGACATTATTATTTGCTTGATCAGTATAAAAAGCTAAATATTCCTTTATTATAGGAAAACTAAGTGATGAGTCATAGACTGATAAGGTATGATTGGAAACAAGAATTTTTGTCCACACAGATACATTTGTCTGTGAGTTAAAACTAAAGCAGGTTCATGGCTCATACTTGTGGGTGGGTACAGATCTGTATTGAGTCTGTACTTTAGATCCCAGTTAGACAAGATTACCCTAACTGTGGCCTCTAATTTTAAAAGACAAAATATAAAGTGTTGTGCAGGAAGGAGCACTCAGGAAATTGAGCAACTGAAAATGGAGATTTGAAAATGAAAATACTTTCTCTTCCAGAGTTGCCTATACTTGGCTTATATGGAGTAAAAAGGTGATGGGGGAGGAATCCTGGCATCATTAACAAGTGATGTTAAAAATCAAAGATGTTCATTATTTCTAGATTCCAACATAGCAGGGTCAGACAAGAGAAAAAACTCTGATGAAACACCTCCATCCTAGTTGGCAGCATTCCTCTGAGCTGGGCCAGCTAATTGTGCCAGAACGGTCTGTGGTTTTGAAGCAATGAGGGAGCTGGATGAGGCTTGCCAAATTCCTTTATGCTTGTGACTGAAGCCAGAACTAATACTTCTAAAACACAGCAGCCTTGTCCTTGTTATGGAAAAGTGTTGCCTTTGTGGACTGTTCTTCTCTTTTGCTTTGCTGTGTCTGTCTTTAGCAGCAGTCTTTGGCTGCCCAGATACCCACAGGGCTTTTGTCTTCTGTATTTAACAGCAAAAATAAATACATTCCAGAAATGCAAAACTTTCCCCCTTTCCCTCCCTCCCTCCCTCTTTTTTAATGGGTGGGAAAGCTTCCATCTTCTTTGGGCTTTTAAAAGTCTCTGCCACTTCCTTTGGGATTGTCAATAAGAAGAGAATATCCTGCTTCCAGGACTACATACATCATTATACTTTCCTTTCCAAACAAGAGAGTGGAAGATAGTTCCCTCTTCCAAAATCATTCTCTTCCTTCCCTTTACTTCCTGCTCTTTCATGTCTGATTGATTTCTTGCTCCCCACCCTAGAAGACTCTCTCCTTCAAATCTTGTTGTATGACTTCTAACATTTCCCCACATGAGAGTGGTGCTGGAGCTTAGCCCTCTGGGCCCTGTGCATGAATATACTGCACTTTGTGGCAAGATATGGGAAAGCAAAACTGATTCAGGCACTTTTTGGGACTGCTGGGAAGGGAGGATTGCCCTTCATTCAAGCATGCCCTTGCTGAATACCGCTTGCCTTTGTTTGGGCCCAGCGTGTTGATTAGCTCACACATTTGTGCTTGTTCTGAATAATGTGGAAGCACTCCTGAGAAATTTCTTTGCCAGAAGAAGGGAGTGAAAGGAAGGGATGGGGAAGTGTTGAGGTGCTTGGAAGGGTAGACCGAAATCCTTTTGAGACTGTCACCTGAAGGTCAAAGGCCTGCCATGACCTTGAAATGCCTAATTGACCTTTTAAGACCGTTGTTGTTGTGCCTTTGCTGCGTCGGACTAGTTCTTGGCTGGTCCCCGAGAAGGATGGCTGAATACAAGTGTCCTTGCTGCTGCTATTTCACTGGGCTCTGTAGACTGATAGGAATTCGTACAGTTGGTATCTAACTTGCTTCCTTGGCATGTTGGTATTATTTTTTAAATGAAGCATGCAGACAATCTGCTGGTTACACCAAACCATGTAGAATTGATTTTCCTTGTCCATGGTGCTGAGAACTCATGTTTTATAGGGGTGGCCTCTTGATTGGTCTCCTTCAGAGCTGGCACTATGGGGGAAATGCTATAGTTGCTCCCCCTTCAAAGTCATCTCAGCTATTTAGTTCTTAAAATGCTGAAGTAGTCCAGATTTGCATGGTGTAGATGAGCATTTATTTCACTAACTCTCCCTTCGTTCACTTAATAATCTGTTCACATTGCCCTTGCAGACCTTCCATTTTCTTCTCGTGCAGAAGTTCTTCCTTCTGTAGTGTTTCCCAACCTTTAGATCAAGGATGGGAAAATTCTGTCACTCCAGATGTTGATGGACTGCAGTTTATTTTAACTCCCAACTAGCATAGCAAATAGTAAGAGATGATGCAGTTGCAGCTGCATCTGAATAACATCTGGATTTCACAGGTGATAACATCTGGAGATATTCATCTCGTCTACCCTTGCTTTAGATCATCAGAGTCAGAAAAATTCTCCCATGTTGCAGAGCTGTATTTTGCTACTGTTCTTGCTGTACTTCTTAAATACATTGCCTTCTTTTATTTCTGTATGCCATCAACCAAATACCAATTAAATTCTCTGCTGCCACATACTTCCGATGTGGAATATCCTGTTTTGTAGTGAAACTGTGCAAATTCATCTGTCTTTGTTAGTTGATCAAAAGCAATATATATATATATATATATATATATATAAAAAACATGTTTGGTAGATGTATACTTTCTGCAGTGATAGTAAGTTACTTCTTTTATATGTAATGATCTCTAACTATCCTAAGGGATCAAAGTTTTTAATGGAAATGGCTGCATATAGAGGCCTATGTCCTTTAAGGAATTGGTGGAAAAAACAGTCTTTTTATCTCTTCGTAGCTCAGACATTAACTGCTCACTTTCTTTTAACATTGTTATAGTTGAAAACAAATCTTGTATTGTGAAGTCAAAGGCTTTTATGGCCAGAATGCATAGCTTTTTGTGGGGTTTTCGAGCTATGTGGCCATGTTCTGGAAGAGTTTATTCCTGACATGTCACCAGCATCTGTGGCTGGAATCTTCAGAAGATGCCAGCCACAAATGCTGGTGAAACATAAGGAATAAACTCTTCCAGAACATGGCCACATAGCTCGAAAACCCCATCCAAATATATATATATATATATATATATATCTAGAATTCTTGTGTTGTTTTTAATTTGGCAATTTAAGTAGGTGAGAATGATCAAACTTTCCACAAAACTTTTGGTTAAGACAGAAATACCAGATAAGATCTAAAGTGCCACATGGTACCAATCTTCTGACTGATAGCAGAACTAGATAGGGAGCATCCATCATCTGTCTGTCTGTCTGTCTGTCTGTCTACCTCTCTACTTATCTTCACTGACTTTCAAAAACAAGCTATGGCTACCAGGTTTTAGTCTGTAAATTAAGGAATTTCAGTTTTAAAATTGGCCCAGTGATGAAGATCAATCCGAAAGCTTCTCAGTGCTGTGTATTTCCTTTTTCCGTGGGGACATAGTTATGTGGAAAAAGTAGTATGTGGCTATAATAATCCAAAGATACAGTCACTGCATCGAACAGACTGGCTCTAAAAGCCAGCTTACCTGCAGCTTGGGGTTATGATGTTTAGATAGCCTATGCCCCCAAGACGTCTTGAAGCAGCCCAGCTGCCCAGACATCAGCAGTTTCATGATGCTCCAGCGGCGCTGTGTTTACATGCCACACCTGCCAGAGCACCCTTAAGCTTTTTGCCCCCTGAAAAAGGAGTGGATCTTTGCCGCTCCTTTTTTTGGGTGGCTTCAAGGCCATAGAATGTGGTTGCCCTGGCTCCAATCTGTCTTCAAAACGGGGGGCTTCAAGCCATCCTTTCCACCTGTCTGTTTTGCCCCATTGTAACAATTAGGAGTTCTTAATCTACAGGCCACACACCTATAGCCAAGCATAGGTTTCAAGATAAAAATTGATGAATTGATACAATTACAATTCATTCCTGAATCTATTTCGACATGGAAAGTGACTGAGACAATAGTGTTAGTTATTTTTGGTTTTCATTTCCTTCAAAGGCACATAGCAGTTATTGTTGCAATTGCCAAAGATTTCTGGGATGGAACAGATTAGAAAATATAAATTAAGTAAGTACTATAAATATATCTGGTAGCACATTACAAATTTTAGTTTGTTTGATCATGGAAATCCACTAAGTGATTCTGGGTCAGTCGCATTCTCTCAGCCTCAAAAGAAGGCACTAGCAAACTCCTCTGAATGAATCTTGCCAAGAAAACCTTCTAATAGAATCACCTTAAGGTCACCATCAATCAGAAATGACTTGAAGGCACACAAAAGCACTTCCATATAATCAATAAATATTTAAAATTATTACTGTCAATCCTAAAACTTTGAGATGGGGTATGATAGATGAATAAGTCCTGGGTGCTTGAAATTCTGTTGCTGCTGGATTTTAAGAGGAATCTCTTTCTATTATAAAGTCATACTTGTTCAGAGGGTTTGCCCCTTGGCTTAGTGAATCCATTAGATTCATTCTTGGAAAGTCAAAGCAGCAATTTCAGCAACATTAGCACTGAACAGAAGTGATGATAATATGTGAAATCCATGCCACTGACCTGAGTTGTAATATTTGTCTGACCGCTGTCATCATGGGAGTTAAATAATAGGTGTCTTTTGACTTGTTCTCTTAAAGAATATGCTATTGTTGTTTCTAAATTTAAAATCTGATAACATGATTGAAAGTATTAATTTTTATTCTCTCTCTCTCTCTCTACCTTTTTTCTTTCCATGCCACTCCAATGTTATTTTCCCCAATGGATCACTTGATGGATGTATTCAGGTAAGTCTTTGGAAGCATGCATTTTGTTTTTTTCTCCTTGTTTTACATTATTAATGATATGTTAGTGATGTGCATAGAAAGTCTATAATTGAGTTTATTGCAGGTTTAAACCAACGAACTTTTTTTTAAAAGGACCACTTCTGTTTTTTTAAACTGATTATTCATATTTTTTTAAGTCTGACTATTATTTCTATTTTCCAACCCTCTTACTGGAAAACAATGACTGTCTGAATTAGAACATTTTAACTTTAACAGTTTATTGGTAGATATTATCCAATCAGTTTCCAGTTGCTTCTGTTTATGGTAATCACTGTAATTTATAGTGCAAGAAATGCCATTCAGAAATAAATCCTTATCAATGTACTGTAAGTTCAACCAAAACTACTTGCTTTAAAGGAGCACTTTTTTAAAAAGGACAGTTATTATTTAAGCTAATGGCCATAACATCTGAATTGCATTTTTCTACTTAATTTTCTTATTTTGTCCTATATTAGTGTAGTCCCACACATCGATGTAAACAAACAAAACAAACAAACAAACTTGGCTTAAATAACAAAACAAAACAAAAACTCCACTGATTTAAACCAAAAGAAAAAGGGTTTGTTTTGGTTTTCCCCCAACACTGGTTCATTGGCATATAAAACCTATGTAGGACTCCTAAAAAGTACCCCCCAACTTTTTTATTATGTTTCCCAAGTGAAAGAGTTAGGTCTGTTATACTGCAACACTTCACAAATGTATATTTTAGGCAAAGAAAAAAGAGTGCCAAATTTAAATATGAAACTCATACTTGCAAATAATATCATCAGAACTGTGAGATGTATTGATTAGCTTTCCTCCTCTCATTGGCAAATGTAATTAAATAGTGTGTGTAATTAAGTGCTTATATCCTGGTTGAAATGTTTAAAGAGCTTCATGAAGGGGAAGTATGAGTGTTAATATCAAATTCCCAGAAGATGCTGCCTTTATGATGCCTTTATGTCTCCATCCTGTGCAATGTCATTGTTGTTTTTTTTCAAAGATAGCAGAAAAAATCATGAACAATCAGATTTCAGCATGGATGCTGCAATTCATATCTTACATATCTTTTCTCATGTTGCTGTATTGATGAGGCTGCTCCAGCAGGAAGAGTTTTAAGTGTATAAAGGTGGTCTAAATATTATTTAACCGCTGGCTTTCTGCCGTGAATTACACTGACTTTCTGAGGAAAAGAACATGGTGATAGACTTATCTCATTCTGTTTGTGTTCTGGGTGCCTTACATATCAATTGCCAACCAGTATGTTAAAATAGATAGTCAAGTTGTATAGTGGTGATGTTTCAAATTATTTAGTAGTCTTGGTTGTGTTCAGCTTCTATGAACCTGGAAGGTTTGGATGTAGACTTTCTGTTGGGATCATGCATCACATTGCATGAAATGTTTCAGGAATTCTTTCCTGAATAACTAGAAAGTAGTTGTCACAATCAATTAATGTCACAGCCACATGGTCTTAATTTGCATCCCAGTATCGTAGCCATTTTGGATTGCAACATGGAATGATGGATAACCAGTTTAGTCTCATTTGATCTCTGCTTGTTCCCTGCATGTTTTTCATAAAGAGCACACAGAGTTAGACTGCTAGCAAAGCAGCAGCATGAAAGTGGTGATAAAAGCTGTATGTATGCATACATGTGTTCTCCAGCTGCTTATTTTGGGCATATTAGTGTATGGAAAGAGCAATGTAGTAGCTGCTAGAAATATGACTCTTCAAAAACAGCAGCTCTGTGGCAAGTTGTGTGAAGCAGCTCTCTGAATAATATGACTGTTGTAATTATTCCTTCACAACAAGCTAAAGCAAAATTGGGAATCTTGTGGCCTTCCAAATGTTGGACTGCACTTTCCATCATTCCTCCCCATTGGCCAGATGGCTATGACTGATTGGCATTGCAAGTCCAACACCATCTGGGCTACAAGATCTGGATTCTTCTATTATGGGACCAGAATGGTGACTGCTTCTTTCCAGCTCCGTCCTGTGTTAATCCACTATTGTAAACATGGCAAAAATTGCATGATGATTCCTATATGTTTCTCCTGCTTCCATGTCTCTGTGTTCTTTGGTTACCATAACATTATAGAATAGTGGAAGAATTAATGGAAGAATTATTACATTATTAAATTTCACTGGTGTGACTTGGGTAGGTATAGGAAGCTGCTTCAGACAACACTGACCATGCTGCTCTTTGCATGTGTGAACTGGGCCTGAGAACACGTGAGTTGCTTTTAGCTCACAGGCATACTGTAGATGTCAATTTTCAACTTTGAATGGGCATAAAGTACTGATTTCTGAAGCATTGTTTCTAAATAGTCACCTTGAAACATATTTATTAGGAGCTTTGTTTGTCCCAAGTGAATTCATATCTATTCTCCATCAAAGGAACAAGCTATTGACAAGGACCTTAGGCCTGCCATTATTATGGATAGATGTAAATTATCTAGACAAGATAATTTGGTCATTGGAACAACCAGCTGAAAATTTGGATGTAAACTTGTTTATTCCATGACTACAAAGCCAAAATGAAGCTTAATATTGTTTATTCTTGGACATTTTTGTTAGGCTTTTTGCATACCTGTAGAGCAATGAAGGATTTCATGTCTGGTGTTGTGTTGTTGTTATTGTTGATGTTGTTGTTATTTATAGTGTTTATACCCTGCCCTTACTGTTCTCTGGTACTTTGGAAACATGAGGAGTAGACTTTAATTTCATTAAAAATACTGTTTTGCATGGGACGAGAGTTATTACTAGCTTACAAATTAGAAGATGTGTAGTATGGTACATTTTCTAGTTTACCATAAGGGAATCACAAACAGAGAATAACAGAATACAAAATAGAATGGTTTTGAAACGTGAGATCCTTGCAGCCAGGCTCCGTTTAACACCAAGGCAGATGACCAAAAGTTTATGCTGTAGGTCAGTGAAGCCATTCTTTAACAGTACTAAAATAACTCACCAATTGAGATACTGCATCTATAAGTACAGTGGTCCCCCGGTTTGCGAATCCCCCGGGGAACGAAATCCCCGGGACCCGAAACCGGCGGAACCACTAAAATTCCCCCGGGATCCAAAGGATCCCCCGGGGAACGAAAGGGAAAAACCGCTCGGCCCCTTTAAATCGGCCGCACGGCCCGTCCCTTAAAGCGGTCCCCCGGGATACACGTATTTCCGGGTTACGAAAGGTAATCCGGAATGGATTACCTTCGTAACCTGGGGGACCACTGTAATCTGTTATCATTGATGTTACACCAAACTTTGATGTCTTTGAAATCTCTTGGGTGGTTGTGGGAATGCATAGTTTTTCATTTTGCAGCTTACAGTCCCCGAACCCACCCCTTTCCTTTAATTTTAATAACTCTGCACATAGGGCCAAAGAGCTGCTGAACTAAACCTCTTCTTCTGATTGTGTGCCTTCTCTAGCACGGCCTACTCTCTTTGTGTACTGTTTTCCTAACTTTAACTTCAACTTGTTGCCTGCTGTTTTTTTTTTTTTTTTTTTTGTTAGTGCCATTTTGCCTATGCCGTGTCACTTACCACCATGAAGACTTTTTCTGCTCTGATAAATTGACCCAAATTGAGGCTTACATACCTTTCAGTCTGACAAGCAACAGAGTTAATTTTGTGGAATATACTGTTTTGAAACCCCATAAAAGAAGGTTGTATGAAGAATGTAATAATAATAATAATAATAATAATAATAATAATAATAATTTATTTATAGCCCGCTCCTCTGTCAACAAACCAAAGTGGGTTATCTTAGTGATGTTAAGTTTGTTGACTAGAGGACAAGGCTTCTAGAGTTTACTTCAGCCATTAAAGTTAGGTAATTATCCAGATGATTCCTCTTTTAGTTTCAAGAGGAAGAGAAGTAGGAATATCCCCTTGTGAGTGATACACTGCACAAAGAATTGACTTCGTTGTATTCCAAACAGGATAAATTAGCTGGGAATTCACACCAGGGAAATCCAGCCCACCAGTGGGATGCTGCTATGCCTCACAAAAACAGATGGCAAAGATGTATCCCAAACTGCAGCTCTGGGCATTGCTGCAGGCTTTTTGGTTCTATTGTATAAATGTCTGTGTTGCATGTGTGTGTTTTCTAACAGAAGGAACAGGCTGGGGGTGGGGAGACAAAGAAAAGGATCTTTCATTTAGCACCTTGGCCAGCACAATAATGGCAAACTTGTAGGTCGTACTCTTTTTTCCGGGAGAGGGGAGGCCAAGTTCCAACCAGCTTGCTGCTAAACTAGATTTCAGTCTTTTTTTGTTTGCATTACATCATAGATAAAAACAGACATTGAGCATGTATCCCTCCTTGGAATGTCAGACAGAAAGCAGTAACACTCTGACTCTGGAAGAGCATTTTTCTACTAATATACTTATTTTACTTCTATTATGCTTGAAATGCTATACAAAGCTACCCTGAAAACAACTATTTTGTTAGTGTATCTGTAGCCACACTTTTTTTTAATTTTCTGCATATTTTGGTAAACAAACATCATTTATTTACAGTATTTACATACTGGTCTTTACTAACTTTATTCCTGGGCAATCTGCAACAATATAAATGGTGTTCAAAAAGAATGGTATTCAAACAAAACAAAATAATATTCAAAACAAAAAAACAATATTCAAACAAATAGAATAAAACAGAACTGTTAAAGCATGTTTGTTAAGTATTAACAAGCATAATTTATAATGTCCAATCGTACAAGAAAAACCCTGGGCAAGGATACATCTGCATACAAGTACAAATGACACCAAGAAAGTGATTTAAAAATATGCATTTGGAAAGCAGCCAATGTCAGACAGGGAGGTGACCCCAAACGATTCAAAGACAGTTGTCTCTTTTGGTAGTACATGGGCCTCTTAGGGCAGACAAATTCAGTTGTACCGAATTTATATTGAATCTAGTGCTAGTATACACTTTTGAACTAATTTCCACAACATCTTTATACTCTGTTGTGGAAATTTTGCCAGGTTCAAGGAACAACATATTGGTAATGTAAATGTTCTCTTTAGTTTCTTCATGTGAGTGTCAAACAGGAAGGTAAAGTCACAGAAGGTATTCTCAAAATGCATCCCAACTACTATCATTCTGCCCTCCTGAGAAATAATATAGAGAGGTCCATCTCCACAGCCATTTGGGAGCAACAAATTCATATCCTGCAAATAATAATTTTGCCACTAGTCAGTCATCTCCAGCTTTTTGGTTGGTTTTGTATTCAGCTGGGCCTCCCTACACAGTGCCTAGTGTATGGTCTCCAACTCTACCTGGTACAGAGTGTTTCAGCTGAGGTTTCCAGATTCGGTTTATGCCTCCCCTCCCACTTGAAAATAATGTTTTCTAACATTTTAAATGCTTTGTTGTTGTTTAGCTTCTGATTTGTATGCTTAATAAAGCTGATTTGCAGTTTTTATTTCTGTGCTTAAGAGCCCATCTAGCAGTGTTTAGAGTACTTCTGATACATTACCACTTTATTGCCCCATAAACCTTTTCTGCTAGATTCATAATACATTTGGTTGATCTATAAGAGAAGGTACACAGAAAAAGCCTGTACCAACTGAATTAGCATTGGTTTTTTAAAGATGCATGTGCTTTGTTGGTGTTTTTATATCTGTATCCAAAAATAGTATTTATAGCTTTTTATATTCATAGCATTAAATTAAGGATCAACAAGTTTTGTTTAGTTTTTAACCAAGCTGTGTCTCACATATACCTTGAGTGCATTTCTCTCTGTCTCTACTCAAGATATACAAAATCTTCATCTCTCCCTTGAGTCAACAAGACCTGGTAGGATTTCCTCACCTTGTCTGCCTTGCATCTCTGTATTATTGTCACCATCTGTTCCACCAACCAGGTTGATGATGTTGCAGAAGAAGGCCAATTGATGGGAATTTTTCAGGCTCCTTCAAAGATTTAGAACATTTTCACATGGGACCTATATTGTTGTAGTTATGTTCATTCTGATCGTTCTTCATGAGGAAGAAATAGCAGAGGAGAGTCACTGATAATGCAAATGAACATTTCAGCCAGCCATTACTGGTTTTACTTGTACATTACAAATCTCTTTGAATCAGGAGCTGCCATGTGTGCAAAACCAGTTGCTGCATTAGTAAAACCTTCTCATACTACTCTGGCTGCTGCTTCTACCAAAGTGCTTCTCAGACTGGGTGTAGGACCTTAAGAGTACTGAAACACCTGTCCTTGAGACAGCAAGTGCCCGAGGCAGCAAGTGCGTGGAAGAGCTTTTGGATAGTCAGTCAGGTCCGGGTCAGTCACAGATTATCTTAGCAGGATGAAAGGAGAGGCTCGATGGTGGTCATCACCTGGTCCAGAAGTTGTTACAGTGGATCAGAAGTCCAGATACATGTGCAAGCAAGGGGCAAATAAGAGTTGTCCAAAACATAGCCAGTCTAAGGTTATGAAAACAGGAACATGAGAGAGTACTGCCAGGCAACCAGATAAGACAACTGTCACAACTAAAGCTGAGAGAGAACTGCCAGGATTTGTATTTCTCTCTGTTGCTCAACAAAGGATAGGGGCATGTTGTCTTTTGCCCCTACTGCCCAGCTCCCATCTCTTTGGAATCAGAGACAGCTTCACCATCAAGAGCTGCAGCTTCCTGGCAATTTGCCATCTCTTCCCCCTTACCTCAGTCATCCAAGGACTGAGTTATGACACCATCAGCAAAAGGAGGAGGGAAATCATTTTTGTTAGTCAAGGCTAATGGGTTCCCACAGTGTGGGTTGTAATTCTCTAGAACAGGGTAGTCAACATGAAGCCTCCTGCAGGTGCTCTTTCATTTCCCATGAGCTGTTGTGACACTCCAAAGAATCTCTGCTAACAGGGCCACTGCAGTATCTTTTAAACTGCAATATGGCATTGTATCATACTGCATTTTAAAAGATACTGCAGTGGTACTTTGAGTGTTAGATTAAAACTGTAGAGACCAGGGTTTGAATCCAGGCTTGGGCATGGAAACCCACAGAGGTGACCTTAGGCATTCTCTCACCCTCAGAGGATTGCAATGCAAAGCCCCTCTGCAGAAACATACCAAAAGCACCCCATAGCCTTAGGGTTGTCATAAATCACAAATGACTTGAAGCCACACAATGGTATTACTCTCATACCAGGCTCTGTTATTCTGTTCCAAGTGATTCTGCTTGGAAATAAGGTGTGCATTTCCTGCATGCCATTTTTTCCAACAGAATCAGCCTTTTTTTCACAACGATGGAAGTGGTGATGGCAGCACAAGAGTTAATGGCTGTGGGAAGGTATCCTACTTCTGCTCCAGAAACTGTTGGAGAAAAAAAAGAATGGTTTTGTGAATTCTTGACTGCTCCAAGATCAGTTAATGTGGGCCGGTGATGAAGAGGTATGAGGACAGCAGCCATGTAGGAGCTGGGGGAGAAGTAGCGTAGCAGCGAATCTGGATATATAGGCACACTTTTATAAAGTTCTGGGGAAACAGTGATTTTTACAAATGTGCAGATAACTTGCTTTAGGAGTGATTTTTTACTGCCATGTTACTTCATAACGTTCAAAGAACATAATCTTTGAAAGGGACAGATTGTGACTTAACAACTATAATAAGCCACCTTTATGTATTGGATGTTCTCAGGTGCCCAATTTCAAGGAGAAATTTGTCTTTGCCAGATTACTTCACCCAAAAGCTGTTTGGTAGAGGTTGTTTAAAAACTTGATAAAATGAACCATTGCTTGTGATGATGATCTGTCCAGCTGATGTGTATGTAACAGTCGTTACACCCATGCTGTGAAAAATTATTTTTTTAAAAAAAATTCCAAACAGCAAAACATACTTTCTAAGGTAAAGTTAATGCCTGTTAAAAAAGAAATATTCTGGTTCCACTCACTTCTCTTTTTACAATTTAGGAATACATTTTCAGACCATCATGCAAACATGGACAGCATCTATGGTATCATTTGTTTCCTGTCCAGCCTAAGAGAATATAAACCATCTTCTTAGGCAATGAAGAAGAATGTTGATGACTTGCAGAAGGTGAATAAAAAGGGTTTGAGGAAGATTTTTTGTGAGACCATCTGCTGCGATTTGGAGTCACCATGTAAAACTGTGGCTCCAGCCCTTACTACAGGTTAACAAAAGCTTTAAATGGGGTAACTAATGGGTCACATGCATCCTTGCTTGTAAGGTTAAGACCCACAAGTCATCATTTGTAAAAAGGTGGGGAATGAATTGATCACTGGAGTGGAAAGACATTAAAATCAAATGGAGTGTAGCAGCCACAGGGGACTCTATTGTTTCTTAGTATTATGCATCTTAATGAAATGCAACTTAATGCAGGTCTGTTGATGTCGCCTCTCAGATGTTGAGCCCTACCTTCTTCATCTTTTTTAAAGGGCATGTGTATGTATATGTATCAAGTCTCCACAGATATTAGAATCAATCGACTGCTGTCTTCTTTTTTCTTATCATGGAATATCCTTGGGTTATACTTGTGGCACAAATTAGGAAATTCTAGGAAATTAGCTTCTGTGTTGCTCCACTGATAAACTGGAATATAGAGGACAGGGAAGTGACAAAAGGATGGAATATTTCTGGGATGTGATGGGTATGAATGGAGATTGGTTCAGAGAATCTATGCTCGGGTACTTCCAAAGACTGTGACCAGTCTCAAACCGGATTAAGAAAGGAAGACACATGGGTTGGTCAGAACAGCCAATTGACTTTGTTGTACAGGGCCATATTGACTGGGAGGTTTCATTGTTTAATTGTTTTATGTTGGCTCTCAAACCACAGTCCTTAATGCTGCTACTTTTTGTCAGTTTTATAGCAACAGTGATATGGTAGGCCATTGACCAAACTAAATCCATGTGTGCTAGACTAGACTAATTATCTTTGTACACAGAAGAATTGTTACAAATGCTGGAACTATATAAGAGGTTTTTACAGTGCAGTTTTATGAGTAACATTGCTGGATTGTTTCGTTTTGCTACCAGTTCAGTTTAAAGGAATAGTAGTTGTACCTCCTTTTCTCAACAGCTATCTAGCATATCTTTCCCTTACAGAGAGGTCTCTACTGCCATTTAAAAGAGTAGGTCTAGTTATCTGTCTTTTGATCTCTTCCTTTTCTCTCGACTCCATTAATCAGATTGAAAAGTCTTGTAGCGAAGTTGTGCACCAGTAATGAGTCCTTTCCCCATCACCTGTCTTGACCTCATTTTGTCAAGACTTTTCCTGCTTCCTTTCAAGTTACCTGATATAACCATCAATTTTGAGCACTATTAGTCTCTCAGATCTTCCACTTTTGTATGTCTTCCAATGTGTTCTTTTCTGAAGATATTACAGGTCAATTTACATCTGTGCATGAACATATAGTTATCAATGGGAATTTCATTTTTGGGTTTTGCTAACAAAGAAGCACTGAAAATTATAAATTCCTTCTTGTCCTCATGCTTGATCTCTTCAGGTCATTCTTAAAGGAAAACAGGATAAGAAAAGCATCTGCTCTGTCTGCTAGACATTTATGTACATAAAACAGAATGTCTCATGCAGTTGTTTTGATTTAGATTACTGCCAAAATGATAAAAGTGTGAATGAACAACTTATAGCAACAAAATAACATATCCATCCAAACTCTCTCACCCTCCCTCCCTCTCTCCCTAGGCCTAAATCTTCTTGTTAGTCTCAACTATATGTATCTCCATGAAATCATTGATTCAATAGACCTACTCTGGATCAGACTAAATAATTGGATTCCAGCCATTGTGTACATAAAATGCAAACATTTTTAGTCAAAGTTATGTAAATTTCTATGTAAGGAAGCTCAGTTAAAGCTGAATTGTACAAGTTGGTCCTTAAAGACAGTTTCCTTGTGCCCCACCCCCTTTCTTTGCCAACAGAATATTTTCGAGGATTTTGGAATGGCAATGAATTTCTGTGTTTCACCAAAACTGCACTGGAATGATCCAATCCCATCTGTCTCTTTAAGGAAAGTTGTCTCTAGATTTCATATGGAGTTTTATAGAGGAGAGATTCCTTCTTGTGGCCATTTATAATAAGTTGACATTCCAGAGAGAACATTGAGGAATTGGGAACATAGGAAATCTTGTTTGGCTCCCTATTTATAACCCAAAGATATCCTAGCATATTAAATATAAACTATCCATGACTATGGAATTATTTGCTTTTCTAGTGCAATCATAACATGGAGCAAACAAACAATACAATCCCATTTTTAAAAAACTTTAAAAATATATATTAAGGGCTCCTCTAAAACATCTGCTATAAATTCATAACTGACATTGTGTTTTTAATCTTTCTCATCATTGGAAGAGTGGTCCTTGAGATTACCATGAGGAATTTAGCAGCCTTAACTGGTTTGCCAACTGTGACCATTCCTGGATAAGAATAACCTTATTATTCTGATTTATGCATTCTTAACTCTATTAGACTATGGTAATGTGCCCCATGTGCTATTTCCCATGCAGAATAAAGCTGCTCAGGTGCTCTGTGCAGCACCAACATATGTACATTTTAAACCTGTTCAGAAACAATCACAATGATTCTCTGTTTTTACTAGACCATGTTAAGAATACTGACATATAGTCGCAAACATCTGGGAACAGGGCACCTAGCATATAGAGGTTCACCTGTACATGCACAGCCCATCAATGAAATTCTCATGGGAAGCCATATTTAGTTGTCTGACATTCAGTGTAATCTTATTTTATTGCCACCTAACTTCGTTGATACCCACCCACTATAACATTCTTCTCTGTGCAGTTTGAGAGGTAGAAACTGGAATGTTTTTTATTTTTTTATTGATTTTAAAAGAAAAAAAGAAATATACATAGAAATTGACATGAAGTCATCAAACACAGCAAAATTACATTCCAATCACACAAAAAAAACATTAAATAGAAACATTAACTTTTACATTATATCAAATTTACATTATCTTATATCTACAGATTCCAACACATCATTTGTAAGCAAATTATTATGTCCATCAGTCTATGCATAACATTGAAATATTGTTTATTATTTTCTTATAGATATTTTGAGCTAATTCAGTTCAGTCTTTATTTTGTTCTGTCAAGTGATTGTACTATATTATTTTTATATATATTAACAACTTCAAAAAAAAAGGAAAAAAGAAAAAAACAAAGAAAAATTGTATTCTGTTATGACTCTTACTATTCTCACTTATCTTCACAAACTAAGTATATATCAATTTGCTTCTTCAAATTTGAAAAAGTATGTTTTAACAATCAGTCATCCATTTTCTATTACAATAGTCATAAAGAAGATTCCAAATCTCTTTAGATTTATTATCAATTTCTGAATTTGATTCTCCAGATTTTGTTACGTATTTTTCTTCCTTCTCTTATCTCTGCAATTTCCATCATTTTGTGCAGCCAAGTGTCTATTGAAGTTGTCTGCTCTGTTTTCCATGTCTGGGCCAGTATTAGTCTTGCACCTGTTATCATATATAAGGTAATATTCCATAGATTTTTTTGTTCTAAAATTTGAGAGTTTTGTAACATATTCAAAAGATATAATTCAGGTGTGAATTCAAAAGAGATTTTTAAAATGTTTCATATAGTATTGTGGATTTTATCCCAGAATTTTACAACCCTCGGGCATGTCCACCACACGTGGTACCAAGATCTGTATTTTTTTTTAAAAAATTTTTTTTTACATTTCCAACATATAGGTTTACTGGATTTATAAATGTTTGACAGTTTAACCGAGGTTAGATGCCACCTGGTTTCCATTTAAAATAAATTTTCTCTCATGTTTTGATTTTTAATGAGTTTAAAAGTCATTTGTCTAGCTTTTAACAATGTTCCAATTGGATTTCTTTTCCTATATCATTTGCCCATTTTTAACATATGGTCTTTGACAATATCATCTTCTGTTTTCCTTGTTAATAATACATTATAGATGTTAGATATCATTTAGGTTTATCAGATAATAAGACAATATCCATTTCATTCTTTAATAGAAAAAGCCCCTGGTTAATTTGATCTTTCTTTACTATTTGTTATAATTGATAATGTAAAAACCAATTTATGTTTGAATCTATATCCTTTAATACATGCAATTCTTTTAACTCCACATTTTAATTAGAACGTACCTTTTTAATAATGTCTTCATATTTAAGCCATATTTTAGTTGATCTAAATCTATTTAGTAACACTTCTTGCGGAGACATCCAGCAAGGAATTCCATGGTAGAATTTTTGTTTTATAGTAGTCCATACCCTTAATAATGATTTTCTTATAACATGATGAGTGAAATCTTTATGTATTTTGGCTTTATCGTACCACATGTACGCGTGCCATCCAAATCTTAGGTTAAAAACCTCCAAATCCAGTAACCTCTTATTTTGTATCTTTATCCATTGTTGTATCCATGTAAGACAGCAGGCCTGATAGTATAGCTCTAAATCTGGAAGACCACAACCAGTATTTTCCATCTAATTCTTGGTTTTTTTCCTTCCCAGATGAATCTTTTAATTTCTCTGTTCCACATAGAGAAAAGATTACGATTATGAATAATAGGGAGATTGGAGAAAAGGAAAATAAATTTAGGTAAAACAGCCATTTTGATCAATGCAATTCTTCCAAATAAAGTTAATTTCATTTTTGACCATTTTATCAAATCGTTTCTGATTTCTTTCCAAACCTTAACATAGTTATTATCGAATAATTCAGTATTCCTATTTGTGATCATTATTCCAAGGTATTTAGTCTTATTTACTATATTACAACCTGTCTTCTTCTGAATATATTGTTCCTTTTCAACTTTAATATTTTTTGTTAAAATAACTGATTTTTGTTTGTTTAATTTGAAATTCATAAGTTTGCCAAATTTATCAAGAATGATCATATGTTCTTCAATATTCTCTGCAGGATTTTCTAAAAAAATTCTAAAATCATCTGCATATGCTTTTATTTTAAATTCAGAGTCTTTTATTCTTGTTCCTCTTATGTTCTTATTATGTCTTATATAACTGATGAGAAGTTCAATAACAATAAGAAAGAGCAATGGAAACAGTGGGCAACCCTGCCTGACTCCTCTTTGTATGTAGAATTCTTTTGTTTTTTCTCCATTTATTATAACCCTAGCCATTTGATCTTTATATATCTTTTTAATAGAGGCTATGAATTTTTCTCCAAAATTTAGTTTCTCCATTGTCTTAATCATTGCATCCCAGTTAATAGAATCAAATGCTTTTTGCGCGTCGATTAAAAATATAGCTAATTTTTTTCATTATTTTTCTCATAAAATTCTATTATGTCTAGTACGATTCTAATATTTTGTCCTATTTGTCTGAGTGGGAGAAACCCAACCTGGTCCTCATTGATATTTCTTCCTAGAATCTCCTTTAACTGACTTGATAATATTGATGTGTATATTTTATAATCCACATTTATCAATGAAATAGGATTAGAATTTTCAGGTAGTTTTTTATCTCTTCCTTCTTTAAGTATTACACTAATATCTGCTGATTTCCATGAATCTGGTATTCCGTCTCATGGTATACTATTAAACATACTTTTAATGGTTCAATCAAGCTATCTTCAAGTTTTTTGTAAAATTCAGCAATATATCCGTCAAGTCCGGAATAAGACTGGAATAAGTTTTAAAACTTTCTGATTAGTCAGGACTTCCATAGTGTCTTTCTTGTTCCACTTATTCATTATTTTTTCAGCTATTTTTAAATTGTTTTATACACTGTACAATGCATGTTTTATATTGTCTTTTATTTTGTATTTTATTTTGTATATACTGTATGTGTGTAATCTGTTTAGAAATTTTATTACATTAAGCTGTATATAAATTGTGTGCCTTCAAGTTGGCTTTGACATACAATAATAGGTTTTCTTGGCAAGATTTATTCAGAGGAGGTTTGCCATTGCCTTCCTCTTAGGCTGAGAGGCTTGACCAGGATCATCCAGTAGGTTTCCATGGCTAAGTAGTGATTCAAACTCTGGTCTTCTGGAGTCCTGGTCCAACATTCAAACCACTATACCACATGACCCCCAAGTATATAAAATGCAGTAAAAGCAACCAAGCAAGCACGCAAAGGGGAATGTTGAGTGTGCTGTCCTTTCCACCTTCCCCACCTTTTGAAATTCTGCCTTCCTGTCCCCGCAAGGCTCCTGTTCCAGTCTTTGTGGAGTTCTAAAATGGGATGAAGGTACAGTGCAACATTTTATTGCTGGTCCCACTTATAAAAGTTTAAGGCATTTGTCAGAGTGCCTTATTAAAATGGTGCCCTTTGTGTTTAAGCTATTGAGAGTTTTTCAAAGAACAAGAACAACCATTCCTGCTAAGTGTGGAAATACATCTTCTCTTCCACTCGTGTTGGTTATATAGTTGGAGAACAGAAAATAATCTTTTGTATAAAAAGGCTATTTTTTATTAAAAGGTTTTTATACTTTAATAACATTATACTGTATCACTAAAAAAGCTTTTGAGAGCCCATTTTGTCTGTCCAGTCCACCAACAAAGAGAAATTTCTTTGTTTGCTGTCCTGTGAAGAATAAATGAAAATCTGGATAGGCAAGGCTCCTGCTGTAAGAATAATCAACCTTTCATGGAAAAGATACTTTTTTGATGCCCTGTTATTCCTACCATATTTCTAATAATTTTCTACATATTGACAGTTTAACATTGTATGTCCTTGGATAATTATGCTCCCCTAAATTTTTTTTATGATATTGTTATTTGCTATATTTATACTTTAAACCTGTACGGTAACATATACTTTGTAGTTGACTCACCAAACAAGTGCAATTTTAAAATATGTTATAAAGCAATGCAAACTATTTTAAAAAGCATTACATGATCTGGCAAGGCCAGGCTACAACATGCTATTTGAAAAGTCTTTGTGAAGTCTTCACATGCCTTGACTAGACCTTAAAGATGTAATTATTATGCACTTCAAGTTGACTCTGATTTATGTCAACCCTGTCCTAAAGTTTTGTCACTTCTGTATATTCAGAGGATGTTTGCCATTGCCTTCCTGTTAGGCTGAGAAAGTGTGACTGGCCCAAGGTCACCAACTGGGTTTCCATGGCTGAGCGAAGATCTGAACCCTGGTCTCCCAGTGTCTTAGTCCAACATTCAAACTTCTGCACCATTCTGGCTCTTCCTTAAAAGATGGCACCTGGCAAGGCTGTTGCATGGCAGGAGTGCAACAGATGGAATAACATTCTCCTTAATGGTTGTTGTTGGATTTCTTCAAGCCGTTTCCGACTTATGGCAACCCTAAGGCGAACCTATTGTGGGGTTTATTTAGCATGTTTCTTTAGAAAAGGTTTTCATTGCCTTCCTCAGAGGCTGTGAGAGTGTGACATGCCCAAGATCATGCAGTGGGCTTCATGGCCAAGCAGGGAATCAACTCTGGTCTCCAGTGTCAGTAGTCCAGCACTGAAACCACAATGCTGGCCCTTAATGGTTACCTTGTCTTATTTTGTTTGGCATGGAGGACTCAGATTAGGACCTCTGAAGGAGATATTAAGGAGCAGCTAGGTAAATAAGCAAGTGAATGGTATTTTCAAGTAACTTTTTTCTAGTTTATTTAGGTCTTCAGATATTTAAATTCATACTTTTAAACTGGGCTTGGAGACAGACTGGAAATCAGTGCAGCTGACAAAGCACAGACTGTGATGTGAGGAAAACACACACACATTTAAAACTCAGCCAAGCCTGTTTTTCTGTAAATTGATGGTGGCTGAGGTCTCTTTGACCATTAGCTTAAAAGCTGATAAAGCTCCATGTATTCTATAGCTGAAGGATAAGATTCTTAACCTCATTTACTGATATTGGAGGCCATTCAGATTTTCAGAATGTCTAATGTTTGATTAACCTTGACATCAAAGTCAAAGAATAATGATTGATAATAGTGTATCAGGGCCAATGGCACACACCAGATACATGCAGGCATTCTCTAATAGACCTATTATTAGATGCCAAAAAAATCTGATTTCCATTAAAAGAAAAGTCATTATGGTGCTTCTATAGTCTTTGTTTATGCATAATTTTATTTGTTTAGTTGTATTTTAGGTGATGTATTTTGAATGCTTAATTGCTGTGTCATGTGGCAGTCCATAAGCAATATTAATTCAGGATTCATCTTTAGCATTTTCCACCACCTTATTTTTATTGTGTTGTTTTGTGGGTTGGGCTTCTGTCAAGCCTCCTGTTCACTCTGACTTCTACCCAAATAATTATTGGAGAGGAATATGCCATATGGTCATTGCATCCCTCATCTCTGCTTCAGTGCTTGTCTTTCACAAGCCTCCGTTGAGTTGTATGGCTTCCGAGCCAGGTACAAAACCCCAGCTTTGTTTGTTCTGAGCAAGAATAACCAAATTAGCTTTCGTTTCCTTGCCTGTTTTAGAGGTTCTCCTTGCTCCCCCCATTCCACTATCGCACTGCACCTTGTAGCCAAAGTAGAGTTTCATGGTATAGTTTTCCTCCAATCCTTCAGTTTCCTTACTGTCTGGTAGGATTTCACTTCTTTTGGAAGATCTCTTCAGAATCTGAATGGGTGGCTTAATAGGGATTGCATTCTTCAATACTCTCCAGAAAAGGATTATAATTCACTTGATTTTGTATCAAAACCATTAATTTGGAGCTGAAAGTTAAGCTTAAAATTTCCCATGTGGCCTCCCTATAGCACTCCCAGTAGGCAGCAGTGAGCATGAATCTGCTGGACATCACAAGTGCCTTTGTTTTGTTTTGTATACACCTGGTTAGTGAACATGGAAAATGAAATTTCCTGTAATAACGTGGCAAAAAACAAAGATGATCTCATAAAGAGTTTGATTCCAGACTAAAGGTTTGTATCTTTTCCTGTGAAAAAGAAGCAAAGAAAAGCCTTGGTGGATATTGTGAGGAGGAAAGAAAAATTGTTCCAAAAGAAATTCATTATGTATGTGTATCAGGATTGTTTATTATTGACCAGTTATATTATTTGCACATTTTTATATTATTTATATGCATATGTTTTATTTACTCTTGAGTTCCCCTTTTAAAAAGTGCCTGCCAAGAGAAGGAAAAAGGACTGGTGGCTGGCTGGTCAGTGCCTGCACCTGTTTGTTTCTGCCCCTGGAAATACATTAGAAGAGCTTGTGTCCACCTGGGTGAAGTCTGATTCCACCCCCAAGGGAAGTGTCTTTGAAAATAAAGGGCAACCATAACACTTGAATTGTGTGACTTGAATTGTGTTGCCCACATAGGCCTTGTCTCTTAGCAACAGTAGTATGACTGCTTCTGAGAGCTTAACTTGTCACTAGTGATGCATAACACTATAGGTCACAAGATATAATGCTTGTAAGACCATGTTGCATAAAACAGTTGCATTTTTCCAGTGATCATGTTTTGAGTGTTGTTTATATGATAGTTCTCAAAAACAAGTACTACCATGAAGATGTTTGGTGAAGAAGAACAAGAAGAAGAAGAAGCAATCAAAGAATCATAGAGCTGAAAGAGACCCCAAGGGCCATCCAGTCCAATCCCATTCTACCATGCAAGAACTCACAATCAAAGCACCTCCAACAGATAGCCATCCAGCCTCTTTTTAAAAACCTCCAACAAGGAGACTCCACCACTCTCCAAGGGAGTTGTTGTTGCTGCTGCTGTTATTATTATTATTATTATTTCTAACCTGCCCCTCTGAGCGAGCAATCGGAACGGGGTACAACATTTAAAAAACATATACAGTTAAAATATTGCAATCTATACAGTCCATACCCACCTCCCACCCCTTAAAACAAGATTAAACTAAGTCATAATTAAAACAGTATCAAAGTCTAAAAACAACACTTCATTTCGAGATCCAAATATAGGCGGCCTCGGATGTCAAATGGGAGGTGGAAGGAGCTGGGGATTCATCAGGAGATAGGAGGATTAACTGTTGAACAGCTCTTATTGTCAGGAAGTTCTTCCTAAATTTGAGGTGAAAACTCTTTTCTTGTAGCTTGCATCCGTTGCTCAAAGCAAGGTGCAGTTAATTCACTTTAGCTATGAAGTTTGAACAAAAACAATACATACCCTCTACATGAAACTGAAATTTTGAAGATTTTTTTCCCAAAAATGGGCAAGATCCAGTGCTGGACTTTTGCTGGTGAAACAGTGGGGTTCAATGGAAAGAAGAGGGCCAGTTCATTTCCCACTGCAGTGCCCATGCATCTCCCCAAAATCTGCTTTGTGGCAGTGGGAGAGCTCTGAAAATGGTTTCTAGCAGGTTTACAGGCTCCAGTGGGGAAGGGGGAAGGTCAGAAATTCCCTGACACTAGCAATAGAATGCAGGCACTTTATGCATGGATTTTCACTTTCTTATTTTTCCTCAGGAAATTCAGGATTCAGGTTGATTTGTACTTTCACTTAGCTTTCCATGTCATTCCCCAGTGCCTCTGTTTTCTTAGTCTGTCTGTGCAGTTCTCATAACCTTGTTACAACTGCAGTAGAAAGAGCACTTAAAAACTGTTTATCAAGAGTGAACATAATTACAAGGTTGATACTTAGATCTTATTAATTCTCAGTCATCTCCTAATCCCCCTTGCAGGTTAAACCTGTATGTAGTATGATTTGTTGCTAATATGCATTAGCACACATTAACTCTTATAGGATTACTCTACAGTAATGACTGTCCTGCTAATTTGAAACAGAGCTTATTGTCATCTGTAACAGCAAAAATGCCATGTGTTGCACAATAAATTTTCTTTCTGTTAAGTAAATACACAATTTGTTTGTTGCACAGGATCCAGATGCTTTCCCTCAAGTTAGAAAATTGGTTGAGAGGATATTACAATCAGAATTACAGTTATTTGTATGTGGAGAATTCTGGTCATATAAACTCTGGTTTGCATAAATGTCTTGCAGAGTTACTTGATATTACCCAACATGGGAGTTTCAATACAACTCCTTTTTGTGGACTTCTGAAAAACTTGAGAGGATGTACACTTACCCATTGTACAGAATCTCATATGATGGCACTCGGCTTTCAGGGTTTTGGTTAAGTGACAGGATGAGCAGGACTATGCTAGTTTATTCTTCTGCCATTTCGTAAACCGTATTCTTTCACACAGACCCCATTTGCTTGTAATAATCCAGAGGCACTTCTCATTGCTTTCACTAGAAACATAAAGTCTAGCTGCCTTGTTACAGCAGTGCTGTCTACTGCCTTGCACACTATTCTTCTACTGTCCACTCCTCCATTATTTGTAAGTGGGACATTGTAATAATTTTCAGTGTATTGTCTTGCAGAATGTCTCATCAAAATGAAAATGCATTGAAGGGATTGCCTTACATGATGGTGTGGAAAGGCCTCTTGTCAATAAATTATTTCATGTGGTACAGCCATTTCATATTCAGCACTTGTCTCACGAGGTAAACTATAATCCTAAAAACAGGCCTATTTTTATTTTAAATATTTGTGTGATACTCAGTGGTTTTAACAGTTTCAAAGCGGCATAGGTCAGACAGAGAACATAAAGTATATGAAGCACACTCTTATTTTCTGCTACTGCATTGGCCACATAGAGTATACATTTCCCTTTTCTTGGTGTCATCACAGGCAGACACTCCCAGTTCCGAGTGCCTCTTTTGACAAACTGGGGAAACTGACTACAGAGAGAGAGAGAGACAGACAGACTCTGGATTCCAGTTGGGATTTAATAAACCCTAAATCTAGTTTTCCCAAAAAGTTTTGTTTTTTGCAGGGGGTATTCACACCCTCATGGGTTGTTCAGCCATCTGACAGTATGTTCCAAACATTCAGGCAGATAGTATCCACTTTATTAAGAAATAATTTCATTCGCCACCATTTGATCATGCATTCAAAAGTGTATGTGTAGACCATCTGGTCACAGATGTCCATGCCACAGTTAGTTTTAATATAATGAACAACAATCTCAGGCTGAGGCTTTGCATTTTAATATGATTCTATTCCATTATTACATGCTGAAAAAAGGAGAAACACTGTCCTTTCTTTCTTTGGCACATAACTTAGAAGTTTCATATCTTTCTGAAGACCATAAATACTGCTGTTAATACTTTTGATTCATGGGCAAGGAACTCTAGGAAAATTTTACTTTTTTCTTGTTTTTCTAGTACACCGGTAAAATTTGGGTTTTTCTTAACTAATTGCCTGACAAACTGATTATGATGAAGAAGAAAAAGTATTTATCATTTAATACACTTCATCTGAAACATTGTGTGTAGTGTTAGTTTATCAGGTGGATGCAATTGCCAGGACTATCAGCTTCAGCTGTTACACCAGCTTCACCCCTTCCTAGAATAGAAGGACCTAGAGATGGTAGTCCACATGTTGGTAACCTCAAGGCTGGACTCTTGGAATACACCATACATTGGGCTACTTCTGTACCAAGTTAGGAAACTTCAGTTGTTTGAGAACATGGCAGCCAGATTGATTACTGGGACATTCAGTAGTAATCATATCGCACTAATTTTAAAATTACTCCAGTGGCTGCCAATTAATTTCCAAGCAAGTTACAGAGTATAGATTCTTATCTTTAAAGCCCTACATGGTTTGGGTCCAGGTTTCCTACAGGATTGCCTCCTCCCATATAATCTGCCTCATATGCTCAGGTCTTCTGGAAGACATTTACTCCAGTCAGCCAGGACTAGGTTGGTAACTGTCAACTGGAGCACTTTTTCTTCATCCACTTTAGACTGTGGAATGACCTGCCAGAAGAGGTGTGACAGCTGTCAAATATGCTGTCCGAATTTAAAATAGCATTGAAGACTAATCTATTCTGGCAGGCCTATCCAGATGATTTTTAAACAATGAATTTTAAACATAGATTATTATAATACACGTGTGCCTTGTTTGTTCTTTTTATTGATGTATGTTTGAATTAATGTTGTCTTAACTGATATATACTTGTTGGTCTGTTATTGTTCCCTGCCTCAATCCATGGGGAGAGGCAGGTAAGAAATAAATTATTATTATTATTATTAGCAGCAGCAGCAGCATTCACTGTGCAGCCTAGATTTCATCTTTTAATGGTGCACCTATATATTGGCATTCCAACAAAGCCATACGTTGTGGGTGTGGTTTGCACATACTGACTTATTGGGTACCTTTCACTGAATGCCACTAATTGCTAACCAGTGGTCACCCACGTATATGGTTTGAAGTGCTGTGAGAGTCTAATAACTCCAAAATCTAGCAATGTGATCTAGTAAAATTATAATATGGAAATTCTTGTCTCATAAGGAAGGTTCTGATTTATAAGAAAATTTTTCAAAAATTCAGGTTTGTAATATTTTTTGTAAACCTGTGGAGTATGATTGACCCCAAATATCATCAGTAATGATATTAAGGAAATTGAGTAATTGGTCTATTATGAAAATAGTATTGTTTTATTCTCTACCCTCCTTTCCACATAAAATGGGGAAAAAATAGGTTCTGGATTACATATCTGTGGATATTACAAGTAATTTATTAATTGATCTCCAAAACTGTAGCTAAAAAACAAAGATGTTCACTAAATTTAGGGTCTAAAATACTACATTCAAACCTTATCATGGCTCAGGATTACCTGGAAAAAGACTTGCAGAAGGCTTAAATAACATATATTTGACCCCAACTGTCAATGGAGGATTTAATCTAGCAAGTAATTTGCTGAAAGGGAATTGTTGATTGATGTAAAGAAACAGATGACTAAATATTTGCAAGGCTTTCTGCGCTAACTTTGCCAATTTTTGCATGATTTCCCTGTTCCACTGCAGTGTTTCAATCCATAGGTCAATTACTGGCTAGGTGGCCTGAATAAATATTTGCTATTACAAATGGTTACTACATACTTGCTTTCTGAGTTGCTCAAAGCCCTCCATTTCCTCACAAATTACAGTTAAAGTTTTACCTAGGAATTTACCATGTTCTACACATGCTGCAGAAGAGCTTGAAAAGGGTATTTTAAAGACTACAGCTACCAGAATATCATAGCCATGCTGTAAGGGAATTTTGGGGGCTGTAGTTCAAAAATATAATATTTCTAAGCTCTGTTTTCTTGTTTGACCAGGGAGATTATTTGGTATTGCCAAATATTGTGGGGAGAGGTACATCTGTCCCAAATTTCATGTTTCTTCCATAGTTACTTCTCAGGGCTATCCATGCTTATTACCTCACCATGTAATCTGCTCATTTTTCCATGTTGAGAGGTGCGTATGGCCCTGTATTTACAGCAAGAGGATTAGCCTGGCAACTATCCAAAAATGTTTGGAAAAGTCATTGCAGTGCTGTTTGCAACTGAGGTTGTGAGGATGAATGGTTTTTACCAGTCAAGAGTATTTAAAATGCTGTCAGATCAGGATTTGTCACAGAGTCTGAGTGAAAAAAGACAGAGATTTTATCATTAATAATAGCAGCATTATCTAGTTGCTTATACAGACATAGATTATAGGTGCAGACAGGCATAGGTCTTCTGTTGGTCTCAGACTGGCATGAAATAATCATATTGAGCCTTGCTTTGCTGTCAGTCACTGTGCAATCCTGTACAAAACTGCTTAATAGTAAGCCAGTCCTGTTGTTTCAGTGCTGTATGTAAATAGAATTGCCCCCTTATAAATCCTATGTAAAATCTCTGAGATACGATTTTGAGGCTCACCCCAGCTGCATTAAATATCTTATGTTTTGGTTTGGTGTTGTAATTGCCATCTTTAGTAAAAAAAATATATTTTCATCATCAGTCGTGGAATTCTGGTTTGTAATGCTATGTGGAGTAGAATTTGGAAAGGTGGTGATATATATATATATATGTATGTATATAGGTAATGGTAGTTGCTTTCTTCCTTGTGCTTTTCAACCTGGACACTATAGTAGGCCCCCAATGGGCAGCCTGTACCAGAGATATGACTTTCCTTTTTCCATATGATAATTAAAAGGCTTTTCTGAAGATGCTGGCGTATTTCAGCTACCCCCTATTTATAAACATCATCCTATGCTGTTGCACTAGCCACCCCCAAAGCCTGGGGCAAATTTGTAAGCAACCTCTAGGACAGGCTGGGGGATAAACTTGGCACTCCAGACAATGTTGGATTGCAGTTTCCATCATCCTTTACCATTGGCAGTGCCGGCTAGGAATGATAATTGTGATTGTTTGAGAGCCACATCTTTTCACCTCTGTTCTAATTCAACACATGTTTTAAGGCTGGAGAAGAACTTCAGGGGAAATTTTATGTACAGGCCCCCAGAAAACCTGTCATGTTCTCTATTATCATAATAAAGATGATGGAATCCAAGGACTTTCCAGGCACACCTGTTATTATATATTTCTTCCAGGCTTTCTTTGCATGTACTTTGTTGTTGTTGTTTTTGTTGTTGTTGTTGTTAAAAAAACAAATGGTACTATGAAATTCTAGCTGCTACCACACTGCAGAATTAATACAGTTTGATACTGCTGTATCTACCATGGCTCCATCCTATGGAATCCTGGGATTTAAAGTTTGTTGTGACACCAGAGCTGTCTGACAGAGAAGGCAGGCTAAGTATCTCACAAAACTACAGATCCCAGATTTCTTTAGCATTGAGCCATGGCATTAATTTTGCAGTATAGATGTAACCTCTGTGTGAAACTCTTATAGGAAAGGGGGTGACCAACCTTTGCAAATATGTTACTGAGTAGTTTTTGTGTGAGAGAGTGATAAATGTTTAGGAATAACTGAAGACAGCAAATCCTGTAACAGAGAAGTCTGTAATGGGAAGGATGGGTGTGTTAATTCTTTGGTCATTGGAGAGAAACTATTAAGAGAGACAAGGTTGGGAGTTGGCACAGTTTTTGAGTTAATACAGATAGAATTTTGGATTTGATCAAGAACTGCCTGTGGTTTTGGAGGAGCCTAAAGAATAGAATAGAGTTTTTTATATTCTCATATTTTGCCTAATAAATCTAGAGTCAGTCCTCCTTATCCATAGATTCCTTATCCACGGATTCAACCATTCATAGCTTTAAAATATTTTCAAAAACTATGAATTCCCGAAAAGCAAACCTTGATATTTGCCGTTTTATATAAAGGACACCATTGTACTGCACCATTGTATTTGATGGGACTTGAACATCCATGGATTTTGGTGCCCACCAAAACCCAGTGGATACCAAGAGACCACTGTACAGTGGTCCCCCGGGTTACGAAGGTAATCCGTTCCGGATTACCTTTCGTAACCCGGAAATCTTCGTTTCCCGGGGGACCGCTTTAGGAGACGGACCGCGCGGCCGATTTAAAGGGGCCGTGCGGTTTTTCTCCTTCGCATCCCGGGGGATCCTTCGGATCCCGGGGGATGTTTTTTGGTCCCGGCGGTTTCGTTCCCTGGGGGGTTCGTAAACCGGGGGACCATTGTATGTCTGTTGTTGCTTTTAAGTTTGTCTCTGATTGTCTCTGTCAAGCATGATAAGGAGTCAGGCCATACATACCAATACAAACTCAGCTCAGCAACACTACCACAGGCCAACTTTTAAGGGATCACCCTGAGGCCCAAATACCCAATCTAAAATGGCATTAAGGGGGTGGGCAAGACCAATGTGGGTGGCAGAATCCTAAAGGTTGGAACTGTGGGACTAACCTTGGAGAAGAGGTTTGCCATGCCCTGGCTCCAGTTTTCATTTCTGATGATAAAAATCCATATTTCTTTTAACTGAAAGCAACTGCAAGAATGTGCCTGGGGTACGACTTTATTTTAGACATATAACAGAGTGCTCTTTTGTATCTTTGTATAAAGATGGGCAGCTTCTGTTACACACTTGGATAGCAAAAGAAATTATATATTAGAAATGAAAAGCATTTTCTTTTCTCCTTTTCATCTGAGCACATACACTATCTAATGTGCTTTGTTGTGTATGGTATTCCATGCATAAAACTTGGAAGCATTGATGCCATATCTCTAAAGCACACAACCATATCCTCCCTTCAGATAACAAATGATGCAGTGATTCAAAGGCAAGGCTTTTTTTTCTACTCAGTGTTTGCCCCGTTCAACCGTTGCCTCATTGTTTAAAATTTCCATCATGTGTTGGCTTTTTTCACAATACAATTTTTCGTTCATTATGAGAAGCTTCCATAGGTGATATATGCAGGCATATACCTATAATGAATGTATTTGTTCATTAACAACATGAATGAACAATCTCCTTCTGTCCATAAATTTGTTGAACTGTGGGGTAGGAAAGATCTCATTTCTCTTCAGCCCTTTTTCTTTACTGAAGCAGAAACTGAATCCAGTCCAAGTTAGTCACACCTTACTGCACGTCACAACTGACAGCTCTTCCACACTGCAGAAATAAGGCAGTATGATACCACTTTAACTGCTGTGACATCCAACAGAATCCTGAGATTGGTAGTTTGGCGAGGTATTCATCTCAGCAAACTATAAATTCCAGGAGTCTGTAGGATAGAGCCATGGCAATTAAAGTGGTGTCAAACTGCTTTATTTTGCCAGTGTAGATACACCTTAATTTTCAGTAGCTAACTGATGGATCAAAGTCTAAGATACAGTACAGTATTTGATTTACTCTACAGTAACTAAAAAGAGTGATTTCCAAAAATATTCCCTAAGGTTAGACATGCTTTTTAGGTGTCTGTGTGACAGAAATATCCTGGTGATTGTTCAGAATATAGAGAAATCCACAAAGAGTTTCAACGGACTGTTTCTTCAGGAGAACATTGCAGAAGCAATGGGCCCAGTCAAACTGATTCTCAAACTTCAGTCCTCCAGATGTTTTAGACCTCAGATCACTGAAGTTTAACCTCACAGCTAATGGGCAGGGATTCTGGAAGACAAAATGGAAAGCATCTGGAGGACCAAAGGTTGAGAACCACAGAAATAAAGGATGCCCTACTCATCAATTTAATCCAGTTTGCTTACCACCATAGCAAAAAAACCAGCTTGTGTGTGAGTGTGCGCACGCATGCACACGTGTGCGTGCGTGCGTGTGTGTGCGCGCGCAGAATTTTTTACACATTTATTGGCAGAAATATTATTTTCTGCTTAGAAAATACTGTTTCCTGCACATAAAATCCTGTACTTGAGGACTTTACACAAAACTCACACCTTTTTGTTTGTTTTCTGTGCAAAAATAAATAAATAAAATGAACTTCCACTTGCCAATTTTGTGTAGAATAAGTGACAAACTAGGAAGATTCTTGTTGCTACAAGATTCACCTTGTCAGGGTTTTCTGACATTTAAAAACATGTTTTGCCCATTATTAGAATATTCTTGAACATTCTTTTTATTCGTACATGTTATCATAGGTTTCATAAGGTCTTGAGATATCATCTTCAGGTTTTTGTGGTATTGTAGATAGGTGCAAACCCAGATAAGGTACCCAGGTCAGTGGTTGTCAATACAGTGCTTTTGATATTGTTTAGTATTGGTGCCCCCCCCCCCCCAAAAAAAAAACAATTCTTAGTTAACATAGCCAGGAAGCCTGCTTAGGCAAATTTATGTACTCTCAGAATAATGTGGAAAAAATAATTGTGTTTTATCTCAGGAAATGAAATTTAAAAAATCTCAGGAAATGAAATAAAAATGTATCATGACTCTTAAAGATAGGGTAGACATTTTTAATAGATTTGAGCCCCCCACAGTCCAACAGATAGATTTCATAGCCACATATTATTCAGGAAATGTAAGCACTTTCCACAGCTAACATCTCTTGAGCAAATTTAACTGTAGAAGAATGGGAGCTCTGTATCAGATACCCCATCTACAGTCATTTGACAGCTGGACTACATTAGCTTCAAACATCAAAACAAACAGCAGGGGAGAGAGCAGAAGAGATGGGCAGTAATAGCGTTAATATTCACCTAAACAACTGGATAATTGACAAGACTTTTTTTTTAATTGTGTCAAGAAATTATGTGTTTCCCCCCCTTAATTTTCCCCCAAACCGCATAGCAGTGAACAAGTTGACTTTCCCATCCCTCAGAATTATTGTTTTGGCAGTTGTATTGAAAGCCAGGGAACAATATATTTCTCCCACTGGCTTGAGAACCTTAGTGAAATGGGAATGGAGATAAATTAGTGTCTGCAGTGATCTTGAGTGTCAAAGTAATTCATGTCACAAGACCAAACCAAAGTAGACACTAGGGAACCGTCTCATATCTAATGTTGGATCAATGCTGACCTGTGTTAGAGCTCCCATGTGTATTTGCATTGTTCTGTCAGATGGGGGTTCCAATAAATACTTTGAGCCAAATTGAATTAACTTGCTATAATGAATGGCTCCTGGAAAAGCATTAATTATTACAACTATTTTTGTTTCCTTTGCCTCAAAATTATATGTCGTGTGTGTTTTGAATCAATTAACAAACAGAATTTTAAAATACATATCAAAACAAAAACATTTTGGGTTCTACCTAATTGATATAGAAAGTTAAATTTATATAACCATGACAGTTTCTCTAACTGTTTTAATATACTTTATCTCCTTTAACAGTATGCAATATATGTGTTTAATACTTTAAAGGCACAAGCTGAAACATGGAATCCTCAAATTGGCAATACTGATTTCCAGAAAATATCATTAGAACCACATGATTTTGCTACCAGCCATACACCAGTTTATATTTTTAAAGTGTATTTTATTACCCATGGATTAATCTTAACTTGAACATAGTCATATGCAGGATGTATTGATATCATTCTGCACTGAAGAATTAAGTCTGATTCTAACTGTTAAAATCTCATCTTTCTTCAAACATAGGTCTGCTGTTTCCTTTTTCCTGGTCAAGTAATTCATTTTTTTTCCAATGGATAATGTTCACATGACAGCATCAGCACTTCTCCCATTAAAATATTCAGAATATTAGCTCAGAGTACTCTTACCTGACTGCCAAATGCCAATTATTTATTCAGGAAACCTGCAAATACCAAATAGATAATCATACGTTATCTGTTCATGATTCAACAAACCTACATTCAGGATGTAGCTACAGAGGATTTCTTTGCCTCCCAAATTAGAATTCTGCCCCAGTAAATGAAATTTTCCTTATTCCCCAGATTTAAAGAATTGCAGAATGTGCAATCATCAAAAATACCAATTTATTGTGTTTGCATTCCCTTGTTAACTTTACCATCTCCTTTACTTTGGATGCCTGGACTGTATTTCTAAATGGCCAGCTGAAGTTTCAGATTGATTCAGTGCCAGTACTAGTGTGTTGTGGTGGTGTGAGCACTGGACTAGGACAGTGAGAGACTAGAGTTCGAATCCCTGCTTGGCCATGGAAACCTACTGGATGACCTTGGGCAAGTCACACACAGCCTCAGAGAATGGCAAAGGCAAACCTCATCCTTTAGCATCCGATGGCTGAATTAATATATCATAATGGAAAAGATTATAGAGGAATCTAGTATATGGTGCCAGCCTTTCTAAGGCAACCATCTCCACCAACACTATGGTTAGTTGTTAGCTCAAATGCTAACAGTATGCTTGCTCATAATTTCTAAGCATTTAGCAGTGGTTGTGATGTCTGTGGATTAGAACAATGGTGATGAGAACTGTTCATCTACTTGATATCATAGAAGACATCAAAGCACTATGTCAATAGGAAGAATTGTGAGCTTTTAGCAATTTCCAAGCCAAGCAGTTGTTCTCTTTGCAAGAAGAACAAATAGAACAGTCTAGGACAAATGAATTTTTAAAGAATCAACCATAATGGAAGGAAAAATTAAAATAAGAAATATAAATAGGGACAGATGGGTATTAGCCTACTTCTGAGAGATTCCTTTGTTGATCCCAGATAATGAGAGTGCAGCTGCATCAGCTCTTTTTCCCTGTGACATGTCAGGGGTGTAGGAGCTGCAAGCCAGACTGTATCCTTGCAAGGGTTCAATGTATTTTATTTTAATTATATTTATGTCCCACTTTTATCTATCAGTGGTAAGTTCAAAACTGCTTACAATTAAAATTGAAATTGTCCCAACTTTGAATTAGCTACGTAGCTGCTCAGACTGAGATCCCCTTCAAAGTGTTGCCTGGGTCCAGTTTAATTAGCCTCAGGGGGATCTCATGTTACAAGTGTATGACGTACAGTTCCATCATAAGTGTTAGGTTCCCATTCTCCTTTGAGAAAATGAATGCTTTTTCAGCTCATTACATTCTGTTTGTTGCATCAATCTGTGAATTAAAAAATACAATTCATTAAAAATTGGCATTATTCCTACAAGTTTGTCTGCTTTTGAACCTAAAATATATTTCAGTATGCATTTTAGCCTAAAAATGATTACATGTTTTTTGCTGAGAACAATATTGCAAAATTAAGAGAAGTAGAAAAAGAAAAACTATGCTGCTATCTATATATTATTGTGGCACTTATAAATCAGATAACTTAAAAACACAATCCCTCTGAAAGGCTCAGTACTATCTCATATGAATTTCCATATGTGCATGAAGTTTCTGGGGAGGTCAGTGTTGGGGATCATCAGTATACCACCTTTCTCTCCTTTCTTTTACAATGATGCCAAGAAGTTTGTGGAAGTTCTGAATCTTTGCCTGGATGCAATGAAGGATTGTATGTGGATAAGTGGATACATTGACCCTTGGTCCAGACAAGATGAAAGTTCTGCTGGCCAGTGCAAAACCTGTTCCTGATGGGGTTGCACATGTCTGAAAGATCAAAGCTGTAATTTGGAGGTACTCTTGGATCCAACACTCTTCTGGATTGCCAGGTACCTTTTGTTGCCAGGAGTGCCTTTGCCCAGTTTCAGTTCCAGCTGTGTCCTTTCCTGGGGAAAACTTGGCTACAGAGATTCTGGCCTTACTTACCTCCTGATTAGACTATAAGATAGAGCTTCCCTTGAAAAATGTCTGAAAGCTACAGTTAATGCAAAATGTAGTAGCCCATCTGTCTCCAGGTGCTTATTTTAGACAGCATATAATGCTGCTCTTGCAAGAACTACACTCACTTCCCATTTGCTTCTAAGCTCCATTCAATTCTTGCCCTATAAAGCCCCTCAACATCTTGGGGCCAGGATATATGAAAGATGGGCCTCTCTCCTTAGGAAATTGCCCAAAATGTAAGATCCTCAGTGGAAACACTGTTGTGTGGAGCTTTCTTTTCAGCAGCACCCAGACTGTGGAACTGCCTCCCAAGGGAGGTCAGGCTGCTTCCATCCTTTCTGTTTTCCAGATGGCAGCCAAGATTGTACCATTTTGCTTGGCCCTTGGTTCTTAAAAAGCACGAGTAGCTGATTTTTGCTTGGCCCTTGGTTCTTAAAAAGCACGAGTAGCTGATCTGCTTGTTTGTAATTGTTTGTGATTTTAAAACTATTTTAAAGAGGAGATTTAATTTGTTTTTAGGTGTTTTTATTTATGTATTTAGTTTTTAAAATGTTTTTTTCGCCATTGTGCATTGCTTCAGGACCCTGGTATATTCAGAGGTAACAGGCAAATGCCTAAAATAAAATAAATGCTGACCAAATGAAATCTTCAAGGACCTGCTGTTTGTAAGTAGGAAGGTACCAGTCCCACATGCCAAACAACATGCCTTCTTAGTGGATCTATTGGTGAGGAAGGGCTCCAGCCTGCTGCTTGGCATGGGCACTTGTTTTAATTGAGTTTTTGGCAATAATACTTCCTGTGTGGCCGACTTAATTGAGTGTGAAAGTTACTTCAAAAACATAAGAGCTAAATGGGATTTTATATCTGCTTCCTTTAACTGAGGTGTACTTGAAACAATAGCCAGAGCACTGTTACAAAAGGCTGAGAAGAAAACACTCCAAACCCCTCAAGAGGAAATGGTAGAGGCTTGGACCAGTTTTGAAGCTAGCAACTCAAGCTGAGAATGCCTGGTTGCATTTTAATAAGCCTCAAGAGAGTCTCACATTACAGTAGGAATACGTAGTGTGCAATGTGACCCAAAGCATCTTTACTAAGAAGTACCAGTAAGTCCCTCTTGAGGTCTAGCAGTAATAGAACCATAGTTTCCAAGTCAAAGGGAGTAATAGCCCCACTATATTCTGTGCTGGTCAGGCCTCATCTGGAGTACTGTGTTCAGTTCGGGGTACCTCATTTTAAGAAGGACATAGACATATTGGAACAAGTTCAGAGAAGGGCAAGAATTATAAGAGGTATGGAGGACAAAACATACAAAGAGAGATTGAAGGAGCTGAGCATGTTCAACTTGGTGAAGAGAAGACGGAAGGGTGGCATGGTTGCTTTCTTTGAGTATCTCAAGGGCTGCCACAAAGAGGAGGGTGCAGCCTTGTTTTCTGCTATAATAGAGGGTAGAACTAGATCTAACAGTTTTAAGTTACAAGAAGGTAGATTCCAGTTGAACATTAGAAGGAACTTCTTGAAAATGAGAGCTATTCAGTAATAGAGCCAATTGCCTAGATAGGTGGGAGGTCTCCTTCTCTGAATGTCTTCAAAAGAGTTACTGGCTGGGGATCCTGCATTGGACAGGGGGTTGGACCTATTGGCTCAAAAGACCCCTTCCAACTCTATGATTCTATTAATATTGCAGCCTAAATATTTTTGTGATCAAGTCTTGTCTGCCTAAATGACTTATACCAAAACATACCACTAAAGACAAAAACAGTGTAATTAAATTGTGATGCATCCACCACCCCAAGCAAACAAACAAGATTAGCTGTTGTCATTAAACGGGTAAGAAATTAAGACAGCAACAGAAGTTAGTCAAAGTAAGGTTTTGCCCAGTGTTAGTTACTGCTAGTATTTGTGGCCAAGCTATTCATAAAAAGTCCAGACACAAAAATGAAGGCAAAATCCACACCCTTTCTCCATTCCAATAAATATAAATGTATCTGTTTGCAAGGGCTTTGTTACCCATTAAAGTGGTAACCAAAAGAAAGGAGGAAAGACCCCCTGCTTTTGTAACTGGCAGTTGAGGAACTGAGTAGGCCTTAGTGCTGTACATGCAGAATGGTCTCAATACAAGCAGGTGATGGTTTCATCAGTTTGCAGCTGAGCAGTTAACTGAAAACCATCCCATAACTTTTAAAGTCCAGGATCTCTGGTGAGAAAGAAGAATTTAAAATGTGAGCAATGCAATGGCCAGCTCTATGAGTACAATTTGCAAAAGAACATTAAGTCCTTGGATCTGTTTTTAAAACTGGCCAATAATGTCCTACAGTCCATTGAAAATTGGCCCTTCTTTAAATTGAATAATGCTTTCCATATTAAAACAAAGATTGGCTATATTTCAAGTTATAGATGGAGTGGAGCATATAAGAATTCTACAGAGTCGTGTGTGTGTGTGTGTGTGTGTGTGTAATCTATTTCAGCACCTGGCACCACTTGGTAAGTGTTTCGGAGATGCAGTTGTTTCCAGTAACAGTAGTTGGCTGCACAGTGCATTAGGCTGACTCTAAGCCAGTTGTTTATGAGAGGGCATCCAAAAGTTTTAATGATCACCTTTTTAAAAAATTGACAGAAAATTTGTTTTGATTTGTACTTGTTCACGTATCTCAAAACAAACTTTCTGTCAATTTTTTTAAAAGGTGATCATTAAAACTTTTGAATACCCCCTTGTATATTCTTGTCAGTTTGCAAAAGGCTTGTGTGCCCCAGAATTACTACTTTATTGTATGGATTGTACATGCTTTGTGTGTTTTCGTTTAAAAGCTAAGATACTATTTCTAGTTGTAAACTGTGCAGAAAGCTAAAGTATAATCAGCTATACTTGATTAAAATATGATGCTAACTGAAAAATATAAAGAAAGTGGCGAGATGATTTGTATTCTTGGTTTAGACACTATAGATTTGGTGAAATGACTGCTAAAGTATGCACATTTCGAATGTTTCCTAGTAATTTTCTCTCCCACAAGCTCTCCAACTCCCTCTCTTTCTCCATTCCCCCCAAAAGCACCTTTCACCAACAAACATCACTTGCTCCACTGTAAAGTCCTCCAGTGAGAATTGTATTCAACATCCTTTTCCACTCAAGGGAAATGTATTTGGCGGCCAACATGGACTGGATACTGCCTGGGATGTGAGAGAGACTAAGCAGGGACAGGTGTTGTAAGCTACTCTTACTAAAGAGAACAACAGCTGGCCAGTAAACAAAACACTGCATTCCCAATGACTTTATGTGTGAATCTCTAGTCATGTTTTATACGTAACTTTAGAAAATAAAGAACTGAATTAAGTAAAATCTAACCTATTCTCCAGTCCTCAAAAATATGTAGTTCAAATGAATGAGGCGGCAAGAGATATTCTGAACAAGGATCAAGTATCTGCTCTAATTATTATTATTAACCTTTATTTATATAGCGCTGTAAATTTGCACAGTGCTGTACATACAATCTTATAATTAGACGGTTCCCTGCCCTCAGGCTTACAGTCTAAAAGAGACAACACAAAAGGAGAAGGGAAAGGTGGTGGGAAAGGGGATGAGGTCCAGTGGTTCTTCTCTCCCTGGACTCATCTACTCATCATATAATGTCTACTCTTCATATGATAAGTTTCCTATTCTCGAAAAACAAATGGATTTTGTTTTACAATCATGCCTTTAAAAATTGGCAGTGTTGGTCATAGAATGGTCACATTTTTACTGGAAAGCCAAGAATGTAGATATGCTATGCATAGTTTGCTTTATGGCAAATGAGAGCTTTTTGCTGGTGCACACTATCTCTAGCCCTACCACTTGCATCTGTGAGAAATCACTGCCGCCCCCCGTCCACTGGTGTCAATGGAGGATTTTAAAAGCCTGATCACAGGGGGAGTGTATTTTCAGATGTTGGAGATGAGAGCGAAAGAAGGGAAGGTTGATCTATAGGAGCCCTATGTTCATGTGGAGTGCATATTTTCATCCACACATGCACATATATTCATATTTTAACATCTTTAAAGGAAACAGGTCTCCTCCCCCTCCTCCCTCAGGCAGAGGCTCCAAGTGCCTTCCTTGCTTTTCTCTTCCCCTCCAGGACAGAAAAGGTTTGGAAGAGGAGGAGGGATCAAGGCCTCCAAGTCTCTCTCACACACACACACACACACACACCCCGCAACTCTCATGCCCCATCTGGGCATCCCACCCCACATTTGGAAAACCATTGATGTAGCACATTATTAAATGCACTTTCTCTATCAGCAATCAGTTTCCAAAGGCTACTGAAACAATAGCATTGAGAACAACAACAAAAAGTCTTTGCTACCTGCAGGACACCATACAGGTTACCAGTCTAACCTCGCTGGATAGACTGCCTCCCATGTTGACAACAAATGTACTGTGAGAGTGGTGGGATGGAAAGAAGGGTCTCACCTGAAGATTTCAAAACATGTCCAGGCTCATATGGGAGAATACTGTCCTGGACCAGACCTAAGGTTCATGGATCATTGCCAGCACTTGGAATTGTATCTGGAAACAGACTAGCAGCTAATGGAGCTGTTCTAACAAGGCAGTTGTATCCTGCCTATGATTAGCAATGGTCAGTAATCTGGCTGCAGCTCTTTGGACCAGCTGAAGTTTTCAATTTTTCTTCAGATGTAGCCCTCTGTAGAGTGTGTTATGGTAATCCATATGGGATGTAACAAAAGACAGTGGTCAGATCCAATATCTTTAGAAACAGGCACAGCTGGCACACAGCTGGCAAATTCATTCCCGGCTGCCACAGGAGTATAAATTGCTAGGCTTAAAGTTGAATCCAGAGTCATCTAAGCTATTAACCTGTCTTCGAGGAGAATGTAACCCCATTCAACACAGGCTGTATCCCTGAATTTCCTGATCTGCCATCTGACCAGAAGCACCTGTATGTTGTCAGGATTAAGTTTCAATTTGTTTGCCCTCATCCAGTCCATTACAGATGACAGGCACTAGTTTAGAACCAAAACAGTCCTTGAGTTGAGGTGGAAGGAGTAAAAGAGTGAGATGTCGTCTGCATACTGATGTCACAGGACTCCCAAACTTGGGACACTTTCAGAAGTTTCATGCATATGTTGCATTCATATGGTGAAAGAGTGGGGCCCCAGGAGACCTGACAAGCTAGTAGTCAAACTAGCAGCCTATGTCAATGGATTAAACAAGAGTTCCCTAGCCCCAAGTTCTGTAAAGCAGTTGCCTCTCAATCTCATCCCAGAAACAAAGCACAGAAGAGGAAACTGGAAAATGCTGAGTGATCCAGCAGAAGATACACATGTCTGTCTCATATGCTTGGGACCCCACTGGTTACATTCCTCTGTTGTAGGAACTGATCATTTTTCTCTGGACTTTGTTTCAATCTGGTAACTATTATATTTGCTTAGAAGTCTAATCATTAACTGTCATAACACACACACACACACACACACACACACCTCAAGAGGTATATTCTTGATCCAAGAGGCGATCTGTTTATTCTCCAAGGAGGACATGGAAGGGTCACACACTGTGGCCTTCACACTTTATTGCCAAATTCACAATTTTTTAAAAAAAATATATGTACTGTGATATGTATTACTCCCCCCCCCCCCAAAAAAAAAAAATAGTAGAAAAATACTTTAAATAAATTATAAATTGGGCCCTTCACTTCTTATCTTGAAGCCTTGTCACTAGGGTTCCTGTTTGGGTTTAATGAACTGGGTTCCATTTATATCCCTGGCTAGCTCCCACCAGTGTAAGGCATAATTAGATGAATTGAAAACAGAGAACTACTTTCTAGGCTAAGATCTGTTTCCACTTCATAGAAGATATAAGAAAACCCAATCAATATGCAAAAAATTTCTTCGCCACTTTTTTACTACATTTACCTCATTTCTGATGTAACAATTAAGTAGTGAATAGAAACTTCTATGGACAGTCACCTTAGCTACTCCAACTGTCACTGCTATTAAAACAGAATGATTTAATTTTAAAATATGGTAAGTCTGTTCCTTCTCATATTGTTTCGAGTAACTATTGACTATTGAAATTCACACTAACATGTTGCAGGTGTACACAGAATGCTTTTCATCATATAGAAATTATTGCTTTGGTCTTTAGTAATACAGTGGGCCCATTCCAGACCACCACCACCTCCACGTATGGCAAATACACTGGACCTCAAGCCCCATTGATTCCTATGGGCACATGCCATTTTAAGTCCCCAGGCTTGCCATGTCCAGAAGCTTAAATCCACATATGGCAAGCCTGCCTATGGAACGGGTGCGCTGTATTTATACATCTCTTCATAAAGATTGCCAAGGTCTGATTTAGCATTGGTCTGTTTGCTATGCTTTGTAAACAGATGTATTATTAAACTTGTAGAAACCTATATTTGTATTTGAACATGGCTGTGACTTGCATTGAGACTGGTAAAAATAACCCTAAACTTTGAAAAATGAAAAGGGGTAAAGTTGAGAAGTACTTTTTAGTTTATTTGAATTTCAGCAGATATAAAGAGAAAACAAAATAGACCATTCAATGAACTATGAACCATAAGAAGTTCAAACTCTGAAAATTTATGGGTGGCCAGATTTTTTTGGCACTTTCTCTCTCACTTCTTTCGTTGAAAACACAAAGCTATAGCCTTCACCTATATTTTTTGTGATTTCCGAAGATCCAAAAAAAAAAAAGTTTCAGAAAACCTGAGAACAATGGATGCCTCACTAAAATGTACTGGAATGCTCTTTTCATTCACAGACTTCTGTAATTATGTTTGAAACAGCTTATAAAAACAGTTGCAGCCAAGTGAAGAGGTAACATGCTTCGTATGTTCCATGCTTAATGTAGTTAGGCAGTTACAGCCTTGTTCTGAAGCCAATTTGAAAGCACACTAGAGGTGGTAAATATAGCATGGATGTTAGAAATAACTATCTTGTCTCTAACCATAACTGAGTAGAAAAGACAGGCCACAGCTGCACTATAATCTCATAGCATAGCTCTTGGCGTCTGCTTTTGGTTAGAAAAACAGCATAGTTCTAGGGCTCTATCTCTACTATGCTCTGTTGCATTTCTTCCATTGTGAGTCCTCTGTTCTTTTCTTTGTTCACTTAAACAAAAATATAGGCTATCAGTTTGATGCTAATAGCAGATTTTTAAAAGAGGCAGGCATTGTTAAATAGTGCTGATTCCCTTTGATTCATCAAATGAAGAATGTCCTTTCTATAACTGGATTTATATCTGTTCCCATGCACTCTCATTACTGTTGCCTACTCATCTCTATTTTGTCTCTTTTGTCACAACAACTGTTGAAACGATAAGAGCTCTGATTCTTTAGTATCCACAATATATGTTCCATACTTTTATTGCAGTCCTATGGTGGATGGAATGTCCTTTGGGTTATGGGAAGGACTTAATCTCTGCCTTTCTGAGATCTGCAATGATGTTCATCAAAGCTCTGGCTTTGGAGGAAAAGTTGTGACATTAGGTCCCCTTCCAGCCAGGCTGAAACTCCCAGATGTGTTTGCAAAGGACCCTCTCCTTAGAAACTTGGGAAAGGGCAAAAGTGGGTGAATCAAGGTGCAAAGAAGAGAACAAGGATAGAGACCTCCAGCCCCCCCCCCCCAAAACATGAAGAGACTCCACCAAACATGAAGATAAATTTATATATGTTAAATTACTAAATGAGAATTCTTTCAAATTTGCACTTTTTAAAAAAAGTGTTCCAGAGTTGGTGGGAGCTTCCACACATGAGGAGAAGAGCTAAAAACAGGCTATATGAACCATGCCAGCAAGGTTCCATCGTGTCAGGGGTTACAGGGTGCTTCTTTCTCCAGCTGCTTCCCTTTATCATTGCATCCTCTCTGGGCAAAATAAATGTGAACCACAGTTGGGAAAGGATAGAACAATTCTAGGAAAAGCCCTTTCACACAGATGTTCAGACGAGGGCCACCAAAATGGTTAATGGTCTGGAAACCATGCCCTATGAGTGATTTAGGAAGCTGGGTATGTTTAGCCTGGAGAAAAGAAGGTTAAGAAGTGATATGATAGCTCTGTTTAACTATTTCAAAGGATGTCATACTGGAACAAGTTTGTTTTCTGCAGCTCCAGTGAATAGGACCTAGAGCAATGGATTCAAAGTACAGTGGACACTTGCTATCCACTGGGGTTTGGTTCCAGGATCCCCAGTGGATACTAAAATCTGTGGATGTTCCATTAAATACAACAGCATAGTGAAATTGTGTCCCCTATATAAAATAGTAAAATCAAGACTTGTTTTTTTGGAATGTATACCTTCTAGGAATATTTTCAAGGATAAAGAATCTGTAGATATGAAGTGCCAACTGTACAGCAAAAGAGATTCCACCTCAATATTAGGAAGAACTTCCTGACTGTAAGAGCTGTTCAACAGTGGAATATGATGCCTCAGAATGTGGTGGAGTCTTCTTCTTCGGACATTTTTAAACAGTGACTGCATGGCCATCAGTTGGGGGTGCTTTGGTTGTGTATTTTTGCATGGCAGGGGGTTGCACTGGATAGTCCTTGTGGAATCTTTCAAATCTATGATTCTGTGACAGGAACTATCAGATTAAACTGCTTTTAGTTGTAGACTTACTAAATGGCAGTTCCCTAGAGTTACCTATACATATTTCTAAAGATGTGTAATCTGTATTTACAAGATGTAATCAGATCCAGCTGCCAAAGGAGAAAGTGGGTTAATACATGTTCTCTTAAAAATTCAGAAATATTGTTCTATGAAATATCATCAGTGATGATGTCTAAAACAGATTACAGCTCTGGTTGACATATTGGTCTCTTGGACCAAAAAATATCTGAACACATAACCAATAGACATATCTCTGATCATATGCTTTTTCACATTTTTGCCTATCTGGAAACAATTTCCTTTTAAAATGTGAAAATCAGGCCTGTGTTATAAGCTGCATTTGAAACACCAGTTAATCCAAATAAAAATGTATAGTTTCTTTTGCATTGTGTTTCAAGTCCTAGGTGGCTGTGCTAATTAGAGGGAAGATTTCTGCTCCTCTTTCATCTGGTATGTAAAAACAGAAAGACTGCTGAGTTGACAAGCTAGCAGATGAATGTATAGGTAATTACAATGTAAAATTATTCAGTCCTGGGCCATGAGGTTCATTTGACCCTTTTGTAGTAAGATAGTTTAAATACTGGGTGGTCTTGGGTATCTCATACAATACTGATATCTTTTTAACAAAACCTGTAATTGAAAGAAAGTAAAAACATTAGAACTTTAATAACCATATGGGGAAATGGTGGCTTCTCCTTACCTGAAGAAGACTAGACAGCTATATGTCAACCAGGCCTTAGTCTTTGCTGCAGATCCTATACTGAGTGGATCATTTGGACTGAAAGAACTCCAGGTTCTTTCCAACTCTCTGGTTCCACTATCTTCTGGCAAATGTCTCTAAAGGGCTTTCTAGATTGGCCGGAAAGTGTGACATGAAGTTGCCTTTTCCTTAATGCTTAGCAGCTGCACCACAGCCTTTAGATGGAGCTGCGCTATTCTGCAGTTTTTAAAAAAGAAGCTGGGAAAAGCATAACCTTTTTAAAGGCGCTTCTTCTCCCCTAAAACGCAAAAAAAGTGTTTTCATGGCACACTTTCCCTTTTTTCTTATCTAAAGACTAGACTTTCATGCAGCCGTGAACACACTTCTTTTTGCCAATCTAGATCAGGCCTAAGAGAACCAAGTTACACACAAAAAAAAATCTATCTTATTAAATAGTAGATGGCCATGGTTAAAGCTGGGAGGGTTGAGGACTTTGGAATTTTAATGCAATTCTTTTTTAATCTGTATCCTGTTTTTACTGTTGTAATCCGCTTGGATTCCTCAAGATTAAGCGGAATCGAAATTCAAAGTTTCAGTTTGACAGACCTGCCAATGCCCTCTTTCACTTTTTCCTTCCATAGTGCAGTCAAGAAATTAGGAGAAGACTAGGACTTGGAAGGGCAGCTGTGAAGGAACCAGAGAAGGACCTAAAGTGTAAAGATATACTGTATTTCATTGAATGCTAAAGTTAGGATTGTTCATGCTGTCATGTTTCCCATAATATCTCTATGGCTGTGAAAGCTGGATTGTAAAGAAAATCAATTCGTTTGAAATGTGGTGCTGGAGAAGAATGATCTAGAACAAGTCAAGCCTGGACTATCCATAAAAGCTAAGATGACTAAACTAAGGTTTTGACCATATCATGAGAAGACATGACTCACTAGAAAAGACAATAAAGGTAAGATAGAAGGTGGTAGGAAAAAAAGAAAACTACATTGTCGATGGATAGACTCAGTCAAGGAAGCCAGAGCCTTAAGTCTGCAAGACTCAGCTGGGCTGGTGATGACAGGGTGACTTGGAGATTTCTCATTCATGGGGATCACCATAAGTTGAAGTGAATTTGATCGCAGTTAACAATAAATGAAAATATTATCTCTGTGTGTGATAAGTTTAGTATCTCATATACTCATACTCAATTATTCCACTTTGAATATGATTATTTAAAGCCTTCCTCACATTTATCTGAAAGATAGCTACCAAATGCACGCATTTCTTCCGCTGTTTTCATTCCTGACCATTTTTTTCATCACCAGTTGTCCTCAGGTTCTTCCCTTGGATTGCTCTGCAATCAACTATCTGGTTTAATTGTTATTCTCCTGAGTGTAACAGTATGGTTACAGGTTGTTAAGGAATAGTTGCCTGTATTAAAAGTCCTTACATGTGTACCCTTTACTGTGACTACTCATTAAATTACCTTTGAGGATGTGGAAGAGCCTGCAAAACACACAAGAACCATTTTCCCCTCCAGCCACATTTAGTTGTGTAGGTCTTTCATGGGTGACTTACAGTTGCATTGTTTCAGCAGTTTGTAAAGTAGCCACCTGTTACTTTTAGGCTTCAATAGTTATCTACTTAGAATTGGACCTAGATGCCATGTCTTGCTTAGCAACTGTTGTCATGTAAGGGAGGCATCATTGCCCTGGCAGACAGAGGCCAGAAGCCAGGAAATGAAGCTTCTGGGAATGTATGTAGCTAAAGGCAGGCTGTACCAAAGGAAGATGCCACCTGGAGAAAAGGAAGGTTACTGATGGTGAAAGCAGAAGGAATGTGTGCTTTGCTGAGCGTGCATAAAGAAGCGAGGAAGACTGAATTATGAGAAGATTCTACTGGGGAAGCCTTTGGGAACAAGAACGAGAGCAAAGGGAGATCTAGGGGCCATGTGGCAGGGAACTCTGGGAGAGGAGAGATCTGTAATAGGGAATGTGAATCTCAGGATAGCTGTCTGACAGCCTGTTGAGCAATATGGCCTAGTTGTGTATGATCTGTGCCTCTTGCCAACTGATTAAGAGGAATGGGAAGGGAAATAAGCTTGTCAACTCACTTGCAGCAGTGGAGGTGGGCTGAGGAAACTGTGGGTCACGTTTTAAATGGCTACACATACTTCAGTTTTGTTTACTTGCAGATTGGATTTTCAGCTTTTTCTGTACATTTTCATCCACTTCACACCAAAACACTGTGCAAGGAGAGTGGTGTGAATTGCTGTACAAACCATTTGAAGTCAGGAGCTTTTGTCTTGAAGTTTTATATCAGTCACTTACTTGAAGATTTGGAAACTAGAGGCATATCCTTTTCCTGTCCTTCAACAAGAAAAGTGGCAAATCTGTATGTCTGTGTTCTTTCTTTCTCTTTTTTTTTTTCTTTCTTTTTCTCTCTCTCTTGCACACATATGCTTCCCTTTGCTGTTCTTCAAGGTAGGCCTGACCTACAGTGCTGCTGACGAGTGCTATTCCTGGCTTATTAAACTTTCTTCAGTGTTATAGTTCAATTTTTTATTATCCATGCTATGGTACAGCAATTTTGGAGGGTTCTTTGCATTGAAATGCAGACCTTTTAAAAGGTGGCTTTGTTTTTGCTTTCATGCAGCCTTTAGAAAGCACTCACTCTGCAAAAAAATTTGTCAAGAGATTTTGTGAAGACTGGGAAAGGAGTGCTTGCAAGGAATGGGAAGAGGAAAAAAGGAATACATGGGCACCCGCAGCTTGTTAGGACTATTCATTGAAAATAAAACACTACTAGTGCCAGACTGTGAACAGCCCTGCTCCTAATTAGGCACAGGGAAGCAATGGACTGGTTTAATTGAGAACAGCATCCCTGCTAATGGTGCCAGCAGTAAAGAAAAACACACACAACCACATTCAGACTATGAAGTGCATAAAACAGCACCGAGTTTGACCCATTGTGCCACATGCTAAAATAACCACTTCCCAACATGTCATTTGGAAGAATAATTGGATCCCAATTATGGGTAGAGTTTGGTCTTTCGTGTCTGGGGACTTGGATATTTGCTAGATTAACAGCCACGCAGCTCCACTTTGGGAAGAAATCATTTTCTGCTGATTTTGACAGTGGGAAGCAAAGTTGGAAAGCTTTACCTAGATCAGTATGACTCCAATTAGCTTGACTTTCATATTTGAAATGCCTTCTCTTCAGGTCATATTGGTTCAACTTGTGGCATGTGCAATATATTTAATTCTTTGATCCATTAATTGTTCCTGCTTAACCACTATATTTGCTTTGCAACAGATTTTGTGCTGTACCAGTCCTGCATAACTACAGCCCCTCCTCATACCAGATTTTAAAAGCAAACACTTATTCCAGATCTATGCTAATCAGGTTTGTCACCTGCTCTGCCGCCTGCTTTCAAAGCAACTAATGAGCTGTGACAGAATGATTTAGCCATCCCACCTTTCTCATAGCACACCGACATTGCAGACGTAGGACTTTAATATGCTCTGATGGTAAGAGTATAGGAGCATCTCTTTTGTCCATCAGGATCTGATGGAACCACCGTCTTTAGCAACAAACAAGGTTTTCAGACATTCTGAAAAATTATACATTCTGCAAAAGTATGCAGTGCGGATGACAGTTTCTGCTACTTGTCTAGAAATTGAGTACTGCTACCATGATTCTGCGTGACATATAGTCTTGAAAGCTGATTTAGATGAAAAGTTCTGGCATGACAGGTACATGGAAGTTGCTGATTAATAAGAGTTTTTGTTTGTTTGTTTGTTTTTTACTTTGACAAAAAATATGCATTTGTTTATTTAGGATACAAACACAATACAAATTCAGGCACCTGTGCTGAAGTTTCAGTTCCTCTAACATGCCAACAGAAATGTTGCGATGAGGAAAGTGACCTTTTAAACATGTATTGATCTGTTCTGTTATTAGCAAACATCATACACACATGAGAAAAACACATTTTCACACAGCAAAAATATAACCAAACAAACTTAGATTTTTTTTGCTTTGATTGTTAATTTGTGGCATAAGTTATTAATTGACTATTAATATTAATATAAATATTACAAATAATTATATTTAATATAAATAAGTAATAAAATATTTAATAGATTTTACTTGTCCACAATATCACTGACAATTATCGCAAACAATAGCAAATAAACATAAATGTTGCACTACAGGATACCCCAGATCTTTGCTCAGCAGGTTCTAGTTGTTTGTTAGACGATATTTCTCTCAGATGTGCACTGCTAGAGCCGTGCTTTACCACAGCATCAGTTTAGAGTGAGCTGAGCATCACATTCCCTATAGACTGAATGCTGAACTGTTGACCTGTCTTCTGCTTTCTGTTGTCTGTTTTCTTCCACTCACTCACTCAACTTTGGGAAGAAATCATTTACTGCTGATTTCACCATGGGAAGCAATTTTTTTTTGCTAATGCACAGAAATAATGTTTCCCCAGGACAGAGCCATAAGGATGACTTGAACTTTTCCTAAATTTTAAACATTTGAGATATAACAGCTAGGACAGAGAAACAATTTTACGCCTCTCCCTTTCCCAACATTAATCACTTTTGCCTTTTAAATGCTTTCTTCTGCCATACCATCTCTTATACCTGAACCACCATTCAGAAACTAGATTCCTGAGATGACCATAGCCCCATCATCACTGCTACCGTGTCCCCCATTTTCCATTGTGTTTTCTTTGATGGAGTCCTCAGAAAGTGAATTTCTTTTATTCATGGCTTTCCAAAGAATAACATTTTTTATTCTTCTCAAGGGGACAAGCTTGTCAATCAAGCTGCCGCAGACAATAATTGACCCTCCCCACCAGGCTGTCAGATTCTCTGTCAGAGAGAGCAGTCAGTTGGAAGTACCAGTACAGACAGGCTATTCCTGCCAGGTTAGTTTTCAAGCTCATTAAAAGCATCCTGCCATTTTTTCCCATTTCCTTCAAGCCCCCAATAGTCCCTTGTTTGTTGCAGAATGCACATAGATTAAAGCATTGTTTTTAGTATCATTTTTGTTTTTATTTTCTTTCTCATTTAAAGAAAAACATTGAAATCCTCCAAGGAAAAAGTTTTAGCATTGCAGTTAATGATAAACTAAAATGTTTAAAAGAAAATCAGATCTATTGTTCAAATCCTGAACAAGTTAATCAATAGGAAGCCCCACTGATTTCTTTGGGATTTTGCTCCAAAAATATACTTACAGCTTCATGCTGAAATAAATAATGTAAGGTGATAACGTTAAAATTATTGAATAAGAAGATGGAAAAATACTATTATTTGAAACATTTTATTAATGCATTTTTACCAGCTGTGGTGGGGGTTTTTGATATGTGATGACAGTATAAAATGTATGTTTTGGAGAGCTGACTCAGATTTGAACATGCAGACATATATTTCCCTGGTCAGCCCATTTAACTCCAGTAGGAACTAAAAACCTTTCTTGAATGTCTGAGGTTCTAAGGTCTTTCATTACAGTTGGGATGAACAAATCTGCTATGGGGTATTGGAACACACAGTATCATTTATGCAACACTAGGCTTGGAGCTGTCAGAAATGGAGGTGTCACTCTTTTTCAGTCCTTTGTTGGGATCGTAAAAACAGAACAGAAGGGCTGCATGTATAAGCCCCATTACCAAAATCCTGATCCTGCTGGAAATGTTGGAGGCATAAAGAGAGATCCTTGGCTTGTTCAGCCAAACAGAGTTAGAATTTCCCATCAGATCTTTGAGTTGAGCATGTGAAAGCTGAGACTAAAAAAGGAAGAGTGGTGCATACAGGACCCAACCCTATATAGACAGCTGTGTGTGTTTGTGTGCATGCCTTCAAGTCACCTGTTGAGCTATGATGACCCCATTAGTTTCATAGTTTTTTTTCCAGCCTTCAATACCTCATATTTGTTGATGGTCTCCCATCCAAGTTTTAACTAGAGCTGTCCCTGATTGGCTTCAAAGATCAGACAGGATCTGTTGCCTTTAGGACATTTAGGCCTCGCAAATTCAGCTCCTATGCTGTCATTTGAATGCTCAATAGGACTTCAGGGTTTTCTGCTTCTTATACTGAAGAAATATAATTTTAACTTATGGGTTGAGATATTTATTTGTTTATTTAAAGAAATGATAGACCACTTAACTATTGGTGGTATGGGGATCAATGCAAGATCAGGAAAACAAAACAGACATTAAAACTTAATATATCATGATGATACATATATTTTAATCAGTTAAAACATTTAAAACCAGAACCTTCAAGACACAATAAAGCCAGGAAAGGTATACATATATCATAGGATATTCTGACAGGAATTAGAAAATTCCTTTAGTGCATGTCCAAGATCTTCAGGCAGTTTCACCAATGAGACATCTTGCAGCCCAGAGGCAGAAAATGGTTTGCTTAATGGAAGAATGTGTGAAGGGATGGTGATGTACACCAGCTTAACTTGTACGTGCAATCCTGTGAAGAAACTTTGTGCAAATGCAGATTCTCCATACAAAGGAAAATCCTAATTGGTCCTGTGTTCCCTCTTTTGTGGAGAAGTACTATGCACTTACTGGTAGATATGCCATTGCTCATGACTATTGAATACATGGCCAACATGGGACATGCCTGCTGCACATGTTGCCAGTATGACCTCCCCAAACACAACACTGTTGTACCTTGTACATGTTTCAGTATGTGAGGGGCTTCAAGTCCAAACTACCTCTCTAAGATTCCTGTTTTAATCTCTGTTTACTGTACAAAAGGCCAGAACGTCTCTATAAATATATACAGGGACATGCCCCAAAGTTTCATGAAGAAAAAAATAAAGATGTTGTTTAAAAGGCTCTAAAATGCTATCCATCTCTAGTCAGTTCACTCTCATTGGAAAGTGTGGTGTTTTTCTGGTGCTTTCTGTGCACATTAGCTTTAAGTGTCTTGATTTGTGATTGTTGTACAGTATTGTGATTTTTATGCTATTGGGATTGTATTTAAATTGTGATGCTAACTGATGCTTGCCACCTTGTGTAACATTTGTACATTAGAAAGAGTATGAATTAAATAAATAATGCAATGAATATACTCAGAGTAAATATGCAAGTTAGACAGAGTAAGATATATACAGAGTATACAGTAAGTCATGGCAGCCATAGAATACTATGCTGTAGCTGTTGTTGACAAGAAAACCCCATCATAGGGTCACCTTAGGGTTGCCATAAGTCAGAAACAACTTGAAGGCACAACAACAACAACAACGCTGTCGATGTACATATGGCATTTTAAAGAAGGCCTGAATACTGGTGGCCTCCCTGGAATGGTCAGCCATGATCTTTAGTCCATTCTACCCATGGCTTAATTTAGTTTTGGTGGGAACTGTAGATTCCACAAAGGCTGCAGCAGAGAATCTATAGTGCACTAGATGTTGATAAGGTATCTCATCCCATCATCTGACACTGCTTAGAGTTGTTGAGATCTAGAATACAACATCAGCAGAGGCAGAATTTCCCCGACTCTATATTAAGGGCTTATCTACTTTCTCTCTGATGGTTTGAACTCTGCTTCTGATATTTAGCAACTGGAAACTAAGTTCACAGGGCCTATCTATTCAACAAGACATGGTATCTTTTGGTTTGCTTGGTTTGAAAATAAGTAATGTTAAAATGCCCTGATCTTAACATGTTAGCTGAGAGCAATGTAGGATCTTTTCAGAATTAGAAGCTGCTGCTATAAAGGACTGGGTGATGTCAAAGGCTTAATAGGGGGGCACAGTTGTTATTTATACATTTCATTAATGCCTGATGCCATTTGGAAAGTAAAACAGATAATATTAGAACAACTTGGAAACTAAGGTGTGAAACAGACAAGCAAAGTAAAGTGGCTTCCAGCCACTTTGAAGGCAGAGGGTTCATGTGACATACATCTCCGAAGTGCGTGAAAACTGAAACAAGGCCATGCTCCGGGGCTAAAAACCAGACCAAAAAGAAGCTGGGATATTCTGTCTTGGCCCAGAAAATGCACATCTTCATGCCATCGTATAGCAATAGCAGTAACAACTACATTTTTATACCGCTTATTAATGCATTTAAGCACTCCCTAAGTGGTTTACAACTTGTAAGCTAATTGTCACCAGCAAGCTGGGTACCATTTTAGCGACCTCGGAAGGATGCCAGGCTGAGTCGACCCTGAGCCCTTGGCTAGTATTGAACTTGCAACCTTGTGGTTTGTGAGTGAGTGACTGCAGTACAAGCATTTAACCACTGAGCCACCAAGGCTCCTATAATCAGCCTGGCACCAGTGCATTGCTGCAGCAAAGCAAAAAAATGGTAGTGTGACAGCACCAATGGATGTGATTGCAATATAAACAAACCAGACAATCCCATGGGGGGCATGGGTGAAGGGGGGGTGAATGGGGGGATCCATGATTGTGCTTTGCCAGTTTATCACTCACGCATTGAGGCATTGAGGCACTGATGCCCTTTACTGGCATAACAGTGTGGCCAGTCAAAGGGGCAGCCATCTGGGCAGGACCTAGGAGGTGCTTGGAGGCTGCAGGCAGTGTGTTTGTGCGACAGTGCACATGCATTGTGGGGAGGCAACAAACAAATCACACCACACCGTGGGGTCTGCACATCAGTATTCAGCCTGCCTTGGGAGCAAATATGTGGACATCAGGGTTTTGACCCACTTTTGGAAAAAGCAGGATTGGGCCACTTTTTCCTGCTGTCTGCTCCAGCTCTAAACTAGGATTATAAGCAAATTTGGATGTACATTATTTTTCAACTATCTGATGCCTCATGTACATGGAACAGCCATCAGTAGAAATGTAGTCCAGAGAATAGCTAGAGGCATGAAGATTTGCTGCAATATCATGAATCCAAGGAGAGGGAACAGAAGCCAGGTGGTGGAAGGAGATGACACAGCAAATCTTTTATTTTATCCCAAATCTTCTACCTATGGGTCCTTACTGACTGAAGTAGTTACTAGTTTCCTTTGGAACAGTTTCTTCATATGGTAGTTCTGAGTGGGTGAAGAAATTTACCACATCATGGAGAAATAGATGGTCTGAATCCACTTCATGCACAATATGAATTGTTGTTAAACATCCTGCTGCCGGAATATTAATTATCCCATTATCACGTGTTTTAATCACTTAGTGAAGGTAATGTTGCCTATGAAGATAGAAATTAGGTGGTAGTTATCTTTGATTTTCATTTATGGGACAATTTAACATGCTTCAGATTCTCTTGATGTTCCTTATGACTTGAGAATGCTGAAAAATGTCACCTTTTATTACTCCCTTCTTGTTTTCATGGGAGCTAGCACAACCAAGGAATTCTAAATAGTGTTCTAGATTTAGCATCCTAATTTTAAATGTTGCAGTAAATTCTACTGTATCATATTTTTGATTATTTTAAAATTTGTAATATTGATATAATTGTAGTTTATAGATGTGAATATATGATTAAAATTAACAACTGTCTCTCCTTTGAAAGAGAGCACCATAATCTGGGAGTAGCCACTAAGAGGGCCATATCTTGTATTTGCATCAAACACAGCTGTGATAGTGATAGGACTGAAAGACGGGCCTCTCCTGTAGATTTCAAAGCCTGGCAGGTGTATATGGTAGAATAGTCCAGAACCATGCCATATAGGTCTTTGTATATCATATTCAGTACTTTGATTTGTGCCCAGGAATCAACTGGTAGCCATTGGAGTTGTTGTAAAAGGTGAGCTGTATGATTCCTAAAACCAGAGCCAGTCAACAGTCTTGACTTCGTCTTGTGAGCAGTTTGTAAATACTCCTCAAAGGCAGCTTCTGGTAGAGTGCATTGTAGTAACTCAAAAGGAATGTAAATATGTGCAAGCCTACTCAGATATAACATATGGAGTTGTACATGAGTTTGGGATTGCAGTCTTAGTGCCACTGATTTCATTGGGACTTGAATAGAATTGATTGAACCCACAGTGGAACCTTGGATTGGAATCTTGGAATGAAACTTTTGAAATTTTTAAAGATTTTCATTTGGACCAGTAGGCATATAGAAGGCATATAGAAACAGCTATGCTAATGATCAATAAAAGTTGTAAGACTGTGACTTAATTCCAGGTCACCATGTATTAATATGTGCGCTATGACCACGTGTGTTGTAGTGCATATGATAAAATTTCTTTGTACTTGCTCATACTGTACAAAGTAAACCAAATTTTGTATTTTACATAGGACAAAAAAGGGCCAATGCTTCCCATATTTCTTCATTTCACAATGGAAAAGCTTGTGCTTCTTTCTTTATCTATCTCTCTTATCTCTTTCCACCCCACTGCATCCCTTTCCAATATAGCTCTCAACAGAATGTATTGATTTTGCTTTGTTTCTGTTTGGATTTAAAAAGAAAAAGAAGAAAGACATCACAGAAAATGTCTCTGTGAACAGTTCAGAGTTGTTGTAGTAGTTATTGTTGTTGTTTATTAACCACTCTCAAATCGATTATGACCCATGGGCACCCAATGGATGGGTTTAGAGTACATAATATTTATTTATTTATCCAACCTATACCCCATCTTTCTGCTGCCATGGGTCTCAAGAAGAAAGTTTCATTCAGGGTGTAATAAATTTCTCCTTGGCCTTGCTGAGTTTGTGATAATGTTGAATGCATAGCTTTACAACTGCAAACATTGAGGTGATCTGATTCAGGAAAGTGCACTTTTTTATAAATCAGTTTATTTTTTGTCCTGCAAAGGAAGGTCTTGGATATTTTTATTCCTGAATTTAAGAAACATTATTGATGTGCCAGGTGAAGCTTTCTCATAAATTAAACTAGATGACATAATATTGGGTCATGATTTTTAGACTGAATAAAGGACCTGAATAAGAGTGCGGAACTGTTATTGATTGAATGATGGAATCTGGGATCTTAAAACATTTGAAGTCCATAGGTTGCCCAAGTATAACCTAGACACAAAATAGGTTCAGATAAAAATTCAAAATAGCAGTATTTTTACCCTTTAGTGCACAGGTCTAGAGAGACAGCAGAAAAGGAACTGGAGCAAAAAAGATTTGAGTTGATCTTTTTCTGCCAAAATAAGAACCATAGAAAATCTGATAGCCAGTTTATGACTGTCCCTAGGCTACGCAACTGTGGTCCAGAAAGCCTTCATTGCAATCAAGAAATTTCTGGCAGCATATTGGCAAGAAATGGAAATCCACATCTGGTCTCCTTTAAATTATTCCTTATGTCTGTGGAATCTTATTCTGCAAATCAGCCTGGACTAGTGGCACTAAAGCTTTTCTTTTCACATGACATATTCTGAACCCTTTGTTCCTGTTAATCCTCTTCAAAAACTAATGAATGGCAAATTTGGAATGAGGTTGCCCTCAAGCAAAATTCTGTTTGTTCCACAATAGCTTAAAGATCAGCAGTGCTAAAATCTGTCTGCCTAGGATTCCAAATGTCTAACCCCACTGGCAAGCAAATGTTCCTTAGTCTCTGCCCAGCACAATAGACTTTTCACCTAAAGATGAAAACAAAATCAAAAGGAATTCAACATAGTTGGCACAAAAAGAGGCAGTTATCCCAAAGTGATCTCCAGGGCAATGTGCTGTCTGGAACTAGAAACACTGCCTGTCTATAGCAATACATGGCGTGCCAAACAGTGACAGCTCATAAACTTGGATGTCCCACTCCCAAAACAGTAGGGTGACTCCTCAGCTCACTCCACAGGCTGTTTACTGTATGGTTCCCGGCTCATGACTATGCAAGGATAAATGCTGGCCTAAAATAAGATCATAGCCCTGTAAAACATTAATATTTTGAAGTTCCATTGAACTGGACTATATTTTAAAAGACATGCTTAAGTTACTTGCTTCATTTAGAAGTACCTTAACATGCTTAGCCTCTACTGGATCATGACCTAAAAAGATAAAGACTGATCTCTCTAGTTCTAGGTGCAATAATCAGTAAGAAAAGTTCTGGAGAATGGCAAGTGTAACCTCTCTAGAAGATAGGATGGGCCGCCGCTGCAAATGTAAACTGCTTTAATTCTTATGGTTTCACCCTAGGAAACACTGAGATTGACAATTATTTGAGAGAGATTGCTACAGAATTTCTCAGCAGCCCCATTGAACTACATTTCCTGAAGGAAACTGTGAGAATTGAGCAGATATACTTTATTAAAGTGGGAAGTCCCTTCATCAGTTTACTCCACCTCAGTATAACAAGTGGAGAGCCAGCCTGCTCTAGTTGTTTGAAATTTAGACTGTGACTCTGGAGATCAGGGTTTGAATCCTTACTTAGCCATGGCAACCACCTTGGTGACTCTGGGCAAGTCACACACTCATCCTTCAAGAAAGGCAAAGGCAAACCCCTTCTAAACTAATCTTGTCAAGAAAACCCATGTCACCATAAATCAAAAGCATCTTAAAGATACCCAACAACAACATTACTACAAAAAAAAGTAATATTTAACTTCATTCAGACTACTTATCAGTCAGATTACAAATTCCTTAGGTCAGGCCTGAAACAGGCCTTATGGCTTTTTAACATTCAATTCCTGTCTCATTTTGTATCCTTAACTGAAAAAAAGTGTTGTAAAAGGTAATTACTTTTATCACACATAATGCTTTTAAAACTCAGAGCCAATCCTTCACCCAGTCTATCATTACTAGAACTTCTCTTTCCCTTTCCAGATTACTTTCTGTTGTAGCCACTCACCCTTGTTTAGTTCTTTCATGGCTACACACATGTTGCTATATCAAAACAATAGTTTATACCAGAAGAAGTAAACAAATTAGCTGTAACTGTTGCATATAACAGAAAGATTTGTATGGAGTTTCCCATATCACAGTGCAGTCCAGGGTTATGAATCATTTGGCCTTCCTGAAGTTATTGCAACATGCAACATTCCTCACCATACCAGCTAGGGCTCCTATGAATTGCAGTCTAATAATATCTGGATGGTGGCAAGATTACCATCCTGGTTTAATCTATTTTTCCCCTAACCCCTGATTTTTAGATTTGTATTGTGGAGGTTTATTTGAACTAATTTGCTGACTGCCAGATGGGATTCAGGTTGCAATAAACCCAGCCCTACCTTTAGTCTGATAAAAGTAATTGCTTCAGGCAGCAGATGATGGGCGGTATGGCAAAGGTGGTGGTGGCAGCTTCTCATATGTTCCCCACTCTTGGAGGATATGGCTGTGTGTTTTGTGTGAAGGACTGAAAAAAGAGGGGCTGCAGTATGAAATGATAAAAAACACAAAGTACCGAAGGCACCAGACTGCAGAAGTGAACAAAGTAATACAAGTCTAATAATTTGAAAATGATATGTTAACAAGAATAAGGTTAGACAAAACAATATGTGCAGTAACCAACTGATACAACAGGAAACAATCACACGTATATCAGTAACACATTAAGAAGGCATGTAAAATCACATATAATAGAAGTATGTGGCCATACAGCTTCAGTCAAGCTCTATATGTTTCTGTTACATGTGCAATTTATGTGCAGCTGCAGACAGGTCTACATAGGGACCACCAAACACTGTGTGCAAACAAGAATCAAGGAACATGAGAGACACTGCAGACTGGGTCAGCCGGAAAAATCAGCGGTAGCAGAACATGCTATAAACCATCCTGGGCATAAAATGTTGTTTGAAAGCACTGAAATTCTGGACCATGCCAACAACTACCATGTGAGAATGCACAGGGAAGCCATTGAAATCCATAAACACCTGGACAATTTCAACAGGAAAGAAGAAACCCTGAGGGTAAACAAGGCTTAGCTACGTGTCCTGAAGAACAGCAAGGTTAAGACTCAACCAATGCAAATGAGAAACAGCCTAAGGCCAGGGGATTCCCAGCAGAAAATGAGCAATAGTTAGCAGACATTAATCCTATTTTGCACATCCTCCCACCCTGAGGACTGCCATTAGCAATAGAACAATGCATTTGCAAATCCTCCCTTCCAGGGTCATACAGGATATATATATCCAATCCTTTTCCAGGCAAACATTCTCTGAAGATGCCAGCCACAGATGCTGGCGAAACATCAGAAAAGAACTCTTGTAGAACATGGCCACATAGCCCGAAAGCCCACACAAAAACTATGGATGCTAGCAGTAAAAGCCTTCGACTCCACATTATGCTAGGTTTCGAAGATCCACTGGCTTCTTCATCAAGCAAAGATGTTAAAAATCATACCAGAAAAGGGGGAAATGATGATATTATAGCCATAGGCCTACATTTTTAAGATGTTTTGTTGTCAGTTAAGATGGTCTAGTGGAAAGTTACTTTTTCTCAAGGGAAGTTACTTGTTACTTTGCTAATAGAGTTGAGTTTTTATTCCCCAGATTTTATGACTCCTTCTCTCCCACTGTCCCCATAGCCAAAGAAGGGAGTGGCCTCTGCCTGCATAGATATCCATCTTTTGACAACAAAAAGTCCAAAAAGCAGTTTTCCCAAGATATGGGTTAAGGGCTGTGGGAAGAATCATTTTGTTTTTCTGGTTCTTAAATAATCTGGAATGATAGTGAACTAATGCATATCACCAAGAGGTTTTACCAATAATTTCTGCTCTACCTTCTCGCCATCCTTGCGTGGTTATGAGCTTCTCTTCCAGAAGAAGTATGACCATGTGATTAACCAATATATTTAGGTTATCAGAACTAGTAAGCATCCTAAATGAAACAACTGCCCTCCCCCCAAAAAAACTAGTTAGTATTTTGTGTTCATATCAGTTGTTATGGACCAGAAAACACTATTTTTTCTAGGCAGTTGTTGCATTTACGATGTTTGCTAGTTCTGATAGCCTGCCCTAAACTATATAGTTTAATGACATGGTCATATGGCTCAGCCATGGAAACTCACTGGGTGAGAGAGTCACACTCTCTCACCCTCAGAGAGTGACTGGCAAACCTCCTTTAAAGAAACTTGCCAAGAAAACTCCATGAAAGATCTACTGTAGGGTTGCCATAAGTCAGAAATGCCTTGAAGGCACACAACAACAACAACAACAACAAGAAAACCAGTTCTTATTTGCATAGGTATGGTCTGTACAAAAAAAATCAAAATGTAAAATGTGTCAGCCCATGATTCACCTTTTTGAATTTTACTGCACAGGTTGCAGTCCTATGAATGTTGGTAAGCTTTCTAGGTCTAAATGGTTAGGGAAATAAATATCACTTGGACGGTACTGAGATCTGTTCTGTCAAGAAAGAGTAATGATGTGCTGGGAAATTGCTTTGGTAGCTCTTAACCATACTTCATGTAGTATTGTAGGCAGCAAACACCTGTATTAAAATGAATTGTTGGTTTTAAAATAAAGAGAAGAAAAAGACTCTTTAACTAAAAATGCAAGCCTTTTTAAAAAATCAGCTGAGGTAGAATTTGACAGTACTAGCAGCAGTGTCTTTTTCAAAGATTACCTTTTCATTGATATGGCTGAAGAAACACACTCATGTGTGGGCCCAGCATTCTTGCCTGTGGCAATGCAGTCTTCCCTTTCATTTTTCTCCCTATGATCCCTGACCTTTTTCTTCTTCCTTTTCTTTTTTTAATTTTTTTTACACAGTCAAATATCTCTTTGTACTTTCTGGAGATAAAATTATAAAATAAGCTTCTTAAAGAGCTGCTGATCTATTTGTCAATCACTGTGCATTTGCACCTTACGTTCTGTGATATTTCAGCTTTGATGCATCTCCAGTTGAGCAGTTGATGCATCTCCAGTAGAATCTAATCCTACTCAAAATATTATGCCTTTCCAGTGTAATTAAGCACGAAAAAAAACTCTTCAAGGATGAAGCATTTTTTGAGAATCAAAATAATATTTTAACAAGCCCTTTTATTAACTGATAATATGGTATTTCTGCATAACAGACAGTTGGACTAAATGTGGCCAGCATCCAAATGCATAATTCTGCTGTGTAATCCAGAAGAAGAATAGGAATGGCAAGGGCAGCTATGAAAGAACTAGACACAGTATTCCAGGTGAGGCCTGACCAAGGCAGAATAGAGTGGCACTATTACTTCCCTTGATTTAGACACTATATTTCTATTGATGCAGCTTAGAATCTCATTGGCCTTTTTAGCTGCCACGTCACACTGTTTACTCATGTTCAACTTGTGGTCTAATAGGACTCCTAGATCCTTTTCGCACGTAGTCTCATTCAGTCCATCCTATATCTATGCATTTCATTTTTCCACCCTAAGTGCAGTACTTTTCATTTCTCTGTGTTGAAATTCATTTTGTTATGTTTGGACCAGCTTTCTAATCTATTAAGATCATCTTGAATTTTGATCCTGTCTTCTGAGGCATTAGCTATTCCTCCTAATTTGATGTCATCTGTAAGTTTGATAAGCATGCCCCTTATTCTTTCATCTAAGTAATTGATAAAGATGTTGAATAGCACTAGGCCCAGGACAGAATCCTATGGCACCCCACTGGTCACTTCTCTCCAGGATGAAGAGGACCCATTGCTGAGTACCCTTTGGGTTCACCCAGTCAACCAGTTACAAATCCATTTAATACCTGCATTGTCTAACCCACTTTTGCTAGCTTGTTTACAAGAATGTCATGGGGAACCTTGTCGAAGGCCTTACTGAAATCAAGATATGCAATATCCACAGCATTCCCTTCATCTACCAAACTAGTAATTTTATTGAGAGAGCGAGAGATCAGTTGTAATCTCAGAGCCACTGTTAGGTTTTGCAAATTCCTGGAGGACAAGAGTGATCCCAGTAGACTGGAGGAGGACGAATGTTATCCTCATCTTCAAAAAAGGTAAAAAAGAGTACCTGAACAACTACCAACTTGACATCAATATCAGAAAAGTTTATAGAACAGAGGAATAGCCAGTCTGTGCAGACTTAGGGGCAATACAGACCGCCCAAAAGGGGCGGTCTGGCACCATCCCTTTTTGCGGAGCAACTGCACTGCAGCGGGGAAACCACACTCCTTTTTTGCGCCGCAGTTGTGGCGCAAGTGGGGTAAAAGGCTGTGCTCCTTTTTTGCGCCACAGTTGTGGCGCAAGTGGGTAAAAGGTGCCATTGGGCGCCTTTCTGCCGCCACAACTGCACAGCTGCATCTAGCAGCTGCAGCGGCACCATTAAGAACGCTGTGCAAGCGGCGTTATGTAATGGTGGTGGCGCCATTACACATTAGGGTTCATGAGCATGCGAATGCTGTGCGCTCACGAACCCTAATGACATCGCCCAGGCGCCTCTTAGTGCCCATCTGTATTGGGCCTCAGTGTGTATCCACGCTGCAGAAATAAATCACTTGAACACCACTTTAACTGCCATGATCTATTGTACAGGATACTGGGAGTTGTAGTTTGATGAGGCACCACAGCTTTCTGATTGACGAGGCTGAATACTTCAGCAAACCTGAAGAGGTGACATGTAGAAGATGGAGCAAACTTGTTGGAGTTCGGAGAAATGCTGCTCCAGAGACTAGAACATGAACAAATGAATTTAAATGGGGGGGGGGGGAGATTCCACCTAAACATCAGGATAACTTTTTAAATGTAAGATGATTTGACAGTGGAATAGACTGCCTCAGAGGATGGAGAATTCTCCATCTTGGGCATGTTTCAGGAGTACTTCATGTGTGTATTCCTATTGGCAGGGCATTGTTTTGTCGCCCTTCCTACTCTTAACATTCTATGAATATGAAGACATAAATAGTCTACAGTCACTAACAAAAGATAATGGCCTTAATCTTATTGTGAATTTTGATCAGAGTAAATATAACAAGTCAATGGGATGGACTTACATGTGTTACATCATTTTTGTTGGCTCCTTCCTTTTAGAACCTGTCTCACATGACCTATGGGTTTCCCAGACCTGCTCTTTCCTTGTGTTTTACTGCTAGGATTGTTTATAATCTTGTGGAGTTTCCATTTTTGTTTGCACATTTAATTTCTTCATGTAAAGGCAGGTGTAACTTTGGAAATAAATAGTTACACACTCCTAAAACACTGTAATTGTAGTGTATATATAATTGAATTATATGGGCAAGTCACATATTCTCTGGTTTGAGCATTGGACTGTGACTCTAGAGACCAGGGTTTGACTCCCTGTTGAGCTATGGAAGCCCACTGGCTGACCTTAGGCAAATAACACCCTCTCAGCCTGAGAAGAAGGCAAAGTCAAACCCCCTCTGAACAAATCTTGCCAAGAATTCCCTGCAATAGGTTTGTGTTAGGGTAACCATAAGTCAGAAACAACTTGAAAGCACACAACAGCAAAGTCTGAGAAATGCACTTGCGGTTGTGTACTCCTGAGATACAGCTGCCCTTGTAGAAGAGTTCAAGCTGTTAGGTCTTCACACTGTGTCCACCCTGACAACTGTGTTGCTTTCCTTAAAGATGCTAGTGTTTCAAGCTAAGGGCTGTTCTAATTTGTATGAAGTCAGATACTTCTGCGACTTTAAAAAACACTAGGATTAGTTATTACAGAACAGAAAATTCATCTTCTGTTTTTCCTTTGGGAATAGTTCTGATAATCTTTCTGTCGTTCCCACTAGTTGTTTTTCTACAGGTGTTTATTCTCTAGGTGATCTAAACAGTTTTTATTTCTTTACTCAACCACGTTTTCTAATGACTTCTCCTCCCCTCGCTACTCAGTTTTGAGTGTGAGAGAGTTAATTAGAGAGATCTTCTCATTATATATACATTTTGTACCTCGAAGGGTATTGATCGTGCTGCATTTATCTAAAAACCTTAAAGCAGTTTTTCTCCCAAGGGCAAAGTAAAAGGAAGGAATGCCAAACATCTCCCTATTCAATTAACTTGTTAGAGGAGCTGGGACGAGAAAAAGTTTTTCTCCCCTCCTCCTTTTTGTGTGCACCATACTTCAGCCTGTCAATCCTGAGCTTTTCCTGTTTGATTGTCAGGTCTTAAATTCACTGTGAAGATGGTCTAAGTCTTGCAAAATCCATTCCCCTTCATATACTTAGTGATTGTTGGTTATGGGAGGGGAGGGACCTGAGATCATTTGGCTTTTCTCTTCTCCCTCTCTTAATCCCAGGCAGCTGTCACTCACTCCTTTGCATGCATTGTATGTGCCCAGTGGCGGAACGGATGGTAATTATGCACATTTCAACTACAGTATTTTTCTCATTCTGATGTTAGTGTTGCTGCCACACTCAAAACTAATTTCTCATATCCATTCAAAACACCTGACAGAATGTTTGGTGCTTTTTTCTCTCATTGTTAATTAAAATGTCTAAATTAAAACTCTTCTCTCTTATATTGCATTTTCATATCTGGCTCAAACTCCATGCATAATTATTAGGGATAGCAACATGTTTTGTCTATGCAGATCCCCTTGCCCTGTAGAAACAGCTATGCTTGCAGTGTCCTTTCACTTCATAAAAGTTGATAACATCAAAAATCCACGAAACAGTGATACCTTTATTAGACAACCAAAATGCACAATATACTTGTTGCAAGCTTTTGAAGCTCCACTGACTTCTTAACCAGGCAAGGTATTAAAAACCATACAGGAGAAAAAAGTTGAAGACTAGACCTTCATTTTGATGTTTTCTGGTCTCAGTTCAGATGGTATGGAGGGGTATTACTTTCAGGCTTGCACCTCCTTCTCCTGGCCCTGTGGCAACTGAGAGATTCTCAGAATCCAGGAAATTTAACACCATTTGCAACACAAAAAAAGATATTTCCTTTACAATCCAATATGTCTCCATCAATGCAATATGTCTAAAAGTTGGTGAGACTGTCCCTTAACGTCAAAATTATGATCTCATGCATGTCTACAGAAAAGGAGTGTTCCATTGTGTTTGGTAGGATTTACTGCCAGGGAAGCATTTATATAAGACTGAAGTCTTACAATCAAAAAGCTAGACAATTATTGTTATCATCATCATCATCATCATCATTGCCATCATCATCATCATCATCATCATCATTATTTCTATCCCATTTGTGGGATTTGCATTTGTGCTTGTAGGGGGAGTGATTTTAAAATTTCTGGCATCATGTTTTCAAATTCTAAATTGGATTCTGTAATTATTTGAGTGTAATATATATCTGAGCCAGCATGGTGTCATGGTTTCATTGCTGAGATTTTGAGAGACCAGGATTTTGAATCCTCATTCAGCCACAAAAATCCACGGGGTAACCTTGGGCAAGTCACCCTCCCTCAGACTAAAAGGAAGATCCCTTGATACTGAAAGATACAGTAAGACAGGAAAGCATAAACCTGAAAGTTAAAAAATGCACCCATATTTTTGCTTGCTCACATTGATACGTCCACCACAACTTCCTATAGAACAGCGGTTCCCAACCTGTGCTTTGTGTGCACTTCCCAGGTACTCTGCAGCTGCTCAAAGAAAATGAAAGAAAAAAAATTGAATGAAATTAAAGAATAAAAAACAAAAAGTAGCATTACTCCTAAACACCATTAACTTGTAAGACATAGGTAGGCCTCTTAGGGACTCCGCTATAGAAACTGACTCTAAAAAGGACTTCATGAGTCAAAAAGATTGGGAACCGTGGCTCTAGAATGCAAAGGGATCTTGTAGCAACTTTTAAGAATGAGTTTTGGGTCGTGCCACCACCACCATCCCTTGATTTTGGTAAGGGTCAGTGTTTACCATTGTAGCAGCGTAGGTGTTTTTGTTTTATTGTGTCAAAAATTCATGATAAATCTGTAAAAAAAATATTTTTCTCCAATCAGAGGTTACTGAAAAGGGGAAGCAGGAACAGAAGAAGGGAGAGGGAGAAAAAGTCAGGTTAAGACAGGATAAGAATTATGGCCCTTGAATAGAATTGAAAAGAGAACTTCAGGTTTTAATCATGCTATTATTTTTAAAAGGCATTTGACAAATTGGAAGGAGATTTTTACACATTTGATTTCTCACTTTTACCTAGTTCTGTTACACAGCATGGAGCCAGTTTGTTCTCCTTGACTGAACACCACAGCTTGATTCATTAATGATCAATTAGCTAACTAGAAACAGGTACAGCTCTCTTGCTGAGCAAAAGCCTAAAATGTTAATTTAAACCATTACAAATATTTGTTTCCATATGTAAGAAAGTGACAATTAACTTACAGCTTTTTAAAATATAGTAAAAAAAAAAAAAACCACCCCACCTTCATTAGCCAGCATAAACTTGAATGAAATCTGGAGAAGTGTCATTATATTTGCACACTTCATAATTTAATTGTGAAAATATGAAAATTGTACTTCACTTATTCTGAACTTCAACAATTAAGTTGTGTTGCATTCCATTTCAGACCCTGATTAAAGGGGAAAGTTTGAGAACTGAGGGCTCTGAATTTTGAAACTTGACAGCATTAATTGTGAATAAGAATGTGTTGTATTTGTTACCAAATTGCAAACATCACACCAAACCATGGTTTTAGGAGATTAATCATGGCCTCTGTTGTCCAGACTGATGAATCCATATTGAAAGGAAGTTAGCTTGTAAATAGTGGTTTATGATGTGGTTTCGTTTAATGTCTGAATTGACAAACTATAGATGCAAGGTCTCTCTGCCCACAAAAGTTGTTATAACAGACAGTATAACTGTGCTGAATAGACCACAAATGGAAGCAAAACCACAAACAGTAGTTTGATATGAGGCCTGATTCAGAGTTTGGAGAGTTTCTTGTTTAATTTATTCCATTAATCTGTTACAGAAAACATGTAATTTGTTACATTATTCATCACACTGTTCATGACTTTTCCATTATTTTCTTTTACTTTTTTGAGGAAAACACATCAAAAATCCTATAGAAATTCTTTTAAAGGAACCTAAAATCTGTTACATGTTAAACCTATAAAGTAACTTTGTTTTTACTCATTACATTTCTCCTGTGGCTTTATTGCATCCTCATTATGAAAAGCAACTAATTGCAGATAATGGCATTACATTGTAGCTCATTAATTCCAAGCTCTGGCCTGAAGTGAACTACTGTGAAACTTTCTTTCTGATATGATAGTCAGGATGAGCTCCCAAAGGAAAGTCTTATACAGTATTATAGCCAGGAATAGTAAGCTCCATCAGTGCTTTTCTTTAATGAAATTTACTTTCAGCTGTGCTTTAAGATTATATACTTGGGAAGTAAGCATGCATGAACAAACAAGTTTAATGGGACCAGGAGTTGCATGTTAAAGAATTCTGAAAAACCTCCCAAGCTGTATGTCTAATATTTCTCATGCTAAAAACAGTTTTTACTCCACTAGCTCTATGAACGTGTTTGAGGACTTATTTATGTACAGTGACTTTTGACGTTTTCATCACCCCTCTCAAAAACTGCCCATATACAATGAATGTTGTTTTTTCTTTAGTTTTAAATGTAGTAGGAGATAATTTAATATTAATATTTTGTTGTTAAATAGTTATTTAGTTCTCAGTGCTCTGTGTTGTTAATGTAACAGTTTCCTGAATTGTGGACCTATATAATATGAGCTAAAATATTATTATTTTTAAGCAGTGGCAGAGCTGGCTACAAAATTCTTCCGCATCACAGCCTAATAATGCATACATTCAATATTTTTTAAAATCCATTTGAATTTGGCAGCTTTTATGCTGTGCAGCATGTCAGAGCTAACATAGGTGCTAGAGTCTGTTATGAAGCAAGGCAGAAGGTACTTTCAGTAGACAGATGTTCTACTTTAACTTTAACAGATGTTCTACTATTAAACTGTGCTGTAGTCTAGGCCACTAGCATGTAAAATGGAATTATAGGTGTGGAATCTCTTGCAGTAATAGATACTTAGAGAACATCACTCATGATGTTACAAAACAAAACACAGTGACATAGAAGTGAATAGTAAGACTGAACATGATTATTTTGTCATGATTTAAAAAAACAACAACTTTCAATTCCCAAATTAATAGTTTGTCATTTGATATTATACTTTCCAGTATCTTTGAGTGTCATGGTTTAGAAGTTGGGAAAAGTCACTTTCTTCTGGCAGAGATAGAGATCATGTGTCCCTCCATATGTTGTTGGATTGCAAAAACCAGCAGATCTAGCCAGCAACATGATGCCTAGCCATTTGTAGAAGCCTACCTTAAGTTATGCTATATTCCTATACAAACGTTTCTAGGAATAACACCCTATTCAAGTCATTCACTGTAATACACTTATGGCTAAACTTGGGGGTATGAGTAGCCCTTCTCCCAGTATCCCCAAGCATCTCACAGTCTTACAAAGTTACTACTCACAGGAATTGCATTTTAAGTTGCTATTATTATTATTAACCTTTATTTATATAGTGCTGTAAATTTACACAGCGCTGAACATACAATCTTTTAATTAGACGGTTCCCTGCCCTCAGGCTTACAATCTAAAAAGACATGACACAAAAGGGGAAGGGAATGGTGGTGGGGACTGGGGAAGGGGATCAGGTCCAGCAATTCTTCTCTTCCTCTGAGGCCTGGACCAAGGCAGATGGACTGGAGGGAGGACTCGGTTTTTTAGTCCATAGTTAAAATGAGGCATCCAGGGGCAGACAAGGGCACACTCCTGGGAAGTTGCATTTAAGGGCTTAACATCTCTCTTAACTAAGTGGAACTTACTTCTGAGTAGGATTATACTGTAAGACATGGGTTCCCAACCTGTGTTCCAAGGAGCCCTTAGGGCTCTGTGTGCACTTACCAGGTGCTCTGCAGCCGCTCCAGGAAAATGAAAGAAATAAAAATTGTATTAACTTTAAAAATAATAATATATTCTTATATATTCTCCTATATATAAAAACAGCTTCATTTATATACCGCTTCATACCCTTAAGGAGTGTCTAAGCAATTTACAATTGTAAGCTATTTGACCCCCAACAATCTGGGTACTCATTTTAGCGACCTCGGAAGGATGCAAGCCTGAGTCGAGTTTCAGCCCTTTGCTGGTCTTGAACTCGCCACCTTATGGTTTTGAGTGAGTGGCTGCAGTACAGGCATTTAACCACTGCGCCACCAGGAGAGAAAGGCAAGCCAGCTTCAACAGGCCTTGCCTAGAAAGAAGAATAGTCCTCCCTCCAGTCCATCTGCCTTGGTCCAGGCCTCTGAGGGAGAGAAGATCTGATGGATTGTCCCCCTTCCCTACTGCCAATCTCTTCTCCTGTTGTGTCTTGTCTTATTAGATTGTAAGTCTGAGGGCAGGGAAATGTCTAATTAACAAATTGTAAGCCGCTCTGATAGCCTTGGCTGAAGAGCAGAGTATAAATAAAAATTATCCTCATCATCATCCTCATCATATTCTTATATATATTCAAGCAGGATTCAGGAAAGGAAGAGGCACTGGTGACCACATTGCAAACATAAGATAGCTAATGGAGCACACCAGGGAATTCCAAAAAGAAAATCAGCATGTGTTTTATAGACTATAGCAAAGTGTTTGACTGCATAGATCATGAAAGGCTATGAAATGAGCTTAAAGACATGGGAGTGGCAACACATCTGATAGTCCTAATGAGGAATCAGGACAAGAGGCTACTGTCAGAACAGAACATGGAGAAAGAGAATGGTTCCTAGTTGGCAAATGGGTCAGACAAGGCTGTATCCTTTCACCCTATCTGTTCAACTTGTATGCAGAACATATTATAAGAAAAGCAGGCTTGGTCCCAGAAGAAGGAGGAGTGAAAATAGTAGGAAGGAATATCAACAATCTAAGATATGCAGATGACAGCATAGTACTAGCAGAAAACCTTAAAGACCAGGAACATCTACTAAGGAAGATCAAAGAAGAAAGTGCAAAGGCAGGCTTAACGTTGAACATAAAGAAAACAAAAATAATGACCACTGAGGACCTTCACAAGTTCAACCTAGACAATGAAGAAATAGAAATCATAAAAGAATTCCCATATCTGGGATCATTGATAGAAATGGGGACTGCAGTCAGGAAATCAGAAGAAGATTAAGAATGGTGAGGGTGGCTATGAAAGAACTAGAAAAGATTCTAAAATGCAAAGATGTACAACGAGCACAAAAGTTAGAATCAAACAAGCCATTGTATTCCCTATTACCACTATGGATGTGAGAGCTGGACAGTTAAGAAAGATGATAGGAAGAAAATCAATTCATTTGAGATGTGGTGCTGGAGAAGAGTGCCGAGGATCCCATGGATAGCCAAAAGGACAAATGGGTCCAAGAGCAGATCAAGCCAAAAACCTCCCTGGAAGCAAGATGACCTAACTGAGGGTGTCATACTTCAGACACATCATGAGAAGAAAAACCAATAATGCTGGGAAAGGTGGAGGGAAGTAGGACGAGAGGAAGGCCACATGCCAGATGGATGGACTGTATTGAGGAGGTCATGGGAATGGAGTTGCAGGAATTAAGCAGAGCAGTGGAGGACAGGGGGTCTTGGAGATGTCTCATCCATAGGGTCGCCATGAGTCAAGATCAACTCTAGAGCAGTTAATAGCAACAAATATACTCCTAAATAATATTAACTTGTAAGACATAGGATAAGCCTCTTAGGGGCTCTGACATAGAAATAAGGGCTCCGCAAGTCATAAAGGTTGGTAATCCCTGCTATAAGGCTTCCTGAAATGTCCTGCATCTGCACTGCAGAAATAATGCTGTTTGACACCACTTTAGCTGCCATGGCTCAGTGCTATGGAATCCTGGGTTTTAGAGTTTGCTGTGGCACTAGAGCTATCTGACAAAGAAGGCTAAATATTTCACAAAACTACAGATCCCAGAATTCTATTGTATTGAGCCATGTCAGTTAAAGTGGCATCAAATCGCTTTATTTCTGCAGTGCAGACAAGACCTCTTTTGAAGAATCTCTCTATCTGGTAATATGTTTTCTGCTTGATTTCTTATGTCATAACATTTAGATTTTTTTAAAACTTATTTACTGTTCAGAGAGGATGCAGCATTTATTTCCTTATAGGAGACAGAATTTCTGTGTTTAAAGTCATTCAAATACTTGGGGGAAAATGCAATATAAATCTGAATATATTTCACAAAGTAATGTTTACCTGGCTCTACCTGCACCCATAAGCAGTACCTACAAAGAGGTCCATTGGGGCATTCTGTTTTTCTGTTTCTTGCCATACAATTTTTTTCTATCCTAAGAATCTTGCCAGCATTACAAGGAGCTCATTTCTAACTCCTTCTTAGAGTTCTCAGGAACTTTAGCAATAGTGCCTTAGCCGGCTCCCAATTTTCTGCCTGTTCTGTCTACTGCCTTGGGGACCTTAGCAGTGCTTCAGATAATCCTCTCTTGTTTCTAGATCTTTCTAAAAATGTTCCTAATAGGTTATAGTGCTCACACCCTTTTTGCTGCTAGGAAGCACCATGTTTGCAATTTTTACTAGAAACTGGCCCCTGGAACATGGATAATGATCAGAAACACTATCAGATTTTGGTGCTGTTTACCATAATTTTCTGATGGGTTTATGACAAGTCTGCCCATGTTCCCTGTTCGGAATTTCTACTTTTTGATTTCAAACTGTATGCTAAAATATGGCCAACAACTATTAACACTCTGTGAGACACCTAGCACAATGTTCAAGTGATTTATGGCTGCTGTATATATGCAGACATTCTCCTTTGTTATTATAGACTATCATCATATTGCCATTCTTGTTAGGGCTGGCCCTACCATTACCCAAGGAAGGCAAGCCACCTCATGTGGCATGAAACTCAAAGGAAGATTAGTCATTTAACTTGTTATATTTTTACTACTATAGATAGGGAGAGATAACTGCAATATTTCCTATCAACATGCCAAAATAACTTTTTTCACTCAGTTCTATTTACTTTGGCTTGACTGTGTGGAGCAAAGATGTCAGTACTGCACTGCCTAATGCAGCAAAATGTCTTGGGCAAATATTTTTGTACTATAACACTCAGAATCCCCCAGTCAGCGTGGCTGATCATTTTTCCAGGCCTTGGACTGTCCCTCTAGCCTGTGTGTACCTGATCTCTGTGCCCAAACAGAAAACACTGAATCCAAAGCAGATTTGTGAAAACATGCCAGTCCACATCTACTGTAATCAATGAACTGAGCAGTTTTTAAAACAGAACTTTGCATAGCTCTCACATAAAGACACTCTGAAGGAGACATATTTTTCCTACGTTGTTCCAAATTACATGTTGAAGGTGCAGAAATATGCAAGGCAGAGCATGATAATGTGTGAAAAAGAGATTTGGAGCTTGCACTTGTGAGAAAGAGCAGTGAATTCATGTGTGTATGTGTGGAAATCTCAGAATATCTTCATAAAGAGGTATGTGTTACTGAAACAATATCTAAAGCATGTTTAATTGTGAGAAACTGGATGGTTTGAAACAGCTGGGACGCGTGAGGAAGGGAAGGTGAAAAGAAGCAATGTAATGACATTCCTTAAAGATGCATTAAATCACAAGGATTCCAGAATAGGCTTATAGACAAGCCTGCAGAACTGGGAGAGAAGTCTTCTTAGCATCCATCCACAGATGGGCTTTGACTTTCATTATTATCTGCTTGGAATGGGGTGGGGGTGGGGTAAGGTTATTCTCTCTGTGTTCTTCCACATTTGCATTGAGTGAAACCCATTGTTCATTTCTGATTCCAGCAGGGGAGGGGAATGGGTAAAAGATGGGGACAGAACAACCCTCCCCTCCTCAACTTGTTTCTATTCCTGGTAGTTCTGGGGATCAGACAAGGCAGGGCTGAATTCTTCTACTCTGCCTCTGCCAGGCAGGGTGTTAATGTGGCGTGAAAGCAGTTTAAAGCCCCGGGCCTCTCTCAGAGCCAGCAGGGTGTCCAAGGCAGGCCCACCTCCCCAGTGGGTGGCTGTCAGTGGCAGTGCGCTCCGTTAGGCAGAAATTTATTAGTATTATTTCCCCCTTTTCTGCTTTTTTTTGGGGGGGGGGGGGTTAGAGTAGCAAGGAGAGTGTAAGTGACAGCTGTATTAAGAACCACAGTGCCTCCGAATGGGATCAGAAGCCATCTGCACTGACGTTCTTGACAAAAAGCCTTTTCAAAGTGTTCAGTTGCTTCTTAAGAAATGGGAAAGGAAAGAAAATGAAGGGGGATGCCTATCCCTCCTTTTTTTGTCATCATTTGCCTGTAGGATCATGCACCTCTCCCACAATGTAGAGAACCTCTTGATTCAGATCCCCCTGTCCAATCAGAAGGAGGCCCTCTCCCTTCCTTGCTGTGGGGTGCTATCTCCCCAATGTCTGTTTTCCGAATGGTTCCGGATGGCAGCTTGTAACCGGGGTTGAGGAGATGTGAATTCAAGATTCCCACCCTGCCGCCCTTGGCTCTCCAACCATCGCTGTTATCAGGTTGGCCAGAAACATTTTAAGAAGCCAAAATGTCTTTGTTCTTTTTTAATCTCTCCCTCCCCTCCTGCCCGTCCTTCATGCTTCCCAGCATATTCAGCCGCATGGCTCGGATGGAAGGAAAAAATAACAATAATGCAAGAGCTTTTATCATTAACCTGCTCAGCTGCAAATCTTCCCACCCACCACCCACCCTTCACACATATTCACACATATATTTGCATATGCAATAGACTGCATCCTTTCCTCCCACCATTTACTTTTCTGTCTTGGGAGTTGCTCATAAAGAGCTATACGGGAAATAAGACCTATACAAGATTAAATGTGCACAATTAATTTTTCTGTATTAGATAAAGCAGAAGTGGGTGTACTATGTCGCTTTTTGTACTTATAATTGAAACTGCCAGTTTTTCACTTTAGTTGCTACATTGAGATGTGGGTTGATGGGGATAGTTAAGTATATCTGATCAGGAATTCTGCCAGTAGCTTTAGAAAGCCTCAATATATTTGTGAACTTAATCCTTTATTTTCTTGTTATCTCTCTTTCTGCAATAGGTTTATATTTATCTCCATTTTCTGTTATCTTACAGCTTCTATGTTATTTCAAACACACATGCATTTGACTGTTGGGATTTTCCAGATACCCATGTTTTGATTTTATTTATAATTTATTTGTGAGGTTGAATTTTGGCACGATGCCTTTTTAAAGGTTTCCATCCCTTATAACACAATGGCATGTAGATGAACGATGGCTCATTGTCTTTTGCCAGAAGATATAACAATGCCCACTAGCTTTATGGGATTTTCGTAAGTTCTTTTTTAAAAGAGAGAGTTCTTCTATGATTCAATGACTGTTCTCTAGACATTGCAAACTTGTTCCATTATGTATGGGGTAAATTTCCTAGCTCAGAGGAAGTGAGCATGGGAAAGCCCCTCCATGACCAGAACTTTAATCATGATCTTTTACAGAAACTATGTCAAGATCTTGTTGCAGGTTTTTCAGAACCAGGGAAACCAAGAGCCCATTTGAAAAGGAAATATAGTTTATTTAGCTGCAACGTCTGCAGAGGAAAAAACTTCTGGAGCCCTGATTTACCAGTGAACCATATAGTGCTTTGAACAAAGAAAAATATAAATTACATTCATTGGATATACATAAGGTAAACATATATACCACTTTACACTCATTGGATGTCAAATATAGGTTTCTCTATCCCTCATGGGTACCCATCAATCAAACTATTATCTATATGTTTTCCTTTACTGTCTCCAAACTGTCTCTGCACTACTTCCTTTTATTTGGGTGAACAACTTAAAGCAGGAACCATCAGGGTTGTTGCATTCCAGAGCAGAAGATTTGACCTGACCTAATATATCTATCATCCTTGCTTTCAATATTTCAGCACTATAATTCTCTGCTCTTGAGCATAGTAAAAAATTCCAATTTTAACCTGTCCCCATCAACCTCAGCATCTGCAGATTTTCTTTACCTGTGTATTTTAACAGAAATACTATCCAATAATGATTAGAAGAGCAGTTTTTTCCCATTTAAAATCTAGATTTGTAGGATTCTGGCTAAGTCAGTGTGTGTGTGTTGTACCTAATTTCTCTTGTGCCAAGAGCCATGTGATGTGAGAGAGACAATTCAACATTGTCTCATTCATAGAAAATATCAGAGTACTATAATGTATTTTAAAATTTTTAATTGCTTTAAGTTGTTAAAGTTTATTTTAATAGATTCTGCCCTGAGATCTTCCGAGATAGGATATAAATACTTGGATTTTTTTAAAAATCTGGTGTTACGTCAGTGACTTCCAAGTTTGCATGCACCAGTTCATTTCCTGGCTTCATATTCAGCAACAAACATAATTTCCAGTCAGCATACTATGTTCTGTTCTTGGTCTTTAAGCTAGAATTGGAAACCGTAATCAAGCCCTGATCTCCAATTAGGATTTGGAGAACAAAGATAAACCATATTTTGTCTGGTTAGAAATAATAACATACTTTGGGGCAAAACAGATGGGCAGGAAAAAGTGGCTTGAAGCTGCCTTTTTAAAAGCCACATTGAAACCCCACCAACCACACCACCAGCTCCCAAGGCAGCTGGAGTGCTCATGTCATGACCACATGACATGGCTTCAAGCCAGGAAGAAGCGGGAAAAAGCTGCTTCATTTTTAAACAGCTTTTCTCTGCATAAGGACACTTTTCTGCTGGCTTCAAAGCATGTGTTATCTAAATACCACACCTTCAAGCCAGCCTGAAAGCACCTCGTTTTGACTGTCTGTTTAGCCCCTAAGATTAGGAGAAGGGAAACGCAGGGATCTTGTGTCCTCCCTAGCGATAGTTAGATGTTACATGGGATATTGAACAATTGTGTAGCTGGCAGGGGGTCAAGGTTAAAGAAGTACACACCAGGTTTTTGTTTTTTTCTTTCTTCTCCTTATGCCAAAGGAGGAGATTTTAAAAGCTGTGTTTCTTCTTCCTTTGTTACTTACTGTACGTGTACCGTAGGAAGAAAAAACCTAGTGGGAGATGTAGGACTCATTAATGTTCACACGAAAGAAAACTATTGATGAAAGGAGTACAGTCCCAATGGGGCCGTAGAGCAATGGTTGCTAAATTTATAACAGCTTGTCATCTCTTGGCAGTCAACATGTACATGTCCTAAAGAATGGAGTGCTTGAAAAAAAATAGAATTCCATGACCAGAACATCATGCCATCAGTGAAGTTTGTCTGTCTATATTTTGTATATTATAGAAACATAATATTCTAGGTGCTTATGGCTGCTTATACTTTTTATATAAATCTATATTCCTCTTAGGCCCATCTCTTGTATCAGCTTCTTTTTTTATGATGTGTTAGGCCATAGATACATCATGAGAGCTGCGTGAAAAGGATGGGGAGAAGATGCTGTCACTTATTAAGAGTCAAGGCTATTATTTAAGTGACTTTTTAGCCCTTTCTAAGTGTTCAAACACTTACTTGTAATAATTCAGAAAATTATCAGACTTGAGCTGCATCCTTATGATAACATAGTCATGTAGTTATTTCTGCAAATGGTGTGTGGGAATCAGAAAGAACAGCAATTAATAGTGCTGAGATGCTGTAGTGCTTTTTATAAAAGCAAGTATGTTCAGCAACATTTTATTGAACTGAGAGACTGTATTAGTGTTTGTCTTTTTTCATTTTAAAAGGGGAGGCTGTGGGATTTCTTCATTTTGTTGGAGCAATGGAGTCAGGTGATCTTCTATTGTAATAGTCATCCTGAGGCTTCTAGTTCTGACCTTTCATAAAAGCTGAGAATTTTTTAAAAACCAAACAGGAAGAACCCCAATATCATATATCTATGTAGAATATAACTCCAGATTTAGCATATGTATGCTTTGCCTTTAGAAAAGCTAAAAGGGTACAAAAGCCAACATGGTGTGGTGCTTTGAGCATAGGACTACGACTCTGGAGACCAGGGTTCAAATTCCCATTTGGCCATGGAAATCCACTGGGTGACCTTGGGCAAGTCACACACTCTCAGTCTCAGAGGAAGGCAAAGGCAAACCTTTGTCTGAACCCATCTTGCCATGAAAACTCTGCGATAGGGTTGTTATAAGTCAAAAATGACACAAAGGCACATGACAACAACAATACTCTGTCAGAGGCATTCCTTACTGGATTTTTTAAATCTATGCATTTTGCTCTTACAAGCATGTACTAAAAAGATGTATGTCATCAAAGTCATTTGTCCCTGCTCAAAAATCTAGTGCCTGTTAAAGAACTCCATGTCCAGACTCATGACTTGCTGAAGTAGGGTATGTTGAATGTGATTCAAAAATATATTAACTGAGTTTTCATTCCAGCTCAGAGCTGTTTTTCTGCAACAGCTGATTTTGCTGACAAGTCCACAAAGCTTTTCAGTTATACCGTCTTTAGTGCTGCTAGTAATATGGCAATCTGGTATGAGTAGCTGTCTGCAAATGAGTGATGGATGAACTGGGCTTGTCTCAGTTTCCACTAATTTTCCTTCTAACTTCTTCAAATAACCCTAGAGTTTCTTTGAACATTTACAAGGGATATTTAAAATTAAGTAAATTTAAATTTGAACTTTTTGTGTCCCCCCCCCCCCCAAATTTCCCTGGGAATAAGGCAGGGACAAAGGCAGTGAATATAACAAGAGTAAGTGTTCCCGTTCACCCTTTTCTCTTGGAGATCTCATGTCTCTCTCTCTCTCTCTCTCTCTCGCTCTGTCTCTCTTCCCCTATTTATAGCACCTAGAATATTACAGTGATAACAGTTGAGGCAGAAAAAATATCTTAATTCTCCAGGATTCCTAAGGCTGTAATAATGTAGCTGTTGTGCTTTATTAGATGCCAGTATTCTAGAAGAAAGAAGGAGGGAGAATGTGCTGACACAAAAAGTGACCCTTCTGGTGACAAGTAATTTTGGAAGAAGGGGAAAGTGGGAGGGAATGTGGAAAGTAGGACCAGTTGGCAGAAGCAGTAGTGAAGGGAAAACCCGAGTACAACACAGTGCAAACTGACTGCCAAATTTGGAAAAATTAAGGCTGGCTTCATGTTGAGATTAAGCTCTTTCAATCCTGGAAATTCATATTTGGAAATCCTCAGTTTCAGACTTCGTCTCTAGTCCACATGAAAGGATCTGGCAGCTCATTTTAGGAAGGTGATACCTGCTTTATAGAGAGTGACTATGGCCTGATACAGATGGCCCAAAAGGGCCATCTGTACGGCGCAATTAGGGTTAGGGAGGGTGCAGCATTCACACCCTCCCTAACCCTAACACTTATGGACATCGCCATTTTAAAACGGCAGCCTCCATACAGGCACACCACAAAAATGTCATGGCGCATGCAGCATTTACATAATGCTGCACACGCCTGACATAATGGTGCTGTGGGAGGGCGCCTAGGGCGCCCTTTCCACGGCGCCAAAAGGAGCTGTGCAACAGAGCTCCTTTTTTGCGCCTGGTCCTTGGCAAGGCCTTTAAACGGCCGCGCCAAAGACCCCGAGGGAATAGGGGCCGCAGTGGCGGCCCTTTTCTTCCCTCTGCAGCACAGCCTGCAGAAGCAGTGAAATGGGGCCTCTGGGGTTGCCGGTGAGGCAGCCTTGGCCCCATCTCGCCGCTTCTTGGGGTGAGTACAGACCATCCCTTTTGGGTGGTCTGTACCGCCCCACAATCTTGATCAAGATTGCATAAAGCAAACAAATGACTGAGCATGTATACAGCTGTGGAATATGCTCAGTAGAGTATGGAGATTGTGGAGGAATAAAGGGAGAGAATAAATAACTTCTATTTCCATCATAAGCAAGAAGAAGTGACAGACTTAAGGTTGTTAGCAATAGCTGGCATCAAACCTCTAACAAATGACTGAATTACAAAGCCAGGATTTTCCCACTTGAAGGCCATATAAGACTGTTGCTTTTTAAAAAATCAGAATGAGAAGAGATTCCTTGCTTAAGAACAAACCTGAAGAATGAAAGCTGTATGCTGATCAAAATGCCCTTGGAATTTAATGAATTCTTAAGGAAGAAGGGATGTGACCAATAGGAACAAGATTTTGTCTCCCAGCACATTTTTGAAAAAAGTTACACTTGCTATTTTCTGAACTTATTGTTAAAACCTCTCAGTGTTCAGTTTGCCAGAAAGGAGCTGGAATTGGAAGAATGAATGCTTATTGTCCTCTCACTAGCAGAACAACAAATCTGGGGGTCAGCATTTAAAGAGCCCAAGGGTCCACTTCTAAATCTCCCATTAGCTGATTACCGAAAACCAGGGCTGAAGACTGCTAACAACAAGGCCTTGAAAAGGGCATTGTAAATAGCCCCCATTCCTCGTCATCCTGTGCCCCAAATTAAAATCCTCAAGATGTCTCCAAGTCCCACATATGTTGACATACGTATTTTCTTTTTTGGGTGGAAAAAGGACGCAACAATGTCTTGTCAGAGAGCAGTGCTGCTGCCCTTTGTTTGCCAAACAGATTAATGTCTGTTGCATTCTATAATCACAAAGAATGCATAAAATCTGATGGTATTGTAAAATTATCACCAACGCTAATAATTTAATTTGATTGATTAACAAGTGAACTTGATGTTAATGAACTTATTATTTGAAACTTTTATTTTGGACCAGATCAAAACTTGATTTGGGATTTACAGAAGAATGACAAGTGATCTCTCTCACTCGCTCTCTCTCTTTTTCATTTTAAAGTTACTTTTCTCCAACCTAGGAATTGTTCACCTTAACTGTTCGCTTTGTATTCAGAAATAGTTAGAGCAGGTTTAGCCATGGAAGAAGAAAGAGTGAAGGTTAGAGGAAGGAACGTCAACAATCTAAGATATGCAGATGACACCATAGTGCGAGTGGAAAGCATCCCAGACTTGGAACAATCACGAAAGAAAGCACAAAGGCAGGCCTAATGTTAAACTTAAACAAAACAAAAATAATGACCATGGAGGATTTACATAAATTCAATCTAGATAATGAGGAATCAAAATAGCTAAAGATTTCCCATACCTTGGATCAAACAATGATCAGAAGAGAGACTGCAGTCAATATATCAAAAGAAGATTAGGAATGGGAAGGGCAGCTATAAAAGAACTAGACAAAATCCTAGCTGAACACTAAAGTTAGAATCATCCAAGCCATTGTATTGCCCATCACCATGTATAGATGTGACAACTGTACAGTGAAGAAAACAGATAGGAAGAAAATTAATTCATTTGAGATGTGCTGCTGAAGAAGAGTGCTGAGGATACAGTGAGTGGCCAAAAAGACAAACAATTAGGTCATAGAACAAATCAAGCCAGAATTCTCTCTGGAAGGCAAGAAGACCAAACTGAGACTATTGTAATACGGCCATATCATAAGAAGGCACAACTCATTAGAAAAGACAATGATGCTGGGAAGGAAGTAGAAAGAGAGGAAAATTACATGCCAGATGGATACACTCAATCAGGGAGACCACGGACCTGAGAGGAGAGATAGAGGATAGTGGGGCTTGGAGATACCTCATTCACAGGGTCGCCATGTGTCTAGGTAGCTAACAACAAATTTCTCTGTCTAAGCATTGCTTAGATAACCTCTATCTAAGCCTTGATGTACATCCCAAACCTGTGCCATATGGATTGAGAAGAGTGCTGAAACCTCTCAACTGCTTCAAACCTCTTAACCATGCTTAAGAAAAACAAATATGTCTTAAGTGCCTGAAGAGATTCAAAAAGCAAGTTCCCAAATCTCATAATCGGTATTATTATTTATTTTACTTTGTATGATTTCGATGCCACCACATCTAGGATGAGGCTAATGTAGAAGAGTTGAGTTTTTCAGGCTTGGGTTAGCGCATTCTAGACCCAGCCTAATTATTAAATGCGGTTAGATGATTGCGTTAATTGTCCACTTGAATTTTTCTTAACCTATTCTTTGTGTCATCAGGTTACACTTCTTTCATTCTGGTCATGGAACAATAATAAAATCTAGATTAATTCTTGAACACAAGGGAATGTAGGAGACCATCTTAACAATTCCCATCTAAACTATAAGAGCTGACGACTACAATTACACTCCTTTTGCCTCTTCATGGGTGAGGAAGAAAGTGCCATCTGTTTTGCCCTGAGCTCGTCAGTTCTTGTTAATTGAGAGATGTCTTATTTAGACTGCTGTGCTAGTATCTTGTTCTTCTCAAGGTAAAGAATTGCCAGCTATTTTTTTGCACATGCCATTTCCCCTGCTGAATTCTAGCCAACTTAGGTGTCAGCTGGAAAGTAAGAACCTAAAAAGAATCATGCTGGATCAAACCAGAGACCTTTCTGATTCAGCATTCTGCTCTTACAGTGATAAACCAGATGCCTATAGGAAGCCCACAAATGGGACATGAATGTGATAGCAACCCCTTACACAAATACACACACACAGTTGTGTTCCTCAGCAACTGGTAATAAGAAACATGCTGTCCCCAGTATTGGAGGTAATGTAGTAAAAGTGAGCAGTAGCCACCTAAACCCTTATTTTCATCGAATATGTTTCCTTTTAAAGCTGTTCAAGTTAGTAGCCATCCCTACAGCCTGAGGGAGTAAAATCTATAAACATCTGAAAAAGCACTTCCTTTTGTCTGCTCTGAATATCCTGTCATTCAACTCTACAGCACAAGCCTGGGTTCTACTATTATGACAGAGAAGGAAAGCCATCTCTCTACAGACATTTTTCAGACCATTCATATTTTTACATACTTTTATCATATCCATCTCAAACATGCCTTTAGGCTAAAAAAGAAATTGTAACTTAGACATTGCAACCTTTCCTTAAGAGTGTTGCTCCAATCTTTTGGTCATTTTTATTGTCTTTTTGTGCACCATTTCCTGTTTTGTAGTGTCCACTTTGAGATTCGGTGACCAAAACTGTGCACACTATTCTAACTGTGTACACTCTATTTGTGTTCACACTAATATATGAGTGACATTGTCTTTAATTCAAAGGATTCTGTGCAAAAAATGGGTTTATCCTTTCACTAGCAGAGGAGAGCCAAGACAGCTTGGTGATTAAAATTACAGAGATAATTTTAATAATAATTATTATTAATAAATAATAATTTTTATTTATAGCCCGCCCCTCTGAGCAAGCAATCAGGGTGGGGTACAACATGTTTAAAACAGCAGAGAGTTAAAATAAACCAATCCCATCCCAACCTCCCCCCCCCTTAAAATGTGATTAAATTTACAATGAATTAAAACCAGGAACATGTAACAAAACAGTACTAAAATCCTAAAAATTCTAACATTAGTAGGGAAAGCTGGGCTCACTGGGAATAAAACCAAAGAGAGTTATAATCTTAAATTGGTAAATCCCAAATAATTGGAGCCGGGAGATATTAAGTACTGTCCGGGAAGGCCTGCCGGAAGAGATGTGTCTTTAATGCTTTTTTAAAGCTATCAACAGATATCATGAGACGCATCTCATCTGGCAGGTCATTCCACAGCCTGGGGGTGACAGTTGAAAAAGCTCTCTGGGAGGTCTGCGCCCGCCTGGTCTTCATAGGCTGTAGCAGGTTCTTCCCAGAGGATCAAAGGGGGGGGGGGTTCATACGGGAAGAGACGGTCCCAAAGATAGGATTGACCCAAGCCATGTTGGGCTTTAAAGATTAAAACCAACACCTTGTACTGTGCCCGGAAACTAATTGGCAGCCAGTGGAGGGATTTAAGCACTGGTGTAACGTGCTCTCTCCTAGATGTGCCAGCGACAAGCCTGGCTGCCATGTTTTGAACCAGTTGCAGTTTCCGGGTCAAGCACAATGGTAGCCCCATGTAGAGCGCGTTACAGAAGTCCAGACGTGAGGTTAACAGCGCATGCACCACAGTTTCTAGATCCCTCATGTCCAGGAAAGGGCACAGCTGGCGCATCAGCCGAAGCTGGTAGCAAGCACTCCTGACCGTCGCATTCACCTGACTAGTCATGTGAAGCGACGAGTCAAGAAGTACCCCCAGACTGTGAACAGAGTCCTTCGAGGAGAGTGTGACTCCATCGAGGACTGGGGATTGTATTCCCAATCCGGGTTTCGGGCCTGTAACTGTAAGTACCTCTGTTTTGTCTGGATTGAGCTTCAATTTGTTTTCCCTCATCCAATCCATTACCAACGCAAGACAGTCATTGAGAGGAGAGAAAGTCTGAGATGACACAGGTTCAAATCCCTATAATGCCATGAAGCATACTGTGTAACACTGGACCACACACTGTTGTTGTTAACTTCCCTCGATTCAACTCTAACTCATAGTAACCCTGTGGATGAGACATCTCCAAGCCCTCCTAAACTGCTCTGCTTAGATCCTGCATGTTCATTTCAGTGACCTCCCTAATAGAGTCTATCCATCTGACATGCTGTCTTCCTCTCTTTCTACTACCCTCCACCTTTCCCAGCATTATTGTCTTTTCTAGGGATCTGTGCTTTCTCATGATGTGGCCAAAGTACAACAGCCTCCATTTGGTCATTTTGGCTTCTAAAGAGATTTCAGACTTGGTCTGCTGAACCCATTTGTTTGTTTTGCTGACCATGCTATCCTCAGCATTCTTCTCCAGCACCACATGTCAAATAAATTGATTTTCTTTCTATCTGCTTTCTTTACTGTCCACCTCTCACATCCTTACAGGTTGATGGGACCACACATTACCTTTCAGTTTAACCTACCTGACAGTGTTGTTGAGGGGGGGGGGGGGAATGGGAAGGGACACACGCACTGTCTTAAATGCAAGGGAGGGAAGAAAGGATAAAAAGACCTCACTGCCATGCATGGAACAAACTGCTGGTGGTGGTTCAAAATTCAGTATGAACAGACATTAGTGGAAGCAATTCAGTGTTAAGTCTTGGTAGAAGGTCTTCTCTGTTTTGGAATGTCCTCTTCTTGGAGACATGATTGACCTCAATGTTACATTCCAACACCACAGCTTTGTTTAAATCTGTATTTGACATGGTTTTACAGTTGTTTTGTTATTTTCTTTATATGCTTTTAAGTTCTTATATTATTTCCTCCTATTATTCTACATTTTTAAAATGTTCTAAATTATTTTGAATTTTTTTTACCTCTACCCCACCCTGATGAGATCTTGTGACAGTATATAAGTATTTCAATAAATAAGATAAAACTAATATGGAGGCCAACATCAGTGGGAGCAAACAGACAATAAGTCACCCCTGTGTGGGGACTGCTTTAAATGTCACCCTATCTAGTAGCTGTTTTGCCATCAGTGGCTCCCACATGAATGGAATAATGTCTAAATGACTCAGCTAAGTGGGTGGTGGTCAATCATGCAAGTCCTTCCCATTTGTACATAATACCGGGGATATTTGATTGCACAGGGTTTTACTTCCCTGACAAACTTCATCTGTGACATTTTTCACAAAAGGAAATTGAGAGGAAGGCAAATGTCATTCCCAGAGACGAGCTACTGGATTAGAACATAGGAGCAACATTGGCTTGTTTTAGGCCATTTTTGTATACTGATGCTCCAGGATATTTATCTCCAAGACTAGAGATCTTAAGCAAACAAAGGTTTAAAACTAATATATAATGTATGGGAATGGCTGTGGCGAGAGAGTGATGGAAGGCTATAATCAGCAAATGATTTTTTTTTCCCCTGGGAAAGCAGCTCAGATTGAGGGGGAGGATGTGTCAGAGATTAGTTGCTTCTTGTGAGATGGATGATTATTCAGACAGCTAATGGGAGAGATGTGACCTTGCATAAGCTGCCTTCCGGTGGTATTAGGAAGGTGTTGAAATAATCAAGGTTCTTCCAAGTTATTTACAAAGAAATTAATTAATCAGAGCAAATTGTAACCAAGCAGTTTTTGTTTGCCTGGGTTATACACTTCAGGGACCTTATATAATATTCCATTCTCAAAGTAATATTGTTAAAAAAAAACCTCCTCTACAGATGGATGGGAGAGGGAAGAAGGCAGACAGAGAGGGTGTCATGCTTATTGCTTATGGCTTATTGTGTCAATTTTTCAGTAAGAAATATCTTGGCTAAGCTTGCCAATTCCCTAAATGTGTTTTTAGCCTGATTTAGCTCTCAAGCAATTCAAAATAATCTGCAGCAGTGTCTATTTGCTTATGTGTTTAAGGTATACAGTTTTTCCTCTCCCTAGGACTCTGTAGTACATTACAGGTCATGTGTCTGCTTAAAAGACATGGAATCACATGCCAGTGTGGTGGTGAATCCCTGATGCCTACTGATTCACTCATTCAAGGTGATGGCAGAGGGTCTTATCTTCCAATTTTGGCAAGTAGTAGTGTTCTACCTTCTTATTCCATCTCTTCATCCAAGGATTTCTGTTTTAAACAGCTGCATTGTCATGTCATCTCCTTTCAGCTACTGTGTTTTCCCGAAAATAAGACAGTGTCTTATGTTAATTTTTGCTCCCAAAGATGCGCTAGGTCTTATTTTCAGGGGATGTCTTATTTTTCCATGAAGAAGAATTCACATTTATTGTTGAACAAAAAATGAATATTTACTATATATTGTATATATATTTATGTACAAAAACTTTGCTAGGTCTTACTTTCAGGGGAGGTCTTATTTTTGGGGGATGTCTTATTTTCGGGGAAACTGAGTAGGTAAATTATTTGCTCTGTTCAGAACACAAATTCAGCTACCTTTATCTCTTGTGTTTCTTTCTCATATTCATTTTTTCTCTTCTGCTGTGTGATATGGAGTCAGAAATAACCGAATCCAAAGCTATCAGGAATATGCAGTCCCAGTGGTGTTTCAGTTGCACATCAGAGACTTTGGTATTGGTTTTGTCTGTTGCATGGTCATGTTGTCAACAAAACGTGCAAAATGATTTACTTTGCCTATTCATGAAACCTACTAGGTAAGTCACTCCTCCCTATCTAGGTGAGAGACTTCTAAAGAAGATTTTGCAGGTCCTGTTGTACCAGTGAATGGAACTTTCCACTCTATAACTTTGATTGTTGACCTCTGGAGGTCAGCACATACCTCTTTTCAGTTGGGTCATTTACCATTCTTCTGTTTTTTAAAACTTCTGTCCTCATTAAGCCATTTTGTATTTCATTTACAGATTCACACACACCCTTCCATTGATTACTTTAGACAAAAGAAACAGGCTTTCAAAAGGAAGGGCAGATAAAATTATCACTTGTGTGTAGATACTAATAAACAATTCTGCCATCACTTGTAAAGGGTACCCCCAATATCTTTATATAATAGCAATCTAATTTTTTCTGTTACGTAAGGGATAGCATGTTGGCCTATGCAAGTTCTGTCCTCCAACTTAGGCACTTGCCTTTTGAACTGTCAAATCCCAGGGAAACCTGGAATGCATTACAAATGCCTGCAAAATTAATTTGAGGTAAGAGAGAGAGACTGAAATATATAAAATCAATAAAAGATAGGATAGTGGTTTTTCTGGTAGTAGGACTTGAGGAAAAAGTGAGTTGGAAGCCTGCTACTTGCACTAGTTACATCTTTTCTTAGGACCAGACTATGTTCAAACAGATGAATCTGAAGTTCAACAATTCTGAATTTTTGTCCATCTTTTCTCTTCTCTGAATTGCAAACCCACCCACCCCAAAGCTGTCCCCTCCATGTAACTCAAACTTGGAGTTCCAAAATCATGACATGGCAGATACTAATCTTGTGGTCTCTTTGCTAAAGTAGCTTGTTCCAGTCTGACCCTTGCAGGAACACACTTGTAGGAAATATTTTTCATCCTCCTACTTCACTTTTTCAGAAGTCAGCATAAAGTGAATAGCTAGCATAGTCCATGCCAGCTTCAGCAGTGCTTTTACAGTCTACTTGTAGTACAGTAAGCCAAATACTGGTACTTTTAATTATTTTAAGTGTTATTTCATTTTATTTTAGCAATTATCAGAAAAAGAGGGTGACAGTGAATGGCTTTTTTCCTGTGAGTATCATTTCTAGGAGCTGAGAGGCTTAGTGGATTAATCTTCCTTTGGGGACTGTGAATCATGTTGAAGTGTAGGACAGGATTATTATTAAGACTGAGGCTCTCTGTCAGCTTGCAGATGGAAATTGGTCCTTCTTCATCAAGGCAAGACGAGGGATGGTCTGCAGCCTGCCTGGCCTTCAGGGCAGCAATGTGACATGTCTTGTTCCTAGTAATACTCCAGTGGCAAAGGTGGACATATTTCCATTCTGCACCATTCCCCTCAGTCAGATTTTGCACTGTCAGCCCTACTAAAGGATTTTAAATCATCTATTATATTCCCCCTCCAAAAAAATAACTACACAGCCTTCTTGGATTTTCTGTATTCTGTTTGGTTGGAGGAATGCAATCTGTCATTTCATAGAAGGTCTGCTATATTTCTGTCACAATCTTGGGCTTTTTTCCTTGAAAGCCATGGCTATAAGGTGTTTTTTCAGGTTCAGGTATAGTATGATTTGGGATTTCCAGTCCATACAAGCCATGTGGCAGTCACTTATGTTGATGCATTTTATGGATAATATGACTCTCAGTGTCTAATAACCATGGTGCCTATATTTAATCCTAGTACCAGGGACAGCATGTATCTCAGTAACAGTGGATGGAGAACACATCTGGTTTAGTACTGAATGTAAACACAGTGAATATGAAGTCCAGGCCCACAGCATGACAGTCCCTAGAGCAACATCCTCCAAGGCTTCTGAGTGTGTGTGCAGGTCCATATGTGTGCATGTATGTAGCTATAGCCAAATATTACAGCAGAGGTAACTCATGACAATGAGTTATTCCAGGAAAGATCCATTTCTTCTCCACCCACTGTTAAAATTTACAACTGAATTCTGAGAGGACAGTCAAGGGGATCCAAATGGGATGGCAGATGACATTGCAGTCCATGCCAGTGAAAAAGCCCTGGCACATGTGTGGTCATAGTCCAGTCCCTGCACCCCACTTTTTTGGTTGCAGATGCCTCCCCGACTAGTCCCTCAACCTCCCCAATACTAGACTTTGCCCCCAAAGTATACAGAAAGCCCTCTCAATGCATGAAAACCTTGAAAAATATCCTGCCTCACACTCAGAAGCACCCAAAATGCATACTGTCTCTGAATACAGTATGCCAAGGGATCTTGTAGCATTTTTTGAGACTAACTGAAATAAAGTTGTTGGTAACGTGCATCTGAGGAAGTAGACTGAAGTCTACGAAAGCCCATCCTACCAACAACTTTATTTCATTTAGTCTCAAAGGTGCTAAAGATCCCTTGGCATACTGGTTTTCCAGACTAACACAGACTAACCTTTGAATTCTACATCTGAATACTTCAATTTTCCTCTGTAGTCCTTCTCAAAATGATGAAGAAGTGATGCAATGTCACTTCCTGATACCATGTTGAGAATGAGGATTTGAACTGTGAGAGCATGCAGCCTGCAAGAGGAGGGCCTGGGGAAAAGTTGCCCTGACTTCCATGCATTTGCTCCCTCCTGGCTTCAGTCCTGCAAGCCCTAACTCCCCACCACACTGGTAGTAAAGCATCAAATGATCGACAGAGAGCATTCAGTGCCCTCCACCCCACACCCTTAAAGAAAGCTTTAGTCTTCTTCTGCCTTAAAGTGGGTGAAGTTTTTTTCCCTATCATTTCATCTCCATGCCAGTTTCATTTGCTCAGGTTTTCCATAAAACGTCTGGCATCTCTGGCATGAAGAAATTACTAACTTGGCATAGTTTAAGAAGGTTCAGGCACAACCATTAGTTTTTCAACTTTTAAATCTGTGCTTTGGAACATAGCCACAAGTCATAAAATGGCTAGTGTGTTAGTCATTACTTCTCAGATAATGGCACAACTTTCTGAACATGCAAGCACATGAGCTGAAAAGAGAGAGTTCAGGAAAAGATAGTAGTGAGATTTATAAAGCTTGGCAGATGGGAAATTTAATACAGTGGAAAGTTCCTAATAAATAATGTGGATTGCCTAGAAATTGGAAAATAGAAAGGATGTGAAGGTTCCAGTAATGGTTTGTTCATAAAACACCAGCTGGAAGGATGACAATTATTTATAGGTATCAGTCTGTAATTGTTTTTATGTATTTATTTTTGGAATAAAATGTGTGACAGTGTGTGGGGTTTGTATTTTCACACAGACATGGCAGCAAGTGCTGTGCAGTTTTTGTGCTTCCAAAAAGATTTCCCTAACAAACTGTCCAGATGTCCAATTTTCTGATCTTTTTTCTTTGCAATTGGAATATCTTGTGGCCAGATTGAATGAGACATTAAATACAATTAAGGCGCAGGTTTATATTTCTAAAAAGCAAATAGCACCACCAGGTGTGGAGGATCCTGTTCATTACTCCTCCTCCCTTGCTGCAGAATCACAGCAGGGGAGATAAGGGTTAAATTCCCCTTTCATATTTCCAGTGATCCCAGTAATGATCAGCCTCACCAACTGCTGCAATTTGCAGTTTTTAAACATTTAATGCCCTGTAAAAATTCCAAATTAAAGATTTTAGAATTTGGACCTTGCTCATTGGAAGATACCATAATGCTGTAGATATTATTACAGAGCTTGGAGTTTTCTTTTTGAGATGGAATTGGTTACAATCCTTGTTACTCTGATCACCTACTTGTTACTGTTACTGTAGTCCAGAAAGTAACCCACTGAATTATTCTTTACTAACAAGCAGTGTTTTCTACACAGAAATTATATTTCTATTCATAAATACAGTGTTCTTTGCAGAAGATGCTGCTTCCTCAACACACAGTGCTGTTTTCTGCAGAAAAATATCTCAAACTAATTTTGCACAGAATAAGTCTCAAAGTGTGAATAGTCTTCAAAAAGGGAAAAAAAGAGGATCCCAACAATTATCGTCCAGTTAGTCTGACATCAATTCCAGGAAAGGTGCTAGAGCAGATCATTAAGCAGAGAGTCTGCGAACATTTAGAAGCCAATGCCATAATCACAAAAAGCCAACATGGGTTTCAGAAAAAGAAGTCATGCCAAACGAACCTGATCTCTTTTTTTGATAAAATTACCAGCTTGGTAGATGAAGGGAATGCTGTGGATATAGTATACCTCGATTTCAGTAAGGCCTTTGACAAGGTTCCCCATGACATTCTTGCAAACAAGCTTGAAGAATGTGGGATAGACAAGTTAACTGTTACATGGATTTGTAATTGGTTGACTGGCCGAACTCAAAGGGTGCTCAACAATGGCTCCTTTTCATCCTGGAGAGAAGTGACCAGTGGGGTCCCACAGGGTTCTGTCCTGGGCCCAGTGCTATTCAACATCTTTATTAACGATTTGGATGACAGAATTGGGGGCATACTTATCAAATTTGCAGATGACACTAAACTGGGAGGAGTAGCTAATACCCCAGAGGACAGGATCAAAATTCAAAATGACCTGAATAGACTAGAAAGCTGGGCCAGTGCTAACAAAATGAAATTCAATACGGAGAAATGTAAGGTTCTGCACTTAGGGCGGAAAAATGAAATGCACAGATATAGGATGGGGGACACCTGGCTGAACGAGACCACATGTGAAAGGGATCTAGGAGTCCAAGTAGACCATAAGCTGAACATGAGTCAACAGTGTGATGCGGCAGCTAAAAAAGCCAATGCAATTTTAGGCTGCATCAATAGAAGTATAGTTTCTAGATCAAGGGAAGTTATAGTGCCACTCTATTCTGCTTTGGTCAGGCCCCACCTGGAATATTGTGTCCAGTTCTGGGCACCACAATTCAAAAAGGACGTGGAGAAACTGGAGCAGGTCCAAAGGAGGGCAACTAAGATGGTGAAGGGTCTGGAAACCTTGCCCTATGAAGAACGCCTTAGGGAGCTGGGGATGTTTAGCCTGGAGAAGAGAAGGTTAAGAGGTGATATGATAGCCCTGTTTAAATATTTGAAGGGATGTCATATTGAGGAGGGAGCAAGCTTGTTTTCTGCTGCTGCAGAGACTAGAACGCGGAACAATGGATGCAAACTGCAGGAAAAGAGATTCCACCTCAACATTAGGAGGAACTTCCTGACAGTAAGGGCTGTTCGACAGTGGAACGCACTCCCTCGGAGTGTAGTGGAGTCTCCTTCCTTAGGGGTCTTTAAGCAGAGGCTGGATGGCCATCTGTCAGGGATGCTTTGACTTGGAGTTCCTGCATGGCAGGGGGTTGGACTGGATGGCCCTTGTGGTCTCTTCCAACTCTATGATTCTATGATTCTATGATTCGGAAATAGCCCAGTTTTTGAAGACTTCTTGCAGCAGGAAGAAAATTGCTGAAATTAGTCATTGCCTCCTCCTTCAAAAATAAAATTAGCAGAGAATTAGATCCGAAGCTCTGATTGCCAGGGAGTACAGGTGAAGCTAGAAGGTACTAAAATGAAGCAGATAAAAGGAGAGTATGTGTTCTGATGCCAAAGGCTCCCAAGTTCATTTGCAGCATCTCCAGATAAAAGCATCAGGTGAAATACGGGTATTATAACCTGCCTTGAATCCCATTGTGAGAGAAAGTTGGGATTTGAATCTTTAACATAAATAAATAAATAAATAAATAAAAATTATGTCAAGATCTCTGAATTGCCATGGCACTGGACTGGTTCTGGTCTTATGAGACGTAGTGGCCAAATGATCTGACTTAGTATGAAGTTCTGAAGGACTCCAAATCTCCATAAAGTTCTAGAGTAGACATGGGCATTGCCTAACAAAAATCACAGAGCTGTCTATTTTGAGTCTGAGGAAACTGTCCCTGAAATTCAAAACCTCTGGCTGCTCTTCTGGCTGCTTAAGGAGTAAGTCTGGAATTTGTATCTCAACAACAGTGGTAGTCTGGTGAATTTGGAGTACACAGGGCAGGAAGAGGACAGCTCAGACTTGTTTTTACAGTTAGTAAGCAACAGTCATCTTTTGTGTCTAGAATGTCAAAAGTGAGAAGCCTGGCACCAAAGAAAGGCAGTAAACTATTATACAGAAAGAGAGAAATTAGGAACAGCCTCAGGCAGAATATAAGGGAAAGAATCAATCTGCCACCATGCCATCTTTGTTTAATTTTTAATAGGTAAGCCAGTGGCTAAGAGTGGTATACATAACTAAGATATATTCATAGATGTGTTTACAGATAATAAAATAGTGCATTATCAAAATAGAAGTGGTGCAAATGTAACATAAGTGCCAAAATTCCAAAATGACCAGTTTTATCTTAAAATTTGAGCAATGCAAAGCTTGGAGAGATTGTTTTTTTCAGGGGGGGGTACAATTTCGCAAATATCTCTACCAGATGAGTCAGTGGCCATGCTGGCTGGGGGTTGTGGGAGCTATAGGCCAAAAAATTAACTTTAGGAGATACGTAAACTATTCTGAGAGACCTTATATCTGTCAAGTGTTGTATAAATGTTTTTTAAAGAAAATACAGACCAAAACTGGTTCTTATTGCAATAACCAGATTGTGCATCAGTCTGGAATCTCATAGATGAGACAGTTGAAGTGGCAGAGAGAAAGAGAGACACACACATAAAGATCATCACATCTGTCAGTTCCAAAGTGTTTCATAGTTTGCAGATTACCTCCAGACACTTATGGGATCCAACTGGCTGGAGTAGGTCTCTCTGTAGACCATTCTAACTAGCATGCCAGCCCACAAAGTTAGTACTGTTGGCTACCTTACCTGTAAGAAGGCAAGGATCCAATGCTGCCAGTAATGTTTATACACTCTCAGTAAACAGGGACTTATTTCCAGGTCAGCACAGAGCTTTAAATCCAATGCATGTTTCTTCGTGTGTGGTGGTCAGAAAATTAATCTGGTATAATCCCAGAGATTTATAATGTTCTAGACCAATCCTGAGGCAAGGGTATTGGTGTGCATGTTGAAATCACTCCAAGGAATAAATCAGAGCTACTCCAGTCCCTAAGGACAACTCTGATAGCTTGTTCAAGGAATTTGAAAACCTGTAGAGTGAGAAAGCTATTGTATATCCCAGGGCCCCATGTGGACATGTACCAAATTAGATAGGGCCTGTCCTGTAGTCAGTGCCGCTAAATATCCACAAGACCCATGGTCCATATTGAAAGCTCAGTAGGGTCAGCACTGGTTAGTACTTGGATGGAAGACTGCCAACAAATACCCATTGCTATAGACTCTATTTCAGAGGAAGGAACTGGCCAAACCATGTCTGAGTATTCCTTGATAAGAATACCCTGTGAAATTAATAGGTTCACCATACACTAAACATGAAGATGCATACATTTCGTGTGCTGTAGGACTCCTAAAGACTCAAGTGTTTTTACACATGAGACTTTCACACATATACACACACCCCAAGCTTAGGGTAGAACTGTTCTAACTTCCTAGCCAGTATTCAGGACAGACATTGGCACAGATGCCTCTCTGCCTGGTCTTGCTAATGCCTTCAGTAGCTTTGCAGCTTTATCCTGGATGAAATCCCATATGCAAGAGGTCTTACTAATCTGGCTTTGTTTAACCAAGGCAGGGGTGTCTGTTTGTGTATTTATTTATTTGCTAATTTGCAAAGTCTGCTCCTAGACAGGAAGGATAGTTTGAAGTTAAATTACATTTTGAGGACTGTGTTGCCAGATGTAAACTTTCTTCTTTCCTAGGGAATAGACCAGGATGATAAACCTGCGAGCATGTCATGGAGAAAGCTTGGGTATTATTTGCATTACAGTTCTGTATTAGTAATACAGACTGAAATCTTCCAGTCACATTGCCTTGGCTGTATCAAACAAAAGCAGATTTCCCCCACCCCCGAACTATGGCTCGGAGATGGACATGGGAAGCAGCATGAAAAATAACAAACCCCACATACAATTGCAAACTCAGATAATCTCTTTAGTTTGGTTTACTCCACTAAGCACTAGTTCTTTCAGACCCCATTGAGAAACTGAGAAAGCACCCCTGGAGCTGTGCTACGGGAAACTCACTTTTCCTAACTTCCAGACTACATTTTGTTATTGTTTTTATTCTTTTCTGCTGTGCACCCCTCACCTCTACCATTGCCTCTTTCTCTCTCTTTTTTCTTTCCATGCAAACATTATGAAAGGCCCAAAAATGGATAAGTATCTGCTTCTAGGACATTTAAATGGGATGCCATGCAGAGAAACCCTCTAGGCAGCTGCTTTGGTTCCAGGCCAACCCTGCATTAGTCCTAGAGGGAATTAATTATAATACATTAATATATAATATGTGGCCATTATATCTGTAGCTATGTTGCCTTTCTTTAGTTATACAGTGAATGATTATTATGCTGTGCATTTGCAACATTTTCACCTAAGGTTCAACCAGAGCTATGAATGGTTAATTAACCTGAAAAATATTCTTGCCAAAAAAGCTTTAAAAATTAATATTATCTCCATTTGAAATTGCATGTTTCAGGACTGCAGGAATGGTCTTTTGAAACACACTCTTAAACTGGTGCCAGTCTCATTCCCTTAATATATTTTTCCTATTATCTGATTATAGTTTGCTCATCAATCTAACTTTGCAGTATATTGTCAACCCATAGGATTTAAGTAGATTTACTCAATTTAGGTTAATGGCTAGTGTCCCCTAGGTAAGGCCCCAAATCTCTATTTCTCATCCACAATTCCCACTTTCATTTTCAAGGAGATGGACTTGATGAGATTCTCCAGACACAAAAATGTTTTCAGCAATCAAGTCAAATATAGGGTTCCCAGATCTCAGGGCATGAACCCTCTTTTCCAGTCCTTACAGCATGGGGAGGAATCTTGGTGCAAGAATGATGCCTTAAATACTGGGTATACTGGGTATATAGTCATCCCTTCCAGTCTGCGGACTTGGAAATTCACCACCACTTCTGTGCCAGCAGTAGCTCCATGGACAGACCATCAGGGGGGGTCCTTCTCGTTGATCTCACAGACACTCCACTTTGAGGAAAAGCAGTGGTGCACCAGATGGCCTGTTGATGGAGCTTCTGCATGTATGGAAAGTTGGGACTTGGGACAGGCCAGCGCCACCATGCTAGGTTTGGCTCAGTAGGTGTTCTGCCATCATGGCCAATCTGAGGCCAGTTCCAGAGCATAATGCTCCAGACTGGCCCTGGACTTACAGACAGTACAGACAAGCCCCTAGTACTCCCTACACATTCTTACCTGATACATGCTCATTGCATATGGGTAACAGTGCAAATTAGGAATGCTCTCCTGTTGTGGATTATTTATTGGGGGCATGCAAGGCAATATTAACATTTAATAGAATTACATTTCTATACCACTTCTTAGTGAACTCAGCACTCTCTAAGCAGTTTACAATATGTAAGCCAATTGCCCCCAACAAGCTGGGTACTCACTTTATTGCTCTATGAAAGCATGGAAGCTGAGTCAATTTTTTTTCAATGTAATGGAAACGAATCATTTACATTCTTAGTTGGCAGATTTTTATTTTAAGCAATCTTTTTATGTATTAATTTACTTTTCTATGTTAAATTTTATACTGATGCTGGACTTTGACCGTAATAAAGAATTTCATTTCATTTCAACCTGGAGCCTTGGGATGAAACTCACAACTTTGTGGCTGCAGTACCAGCATTTAACTATTATCCTGCCAGGGCTCCAGAGCTGGAAGCAGAGCTCTGGTGCCACAACAAACTAGAAAACCCAGAATTCCATAGTATTGAGCCATGGCTATTAAAGTGGTGTCAAACTGGATTTTTTCTGCAGTATGGATGTAGTGTGTCTCGGTCATCAGCGGCGATGACAGATGTCATTTCTCCCCTTGAGACAGTAATGGCCTGGATGAGAGTAAAGAAGCTCAAGCTGAATCCAGACAAAATAGAGGTACTTACAGTAGGGGCTCCTAAACCAGGTATTTGGTTGCAGCCTGTAGTCCTGGAGGGGCTCACACTCTCCTCTAAGGACTGTGTTTATGGTTTGGCAGTTCTTCTTAACCTATTGCTTCAGAGGACAAATCAGGTGAATGTGACAGTCAAGAGCACCTGTTATCAGCTTCGGCTGATATGCCAACTGTGCCTTTTTCTGGAACCGGGAGACCTGGGAAGTGTAGTACATGCACTGGTAACCTCAAGACTTAATTTTTGCAATGCGCTTTACATGGGGCTACCCTTGTGCCTAGTCCGGAAACTACAATTGGTGCAGAATATGGCAGCCAGGCTGGTCACTGGAACAATTAGGAGTGACCATATAACACTATTTTTGAAGTCATTCCACTGGCTGCCTATAGGTTTCCAGGCGCAGTTATCACCTTTAAAGCCCTACATAGCCTGGGTCCAACTTATTTAAGGAATCACCTCCTTCCATACAATCTGCCTCATACACTCAGGTCCTCTGGGAGGAATTTATTGTAGCCCCTAAAGACCAGATTAGCAGCAGCCTCCCAGAAGACTTTTTTCACAACCGCTCCCAGCCTGTGGAACGGCCCGCTGGACAAGATCCATCAAATTACCAACCTGGACAACAGCTTCAAGAAAGCTGTCAAGACAGATCACTTCCCAGCAGGCCTTTCCAGATTAAAGTACTCGTCCGTACAGTGATCTCTCCCATATATGTTATGATTCTGCCCACTGTTACTAGATTTAATTTTTTTATGTAGTTTTAATTCTGATTGTTTAATTCTTTTTTAAGGGGGGATATGTTCATATGATTTTAAATGTTATACGCTGCTTTGATTTCACAAAAAGCAGGATATAAATAACAGTTTTATTTATTATAATATTACTTGGGGAGAATTACTTGACAGTAATGGCAGTTCTTCCAGCTGTACGTGTACTCTTAGTTTAACTGTGGCAGGGAGCTGGGCAGAGTCCATAAGATCATGTGGCCGTTCTAATAGAGTTTTTAAAAGATGTGCTTCCACTAATTAAATCTACCTGCTGAGTATACCTGATATAATATTAATGGGTCTAATCCCAGCCTTCCAGGGCCTATGTTGCATGCGTAGTTGCCTTTGAAAATGTTGAAGCACGCCCAGCTTATTAAGTGTTTCTGTCGTTGCAGGTAATGAGCTTCCATTGAGTCTCCTTCATTTGAAAACATCCCTGGTTACCTTTGCCCATTCTCTCTCTATAATGCATGGCATAACTGGCATTTTGGGAATCCCATGCCTCTTTTCTCACACTGCTGATACAGCTATTCATATATTTAAGCTGCTACGAGATGCAGATGTTTCTTTTTTAATATATCTGAAATGGGCCATGAGCCAGCATTTCACCTTTCTGCTTCTAGTCTTTCTGCCTGAATGAAAGGGTGTCTTCTGGGTATCTTCTACCATTAAGTAGTGCAAGCAAAATCCATTTAATTCATCTGCTTAAAAAAAAGAATGGGATAAATTGAGACAATTATAGAAAAATGTGTTTGAGGAATATCTGTGACTGAGTTATCTGAGGGTGCTTAAAGAAAACAAGAAATGGGAATATTTGACTTCCAGGCTTCTGTTTCATCTATAAGAGCCTGTGTTTTACAACTCTAATAGGAAGAAAGGAACATGTTATTCAGTTCTTTAAAGAAGAAGGGAAGGAGAAAGCTCTGCCCCAGGCTGGCTCTGACATTGGATAGAGTGAGATAGTTGCCTCACACAGCTTATCCTTCTCCCAGTTCGGCCAGAAGTCCCAGACCAGTCCTTGACCATGGAGGATAGAGCACGCATATTTCACACATTTCTGTCCTGCAAGCCTCCAAAATGATCTGCTGCCCTCAGATCAGATGAAGGACTGTGTCTCACCCTCATTATTGAAAGAGGGCTCAACTGCCAATCCCAACATCTGTAAGTGGAAGTACAGCCATGCTCTATTTTCAAGCAGCAAAATGTCTTGGGGAAACCCTTCTTCTTCTGTATCTCTGATAAAAGAAAAGAACCCTAAATTGTTTCAGATGATCACTACAACCACTGTCCAGATTTCACACACACACCCATTCCACCCAACCAGTCAAACAACAGGGACCATGTCAATCTTCTGCCATGTTTAAATGTATTTCTCTGCATACGTTTCTGTCTCATAACATGCATACACAAGGTGCACACACATTGCTTTCAAAAAACAGCCATTTGCCAGAAATACTGTCCCTTGGAAAGCCAACTACAAAAGATGTGAGCCACTGTCTCCTCAGTTAGTTAAATTCTGTTTTGGTAGACTAATAATGACAGTTGGGTCCCTGCTCTCTTTCCATTGGCAGGTGAAAACTTTTTATCTAGGCAGGCCCTTGAATTTTAACTATGGAGCGTGTGTCTAAGGTGGCAAGCTGTGTTTTTAAACTTTTACTGGAAATTATGTTTTAAATATTTTTAATGTTTTGATTCTTTTTAATCATTTTTAATTATATATATATATATATATATATATATATTTGCAGAGACCATGAAGATTATATATGTATATTAAAATTATAGTAAGCTGCCTTGAATCCCATCTTGGGAGAAAGGCAGGATATAAATTCATTAGATAAATAAATAAATAAATAAATAACATAGGAACTTTGCCTTCCAACACAAGAGATCAGGTCCATCGCTGCGGAGCATGTGGATAGACACACAACAACCCCTGCCCTGCCCCACAACTTGGGGAAAGGCTATTTTTTTGAGCTCATCTCCCTCTGTTCTCCAGACAGTGTGACTATTGGCCATGTTGGCCAGAATATTATAGTTCAAAAAGAGTAATTTTCCCAACCTCTAGTTGGCCCACCTTCTGCTCTGCCTCTTACATCTAATGTTTTTTATTTTTCTGTCTCTGGTCACTGAAAGCTGCTGGTACAGTTGGGTCTCTAAGGTGGCATCCAAGGGGATTTAGCCTCCTAACTTAAATGCTTGTTGATGCAGCAGCTTACGAGAGCTGACTGCTAGAGGAGTAAGGGTGCAAAAAGACTAGCACAGTATACTTGACATTATGTTTTTCAAAGGCCAGCTCCACACCTTTATAGCATTTCCAAGAAGAATGGCAAAAGGCACTTATTGAATTTTTTTCATATTAGTTGCCTGTGTTGCCACAGAATCAAGGAGTACATCATCATATACTATTTCCATCTTTATCTTGTCAGTCACAGAAATAACTTCAGATTCACAAAGCTATACTTTATTGAGAAAAATTGGATTTGATTGCTTCTTGATTGTCCTGGCTTGGGAAGTCCTTTTCTTCAGAAGCAATGCTGCATTTCTGAAACCATAACTTAGGTTCTTTCCTTTTATAAGTGTGATCTGTTTGACTTTGCAGGTCGTCTTCTTTCTCTGTAGATTTGCTTTTATATACTTAAGTTTATACTGATCATTTCAGAGACAGAGCTTCTCAAATGGCCAAATGCCAAAAGAGAAAAGCTACCTAGCTCCAGCCTTCACTCGAATATTCCCAAATGAAGGTATACTTGTTTAAAAGAATGCCAGATATTTGCCTTCTGAAATGTTAGCATACAGGAAGCATAACATTACATAACAAGCAATACATTTCATCCCCATTATGAGGACAGATTTGTCAAGAATCATTCCTATAATAGGTGTAAAGTGTTTAATCCTTGTTACAGCAAGAAACTGGAAAAGAAAACAGAATGAAAATGAGATCTCCATTTGTGTCAGTATTTTGGACGGAAAAAAGCAAGGCTGGAACAGTAACACAAACTGTAGCAATTTCACTGTGTCTGTTAGCAGATTCAAGTGGAGCGTGCTGCCAACACAGAGGCAAAATGGGGTCATTGAGAAAAGGGAGTCTGAGCCAGCATGGTGTAGTCAGTGGTTTGAGTTTTGCACTGGGGCTCTGAGAGACCAGGGTCCAAATCCCTGCTCAGCCATGGGAACCTACTTGGGTGAGTAACACTGTCTCAGACTCAGAGGAAGGCAGCCGCTGGATCCTTTTTCATATCAGCTTGTCATCAACCTCTGCACCTCCAAATATTTTGGAGCAACTCACAGAATCTCTGAACATTGACAGCTGGAATTCTGGGACTCCAAATCCAGAGTATCTGGGATCAAAATAGGTGCTGTAGATGAACAAACATTTTGTCAGGGTGTGTTCCCTGAGCAAAACCGCTGAATACACACACACACACACAACGCAAGGAGCTTGCCCAACTACCTTTCTGTTCACCAAATCAGTAATGTTGCCTATTGCTGGGCTGCAGGGATCTGTTATTGCCCTCTTGTTCACTGCAGCATGACAGCCTAAATGAGAAAGATAATGTCATCTCCTCTAAATGTTCCAGTTGTGTTTTGTGCATGAATCCTGGACAAAACTGGGAGTTGTCACTGATGTGTGCATGAACTGTGCTTTTCATGCATTGCTTCATGACCTTAGCATCTGTGTTTTTCCTAGGATAAAAACGTGTAGTGGCTTTATCCTGAGGGGCAGGTGGGAAAAGATCTCCAGCATCTGAAAATCTGAAGGTTCTGAGAAATCCCCAAGTCCTGCTTGGCTTGTACCAGCAAAATAAAAGGGGATGGAGTAGTTTTTTGTTTTTTGTCTCCCCACCCCTTTGTTTTCCCTTTTAAACTGTTTCCCTCCTGCTACAGCTAAGATTCAAGGGTGGAGAAACTCTCTCCTACATACATATAAGTTTACCAGTAGGGAGGAATTTCTCTTTATTGTGAGTGGAGCCAATTGGAGCCAATTTGAATTCATGTGAATTTGCTAGTTTAGCAAATTCACGTGAATTCGTATTGCATTCGGAATGCGTTCAGAATGACCGCCCATTGCCCAAAAATGACCGCCCATTGCCCAAAATTGTGTGAGATGCTTTAATTCGCAATAACGTAAAACCCATGATTGCATTCGGAATGACTTCCCTTTTGCCTGAAATTGTGTGAGATGCTTTAATTCGCAATAACATGAAACCCCATGATTGCGTTTGGATTTCCATTAGATTATACTTCCAATTTCCGACGTCTGATAAGCTCTATACATACACTGTGGATAAATGTCAAAGATACCTCCTTTATTTATAGTGAGACTGTTGTAAATAGTGAAGTGTAGATTGTTATCATTATGATTCCAACAGTAACATCTGCAAAAAAGTGTCAAAATATGCAGCTGGCCATTATTTTTTATGTAAGTTTTCTTGACAAGATTTGTTCAGATGGGCTTTGATTTTGTCTTCCTCTGAGGCCAAGAAAGTGTGGTTTGCCCAAGGTCACCCCGTGGGTTTTCATGACTAATCAGGGATTTGAACCCTGGTCTCCAAGGTTGTAGTCCAGAACTGAAACTATTACACCACACTGGCTCTTAGTTCCACTATACCACTGTTTATTTGGTCAGATTTCCAATTATTTATGTCATTGTTCATTTGGTCAGAAACTTTTCCACAATCTGAAAAAGAAGGCTTGTGAACATGAATCTCCCCCATGCGGTCCTTTCTCTCTGCTACTGGTAGGAAAGCTTTTTTTAAAATCCTGTGGCCTCTTTGGGGAACTTTCCAGTGGCTTTAGAACAGCATTGACTTAATTGTTCTTTTCTGTACCTTCTCCAGCTCTGTGTAAAGCCTTTTTGAGGCAAGGCAGTCAGAACTGTATACAGTATGACAAGTGTGTTTCACAATGGAACCTATTTCTGTAGCTTAAAGAAGTTAATAGAACATCCTAAACTACTCCAATCTGCCACTTTTTCACCTCACATCACTTTCAAGACAAGCCATCAAACACCAACAATTTTTATATCATAACAATGGCCCAGTGGCTTCCAGCCAAGAAGGGTTTTAAGAAATAAACAGGATCTCTTAATGCAGTGATTTTCGGTTTTGCCTAATCTGTGCAAATTGATGACTTAAATCCCTTTACATCTCTACCACTTTGAACATTCACATAGTGAGTCTTTCAATTTTTGTAATTTCCCTCTCTGCTCAAGTGCATTACCATTTCTGTACAGCATAATGCTAGTATCTGTAGCCTGATTCTATAACACTGCATACATCTGTTTGTGTCAATGGCAGCTTGTGATGTGTGCCTCAGGAGACTCACAAGGATATTCCCCAACATTGTCCCTGTGCCCTCATACTTCCCAGGCAAGACTAGAATCCAATTTTTGTTTCTCTGTGTGAGAAGATATGTCCAGATTCAGTTTTAAACTATACCATGTAGATAATATTGCTAACCTGACTACCCCATTGGTCACACAGCAAAGTCTTTCTGCTAGTATCATCTAGCAACAACCACCTGTGCAACAAATAAATATATAGTTTTGGAGGAGTTTTGTTATTCCTCACCAGATATATGACATTGTAGATGGTTTTGATGCAGAGTTCCTCTATAATCAGATATAACTTCTTTACAGAAAATTAATCCATCGTCTTAACATTTATATGGCTTGTTGATAGCTAGGTCAGAAGAAAATACAGACATACCTCAATTAGAAAGTCTCCAATTATTATTATTAGTATGTAAAAAGCCTGCCTATGGCATACAATCTAGAGAGTAAAACAAAGAAGCTTCCTTGTGTTAAGCCTTTCTATATCTTCTAAGCTCACTTTTTCTTCCTTGTCCTCTGTCTAGTTGGAAGTTTTCAACAGCTTTAGCATTGGGAGGATAGTGAAGAAGGGATGGAGAAACACAGCCCTTTTTGTGTCAGGTTGCAGTAGTGTGTATGCAATAAATAGTACAATAAAACCTTGAATTGCGTAATAATGGGATTCTGCTCTAACTGATCTTACTGTATGTATCTGCGTGTTCCTGCCTGTGACTGGCAAGGTAAACAGCAACTGTCTCCTAAATCCCTTACAGACTATATGTTATAGAATCACTGGTATGTAACATAATAGAAATTTTATGAAGAAGAGGAGGTTAAAGGAAGGAGAAAAAAACATTGCTGGATACATTTTGGGAGCATCTTTCAAGTGGTCTCTTGAGAATTCAAAATGTTTTTCTTTACTTATGCAAGGTATACCTGACCTGGTTGCTGCATTTCACATGAATATATTATTACTTTTGTATGCAAAGTTTGCTAACACATGTTGAACTGCTTGTGTGTGTGTGTGTGTGTGTGTGTGTGTGAGGTGTAGGAACCTATACCTCTAAGTCAGTGTGGTGTAGTGGCTTCATCACTGAAGTACCCTGTTTCCCCAAAAATAAGACATCCCCAAAAAATAAGACCTAGTAAAGGTTTTGCTGAATTGCTAAATATAAGGCCTCCTCCGAAAGTAAGACCTAGCAAAGTTTTTGTATATAAATATATATACAGTATATAATAAATGTTCAATTTTTTGTTCAACAATAAATGTGAATTCTTCTACATGGAAAAATAAGACATCCTCTGAAAATAAGACCTAGTGCATCTTTGGGAGCAAAAATTAATATTAGACACTGTCTGGAGACGAGGGTTCAAATCCCAGCAACTTGAAGGACAACAGCAAGAACCTATCCCTATTCATACGTGTTTTTCTGCTTCTGGTACCAAATTTTCTGTTAAAGAAGTAAAGCCCAGGAACAGATCTAGTTTATTAATGGATTGTTTATAGACTGGGTTATTGCAAAATGTTTCATTGTTCTAGAAATTACTGTACTGTACAACTGTAATGTGTACATAATATTTCTTCATGAGTGTATTGAGCAATTTCTTCTGATTTTATGTCTGACTTTAGTTTTCTGTTAAGGTCTCCAATGGAGACCAAAGTTTTTTGGGCATTGCAAGAGCTCTTTCCTTCCACTGTAGAAGATAAATTAATTTACCTCTTAATGATTCCTTAAGGAATATAAATTCAGATATATCAAAAGGAAACTCTTTGCCATTGACTGCATCTCAGAGTATGAAAAAGTTCATGTGTCACACTCTGAGTTGGCTCGAGATGACACCTGTTGTTAGCCTAGAAATGGATTAGGCTCCTTCTACTGTAGGATTGCAACAGGTTTCAGACAGGATTGTATTTCAGTTGTTGTGACTCAGGAGTACATCCAAACCAAAGGCTACCAGATGAAAATATTATTATATAATCTATGTACATTTGTGTGTATGTATGTGCTATTGCCTGTCCTCTGAATCTGTGTGTGTGTGTTTTTGTGAAAGTGATTGGTCCTAGAGTTCCCATGTTTTCCATAGAAGAGATTCCAGACTACCTTTGAAGTTACTTCACAAGTATTTACTGCATGGTTTAACTTTTATAGAGGAGGCATTAAATGCACTCATGAATCAAGTGCCAATGTCATCCAGCTGCATTCCATACACTAATAGTGAGCACATTCTTCAAGTGCCAATCCTTATGTAGCAAAAACTCCATTCACTTGGCAAGAGGGAAGTATGAATGGGCTCTGGGGAAATCCTAAGAATTGCAGATGTACACACACCCCAAAAAAGTGGGGAAAACCTCAGAAAGAGTCTAGTGAAGACTAAGCATGCTAACTGGGACTGGATTGCCGAATGACTGTTTGGAAGATATTTTCAAAAAAGTAGCCCTGTTAATCTCATTAAAAGCATAAAAAGTAGGGGGGGAGGAGAAAAAAAGAAATACAGCAGTTCCTTTAAGACTAAATGGTTTTTATTTTAGCATGAGTGAGCTTTTGTAGTTATAAACCTTCTTCTTCAGATGCAGTAAGAAGTAGTATTAAAGTCTCAGGTATAAAACATATTTTTACAGTTGTGGGAGTAGGGGCCGGTTTACACGTGGTTTTTGTGGGAATTGGTGCAGATTTTCACACCTTCAATTCTATTCCTATTGCCTTCACTTCTTTCTCGTTTATTCACATCTATGCAATTTCTGCCAGCCATTATTATTATTATTAGCTATTATTTATTATTTATATATTATTATTATTATTATTATTATTATTATTATTGGCTGTCAATCAAAGAATGCACACATAAGGCACTTCAGCTTCTGTTGTCATCTATACTCTCCTTCCCCTTTTGAATTTTTCTCCAATCACCTTTTGTTTGAGTGCCTTTGCACATTGTATGCTGCAGTGTTTTCTGAAAACAGGAATTTAATTCATCTCTTCAATCCCTGCTCCGTGTGCTTGAAATCTGGAATAACCAAGCAGGCTTTTAATATAATTGCCCCTCCCTTCTCCCAGGCAGTGGGTGAGAGGAGAAAGAGTTGATAACTGGGGGAGAAGAGGTGGAAGATGCTATTGTGATAGCCCTAGTTCCCTTTCTGTTGATGCAATGGAATAAAAACACCTATATTTAAATGCCCATTGCCTTCAATACCACTTTCAAAAAGTGCCATCCCTGCCCAGGGTGTCACTTGGTGTGGGCATCTGGCCATCTGGGTCAGGGCCAAAAGTCCCTCCTTGCTGCCACAGTGCATAGAATAGCAAGGCGGGGCACACTCTGCCCTCTCAGCAGTCCTACTCCTTCTGAGTGTCATACAGGATCCAGAAGGCAACCACCTCCCACCCACCCTGGCCTTCCGAATCCCATGTGGCCATTGCCGTACAGGACATTCTACTCAAATTCTACCAGGATCATTTTCATTGTGTAGACTGGCTCTAAGATAGAATGTAATAAGATCCAGAAAAATACAAATCATGTGCCTTACACCAAATTTTCAAAGGACTGGACAAGATGATACAAGTCTTTCAGATCTTTAGTGTTAACGTGTGAAACCAATAAATCTAGTACCAAAATCAGTTTCTCCAGGTTCAAAACACTCTCTGAAAAGATTCCTGTGGGAGAAGGAAAACCAAGGTGAAGACAGAATGAAATGTCTTTGAAGAGGGCATGGTTGACTGGATATGGGCACAGCCCATAACAGGAATGGCAAGAGGCTTCCATGTCAGTAGTGCAATAAATCTGTTCTGGGTTTTATTCCAAACTTCAAAGAATCTCTGCAAAGAATTTTAGGGATAGACTTATAACTCAGAAGGTCAAACTGTAAACTCTAATCTAGAGTTTACTTTAAGCAAATAACTAACAGGTAAGGGGTGAGCTAGAGAAGCTTGTCAGTTTCAGATGTTAGTTTTGCTGAAACATGCTGAATTGAATGAACTATTATTATTTCTTGTGGTGCAAGAAGCTCTCCCAGTTCATTCAATATTATTGCTGGCTCTGGTATCAAATATTTTGTTAACGAAGTAATGCCCAGGAACACATATGCTTTTTAAAATGAGATATGCCTGCAATTTATTCTTGATTGTTTTAAAGATGGACAGGTCTGACTCCCTAAGTTCTGCTGATACAAGACAGGGTAGAAATAACCAACCAACCAACCAAGATTTCTTGAAACTGCTTGCCAACACAGAAATTTCAGAAAGCAGGGACTGGGAAAGGGTACTTATGCATGAGTGAAGAGGACATGTTAAAGCATCACCTGTCTTTCCACATTCTCCTGTTAGTAAAGCACATTGTGCATCAGCCCAGGGGAAAAATAAAACCAGCATTTGGAAGGTCAAACAGAATCCCTCCTGTGAGAAGGAAGAAATTTCTTTCCCAAAGCCCAACCCTAGTGTTAAACTGACAAGAAAAAGAAAAGTGACCTTCCTGTGTTCTGTGAGATTGTTATATTTATTTAGTGCTGTAAATGTACATGTACAGGTTGTATATGTTTGGCTGCTGATAAATTATGTGTCCTTCTTAACAGTGGAGAAAGAGTTGACCTTGAGATGTGGTTGGACTGCAGCTCCCAGCATTCTTCACTGTTGCTTGGGTTGAGAAAGGTTGCCATTCAACAACAGCCGAAGCCACCCCAATATAATGTAAAGAAGCATCATAATTTATCATCAGCCAAACATTCACAACCTGTACCTGTACTTTTTCAGCACTAAACAAATAAAACAACCTCACAGAGCATTAGAAGGTTTTTATTTTGGACCATTGTTCCTGTATTCTGAGAGTTATACTCCAAAAATGTAAGATTTCCAAGCTCTTAAGAAAATTTTATTTTAATTAAACATAATATTTTCCTTCAGATAGTCAAGGGAAGGAGTGGAATGTTCTTCTACTACTGTATTGTTGTAACTGCAGTTCATGGCAAGCTATTAGTGGCATTCAAGAGATTTCCCTAGTTTAGCTGCCTAAAAGCATTACTTTGCAAAGCAAGGAGATTTCACAAAGCCTGTTTTGTCTGTTGGTTTTCAAGCAGCTTGTCCCTATTGGTGGCAAACTGATGAAACCAGTTTGAAATTGAAATGAACAATATTGCTTGTCCACAGTCATTTCCCTTACTGACGGTCAGCTTACCAGCCCAGAGGTCAGTTTATTGCCTCCAAGATGACCTCTTTCTGCTTGATGTTGCTTATTGCAGAGCTCATGAAAGTCACTTTTTTGGAGTACAGTTCTCAGAATCTCCCAGCCAGCATGGCTACCAGCCATACTTCTTAGGGAATTATGGGAGATGTAGTAAAAAAATCCACCACCCCAATGTCTGGATGTTATTATGTAAGTATTCAATATACAAAGTGTAGGCTTCTTTGTAAATGTAATTATTTGTTACTCTCCATAACAAGGGATACTTGCATGGCAGTATTGTAAATCAGCTGGAAGAAGGCCAGTGGCTTGTAGGTCTGAGAGGAAAACTTGGAGCAAATAGGATCTTCTGAATCCTTTCCCCTTTAAAATGGATTTATACAGTTGGGGTTCGAAATTGAATATGAAACAACATTCAGAAAGGGTTGGAGTGGATAAAAAGAATATACTGGTTGACTGGTCTCATTTTGGATGCATCAGTAGACGCGGCGGTGCCTTAGTTCTCCAGCCATTTTGGCTTAAATTGTATAAAGATGACATTAAAAAGAGGCATACACAGGTCATGATTTCCTTTCTAGAGCTAAAATGTCCCCATTTATAATTTACAGCTTTTGATTCATCTGCCTTTCCTAACCAACTAATTCTCCCTTTATTCCTTCTCTCATAGCTGCCAGTTATGTTGAATCCATTTACCTGTGCTTTTATTTTGCCATTTAAATTACAAATTCAGATGTGAACAGGACAAATGTGTACCCATACTCTATAGCTCAAATACTTCAAACCCCATTGTTCCCCATGTTATAGTGTTACATCGCTGTGAACCCACAGTCAATGGCACCTGTTTTTTCTCAATATTTATTTCTGTAAATGAGCATTCCACACCATGAACTTCCAGATGCTTTAGACCAGGGCTGTTCAGAGTACTGGTCCCTGAGCTGGTCCCTGTCAGATGTCCAGGAAAGAAAGAAACAATTGTAGCCAAAGGACACAAATGTGGTACCAGTCCTTTGGGGTGGAGGGAATGCCAGTCCCTCACATCAAATAGCTCAAATTCAAAGATATAACTGTGTTAGTCTGTAGAATCAGTATGTAAAGAGATCTTGTAGAACCTTTGAGACTAACTGAAAAAAATTGACATAATGGATCTGAGGAAGTAGACTTTAGTTTCTGAAAGCAAATGCTACCAACTTCTTTTAGTTAGTCTCTAATGTGCTACAAGATCTCTCTACATACTGATCAAATAGCTTGAAATGCACTGCTTTAGATAGCAACCCCATAATTCCCTGCCATTGACAGTGATGCTAGGGCTGATGAAAATAGCAGTCAAAAATACCTGGAGAGCTCAGACATTTGGGTAACCAAGGGGCAGTACAGACTGCCCAAAAGGGCCGGTCTGTAGCCGCCCCAAGAAGTGGCGAGATGGGGTCAAGACTGCCGCACCTGCAGCCCCAGAGGCCCCATCCTGCCGCTTCCGGAGGCCGCAAAGAGGGGTGCAGCAGGCACCCTGGGCACCCGCTGCACCCCACTTCCCTTGGCGGTGCTGAGGGGAGAAAGGGGCTGCCGCCGCGGGACCTTTCTCTCCGCATCTTTGGCGCGGCTGTTTGGAGGCCACACCAAACACCCGGAACCAAAAAGTAGCTCAGTTTTTTAGCTCATTTTGGCGCTGCAGGAAGGACGCGCTTGGCGCCCTCTCATGGCACGAAGTTATCATGGCTCGTGCAACATTTCTAATTTTTAAATGACAGCTCCCATACGCTTTAGGGTTAGGGAGGGTGCAAATACTGCGCCCTCCCTAACCCTAAACATGCACTAAAGAGTCCTAAAGGCGCTCTTTAGTGCACGTCTAGATCAAGCCCAAATGTCATGACCACAAAGGAGGTCAAGGCATCATAAAATGTAGGACATTATAAAATAAAAAGTAAAAATGCGAATATAAATAGCAATTCATATGGTGTATTTACATATACTGTATTTTATTATGTACACAATCGTATTCTTTCTGATGAACCTATCTATGTTAAAATGCTTTGTTGGCTTGCAATATACTTATAGAACTCTGATCAATACAAAGGTTTAAAATTGTACTTTACTAGCAACAGACCCTTGACTGAATCTACATTTAAATCGTTCCTTTCATTTTTCCATTGGGCTGAAATTAAGAGGCAACCCCCTTTCAACATTTTGCATTGTGTCTTCAAGCATTCCATTGCCTAACACATTTTGCTGTCCTTTTTCCCTCTGAGAAACACATGTGCTGAGCTCTTGGGGGGGGGGGGGGAAATCTTGTCTTTTGCTTTTCCTAGGAAAAGAGGACTTTAGAAGATCAATCCTGTCACCCTACTTGCAGTGAAGACAGGCTGTCAAGTAGACAAATTTCTTGAAGTGGAACAGCAAATGTGGTGTTACTCAATGGGCTTCTTAGTCATACTCAAAATGGAGGACATTTTGGAATTTCTCCTGGACAGAAGGTTGATATGAAAGTCATGTCCTGGGAAAAGAGGATGTCTGGTCACCCTGACTAAGCTGAAGAATGCTGGTCTAAAGGTCTCTCTTTCTCACACACACACACACACCAGTTGTAATGCATTTGAGTATAATGAATGTAGTAAATTGCTTTCCCCTCTTATAATGGTCTTTTGCCACACCTACATTCCCACCTCCACAGTCGTTTTTTCCCTACAGTTCTCCTTGAACTCTAGAAGACCGGTGTGCTGAGTTGTGGTTTGTGGATCTGACAAAGGTTTAATCCTAATCTCTTTTTGTTTCTCCTTTCTTTCCCTTGTGTTACATGACTCACACACAGCTGGTTTTATTGAAAGGCTTTCCTTTTTCATGTGAAGAAAATGATGAAAATGTTTTTAAATGATATCAGAGTTTACCTCTGAAGCTCATAAATGGGATGATCCAAGTCAGTGATTAGAACATTTCATTTAAAAAAAAACACATTGAGAGAGAGAGAGATCGTTTGAAACTCCGCATTTCATTCTGCCGACTCAGCAACATTCATTAACTTCTCCCTGAAGGTTGTGGAGCAGCTGAATCCAATTTCTTGAGAGATTATCATGGAGAAATTAAATTAATAATCTTCAAGAAGAGCAACTGATGATCACTTTTGGCAGGCTCTTTTATATGTGAGATATTGTCAGCTCTTTTCCATTTGAAGGATGGCTTGAGCGGTCTCAAGGGGGCAGAGACTTCTCTTCAAGCGAGACAGAGATCTGTTTTCTTCTGACTGTAGTAAGTCACGGGTAAATGGGCTGCCCCCACACACATTCTTTTCATCTCTGTTCTGAATGTGTCACTTGTATGTGGCATACATGCATATTTGTCGGAAGGGAATTGCTGTCACTTCAACATAAGATGCAGAGAATTTGTGACAGGAGAGAAGGGGTAGGGGAAAACAAGCAAGGATCTGCTCTTAGAGTAAGATCCGTTTTTAATGTCTTTGTGACGCACTGGTTTCTGACAAGACAGAAGGAAACATGGAAACAGGTCTCTTCTTTTCTAATGCAAAATTTTAAAAAATCACTTTTCTATATGTAATGTATTTTTTTAAAAAAAATCCTTCATGTGTGTCTTGGCAGTTGTTGTGTGTCTTCAAGTCATTCTGCCTTATGATGATCTCATCACAAGGCTTTCTTGGCAAGATTTGTTCAGAGAAGGTTTGCCATTGCCTTCCCCTGAAGCTGAGAATATGCGACTTTCCCAATGTCATCCATTGGGTTCCACGGCCAAGCAGGGAATCAGTCCCAGGTCTCCAACACACAAACCACTACACCACACTGGCTCTCGGTACTAGAATTCATTTGAAAAATTCTGATGTTGGCTTTTCTTCACCTATCAGTCTCATTCAGCATGGCCAATCATAAAGGACTGTGGGAATTATAGTCTAAAATATCCGGAGAGTGTTAAGCTAATGTCAAGATTCCCCATAGCTGGGGCTCTTTCACACTACACAATTAGTGAACCACGATGCCACTCAGAGTGCCATGGCAACTTTCTGGGCATTTCTTGGGGCTTCTGGTTTGATGAGGCACTAGAGCTCTCTGGATGAAAATTCTAAGTACCCCTCCCTAAACTGCAGACCCCAGGATTCCAGAGCCTGGAACAATGGCAGTTCATGGAAACATAATACTATAAAGCATTCATGACAGTTTCCCTGGTGAGAGAAGGTAGTTGGCCAAGTTTTCTCTTGTTGTCTTCTTCCTTTGCCTCTAGCCAAATGGTTTTATCCCATTTGTCAGGGTTATTTGCCAGGGCAGCCAAAACACCACAGAAATCTCTGGTGAATTATGCTTCAGTGTAAAGGTTACATGATAGAATTTGGAAAATCAAACTACCATCAAAGCCAATGCCTTTTTCTCCATTAAGAACTGTAATTATTATAGTTGATGTTATATAAAATAAGTGTGTTTCAGAACATAATAGCAAAACCAGCATTCATAACTATCACATTGTAAATAAGAATACCTTTTTTCTTAATGACAGCTCAATTAATATATATCCTTGACATTGTTATAGAATTATGTATTTATTGCTTGGCATTACTATGGTGTAGTGGTTTGTGTAGTGGTTTGAACATTGCACTTTGAGTCTAGAGATCAAAGTTTGAATTTCAGCTTGGCCATAAAACCCCACTTGGGCAAGTCACAGTCTCTCACCCTCAGAGGATGACAATGGCAAGCCTCCTCTGTAGAAACCTGCCAAGAAAATCCCATGATAGATCCCAAGCTGCCTTAGTGTCACAGTAAATTGCAAACAACTTGAAAGCACACAACAACAGCAAAGTTACAATGTAATGTTTGTATTTTCAAAGCTGTATTGATTTATAAATTGATAAATATTCCTAGCATTGTTACCCAAAGTGAAAATTTCACTAAAGACAAAAGTAAAATGGAAAGAATTTGCAGGAATAAAATAAGCTGTGAAATCTGGGAAGAGCATTAAGTTCCTCCACCCAAAAGGAGCTGTTGGTGTAGTAGGATTCTCAAAATCACATTCTCTGGTAGTACAGTAGTTGTTGTTTAGGTTGCTGAAGAATAAATTCATAGTGGAGTGTGTGCATGTGTGTTTGTATGTGTATGCATTTGTGTGTGTATGCACTTAGTTAAAAAAATCACATGGAATGTGGAAAGAGAAATAAGGTGCAAGGTGATTTAGTCTTTCTTAAATTCCAATTGCACTTCCTTCATTTAAGCCATATATCTTTGATTCTATACTAAGCACGACATTCAGTTTTCAGAAAATCAATACAGCATTCTTTGTCTGAGCCAGAACCCCCCTTGGTTCATCTTACATACTGTGTTGTAACTAGGCATATTTCCCATAGGCATATCGTTCAAACATTTGCCTCCTCCTTTCTGTCCCTGTGACTGACAATCTAGCAGACTATTTGAGAGAACAGTCGTACCTGAACAAAATGGGTACCTTTTCCATGGAACCATGTTGTACAGGTCAGGCTGCCCTTTGAGCATTGGGAGAACAGGTCAGGTGAAGTGAGAATTGCTCAGTGTTGTATACAAACTGCTGTCTGTGAAATAAGAAAAATGCAAGAAGTGCCATGATTAATAGGCAGATTTGGGAACTTTGAAGCAGGGCAGCCTGTAGATTTATCACAGCACAGATACCATTGGCAATGTTTTAACTCTCAGCTCTGCAGCTGTGTTGAATTATTCATTATTGTATATAAAAAAGGTAGCAAAGCTTCAGAGGGCAAAGCTATAGAATCCATTTGAAAGCTGAAATGGAAGATCATGTAATTAAAAATTATCATTAAACTTCATTTATTCACTCTAGTTGGATTTCAGCTCCCCCTCCTCCGACATATGATCATCATTAAACTGATTGTGTGCATTACTTTTTTCTCTCCTTTTATGCAGTGATGGGAGAAACACGTTGTATTTAAATTAGGCAAGCTATCCTGTTTGCCTTAAGACAGTTTGGAGACCTTTTTCATCTTGATGTCCTGGAAGGCAGTTGGCTAGTGTGAATAATGACATCGCTCATGGAAGTTGACTCCAAATAACATATACACAAACAGAAAGCTATCTGTTTTGTACAAGCTTGCCTTTTAGATGAACCTGTCAAGCTTTTGTAATAACTTGGATCTGTGAAGATGGAATTTTGGCTTTGCCAGCGCAGATTGGCCTCTGCACAGAATGGCAAAAACAGATGGACAATGTAGTTCTTTGCATGCAAAATTGTCTTGACTTACTCAGTAATAACACCACTTACTTTTTACTTGGTCTGAGTGATTAAGAAATCCAATAGTATTTTCCTAATTTGACACTGGGCTTTATTTGATAACCTAGCTGTGGGCTTGCTTGCTTGCTTTTCTCCCTTTGTTTCCTTTCTTTTTCTTCTCTTTAATCTTTATGGTCTGTCTACATTAAATTTTGCAGGAGAAAACTTTGAGGTGATTCATGGGCTCAAGCATTTAGTACATTTTAGCAGGCCCAGAGGTCTGTGGATCAGGGAGGAGGAGGAGGAATCCACGTTTCAACTCCATTACAAAGAAGAAAAATAGGCTGAGATCATGCTTGGAATAATTTTAGAACTCTGTTTCAGTTGTACAGATCTCATAAGAATTGGGAAAGCCAATCAGACCAAGTAGAGCAGACCGTGCAACATTTTATTGCTAGTCTTGCCTAAAACAGAGTATGAGTATACAGTATACTATTCTAGAAATATTATACCCCTGCTCCTGCCATGGCTTCGTTATTTGGAATCCTACGATGTGTAGTTTAGTGAGGGACTTAGAATCCTCTGCTAACAACTACTAGTGCATTCTTCTGACCTGGAGGAGGATCACATGGTTCAGTGTTGGCTTATGCCCTCTAACAGCCAGGCAAATTTCCATGTTTTTGTGTGTCTATCAAAACTAGTACAAAGAGGTGGAAACAGAGGCTGTGGCGGTCTAGACTGGAGTGAGTGAAAGAAAATTTTACAAAGAGAGAAGGTCTCTCAAGTTTGCCTGAAATATTCCTACCCCTGGACTGGCTCTGCCTCTCTTTCATCCTACCTGAAGTTCTTTAGTCTTAATACCTTCAAGAGACCTGCAGCTTCTACTTCTTATAATCAGGAAAGGCAAAGACAAAAAGAGTACTTTGGGAGAAACCAACGGCAAAATGGTGGCAATGATGAGGACCAATCATGACATTCTCTTTAAATCTGTTTCTTCAAAAACTCTTAATTAATAACTTCTACAACAAGTCAAATGTTTTCCTTCTTCTAGCGACATCAAAACAATTTTCCCATTTCCAGTGTGCAACCTAAATGTGTTAAGTTTTAAAACTAAGCTCTCCAAAAGACAAACATCCATAATAATAATAATGTGCTGGTGAAATAATTGTATTGGGGAGGGAACAAACACTATGGCACCTTACTAGTACTTTTATTATTCAAGTTTTTGTGGACTCTAGTCAGCTTCATCAGCTTCATGAAGTATAACTGACAGGCTACCAGTGGCATGCCTCTACATCCTTGCATTAAATCTGGTGCCCTCCATTTTAAAAGTTTCCCAAAAATATATACTTTGTTCCTTTTATACAGTGGAAGCCAGTGCTGTTGGCAGGGTTTGCAGCTGCCAATGTAAATGTTTAAGTCACATATGCAAACGTGCACACAAAAACATATTCATACACTCTATACTACCATGTTTGAGGGTATGTTATTAATGTCCCAGTGATGGAATTAAACTATTATCAGTACTAAAAACAATGTAAAACAAGCAGTTAAAGATGTTTAGACAGCCAGCATAGTGGTTTGAGCGTCAGACTATGACTCTGGAGACCATGGTTCAATTTCCCACGCAGCCATGGAAATCCATTAGATCACCTCAGGTGCATGATACTCTCTCAGCCCCAGAAAACACCATGAAGGTTCACCTTAGTGTTTCCATAAATTAAAAATGATTTAAAGGCACACAGCACAACAACAAAGATGGTTAAAAGTAATTTAAAGAGAAGTGTAATTAAAAACAGCATAACACCATCCTAAAAGCCCATTTAAAAACATTCAGTTTTCAGAAGTTTGTTGAGATAAAAAAAAGTCTTTGTCTGCCAACAGATGCACAGAGAGGTGGAGGACATTTGCCTCCCTTAGAAGGGAGTTCAAGCACCATGGGGAAGCTACTGAGAAATCCCATCACACATTCCCAGATCCCTAGAATAGAAGGCTTACTGCTTGTGCAACATTGTCCCAAAAACATTTACTCAAAAATCTCATCATATTCAGTGGGGCTTACTCTCAAGTAAGCAAGTGAAAGATGAATTTACAAAGTGCAGGCCTAGATGTTGTTGGTCCTCACAACTGCCTGTGCTGTTCAGGGCTAATAGGACTTGGAGTGAAATATCTGGAGGGTCACACTTTACCTAGCCAGGATTATATCTGTGCAGTGTAGTCTTAAATATGTTTACACAAAGGTGAGTCCCTCTGATTCTGTCAAAGTCAAACCACCATATAATGTATTGCAGTAGCCTAATCTGTTGTTTACCAGAGCACACATAACTGAATTGCATCTTAAACCTATCCTTATTATATGTCTATCCTATTGTCTAGAGCCTTGACAACTGGAATGAGGGATAGTTTAATTCCAGCAATCCTACTAGTATGAAACTATGTTTCAGTGAGTGTTAAGAGGAAATGGAATTCCTTAGAGTAAGAAAGGTATACAGAAGTGTCTCATATGGAAAGCATAATATGCAGTGCTGAACAGAGCTTACATTTCTTTTAAAAAAATCCTTTTTTTAAAAAAACTAAGAAAAGTAAATTGGTTTCCCTGAGTTTGTTTCCATGTGGGATTGAGAGTTCCCAAATTAACCCAGTCCAGTCCTCCTGAGTGCTTTACAGTACTGGGTTTTCATTTACTTGAGCTATTAACTGCTTCCCTCCTTATTCAGTCACTCAGTGGGGATTGCATGAATTACCTCCACCAGTGAACTTGATCTGTCACAGAATAATGGCATGTTAGCAGGCTCCCTGATAGAAAGCTGACGTGCTTTCTGGTATGAGTCATATAGATAGTCTATGCTTCTGCTTATTTCAGTGACCCTGTGAACCCCATATAATGTGTATCTCATTACAGTCCTTTTATTCATATCTCATTCATCATTCTTTTAAAAAAATACTTCAGAAAAGAATGAGATCATGGTTAGTGTTTATTTAATAAGTGTACTGCCTCCACTCTTCTGGCTATTTCCATTCACTGGTCTTCAAGTTGTCTGTTCCTTCATGTTGCGGTGGGCCACTGCAACTCTCATCAATCATCGTGTTGGCTGAGGGTTTGGAAAGCTGTAGTCCAACATATCTGGAGGCAACAGTGTCAGGGAAGGCTTTTTTAGTCTTGTGTTCCCCAATGAAACTCAGGGATCAACATTTAAAGTTCTCTTTTACTTCTTGGACAGAAAGAGGCTATTTAGGTCTGTGAAAGGAAGAAAGTAGGACTTTCATTTAATATTTCCCTTCATCTTGCATCAAGTCTTCTTCTCACTTTCCCTTTTCATCCCACATTTAGTAATCCAGGTTTTCCCATCAATGTGGAAACATCCCAAGAAACTATCCACATTTATCCAGTTGTTACCTCATGACTCTGACCTATCAGCTTCATTAAATAGTGTCAAAAAAGCCTCTGTGTTGTCAATAATTGTTTATTAGAAGTGGATATTAAAATGTAATGGTAATCATTAATTGGTGATTATCATTAGCATAAAATGGCATTATAATCAAGCAAGTTGACACTGTTGAATCCTTATGTATATGTTTCTTGTTGTTGCTGTCTTCCTTCAAGTCGTTTCTGATTTATTGCAAACATATGTATATACCAGGACAGTAATGAGAAATACACTCATCCTTCCATATTTGCGGCTTTGATATTTGCAGATTTGATTATTCGTGGATTTGATTAATATGTTCTCACTCAGAATATCTAGGTCCTCCAATGCAACTCTATGGTCAACTTTAACTAAAAGTTGCACTGAAAGACCTAGAGATTCCTAGAGAGAATACTCCACTAGGCATTTGTAGCTCCTCTAGTGCAGTTCTATGTCAGTGTCTGTTGGACATTGACCACCAAGTTGCACTGGAGGACCTAGATTTCTAGAGAGGTGTCCTCTCAGGTAAAAACATGGGTCTTTTTGTTATTTGCGGTTTTTCCATATTCACGGGGGTCTTGTGCTCCTAACCCTAGTGAATATGGAGGGACAAGTGTAGTTCTTCCAGAGAATTCATTGGGGGGGGGGGATTTGTGAGGTGTAACTTTAAAGCCATTGCACTATAAAGCAATTACTCTAAAGAAGTAACAAGTAAATTTCTAGTTCCAACATTTCTGGTCCTCCAAATAGCCAGCACAGCAGTCTTCAATTGTTCACTTTCCCCACTGAATGTAATAGAGAACAGTGAGTGACCATCTCACTGTAATTTCTGATTTTTGTTGTGGAAATACCTAGTTTTCACTACAGCTTAATAATACACTGTATAAAGATTTGAATTTAGAAAGGCTAATCCTCATTGTTCCCACAGATCTTCTTTTCTTCCTGTATATGAGAAGACATCTATCAGACATAACCTCAAGTTATTCTTTTATTAGAATTAATTGAGGTGTTTTGAAGGCTGAATGTTTTTAAAAAATCAATTTTGAAAAAAAAATCTTTTAATTTTTTTTTTCAAAAATCTAACTGTGTTTTTACCTTTTCTTTGTTTGCATGTTTCGTCTGGCTATGCCTTCTTGGTGGATCTGAAATCTCTATTCCCTGTGCTTCATCATTATTATCATGGTGTAGGTAAGACAACTATTTTTGCATTTACCCTATTTCTCCAAAAATAAGACATCCCCATAAAATAAGACCTAGTTGAGGTTTTGGTGAATTGCTAAATATAAGGCCTCCCCCAAAAGTAAGACCTATCAAAGTGTTTGTATATAAATATATATACAGTATGTAATAAATGTTTTGGTTTTTTTTATTTTTTCAACAATAAATGTGAATTCTTCTTCATGAAAAAATAAGACATCCCCTAAAAATAAGACCTAGCACATCTTTGGGAGCAAAAATTAATATAAGACACTGTCTTATTTTCGAGGAAACACGGTAATACCATCATGTATAGATACAAGCATTTTTAGTATCAGGTTGAAAATATAACATGAGTGTCATCTCGCAGGCCATGATCTGCATTTTAAGCATTTTGAGACACTTCTATTATTGGGGGTTCTAAATATTCTAAGATGCAGCCAACCAACATAACAAAAGCTAGGGCTGAAATTTAAGAGTATCATAATCCATTTTACACATTATATATTAAGAATGTATATCAGTGGATTAGTGGCAATCAGCTTCAGTGGATCACAGGTACAGTACCTAGTATGTATGAATGTGTGTATTTAAGAGCATTATGTATTGTCTCCCAGCCCACAAGGGTTCCCAAGATGATAAACAAATAAATAAAATTAAAACAGGACAAAGATAAAATATTTTATAAACATATTATAATACAATTTTAAAATAGTTAGAACTGAGCAGTGTTAGACATGCCACGTGGAACAGCACTATTAATTGAAAGCAAAGTAGACCCAGAAAGCCTGGTCTATTCACTGAGGTCTAAAGAACGAATAACAGTACAGATACAACTGAAAGCTTTGCACCTATCCAAGTCTAGAATAAAATTGGACTTGAACTTAAGTGGGCTAATTGTTTTAGTTAGCATAGACAATTAAGAATGTATACATTATGCAAATCATACTTTTTGAAGCAAAATAGTCAGCTATATGATATAATCATATGATCAGAGCAAAATTGTGGGAACTATGCATGCTTGGAAAATTAAGTTAGATTTGGAAGGAATCTCAGATTCTAGCAGCAGATGAGAGAAACAGGGCAAGGGCAGATCAGGCAACATTAAAGAAAAGTAAATGAGATCAGGTACAGATTTTACCAACTTCAGTGTTTTCCTACAAGCATACAAAGTACAGCTCACTTCTATATCAACAAACAAAAACAAAACAAACAGCTTCATTTATACACCGCTTCATACCCTTAAGGAGTGTCTAAGCGGTTTACAATTATAAGCTATTTGCCCCCCAACAATCTGGGTACTCATTTTAGCGACCTCGGAAGGATGCAAGCCTGAGTTGAGCTTCAGCCCTTTGCTGGTCTTGAACTCGCCACCTTATGGTTTTGAGTGAGTGGCTACAGTACAGGCATTTAATCACTGCGCCACCAGGGCTGATATATATCTATATATATCTACTTAAGAGCAAGTTCCTGTGCAGTAATGCTTCTAAGTGGAGTTCCTTCCTTGCTGATTTCTCACCCCAATCACATTGCTTCCTCCCTTTGAAACAGACAAGATACAGTGAGATACCTGTGAATAAGGAAAAGAACTGTGGGCAATGAATTATATTCTATTGTAACAGTAGATTAAAATTAACATTGACATAATTTGGTTTTGATAAGTCCTCCAAATCATGGAGGTTCACAGACTTTCCTTCTCCAGTTGTCATACCTCTAATCATAGCTTGAAAGTTATCACTAACCAAACTTCCCAAAACTATAATCATAGTTTTCAGCTTAGTTTCCAGACCTCATGGTAAACCATGGTTGGAGCAAATGAAAATGAAGAGAAAATCAGCATGGATGAGGTAGAAAAGCAGAGGCCTGTAGCAAGTCTCCCTTTCTCCAACAATCCATTATTTGTGTTTATCCAGAATATGTGTCAAACAGTGGGCATTGTCTTTTAGGCACCATATAGTATCTTTCAGAAAGGAAGAACTGAAAGCACAGAAGAGGGTAGGAAATGTTGACCTTTAAATGCTGATCCTCATCCCACTAGGAAACATGACAGTAGATTATCTCTGTGGGATGCCCTTCGTTCTTATCCATCTTCACTGTATGGGAGCATGTGAATCAAAGGGTTTCACAGCAAGTGTTGTTTCCAGACTGGAGGAAGGAGACTATGAACATGATCATACCTGGCCTTGGGCCAGCTGAGCCTTCACAAGGCTAGCTAAAGCTCTGCTGAATCCATACTAACTTAATCTTTTCCACAGAAAAAGGTTTTTCCAGTAGATGCTGTGGTGGCAGCTCTCTGAGATCAGATTGCAGAAGAGTGTTGTTATAAAAGAGGGGCACTTCTTTGGCAAAAGAGGTCTGTGCCCAATCCTAACCCCCTTTAGCTGCCATATCTTTTTCCTACTGGCAATGTTACTTAGTGACTGTTATTAAGGAAATGTTGCTCCAAATCAATACCTTTTTGTGGGTTCTCTTTGGGTGCATCTACACTGTAGATATACAGTGGGCTCTTTGTATCACCTGTAGTTTGGTTCCAGGATCTCCGCCCCCATACCAAAATCCATGGATGTTCAAGTCCCATTAAATACAACAATGGCATACTAAAATTGTCTGTTATACAATATGGCAAAATCAAGGTTTGCTTTCTGGAACACACACACCACATATATTTCGAGCTATGGATGGTTGACTCCGTGCATAAAGAATCTATGGGTGTGAAGTCTGTAATGCAGTTTGACACCACATTAACTGCCACAGCTCCATCCTATAGAATCCTGGGATTTTTAGATTTGTGAGGCATCAGCACTCTTTGGCAGAGAAGGCTTAGAAAACAATTCCCAGAATTCCATAGGACAGAGCTACAGTACTTAAGGTGGTGTCAAACTGCATTAGGTCTACAGTGTAGCTGCACCCTAGATGTTACCAATGCCATGTGATAAATGAGGTTAAAAGTACTTTTCCTTTTCCATTTTGGTCATCAGTATGTCCTCTTACAATAAGGCCTAAAGCTTAATGGAACCAGGAAGCCCAGGCTTTTACACTACAGTTATAGCAGTATGATTCCACTTTAACATACATGTCAACATACTATGGTATCCTGGCATTTGTAGCTCAGCAAGGCACTAGAGGAGCTCTCTGACAGAGAATTCCTGAACTGCCAATGCCAGGATTCCAAAAGATGCTATCTGTCAGTTAAAGTGGGATTACAGCATATGCTGTAATTTTATAGTGTGGAAGAGCCCATGTGTTTGGGGGGGGGGGCAGAGTCTGGACATATCATATTTGGGACTATAACTCTCAGGATCCCATGCCCATCATTGCCAATTACCATGCTAAGTGAGAGATTCTGGAATGTGTGGTCTGAAAAAGCCCATTTTTTCCAAATCAGTGGGGAGGTCCAGTGGGTCCTTCAGGTGTAACAGAAAGATATGCTATCCTAAGTTGGGCAAATACATGCTTGATTAATCTCTCTGTGCTTTTCCACTTAGATAAATACTTCTGTCAGTTCCATATTCATGTGACCTAACAACATCAAAGAGGTTATCAGGGTCAGGCAGTGTTGGAGTTACTGATGAGGGAATGTCAGAAGGTTTAGTGAACTGAAACAGAATGTTGAAAAGGAGATCCATGTCCTTGCAGTGACAAGAATAATAATATGTGACATACTGCCTTAGCCAGAAATTGAGTAGATTTCATTTTACACATTTAATATTTTAGCTTTATCCAGATTAGGATTGTTTAGCTTTATCCAGATTAGGATTGTTTTTACTGACATGCTACTATCAGTGGTTTTGAGCAAGACACTCTCTCAGCCTCAGAGGAAAGCAAAACAAACCCCCTCTGAATAAATTTTGCCAAGAAAATCCTGTGGTAAAGTGGCCTTTGGATCACCACAACTCAGAAAGGACTCAAAAACACACAGCAAGCTACAGTTTCAGATGCAGAATTCAGGCTTTTTTTGTTATCTTTACTGAAATGCTTTTGTGTTTTAGAGCTTTCCAGGAGAGCAAGAAGAACCTGTTATGTGTAGGTCTGAAAGTTTCTGTCCTCCTTACTTGAATAGGACAGCATGTTCCTGCTGCTGCTGCTGCTGCTGTTATACTCCTTCAAGTCATTTCCAACTTATGGCAACCCTAAGACAAACCTATCATGGGGTTATCTTAGCAAGATTTGTTCAGAGGAGGTTTGTCATTGCCTTCCCCTGAGACTGAGAGTATGTGATTTGCCCAAGGCCACCCAGTGGGTTTCATGGCAGAGCAGGGAATCAAACCCTGGTTTCCAGAGTCATAGTCCAACGCTTAAACCACTATGCTACATTGGCTCTTAATAGATATTTTTTCTCAAACTCTCATGTTAAATGCATCTTTGCACCAAAAAGTCTGGTTTGTAAAAATGGAAATTGCACTCTTAATTAACAGGACCAAAGCAAGGAAGCAGTTTAAATCTTTCCTCATTGCAAGTATCCCTCCACTGAAACTAGTGTTTCCATTGGAATGGGGCTTTGCCCCCTCCCCAGCCACACAAATATGACCTTCAGAAGAGAGTGTTTCCTCAAGACCACCAGAGGAAATGAAATGGATATATTCCACCACCATGATCTCATTATCTTGTCATCCTTTCCCCTAGCAGCTGGTGTAATTTGAATTTTAAAGGCCTGCAGATTTGGATGCAAGAATGCAGGTCTGGTAGAGCCTCCCTTGTATGAAATACTTGGGACCAGAAATGTTTTGTAATTTGGATTTTTTCCAGATTTTGGAATAGTTGTAGGATTAGTCACATTTCCAGTGCCCACTGATTTTTACCTTAAGGACTCTTTATTCCACAACTGTCAGAAATTTGACTTGGGGGGACAGAAGACGGGAAAATTAGGAAGACTCTGGTTCCTGTAGCTCCACGGACACAGGGCCCCTGTAAAAAGCAGTTGCTTCCCATCTTTTAGGAATAGCCCTTGTAGTTTGGAAGGGAGAGGAAAGTCTAAACGGGTGCAACCAAGTGAGGTGCACTTCATTGGCACCTCTCAGCAGATGCATGTGGACTTTTCCCTCTCTTCCCAGCTATGAGGGCTATGGGAACCAAGTGAAGTGTCAGTTGAAGATGGGAGCCAAATCCGCTTGGCCCTTTCCCTCCCTACTGAACTAGAAGGGCTCCTTGAGGAAAAACTCAACCAGGGCTGGACGTGGGACTAAAACCCCTTTCCTCAAAGCCAGAAGTGGGTAGCAGGAGACAAAAAGTATCAGGTTTTGGAGGTCTACAGATCTCCAGATAGGAGAAATTCAACCTGTATTAGCCCTGGAAATCTACAAATGTCCCTCTCCTGCACACCCTGCTTCAGATTTTCAATTCAAATGTATGTTGAGGCACACTAAACCAGGTGCCCCATCCTTCTGGGGTGTAAGACTCAGCCCTTCTTTTACATATTACAGATGATACTCGCCACCATTTTAGCTGCTTTAGTATTATCTGAGACTTTTCTGATAATAAAGAGCCTCAAAAGTTACAAGAATATATTTCCATCACTATTGAACAGCCTCCCTGCAGTCATTCCTCACAGATCTAAAATTAAGGAGTGTGACTTTCAGGAAGATTTGAGCCCTGATGATACCTCTCATTTTTCAGATTAAGCTTTGCCTGTTCCCTGAGGTTTCATTAGTTGGCATGCCATTCTTACTATGTAATAATTAGCTTTCAGCATTAAGAAAAAGACAAGGCATTATGTCATCTTATTTCTGCCTATATCTTGTTTCTCACTGTTTATGTCAGTCTCCCCCTTGTGCTCTCTCCCTCTAGCACATACACAAACTTGTGCAAATACATGACAGCATTGGTCAACAGGTTTATCAGACACTGAAAAAAACCAGAGCATTTATTCTAGATGGAAGGAATTCAACCTTAAGTTATGTTTCGATGAGTAGTGAATGTCTTTAGAAGAGGTGGAACAATCAGCCACATGCATCTGCACTAACAATAGCATGGTAAATATATTTGTAAAGCTGTACTGTGAAATGGATGGAGGAGATGTCCCAGAATAAGAGCCCCTGCCTTCTGCATTCCTTGTATTGCTTTCCTGGACTTCTGGTTGCATTTTATGTTATCACGCTAGTTATTCTAAGAGAAGAGTGTCATAAAAATATTTGTAATGCTAATAACAAAAATGAATAAGCCAAATGAACCAGCAGGTCCTCTGATTTTACACAGGAATGTGTGTGTATGTGTTTATATGTATGTGCATATGTGTGTTTGTACACAGCTGAGGCAGAATTAATGCTTCAGTTTGTAAGTATATTATACAGATGGGAGAACAGTTGGGAGTAACATCTTTCTGCAATCAAGACTTTCATTACTTGGTTTGATTTCTCTATTGTACCAGCACATTTTGGAGTCATCATTTCTTTGCTTCCTTTTCTCACACACACCCTCCCAAAATGTGGCTTGCAGAGAAGAAGCAAGTGATGAAAGAACTATATGAATGAGATCTCTGGGTAACTTTGCTTCGGGCTGTAAATTAAAGGATAGATTGAATGGCTTATCCATTTGCTGGATCACCTCCCTACCCATCTGCCTGGCCTGCCAGCTCTGTGTGGTATAGGATTATGAAGTCAGAAATAAGGTGGTTTTTCCCCCTTCTTCTTCCTTTTCTGTACTACTGCTGCTTCATTTTTTATTCTTCTTGCTTTTCCTGTATGGGAGCCTGAGGCAGTTTTAAGTCATGGATGTTTAAGCAGACCAGAGTTCAGGATTATTCCAGTCCCAGGTCACTGTGTCAAGTGCTGCTGTTTGCAACAATAGTTTAAAGGATTTAACTTCTTAAAGGGCCCAATTATCTAGAGAATGAGCATGCCAGTTCAGGGAGGCTGCCATCACTCAGACCTGCATGCCATTGTAATGTATATTTCCTGCCAGCATAACTTCTCCAAGAGCTATGGGGAAACTTGTCAAGGTTGCCTATGTGTGTGTCTTTCAGTGTCTGTCCTAGCTATAAATGCTATCTGTGTACTTGAGAATTTGGCAGAACAACTGTTTTGGCTCATATTGGTCTATCTGTGGCTTGAATCCTGTTGGTTAGCCCAAAACAGAGTAGACCCATTGAATCAATTTTTGAAAGGTAACTCAACACATTGGCAAGTTCCATTAATTCAGAATACAGTCAACAAAATACAGGCCTGTGACAACAACCATCTTTTTCTGCATCATGTTTTTGGGTGTTGTGACTGCAATATTTACTTATGTGTAAGATTTGTACTTACACAGTGCAATACTGGAGCCCTGGTGGCACAGTGGTTAAATGTCTGTACTGCTGCCACTGACTCACAACCCACAAGGTTGTGAGTTCAACACCAGCCAGGGGCTCTGGGTCAACTCAGCCTTGCATCCTTCCATAGTCACTAAAATTAGTATCCAGCTTGTTGGGGGCAATTAGCTTACACTTTGTTAACTGCTTAGTAAACAGTATAGAAATGTACTTGCTATTGCAATTTCTGTATTTGTATATCTAGCTCACTATTGCCTTTCCTAAATAGGAGTCATTCTACAGGGTGTCAAATGAAAAGCCTTTCCCATCAGTTGCTACCCGATCATTTTAACTGAAGTTGCTAAGGACTAAGCCTTAGGGATCTCTGCATTCAAAGTACATTTTCTACTACTTAGCTAGGGTTCCATTTCTAGATGACTCATGAACCAAGCAAGGGGGTACCTCACCCAAAATAAGGGGAAGAGGCAACCCCCTGCTTGGTCCATGGTCTTAGTTCTCTGTTTCATAGAATCATAGAAGAGACCACAAGGGCCATCCAGTCCAACCCCTGCCATGCAGGAACTCCCAATCAAAGCATCTCCGACAGGTGGCCATCCTGCCTTTGCTTAAAGACCTCCAAGGAAGGAGACTCCACCACTCTCTGAGGAAGTGTTTTCCACTGTCAAACAAGCCCTTATTGTCAGGGAGTTCCTCCTAATGTTGAGGTAGCATCTCTTTTCCTGTAGCTTGCATCCATTGTTCTGGGTCCTGTTATCTGGAGCAGCAGAAAACAAGCTTGCTGCCTCCTCAATGTGACATCCCTTCATATATTTAAACAGGGCTATGATATCACCTCTTAACCTTCTCTTCTCCAGGCTAAACATCCCCAGCTCCCTAAGGCGTTCTTCATAGGGCATAGTTTCCAGACCCTTCACCATTTTAGTCGCCCTCCTTTGCACATGCTCCAGTTTCTCCACATCCTTTTTGAATTGTGGTGCCCAGACCTGGACACAGTATTCCAGGTAGGGCCTGACCAAAGCAGAATAGAGTGGCACTATTACTTCCCTTGATCTAGACACTATACTTCTATTGATGAAACCTAAAATTGCATTAGCCTTTTTAGCTGCTGCATCACACTGTTGACTCATGTTCAACTTGTGGTCTACTTGGACTCCTAGATCCCTTTCACATGTAGTCTTGTTCAGCCAGGTGTCCTCCATCCTATATCTGTGAATTTCATTTTTCTGCCCTAAGTGCAGAACCTTACATTTCTCTGTGTTGAATTTCATTTTGTTAGCTTTGGCCCAGCTTTCTAGTTTATTCAGGTCATTTTGAATTTTGATCCTGTCTTCTGGGGTATTAGCTACTCCTCCTAATTTGGTGTCGTCTGCAAATTTGATAACTTTGCCTCCAATACTGTCATCCACGTCATTAATAAAGATGTTGAATAGCACTGGGCCCAGAACAGAACCCTGTGGCACCCCAATTAGGAACCATTGTTGAGCACCCTTTGAGTTCAGCCAGTCAACCAATTACAAATCCATGTAACAGTTAGCTTGTCTAGCCCACATTTTACAAGTTTGTTTGCAAGAATGCCATGGGGAATCTTGTCAAAGGCCTCACTGAAATCAAGATATATTATATCCACAGCATTCCCTTCATCTACCAAGCTAGTAATTTTATCAAAAAAAGAGATCAGGTTTGTCTGGCATGACTTGTTTCTCTGAAGCCCATGTTGACTTTTTGTGATTATGGCATTGACTTCTAAATGTTCACAGACTCTCTGTTTAATGATCTGCTCCAGAATCTTTCCTGGAATTGATGTCAGACTAACTGGACGATAATTGTTGGGATCTTCTTTTTTCCCCTTTTGAAGATGGGGACGTTTGCCTTCCTCCAGTCTGCTGGGACTTCTCCTGTTCTCCAGGAGTTCTCTAGGATCTCACTTCACTACAGAACTCTGATCCCCTGTTAAGAGTCATTGCATCATAAGAGTGCTTCCCTGTGCACTTTCGTCTAGTTTTCTGGTGCTTCCAGTAGCTAGCAAAATGAGGACATGGTGTTTAAGGCAGACGATATTGCAAGAGGAAATTTGCTTCTGGGCAGAAGCCAAATAATTGGCTGTATAGATCAAATCAGTAAAGGAGTTTTAATTCAGTCTCATTCCATTCCTTTTTATTCTCATAACCCATTTAGGCAGAGCACAGAACTTGCCCTTCTGTTCGCAGGATCTAGTATCCACTTTTTCTGTATTTTTATTTTATTTTATTATTTATATCCTTTTTTCCCACGTAGGGACTAAAGTGGCCTACATCAAACTAAAACAAAGTACAGCTAAAACCTTTTTGATACAAAAGTTTTTAAACCATTAGTTAAACAGTTCTAGTAAGATACTACATTAAAGCAGTTTTAAAGCACATTAAAAGTAATAAAAAGGATAAAAGCATCATACTCCATTAAAGAATCCTTCTGCCACAGGAAGAGCCAAAGGCCAATTGCAATTTTTTTTTTAAATGCTCAGGGTCTAATTTGGGTAGCCCTGTGCCAAAACCTGATTTGGCCCCTATACTAGAGCTTAGACATACAACTAGACTATAGGGGTAGACTATATTTCAGAGGAAAGAATTGGCCTAATCACCTCTGAGATTTCTTTGATTAAGAAAATGTAGAGACCAGCATGGTACAGTGGTTTGAACATTGACTTTGACTCTGGAGGCCAGGGTTCAGCTCCAAGCTTGGCCATGGAAACGCACTGGGTAACTTTGGCCGAGTCACACTCTCTTAGCCTCAGAGGATGGCAATTTCAAACTCTACTGGTGAAACTTGCCAGGAAAACCACATGATAGGGTCACTTTAGGGTAACCATAAGTCAGAAATGACTGGAATTCGCACAACAAGAAAACCCTATGAAATTAATGGTGTCACCATAATTAGGTTGCTTGAAGGCACTTACAAACAAATTTAATACTGAGAGCAGTTCTCTTACTCTCACACCAGCATATCAATGTCAGTTATCAGCTAGGAACAGCAGTGAACACTTTGGAGGCTTTGTAAACAAGCTAATTCCTGTGTGTTGGGAGTTAGGTTTTATACTAGCTACCTTGGGTCCCATGGTAGGAAAAAGGCAGGATATAAAAAAAAGACTGAGATCCTGTATTATCAGATGTAGCTATGATGACACAGCTCCAATTGTAGTACCTACAATGATGTGTCCAGCTTCCTCTCAACAGCAAAGTGTGAAAAGCAGCGGCAGACATCCAGGTGGGGTCCTCCTTTTTGCACCACATTTCAGCTTGTCTTCAGTGGACTAATTTAGACATTTCATGTAGTCACTTTACTTTCATGGGAGCAGAAATTATTTATTAGTTTTGATGCTAGAGGTAGCCAACCTCCTAGTTGAAAGAAATTGTGGAAAGAAGGTAAAATCAGGATACATTTTATTTATTTTGTCTATTTATTTTTCCTGCAAAACCTTGATTTCCACATATAGTGCCTGCCCTCTCCAAGTTGTTCAGAGAGATGGTGGTTATCATTAGTTTCTGAAAAATTCTGCCCTCCCGGCTATATGTAAGTTTCACCCAGTGTGCTTAACCAATGCATTTCAGTTCTTCCTTATTCTGATATATCTTGCTTGGCTTACTTAGCAAGACAATTGCAACTTTATTGTATATTTGAGATGGATGAGGAAATGCTGCTGGAGAAGCAAGTTAACAGCAACATTATCTTTTTAGTTTAAAACCCGTTATCTTGAAATGAAACATTATCCTGTTTTCTTTACAGTCCCATGTGGCATCCTGTAATTTTACTGTAATGAGTGGATCTTTCAGAGGCTGTGAAAAGAAGGGACTCTTCTATTTAATATTTTTAAAGCAATGAAGTGGGATCCCATTGCTATAAAGCACAAGTTAATATACATCTAGGTGCAATGTGCTAAAAGCTATAGGAAAAAATATGATTTGCACTTCACCTGCTCAACATCTAGAGGTGAACCCTGGAAACCATATTACTCACTCTGTGTAATCTTCTGCCTCATTACAAATAATAATTTATCATGCTACTAAAGTCACCTCTTCATCCCAGGATGCCCTTGTTGGTTTTACATTCCTGAGGCATTCCAGCTATATAAGAAAAGTGATGTACACACAGTCTAGAAGAGACTGTCTCCAACTGACAAATAAAATGATAGCTGAAAGTCTCTTGGTGACTTACATTGGTCTTACTGGGGATTACATGAACATAAGTACTATTGTAAACATTGTTTAAGGAGGCATCTGGTACCTCTTTGTACAATACCTTCCTCCATCTGTGCAACAGCGATTATAGGGCAATTGGATGCAACTGTGGTTCTGACCCAAATGGCCACTGATTACTGCAGGACCTTACCTAGGTTCTGACCAGCTCCTGTTACACAGCTAGAGAAAAAGGAATAACTATCACACTCCTGGGCAGCCAGTGTAAATATGCTGGCAGAGTTTTACCCTTTACCAGCATCCAGTAGGACCTTAGCCAATATCTGTCTAGCCAAGGAGCAAAGAATTCTTTCCAGATACAAGAGAAGTATCTATAATTCACATTTACAATAATTTGAACCACTTAGATCATGCATCAAGGGATACATTACCTGCATATATCTATGATTGTCTCCTGGTGAATCCCCACAAAGCCTACCTTTTCAATGTGGTCTCCCTGCAAGACAGCCATTTCCATGCCCTTGAGAGGCATTCTCCAGTAGAGTGTCCAGTGGTCCTAGAAAATGTTGTTGTTATGCATTCAGCCAAAATGGGAAGTGGGGTGCTGCACATAGGAAAGGTGGGTTTTGGAAGAGGATTTTGATCAGTGTGTGACTGGAATGGATTTCCAACTTCCAGTGACCAAAAGAGTGGTTTACGAAGGCATATATTGGACTTCTACCATCATAAGTCACTAACAAGATTCCAGCCACCACTTTTCCTGTCGTGGTTCTATTATACAGAGTCATGGGATTTGTAGTTGCCAATGTGCTTAGAATACTTTGCTAGATAGCTAGAGAGCACTTTTCTGAACTACAGTTGTCTGGGTACTCTGAGTGGTTTGATAACTCTCTAAGAAGGCACTTTGAGAATTGTAGTTCAGCAGAATGCAATAGAGGTCTAGTGTGATGATTCTGAGCACCTTACCAAATTACAAACACTAAGATAGGTTGTAGCCATGGCAGTTAAACTAGTGTGAAACTTATATAACTAGTACAGATACATTTTTAGAGAAATTTCTCCTCCCAGGATAGGATTAGTGTATTATTTCACATCATATTCATATGGCAAATGTAAAAGCGCAGATAAATGTTTGCTTCTCATACTGCATCAGGACAATGACAAAAACATGCTTCATAGATTATAAACACTGTATGATTTCAGCTGGAAAACTCTGTTTTCATGTACCCTGAATCTAATGCTGCCTTCATGCTAAAAGGATAGAATGATCCTGTGACTTGTTTAATGTGTCATTTTCTGAAGGTGAGGGGAGGGCATGAAGTAGAGCTAGATCATTTAATGTGGAGCTGCTGAGTACACCTTTTTAGCAGGAGAATCATGGCGGCTTCATTTTTTGGTTTCCTCTTTGCGAGTTTTAAACACCCAACTGACAAATAACCCCAAGCCTGTCCAACTCCACTTTCTAAGATGAGGTTTCCTTCATAACATGTTCTCTGTTCAATCCTGCTACCTATCCTACTGCTGTAATAAATGTAGCACTTAGATATAAGTACCTTATAAGGACACACAACATAATTTTTATTATAAATGTTAGTGCTTCATACTGGAAATCTGAAATAGGCTTTTTCATTTCAGTCAAGAGCCTAATGTCCTAGAAGCCACTCAACAAAAACTGCTATTGAAATTGAAAAGCAATAATAATAAACAGTACTGTTCAGAGATGATGTTCACCATTGGAAATGATAGGATTGGAATTCATTGGTCTTGCAGGCTTATGCTATTTCCTTCTAAAATGATTCTAGTCACACAGGCTCTTTTGTAGCTCCTCTTTGCTGTTGCTCTGGAACATGGTCTCTCCTAAAACAAAGGAGCAAGGAATGAGGACTCACCTACTGTGTTTTAAGTGGATAGTAAAAAAACAAAAGAGGAGGAGGAGGAGGAGGAAGGTTCTGTGGGCCTTGACAGGAAAGCAGCAATTCCTCATTACCATTTGTGCTGCAGACAATATGCAGAAGTACCCACACCCATATTTCTCACAACATCAGTGGATACACTGCTTCAGGGGGGAAAGAAACCACATCTTCCTAAAGCTTGGAAAACCTTCTGGTTGTCTTGGCTGAGGTATCCTTGGAATAATAATACAAAAAACAAAACAAAACCTCTTCATCATCAAAATTGCAGAATAAAGTCACAACAAAGAGACCCACACTTTAGAACAGAAGTGGGAATCATGTGGCCCTCCAGATGTTGTTGGACTAACTCTCAGCATGCCTCACCACTAGCTATGCTGCTAAGGCTTTGGGGATCTCCAGTCCAAAAATTCTAGAAGGTTGTATGATTTCCACCCGTTTTAAAATGTGAGTTGGGATTTCAACCATTGGATAGTTGGAACAAGTAACATATCCATCATTAGAATGGGGAGAATCATAGAATCATAGAATCATTGAGTTGGAAGAGACCACAAGGGCCATCCAGTCCAACCCCCTGCCATGCAGGACCTCCAAATCAAAGCATCCCTGACAGATGGCCATCCAGCCTCTGCTTAAAGACCCCTAAGGAAGGAGACTCCACTATGCTCCGAGGGAGTGTGTTCCACTGTCGAACAGCCCTTACTGTCAGGAAGTCCCTCCTAATGTTGAGGTGGAATCTCTTTTCCTGCAATTTATATCCATTGTTCCGCGTCCTAGTCTCTGCAGCAGCAGAAAACAAGCTTGCTCCCTCCTCAATATGACATCCCTTCAAATATTTAAACAGGGCTATCATATCACCTCTTAACCTTCTCTTCTTCAGGCTGAACATCCCCAGTTCCCTAAGGCGTTCTTCATAGGGCAAGGTTTCCAGACCCTTCACCATCTTAGTTGCCCTCCTTTGGACATGCTCCAGTTTCTCCACATCCTTTTTGAATTGTGGTGCCCAGAACTGGACACAGTATTCCAGGTGGGGCCTGGCCAAAGCAGAATAGAGTGGCACCATTACTTCCCTTGATCTAGACACTATGCTTCTATTGATGCAGCCTAAAATTGCATTGGCCTTTTTAGCTGCTACTTCGCACTGTTGACTCATGTTCAGCTTATGGTCTACTTGGACTCCTAGATCCCTTTCACATGTGGTCTCATTCAGCCAGGTGTCCCCCATTTTATATCTGTGCATTTCATTTTTCCTCCCTAAGTGCAGAACCTTACATTTCTCTGTGTTGAATTTCATCTTGTTAGCATTGGCCCAGCTTTCTAATATATTCAGGTCACTTTGAATTTTGATCCTGTCCTCTGGGGTATTAGCTGTGTAGGAAGGCCATATCCTGCAGGAACAACCACTGCATAGATAAATCTTGCCCCTGTTGCATATCACTAACTGTCTCCAGGTGTGGCCCATAGAAGTGAATGATGCCTGCTGTGATTGATTATTGTAGAATTAAAACGAGAGGGTAAAATGAAACAGTCCCCACTGTGCCAAACTTGCCAAGTACATTAGAGTTCTGTTCTAAGCTGCTGAATTGACTTGTATGGCATGCCCATTACAGATGGACTCAGTTCTCCAGTTGCATTTGAAAGGTCAGCCTCTTTAAATCTTAAGTATACAATCTATTGGAAAGTTCTCCTACTGGACACCCCAGTTGCGTTGTTGTGCTGCTCTTTTATTGATGTTTATGTAGAAGTACCTGCTGCTTTTAATATCTTTTCTGAGCCAAAGCAGCCTTTTCTTTTGTTCAAGAGTGTTTTTACTGTCTCCTTCATTTTGTTGAGTAGTTTTAATGTTGAATCCTGATTTGCTGGGTCATGAGTAGAAAAGGTCCCCTGAAATTAGCAAAACCAAAGATAGTCAAGGCTTACTTAATTCCATTGATTTCAGTGGGTCTGCTCCAAGCATGAGTATACCCTACACAGTTATAGATGTTCTGTATCACTTTAACTACTATGGCTCCATCCTATAGAATTCTGGGATTTGTAGTTTGGACAGGTACTTGGAATTCCCTATTGCACTCCCCTAGTGCTCTTTGGCAAAGAATGCTAAATAACTCACAAATCTGCAAATCATAGGTTTCCATCAGATGGAGCCATGGCAGTTAAAAGTGGTATCAAAGCATTGTAATTGTGTAGTATGGCTATACCCTAAGTATTTAACCAACCCATTGTTGTTGCTGCTGTTCTTTTAAAAATGTATTTCATTTAAAGTAGGACTTTAGAACCTGTGGCACTAGACAATGTTGGATTATAGCTCTGGTATTGGTTCTGCTAGCTATGGCAATTGGAATTCAAGAACATATGGACAGCCAAAGGTTTCGACCCTCAATGTATAGAGTTTGAAAGGCCACATTGGGGCTTTCTAGATTGGCAGGAAAGGGCGACATGAAATTGCCTTTTCCTTAATACTTAGCAGCTGCACTGCAAGTCCTAGGTATGTAATAAAAAGGCATAGGGCAGCTACACTGAGGAGGTGTGGGGACGATTTATCTGAAGTCTTTTCTGTTGCTCAGCAACTACATTGGAAGCTGTCAGGATGCTAGAAACACAGGCCGAGTAGTTGAACGGGTGGTAATGAATGGGGCTTTTGGCTGCACTGAACCTTTAATATTTTTTGTTGTTGTTGTTGCCGGCTGCAAACTGCACAGTTGCACCGGTACATCATACAGGCAATTGTATTGCCAGCTGCGAACTGCGCAGTTGTGCAGGTACATCACACATGAACAGTGCATTTTCATGCAGCCATGAACACACCCCTTTTTGCCAGTCTAGATCAGCCCATTCTGTTTTTAAAGTGAACATGCAAATAAATGCGAACTAAGCTGGTATTCATTGGCTTGTCAAAGATGAAAGGTGAGTATTCTGCACTCAGCATTCTGAAAAATCTTAGCTAGGGGGGAGCTAGCAGGATATTGCAGGTTCACTCAGGTGTAAAATGGAACAGGCTTTGTAAAAAGAACATCCATTAGGTGTGATGACTGGTTTCCAAGGTACTAGATGTTTTGGTGGTGAGGGTAATAAGATGAATAGACCCTTTGTTTGAATTGGTTTGCCTTAGGCTCTGTTTGAAAATTCAAACTGGAAAATTTCATTTTGTGAACCATAATAGGACACTTCCTGGTATTCTTAAGGGCACAAGGTAAGTTAAAACAGAACTACCACTATAGGATTTTCTTTCTTTGGATGCAAGACTCTTAAAGGCCAAACCTTTTTTTATTATTATTCTTTTCAGTGCATCTGCATGCTTGTATTTAATGTATGCATTAAATTTGTGTATAAAGGAAATTGTTCAACTATATATCTGCATCTTATGTGAGTTAGTACAGAGTTCTAGATCAAGCAGCACAGAGATCAGGGGGATTTTGGCTGAAATTTAGCCATTGGATGCTATTGGCTCCATCATTATTTTGTGTAATCTATTTCACAGATTTACCCAGAGGATAAATTAGAGGGAAAGCATTCATGCTGCTCTAAGCTTCTTCCAGGAATACAGGTGATAAACACATACTTGTTTATGAACATACTTGGCTGTGTGTATGGACATAATATTAAGGACCTTATCCAGGTTGTACATTTCTCAGAAATAGTTTGCGAATTGAATAGCTGCCAATTTTCTGCTCACAGGAAAATATATTTCCTCATTACTGTCTCGGCTGTACGGCTAAAGACTGAGAATGATGCGGTAAAAAAAAAAAACAAGCAAACTTTGAATTTTGTATACACACTTATCCTCTTGGTTTTTGGTTTTTGGAAGAGAGATGGCTACCTTTTTAGTTTTTTCCAAGCAAAATAAATTATACCCTTCTAGTGGTTCACTTAAACAAAACAAAATCTTCTGTGGCTATCTCTGCCATAGTTGGGAATGCGTCTCTGTTGGAGTGTAACAAAAGGCTTGATCATGTTCTCATGATAAACACTGAAGTTCACTTTATGCTAAGCATGTTCTTCCATTAATGGAAGCAGACATTGTGTGCTTGACTTGGATTAGCCACCATTTGAGTAAATGTGTGCTGAGTGTAAGGCAGCATTCTTTTGTCTCCTGCTAAAGTGAAGAAATCCAATTTGTCATTTTTAGCTTATTTAATGGAAGATAATAGTTCTATAATAAGGCACTGCCTTTTTGTTCCAGGACATGGATGAGGGTGGAATAATATATTTGTTATTTCAAAATGACATTCATTTAACTCAGAAGAGGAGGATGGGAGGTTTACGTTTAATAGATAACCTGCATATTCTGTGAATGGGTACAGTTCTGGGGAACACCAGTAAAGACATGAAAGCTGGATGAGCTATCCTTGTGCGCATAAGAAGTTGGATACTGTTAGCAGAGTTCTTGTAGATGAACACTTTGGTACTAAAGTGATACAGTACAGTGGGCACTTGGTATCTGCTGGGGTTTGGTTCCAGGACTCTCTCATGGATACTAAAATCTGTTGATGCTCAAATCCTATTATATACAGTAGTAAAATGGTGTCCCTTATATAAAATGGCAAAATCAAAGTTTCCTTTTTGTAATTTGGTGTTGTTGTTTTTTGTTTTGGTTAATATATTCAAACTGTGGTTAGTTGAATTCATGGATACAGAATTCATGGATATGGAGGGCCAACTGTATTTAGAGGCAAGGAGGGTCTCATCTTACACAATAACCCAGAAATAAAATCCTTTAGAAGTCTCACAAAGAATAAGAAGTGAGAGGAAGCATATCTGGTGATTACTCATGTCACAGGTTGTATCAACTAGATACATGGGTCATCATTTTAGTAACAGTACTTGCACTATGAGGGACAAATAGCATTTTCCCAAACACCAAAAGAAGTGCTTTGAATGCAACTAGTTAGGAAATCCCCAGAACTGAAGCCCCTACATTGAAGGAAAATACCCAGATCCATATAAGAAATTAGTTACCATGCAACCATACAAAGGTTAGCAAATTTTATCTGTTTTACTAAAATGTGTAAAATGAGAGAGAGAGAGAGAGAGAGAGAGAGAGAGAGAGAATTATAAAGTATATGTATAGTTACACCAGTGCCATAATCTCTCAGGTCTAAAAAGATGCTATATGAATCTTCTCACATTTACCACAATCCAGTTCATTTCTAAAATTTTAGAGGAGCACAAATCAATGCAGTGTAATTTAAAACTATGATATATTACAATCTGAGTCACTTTAAAAAGAGATTAGACATAAACTTATAAAAATGTAAAATACAAAAAAATGTAACTATTATTATTATTATTTTAGAAAAAATATAAAATATTATTTCAAAGTCTGATTTGTTTTCTAGAGCAATATGGAATAAAAATAAATTCACAGGCAGTAGTTGTACCTCATGCACCATGAGAAGTTCCAGTGGCTCCCATCTTAAAAAGAACTGAATTATAAGGTGAAAGTAAAAAATATATAGTCTCAGGTAGAAGAACCTACTACTAAGTGGAGCAAAATTGTTGTTGAGACCGAAGAGGTATGAACAAGAAAGTTTTAAGAGAATATTTTAAATTGACTGCTATAGGAGGAATTATAAGTGAGATAGCAAAAGGAGAACTATTTTGTAGTCCTTGATGGCACTACTGGATTTTGACAAAAGGTCTAGACTGTGAACATTCAGTATACTTTTTGACAGGTAGAGATTTACAAGATTACCATTTAGTATCAGTTTAGCTCCAGAGGTATATAAAAGCGTGATTCAACAGACATTTGAGGTTATTGATAGTGTCATATCTTGTATAGATTATATCCTGGTTTGGATAGAGTCTACAGGAGAATGTAATGAGAAGCTGGACCTCGCTCTAGGCAGGTGTCAAGAGAGGAACTTGAAATTAAATTAGAATTTTCCGTATCAGAAAAAAAAATGCAAACAGAGTGCAATCATTAAATAAAAAGTATGAAGCTATGTTCACATTGCACAGATGCAAAATGAAAACAGAGGCTATTAAATACATAGTGTGGCAATTTTAAAGAGAGAGGGAATGTTATGACAGAAGGAGCAAACATGTTCCATGGGGAAATGCATGGATGGAATTAGCTGTGGGTCTCAAGCTGCAGCAGAGATGTAAAACTGAGGGCAGCAGTTAAACTCTCTGATAGTGTAGTACGTACCTGTACTATATTTGCAAGGCTGGAGGGAGAAACAGCTGGAAAAAGACTTGTCTGAAGAGAGACTCTGGGATCTTTGAAATGGTAGGAATCCACACCTCTCAGATCCTCAGTCTCTCTCCAGCCTTATTATACCTCATCATTTATAGGCAAATACAAGTATTCCAAAATCGGGAAAAAATCTGAAATCTGTAACACTTCTGGTCCCAAGCATTTCGAATGAGGGATACTGAACCTGTATTGTTATACCTAAATGCCAAAGGGTAAAGTACCATCATAAGAGCTTATAGATCACAAACAACAAACATATTTCATCTCCACAGAGTTTTATTGGTCAGTCTATTTGCTCACATAATCAATCACAAGCTAATAATTCCAGTGTACAAATGCAGTGTTTACGAATCAAATAAATTCAAATATCCAGTGTAACACAAGAGATTAATATGCAATGTCATCGTTAAATACTTTGCTGCATAAAGCTAATAGGCATTACAAACAGAATCTTGATAGTAATGCAACTCAAAAAATAAATCAAATTGGCACCTCATCTACACAGTTGACTACTATGGCATTCACAGCAGTCACAGCTGTTTATGTGGCACACTAAGATGTTCTGCAGTCAAGGCAAAACTATACAAAAAGATGCAATATAAAACATATATTTACAATATTTGTTTAATACTGAATTATCCTCCTTATTTTTGCTCAGAACTTAGCAGCTCCTGGGCTTCTACCTTTTTAGTTTCCTTCTCTGAAAATATCCAGTAAAGCCCTTCCATTTCTCCTTACTTTGCTTGCCTCTGACTTCCCCGGCCCTTCCTGCATATTGCCCAATATGTGTATGTTATGTGCCTTCAATTCATTTCCAACCCTGTCACGGGGTTTTCTTGGCAAGTTTTGTGCAGAGGAGATTTGCCTTCCCCTGAGGCTGAGAGCATGTGACTTATCCAGTGTCACCCAGAGGTTCATGGCCGATAGGTAGGGCCAAATTGAATGAAAGTTGTTTCGTGAAAAGGCCTGATATGTGAAGTTCTGTGTTCTGCCAAAATTAATAGGTATATTAATTTCCTTTGTTCGTTAAGCAAGATACACAAAGGGAGAAAGAAAGAAAAAAGAATTGGATAATCCATATTTGGAAGATGTTTCTCTTTTTCAATCAGAGAGCAAAAAAGTTAGGAGCAAAAAAAAGAAGAAGGGCATCTTCCTCCATAAACAATTCCTGCCCCCAGTTTTTTTGTGCCAAAGAAATAGCCGACATAGCAATAGCAATAGGAATTTCATTTATATACCGCTTCATACCGCACTAAGCACTCCCTAAGCCCCCAACAAGCTGGATACTTATTTTAGCAACCTTGGAAGAATGTAAAGCTGAGTTGATCCTGAGCTCTTGGCTGGCATTGAACACACAACCTTGTGGTTTGTGAGTTTGGCTGTAGTACTGGCATTTAACCACTGCGCCACCAAGACAAAAAAAAATCCTGTATTAGACCCTGTGGAAGACAGAAAGCTTTATTTGTATTTGACCAATGTTCGCTGCTAGGTTTCCCATTCTGTAAATGCAGAAATATGAAATAAAGGATTCTTGCAGCATACTTCAACAATCATACTATTATTAATACTATTATTAATACTAATACTAATACTTGAAATAGCATATGTAGCATACATTTCAAATGGAAAGGCAAGGAAAACAGACACTTCTACACACAAAGGATGGGTGCTTCAAAGGATGATTGAGCAGGCATTTGCTGAACTCAAGCACTTTCAGTCAGAAAGAAGGAAAGGTAGTCCCTTGACTTCACTGAAAGGAAATTAATAGAGGGGCAGAACAACTCAGAAGGTTTTACTCTTGATTTTAAGTATCCCACTGTGCATATTAGGAGTATTCTCAATTAACAAATGTTTATCCTTCCATAGGAGTCTTGTCATGCATAGACCATCTTATTATTATCTCATTATCTCTATCTCAAATATAATCTTGAAACAGAATGGTTTCTGTTTGAGTCTATCTGAGACAAAAGCTTAATGACAAGCAACTAAGCTGCTTAAACTGCATATTTCTTTATTTCATTTATTATGGCAAATTAAAGGTAGAGAAAAAAGAAGGCATGTCAAGAGGCAATCTCAGGAGAAGTTTGCCATTACCTCCACGCTCCCTTTGGTTTCACCTCTCACTTCATATAGTAGCTCAGCTCTAAGTGCAGAGGTACTGTTGAGAACCAGCTCAGCACTAGGAACAGAGTCGAAGGGAGAGAGGTCTTACGTGCCAATTCCAAGCAACAAAAGAGCCACTCATTATTCCTCAGTGTGCTTTCTTGTAGAGCATTGGTTCCAGCAGGTGACCTTGACAGTCATGTTTTTCTTTCAGGTGTCTCTAAAGGGGTCTGCCTTCGGTCACTTGTAACCTGCTTTATGCTCCCCTTGCTCTGGGGAGTTCAAAACAGCATAGTCTAGGCTGGCAAGAAATTTCCCATGAAGGTAAAAGGCTAGACTGATTTACCTGCGAGATGGATCAACATATGTTTGGCTGAGGAATCTGTGAAGCTTGGAAATAGGGAATTCTAGAAACCGAGTGCTATTTATTGTGGCTGTCAACTGATCAAAGAATTTTAGTTTGTTGTTAGAGGGCATTGGTATAAGAAGTATTTTATGCATGTTTCAGAGGGACATCTGTTTCTTTTGGCTAAATGATGCAGGCAAACCTTTTACTGTCTTAATTGTTCGACTTGAGACATGTACACTGATGCTGCATAAAAGCATCCTTGGCACTAAATAGCATTTCACAAAAGAGCCCAACAGCACTTAAATGTGCGGATTACAACAACATCAGGATTTGTTATTTTAATTAATACTAAGCATGGGCAGCCTTCTTTTTTATTGGGACTGTAATGCATGAGCAAGGCAGGTTTAGGTGTTGCCTCCCCAGCACAATCTCACAAATAAATTCCTCAATGATGCAAATTGTAATATAAAAATCTCCCTTTTTGCTATTTTTCTCTTTCTGTCTGTCTTTCTTTCTTTTTCTATTCCTTCTTTGCCAACACATGGAATACTTTTTTGGCAGGGTTGTGGCATAGAACATTTTCAGACTCTCCTCCCTGCATGATGCATTTCTGATAAAAACTGAGCTGGGCAGGTGGGAGGATGTATTTAATATTAATAAAAAATAAAATTCTGATGTTGCTGCAGGCAGTGCATTTAACCTAACATGCACTTAGACCCTTAAAATTTAATTAAAACCTACCTTTGCAGTCTATGGTTTGCATCTGAATCGATCATATCCTTCTGTTCTACCATGTTGTTGGTCAGAGCCCAAAGCAAATTTCAGATTGCAAAGCGGAAACATACTAACCAGACATTGTACTCAAGCTGTTCAAGGAAGACATGAGTGAAATGAACCTGGTTTTACATCTAGCCAGGCTGCTTCATATTGCTTCTAATTGCTGACATGATGGAGCAAAGTCAGCCACAAAAAACTAAAGTCAGTTTGTGTTTGAAATCAGCAATATTTCTCCCACTGCTGTTCTTTCTTCCTAATATGAACAAATAACAAGTCCTTCCCAAAGTGAAACACTCCACCGCTTATGTTTCCACTCAGCATTTTCTCTCCCAAACATTGTTTGCTGCCCCTGGAGGCTAATTATCACCTAAGAGATGTTAACAGCCAAATCATTGAAACTTCCAAAAGATTTAGATCAAACACAAGCAAGATGTAGTTTGTATATCACTGCCCCATATTCTAGGAGCAGCTGGTCTCCTGAGGTAGCACGTGTGGATTGAGTTAATGAATTTAAGTAAGTTTCTGGTAGATCTTTTAATCATATATGTAATTGCAGTTAGCAGTTATTTTAATGTATAAATCTAGAATTTATTATTATTATTATTATTATTATTATTATTATTATTATTATTTGCATGGACCATCTATTTTGTATCCCTTGGCAGGGCTAGTTTTCCAAATATAGCTTCTGTCCTAACATCTCGTATCCTTCCTGCTTCTCATTTACTAACTAAGGGAAATTGTCTTGGACTGACAAACCTGTGCTGCTCCCTGAACCAAGGGAAGATGGAGGTGTGTGTAAGTGCCTTCAAGTAGCCTGTTATGGCTACCCCATGAATTCCATAGGATTTTCTTAGGCAAGGAATTGCTCGGATGTGGTTTTTCCAGTTCCTTCCTCTGAAATATAGACTACAGCACTTGGTATTTGTTGGCATCCCAAGTACTGACCAGGGATGATCATGCTTAGCTTCCAAGATCAGACAGAATCAGGTGTCTTAAGGGTATTTGGCAGATATTCAATGCACTTCAGTTTACACACTTGGCATGCCAGAACCTTCATTTGCCCTCAACCAAGCAACATATCTGGAAAAAGATATGTTATCGCTCCGAGAGGCCATGCTGTGTAAGGGATTTCTGTGAGCTGTAGTAGCAAAACATAACTTTTCGAAGCTCTGCTGAATATCAGATAATGTGGGTAGTCCCTCTTCCAGATCTGTTTTTCTTAAGCACTGGAAAGTGTTAGTGGGGGGCCCACAGAAGGCTCTGCATATCCATGGGGTCTCCGTTGTGGACCCTGCCTCTGAAGGATTGCAAAAATCACTGGACCTCAAATCTCATTCTTTCCAATGGTAGTGTGACATCCATAAGACCACATTGGCACAGCTTTGTGCACACATTGCCGTTGGGAGAACAGGTTGGCGCCATCCACAGATGCTCCAGTCCACAGATGATAAGCCCATGGAAGAGGAGAGCTGACTATATTTTTCACATGACACCTCACCTTTCTGATATTCTCACTTTTTTACTGAAACAAATCAGCAGTAGGAACAATATAATCAGTTCAAAATGATCTACCAAGATGTGTTCATTCTTTTAGATATTAAAATATTTTTATTCCATTTGTGCCCATTGGCAAAAGAGTGATCACCACGATGGTTATTCTGTTTTAGGTTCACACAGCAGCTCTGTGAAATTTTGATTTCTTTGGAGAGGATATTTGTCTCACAGGAGCTAAGGTCTTTCCACCTGCATTGAAAGAGCTTAATTCCAAGCCAGTAAACATGAGAGCACTGTAGTGGCTGGGGCACAGCTTAAAAGGAAGGAGAGAGATGGATAGTTGCCAAGATGATAGGGCCAATGCCGTCATCTTCCTATACTCCTACATATGCTATGAGGAGTTGGAGAGCGTGCCCACTGAAGAGGCTTACCAGGTGCCCATTCATCAGTTGCTGAAAGACAAGGGGGAGTGGAGAAGAGAATGAGCCAGCATTATAGCTGACTTCTTCCTTTCACACTTGATAGTTACGGCTGCAACAGACCTCCTTGGGAAGATGGGTAGAAGTAAAGACCAGGAGGCAGGCATGCTAGTAGGCATTCTCCAACAGAGGCCATCAGGCTGAGAGATAGTAACTGGGATCTTCGTTGTGGAATTTTAAATTCCAACTATCTCTCTGCTAAACCGCTCTGGACTTCAGGGGAATATAACCACACCCATTTATTTGTCTTCCAAGTAATACATATTACAGAGAGTCACAGATTATTTGAGGACAACTGTAGAATATTTTATCATTATAGATTAATAGTGGGGATCTGTCTACTCTTTACTTTCCAGAGACTTTAACTTCAAAGAAAATAAATTCCTTTACAGAAGAGATCAGTAAGTAGTAACTCAATAGCTCTGCAAAATCTAGGGTCCCTTATCTGATGATCAGCATTTCACAGCTGTAGTATATCATCACAGGGAGAAAACACTTTTATAATTGCAACTATTAACCCTGGTGTGTGTGTGTGTGTGCACATGCTCTTTCAAGTCACCTCTAGACTTATTACAACCCCATGAATTTCATAGGGTTTTCTTAGGCAAGGAATACTTAAAGATGTTTTTGCCAATTCCTTCTTCTGAAATACAGTGTACATTACCTGATTCATTGGCAGTCTCTCATCCAAGTATTAAGCCTGGGTTACTCATACTCTTAAAACATTAGATTCCACATGAACTGGTTTTGGAATTTTTCCTACAAAGAAATGCACATGTTAAATGTTAAGTTGGGATTGGTCAAACATATGGATGTTTCTGATAAATTTTTCTCAAACTGTACTAGCAGGAACCTTGATTTCTTCTGAAGATGGCTTCCAGGCCAGAAGGAGAAAGTGGACATCAATTATGAAGGGCCTAAATAGGCAGATTCTGTCTGATCTTGCATACTAAGTAGTGTCAGCCCTGGTTGATACTTGGGTGGGAGACTGCCAACATATACCAGGTGCTGTAAGCTATATTTCAGAGGAAGGAACTGGCAAAACCACCTCTATGTATTCTTTGCCTATCAAAATCCTCTGAAATTCATGGGGTCATTTGAAGGCGTGCACACATGCACGTATATCAATTATAGTCTGATTTACACATAAAGACTACTTCATATATCAGCATTCCTCAAACTAATACCGTCCACATATATTGGACTTCAACTTCCATAATCCCCAGACATCATTTGCCTTTGCTGCGCTGGCTCAGGGGTGGAAATTATAATCCACTATATCTGGATCTTTAGAGATATCTGATAGGTGAGATGCACAAAGCCTGCTCTTCTGAGTCCCACAGATAGGTAATATATACATTGGCCCCAAGTCTCTGCCTCCCTGCCCCTTATTTCCAGATCTTTGGAGTATTTCTTTTTGAACTACAACTCTCATAATCCCCAAGCTATTACTGGCCATGCAGTGGTGCAGTTGGGTAATATCTGACTGTGTGAAAAGCCTTCATTTACCTAAGAGCACCACTGCATAAAATTCATAGATGCAGTACACAGTTTGCTCTTGATATTTTTGGTGATTTTTTTATTGTTAGGAATAACTTTTTGCATATTAGGCAGTTCCCTTATTTGCTGTACATCCAGCAAATGACTGAGCTGGAAGGGGAACATCCTTCCCTCTTCTCTGGAATTTGACCCTTTTTCACTGTTGAATGCATAAAATAGAAAAATCCAAGTAGGGAAAGGAAACAAAGGAATTCTTACTGTATGCCAAATGTAGTTTACACCTAGATTGAGCTTGAAAGAAATGCTCTGCTAACCCAAGAATTCTTCTGAACTGACCACACAATTCTGGACAAGGCAGTGATTCAGCAGTAGCCAGGAAAGGACGCTTACCTAAATTTGGCAGGCATTCTTATATGCAACACCGACAGCTCAGACTATACAACATACAAAAAGTGACTTTGTTGTTGTTTCTCTCCATTTCAAAAGATTTCCATTGAAGCTCCACCAATCATTCTGCTTAAAAATAATCCCCCTATCATAAGTCTGCTTTAGTACATTTAAAATGCCAAGGCTGGACATTCAGCAATGAAAGCCTACTTTTGCAAGGAATAGGTATGTCATACAAAGCTGGAAATGTTCATGTAACATTTTTGCACCCAACCGCATATGCTATGGGTTCTGCACAGCAGAAGGGAGGCTCCATAAGATGCCAAGCAGTAACCACCACCCCCTTGGGGAGGATGTACTTGTTTGGCTTGGTGTGCCCAGCTCTGCTGGCAAAGAATACAGTTGGTACACAGATGTGTCCTGACGCCAGTTGATTCTGTTTGTCGATCCGTGTCAGATGCAGCTCGCTGGCAGCTGAGATCGACACTGAAAATGGAAACACTCACAATTGTTCCTCTCCTGCCTGTCCCATCACCCCTGCCAATTATATTCCCTTCAACTGGTGACCTTAATATGTAAGACATATAGCAAATCCCCCGAGAAGTTCAGGGAATGTATGTCCATAATGTGAAAAATGACCATAAAGCAAAATCTTTTGGCTCTCTGAAAAGCATTGCAGACGTGTTTTCAGAGCCTTTCTTCCTTCTCACCTGCCAGATTTCTAAAGTCACAAAGTGCCATCTAGTGAGCATTTGGTTATACAGCAGCATCACAGCCAACCTTTTGAAGGGCTTTTGTTCTGACTGCAGCTACATTCTGCTTTGGTCAGGCCCCACCTGGAATACTATGTCCAGTTCTGGGCACCACAATTCAAAAAGAAGGTGGAGAAATTGGAGCGTGTCCAAAGCAGGGTGACTAAAATGGTGAAGGGTCTGGAAACCTTGCCCTATGAAGAACGCCTTAATGAGCTGGGGATGTTTAGCCTGGAGAAGAGAAGGTTAAGAGGTGATATGATAGCCCTGTTTAAATATTTGAAGGGATATCAAAAATAATAATTGAGTAACATTTAAAGGAACTGGGAAAAAGGGAAGTAAGAAGGAAATAAGAAATCAAATGAGATGCTAGAAGATAGAAGAAAATAGAAGATTTTATGCTGGTAAATATCATAAGCAGAAATGTGTGTAATGATTTTATGATTTGCAATGTACAAATGATTAAGTCTGTTTGTTATTATATCTATGTAAAAATAAAACTTAATAAAGATTTTTTAAAAAAAATATTTGAATGAGGAGGGAGCAAGCTTGTTTTCTGCTGCTCCAGATAACAGGACCCAGAACAATGGAGGCAAGCTACAGGAAAAGAGATACTACCTCAACGTTAAGAGGAACTCCCTGACAATAAGGGCTGTTTGACAGTGGAACACACTCCCTCGGAGTGTGGTGGACTCTCCTTCCTTGGAGGTCTTTAAGCAGAGGCTGGATGGCAATCTGTCGAGTATGCTTTGATTGAGAGTTCCTGCATGGCAGAATGCGATTGGACTGGATGGCCCTCTATGATTCTATGATTCTACATTCATATTAAAATTTGTGTCTGGGCAGCCCTAGAATTAGGCAGAGTGAGGCAGCTCCTCAGGAAGCAGATGCTGAAAGGCAGAGATTTGCCAGTTGTTTCCTTTTCTGTTCATGGATTGAATGGGTGCATTTTGTCTTTTGCTTCAGGCAAATATCTTGGGCTGATTCTGACCTGTGGAAGTGTTCAGTGAAGATTGACTGGATCTGTGTTACACACTTATTTGGTTTAGGGGTACTTAATTCATATTATTCTAATATTTGTTAGGGTGAGAGGGGTTAACATGAGAACCCATTTGTGTACATGTATTTTAAAAAAATGCTGGGCCACTGGGTGGTGCATCAAATAGAGTATTTATGTTATTATGAATGATGGCTTCCTAAGCAAACATCTGATATTTCATCCTGCGCTAAGGAAGTGTTTGGATATGTGTTTTTGTTGTTGTTGTTGTTGTTGTTTTATAAACAAATACTTTGACTTTGTTACAAGAACACACTGCCAAGATCCTATATTGCTAAGTGTAACATGTAATTCAATAGGAAGACCCACACTGACTCAAACCCACCTCCAGTACTCATCATTAAGGCACTACAGTCCCCTCTCCCCTGTAGCTATTCAGCGGCTGATTGAAAGTGGGGAGGAGAAGCAGGGAAATGTCTGTCTATGTCCCAACTCCCAAAAGCCAGATGTACACTGATGACAACATCCACTGACATCCATTAGGATCCTCCAGAGATAGGAGATCCCTCTGATCTCCACAACCACTAAATAGCCATGGGAAATGTTACAACAGCAAAATGGTGAGTCCTGGGAAGGCTTTGGAAGAAAATACAATTCTCCACAACAATCAGGTGTATGCAGGTATATGTTGGACTTAGCTTGTGTATGTCACTAACTGGATGTTAGCATGAGATTACCATATCCACATCACTAATGTATTTATTATGTCACCACAAAATTATTTTTTATCTTCTTAATTTCACATAGCTTTACATAGCTCACAGTTCACAACAGCATCCTATGTCATATAACTTTCATGTGCTTTCCAAACCTTTCAGGGCACGTTCAGGGTTCACTGTGATATTGACAAGGCACTGTAACTTTACGTCTCTCAAGTTTACTTTTTATGTATGGTCATCAGCTCTTCGATTTGAAATTTGTTGTTGTGCTTTTCATTTTCTGTTGGAAGGTCTTGAGATTGTCTGTAGTCCAACCTGCCACCATTTCAGTGTACTTCCTTGCAACTCTACCATCTCCAGGCAGCATTAGCAGAGATTATCAGGTCTGTAATCCAGAGGGAGACAGGTTGGCAGATCTACAGTTGATTCTATTCCCAAATATAAATATAAATATAAATTGTAAAAACTATTCATAAAGAAACTTTCAGATATATTAAATAATACTCTCTCAGCATGCAATCCTGGTTCAAACAGTAGATTAGATTTTGTTTCAGGTATAGTTGTTTATAGGTAAAATAAAGAATCTTGACAGGAAGAAACTCAACTTGGAAGGGCCGCGATGCAGGAATTAGATATGATCTTCAAGTATAAAAATATAGTATTAAAGTCAGGATCATCCATGGTGTTGTATTTCCAATGTCTATTTATGATTGTGAAAGCTGGACAGTGAAGAAAGCTCATAGGAATAAAATCACCTCATTTGAAATGTGCTGGAGATACCATGGAAAAAAGCAAATATGTGAGTCCTAAAGCAAATCAGTCTTAACTTTCGTTAGAAGCCAAGATAATTAAACTGAGGCTTTGTATTTCAGGCATAGCATGATTTATCATAGTTCATTGTAAAAGGTAATAATGCTTGGTAAGGCAGAAGGCAATAGGAAAAGAGGAAGGTTGTGAAAGCACAAGCTCCAAGTTTAAAAGACCTGAGCAGGGCAGCTGATGAATGGGGCTCTCAGGGATACCCCATTTATAGGACTAGCACTAAGGATATAACTTAGTTTCTTCTCAAGAAAGCAATGAAATAATTTTATCCATTTTCTACCTGCTGTAAGAAAATTTTTGAAAATATTGCAGTCTTTGAAGCCTGTTTGAAATTTGGGAGTGTGCTAAATTCTCGATTATTTTGCACAGGAAACAGTATTTTTGGCACAGAAAATAATATTTCTGCCAATTTGCCAAATATTTTCAAAAATTCTTTCCACACCTAGTCAACACATAAGTCAATGCTGAGTTGCCAGCAAACTAGGAAAAGAAGTTGGGAATTAACCAAATTTCATTTTCTTGTTACTAACCAAATCAAACTAACTAAAGTATCCCATTAACTGGTAGTGCATAAGCCAGGAGAGAGAAATAGATGATATAGAGAAAGAATGTCAGATATTCTGCTTAGACTTGCTTAATCGTTCAGTGCAGAATAAAGGACACATGTCGCTGTCAGTCAGATATATCAAGATGAAACAAAGCAAACACATAGCTTGTGTGAGCACAGTCATGCACAGAGCTTGGAAAAGGAGGCTGGCTTTGCTTTGCTTTGCTTTTTCTTTTTGACTGCACTGCAGCTCCTAAGATTTCTTCACCCACTGCTAACATAGCATATTCCTCCTCACTTACTAATTTGATAATACATCTTGCATCAAGAGATTTGTGCACATGTAGTCACTGATGAGGAGATACTAATGCTTTTCAACTTGCACATGCTTTTGAAAGTCAGAAACTGCACTTGCTTAAAGCTCAGCATCAGAGTCTGGAAATGCGATTACAAAAAGATGCAGGTGTAGGGGTGTGTGTATTACAGTCTAGTGATCATTCTGACTGGGATATTCTGGGTTTTTTCATTCAAAAAAATAACATTTCCCATATCTGCCAGATAATTACTCAGATGTCTGTATGTCCATTTTATGGAAAGGCACAAGAATTTATTGGAGAGCTATAGTGGCACTGAAAATTGGAATCTGAAGAGAAAAATAAATAAGAATGAAATATGTTTTTGTGATCTGTGCAAAGTGGCACTTGTGATCTATTAAAGGGGAGAGGGGGGACTTACAGTAATTATGAAAAAGAAAGGAAGTTAAAGGAGAGGAGAAGCGGGAGCTGTGCTGTTGAAGGAGATGGTTGTGATGAAAAGGAGTGTGAATTAACATTCATTTGCTTAGTCAAGGACAGTACTCAGAAGAGGCTTTACAGATTGCAGCAGTGAAGCTGGGGGATAAAGGAATTCAACCTTGTTAACTTAAAGTCAGAGGTCTAGAATTTTCAAGGCCAGGCAGTAGACAGAAACATAAACATCTAGATTCAAATAAGTAGTCATTTTTCAAATTCCTATAAAAACCATGACTATTGCTACTCTTTCTCCAAAGGAAAGAAGCCCTTTGTGGATAAATTAATGTTTCCAGGACCTGAAGAAACAATATTCTGTGATACACTCAGCGAGGGGGGGGGGGGGAGGAAACAAGGCTCTAGTTTTTCCTTGCAGGTGCTTGGCATTCACTCTAGAATGAAAAGAAACTAAACTTCTCCCTCATCCCCAAGTGATTGTGAACAAATATGTCTAGGCTGCATAGTCAGCCTTGCTTCTTCCAACAAGCTTGTCCTAACATCTTTTCGTTAGGTGACAATTATACAAATGAGAGCGTGCAGAGCACAAAAAGTTACATTTTTGGACCACAACTCCATTGAGCATAACAACTTTTACTAGCTCTGCCAATGAGTTGCACCTGAGGAAAAGGTGTAACTCAATAGGATTGTACAGAAAGTGCAAGCATTTATATGGTGTAAGTAGTTAAATCTTAAGAAATTGTACATGGTGGTTCAAAATGCGTATAGGAGAATGAGCTTACTTCCTGTCTCCCAGTCTAATTCTCATTTATCTGTAGGCCTTTTTTACCATTCAAATAATCCTAAATGAATGGATGGATCATGTCTGATTGTGGTCTTTAAAAAATTGGGTAATCAGCTAACCAACCAGCTACTCTACTGCTGGATATATGAAATGAGTCTTTGGGAATGATGGTTCCTTCAAAATAATTGCTTTCATTACTTATGTAGGCAGTGTAAAGTATTGTGCTAGCCACTGCACATGGCTAAACCAGATTGTTGATAGATTCTGATGCTGTGATGAGCATAGTACCATGTGGCACAAAGCAATTATGCACTCCATATTCTTTTCAAAGCAGGAGGAAAACTTTAATTTCCGGACAAAGCATGCTGTGGTATTTTCAGGCAAATGAAGTTGAAACCACAAATTGCCCTGCTGTTTCTAGATCAGCAGTTTGTGAAAAATGATTAATGAGGCTTGTAAAGTCTCTAGTCGCATTTGCAGAAAGCAGTGGTCTTTGTTATTCCACTAAAATAATGAATACTTTTGCCATGATCAGTCTACTCGTACAGTGTGTTTTTATGCTGCTTGCATTCTACACAGCAGGTTCCATCTTTAAGCAGAGGTTTTTCCCCTTCCCCATTGTACTTTTAAGGCTAAGTTTTAACCACCATTTTGAATATCTTTTGAAATGTAGAGGCTTTCATTTATGCTGGTGAGCTATTTCTATAACTGGCATTTGCAGCAAGTGTATAGTTTTCACACTAGAGTGCAAAGCACTTGGCCGCTTATTTTTCTTTTCTGATTATAAAGCTGTATCTGAATTCTTCCGAAAAGTGGAGTTCTACTCTGGGTATAGTGCTTTTTACTTAGATGACTATAGCTTTTAGACATCATACTTTAATAAGAAACTATATAAATTTCAGGTGTATCCGTCTCTTTTTTGCTTAGCTTCCATCAGTTTCAGTGAGGTTTCAAGAAGGTTGCTATACTTAGCCACAGGTAATCAGAGACTTGGGGGGGGGGTGATAATTTTTTTGGACTACAACTCCCAGGACCCTAAGCCAGTATGTCCAGTGGTCATATCAGCTAATGGATTCCAGGGGGGGGGTGATGGTGTTGTGTGCCTTCAACTTGTTTCTGACTTAGGCAAAACTATCGGGGGGGTTTCTTGGCAAGTTTCTTCAAAGAAAGTTTGCCATTGTCATCCTCTGAGGCTGAAAGAGTGTGACTTGGCCTAAGGTCACCCAGTGGGTTTCCATGGCCCAGAGGGAATTCGAACCCTGGTCTCTACAGTCCCAGTCCAATGCTCAAACCTATAGTTCAACAGAACTAACTTTCTAAATCTTTGTGACTTATAGAAGTTGTGCAGTAACGGTGATCAGCTGAGTCACTCCTTAAAACATTGCAACAGCTGTGTTAGCTGGTGTGTTTTATTGCAGATTTGCAGATGACTGTTGTTTGAGTCACTTTATAAGTAAATAATTCAAGAGCGCATCCTAGCCTGTGAGAGGGGAGATAGGAAGCGGGTTGTAGCATGACTTACAGCACCATCTGGCAAACCAATCTCTTCCCTCCACCTGCCCCAAATCTTTGTTTTATTTTGGAGTAGACTATTTTAATTCTACACAAATACATTTCCTTTTTATATGATACCACAGAAGTTATTTCAGCAAGTATGACCCCCATGCATCTGAGAAAGTAGACTCAAGTCTACAAAAGCTCATGCTACCAGCTTCTTCTGATGTGCTTACTGATTTCCAGACAAACATGGCTATGGCTTTAAATACTCTTGGGGATGTTGCTTGGATTTCTGCAATGCACTCTACATGGGGCAACCCTTATGCCATGTTCAGAAACTGCATTTGATTCAAAATACAGCAGCCAGATTAGTAACAGGGAAATCAAAATTTGATTCTATCACACCTATCTTGAAATCTTTACACTGGCTGCCTGTTAGCTTCCAGGCACAGTATAAGGTGCTGGTTATTACTCTACCCTATAAAGCCCTACATGGCTTAGGTCCAGCATAACAGGGAACGCCTTCTGCATTTAAAACTTTTGAGTTTAGAGGTTTGCATTTGTGAAATGCTACAGCCTGCTTAGTTTACAAAGAGTGTAAGTTCCAAAATCCCTTTTTTGCACTGTTTTGATGTGTTTTGCAACTTGTTAAAGGTTTGATTGCATCTGTTGGTTCTTGGCACCTGCCAATTATTGTTTATGTGTTACAGTTCAAGCTTGCTCCTCCCCTTTTTCTGGGGACCTGGAAAAGGGAAGCCATCTTTCCTTTCATTAGACTACCAGAGACTCTACAGAGTGGATGTGTTGGAGGGTGTGCTAGCCAGGCCTTGGTCAAGCCATCTTCCAGTATGTAAGTCTTTAGTCCTCGAAGCACTACGCACGGTTGAGTGACGCTGAGGAGCTTCGGGCGCCCTCAAACAGCCAGTTGACAACAGAGGAAGGTTCCCTGCCTTCATATAGCTCATCTGGCTGGGACTTTTGAGCATCCTTGCCTCAAAGTCAAAGAGAGAGAGAGACTTTGGTGAGCCATCCAGCTGAGTTCTCAAGACCACAGTTAGTAAGGACTCTAATGTAAGCTGTTTCTTTAATAAAGAGAAGAAACCCCTTTGCTAAAGTAGCTGTTCAGTTTAGTTCTTGGGAAACCCAAAGTTTCTAAAGAAGGGCAAGAAGCAATCCCCCGGGAAGAGAATCACCACGTCCACGTTCCCTCAAAACCATATAGCCCTGGCACGACAACACACCTCCTCTCATATAATCCTTTCCACATGCTCAGATCTTCTGGGAAGAACTTGCTTCAGTCAAAGAAAACCAGACTGATGGTGACTTCCCGGAGATCATTTTCATCCATCGCTCCAAAAATTTGAAATGACCTACCAAAGGAGATCCGCCTTATAACATCGTTAGATGCTTTTAAAAGGCCAATAAAGATGGCTCTCTTCCAGCAAGCCTTCCCAAACAGATCTCCTCGTAATGAAACTTAACTGCTCATTCATTTAACTCTCCCCACTTGATCAGATTGGTTTTTAGACTTAACTTGTATGCTTTTGTAGGGTGGGAAGGAGGGAGGGAGGCTGGGATTTGCTATTGTTATGGTTTTATTTACTGTTATTAGTATCTGTATTTTTACTTTGTATATTGGTTCAAAACAGGGAGAGGCAGGATACAAATAAATTTTATTTTTTATTATTATTAATAACTCCTTCCCCAATGCCCTTTGCACCAGATGTACAGGAGCAGTTAGAAAGGCTCCTCAGTGCAGCTCTGTTTCCCCCACACATACACACAGCTTGGCTATTGGGGAGATCCCAGGAATATCATGGCTACCCTCAAGCACCTGAGGAAGAAGGAGCAGCCTTATTTTGGGGGGGGGGGGGGATTCTGCTCTCTTCTCCAGGTGAGTAAGGGCAGCTGTTACATACACATGCACAACCCTTGACCAACATAATATGCTGCAAGACACTTTCACTCCATCTGGCTTATAACTCAGCCTCCATAGCCACATCCCCACTCAGAATCTAAAAATGTGACAACATGTGCTGCTTTGCCCATCTCTGTCCCCATTATATGTCTCTTCTGGGTCATGCATTATAACACAAGTAGCTCCCAGTATATTAATTTTTGAAGACTGTAAGCCAAATTCAAAGAGGACAAGGGAGTCAGGATGTTTGGTGGCATATGATGTTGTTGTATTTCAACCTTGTGAGCCCTGGCTCCTCTACAAAACTGCCTATGCTTTATGCATTTGATAGCTACAATTACATCTTTTTCAGTATGCTTGAGGCAGTATACATAATGCCTTCCCCTCTTCTCCGTGCTTTCTTCCCAGCATACTTTGATATCAAACTGAGAGACATTGACTAGTCCAAGGTAACTCACTAGTCTTCATGACTGAGCAGAGATCTGTTTCCATTGTCAAAGTTTGATGCTGTATCTAGCCACTCCACCATTACCATACTACATACAGTAAATGTGTACGCACTAGCTGTTTTCTCATCTCATTGTACTTTTGCTCCCCCTGCCCCCACCAAGCTATGACTTGCTTAGCTTGGAGCCAAGTAATTAATCAGGAAAATAGCATTACCGTTCTTGTCAAATTTATCTGTAAAATTCCAGAGGGACAGCCTCTGGAACAAAGACAAACAAATTATTGTGGCATATATTTTGTGGGTTTCTCATCTTGGTTTGTTTACTAGCCTACTAAGCCGAAGTTCTAATGTAAAGGAGAATCTCCTTTGACTCACAACACCAGGGAGAGCATAAGTCTGGTTTTTGTGCTGTGGCTCAGCCACGTAGTACAGCCAGTTGCGAAGTTGTCCATTGGTCCTGATCCACAATGGCCTCAATGTGTATCTGTCATGATGCACATCGATCATTTCACAGGTTCCCCTCTATAGTAATGTCAAGGCAGCCCCCTCTGGAATTACAGGCATTGCAAAACTTCTTAATTCTATTTCCTGCAGACGTATGCCCACTGACATAGATGCTTGTCCCTTACTTAATTTTGGCCTTTAATAATTATTTTGATTTTGCAGTGGGAGTTTTGCAATTACAGCAGATGGACTTGAAGCACAACAAATTGATTTTCTTCCCAAGTTTTGTTAGTTTGGCTTATTTAAATTGTAGCAGTCAATTGTTCTGCAGCAAAGTCTGATTTATTTATCATTTGACTGACACAACTAAAGTTCTAATTATTCTCCCTCAATATTGAGTTTCTGCTCACTATCTACAGTCCCCAGTCTTTTGACCTGGTGCCATACGTGCAGCTACTGGATCCGTATTATCACTGGGATCACTATATGGCAAGTGACAGGACCACAGAAAGCATTCAGTGAGTTATGACCCGTGAGCAGAGGAGTGTGTTCATGAAGCTGCTCAGCATTTCACATCATAAACAATTCATCTCTTTAACATCCCAAGGGTACCATACATCAGGTTTTTAAAAAATTGCCTTTCAGAATAAATGCAGCTACCAAAAGCCACTTGATATGCAGAATGTTGTGACTGCTGGGAACATAAAAACATGAAAGGGGTAGGAGTTTGTTTGCTTTTTCTTCATGGCCTGAGGAATGGAGACTGTATTTTCTTGTCTTTTGTTAATTTGTGTTACAACCTTTGTTTTGCATAAGCATACCCATAAACATGAAGCAGATGTGTTTGTTCTTTTCATTATTTTGTGCATGGAAAAAAATGCCCAGAGATAGCTTGAATAAGCACCATCTGAAAGGAAACAGGTTAAGAAAAATTAGACCAATTTGCTACCAGTCATTATACACATATAAATTATTTTGAAACAGAAAGTGCCTGTTACGTAGGGCTGGGGAAAAATAGAAATTGAATAGTGTGACATCAAGAAATAAAAAAGATGTCTAGAGAAGTGGCTTTTTCCAATAGATTTTTTAAATAGATGGAGTTCCTTGCCTACTTATCACCTACTTATCACCTAAACCATATATCATATTAATTGAAAGCACCATCAGCTGAGGGCTCTGGCTGGCTAAACAGTGGCATTTTGTATCAAAAGTTTTATGTGATATTTTTATTGAACATAATGGCATTTCTGAGCATATCCTTAATATGTCCATGCCATCCGTTTTGATAAATGGACAATGTCATCTTCCTCCCTTATTCCAGATAGTATGGGACATACCTTAAAAGCATCCTTGGTGCAATACGTCTTCCCTTTTGGAAGAAAGGTGGTGGGATATAGATCAAATAAATAAATAAAGTGACACATAACAGATCAGAGTGTTCTTTTGATGCACAACAGTAATGCAGTCATAGTACAAACAGTTACCAATGTTAGGTAACAGTCGTCATGGTCATTTTTCCTGTCACCACCCATTTACTCCCTTAAGTAAAAGGCCTTCTTAGCAACATCTCAGGGACATGGAAGTAGATCCTTCCCCACACTATACTTTTAGAACATATTTTTATAAATTATTGCAGTGGAACCACCAGAGTTGAGAGGAAGCTGGTCAAAATGGCCGTCTACCTATAGGTATTCAACCTCCCCACTACCTGTCACCATTTTTCCCTTCTCTGTGATTTTTAGTCGCCACACACACACTGCTGTTTTCTCATAACTGTGGTTATAATTCTGTAAACCCTTACCTAGGTCTGCTGAAAACAATGGGACTTCCTTCTGAATTGACATGGATACTATTACCCTGATACCCAGTCTGGTAGATACAGCTGAGCATTGCCTAGTCTAGTGGCGTGTCAAGCAACCCCTGGTGAATATTCCTTTTTTTTTTTTTTACACCACCATTTTTTAACAGTGCATCTGTTAAAAGATCTATTAGAAAACAATAAACAAATAAAGGAAGGCAGAAATACATGGATTAAAGAAAAAGAGAATATAAAAAAGGAACAAAGGAAAAAACAAGGAACAAGGAAGAACTCCACAAAAAAAACCTTAATAAAAGGGATTTTCCTTTGTTTCTCTATTTCTCTTCTTTCTCTTTTCGGTCATTAAGGATGACATGTACAATATTTTCATGGAATGTAAGCTGCCTAAATTTAAAAACTAAAAGAAATAAAGTATTTCACTATCTGACTAAACAAAATGCACAAATAATATGTTTACAGGAAACTCATATAATAACTGATGGAACGAGATTGTTGGAAAATAGCAAATTTGGGAAATTATTTGTAGCCTCAAGTGATACCTCCCCCCCCCCAAAAAAAAAGAGAGAGAGGAATGGCGACATATATAAGTAAAAACTTTTACAGCACCATTAAAGGGACAGAAGCTCTTTAGATATGCCTTAAGATTTCATTGGTAGTCTGCAATCCTTTATATCAGTGGTCCCCAAACTGTGCTCTATAAGGGGTTTTGGGCTTCAGCTCCCAGAATCTCAGACTATTGGCCAACATGGCTGAGGCTTCTGGGAGAAATCTCTTAAAGGACACAGTTTGGGGACCAATGCTTTATACCATTGCTTACAGGATACATCCATTTAGCTCAAATGGACTCACTCCTGAGAAGACAAGTATTGAACTATGGTCCAAAATAATCCAGAAATAATATCCAGTTTGAGACTGCTTTAATTGATCTGGCTCAATGATAGGGAATCCTGAGAACTGTAGTGTATTATGGCACTACAGTGTCTACAATTCCCGTAGTATTGAGCCAAAGCAGTTAAAGTGGTCTCAAATTGGATTCTTTCTCCAGTGTCTTTTGGACCTAAATTGTAATAGCTAAGCTCAGTGTTAGACCTTCTTAGAGCAGAGCCTTTAACATTTTAGTGATTTCAATGGATCTGCTGTAGATAGGAATAATGTTGGATTTGACTCTTGCTGATCCCATCCCTAGCCGAGGGGTTACTCTGGAGAAGGAATAGGTAAGAAGTATGGGAAATAAGCAGGATGAACTTGAACTCCTAGCACAACAAGGGAAATATGATATAATAGGCATCACTGAAACCTGGTGGGATGAGTCTCATGATTGGAATGTAGAAATAGAGGGATATAACCTTTTTAAGAGAAACAGGCCAAACAGGAAAGGAGGAGGAATAGCATTATATGTCAGGGATATTTACACCAGTGAAGAGATCCAGGAAGTCAATACTGGAAGCCAGGTGGAGAGCATCTGGATAAAAATTAAAGGAGAGGGAAATAACAGGGATGTTACTGTGGGAGTCTACTACAGACCCCCGACTCAGGCAGAGGAATTGGATGATGCCTTTCTAGAACAGATAATCACATACTCAGAAAAGAGAGATGTAGTAGTGATGGGTGACTTCAACTATCCTGATATTTGCTGGAAGTCAAACTCAGCCAAATCCTCAAAGTCTAGCAAATTCCTCACTTGCCTGGAAGACAATTTCATTGTCCAAAAGGTGGAAGAGGCAACAAGGGGATCAGCCATTTTAGATCTGATCTTAACCAACAGGGAAGACCTAGTTGATGGGGTGCAAGTGGTTGGATCCTTAGGTGGAAGTGACCATGTTCTCCTGGAGTTTGTAATACAGTGGAAGGGAGAAGCTAGGCATAGTCAGACACGCACTCTAGACTTTAGGAGAGCTAATTTCAATAAACTTAGAGAAATACTGGGAGTGATCCCATGGTCAGGAATACTAAAAGAAAAGGGAGTTCAAGACGGATGGGAGTTTCTCAAAAGGGAGATATTGAAGGCACAATTTCAAACAGTTCCAATGAGGAAGAAAAATGGAAGATGTCTCAAGAAGCCAGGATGGATGACTAAGGAACTTTCAACTGAGCTAAGTTTTAAACGGAACATGTATAAGAAATGGAAAAATGGAGAAATCACGAAAGAGGAATTCAAACAAATAGCCAGCACATGTAGGGGTAAAGTCAGAAAAGCTAAAGCGCAGAATGAACTCAGGCTTGCTAGAGAGGTTAAGAACAATAAAAAGGGCTTTTTTGGATATGTCCGCAGCAAAAGGAAGAAGAAGGAAACAGTGGGGCCACTGCGTGCAGAAGATGGCAAAATGCTAACAGGGGACAGAGAAAAGGCAGAATTACTCAACACCTTCTTTGCTTCAGTCTTCTCAGAAAAGGCAAAGGGTGCTCAACCTAAGGATAATAGAGACAGAATAGAGGAAATTCAGCACAGAATAAGTAAAGAGGTAGTACAGGAATACCTGGTTAACCTAAATGAATATAAATCTCCAGGACCAGATGAACTACATCCTAGAGTATTAAAAGAACTGGCAAATGTAATATCAGAGCCATTGGCAATAATCTTTGAGAACTCCTGGAGAACAGGAGAAGTCCCAGCAGACTGGAGGAGGGCAAACGTTGTCCCCATCTTCAAAAAGGGAAAAAAAGAGGATCCCAACAATTATCGTCCAGTTAGTCTGACATCAATTCCAGGAAAGGTTCTAGAGCAGATCATTAAGCAGAGAGTCTGTGAACACTTAGAGGCCAATGCCATAATCACAAAAAGCCAACATGGGTTTCAGAAAAAGAAGTCATGCCAAACGAACCTGATCTCTTTTTTTGATAAAATTACCAGCTTGGTAGATGAAGGGAATGCTGTGGATATAGTATACCTCGATTTCAGTAAGGTCTTTGACAAGGTTCCCCATGACATTCTTGCAAACAAGCTTGCAAAATGTGGGATAGACAAGTTAACAGTTACATGGATTTGTAATTGGTTGAGTGGCCGAACTCAAAGGGTGCTCAACAATGGCTCCTTTTCATCCTGGAGAGAAGTGACCAGTGGGGTCCCACAGGGCTCTGTCCTGGGCCCAGTGCTATTCAACATCTTTATTAACGATTTGGATGACAGAATTGGGGGCATACTTATCAAATTTGCAGATGACACTAAACTGGGAGGAGTAGCTAATACCCCAGAGGACAGGATCAAAATTCAAAATGACCTGAATAGACTAGAAAGCTGGGCCAGTGCTAACAAAATGAAATTCAATGCGGAGAAATGTAAGGTTCTGCACTTAGGGCGGAAAAATGAAATGCACAGATATAGGATGGGGGACACCTGGCTGAATGAGACCACATGTGAAAGGGATCTAGGAGTCCAAGTAGACCATAAGCTGAACATGAGTCAACAGTGTGATGCGGCAGCTAAAAAAGCCAATGCAATTTTAGGCTGCATCAATAGAAGTATAGTTTCTAGATCAAGGGAAGTTATAGTGCCACTCTATTCTGCTTTGGTCAGGCCCCACCTGGAATACTGTGTCCAGTTCTGGGCACCACATTTCAAAAAAGATGTGGAGAAACTGGAGCATGTCCAAAGGAGGGCAACTAAGATGGTGAAGGGTCTGGAAACCTTGCCCTATGAAGAACGCCTTAGGGAGCTGGGGATGTTTAGCCTGGAGAAGAGAAGGTTAAGAGGTGATATGATAGCCCTGTTTAAATATTTGAAGGGATGTCATATTGAGGAGGGAGCAAACTTGTTTTCTGCTGCTGCAGAGACTAGAACGCGGAACAATGGATGCAAACTGCAGGAAAAGAGATTCCACCTCAACATTAGGAGGAACTTCCTGACAGTAAGGGCTGTTCGACAGTGGAACACACTCCCTCGGAGTGTAGTGGAGTCTCCTTCCTTAGGGGTCTTTAAGCAGAGGCTGGATGGCCATCTGTCAGGGATGCTTTGACTTGGAGTTCCTGCATGGCAGGGGGTTGGACTGGATGGCCCTTGTGGTCTCTTCCAACTCTATGATTCTATGATTCTATGAAGGCATATAATAATGTATTGTTTGAGAAAGAATTAAGCAAAGCAGCAAGTTTTCCTTCCATGCTTCTCTTCAAGTGGCAATGACAGGGAAGTTTGCTTTAACTGAATTCTGGCATCTTCTTCCTCTTCCTAACTGACTCTCAGTAGTTCAGGCTTCAATTGCTGTCTACATCCCATAGGCCCCAGAGGTTCACAGGCTCTTGTCAATATTTTTAAAACATATTTTCTTTTAATGAAACCTATATACTTGTGTGTTTTTAGGGCAGGGGTGAACAAAGTGTGGAAAAGCCACAGCAAGGAAATTTGCTTTAAGTGTATTCTGGCATATTTTTGCAAAAAAACTAGGTCAGCTTTTCTGCAAAAATCTAGACCAACCTTTAACCCTGTTAGTTTTTATAGTTCATCACTGGCTATGGGCTATTAGCATCAAGAATAAACAGTGTGGATTAAACAACTGTTGCATAACTCGTGATACAAACAAAGTTAGACATGGCATAAAGAGATGTCTTTTTCACAACATTCAAGCAGGCTATTGATATTTATGGGTTTTTTTAAATTAAGTTGTATATAGAGACAGGTGTTCTTCATTTAATGCAGTTAAGACAAGTGTAGGAGGCTGAAGAGATCAGTATTTTAAACCAGCAGAAACATTATCACATTGTGGCAAGCATTTCATCCTGGCAGGTGTGGGGATACCTGCTGGAAAATCCAACATTTCACTTCCTATTTCTGTTCCTGTTGCATGGCAAGCGTGGTGAATTGAAGCAGACACACTTGCAAGATTGGGCATCATGAGGCATTGGTAGTTACAGAACACAAAAACAGGATGTGAGCATGTAAGTAAATGCGGAACATTTCCTGCTATCTTGAAAAAGCAGGGTTTTTTTAAAAAAAAAAGGAAAGTCTGTTCATTTATTCAATATATCCTGCTCTTCCATTAAAAATAGTGCGGAAGATGATGAAATACAAGTAAAGTTAGCAAAGTTATAATTAAAAAATTAAAACTTATCAATTAAAACATATAAGAACTCACCAAATAAACATTAAAAACACTTTAAAAAATAACAGTACCCACTAGATTAAAAACTCAGTTCAGTAGCATATCAGTTTAGAAGCCAAATGTTGCCCTGAACAACAAAGATGGAATGAGCCTGGCTTCTTCACAGGAGCTTCAAAAGCCAGGGAGCCACCACCAACAAGGTCCCCTCTCATGTGCCAGCCCAATGGCTGGACAAAGAGAAGGCCCTTTCCTGAGGTTTTAAAAACCCAGAAAGACTAACGTGAGAGAACATAGTCTTTTAAACAGTCTGATCTCAAGCCATACAAAACATTATAGCATATAACCAGTACTTTGAATTGTGCTTGTTTCCTAGTTCTGTCTGAAAATCAGCATAATTCCATATGCCTAAATCAGTAAGGGCAGAGAGCAGCCCTAATGATACATCCTTCCACTCTTGTGGTACACCCATATGCAGAGAGCCAGCCATATAATCACCATGGTAGAGGCAGCACAGAAGTAGACATTGTTCTAGAACTGTGGTGGCAAACCTATAGCATGTGTGCCCTTATACCAAGATTATTAAAAACTGTATGGCTGCTGGATTTTTGATCTCCTCAAAAATCTTAATTGCGAAGTTGGGAATGTAAACTACTATATTAACAAGTTTAAAGTACATTACAAAATTCTCCCATATGTAATACTTAGATGTATTGTCAGTATGTTATATGTTAGGAATTAGAATACTATAGAAAGAGTTGAGAAATTTGGCTTGCTTTCTGTTAGGTTGCTATGATGTTATAAGCTAAACTTATTGCTTCATACCTGGCATTTACATTTACAAACATGACACCATTGCCATGACTGCAAATGCTCCCCAAATCCACCTTAAAATCCAGGCAACCATATTGAGGGAGAGAGCTTGCAAGAAGGATTGGGCATGCTCTATTTGCAGAACTATGTCTCCCCATATAGTTGTCTGATTTTTTTGGTTGGTTTGTCGGCTCAGATTGGGAGACAGAGCATAGCCACAGTATTACAAGTATGTGTTCAAAGCAGGCTCTCAGCCTTTGTTGATAAGTATTGTACCATTACTTGTTATGTAGCTGACTTTATGAAGTTACAGATTAACTTATTAGGAATGTGGGCTCTAGACTGCACTGTAGTTCTTCGTTCATTTTGTAATAGTTCTGTGAGCCAAATATACTTAGGCAAAGCATGTTTAGTTGGAAAGAAACCCCCATTTGGACTTAATTTTGGACAAACTAGGTAAGAATCGAACATTGTCTTATTCACAGTTTGGGAATAAATCCTATTGAACTAATGGAGGCCTGTTGATTCAAGTTCTTCAACCCCATGCCAAAGAGGAAGAGTCCATTGGGAAACTTCTAAATTTAGGAGCTTATAGGAGCAAATATTATGTTACTCAAATCCCATGATAAAAATATAGCAATCAAAACATATTTTTTTTAAAGTGACAAGAAAATATATTATTATTAACCAAGGAAGCAAGTAATATTTAAGAGAGCAAGCCCAGCACCAAGTAAAGACTTCCTGGTGGTCAGTGGTTAAATGCTTGTACTGCAGCCACTCACTCAAAACCATAAGGTGGCAAGTTCAAGACCAACAAAAAGGCTCAAGCTCGACTCAGGTTTGCATCCCTCCGAGGTCGCTAAAATGAGTACCCAGATTATTGGGGGCAAGTAGCTTACAGTTGTAAACCGCTTAGACACTCCTTAGGCGGTATGAAATGGTATATAATTGAAGCTGTTTGTTTGTTTTGTTTGGTGATTTAGAAATAATAATAGACAGCTTAAAACAGTTGTTAGAATCATAGAATCATAGAAATTTAGAGTTGGAAGAGACCACAAGGGCCATCCAGTCCAACCCCCTGCCATGCAGGAACTCCCAATCAAAGCATACCCGACAGATGGCCATCCAGCCTCTGCTTAAAAACCTCCAAGGAAGGAGACTCCACCACCCTCCGAGGGAGTGTGTTCCACTGTCGAACAGCTCTTACTGTCAGGAAGTTCCTCCTAATGTTGAGGTGGAATCTTTTTTCCTGCAGTTTGCATCCATTGTTCCGAGTTCTGTTCTCTGGAGCAGCAGAAAACAAGCTTGCTTCCTCCTCAATGTGACATCCCTTCAAGTATTTAAACAAGGCTATCATATCACCTCTTAACCTTCTCTTCTCCAGGCTAAACATTCCCAGCTCCCTAAGGCGTTCTTCATAGGGCAAGGTCTCCAGACCCTTCACCATTTTAGTCGCCCTCCTTTGGACCCGCTCCAGTTTCTCCACATCCTTTTTGAATTGTGGTGCCCAGAACTGGACACAGTATTCCAGGTGGGGCCTGACCAAAGCAGAATAGAGTGGCACTATTACTCCCCTTGATCTAGACACTATACTTCTATTGATGCAACCTAAAATTGCATTGGCCTTTTTAGCTGCTGCATCACACTGTTGACTCATGTTCAACTTGTGGTCTACTTGGACTCCTAGATCCCTTTCACATGTTGTCTCATTCAGCCAGGTGTCCCCCATCCTATATTTGTGCATTTCATTTTTCCGCCCTACGTGTAGGACCTTACATTTCTCTGTGTTAAATTTCATTTTGTTAGCTTTGGCCCAGCTTTCTAGTCTATTCAGGTCATTTTGAATTTTGATCCTGTCCTTTGGGGTATTAGCTACTCCTCCCAATTTGGTGTCATCTGCAAATTTGATAACTAGGCTCTCAATACTGTCATCCAAGTCATTAATAAAGATGTTGAATAGCACTGGGCCCAGGACAGAACCCTGTGGAACCCCACTTGTCACTTCTTTCCAGGATGAAAAGGAACCATTGTTGAGCACCCTTTGGGTTCGGTCAGTCAACCAGTTACAAATCCATGTAACGGTTACCTTGTCTAGTCCACATTTTACAAGCTTGTTTGCAAGGATGTCATGGGGAACCTTGTCAAAGGCCTTACTGAAGTCAAGATATACTATATCCACAGCATTCCCTTCATCTGCCAAGCTGGTAATTTTATCAAAAAAAGAGATCAGATTTGTCTGGCATGACTTGTTTCTCTGAAACCCATGTTGGCTTTTTGTGATTATGGAATTATCTTCCAGATATTCACAGACTCTCTGCTTAATGATCTGCTCTAGAATCTTTCCTGGTATTGATGTCAGACTAACCGGACGATAATTGTTGGGATCCTCTTTTTTCCCCTTTTTGAAGATTGGGACAACATTTGCCCTCCTCCAGTCTGCAGGGACTTCTCCTGTTCTCCAGGAGTTCTCAAAGATGATTGCCATTGGTTCCGATATTACATTTGCCAGTTCTTTTAATACCCTAGGATGTAGTTCATCTGGTCGTGGAGACTTATATTCATTTAGATTAACCAGGTATTCCTGTACTGTTTCTTTACTTATTCTGTGCTGAAATTCCCCTATTCTGTCCTCTGCCCCATCATCCTTAGGTTGGGCACCCTTTGCCTTTCCTGAGAAGACTGAAGCAAAGAAGGTGTTGAGTAATTCTGCCTTTTCTCTGTCTCCTGTGAGCATTTTGCCATCTTCTCCACGCAGTGGCCCAACTGTTTCCTTCTTCTTCCTTTTGCTGCGGACATACCCAAAAAAGCCCTTTTTATTGTTCTTAACGTCTCTAGCAAGCCTGAGTTCATTTTGCGCTTTAGCTTTTCTCACTTTATCCCTACATGCGCTGGCTATTTGTTTGAATTCCTCTTTGGTGATTTCCCCATTTTTCCATTTTTTATACATGTTCCGTTTAAAACTTAGCTCAGTTGTAAGTTCCTTAGTCATCCATATCGGTTTCTTGAGACATCTCCCATTTTTCTTCCTCATTGGAACTGTCTGAAATTGTCCCTTTAGTATCTCCCTTTTGAGGAACTCCCATCCATCTTGAACTCCCTTCTCTTTTAGTATTCTTGACCATGGGATCACTCCCAGTATTTCTCTAAGTTTATTGAAATCAGCTTTCCTAAAGTCTAGAATGCGTGTCTGACTATGCTTAGCTTCACCTTTCCACTGTATAACAAACTCCAGGAGGACATGGTCACTCCCACCTAAGGATCCCACCACTTGCACCCCATCAACTAGGTCTTCCCTGTTGGTTAAGATCAGATCCAAAATAGCTGATCCCCTTGTTTGGCAGCTACTCCCATTAATTTCCCAGTACCTCCCAGCAAAACCAAATGTGTAGTGACATAGTTTATGCGCACACACACAAACACCAGAGGCTAAGAGGAAAAGGCAGCAGGAGACTCTCCTGGCATTTGCTTAGATCAAGAGGCTTCTGGCTTCTGGTCTTTCAGATATATAAAATTCTGTGTGGTTAAGGACATACAGACAAAAATCGATCAGCAACAACACTAGATTTATGACCACTGACTTGTCTCACCAATTAAGATAAGCCAACTCACAAACTAGATGCTACTGAATTTTCTATGTCTCAACATTGGGACCTAGAAAGCTGCCAAATGCTCAGTTCTGTCCATAGTTTGCTAGTCCATCTAGGTCAATAATGGCTACACAGTCCAGCAACCACTCTCCAGGGTTTCAGCAGCAGTCTTTTGCATTCCTGCATTAAGATTTAAAGGCTTGAACTTGGGTCCTTTTGCATGGAACACATGAACTCTGTCACCAAACTATCCCCTTTTCTGGTAGGGGGTATGTTATTGTTAAGACTTTTCATTGTTCGTGCTTCTTGACAAAAAACAGAATCAATGATACTATTTGAATTCTTGAAGAAAAGACCCATTTAAACAGGTTCTGGGATTGAATGGTTGTTGAGATATAGTACAGGGAGGGTCAAAGAAGAGCTCAAGGACTGTAGGGCCAGAGTCTATTCTCTGCAGTGGTAAGTTGATCTGTCATAGAGCCTCAAGACATGTTTACCATCTGGAGCAGTCAGATGCTTTCCAGAACAGCCAAACATCCATCATGGGAGGCCTATGATCTGAGCAGGGGGTGCTTATCTTGTTTTCATACACACGCACACACAGTCTCACACACACAAAGATACCTATTTCATCCACAGGCTGCTATACTGACCAGACTCAAGCGTCCATATTTTTTGGAAAAAAAACTTGAAATATCATGCATATCAATTATTCCACAGAAAGCTATGCAAATTATTTCAAAAGTAGTAAAATTTTTGTTTTGTTAGTATCTCTCTGGTTTTTCTTGGCACGATTTGGATTTTTGTACTATCGTAATCATCTTCCACTGCCAACTGGTCATATTTCAGGACTGAGAACCGAAACTGGTATAGCAGTATTGAAATAGCAGTACTGTAATATTAAAATACTGCCTTCTGGAGAGGAAGGGGGAAAGTGTTTAAATGAGATGTGGAATTTCTGTGTACGTGTGTGTGTGTGTTTTCTTTCACCACATTTTACTCTTTTTAAAGTTAAAAGGTTATAGCATGTAAAATATTTTTCTCTCTCTCTGTCTCCCTTGGGAACATCTGGCATCAGTCTTCACTTTCCTGTGCTTTCCGCTCCCATATTTTACCCCTGCCTCTTAGGGATTTCATAGCACTGATCATTTAAACTGTAACTGCATCCTGGTCAGGGCAGATGAATCATTATTATGGCCTGCTATTAAAATGAATGAAAAGGGGGGAATACATAGGAGCTTGGTCCCCTTCTACCCTCCTCTATAAGTGTTTCCTTATTAGTGTGACATCCTTCTCTTGGCAAGCATCTGAATAGCAGACATTCCTGTTTGCTCTGCTTACAAAAACAGGAGACATGCACTTTGGACTTCTTCTAGTGCCCATTAAATTAAATTAAATTCCTCACAGTGATTTCAGTAAGGGTTCCATTCAGGTCCCTGATGAATCATTAGAAAATGAGGACATAAGCATTGGTTCCAATTCAGGAAACCATCCTGCCACATTACTTCAAGGTTGAGGTACATGGGGAGATGTACCTCTGGCATGGAGCTACTTCTCCATAGCTACATCTTCCAGTGCTAACCCCCTCCTAAACTCACATTATAAGTGACAATAAACATTGCTGTGTCGCTGGAGACCAAGGGGATCAGCAGAAACGCACCCAGATATTTTCCTGTACCAGGATGAGCTCCAATGGGTATCCTCAGGAACCTCCTCAGAGTTCCTCAGAAGGTTCTTGTGAATGACATCCTTGCAGCACAACCAGCTACAGGGAAGTAGTTGAATGCATTTCCATTGATCCCCTGCTTTCTCAACAACACAGAAATGGCTTTGTTGGGAAGGATGTATTACTTAAAAGGTGGTTGTGGGATGCTTTGGGCCATTGTGCAGTCAGTAAAGAATTCTGACCTCCACCATGACCTGCTGTGATACCATAAGTCAGCTGTGATACCATAAGTTGGATTTTAGTTATTGTAACTTGCTGACAGGATAGCAGCCAATATCTCATAATTAGCAAGCGCATGTGTGATCTGTAGCTTTTGAAAAGCTTCAGATGATAAAATTTCTTATGCTACATGTGTCTGATGAAATCAACAGTGTCCACAAAGATTATAGCTTATACCATCAAACTTTTTTGCTTACCCAGAGGGGCGGGATATAAATAAATATTATTATTATTATTATTATTATTATTATTATTATTATTTAGTCCTCCCTCCATTCTCGGACATGGGATCTGCGCCCCTTGATTATCTGCATACGCCCCCATAGGAGCACGGCTCCATTCAAGCCAATAGGGCTTGAATATGCATGTTTTTCATTTTCATGGGGGGGGGGAGCTTCCTGAATGGATCCCCCACAAAAAAGGAGGGGTTACTGTATTTAGTTTGTTTGGGATCGAGTTGCAACCACAAACTAAGATGTCTCACTTTCTGTGTAAATTTAAACAAATGCAAATTTAATAATAATAATAATAATAATAATAATAATAAATGTATTTATATCTCCTGCCTCTCCCTACGGATCGAGGCGGTCTCCCTACAGATCGAATCTCCTTAAAGACCAACAACAGTGGAGAGCATAGGCAATGCATATGAGAGGGCATTATAGAGATCTCATTGGAAGAATGTACAGAAGGAACATGTAGTGCTTTAAGTATATGTGCGATTCACAGTTTAAAGTAAGGTTACATTATCTGATGATGATATATGAACTTGCCTGTACTGTAGTTTCCATCCAAATAAGAATGTCAGCCTTTTTCAGTATTTTGTCTATTTATTTCTCTGTGTTTTTAAAGCAGAATTTTCAGCCATAGCATAATTTTTTTCAGAGAGAAAATAACTGTACTGCTGACCTATTGAAAGGGCTAGAGAAAAACAAAACACCTTGTTGATACGCAGACATGCTGATCTGTGCTGAAAACTAGATTAGGTTCTGCAGGTCAACCAGTTCTCCAATTAAACCTGGGCCCTTTGTGTATGTGTGTGAAGTTTAAGTTACCTGAGCAGTCTTGCAGGTCTCTGCCACAGAATGAGTTGTCTTGACTGACTCCTTAAAAGTGCATGGTAGTCTCAAAGGCCAATGGATCGATCCCTAAAGCCAGAAGACTTTCAAAAGGGTGATGGATTATTTGAATTCTGGTGATTTATTTTGTCATCACTGTCTGTTGCTGGAAAGTAATATCAGACAGCACAGCTGGATGGAGGGGGAAATACTTTCTGATTAGAAGAATGAAATCTTTTTGTCCCATATATTTGTGATAAATAAATAAATAATGATTTTATCAAATAAATTCTTCTGAGGAAAAGGAGGCAAATGAAGACAGCATTGAAGTACTTACTGTTGTTTGGTCTTACATGTAGTCTATAATATTATAATTTTTAGAATATGCATTTCTTTTTCTCTTTTACAGAAAATTTTATTACATCACTTTGCTGAGAGATCCTGTATCCCGTTATCTCAGTGAATGGAGGCATGTCCAACGAGGAGCTACCTGGAAAACATCCTTGCACATGTGTGATGGCCGAACACCAACTCCTGAAGAGTTGCCATCATGCTATGAAGGCACAGACTGGTCAGGATGTACTCTTCAGGAATTCATGGATTGCCCATATAACTTAGCTAACAATCGCCAAGTGAGAATGTTGGCTGACCTGAGCTTGGTGGGCTGCTATAATATGTCCTTCATACCAGAAAACAAGCGAGCACAGATATTACTGGAGAGTGCTAAGAAGAATCTCAGAGACATGGCCTTTTTTGGTTTGACCGAGTTCCAGCGGAAAACACAGTTCTTATTCGAGAGAACTTTCAATCTGAAATTCATCCGGCCATTCATGCAGTACAACAGCACAAGGGCAGGCGGAGTAGAAGTGGACAACAACACCATTCGGAGAATCGAAGAACTTAATGACTTAGACATGCAGCTGTACGACTATGCAAAAGACCTCTTCCAACAGCGATACCAGTACAAGCGCCAACTGGAGAGGATGGAGCAGAGGATAAAGAATCGGGAAGAGAGGCTTCTTCACCGGTCTAATGAGGCACTTCCCAAGGAAGAAACGGAAGAGCAAGGACGGTTGCCGACAGAGGACTACATGAGCCATATTATAGAGAAGTGGTAGCCTTGGTTGAATTTTATACTGAGAACAGGATATTAGGGTTTCCCTAATAAAAAGAACACAGAATTTCAAAACAAAACAAAACTCTTATTTAAAAATAGTCTGTAAAACAGAAAGTAGAATGCTTCTTTAAACAAAGGGTCTTTTTACTGTTTCTTATAAGACCAGTGGGGTTCTTAATAAAATAAAATAAAATGAACAAAAAAAGAGTCCATCGGAGACAGCTCAGAATTTAATGCACAATGTAGTTCCCCCATCTCTGAGACCAAATACAGTGAACATGTTTCATTCTCCAAAATGCAGATCTAGAGGTCACAGATTGTTGCTTTGCAGCCACCCTTTCCCCTTAGCAACAGCCATTTGATCTTCAAAATGTTTCTCTCTCTTGTTCATGTGAGGTTTTCATCTGTGAAAGCCATGAGAATGGCAGGATTCTGCCAAGTAGGGAGTGATTTCACCTCAGATTCAGCTGCTTGACTTGGAATGGAAACCATGGTTAAAAATAAAGGAACCCAGTCAAAACAGCCCATCAAAAAGGAAAAGCAGAGGATGAGAAACACTCAAGCAAACAGACTACAGCCTGGACCGTATGTCAAGCACAGACGTTTGGATTCATGACACTGGTGTCTTGCACACATACATTCTCATTGCATTACTAAAATTACTGGTAAATTTGTGCACAAATATCCTCAGCCTTTACCTTTAAGGTAGTGGTCCAAAACCTAACCTGTAGCCATGAAATCAAACACAGATGATGTTATCACACATTCACATAGAAGTCCTTTGTAGAGATAGATGGTGTGCACCAATTCATCACATTCAAAAAGGAAATGGTCTATTGGGGTAATTACAATCAACACATCAACTTCTATATCATTGCCTGCTTGGTTGGTCTCCTGCTTGTGCTTGCTTATGCTCAGAAACACCTTTTGCTTCCACTTGGAACATTTATTTAATTAGATGCAAATAATAAACATTCAGAATGCTCACTGGTTGACACTAACTATTGTCCTCAACATCACTGAGTATTCTACAGTAAAAGTTAGATGCACTTAAATTCCAGGTAGGAACTGGACAATTCAACTATAATGACTTCAGTGGGGTTTAGCTACAATTAACTTTTGCCGGACTGCATTCACTCACTAGTTGTAGAACTGCTGCTATGTTGGAACTTAAGAAGCACATTACATACCACTCTTCTGTACAGAGGCAAAGTCTGTCTTGCCTTTTTATTTATGAGCAAAGCAATAGCATGTGGAAGAGTGGAAATCATGATTGATTCTTAGCTTCTAGCTTGGGTTTTACAAGCTCTTGGTAACCACATTATTCCTCTTTTTTTTCAACACCATATAAGCTTTTGTTTGGAGAGCATTTGGTGATCATTTATTTGATCTCTCTCATCTAAAGCACAATTTTTTCCTTTACTTTCTAAACACTTCTGTGAGTTGATCTGAACCCAAGGTGAATGAAACAGAATCAACATGTGTTTGCCACCTTCTGTACTTATCAATACGATGTAAATGTAAATGGCCAGGTTGTAGACAAAATCTGAATAAGCTATCAATAAGCTTGATTCTCAAAGGATGGGCTCACTGCATATCACAGAGAGAACTGAAAATAGAGAAGGATAGACTGATATATATGTATGTGTGTTCCAATGTGTCTTTCAGCATAAAGAAGCACTGAAATTTCTTATGACTTGTGATTGATTTCTCCTTCCTAGCTCACTTTATCTGTGCATAGTTTCCAAAGCTTTGGGATTCAAACTTGGGAGGGGGGTCTGTGTGTGTAGTTTTCCAGAAGGAAGTAGTTATCTCTTATGCAGAAGTTTGCCTAATTTTAAACACACACAGTTTGCTATTGCTAAGCATTCTTGGCCTCATCCAATCAGTCAGTGAAAATGACTAAGAAAGATTTAGAAGGAATGCCCAGTAAAATGCAACCCCAAACCAAACTGATTGGAAAACTTGCTGATTTTTTGCCCCAGTATCCATTTGATCCACTCCAATATCCAAGTTCTCCCAATTACCCACATATTGAAAGATAAAGTCCTTAAATACTTGGCCAGGTACATCTTTGTCAGCACTAGTGCTGCTTGCTGTCCTTTGTATGTGCCTTTTATGTGATCCCACCCAGGAGGCCTTCCTCTTTTCTGAGTTAGGCATATCTCAAGAAAAATGTAAACTTCATGTTTAGGCAAAGACACCTCTTAGATTCTAGGATTGACTGAACATTATTTGGGGGTGCAAGATGGGGAGAACAGCATGCTAAAAATCCTACATTTGGAGATTAATGACAGTTTGGTTTTTCCCAGGCATTTCTGTAATTAAAGAAAAATCTTTTAAAATAACTCTATTTAACATTCTCTTTACCCACATAACATATGCAAGCTATAAGAAGCAGCTGTTATGTATGCAGAACATGTACCTTTACCCAAAGGCTTTCTACTGTGATTTCATAGTTATGGATCTATAATATAAAAACGGTTGCAGATGCTAATCCATATTCATAGTATGAATACTGGGCAACTTGCTGGGTTATACCTTGTACAATTGGTAGCAAGTTCCAAAGGCCAAAATATACTTCCATGCTTTGTGTGGACAAAGATGAAGGCTAAATATTTATTCTTCAAGTCTAAATTTAATTTCCATAACAACCTAAACAAACTTTAATGGATCTGCCTGTGGGAACCTCAGACTTTTGGGAATACCAGCTGAAGGCTTTCTCCAGCATTTGCTTTGTATACTGTTATGAATCCATACTAAGGAAACTGTTATCTCCTCTTAAATCTGCCAATGGAAGGTGGGTGGGCTTCAATTTGTACTCAGATCTCACTACCTGCAGATGTGGAAGTGTAGTGGTGAGTCTCAGATTAAGGTTCCAGTTCTGACAATTACACTGCCGTCCTATTAGTACACCTTATATTTGCATATGTATTGCTGAGGTTGGTATTCTCTTCCACTCTTCATAATGTCTGGGGGCTCCTCCAACTCACCATTGCATTGTGATAGCCCCCCTCCCTCTGCCCATTCTGTTGGTAGTGGAGAGCAGTGGAGAGCTCAGAAAACTGACTATGGGGCTTGACAGACCACCCCAAAGGGGTGGCCTATAGCCGCCCATTTTCATACTGCACACCAATCAGTGTGGTCATGACTAAAAAGAACCCACTGAAAGCATGTGCCTGGCACACCCCCATGTACACCAATGATGCACAAATGGCGCAGTGATGTTTGGATGCTGTGCCACACATGCATCATCATGGCGGCCCCCATGTGGACAGGGCTGAGCCATGATGGCGGTGACGGTGCACGGTAGGGCTCAGGATCGTGCGAACGATCCACACTCCCAAGCCCTAAAATCGGCCCCAGATCGCCGCTTTGCAGCAGTTTGTACCGGGACTATGTTCCCATAGTCAGATGCAAACTAGTGACATTATTTCTGAGACCTCTGGAGAAGCCCAGCAGATTTAGACGCAAGATGTCCTCAGTGTGTGTCTGGCTAAGGGAACTCAGCCAGATGCCTTTGATCCCACCAGAATAGCTGTGAAAGGGACCATGACAACAGAAGGGCAAGTTTGGAGGGTGCTGAGTGGGGTGCCATAATGGAGTTCTGTATGCAGAATTCTAACACTGCACTTAATCTCCTTCCTGAATTGACCAGCATTCAGATCTTAAGCCTGTCACAAAAAGATTGACTGGTAGACATTTCATAATTCTTTTAGTTTAAAACACCCGACTTGTATGGATGCAACTCTGAATTTATAGCTAAATGACAGAAAGGCTATGATCAGCTATTGGAAGGAAAGGAAGCTGGCTAAAGATACTGCCCTAAATTAATCTAAGAGCTGGTATGAAACAAGGTGGGAGCTTCCTCTGAAAACAAGTATGCTTCATGGGCTTTCTAACATTGCAAGAATATAGTTCATTGTAATTTATAGCAACTGTTCATTTGGTGTGATACCAGATCTTTCAAGTGCAAATCAATGTTCCATAAAGAAAACTATTGTTAGTTTAAAACATGCTATACAGGAACTGCTTTAACCCTCAAATCAGTCACAGTTCTGGTAAATAATGTTCCACCATTTTCATCTTTCGTGTTATTTACTGAATGTTTCTTACATTGACAGCAACATCTTATAACATCTGCGGTTGTGGTGCCAGAGGAACCCAAATGCTTGAAAAGGTCTACTGCAGCCACTTTAAACCAGCATGCTCATTTAGCTGAGTGAGTCCTAACTTCAGAAACAATGTGGCTGCACACACAGTTCTCCCTGCAATACTGATACTTTTCTAGGTTTGCATTCTCAGTTTTCAAGCAAAGGAGGATTGTGTAATGTTAACCAGCCGCCTGAAGCAAGACAAGGCAGCTTATCACCAAAACCTGGAGCTAGAGGTCATCGGAGGTGAACAAAATTGCTCAGAGGAAACTAAGGAGGTGGTAAATCTGACCTCAGTCTACCAAAACATTTTTTAAATGAATAACCTGAAGTATTTAGATGTGTTGCCTACCTGCCGCAGTTGCAGGACTATTTTCAGAAAAGGTATTATTTGTAATGATTTTGGGGTGAGCAGACCGGCAGCACATTCCCTAACAAATAGTGCTAAAAAGACAAACCAAGGGTGGAAGAGAGTGGTATATCACAAACCTAAGCAAATAATGCAACCCTTGCTGTTTGCTATCATTTCTGTGGCATCTGTACTGACTCTTGAGTTTCCATGGGGGATTATAGACAACAGGCAATAAAACAGAAAAACAGAACTAGGTTCAGGGGCAGTATGCCTCTGAAGAGCGGCTGCTGGGGAGCTAGAAGAGAAGAGACCTCTTGCCTTCAAGCTCTGCTTATCTTCCCAGAATCTTCTGGGCAGTCACTGTGAAAAACAGGCTGTTGAGATTAAAGTACCACTGGTTGGATGCAGCAGAGTGCATCTTGGATTCTCGTGTCACAACACGCTGCAGTGTGCATAGAGACTACTACAGCCCCAGTGTCATTTTGTGCAGAAATACTGTTAGGCTACAGCAGCAAAATCTTAACTTACACATAGTATTATTGCATCTTCCCGTCCAGAATCTCACTCACTATGGCTAAATTCTACATCCTGTGTGAATGGTAAGTTGGTTCTAGGAATGATATTTCTTTAGGCATGCAGAAGATGCCAATTTTGAGGCAACAGATTAGTCTTCCTCAACCTTTTCACCTTGAAGGAACCCTTGAAATAATTTTTATGTCTCAAGGAACCCTTGAATAAAAAAAATTACATTCTACAGTTCAATCTACAGCTCAAAAAATGTTTGTTGTTTTCCCAAAATCACAATCTTTCATGGAACCCCTAAAAGACCTCCCTGGAACCCCTAAAAGACCTCCTTGGAACCCTGGTTGAAAAACCCTGCAATAAGTCATCAGGAACCTGGATTTTCAACTTTTTTTTTTTTTTTTTTTTGTAGGTTTAACAGGCTTGGAATGAGCAACAAGCACAGAGTGCATGCTGGCCTTTATAACTATAAAAGCCAGCATCTCATCTTTGTCACAAGATGAAGAAGACTTAGCTAGGCATATGATGTCAGTTCTAATTCATAAAGCATCTTCCCTACTATGGACACTGTTGGTGGTGACAGCTTGGAGTCGGAGCTTTGATATTTTCAGTCCTAGCTGTCATAGACCCATGTGACCCTCATTCCTTTCTCATTCAATACTCTTTTCAGGTGGAATCCATCTGGGAAGCAAGCAAAGTAAGCCAGCATATAGCTTGATAGGCCATGGGCTCAACTGAGAGCAAAAACAAGTCGGACTGTGGTAATTTCCAATACCTACCGGTAGGCAGATATAAGTGCATGCCAGCTAAAAGAACATGAAAAGAGCAAGCCAGTGCCAAACAGAAGCCCGTGTGGCTTTTGTTGGGCAAGGCACTGATTTCCCTCAGGTGGAAAGGGGCCATCATTTCACAGCTTGGAAAAGTTGCTGTTCGGGATTACAATTCCTTAAATCTTGTAGCCAACAGTAACTTTTCAAAGTTCAGCTGAATTCAGTCTGCATGCTGATTGTCTCACACTCATTTCCTGGCATTTCTTAAAAGAAAGTAGCGGATAATGTTGAAGTTGAATGATTTTGATCATTTAAAGCTTTTTCTAGTTGGGGTAGACAACACTAGGCAAGGATAAACAAACTATCTTCCTTGGTGTACTACAGCTTCCTTTGATCTGGCTTCCCTCACAACCAGCACACCTCTAATATGAACCAAGGAATAGAGGACAGGTATTTTCTCAGTCAATCCCTTGCCCTTCCCCATGGATGGCTTTATGTGTCCATTTTAGAAAACGGCATTAATGTCTCAGCATGGACAAATGGAGAGGGAGAGAAGTCTATGGTGAACAAATAGGGAGAGAGAGAAGGACAAATTGAGAGGGAGAGAAGTCTTTGAGAGGGAGAGAAATCTACATAGTGAAAGAGAAAGTATGTTCAACCTGGCACAGAAACCAAGATCTTACATTGGGTTTATTTAATATTAATCTCCACATGCAGAATTATACACTGATTGTGACACATGACCCTTGTGTTGAATCATAATAGTGCACAATAAAATGCAGAAAGAGAATACACAGTCAAATGCCCAACCAAAAGAATACTACCCATGCTTTAAGCAGGGTCAGATGGATACACATCAGCCAAGAATGTTAATCTGCATGTTCAATTGCATCCTTGACTGAACGTGGATGTATATCAGACAAAAATGCCCAACTGCTTCCATAAGGGAACTTAGGCATAAAACACCAGCTAGATTCCAAGTAGATCCATATGGTGATTTCAAGCATGAACACAAGGAGAAGCATTCTGACAAACAGCTGAACACATATATGAATAAATACTAATAAGAGTCTTATTCAGAATATGCTTGGTATCACTACAATTTGGACAGCAGCCTTGAAAGCATTTCTGGCAACCTTTCTGGAAACTATGAGTAAATAAATGGTATCATTATAAGCAATATCACATCAAGAATTTAATCCATCAGCAGAACAGGCAGTTCAGATTCTCACAGGCTAAGCTAATTAACAAGAATGAATAAGTAATTCTGTTTGAGAGCCTTTACTCAGCTCATCAGATTAGAGGCAAGTCGGACATATCTTGACCACTTCTCAGCAACAGTTTCTTCATCAGCTGTATCATTCCTACTTTGAGTTAGATGTATTTTTCTCATGTTGTTTCTGACTTATGGCAACCCTAAGGAAACTTACCAAAGGGTTCTCTTGGCAGGACTTGTTCAGAGGGGTTTTGCCTTTGCCTTCCTCTGAGGCTGAGAGACTTGCCAAAGGTCATCTAGTGGATTTCCGTGGCTCAGCAGGGATTCATCCTCTAGTCTCCAGAGTCACAGTCCCATGCTCATTTAAGGCAGCAGGAGTTTTTTTATGGTGAAACTTTATCAGGCAGACACTCCAAGCGACCACAGAACTATTGTAAGAGAGGTCAAGGATTCAAAAGAGAACCATAATATTGCCACAATCCCACTTCACAGTTACATTTCTCCTGTTGCTGTTGTGGTGTACCTTCAGGTAACTTCTGGCTTATGGAGACCCTTAGGCGAACCTGTCTTGGGTTTTTATTGGCAAGTTTCTTCAAAGAGGGTTTGCCATTGCCATCATCTGAGTCTCAGAGAATATAACTTGCCTAAGGTCACCAAGTGGGTTTCCATGGCCCAGTGGGAATTCGAACCCTGGTCTCCAGAGTCATAGTCTAGTGCTCAAATTACATCACAATGGCTCCTAGGCAGTGAGAAACATGTACTTTTGGTTTTTAGGCTGTTTGCCCCCCCCCCTCCCGCTTTATCAAAACCAAAGACATTCAGGTTTGCCTTTTCTTAGAAATTAGGTGCAGTCTCCACACCTGACACCTGGAGTCACATCCTCACAATTCTTCAGTCCATCTCAATCCATCATGTGTTGAAATAACAGGCATGGTTAACAACCAACTTTGCAAAGTCAGCATGAAATTGGCTCATTGCTCAACTCATTTTTCAAAGGAAGGAGCACGTCTGAACTTCGAATTTAATTCTAAAGTATTTAAAACTGAACTTCCAGTTTAGTTCCAAAGTATTTAAACTGATAGTGTCAGATGTTTTTGGACAGATGTCCCTTAACTGAAACAAGGATGCCAGTGGTATTTAAACCTCTAGATGGTGTCACAGTTGAAGGTAGTCATGACCAGACATCAGCTGAGCATTAGAGAGGTTAGCAGTTTAGTGTGCGTTGAAACCTATTTGAAAAGCTTTTAAAAAGTCAAGAAATTTATTTGGGGGGAAAAATCATTATACAGTTCACTCCCCCTTCACTCTTTTGTACAGAATGCACTTCAAACTGCAGCTCTGCTCAGTTCACCATGGTTTCTCTTTTGCTGAATTATGTATGCATTTTGTCATATTTTACTAGCAGAAACAAATTCAAGGTTTTCAGTGGTTGAAAACAAGTTCCCGGGAAAGCACAGAGCAGTGAGACAACCAATTAATTGTCACAGGCACTTGACTTGCATGCATTCAGACATAACGGGTTCTTTTTTTCATATTAAATATTTTGATTTAATATGAAATAGCAACTGAAAGGCATTATATGCAATTGTGTATGTCTACCTTTCCCAATTTCACTCTGTGGTACCCTTTCTTCCCTTCTTGTTTCTCAGGTGCTCCCTGTCTACATGCTGAATGTGAGAGCTGAACTTTGACAATTATGTTAAAATTATTTTCAAAAGATGCATTGTTTTGTTGGAATGTGCTTTTAACTTATTTTTATTGCCTCTTTTGAACGGATTTTAAAGTGTGTTTAAAAAACACTTTCACTGTGATGTTCCTATATCTGGGTTAATCTTTAGATACATCACTACTCAGAATTAAATATCATGTTATTATTGCTTGCTTTGCTCATGATGCTTTCACCCTGATGAACAAATAGTACCAGTATCATGGACAGTTCATACATTGGATCCATTTCTCTTCCGTCCCTTGTGTGATTTTGATCCGCCATGGAACTCATCTCGATTTCTAGTATCTCAAAAGAAACTCCTACTTTCTTATTTCCTTGAGATCTTAAACAGGCTCTTCATATCAACTGTAACTGAGAGTGTTCCAACAACTGTATTCCAGTGGACTGAATCTTTCTGGTCTGCTTCAGGAACTAATAGCAATGTTTAAGTTGAATCAAGTAACCCTTAAACCTCTATATATTTATTTATAGCTTCTTCTTTTTTTTAAAAAAAAGTGTTAATGAGAAGGAAGCTTGTTTCCTTTCCTTTTTGCTCAGTAACTAACTATGAAAATGGAGAAAGTAAAGAACAGTCATCTAATTGACTTTTGTCTAGATCAAGGCTGGATGTTAGCAGATTAAATAAACTCTAAAAAAACATTATTTGCCGTGCATGTTATCTTTGTTCTCCAGATCCTGGCCTCCATTAATTTGGGAAGTTCAAAATTATGAACAAATTTTCTTTGCTGTTTTCCAGGTAAAGAAAGTTGGGAAATTGCTGAGGCATACTACAGAAACACTTTACTTTTACTGTTATGAATGCCATATTTTTCTAGCAAGGAGTAGACCATGCTCATGTTATACTGCCTTTTTTAACTTGAGTATTTCTGAAATTCTAATGTTATTATTTTGTATTTTATTATTATCATTTTTTTTTTGTATTTTAACTTTAGATGTGATATAACATCAGTAAAATATGTTAAGCTAACCTTTTAGTCTTAAAAATTAGCAGGCTTGGGAATAGAGGGTTGTTTTTTTAAAATACACTTTGGACTACAAATCCCAGAAACCCTCAGCCAGCACAATCAATGACTACATTGGCTGGTTGGGAAATTCCAGAACATATAGTCCAAAAAAATACAACTTCAAAACTTTGATTGGGACACCATATTCATTTTCTAGCTTCGCCGTCAAACACTATACAGTAGTTGTTTGTATCTATGCATGTGTGTATGTGTATGTGTGTATGTACATGTATATAAAATCAAAAATCATTACTAACAAGTATTTGTGCTCAGACTTATGCAGGGATGCTTTGGTAACAGGATAATACAATAAAGCACATCTACATTCCTTACATGTCCATTTTTTTAAAGACCATCCCACCAAAACATGGGCAAACTTGCATGGAAGAGGCAAGAAATTAATCATTGTCCCTGCTGCTTTGCTTGACAGGGCTTCTAAGGAAGAAATACCTGCAGAATCAGAGGTTGCTCTCTGCTTCTCCAGAATGCAAAGTCTCATTAGTATGAAAACACCATCTGGCTTCCGCTAATGGCTAGCAAAAGCTCCCTTCCACAGGAACAAGAGTAAATTAATGGATGCAGCAAGATACCTGCAGGGAGAAGGGCGCCAGCTCATTGCCTCATTAAAAGCCTCTGGCTGGGACCAAATACACAGGGGGGTGGGGGGGGGAAGATGCTCTGTGGACCGTCATCCAGATTTCATTGCACTGGGACCAAAAGTGCTGTTCTGCCACAACTTTCAAATGTATTTAAATATCAGGTAGTAGGTGTTTCTTTATTCATAAACAATATAGCATTTATTTAACTATTAATAATATTTATATTATATTACATGTTGTTGTTATGTGCCTTCAAATTGACTCTGACTTAACGCAAGATCTCATACAGTTTTCTTTACAATATTTGATCAGAGCTGGAATCATAGGATCACAGAGCTAGAAAGAGATCACAAGGGCCCGCCAGTCCAACCCCCTGCCATGCAGGAACATGCAGAGCACTTCTTGCTTGCTACTGTCTTTCTCTAAGGTGGCCAGCTACTGCCTTTCTCTAAGGCTGAGACAGTGTGACTTGCCCAAAGTCACTCATGGCTGAGAGGATGGGTATTCAGACCTCAGGCTCCCAGATCTGATGTCCAACATTCAAACTACACTGGCTTGCCGTTATTTATCTATTTGCTATTTATTCCATTTATGTGCTAGTTACATTTAAATCCCACCTTTTCTCAAATAAAGCAGTGCATGTGGCCCTTCATTTCTCTGACCTCACCCTTAGGTCAAACCTTAGGCCCCAAGGTCACACCCAGGGAAGTGAGTTTCTTTGTTGACCCCTAGGCTCTCTCAACTCCCAATGCAACACTCTTAACTAAAACACCACACTAGCTCTCAAATTATACTTATATCCCACTTTCCTCTAAGTGTAGCTGGCTCTCCTTGCCCATATCCTTGCAAAAATCCTGAAGGGTAGGTTAGGCTGTGGAAGAGTGTCTGACCCAAGATCATCCAGTGGGGAATTTGAATCTGGAACTCTAAAATCCAGCCCAATACACTTTCCACTAAGCCACTTCATCATTCTAACAAAGATCTGAAAAGGGAAGGCAGGAACAGCTGTTCTTCAATTAAACAAAGTACCTCTGCTGTATTCACATGAATGAGCAAATTAGCTAACAGAGAAGGTGCCATAGCACTATGAGAATTGTTAAATATGGCACACGAAGGATAGTCTCGGGTCCAAACACAAGGCGAATTATATCTATATCCTATTAAAATCTGTGAACAATAAGCTAATTTTTCTTAACTCTCTAAATTTAGCTCATGTGCTTAGAGAAGATCACCAGATCTGAACAATATCAATCTTATCTGCCAAAAGTTATAACAATTCTTTGGATATGCAAGTCCCATTCAAGGTGCAAAAGGTAATTTGGGAGATTATAGATCTTCCATAACGAATAGAAGAAGGCTTCAGATGTGCAAAGCAGACCAAAGATTAATTGTAGCAGACATTTTTTACGATGATGATGATGATGATGATTACTATATTATTATTATTATTATTATTATTATTATTATTTGTATTTCCTGCCTCTCTCTGCAGATCGAGGTGGGATTACAGCAAGTAAAAGCAACATTACAAAATACAGAATAAAATACTTATTCAAAAATACAATTAATCATTAAAACAGCTACAATGCTACTGCCATCCCTTGAAATAATCAGGTCATCATCTAATCCATATTATCAAGTTCAGAAGTGGGGGTATTCCTTTTGATCAGCTATAAAAGATCAGATGGATAGGCCCGCGGGTTGAGATCCATCTTAAGTGTCTTCTTAAAGGCTTCTAAGGTGGTAATAAGACTCTCTTTTGGTAAACTGTTCCAGAGTCTGGGGGGCCACAGCTGTAAATGTTCTATGAAAGGTTGTTTTCAACCTAGTTTTTGGATGCTCCAGTATGTTCTTTCCTGATATTCTGAGAGTATGGGGTAGATTGTGCAGGGAGAGGCATTCCCTTAAGTAACTCAGGCCCAAGCCATATAGGGCTTTATAGGTAATAACCAATCCCAAAAGGGGCTGTCCATACACGCCCAGAGAAGTGCGGGACTGGGGCCTGGGTTGCCTCACCAGCAGCCTTTGTGGCCCCAATCTACCGCTTCTCCAGGCCACGCTGCTTCTCTGTGGCCTGAAGCGGGGTACAGGGGGCACCCTGGGCACCAACTGCACCCCGCCACGGGCGGTGCTCCCAAGGGGAGAAAAGGGCTGCCGCCGCAGCCCTTTTTCCTTTGACATCCTTGGCGCAGCCATGTGAAGGCTGCGTCAAGGACAAAAATGCCGAGAAGGAGCTCTGTTTTGGAGCTCCTTCTTGTGCCGCAGAAAGGGTGCCATAGGTTCCCTCCTGTGGAGCGATGATGTCAGGTGCGTGCTGCTCCGTGTAAACACAGCTCATGCCATGACATCATCAGCATGCGCACATATGGTCGGCACACTTTAAAAATGGCATTGTCCATACACGCTAGGGCTGAGGAGCATGCAGATGCTGCATGCTCCCCAGTCCTATTCACGCTGTGGAGACAGCCCTTTTGGGCCTTTGTATTGTGCCCGAAAGCTAATCAGCAGCCAATGTAAAGATTTTAATATTAGTGTAATATGGTCTGATCTTGGTGTTCTAGTGATCAGTCTGGCTGCAGCATTTTGGATCAATTGAAGCTTCCAGACATGGTACAAAGGTAGCCCCATGTAGAGCACATGGATATTGCCCATATCCAAAGGAATGAACCACTATGCATTGGCCTATGCACCAGCCAACCATGATGCATGATTTCATGTGGCTGAAATAGAACGATATGCTTAACCTGCACAAGAGAAGGTCAAGAGGAAGACACAGTAGCTGTCTTCCTCCGTCTGAAGGGCTGTCGCGTAAAAGGTGAAATAAACTTGTTTTATGCAGCCCCAGAAGGAAGGATTAGAAGTAATGGATTGAAACACCAAGAAAGTAAAATTTGGCTAAATACAGTTGGCCTTCCATAGCCATGGATTCAAGCTTTTCTTCAAGCAACAGAGTTCATTGATGCTAGAACGGCTGTGTTTTATTGTTTGTTCATGACAGTTAAAGAAATTGTAAATGTTTGTACCTTCGTTTGTCCCCTCTTACTTCACTAATTAAATTCTTTTACCTCAACCATGTGTACAGTTGGCCTTTCCTATACATGGATTCTCGCTCCACAGGTTCAAGCTTCCACGACTTGAAAATATTCCAGAAATATATAATTTCCATTGTATTTGTATTTATGTTCTGGAAACAAACCCCAGCATATACCAAGGGCCCATTGTACCACCTTCTGTCATCAGTCCCCTTACGGCCAAGTAGTGATATAGCCCACACCTGCACACACACACATACGCACATACACAAGACCACCTTAAAAAGCAACTTAAGCATCTCCAAAAAAGAAAGGAAAGGAAAGGAAAGATGCAGGCCTGTCATGACTCTCAACACCATTACAATCAGCCCTCCATAGGCACAGGATTGTTTATCCGTGGATTAAAGCATCCATGGCTTGAAAATTATTTTTAAAATGTACAAATTGATTTTTTTTTCATTTTATATGAGGAACACCTTTTACTATGCCATTGTATTTAATGGGACTTGAGCATTTTGGTATCCACAGGAGGACCAGAACAAAACCCTAGAAGATACCAAGGGCCCACTGTATTAGCATCCAGAGACCTAGCATAATAGAAGTTTCTTAAGCAATGTGGTTGTCAAACAAGATAAAATTTGGAAATCCTTGATCACTGTGCCAAAATGGAACTGACGTTTTCTGTATTTGTTTGTGTACATTTTCCTTTTCATAGAAAATATACCCCAATTTTCAGTGCAACCACCATCAAAATAATTTACAACAATAAATAAAATGCAAACAAAGCCATGAGGTTGAAAACAGCTATGACTATGGATAAAAACTACAGATTTTAAAGACGCTCAACAATGTTAAATGTGCCTTAAAAATAACTGAAGCATGTCAACGGAGGCATATAAGTGGGGCATCTACTCAGATTTCCTTTCTACACAGGCTTGGGGAGAAAGAGGAATCATGCTCCCTATCCTGCCCCCAGCTGCCACACCTCCCCATAGGGTTGCCATATCACCCAGTATGTTGATTTTTACCAAGATTCTAAGCATGTCGACTTTTATCCAGATTCCAGACATGCCCCTGTGGAGTCTCATTTGGCCTGGATTCCAAGATTTCATTAGATAGATAGATAGATGATAGATAGATAGATAGATGGATGATAGGTACATCTCTAGCCTTTGTAGAAGCCAAGATAGGGGGCAAAATGTGCACTTAGAAGTAAAGGATGAGGTTAAGGGAGAAAAAAATACATCTACTTCACTGAACTGATACTTCCTTGGATTTTATCTTCTTCTTGCACAAAAGAATAACTTTTCAAATTTTTAAAGTAAACAGTTGTGTTAGTCTTTTGTAGCAAAACCAAGAGGATCTGGTATCTTACTCTTACGTACCTACCCAACAGAATCTACCTTTAAAGACTAAAAAGTTTTGTTTGGCATAAGCTTTTGTAGTCTGAAGTCCCCTTCATCAGATGCATACAATGCTGCCTCACTTGGCAGATATTTATACACATGGCTGCAGTAAGAGAATGTAATTAGTGAGGGGACAGAAGTGGTGCAAACATTTACCATTTCCTTAACTGGCACTAACAGACAATAAAACACAGGCATCCTAGCAATGATTAGCTCTGTCACATGCACATTGTAAAGAAAAGTCAAAGAAATCTGGAATAATCCAGATTTGAGGAAATGGAATATGGCAACCCTACAGCATCACCCTGAGAATATCATCAGCTCCTTTTATCAACATATCCTAAATTGTTACCTTGTTATTATGTTTCATGTTTCCCTTTTATTTGTGTTTTTGTTGCTGTGTGCCTTCAAGTTATTTCTGATTTATGGCAACCCTGAGGCAAACCTATCTCAGGGTTTTCTGGGGCTGAGGGTGTGTGACTTACACAAGGTCACCCAGTGAGTTTCCATGCCCAATTGAACCCTGACCTCCAGAACTACCGTCTGTGCTCAAACCTCTACACCACACTGGCTCTTTGTTTATTTGAGTATAGATTTGTGTTCCTAGTATTTGAAAATTTTGCATTCCTCTCCCCTTTCTTGTTTATGTAGCAGCATTCATGTTTTATAGGAATGATACTTAGTTATTTGAATAATGGAAAAGAGCAGCAAGGCAGTCAGAGAGCATTAATCAGATCTTATCCCAGTGTTACTGAAATATCACTTGTATAACTATCACAAAATGGTTAAAATGAGATTTGGGAATGCTTTAAATCAGTTCTTCTTTAGTTCACTGATAGGTAGGACCAGCAACTTTGCCCCCCACGATGTGCCAGAGATTGCTACCATATTTGTGCCAATTGGCTACAATTGCTTCTTTCTTTCCTTGAAGCTGTCCATACTTTGAGCAGCATTGCTTTAAATGGTTGTGGAGGGCCTAAGGATAGCTTTCTACCGGCAGTTTGCCACTTCCCCGCGGCCTCTGGAAGCGGCGGGATGGGGCCGCGGAGGCTGCTGGTGTGGCAGCCTTGGCCCCATCCCGCTGATTCCCGCCCCTTTTGGGCAGTCTAGATTGCCCCATGATGTCTAGATCAAGGGAAGTAATAGTGCCACCCTATACTGCTTTGGTCAGGCCCCACCTGGAATATTGTGTCCAGTTCTGGGCACCACAATTTAAAAAGGATGTGGAGAAACTGGACTGTGTCCAAAGGAGGGCGACTAAAATGTTGAAGGGTCTGGAGCCATGCCCTATGAGGAACGCCTTAGGGAGCTGGGGATGTTTAGCCTGGAGAAGAGAAGGCTAAGAGGTGATATGATAGCTTTGTTTAAATATTTGAAGAGATGTCATATTGAGGAGGGAGCAAACTTGTTTTCTGCTGCTCCAGAGACTAGGACCCAGAACAATGGATGCAAGCTCCATGAAAAGAGAGTCCACCACAATATTAGGAGGAACTTCCTGACAGTAAGGGCTGTTTGACAGTGGAACACACTCCCTTGGAGAGTGGTGGAATCTCCTTCTTTGGAGGTCTTTAAGCAAAGGCTGGATGGCCATCTGTTGGGGGTGCTTTGATTGGGAGTTCCTGCATGGCAGGGGGTTGGACTGGATGGCCCTTGTGGTCTCTTCCAACTCTGTGATTCTATGATTCTATAACCTAGTCCTCTCAGACCACAACTCCCAGCATCTTTGATTATTGACTTGGCTGAAGCTGATGGGAGATAGAGTCTCAAATATGTGGGGAGAGTACCATGTTGGGGAAGGCTACACAAACAATGTGTGTTTTGCAAAATACCACTTAACTTCATTTATTTTATTCTGGCCAGAAATCTGAGTGAATCCAGAAAAGTAGACAATAGACATCTCTCCTAGTTCTGCTAGCTTTATTTTGATCATAACTGAAGCAGAGAGAAGGGGAAGGGAGGGTAGATGAGTTTCAAGAGAAATAGAACCCTTCCTCTTTTGCAAAAGTATACCTTAAATGTCAAAATGCTGACAAATGATCTGCTTACAGGATGGCTTGTATATTATTCTGCTTCCCCCAGATGACCTCTTGGGACAGAGGCCTGCAGCCTTATGTCATCCCATTTCATATATAACAATAAGCAGCTGCTCATTATTTTGCTGCCCCGGGTGACTGCTTACTCTACCAGTATGGAAGAGTGGGCCCTTGTGATCACAGTACTGTATCAGAGGAGGCAATTCTGTATCAGAAGTGTATAGCTGTCTCTGAGAGCTGTATATGTAATGCACCATCATCAACACATGTCCAGGATTTCCTTTCCATCTCTCTTTCTAACCAACTTTGAGGGCATTTACTGTTTTATCAACACGCACAAAAGCAAAGCAAATAGGTCCTGATGTGATGCAGTGCTCTTCAGCCTTGAATAGTGGGATCCCATGGACATTGCCAGGAATTATTCTGGTGTGCAGCTGGGCACATTTTGTGCAGCAGAAAAATTAAATTAAATGTGCAGTAGGGAATGTGATTTTGTGCAGTGGGCCAAATGGTCTTTAATCCAAAAGAAGTTTTTTCTTAAGACAAATAAATTGGGAGAGGGTAATAAAGAAAGAGAAAATGAAGATGACAACTATTACCTTTCAGTCTTGGGTCTGATAATCTGACTGCTAAGGACACAAGCAAAAACGTACCCGCTTGGGCTCCAGCTATGATGCTGCAGGCATTTCTTCTGAATCACAGCTGCAAGGTTCATTAGGAAGTTCTGCTTTTCATCACTAGGTTGTGCATTGGCTTCAACCATTAAATTAAATTTCATTAATCATGATTTGGTACACAGCACCATCATATCTCAGGGACTGTCCCAATGCATATTCAGTCAATGTCTTGGTGAGATTGTCTTTTATTGTCCCTGCTACGCCTAAAAAGACAACCAGACTGTGACTTTGAAAACCAGGGTTTGGATCCCTGCTTGGCCATGGGAAGTCATAGGGTGACCTTGGGCAAGACACTCTCTCTCAGACTTGGAGGTTGGCAAAGGTAAATCCCCTGTGAATCAACTTTCCAAGAAAACCCTGTGGTAACCCTGTCACCATAAGTTGGGAATGACTTGAAGGCACACAAAAACAACAATGCTGAAATACCCTAAGGCACCAGATCCTGTCTGATCATGGAAGCTAAGCAGGGTCAGCTCTGGTTATTACCTGAAGCCAAAATCATCAATGAATACCAGTTTATATTCCAGAGGAAGAAACTGGCAAAACCACTTCTGAGGATTCCTTGCCTAAGAAAACCCTATTAAATTCATGAGGTCACCATGTCAACATAGGTCTTGAAGACACACACACACATATACCACAGAACTCACCATTATAATCAGAAAAGTAGATTCTCAGCCCCTCAGATACGAGGGAGTATCCAAAAGTTTTAATGATCACCTTTTAAAAAAATTGACAGAAAGTTTGTTTTGATTTGTAGTTGTTAACTCATCTCTATGTAGTCACTATCTAGATTTATACATTTTTTCCCAGCGTATCTTGACCCTCCAAATACCTGGCATTGTAGAAGTCTGTAGATTGCGCCTTACGAGGGGGTAGCATAAAGTAATAATTATCACCTGGAAGTTATTATGGCATATTGATGACATTTTGTCAGTGTCATCATTGGTCCCTAAGTGCACGTTGCTGAGAAAATCAGCTCATTGCATCCTTTATTTTTGTGACTGGCTCTGCCAGAAGTGACTAAACTGTAAAATTCTTGTCAGGCGCAATCTGCAGGCTTCTACAATATCAGGCATTCAAAGGGTCAAGATATGGATGCAAGCCTGAGTTAAGCTTGAGCCCTTTTGCTGGTCTTGAACTCGCCACCTTATGGTTTTGAGTGAGTGGCTGCAGTACAGGCATTGAACCACTGCACCACTAGGGCTCCTCATCATAAAAACTCATCAGGGACTGTCTACCATTGTCTTGGGAACCAGTCCTGGGACCACTATTTTCAGTAGTAATGAATTAGACCACAATGCTTTCTACCGTTTTGATACCTATAATGCACTTGGGCATAGTTTCTTTTTCTGAAACTATTTACAAGGCCAACACCCTTCACCGGTCTCTTTCATGCTACATAATTAATGTACTTTGATACCACTTTCACTATCAAGGCTTCATCCTGTGGAATCCTGTATTTTTCTCTATTCTCCATCCTAGGTAGGAAACATTTTTATCCATATCACTATACATTGTTATTGTGGTTGTTATCCATTTATATCTTATCTTGCCCCTAATACTAGGACTCAAAATGGATTACAAATTATTAAAACTGATGCAGATTAAAAATATCCAAAAGATCAGTAAAATTTAAAGAGAGAGAAGTTTTTTAAAAAAAAAAAATAACCCATTTTATTTTATACATGACTGAGGCATTCTAGGGGTCTCTCATTTATAAGGTTATAAATCAAACCAGTTTGAAGCCAAAAAGCAACAAATCACATTCATCTTACTCACCTTTTTTTCTTTTTTTCTTTTTTTTTTCTTTTTTGCCATGAGGCTCAGGGTGAATCTACACTGTAGAAATAACGCAGTTTGACACCATGTTAACTGCATTGCTCCAACTGCATGGCTCCATCCTATAGAATCTTGTTGTTTGTTGTTTTTGTGAGGCACCAGCACGCTTTGGTAGAGAAGGCTAAATACCTCGTAAAACTACAAATCCCAGAATTCCATAGGATGGAGCTACAGCACTTACAGTGGTATCAAAACTAGTCATACCCCTTAAAATCTGTGGCACAAGCCAGACAGGCATCTCACCCTCACGTGGTAAAGTAAAGTGAGATGAGGAGTCACTCCTGTTAAGACTACAAGTCATCATACTATAGATCTGTGTAAAGGTATTACCAAACCTAAGCCTAGTTCTCAGAAGCAACAGGTGAGGAAGTGGAGCCATTTCAGTTTGTAACATTTCAGCTTGCAGGTAAAAGCTCAAATGACTGAATTATCTTCCACTGCTATCATGAAACAAAACAAAACAAAAATCAGCACATAGGGAATGGCCATGTCAAGAATAATCTTTTGCTTCTCTCCAACTTTCCTATGGCATTTTCCTATGTCCACATATATTTAGGTTTGGACACTCATTCAGCCCTGTGAGTCCTCACCTGCAACCTGATATATACTGACCAGGCAAGCTGCTTTACCTCACCTGTTTTTAATAAGAACTGAGTCTTAATCATGCCAACCTGTTGAGCTATTTATGGGTGTAACACTGGGTTACCACAGTCAGCGGAAGAGTTAGGTTACAGAACATAAGTATTGTACTTAGAATACTTAATGTTGACAACACTTGTGTCAAGAACAGCACTTGAAACTAAATCAGCCACATCTACACTTTTGGAATGATCCTTATTCCATTTGGGAATCTCATTGTGTGTGTCTTTTTTTAAAAAAAGATTAACCAATAAAGTCTGGTTCTGGAAGTTTCTAAAATGGGCAAAAACAAGATGGCCAAGATACATACATTTCTTAATACAGGTAGTTTTAATTTTGTAGGAAGGAAGTACAGTTTTGCAACTCTCTCTTCATCTCTGCTCTAGATATTGTACTGTATACATACTATACACAACATCACGCCACTTTGAGCATACCTGATTTATCAAAAACTGAGCTTCTGGACTTGGACTTGGATGAGAGACCATGGGGGAAATCCATGGATCTGCAGGTAGGACTAGAAAATAATTCTGCCTGAAACCCTGGAGACTGCTGCAAGTCAGAGATGACAAATCCTGTACAGCTTCCTATATCTAAAAACATTCAGTTCTGTCCAACCATGTAACTACACCGAACCAGTGCAGAGGTTTAACAAGACGAAAACTCCATTTCCTAATCTTTATAGGTTTGAAGGCTGACAAATGTTCCTGTTTGCAGAATGAAGATCAATGCAGACTTAGCTTCAAATAAGATTCCCTTGAATCAAACAGAATTTACTTCCAAAGCTCTTTCTTAAGCACAGCTTAAAACCAGATACATTATTGCATGTCAAAATGTAAAGATCATTATTAGAGTTATCTGTAGTCTGTTTAAATACCCAATTAATCTATCAGGCTCTTCTTCTGTGTAGACTACAGAAAGCGATAATTTATAAGGGACAATGATTTTATGACACTGATGAGGAAGTCTGAACTCTCAAACTCTATTAGGGTGAATGAATCACAAGGTTTCCTCATGAGTTAATTAGAAAATCATTTTTTTCCCTAATATAATGAAGTTGTGTTTGATTCTAAGATTGCTGTGGCTGTCAGATTTATTATATCTCCAGATGGTCTGGTGAGCTCCTTCCTGCTCCCCCCGCTCTACAAAGCTTTTTCATCATATTATGAGGTGAGGCTGTAAGCCTATAATACACGCCAGCTTCTACTGGATTAATACCTTTTCTGGGATTGCTTCTAATTTCAGAAGGAGGGGAAAACCTTCTGAAAGGTGCAATTCACCTTTTGGGACCACAATCAGTTCACCATGAGAGATGATTAATAGTCTGACAAAAGACCATTAATTAACATGGCTGGAGGGCACTGCAGCCATAACTCTAACTAAATGTTAGAAGTATTTGAGGTAACATGTCTTTTAGATAAATGAGATCTGATCAGAGAGTTTTTCAACTGGCTACTTACCAACAGGAATATAAAGCTTCCTACGAAGATGATAACAGACTGGCAGTGGTAGATTGTACTCTGACCATTGCCCCAACAAAAGGAAGGACAAGTCTTGCAAAATGTAGAAAGGAACGGAATATAATAATGGAATGTTTTGATTCTATGCAAAATCCACAGTTGTTGGGATAGATCCAGATCTAGGCTGATGGAAGCAGGCTTCCTTCCCTTTCAGGCCTCCAGAAATGCCAGCAGAAAATGCTACAGCACAAACAGGTGGCATTGCTAATTAGGGAAGGAGGCATCAGGTGGAGGCATTTCCTTTGAGTAGAAGTGATGGACCTTCTTCTGGGGAATCCAGAGCAGAATTTTCCTGTACATTTTTGTTTATATTTTGTCCATGTTAACAATAAAGCTTTTCTAATTATGTGATCTGCGAATTTTCTGTTAGCCTTTACTTTGTCATACCAGATGATGCGCACCACCCAATTTTTTTTTTATTAAAACCTTCCAGGTTCAATAATTCTTTGTTATTTAGTTTCACCCATTCGTAGTACACTTGTAAATCTGGTAATCCCAATCCTCCTTTCAATTTCCACTCCACTAATGCTAAATGTCTTGTTCTTGGCTTTTTGTAACTCCATATACATTTTGAAATATCTTGTTGTCAAATTTTGATAATTTTTGGTTGTACTATTATGGGAATGTTCTGAAACAAATACATTATTTTGGGCAAGATGCTCAAGGATATTGCAGATATTCTCCCCATGAGAGATAGTTGAAGTTTAGACCAGTTTTGCAGATCATTTTAAATCTCTTTCCAAATTTGTTTATAATTATTCTCATACAGGTCCATGTGCCTTTTGTGAGCCAAATTCCTAAATATTTAGTTTTTTCTCAGTTTTCAAACTGGATACCTTGTATATTTGTTCTTCTTCAATCCTTGTTACATTCTTTGTAATAAATTTGTTTTTTTTTCTTTATTCACTTTGAATCCTGATAATTCTTCAAATTCTTCTAACACTCTCACCGAGTCATTTATGCCTTTGTTGTAATCCAGGCCTTTTTTAATCACATAATTTATCACTATGATTCCACTCTAATTGCCAAATGGTTGCATCCTATGAAATCCTGGGGTATGTAGGGGTGGTACAGACTGCCCAAAAGGGGCGGTCTGGCACCACCTTTTTTTTTGCAGCGCAACTTCACCGCAGCAGCTAGACGCTGCGGTGAAGCTGCACAGCAAAAAAGGAGCGGGGTTTCCCTGCTCCTTTTATGTGCCGTAGTTGCAATGCGATTGAGGGATAAGGCACCATTGGGCACCTTTCCGTCACTGCAACTGCACAGCTGCATCTAGCAGCAGCACGGTTGTGATGGCACCATTATGTACGCTGTCTAAATGGTGTTATGTAATGGTGCCGGTGCCATTATGTAGTAGGGTTTGGGAGTGTGCGAATACCACACGGTCCCGAACCCTAATGGTGCCGCAACAGCGTCTCTTACTGCTCGTTTGTTTTGGGCCGTAGTTTCATAAGATACTAGAGCTCTCTGACTGAGAATTTTAAATACCTCTTCCTTAACTGTAAATCCCAGGGTTCCATAGTTTGATGCTGCCATGACAGTTAAAGTGGAATCATAAAATTGGGCAGTATGAAAAGGCACTTCACTATACAATTATAGCACTTTTGAAGTTCCTTTAAATGCCATGGCTGCATCCTTCAGAACTGTGGGGTTTGTAAGACACTAGAAATCCCTGGCAGAGAGATGTCTAAATACCTCATGAAATTACAAATCCAGGGATACCATAGGTGAAGTCATACCAGTTAAAATGGTATCAAAGTTCTAGAGTTGTGTACTGTGAAAGAGACCAACAAACAAGGACTACAACACGTAGCCTACAAATGAGAGATAAAGTAGTATTCACTTGGAATGCATTTTGGAGACAGTAGGCTGTCTTCAGACTTGTGCTACCTTGTTTCCCTCAAAATAAGATACCATCTTATATTTATTTTTCCTCAAGAAGACACACTATGGCTTATTTTCAGGGGATGTCTTATTTTTATTAAGTAAGGTACAACAATCTACATTTATTCAATTATAGTTAAGTCGTCTTCTTCTAGAACATCATCATAACTCTCCAAACCCAGAATTACATCCTGAATTTCTTACGACTCCATTTTTTTTAGAATGGTTGGCCGCAATCTTTCTGTTCCCTTCCCATCGCACCATCGCACCAGGCCTATCGCTATGTCTAATTTTCAGGGTATGGCTTATATTCCGCAAATGCTTAGAAATCCTGCATGGCTTATTTTATGGGTATGTCTTATTTTCCGGGAAGCAGGGTACCTCTTCTTGTTCCTAACATATTTTAATATTTTTAAATAAAAATCCCCACCTTCTCAGTGGCTGCTCCCAACCTCTGGAACTCCCTTCCCCAGGAGGATAGGCTGGCTTCTTCCTATTTTTATTTCGCTGGCAGGCTTGTTCAATATATAATCATCTTCAGGGAGGCTTTTATATGGTGTGTGTGTTTTGTTTATGTTTGTTGACATTTGTTTATTTTAGGAAATTTTGTATTGTTTGAGTGATATGATTTTAATTGTTTTAAATTTGTTATTGTAACATTTTTAACCATTTTTATCTGTGAGCTGACTTGGGTCCTTTCCAGGAGAAAGGCGGATTACAAACAAACAAAACAAACAAAGAAATTCCTGGACATCAAAGGGATTTATCTCATTCTGTTAAAAACTACCTAATAGTCACTTAGAGAGCCATCATGATGTGTCAGAGAAGCTTCTTATTGTTTAGCTCTTTGATCAAAATTCAGCTCAACAGTAGTTATATTTTGCACATACGGTGTATATTGCTCAGCATAAAGGAAGATTTGAATCTCTCATCAGTAGAGGACAACTGACCTCTATGTGGAATCCTTTGTTATGGATTTTGAGGCAATCGTGTGTGTGTGTGTGTGTGTATGGAGCTCTCTGGATGATAATCTGGTTTGCTCATGTCCCGATGGGTTTGCTTGTTTCTGTAACAATAAACATTCAGCTCTGCCCTTAAAACACTCAGCAACTGACCTTAGACCAATGGCAGGACCCTGATGTCCAACAAGATTCTTAGCTTTGCATTTTAATTCTTAATTGCAGATAATGAGCAGCAAAGTCAGCACTAAGAAGGTCCCAGTACTTGTGCATCTTTTTGTCATAACCCGTCCTTTAACTCAGGACTTGCTGACAAGGACAACATGCTTCTTGATCTTTTATTATTTGTTCCACTTTTCATTAAATTAGCTTTAAAGTTATAAGGAGTTTAGGAACTTTACAGTCCTTGCCTTGAAAAAGACAAGGGTGATGCAGGTATGGCACGTTATTACTTTTGAGAAATGTACACAAAGATGTTTGCACAGGAGATGCTAATAAAGAAAAGAAAGTCAAAAATAAGACAGAGAGATGTAATAACTTTGGGAAGCAATCTCAGGAAGTTGAACTCATTCAAGGGAAATTGAGGGGAGGGGGATGAGAACACTGCCTCCAAATAAGAATTCTGTCCCCCTAAATAAAATGCCCCTTCTGTCCTGAAATTTCTAGCATGGCACTAACTTAAAACTTTACTGCAATATTTACAAATACAGCTTAGACATCCAGGAGCTTAGCGCACAAGGCCAGTGAATCACATTTACATCTACAGCATTGTTGGGGCTTACTGCATGATGTTGTGGCTATTCTGTTGTGGATATGGTTTTAAAAGCATTTTTTTTAACTAACAGAAAAATCTGTTCCTTCTGTTGCAAAGGCTGGGCGACTGATCCCAAAAGAACCAGATCTAGGCAGAGAAAAGGCTTGCAGGTGGATCTCTCTCCAGATTATGACCCCCTGGAAGGAGCAGAGCTCTGAGGCCACCTGGCATCTGCAGCAATGTGTCTCCTCCACCCTCATCAACCATCCCAACTTCTTCTGAAGATGCCAGCCACAGATGTTGGTGAAACATCAGAAACAACCTCTTCTAGAACACATAGTCCCAAAAACCCACAAAAAAAACCTATGGGTGCCAGCCATGAAAGCCTTCAGCTTCACAAACCACCAAACAATGGTTTAATGGAGATGGAGGTACAGCTATCTAAAGTACTGAGGACCAGATTTGGCTGAAACTCCCCATCCCTGATTCTAAGTTGATTTCAATTTGAAAATAGATGCCACTTCATGAGCTCATTTCCAGCCCTGCCAAATTGTATGCTAGACTAATAGGGAATGGAAGCACCTAGCCAACTTGATGGGGAATAGCCCAAAGTTCCCTGTGTTTGCCAGTCCTTGGCATAGCACACAAGGGATCCAGGCTGACCTCTGAAGGACCACTCTCTCTCCCTTCTCTTTCACACTAGACAATTACAACACTTTCATACTCCTTTAACTGTCATAGCTCCATTCAAGGGAATGCTGGATTCTGTAGTTTTGTGAAGTATATAGTATTGTCTGTCAGAGAGCTATAGCATCTCACCAAACTACAACTTCAAAGTTTCTGTAGTATGTAGCCATGGTAGTTAAAGTAGTGTAATGGTTTATATATATTTATATCCCTATCTATCTGTGTGTTTGTGTGTGTGAAAGAGACATCTATTCATCCCAAACCACTGCCCAAAATGTGGTTTTCTGTGGCACAATGAGGTAAGCTATGTAGAGAGTTAACACTGATCTTTCTGGAGCTCCCTGTCCATGGAAACCTCCATATCATTACAAAGAACATCCTGACAGTAAGAGTTGTTCAAGGGTGGAATATGCTCCCTCAGAGTATAGAGAAATCTCCTCCTATAGAGGTTTTTAAATAGAGGCTGGATGGCTACCTGTCAGGGTTGCTTTGATTGTATTCCTGCAAGGCAGGGGTTAGACTGGATAATGCTTTTGGTCTCTTCCAATTCTATGATGCTATGATTTAAAGTGATAGCAAATGGTTGTCCCTGTGCAGTGAGGACATCCTTTGCCTACCTTTCCTGTTTGGTGATGTACTTGGAAAAATACTCTATTGAAAGAGATACTAGATTTCAAAACCAGCTGTTCTTGCAAGTCGTTGGTGCATTTCATTCAATGTTGCCTTTCAGAAAATGTCTGCAAGAAATAAGTAAGTAGCTGCTACCCAATGCAGACAGCCGGGGAAAAATCTATTGGGGCACCTGGAGGTATATTATTCATTCATATGAGTTATTAATGACCTTGTAATTCTCCAGTGACACAGAAAATCCTGTCCACAAGCAAATGATGACAGGTCATAAATAATAGAAATAAATAATGTATCCACCAGTGAGCAATGTATGTTTTGCTTTAACAATGGTGGCCTTCCTTTTGTTGTTTTCCCTGATCTTATGCTGTACTTCAGCACCTGCTTTTATTTGGTCATCTGTTATGTGCCTTGGCCAGGTGTAACTGAATCTCAGTGTCAGCATAGCACCTAACCAGAAAGGTCAACTTTTCTACAAAAGACATTATTGGGAGGAAATAATGAAAGCAGGATTATTTTGACTTGGATCAACAAATGTTCAGCAAACAAGAGTGCCCTATAATTACAGGAGGAACACAAAGCATTGTCCATAATGAGAATTTTGTCCCTAAATGTTATGTTCCTCCAGTCCCCACATTTCTAGCATTACAGTAATTTAAAACTTCAGTTGTACATTTAGAAATACAGCTTAGGCACCCAAAGAAAAGGGATAATGAAAGTTATATATGATCACAGCAAAGATTAGACTTGCAGACATGAACAGTTCTCAGTGTCCCACTTTGTGATGCTACAAATCAGAGGACTGAAGGAAATTTTTGTGGTCAGGGACAACAGTCTTCTTAGGAGAACAATGTCTTCATCCTGCCACCCAGCAACTGTACATACCTTGTGGAGGTTTATGGGATTTCCCCTCAAACCCACTCCCATCTCTGATAAGATGTCAAAGTAGTACATTGAAGACAGGCTAGATATTGGACTCAATGCTACATCAGGGTTTGGGAAATGTAACACACTGCACAAACACGTTTGCATGCTGCTCCTGCCCCCAGAAAGCAGCATTCAAGCCCCAGGGGCATTACTACAGGCATTTACTAATGGGAATGGGGAAGTAAGCATGTAGCACTCAGCTGCATTTGGGGGAAACTAACTTGTTATTCTCCCAGATCATCAACAATTCACTGAATATTACGCAAGGAAGTAATGGACCTCTCCTTGTGCAACATTTAAAAAAGAGATGTGTGCATGTAACCCAGAGTTACATGCATGTATGTCACCAACATTATTCCAGTCAGCATCTTCATTTACACCTCATGAGAGTAACTTTGATATGTCTATGGGCAATTTCAGCTGTCTTCTGGACCTTGGCAGGCCACACTCACAATTTTGTCAAAACCATGCCCCTTATACTGGGGGGAAAACCAGCATAAAAACAACCAATTGCATGCCTTGAAACCTCCAAAGTCACAACAAACCCTTTGAATGCAATTTTGCCCTTGCTCCAGCATGTTTTTAGGCCTAAGTATCAGTTACTGTCCTTAGCACAAAACAGAATCATGAATGGGACAAGCAACACCAAGAGGGGCTGATTCTGAGAGGCAGGGATCATGTAAGACAGTGGCTCCCAAACTTTGGTACACCAGGTTTTGATTTCTCCTAGAATTCTCCTAGAATCTCTGAACTTCAGCCAAAATTGCTGGGGAGACTGGGAGCTGAAATCCCAAACACCTGGAGGACCAAGGCTTTAAATGCCTAGAGGTGTTAATTTACTGTCTGAAAATTACAGTTGCAATGGCTGGAATCCTATCGGAGTCTTACACATGCATCAGTTCTCCTAAGGAGGTGCATGGGCATTTGGACCATCTGCTGTCACTTCAGGTTTACAGAACCAAAGTTACACATGCAGCACCATTTCATGTGCAGATGCATATTGTACATGGAGACACACATATGCACATTTGGTTACATATTTGCAAATCGGTTTTCAGTTTTCAATTCAAGGCAAGGGTGACGTAACACAATGTATGCAAAGAGATCTTGCAGCACCTTTGAGACTAACTGTGCAAATGGGCTTTCGTAGACTTCATCTACTTCCCCAGATGCATGGAGTTATTTTGCTAAGCTCTTCTGAAAAAAACTGAAGCATATGAAATGTTCATACTACTGCAGATTGAAAACTGGAAAGGGAAATCTAATAAATTCTCCATCTTCTTTCCCCATGCCATGACCTACCATATTTGCATTATAAGCACTATCAACCTCTCTATGGCCTCTTACTTTTGAAACGCTCCCTACTGGGGCAATGGCCATTTAGAGCAAAGAAACCTCTCCCTCTTTGCATGCAGGTCAGGTCAGCGCAATGCTTAATGCACCATGTAACAGCCATTCTGCTTTCTGGGCCTGTAGGTGCCTGGCAGCTCTGTCCAGTTGTCTTCTGTATGGACATTTAACTTTACACTTTTAAATAAAAGAAGCAGGCAAGGCAACACACCAGACATTTTTTATATGGCTGGAAGGCAAGGGTGCATCTATAAATACGTGGCTGGGGGAGGCAAAATGAGAGCATTGCTTCCCAAATAAAAAGTCTGGCTCCTAAATGAAATCTTCCTTCAGTTTCTAGTACTGCAGTAAAACTTAAATTGAGCATTTAGAAATATAGGTTAGGCAACCAAAGAAAAGCATCAGGCAGTTAACCAAGGAAAAGCAAACACAGCAAACGTAAGAATTCTAGATATGAATGATTTTCACTGTCATACTTTCTGAAGTGCTAGAAAGTGTTTGGGGAGTGAAGGAAAATGTAAATGTTGGGCAGAATTTTTATTTGGAGGTGGAAATGCCCACATTTTGCCATACACCCTTGCTGGAAGGGCAGGCCCTTCCACAATGAACCTTTGAAGATGTAAAGTTTAAGCTCCTTTTCCCTGGCCCTCCCCTAGCCTTGTCCAAATTCATTTTGGTTTGCTGTCGTAGCTATTAGATAAATAAATGAATGCACACATCACTCAGCTTCTCCTACTATTACAGCTGCTTGTGATTTGATAGCACTAGAACTCTTTTCAAATCATTTTTTCTGCTTGTGGAGCACAGCTCTCACTTTGATTAACAGCACAAAGGGAACAGGGACATTTATTATTGTGTAGCAGATAGAAGCCAGCGCAAAATGTCTTGTGCACCAGCAATTCAGCTAGGACAACACACACTAGGGCTGTCACCCCAGTCATGTGTATAAAGAGATAAATCCCACAGAAAATATTGCAATGGTAAAGTTATTTTCTTTGGATAACAAGTGCCAGAATCCCCCAGCCAGCACTGCAAAAAGCTAATGGCCATACTGGAGGCAGGATTCTGGGAAGAAAGTCATCTGAAGGCAGTAACTTTGCCAAGCTCTGGTTTACTTCTGAGTAATTAATTATATCAGTGGGAAAACATTCAGAGGGGGGAGAAGGAACTCACTAACAACTTTACACTGCTTCCAAAGTTTACTTTTCTTAAAGGTAATCTCAGGTACACACACGTAAACTTTTTTTAAAAAGAGATCTTGTAAAGAGAGACCATGTAATAAGTAAAACAACTAGAGTAAAAATTAAATGGTGTAAAACATGAAAATTGTTTTGCTTATCAAAATAAGAAAAGATAAAAGCTTCAACCATTTCAGTTAAGGCAAAATCAGGAACTGACTGAATGGTGGTAGCTACAATCTTCCTAAAAGAATGCCCCTTCCAGAATAATGCATTTATTGGGATTTGTTCACTTCTGAATGTATACTGCTATTATATATTTTGAGGATTTCAACTAATTGGAGCAAAAAGTGGAAATTTTATTTCCTTTCTCTTTTCTGAAGCTCCTGAAAAATGTTTCTACACCTTAGGATGGTGACTCCCTCTCACTGTACCTACAGACACAATCATACTTGAAAAGAATGACCACCTTTTTGGCCCTATTAAAATTCTGTCTTAGTCTAAATGCATCTTCTAGCAGATCCTGTAATGTTTCAAACTATGCTTAAAATGTAACAAACTGAATCTATATCTATCTATATCTATATATGCTACTGTTTGAAATGCTCCATCTGTCTCCTAACCCCCACCTCCCAATGTAGTACAGCAGAAGCCTATGAAAATAGCACTGTTCCTGGAACTAGAGGCATGTGAAATGTCTTCGGGGAGTCTGAAATTCAGTGGGCAAATGAGTTTGCATAAGACTGGTGATGGCACAAGCTAATTCCCTGCCTTGCCCGTTTTTTGAATTAGCCAAAATCCTGTTGGATAGAGAAAACCCACAGTATCAGTTATTGAACAGTGAGTCAACACAGAAGCAAATCCCATTGATTCAATAGGTCTACTCTGATTGGGAGTAATAATAGGATTGTATTTTAGGTTGTTAGAAAGACCAGGAGTGCTCATGTTACTGCCACACTGCAACCTGGCTAAGTCTCTAGGCACAGAAGGGATCGGAAAGATATTGATGGAGTAGCAATAATAATAATAATAATTATTATTATTATTTCTTACCCGCCCCTCTGTCTGAACAATCGGGGCGGGGTACAACAAGTTAAAAAACAGTTACAGTTAAAATAGTTCAACAATCCCATCCGCATCCTCCCACCCTTTAAAATAGAATTAAACTAACAAAGATTAAAACAAGTTAATATAAAATAAGACAAACATATCAAAACCCATAGTTCTAGCTCTATTCTCCTTTCCTCTCAACTACCTCCATCCTTATGCCTCCCATCATTGCTAATGAGATGTGTTCAGTGGGAAATGAAGCCCTCCAGTAATGAAGAAAGCACCTACCACTATGAAAGGCCAATTTGGGAGGGCAAGGTTCTGCTTTGGGCAGCCATTCAAGAACTATTATGTTCTGCTTTTGGCAAATACTTTTGAATACTCACAAACAGGAATGGATCGATGGAGCTGTAATTTTCTGCATAGATTCTTATTTTTATGGAATTGATATTTATGCTTGCACATTCTCCTATCGAGTGAAATGTGTTAACTCAAAGTTATCACTTTTGAACCTAAGCAACTGGCCCATATTTTAAGACCAGCATGCACTTAACCTTCATAGAAGCAAATATGAGGAACTGTGCTAGTCCTACCACTAGACAGAATGGAGATGGCCACCTGAAGCAGCAGATGATGGAGGCAGGGAGGGAGTTGTAGCAAAGTGTTAGAGCAATGGCTATGTGTGTCACAGTGTCTGCCCTGCATCCTGCCTTGCTGCCTTTATTTCAGCAGAAGACATTGCCAGTGTTCAAGGTCCAACTGCCATTCCAGTCAGCTTGGAATAAGGATTGTGCATTTCCTGTACTGAGGGCTAATTGTGGTAGAGATCACCAATCTCCAATTGTCTCCCTTTTCTCCCTTAAATTTCCCAATTTAAATGTCATTTCCAGCCACATGGAACAAATGTGGTTGCCAGTTCAAAAACAAAAATTCCAAACTAGTTATGAGAGACCATTTCAACAGTGCAAGTGCTCCACCTACAGGTTATTACTGCCTCACAGTAGTTCTAAATACAATAATCCCATCAACAGAGAAGCAAAAGGTGAGATGTTATTATTACCAGCCTGTAACTTTCTCTCTCTTTTTCTTTCTAGAGCCCCTTCAAATGTTGTTGGGTTGCAACTCCCATTATTTATAGCCATTAACTATGCTGGCTAAGGCTGATGGGAACTGCAGCTCGAGAATAGTCAGAGGTCTGCAGAACAAAAGATTCTGGCTGTACAGATGAACAATAAACATCAGTATTCCAATAATGGGAAGTTGATTATCAGAAAGAATCAGAAAGACAAGATTTTGAGCCAAAATCAAAGAATCCTGGACCGAGTTCAAGTTGCAAATCCTCCCATAGCCAAAAGGGTACTGTCTCTGCATATGACAGAGACAGAAACAGGCTTAAAAGACTCCAGTTTGAAAGCAACAAAATACATATTGGTCTCTGGAAATGTTGGTTGGTGAGAGAGAGAGAGAGAGAGAGAGAGAGAGAGAGAAAGACTTGAAAGACCCTTATTGAGGTGATTAATAACACACACAACCCTGTTTTTCAATTGATATATATTGATTAACTGCATCCTTCTGGGATCCCAGGACAAACTGGAGAGAAGAGCTGTTGGCTGCCTTTTCCATCACATGCACAGAGATACACACACAACCATACACACATTTGTGTATGTAATACGATTTAACAAACTGTGCAAGTGAAACATTTATTTTCTATACAGAATTGTGCCAGTGGTTAAAGAAGTTTATGTGCACACATGGTAACTATAATTTATTTGTAGTTATTAAAACTCCATGACGACCAGTGTGGTATAGTGATCTGAGTGTTGTACTACAACTATGGAGGCCAGGCTTGGCTACTGAATCCCTGCACAGCCATGAAAATCTACTGGGTGACCTAGAGCAAGGCACTCTCTCAGCCTCAGAGAAAGGCAAAGGAAAACTTCTTCCAAACAAAACTTGCCAAGAAAACCCCATGATAGGGTCACCTCAGAGTCACTACAAGTTGAAAACAATTTGAAGGCACACAATGCCACCAAATATTAAGCAATGCCCCTAAGCCTTAAATAATCACAACAGTAAAACAGAGATGTCAGCCATGTACTAAATCATAGATACTTTATGTCAACTGGAAGTCCAAGTGCATGCTACAAATAAATTATTCATTGCAATAGTTTAACTAATAGCTTAAAAATTAATAATTACTTCCAAGTGTTTGACACCAATGCCTTACTGCCTTCTATTAGAGGCATGTATACTCATAGCATGGCTACCTTACTGTGATTTTGTTATTTGGTGTTAGGAGTTGGCCTATTTCATGCTTAAAATTATTCTCTCCAGCCTAGTTCATGGCAATTGGGAAATCAGATCAGTTTTTACAAACAATTAATTTCAAACATAACTGGGATATCAGAGCCTTACTGTATAAACAGCTCCTAAGATTAAGAAAACAACGTGTATGGTTACTTTTCTCCAGTCAGTTATTTGGGACTCTGAGCTAACTTTAGTAAGTGCTTAAAAATAATTCTCTCTGAATGTGAAGAGATGACAGTATTATACAGGAATCTGCAAAAATTAGCAAGAGAATTATACGTGAGTGAAAAACTATTGGGGAAGAATGTAATATTGGGTAACGTTACAATGAACAAAACAAAAACTCCTTAATATTTAAATTATTTCTAGCTTTATTTCTCCACCCTTTCGACAATGGAATATATAATGGCAGCATTTAAAATAAGAAAATCATTGGTGCACATCATTCTGACAGCTGCTGTCATTGCCATCCATAATAATTAGAGAGTTTCTCCATGACTAGATGGCTTTCAGAATGTTTTTTTAATCACTGATAAATAATGCAATAGCACCTGCTGCTTTTAGGTCTTTCCCTTTACAAAGGTTGTTGTAAGGGCCAGGTTCCCTGAGGGAGAGATTCCTAAGCCCTAATTGAATTTGGCCTTTCCAAAGAAGCCTTGATAAACTGGTGGATACCATTAACTGAAACGCTGACATTCCATTTCTGCCTAGATATGGAGCAAGAAAGGAAGATTATCATTGTTCCTATTTAGTCACAGTTTCTATCTTTCCTCCCCTGCAAAAATGAACTTTTGGTCTTTGGTTACATATGCTTGTATTAGGTTTAGTTGGGCATTATTTGCATCTAGTTGTGGTTTGTTATAACTTAATTCTGTGAGGGAGCACATTGAGGTTTTGTTTTGCCCTTTTTAATTTTAATAAAACTGAATTTTAAAAATTGAGATAAAAATGTAACCTTTGAAATATTAGTAGGAAATGGCCTACAAGAACTGTTTTAGGCGATGGTACACATATATTTTCTGTCCAACAAGGTTTTTTTAACAATGTGACAAAGAGAATATGCTTGGAAAGTGATAAGCACCTGAACTTCTCTGTTGTGAAAACCCAACAGAGAACGGTGTATCAAAATAATGGGCCTAAATCCAATTGTTAAGTTTGATTAGACCCGCTGAATCAATGGGATTTACCTAAATGTTGACATATAGTTTATTGAATCAGTGGGTTTACTTTATTTGGAACTAGCAATTGGACTCATGCCCAAAGTCCATGCAACAGCAAGGGGGACTAAAAAGCAAATAAAGCTGATCCAGTTGTGTTGACATAAACAGTAGAGAAGTACTGTCGCTGTTATAAGAAATCTGTGGTTACCAGAAATCTCATTTTATATATTAATCATTCCATTCATTATGGTAACATGTTATTTTTCACCCTGAGAGCAAATTTTCCTGGTTCCCCTTGTTTTGATTTTATGACTATAGTGTTTGTAGCTGTTTTTATAGTGTGTTGTTCCTTGATCTCTATTTTTTATAGATTTTGTGGTTTTCAATTTTACAGTTTTTGTCAACCCATAAATTTGTTACAAGGCAACTAATAAGTGTAATAAAATAGATGTATTACTTTATCACTATGACACACCACAACCTTTGTCTAGAAGCAGTAGGCTTCAAGAAAATTTAGACCACAGACCTCCGATTTATTTATTTGAGGAAAAGAAATGAGACTCATATTTTTAAGAGAAATGATTAAAAGGCTTTATTGTTGTTCAGCAGATTTGGGAGATTAAACTGTAATCCTATTCTGCAGAAAAGGAACATTTTATACATCAGAAGGTAACAGGACTTTGTTTCAGCATGATATTATTGAATGGGATCACAGCCAGGTAAAATTTATATAAACAAAGATTTTAGGTCCAAAAGTTATCTAACTTTTACCTATTTTGCGTCTGAACTATATGGGACAAGTATAATGATGGCAAGTATGTGAAAAAAGGGGGCAGTTATATTTTATTTTAGGTTTTAATGTGTGTTGAAGAAAGAGTCAAAAAGTAGAAATGATAACAGTATAACCAATTTTCCAAACAAAATTTGGAGGAGGGACATAATACTAAGTGTTAAGCACACTGACCAACTTGGACTGAGATTCATATCTTGTGTTACAGAAAAGGGTATTCTATGTATTCTATCAGCCCTCCCTCATCCTGGCATCTCTTGGGATGTTTGGGACCACCACTTCCAGCATTCCTGACCGCTGGCTGGCTGGGGATAACAGAAACAGAAGGATACCTGGAGGATACCACACTGGAGCACTGCTGCTCTACCTTGATGTTATTATGGAAATAATAATTTTGTTAAGACAGCCTCCATTTTTACCCAACTGGATTTCATAATTGTCACTAGTGTCAATTTTCAGGATTATGAAGCAAAATGATAAATAAGGCAAATCTATGGAGTGAAAATAACAAAAATTAGGAGAACCTTACTTTTATGAGAAGTAGACATCACTTTTTAGTTTACAACAGATTGCACTGCATGAACAAAACTGGCATCAGCCACATGACTACTGATACATAAAATTGTTCAACGGTGTCATCCATATAATCTCAGTGGTGGTTCCTACACTAAGACTTCCTGAATGGTGCAATTATCCCAAATTTTCTAACCTTGCCCTCCCATGCTTTGGTTCTCCTATGTGGGATCTGCTATTTACGTGCCTCACCACTACCCCAAGTGCCAGACTTAACTAGAATCCTTATTACCAGAACCTTCAATTGCTTGTTTCAGCCAGTAGCTATTGTAAAGTTATTCAGTGAAATGCTTTTAGTGGGTTTTGCTACTTAATAGCAGTAGCAATAGCAAGTACATTTCTATACCTCTTATCAGTGCACTTAAGCATTCCCTAAGCAGTTTACAAAGTGTAAGCTAATTGCCCCCAACAATCTGGGTACTCATTTTAGCAACCTCAGAAGGATGCAAGCCTGAGTCGAGCTTGAGCCCTTTTGCTGGTACTGAACTAGCAACCTTATGGTATGTGAGTGAATGGCTGCAGTACAGGCATTTAACCACTGCACCACCAGGGTTCCTTGGTTATATTCAGCATGGTTACAGGAAAAAGGTGGTTCTGAATCTGAATCTGCCATCTACTTTACCATTCATTTCTCTCAGGCCTATGTACTGAAGTAGCAGAGACAAAATGAGATGCAAGTGTACCCACACTCTATGCTCCCATAATTCAAACAAAATTCTGATAAGCAATTGTCACTGGCAAGCAGTTCATTATTTATATAGCTGGAAGACCAAAAAGGCAAACCTAAGGACAGATCATGTTAAGTTCTATACCATCCAAACTGGGACACTGTAGCTTTAACAAAAGTAAGGACAGGAGTGGGGAAAATTCTAGAAAGAAACCTGAACTCACCAGTTTGGAAAAATAGTTCAATGCACATAGCATTTCCATTTCTTTCATGCTAAATCTGGTAAATATGGAACACACTGGAATATATCTTTTGGTGAACTTAAAAGGATCCTCTTTATGAAGCATAGTAGTCATATAAAGCTGTCTCACTAGCTATAGCCAGTTTATTAAATAGCTTTCCAAGTACCATTAAAAAGAAACTGTACAGCAATGTTATACGTTATGCTTCATCTGGTACTACATATGTCAAGACTGCTGAACAATTTTTTAAATTCAAAATTATGCTACCCATATGTTACCCATAAATAGCTAGAAGCTTATAAATTTCTTCTCCAAAGCATTATTCACAACTAGTCTCAGCATATCACCCTATTAGGATACTCACACATCTTCACATTGCATTGCACACATCAGTTAAGGTGGAGAGTATATTTTCCCCGTTTTACCATCAGCCTCCTGATATTTCAATCAATTGTGCTATACAGATAATCAATTCTATACAGGCTCAATTTTCTTAACTGAATGCTGACAAATGTAATAATCCTGAATCAATACAGCGTTATGGTCAGATATTGATTGGAAAGGCAGTCTATAGTCAAGAAAAGTAATATCTGTCCTGCAGAGCATATGGTGTCCAATTTCTTCCACTTTCACAAAACTGAGAAGAGCCCTGTATTGAACAGATGCTTCATGAAAGTGAGGTGCTGCAAAGTAACACAGTGAATTCTGTATTACACAGGCCAAGTGTGCGCAAACTTCAGGTTTGTATTTTAAAACTGTATTTTTATTAAATCTCCAAGGTCCACCAACTGTATCCAAGTATAAAACAGGGAGGAGGAATAAGTAGCAAAACAAGCATTCAAGTATGAAAAAGGAAGGAGGAAAAAGTAGAGACTGAATTCAGTAGCAAGGGTTATGTCTGAATGCAAACTCAATTTAGTTCTCTTACACAAAAATCTACTCCCAGATTTCACCTCAAGGTTTTATTCATGGGAAGAGTATGTTCCTAGTATGTGGGGAGAGGGTACCGTCTCCATCACTGTGGTACAATGATTAGATTGGAGACTTGAATCTAGATATTCAGTTAAGTTCCAGTTCAGCCGAGGTGTGATATGTACTGACTGACCCTAGGCCAGCCACTTTCATTACCTGACCTCCCTCACAGAATTTTTGGTAGGATAATGTAAAGAAAGCAAGAATCAGGTGCAATGTTTTGAGCTCATTGGGGAAATCAGGACTGAAATGTATCTAATAAAACTGCAAAAAATGAAGTTCCATTCCTATTAAGTAGGGAGGAAAATCAAAGGACAAGCCCCTCAAAGCTTCTAGTGGTATGTTTCCTGTACACACAAGCCAGGGAAAGGGAGAGCCAAAGGCAGGTAGAAGAGGAAGAAGCTTTCTAGGCAGTTTAAGGTGTTCTTTAACTGTACCTTTTCCTTTTCATACTCCCCCAGATGTTATTGCTGGGACAGTGGGGAAGACAGCAAATACCAAGTGGAAATGATGAGACAGAAACTGAAGAGCTAATATGCTTTTCCAGCAACAAATACTATTCTCACAACTCACAGAAAGAATATGTTTAAAAAATTTGAGTTCAAGTAACACTTTTGAACCTGCCTCTCCCACATGTTTGAACACCATGAACATTTATTAACATCTTTGTTTGCAGATTGCATCGCTTCAGACTCCTGTATTCTTGCAGACTTTCTTTGTAAGTAGCAGGAAAAAATTGTGCAACTTTTTAAAAATATCTTAAAACAGGAGTACATTGTAACCTACAAAGTTTCACAATATTAGGTTCTTCAATAAATACCTAGGAGGCTGCTTTTAAAATGTTATTGTTAATAGTTATAATTACATGAACTTAGAGTCTTATGGACACAGAACTGGAAGTCAGTTACCTCATATTTACAGGAAAAAAAGTGGGTGTATTCTTGAATATATAATATTAAGCATGAACACAGCTTTCCTCTCTTACAACAGAACCTATGACCTCCACTCAGTGATCTTAACTATTCTGGCAAGGGACATATTCATCAAGATTTTAATGTGTAAACGTTTTATAAAAGAAATTACAAGATCACTCATCCTTCAAAGGTCTTTTACATGAAAGAAGATATTTTCTGCAGAAATCTTTGAATTTATATTTTGTCAAAACAAGAGAAGCCTAACATTCTAAAGAAAGATAGTATTAAGGAAATAAAATAAAAGTGTCTAGAAGATCATAGGGCTCAAGAGAAGCAAATTAGAAGAAAAGGTGTAGGAATTCTAAAGCTTTATTGACATGACGTCATTCTTTTGTTTGAGAAAAATCAAACTTAGGAAATTCAACATAATCAGAAAAAATCCACAGATTTGCATAAACAAAAATACATTCATGAAAGCAACAGAGTCAGAAAAATGCCCTATCATCTTTGCAGTTTTCAACAGTCGAGAGAAAACATCCTCTTAAGTCTGCAGTGGAAAAATGACAAAAAGTCATGTGGCACCTTTATATTACAAGACTCTTTGTTATTTTGCGATAACAGACTAATATGGCAAACCTGCTGAACATTGCTACAATGGAAAAACAGTGTTAGATGCCACACATTGTTGCATCATTAAAATATACACTTACTTGCAAATGTATGTTTCTGAAGTTGGATAGACTGCTTTGTCATATTGTTTTACAAGAGTTATTAAATATAATATTCACAATGCACCTCATCTTAAATAAAAGAACTGTGACTCTTATACGAGGATCAAGGATATAAATGGGAAAGAGGACAGAATCCATTTGATACTCATGACAATGTCAATCAGTTCGAGGCATAAGAAGCACTGTTCAAACCTGAAAGAGTTAGCTCTACCTTAGAACAATGAATGAGAGAAGTGCCTGTGTATTCTCATTGTTCCACCCTCTATGTAGAAGCTTTTCTCTGGGCTCCTGAGAAAAGAACAGGTGACCACAAAAATCATGACATCCAGTGGTATACTCAGCCAAAAAGCTGGATGAAGAAACTGCTGTTCTTCAACGTATTTCAATCATGACTACATTTCTGTATTCTTCTGTGGAGTTTTCCATCTCTTGTAGATGTAAAGAAAACCAGTTACACTAATCCCAGTATTTCAGGTCCTATTCCATCTGCCAAAATCAAATGTAATCTGAACACATTATCAACGCCCCTTCAGTGTCTTAGCAGTTTCGCAAACATACTAGAAAAAACTAGCATTTAATAGAAAAATTGTCTATGAAATAGTCTCACTTGGTGAACACCATGGATCATAATTCCACATGTGCATTTTCTGTTGAAAAGGAAGAAAGAAAAATATGAGTTATGTGGAAATACAGACGAAAAAGGGTTTTTAAGTATCATATTAGATTTAGGTACATGCCTCTACCAAAAAGATTTTTTAAAAACCCAGTCATTAGCTTATACCAGCTGTAGATATATGTTTCTTGAAAAAAGGCAATTATTATCAGCTTATATTAGCCTTAGACACACAGATTTTAAAAATAATTTTTTTAAAAAAATTAACAAACAGTCTTATGCCAAAAGGTCAAAATACTGAAGTACAGGCTAACATTGCTTTCACCATCATTTCTTACCTCTAAATGAGAATTCTCATTTTCATTATAGTAAAACATGCATATTACCGTATGTTATTACAATAGTTGTTATGCATGGCTAACAAGATACTTTCCATCCCAAATACAAATATTTGCATTGGTTAGATAGCACTCATTCAACCAAGTTAGCTTCGAGCTCATACGTGCAAATTTAAGGGGAGCATCACTAAGCAACAAAAACAAAACAAAACCAATGTTTCATTTCTGCTGAGCTCATGTTTACATGGCTCACAACATTTTTTCCATTTTGCCTTAAAATGGTATTATATGAGCCTTTGTTGGTTAGGAAATGTGAAGACAACAGCTCTAGTGTCATTCTGCACTTTCCAGATATGCACATCTGACCTCAGAGTAACAGTGGTGTGTTGTTGTTTTTTCTTAGAACAGTTTGAAGAGAAAGAATTACCTTCTTGACTTTGCTGTTTTGTTTCATTTGTTGTTAAATGTGTTCCTAATTCTTTCTCTTGCTGAAAACGGCTGTACAGCTGCTTAATTTCTTGATCATAATCTTGCCACTCAGGGACAATCCTCATTGCTGCCTGAAGCTTTGGTTCTTTTGTCATTGGGTTATTGCACTGAGAGATAAGATAGAGGTCAATGCTAAGGAATTTAGAGTTTTACATACATATAGAAAAAAAAATGACTGAACAATGTCTTCATAACTCAAAGCCCAAACATGACTGGCATGAAAAACTATACAGAGTTCTACTTGAATTTTGCTATTACAGTTCTAAGGGCTACTGTTTTTCCCAAATGACAAAAATTATGCAATTTATCTGCAAATTCCTATAAATTAAGGAAATAGGTCTGAGGTTGCTGAATACTGATCATATCCAAAGGTTCAATGATACCCCAAATTTATTAGCAATCCCACAGTTTTAAAATCAAGATATAATATTCTGCCCCAAGATTCACTTATAAGGAAAAGAAAATTGCTTACAATTGTTAAATGACAAATGTATTTTACATATTACTACTCCTGGGCACATATGATTCATAACTATGGAAGACTTAGCACAAGAAAGCAACAGCATTATTAAGCGGCTGAGCCAAAATGTGTAGTGGTGTGTTAGAACTCTGGAAGATCTGGGTTTGAATCCCTGCTTAGCCATGAAAAACCAGCATGACCTTGGACAAGTCACACTCTGTTAGAAGAAGGCTGTAACAAACATCCTATGAATAAATCTTGCCAAGGAAAGTGTATGCTAGGGTTGTCATTAGTTGAAGTAGACTTGAAAGCCCATAACAACAACTTTGTGTGACAACATATCCTTCTGGCCTTGAGACCACTGCTTGGAGATTACAGTGTCCCCTCAGAATAAAGAAACTGGACATCTTTCAGAGCAATGTAGCCATTGTTGGAAAAAATAAAATCAATATGGAAAAGCATTCAAACAATATATAAAGGAAAACTACCCCTACTATCTTGTTCTTTAAATGAATGCATATGCTTATTAAGAAATAGTAAAAGGAGCCCTTTTCCAATATATATATATATATATACAAAGAGTCTTACTAGATCAATGGTTTTTGCTCTCTTCTTTGAAGCATCATCACACCATGTTTCACACCAAAGCCACTCTTGGGGGAGGGATTTAATGGGCACCTGATGGATCATGTTGTTGGGTAAGTCCTGTTGAAAGAAAACAAAGTTATCATTCTTTCAGCACAGACAATAGGGTCCCAGACATGCATTGTGCTGCAAAGGAGGGACCACATTTGATGCCCACCACTCCATGTGCCTTTTCCCTTGTGTTGCTTCTTCGAGACCAGACCTTGGATCTTATTGGGCTTGAGGATCTTGTCTGACTTTATTTGGCTACATCTGGGGACCCTTGTCACTTGTCCATAGCAAGTAGTGGAATGGGGGGGGGGGGGGAGAATATAAGAATCTTGGTTTACACCATGACACACTTTTGGTGTGGGGTAGGGCTCTAGAACTGCTTCTTCAGGTTCTGATAACCACGGTAAGAAAGGAGACTACCTCTGAGTCATATCTGGGGCTTGCTTTCACTTGCAAAGTTCTGGGACTTGGGTGGGAATGACCTGGGTTTGCCTTCCAGTAGATGGTCAGCCGAGGAGCAAAACAGTGATTGGACTGCCCCAGGGCTCAACTGTTTAGCCCAAGGGAAGGCTGAGGAGGTAGTTAAGAGATGACACCTGGCTTCAGCTGAATTGTATCAGGTAGCTCCTTCTTGCTCCTTCCAGGTTTGTCACTGTGTAAGTAGGTCAATAAAGCGTTCCTTATTTAACCCAACATTAGGTGGACCTATAAAGCCCTATACAACTTGGGTCCAGGCTATTTGAAGGACCATATCTCCCTGTACGAGCCCCCCAGAGTATTGAGATCATCCAGAGAGGCCTTTCTCTCTGTCCTGCCACCCTCGCATGTGTGTTTGGTGCAAACGAGAGGGTCTTCTCTGTGGCTACTCCCAAGTTTTGGAACTCTCTTCCTAAAGGCCAAGATTGCACCATCCTTACTATCCTTCTGACACCAGGTAAAGAGGTTCCTGTGCAGTCAAGCCTTTTAAGCTGTGGAGGACTGGGTTTTTAATGCTAGGCTATACAAATTTTAATGGTTTGTATTTTAACATGTTATATTTTAATTTATAACTGTTTCAATTCTTAAAATTGTTTGTTTTTCAATTTTTACATTTATACATTTTAATATTGTTGTACTGTTTTTATATTGTATTGTTTAATACTTGTTGTTCGCCACTTTAAATCCCTGTATAGGGAGAAAGGCAGGATATAAGAAAATATAATGATGATGATGTTGATGATGATGATGAGTCTGTGGTTTTATTATTGCATGGTAGGTCATCAAATGTACCTTAAGTCTTGTGAACAGGTATAATCCGATATAACTTAAAATGAGTGTAAGCCCAAGATGTTTGTGTTGACCAGGACTTTAAAATAAGTACTTGGCAAGAAATTGTATTACAGGATAAAACCTAGCAAACTATATTTTGGGATACAATCTATCCTGCACAACCATCCTGTGTGGTTTTCAGTTCATGGAACAAAAGCCAAATATGGTGGATTATGGTTATAGTACGATGGAACATCAGAAGACATTGGACAGACCAGAAATTGGATGTGTTACAAGTTAACAACATTACCTGTAAAATGTTACTTTCTAGAACATATATTCCTTTCATGAAATAAGATAACATTTTTACTTTTAAAAACAAACAATAAGCATTTATTACTTCCAAAACCCAAGGGGAGGGATCCTGGGCTTTTGGGCCACTTTGGGGCATTCTTCTATTTTAAAAAATGAGATGACAGTAGCATAGTATAACAAGTAAATACCTGATCAAGATTAGACAGACTGTTGGGATCTTGGCTAAGTCCTTGATATTGTCCCCTGAGCCGATCTCCAGCAGCTATCTTCCTGAATTTTTTCAGATCCACAACATAGAGAGCACTAAGAACAAAGAAATTAGTTGAATCGCTGTGCATGTGTGTGTGCCATCATGTCACCTGTAACTTATGGTGACCTCATTAATTCCATAGAGTTTTCTTAGGCAAGGAGGTAGTTTTGCCAGTTCTTTCCTCTGAAATATACCCTACAGCACTTGATATTCACTGGTGGTCTCCAGTGTTAAATACTAACCAGGGCTGACCCTGCTTAGCTTCCAAAATCAGACAGGTTCTGGTATTTAGGTCCCCTGAGTCACTAGACCTGAATGTATATTCAGAGATGGCCAGCCATATTGTTCATACAGCAAAATACAACAGAATCCAAACTACACATCACAGATACTCTTACTAAGCCAACTAAAAAGCCTAAGATACAATATACAATCTTTTATAGAATCGTAGAATCACAGAGTTGGAAGAGACCACAGGAGTCATCCAGTCCAACCCCCTGACATGCAGGAACTCACAATCAAAGCATCCCCAACAGATGGCCATCCAGCCTCTGCTTAAAGACCTCCAAAGAAGGAGACTCCACCACTTTCCGAGGGAGTGTGTTCCACTGTCAAATAGCCCTTACTGTCAAGAAGTTTCTCCTAATGTTGAGATGGACTCTCTTTTCCTGGAGATGGCATCCATTGTTCTGGGTCCTAGTCTCTGGAGCAGCAGAAAACAAGTTTGCTCCCTCCTCAATATGACATCCCTTCAAATATTTAAACAAAGCTATCATATCACCTCTTAACCCTCTCTTTTATGGTCTCAACATACCTGGCTCCCTAAGTCTTTCCTCATAAGGCATCATTTCCAGGTTAGTGTTAACTGCCTTCAGACAAGAATTTTAACAATCATAAAGGAAAAGTACAGTTTGACTCCAGGACCTCCCGTGGATACCAAAATCCATGGATGTTCAAGTCTCATTAAATACAATGATAATAAATGGTGTCCCCTAAATAAAATGGCAAAATTAAGGTTTGCCTTTTAGAATTTATATATTTTTAAAATATTTTCAAGCCGTGGATGCTTGAATCCATGGATAAAGAATCTGTGGATACAGAGGGCCAATTGCCATGGTGCTGAAGTAATGACAGGCCTGTATCTTTTTTTGAGATGTTTGCTTAAGTTGTTTGTTTTTTTTAAAGGTGGTCTTGAGGGAGTGAGTTGGATGCAAGTGTGGGCCACAATGCTACTTGGCCATAAGGGGACTGAGGACAAAAGATAGTACTGTGGACCCTTCACATATGTTGGGAGCCCCATGCACACCAAAATCCACTGATGTTTAAGTCCCATTACATACAATGGGGTAGTAAAATAGTGATATGTAAATAAAATGGCAATATTTTCAAGCCATGGTTGGTGGAATCCGTGGATATGGTTGGCCAACTGTAAAAGCCAGAGAATACAGTTTCTGTCACCATACTTTAATTTTATGTCAACAGGTGAAATACAGAACTATCCTAACCAAAATGGTCATTCTATACTTAAATAATTGGAACTCTTTAAAAACTGTAAATCCTACAGTTCACACAAAAACAATGTGTACATTTCAACAGTACTGAACTGCCTTTTCCAAAGCAAGTGAAAATTAACTTTCATCTTGTCACCTGATATGATATTTTCTTCCAGCCAAGTGACTTGCCCAGTATCCAGACTTCCAGAATCTGTAGCCATCCATCTCTCTGCGACTTTCACAGAATGGTGTGTAACCATAAGGAGCCCCATCCAAGTTGAAATCTCTTAGCTCTTTCAAGTCAGTGCGTACAATCTGAAGAAAAATAGTTCACACCCTACTTTCAGTTTCTGTTTGAGGTATTTTGATGATAATTTGGGCTAAGATTTCCTAAAGTTATGATTACCAACTAAATGGCCATCAAGAATGAAAGGTGGGATATTAATGGGCCATAAATATCCTGCCCAGAAATTTCAGTGCCTTCCTCTCCTTTCCCTCCATTACAGACATGGGCTCAGGGGAGAAGAAAGGAGTAACCAAGCATAATGCTAGGCTCTTCAATCTGAATCTGCCTTCAGAAGATGGTGAAAAGGCTTTGAATATTGACTGAATCAACTTTATCTACATCTTACAATACAGTACTTATACTAATAAAAGTCTGTGTCCACAGTATAGATCACCTATTTCATAATCATTTATCTAGTTTTAACTATTTTGGTCTCAGCCTCTCTCTCTCTTGTAAATTGTTTAGGAAAATGAGATGAAGAAAAGCAAATTTAAATAAAAAACAGATTATGGTAATTTTTCAGCTCTATATTATACATAGTCATTACCACATTTCAAATAAGTGATAAATAATATGTCAGGAAATATCTCTGGATTTGGTTGATAGGCAACAGTTGTGAGGTCTGTTGCAGATCCCCAAGTTATATCATAGTCCTTAAACTGGCTCTTCTTTCAAACCTCCCTATCTCCAGATCACCATTATCTTGACCAGCAAAAACCAGATCAAGAGTGTGACCTATTACACATGTAGGACCAGAGAGTAACTGAGACAGACCCATGGCTGCCACAGAAGCCGAGATATCCTGAGGTGGCCCTGATGAAGGTGCTTCAGCCGTAGATGTTAAAATCCTTACATACAGTAAGTTTGAGAGAGATTAACACTATCTCAAAATGCTCAGGCAGGGAGACAGTTGAACAGCGGGAGCGGGGGGGGGGGGGGGGACACCAACAGAATCCAAATCCTGTCTCTCTTCACTATTGCCAGGTGTATACACTCAAACCTCAGAGATTGCCATACAGGGTATTTCAATAGGGGAATGGACTCATATTAGATCACTGTCCTGCCTCTTCTCTGCCCATCAGATCTTGTCTGCTGCTGCACCCAGAAGCCTGGTATGCATAACTTGGTCAAGTTGACAACCCCTCTCTTCAGTTAATCTCGTTTCAACTATGCAGGCAAGGTCAGCTTGCTTGTCCTGGATCATATATCTCTTCCAGTCACAGACCTAGTGTTAAGCAGCAGCATTTTGTGGTCTGGTTGAATTCTACTAGAGTAGCCATGAATCTGTTGATTGGATGGTGAACCAGAAGGAGGAACAGCCATGAGATGTCTCTCCCCCCTTCTCCATTAGCATGCTAATAAAAAATAAATAAAATCAAACTTTATTTATATCCCGCCTCTCTGTCAATGACAATCGAGGCATTTTACAAATTAAAATTACACATAATCCCATGTCCCAATATCCCACCTTCCCCTAAAACATCAATTTAACAAACAAAAAACAAACAGCTTCATTTATATACCGCTTCATACCCTTAAGGAGTGTCTAAGCGGTTTAGAATTGTGAGCTATTTGCCCCTCAACAATCTGGGTACCAATTTTAGCGACCTCAGAAGGATGCAAGCTTGAGTTGAGCTTCAGCCCTTTGCTGATCTTGAACTCGCCACCTTATGGTTTTGAGTGAGTGGCTGCAGTACAGGCATTTAACCACTGCGCCACCAGGGCTGATATAAATTAACAATTATAATTTAATTGTTCTACCTCCTCCTGCCCACAATAACTGAAATTGAAGTGCCCCTTGTATTCTGAACACCTATTTGGCCGACTGAAAATGCAGCCCTCAGAATAGGGATGTGATGAATTTGTACTTTGCAGAGAAAATTGAGTGGATTCATTCTGGCTCATACATGTACCTGTCCAATTTGGATGGATGGATTTCAGTTTGTTCAACAGGATGATATGGATAAGTTGCTTGGGGAGGTGTGGGTAACCACTTGTTTGTTAAACCCATGTCTATCCTGGCTAATTAAAGCTGCCAGAGGAAGAATGGCCAAGTGGGTGGTGGAGGTTGTAAATGCTTAATTGATAGAGGGCTATGTTCCAACCTCTCTAAAAGAAGCAATTGAAAAAAACCTTCACTGGACCCACCTCCCCAGGTAATTATCACCCAGTCTCTAGTCAACCATTTCTAAATAAGGTCCTAGAGCAAATGGCAGCAACACAATTCCAGGCTTTCTTGGATTAAATTGTTTACCCAGATCCGATCCAATCTGGTTTCAGGCCTTGTTATGAAACTGAAACAGCCTTCGGCATTTTGGTGAATGACCTACACTAAGAGTTGGGACAGGGAGAATGCATGGACAGGTCCTCCCTGATCTTTCAGCTGAATTTGAAACCATCAACAATGGTATCCTTCTGAGTTGTTTGGGTGATACAGAACCTGGGGGCATTGCTTTGCAGTGGTTCTGGTCTTTCTTGGCTGAACATTTCAAGAGGGTGGTGCTGCGGGGGGGGGGGGGGGGCTGCAGTTCATCCTTTAGGTTATTAGTCTATGGCATTCGACAGGAGTCAATGCTATTCCCTATGCTTCTTAACAGGTACATGAAGCTGCTGGGAGAGGTCATCTGGAGCTTTGAGGTTGGGTGTTATTACAACTGATGCCAAAGAGGCTGTTGGTAGTACTAAATTGTTGTCTGGATGCAGTAAAGGAGTGGATGTGGGTTAACAGACCAACACTTATTCCACACAGGACAGAAGTGCTGCTGTTCAGTAGGAAAAATAGTAAGAAAAATATGGGATTAGTCTCACAGCCTGTTCTGGATGGGGTTGCACCCCTTTTGAAGATGAGATTCGTCTTGGAAATTCATCTTGGGGTGTTCTTGGAAAGCCAGATTGTTGTAATGGTCAGGAGTGCCTTTAACCAGCTTCAACTGCACCCTTTCTTACAGAAGGCAGATTGGGGCACAGTAGTTCATGCCTCAGTTACCACCCAATCAAACCATAATGTGCTCTAATGTGGGGCTGCCCTTGAAAAGTGTTTAGAAGCTACAGTTAGAAGAAAAAACAGCAGCCAGACTGGTGTCAGGTGTGCATTTTAAAGACTGTATAGCAGTGGTCTTGCAAGAACCGCATGGGTTCCAATTTGCTTCCATGCTAAATTCAAGCTGCTTGTGTTGACCTACAAAGTGCTAAACAATGTGGGGCAAGGATACCTGAAAAACCACCTCCTCCCATATGAGCCTGCTAGAAATTTGAGATCTTCAGAGGCCCTGTTGCATGTCCCAGCAACTTGTGAAGTTAGGTTGGCAGGTACACATAACAGGGATTTCTTTGTAGCAATGCCTTGACTGTGGAACTCCCTACCCAAGGATGTTAGGCTGGCCTCATCTCTTTTAAGGTTACAGTAGGCAGCCAAAAGAGTGCTGTTCCACATGGCATTCAGTGTCTGAACAAAGAAAAAACCCTCACTTCAGAGCTCTTGAAAGGGCAATGCTCACAACACAAACATTTGTAAAATGAATAAAAGTAAATAAAAAATGAATAAAAAATGAACTCTACTGTACATGAGAGGACTAGAATGGAAAGCAATTCAAAAGGAGTGCTTCTCTTGCGGCAGAAGAAAGAGAACTGAAGGAGGAGCTAGACTGGATAGGTTGGTCATGCTCAATACACAGGAGGGGGTGGGACTCCTGCCAATCTACTCAGCTTTTTCAGCTTTCCAAATGGAGTCTCTGCACAGGGACAAAACCTTATTGTGTGAGGCACAGAGACCACGAAGAAGAACCTGCTCCTATTCTGCACAGAGGATAAAAGATTACCCTTTCCCTGAAAAAGCATAAAGAGCTCAACTGACTTGTTAATCCCAGTTAAACTTGATTTACTGAATGAGACTTGCATAAGAAGAAGTTCACATTGATTCAATATGTCTTCTCTATTTGGGACTAAACTGTTGGATTTAGCCCAATCTGTACCACAAGGTAGGAAGATTACAACCCTGCAGATGCTGCTGAACTACAATTCCCAGCATTCCTCATTACTGGCTATGCTGTGTAGAGCTGCTGCGAGATGCAATTAAATAGGTGGATAGCTGCACAATTCCCATTCCTTGCTGCAATGGTGAGGAAAAGAGACGATCTAAATTATAATGTGATCTGTAGTAAAACCTCTCATTTATTAGTAGTGATCAAACTGTTTTTCAAGATCACTTACCTGATCAGCATCAACAAACAGGAATTTGTCAACAGCAAGGGGAAAAAGAACATCCAGAAAAAGGATTTTATAACCCCAGATGATGCGCTGCTTCTCTGTCTGCTGATGAAGCCATCGTGGCCATTTGTACTGGACAAGCTCATACTGGAAATTGTACTTTTCAGCCATGTACGGGATAAATTCCTGTAATAAAGTAATAGATACTGATCAAAGTACTACTGATACAAAGAAAGCATTACACTACTTACTGTAACCAAAAAAGAAAAAGAAAAAAAGGGGGGGGGAGCCCCAAATTCTTAAAATGTACTTGACTGTAAAGGCTACTCATGGGTAAAGGTATACAAGCTAAAGAACAAGGAGGCACGAAATGTGTCTAAGTTTGGTTATCAATCAGGTATGGCTTTTTCATTTCCTGTTCAGAGAAGCACAAATGTTTTGAAACTCCTTTGAGGAGGAAAAGTGGGTGAAAAGCAATAAATGAAATGCAGCAAAATGAAATTAAGTATGAAATGTGTTAGCAAACTACAATTCTGATTCGTGATTCAAACAATTTATAGCTAAAAAAATAAGTATGAAAGCAAAAATTGTTTAACAACAAGTAAGAGATTGGGCATAGTCTTGTCAACATATTCTTGGCATGAGACCAGTGTCTGCTCTCTTCTGAAGTTCCTGTGTTTTCTTAATGGTGCAGCAAAATGAAATCCAGAGGTGGACAATAGAAAGTCTGTTTCTTTCCTATGCCCTAGTCCAGAGAAACTAAAGTATGGAATGTGATTCTTGACATCTCTTGATATATTGTGCAGACTGCCAGCTGAGGCAAGCTTTTGTGGAAGTAATTTATAGTAGTAATTATACCTTAAATGCAAAATTTTTACCACCATGATTTTCTAAAGTAAATAAAAACGAGTTGGCAAGATACACCTGCAAGGCTGCCTTCTAGTCTAAATACTATCTCTTTTCTGCATGGAGAAGAGTGAGAAAACAGTGAAACACCCTGAATCACTTTGGTGGAGAAAAAGTGCCAATTGGTTCCTCTCCTCCATTCTCAGAACCATCCTCATCAGTGTCTATTTTACCTGCTTACATCAAAGAAAGATGAAACAGGAAATGTTCTTCTCCACAGGCTTCACTAGGACCAAATGCTACTCCCATAGTGATCATTCCATGTGGATATTCTAATAAAAGTCTAACTATATGGACAAAAGAGTACTTGAAGATGCTTATTTTCTTCTCTCCGCACCTCCGTCTCCTTTCATAATCTGCCTATTAGGGTATTATAATGGAAAGTCATTATAATACTTTTGTTGAACTATAAAATGTTAGCCACATATGTTAGCTTTGCTTTATGGAATTTATATCTTTTTGAATATATTTCAAGCCATGGATGTTTGAATCTGTGGATAAGGAATCTGTGGACACAGGAAGAGCAACTGTATTTTTGTTTTCTTAATGTTCAACTGTAACTCAGCTTTTGCACTTTCTTCCTTGACTTTCCTCAACAGTCATGCTGTCTTCTTTATTTTTTTCCTAGTAACGTAATGTCATCTGCATATGTCAAATTGCCAATGTCCTTTTCCTTGCCTAATCCTTTCCATATGGTTTGTTCTACATATATTTTTTTTCTAACAGAAACTAACTTCTTCAACAACTTGACCTTAAATTGCCAACACCAAACTAATAATATAGTGGGCCCTTGGTATCAGCTGGGCTTGGGTTCCAGGACCAAAATTTGTGGATGCTCAAGTCCCATTGTATACAGTGATGTAGTCAAATTGTGTCCCTTGTATAAAATGGCAAAACCAAGGTCTGTATCTTGCATGATGTTGATGACTGAATATTTTCAAGTCATGGATGGTTCAGTCTAGGGATATATAATCCTTGGATACAGAGGGCTGACAGGATCACTAATCTTTTCAGATCAGTAGATTCACTTCATACACTGGGACAAATTATCCATGATTAATCAGGCACCCACTATTTATCTATTAAGGAGGAAAATATGCCTAGACAAGCATTATATTTATTATCAAGGCAGTCCATTTACAGTGCTATCTTGTGTATAATTACACACTACTGAAGACTACACAAGAATGAATACATGTGCAAAGAATCATAGTGGGACTCTTCTCTAGCTTGGGATCCTATTTTTTCCCCTTTTTGAATATGGGGACAATGGTTGCCCTCCTCCAGTCTGCTGAGACTTCTCCTGTACTCCAGGAGTTCTCAAAGATTATTACCAGTGGTTCCGATATTACATTTGCCAGTTCTTTTACTACCGTTGGATGTAGTTCATCTGGTCCTGGAGACTTATATTCATTTAGGTTAATCAGGTATTCCTATACTATCTCTTTACTTATTCTGTACTGAAATTCCCCTATTCTGTCTTCTGCTCCATTATCCTTAGGTTGAGCACCCTTTGCCTTTTCTGATACAAATTAGAAAATTGCCATGGAGGGGTCTCTGCTGTAAAACTCTGTAGATGCTCTCCCTACAGTTTATGGACTATTTTACCAGGGAGATCTGAGAATCCAGGATCCACTCCATTAGTTCTATAGAAAAAAAAGCTGTAATTTGACTCCTTTGCTCTCTAAATTGTTTCGGTTCCATCTGGTCACTGTAACTATTGTTAGCTATTAGGAACTCTCTCTTAAAGGAAAAAAAGTAGAATACAAATTACATTAAACACTGCATATTAAACTCCATAATGAAATGAAAATTGAGACGAAACTAAAGTACATAGAGAACACTAGGTTCAAAATTCCTGGAACTGCAGAGGTAAGCCAGAGAAAGAATGGTTACATCACCTGCCTCCTGGGAGGAATATTAGAGCAAAGGAAAAAATAGCAGGGCCATGTGAAGTAGCCAAAGGAGGAACAGTTTCAGGAAGCTTGTATTGCCCTTCCCTGCCAAGAACTTTTTAACTAAGAATCTGCAAGAACTTTATAACTAAGATCTAATGTCCACATTTTCTTTTTTTCTCCCTCCTCTCTCCAATCCATTTTTCTTTTTCTGTTGTGTCTTTTAAAATACAATCTTGTGGGCAGGGACTGTCTTCTTACTATTCACTGGAAACTAGTACGGGAGTCCTTTTTGGACAGATAAATTGCATAAAAACACTTTGATAAAAACAAAGAAGTGAACTTTGGCTCTGTACACACCAGCCATTAAGGCTGGCATGAGGGCAGAGTTCACAACGCATGCCTGACTCCACACACCCCAGGGCACCCTGATGCCGTGTGCCATTATTTGCAGTTCCTTTTTGCGCCCTCAACAGGCTGGATCGGAGCTACAGCGTGAGGTTGCTGCAGCCACGATCTAGGTAGGAAAGGGGCAGCATCCTGCCACCCCTTAGGTGTACAGCCCCTTAATTTCCTGAGTTTTGTTAATGTTCATGAAACTTTCCTTAAGTATACAAAGGGATCTTGTAGCACCTTTGAGACTGAAAGCAAGAAGTTGATAGCATAAGCTTTTATAGACTTAAGTTTACTTCCTCAGATGCATGTATCTAAAGAAGTAGACTTAAATCTACAAAAGCCTATGCTACCATTTTCTCTCTTTTTCTCAGTTGGTCTCAGTTCCCTTTGCATATTCACCCAGACTAACACAGCTATGTCTTTGAATTCTTTCCCTAAGCGTATACTCCCATCTAGCCACCACATTGTGATTAATATTATTTAACCTATATATAAAAATGAAAACTATTTTGCAAGTTTCAAACTTTAACTAATGAAAAATAAATATTTTCTTACAACAAACCTTAAATGAAGGTGACAGGTAATTCTTCAGGAACCAGAACTTCACTGGAGTGTCTGTATGTTTCAGTACAGATAGCATCATTATGCTGTTAAAGTCAATAAAAGTAAAATAAACAACTCTATTAAGTATGTGGAATAACTAACACAAATCACCAGCTGCTACTAACCATGCTCTAAGAACTTGCTTCTTTGACCAGTTTTGTATTTATTACATACCACACACATTTCTAAACTCCTGACACACTCTGCCTCTGGAGGGGTTTGATTTGCCACCCCATGTCACTGAGAGGCAAGAAAACCATGCTTGCATAAAAATAAAAAGGATTAGCTGATTGAGGGAGCAGTTGCTCTTATTTCATACTGGTTGGATTCTTACAGGCAAGTGACTGACCACTATATGAACAGAATTAGATTGGATAGGCCTTCTGTTTAATCCTATATGCCTCTTTTTACATTAAATTGTGCTTCCAGAAATGGCCATTGAGAAAGGAAACACAACAGAGACTAAGAATTTCTCACCAGCATTGCAGTACTGCAACTAATGCTTTTTATAAATTAATTGGAATTTTTTTTTAAATTTTGGGAAATTCAGGAGGCTCTCCCAAATTCTCATTTACTGAAGTTGGGAACATGTGATGAGAAACTTGATGAAAATGGAAAAACATACTATAATTCCCAGATTTGGGCAGCTGTAAGCCCACAAAAGTAACTTTTCCAGGCTCTAGAACTTGTTGAAAATATTTGAAATAATTATTTTGATTCATAATCTTTGGATGATATTCACCTGTCTCAAAAATGCCTGTCTCACAAGGGTTCTCGATGTCCCATGTAACTGAGGAAATAAACTCAAGTCTATAAAACTCATGCTACCAATTTCTCTCTTTCAGTTATCAAAGGTGTTACAAGATCCTTTGAATAAGAGTTCTGAACAGTTCTTATTACTACCTATCAACCATAAGAGCAGAAGCTGTATTTTTCTAGCTGCCTGCAAGACATGCAGAGTTAAATAGATAGATCTTTCTTCATACAAAGAAGCAGCTATTTATATATGAAGATTCTGTTGTTATTGTGTGCCTTCAAGTTATTCCAATGTATGGCAACCCTAAGGCAAAACTATAATGGGGGTTACTTGACAAGATTTTTACTACATCATTATTATTGCAGCATTATAAGTCTGGATTCTTGACATTCTCTGGAACAGACCTTCTGTCATGGTGAAGTAGTAATTATTCTAGACTAACCGGAGAAATCTCTCATATAGATGGCCTGATGCAACAGAAAATATGTTGATTACGTCATCCTTATCCTGTTTCACCTCTTCTTTCTTCTGTCCACCTGTAAACCCCCTAAAGAGAAAAATAATTGCTTACATGCAAACCTATAGATGCCACATAAAGTAGATGTAAGACGCTTACTGTCTTATATCCCACATTTAGCCAACACTGGTTGAGAATGTTGCAAGTACTGAATGCCTGGACTTCATGAGTAAAGGGTGTCATTATCAAGTAATCATGTACACAAATTATTCCTCAGCCCAGAAGATGTTAGCTATGACATGAAAAAAGTAGAATCGACAACTTCAAATAGAAGACCTATCCCTTCTTGGCTGTGAAACATTCAGTTGAAGCACACATGCACAATTTCATAGTTCTTGCTTATTAAAAGTACAGTTCCACAGAAAATGTATTATATAGATCTGTGTGTGTGTGTGTGTGTATGAGAAAGTATGTACGTATGAATGAATGTTTATAAAAATGTATCAACATGCAATTAAGTACCAGGAGATTTATAGATATGCCAGTGTTGTTGTTATTATAGTAGTTTGCCTTCAAGTCATTTCTGACTTATGGAGGCTCTAAGGTGAATCTATCATGTTTTTTAAGGCAAGGTTTATTCAGATGGAGTTTGGCATTTGCTTCTTTTGATGCTGCAGGAGTGTTACTTGCCAAGGCCACCAAGTGTTCTTCCATGACTAAGTGGGGATTTGAATCCTGGTCTCTCAGAGTCCTAGTCCAATATTCAACCACTACACTATATTGGCTCACCACTCCCAGGAGTACAACTGCTTCATAGCAGCCATAATTAAAGTATCAAGGAATCTTTTAGGTTCACAGAACTTGCTAGCACTGAAGAACAGACAAGGAAGCATACCATTTAAGAGATTCCCAAAATCCAGACTCATTTTCATTAGTTCCATCACTTAGTAAATCTTCATTTATCATATCTAATTTCTTTTGAACCTACAAAAATAGAACAGTGAATTAGTTTAGGTTTCTTATGAAAAATTACACAGTGCTACATGATTTGATGCAGTTCAAAGTAACAGTCAAGTTAACTGCATGCTCCAGTCATGTGATCTCTAAATATGTTAGGACTTATGATGTCAATCCCTATCCAGCCAAGAAGGGTGATATAAATCCTTGAAAGGAAGTCTAAATATTCAGTAGTCATATGAATTTCAAGCTACAGTAAGATAAAAAATTAGCTTGCAGTTCACTGAGAATTTCCTATAACAATCACAAACAGATACAAACTGCCGTAGAACCAGAAGAGGTAGGATCTGAAAATGCTACACAGAGTGTTGTGAGATCTTTCTGAATGAGGTCAGCTGGATTAAGGGGATTCCACCCAAAGTCAAGCACAAGCAGCTTCACAGAAAAAATCCTGAATCCAACTCATTATGAACCATACCTTAGTGAAAATACTACTTTTCTGTGTCACTCTCAATCTCACCTTCACTTTAATAATTTTACTCTTGAAATTGTTGATAACAACGATAACATCACTGGCGTCTGGAGGAGAATCTGTACCATCATGGCTAAAATTAAACAAATCAAAGCATTTAATGCTGTCATCACTATAGGTGTAATACTATACTTTTGCCACTTCTTCCCTACTTTTTATTATGAGCTTATGTTATTAGTATGTTATGTTATTATGTCTTTGCTTACATTATCAAAACATTGTTTCAGAAAAAAACCAGAAAGAACTCAGCACAGGTTTACATATTTGCATATAAAACTAGACATTTCACTCAATTGTCATATATGAGGGGGTATCATAAAGTTTTAATTATCACCTTTAAAAAAATTTGACAGAAAGTTTGTTTTGATTTATAGTTGTTAACTTACTTCTATGTTGTCACCATCCAGATTTACACATTTTCCCCAGTGTTTCTTGACCCTCCAAATACCATTATTGTAGAAGTCTGCAGATTGCGCCTGACAAGGATTTTACACTTTAGTCACTTCTGGCAGAGCCCGTCACAAAAATAAAGGACACAATGAGCTGATTTTCTCAGCAACATGCACTTAGGAACCAATGATGACGCTGACAAAATTTCATCAATATGCAGTAATAACTTCCGGATGATAATTATTACTTTACGATACCTCCTCGTAAGGTGCAATCTGCAGACATCTACAATATCAGGTATTTAGAGGGTCAAGATACACTAGGAAAAATGTATAATCTAGATAGTGACTACATAGAGATAAGTTAACGACTACAAAGCAAAACAAACTTTCTGTCAATTTTTTAAAAAGGTGATTATTAACACTTTACGATACCCCCTCGTAGTTGGTTAGCTTAGGGAAGTTAAGAAAAGCCAAAAGTATAGCTGAACTCTCCTCTATTGCATGTCATATTTATAAGCCATACTATTCCATACAGATTTTGACTAGATACCAAAAACCAGAGGAATTATTGTTTAACTAACTCACCTGTAAATCTTATAGATATCATTAGATCTTCCCCTTCTGAGCCTCAGAAACCAGGAACCAGGATTGGCTTTTAACTGGAAATAACCCTGTGAAGAAGACAGAGAAAAGACAAGCAATCTAGAGCAGACCTATGACAGACAACTTATTAGTACAAAAACACCACATGCAGATGTGAAGTGTATTAATACCAAACATCACATTCTTGCTGATCCTCATCATTTCTTAATTGTATAATGATTATGTAGCATGAGACTGACAAATGTATGGGAGGACATCAGGTTCCAATAAGCAAAGATTATTAGTTCCATTCAGGCTTCATGGGATATCTACCATCTTTTGGACAGAATTTTAAATCAACTCGTTATGTTTTAAGTCCCTGAACTACTGGTTCTTAACCCTTGTTTTTTCACATGAATTGACCCTCAACATCCAGAATCCATGACCACTGATCATCAAGGCTGAAGTTTCTGGGAGACAAAGGTCAAAACATCTCAAGGACCAAAGGCTGAGGCTATATGCATCCTTGGTCTAAATATTTTTAGAATGTCTATCTAAATGTGAAGTTCTCACTAAAATGTCAAGATGCCAGATGCACTTATAGACAGACTAAGGAGTTTTTAGTTGATCTATGAATTCCCGCCAAAAGGGAATATCTCTTTACTTTTATTTCAAAAATGCAATGAGGTACTTATTCCAATGCTACTAACTTAATTTATTTTGATCCAATACTTCTTTTGGATTGCAGTTTTCTACTTTTTCTAAAAAATATCTTTCAATTACTTGTGGAAACTATTCAGGGCTGCACACACCAGGAATGAAGGTTAAACTCTTAAGTCTTTTCAGCTTGAAATTTATTTGCATACACTCTGAGAGCAGTAGAAGAACAGAAAGCAAGAAAACACTTCTAGTAACAATAAGGCCATTGGACCATTTTATTATGTCATTTATTTCAAAGATTTATTTCCCGCCTTTCTCCCACAATGAGGTTTAAGGCAGGTTTCTGCTTCTGAACAGTTTGTGCTTTTGCCTGAAATAAATGACAATGGAAAGAAAAGGCCTGCCACCATTTGGATTCAGATGGGATTTAGTGAAGTTAGTTCCATTTTAAAACACATTCTGTGTTAGGTCAGTGAGTAAGGCAAGCAGACACTTACTAAGTTGGCCATAACAATGGTGTCAACAACAACAGGATTTGTTGATGTTCCCAGTGTGAACTGCAGACCTCGTGGGGGCTGCCCCGTAGTGATATCATAGCAGTGCCCCTCCAAAAGGATGTGCTCTAATTCATACTCAGCAGCAACTACACTCTCCACCTGTGGAAAAAAAGGCAATATTTATTTCAGCAAACAAAATGCACACATTACAAAGAATAATCAGCCACTGACAAATGTGATCTAAACACAAGATGAACTCTGAAAAGCAAGATACAGCTCTAGTTTAATCTTGCAACATTATTTTTGCAATATATTTTTAAAAGCTCATAATATTATCTTGGTCCAGTATCTACCCGAAACAGTCAATATATAATAATAATAATAATAATAATAATAAATTTTATTTTTATACCGCCCTTCCCAAGATCAGGGCGGTGTACAGTTAAACAGTTAAAACATATATTAAAACTTTCAAGACACGATAAAAAATACACAGTAAAAATACAATAACAGCCAGGGGTTCATGGAACATCGATTCTGATCATAATGAGGGGATAATAGGGGGACACAAGAGAGGAAGTCATAGGCAGTGGTAGGCTTGCTCGAACAAAAATGTCTTTAGCCCTTTTTTAAACAAATTAAGCAAGGCAGCTAAACGAAGCTCTGCGGGCAGTGAGTTCCAGAGGCTAGGGGCCGAAACAGAGAACGCCCTTTTTGCTGTTGACGATAATCTAGCCTCTGGAACTCTTAGGAGTTGTTGCCCAGTCGATCGGAGTGTGCGGGGCGGATTGTGTGAGGAGAGACGGTCCTTCAGGTGCTCTGGGCCCAAACCATTTAGGGCTTTATAGGTGATAACCAGCACTTTGTACTGAGCCCGGAAGCGAACAGGCAGCCAATGTAGATCTTTCAAAATTGGTGTTATATGGGCAGTCCTGGGAGCGCCAGTGACCACCCGTGCTGCCATATTTTGCACTAGTTGAAGCTTCCGAGTGTGATACAAAGGCTGCCCCATGTAGAGCGCATTGCAAAAATCCAATCGAGAGGTTACCAGAGCATGTAGTACTGTTTCAAGGTCCCTCCGGTCCAGGTAGGGACGCAGCTGGCGTATCAGCCGAAGCTGAAAACAGGTGCTCCTGACTGTCGCATCCACCTGAGAAGTCAGGTGGAGCGACGAGTCAAGGAGCACCCCCAGACTGCGTACATTGTCCTTCACGGGGAGCGTGACCCCGTTCAGGACTGGTGGAACCACCTCCATCCCTGGGCCAGGGGAACCTATCACGAGTACTTCCGTTTTCTCTGGATTCAGGCTGAGTCTGTTTTCCCTCATCCAGTCCATTACTGATTCCAGACAGGCCACGAGAGGAGCGACGCCATCCCTGGTCACTGCATCAGTCGGAGACATAGAGAAGACTATTTGGGTGTCATCAGCGTACTGATAACACCGCGCCCCATGCCTCCGGATGACCTCGCCCAGCGGTTTCGTGTAAATGTTAAAGAGCATGGGGGACAGAATGGCTCCTTGAGGGACCCCAGAGGTGAAGGCCCTCTTATCGGAGCACACGTCCCCCAGCTGCACCATCTGGAACCTCCCAGAGAGGTAGGACCGGAACCACTGGAGCGCAGTGCCCCCGATTCCCACCTCCGCTAGGCGTTCCAGAAGGATACCATGGTCGATGGTATCGAAAGCCGCTGAGATGTCCAAGAGCACCAACAGGGACACGCTACCCCTGTCGATGCCCAGACGGAGATCATCGACCAGGGCGACCATGGCAGTCTCAACCCCATGGCCCGCCCGGAAACCGGTTTGAAATGGATCTAGAAAATCCGTTTCCTCCAAGATCGATTGAAGCTGGAATGCGACCGCCCTCTCGATGACCTTCCCCAAAAATGGCAGTAGCGAAACTGGCCGATAATTATTATGAACCAGGGGGTCGAGGGAGGGCTTTTTTAACAATGGTCTTACTATGGCCAATTTAAGATGGTCAGGTAATTGACCCTCCCTCAAAGATGTATTTATAATTTGGCGTAACAACGAGGTTACTGCTCCCTCACTACCCTGAACAACTCTGCTGGACGCGACTCCGCGGACGCGATACGAGCAGCAAAGAACGAATTCTTAGCTGCTTGTATCGCCTCTCCATAGTCCTTCAAATGAAGATCTAGGAGAGCCTTGTCGGATAAACGCTGGTGTTTCCGCCAGGTGCGCTCTAGCCGTCGCAGGACCCGCTTCCTTGCCCGGAGGTCTTCCGTGTACCAGGGCTTCCTTTTGGAAGCAGGCCTGAGAGGGCGCTTGGGAGCGATGCTGTGTATAGCCCTAGAGAGATCCGTATCCCAGGTGTTAACTAGGGCATCAACAGTGTCGCCGTCACTTCCAACCATATACCCCTCTAGGGCTTCTTGGAACCTTTCGGGTTCCATCAGCCTTCGAGGGTGGACCATTCGAATAGGTCCGCCACCCCCGGAGGGGATCTGGGTTGATGCCTTGATGCTTGCCTCCACCAGGAAATGATCCGTCCATGACAGGGCGGAAATGTTGATAATTTCCGCCCACGGAGTTTCCATGTCCGTACAGAACACCAAATCGAGTGTATTCCCCGCAAAATGCGTTGGACCCGAAACCAGCTGGGACAGGCCCATGGCTGTCATGGTATCCATGAATTCCCGAGCTGCACCTGATGGAACATTGTTGGCCGCAAAGGGGATGTTGAAGTCTCCCAGGACTAAAAGCCTGGGGGACTCCAACACCAGCTCCGAGACCAACTGTGTCAGCTCGTTAAGGGAGTCTGTTAGCGCACGGGGTGGCCGGTAGACCAACAGAATCCCTAGACTGTCCCTAGCCTTTAGGGTCAGGTAAATACACTTGATATAGGAGGTCTGGCGGACATGGTTCCTGGTCAGAGACAAGGTGTTTTTATGCACCAAGGCAACACCCCCCCCCCCGCCCACCTAACCTGCTCTGGTCCTTCACCGAGTACCCGGCAGGGAGGGCCTGAGCCCACACAGCGTCCCCTTCAGGCCTAAGCCAGGTCTCGGTTATGCACGCCAGGTCACAGTTGTTATCTTCAATCAGATCGTGAAGCATGTGGGTTTTATTTTTAATAGACCTGGCGTTGCACAGGAGCAGAGACAGGGTTTGTGGTATGGCTGGAGTGACCCTCAGGCCCTCTTGGTTAGGAGTAGGACTGGAAGGAGAGATAGATACTAAACATCGACCTCGCCTTCCCCTGTAACGCTGGTCCTTACTCCTACCGTCATACCTCCTCTTGCCCCACACAACTGGAATAACAGCCTCGTTCATTACTGGGAGTGTTCCTTCTGTCTTCCCCGCTAATTGATAACCAACGTGTCCTCTCAGTCCCCTTCCCTCTACTAACAATAAAATACAATAGGTAATTGATGTTAGACAGTTATAACAGATGTGAATACAATTTATGTTCCTAGTATGTGCACCCGGCTTAGAGTTCAAAAAATAAGTAAGCTACAGTTACTGCTCCTGGTGGCAATCCCAGGCCAGTAACGTCCCTTATAGTCCATTAACCTGCGGAAAGAACAGCACTCTTCCACTCGGTAATGAGATGGGAGAACTGCATAACCACAATGGAATATATACAATGGAAATATCACTGTGGTTCAAACACTCAGTCAACTGTGATATTGAATGACTTTGGGCAGCTCAAAGCCTCCATCTAACTTACCTGACAGGATTAGTATGAGGATATGTATTAGTATGAGGAGAAATATGATACAGTGTAACCTACTCAAAATGAGTCTTAACTGATCACAAACAGCTTCTTTGTAGGCTAGTATGGAATCACATTAATATATCCAGGGTATAATGTATTATAAATAAATTAAATTCCCATGAATATTATGGGAAAACCATATGCAAAGCTATTTTATCTTCATTAAACTAAACAATATCAATTTCAGTACATAGAGAGATCTTGTAGCACCTTTGAGACTAACTACATCCAAGGGTATTAAAAGAACTGGCAAAGGTGATATCGGAGCCATTGGCAATAATCTTTGAGAACTCCTGGAGAACAGGAGAAGTCCCAGCAGACTGGAGGAGGGCAAACGTTGTCCCCATCTTCAAAAAGGGAAAAAAAGAGGATCCCAACAATTATCGTCCAGTTAGTCTGACATCAATTCCAGGAAAGATTCTAGAGCAGATCATTAAGCAGAGAGTCTGTGAACATTTAGAAGCCAATGCCATAATCACAAAAAGCCAACATGGGTTTCAGAAAAAGAAGTCATGCCAAACGAACCTGATCTCTTTTTTTGATAAAATTACCAGCTTGGTAGATGAAGGGAATGCTGTGGATATAGTATACCTCGATTTCAGTAAGGCCTTTGACAAGGTTCCCCATGACATTCTTGCAAACAAGCTTGCAAAATGTGGGATAGACAAGTTAACTGTTACATGGATTTGTAATTGGTTGACTGGCCGAACTCAAAGGGTGCTCAACAATGGCTCCTTTTCATCCTGGAGAGAAGTGACCAGTGGGGTCCCACAGGGTTCTGTCCTGGGCCCAGTGCTATTCAACATCTTTATTAACGATTTGGATGACAGAATTGGGGGCACACTTATCAAATTTGCAGATGACACTAAACTGGGAGGAGTAGCTAATACCCCAGAGGACAGGATCAAAATTCAAAATGACCTGAATAGACTAGAAAGCTGGGCCAGCGCTAACAAAATGAAATTTAACACAGAGAAATGTAAGGTTCTGCACCTAGGGCGGAAAAATGAAATGCACAGATATAGGATGGGGGACACCTGGCTGAATGAGACCACATGTGAAAGGGATCTAGGAGTCCAAGTAGACCATAAGCTGAACATGAGTCAACAGTGTGATGCGGCAGCTAAAAAAGCCAATGCAATTTTAGGCTGCATCAATAGAAGTATAGTTTCTAGATCAAGGGAAGTTATAGTGCCACTCTATTCTGCTTTGGTCAGGCCCCACCTGGAATACTGTGTCCAGTTCTGGGCACCACATTTCAAAAAAGATGTGGAGAAACTGGAGCATGTCCAAAGGAGGGCAACTAAGATGGTGAAGGGTCTGGAAACCTTGCCCTATGAAGAACGCCTTAGGGAGCTGGGGATGTTTAGCCTGGAGAAGAGAAGGTTAAGAGGTGATATGATAGCCCTGTTTAAATATTTGAAGGGATGTCATATTGAGGAGGGAGCAAGCTTGTTTTCTGCTGCTGCAGAGACTAGAACGCGGAACAATGGATGCAAACTGCAGGAAAAGAGATTCCACCTCAACATTAGGAGGAACTTCCTGACAGTAAGGGCTGTTCGACAGTGGAACACACTCCCTCGGAGTGTAGTGGAGTCTCCTTCCTTAGGGGTCTTTAAGCAGAGGCTGGATGGCCATCTGTCAGGGATGCTTTGACTTGGAGTTCCTGCATGGCAGGGGGTTGGACTGGATGGCCCTTGTGGTCTCTTCCAACTCTATGATTCTATGATTCTATGATTCTAACTGAAAGAAAGAAATTGGCAGCATGAGCTTTCGTAGGCGTCAGTCTACTTCCTACTAAATGTATCTGAGGAAATACATTGACATCTATAAAAGCTCATGCTGCCAATTTCTTTCTTTCAGTTAGTCTCAAAGGTGCTACAAAATCTCTCTATGTACTGATTCTACAGACTAACACATCTGTATCTTTGAATATCAGTATCAGTTAACTCATTGTCTTGGCTTTCCTTGTGACGAAACAAACAAACAAACAAACAACATCTGGCACTGGGTAGTGAGAGTTAGTGCAGCTTGCCCTTCAAACATACCCACACAATTAAGACAAATTTTAATATGCAGTTAGTTTTAATCAGTTAAATAGACTTTAGCTGAAACCTTTAAATCCTGACAGAATACTCCTTGCCAAATTTAGACATAAATTAGAACTTACCTCTTCTAAATAAATATTGTCAAGATCATATGATGTTCTTACAGACTCCACCATCCAGCTCTCTGGAGTGTTTAGATTCAGAGTAAACAAGGGAGACTGAGGCATATCCAGGAATTTGGCTACTGGACCAGGAGCAAAGAGTTTGTCTGCTGTGAAAGTGATCTCTGGCTCCAAAACATAGCGATAAAAACTAAAAGGTAAAAACAGTATCACAGTGTATTAGTATTATAACCTGCAGATACCACGGTATATTTTCTTCATGTAAAGCCTTTTACATTTGTAATCTTGACAGGTTAATCTGCCCCTACTCAGTAAACCTAATAGTAAAACTTTGTTTTGGGCAAGTATATTTGCACCCTCACAAGCCCTATGAATTCCAAGGTTTCAGGGGATACTACAATTATTCTTTCTCCTACCAAAACTCAAGCCCAGGATTTTAGAAAATTATGGAACTTCCATTATTACTTACTCCTTTCCATCCTATTGGAAACAAGAAATAATTGGGCATAAGCTAGAGACAAAAATATTGCCATGTTAACAAGCGGCACCAAAAGAACAGAGTAGGTAACTTGCTTCCCTTTCAAACGGACATCTAATGAGCCCAAATCTCCAGAATTTCGACCATGCAAGAGCCTTCCCTCAAGCAAAATATAGTTATAAATTTAAACTTGGTATCTTAATATAAAGCTGAGCTGTAACAGATGCCTGAGCAGGAAAACTTGTTAATCATAGCTGTCTGACTGGCATTTCAAATCTCAGAAAAGGTTACCAGACTACTGACACATTTTGTGAGCAACAAGATTGAAATGTGGGGTTTCTCTATTCCCAGTACAATGTGCACCTGAACTGAAACCTTGTAACTTACATTGGAATTGATGCTTTCTTGATTCTCTTTTTGCCCCTAACTAGGGAATTTAGCAAGAAGCAATAGCAAGTAAATTTCTGTACTGCTTATCAGTGCACTTAAGCACTCCCTAAGCGGTTTACAATGTGTAAGGTAATTGCCTCCAACAAGCTGGGTATTCATTCAGTCCTTGATTAGGACTGAACTCAAAACATTGCAGCTTTGAGGGACTGCAGTACCAGCATTTCACCACTGCACCACCAGGGCTCCAGCTTTAGAAGGGTGGAAATGTATTATTTATTATTTTAATGTGGGCAACAGAGTAGATGAGATAAGATAATATATCCACACATCTATGAGTGGTTTTTTTTAACCCTCTCCTATCTAACAGCAGCTTCCATGTTCCCTAAAATCCCATCCTGAAGGAGCTCATCATTACCATCACTGAACTGCACAGGTCTAGTCAGTTTATCTTGTTACTTCTACAAATCTGATTCTAAGTTGACAGAGACAGGTTTCATTACAGTGATAAAGGTTATGCTAAAAATCTTGTTTAAGAACAAGCTAAGATTTACACAAAGCATATTCCTTTCAATACCAGAGTCAGCAAGAAAGGAGCTTAATGCAACTTTCTTGAAGCCTCTATACCTCTATTCACATTTAGCTGGAGTTTCAAACTGAAGTTTCATTAGACTTGCTTACAGCATTATAAAAGCACTAGCTTTCCTATTATATATGATAAATGGTTCATTATTCCTCACCTTTTCAGAGGCATTTCAGAGAGTTTGGATTGGCAATTCATAAATACTCTGAGGTTCATGTTTATTAGTTTGTTCAACACCTTAAAATGGAAAATATACATAGAGTTAAATTTCTAGGTAAGTGTACATTTCCTTCAACGTCGTGCTGTCCCATACCTCCAAGATTGGCAGGGTGGCAGTTCAAGGTCTGGGTGCTGCATGATGGGGTGAGCTCCCATCACTAGTCCCAGCTTCTGCCAACCTAGCAGTTCGAAGGCATGTAAATGCAAGTAGATAAATCGGTACCATTCCGGTGGGAAGGTAAACAGCATTCTGTTCAATCATGCTGGCCATATGATCACAAAATAGTCTCTGACGCTGGCTCTTTGGCTTAGTAATGGAGATGAGCACCACTCCCTATGGTCGGACATGATTTGACAACTTTGTCAATGGGCAATACCTTTACCTTTTTATAAAGGGAAATGCCACAAGTTCTCCTATTGGAAACAAGGCTAAATATGCAAATATTATGAGGAAAAAAACGAATAGTTTGTTGGAGAAAGAGTTTGTGAAAGAGGCTGAATTTTGGTTAAGTAAAGTTTTTAAACAGTTTAGTTTACTTCATATTAAGACACAATTGCTTTCGCATATGAAACAATCTCAAACTAAAGGAGAAATTTTAACAAGAGGGAGTTCATGGACTGGGACCTAATTCTTCACCTTTCATATGTTAAGCTTAACAAAAAAGATAAAATGTTTTTAGGTGTTATTGAAGTAAACTAAAGATCAAGACAATGTGATATTTGGTATCTTTTCTGAAATTTTCACTAAAAGAATGCCACAGTGTTTTGAATATTAAGTACAACTTCTTTGAAAACATTTCAGTGAGATTTACTCTGTAATTGTAGGCTTCATGTCCAGCCTGTAAATTATTGCCCTGTCTTCTGTAATAGAGGTACAAGACCAACACCCATTGTTAAATTCATCTGATTACTTCAAACAAAAAGTAGATTTATACCATAAGAAGTGGAGCGAGTCTTTGTGCATCTCTGGTGGCAGGGTCAACAATAGCCACAACATCAAAATATGTTTCTCCATCCTTTGGTCTCAATTTAATTGCACTGAAGAAGAGAAAAGACAATTAGTTATACACATGACAGAATGTTTTCCCCTTAAGTCCATTGCAGTAATGTCATCAAAAGCCCACATTAAGGAGCAATTAATATATTAATCAGAGCTTTCTTTAAACACAGATTAAATTGTCAACATATAGAGAATAGTGATCCATAAAAATGTCTTAATACTTCTTGATGTCTCACCTACAAGGGTTGCCATGGGTCAAGATCAATTCAAGGGTAGTTAACAACAACAAAATGTTAAGAAGAATCCCAAAATAATGACAAGATTTTGTTAGGGTTATTTAAGGTATTCTAAAGAAAGTTAATTTTACACTATTCAAATACATAAAGTCCAGCAAAAAGCCAATGTTATTCTTTTTCACCTGTGTTTGTCTTCAAAAAAATGGTATTCAATTCTTGCTTCTCCTTTTGGCTGAGCAGACAGAAGAGCATCCACCTTCATTACAAGATCACTTGCACTTAAGAAAGAGAGGAGACATCTGTTCAAATATTATTTCTAGTGGTACCAAGCTCATCAAGGAATATTTTTATATGTTATGAAGTGATTTTTGCAAAAGACAAAGTGGATTGGATTCAATTGCGCCATGCCATTAACCACCTGGAACAAGAGCTGTCAGTTTCTGCCAACTCTCCCGCAGGAGTGGCTTCAGAAGGATGCAAGGGGCCGCAAGCAAAGGAAAGGGTAACAAATTCTTATCTTTCAATAGAAAAATGAATACAGTTCATAAGATCCAAGCTATTATGAGAAGAAATTATGTAGATTCCAAACTTCCAAACAGGTTTGGCAAATGGGAAGGAGGGAGTTCTCTTGTTTCATTTGCTCCTAACAGCTGAAGAAAACATCTAGAGAAGCCAAATTAACATAAGCATCTAACTTCCTGTTTATAGATTGCTCATTTTTACTTACAGGTCTTCCTCTACTCCTAGCTGTTGAATATGAGATTTTATTTTCTGTCCAGATGTCTTTAAAATAATATTCTCTAGCAAGTGGAAGTCATCTTGGTTGAAAAGCTCACCATCTTCTAAAGGACCAATAATCTAAATGAAGTCAGGGTAGTAAGACAGACAACAGCTAATTAAGCTACAGAAGTAGATAAATTAGGCACACTGTACCTGAGTAAACCTAATAATAATATCCCAATATCCCAACTTGCATTACTGCTGAGTGATTAACAACTCAAACAGGTTAACAAGAATTCGCAGTCTTGACAGATCATATTGTCCAGCAAATATATTTTATTATATTTTTATTTCACCTTTCCACTAAGCAATAGCAGCTACTAATCTCTGAAAGCAAATGAAATTATAAAACCACTGTAATAATATCAATAAGAATTAGAATTCTAAATACTTCCTAAAGCAGCCAGAAGAAAAAGTGATTCCACTTGTAAGTGGAATATATCCCATCTTTCAGAAGGAATATAGAAAAAAGCTCTTTCCTAACCCATCAAATAGATGTCTGCAGGTAGTGGCCTTCTTAAGAGGACTTCTTGTAAGGATTTTCACACCTGGACAGGTTCAAAATGAGACAGGAGATTCTACAGATAGGCAGGCCAAATCTATTTAGGGCTTTACAGTATAACACCAACATCGTGACTTACTGTATATACTCAACTATAAGTTGACCTCATGTATAAGTCAAGGGCTAGTTTTGGGGCCAAAATTATGGATTTAGATATGACCTATGGGTAAGTTGAGGGTAAAACCTAGGGGTATGTAACCAAGGATCTAAAGGGCGAAGCAAAGGAAAACAATACCAAAGAACTTGCAAAATTCCATCAGATATAACTCTTTGTGCTCATACTAAAGGCTGGATGGGTGAGAGAATAAAGAGAGGTTGGAGCTCCCAGGACAGATTATACTCTTGCCTTTCACCAGGGGATGGTTCCTTTTAAAATAAGAGTTAAAGTACAGTACTTACATTGACCCTTGGATAAGTCAACTCAGGTTTCTTGGGTCAAATTTTTGACTAAAATTTCTAGACTTATACATGAGTATATACAGTAAGCTCTAAAAGAAACTGACAACCAATGCAAGTATGCTACCACTTGTCATTATGAACCATCGTTAATGTTTATAGTGTTGTTCTGCCAGATGAGGTGAAGCTATCACTTGACACAAGGTTGTTCAGTGGCTGCCAAATTGACTGCAAGATTGTGAGAGCTGTAGACCCTAAAAGTAACTTTCTCCAACTCTGAAAATCAGTTAAGAAAAAGAGAATTCTATGGCAAGCAGAGTGAACTGCCTCCAGTCTTCATAAACTGTATAGTTGTCTATTAAATTCTCATACTAGAAATGTATCTGATTAATACAGAACATCATAATATAATCACAGAAATCACGCCATGGTATTATTTGGCCTACTGGGTATCAAATACTAGAGACTAATCTAATTCATCTGGAAAAGTTTCTCCCTCAGGAGTCTGAAAACCATTTTAAACAGTTACCAACAAAAGGAAGATGCTTGGTGTATAACTGGATCAAAGGGTGTGATCTGTAAAATTCCTGGTATCAAGAGACATCTAGAGGGTTTTGAATTTTGCCGTGGATGATGGGACAGGGGAACAGTTAGTTCTCAGTCCCATTTAAATTTTGGGGGATTCTCCATGGCCTGACCAGGTTTTTAAATCTGGGTAGTACTTTACATAGAATGAGTCAGTCTTGAATACAACTCCCAAATCCATAATTAAGGGGTGGAGAACCTTCCATTCTGCAAATGTTGATGCTACTTCTCCCCATCATGCCTCACTATGGATCAGATCAACTAGAGCTGAATGGAACTGAAGTTCCACAACTTCTAGAGTTGTGACACCCTGTCATAAGTCCTAATAATTATATTAAGAATTATAATTCCTAATAATAATAATTGATAATACACTGTTGATTTCAACTGTCCATCGGCCACATTCAAGACCAAAGGACTGACACTCATATTTACTTAACCAGTTGTCAGTTAATTTAAGTGTTTAAACTTTCCTCAGTAAGAGGAATTCAGTGGACTAAAAATGAAACTAAATATTACTACAAGTAAAACAGTATCTCCATCTCATTTTTAAAAGTACAGTTTTCTCACCCTTCCATTGCTGATCACTGCCCTCTGTCCTTTCTTCAGTTTAAGAACATCCCTGGTGTACACAGCATGTGACAGAATAAAATCCACTTTAGAAGATTCAAAGGCAGCTTTAAAAGTACTGATATCCATACCCTGAGAAGGAGGGAAAAAATGAAGATACAAGGCAATGTATTTCCACAAAATGAACTGATTATCTTAGAGCAGCCCTCCCTGACCTAATACTTCTAGATGTATTGGACTACAATTCACAGATTCCCACAGTAAGTTTGCCCAGAAGATTCTGAGAAATGTTGTCCAACTCATCTGGGAAGAACCAAGCTGAGGAAATCAGCCTTAGTCAGAAAGGAAAATATGAGAATGTTGCTCTTACTGCCATTTACAAGTGTAACTCACAGCAGAAGCCAGAACATATGCTTACCCCAACAGCGAATTTTGTGACATCAGCTCCATCTTCCAAAGCCTTTGCATTCTCCTCTTTAGCTAGCTTTGTGATAAAATTTTTGGCATTGTTAGATGTTTGTGTTTGCAAGGCTGCCCAGATGGCCCTAGCAATAACTGTATTTTCACTGGCTGGGTCTTCGCTAGGGTTGTTGATCACTCCAATCCGGACATAGTTACTGGATTTCTGCATAAAAAATGAAATGTGTGTTATAACAGTATGGTATAGTTTTGAAGCACAGCAGATGTAAGTACTATAACAACCATGAATCCTAACACCACATACATGTTCTTTTCCAAATATTAGCATGTTTCAGAAATACATACAACCAGAAGCAAAGTAGGCCATTTAAAAGCACAGAGCAGCACAAACTACTTTTTATCTTCATTTCTTCAAAGAAAAAAATGTGATACCAGACAGCAACCTAACTGGTTCTGTCTTTAAGGTTAAAAATAGGTATGTAATCAAAATAATAATTTATTTATAATCCGTTATGAGTGCCACTGACCATCTTGTTGAGGGCAATTGGCTAACACATTGCAAACCACTTAGAGAGTGCTTAGCACTATCAAGTAGTATAGAAATGTAAGTGCTATTGCTTTTTATTTGACCAAAGCAGATTCTAGCTGATATCACATTCTTGCTAACAGCACACATTCATTAAAGAAAAAATTATAAAGGTGTGAGAATGCATTCATGTCTCCCAGAACTCTTCTTCAGATTAGATTATGAGCAAAGAGGATGAGAGAGAGAGGAGAGTTGATAAAAAGCCCTATTGTGATGTCTTTTAAATGTACTGAATTTCAATTCGATCCAGCCAGCATGGCCAATAGTTAGGAACGATGGGAAAGTATCTCCAACGTATCTGGAGGTCATCAAGTCAGAGAAGACTGCCCTAGTCTTTATTCTGCAATAGTATTAAGGAGATGGAATACTGGAGACTTGCACTGGAATCTTATGCATGTCTGCTCAGAATTCTTATGGTCTACAGGACCCATTCTCTGGCATGGGTGTAATAGCATTTCAGCCATAATAAGGTTAGGGTGAGCCTGCTGCAAAGAGATCACAGGATGTAGCAAAATGTGCTTTTTTTGAGCTGCAGCTATTCTCCTTTTAAAAGTATAAAGCATAACAGTTATCTGAATATATCTCTGAAAATCACAACACAAAACCAAGTAGTGGAGCTCAATTTTTTTATGTAAGTTGATGTCAGTGCCTTCCTTCCTCTCCTTCTTTAATAATGAGGTGGTACATACCTGGTGTTTGATAGCATCATATAACAGCTGTCTTCCAGAAGGTCTATCAAAGTCACCAACAATCCAGAAAGTTACTGGCCTAATAAAAGAATCATCTGTCCAAGGAAAAATAATCCATTAATTCAAGAAAAAGTAAAAATCTTAATCTTATCACAATGCATTCTTTCACTTCATGCTGGGGACATGCAAAGCAACTTAAAGGAACATAAATAAATATCCTAAAGATATTTAGTATTTAATAGTATTTATGTTAAACTAGTCTTATTTTTAAAATAATACAAAAGACACATGCATAAATCTGTTTCTAATATTATACATTATTTAACTAGTTATTTAAGAAATTTATTGGGAGGGGGAGAATCACAGAGAACCTGCAAGCAGCTTTGCTTTCCCATCAGAGGATAATCAAACTTTTTTATATCAGTATCCCCCAAAATATTATATACCAAGAAATTTAAAAATAAAAATAATCTATTTTCTCATTCTCTACATGTTCTAAGGCCAGTAAATGACGTGTGAATCTTTCTTAAATATTCAAGCTTATTAATATAAAGCAGAGAAAAGCACTGAAGATCTTTACCATAAATCTCCTTGGAGGACATTCCTGACAGAGGTAAAACAGGAAAGAGTGGGGAAAAATATAATTAATTTACGAAACAGACCTATCCAGGAGCCACAGTTGGGTTCTTACATATAACCACAATTATTAGAGGCAGTTAAATTCTTCCCAGAAAAATTAACAGTAATTTAATTATCATATCATGCCCCATCTGAAGCTAAGTACACACCCTACACCTTATTTCTTTCTCCTAGAAACCTTTTTTTTTTATACGTATGTACCTTATAGGCTCCTACAAGCATCCTATTTATTCCTGTCCAGCTATACAATATGATTTCTAACTTGACATAAAATGATCTATCTAAATTAGTATCTGCTCTACTTTAATGCTCTAAACCATGGGAAATTCTACATTTTCACAGGTGACATCTAGTGATATCCTCAGACTTGTTACTTAGATCTTTAAAATTATACTTCATTTCTTAACAATGTTTGTGAAGATACCCAATCCAGTGAGAATTTGTCATAAATCCAAATCATACTGCAGAAATAATCCAGTTTGAGATCACTTTAACTGCCCTAACTCAGTGCTAGGGAATCCTGGGAACTGTAGTTTATTGTGTTACTAGAGCTCTTTGATAGAGAAAGCTAAATATCTCACAAAACTACAGTTTCCAGAATTCCCCAGCATTGAGCCAGGGCAGTTGAAGTCATCTGAAACTGGATTATTTCTGCAGTGTGTTTTGGACCCTAGTCTAAACCAAATGAACTCAAGCAGTGAATAATGGAATCCAAGTCACAGTTAGCAAGAAGAGAACCTAAGTGTAATACTAAGCAAAGCTAGAAAGAAGAACTTCTGAAAAGAGACAGCATCTGAAACAAAGTACAGTGGTCCCCCGGGTTACGAAAGTAATCCGTTCCGGGATTACTTTCGTAACCCGGAAGCTTTCGTTTCCCGGGGGACCGCTAAACTCAATGGACCGCGCGGCCGATTTAAAGGGGCCGCGCGGTTTTTTTTATTCGTATCCCGGGGGATCTTTCAGATCCCGGGGGATATTGTAGCGGTCCGGCGGCTTTCGGATCCCGGGGTTTTCACAACCCGGGGGATTCATAAGCCGGGGGACCACTGTAAAGTGGAGTTCAAGAGAACCATCAAGCTAAAAACCTATTTCTTCAGGAGGACTGTAACTACTATCTAGTGCAGGCTACTCATGTACTCATTGTTCAGGAGAGGGCTCTGTTAAGAGATTGTTCTTACTAAGTTAAAAGTTCTAGTTTTTATTAAAATTAAAAATACAGTATACTATACAAAACATAATTGACAAAAACAGACCAAGCAACTATAATATATGAAAGATAATCTTCACACACAGTTTGCATATTTTTACCCCCTTTCCTTGGTGGCATCCACACTGCAGAATTAATGTAGTCTGACACTGCTTTAACTACCATGGTGCAATGCTATGGAATTGTGGGATTTGTAGTTTTGTGAAATACAGTGTGGCTGCACCATGCACGGCTTTAACCTGTGCACTGCACTACACGGGGAAGCACTCCCCCATTAAAACAAATGGGGCTTGAGCGTACACGTTTTTCCCCAGACATGGGGGTATGTGGTCCAGAACGGATCCCCCACATGGGGAGCATGTTCTGTAACTGTGGTACATTGTTACAACAGTGCCAATACATTCCTTAACTTTTCTCCATAAAAAAGAACCACCACTTCACTATGGGTGAGTTCACAAAAAAGAAGTGAGGTAGGAATAATTGATAGAAAAAAACCTCTCATGTTTAGAAGCAAGCAGGCAAATGAGCTGGAACATCTGTCTGCGCTATGCTAGTTTTTCTATCAGTTTCTGGGATATTCTTAATTATACAGAAAACGATTTAAGGATTAACAGAATAATAGCGTTGGAAGAGGGCCTCATGGGCCCAGTACAAGGTGTTGATTATTACCTATAAAGCCCTAAATGGCTTGGGTCCAACCTATTTTTGGGATCACATCCTTCCATATAATCCTCCCTGTGCACTCAGGTCCTCTGGAAGGAATTTGTTACAGCCTCTAAAAACAAGATTTTCTACAACCACCCAGAAGACCTTTTTGGCTATCGCTCCCAGATTATGGAATGGCCTGCCGGATGAGATCCGTCATATTATCTATCACCCTAAACAGCTTTAAGAAACCTTTAAGAAACCTAAGAAAGTGTTAAGACGGATCTCTTCTAGCAGGGATTTCCTGAATAAATTCCTAGCCACCAAAAGAAAGGAAATCCAGCTTCTGATCATACCTTGTTATAGCCACTGTTTATTGTTATTTGTGAATATTAAGTATGTTTTAATTTTAATCTGTTTAATTGTATTTTAAGGGGTGGGTGGGAATGATGGTTTGGGAATGTATATTTTAATGTTGTAAGCCACCCCAATTGTGTTTTGTAGAGGGGCGTTATAAAAATATATATATTATTTATTATCATTATCAGGTCACGCCCTGCTCAGCACAGGATCTCCTGCAAACACCTCCGCAGCAGGTAGTTGTACAGTAGTGATTTCCAAACTCTGGCCTTCCAGGTGCTCTGGACTTTAATTCCCAGCATCCCTAACCATTAGCCAAGATAACTGAGGTTTCTGTGAACTGAAGTCCAAAACACTTGGAGATCCAGAATTTGGGAATCACTGCTGTACAGCCTCTTAAGCATGGCAGTTTAACTTGTATAAATACATAGAGAGATCTTGTAACACCTTTGAGACTAACTGAAACAAAGAAATTGGGAGCGTGAGCTTTCGTAGACTTCAATCTACTGCCTCAGACGAACTGTACTGATTCCACAAACTAACATGGCTATATCTTTGAATTCTAAGCTGTATAAAATGAGTTCTGTTAAAATAGATTGCTGCTTCAGTTTGCAGATATATTATACAATTTATATAATATATCTGCAACTTGAAGCAGCAATATATTCTAACAACTTAAGAATACACCAATTCACTCTTGTTCCATGTATAGAAGACCAGGCCTATGAATAAAAATACAATTACCAGAAGGAAAATTGATCTTGTCTGAAAATTAGATGGAAACAAGTTTTGCACAATCATTTCTTTCAAATTGCTAACCAATTTATAATGATTCTGTCTGGCTCCCATGCAATTTGCCTGTAAATGACCATTAAAATGTTAAAACAATAAAAACCTAGAAAACTGCATCCTGGGTTTACTTCTACCAGCAGGAACACTTCCTGAGTCAGGATATGGTTAAAAAACAAACAAACACACAAATTACAACCATCAGCCCCTTCAGTGCTCTGGAGTAGATCTTCCAAGAGAAAAGGGGGTTAGGGGGACAGCTGAACAGACTGCCTGGATAGAGCAGTGTCCCACTGCTCCTTTCAGTGCTGGATTAGGGCTGCAGCAACCACACGCCACGGCCTCAATCCAGAAGTTTGCCACTCTAAAAAGAATCAGCAAAATGCCACTCCTTTTTAGAACGACAAAAAGCTGCCCTTACCATGGTGGCTTTTCAGCGTTTCTTTGGCACAGCACGTCTAAACACTGCACCAAAGAAACAGTGTGACGCCACCCGCCATCTGGTCGGGCATGCAGTGTAAAGCTGGCATCGCAGCAGAGACAGGGTGTGCAATGCCCCCGCTCCTACTCCACCCTGATGTCGGTGTTTCTTGCCAGTCTGTTGAGGCCATATGACTGGCAGATAGAACAAAATCTTTTCTGCAGACAAAATGAGTCCAAACATTTGCACTGCTTGCATTTTTTGAAGGTTAGCCATAATGTCTTCTTCCACTTTACCTAATAAGCTACAGAATTTGATCAACCTAAACTGGCTCCATGTTAGGGGCCAAACAAAGGACAAAAATGATATTCAAGCTAGCAAAGAGGAAAGACTGTAATATATCACCAGTAATCCTTTCCAACAAAGAGGAATCCTGAATAGAACAGTAAGCATCCACTTGCTTCAGATGCAGTACGTGAACAGGAAAGAGTTGAAAATCTCATAGCTTTACCTTTCTTGGTCAAGTAAGTCATGCTGTTGGCAACTGCAGCTGTCTTGTCTTTGGAATCCAAGAATGTAAATCTAGCATAGTCATCCACATAGAAATTATCTGCAAGAATAATTTAACACACCAAGAAGCCTACATTAAGACAGATACCTAAGAACATTAAAAATACAACAACCAGGAATGCTAGACAGATAGGCCACTTAAAACAATACATGCTTATATCAATTACATCAAAAATTGATATTTCATATACTTCTGTATAATTCATACACTTCTGAGTAGATTATAATCCAGATTCTAGGTAATCATTGCACGGACACACATCTTTGCCCAATATAGCTGGAATGAAAAGAGAGCCTTCACACATACCTTAAGTGTTTCTATATACAAGGGAGTTACTTATTTCCTCTTTGCAGTAAAACCATTGAACTGCACTGGAGCGCCCAACAACCTGCAAATGTAGCCTTGGCAGGTCAAGAAAGAGAGCCACAGGAATGTAATGGGAAATGTAGGGCTATCTCATTGAGAAGTACTAGCTTCCAGTTGGAACCCAGCATTCATTGAGAGCATTTATATTTTATGCTTTTCCATATACTGTGAAAGACATATTTAATGATATTTAAAACTCACCAGTTTTTACAATAAGCTGGAATTCCACATTAAGAGAAAGAGGGTATTTTTAAAATATATATATATATAATGGTCAGTAGAATTATTTCAGATGGGAACAATCTGTACCTGAAGGGATTAGGGAGAATAAAACTAGACTAGACAAGAGTTATATAATCTCAACACAAACCCAGCCAAAGCCTCCTCCTGCATCAACTACATAATTATATAGGCTGAATAGGTATACACAAAAGTATATCCTTATGATAATCTCTGAGCCTTTATCCAATGTCTTCCAAGCTGTTGTTCCACATATTTTTTTTCATGGCTTCAAAAAAAGTGCAAATTAGTGATTATAGGGCAAGTTCTAAGAAAGGAAGATTGATTCTTATCTAGGAAGTGTTTCTTTTCAGTGATGGAAGTGGAAACATCCTTTCACAGAATATCCAGACCCCAGTTGGGATCTGTAGATTCTATGATAGGATGATTTTGGATGTTTCCCCCATTGCTGGAAAAATGGGGGACGGGTCCATATTAAATAGTTGGTAAGTCCATGGTAAATTAAGCGAAATCATTTTCCTTTCAGGGCCATATGTTTCTTGCAATCCTTTGAAGGAGGTGGACAAAATCAAAGTGGGAATATCCAAAGCAACATTCTTTTTCTCCCACCTTCCTGTCCCCTTGTTCTATCTTCTCTGTTTATGTCCATTTAGTTCCATCTCCAGCTGTCTACCTCACTCTTTGCCCATCACCCCTTCTCTCCTCTTCCTACTTTCTCTCCCTTTTTTTATTCTTTCCATACAGAAAGGCGGGGGGGGGGGGGGGTTTAGCCAGACTGGGACAATGATGGATCAAGGAAAGAATGTTGCTTTTGTTATGTCCATTTTAGTTAAGCCATACTCACCGTATCATGTGCTTCTCCCTCATCATCACCACCTTAAAGGTTACACAAAAACAAATATGGCCTTCAAGATGACCATAGTTTGCCCTTGTTTGGGCAGAGAAGCATAGTTAGTTTAAAAAAAGAAATGGATGATTCCAGTTTCCTCTTCATGCCCATGCTAGAAACAAGAACAGGGACAGCAGCTCTTGCATGTATAGTAAATTATGGTTTTGCTTCATGTCCAAATCAGGATTTAATGGCCTATCAACAGATTTCTGTATTGGTACAACAGAAAGTGTGCCTTACTAGTTGCAGTCAAATCTAGGTACTCTCTCTCAGACATCAAGATTCGAGAGTTGATTCTTGGAACAACATTTGGTTGGTTCATTATATATTCAACCACATCTTGATCATTTGACAGTTCACCCTGAAAGAAAACATGTAGATCTTAAAGCTCAAAAGCACTGTTTTAGAATCTATTAGAAAAATCAAGAATGATTTTAAAGATCCTAAAGAGCAATTTATTTTTTAAAAAATCAGGATACTGAATTTCAGACCTGCCCAGGATTTTGATGTGATATTTATGTGCAACCCTTTAGAATCTGGCTCACTTCATGAAACAGCAGGTCTCTCTGTCATAGCATTAACTACTAGTGAACCACCATCACCACCACCACCACCCCGCATTTAAAAAATGTACTGTTGTCTGGCCATGGGCGATTAATATTTAAGGTCTTTAAAGATCACTTAACACACAAAACTAGCTACACAGATTTCTTGATTTTGACCCATAGTTTCAAGCCTATAATACTTCCTTGAAATCCTGAGTAAAAAGAACACAACTTACCAAATACACAGCTCTTTGGAAAATGCTAGTGGTTTCCAGTATTTTATGCATTGTCACTGTTTCTAGATCATCAGGATCAAGTTGTTCTTTTTGAATGGGCATCCCATTAAAAAGCACTACAGGGAGAGGGCCCACACCTGTCTGTTCATAGTAACCTCGTCCTTCCTGAAATACACAAATGGCACAACTAATAAAATTTCCTCCTCCCCAATACTACCAACTTCATTGTAACAACCTCACACACAAATATGTTGGATGAATAAATCATGTCAAAGTAGCACAGCTTTCTCACGAATTAAACTCAATTTAAAACACAAATGTCTGGCACTTGAATATTTCATTATGTCACATTTAAGCAGCCTTTGATATATAATCTTAGAGGGAAATCTTATCTTGTTCTCTACATAACTGTAATGTATTTCCAGCACTTTGTATGAAACAAAGCATTCTTCAGAGGTGCAGTTAACTCATACAGCCTGAGCCCCAACCACCTTTCTTCTTCCACCCAAGATTATTACCAAAAAGATGCCTATATGATATGCTTTGTCCTGTTGTGGACACCCCTCAGTTGCCCAAGCACAGGGCTTGAACCTTTATTTCCCATAGCTTTTAGCTAATTCATGGTAACTTGCATTCATTTTTTGTCAGTGTAAATTGTCCAGGTTTCTGTGAGATGGCAATAAGCTTCTAGCAAAAAGCTTGTTACCCTCTCACAAGTGCCAACAGAGACATGTTGTGCTTGCTGGGTTTTTAATTTTTTTTTTACTGTAAACGTATAACAAGAAATGATAATGTGTAACAGCAGTAGTGGGTAGAAGAAGTACATGAATAATCCGGATTAATAAAAATATAAATAAAAAACCAAACAGAATAAACAGTAAAAATAAAATGCTACAAAATGTCTCATTATTTAGTTTTATGTGCTAAGAATAGTTGAATTTCACAACAGAGTACAGTAAACCAACAGTCTAGTTTTTATGTGTATCAAGAAGGGCATTCCAAAAACTCGTCTAACAAGATGCATTTGTCACCTTTACAAAAATCTAAATTCTTTATTACCAAAAATTAAATGTGTTTATGATTAGCATTAACTTAAATATTTCTTATTCCACAACTGTTTTTTCTAATTCAATTGATTCCAATCACCCACCTATACCATTTTAAAAATGGTAACTCTGAGGGGAGGGGTGTGTGTGAGAGAGGAATGGATTGAAGTAGAAAAAAATAGCTGTGGAATAAGAAACATTTTAGTTAGTGCCATCCTGCCTAATAATCCTGCCTGCTGTTCTGAACATCACATCCATCCCACAGACCCGGGATGGGTTCTTATCCTAGGAAGATTCTAGCATAGGGTCAGGCACACACTGAGCATTGTCTGGCTGATTTTAACTTTCCTGGATCCTCAGTGGGCCAGAGTAGCAATTCCAGACACTTCTGGACTGTTTTCCCACACTTTTTTGCTGTTTCAGGAGAAGCCCCCAAAACAGCCAACACAACACAACACACACACTTCCTAGAGGTTTTTTCAGACTGGAAAAACTAAATCTAATTTTGTTGGGGAGGCTGTATGATGTTACACTCTTTAGTATGCTTCCCTGCAGGACTTGCATACTGAATGATTACTTCCATGTATTGCTAACAGAGGGAATGACAAGGGAGAAGCTGTGTTGCTATAACTGAGTAGTGTTTATTCAGCCACTCTCATGTTTTCTGCTTTTTCTGGGATGACTACAAAGAATTCAAAACTATGCCAACATCAACAGATGTCTTGACATGGTAGTCATAGGCATATTAGGACTATAGGATCTGTTTTGCCCATAGATGAAACAGAACAGGGGATATTACTATGTTATGTTCCTTGAAAGTATTATGAAGTGAAATTAAGTGTTATTAAGTGAAATTGAGAAAAAAGCATTCTTTTATGCTTGTCACTATACTGAAAGTTGACAGGTATCACAGGAGACATAAAAAGAGTTGGGGAGGGGGTCTAAAAGTGCAATGTACAGAAATATCTTACCTTCCTGTTTTGATCATAGGCAGAATCAACTCCTAGGATACTATTAACTTCTACATAAGGATATTGCTTCCCAAGAACACTAACCACATGTTCCACCATCAGTTTCTCTCCTGCATTTACTTTATTATATATCTGTGAAGAAAAAAATGATATACATCTGATACACAACCTCTTGCCCCTTCCTCTTCAAGAAATCATTAATATATCACCTATTATCTTACTCTCTCCTTTGCTGTCCCATAAGACTTAAATTCACACTGCCAGCAGCAACTACTTGGTGCACTGCTCTCTTTCTTCTCACCTCATCTCAAACTTGTATTAGAGGAGATGGATTGTGAGAAATTACTACAGGAATGAAAAGGCCCTCTAGAGCCTTGACTTTACTCCAGTCACCGAGGGGACTCATCTTAGGATGGTGAGTTTGAAAGAATCAAATTGCAGAAAGAAAAATCATTTTAGAATGCTCAGCAGAAGGAACATTTATTAAGGAAATAAATTATTGGATAGAACTAACCCTTTTTAAACAAATCTAAAAGAGAAAAAGATGGTAGGGAGACATGTTGCAGCATGTCTTCCCTCATCAAAGAGAAGAAGAGCAGAAAGATACAATCGGGGCCTGTTCTTTTTCTTTTACAACTTACAGAGGGCAGTCAATTAACCCTGGCTAAACAAGACAATAGGGCTTTCTAGATTGGCAGGAAAGTGTGACATGAAGTTGCCTTTTCCTTAAAGGCTTGCAGCCTTTAGATGGAGCTGCGCTGTTCCGCAGTTTTTAAAAAAGAAGCTGGGAAAACCAGCACCTTTTTAAAGGCACTTCTTCTCCCCTGAAACGCAAAAAAAGCGTTTTCATGGCACACTTTCCCTTTTTCTCATCTAAAGGCTAGAGTTTCATGCAGCCATGAACACACTTCTTTTTGCCAATCTAGAATAGGCCAATATTAGCTGCCCATAACACTTTTGGGATACCTGGCTGAGAGAGGAAACAAAAGAAAGCAAGAAAGAAAGACAGACAATCATAATTCCTCTTTGTCTAAACTACCTCATTCCGAGTGGACAAGAGAGCAGCAAGAACAAGTGCAAAAGCTCTGTTCTTCCAACAACATGACCTCTTTCAAGTCTTTGGCATATCCCAAGCCTAAATGATATCTTAATCAAAACAAAACAAAAGAAAAATCAGACAGAAGTAGGCTGTCTTTTTATACCAACCTACCTACCCAGCTATCTAACCATACCCCGGGATGTAACCCCAGGCAGCTTTTTAGTTTCTGTGTCTACCACATTACAGCATAGAACACAGCTATGTCCCAGTATTTAGCACAAAACTGATGCCTACAGCCTGACCTGAATATGTAAAACACATGGTACAGATAGCTATAGAGTGAGCACGATGTAGTAGTTTGAGCTTGGTGTACAACGCTAGATACCAGGGTTCAAAACCATGCTTAGGCATGAAAATCCACTGGGTGACCTTGAGCAAGTCACATTCTCTCAGACTCAGAGGAAGGCAAAGGAAAACCCCTCTAAACAAATCTTTGTAAAAAAAACCCTGTCGTAACTTTGTCATAGGACTGCCATAAGTCGGAAATGACCTGAAGGCATGCAGCTACAAAGATGGATATATTGAAAACTACTTGGTTATAATCTGTACTTATTCTTGTGATTAAACATCCATTATTTGTTCTTTCAACATCTATACTTGCCAACATATTTAAGTGCCCACTACTCCCATAAGAAAAAAATTAAGAGCTGATGATGAAATAAATAAGCCTCTACAAAATCATGACTAAGAAGAATTAACACCTGTTAAGATTATCTGGTTTCAGGATAACTTCCTTATGTTTGTGTAGTGTAGTGTCTGCCCTTTGTTATGGTAACTAAAGGATGGCACCATACCATATAAGCACAGCATATGCTGTGTCAACCCCTGTAGAACCAACCACTGTTATCAATCTCTTCTTTTAACATAAAGAACTCTTGTCCAAGGTATAAACAGCAAAAGGAAAATAACCTTTCCATTGGACATCTCAGACCTTGGAAACTTCTCGTTTTGTAACTGGCCATACTATGTGGGGCTTCTGGGAATAAAAGTGCAAAAATAACTTATCCAAATTCTTAGATAGATATAAGACCAAACAGCAGAAAGGAAGCAAGGTAAAGACAGGAACAAGGACAGAGTCAACAGCCTCCTTGTAACCATTAACTATTCTCAAGATGCAAAAAAGCATTTCCTCTTATTGTTCCAGAACAGAGCTGAGATGTACAAATATAGCTATATTGGTTTTGGAAATAATTACTTACAGATATGACTGTCTGGAAGGCATAATTATTATCTACTTCTTGTGCAACATAATTGTATGCCCGTAGGAGAGCAACCCCAGCATCTTGTAATCCATCAACATCATCAGAGTCTTTCACAACAAAGACTAGACCAATCCTATTTTTTTAAAAAAAAATCAAAGAGTAGTAAGTTAGAATTATAATAAAATATTCAGTGCATAGTTACTGGCAGTGAAAATATTTGGGCTTATGTATACAGCCAAAATCTGGAACCGAGGCAGATTTGATTCTGTCCATCCCTTAATCATGATCGGTCCCTCAACTGGTATTAGAAACTAGCTGTAAGATGTGCCCTCTTCTTCATAACTGCTCCCTTCCTTGTCATACTAACTTGAAAGAGCAGTAACCAATGTGAAGTTGAATGCTTTCATGGCTGCCCTCCATAGTTTTTTGTGGGTGTTTCGGGCTATTTGGTTGTGTTCTGGAAGAGTTTATTCCTGATGTTTCGCCAGCATCTGTGGCTGGCATCTTCAGAGAATGTTGGTATGAAAGTAAGTGGGGTATATATATTGTATGAACCTTGATTGAAAGGAAGTGATTTACATGTTAATCTCTGTGTTGGTCTGTTGTTGAATGGCAAGGCCTCAGGGTGTATATTTAATTAGTGGTCCACTGTCTGCTGGAAAACCCCTCCTCACCCTGGGTGGTTTTTATTTGCACTTGCTGGGTCTTGATTTTGGTGTTTATCAAGATTGGTAAACAAACTTTGTTTACTTTCAGGGTTTCTTCTTTCCTGATGAAGTTATCTAGGTGTTTGTGGATTTCAATGGCTTCCTTGTGCATTTTGACCTGATAATTCTTGGCATGGTTCAGAATTTCAGTGTTTTCAAATAGCATTTTATGCCCAGGGTGGTTTATAATATGTTCTGTTACTGCTGTTTTTTCTGGCTGACCCAGTCTACAGTATCTCTCATGTTCCTTGATTCATGTTTGCACACTGCATTTGGTGGTTCCTATGTAGACTTGTCTGCTGACGAAACGTCAGGAATAAACTCTTCCAGGACACGGCCACATAGCCCAAAAAATCTCCTGTCATCTTAATCAAGGTTAAGATTATAATGATTTAAACCTAATTGCTTAATATTAACCAAATTTCATCTCTTAACAAATTGTTACCCATTATCAAATCCTTGCTTCAAATTTTGGGGCAGAAAATAATCTTTATGGGGCCAGTGTGGTGTAGTGGTTTGAGCACTGGACTATGACTCTGGAGACCAGGATTCAAATCTCAACTCAGCCTTAGAAACCTATTGGGTGCCCTTGGGCAAGTCACACTCTTTCAATTTCAGAAGAAGGCAATGGCAAACCTTCTATAAACAAATCTTGTCAAGAAAACCCCAGAACAGCTTCACCTTAGGGTTGCCACAAGTTGAAAATGACTTGAGGGCACACAACAACTACAACAACTCTCAAAACACTGACTGTTGCTGAAATTGCTATAGATATTTACAGCCATGTTTTCATATAACAGGAAAGATTATACATGAGGGGGTGATACTGCAGGATTATGCTTGCACCAGTTCTCAGAAAGGGAAGCACTCTGTATTGCTGACATCAATACCAGGAAAGATTCTGGAGCAGATCATTAAACAGAGAGTCTGTGAATATCTGGAAGATAATTCCATAATCACAAAAAGCCAACATGGGTTTCAGAGAAACAAGTCATGCCAGACAAATCTGATCTCTTTTTTTGATAAAATTACCAGCTTGGTAGATGAAGGGAATGTTGTGGATATAATATATCTTGACTTCAGTAAGGCATTTGACAAGGTTCCCCATGACATTCTAGCAAACAAGCTTGTAAAATGTGGACTAGACAAGGTAACCGTTACATCGATTTGTAACTGGTTGACTGACCGAACCCAAAGGGTGCTCAAGAATGGCTCCTTTTCATCCTGGAAAGAAGTGACAAGTGGGGTGCCACAGGGTTCTGTCCTGGGCCCAGTGCTATTCAACATCTTTATTAATGACTTGGATGACAGTATTGAGAGCCTAGTTATCAAATTTGCAGATGACACCAAATTAGGAGTAGCAGCTAATACCCCAAAGGACAGGATCAAAATTCAAAATGACCCAAATAGACTAGAAAGCTGGGCCAAAGCTAACAAAATGAAATTTAACACACAGAAATGTAAGGTCCTACACGTAGGGCGGAAAAATGAAATGTAGAGATATAGGATGGGGGACGCCTGGCTGAATGAGACAACATGTGAAAGGGATCTAGGAGTCCAAGTAGACCATAAGTTGAACATGAGTCTACAGTGTGATGCGGCAGCTAAAAAGGCCAATGCTATTTTAGGTTGCATCAATAGAAGTATAGTATCTAGATCAAGAGAAGTAATAGTGCCACTATATTCTGCATTGGTCAGGCCCCACCTGGAATACTGTGTCCAGTTCTGGGCACCACAATTCAAAAAGGATGTGGAGATACTGGAGCGTGTCCAAAGGAGAGTGACTAAAATGGTGAAGGGTCTGGAAACCTTGCCCTATGAAGAACGCCTTGGGGAGCTGGGGATGTTTAGCCTGGAGAAGAGAAGGTTAAGAGGTGATATGATCGCCCTGTTTAAATACTTGAAGGGATGTCACACTGAGGAGGGAGCAAGCTTGTTTTCTGCTGCTCCAGAGAACAGGACTTGGAACAATGGATGCAAACTGCAAGAAAAAAGATTCCACCTCAACTTTAGGAAGAACTTCCTGACAGTAAGGGCTGTTCGACAGTGGAACACACTCCCTCGGAGGGTGGTGGAGTCTCCTTCCTTGGAGGTTTTTAAGCAGAGGCTGGATGGCCATCTGTCAGGGATGCTTTGATTGGGAGTTCCTGCATGGCAGGGGGTTGGACTGGATGGCCCTTGTGGTCTCTTCCAACTCTAAATTTCTATGATTCTATGATTCTATGCTATTGCTTTGCCTAGTATTACTTGCACATATACAGAAACCACAGTCACAAGCATATGCATCTGTTGCCTTCCCATTGTATTCTCATATCTGATCTTCCAAAATTCACGAACAAATCAGAACCTCCTTAAACTTGCATTATCACATCCTTAAAGGCTCCGTTCTTTTCCTGTCTCACATGACTGGGAAAAAGGGATGGAAAAAAGTGCATGATTTGCCTATTGGTATTTCAGATGCTTAGTAATGCTCCAGCAAGCCGAGTGCTTACTTTTCTAATGATCAGGAAGGTACTGTACTCAGCTGTGAATGTTATTCAGGCTCAGAGATGAAGTTAAGAAACTTTAGAAAATCACAGCATTACCTCAGTGGTATGTGATTACTAAGAAACATTTCAGCCACACTCAGCAATTCAGCTGAGCTCTCATGGGATGGGTCTATGATGAACACCTGAAAGTTGTAAAAAAAGAAAGAAGATAAACAGCATTTCTTTACTTCAGAGCTAAACCAATGATTCACACTTTGAAGGGGACAATTATGTTTATCTGCAATAAACCTTGAAGGACTACTATGACAAATTTATAAGCACAAACTCTAATTTGTTTGTATCTTCATCAAACTTGACACCAACATAGACACAGTTCTAGCTGAGATGCCCAGAGCTCCATCTATTCTAGTTGTGTGGGATCAGTTTCAGTTAACATGGCCTGAAAATATGGGGAATGTGTCTGGAGGGCTGTGTACAATTACTTGGATTCTTGATCGTTCCCTATCTTGGGTATTAACAACTAGCTGAGAGGACTGACTAGATGGGCCCATCAATTAATTATTATCTCTGTACAACAAGGAATTTTGCCAGCTGCCTTGAAAAAAGATTGTGTGTGTCTGCTCCCTAACCCTTTCTAGAGACAGGACATTTTTTAGCAACTATCACTCAATTACTAATTGCTCCCTTTCAGGCAAAATCTTAGAGAGGGTCATGACTCCAGATGCTATAGAGGAAACAAGTTATATATACTAATTTCAGTCTGTGTTTGCTACTGAAATTATTTTTGTTGCCCTGACTGAAGATTTTTGCTAAGAAAGAGATCAGCAGTGTGGTTTTCTTGACATTCTTTGTTGTCTCAAAACCAAGAGTGTTCAAAATGTGCTCCTACCTGCAGCGTATATTCAGAAAGTGACATAGTGGCTATTTCTCCTTGACACTATAGCACCTGAGATGTGAGATCCTGCAAAGATTCATTTTACCCCTGCCCCCAAGGTTTTAAAATATCTATATGAAACTACTGTGTGAAGTCATTATTGGGTGTGATAATGATAACACTCAGTGCAGTCTCTTCATCGCCAAAATCAGATGCCAATCTAGTGTCAGTAACTGCTGGATGGGGTTTTCCCCCAAGTTCAGGTGGCCTCGGGCTGGAAGTGTTTATCAGCTTCCATTAGTTTGTCAGCCATGATCCAGACAGTGATATTCCGGTCATAGTGGTTCATGTTCTGGTATTCAGAATAGCCTCTTCTAGAGCTCAGGCTTTTCCACTACCTACATAGTTGAAAGATAGAGTAAAAAAGTTTTTGTTTCTCCTTATAGCTTACCATGATTTCCTTTGCCTGAAGCCACAAAGAGAGTTTAACAGAAAAATGGAAAATTTAAAAAGTGAAAGAAAGAATATCCAGAAGTGCCCAAATCTGAGAAATTCAGTGTGCAGCAAGAGTAAAACAGGGAATGACTTACAAGATTATGAAAGTTTTTTCTTATTTGTCTGATTACTCCAGGGAAAGTAGGACGTAGCAGCTCCTGGACACTGGAAGGCCAGGAATTGTACCTGCTGTCAACTTCAAGATTATTGATCCACTAAAAAAGGAGAAAGAGATAAAATTCCTGCTGTGTGAACTGCAAAATCCAAAAACCAAACTAAATTAGGGTTACTATTCACCCAACATTCCCCCAACTCTACTATGGTAAAGCAAAACAATGCAATAAGTAGTAAACAAAATGCTATGAAAGAAGTATACAATACAGTATTACACTTCCCACCATTTCTGTATTAAAACATATATGCCAACACTGAAATTCTGCCTGGCCTTATCACCACAACTTTGGCCTCTTGTTGCAGCTAGGCAACGCTACTAACTCAGAAACCACCTTCAACTCCTAATTCTATTTTACACTGGAGCATCAGTACTGACCACAGTATGCTCCGACACATTGGGTAAGATTGGGCCCCAGTACTGCAGAAAGACAATGTACAGCTCCTTTCCACTGAGCACTGAAAATCTTGAGCACAAAGGCTATGTTCTGTGTTCTCCATATTACATGGCATTTACACCTCTATTCCTTAGTACAAAATTATCTCTGATCTGCTCGACTGCCGTTACATCTCAACAGACACCTAGAATTCCAGGTAACATGCTAAGTTGTTTTTAACACATTTCCTCATAAAGATCCAGTAACATATCAGGTTCAAAGGGAGTGAGTAGTTTTTTGTTTATTTGTTTTGTGCTTTGTAATGGTCGTCGTACCATGCAATTTAGATTGCTAGAACTCATACTCACTGAAATAGCAGTACTTCTGATATCTACAGCATAGTCAGAGTCTGATGGTTGGATGTTTAGCTTTAACACATTGTGCATGGAAAGACCCACAATTCCTAAACTGTGCAGGCCTTCCATTACGCGAGCTTCATTTCTCAGGACATCAAACAAGCTAGAAAAAGCACAGAACAGACAAAACTTTAAAATATAGCTGTCAATATAATCTAGCCTTTTAAAAATAATGGTACTAAATTCTAAAATAGGAAGAATAATCAGAAGAATTTGTACCTAAATATGTCCTGTGTATCTAGATCTATATGTAGTCCGTTGACAAACAGAGCAGAATCCCCCAGCTGTAAGCCTAGAGTTCCTTTGAAGTACTGGTGAAAAAAGTACAACAAAGACAATAATAAACTAAGAACAAACATTGGTCATTTCTATTAAAGAGCTCATAACTTCAAGTCAAATCTTTCACTGATGCCCAATTAGGCTTTTTACTGCATGTTAATACATGCAGTAAAAAGTATGAATCCCTTATGACAGAAGGAAAAGCAGATTGATGGAACAATACACCAAGAAAATATAACTAAGCTTGCTATCTGTTCCTTCTTTGGTGCTCCCATGGCCCTTTCAAGGCCAGGGAAACCAAGATGGAAATGGATCAATATATTTCTGTTTTACAGTTCTCAAACCATCCAGGTATTGCTTCATCAATGGATAAAATTAACAAAGGGCTTTATTACACTGCGGAACAGAATCAAGCTAGCTATTTTTGTAAGTAATGTAGTGACTATGGGGTGAAACAGATGGCCCCTTGTGGCAGCTCCCCAGTGGCTTGGGGACATGTCATTTAGATGACGCAAGCTCCCAAGCTGGCAGGAAGCTGCCGTGAAGTTGCCTGCCTGACCACATGTCAGGCAGCTTTGCAGTGCTCCAGCAGCATGGTGTATACATGCTGCATGCCACAGGAGCACTGCAAAGCTGTGGCAATGGCAGAAAAACCAGCTTTTTGCCAGCTCAAAAAGGAGCAGCTTTTTGTACTGCTTCTTTTGGGGATGGCAAAAAGCCGGATCAGGGTTGCAGCATGTGGTTGTCACAGCCTCAATCTGCCAATCAAAGGGCGGTGTGAAGCCGACCATACAAGGCCGTCTGTTTCAGCCCTATATTTAAGATACATTGCTGATAGTACAGTCGGCACTCCACATTTGTGGCTTTGACTTTTGCAAATTTGATTATTCATCAATTTGATTAATACGTTCTCTCTAGGAATATCTAAGTCTTCTGATGCAACTCTATGGTCAATGTCCACCAGAAATGGCACTGAAAGACCTAGAGAGAACACTTCTCTAGGCAGCTGTAAGTCCTCCAGAGCAATTCTATGGTCAACAGCTGGCAGATGTTGACTGGAGGACCTAGAGATTCCTAGAAAGGCATTCTCTCTTGTAAAAAAAAATAGTGGGTTTTTATTTGCAGATTTTCCACTTTAATGGGGGTCCTGTGCCCCTAACCCCAGCAAATGTGGAGGGCCCACTTTAATAGTTGAAGCTGATTTGCAGTACTGGTTACAGGACAAACAATGAATGACAGAAAATAAATGTCTTCATAATGTCAATTTAAGCCCACAACAAGTGGCTTTGACAAAGACAGTCTAGTTTTCCCCCAGTACTTCTCACCTTCTTGTTGTGAGAACCGAATTCTTTTGTATTATGTCATTATCTGTAGCAGAACTCTTCATGGAGCTCATTAAGACGGCTTGCTTGATGTTTTGCACTTTAATATTAACATTTTCTTACAGTATGTTTTAGCCTTTTTCCATGTTTTGGAATCTTTAATTCTTTTGAATAACAGTGAAATAGAGATGTAGTAAAAATATTTTATGATTTCAATTTTAAACTGAGGCAGGTTCTAAAATACAAAAATCAAGTTCTGTTGCATAAGTTATTAAATATGTATTTGTTTAATTCTCAGAACACTTCTCCAAAGTCACTTAACAGCTTGGTTGACACACAGGGATTAGTTATACAGCAGTGTTAAATACACACAAAGTTCCTTGACTTACAGCTCATTAATAAATATTAGTAGTAGTAGTAGTAGTAGTAGTAGCTGCTACTGAGAAATGTCCAGATTAAACTAATTATGAGTCACTTTGCTCAAGATTTTGTATGTTCAGAAGCAACTTTATACATATTTTATTTTATTTTATACTTCTAATAGCCTTTGCTCTTTATACTCTCCCAAGTTGTGGCAACTATAGTTTGCTCCTATTCGCTATTTTTAAATTGTTTTTAACTGTTTCCATTGTCTGATTTGTTTTATTATGTTGAGGGTGGAAGGTTGGAGGATTGGGTAATGTTGTTGATTGTTGTATTACGTATTTAATTTTCATTGTAACCCACTTCGATCCATAGGGTGAGGCGGAATATAAATAAATATTTAGTAGTAGTAATAGTAGTAGTAATAGTAGTACAAGCAGAAGCTGGAGTCTATTGCTATAGGACATTCTGTCCAAGACAAACAGGAATAAGCACAGCTTTCTGCAAAAAGCCATCGCTTTCAAGTCCCACTCCTCAGTGCTGAAAGTCTATCATATTGTGGGCCGCATGAAGTGAGCATTCCCCTGCTGTCCCTATTCTAGTTGAAAGAAAATCAGCCATCATAGGAAATGCAAGTAATTAAAACTGCAACTTGTCAGAGATCTCAATCCAATTCTTCAAGCAAAACTATGATTTTTAAAATGAATCATTGTGTATGGAAGTCTGCTAGGTCTTTCAACTGAAATTTTTAGGGGCACTGTTGCTGCCATTATTACTGTGATTGTTGGTGCACTTTTCACCAGCCATTTCTCCAGAGGATTTATTTTATACACAAATTTTTAGACGATTACATTTTGCTATCATCATTTAATACTAATAGGTACAAGGGGGTATCTAAAAGTTTAAGGCACAATCTACAGACTTCTACAATATCAGGTATTCGGAGGGTCAAGATATGCTGGGAAAAATGTATAAATCTAGATAGTGACTAGAGATAAGTTAACAACCACAAATCAAAACAAACTTTCTGTCAATTTTTTTAAAAGGTGATCATTAAAACTTTTGGATACCCCATCATATCCAGTGAAATATATGGTTGCTGTTTGTAATATTTGCTAATGGTCATTGTGGCTTATACAACTAAACTGTTGCTGTTGATATGTTTACTCAAAAGAATTTACAGCTATATAAAAAGAGTGCTTTCTTCCCAGAAGGATGGAGGAAGAGGATAAGGGAAACAGGTGGTATTAGGTTAGTAGACTTGGATTTAAATCTACATTCAGCCATGAAGTTCAAATACATATATATCACACGTAACTACCTTCTGGTTCTCTTCAATTTCAGATCTGAGTTCTGGAGAAACAACTGTCTTCGTTATTGCCCTGCAAATATCAAACGTTTCATTTTATCGCACTTTCATTTTTGCATGCATATCTGTAACAAACCCTCTCAAAATAGAAAGATGCCTCATTTGACTACAGTGACTAAAACAGATAGGAGACTACAAAAATGTATTTCACTACAGCTCTCTAGAACAGCTTTCACTAGAACTTATTAAGCATGATCACTAAAAATAAACCTGCAATGCTTCAGCTTCAAAGATAGTGCTAAAAGTCATCACACAGTTGCCAAGTATTGCTACCTTTTCAAAATACAAGGAAAGACTTCAAGTACTACTTAATTCTTAGGAACAAACTCTAGGAGCCAATTGCACTCTTGCCATATCTTACTATAAAGAAACATTTAATATATCAAATTTTAATACTAAGAAGAAGAAGAAGGCTAAACTCTTGATCCAAAGATACTGACAAATCCCATCCCAATAAAAAGATGAGCAGGGTAGCTTCCTTTTTCTTGAGGACTGCAATTCAGATCTTCACTTTCAAAACAGTATTGAACTGCACAAATGTTTTGCTTCAGGTTTCATAAATCAGTATTCTCCTGTTTGTTCTGAGATCTTTAAACACTTTTACTGAACTGTGAACAGTTAACATAACACAATTTCTACATTTTACATAACAGCAGCCATGGTAGCATCAATATAAAGCAGTTACCTAGCCTTTGTGGGAAAATTCTGACTTAAATCCTTCATAACCATCAAAGCATCCACAGTGGAAGCAGCAAGAATGCGGGCAGCAGTCTGAAAACTTAGATCTAAAAATGAAAACATTTCATTCAATTATAAGATGTCATGGCCAGCCAAGAGATGGAGTCAGAGGATGAGGAGGAGGACATGGTTCCTCAGGAGCAAGAGGAGTTGGAGGCTAGACCAGGTCCCAGTTCTGCCATGCCACACCCCAGTCCTGACATTTCAGCCCCAGGAGTGGGAGCCCAGCCAAGCTCTAGCACTGTGGAGCTCCCTTCAGAGGCTCAGCAGCTGAGTGAGGTTTCAAATGAAGAATCCAGTTTGGTGGTTCCCTCCTTTAAGGAGAGGAGGGCTGAGAGTGCTTGTGTACGTCAGTCCCGCAGGCTTGCTGAAAAGCAAGCTGGTAATAAAGCACAGCTGCCAACAGGGAGAGTGTCTCCTACTTAAGCACCTGTGGGACACCATCCCTTTGCCAGAACTTATTGAAAGTCTCTTGGTGTGACTGTGCTGGCTTCATGTCTTTAGAACTCTGGTTTGCCTTGACCTTGGAATGACTTGGACTTTCGCTGCTTTCTCCTTGCCCTGACCTCAGACCGGACTGACTTCTGTGATTTCCCCAACCCTGACCTCGGCTCTGGCTTTTGGACTATTCTTAGGATCAACGTTTAGGTTTGTGGAACTGCCTTATCAGCTTTTGTTGGTGTGTGCTGGTCGCAGTCAGGGACATAAGGCTGTCCATCAGTCCAAACATATTTGGTGAAAATTCAATTATTTTTTTCCACAAATGAAATAGCTTCAGTCAGTGGAACTGGAAAGGGAGTTGATTTCCCCTCCTCTTTCCACACTCTCCAAATTTGACTGAAGGGAAAACTTCTATGGCAGATTTCTGGGAACTGCATGGGATGAAAGACATCTCATATAAGCGGGCTACTTGCCTATAAGCTTAACCCAGAACGTTCAGAGGTCATCAGCCTAACCTCTTAAAAGACCTTAAGCACACAAACATTCCCACACAAACACATTTTGATAAGACTGTTCACATGACTTAAACTGAACTTGAGAACTTCACTGGCTCAAGATACCACGCTGATCTGTATGAACAAATAATTTTAGCAAGGCACACAATCCACACAAATGCATTTTTATTCAAAACAAATTATGAAACAGAACAGAATTCACCAGATGAGAATGAATCAGATGGACCTGAGTTTCGCACTACAATCCTGTGCATGATTGCATCCATGTTTACTCAGAATTAATCTCCCATTGCATTAAAGAGTACTCCTTTGCAGTACTTTTGCTTAGGACTGCAGCCTTAGTAATCTCTAATTGGAACAACAGGTTTATGAGCCATAAAATATGCTGCTAAAAACACAATGTGGTCCATGTGATGCTTCCCTTCCTTCTCTTGAAAAGCAAGTCTTTGTGCAGAAGGGAAATGTATTATAACAGTGTGCAAATGAAAAGAGTTTTAGGACCCAGAGTTTGCCATTAGTTCAAAGAATATTTGTATTTGTTTCTTCTGACATATCAGCTTCCAGTGACGGAGACAGAAAGTCAACAATTATGGTGCTTTGATTTGTCTGAACACATTTTTTACATACACTGCCCAATTAATGAATAAAATTACTGTATGTACATTACCTTGTAACTGCCACACTTTTAAGGGTGCCATTTCATTAGTACTTTCAATAAGATGTTTTCTTAATTCTTTCAATTCCTCTTTCAAACTGGGATGTAATTGTCTGAAAGGATAAAATGAATTCAGAAAATCTGTACCAAACAAAAATAACAAATGCCCCACCAGATAAGGTTCTGCGATCTTTTTTTCTGACATCTTGTAGGTTTCAGCTTGGCAGTGCATTTCAAGTTCTTTAAGTGCTTGCTTGCAAATTAGTTTCTGGCATATTTTAGTTGAGAAAGCACACAAAAAACAATCAGGTTTAACAAGGTAAAGATGTACCTTAGTTTTCCAAACAGAAATCCTTGTACTTCATCAATGGGATCATTTTCACCTATTACTGTAGCATTACTATCTGTACCTGCAAAAACGTGAAAAACAGCCTGATTATGGTTCTATTTAGAAGACCAGCAGCAGCAAAGGGACTGACTTTTGCAAGTCTCCAGCACACATTAATACCCCACACACATACACACACAAGAATGAGGACACCAGATTTCAGTGATCTAGGCAATCACTGTAGTATCTTAAACAAAATGCCTAATCAAGTATCTTGCCACCCATTGCAGATTGTAGTACAGTGCACCCAAGCAATATGGGGCATGCCATACGCAGCTTCTAGCCCATGCAGAAGCCGCACAGGGGAAAAAACACTGGCGCTTGCATCCCATTATTTATATTTTCAATGGGGCGTGAGCATACGCACTTCTTCTCTTATGCATGGGGTGGGGGTGGGTCCAAAACAAATCCCCCATGTAAGGGAAGGGTCCACTGTATTGTCTTTCATTGTTACTATCTACATTCTAGAGCAGAAGAGAGACTCCAGAACACTCAAATCCTTGACAGTTGCTCCTTCTGCTTTCTAGACCTCACCCCCCACCTCACATCCATCATGTTTCTGTAAGAAGCTAGTATCAGATAATTAGACAATTAGAAGTCACTTGATGTACAGAAAGGACTCAATGGTGTAAGCCACTTTGGCTCAGATAGAAGAAGTTACTGTACCTTTCCTTAGTCAGCAAGAACACAGAAATGAGCCAACAAATTCTTTGTTAATTTTAATTAATTTGGAGCATACCATCAAACACAACTATTAACTAGTATCTATTTTCTTTCATTTGGGAGGTTTGCTACTTGTTATGCACAAGATGTTAAAGGGGGCAGTTAAACATAAGTTAGTGTCAGGTGTAAGGCAACTTTGAGAGGAAGGCACAGCATGAAGCAGAGTGTGATTCATGCCTCTGGAACTGGGGCCTCAAAACTGCATTAGCAATCCAACAGCTTAGAAGAGAACAAGTCCACACAAAGTCAAAAACTTGGATATAGCCTTCCCATCCCTTCCTTTGACACAGAAGAATCATTATGGACTGCCTTGGTGGATAGTCCTACTTTGAAAACAGAATATTCAGGAACCTTCTGGCTCACTACACAGGGCAGCAGAGGGCAGCTGTAAGATTTTCACACTGGCTCTTGGCTGATGCCAGGTTGATAGAAAAATCAAAAGTAACACATTTGATCAACAATTAAGACACTGACATTCAATAATCTTTTAATTTATTTCTCTTTAGTTTGTGGCCGGAGACTTTCATTGCAATTTTATTTTAAAATAGTTGTCTATAACTAGATCTGACTGAGATTACTGCAGCATTTTAGTCACACTGCGTGGAACAGACATTCAGTCCTAAACAGCATAATAATGACAAACTATAAGAATTAAGAAAAGCTTTGATTTACTAATTCCATGGCTGAACCATTTCTACACTTAAGGGAGGGATTCACCTTTCACCTGGGTATCATCCTTGGCCTTATACTCTGTGCTTTTAATGGCCAGCTCCACTCCATAGCCTGAAAGGTAGACTTTTTCTTTACTTGGATTCTACAAGAAAAAATGAGGGGGGAAAAATGAGGTCACACTGCAGCAATAAGGCATCTGCTAATTTTATCTTTCTCAACAGTACAAGACCATGGCTTCTTGGCAAATGGATCATTCTGTTCTATTTTCCATGTGACCAAGTATCTGAAGGTGCTGTGGTTCCCCCACATCCATGCTTCTGTGAGGTAAGCTTGAGCTTCTACTGGTAAGAGCTGAAAAATTGTGGCTTTCATCTACTTAACATATAGTAATTCTTTCCTGCTTGCCAGTGCCTCCCAGTAGGAAGACATATTGATCTGGAATCTTGCTCCTGATGCTCTCTAGTCACTCTTTATTTTTTCTATGAAACAACATCATATGGGTCAGGAATACTGCAGGGAGGGACAATTTTGTCTCCTGTAGAGTCTATACCACTCAATTTTTTGGTCATAAATTACACAGAAATTGTAATGAGAAATCACTTCAAGTCGGTCTTCTAGGTACATTAACGCTCAACGGGGCTGTGGGGTGTTCAGAGTAAATCCATCACTACTAGAGGCCTCCAAAATTGGCAATTCAGCTACTTTTGTTAATTTTTAAAGGATATTTTTCATACCCTCAATTTTTATCTGAGGTGCAGATAACACACTTTCCTCGATCCTAACCATAGCCACTGGGACAAAGTGTGACATCTTTCACTGGATGAAGTTTACAATGAAACTAACAAGAGTTTATCAGACAATAGGCAAGCATGCTGAGCAACAAGACTTCTGCTTCTCATGATTTATTCAATGACAAGAAGGCATCCCTTTGAATTAGGGTGATAAAAATTCAAGGCAGAAGGCAGAAGGAATGCACAAGACTCATCAGGCAGTAACAATATCCCAGTAATACCAGTCAGTAAGATTCTAAAATTTGTTGACTTTTCTAAACTGAGGCTGAAAAGATTCTAGGTATATAAATACAGAAAAATATACTGTAATCTTTGTGAATATATCAAAAAAGGAAGGCCCATTTCAATATACAAATACAGCAAACAATAATCCCTATCTGATTTTTAAGAAAATGGCCTGAGATTGCAAAAAGCACCACCTTCAGCTTTAGATCTAGATTAAACATATTCTGAGCCACACACAGAGTTAATACAAAATCTGCAAGAATTACATCGCTTTCTCTTCATCAGATCACTACTTACAGCAATATAATGCCTAAGGATGTAGGTGATTTCTCCTGCTCTGGCTTTTGATACAAGAAGTTTATGGAATCGAGAGAACTCTTCAGAACCAATTTCAGCATACATTATAACAATAGGACTTTCTGGGTTTGAAACTGGATACTTGTGGTCTCCTTTGAACATGAAAGGCTTTGGCCTAAAGCAAGACAAACACAGAAATCCATATGCTGTGCTTTAAGAAGATTAAGTGACAAAAAAGTATCACACATATGTCATGCTCTTCTGATGCTTACATAAAAATATTTAGTGAAAAAGATTGTAAATAATATGTTCACATGGAGCTATAATTCCTTCTTTCTTTTATTTTTTTAAGTAAGAGAGCTGAACAAATGCCCAGAATAGCATTATCTCTGAACTGTTTTGGAATGTAAACTGTCACATTAGCGTTTGTGTTTCCATAATGAAACAAAGCCTTTGTGATATAATGGCGCTGTAGTTCCAAGTTAGCGGAACACAAATCAAGTTCAGCCCATGTTTAACTATTATTTTGTATTCAACAGGCTAAAACATTAATAACAATCCTTTTTGTGAAGTATTCTGAGCAACACCAGAAATTTTATTGGTAGAACGTATACAAAGAAATCTTGCTTTGGTGTGCTACAAAAAGGGAAAGCCAATAAGCTGTTTTGGTTGCTAAAGCAAACAGGCTGTTGATTTATGAACAAGGAACTTGAAAGAAAGGATTCATTTTACTCCAGAACTACTCTATCAACAGTTTCCTCTTTGAACAAGCCTCAAATATCAGTAGGATATATTGAACTTTCCTAACACTATTAAACATACCTTTCCCCATTACTCTCTATATCCTTCAAACACCAATGGGGGATGGCGGAAGGGACAGAAAACACCAACACTCTAATTTGATGGTGTAATTCTAAAATCACTGTAAATCATCTATTCCCTTCAAGGCCACTTCCACATCGTGCAAATAATTTCATCAAGACACTCAAGCTGACCAAGTTTACAATATAAGCATTTGCTTAAGGAAATGTTAAAAGTAAAATGTACGTAGACAATAGCTAAAGCTTGATACAAAATAAAATGACCTTTCTGAAGCTGTCTGTAGGAGAATTTCAAGTTTGTCAGATTCACAAGTCTTCTCTTCATGGACAACAAAGAATGCATTGCATCTGTCTGGTGGGGGTTCATCCGCTGCTATCTGTATTAAAATGTATCTGTTATAATATGATGACAACTTCCATTAGGGAGAAAACAAATCACCTCTTAATCATAGCAACAGGTTATTCTGCTACTAATAGATTAATTTGTGCCACAACATTTGACCATATAAAGCAATAGCAGCAGAGCTACTAAGGGCTGATACAGATGGCCCAAAAGGGCCGTCTGAGCAGCGCGATTAGGGTTAAGGAGGGTGCAGCAGTTTAACATGCTGGCATCCATATGGCGTGCCATCAAAATGTCATGGCGTGTGCAGCATTTAGATAACGCTGCACGCACCTCACATAATGGCGCTACAGGAGGATGCCTAGGGCACCCTTTCCGCAGTGCCAAAAGGAGCTCCAAAACGGAGCTCCTTTTTTGCGCCTGGTCCTTGGCTCAGCCTTTAGACAGCTACACCAAGGGACCCTGTGGGGAAAGGGGCCGCGGCGGTGGCCCCTTTCTCTCCTTGGAACCGCTGTCGGCAATTTGCCACTTCTCCATGGCCTAGAGAAGTGGCAGGATGGAGTCTCTGGGGATGCCGGTGAGGCAGCCCTGGCCCCATCCCACCGCTTCTCTGGGAGGTTACAGACCACCCCAAGTCATGTTTAAAAAACTGGATCTTTGCCATGTTGGTCAATAGTCTGTGATTCTGGGAGCTGAAGTCCAAACTCCCTTAAGGAGCACAATTTGGGGACCACTGGCCAAGATGGACACCACTAACAAGGCAAATTACTTTCTTAGATCCTTCAAATGGTGAGATGATCTTGTAGTAACTTTTGTTCCTTCACCTTGCCACTTCTCCTCACAAATTTACCCTTTCTCCCACTCTTATTTTATGTTTACCTATAAAGTGACATTAGTAATTATCAACTGTTACAGGATGTTAGAGATTTATCTTTGCAATCCAAACCTGAAAAATAATGTACTGAATGCATTACTATACAAGTTTTTTTTTAAAAAAGAAAACTATTAATGATGTTCTTTTTTGCAGCACTTACATTTACAGTCGTCTCTACATATGTGTGGACTTTGAGTCCACATTCTCGCTCTTTGTACGAGGGATGAGGTGCTATCTTTAAAATGGGAGCACACATCACAGGTGCGTATGCCATTATTTTTTATAGGATTCGCATATGTGTGAGTCGCCATTTTCATGGGGGGGGGCTGGAACGGATCCCCCAAGAGTTGGGAGGGGGGATTGTATTAATTACATTTATATCCTATTTTTCCACCAATGACCTCAAGGCAACATACATGGTTTTCTCCCTTTCCATTTTATGATATGCCCAATATGCCCCCAGGCTGACCAGCAAGAAGCAAGTGGAGGCTACATCTGACTTCTGTGACTGAACTAACAAAGAATCATAGAAGTCTGACTGGGTGGCAGGCGAACATCACTCAGAAACTCAGTGTTATACAATAGCAATATCACCAACCCCAATATAAAAAAGGAGAGTTAATAACTATCAACAAAACTGCAGTCAGGTGCAAGGTGTGGGTTCCAGTTCAAAAGGGCAAGGTATCTGCCACTTCCTTTCACATTACCACCATGTGTATCATCCACAAGTATCAGAAAGTTTCCCAAAAGTTTTGTACTAACCTGTTGAAAGGCTTGAACTGTAGCTGAATACGAACGTAAAGACAAGGCAAATTTCAACAAGTTCTGTTGCAAAGGTGAAAGATGCTGGGAAGCTGCTTGCAGTATTGCATTGTAAGAGGAATAATCAGTACCTGCCAATCCACAATGTAAACTTGTTAGTTTTTATTGGAAAAGGACAGAGATTTTAAAAACATATAGAATCTTTGTTCACTCTCCAGCCATCTGCAATAAACAAAATAATATAGGGGCTTTCTAGATTGGCAGGAAAGTGTGACATGAAGTTGCCTTTTCCTTAATGCTTAGCAGCTGCACCACAGCCTTTAGATGGAGCTGCGCTGTTCCGCAGTTTTTAAAAAAGGAGTTGGGAAAACCAGCACCTTTTTAAAGGTGCTTCTTCTCCCCTAAAACGCAAAAAAAGCATTTTCATGGCATACTTTCCCTTTTTCTCATCTAAAGGCTAGACTTTCATTCAGCCATGAACACACTTCTTTTTGCCAATCTAGATCAGGCCATAGTTCCAAAAATACAACACAGCAAACTGCTTAATGCTCACAGTAACATCAATATAATCACAAAGCTGCTGGTCAATAAATTGCTTCCAAAACTACTTTAGTTCTACACTATCTTCCTTCAACCTTTCTTCTTTTTTTCACAGAACTCTGTTTTAACTTGATCATTCAGACTCTCTAGAGATAACAGGACAGTATAGTCATGCTTATAAGCACTTGTAAGATCTATTCAGTGAGCTCATGTCTGTTTGGGACACCTTTTTCAAAGATGACATTATTCACCAGTAATATTTTAGCAAATTGTTTGAACATTAAACAGTTAGGTAGCATTACATTATTACTTATTTTAGCAATGGCATGATTCTGTCTGCTAGCCCTTTGAAAATATATGTACAAATTAGTCTTTGGCTCTAATGAAGTTGTTCCATTACCAAACATTTCCATATTTCAGTAATTCTGATGCTATGCTGTCCATTTCAGAGTCAGCGAACCAGTTTGCATAATTGCCCAAGGTTTCATTAACCACCCATCCTGAGTGCACCCACCCCTCATGTCATGTGCCAACTTCACATGAAATGAACAGAGATCTCAGCTTCTATTAAGTGGAGTTTCCCAACACATCTGAACTGAAGAACTTCACCAGAACCATGCCTTTCTATCTGTCATCTTTACACTACCACTACCCATACAAAGTGAATATCCACATTTGTGAAGCATTGTCCATTCAAGTGCTTTATTCTGTTGCATAGATAACTGTCCAGTGTTTTAACACATTATTAGTCTGCTATATGAAGCAACCAGATAAATAAACTGTAAAACATATTATTTTCACACGTGGACCTGATTACAAAATAACGGCTGGAAATTATTCAAAGGTTGGTGCAAATGTAAAGGAGAGGTAAGTATGTGAGAAGGAAAGAAGTAGCACTTTAAAAAGCCCAAGTAGGCTCATACTCAGAAAGTTAACTGCAGTTTTGTAGCACGGCCTGCCAGTGGCTGTGCAATTCCCTGTTTCTGCAGTCCTTGGTGGGCAGCAAGACAGAAGGTCTACTGATCCTCTGGAAGGACACAATACACAAGTGGGTTTTGGTTATCTTATTCAATGACCAAATTGTACAGCATATCTGTATCAGCCCTGTCTGGTTACCATTTTGTGGCTTTTAAGATAGGGATGAGGAACCTCTAGCCTGCTGAACAAATGTGGCATGTGGATGTTCCAATGAGCACCAAGGTTCTTTTGCTGTCATCTCCAACCAGTCAACAGAGATTAGAAGGTATGGAAGGTACAGAACAGAGTGGTACTGTGTAGGCAAGAAGCTGTTGTACTGGCACCTGTTCCTGAGCAGACATACATAGAAATGAGCTGTGCTTTGTATGGTTGGTGGAGAAATATTCAAATTGCTAAAAATTACATCAGGCCACACAACTCTTTTCTTGGCTGCACCCCATGCCTTCACCTCTCTTCATTGATGGAACAGAGCCCCAATATTCTTTCCAAACTAGAACTCAGGCCCTGAGTGCCCAGATTCCCTACCTAAGATGGGAGATATGATTTCAGAACATAATAAAAATGTTTACTATTGTTGTTCCTAGTATTATACTACAAACAAAAACATAAAAAACAATTTATTGCTTGTCATTATATTAAGTCATCTTTACAACTAATTCCAACATTCAGCATGAATTTCTGTAGCTAAGTAACTGAGCAAAGGATAATTACCATCATGATTAGATGATCCAAAGTCTTGACAGGTTTCAACAAACTTCCAGAATTTCTCTTGACCTTCTTCAGCTAAAAATTCACTGAAGAGAATGAGGAAGCATTAGATTAATTTTTTTAAAAAACTCTTGCAGCAGAATTGTTAATAGAATACACTGTACCTCAGAAGCTCCTGTTTCAAATGCCATTTAGATATAAATACAGTGGGAAATCTTAGTGAATCACTATTTCTTAACAGTAACTCCTGACCACCACCAAAAACATGCAATACTGAGAATATTCATAACAATGAATACTGTTGTATGAATCACTAGAATTGTGTATCTAAACTGAGTCACTTGGGGAAGCACCAATTCTCCTTTGTTTCTCACTAGCAGCATAAATCAAGGCAGAATTCCTCTCTCCCCTACCCCTATGGCAAGAAGGAATCGTTCTGGGGGAATCCAGAGAAAACACGAAGACAGCCATTTCACTGGACATCCACCCACAAGCATAGAGAGCTTAATAGGGTGGCAGAGGTGGGAGGTGCTTGCAATACCTTTTTTTTCCTTTTTAGGCAAAGATTGTGGTGGGGAGAAGTTTATATGAGATATCAGGATGGTGACTTGTTTTTTAATCAGCTGTGACAATACTGCACTGCAAGCATGGGGGCTCCAAAACCTACCTTATGCTGTTTCTGTCTGATGAAGCCATCACTGGAAACTGATCAAGAATCATTTGATATTTCTACCTACAAAAACTTGTACCATCACAAATATACCCCTATACACCTTTGTAGATTTTGATGTTTTGCTTTCGGAACTGAGGTTGCCTCAGCCATCATCTGGAAGATTATCACCTAGGCACTGAAGCAGATGTGAAAACACAAACATAAATTCTGATAACGAAGCATCTAAAGCACTTTGAGAAAAGCTGCCTTGACAACATTTTTACCTTGCTTCAAGTAATAATGATGTGGAATGCCATTTAGTAGTCAAGGATGTTGTAACTGCTTTTGAATCTGCTTTCACAAATGAAAAGCTCATCCAGATTCCAATAAGTATAATTAGAGATCCCATCATATACAAGAACACCTGAAATAAAAATAAAGACTTTTTATCTTAAGATTTTTGTTTCATTTAATACAGAAGTATACACTGCCTGTGTGCTGAACCTTAAATCAATGCTTTTCCGATCATTTACAAGACATCTAAGGAAATAAAACCCTTCTAGGAGTAGTTCCACCAAGATAAAATCATAGATTATCTCTAAGTTCCTTCTCTTTCTTTCCTGTGCAAACAGGAACTCAATGAAAGCTTTTACTTTCACTTCTGACTGACCCATATTTTCCTCAGGCTCAGACAGCAAATGAGAAAAAGGGTAGTTATATGTTTATTGGAAAGCTCTACATTTGATGTTAACGAAGTCAGAGTAGTAGTGGAACAAAATATTCAATCGTCCTGTCAAATTTAACCAACTGAAACTGCCCTACCTTTAATATCTAAAACCTTTTACTTATTTATTTATTGTTTAAGCCCCATCTTGCTCCCACTAAGGGACACAAGGCGACTTAAAAAATAAAACAGTAACTGGCTAAAATGTGCATTATAAAAGTCAGACCTAAAACGAGATATGGTCCTACAAAAAAAAAGAATTTTGAGTGTACTGGACACCATTAAACCTTGTTACAAAGAAATGTTAGTGAGGTAATGAAGATAATGCTGCCTTGCGGCATACAATGGAAGTTTGCTTATAGTACAGAGTTTTGAAACCATCCTTTTCTATGCAAGTCCAGGAAGCCCTGTTCATAAACAGTCACCAGCCTTACCTTTTTGATATGCTGGGGAATCCTGGGAATTGTAGTTTATTGTGGCACCAGAGCTCCCTGACAGAGAAGGTTCAATACCACTACTACAGTTGCCAGGATTCTCTAGCGCTGAGCCTGGGCAGTTAAAGCGGTCTCAAACTGGATTATTTCCACAGCATGGTTTGGACCTAACTGAAAGAGAGAAGTTGGTAGCAGGAGCTTTGGTAGACTTCAGCTGACTTCCTCACCACAAGGTGACCTCCTCTCCCAAACTTCTGTCCAAGAGGAATCCCAAAATGTCCTCCATTTGGAGCAGGACTAAGAAACATGGATTTATATATGTTTTTAGCTTTTATTTGGTCATTCCCTATATTCTTTCTTGACTGTCCTACGTTTTTGGCAGCGCCTTCTCCTCCTTAGCGGTGAGGAGGACCTCTGGTCACCCTCTGCTACTAACGTCTTTACAAGAACCCTTTCCAAACTTATTTTCTAACACTGCTATACCTTATCCTTTGTGTATGGAAATGAAGGAGCAATGGTTAAAACTGGGCTTGCTACTTCATTTCCACACACAAAGGATTTTGAATGTGAATTGACATTCTCTCATACCAATGTCATACATATGTCTGTCCCTGGGTTTCCACTCCACTAGATGCATCTGAGGAAGCAGACCGAAGTCTACAAAAAAGCTCATGCTGCTACAAAAGCTCACGGTCAATATTAAGTAATTAGATTTATGTTTCTTTAGTTCTCAGCAATAAGAGAAAAGGCAAGAGTTGTAACACACTTTCCCCCCTCTTTTACTTAAGTTGTTTAAACTTCTCAGATTTAAGAGGACAGCATCTGATGGATCATAATGAAGTTCTGAATCAATTTAACCAAACGCTCGAAACTGGAGAACGCAAGCAAAAAATTTGTTCATAACTAGATGCTGGGAAAAAGGATTCAGTTAGAGATGCCTGATACGGTGAATACTCTATTAGATTTAATAATAATAATAATAATTATTATTATTATTTGTATCCCGCCTCTCCCTGTATTGGATGTAACAGATCTAACTTATGACACTTATTTCTTCTTTTGTTATGTGGACGTTATGTCAATCCTTGTGTAAAATAACTATTTTAATTAATAATTAAAAAAAAAAAAAAAAGCTCACGCAGCCAACTTCTTTCTTTCAGTGAGTCTCAAAGGGGCTAAAAGATCTCCCTAAATACCAATCCTACAGACTAACACGGCTATATCTTTGAATTCTGCTGCAGTGCCTTACCTTTTTGGGCCAACTTGGAATAAAAGAAGCCCAGCAATGCCATCAGACCCCCCCCCCCCCGAAACGTAACACAATTGTACAGAAACGAAAGAGATTTATTATTTTAATAATTTTAAACACATTTTAAACATATTTTTTATCTTTTAAAAAGTACTTGATATTTTAAACATGTAGTTTTTTTTTAATTATTGCAGTAATTCCATTCTATTTTTTAATGCACTATTTGTGTATGTTTTTAATTGAATTTTTTTAAAAAAAATGTTGTAAGCCACCCTGAGTCCCAGTCTTGGGAGAAGGGCAGGATAGAAATAAATTATTATTATTGAACTAGAATTGAATGAGAAGAGTTCTTCCTCCTGGTACCCTCAAGCAGTGGTTCCCCCAAACTGTGCCCTTTAAGGGCTTTTGGACTCCAGCTCCCAGAATCCCAGGCTATTTGCCAACATGGCTGAGGCTTCTGGGAGCTGAAGTCCAAAATCTCTTAAAAGGGCACAGTCTGGGGGGGACCACTGCAACCCTTTACTGGTTCCCCCCCTAAAATGTCCCCTTTAAGAAATTTTGGACTCCAGCTCCCAGAATCACAGACTATTGGCCACCATGGCTGAGGCTTCTGGGAGATGAAGTCCCAAATCTCTTAAAGGGCACAGTCTGGGGAACCACTGAAACCTTTTATAACACTGAACCCCCCCAACTGTGCCCTTTAAGGGCGTTTGGACTTCATCTCCCAGAATCCCAGACCATTGGGAAACGTGGCTGAGGCTTCTGGGAGTTGTAGTCCATAGCACTCTTAGAGAAGACAGTTCAGGGACCACTGAATGCGGCCTTCGCAGGAGCCCCGCTCACCGTCCCTTCCTTATGGCTTCTCCGGAGCCTCTGTGTCGGGCGGAGGCGGAGGCGGAGGCGGGGGCTGCGGAGTCGTTCACCTGTAAGCGGCCGCCACGCTCCTTTCCTGCTTCGCCCGCCGCGGCTGCTTCATCAGTTTCCTGACAGCTCGCTTCCGCTTCCGGTCCCTTGCCGGCCGCCGGCATAGAGACGGCGACGACGCCATTTTGGTTGAGGGCAAATCTTCCCTCAGTCGGGCTGGATTAGACCAAGTCTCTCTTTGAGGCGCTGGCTGCTGCTGCTGCTGGGCGGAAAAAGGCGAAAGGGAATAGACGCGGACCGTACCAAGTGGCAACCTGAAAGGGGGGGGGGGGGTTGAGGGAAGTGGTGGACCCTACCAAGTGACTCCCTAAGCGGGGGGGGGATGAGTGAGACCAAGACTCCCCCATATTTTTTTAATTTATTCTATTTTTTTTTTAAATGCCGCCTTTCTCCCAAAAAAGGGGGACCCAAGGCGGCTCACAAGATTAAAAACTTTTTAAAAAAAATTTAAAAATGTTTTTTAATTAAAATATTTTAATTTTAAAATTATTATTATTTTATTATTATTTTAAATGTTTTTTTAAAAAAATTAAAACAATATTTTAATTTTAAAATATTTTTATTTTATTATTTTAAAATGATTATTTTAAAATAAAATAAAAATATTTTAAAATTAAAACGAGTATTTTAAAATAATATCACAAATGATAAATAAAATAAAAATAAGCCTAGAATAAAACAAAATTAATATTATTTAAGATTTAAAATTAAGTTTAATATTTGTAAAGATTAATTAACATCCACCTTTCGGTGGAAAGAGTTTATGGAGTTGGAATATTTTTATAATGTGTTATCCTAATCTCAATAAGAGAGTTGTTGTAAATATGTTTTCTTTTTGTTAATTAATAAAAAGTTTCTCCTGGCTCCCTTTAAAATGCTGAAGAGATTTGTTTACTTATTTATTTAATTTATTTAATTTATAACCCATCTTTCTCCCCGGAGGGATCGCAGATAAAACCTTTAAAATTACTTTTACAAATTCAAACGATTAAAACAACTATATATATAAATCACATAAAATAAAAACAAAATATAAAATAAAATAGCATAAAATATAATTAAGTTAAAAGAGATGGGGGTGAGCCTTAGTGGGAGGGAAAAGGAGGTTTTGTTTTATTGTTAATTAAAACTTTTTTTTTTGAACAATTTTTAAATTTTTTTAATTCAAAAAAAATTCTTATAAATTTTCTTTTAAAACATCAAATCTTACCAAATTTTCAGTTTGGCCGCATGAAATTGTTTTCAATGCTACACAAATCTAGGGACTGTAGTTTGTTGTGGCATTGGCGACGCAAGAGTTGAGATTTATTTCTTAATCTTAAATTGTTAATACTCAAGGAAACTTTTAACAGAGACCAGAAAAAGACTCTCTTTGTCTAATAAAGAGGTATCGAGTGTTAGATACAGAATATTCCATATATTCTATGTCAGTGAGAGAAAGCTGCTTGGGATATTTCTGTCTTATGTATAAGGTATTACTTTCTGCCTTTTTGCCATACCTTGTTTGGTTTTATATATATATATATATATATATATATATAATGCCCATGGATATAAAAGAAACCGGGAGGCTGTCATTTCTTTGCTAGGCCGATCTGAGTGACACACACTCTGACCTAGTTGTGTTGCTTTGCAAACCAACAATAAAAACTTGTTCTTTATCCTCTAACCCTTGTTTGGACATTGCATATTTACTGAACAAGAGAAAACATTTGCCTTTTTCTAGGCAATAACAGCATCAGAGTGGCATTAAGCAGGAAAATGTGGTGCTCCTTTATTGTTGCTTTGATTTCTGACTCTTTATGCCGCTTTAACTGTTCAGTGGTGTCCACTAGCCCTTTCTCTTAAAAAAAAAACCACATCAAGAAGATGCTGAAACAGTGAAGTCAGACAATTTCCCAGTAGATAAGACCCCCACATCCTGTAATTTGGGTTATGCTCCTTCCACTCACTCCAATAGGCAGGGCTGAAACTTGAGACCTTCTGGTGACTCCCACATGGGTGGAGCTAACCCTGGAAGGCCAGTCTTGTCCTGCCTATCACTCCAGTAGGATGTGTTTGCTGTTGCTCTGCAACTTCTTCACTACAGCTGCTTTAATCCTTTTTCTTGGTGCCTTGGAAGCATGGAGGAAGATTTAATATGGCAAGGGCTCCCAGGATTGGAGAAATGTCTTGGCTTTGCCAATGACTCTCCCTCTCCAAAGCTGCCCCCTTTCATGGGGGAGCACAGGAGATTTCAGCAGACAGCCTTGCAGCACATGGGAGCCATGGGAACAGATGGTGAGGGTTTTCCCCTCCATGTCTCTGTTTCTCCCCATCTCCTCTGCCCAGCCCTTTTAGGGCCACGGATCAGAGAGGCATCTGGCCAGAAGTTATGGAAACTTCCCTCCTCAGTGTCTCTGCCCAACCCGTTGAGGGTCTGGGTTCAGAGGAGTGGCTGGCCAATGCTATGGGAAAGAGTTTCTCCCCATCTCCTCTGCCCAGCCCTTTCAGGGCCACGGATCAGAGAGGCATCTGGCTAGAAGTTATGGAAACTTCCCCTCTCAGCATCTCTGCCCAACCCGTTGAGGGTCTGAGTTCAGAGGAGAGGCCAGCCAATGCTATGGGAAAGAGCTTCTCCCCATCTCCTCTTCCAAGCCCTTTTAGGGCCACGGATCAGAGAGGCATTTGGCTAGAAGTTATGGAAACTTCCCCTCTCAGCATCCCTGCCCAACCCGTTGAGGGTCTGGGTTCAGAGGAGAGGCCAGCCAATGCTATGGGAAAGAGTTTCTCTGCATCACCTCTGCCCAGCCTGAAGCAGTGCCAAGGTCAGAGAGGCAAGCCAGCCAGAAGACGCAGGATAAGGGGTGAGTACCAGGGGCCCTCTCTGCAGCCAGCAAGGAACCTTTCCCAGATCTAATGCCATTGGCCACTGCAGGCACTATGCCTAGCATAAGGCTTGGGACTCTGCCAGGAGGGCAGATGAGGGGTCTCCCCTTCCTTCCCTTCCTTCCCATTCCTGGTCCCAGTGGCACCCAGGATCCCAACAGATGTGGGAGATCCTGTTGCAGCCTGGGAATCACATGGTGATGTTGCCAGGGCTCTGGCACATTGAATTCTTATAATGAAATGTGTGGAAAGAGGCAGAGGACTCCTCCTCGGGCACATAATAATAATATATTTATTTGTATCCCATCTCTCCCTGAGTTGGATATACAACTGCCATCTTGGCCTCATGGCTTTAAGGTAAGCTAGATGGGGCCCAGCAGGGGCTGATGCTTGCAACTCTAAAATGGGCTTTTTTGGCTGCCACAGAGCATCCCACAATGAAAGTAGAAAATGGCCTCTTGCCCTCACCAGAGGGAACATGGCCTCTGCCAACCATCTCTAAACGGAGGCTGAATGGCCATATGTTGGGTGTGCTTTGATTGAGTGTTCCTGCATGGCAGGGGGTTGGACTAGATGCCCCTTGGGGTCCCTTCCAACTTTAGGATTCTGTGATTCAAGGTTTTGCTGAGAGAATACATGGATACAAATCCTCATGCATTCTCTCCTTTAAAAAAAGGGGGGGGAGGGGGAAGACTTGAGAGTCCCCTTCACCCTCTATGGTGTTAGGCTGCCCCAAACTGTGGCACTCTTGAGGCCCTTTCTGTCAGAGATGGCCCTTTCTCAGGATCCAGGCATATCTCAAGGAAATGGGGTGCCATGTCCCACAGCAGCCCTATGTGCTCCTCCCAGTTCACCTATGCAAAGGGGAAGGGAGTTGAGGAACAAGCCAGCCCCTATAATGGAGCCTGAGACTGAAAGGGCTAAGCTTCTAAACCTCATCTTGGAGTTTTGTCTGTTTCAAAATAAGACTACAGGCCATATGCAACTATATTTCTTCCTTCTCAGAGTTGTTCTGTTTCTGGTCATCCCCCCTTCCCTTTTTGCCTGTTTTACCAGAGCAGAAAAGGTGCCTGGAAACTAATTCTGCAGGGAGGGGGTAGCCATAAAAGCCACATGATGACTTTTCTTCCCTCCTCAGAGGCCTCCATTCTTGTCTCCATTAAGGCCAGAGTTCACTTTGCCTTAGCTGGGGCAGCCTAAAGCACAAGAGGAGCACATGGTTCTATTCTGAGGACAGGTGGAGATGTTGAATAATTTGTTAATGTTTTTAATTGTACTGTTTTTAAGGTTGTGAAGTCGCTCTGAGTTCCACTGCTGGGAAAAGAGTGGAACACATACATCATCATCATCATCATCATCATCTCCCTTGTGCAAACTGGTATCAGCCTTAGCTTTTCTCAATGAGAGCATAGGCTTTATCTGTACAGATTTGTTTAGAGTTTAATAAGCAGGGGGACTCAAGCAAGAGAGAAAGATACTTCCCTCCTCTGGTCATTGAGTTGATCTCTAAAGCTTACACACATTTGAGGATCTTTGAGAAGATCATCTCAGATGAAGTGATAGATATATATTGGATTAAGGTGACCAGCCAAGCCCTTCCCCCTTTAGGGGCGAAAGAGGGGGTCCAAGTTCCTGCAATAAACACAGGGACCATTAGCTATCCTCAGGAGACACCTGGCTCCCCTCTCCATCCCTTCTTTCAGAGGAGAGATGTCTGTTAAAGGAAATTTAAAAATAAAAATACAGCTCCTTGAAAAGGTTGGCTGTAATTCAAGGGGTTAAGGAGAGATTTTAATTGGAGACAAACAACTTCCTCTCCATCCCCCCCCCTTTTCCCCCCATGAGTATTTGAAACAATAAAACAGGTTTTTCTACTAAGGGGTTGCTTCAAATTCCATTCAGACAATCCTATGGAGCCCCGAGGGGTCTGCCAGAAAGAAGAATACCACTATTACCTGTTAACTAGTCTAAAGAGTTACATTTTAATTAAGAATGCCTGCTGATGGACTTGCCATTCAGCTGGTTCCTTTTGTTACATGGTTTACCAATCTCTTCTTTCAGTTAGTCTCAGGGTGCTACAAGATCCCTTTGCATACTATTGTTACAAGGTTAGCCCCTTTGTGGGTGGGCAGCCCTCTGTATACCCACAGCTTGTAGGGGTGTGTGTGTATGTATATATATATACAACAACAACAAAACCCTAAGAACAAGAACCATGATTTTACGGTTTTATATAATGGACTCCTGTTTACTGTGACATTATATTTTATGGGACATGAGCTTCCATGGATTTGGTATCCATGCAAGGGCTTATGAACAATCTCCAGCAGATACCAAGGGCCCACACTACTCTTTAAAATTGAAGTTTGTTTTTCTTTGACAGATCTTTTGTGGAGAAATTCCTCTCCTCGAAATTGGATAGCAGATAGCAGAGACCTTGCCAATGTTCTGTTATCTTCCTTGACTCTTTAATCAGTGGTTCATTCAGTGGAGAGAGCCCTCAGCCTTCCTATAGGTTGATGATAGTCTGCTGCATGAATTTAGAAGGTTTTTTAATCCTCCAGACAATATCTTTCGTGGATGAAATCAGACTTAATCCTGACAGCAGGCCTCGCTAACTGAGTGCATCCATGCATCTGCATGGACTCACCAGTGTCTTCAACATAAAGGTTAACCCCCTTGCCTAACCATGGAAATAGTCTAATTTTACACAGGTGCACAGATGTTCCAGTGGAAAACTGCACACTGTTCTGAAATATAAGTTGGTGGTCAGACATGAACACTCCTCTTTCAGAGTGGTAAGTCTTCATTGTGTCAAGCTAAATCACCTTAACATCGCCTTAATGGCTATAACCAATTGACCAGGTGATCAGGGATAGGGTGGAAGCTGACATAGGCCCGTATCGGATCAGGTTCCATGCTGATTGATCATGAAATCCACCATGTTTACCCCTGGGGGCTTAACTGGAGATCCTTCTCCCTGTTGGGATCACTAGCTTCTATTTTTTCCCCTAGACTGACCAGTAAGGGGAAATGGGTTTGGCCATGGAAGAAAGGGCTCCCATGCCTGACATTCTTCCCAATCTCAAGGTGAGCCTGATCCCTCTCCATCTCTCCACACCAATACTAGTTGTTATTGGTATATAGTGCCATACAGTGGCAGCCCCTCGACCAGACCTGCTGCTGTTAATTCTCAGAATATAATGGAAACAGTTGCTATTTCCTCAGTCCAGATATTCTGGTCTATAACACATAAATTGGCATTGATGTCCTTCAGGACTCCATGAAAACCTCAGTCTTCTCCTTTTGTAATTCACCACAGCCATGTTCAGACTTCACTTATAACCTCACTGTTGTGACACACGCAAGGGGCCGAGGTGGGATAGCATCCCATCTCCATCCCAAGTCCCTCAGATGACTTGTTGCTTGCCTTGCTACACAACACCATTTCTCTTCTAGGATTTATACATGGTCCAGAGGGTGCTAACGGTCATAGTTCCTAAGGGAGATCTCTCTAAACCGGTTACCTGGTTGGGGCCCCTCCTGGTTGTTCCCCCCTTGGCACAGAGGGGATCAGAGCCTGGGGTCCTGCTATCACACTAGCAGCTAAATGTTATTAGAACTGCCCCGATGGCAATTCAGACAGAATCAGACCCAGACCCCATCCTTAGGGTGGGCTTTAATTAACAAGATTTTACATACAGTGCTATGTAAATTTTCAGCACTACAAAAACTAAGGTTAATAATATAATAGCTGTAACCTCAGGGTTCAGAATCATATTCCGTCGCCTTCTCCTTCATTCTCCCAGTCACTGGAAAGAATGTAAAACATACACCATGCTGGGGAGCCAGCCACCCATAGAGGAGAAACAGCTGTGTACCTCTGACACTCCACTTTGTTTTCCTTTAGCCCTGTGCTTGGGCAAGAAGGCATCAGCCTCCATGCCTAGCAAGTGGATCATGCCCTCATTACTCCTGGCCCTGGATCCTTGGGAGGTTACCACCAGAAACCAAATCACTCATACCAAGGAGTGCAGGTGCATTGCACCTCTAGCTATCATAGGTCCTATAGCAAAGACCATTAGGGTGGCCACATTGAAACCATCATACACTCTTATTAGGCTTCACTGGTTTGACAGCTTGGCTTGGCTGAGACTGCTGTTTTTCAGCAGGGTCTTGCAGCAGGTGCTTAAACCTATGTAACTAAAGGGCCAGCACCACCCACCCTGGTTAGATCGGCTTTGGTAAATCCCAAATTACAGGATGTGGGGGTCTTATCTACTGGGAAAACGGACATTGGTACTTACCCGTGATATGTCCATTTCCAGTAGATAAGAGCCCCACATCCTGGCCCACCCTCAGGGGTGCTGGCATTGGGATGTCTCATAATCCACATAGTTCTTTCCTATGGGGAGCAAGTGAGTTTGCTCATGGTCCGTCTCAGTCACTGTCCAATCCTGTATAGTTTGATATGCAGCTAAATTGTTATGTTTTTCTGGAGCATTTGGCTTTTGTACGACTGGCCTTCCAGGGTTAGCTCCACCCATGTGGGAGTCACCAGAAGGTCTCAAGTTTCAGCCCTGCCTATTGGAGTGAGTGGAAGGAGCATAACCCAAATTACAGGATGTGGGGCTCTTATCTACTGGAAATGGACATATCACGGGTAAGTACCAATGTCCGTTTTTCACTACTGCAGAGCCACGATATTATGTTATGTCCCTCTTTCCGCCCCAAGAAGTTTAAAGTGGAGTACAGTTTTTCATTCTCTCAACAATCCTGCAAGTGCGCTTGGGCTGAGTATGAGTATGTCTTATTTCATGCAGAGAACATTCAGTGCATCTTTACTGTAGAAATAATGCAACTTAACACCACTTTAAATGCTGAAGTGCTATCCTATGGAAACTTGGGGTTTGTATTTTACAAGGGCTTTCGCCTTCTCCAACAGCATGTGTGTTGATGCCTCACAAAACTACATCTCCGAAGTTAAGATCTACAGTCAAAGGATTATTGTCTGTTGCACTGAGGCACACAGTTCTTTGTTGCATCCACATTGCAGAAATAATCTGGTTTGATACCACTTTAACTGCCATGGATCAATGCTATGGAATTCTGGGAACTGTAGTTTGTTGTGGCGCCAGAGCTCTGCTTCCAACTCTGGAACCCTGGCCACTCTATTAAAGTGGTGTCAAAGTGGCTTATTTCTGCAATGCGGACGCAGCCCGTCTCTGCATCTGTGGAATGGCAATCCTTTGGAGCTCCAGTGAAGACAGCATGGGCACCTCAGGCCACAGAAGGACCAGAAAACCACATCCCTCTATTTGACAACCCACATGGCCAAGAGCCAGTACTGGGTGATATATGCTTGTCTTTTGGTAGTTGTAATCACTCTTGAGTTGACCCTAACTCCTGGAGACCATTCAGGGGGAGCTGTGTTGGCCATTTAACATATCCAAACAAAAATCAATCAATGATACCTTTATTGGCCAACCAAAATGCACAGTATACTTGTTGCAAGCTTTCAACGCTCCATGGGCTTTTTCATCAGGCAAGGTGTTACAAACCAAACAGAAGAAAGAAAGAACAATTGGAGATGTTAGACAGATACCTGCATGTTGTTTCAGTCCTTAGTAAAGATGGTATGCTGGGGAGGATATCTTTTGCAGGCAGGCTCCTCCTCCTTCTGGCCATGCACCTATAGGAAGATTTTCAAAGTCTGGGAAATTTAAAGTCCATTTGCATCTCAAGAGGGAGTCAGGGACCCCTCTTTGGCAATCCAGAACTGGATGAACATCTCCATGACCCACTCTCCTCCATTGCTCTGTTCAGGTCCTGCAGATTCAATCCTATGGCTGCCTTAACTGAGTCTGGCCTTCTGGTGTCCAGCCTTCCCCTCTTTCTACTAATGAGCCATGTCTTCATAACTTGGCCAAAGTATGACAGCTTCAATATTTGATCATCTTGGCTTCCAGGGAGATTTCAGGGTTGATCTGTCCAAGGACCCATTTGTTTGTCTTCTTGGCTGTCCATAGTATCCTCAGCACTCTTCTCCATCTTGAATGAATTGATATCCCCCCCCCCTTTTTTTAACCGTCCAGCTCCCACATCCGTACATTTTAATGGGGAATACAATGACTTGGACGATTGTAACTTTATTTTTTTTATTTAGCACTCTGTTGTACATCTTTGCACTTTAGGACTTTGTCTACTTCTTTCGTAGCTACCCTCCCCATTCCTAGTCTTCTTCTCACTCCTTGTTTTATGGGTTATATGTCTTGTAGTTGTGGGGTTTTTTTTAATGTATGTAAATTTATACTGGTTTTTACAGTGGGACCTTGGTATCGGCTGAGGTTTGGTTCCAGGAGCCCCCATGGATACCAAAATCCATGGATGCTCAAGTCCCGTTAAATGCAATTACATAGTAAAATGGTCTCCCTTATATAAAATGGCAAAATCAAAGTCTGCTTATTGGAATCTGTATACATTTTAAAAATATTTTCAAGCCATGGCTGCTTGAATCAATGGATAGATACGGAGGGCTGGCTGTAATTGTTTTATATTTTTTACTGTAAAGTTTTTAAAAATGATTTTATTAGTAAGCCACCTTGGGCCCCTTTCTCGTAGAAAGGTGGCATAACAATGAAATAAATAAATAGGTTTTATTTATATCCCACCTCTCCAAAAGTATCTAGGTGGGTTAAAATAGATTGCATACATAAAATACACCATACATACATAACTAAAAATTACATAATCCCCTACCTTAAAACTAAAAATGACAACAGTATAAAATACAAGTTAAAATTGATGAAAATAGACAAGATTAAAGTGAGACATCTTGGAGCAAATCAAGGGAAAATCCGTATCACTGCAATGGGAGGTTAGTCAGGGAAGGCCTGCTGGAAGAGATCTGTCTTGACAGCCTTTTTAAAAGCATCAAATGGTGAAAATAATGTTTGATCCAAGGTAGGGCTTATCAAATTTGCAGATGACACCAAATGAGGAGGAGTAGCTAATACCCCAGAGGACAGGATCAAAATTCAGAATGATCTGAATAGACTAGAAATCTGGGCCAAAGCTAACAAGATGAAATTCAACGCAGAGAAATGTAAGGTTCTGCACTTAGGGTGGAAAAATGAAATGCACAGATATAGGATGGGGGACACCTGGCTGAATGAGACCACATGTGAAAGGGATCTAGGAGTCCAAGTAGACCACAAGTTGAACATGAGTCAACAGTGCGATGCAGCAGCTAAAAAGGCCAATGCAATTTTAGGCTGCATCAATAGAAGTATAGTTTCTAGATCAAGGGAAGTTATAGTGCCACTCTATTCTGCTTTGGTCAGGCCCCACCTGGAATACTGTGTCCAGTTCTGAGCACCACAATTCAAAAAAAGATGCAGAGGGTGACTAAAATGGTGAAGGGCCTGGAAACCATGCCCTATGAGGAACGCCTTAGGGAGCTGGGGATGTTTAGCCTGGAGAAGAGAAGGTTAAGAGGTGATATGAGCGCCCTGTTTAAATATTTGAAGGGATGTCATATTGAGGAGGGAGCAAGCTTGTTTTCTGCTGCTCCAGAGAACAGGACTCGGAACAATGGATGCAAACTGCAGGAAAAAAGATTCCGCCTCAACATTCGGAGGAACTTCTTCAGTTACAGAGACACTCCATTTTCCCGCCATCTCCTCCAGGAACATCTTTTTCCTCCCAAAGCGCTCCGAAGCCCGCCAACCAATCCGCTGCTCGGTGGGCGGAGCGAACCCTCGGACGCCCCGCCTCCTTCCGAAGAGCCAACCCTCTCGCCGCAACATCTCGCGAGAACAGCCTGAGGAGGCGGATGGCGCTCCGGACTCCAACTCCCAGGAGGCCTTCCGCGGCCAAGGCAGGAGCCAATCGCCGCGTCTCGTGAGGAGAAAGCCTCGCCAACGGTGGGCGGGGCTAAACCGGGGGCCCAATCACTGCGGAGAGGGGAGGGGCGACTGAGTCGTCGCTGCGGCAGCTGCGGAAGCAGCGACGCTTCCTCTCCCGGACTACTACGAGTGAGCTCCGTGTCTGTCAGCGCGAGAGGCGGCGCCGGGGGCCTTTGGCGAGGGAGACTCCGCCGCGTCTTGGGCTGCAGGTAACTCGGGGCGGTGAGGGAAACACTCGAGAGAGAGAAAGAGAGACGGCGCGGCTCAGGGAACGAAACCACCCACCCTTCCAGGCGGGCTGCCGCCAACGAAACTGGCCGCGGCGGCGCGGAGACAGGGCTTTTATACCCCCCGAACATCCGGGTCCTTCGCCCTGCGCGTCTGTAGCGATGATAGGAAAGAGGAGGGGGCGGGGCCCGGGCGCTCGCGAGGAGCCTTCCTATTGGTCGCCTCGGCGGGCTCCCTGATTGGTCGGCGGGTCCGTGCTGGATTGGACAGCCTCTTCCCCAGGGCGCTTCCTATTGGTCGCCGCGGGAGAGGGGGCGGGGCTTGCTGAGAGGGATTGAGGGAGACGCCCCTGACAGACCTCCGCCGACGCCAGAGACCCTCCTCAGAGAGAGAGAGGCCTCGGGAGGGAGGGACGAGGCTGGCCCCTTCCTCCTCCTCGCGAAGATGGGGACCGTGCGGCCGAAGAAGAAGGGAAGGAGAGCGTGACGCGTAAGGAGGGGAAGGGGCTGATCCTGCGGAGAGGAGTTTGGGTTACAACTGCGCTCTCTAAGGGGTTTTGGACTCCAGTTCCCAGAATCCCAGGCTATTGGCCGACATGGCTGAGGCTTCTGGGAGATGGAGTCCAAAAGCTCTTAAAGGGGCCACAGTTTGGGGTACTATATATCAGTGGTCCCTCCCCCCCAAACTGTGCTCTTTAAGGGATTTCGGACTCCAGCTCCCAGAATCACAGGCCGTTGGCCGACATGGCTGAGGCTTCTGGGAGATGGAGTCCAAAAAAATCTCTCAAAGGGCACAGTTTGGGGACCACTGCGGCTCTCTATACTCAGTGGTTCCTCCCCAAGGGGTTTTGGACTTCAGCTCTCAGAAGGCCAGATCATTGGCCGACATAGCTGAAGCTCCTGGGAGATGAAGTCCAAAAGTGGAGTTAGGTTCGCCCTGGTTGGCTTAGATTTGTGGTCCCCAAACTGTGCTTTTTAAGGGGTTTTGGACTTCAGGTCCCAGAATCCCAGTCTGTTGGCCAACATGGCTGAGGCTTCTGGGAGATGGAGTCCAAAATCTCATAAAAGGCACAGCTTGGGAAGCACTGGCTTAGATTGCTTTGAGGTTTGGGAGCCCCCCCCCCCCCCAAATCCTTCTTTGGTTGTTTGGGAAAGGAAGGGAAAGGACAGAGTTAAGTTTAGAGAGTCACAGTGGTTTCAGTGTTGGACTGCGACTCCCTGGAGGACAGGGATTAGGTCCCGTCACACTCTCTCAGCCTCCTCGAGGAAAAAGGCCGTGGTAAACCTCCTCTCTGAACAAGCCTTGCCAAGAAAACCCCATGATAGGTTCGCCTTAAGATTGCCATAAGTTTGAAACAAAGAGTCACACGCTCTCGGCCTCAGGGAATGGCCATGGCAGACCTTCTCTATGAACAAACCTTGCCAAGAAGACCCCAGAAGAGGTTCGCCTTAAGGTTGCCATAAGTTGGAAAGAAGGAGTCACGCTCTCTCAGCCTTAGAATGGCCATGGCAAACCCCCTCTGAAGAAACATGCCAAGAAAACCCCATGATAGGGTTGCCATAAGTCAGATAAGACTTGAAGGCACACAATAACAGACAAAGAGTTAGGTTTGCATCACTGTCATAAGAGTTGGATTCAGAGATGTAGAATCATAGAGTTGGAAGAGGCCTCAAGGGCCATCCAGTCCAGCCCCGTTCTGCCATGCACGAACTCACAATCAAAGCACCCCGACAGATGGCCCTCCAGCCTCTGTTTAAAAACCTCCAAAGAAGGAGACTCCACCAGTCTCCAAGGGAATGTGTTCCACTGCCGAACAGCCCTTACGGCCAGGAAGTTTCTCCTAAGCTTGAGTTGGAATCTCTCTTCCTGTAGCTTCCATCCATTGCTCCGGGTCCATTTCTCTGGAGCAACAAAAAACAAGCTTGCTCCCTCCTCAATGTAACACCCCTTCAAATACTTAAATAGGGTTGCCATATCACCTCTTAACCATCTCTTTTCCAGGCTAAAGATATCCAGCTCTCCTCATAAAGCATGGTTTCCAGACCTTTCACCATTGGAGGAAGGTTTACCTCTCCCCCACTTCAATGCTTTTTAATAGGTTTCTGGGTTTGAATCCATTGCTCTGGGTCCTGTTTTCTGGAGCAGCAGAAAGCAAGCTTGTTCCATCCTCACTATGACACTATATAGCCGTGTTAATTGGGATGCCAAGGGATCTTGCAGCACCTTTGTGACTCACTGGATGAGAGGAATTGGTAACGTGAGCTTTCATAGACTTCATAATAATTCATACATCCTCCGCCTAATCTAAGTGGGTCGCCTTCCATCTCACAGGTGAAGATGAGGAGTGTGTTGCTGAAGAAGGAAGGAAGAGTGTGACAGTTAAGGGAAGGAAAGGGCTGATCCTGGGAACCAGAGTTAGGTGGGCCTGGGTTGGTTTAGATTGTGTAGGATCGTTGAGAGGGTTAGGAGTTCCCAAATGCCCGAGGGACATACGCACACATATCCCACTGTGGATGCCACCATCCTGCTGCCAAATGGATGATGGGAGTCGCTCTTGTGTCACTCAGGAATGGAAGGTGGATAGCAGAGTTTAAGTTGGTATCACTGAATAAGAATTCAGAGACGGAGCCATGTTTATCTGGAAAAAAACAGGATGCCAAGGGATTTTGTTGCCCAGTGGTTCCCAAACTCTGGTCCTCCAGATGTTTTAGACTTCAGTTCTCAGCATCCCTGGCCGTTGGCTGAGGCTACTGGTAGTTGAAGTCCAAATATCCCAAGACTCAGAGTTTGAGAACCACTGTAAAGCTGCTTGGAGACTCACTAGAAGTGAGAAGTTGGTAGCTTGAGCTTTGAGCAGTGTTAGTTTGGAAAAATCTGGATGCCTAGGTATCTTGTAGCCCGTTGGAGACTAACTAACCGAAAGAAAGAAATTGGCAGCATGATCTTTGAGCAGTGTTAATCTTGAAAAATTACTCTGACAAGGGGTTTTGCAGCATCTTTGAGATTCACTGGAAGAGAAAAGTTGGTAGCAGGAGCCTTGAGAAGTGTTAGTTTGGAAAAATCAGGATGCAGAGAGATTTTGAAACACCTTTTAGACTCACTGGAATAGAGGAAATGGTAGAAGGAGCTTTTCTACACTTCATACTTCCTCCTCCTAACCCCTGTGATTCCCATCCGCATCAGGGGCAAAGATGAGGAGTGTGCAGCTGAACAAGGGAAGAAAAGCATGAAATCTTAGGGGAGAGACTGATCCTGCAAACCAGAGTTAGGTATGCATGGATTTGTTTGTTTAGATGAGTCTCATAACATAGGATCATTGTGAGGGTTGGACTCCCCCATCTAACAGGGTTAAGTTTGGAGGGCAGAGTTAAGTTTGGAGAGTCACAGTGTGACATAGAGGTTTGAGTTTTGGACTACAATTCTGGAGATCATGGTTTGATTCCTGATTTGGTAATGGAAGTCCACTGGGTGACCTTGGGCAAGTCACACTCTTTCAGCCTCCTCAGGGGAAGTCCATGGCAGACCTCCTCTGAACCAATCTTGCCAAGAAAAACCCATGATAAGGTTGCCCATAAGTCGGAAATGATGTGAAGTCACACAACAACGAAGAGTTAAGTTGCTGTTACTGTCATAAGAGTAGGATTCAGAGATATAGCTGTGTTAGTCTGAAAAATCAGCATCTGAGACAAACTGGAAAAGAGGAGTTGGTATAGCATGAGCTTTCCTGAACTTCATACTGATTCGTACTTCCTTCTCCTAACCCTAGTGGGTCCTGTCCACTTCCAAGGCATAGATGAGGACTGCCTGGTCGAACAAGGGAAGAAGAATGTGACATGTAAGGAAAAATACTGATCCTGCAAACTTGAGTTAGGTGCACCTGGGTTTGTTTAGATGAGTCTCACAGCATAGGATCACTGTGAGGGTTGGAAGTACCCAGTACCCAAGGATGCCCGGTGGAAGGCTCCATCCTACTGCCGAAAGGATGGTGGGAGTTGCCCTTGTGACTTTCAGTAATGAAAGGGGAAGGGCAGAGTTTAATTGGTATCACTGCCATAAGAGTAGTATTCAAAGACATAGCCATGCTAGTCTGGAAAAAGGGAGTATGCTAGTATGCAAAAGGATCTTGTAGCACCTTGGAGACTCATGAAACGGAGGAGTTGGTAGCATGAGCTTTGGTAGATGTCATACTGATTCTCCTAGCCTTAACACAATGGTTCCTAAACTTTGATCCTTAGATGTTTTGGGCTTCAGCTCCCTGAATTCCTGACTGTTGGACAAGATGATTAGAGCTTCTGGGAGTTGAAGTCCAAAACAGCTGGTGGACCAAAGTTTGCGAATCACTGCCCTAGTGGGTCCCTTTCTTCAAGGGGGCGAAGATTAGGAGTGCCCAAGAACCCCCACTGGAAGCCTCTATCCTACTGCCAAATGGATGGTACAAGGAGTTGCTCTTGTGTCATTCAGGAATGCAAGGAGAAAGGCAAAGTTAAGTTTGTGTCACTGTCTGTCATAAGAGTAGAATTCAGAGATATAGCCATGTTAGTCTGGAAAAACCAGTGAAAGAGGAGTTGGTAGCATTAGTTTTCCTAGACTGACATCTAAACATGCCAAGACAGAGACATGCTGGAAATATGGAACAGCCATATGTAACACCCTATTGAAAAATCAGATAGTTGGAACCATATTTTGATTAAGTGATGTATTTGTTTTGATTTTTTAAAACCACATTATTAAAGTTTTATTGTTATGAAGATCCTTTGAAAACAGTGTCAGACTTGCCCAAGTACTTGTACAGCAAATGCTGTTCACTGCTACTGTTAATGAGTTATGGTTATTTCATAAGTTAAATGCAGGCAAGAAGTTATTTGTTTTGTAATACAGAAATCTAAACACCAAGCTCCCATCCTCTGCACACTTGCCTAAGTGTAAGGTTTAGGGAGTGAATAGGATTTACTTCTAAATGTAGTTCCAGAGAACACTTTTTTCTCATACTGTTTTCCTCCTATGCTCACTGGATTTTATAGAGGCATAATTCAATACCTGGAGTCCTCCCTTGTTTTTCCGCTAGTTCTTCTCTGTCTTTTCTTTATGTAGAAAGTTAAGTAAAGGAAATAAAGATAAGAATGTCTTCTAATTCCCAGCAAGAAGAGCCTTCAGTCACACAGTTAATTAAAGGAAACCCCAAGTAAATGTCATAGATTTTTAATGCAAGCACTGGATTTGTTTGAAGTGTACATACTGTTATTTGAACATACAGTCGTTGTTTTTCAGACCCATGTTACTAGTTTGGTTTTTAGGTATGGCTACATTCATACGTTTGTTAAAAAATATATTGTTGCACTTCACTGAGCAGTTTGCATTTAATGATTATAGCCAGAATTTTTGTGAGAGCCATGTTTGCTTGCAAGATGTCAACTGTAGAGGATGTAGCTGGGTTGAATTGATTGGGGTTCCTTATAAACAAGTATTCATAGAATCATAGAAAGTATGCCCATATAATTACCACTCTGTGTGTGTTCCATAGGTGGAAATGAGTTCTCAGCAGTTTCCTCGTACTGGAGCCCCTTCAACTAGTCTAGGACCTGCTCCTCCTCCAATCTCCACGAGTGGATCTACTGGATTGATAAACCCAACAACTACAGGTATGGCAACTACAGGGCTTGATCTTAATAAAGTCTGCATAAAGTATACACTCGTCCCTCCACATTTGCTGGGGTTAGGGGCACAAGACACCCTGTGAATGTGGAAAAACAATAACGCTTTGATTTTTACCTGAAATAACACTTCTGTAAGAATCTCTAGGTCCTCCAGTGCAACACTGTCTTTAATATCTGCCAGATATTGACCATAGAATTGTACAGGGGGAGCTACAAATGCCTATTGGAGTGTTCTCTCTAGAAATCTCTAGATCCTTCAATGCAACCTTTGGTTAAAATTAACAATAGAGTTGCGCTGGAGGACCTAGATATTCCTAGAGAGAACATATTAATAAAATCCGTGAATAATCAAAGCTGCAAAAGTCAAACCACAAATGTGGAAGGACGAGTGTAGTTATCTGGAAGTAAATTCCATTGAAATCTGAGAGAACATTTGTATATTTTCATCAGTTCTAGATTTTCCTTTCCTTTTTCCCTTTTCAGTAGTAAGTGATGAACCTAGCCGAGAATTGGAAGTTACTCCCAGAGATCACGTGGTCCCTGGAGGCTCTCTGCAATCTCGTGAAGAGAAGCAGGAAACGGTAGTAGTTCGGCCATATCCACAGGTGCAAATGTTGACTCCTCACCATACTGTGCAGTCCGGTGTTCCTGTTACAGTGGCAGCTCCTCCAGCTCATCTGACTCCAGCAGTGCCACTTTCTTTTCCTGAAGGACTTATGAAGGTAATGGAGGGTCAAGCTCATACTGTAGATCCTGTCTAAAGTTGAAATTCACTTGGGCCTGACTTTAGTTTGCAACTTTCTCTTCATTTTAGCATTTAATCAGGTATTTTTACATGCCTTTGAGTCCTCGGGAAAGATAAGATTAGAAACATTTATCTGACATTTTTATTTGGTGACATATTTGCAAATCCAGTGAAACAGTTTTGAGTGGACAAACTGTCTTGGAAGGTACTGTAATTTTGAACCAGTGACTTCAGTTCCTGCTTGTCCTGTTTAAATGGCTGCTTTTCAGCTTGTGTTCTTTGATCCATGTGGATGGGATTCTCTTGAAATATGATGCTTACCATCTGTGTTCAAGACCTTTGTCCATTATGGCTTATAAAAGCTACCAAACAGGATGGCAAATGTTGTGCTTGATCAAGTTATAATACTGTACCATTAGGCTTCCAAGTGGCATCAAGGCCACTTTGTAAAAACCTGCCACCAGATCCAACAGGGTTAGATAATTATTGGTCAGTCTCAGTCTCAAATACTGGAAATGTTAGCATATTTTAGATCTTGGTTTTCCTAAATGAACTTATTTTTCTAAACCCATTTCAGTCTGGCTTTCAACCTGATCATGGGACTAAAAATATCTTGGTCACCTTAGTAGAAAGGGGGCTGTAGCATCTTGTCATAGGCATTATGACTGCTGCTTTGGGGTGGTTCCTCTCCTTCCTGAAGTGACATTTCCTCCTAAGATAATTTGAGAGGACTTTTAATCCTGTCCCCTATACATCTGGAGCTTTAGTGTACATTGTTATGTCTACATTGATAATAGTTGCTTTTCTTTAGAGAAGGGGCTGCCTTTGAAGTCTGGAACATAATACTACAGCCAGGTTTCTCATGGAAGCTGGATATAGGGCTTAGGTTTTTTTCCCCCTTCATTTGTACCAATTGCTTAAAGTGCATGCTCATTTCAATATACAATGCAGAGTTGATCATATAGAATCATTGTCTTGCCTCATGTTAGCTGCAGGACATTTTTCCACCACATAATTTTGCTTCAAATCTGATTTTTTTTATTTGAGGCCCTCCTGACTGTCCACCCAGGTATTCATAAGGTGACAACACATGAAGAACCATTTTCCTGAGTGGTGCTCTGTCTCAAGAATTTCCTTTGCCAAGGCATTTGTATGGTATCTTCACTGCTTGCAATTGGGAGGACAGGGGGTAAAATCCTTTTTTTAAAATGTCAAGCTTTCAAGAATTACACCTTGGTGTGAGTTTTACTCTTTGGTGTTATTTATTAAATTATTTCTAGTGATGCTGCTCTGGTCTTTTTAGGGAGGAAGAGCAGCATATAAATAATTTTAATTAAATCAACCAGTATTGATTCTTCTCACTAAAAATTTCCCTGAGTTCTGATATCAAGAACTTGCTATATGCTACTTTCAAGAGCACCCCACTTCCTTGGCATCAGGAAAGATTTTGTAAGTGTCCTGCTGCAAACTCAAAAAGTGCTTCATAATTAGTTTTCTAATTAGACTTGAATATACAGTATGTGTACATTGGGCATGGTCAGAAGAGTGGGTGAGGAATCCCTGTGAGGTACCGTAAGGCCCTTTTCAGATCCTTTTCAGATTCAGTGGAATTGAAATCACCTTCCAGGGGATGGTTCCTGGGAATAAGTCCCATGAACACAGCAGACCTTACATTTGGATAGGCATGAATAAGATTGTATTGTAAAGCTGTGAAAAGCAAAAGTTAAAGCATTTCTACTCTTCCATCACCCTACCCTGCTCTGAAACTGGCAATGAATCCATAGTCATTAAGAATCTAGCCCCATGTAGCATGTCATGGAGCTGCAGTTTTGGTAAACTGACTGTAGCTATTTTACAGCAAGTAGTGTAGAACTGCATAATTAATCTTTTTAAAAATCTTAGACTCATTTTTAATTTAGGGAGAGACTCATGTGTCAAAGTTAATGCTTGTGACACAAAATGAAAGATTTCAAGGAAGTTGATGGGTTATTTCTGTACATTTATTCTTTCCCTTAGTCATCCAGTATTAAAGCTTTTATCCTGGTTACTCTATGTGGTTAAGGCTAAATTCCTCTTCTGAATATCTATATTCACAAAGAAAGGCAAAATAGTTTAATTTTCTTACTAGTACTTACTAGTGATTTTCTGTACAGAATTTAAAATCCATCCTCCAAGGTAAAAGAATTGTTGTATTTTTGGTATTAAATCTGTTTATTCATTTGCCACAAATTACAGAGAGCAAGCTATTATGTCTTTATGTTCTTCTCAGCCTCCTCTGAAGCCTACAATACCCAGCCGTCCTATTGCACCAGCTCCACCCTCCACTCTTTCTGGTCCCACCAAAGTCCCTGGACAGGTTACTGTAACAATGGAGAGCAGCATCCCACAAGCCTCAGCTATCCCTGTAGCAACCATTAGTGGGCAACAGGTGAGCATTTTCTACAGCTAAAGTAAAATGTTGATTGGTTAAGGCCATGAAAAAAAAAGAGAAAGCGCTATAAGCTATTACCTCTTTGTGTCTCCTACAGTAGTAATGCAAAACGAAGTTGTATGCAAGTCTGTCTTTAATGGTTTTAGTTGGAATTTGTGGATGTGTATGACAAGACTTCATGAAGCCTTTCTTGTTACACAGGGACATCCCAGCAATGTGCACCATATCATGACGACCAATGTTCAGATGTCAATCATTCGAAGTAGTGCTCCTGGGCCACCGTTACACATTGGCGCGTCTCATTTGCCTCGAGGTACTGTATGTAGTAATATTTCTTTGAGAGCAATAATTACGTGCCAATCCGAACAAATTTGGGACTAGGATAAATAAAGATGCTATTCCATGCACTGAATTATCTAGAGAAGACTGGACTGGAACATGAAATGACTCCTTGAATTTCTAGCTGTCTTGTTCTGGGAAAGACATTTAAGATCTACATAGGTACAGAATGGAATACAGTATGTTACACCCATGTATTTTCAGATATGTTGTGAATTATGTACTTTCTCCAGTTGCTTAACTCATAGATGGGGGTGGAAAACCATGGTAAGGAAGAAGGGTAATTTTCACTCCAGCAGTTGGCTGCAGAAGCCAAAATCTGAAGTTGCTTCAAACCAAGTTGTTGTTTTTTGTTTGTTTGCTTGTTTTGTTTTGTTTTTTGGTAGGGGTAAGCTAGGGAATAAGGGCAAACCGTCAATACAGGAGCTAGATTTTGGTCATTTTGTTAACTTGGGAAGTACATAAAGCTTCCTGACTGCACTTTTCTTACCACTGTTCTAAATAAATCCCCTGGGCTTAACTGCAGTATCAGTACCAATGTCAGCTTCCTCTAAGACTGGCTAGATTTTCTTAACTAGGTTCAATAACTGGTTTCAGTAGATTAAATCTCAGTGTGGCTAGTGTCAGTGCCATTGTAATGTTACATTTAAATTAAAGTTAACAGTTGTTGAAGTGATAAAACTGTGAATAGGGAGCACATAGTTCCACAGCTTCTTAATTGTTTAACCGTGGTAAAGTAACTGTTTAGATGTTTTTCTCTTCAGGTGCAGCAGCAGCTGCTGTGATGTCCAGTTCTAAAGTAACAACAGTGCTGAGGCCAGCTTCACAGTTGCCAAATGCAGCAACAGCTCAACCAGCAGTTCAGCACATCATTCATCAGCCCATCCAGGCAGGTGACATTCATGGCATCTGAAGATAAAGTGTTGCTGTTGAGAGATTCTTGTGGCCTTTTCAGTGGGAAATCACTGAAAAAAGCCAGTTTATTATTGCATGGTTACCATATATAAGTAAAAAAATTTAAGTCCAAAAATGGGCTCCAAAATCCTAGGTAGACGTATATATGGGTAAAGATGGTAGTACTTCTCCATGAGCCTTGGGAAAGCTGTGGAGAAAGGAGGGAGATGAGGGAAATCAATGGTCTATATCTTCCTTTTTGCAAGCCATCAGCCTTGGCGAAAGTTGTGGGGAAAGGAGGGAAATCACAGGTCTCTGTCCCCGATTTTTGCAAGCCATCAGCCTTGGAGAAGGCTGTGGGGAAGGGAGGAAAATCAGGTTTGTGTCCACATTTTGCATGCCTAGACTGTGAGCCTTGGGAGAGGTCCAGAGAGGGAGGAGGAGGGAGCGAAGTGGTGCTTCCTCCCCCTCCATTAAGATCATTTGTTACATGCCCCTGAGTTTGACCCTTGACTTATCCACGGGTCATATTAAAATGATTTTTCTCCCAAAACTGCCCTTGACTTATACATGAGATCGACTTATACACATGTATATACAGTAAATGATCTCGGAAATCTGGTATCAGGTTTTTATGGCTAATATTCTACTACAGTAAATTTAAGCACAAAGTACAGATGAACTCTTCTTGTCAAAAGCTTCCCATTTACTTAAAAACCTCAAGACTGCCCTTGATGGATGGCTTTCTGTTTTATTTTTATGTTTGAAAGATCCTGTTAATCTATACGCAGAGAAAAATCTCCTAGAAGAAAAAATTAGGCCTAGAAATCGTAGTTATGTTACACTCAGTGAATTCCCTTTTTAAAAAGTGAGAATCATAGTTTTGTTGATTTGTCTGTTAACATTCAGACAGGTTTTTTTTAAAGAGTCATTTTAAAGCTTCAGTAATGTTACTGTTTATTCCCTGCCTATACAGTCCCGGCCTGCTGTGACAACTTCAAGTACTATCCCTCCTGCTGTAGTAGCTACAGTCTCAGCAACAAGAGCCCAGTCACCTGTTATTACTACAACAACAACACATGCCACAGAATCTACTCTCAGGTAGCAACCATTGATTGTGACACTGAGTAACTTAAATATTCTTTATGCCTATTAAAAATATACACTTATATATAATTGCTTGAAAGTAAGTCCCATTTTGTTCAGTGAGGTAAATTCTTTTATGAATGTCAAATTGTGGCATTAATTAAAAGGTATTTGTGGGCAATTCATCTGAGAACTACTTTGTATAAGATGGCCACTACAGGGAGGCCTTTTAAGACCTCCTTTCCAAAAGCAGCTGCTCCATGTGGTGAGCCACTCTATGTGAACCATCTTGCCCTGCCAGTCATTAAAGCATCTTTCCTTCCATGTTGCGATCATATAATGTCAGATGGTCATAAGAAACAATTTATGGGAGAAATTCTGCACTTAATTCTTGTTACATTCCTGTAACACACAACTAGGCCATACTACAATAAGTTGTGGTGTTTCTCTTGTGTCAGAGATTCACTGACTTTTAAGCACCTAACAGCAAAATTATATTTGGTTTTCTTCTCAGCCGGCCAACTTTGTCAATTCAGCAGCACCCTCCTTCTGCACCTATCAGTATTCAGCGTCCTGCACAACCACGGGATACTGCAACCAGAATTACCCTGCCTTCTCATCCAGCCATAGGAGCACAAAAACAGCAGCTTCACACTATGGCCCAGGTGAATCATTGCAAACATTTTTTCCATGAAGTTTTCTGACTTACTACCATGTACTTCTATAGTCTATGTACACATCAACTAGGGTCTCACAGTAGGCTAGAACCTTAGTGATTAGGTTCATTTCAGCAAGACATTGAAACCTGCTAGCATGAAATATACCAGCAACAGTTTCTTGACATACAACTTTTTTCCTACAGAAAACCATTTTTAGTACTGGTACACCAGTGGCAGCAGCAACAGTAGCACCTATTTTAGCAACTAATAGCATTCCTTCAGCAACTACAGCTGGTGAGTATTTACAGTTTAGAACTTTTAAAAATATATATGTAAAAATTAAGAACAGGGTTGAAATATCTTGATTAAAAAAGAATATCTTCATTACAAATATATCTTGAATAAAAAAGAAACATTTGTCTCTCAGTTGTTGACCACTACAATAAAGTGCACATATTTTAAAAGTACCGTATGTTGTTATTTCAGAGAGTACCCCTATATGGAAAACTGAAATACATCAGTTACCACACAAAAGAGAAAGCTTGAGCTTGTTTTGGGACTATTAAGTTTCTGAGAGAAGAGGAAGATGGCTTTTTTGCCTGGGAATTTTATCTATTTGTGTTCTACCTTTTCTTCATTTTTAAAAACACAGATATTGAAGAAGATTAAACTACATAATATCCTTTTTTCCTTTCAGGTTCTGTATCTCACACTCAAGCGCCTACAAGTACAATTGTCACCGTTACTATGCCCTCACATTCATCCCATGCAACTGCTGTGACCACCTCAAACATCCCTGTTGGTGAGAGAGTACTGACTGATCCTGAGCTATGCATTCATTTTATCTTAACATTTCATCTTTTATTTTTGAGGGTTGGGGCAAGATGGATTGCATATATCACATTTTCAATCCATTCAAAAATCCTTAAGTTTCCAAATATGAATTTCTCAAAACTGTGGTTTTGTAAAAGAAAATAATACAGAGGGATTTGGCTTCCTGACTTGCTCTTGGTTACTGGTATCATTTGCTTAGCTTGCACTGAAATAATTATGATGTCCTTTCTCATTGTGCAGCAAAAGTGGTCCCTCAGCAAATTACACACACTTCTCCTCGCATCCAGTCTGACTACACTGCGGAGAGGAGTAATCTCATTCCTATATCTGGTCACCGTGCATCTCCAAATCCAGTTGCAATGGAAGCTAGAAATGATAACAGGTAACTGTTTATATCCCACAAGCTAGGCTCTGATTTAAGTACAAGTTCTTGCATATTCATGTTGTGAAACACTTGTAGATTTTGGGAATGTTGAACCTATCTGCTCATAAATCTGTTTTGGTGGCCAAGACACAGTCATTGATTCCTGTCCTTTCAATAATGGACAGAGAGTACATTGAATTCTGCAGTTAAATTCAGAAGTTTCAGCCCAGGGAAATTACTGAAGAGTGGAATGTGCTATCTGTCAACTCATTTTGTATTCAAAGATTTATTGTGAAGGAATTGCAGAGAGCAAGGAAAGATGATATATTGCTATGCGGTGTATAAGTATGAAATAAGAGAAAGATGATATTGCTATGCATTTGATAAGTATGCCCATGTCACTGAGAAGGTTGTCAGTGTGGACGTTTCAATTCAGAACCAATTATCAATCATGCTAGCGTGCTGTGACTTTTTTTTTTTAAATGCTGTCCTAACACAATAGCTGTGGTTGCATAAAACAATAATCCGTAGGAGCCCTAGGGTTGTAGGTAGCATGTTAATGTGCTCCACTTAGTCTCTCACACTTGCGGTAGGAGTGTCTGAACAAACTAGAGAACTTTGTTTGTGTCATCTGAAAACGGGCGCTTTCCTTTCTGTGATTTGTTTTCCAAGAAGAAAACACATCAAGGACTCTTTCTTTTGTTTGCTGGTAAAGAAGCACCATGAAGCTGACACAATAAAGTCTCTGTATTTGGGTGGCACAACAAAGCTCCATGGTTTGTTTAGCTGCTTCCTCTAGAAGCAGGACAAATTGAGTAGTAGACACTAGCACACTGTACTTATTCAGTAAGGTCGTATTCCTGATGATCACTGAACTCTCCCACTATATAGTACAGTTGGCCCTCTGTATCCACGAATTCAAGCATTCATGGCTTGAAAATATTTAAAATATGTATCGATTCCAATAGGCAAACCTTGATTTTGCCATTTTATATAAGGGATGCTATTTCACTGCTCCTGGAACCAAACCTCAGCGGATACCAAGGGCCCACTGTACTATATAGCAACTTGTACGCAAACCTTAAAATATTCTCTTCTCTTTCTTGAAATATTCTCTTCCTTGAAATATTCTCTTCTCCCCATCTGTTTTCTCTTGACTTCATTATATATGTTGAGTCTCCCTTATCTGGAATTTTAAAATCTAAAATATTTCAGGATCCAAAATTGTCCTCATGAGTGGCTGTGACAGTGACACCTTTATTTTCTGATGGTTTAATGTATACAAATGTTATATATAAAATTACCTTCGGGCTGCATATATAAAATGTATATGATGCACAAATTAAATCTATGTTTAGACTTGGGTTCCATCTCCAAGATATCTTTCTATATATATATACAAATATTCAAACATCTGAAAAACGCCAGAATTCAAAACACTTCTGATCCAAAGTGTTTCGTATAAGGGAGATTCAACCAGTACTACGCTGTTGTGTTGGAAGGTATAAGGAGTTGTTTGTGTATTAAGAACATTTTCAAATCATCTTCTAAGGTAAGAAAAACTGATGAACAAAAAAAGCTAGTGAGCCAAAAAAGTAGTTTGCATTAGTGTAAAGTTCAGTAGTCAGTACTATAGTACATTAAGTGCCTATAACAATAAAACTGTTTCTAACAATTATTTTTACCTCTGTAGACAGTCAGTACCTGTTCAATTCCAATACTTCTTACCAACATATCCGCCTTCTTACCCTTTGGCTGCCCACACTTACACACCTATAACCAGCTCTGTGTCTACTATCCGCCAATATCCTGGTAAGAAAACACTAAATTTACTGATTTACAGGCTACCAATCTGCTTCCGGGCGCAATACAAAGTGTTGGTTATTACCTTTAAAGCCCTATATGGCTCGGGCCCAGGTTACTTGAGAGAACGCTTCTCCCTACATAATCCACCCCGCACCCTAAGAACTACTGACAAAAAGTTGTTAAATCATCAACATACGAGACTAACATCTACGTCTCGCCTTACCTTCTCAGCAGTGGCTCCACAGTTGTGGAACAACCTGCCGGAATAGATCCGTCTGATACCTACATTAGAGGCGTTTAAAAAAGTGCTGAAGACGGATCTCTTCTGGCGAGCATATCCACCTGATCTTATCTAACTCTCCCTGTATGAACTACCCCTGAAGTTTTAGGTCCCATGATGTAAAACATTTTTAATGTGATATTGTTTTAATCATGATTTTATTGTACTGTATTTTATCATGTTGTAAGCCTCGATCAGTAGGGAGAGGCGGGAGATATAAATAAATTTTATTATTATTTATTATTTAGAGCAGCAGCATAAACGAGGCTTACACGTTAATAGTTTGTCTTTTTTTTTATGGAAAAATGTGGATTTGTACTGTTGTGGGAAATTACAAGCAAAAATCAAAGACAAATACTGCAATGACAGATTTTTTAAAGACCTTGCTGCCAAACTTTTTCTACTTCAGTATATTTACTGATGATATGAAACCCAAATGCTGTCAATTCGGGAAACAAATGTCTTTCATTTGCATTATTTATTTATTTGGAATTGGAGAATGTGTAGTCCAAGTTTCTGTGCATTTTAAGTGTAGTGTAAATATATGCTAATTCGTAACACTGAGTTCATCTATTTTGCAACAGTCAATTGGTTTCCCACCCACAAGGTTAAAAGGGAGAGTGGGAACTGTGTATGTGCTTGTGGAATGATTTGCCGCTCTACATTATTCAATCTCTAAGGAATAACAGCCATTGAGCCACTATTTTTACATTGGTGTAGTGCCCTGAAAGGAAACATACTCTCTCTTAGTTACTGCGCGTCAGTTCATTGAAATTCAAAAATGTGTTATTCATTTGAAAAATACGTTTAGGTGGATTATTTCTATAATCCATAGCTTTGTAATGGGCCAGTATTTTTATTTGCACATTGCAAAAGAGAATACTGAAGCAGTGAGATTCGATTCATTCACATGTGCTTGCTCACTCCCTTTTCTTCTTTCATGCCTTACTTTGATATGCTGCTTTGTTAGAAATGGCTTTACTGTTTCATTTCAACTAGCAAATTGTGGTTAGGGTAAGAACTTTACACTAAGACTCTACTGATTTTGTATTACAAATGAATAGGCCCAGAGTGGCTTGCCTAAGGCAACCTGGTGAATACAAGGCTAAAGTACAGTTTAAATTAATTCCTATTGTAATTTTTACTCTGCTACATTAGCACTAATCTATTCTATGGTGCTTCATCTAATTGAAAAAAGCTATGAAAACTGGGCTCAGCCTGTGGGTTGACTTTTTCTTTGAGTTTATTGTCTTGAAACTTAGTATTTCTTTTGAGGAGCATAATGCCAATAATACCCACATAATACAGCTTTAAAAATATGAAGCTGCCTTAGTTGCTGCAGATATCCAAAATTTTAAGAACTACCTTGTGACTCTTATTTAAAAGCTTGGTATTTTCAGCAGGACCACAGATGTGTAAATAAAGTATTGAGTTTTAAATATTGCTTGGCAGCACAGCATAACAAATTGTCTTCTTTTGTGTAGAACTAATTAAATATGTTGCTCTAGTTTCAGCTCAGGCTCCCAATTCTGCTATAGCAGCTCAGACCGGAGTAGGGGTAGCCTCCACAGTCCATCTGAATCCTATGCAGCTCATGACAGTGGATGCATCTCATGCCCGCCATATACAGGGCATCCAGTCTGCACCAATTGGTGCTCAGGGTATACAGCCAGCACCTATCAGTGCACAAGGAATACAATCAGCACCAATTGGAACCCAAGGGCTACATCCAGCTGCACCAATTGGCACACAGGGTCTTCAGACTGCACCACTGAGTACACAGCAGGCACAAACTGAAAACAAAGCATCAGGTATTCATTTATTTTACTTAAAATATTTATCTAGCAACCAGTAATTAAGGTTTGTTGTTTTGTTAATAAAAATATTTGTATCTTAACCAATATCTGAAGATCTCAGGGCAGCTTCACAACATTGAAAGACTTACCCTAAAGAACAAGGCCCTCCCTCCATGCCATCTACTATTGTCCGGCCTCGGAGGGAATGTAAAGGCAGGCCCTACGCCATCAGGCCTAGCCAGACAAAGAAGTCCATTTGCCATGGTCCAGTCCTCAGAGGGAGAGAAGATCCACTGGACTTGACCCCTTTCCCCACTACCTTTCCCTTCTCCTTCTGCGTCATGTCTTTTTAGATTGTAAGCCTGAGGGTAGGGAACCGTCTATTTTAATTGATTGTATGTACAGCACTGTGTATATTTACAGCGCTATATAAATAAAGCTTAATAATAATAATAAGCTTACAATAAAATAAATTTAAAACATAAAATAATAAGAATTTAAAAGATTAAAATGTATTATATAGATTACCATCTAAAAACAAATTGAAAACTGGTTTAAACAATTTTAAATAATGGTACCATAGGACATGCACAGCCTTGATGAAATCAGTTGTGCTCAAAAGCTATTTAAAAAGCCAGGTTTTGATTTGGTGCCAAAATGATCCCAATTTTGGTGCCAGTTGGGCCTCAAAGGGGAGGAAATTCCACTGCAGAGATGGCCATCTCCCATGTCATCCTCTGGTGTATTTCACCCAGCATCTTAATTCTGGGCTGGCAAATAGAGAAAGAAGTGCTCCCCCAAGTATCAAATCTTTGTCTTTTGCTTAAAAGGCAACAGTGTTGGAACAAAGTGAGCTTCTGTATGAAAAGCATTCTCGCACCAGGACAACTGAAAAGGCTTCCTCTTGAGCAGATATCCACCACATCTCATTTGATAGAGGCATATGGAAAAGGAGTAGCCAACAACGTTCACGTTGGAGGAGAAAGAATCATAAACTGTCTCATTTGCCTAATTAATTGCATAATTGTAACTGCAGTAGTGTATACACTTACCTGGACAAAATGTATGTTTAGCCTGTTGGGATTCTTAATGAAACATGGACAGTATCAGGCTTTGGTCTTGCTGTTTCAGTGTCCAAGTCAAACACAGTAATGTGTGCACACAGGTTTTTAGCCAAAACATGAATGGCAAAATTTACAAAACATCCTAAAGCAGTATCTCTTAACTTGGAAATGGACAACTGTGCCCCTCTGTTTGTTTTTGGCCTACAACTTTCATTAGTCTTAGTCAGCACAGATGATGTCAAAAAATATTGACCTGTAGCAAAACTACTAGAAGGACACAATTGTCTACCATTCTGTTTAGCAAAAGTTGTCTGCTCTCTCATCTTCCATAAAAAGCATCTGTGATGAACTTAATGGATTATTCAAAAGCAAGTGCTAATTAGAGCTGCTATAAAATAGTGGCTTTTTAAATGAAACACCCATTGAACACCATCAGATGTACTTCTGAGTAAAGATGCATAGAACTGAGCTGCAGCTTGTAAGAAACAAAGGAGTTGGTGGAAGAAGCACAGAATGAAAAGCAATATACAGACAAGAATTTATTTTTAATGTTAACAGCTTTGGGTTTATCTTCCATTCCTTCTGCTAATTTTGTTTGTTTGTTCCCCTCACTAGTGGTCTTGGCAGATGGAGCCACTATAATGGCCAATCCAATTGGCAACACATTCAACACTGCCGCAGCTTCAACTACAGTGGTACAAACCCATAGCCAGAGTTCTAGTTCTAGCACACCAGCCCAAGGTTCATCCCCTCGCCCAAGCATTCTCCGGAAGAAGCCCACTACAGATGGGTGAGTGAAATTCCTGTTGCAATAGTATTTATAACTTGTGCACCATTGTACAACAAACAGCTTCATACTGCTTATTACCCATATTGGATGTCACTGACCTATGAAGGAAATCATGAAGTAATAGTTCACCTTCTGTTTCTTTAATTTGGCTGCCTAATTTTAAAAAAATAACCAGAAAAAAAGTCAGCACCCATCTCAATTGCAGTATTCCAACAGGCCCATAGCTAGGCCTTTAGGGGCCCTGGGGCAGAAAATACATTCAGGCCCCTAATGTCTTGAGTCCTACCACGGGTGCCATCTTGGCACATCGCCATTTACACGGGGCACAAGTCGATGATGTGGTTCATGTACTGTGTCCAAATGCCACAGCACACAAGGGATGTCACAGCGCCATTCCAGGGCGCTTATGGTGCCTCTGTTGTCACGGACAAAGGAGTCAAGTTTCGTGGTTCCTTTGGGGCCCCTTTGGCTGGGGGCCTCAGGGCAATGCCCCAGTTACCCCAGCCTACAGAGCAATAAGAAATTACTGACAAAACTTTGCCTTTTTACAAAATTATGTTACAAATTTAAATATACGTTTCAACAGCCCTCAGGAGGTTGTTTGTATCATTAATGTTACAATACAACCAATTTCTATTGCAAATTGTTGAGTCCTTCACATATGCAGTGGACATGAGTGAGATGTGTAAAAAAATCTTTGTAGTCCAGACATCATACAGATATGAAAACTGAAAATCTAGATATATTCAACTGTTTTGTTGTTCTTCTTCAGTCCTTATTTATAACTAAATTCTCTCAATTAGCTCAGTATAATACCATATCTCCTTAAACTGTGTATGCCAGTGGACAAAATTATTACTTGAACAAATCACTTACCAACATTTTTTGATGCAAACATCATTTACCTTCTTTATCAATATTATTTGTTCTTCAAACAAAATCTCTTTGTTAAAATTCCTCATTGAATATGATTAAACCAAAAGAATGTTTATACAAATAAACAATTTACCGCAACATACAAATCAACAGGTATTTTACATTTATCACAGATGTATATTTTCTTAGTTCCAATCTGTACTTTCTGACTCCTATGATGGCCTTTTGTATGCCGCTTTAGCTCTAATGAGGCAGTTAGGCACAGGAGCAATGTTGATTAACCTCAGTTAACATGACATGGCAATTAATTAACTAAATACAACATTCTAAGAACAGCTTTTCATTTAAATCTTTAGGTATTAGTCTGTCTAGGCACCAAAATGCTTCCTTTTGTAAAAGTATGGTGTTTGTCCTGATGTGTTTTTAATTGTAGTACCTCCAAAACACAAAATTTGAAAGCACTGGCTCCTTGATTGTGAGTATAATAATGGTCATATTAAGATGTGTTCCTACATTTTTTTCTAATTCTCTTCATTTGCTCCAAAATACGTACTGTCAGAGGACAACTGGTCTTGCCTATATAATATTTTCGCATGGAGAAATAATGATATAAACAACACCTGATGTTTGACAAGTAGGAAAAACTCTCAGTTTGTATCTTCTCTGTGTGCTGAGGTGAATACATTGCTTAATGTTTAACCTACATTTACAAACTGAACACCGACCACACTGAAAATGACCAGACAGTGCTGGAGATATCCTGGATTTTAAACAAATACTTATATGTACCAACTAATCTTTCAGATTGGAAGTTCTACTGTAGCTTATTAATGGAGGCTGTCTGCAACCCTCATTGTGCTTCAAAATATTCCAGTGTTTGAAAATAATATGTTTCATGTGACTGATTAAGGGACCAAAAGTAGTACTACTACTAATCCTGTCTTCAGGTTTATTATTTTTGGGTGTCAAGAGAGAGACCATGTCTTGCTCTTTTTAAAGAAAGATAATTTCTTTGATATTCCTCTTTGATAATTTTAAAAAAATACCTTAAAGCTTTCTCTAAAAACTGTTATTGTTCAACTTTACCCTGTTTACAGACATCAGAAAACTAAAAGCAGGAGAATTGAATAGCTAAAATACCTGAAGTTTAATAGTTTAGGGCTGGATTCTGATTTGCTTATACTTAGAGTAGACTCATTAGAATCTGTGGCACTTCTAAGTCATGCCTAACTTTAGTCCCATTGCTTTGAATGGTACTAAATCTGAATCTAATAACATTTTTAAGGAACAGGGGTCAGTTTTGTTTACACATGGAAATACTAATTCCGTTATATTTAGCTTTGCATGCTTTTAACATGTGTCATGTTTTTGTTTGTTTTTCTTTTTCAGGTTGGCAATTAGGAAAAACCTCATTCCTCCTCAGCCACCTGAGGTGGCTGGCACCAGAGTAGAAAGCTCTATGAGGAGTGCCTCTGGATCACCAAGACCGGCTGGGTAAGATCTCAGTGATACTGGTGAAAAAGGAAATGACATCCTGTAAAAATGTATGGCATGCAAGTACTTGGGGAGGAGGAAATTAACAAGAATGAGAACAAAGTTGTGAAAGCTTAGCAATCAAGAATGCATCTTACACATTTTAGTGAACATTTATTTGCTGAGCTTCCATACTTCCTAGCAATAGCAATTACTGTATATATTCATGTATAAGTCTAGAAATTTAGCTCAAAAAATTGACCCCAAAAACCTGAGTCAACTTATCCACAGAGTCAATGTAAGTACTGTATCTTAACTGTTATTTAACAGAAGGAACCATCCCCTGATGAAAAGCAAGAGTATAATCTGTCCTGGAAGCACTGACTCTCTTTACTTTCTCATCAATCCAGTTTTAAGAATAAGCACAAAGAGTTAATGTCTGATGGACTTTTGGAAGTTATTTGACATTGTTTTGTTTCACTTCATTCTTTAGATCCTTTCCTATATGCCCCTAAATTTTACCCTCGACTTATCCACGGGTCATAGCAAAATCCATAATTTTGGCCCCAAAACTTGCCCTCGACTTATACATGAGGTTGACTTATAGTCGAGTATATACAGTATACATGCAATGATTCATAAAAGATTGAAGGCTTTTGAGAGCTTCTGGCCTTCATCCACTGTAAAAAGACAGCTACTGTAAATACAACTATTACATATTTCTTTAAGGGAACCCTGGTGGCACAGTGGGAGAAAGCTGGTACTGCAGCCACAAGGATGTGCATTTGATCCTGCAGGGGTCCAAAGTCCACTGAGCCTTTCATCCTTTTGTAGGCTGGTAAAATGAGTACCCAGCTTGTTGGGGGAAATTGGCTTACAGATTGTAAATCACTTAGGGAGTGTTAGTTCACTGATGAGTGGTATAGAAATGTACTTGCTATTGCTAGGGATTATGGAAGCTCAGCAAATAAATATTCACTGAAATGTATAAGGTGCATTCTTTATTGCTGAAGTTCCACAATTTTGTCCTGGTTCTTGTTAATTTTCTCCTCCCCAAGTATTTGCATGTCATACATTTTTCCAGGATGTCATTGCCTTTCTCACCAATACCACTGTTTCCCAAATAAATGACTGCCATCACAAACAGCTGTATCCATGTAGAAAGCCATATGTAATAGGAAATGTGAAACATGCAACAAAATGTTATAGAGTAGAGCACTCTTCTTTCTGATAATAGCCAGCTATGACATATTTCAAGATACTTCATTCCATTCATCCTTGATTTCTGTTTCTTTTCACTGCAGTCAGTCAGTTTGTTCTGTGGTCAGCCCCACTGAGAACATGTAGTCTTCTTTGAATTGTTTTAAGATGTTTTTACCCCTAAAAAGTTGTCATACTTATTCAAAGTTTTGGATTTAATACTTATTCAAAGCATGCTGTTTCCTCTTTGCATGGCTTTAACCAGAGATCACTACTTGTATGTATTACTGAGATGGTGGAGTGTCACAGAACTTGTCATTAAAAGACTGTAGAGTTACAAAACTCAATCTATATTTGTAATACAGCATAAAAATGTGGATAAGAAATTACAGTGGTCCCCCGGGTTACGAAGGTAATCTGTTCCGGATTACCTTTCGTAACCCGGAAATGTTCGTTTCCCGGGGGACCGCTTTAAGAGACGGACCGCGCGGCCGATTTAAATCGGCCCCGCGGTTTTTCCCTTTCGTTCCCCGGGGTTTCCTTCGGATCCCGGGGGAATTTTAGCGGTCCCGCCGGTTTCGGCTCCCGGGGATTTCGTTCCCCGGGGGCTTCGGATCCCGGGGGACCACTGTATTTTGTTTGATGTCTGTCCACAGGATTTTGGGATAGGGCTGGAACTATTTCTGCAATGTTTTTTTAAAAATAAAAAGTAATACTTGTGGAACATAAACGAGTCAGATATACTTGCATGGGACAGTTCTGTAGCTTTCAGCAAAATAAAAAAATGTTTTTATGGAGTCTCTTCAATATTTCTACAATGTTTTAATTGTAAGATCTTAAATAAAGGAACTACCTAATTTTTTGTTCTGTGTCTAGTGCCAAACCTAAACCAGAAATTCACGTATCAATGGCCGCTCCAGTAACTGTGTCTGTGGAAGCAGTGTCTATGCAGAGCAATGAGCAACCTCCTATTTCAGTCCCTACTTCTCAACAGCCACCGTCTGCCATTCCAACAATCATCACAGCAGCCAGTCCACCTTCTCAGCCCACAACAGCCCTGTCAACCATTCCAGGAACTGTTCCAGCTCCTCCACCTACTTCAGCTACAATTGTGGCTGCTCCTCCCCCTCCATCAACAATAAGTGGTGTCCTCTCTACAGTATTGGGCCCTCTTGTGCCAGATATAAAAATAAAAGAGGAAGTGGAACCTATGGACATAATGCGACCAGTCTCAGGTAATTATCTGCTTAAGTAGTTACAAAGGGGAGATGTCTGAATTATTTTCAAAAACTAGTTGGAAAGTAGCATATCACAATGAAATTTGTTGTTACCTCATGTTACATGTATCTTTAAAACTACCATGCTATTCTATTTGATTTTAGAATAGAGATTAATAGTCTGGTAGTATGGCCATAGGTTAGCATGCCACTGAAAACAAGAGTAAAAAGATTGTGTGGGGGAAGTGATTTGGCTGGCTGTAAGAATGTACTTGCAGAAACACAAAAAGGTTCATTCAGTTTTGTGGAAAAGGTTGTTGTGTAGTCTTACATTGAGGAGCCCCATTGAAGGCTTTTGCTCTTGAATGTGAGTCTCCCTTTCTGCCGTAAGGAAATTTGCTATTAGTTACTTTTGATATAGCAGTTTGTTGGTCAGTTATGAATAGCTGTTTTATTCCACTGTGAGTAGCTGTAAATTTCCCTGAGAATATTGTGATAAAGATGTCCAAATGCTATGAAGTTTAGGCTCCAAACCTCAATTGTTTATACTTTCTCAGTGTAAACAAAGATAACAAAGGGAGATGGATTGCTTGTGTGTGAAGATTCTTATTTTTAGTTGAAGGTTGAACTATTAAGAAAAATAATCGGGTGGAATATGACACACTTGGAGACTTCCAATATCCCAGAGAGAGAGAGAGAGAGAGAGACCCCACAAAGTATTGTAATCAACACAAATGGCAAAGCATACAGCATCTATTATTTCTTGTGAAGGGGAAGTATCTAGAGCTTTCCTACTGTGTGTCTTCTAAACATATCCTGCCTTTTGTCTTTCAGCAGTTCCTCCACTGACTACAAATACTGTGTCTCCTTCTCTTACATTGTTGGCCAACAACCTTTCAGTGCCCCCAAGTGACTTGCCACCTGGTGCCTCCCCAAGGAAAAAGCCACGGAAACAACAGCATGTCATCTCTACAGAGGAAGGGGATATGATGGAGACCAATAGCACTGATGACGAGAAATCTACTACCAAAAGTTTGCTGTTAAAAGCAGAAAAGCGCAAGTCACCTCCAAAAGAATATATAGGTGATTACTTCTGGACAGGAGTTTATCTCCTGTTAGGCACCATCTTCTCCACATTAGTATTCATGTCATTATATCACAGATTAATGTGAAAAAAGTTAATGTTGGAGCTGATCTAATCTCTACTTCAACCTTCCCCAAGCTGGCCCCCTCTTGATCTGTTGTCCCAGCACTCCCAGACAACATGGTGTAGGTCAGAATATATGATCCTGTCATGGGGTTACATTTGTCTTCCCTGGTTCAAAATAAACACATGTTAAAGAGATCTGTATCATTTTCTTAATCCTTTCTTAGATGAAGAAGGTGTAAGGTATGTGCCTGTACGTCCACGACCACCCATAACACTTCTTCGTCACTATCGCAATCCATGGAAAGCTGCCTATCATCACTTCCAGCGGTACAGTGATGTCAGGGTGAAAGGTATATCTTCCTTCCATTACATTTTATAGGGTGTTTTTATGATATGCTAAAGACACACCCAAGTGGTCAATTTGAAACAATGCCTACGGGATGTACATTCAGTTTTCCAGTTATTGGGCTACAATGATACTTAATGTAATACACAGAATTTAATATTCAAGAAGTGGACTTTAAAATATCTGTAGTTATTTACTCCTGTCAGCAGAAGTTTTATAAATTATGCCATAATAGCTCAAAGATATGCTACTTTGCAATTATGTTTTGAATCACAGAATTTGGCATTTGAGTTCAGTGTGTACAGCCTATGGCTATAGAAATTATATTTATCATTTTAAAGATTTAAAACAAAAATAACTTATCCAGCTCTGTCCTCATGTTACTCAGATCTCAGAATGGAGCTTTTACGGGTTTTGTTTTTTTACATATCTGACAATTGGTCTCTATTTCAACATTTCACCTTCATGTGTTGTCAAATTCCGTATACCCAAAGGATGAACTAATGCTTCTCTGAAAAGATTACTGAATGATCCATGTAGTCTCATTATTTTGGTACAAATAGGACTAAAATACTTTTTACCTTTCCCTCTATTGCATCATGAGTCACTTCCTTCTTATCTTTCACTTTCATTGTAGAAGAGAAGAAGGCTATGCTACAAGAGATAGCTAATCAGAAAGGAGTATCATGCCGTGCACAGGGATGGAAAGTCCATCTTTGTGCAGCACAGTTATTACAGCTGGTAAGTGGAAAGTCATGTTGGTTTCATAGAAAATGGGTGAGAAAGTACTCTGGGACAAACATTAGCCCAGCAAGTCTTCTGAAAATGGATAAATCTAAGCATATATATATATAGAGTGTGTGTGTGTGTGTGTGTGTGTGTGTGTGTATGTGGGTTAAGTACCTCATCAAAAATAAAGTGTTGCAGTCAGGTATACTGGAAGCAAGTAAACCTGAAGCTGTTGTATAGGAGGCATTGATCCAGGCATAAGAGCTGATGCAGTGTATACAGATGCTCAACACTGGCAAATCCCTCCCTTGGTGCACAGGTCTGAAGAAGTGTCCGGGATGGTGCCGCTGACTTGAGGAGGCAGCACTGCTCCACATTCCTGGATGCTTCTCTTTCAGGTGGGGGTGAGGTAGGTGCTTTGTATTTTAGCACCAAACTCCCCAAGCCTTTACAATTCCAGAGGAGTAATATGGAATCTGGTTACATTGCATATTTAGGAGTACTGGGGCTGTTAGCAGTTTGAGAACAGAACCTTTAGTATGGATCATTGTTTGGATCCAGTCAAAAATGATAAAGAAGATGGAATATTCAGCACATTTATTCAACAAGCACAAAATAAGGATTAGTTGTATGTTGGGGAGTTATTGTTGTGCTCTGCAAGAGTCAAAAACTGGAATCCGTGTTTTCCCATTCTGTAATATGGCAGTCCTACTTTATTTTGAAACATATTTAGAGAGCATCATATGGCAGATGCAATAGATTGTGATCTCAAAAAGAAAATTGTGTTCTTTCAGCTTTGAAAAGTAGTATTGGATCATTTAAAGGCAGTTTAAAATGATAGGACATGGAATTTCTATAATTTATGCAGTCCAAAATATGAAATAAAAATGTGAGGTGTTCTTGCAAAATTCTAATATCCTTTAGACCAACCTGGAGCATGACGTATATGAACGACTCACCTCCTTACAAGAAGGAATCATTCCCAAGAAAAAAGCAGCAACAGATGATGACTTGCATCGAATAAATGAACTGATACAGGTAGGGATTTATTGTCCATTCCTTCTCTAATGCCTATTACAGGTTTTTCTCTCCCACTGCAGAATATGTTAAATGGTTTAAATTTTTGTTTGCTTATTTATTATATAAGCCACCTTTCTCTTAAATTGGACCCAAGGCATGCCTAAAAACAACAATAATAAAACAGTACAATTTTAAAATACAATAAAAATACCACATTAATATCACAATATATTATAACAAGTTAAAATTAAAATTGTTATAATTCAGTTCAGTTTCTTTATTAACGATCAGTCCTTAAAATACTAAGTTAAAATGTTTAGAGGAGGAAGAGAGTGGTGAAACAGACTGAACAAATCACACCATACTTAGAGTAGGAACTGGAGAAGGTTTTGTTTGGTCTGCTTTTTGAAACTGAACTAACTGAACTAATATGAAGATCAGAATGTACTTATCCTTCAAATTGCAAAATTCAGTAAAGCATGCATAGCAGTTATTCTGAGGCTCAAAAAATCCACACAGAAATTCATGCAAAAATATATTAGGAAAAGTTATGTACACAAATGAAACTTTCTGCAAATTTGAAAAAATAAATTACAGACTGGTGAAGAAATTGGATGGAACAACTATGATCAAGAGTCTGAAAAATGAAGGTGGATCAGATGCAACTTCAGTCATCCATTTATTCCTAACTTAGGTTCATCCAATCACATTAATTATTATAAAACTGAATAATCTTGTATTACCTTTAAAAATGAATTATCAGGAATTTATTTAAATGTCTGAAATTGGGGTGTGCTACTTAATACATCAAAGCAATCTTGTTCACATGGATGAACTTTACAAAGTAAGTCTAAAGAAATAGTTACGTAGTCTCAAATTTATCCTTAAAGTTTGGATGGGAGTTCAGTTCACTAATACATTTTAAATTACATATGTATGGAGATCGTGCATTCAGAGTATACAAGTAGTAAAGTTCACAGATCATTAGTTTTCTACCCTTATGACTACTTTAAATCAAGGGAAAATTATATATTGCTGTGGTTACACTGGGTAAAATGTGGTTTAATGTTATGTGAATGAACCTCATGCTGAAATGCCTCATCCTGCCCTTTGCAGTGCAGTGATAAGGAATCTTCCATTTGCAGTTACTTTAGTTGAAGGTTATGTCCAAATCCTAAAACAGAATTGGGCAACAGTCTTCAGTCACATTTGCAGGCCTCCAAGGGGCCCCTTCCCCCACTTCATGAAAAAAGGAATATTTTGCCTTTGAGAGAGACATTTCACTTTCAAATTAAAGGCCGTGTTCTCGCCATACAAATTTCACTCTCCTAGGAGCTTCCTTGAAGCATATCTGTTTGTAAATAAGGTGTATGGGGAGCACATGCATTGATTTAGGGTAGAAATATATTTAAAGGGTGAACACTTTTGGAAGCAGATGAACCTTAGGAAGGGTGGCAGAGGTCTGCTTACCCCATCTCTAAGCTATGGTGAAAAGTATACTGTAACATGGGGGAGCAATCCAAGCACTGCTTAAAATTGTCTCATTTCTGTAAATCATAGTTAGGACTAACAAGTTCATCCAAGTGTGGATGTGATGTTAGGCTGCTGTTTGTTAAAAATGGAAGTTATTATTATTATTATTAACCTTTATTTATATAGCGCTGTAAATTTACACAGTGCTGTACATACAATCTTAGAAGTTATAATTAATCTTATAATTAAAACTTTTGCTCTTCTTTTTGTGCCAGTTCTGGAGAGAGGCTTGTTCCTGAAACACTAAACTGTAGTTTGGCATTGTGCCTGAGAGAGATTGTCTCCTTAAAGCTTAGAATTACTGTGTGTCTTGAAGTGCACTGTCTCTCTTGCATGGTATGTGAACATAATGAGAGTCTAGTTTCTCAGATGATTATCAGCAGTGGAAGATTACCTGAATCTGGAGAGAACTGAGAACATGCCAGCGGTTGAACCTTTTGCTTTAACATTTTTCAGTCTATATACTGCTGTACTTCAAGAGTGATTACTCAAATATTATTTGCATACTTTGGTCTGTTCAACTTTTTTAATATCCGCACTCTGTTTTTCAGGGGAACATGCAGAGATGTAAGCTTGTAATGGATCAGATAAGCGAGGCTCGAGAATCCATGCTGAAGGTCTTAGATCATAAAGATCGTGTTCTGAAACTTCTTAACAAGAATGGAACTGTCAAGAAAGTATCCAAGTTGAAGAGAAAAGAAAAGGTCTAGAGCCAGAGCTAATGAGGACTCTGGAAACAACAAAAGATTGTACAGAACAGTGTTAAAGCTCTTTTATTTGGGGGTTTATTTTAGAGAGCTGCATTGGAGTTTTAAAAAAAAAGATGAATTTCAGAGAAGTACAATGGATTGATACTTGGAGCCCAGTGACCTTAAGGGATTATTATTGACCTATCAAAGGAACACAAGATTTTTCTCAGGCTCATTCCTGTTTAAACTCTACACAGTCACATTTTGTTTAGCCCTCTTGATGTGCCAGTGCCTACTAATAGGAACCATTGATGCAAACATGATAGACAGTCCCCTCCTTCCATTTTAAAGTTTTAGAGGTAACTTCACAGGTTTGTACAATGGATTCCTGCAACACACCTCAAGAACCATCAGTTTTGAATCTATTTGTCATAAGTGTTCAGAATGTTTTGGAGACAACACAACTTCCACTTAGCCCTCTCTGTACTCTTCCTCATTGACATTGCAGCGGCTGCAACAGCCCTCATAAACCAGTGCCATTGCACTGGCAATCCTGCTACATTTAGAATCTTGTGGTTCTGAAGTCTAGCTGTTAGTTTTAAAAATAATACATTTCAAAGTGATTTGTAGTGTTGTGAAGTGTGTGCGTGTGCCCATGTCGGTGCTCTGGGATATTGTTTTCAAAATACAGTCACACAGCACAGTACTTCTGTAGCTGGTGTGATGCTATTCATTGTGTTGCATACAATTGTGCTATATAACATCCTGAAAACCTAAATAAAAGATTTGGAGGATTTTGTATAAGCACAGCTGGTTTAATTTTACAGCCAAATATTGCAAAGATAGTTAAAATAAGAGATGGTGCAAAAGGAAATGCTTTTCTTCAGGATAATAAGGAAAAGGACATGAGTGATAAAACACAATTACTGTGCTTCCTAAGTCATGGATGGAAATAAATTCCCTTTCTGTTTTTATAATTGCATAAGACCAACAGCCCTCAGTTCTATATAATTATGGCATTAAAACCACACACAAAAACATAGTCCATTATGTCCAGTAGACCACTAGATTTTTCATTTTATTTTATTGGACAGAAAGGTAAAAGTGTAAACCTGAGTCCTATTTGCACTGTCTTCTTTTGCAGCTCCAGTTGGAATTCCACCAAACTTTCCCCAAACGGTAGGAAAGCAGTCCTGTAGACATATGAGTAGAACTGCCATAATTCTTCACTGTTGGTTATGCTTGCTAGAGGTGATGTAGTCCAACTTTTGGAAGAGGGACACACATTTACTATACTTGGACTGTGAAAATACCACTGAGCCCCAAAGTGTCTCATTTCTGTCCTCGTAATTGTGCTGTCACTTCAAAGAAATTCCTTTGAAACCTGTAGACCTTATTATTTTGATGAAAGAATTGGGGTCTCAGTCCCACTACAAGATTGTTTGGATTTTTTAAAAGGTGGTGTTTGCATCATATCATATACTAGACAACCTTACATTTTTCTATAATGGTATAATCATATCTATAATGATTTTCAATAATGGCACAGAAAAAGTTGTACCTATGTCCCTCTTTATTAAAAATTTAGTGTATCTTGTAGCCACTCTGTTGAGGGTTTAGTACAGGGATGGTCAATTCATTACAGTGCCTAAGTGACATACCTTTCCTACCTGCTAGGCATGTGTGTGAGACTGGATTACAAGTATAAAAAGGCTGCAATCCTGTACTCATTTATCTGGGTTCAGTCCCACTTGTTAACCTAAGACTTTCAGCCATGCAGTTTGAAAACATTAAAAATATATATATACAGTCTATCCTCCATGTTGGGGGAGGTTCAGTTCTGAACAAACATACACCCTGCAGATACCAAATAACATGGGACCTCTTCCCATTACCATCAACGGATGTAGACATGTGCATGGCTGCGTCAGCATAGCTGACGTGGTGGGGTGATCTGTCGATGGCTAACCCACTGATACAGAGGACAGACCCCTAAATTCCAACAAACAAACTTGATTTTGCCATTTCATGTTGTTGGGTGCTTTCAGGTTTTTTCTGACTTATGGCAACCCTAAGGTGAACCTATATCTTGGGGATTTTTTTTTTGGGGGGGGGGCAAATTTCTTCAGAGGTTTGCCTTTGCCATTGCCATCCTCTGAGGCTGAGTGAGTGTGACTTTCCTAAGGTTGCCCAGTGGGTTTCCATGGATAAGGGGATTTGAACCCTGGTCTCCAGCGTCCTAGTCCAGCATTTAAGCCACACTGCTTGCCATTTTATATAATGGACACTATTTTAATCTGCCATTGTATTTAATGGGACTTGAGCATCCACATATTTTGGTATGCACAGGGAGTCCTGGAACCAAACCCCAGCAGATACCAAGGGCTTACTGTATTTACTAGGAGTAAGCACCATTGAACCATTACCCGTATATACTCGACTATAAGTCAATCTCATGTATAAGTCAAGGGCAGGTTTTGGGACCAAAATTACGGATTTTTATATGACCCATGAATAAGCTGAGGGTAAAACATAAGGGCATGTAACAAAGGATCAAAATGATGAAGCAAAGGAAAGCAATGCCAAAGAATTTACAAAAATCCAGCAGACATAGATTTGTGCTCACTTTAAAGGCTGGATGAATGAGAGAACAGAGGGAGGTCAGTGCTTCCAGGACAAATTACACTCTTTCCTTTCACCAGGGATGGTTCCCTTTTTAAAAAATGAGGGTTAAAGTACAGTACCTGTATAAGTCGACTCAGGTTTTTGGGGTCAATTTTTAACCTAAATTTCTAGACTTATAAATGAGTATATACAGTAAATCCAGTTGCTATTCTCTATTCAAGTAGACACACAGAATCAATAGAACCTAAGTTTTGTCAATATACAATTGATTCATTGAGTCTGCCATTACTGAAAGGAACAATTAGATTAAGCAAAGGTGGGAATTACACAGCTTCCTTTAAACTATTGGATTGTGCCTCCCAGTAGCTGTAGCCAGCATAGCCAGTGGTGAGAAATGCTTGGAGCTGCAGTCCAACAATATCTGGAGGGCTCCATGATCCCAACCCTGGATTAGGCCATAGGTTGCTTCACAGTAAATTAGTCTTGAAGTATAGTTGTGTTATTTAAACAAACACAAAGCAAATCTCCTAAAGGCTTGTAGAAGCTTCCATGACCTATTTCTTTATAAATAGACATTAATGTATTAGTCACTGATGCACAAAAAACCTTTTGTATGGATCAACAGTGGGTTTTGTAGTTCGATATTGTCAACACATTGGTCTGTGAATTGCATGAATCACATGAACTGCATTTTTTCTGACAGCTGCGTTAGGCCTCCTTGATCTCAGCTGTATTAATGTTTAAGTAAATATTGTGCAGCATCTTGACAAAAATGACAGCACCCAACCAGCAGAGAAAATAGTCCTGTTTTGAAGAAAAATTAAGGGCTTTCCAAAAAACAGCCAGATACAGAGCAATCCATATGATACTAAGTGTAGTACTCTAAATATGCAGTCCATTAAGCTGCATCCACACTACAGAAATAATCCAGTTTTAACACTACTTTTAACTGTCATAGCTCAATGCTATGGGATTCTGGGGATTGTAGTTTTGTGAGACATTTAGCCTCTGTCAAAGAACTCTGGTACCACCAAAAACTACAATTCCTAGAATTCAGTAGTATGGAGCCACAGCAGTTAAAGTGGTGGGGGGGGGGGAAATAGATTAGTTCTGTAGTGCGGATTGCCTCAGGCTGCATCCACACTGCAGAAATAACCCAGTTTGATAGCACTTTAACTGCCATGGCTCAATGCTATGGAATTCTCTTCTTACCATGAGACTTCCCATCCAAGTACTAGCCAAGCAGGGTCCTGTTTAGCTTCCCAGTTAGCGGTGATATAAGGTAATGGGTTTTACCCTATACGCATAGAAATTCCCCTTCTATGTATTCCATAGCAGTGCAAGAGTCCTGCCTCATGGCTAGCATGGCACAGTGGAGAGTAGGGTTCAAATCCCTGCTAGGCCACGAAACCCACTGGGTGACCTTAGGCGAGTCAGTTTCTCAGTCTCAGGGGAAGGCCATTGCAAACCCTCTCAGGAGTTTATCAGATGGGAGGAATTTCTCTTTATTACAAATGGAGCCAATTGGAGCCAATTTGAATTCACGTGAATTCGCTAAACTATTCTTATTGCATTCTGAATGCGTTCAGAATGACTTCCCATTACCCGAAAATGACCCCCCCATTGCCCAAAATTGCATCAGATACTTTAATTCACAATAACATGAAACCCCATGATTGCATTCGGATTGCCATTATACTTCCAATTTCTGACGTCTGATAAGGTCCTCTGAAGAAATCTTTCTAAGAAAGCCCCATGATAGGTTCACCTTAGATTTGCCATGATAAGTTAGAAACGACTGAAAGGCACACAACAACAGCAAAAGGTGAATCTATGATAGGGTTCACAAATTCTGCGAAGAAAACCCCATGGTAGGGAGCCAGTATTGTCCAGTGTTTTGAGTGTTGGGCTATGATTGTAGAAACCTCGGTTCTAATCCCCGTGTGACTATGAAACCCACTGGATGACCTTGGGTGAAATGCATGCTGTCACCCTCAGGGTGAAGAAACCTGAAGAAACCTTGCTAAGAAAACTCCATGATAGGTTGCCATAAGCCAAAAAATGAAAGTACACATCAAGGTTCGCCATAGGGTTGCTATAAGCCAGAAATAACTTGAATGCCCACCACCACCAATTCTTATTCCTCCTTATCCACAGATTTTTTTCCCATGGATTCAAACATCCATGGCTTGAAAATATTCCAAAAAAGTATAAATTCCAAATAGCAAACCTTGATTTTCCATTTTATATAAGGGACACCGGTTTGCTCTGCCATTATGATTAATCGGACTTGAGCATCCATGGATTTTGTTATCCATGGGAAGTCCTAGAACCAAACCCCAGTGGATAACAAGGTCCCACAGTATATATATGTGTGTGTGTGTGTGTGCTAGAATTAAAAGATATAGCTGTATTAGTCTGTAGAATCAGTACATAGATCTTCCGGCACCTTTGAGATTCACTGAAAGAATTTGGCAACATGAATGGAAGCTCATAATGCCAGCCTCTTTCTTCCAGTTAGTCTCAAAGGTGCTACAAGATGCTGTGTGTGTGTGTGTTTAGAAATACATGTAAAGAGATGTCACATTGAGGATGGAGCAAGCTTGTTTTCTGCTGCTCCAGAGACTAGAACACAGAACAGTGGATGCAAGCTCCAGGAAAAGAGATTCTAGCTAAACATTAGGAAGAACTTCCTGACAGTAAGACAGTGGAACATACTCGGTCAGAGAGTGGTGGAGTCCCCTTCTTTGGAGGCCTTTAAACAGAGGCTGGGTGGCCATCTGTCACAGGCGGTTGTTTTATTCTGTGAGTTCCTGTATGGCAGCACGGGGTTGGACTGGATGAGCCTTGAGGCCTCTTCCAGGTCTATGAAAAGAGAGTTCACCTCAACATTAGGAGGAACATCCTGACAGTAAAAGTTACAGTATTTGACAATGGAATATGATGCCTTGGATTGCAGTGGAGTCTCCTCCTTTGGAGGTTTTTAAACAGAGGCTGGATGGCAATCTGTCACAGGGGGTGCTTTGATTGTGAGTTAGAATCACAGAATCGTAGAGTTGGAAGAGACCACAAGATCCATCCAGTCCAACTCCCTGCCATGCAGGAACTCTCCATCAAAGCATCCCTGACAGATTTCCATCCAGCCTCTGCTTAAAAACCTCCAAAGGAGGAGACTCCACCACTTTCTGAGGGAGTGTGTTTCACTGTCGAACAGCCCTTACTGTGAGGATAGTTCCTCCTAATTTAAGGTGGAAACTCTTTTCCAGGAGCTTGCACTTATTGCTCCGGGTCCTAGTCTCTGGAGCAGCAGAAAACAAGCTTGCTCCATCCTCAATATGACACCCCTTTAAATATTTAAGCAGGGGTATCATATCACCTATTAACCATCTCTTCTCCAGCCTAAACATACCTTAAGTTCCTGCATGGCAGAATGGGGTTGGACTGGATGGCCCTTTTGGCCTCTTCCAATTCTTACGATTCTATGAAAGAAGATTCCACTTCAACATTAGGAAGAACCTCCTGACAGTAAGAGCTGTTTGATGGATTGTGGTAGAGTCTCTTCCTTTGGAGGTCTTTAAACAGAGGCTGGACGGCCATATGTGCTTTGATTGAGAGTTCCTGCATGGCAGGATGGTGTTGGGCTGCATGAGCCTTGTGGCCTCTTCCAATTCTACGAGTGTATGAAAGGAGATTCCACCTCAACATTAGGAGGAACTTCCTGACAGTAAAAGCTATTTGGCAATTATGGAACATGCTGCCTCGAATTGCGATGGAGTCTCCTTCCTTGGAGTTTTTTTTAAACAGAGGCTGGATGTGAAGTCGAAGGCTTTCGTGGCTGGCATCCATAGTTTTTTGTGGGTTTCTTGGTCTATGTGGCCATGTTCTAGAGGAGTTTATTCGCCAACATCTGTGGCTGGCATCTTCAGAGAATGGAAGAGTGTTGGTTATATATATTTATACTGTGTGACCCTGCGTAGGGAGGAGTGATTTCCATGTTGATCTGTGTATTGTTCTGTTGCTAATGGCAGGCCTCAGGGTGGGAGGATATGCAAAGAGGATTAGTGTCTGCATGATTAGTCATCATTGTCTGCTGGGAAATCCCTGACCCTGGGTGGTTTCTCATTTGCATTTGCTGAGTCTTCATCTTGCTGTTTTTCAGGACTAGTAGCCAAACCTTTGTTTACTTTCAGGGTTGGATGGCCATCTGTCACAGGGGTGCTTTAACTGAGAGTTACTGCATGGCAGAACGGAGTTGGAGTAGATGGCCCTGTCGTGGCCTCTTCTGTGACAGAATGGTTAAAATTCAGAATCATACTTATGCCCACTAATCACAGACAAAGCCTCCGTCCTGAATTGATGGGCTGAACATTTCCAAAATCTCTTCAGTGCCAACCGAGAAGTCCAAGGCTCAGCTGTCCAACATATGATACAACAACCCATGAAAAATGAACTGGACGTGGCTCCCACTTTGGAAGAGACCATTAAGGCCATACAGCAGATGAAAAACGGCAAGGCAGCCAGGACTGATGGAATCCCACCTGAAGCTTGGAAACACGGAGGTCATGTACTCCATGCTAAATTTCCATGAGCTCCTTGTGAGTTTCTGGGGAAAAGGTGAACTGCCATCAGATCTCCGAGATGCAGTTATCATCACCCTGTATAAGAAAAAAGGAGCAAAATCTGATTGCTCAAACTATCAGGGTATAACACTGCTCTCCATTGCTGGAAAAATCTTTGCAAGGATACTCCTGAACAGATTAGTTCCTGCTATTGCAGAAGAACTTCTCACTGAAAGCCAATGTGGCTTCAGTGCTAATAGGAGCACTACTTTGCTCTTAGACAAAAGAAATGTAGAGAGCAAAACAAAGGACTCTATTTAACAATTGTTGACCTTACCAAAGCCTTTGACACTGTGAGTAGAAAAGGTCGATGGCAGATCCTGGAAGGACTAGGATGTCTCCCCAAATTCCTCAAAATGATTATCTTGCTACATGAGGGTCAGCAAGGACAAGTCAGATACAGCGATGCTCTCTCAGAGCCCTTTCTAATAACTAATGGTGTGAAACAAGGTTGTGTTCTCGCTCCAAATCTATTTACAATCTTCTTCAGCATGATGCTTCAAAGGGCTACAGCAGATCTCAAAGAAGAAGACGGCATCTATATACGTTACCGTACTGATGGCAGCTTGTTTAACTTAAGCCGTCTGAAGGCTCGCACAAAGACTCTAAACTATCTAGTCCATGAGCTGCTTTTCGCTGATGATGCTGCCCTTGTTGCCCATACAGAAGCAGCTCTGCAGCGCCTATCATCCTCCTTTGCAACGGCTGCAGAGCTGTTTGGGCTGGAAGTCAGCCTGAAGAAAACTGAAGTTCTCTACCAGCCTGCACCACAGGAAGAGCACTATCATCCCCCCCCGTCACCATAGGCAAATCTGTACTTAAGTCCATCCAGCAGTTCACCTACCTAGGAAGTATCATCTCCTCAGAAGCCAAGATTGATAAAGAGATCGATCACAGATTAGCAAAGGCATATAGTGCATTCCGAAGGCTTCACAAAAGAGTCTGGAGTAACAAACACCTGAGGCGAAGCACCAAAATCAGTGTGTACAGAGCCATTGTATTGTCCATTCTCCTCTATGGGTCTGAAACATGGGTCACCTATCACCAACATATAGAACTCCTTGAACGCTTTCATCAGCGCTGTCTACACACAATCCTAAATATACTCTGGACTGACTATGTGACGAATGTTGCTGTCCTGGAGCAAGCAGAGATCTCCAGCATTGAGGCCATGCTATTGAAAACGCAGCTGCGCTGGGCAGGGCATGTTTCCAGGATGGAGGACCACTGCCTCCCCAAAATAGTACTCTATGGTGAACGTGCCACAGGTCAGCGTAAGAGGGGCGCCCCAAAGAAGAGATACAAGGACTCCCTGAAACAACATCTCAAGCTCGACCAAATTGATCACCAACAATGGTCTGCCCTGGCCTCACATCGGGAGGCATGGAGACGCACTATCGACAATGCTGCAGCCTCTTTCGAGTACTCACGCCAAACGAGTCTCAAAGAGAAACGACAACACAGAACCACAACTTGGAAACACCACCCAAGGAGACTTTCTGCTGTGCTTTCTGTAACCGGACTTGTCTATCTCGGATCGGCATTTTTAGTCATCAGTGCGCTTGTAGTAAGCGTGGGATGAGTCCTTTCTGAATCTTCGTTAGCGAAGAAAAGCCAGAGAGAGAGAGAGAGAGAGAGAGACTTATGCCCAAGAGCTGAAATGACACCAAAAGTTTGTTATGTGTCAGGTCATGTCAAATGTTCTACTTTGAAATGTCAACAAAATCTGAATGGCTCCAGATTTGAAATTTTAACCCAAATAAAAGGAAGTATTGCAAGGGAGAGTTTGGCGACAGGGAAACAAAACATGGAAGATAATGGTTTGATCGATGACGATGATGATGGGTACCACAGTGACATACATTGGGTGTAATATCTGAGTATCCAATGAATATACAGGGGTGCAAATGATTTGACACAACCAATGAAAGGTGATTTGTAGTTTCCTTTGTCCAAAGCACCACGAACAAAAAACCTGAGGTGGTTCCCAGCAATTTGGATGCAGTCCTGCTGGGTATTAATGGCTGCAGGAAAACAAAACTGATTTGCCAATTAAAATTCCTTATTCTCCTTGCTATCTTCTGATTAAAAAACTCTGAAATCAAATTAATCCATAATAAAATCAGTAACACTCCCAACTCTATGGTGGCATGGCGTTCTCCTAGAGCGCCCCTAGTCTAGTCTGAGGCCCTGTCATGTGACCACTGCCGGACCGGAAGTCCCTCTTTCCCAGACCGGAAGTTGTGCGGTTCTTCCGGGCTGAGACGAGGAAAGTGTGTGTGTGTGTGTGTGTGTGTCTCTATGGTCTTTTCGGGGCCGGAGCGACCCCCTTCGTCCCTCGTCACCTCACGCTCGGAGAAGGGGCCGACGGGATCGTGGAGGACTCGTCCTCTTCCTGCTGCCTGAAGGAGGGTTTTCAGGCGGCGGCGGCGGCGGCGGCGGGGGGCTCCCTTGTCCCGTTCCCTCCTCTGGCCCTGGGCGGCCCCATGGCTCCATGAAGCGCCGTCAGGGAGGAGGAGGAGGCGGCGGAGGAGGAGGCGGAGGAGGAGGAGAGGGAGAGGAGGAGGGCAGGCCCCGGAGGAGGAGGAGGAGGAGGAGGAGGTGAGACCACTAGGCCTGCTGGTGATGCTGCCCCTCTCCTCCTCAAAATGGAGGACGCCCCCTGGGAAAATAATAAGAGGGTCACCCTGAGCTCAAATCAATATGTTTATAAGTATGGCCAAAATGGAGGCTTGTTTTTGGGACACCTCCTGGACCCTGAGGGTGGGGTGGAGGACCTGTCCTGGAAATAGAGGACCCTCTGCTCACCCTGAGCTAAATATAGAAATATAAGTGCATGCTTCTTAATCCATGCCTTTTCGGTGGTGCTCAAAATGGAGGGCCATGTTGGAATTCCTCTTGGATAAGGGTTGTGGGTTAAAGGACATGTCCTGGAAATGGAGGACTCCTGGTCACCCTGAGCTAAAGTCAGTTATAGAAAGGAGGACCTCTGGGCCACCCTGAGCTGGAATAGAAAGACTCCTAGAAATATAAATAGCCATGCTCAAAATGGAGGGGCTTTGGGGGATATGGAGGACGTGTCCTGGAAAAGGAGGACCTCTGGTTTCCTCCCCCCCCCCCCTTTGAGGTCAAATCACTATATTTATAAGTAGACATGGTCAAAATGGAGGCTTTTTGGGACACCTCCTGGACCCTGAGGGTGAGGTGGAGGACCTGTCCTGGAAATAGAGGACCCTGTGGTCATCCTGAGCTCCAAAACTCTTATAGAAATGTAAACTTGGCTGTATATTTATGCTTCTTAGTGGTGCTCAAAATGGAGGGTCTTTTGGGAATTCCTCCTGGACATGGAGGACGTGTCCTTGGAAAGGAGGACACCTGGTTCTTCCCCCCCTCCCCCCATCTAAAAACATTCCTAGAAATAATAATAATAATAATAGCCACGGTCTTCTTAATCTATGCCTTTTTGGTGGTGCTCAAAATGGAGGGCCATGTTGGGATTCCTCCTGGACCATGATTGTGGATTAAAGGACGTGACCCTGAGCTCAAATCACTGTATTAATGATGCTCGAAATATAGGGCATTTGGGGATTCCTCCCGGACATGGAGGGCGGGATGGAGGACGCCTGGTCTCTGCTGAGCTAAAAGTATACATTCAAATGTACGTTCATGCTTTTTGGTGGTGCTCAAAATGGAGGACACGTTGGGATTCCTCCTGGACAATGATTGTGGATGAAAGGACGTGTCCTGGAAACAGAGGACCCTCTGGCCACCCTGAGCTACAAAACTCTTATAGAAATGTAAACTTGACTGTATGTTTATGCTTCTTAGTGGTGCTCAAAATGAAGGACATGGAGGACGTGTCCTTGGAAAGGAGGACACCTGGTTCTCCCCCCCCTCCCCCATCTAAAAACACTCCTAGAAATAATAATAGCCCTGGCCAAAATGAAGGACTTTTTAGTAATTCCTACTGGAAAATGAGGGTGGGCTGGAGGACGTGTCCTGGGAAAGGAGGACCTCTAGTCACCCTGAGCTAAATTCGTGCTTTTTAGTGGTACTTGAAATGGAGGACATGTTGGGATTCCTCCTGGACAATGAGGGTGGATTAAAGGACATGTCCTGGGAAAGGAGGACTCCTGGTCACCCTGAGCTAAAGTCAGCTATAGAAATATAGTATTATAAAATACATCCTTCTTAGCTTTGCTCAAAATGGAACTGGTCACCCGTGAGCTAAAATTACTATATTTCTAAGCAGCCATGTTCCCTCCATTTTAGCTCCCTCCTGAGCTAAAAAACACTCATAGAAATATAAATTCAAATGTAAACTCATGCTGCTTTGTCCTGCTCAAAATGGAGGGCCTTTTGGGAATTTCTCCTGGATCGGAGGGTGGAATGGAAGACGTGTCCTGAGGAAGGAGGACTTTTGCTCTCCCCCCCCAGCTAAAAACATTCACAAAAATAAAAATTAATGTTTCTTAATATAAATATAAATGCATGCTTTTTAGTAATGCTCAAAATGGAGGACGCGTTGGAAAAGGAGGACTCCTGGTCACCCTGAGCTAAAAACTTATAGACATTGTGAAATTCCTCCTGGACAGAAGGCTGAAATGGAGGATAGGTCCTGGGAAAGGAAGATGTCTGGTCACCCTGAGCTAGAAACACTCATAGAAATATAAATACATGCTGCTTAGTTGTGCTCAAAATGGAGATTTTGACATTTTCCTGGACAGGAGACTGAGATGGAGGATGTGTCCTGGAAAAGGAGAGCGTCTGGTTACCCTGCCCTGGGGCACCTTCCTGCCGCCCGCACAGGCTTTCCTTTTCCTTCCCTCTCCTTCTTCCAGCCGCCTTCTTTCCTTTCTTTTCCACCAGGCCATAAAGTCCTTCCATCTTCCCCTATTCCTGTGGTGTTTGTCTTGCTTTGGGGCTTCAGTTTCCAAGTTCTTTCTGATTTATGGTGACCCTATCATAAGGTTTGGCAAGGTTTGTTCAGGGGAGAGGGTTTGCTTTTGCCGCTTTCTGAAGCTGAGAGAGTGTGACTTGGTCAGGCTCACCCAGTGGGTTTCCATAGCCAAGGTAGGACCGGAAGCCATAATCCAACACTCAAAACGGTTTGTCTGTCGTTTAGAGGTGCAAGAATTGGTGCAGAATTCAAGATGCAATGTAGCAAAGGCACTAAGAAACCCCTTTGTTGTTCACTGTTCCAATTTATGAGGACCCTAAGGCAACTCTATCATAGGGTTTTCTTAGCAAGATTTGTTCAGAGGGGGTTTGTCATGGCCTGAGTCTGAGAGAGTGCGACTTGCCCAAGGTCACCCAGTGGATTTCATGGCTGAGCTGGGAATCAAACCCTGGTCTCCAACACTCAAATCACTACGCCACACTGAGCTGGATTCATTTTTCAACCAATGAAACCTAAATTTCTTAGAAGATTTATTAGGCAAGTCAACTTTCCCTCTGGAAGAATACTATAAATTGAGCACAATTGCCTGCTCCCTTTATATTCTCTGTTGTGTGGCATAGTTGCCCCCCTTCCACCCTGCCACATATGCAGCACAGGCTGAATTTCCTATACAGTATCTGAAATGCTTGGGACCAGAAACATGGTGGGTTTTGGGTTTTGGGTTTTTTGTTTTTTTTATTTTGGAGTTTTCTGTTGTAGAGTGATTTCAAGTTGTTTCCGATTTATGGTAACCCTAAGGCACACCTACCATGAGGTTTTCTTGGCACGTTTCATGGGAGGGAGCAGGGTTTGCCATTGCCATCCTCTGAGGCTAAGAGAATGTGATTGGCTCAAAACCTGGTCTCCCAGGGTCCTAGTCCAATGCAAAAACCATTACACTACACTGGCCCATATTTTTAAGTAGTGTATAAGAAACTTGGAGATGGGTCCCAAGTCTAAACATGCATGAAGTTGATTGTTTCATATACAGCTTATACACATAGCCCAGAGGTAATTTTATACACAATATTTGTTAATAATTTTGTGCAGGAAACAAAGTTGGTGTACACTGAATTACCAGAAAGCAAAGTTGTCACTATCTCAGCCACCCATGTGGACAATTTTGGACTATTTCGGATTTTGGAAATAGGGATAAGGGAGGCTCGACCTGTAGTCTTAAACATATTTTTCTCAGAAAAACATATCCGGGGTAGCCATGTTGAGGCAGACAGCAAAGTACAATAATATCCAAAATCCACAAAATAGGGATACTTTTATTGGGCCAACCAAAATGCATGTATTTTGTGCATTTTGGTTAGTCCAATAAAAGTGTCACCATTTTGTAGATTTTGGAAGTTAATTACGTTTTACTCAAATTAGTAGGAGTTCAATTCAGTAGCATTTGCTTCCTTAGTTCATGTTTATAGATGCAGTTGCAGTTTGTAATCCTAAATTTAGTTATTAAGGCACTACTTTTTTCTTAGCAGTAATCCTCACTGTCTCCATTGAAGTGTTTTTAGCTAAGAGTAGGTATAATTACAACCTTAAAGGAAATATTACACAATGTTTTAGGACTCAGATTTTGGGATAAGAATGCTTACCTCTCAGCTGTCTTCTTCATACTACTGGCGTTCATTTCCCCAATATTTTTGCCATTTGCTGTATTTTGTCTCCCCATTGCTGTACAACAACTTACCCTCTAACTGAATGAGATGTTTTCTTGTACTATCAGGCCTCAAAATGAAGTCCACATACTTTTCCTCTCCTTGTCGTCTATGACAAGATTTTTATGACAGGTCTTGTTTATTACAGCATTTTTTTTTTTGCTTGTATCAATTTTTCATTTTAATTCTATTACAGACAAACAGGAATGGGCCGTGAGAAAAGAACATTCATTCCAGATATAAAATAGCTTCCCCTTCTACACTTGCTTCCCCCTTGGCAATACAGTTTTTTTTCCTTTCAGTAAGTATTATCTCACTCATACTGTGTTAAAGATAATTTGTAGAGTGGGAAGGGTATGAGATATAAATATAAGAACAGGCATGGTGATAATGCAGGGAGATACTGTTAATTCCACAATCTGGTGAAGTGGGGACATTTTCACTCAACTGTGTGACTTTTCGCTCCTTTATTCACACACTTGATCTTCAAAAGGCCAATGAGTGATGACTGATTTATTCTGTTTCCTTAGCAGTTAAGTTTGGTTATTATAGATGTCACTTAGTTCATATGGTGTGCTCAGGGCTACAAAATGTGTATTGATAGTTTATTAATTTGTTTGTTATTAGGCTGTCAGAGTTCCATCTTGAAATGAAATAAGCCATATAATCCATTGATCAGCAAAGCAATAACATTCTTTAACATATAACCAGTTTCTTCCTATAAAGCTATTTTGCTTTCTGTTTAAGATAACTGCAGTTAGGTGGGACTAGGAGGCATGGTTAAAATTTGAATAAAAATGGAGTAGATAGGTGGTTAAAAGTCTGCTTATTTCTGTTCTGTTCTGATGTTCACAAAATTTTAGTCACAAAATATGCACATCCAGTTTGTTCACTTCTATTAATTTTCAGATCCTTTGGACAGAACACATATTATCATGTAGTCACCCACACACATAAATACGTTATACTTAGTAAAAGTGTTGGATCATGTTGTGTGTAATACTATAAAACCTCTTTATCTTTCACACTTTTATATAATTTTCTACACACGTTCATTTTCATTCGAAATGAAGCTGATAGTGTTTCAGAAAGAAATCGTACTTTCATCTATCTTACCATTTGAATTTCTTCATAAAATTCCTTGATAGTGCCCATTTGCTTCAAGTGCATCATGAATGGAAATGCTAGATGGGGACTCCAAAAAACCTTGCAGTGTAGATAATTGGAAAAGACATTCACTCCCATGGTCCTTCTGGGCTAGTAGATAGCTGGTACAGGAGGAGAGGTGAATAGCAAGCTGCCTTCATAGTCTTCCTTTGTTATGGAAGAGGCTTGCTTTGTTATGCTCCTGATGTCCCGTTGATTTTGAATCTAACACAAAGGTGAAACTACAAGCTTGGTCATGTGTAAGATAGTGCATTATGTTCAGTCTTGCTAAAACAAAGGGCAGATCTGTTAATGGATTTCAATCCAGAGTTGTATGGAGCAGAATGCTGAGAGGGATGATTCTGTGGCTGGAAGTGAAAGGTTATTTTTTTCAAATTCCCCCTGCACCTCTCCCAGGCTCATGAAAATGAACTCTTTCAGACATTCTGGAATGCTATGTGAGGTGACACTGGGGTCTATAGGAGGAATGGGCTATATTGTTCTTGTTTTAAATTGTAAAATGTCTTGAATCTCAATGGGGTGGGGGGGTGGAGATGCAGGATAAGTCATAACTGATGAAAATTATTGTACGTACTCATTTCTCAGTAGGAAGGATCTGCTGGTACTTTTTAACAATGAAAGGGTCAACTCTAAATTCAACCCAATGTTTTCGTTGTCAGAGGTTCTCTGATTTAGACCTTGAGAGTATGTTAGTATTTTGGAGCTAGACTGAAGTATTAGTTTGAAAGTAAACATAAGATTATGAGTCTGCTTCATAGCATTGCAGCTGTTGAACCTACAATATGTTTATTTTTCTCTATAAATGTAGACTATGGTATTTGGAAAATATATAATGAAGCGATACTAACATATATGAAGCTTTATTTAATTTCTGTTATAAGAAATTTAGAAAGACTGCAAGAAAATGTCATTATTGGGCTTTTTTGGCAACAGCAGTATAGGCGGGCCTCAATTTACTTTGGGGTTTCATTCCTGGACTTGCAGTGTAAATTGAGACTGACGTAAATGAGGGGAGCCAGTTCTATGTCGAATCATTGGAAATGCGGGGGCAGGGGTGTCCAGCAGAGCTGAAGTAGACATAAAGTTGCAGATTTACTCAACCCACCACAGTTTTAAGAGGTTTAAAGCATAAAACATCAGAGCTCACCTTTTCCAGGCTAGAGAAATGTGCAGATGCTCTCCAGAGGGATCGGAAGAAGAGGCAGCTGCTGATGCCAAGAGGGTTTGGCTGGGGTGAGCTGGTTTGCCATTAGACGACAATTCCTCATCAGAGGAGCACACAGACAGAGAGCAACTGGTAAGAACTATGTTCTTCTGCTGTGCCTTCTCCAGCAGGCTTCCAAGGTATAGAAAATATATCAGGCAAGAGAGAGGTAGCACATTTCCTGCTGTGGTCTTCTACAGGAGGTGCAGAGGGCACAACAGGAGGAGAGCCGCCACATCTCCTGTACAGTAACCAAATATACTAAAAATTTGCTGGCAGAGGAGAGTCCTTGCACAAAATGCTTACTGATTTTTCTCTTCCCCCAATCCTCATTGATAAAACTGACTTTAAGATGCCACACTTCATCCCTTTCACTGCAGCATGCTTAGTAGTTACCCCTTTGACCATTGTTAGTATAACCCATTTGCTGTCTCCAGATCATGACTTCCTCGCTTAACTAGGCAGACGAAGCCTTTCTCTTCAGCCATAGCAAAACTCCTAAGATTACAGTTTCTTCCTCCCTTCCATACACATGCCTTCTAAGCAGGCAAAAGAAATCCCTTCCTTCCAGAAGTGCCAAAGCTGCAGTTGCTTTTACTACACTCCACTCCACTCCCCCAAACTAGTCAGGTAAGAGAAATCCAGTCCAGTCAATTTTTCTTATACTATCTCACTCTCACCTCTCCTGCATCACTTAACTGAACAGGTCTACTTGAAGAGGTGTGTGCATTGTAAATGAGACATTAATTAATTTCTGAGGAAATGTTGCAAATTTGAATCGTAAATGGGGGTAGTGTAAACTGAGACTCGCCTGTATTCTCATGCCATATTTGCAAGAAACAAAGTCTTTAGCCACTGCCACATGATGTCGTTATGCACAGACATTGGGCCTGCAGATTGTAGTTAGTTTTTGGAGCACATGTTGCTCATGCCAGCTTCATAGTGAAACACTTTTTTACTCATAGAGTCTGCTTGACTTATGTTAAAATTGCAATGTCTTTTATAAATGTATATGTCCGTCTACTTTCAGTTTAGTTTTGGACAGTTTTGTGAAGTCATGTGAATGTTCTTACATAATACATACTTTAATTGTGTGATGAAATTTTCTTTACTGTGAGGAAAAAAGAACATCCTTATTTGCTTTACTTTTAGTATAATGATGGGTGTTCCATGTGTGTTTTGCCAGGATTCTACAGTGCTCCAGACAGCAAGTGCTGAATCAGGATGGGAAAAAGACGCTGTGTTCCTCCACTTGAGCCCAAGTTGGCAGCAGGCTGTTGTGGTGTAAAGAAACCCAAATTGTCTGGAAGTGGAACACATAACCACGGGAATCAAGCCACAACTGTGCCAGTTTCTAGTTCAGGTCCTCTTCAGAACCACCAGCATGCAGATGGGGGCAATGGAAGGGAGAATGTATCAGATTTGACTTTATGCCCTGGAAACTCTCCAATTACTCGAATGAATCCCACTTCAGGAGCATTGAGCCCACTTGCTCGTCCCAATGGAACTGCCAACAGCACCAAAAACCTAGTAGTGACAGCGGAAATGTGCTGCTACTGCTTTGATGTACTCTACTGTCATCTTTATGGTTTTCCTCAGCCACGACTTCCTCGATTTACCAATGACCCTTAGTGAGTAAATCTATGGGTATGGGTGGGAAATTAACAATTGACCTATTGTATTTATGTTGAAGAATGAGAAGGATGATGTGAAGGCTATTTAGCATGTGGTGAACTTAGAAAAATCCACGTACTATTTTGATGTTTGTAGGTTGGCTAATCTTTGAAATTGCCTGCTATAAGTAGGGGAAGTTTGCATAGCCTGAGCTTTACAAGCCAAAACCTGAAATAGGTATGTCGTCTACTTCATCTCCACTACAGGAAAGCCTAAAGAGAGGTTAAAATTTAAGTTGGAACCAACCATAGCCATGATTAATTTGACTCAGGGTTCAATGTTAATCTGAGATTTCAGATTAGAGAAATCCAACCTTTCAAAGGACAACAGCCTGATTCAGAAAAATGGTATTTTTTCCATTTCTAACATGGTATGCCTGGATTATACATTCTTTACTGCAAATTCGGTGTACATTTTTCTGTAAGTAGAACACTCGTAATTGGAGAACATAACTATAATTGAGCCCATCAAAGTACCATGTACTCTACCTTTTTAAAAAAATAGTGTATAGGCTGCAATAGATTGAAGAATTAAGAACTGGAAAAAAAGTGGGTTTTTTGTTTTGTTTGGCTGGTGGGTGCAGTGAAATATTAAGTCTCAATACGTCTCTCTTTTAAGTTATACATTGATATACCTGACATTGATTAAAAGGGAAACATGAAATAATTCTCTTAAAGATATTGTAAGATAAAATTTCCTGTGTGAAAGTTCTGTTCCTTTTCTTGATATGGGGAGTTTTCGCTTTGTTCTGTATTCGAATAAGGGCATGAGTATTTGTGAGATGTTTTCTCATTGTTCTATTGTTGAAAAAAGTGGATTTAAAGCTGGGCTGCAAGAAGCTTTCAATTTCAATCAATATTAGGCAACCAGATACAGATTATTACCAAAACAAAAATCAGTAATTAGCATTCAAACAACAAAATAAAGGGTAAGTTATTAAAGTTTAAAAATTGTGAAAAAAATATATCAACAATTGAATATAGTATACAAATACAGTAGTCACGAATAGATTTCTTGAGTCCATATTTCTTATAAGAAACAATCTCAATTCTCAGGGGTAATTTGAAGTAGGATTGCTTCACTGCAAAACTAGGTACATTAACCAGGCCAAAAGTATCTGAACTAGACAGCAAATATACAATTTTATCTCTATCATTAAGGTTAGCTACAGCCTTTAAACATCTTACTGTCACATACAGTGGAGCAAAAAAGTATTTAGTCAGCCACCAATTGTGCAAGTTCTCCCACTTAAAAAGATGAGAGAGGCCTGTAATTGACATCATAGGTAGACCTCAAGTATAAGAGACAAAATGAGAAAACAAATCCAGACAATCACATTGTCTGATTTGGAAAGAATTTATTTGCAAATTATGATGGAACATAAGTATTTGGTCACCGACAAACAAGCAAGATTTCTGGCTCTCACAGACCTGTAACTTCTTCTTTAAGAGGCTCCTCTGTCCTCACTCACTTCCTGTGTTAATGGTGTGAAGAAATCAACTGTGGGAGCAATAATTAGAAAATAGAGGACATACAAGACCACTGATAATCGCTCCATGCAAGATCTCACCCCGTGGGGTCAAAATGATCACAAGAACGGTGAGCAAAAATCCCAGAACCACATGGGGGGACATAGTGAATGACCTGCAGAAAGCTGGGACCAATATAACAAAGGCTACCATCAGTAACACACCACGCCACCAGGGACTCAGATCCTTCAGTGCCAGACGTGTCCCCCTTTTTAAGCCAGTACATGTCCAGGCCCATCTGAAGTTTGCTAGAGAGCATTTGGATGATCCAGAAGAGGATAGGGAGAATGTCATATGGTCAGATGAAACCAAAATAGAACTGTGCGGTAGAAACACAACTCGTCATGTTTGGCAGAGAGAGAATGCTGACTTGCATCCAAAGAACACCATACCTACTGTGAAGCATGGGGGTGGCAACATCATGCTTTGGGGCTGTTTCTCTGCAAAGGGACCAGGACGACTGATCCGTGTACATGAAAGAATGAATGGGGCTATGTATCGTGAGATTTTGAGTGCAAACCTCCTTCCATCAGCAAGGGCATTGAAGATGAAATGTGGCTGGGTCTTTCAGCATGACAATGATCCCAAACACCCTGCCAGGGCAACGAAGGATTGGCTTTGTAAGAAGCATTTCAAAGTTCTGGAGTGGCCTAGCCAGTCTCCAGATCTCAACCCATAGAAACACGGAGGGAGTTGAAAGTCCGTGTTGCCCAGTGACAGCCCCAAAACATCACTGCTCTAGAGGAGATGTGCATGGAGGAATGGCCTAACATACCAGCAAGAGTGTGTGCCAACCTTGTGAAGACTTACAGGAAATGTTTGACCTCTGTCATTGCCATCAAAGGATATATAACAAACTATTGAGATGTACTTTTGATATTGCCCAAATACTTATTTTCTAGCATAATTTGCAAATAAATTCTTTCCAAATCAGATAATGTGATTGTCTGGATTTGTTTTCTCATTTTGTCTCTCATAGTTGAGGTCTACCTATGATGTCAATTACAGGCTTCTCATCTTTTTAAGTGGGAGAACTTGCACAATTGGTGGCTGACTAAATAATTTTTTGCCCCACTGTAACTTACAAATATAACATGTAACATACAGTGTCCTCAACCAGATGGTCTCTACAAACACAGAGCTGTTGTTCTCTGGAAATATGCTTATAGCTACTTTCCATAAAGTTAGTGTTTATAGTCTGACAGTGCAAACCTGTAAATGATTTACAAAGGAAGGGTAGGCTAATATCAGTGAAATATTTCTCTTCTTAGTGTGTATATATATATATATATATATATTGAAAAAAGCACACACCAAAAAACTAGAAGATAATCTAGACAGCCTAATAGCTTAGATGGCAATCCTGACATAATATTCCTGCAACTGTTCTTTGATAGATTTGTAGGTTTGTTGTATGCCACTGTATACCATACAGTTTCAACTATAGGACTGAAACCAAACTTTCTCAGGTATGCTTCATATCATACTAAAATAAAATGTATCGTTGTCATTACCCCATCTTTTGCCTGCATATAGCAGGAAGTAATACCATGTGGGAGACTAAATAGCAATTTTAAAAAATGGATTGTGTCTTGACAGTAGTAGTGGTTTTTGTTTTTTGTTTTTTAGTCCCATACTTAAGCACCCATCTGCAGAGCAATCTTTTCTAACTAAAACTCTTGATAGCTGGAACAACTGTTGCCTCTTTTGTTGCTTGGCTGCAAGAATCAAGAATGAAGCAAATATTTTTAAAAGTAGCTCAGCTATGATAGCATTGGACTCTTCCTTGAAGAATGGTTTTATTTATGATTTTTAGATACTTTCATTCTCTTCTAATACAGATTTCACTTCCGAATTCTGTTTAACAATCCTTTAGTACTAGATTTAGGATTTATGTAGATTCTTTGCCCAATCTTTTTTTTTAAGTCATACTTCTGAAAACATAGGGCTTGCTGAGCCAGATGTCAGTAGCTTTATATGAGTGAGCTTCTGACCTCTTACAGGAAAAAAATACTAAGATGGTGAATGACTTTAAACTCTCCAGTACTCCTGACCATAGGGAGCTTGTTAGACTCAAACAATTAGTAGAAGAACTTGTAATTAGTCACTTCTCCTGCACTATTATGCAGACAGAACAGCTTCATTTGCACAATCATATTCTTGCTTCCTGGCCTATGCACAAGCCTTCTATCTTGTCCACATCCCTTTTCTTTTTTGTTTTTGTTGCATGCCTAAATGTGGTACAGAAATCTTCAGTTAATCAGTTTCCTGTTCAGTTCAAATGTATATAGTTCAGAGCAAACCAGGGTCTTAAACCAACTTTCAACCGGGGTTAAAATTCTGAATCTAGTAACCAGAGTTTCTTTGTTTGGATGAAACAGGAAGCTCTATTAATTTGAGACGTACGAATTTCATTTCTGCATGGCAAAAAGGATGGAGGATAATGGCTACAAGTACTGGCACAAGATCTGTTCATATCTTGACTTATTAAGCCAAGACAAAGTCATTTGAACATGGCTAGAGGGAAAAGCAACTCAACTAATCGGTCAATTGAAGTGCAAAGTTTAGCTATGACACTGCCTTACATCATTAGGCTTATCAGAATTTGTGCATTTTGCCTCTGTTAAGCAGAACAAATTATATACATGAATTGGCAGAAAAATTCCCAATTTTTTCTAAAATTGAGGTGCTAGTGTTGCAAAAGGATGACTTCTTACCTACTATTGAAAGTTTATAGGAAATTAACTATTTTGTAGCCCTACTATAATAATATGTTGGTGTTAAATATGAGGGGTGGACAGTCTATCAGTGTGTTTGAGACTGAGGAAGTCTACTTTTTTGTTAGATTGTTTAAGTATTTTGTAGCACTACAGCTTGCTGTGATTTTTAATGTTAGAACAATGAGATCTATATTCTTTGAGCCATGTCTCCATCTTGGCTCCCCTGATTTGCCATCCCTTCTCTTCCAGAGATTTGTGCCTGTGGAATTAGCACAGGAACTGAAAGTGGATGTGACCATGCTATCAGTTATGTTTACTTTTTGGGGTGTACAGCCTAGCTGTGCATACTCCCACCCCTATTGTTTGTGGGGGGGAACAAAACTTTGGAATTGTGTGTCATAGCACCACAAGAACACAAGTGGGCATCATGAGAAAATGGCGTCATAAAGAGCAGGAGTTACCACAAGGTGGGTAACAATACTTCTTACCACCTAATATGTGTTCGTTTATCTGTCAGAATTTTTAGTAGTTAACTGAGGATAGATGCGCGAGTTACTTAAATTTTCATACGAGGGGGTATCCAAACGTTTTAATGATCACCTTTTTAAAAAATTGACAGAAAGTTTGTTTGATTTGTAGTTGTTAACTTATCTCTATGTAGCCACTATCTAGATTTACACATTTTCCCAGCGTATCTTGACCCTCCAAATACCTGATATGGTAGAAGTCTGCAGATTGCGCCTTACGAGGGGGTATCGTAAAGTAATAATTATTACCCAGATGTTATTATGGCATATTGATGAAATTTTGTCAGTGGTCCCTAAGTGCATGTTGCTGAGAAAATCAACTCATTGCATCCTTTATTTTTGTGACTGGCTCTGCCAGAAGTGACTAAACTGTATCCTTGTCAGGCGCAATCTGCAACCATCTACGATAATGGTATTTGGAGGGTCAAGAAACACTGGGGAAAGTGTGTAAATCTGGATGGTGACTACATAGAGATATGTTAACAACTACAAATCAAAACAAACTGTCAAATTTTTAAAAAGGTGATCATTAAAACTTTTGGATACTCCCTCGTATGTGCTTTCTTCAAAACTTTCCATCATATATTGGTTTAAAAACATATTAAAAAGTACTGTGCCTAACTCTCAGAGCTTCCGGAACAGCAGTAGATAGCTGTGGCTCTCTCAGTGTTTGGGGGCTGCAAGTTCATTAACACCTCACCATTGACTAAGCTGACTCAGACTTATGCAAATTGTAGACCAAATGCCTCTGGAGGACCACAGTTGTTCTCTCCTTTTTGAGATTTTGTTGTAAGAAGATTACGACAGAGACTACCAATAAATAGAATCTGAACACACTCGTCTAAGAAGTGGTGAGTGCTGGTAGGGCCCTTTGTTGACACATTTCCCTAGTGCTTCTCTATGTATAGTTTATATCTTCTGTCAAAAAGTAGGCTTCTGCCTGTGGCAAATGTTTGAATATGATAGTCAGTTCCTCATTATTTCCTCTGGAGATAGGACAGATAACATAGGAGTGCCAACAGAGATTAACATATTACTGCTGCTGTGTGTTAAACAATGTTATGTGGCTTTCTGTTTCAAAGGGCAAAGACACCTGAAAGCAGGAAAATTAGACTATCTCATGGGCAACATAATATGTCAGTTGCCAGGCTTGATCTATTTAATCTGTGCAACTAGCTTGGAACCACCCTGTCTTCTGCTTATGTTAAATATAAGGAAGCATTGAGGCTGATATACATGGAGTTCGGCTTCATTAGTAGATTAAGGCACAAGGTTCATGTGAAGCCATGTCAATATAGCATACTTCTGCCTCCCCCACTGAATCTCCTCCAGATGTTTAGATTAAAACTGATAGCGTACCTGATTATTGGCTATGCTTGCCAGAAATGTTGTGAATTAGAAGTCCAAAACACTTGGAGAATACCAAGTTGGGAAGGAGAGTGTAAATTTACAGCACTATACAAATAAAGGAGGAGGAGGAGGAGGACAGTACAGTTGGTGGTTCAAGTGCTTGCCTGGGAAGCACTGCTGGTTGTCACAGAAAGCATTTCAAGGTTGGGATATGGTAAGTATATAGTAAAGGAGTGGCATTTCCAGCATATTACACATTCTCAGATGATTGCTGGTAATCATGCCACGTTAGTATTTTAGGTAGATCTTCTAAATGGCAATTGTCTACTAGTTCAAGGGTCAGGATTGTACTCCAGAAAATGCATAGGGCAATAGTGAGTGGAGGATTCAACTTCTGAGATGACTGATTTTTTCAACTGAAATATAAATCATGATTAAGATTAATACAAAATATAATTAAAGTTCTTCATCATTTGTGTAATTGATACATTTCCTGATGTATGCATATTGGTTGCTGTAATTGGTTTGTCACTAAGGACTTAAAGCAGCATAAACAGAGGCATTGATCAAGCAACCCATTAATCTTTTTGCTCTGAGCACTGATGGTTTCTAGAGCAAGGATGGACAACTTGTACACTATATGCCTCTTCTGGCTGTTTTTCTAGTTAAAAAAAACCCACCAACCCACATTTCTTGGTTAAAGCATAGTATGGAAAGTATGTGCCTTGTTGAACTAGGCTCCTGGAAACCTCCTGTAGCAGATTCTCAGTGTGGGGAAAAATTGGCCTCTAACACCAGTTGCTTGCTAGAGGCAATTGCAAATGAAGTGGTTTTCTGTTTGATAGGTGAATGTTTCTTTGCAGAATGGTAACTAAATATATCTGTCTTAACTCAGACTTATTTAGAACTTGAGTGGTGAACATATTACTGTACAGTAAAGAACATATATAGTTTAAGATAATAAAATAAGAGTGCAGGATCACACGTGCTGGAAAATAATCCTGGTGAGATATCATATGTCATCTCCTCTAGTGCTTATGCTGATTTGGCAGTACCTAGGTCCAGAAAAGGCCTAAATATTATATGCACTGCTACTTGTGTCTTATTTATAACATTTTATCTCAGTGGCTAGATTTTCCTTATAGCATGATATAATAGACAGGCCTTGTTCCCATTTGTTAAAGTGTCATGGAATTTATTTGAGATTGTACATGCAGGCCTTGACAGGTTCACCTGAATCAAATTTAGATTCTGTGGTAATACTAGAACTGCTAGTAGAATAATAACCTCATTAGGACCAACTAAAATATCAGAAATACAGTGAGCAAGCTTTAGAGTTCCTCAAAGCTATTCTTAATGCTGGATATTAAGCAAAAGGAAAAGGGGGAGGAGATATTGGTGGCTGTGATAAGAAGGGTATTGGCAGCAGCTGAATAGTTAAGATGGCACAGAGGAGCCTTCTATTGCTATCCTTGGCCACCTTGGATCCCATCCTGGGTGAAAACAGGATATAAATCCAATAAATAAAATAAATGAATCTTGAACATGCTTACTAGTGAGTATAATGATCTCACTGAATTTAGTAAGATATACTTCTGAATAAACATTTTGCTCTGCACATAGAATTCACTTAGTACAAAACATTCTGGTGGGGTTTTGAACCAATGCAAACTGGTGTGAAGAAGTGTTTGCTACTCTTCTTTTGAAAATTTAAGCACAACCAGCACTGTTCCTTGCTGAAATCTGTGATCTTTTTGCACTTGGCAAAGTCTGCTTTTACTATAAATGAAATCCTGCACTATGGGTGTAGGGGTTTAGGATTTGGCAGAATCCTCTGCATCAGGTGATATTTGAGAAATGCTTCTGTCAGTGAAAGTGGCTTAACATCAAGGATATACTATCATATCCATAATGATGATGGGATGAAATGGTGTGGTGGCAGCAGATACATCAAATTTTAAGTCCCAGGTAGGATCACCTCTATCCAAACAATAGGGCACGGAACACAGAATTTTATCTCCATTCTCGTGATCGAATTGCATGTCAAGAGGGAGAGGGGAAGTTGTCACACCTGTTTGCCACAGAACACACACAGGAGCATCTAACACATGTTGTCTTAGAACCCTTGCAGGTTCATTGCCTCAAGATACAAACACTAAACAGCACTCCACTTGTACAACTGAGGATACAAGAATAAAGCACATCGTACAGGTAAGCAAGGGAAGGGGGGAACCTATGCTTCAAAGTACAGCTGATGCCAATATCTCCTCTCCCTTGCAAAATATGAGAGCAGTGTCTTGATTAACTGGATTGGTGAGGGTATCCTTCCTTCCTCAGTAACTAAAAGCAGTTTATCCCATATAGAAAGAACAAGCTTAAGCATGCACAGTACTCAAGGGTGAGGGGGCTGGCAAGCAAAAGGTGATTGACATTCCAACATGGAAGTAGTCCAAACATTTTCTCCATTGCTGATGCTGGCCAGACACTTATGACCCATTCTGCCTTACAGGATTACAGCCTAGGTACATGGAACAGAACAAACACAGTGTATACAGACTCCGTGAAGGAAGAGGTAGGCACCTAGGTGGGATGGAGGCTGATGCAACAATACTGTGTTAACATCTAGAAAATAAAACTCTCACTCAGTCCTCCTCTCACAGATACATACTATATATACATATATATATATATAATTTTTTTGCAGAGACAATTCATTGCAACTGTGGACCATTACTTTTCCTTTATCTTTTGGGTTTCTACAGGCAATTATCTAACAGATGCAACAGATAAGATATTTTCTGCTCCCAGTGCATGCAGACGTCAAGGCCAGAAGCTATGACAAGTATAGTTACTCAGCTTCCTCTTCCACTGGGCTCCTTTGTCTTTGTCGAACAGCTGTGTAGCAGGTGAAGCAATGACCACCATGAGGATGGAGCAAGAGCATCAGCAAACTGGTACTCTGTTCATCATGCAGCCTCAAAATTACAGGTTGTGGCAGCATAATTCATAATCTATTCCATACCATATTTTTTCTTTCGATAACTTGCCCCAGTTGCCTTGGATGGTACATAACACTGCAAAAATAAATACTGAAACAATAAAGTTGCTGTTAATAAGAGTTTTCACTTTGTTGCTATTGTTTCTTTGTCAGTGGGGTTAGCACATAGAGGTCCCCTTTCCAAGCATGGATCTCTTGAATGTCATGATAGGCATCAGGCTGGGAACGTAGAAGACTGAACATTATTGTTTCTAGAGCTCAGTGTCTGTAGTGGTTCTACCATCTAATGAGCTGAATTCCACAGTTAATCACAGATGACCTAACTACTGCTGTCATGGATGGAGCAGTCAGTTGTTACAGGGAGGGGGGGGGGAACAACATGGAGGATAAGGTTTATCACAGTGAGCAGTAGTATATGCGTGTCCCAGTGTGGACTTCTACCAGCTCTATCTGCTGAGAGGATACATCCACTTAGGAGTTCTTATATGTATAACCTTACTGCTGTTCTGTACAGGTAGAATTCCTTATACTTGGGCCTTTTATGTTCTGAATATAAATAGCCAGACTTCGGCATGCATTTGTGGACGTGCACACTGCAATATATTATTTCATGGCTGAAGTTATGGAGTTGTTTTTGTGGGATGTGAACTGTGGGTTCTAGAGTTGCCTCTTTCTTATTTCTGCCTCTGCCTTGACAAGGGCAGCCAGGGAGAAAGAGAGGCCTTGTTCCTAACATTCCCTGTAGTGTGGCTTGAATATTTATAATCTGTTTCCCAAATGTTTACCATATTAAGTGAGCCAGTGATGGTTGCTTCTGTGAGAATGCATTTGTGAACTTCTTTGTTACTTGTACAAGTCTTGTCCTTTGTCTGGCTGTCAAAGGTTTTCTTTTGCCATTCTCATTAAGCCTTGAGGCCCACATGCTCTTTGCATCCTTCCTCTATTGATGATGTATTCCTCCCTTGTCTGTCTATCTTAGGCCCAGTACAGACCGACAGGATGTGATGTCCTGGCTGCGATATTTGGGCTCGATAGGGCTGGGTGTCCAAACGTGCGCAGCCCTAACAACATCACAGCTGCGACAGACCGCCCACACAGTGGATGGCGCAGCTGCGCAGCTGCACTTCAACATCCAGTCCGCTCTAGGTGGAAGTGGTGTCATAAAGGCTCAGTGCAGCTCCTTTTTTGCTGCACAGCGTTGCCACTGTGTTTGGTTGCTGCGTCAACGCTGCGCAGTAAAAAGGGGCGCCACTTCTCCACCCATCTGTCGAGGCCCTTACTTTGTGCATAACAGTGGAAACGGGATGGTTAGTGGAAGTGGTGACATGAGAGGATTCAAATCATTTAATGCCCATCAGATGTTTTAGACTGCAGCTCCTACCAACTGTAGATAACAAGGCTAGCTGTGAGGGATTATGGAAGTTGAAGTCCATTGTTCTTGAATGGGATCAGAGTGGAGAAAGCTAGCATAGAGTCTCATAATGATGATAATAATAATAAATAATACCCTGCGGATCGAGGCAGGTTACAATGAAAAATTAAATACATATTACAACAATCAACAACATTACTCAATGTCCCAGTTCTCCACCCAAAACATAATAATTAAAACAAATTAAACAATAAATAGTTAAAAACAATTTAAAAATAGCAAATAGGAACAAAATGACTTGGTGCAGACAGGGTGATTCCTTTTGGTGGGAGGTCAGTCTGGGAAAGCCTGCTGGAAGAGATCCGTCTTGATTGCCTTTTTAAAGGCATCAAGAGAAGTGATATGACGGCTCTCCTCCGGCAGGTCATTTCAAATTTTTGGAGCTGCAGCTGAGAAGGTCCTCTGGGATGTCGCAGCCCACTTGGTCTTTGGCTGCAATAAGTTCTTCCCAGAGGACCTGAGTGTGTTGGGTGGATTGTATGGAAAGAGGTGTTCCCGCAAATAGGCTGGACTCAAGCCGTGTAGGACTTTAAAGGTGATAGCCAACACTTTGTACTGTGCCTGGAAGCTGATTGGCAGCCACTGGAGGGATTTTAAAATAGGTGTTATATGGCCAAATCTGGATTTACCAGCAACCAATCTGGCTGCCATATTTTGGACCAGTTGAACTTGGCACAAGGGGAGCCCCATGTAGAGTGAATTGCAGAAATCGAAATGAGAGGTTACCAGCGTATTTATAACCATTTCTAGTATAGAGTCTTGCTAAGTATTTCCTGGATTTGTTATGATGGCTTATGCAGTGGATCATGTTATCAAGTTTTTCTGTTACTAATGTCAAACTATATTCCAAAAGGGTAGAATTCAGAGACATAGCCATGTTAGTCTGGAATATCAATATGCAGTTTCTTTTACACAGTTAGTATTAAAGATGCCGTTTCATTCTTATATTCCAAAAGGGCTTTTTATAGAGCCAAGACAGCACCATTCATTTATATAGGAGAGTAGTAGCAGCAAATTTAGAGGGAACCAAGGTTTGCAAAAAGGACCCCCAAAAATGTTCTGAATGTGAACAACCTGAGGGAGGTGGCACCCAGTGAGGACTGAGCAGACTCAATGAGCTTTGGTGGCTGGAGAATGACTAACACAGTATAATGTCAGTGGTGTAGAATATTATGAAAGAAGGCATATCTGACTTTTTGGTGGTCTAAAAAGAAGAATTCCAGATGAGATGTGTGTTACCTGGAAACAGCATCCCTGAGGATCTGCTGTCAGTTCAGTTAATAATGTTTTAGGATGCTGACTGTAGCTCTGTTAGGGAATTTTCCACATACGTAAGTGCTCTCCCTGAAGAAAGAAGACTCTTTTTTTAGGTAGGCTCCCTTCATGTGTAAAGGGCAAAATGAATGAGGAGGGGTGGAGCTACTGTACTTGTTCTTTCATTTCTTCTTGTGTGCAGAGCTTAGGCCTAGAAAAAGCTTAACTTGCACTGCATAGCAAGTTAAGCAGCAGAAGGCTGCCACTCTGGTATAACAGGACTGCATTGTCCAGCTCATGTGCAATGGATCTTCTCCATTCCATTTTCAAACTGCTAAACCACAGGTAGGGTTTTCCTCATGATGCCCACCAAAATCCTCCCCCACCCTCTGTTTTAATGATTTGCTTAACATTTTTGCCTATACAAATATTTCAGTGAGCACAAATCTTGCTTGCTCCTTCTTTGATGCTTTAGTTCATCCTAACAATGGTGTTACAGTGTTTTGGATTCTTTATGATTGAGCAACATTGCTTTGTATTTTTATGCCAATATTGCAGACAATGTTATGAAAAACAACAACTTTAAAAGTATCCAGATTTTTCTCTTCTGAATTCTGTTGACTTTTAGGAATTTTCAGATCAACCTATCAAGAGTCTCTTCTCAAATGCTGTGGATATTCATTTAGAAAATCATGTCTTACCTTGCACTGAATTCCTTAAGTATTTTGGCAGCATAGGCACAGTACCTAACAGTCACAGGAGTATGGGACACTTGTCTTCTATTGTGGCACAAATGGGTTTTGAAACTTAAGATTTACAAAGACTTGGTTAGTTCTTCAGGTAGCACAGGGAGTCAGCTGGGGTCACCTTCAATGGCTTGCTTTTCTTTCTATAGACTATATTTTAGTCTAAAAACTATTTTTATTTGATTGTGTTCTGCCTTCTTCCAAGGGTGGGGAGTACAAGAAGGCTTATAATATAATTTTAAAGTTTCTCTTTTTTGCCTATATATACTTGTACCAACTTTATTAGGCATAGAACATATACAACATCATACATTACAATAAACATGAAGATCAATGTTAAAATAACTATTTTTAAAATTTAGTTTAATTTAAACCATATTTTTGTTGCCTCCACCAGAAAATTGGCTGTTAACCTAGTAACATGCAGGTTCCGATCTTCCAATAAGTATTCCACTGATAATCCAACCAAACAGATGGTCATTTCCAATAACCTTCATAACAGTTTTCCCCTTGGATTTTTGTACAAAGGGCAAAGTAATATAATATGATGAACATCAAGAGCTTGTCCGCAGTGACACATGCGGCTCAAAAAAGGGGTTTTCAAATATCTACCCCGGTAACATTTGAGGGGTGTATATTCAGTGTTGCAAATAAAAAAGCCTTCTTTGTCGCCCACAATGAAAGAGATTGAAAGTAATCTGGAGTCCTACCCTGCAAGGGGGGTTGCCAAGCATCATTGGAGAACATACTCTGGGAGGAATTGGGTATGTTAACTGATGTTCTCTTCCTACAAGACAGACCTTAATAGACTCTAAGCACTCCTTTTCGGTTGATAAAAAGAGAGAATCAAAATTTAAACCCATAGAATTTACTTTATTTTGATAGATTTTAGCCCAACTAGTGTAATAGTTGTGTAATGATCAAAGACTAGATCTGTTAGGCCTGAAATGAATTTTAAACCAAAATCTATATACCATCAACCAGGCAGCCATTTAGAGGGTATTCAATCCTAATTCTGCATAAAGAGTCAAGTGGTGTACACACAGGGGTACTGATAATAATTTCCTGTAGAAATATGTCTGTAGACTTTCAATCTCCTTATTGAAGGCTGGAATCCAGATAAATATACCATATGGTAATTGCGGTCTTAATTTAGCTTTATAGATTTTTAAGGCTGCGTGAATATCTTGGTTTTCCTTTTTATAATAGAAGGATTGTATAACTGCCAGTGATCTTTTACCTGTTTGTATTACTTTATCTCTCTGTTTAGTCCACTGCCCATTAAAATGGAAAAACACCAAGATAGACATACTTTTTGACCTGCTTGATTGTTTGATTACCAACCTTCCTCATTCTCGGAACAAATCTTTTAGAAAATACCAGTATTTTGGATTTCTCAAAATTTACTAGCAGGTGAAATTTATATATATTTTGTATATAATAATAATAATAATAATAATAATAATAATAATAAAAAATTTTATTTATACCCCGCTCTTCAGCCAAGGCTATCAAAGCAGCTTACAATTTGTTAATTAAGACATTTCCTTGCCCTCAGGCTTACAATCTAAAATAAAAACTTTCAATATATTTTTGAGCTAGACAGATTTATCTTAGTTTCATAATATTTATAGAACTGTCATCTAAAATTCACTGTTTTCTAATAAATACTAAACAAAGTTTGATGGCAGAAAACATTCTAAGGTGTGATATTTGTCCTATATGACATCACAGTCCCTGAAATTTGGATTCCATGGTCTTTTGCTTTTAAAATTGCTGGCTTGTGGTGACACCATATAAATTCAAATGTTATTTTTGTCCTTGTTTGGGTTATGTGTTTAAAGGTAGCAGAATTAGCTGATTTTTAGCGTGAAAGTAAAGCTTATAAGCATAAATTAACTTTAAACATAAAAGCATCTTAAATGTTTTCAGCAGACACATAGAAGTAATAGACTGAATTTACAGTTCAGATAGAAAGATAATGTAGGAACATTTATTTTGAAGATAGATATGGCAGCTTGGAATTTTAGTTAGGTTTTCACGCTTGTGTTAATTAGTAGCAGAAGATCAACATTTTCTTCATTCCCTTACCAGGTTACTGGAAATGGGAAAGGTTTACTGCATTATTACTTACATGGATATCATCTAATGGATTTAGACCCAGTGTTTCTAAGAACTTAGTTTAACTCCTTTAGTAAGACACTTTAAAAGTCATGGGTATTAATAAAACTCCAGTATTCTTAAGAAAGCCACTGTTGAGTTTTATGAAAGAAATAGTAAATTATAGATGATATTTTTGCCAAATAGCATGTAAGAACAGATTGTAAAATAGTTTGAAATGTCAATTGGAAAAATGGGTAACTGAAAATAAATTTTATATGGATTAAAGACAAATTACATCAGTGTTACTTGCCAACCTTACAGCATTGGCAGAGAATAGGCAAGGAAAGTAAAATGAAATAAGATAAAAGATTAGAATTAAAGTCCAAATTATACAGGGCATGAAACATGTCCTCGATTTGCTTGATTTTGCTCCCTCTAGATAGAAACTATTGGGGTGGGGGTACGTTATGCCCAGATTTTGTAGGGCATTTCTTTCTTTCCTGAGAGTGTGTAGTGTAAATTCCCACTTTCAAAAGGACCTACCCAAGCCAAGCTGAAACAGATATTTTGAGATACCAAATTTGGTTTTGAATCACCTTGCATGTAACATTTATTAAAATACAGAGACATACACAGACAAAAGCACCAAGAGAGCTCTTTTACTCATACATACACACGTGTACTCACACACACTGGTGGCGTTTCGCTGACAATGAGGTCCAGTCACAGTCACAAAGTCCTGTGTTTCTGTGTGTTCTGTTTGCTGTGGAAACAGAAACACACCTTTGCTAAAAAGCCTCTTCTTTTTAAACCTTTTGCAAAGTTATTCACTTTTGCAATGTCCAATGCCCTTTGGGTCTTCTCCATAAACCTTTGCTTAAGCCAAGCTTCATACTTGATGTTTTTCAGGTGTTCCATCTCTTATCAGTTCATGTCCAAGCATTCTGTTCCTTGTTGCTGTTCTCACCATTTTTGGACGTCTTCTTCTTCATAGAGATAACACAGGCAGCTGCACCCTCTTTTTCACGGATACGCCATTGCCACATCAACCTTTCAGAAATCTTCGCTTCGCTTGCCAGGTTCCTCCCAATATCATGCATTGCGATTCTCCATTTTGTTTCTCCTCAGCCTTACAGTGCCACCTAAAAATCCATTCACTCCTCACACGTAAACTGATCCAGACTGGGGCAAGGAGGAACTTTAACCTTATATTGTACTTTTATTGCTGTCACAGTCCAGATGTACTAGTGGGAGTTTTTTCTCCTGGGACAAATAACCATATTTTAACATTTAATTTAATTTATACTCCACTTTTTTCCTAACACAGGATTTAAGACAGCTTTGTTGCTGTTGTGTGCCTTCAAGTCATTTCTGATTTAAGGTGAGCCTGTCACAGGGTTTTCTTGGCAAAATTTGTTCAAAATTTGCCATTTCTTTCCTCAGAGGCTGAAGAGTGTGACTTGCCCAAGGTTACCCAGTGAGTTTCCATGCCTGAGCAGGGATTCAAAACCTGGTCTCCAGTCATAATTCAGCACTCAAACCACTACAGCACTCTGGCTCTTCCAGATTGTTTGCAACCATTTAAAACAAAGCTTAACTAAACAAAAAACATTAATACAAAAGTCCTTGACAAATTAAGCCATGATACTTTTTTTAATGTTAAAAATAGTTTTAAAAACACTTTTGAAACATAATACACAGACACTGCATATCCAATTAAAACCTCCATCTGCTGCAGTAGGCTTACTTAAATAAAAAGGTTTTTACTTGCTGTGAGAAAGATAACAAGGAGGGAACCAGACAAAATTCACATGAAAGGGTATTCCACAACTTGGGAACAGCCTCCAGGAAGATTCGAGTAGTCATTACAGGAGGATAATTTGGATCAGGATCACAACTGAGGCAAGAGGGTGGAAGCCTTTTCTTGATGGTAGTTCCAGAATGCATCTACCTCTCCCTCAGTTTTGTCCTTCAATAAGATATCTGGTAGTCCTATATGAAGGAAAGTAATAATATCACTCTATTCTGCTTTGGTCAGGCCTCACCTAGAATACTGTGTCCAGTTCTGAGCACCACAAATCAAAAAGGATGTTAGCAAGCTGGAGTGTGTCCAGAGAAGGGTGACTAAAATGGTGAAAGTTCTGGAAACTATGCCTTATGAAGAAAGACCTAGGAAGCTGGGTATGTTTAGCTTGGAAAAGAGAAGCTTAAGAGGTGACATGATAGTCCTGTTTAAGTATTTGAAGGCGTGTCATATTGAGAATGCAAGCAAGCTTATTTTCTGCTGCTCCATAGAATAGGACAAGGAGCAATGGATGCAAGCTTCAAGAAAAAAAGATTCCACACAAACATTAGGAAGAAATTGCTGACAGTAAGAGTTGTTTGACAGTGGAACACACTCCCTCAGAGTGGTGGAGTCTCCTCCTTTGGCTGTTTTTAAACAGAGGCTGGATGGCCATCTGTTGGGGGTGCTTTGATTGTGAGTTCCTGCAAGGCGAGGGGTTGGACTGGATGGCCCTTGGGGTCTCTTCCAGCTCTATGATTCTATAACATTCTTATAAGTGAACCAGATATAATTTCTGTGCATATATTAAGTCAATTCTTCTTTTGTTTGTTTGCTTTCCTGTGCTATTCTGATTTATTTGTGGCATCAAACATATTCTTATCTTTTGTCTTCCATATGGGATACCACCTGATATCACCTGCCCATACTGCTTTTTAATTTCTACTCACTGATGCCTAAATGAGGCAATTACTAACTGCTGCATTCGCAATGTTGTATTTACTGCTTGCTCTCTCAAGCAGTTGCACATGTTGCCTATTGCTGGCTCCTGTACATGCAGGGTTGGGACTGGGAATATTTTGATTCTTTTGGGTATATGTAAAATACGGAAGTAATGGTAGTTCTAAGACTGCGACCTGAGCCTGGATAATATTGCCTTTGGCCTTGTGTATTACATTGGGGCAAGGTAAGTAGGAAAATATTCAAACAAAGTTAAAAGATGGTACCAAAGATACTTGTTTATTTACTATGTTCTTCCTTGCAACTATAATTAAGCTCAGAATAACATTGTGCATAAATAAATAAAACAATAGGATCAACCCTAGGGAGGCTTGGCTCTGAAAGGTTCACAGCCTTGGGGAAAATAACAAAGATGAGAAAAATGCACATTGTATATTAGTTCCTTTCTCTTCATTTCACCTAAACATTAGGAATAACTTCCTCATGTTATAAACTGTCTGACAATGGAATAGACTACCTCAGAAGGTGATGGACTATCCTTCATTGGCGGTTATTAGCAAAGGTTTGATGACCATCTCTTGGTAGTGCTTTAGAGTTTGTGTAATGGGGTCCTGCATGCCAGGGGGTTGTACTCACTAGCCTTTGCAGTACTTTCCAACCTTGTAATTCTGTGTGAGAAAAGGAGTGTGCAGACCACAGACTTGGCAAATTTGTTTTGATCATTTTGGACCAAGGTTTGGAAGGTTTATTGTATACAGCCCTCATGTAGCGTTACAGTAGTCTGTTCTGGAATTTGCCAGGGCAGGAATGACAATGTCCAGGTTTCTTTTTCTATATCATTCAGATTTGTAAAAGGGTTTTCAGGCCATGGCTGTTTCCTGTAAGCCTAGTAGCAATGGTACTCCTGGATGTATCCTCAAAATCTTAGCTTGCTCCTTGACAGGGAAGTGGGACTATGAGAAGAAACAGGTGTTCTCCTGTTCATGGACTACGTGACTGGGTCATCTCCTGTACTTAGCTTTATAACATGTGAATTATTCACTTGTATTCCATTATAATGTATTCCATTAATGATCTCATAACACTGTCAGATCTGAATCTGGTGAACTGGGGAATAAAGTAGTAGTAGTAGCAGCAGCAGCAGCATACTTATAACACCAAACCCATGACTCCATATAACTTCCACAGTGCTTTCATTCACCTCCCATTGAAAAGTATAGGAGGTAATAGTGAGCCTTGAATGATGTGCAAGACAGCTGTTGTGGGAATGAATATCAGTCTCCCAGTATCACCACAAAGTAATACTCTGAGTCTAGAAAAGGATTAAGTAGACTAAGTGGTCCAGGAGACCCAGCAGAATAATGCTGCTTTTTTGTCCTGGCTTAGGTTGTCCAATAGAGCAATCAAGCTTTTGCCCGAACCACAGGTAGAAACCAGACTGAATGGATCCAGATAATTGGCTTAATCCAAGAGTACCCTGAGTTGTTTTTCCCAGCCCATTTAACCATATTGCTCAAAAAGGCAAATGAAGACAGTAGCTTATAAATTGTCAAAGGTTTCAAAATGGTTTCTTAAGAAAGAGAATTACAGCCACCAATTTAAAAGGAACTAGGGTTTGTTGTGTGCCTTCAAGATGTTTCCGACATACAGTGACCCTAAGGCAAACCTATCACAATGTTTTCTGGAGGTGAGAATGTGTGACTGACTCTTCAAGGTCACCCAGTAGGTTTCCATAGCTGGGTGGGGAATCAATCTTCCCTAGTCATAGTCTTAACATTCAAACCATTACTGCTTTGAGCTAGGGTTTGCCTTTCCCTGAAATATGTGTTAGCCAGTATATTGACTAAGTTGCCCAGTTTCCCCAGTTAGAAGAAAGATTTCACAAAGTCCTTGTCTATACTCTTGGCCCACACTAAGGATTATCGAATCAATTGTGGAAACTGTTGTATTAGTAACAATACTAGTGAATTTCTAACCCATACCCTCAAGGATCTAGCTCAGTACTTGACCTGTTGGGATGCATTTTTAGTGCTTGACATCCAATGGTAGACAAAAGTTATCTGTAGCTGCTAGAGGCAAAGGGTGGCTATGGGGTCACATCGATCTCCCTAAGCTGTTATTGCAGCCCTTAGCTCCTCCAGACTATTTAGACCAGTTTTTATCTAGTCAAAATAAAAGTAGCTACTAGGATCATGAGTTCACCTTTTAAATAGGTTGCGGGGGGGGGGGGGGGCTGTACTTTTTAATATATTTCAAAATAAACATATATTTCTCATAAGCATAAGTATACTTCTGGCCATTTCTGGTTTTGTTTTTTTAGCCCTTTGGTTACTCTCTGTAGCCCCTGGAAGGAGGGGGAAATTGGCCCATGGGCCTGCTGTAGTTGTCTGTCTGTAATCAACAACCTACCATAGTTATGTATACTTATGTGTCTCTGTGTGTGTGAATTTCATAGGGTTTTCCTAGCCAAGGAATGATCAGAGGTGGTTTTGCCAGTTCCTTGCTCTGAAATACAGACTACGACATCTGGTATTTGTTGACAATCTTGCATCCAAGTATTAACCATCACTGATCCTGCTTAGCTTCAAAGATCAGATGGGATCTGGTGCCTTTTTGAGTAATTAGGCTTCTCTCAGGTATACTTAGACTAACAGAAATAATCAGGTTTAAGCATTTCTAATTTATTCTGAATCATGTCTTTTGTAGTAGAATGCATGTAAAATTTGAGTTTTAAATATTTAGCCACATGAAAGGACCGTAAATTCTTAAATTAAATAAATTTAATTTGTTGATAAAATTAGCAAACATTTCTAGATTTGGTCTGACACAGAGCTACTCCCAACATTTATAAACTTTTAAAATAAGGAAGAATAAAAAGAAGTTTACAAAAAAGAAGAAAAATGTTGAATTGTGAAGGCTTAGTTATGTAAAAGGAATCAAGTGATGAGTGTTCGTTAGAAGAATGATCATTTTCTTTGGGGGTTGATTTTGCACAGCAAAAATTATTTGAAGCTGGAGTTTTTGTGTTATGCATTTTCAGTCCACTCTTTGTGACATGGAAGACAGGGCGAGACAAGCGACTTCGGGGCTGCATTGGAACTTTCTCTGCCATGAACCTTCACTCAGGACTCAGGGAATACACATTAACCAGGTAAAAATATTTTCAGTGAGACCACATGGCTAACAAGAAACCAGACATGGGACATTTCAAGCTGTCACTTCATATGTCTTACTGTATCTTCCAGTATATTCTGCTGCCAGGACAGATTTTCTCAAGAGCTATCAGAATTAAAATTGAATAATCCCTGCCTTAGCTAACCATCCCACATACAGTACTATGGTCTCTAGATACATAGTACATTGCAGTGTTCTAATTTGGGGCAAAGAATAAGCTGCTTAAGCTTCTGGTTGGGTGATTTGTTTTCCATGCTGAGGTTTCAGAGGCGCTTCCATCTTGTAAATGTCTTATATATGGGAAGAAACAAAGGTGACAGATGTAGATATAACGTGGTGTGAAGATGGTACCCAAATAGCAAACAGCCATACCTTCAATAGCTTGCACAGTTATTAAAGGGTTAATTAAAACCAGGGAGGCAGGAAGTGGGCATAACTGAAAACTTGCTTATAAATACTGGAAGTGAAGGAAGGAGGGTTTTTTTTAATAGTATTTTTCTGGTTAGGGGAAGAAACAAAAACTCTAAAAGAAATGGAACAGGATGTCAGAAGTCTCCTTTTTTTCTAGCTGGAGCCAAAAAGGGCTCAAGGTGTATTCTACTTCTTTTTTCTTAGCCATATTTCTATTGGACTTCTCAAAGCAGTTTATTAAAACAATAAAAAAATTGTAATCACCGTATTTGTAAAAAATCTTTCCCAGTCTCAAGTTTAGTTTTGAATAACAAGAGCAGCTTTCTGTTAAAAAAATCCTGGCAGCATCACAACAATGTACCAGGAAATTGTTTTTTTAAAAAACGTAATGATATATATATATGTACAAAGGAGGAAGGGGGGGGGGGAAGGAAATGTGGCAGTATTTTTAAGACTAGCATGAGCTGTGGTGGATATAAGTCCATTTTTCAGATGCAGTACAATTATTAATTTATGAAGCCATAACTGATTAGGCCAATATATATTTAGGAAACAGTCCATCCCATTCCAGTTACAGCAAAGTATTCTGTGATACTTCTCTGCAGATACAGCAGAATACATATGTATGGGAAAAACATAATGTCATTCTGCCATAAGCAGAAATTTTAATAGCTCTCACTCAATCTGGTGTTCTATTTAGATTTTGTTTCCCTTCTAATACTATTAAATCCTACTTTGTTCTAAAATGGTGCCATTTGTCCTGTGTCTTGAGGCTAAGTAATGCTGTCAATGTAAGCAAGTATGTCAGAGCTTAAATTTTATAAAACTTGTTTCAAATTCTATGTATGTTTGTTTCCATTCTAGTGCACTTAAGGACAGCAGATTTCCACCCCTGACCCGTGAGGAGTTGCCTAAACTTTTCTGTTCTGTCTCCCTCCTCACTAATTTTGAGGATGCCACTGACTACTTGGACTGGGAGGTGAGAACAATTGTATTTCAATGTCTACAAGATTGCCATTTGGATATGGATTAACATTTAAAAACAGTACAAATTAAAAATTACACTAAAAGATAATTTAAAACATAATTAAATATAAAAGTTATTTATAATCAATTAAATATTTTATAAAGTTTTAAGGTGTTATAAGGTTAAAACTATTACAGATTTTTAAAAGATTGTATGCAAACCAAGAAAACAGTACAGGGCACCATATTTTACCAGTAGCTCTTCAACAGTGGTTGGGAGCAGTTATAGTTAAAAGCATGAGGAAACAATTATTAGATTTAGGTTTAAATCCTGCATACACCTATGAAAATAATTTCTTTTGAACACAGGAGTACTTCTGAGTAATGTCCATAGGATTGCACTGTTAATGATGGCATATGAGCAGAAGGGGTATATTTTAGATCTTGGAAAAGTCTGACACACTGAAGCTATAGCTGATTAGGTATGCTTGGAAAAACTGCTTCCATGGCCAGGAAAGAATGGCCAAAACTAATGTTAATCCAGGAAAATCCTTAGAATATTACAAACAGAGAAATAATTGGACTCATTAGAAAAGGCAATAAGGTTTGTTAGTAGAAGACAGTAGAAAAAGAGGAAGACTGCATTACATATGTATAGACTCAATCGAGGAAGCCACAACCCTGTTTGCTAGGCTGGAGCAGGGCTGTTGAGAACAGGGTGACTCTCTGTTGGAGAGCTCTCTCATTTACAGAATTATCACAACAAATTCAGGAAACTGATGTCAAGCAAAGGCCTTTATTCAGACATAATTGGCATTCAAATAGAGTGTATGACGACGGAAATATTCTGTAAATTGTCACAAAAATATCTCTCAGCCAGTTTTGTATTTCTGTTGTTAGGTGGGAATCCATGGAATCAGAATTGAGTTCATCAATGAGAAAGGTGTCAAACGCACAGCAACGTATTTACCTGAAGTTGCTAAGGAACAAGGTGGGTTTGAAATGAGTTGACCTTCCATTCTGAGCAAATCTAACCTAAAGGTAAGGATTTTGGATTTACTTGTACAGATGCTGTGAATGCCACCTAATCTCTGTGATCACTTGAAGCTCAAGCTCAGTTACTCATAGATCTGCCTTTTAGAAGGCTCAAAATGTAGAGTGTTAGTTTCATATTTAATGTATGTTTTTCCTTAAGACTGATTATTCTTTCTACATCTCTCTTTTCGTAATTGTTTGGACTTTGGTGTTCTTCCTCCCCTTCCCCAGCCGCTGAGTAAAAAGAATTCAAGACTAAATTCACTGACTGAATCTGAGGTTTTGCCCTTCTGATGTTCTTCAATATTGTATGTGGTTTTCCTCTTCAGCCTCACCTGATCACGCAGGCACAATATCAGATGATCCTTCCATGCTCCTTCAGCACTAAGTTCTCTGCTGCAAACATGGACAACAGTTGAAGAATAAAGCAGTTGCCACCACTGTAATTGTTTAAAACATTTATTCCACCTTTCAGAGGATCTTACTTCTTCTGCTCCTGGAAATTAGTTGAAAAACCAGAGTATAATTGGTTAAATCAGATCTTCCTGTATTAATAGGAAGTGGATTTAAATTTTGTTTTCATATATAGTTCTTTTACTTAGAATATATAACTTACTTCATACTTATGTGTAAATAACTGCCATAAGACAGGCCTCTGCAGTATAAGGAGTCATGCATTTTTATAAGTTTAAATAAAAATACTAATATGAAAAAATACTGTAAGAATTGGATCTTTATATCTTAGAAATTAATTTGAAATGCCCCCTTTTCATAACTGAATTGGAATAAATGTCCTGAGCCCAGAATGCTACTGTTCGTTGTTAACTGCTGTCAAGTTGACTTCACCTTATGTGACCCTATAAATAAGCGACCTTCAAGTCACCCTAACATCAACAGCCCTTCTTGGGTCTTGCAGACTCAGGGTTGTGGCTTCCTTGATTGAGTCTATCCATTTGTAATGCAGTTTTCTTCTTTTCCTGCTGCCTTCTACCTTATCAGGCATTATTGTCTTTTTTTTTTTTAGTGAGTCATATCTTCTCATAATATGTTCAAGGTACAACAGTCTCGGATTAGTCATTTTGGCTTCTCGGAAGATTTCAAGCATGATTTGCTCCAGGACCCATTTATTGGTCTTTTTAGCAGTCCACAATGCTTCAGAATATTTCCAATGATTTGATTTTCACTTTCCACAGAAATGGGAAATACGATGGCATGGACAATCCTAAGTTTAGTATGATATATCTCTACACTTCTGGATCTTATTTAGTTCCTTCATAGCTGCCCTTCCAAGTCCTACTCATCTTCTGATTTCTTGACTACAGTTTCCATTCTGATTAATGACTGAGTCAATATATATTTAATATATTATTAATAATAATACTATTTAATACTTTTTATCAGCAGCTGTCCAGTAATCTGGAGTTGTTGTTTTTCTTGAAATAAATCTAATGTCTATATCACCACTATTTTTTAACAGATTGGGATCAGATTCAAACAATAGACTCCTTGCTCAGGAAAGGTGGTTTTAAGGCTCCAATTACCAATGACTTTAGGAAAACTATTAAACTCACCAGGTAAACTATATAATTTATTAACTATTGTTAAAATGTTTTGCTATTAAAATTATTACTGCTTCTACTGCTGCTAGAACATATTTGTAGGGGTTCTCTTCTACCTGTATGGTTTTTTTTTTAAAAAAAAAAAAATCAGTTGATTTTGTGCTCCAGATACTACAGTTTTCTGGTTCTACACCATGGAAAAGGTTGAAGTGAAGTGATAAATATTGTGATAGTCTTTCTTTTTCACTCACAGGGACAGCATTTGTAAGTAACTGGCATTTGGACAGATGAACATAATTTAGTGATTTTGAAACTGGAACCAATAAACTATCTGAATGAATCTACTAACAGGTTGCAAACTCCTCGGGGGTAAACAGAGTTTTGCATACTTCTAGGTTACTGCACAGATTGTCCAGTTTCAAAATATATGCCCATAGGTTAAATTGTCCAGTTCAAGGTCCTGGGAATGGACATTCGGCTATCATCTTTGAATTACCCAATATACAAGCAAGTTGGTTAGACTGGCTTGGTCTCACTTCTCTCCATCACAGTATTAGTGATAGTTTCATCAACCAGTTCTCTCTCCTTTTTTGGAATGATGGACAGTGGTGGTGTGAACATGATACAACAATCTTCCCAGCCCAGGCAGCCCATCATGTCCTGGGGAAAAGACCAAATGACTCTGGCTGACCACTACTTGTCAACCATGGATTTTGTTGAAGAAAAGAAGGCTGTGGGCCTCTCCTACATTAGCTCAGAAATACATATTTTGTTCCAAAAACCAACCGTTTGGTGAAATTTTGACGACGAACCAAGCAAATATCAATAGTGGTCACCAGTTTGAAATCTCCAGATCTTGTTATCAGGCACAAATGCTGTATGGGGGCAGGTGGTAAGAAAAAAGGCTGACCTGATGTTGCAGTCATGTAGTCTACATGGTCAGGTTCTTAAGAATGAGTCAAGGAATCATACAGGTGTCATAAAGGTTTCCAGTTATACCTAGTACTGTTGGAACAAATGGGCATATAGTAGCTGAGTCTATCAGGTTTCTTTTGGAATGTAATTTTAAAAAATTAAATGGGTACTTAGCTATTTTAAAGGAATTTTTGTTGATGCAAACTGGTTGAGTAATTGCATCAATAAATATTTGTAAAAAAAAAAAACTAAATACAGTTGTAAGTGACTAGATGAGTTTGTTTCCTTACTAAAGATATACTTTAAAGGCCCCTTCTTCTTTTTTTTCTTCCAGATATCGCAGTGAGAAGGTGACAATCAGTTATGCAGAATATATGGCTTCTCGTCAACATTGTTTTCAGAATGGCACTCTCCATGCCCCACCCCTTTACAATCATTACTCCTGACACAAGACTGCATGACCAGTCCCGTCCCCCAGCTGCCACTAACAGCTACGACATCATTGGAGCAGATGCCTCCTCTTCCTGGTCCAGTTACTTCTATTACTGCACCATTTTATGATGCTAGCTTCCGTTGCCAAGTCTGCCTTCCAGTTGACTGAGGAGTGGGGGCTACCAGTTGAATGCAACTGAATATCGAGGCTGAAGCCTTATCTCATCCTTCCTTCAGAAAGAGGATTGAAGCTCCAGGCTTAACAGTTGCAGTTGAGTAGAGAGAACCTTGAGGAATGGCAGTATCACTTCAGATTGCTCTATCTCTGTGTTAAATTGCACTGTGTTCATTTGAATTGCTAATTACGAGAGCCCCCTTGATCAAGTAGGAGAGTTCTCCTGGCAGTCTGGGCAACGGAGTCCAACAAAATATTTTTAGGTTATTTTAAATTTTTTTAACCTCTGATGTTTATCTACCATGATCTGATTAGTCCTAACACATCCCAGGCAAGCAGATAATACGACTTTTTAAAAGGATGGTATGCCTGCAGAGATTTCCCCTCTTCTTCCTCCTCACAGAAGATGACAGTCATTCACAGATCTGAAAGGGAAAACAAATGTTCTGCAGATAAAACCATTGCTTGCACATATCCAAGAGATTTCAGTTCTCACATCTAGGTGCTCTTGCTCTTGACATGGAGAATAATTTATGCATGAAAGAGAAGTGCTATGGGTTGTGTTTGGAAGTAGCTTAGGCTTCATTACATCCTAAAAATGTAATTTCCCTCTTCTTTGCAGTTCTTCAGAGTGTCTAACTTCAAGCAGCAGGGTCTGTGCTGGATTGGAACAAATCTTTCTCACAAAGCCATTTCTATAGTAATAAAAAGGGGTATGAAATTGTTTATAGGTAAACTCTATGCAGTTTCCACAACAGTTTTCTCCAGCTTGACTCTATTATCCAGGTAATGAAAGACAAACTAAGTGTTAGCGTTTATGTGGTTATTTAATACAGGTGTCACTGTGGCATTTGTGCTTCAGCCACCCTCAGTACATATAATTGGATGGAAATCAAATTACTAAATTTGTTTCACACTAAGTGTACTTAGGTTTGAAACATGGGGGATTTTTTTACCAACATAAAACGGTTAACTTAGACTCCTTTTTGATTCCTTTGGATTTTTAAATTTCCTTTTCCTATTGTTATTGAGTAGTAAAAAGCAATTTTTTGTTCATTCTTCCATCTTATTTCTCCTGTGTGAGTCAGACAACAATATTATGAAAGCAGGCATCATGCTCCTTAAGAGAATCCACAGGAACTGTAAAATAGCAATGCATGAGTCCTGAAAATTGAGGTGAGCAGCTTGATAGGAACATAAAAATAAAAAATCCAGGTGAAGAGCACAGTATAATGAGAGTTTGATATCAGCATGTGGAACAACAGTGACTTTTTATATGTGGCTCAGGAGAAGCCTGAAATTATCTGGGAATTTACTCAAAAGGTGTAAATTTCCCTATTTTTAGGATGAATGAATCTTGCCCTAGAAGGAGGAAGCGGGCTATTCCTTCTGTTTTGAAGCAAAGTCAGCCTGAACAGATGCTGTGTGAAGAGAGGTGTATTGTATAATTATACATAAATAACCCATGTATACAGGAAAGCAGTACTGGACAGTATGTGACTTGGTTGCATTAGGGACAAACTACTGGCTGGAAGAGGACAAATGTCTTGTCTTCTTTGCAAGAGGATTATTAGGTGTCTAGGATGTCTCCAGATTCTGTATTTTTCTACCACTACTATTTCTTGTCTTGTCTCCAAAGAAACCATAACCTTTGTAGTTTTGCTTGTCAATGAACATACGTCTAGATGTGTGTAGAGCGGGGGGCAGCTCATGTTTCAGATAGCTGCAGTGTCACCCAAGCTTTTGGTTTTGTACTGGATCGTTCATATAGATTGTTTTCCCTTCATGATGATGATAAAATGTGTTTGGATGTGAAGGGACTGTTTCTTGTTTCCTGCTACTGAGAATAAAGAAGCCTTCTTGCACAGAGTGATTTGTAGTTACTGTTCCAGGTGCCCTGGTCATATGAAAGATTGTGGAAGGGAGAAGAGAGTTCACCTCTGGTCATGCCATCCATTTCTGCTCTCAGTACTGAAACATAGGGCTACACTAATTACTATTCAAGTGTTCTATGTTAGAATTTAAATTGTAAAGATTTTTAAAGCAAAAAGGAAAAAAATGGTGCTAAACTTTCACCCCTGAGCACATTCGGTGAGACTGGTCATGCAGGCATACAGTGCCGGGCTATTCAATCTTGCTTTTTTAAAAAATAAAAATGTTTGCCCTGTTGTGTGTCTTCAACAGTGTGTATAGTGTTAATTATTTGATTTCATTAAGGGTGGGGAGGGACTTTAGGAGCCAGGTGGGGGCCTTAATTGCCATTTTAAAGAACAGACTTTTAGGAGTGATGTGACCTACTTGGTTTAATATTATCTTTGCACTGAAATAAGTTAAATTGGTTTTGGAGTGAGAGGTGGTCTCATTCCCTGCCCTTTTCCATCTAACTGTCTAAATGGAAATGCCTCTGATAAAAGTTGAATTGTGGTGTTTTCTTGTAGTAAGTGGAACAACAAGCAGGCCACGAAGCCCAAAATAGACCTCTTAGAAATGGATACATTCAGCTTTGGAATAATAAGTTTGGATATTGTATGGTGAAATACAGTAACTGCTTTTGTTTGGTCATTCCTGCAAATTGAAAGGGGAATGAAAAACATTGTTCTCAGAAGAAGGACTCCTATCTCATGAACAGCAGCAGTGTACTGAGATGAGTCCAAATTAGTAGGGATTAGAAAGATGCAGGAACCAACAAAATGACCAAAAGAGAACTACTGTATCTGGTGTGTATACACACTATACAGTTATAGAAGTTTGATTCTGCTGTAACTGTCATGCTGTCATCCTATGGGATCTTGGGATTAGTAATTTAGTTAGAATTTTAGTTAGACTATTCTGCAGTGACCAGTGCTGCAGTTCAGGGGAGTGCTAGAGCTCTCTCTAGCAGAGAATTCTGAGTCTCTTATCAAACTACATATCCCAGAATTCTGCTCAATGGAGCAATGGCAGATAAAGTGGTATCAAAATGTTATAACTCTGTAGTATGGATACTCCTCTATTTTAGAATCTTAGTCAGCTGATGAGTGTGATCTAAAGACCTTAGCAATAGCCTTCTGGTCTGACTGGGAACTGGCTCATCCTTTAGCTACAAGTAAGTGCCTTTTTGGTCTAGATGGATTTATTTCAAGACACCCATGGTTGTGAATTTTCCTTGCTGCAGCCATGTATCTTTAAGGTTTCTTCCCCCACCTCACCTCCATAATACAGCAGAGAATGTCATTGCTCAGTGGAGGCTCTGTTTTGAATCTTTCCTTTCTAAAGATTTACCTTTACCTGAACAGCCAATCTTAGTCAGAAAGCTGTCGTGGTTTAAATATCATATCAACAGATAACTGCATCTGACAATTTCATGGACAAAGTAGTATATACATTTGAATATTTTTCAAGATTCACAGATAATTATTTTCCTTGATTCAATCTCAACATTGCAGTCTTCACTGACTAAATGTCATTTCCTGTTTTATTTTCCAATGCCAACATGATGAATATTTTGATTAATCAGTATTTTTCCTTTTAAAGCAAGGAACTCCTTTTCACCAGTGCAGAGATATCAGACCATTCTTTGTTATTACACTTGGTTGCCTCCTAGCTATATAACCTCTGAGTGTAAATCATTGAACTTTACCCTCTAATGAAGTATTGTAGAAAATAAATTGTAATGGATACATTTTATCTTGTCCCTTTTTATTGGTGTCTTTTGTCAGTTTTGCCTTTTCACACTGAAATCAATTTTGAAATCCATAACAATCCATGTTGTGCTTTTTTTAAGAGAAAAAATTCAAAATGGCAAACTGAAGTCTAAAGCAAGGATTGTGGAAGAAAACAGCATGAAGTGGGTGGGAATCTTTAATAAAACTCCTTATTATAAAATAAGTCTCAAAGGTAATGAGATTAAACCTTGTTAAAAATAAAAACAAAAACATTCATATTTGTGTGTTTGTATTATTATTTCACTGGAATTACACATTTTCCACTGAAAATGTGGCTCGTTTCACACATTTCTCAGTAGAATTGATTTTGATGTTTAAGGACTTGACAGCCAATCATTCTGAGAGGTTTTTGTGCATCTGTTCAAATATATATGCTTTAAAACAAGTGTTGTGTAATAGCCATGTACTGATGGTCCTTTGCCATTCTGATTGTCAAATACTGCAGTATGTTTTATTTGGTTTTTTAACTAAATGTTTGTTAGATTCACAGGTAACCAAGTACAGTAGTTATGTTAGTATTTCCTTTCTGTGCTGGCAGTGAATTCCAGCAGCAGCAGTCCAAGATCATAGCTGATGGTACCAAAACCAACACCCTTTTAAGGCTGCAGTCCTATGCATACTTTCCTTGGCACATAGGATTTGCTTACAAGTTGACATGCAGAGCATTGCAGTGTAAGAATCTTGCTATATTCTCCTCTTGCCAATTAAGTGTTTAAGTAATTCTTGTCCTCTACTTTGTGAATATTCAATCAGCTCCATTCCTCTGATGTAGATATTTTTAAGCTGTCTCTCATGATTTCCAGCCCCAAATAAACTGGGTTTTTCAGACAAGTTCTGATGAACATGCAAACAGTGGCATATAGAATCATAGAGTTGGAAGAGACCTCAATAGTCATCCAGTCCAACCCCATTCTGCCACACAGCAACACACAAAGCACCCCTGACAGATGGCCATCCAGCCTCTGCTTAAAAACTTCCAAAGAAGAAGATGAGAATGATGGAACAGTACTTTCACAAGGGTGCTGAGCAGATGGAAGGGAAAACTCGGTTTACCTCCAGGGTTCCCTGATTCCAGCTCCCATAATAATAAAATAATATAATAATAAAATTTTATTTATATTTCCCGCCTCTCCTTTTGGGCCAAACACCCATGGGCAATCCACACCAAGTGCCTTCTGCCAGGACGGACTGAACAAAACGCATTTGTGGGTACAAACCACCATACCTTTCCCCTTGCACCCCAAATCCATGTACATGGTGAATGGATACTGCCAGCAGCAGCCAACTGCCTTCTTTGTCCGAGCCAACTGCCAGCCAATTCAACACCATACAACCAGCCACTCGATTGCACAAATGATAGACCACATGTATGACATTGGTGTGCCTACACAATCATGGAGACCCCCTGTACACGCCCCTTCTTCCATGACCTCCTGTTGGACCTACCAGTTTGTTAATGTTCTTATAAAATCCTTTACATTGTTAGCAACCTGCTGTGTTTGTTGTCATTTTGCTTCTTGAAGTGTGTGATGGGTCAGTAGTGCAGCTGGCCACTCATGCAGATCTGCAATCACTTTGTGGCCAGGTAACAAAGGAAAACCTATGGGCAGCAATGGTGCCAGCAGCGCACCAGCCACATCTCCATCTCTACAGCAGCCTGCAGAAGACATGCTGGTGCAATAGTTCACATTTTCCACCTTGATCTGGAGCAAACCAGGGATTAATTTGCTCCAGCCCTGGAGTGTGGGTTTGTTTCAGTTTCATCCCATTTTGGCCATGTGCCTTGTTTAAACAGGTAGGGTTCAAATGGGGCGAATCTGCTGCTTTTCACTCATACAGACAACCCCTAAGTTGTTACGGTAGTAAAAATTCCAATGTCCAAATTAAGTTATTTATTGCCCACTATAAGCTATAGCAGGTGTAAGACTTTTTAAAATTAATTTTTCTGAAACACAGACCTAGGTAAGCCGTCAGTGTATGAATCAAGATCTTTGTGCTTCAAACTGGAATGACTCCTTGGTTTCAGTGCTAGGCCTCACTTAATTGTTACCATGCAGAATTTAATGCTGGTGATTTCTGGTCTGCATGTGATAAGTTTCCTTCTTTCTGTGTATTTTGCTGCACAGTGGAGAACATATTGTGAACCCACATAACTGTCTGACTTGTACTAGGTATCAGAATTTAAATATCTTCCAAATGTATATGTGATTCACAATGGCCAGACTGGCTGAGCAAGAAAAATTAAGAGAGCTGGCCTTGCAAACCCCTTGTGAGGCGGGCACGGAGGGGAGGAGTCTGTGGTCCACAGATTAAGAACTGCTGATTTAGAGCATTTATTTAACCCTATAAATCATGGCAGGAATAATAGAATAGTAGAGTTGGAAGAGACCACAGGGGCCATCCAGTCCAACCCCCTGCCATGCAGGAACTCCCGATCAAAGCATCCCTGACAGATGGCCATCCAGCCTCTGCTTAAAGACCCCTAAGGAAGGAGACTCCACCACACTCCGAGGGAGTGTGTTCCTCTGTCAAACAGCCCTTACTGTCAGGAAGTTCCTCCTAATGTTGAGGTGGAATCTCTTTTCCTGCAGTTTGCATCCATTGTTCCATGTTCTAGTCTCTGGAGCAGCAGAAAACAAGCTTGCTCCCTCCTCAATGTGACATCCCTTCAGATATTTAAACAGGGCTATCATATCACCTCTTAACCTTTTCTTCTCCAGGCTAAACATCCCCAGCTCCCTAAGGCATTCCTCATAAGGCATGGTTTCAAGACTCTTCACCATTTTGGTGGCCCTCCTTTGGACCCGCTCCAGTTTCTCCACATCCTTTTTGAATTGTGGTGCCCAGAACTGGACACAGTACTCCAGGTGGGGCCTGACCAAAGCAGAATAGAGCGGCACTATTACTTCCCTTGATCTAGACACTATACTTCTATTGATGCAGCCTAAAATTGCATTGGCCTTTTAAAATTTCTCATGACACTGTTAACTCACGTTCAACTTATGGTCTACTTGGACTCCTAAATCCCTTTCACACGTAGTTTCATTTAGCCAGGTGTCCCCTATCCTATATGTATGCATTTTGTTTTTCTGCCCTAAGTGCAGTACCTTACATTTCTCCGTATTGAATTTCATTTTGTTAGCTTTGGCCCAACTTTCTAGTCTATTCAGATCATTCTGAATGTTGATACTGTCCTCTGGGGCATTAGCTACTCCTCCTAATTTGGTACAAGTCACACAGTTATGTCTGCAAATTTTATAACTATGCCCACAATACTGTCACCCAAGTTATTAATAAAGATGTTGAATAGCACTGGGCCCAGGACAGAACCCTGTGGGACCCCACTGGTCACTTCTCTCCAGGATGAAAAGGAACCATTGTTGAGCACCCTTTGGGTTCGGTCAGTCAAGCAATTACAAATCCATGTAACAGTTACTTTGTCTAGCCCACATTTCACAAGCTTATTTGCAAGAAGCTCTATCTGGCTCAAGGCTATGGAATTCTGGGAGCTGGAGTATGTTGTGGGGCCCAGAGAGGAGCTTTAGAAGCTCTATCTGGCTCTTTGCTATGGAATTCTGGGAGCTGGAGTATGTTGTGGGGCCCAGAGAGGAGCTTTAGAAGCTCTATCTGGCTCAAGGCTATGGAATTCTGGGAGCTGGAGTATGTTGTGGGGTCCAGAGCAGAGCTTTAGAAGCTCTATGTGGCTCAAGGCAATGGAATTCTGGGAGCTGGAGTATCTTGTGGTGCCCAGAGAAGAGCTTTAGAAGCTCTATCTGGCTCTTTGCTATGGAATTCTGGGAGCTGGGGTATGTTGTGGGGCCCAGAGAGGAGCTTTAGAAGTTCTATCTGGCTCAAGGCTATGGAATTCTGGGAGCTGGAGTATGTTGTGGTGCCCAGAGAGGAGCTTTAGAAGCTCTATCTGGCTCTTTGCTATGGAATTCTGGGAGCTGGAGTATCTTGTGGTGCCCAGAGAGGAGCTTTAGAAGCTCTATCTGGCTCTTTGCTATGGAATTCTGGGAGCTGGAGTATGTTGTGGTGCCCAGAGAAGAGCTTTAGAAGCTCTATCTGGCTCTTTGCTATGGAATTCTGGGAGCTGGAGTATGTTGTGGTGCCCAGAGAGGAGCTTTAGAAGCTCTATCTGGCTCTTTGCTATGGAATTCTGGGAGTTGGAGTATGTTGTGGGGCCCAGAGCGGAGCTCCGCTCCGCTCTGGGCCCACAACATACTCCAACTCCCAGAATTCCATAGCAAAGAGCCAGATAGAGAGTCAAAGCAGGGCCAAACAGGGTCATTATTACTCCAATGTGGATGCAGCCTCAGCTTCTGAGGAGGAGGCCTTGGCCTAGTAGCTTGGCCTCCCCTCAAGAGGGCGCCTTAATTAGAGAAGAAGGAAAGAAGAAGGAGGAGCTGCAGGGCAGGCCCAGGTTTCCCTTCCTTCCTTCTGGGCTGAGATGGCGGCCGGAGGGGCCGATGTGAGGGCCGTGGATGTGGAGGAGGACGCCTCTCAGCTCGTCTTCCCCAAGGGTGAGGGGAGGATATAATAATATATGGGCTCTCAGTGAGTGAGGAGGAGAGAAAAGGCCTCTCAGTGAGGAAAAGGAGGCTTTTTTGCAACACTATACTCAGGCCTTGTTGCAAAGATAGGTACTGTATAGCTGAGTTAGTCTCTAGAGAATCAGGACCGTCTTGGAGCAGCTCTGAGACTGACTGAAAGAAAGAAGTTGGCAACATGAGCTCTCCTAGGCTTCAGTCTACTTCCTCAGATGCATTTAGCACCTTTGGGACTCACTGAAAGAAAGTAGTTGGCAGCATGAGCTTTCCTAGACTTCAGTCTTCTTCCTTAGGTGCATTTAGCACCGTTAAGATTCATTGAAAGAAAGAACTTGGCAGCATGAGCTTTCCTAGGGCTTCAGTCTACTTCCTCAGATGCATTTAGCACCTTTGGGACTCATTGAAGGAAAGAAGTTGGCAGCATGAGCTTTCATAGACTTCAGTCTGTTTCCAGAGATGCATTGAGCACCTTTGGGACTCAAAGAAAGAAGTTGGCAGCATGAGCTTTGGTAGACTAAAGTCTACTTCCTGAGATGCATTTAGCAAATTTGAGACTCACTCAAAGAGACAAGTTGGCAGCATGAGCTTTCATAGACTGCAGTTTACTTCCTCAGATGCATTTAACACCTTTGGGACTGACTGAAAGAAAGAATTTGGCAGATAGACGCCAGTCTACTTCCTCCGCTTTAACTGTCCTGGCTCAATGCTTAGCGATTCTAGGAATTGTAGCTTTCTGTGAGGCACTGTGCCTTCTCTGTTGGAGAGCTCTGGTACCACAGTAAACTATAATTCCCAAGATTCCTTATCACTGAGCCAGGGCAGTTAAAGCGATGTCAAACTGCATTATTTCTGCAGTGTGTTTTGGACCTTAGTAATCTTTTGTGTGTGTGCTGTTACTCATTAATTTTAACTCCTGTATATCGCTGAATGTCATATTAAACTAAACAATATCACTGAATGTAATACAGTAATGGTAAAGGACACAACAAACTACCATTCCAAGGATTCCATAGCATGGAGCCATAGCAGTTAAAATGGTGTCAAACTGGGTTATTTCTGCAGTGTGGCTGGACTCTCAGTCTGGTCAGTATCAGTGGTGTCACCTGGTATCACTTTGCCCCTTGAACTCCTCCTCCTATCTCACATTATACAAAATCCTTAGGTCCAAAACACACTGCAGAAATAATCCAGTTTGAGACCACTTTAACTGCCCTGGCTCAATGCTAGGGAATCCTGGGAATTATAGTTTATTGTGACACTAGAGCTCTCGGACAAAGAAGGTCCAGTGTCTCACAAAAAACTTACAGTGCCCAGGATTCCCTAGCATTGAACCAGGGCAGTTAAAGTGGTCTCAAGATGGATTATTTCCTCAGTGTGTTTTGGACCTTAGCAATTTTTTTTTGTGCTGTTACTCATTAATTGTAATTCATGTGTATCACTGAATGTAATGGTAATAATTGTGAAATTAAGAACTGTTGTTGTTGGGTGCCTTCAAGTTACTTCCAACTTACAGTGACCATAAGGTGCTGAACCTATCACGGGGTTTTCTTGGCAAATTTCTTCAGAGGAGGGTTGCCATTGCTATCCTCTGCCATACTTTGGCCACATCATGGGAAGGCCTGACTCACTGGAAAAAACAATAATGCTGGGAAAGGTAGAAGGTAGTAGAAAGAGAGGAAGACCCCAAGCTAAATGAATGAAAATCAGAGAGGTCATGAGCCTGAATTTGCAAGACCTGAGCAGAGAAATAAAAGACAGGTGTCTTGGAGACGTCTCATCCACAGGATCTCCATGAGTCGAAGTTAACTCGAGGGCAGCTAACAACAGTTGGCATTAAGAGACACTTGATAGATAGATCCAGTTCCTTATTTTCTGATGGCTAGGTAGATGGCATATTATATACAGTAGATGTTTGTATATCATTGTGTGTGTACAAACAACAGAACACTTCTCTCTTAGCAATAACAGTGTAGATATCTCACTTTTCAAAACCAATTGTTAATCTTGTGTACACTTAACTTTAAGTGTATCTTGTTGCCTTAGAGATTATTCATATGCACATAGTTAAATCTCCTTTGAAATTTTGGCTACCATATGTATATCCAAACTTCTTCAGTATTCTAAAGATAACTATCGTAAGCTACTTGAAAATTTTGTAGCTGAAGTGATTGAGTATAATGGTTTTATTGACCAAATCAGTAGCAATACTAAAATTTAACTATACTGTATATTTATCAAAAAGATTTATATAGTATTGCATAAGTTTCTTTTCTAAGCCAATTATATGTAGCATTACTCAGTATAGTGGGAAGTTGTAGATGTTTCTCCTACTAATATTTCTAGTAGGAGTCAGTCACATTGTTGTTTTTATGTGGCAGAGCATTTTAAACAAATCATTTTTATCCCTAGCCTTAAGTACTACCAACCTTTTCCTAATTCACACACAAACCAGACTTAATATAATACCCATAAATCTGTATATTTCTGTTTCTGTTGATCTGTTTCTGTTGCCTCCATCTTTACATGCAGAATTTGAGACTGCTGAAACCCTTCTAAATTCAGAAGTGCACATGCTTCTTGAGCATCGGAAGCAGCAGAATGAGAGTGCAGAAGATGAGCAGGAGCTTTCTGAAGTCTTCATGAAAACATTGAACTATACTGCTCGCTTCAGCCGCTTCAAAAACCGGGAGACTATTGCTAGTGTTCGCAGGTACGTAACCTTGCAATTAAAAACTTTTTCATTGGATGAATGAATGTGATGGCTAATATGGAAATATATAACTAATCTGAACAAAGAAAATTATTGTGTGCTGTTAGATTTATTTTCATTTCTTGGGGTGAAAGTGTTTGTGTACATTGACTTTCAGGGAAAGTAATACACAGGGTTTAAGACAAATAAACAGGCTCCTATGACATATGTTGGGTCATCTTAGCACAATGTTTATATTTTGTATTTAACTTTGTAGTCTGCAAGGTGGAGGGCAGTAGGAAAAGGGGAAGACCACATTCCAGATAGATAGACTCAATCAAGGAAGCAACAAGTCTACAAGACCTGAGCAGGGCTATTGAGGATAGGGTGATTTGGAGATCTCTCAATCACAGGGTCACCATGAATGAAAGTCAACTTGAAGGCAGCTAAAAACAACATTTAAATATGGAACTTAATTCAGTAGGCTGATATTCTAGGGTGTCACTCTGCTAAAACCTATAACATCTCCATTACTTTTCCATACACAATTAATTTATTTTACCAAACAAACCAAGCCTTCCAACAAATATTTAAAACGGGTTTTTTTTCTTTCCCTACACCAAATTAAATAGAGTTGTACCTCAAGGCATATTCCATTCTGTTTGCATCATGAACATTAATGTAAAATAGACATGGGTAAAGTGTGACCTGCAGGCTGCGTGCAATCCCCCCAGGATAAAAAAAAATGCCCTCAAATGCTTATGTGCTCCATTTGTTTCTTTGAATTTTTAGTCTTTTTGACAATTTTGTTGCCCATATTCTGTCTTGTACATTCTCTGCATACGTATTTTCTCTCTCTTCCTACAGTTTATTGCTCCAAAAGAAGCTTCATAAATTTGAACTGGCATGTTTAGCTAATTTGTGTCCTGAGACAGCTGAAGAGGCCAAAGCTTTAATCCCCAGGTCAGTTATCCTAACTTAATGGAGTGTTATGATCCAGGAGAGTTTACAAAGCAAAAACAGCAGAAAAATTCAAATACTAACATTCTCATGTTGTGGTTCTAGAATCAGATTTAGCATTGGCATTCCAGTTAGTTTCAGTGGTTAAATATTCTATAAAATCATGATACCTAAAGAATTTTTCTGATGTGTAATTAACATAATTTTAATCTCTCTTCAAATAGTTGCTTTTACTATTTAAATAAAGGCTTTCATTTTATTTCTGTTTTTATTACATTAAGAAATATTGGTAGGCTAACCTGATGTTCCAGGATAATGTCAGACAGAAAAATTGTTCAATGATATTAAAACCTTACTGAACATTCAGAAGATCTGATTACAGTCAGATTATTCAGTTGGTTGGGACAGTTAGGTACAGCTTCTGTGCTCACGGTGCTCTCCCTTGATTTCTGTGGTGTACGAAGCAAAATACATTATTTTCTGTTTTAATCAAAAAACAGAAATCATTTGTATCCAGATTGAAAAAAAAATAGTTTGCATAAACTCTCCAACTTTAGATTAAACAATAGTTTGCAATGATGATTTGGCAGTATTGCTCAAATTTAGCTCTGCTGGGCTCTGGTACAATAAGATAATGGATTGAGCTGCAAGCAGTTGGGGAGAAGGAAGTATGTAAAGATTTTTATTCTGATCATTTCATTATTCATTCCAGTTTTTATGAATTTCATTTTCATAGCAGGGTAATTTGTTTCTGTGATTGGCTTCAGTATTAAATCTGCTGATGATTAATAAAATTAACGTTTGTTTGTGCATAGCACTACTTGATATTTTAATGCCCAGTCATAATGATTGTTCTGACTTTCTGTGATAGTGGGTAGGAGAACGTTCCTCAACTCTGGAGTTGTGGTAGTTGTCATTGCTTTGTACACTATGACAGTAGGTTTAAAAACTAGCATCATTGCTTTAAAATAATAACCACTGATACTCTTGCCTTTCAGCTTAGAGGGTCGATTTGAAGATGAAGAGTTACAGCAAATTCTTGATGACATTCAGACTAAACGAAGTTTTCAATATTAGGAGGAACTGCCACATCTTTCTGTAACAGGAACATGTGGACGGTTACATTTGTTTTGACACCAGAGAGAAGCTGGTGCTGGATAATAATTCCACCCACATGTTTTTAAAAAGGGACTCCTTAGCAGTTTAGACTTCTTGAATACTGACAGAACTGCAAAAACGCATGACTGATTGGTTAGTTTAACATTTATTTCCAAATGTTGTTTTCATCCTGAATGTGAACAGAATGTTTTGGGGGGCCAGAAATAATACATGAAGATACCATTCTCTCTTTGAACACGTGTTGCCTAAGAGAAAAATCTTATTCCTATTACTTTATTTAAGATTTACAATACTAGAATCAGGATTGATAAAAATTGGTGTAGTTTGTTGATGTGTGTGATCAAGAGGCTGTTTTCCCATTCAGTAATAATTTTCTACCATTGTTTTGTGTAATTAAAATGCAGTTTTTGAAAGGAGGGACCTGTGGTTTGTGAATGTTCTTATACACTATTTATTTTATACAATTCCAGTTGACCTGAACATACTTTACAAAAGTAGCAAGAAAAACATTGGTAGCAGAGTGAAGAGAAGGAATGGGTCAGATTATTACGGTATATAGCATGTATTGTTTTGTGTTTTTAATGTACTGTCTGATCTGTATATATTACAAAGAATGATGTTTAAAACAAATATTTTTGTGGGTTTTGTATCTTACCTCTTAAATAGAAGCTGCTTCATTCTAACGATCAAATCATACTTGAGTTGCCATAATTACGGCTTCTTAGTTGGGTAGGTGCTTTATTTGAAGTGTGAAAGACACATACTTAAATGTGCCTACTGGTACAATTCGTAATTTTCAGTGTTCTAAGTATATTTCTCATCTAGCTATTCAGAATCACTTTAAGAAGGGAGTAGGTGTCCTGTTTTTCTTTTTCTAGAATTACCCCAAAAGTGATATACAGTTTGTTGGTTCAACCAATTACATCTCCAAACCACGGCAGTGTGGAAAATGGAGGGGAAGCGGCATGAAGAACAGTTGAACTGCAGGTTGTCAATGTGCCCTTTACATCCACGTGGATGTTTCATCCCCTCATTCAACATAGTAAATAAGTAAAAATGTTTTTAGTGTCAGTGTGTTTTTGTTTACACTTTGGCTGCCTCCACACTGGAGACATAACCCGGTTTGGGACCGCTTTAACTGGCCTGGCTCAAGGCTATGGGATTCTGGGAGTTGGAGTATGTTGTGGGGTCCAGAGCGGAGCTCTGCTCCGCTCTGGGCCCCACAACATACTCCAACTCCCAGAATCCCATAGCCTTGAGCCAGGCCAGTTAAAGCGGTCCCAAACCGGGTTATTCCTCTAGTGTGGATGCAGCCCTAGATGTATATTCACGAACATATCCACGCGGTAGCATCTCATCCCAAGAACTGGGGCAGCGATGGTACAGATTTTATGACCAAATTACCAGAAGCTGACCATAGAGTTGTACTGGGGAACATAGAAGTTCCTAGAGGAAAACACCTCTCTAGGCATCTGTAGGTCCTCCAGCAGGACTCTATGACCAGAGTGCCAGACACTGACCATAGAGTTGCGCTGGAGACTCCTAGAGAGGTGCTCTGAAGATTTATTTTATGTGGTAGTACTAATTTCCCTCAGAAGCACCCCCACTTCCGGAACACAACCGGAAGTGACGTCGACGACGACGGCTCCAACATATTGCAGAGGCGCAAAGCCGTGTGTGCGTCGCTCGCGGCTTAATCCTTGGAGTGCGCATGCGCGTCGTCGTCGGAGCTGGCGGTGCGTGATGACGTCAGCGGTGCGCACCGTCGTGGCTCCTCCCCCTCCTCCTCCCAGTTGCTGCTGCTGCTGGGGAAGATGGCGGATGGCGAAGGCGGCTCGTGAGGCAGCAGCAGCAGCGACAGAGACAGCGACAGAAGCGGCAGCAGCAGCAATATCCGGCCGAGGCGAGCTCTGGACGTTGAAGCTCCTCCGCAGCGGGAGCGGCTGTCGTCGTGTGAGTGGTTTCTCTCTCTTTGTGAGGCAGTGGTTTCCGCCATTTTTAGGCCTCGAGGAAGGGCCCAGGCGAGAAGGGGAGCGTCTGCACATCTCCTCCCGCCGCTCCCTTCGCACCCAGGGCTGTCTACGTCTTCCCTATGACGCTCCAACGCTTCTCAGAAGGGCTCTTAGGCGCCTCTCCCAGACTGTGGCGTTTTGGACTCCAGCTCCCAGAATCCCAGGCCATTCGCCGACGTGGCTGAGGCTTCTGGGAGATGGAGTCCAAAAGCTCTTAAAGGGGCCGCAGTTTGGGGTACTATGTAATGCTATGTAAACTCTGCTCTTTAAGAGGTTTTGGGCTTCAGCTCCCAGAACGCTATTGGCCAACGTGGCTGAGGCTTCTGGGAGATGGAGTCCATAGTCCTTTAAAGGGCACAGTTTGGGGACCACTGCTGAACCCTTTATCGTATGACAGTGGTTTCCCCCAAACTGTGCTTTTTAAGGGGTTTTGGACTCCAGCTCCCAGAATCTTAGAGTATTGGCCAACATGGCTGAGGCTTCTGGGAGATGAAGGCCTCTTAAAGGGCACACTATATATCAGTGGAAGCTGAAGTCCAAAATCCCTTAAAGAGCACAGTTTATAGTATTATAGTATCCCAAACTGTGCTCTTTAAGGGGTTTTGGACTTCAGCTCCCAGAATCTTAGAGTATTGGCCAACATGGTTGAGGCTTCTGGGAGATGAAGTCCAAAATCTCATAAAGGGCACAGTTTGGGGTACTATATAATACTATGTACCAAGTGGTGCCCCCCAAACTGTGCTCTTTAAGGGAATTTTGGACTCCAGAATCCCAGACTGTTGACCAATATGGCTGAGGCTTCTGGGAGCTGAAGTTCAAAACCTCTTAAAAAGCACAGTTGCAAGCCTTTAACTGTGCTCTTTAAGGGATTTTGGACTTCAGCTCCCAGAATCCTATTGTCCAACGTGGCTGAGGCTCCTGGGAGCTGAAGTCCAAAATCTCTTTAAAGGGCACAATTTGGAGTCCAGTGCTTTATACCATTACCTACAAGATACATCATTTAGCTCAATGGGGCTCACTCCCTACGGTCCAAAACACTGAAATAATCGAGTCTGAGACCACTTTAACTGCCCTGGCTCAGTGCTAGGGAATCCTGGGTATTGCAGCTTGTTGTGGCACCAAACAGAGAAGGCAAAAATGTCTCACAGAACTACATTTCCCAGAATTCCTTAGCACTGAGCCAGGGCAGTTAAAAAGGTCTCAAACTGGATTATTTCTGCGGTGTGTTTTGGGCCTAAGTGAGGTTGCCTCCACATGGCAGAAATAATCCAGTTTGATGCCACTTTAACTGACATGGCTCCATGCTAGGGAATTCTGGGAACTGTAGTTTTGAGAGTCTCTTAGTCTTCTTTGTCCGAGAGCTGTGGTGCCACAATGAACTGGAATTTGCAGAATTCCCTATCATTAAGCTATGGAAAAAGCATATGGTGGTTAAAGTGATGTCAGCTATGGTAGTTAAAATAACTAAGGTCGTTATGATGTCAAACTGACTTATTTCAGTAGTGTGGATTCAATCTAAATTATACTTGCTATGAATAAATGTAATGAATACAATTCACAGGATTCTATAGCATTGCGCTATGGAAAAACTGTGGTAGTTAAGGAGATGTTAACAGTGGTAGTTATGATATCAAACAGGATTATTTCAGCAGTTAGTATTCAATCTAAGGTCCAAAATACACTGCAGAAATAATCCAGTTTGAGACAGCTTTAACTGCCTTGGCTCAGTGGTCGGGAATCCTGGGAACTGTTGCTTATTGTGGCACCAGAGCTCTCTGACAGAGAAGGATAAATGTCTCACAAAACTACAGTTCCCAGAATTCCCTAGCAGTGACCCAGAGCAGTCAAGGCAGTCTCAAACTGGATTATTTCTCCAGTGTGTCTTGGACCTAAGGTACACTTGCTGTAAATAAATGCAACAAATATAGTGCACTTGGCTACAAGTGTAAATGATGGAGTGAGATTGACTTCTGAGTGAATAATATGTTCAGGAAGATACTGTTCATGGCATTTTTATTTATATAGCTTGTTTGCTGAACCATAAGCTACTCATGCATTTTTTCCATTGCAAGAAGTTGTTAGGAAAAATGCTAGTATTTCTTTGTCAAATTTGTCACTTCTCTATTTTAAAATTGTAGAACAATACTGTAATTGATAAATCGAAGGGAAGTTCCAGAAATGATGGCAAGGAAAGTGTGGTTCAGATCATAGATTGGTAGTTCTTTAGTAATAATATTGCTGTGTACAACAAATACACTCTCCAGTTTTCTAAAGATGAAGTGATACTTATCTAAAGTTGTTAAGGGCACAAAATAAAATTTGTTCAGTGCGTGAGTGGTACCGTATTCCTTATATATAAAATACTTTTATATATTCCACATGGTTTAAGACATCAGGTGGATGTACACCTTTAACCCTACATATTTCTTTTTCCATTGCATGACTATGGATTCAAGGATTTTAAAAATATTCTAATTAATGTCATCTTTGGTGTTTATCCAAGGCACAGGGCACATTTTTAAACAGAGACATCTGGATAAGTACTGCAGTTTGGCTACAAAATCATAAGATTGATCTTGAAGTAGAAGATTCCTGAATGAATATAAAATATGAAATACCTTGTTTCATTTATATTAGGCACTGTATCAGATAAAACAACTCAAGATTTTGTTTGAATTGGGTTTTTTGGTTTTTTTGAAGCAATAATTAATTTCTCAAGTCTGCAGATTTGGTTATCCTTTGCAGTAATTACATGTGTATTATATTACACTGGTTTATTTATACCTTGCCTTTTTACCACAGGATTAGTTTCAGCTTGTTAAAATTCTTGCAAAAGAATACATTTGATCATGCACTCTTATTTTTCCCTCTTGAAAACTGATTATCAGTTTATTTGTATTGATTACTGGAGCAGTTTCCTGCAGTCTTACAAACAAAGCTACACACAAAGGGAAATGATATTTGGTGAAATTATTTCTTAGTTCCTAATGCTGAAATTTTTTTTTGATAAGATACCATAATAATGGGTGCCTTCTTTACTTATCGTTAGAAAAGATGTCATGCACCAAATCAAGCTTACTGTCTTTTATGCAGTGGAAGCTCTGCTAATGGAAGGGTAAGCTACTATCAAGGGGTTAGTAGAGGGCTTCATCTCAGTGCCCCAGACCTGAAATGTTTGGAGAGCTGAAAATAATCGGTTTCATGGCCAAGCTCTGCTCTCCAGAGTTGTTGTCAAACCACTTTGCCATGGATAGCTGCACTTTGTCTATCTCTTTGCTGGTAGAAGGAAGAAACAGCCTTTTTTCCCAATTGAAGTTGACATACCACCTCTCATCTCTCATCAACCCACTGGAACAGATTTTCAGAAGAATTTATGGAGAGGTGTTTTAGTAAAATGGCCTTTCTTTGTCCCCATCCCAAATACTCTTTTCTCACATGATCTTTGGATGCAGTGCTCTCCTAGTGTCTTAGATGAACACACTTCAACCTAATTGATGTGGTAATTTTTCCTCCAAGGTGCCTTGGGAATCATACTATGTTTGTTCAATTGTTTCCTTTTTAAGTAGATATTCATCTGGGACCAGCAGCTATGAACCAACACTTTAAGTAGCTCTGCTATAGATACTTTCACTGTCATTTATATTGAGTGAATGGGCAGTAGATTGCATGTGATCAACAAGGATCTGGGCTCCTCTAAACTAAGGGTATAAGATTCACCCTGGTCATGGTGCAATCTGTTCATACAGTGTATGACCACATTCTCAGCCCAACAGCTATTTTAAACTGTTAGTCCGGATTAAGAGAACTCATGGTTTACTCCAGATGCCTCTAGTTCTAATGGCTGTCTGGACAGCTGGATTGGATCCAATTCAGTCCAATCCAGTTGTTCAGACAGCAAATGAAGTGCCATCTCCCTTACCCAGCACTGAGCAGGGAAGAGGATGGATCCTTCTCAGAGTCACTACCGCCTCACCAGCTAAGCAGCTCCCTGCAATAGCCTGGCTATCTCAAGGATGGGGTAAAATGACCTCCTTGTTGATCACATGGGGGAGGTGTTTGAGCCTCTGGAGAAGTGACAGCCAGGCTCTCACAGGGAGTGGTTTGACTGGTGAGGCTGTGGTAGTGGTGGCAGCAGTGGCAAATGCACCAAGTGGGACAGGACAACAGGGCCAATATAGCTTGCAAGGCCTGCATGCACAACAACATGACATTGCACTAGATTCTGCTTGGTGCATGTAGTCACTATCATGGTTGGTTTGGAGCCAGTTTGGTGCATAATGCTCCAGACTGGCTGCAGATTAAGCAGATGGTATAGATGTGTCCTCTGTGTGATTAGCAGTAGATTGTCAGTGATATCTAAATCACAATAATTTAACAAGAGCATCAACAGCAATATTCCTTCCCCTCAAAAAATTAGTTTGGGGAAACAGGCCAGGAAAACAGTTTTGTGAGATAAACTCTTGAGTTCAGGTCTGACTGAAAATAAAGTTTCTTTGGTGAGCATATATTCAGAGACATTCTTGTTCCTTAATTCTTAAAGTTCTGTCCCTTGTGTTTTTTGTCTGACATGTTTATATACCTCCATATTTCAGTAATAAATGAAGATTGCTCTTCCCTCTTTTATATCACCATAGAAAGATATAAATTTTATGTAAACTGAAAGTTTTGCCTTGTATTTGTACAATGACAATCAGTATCTGCTAGCATTCTTATTCAGGTGGCAGTGTTCTGTTTTTTTCTCTCAATTAATTTTGCGTACCGGTATCTACAGTTGGCCCTCCATATCCATGATTCCTTATCCATGGATTCAAACATCCATGGCTTGAAAAAAATTTTTTTAATATAAATTTCAAAAAGCAAACATTGATTTTGCCATTTTATATGAGACACCATTTTACTATCCATTATATTTATTGATTTTAATCTGTTGTATTGTTATATTGAATTTTATAGTATTGTATTGTATCTAGCAATGTTGTAATCCCGCCTCAATCCGCAGGGAGAGGCGGGAGATATAAATAAATTATTATTATTATTATTATTATTATTTAATGGAACATGAACATCCACAAATTATGATATCCAAAGGGGGTCCTGGAACCAAACCCCAGCAAATATCAAGGATCCACTGTATTCCTAAATATTGTTCTCTTGTAGGCAAGTATTCTGGTTTGCTTGATCTTTCAAGGCCGTTTACTTCTCCCTAATGCCTTTGTGAGAAGCTCCTTTCAAAGCTTCTGAAATAACTCATCTCTTTGTCTGAATTTTGAGAATAGAGGGAAAGAATGGTTTTTGCTAGTTTTGTACTTCTTCCATCATTGAAAACCTGGGTCACCTGAAATGCTTTTCTCTATGACTGGCCTTACTATATATTTTTTATATTCAGTATTTGAACCCATTATCTCTTAATAGTCATTCTTTTTAATACTTGTATTAGATTGCACAAGTCATACTTTAATTCAAGATTTCTTTGGCCATTGTTTTTGTTTTGATCTTGCAGATTACCTCTGGACATGCAAAAGTATCAGACTTTAACAGTCACTGATAACTATAAATACAGTGTTGGATATATTATTAACCTTTATTTATATAGCATTGTAAATTTACACAGTGCTGTACATACAATCTTATAATTACACGGTTCCCTGCCGTCAGGCATACAATCTAAGAGAGACAACAAAAAGAGAAGGGAAAGGTGGTGGGAAAGGGGGTGAGGCCTAGTGGTTCTTCTCTCCCTCTGGGGCCTGGACCAAGGCAGGTGGACTGGAGGGAGGGCACGGCTTCTTAATACCTAGTTAAAACGAGACATCCTGGGGCAGACGGTACAATCCTGGGAATGCTTCCCTAAACAATATAGTCTGTAACTCAATTTTGAAACTGCTTAGAGAAGTGATGAGGCGCGCATGTGGGGGAAGAAGGTTCCAGGAGTGAGGGGCAGCAAGTGAAAAGGGACAAATCCAGGACAGGGCAGTGGAAATCCTTGGCTGGGACAGGAGACCTTGACTACCAGAACGGAGGGGAAGAGAAGGAGTGTGAGGAGAAAGAAGGTCAGACAATCCGTGGAGGGCTTTGAAAGTCAACAACAAAAGCTTGTACTGGACGCGGAAGGGGAATGGGAGCCAATGAAGGGAGGAGAAAAGAGGAGAAACATGGTCAAAGTGGCGAGTGGATGTGATAATACGTGCAGCTGAGTTCTGGACAGAGATTAAAGGATGGAGGTGAGAGAGAGGAAGCCCTGTCAGAAGAAGGTTACAATAATCAAGTCGTGAGACCACCAGGGCATGGACCAGAGTCTTGGCAGTGGAGGTTGAGAGGAATGGATGGAGTTTAGCAATGTTGTAAAGAGAGAGTCTACAGACCTTGGTGGTGGCCTGAATCTGGGGAGTAAATGACAGAGAGGAATAAAAAATGAAACCAAGACTGCAGGCTTGCTGAACCGGTTGAATAGAAGTGCCGTCAACAGAAACAGAAAAGGAGTATTGAAGATTGGGCTTAAGTGGGAAAACAAGAAGCTCTGTCTTAGACATGTTGAGCTTCAAGCGTTGATGCCGCATCCAATAAGAGAAAGCAGTAAGACAAGATGAAACTTGCTGTTCAAGCCCTGGCGAAAGGTCAGGGGTGGAAAGATAAAGCCCTGAGGAGCTCCAACAGATAAGGGAACAGAGGAGGAAGTCTGACTACCCGTGACCACTGCACTGAAAAGTAAGATTTAAACCAGTTGAGAATTGTCATGGAATTCCCCCCCCCCCCAATATATCTTAAATCTTCTCAATATGAGATTATTTGTGTCATGTCCTTAATCAGCAGTCTTCCACAATACTGGGATTCGGTGGAGAAAGAAAGATGTAATTAGATCAGTAGCTAGCTATAGAGTGATCTGAGCATGTATTAATTCAGCTATTTTTTATGTTCCAGGTTGAAAAGGGTTTAAAACCAAATATTTCACTCCCTGCCCACCCATTATGAGAATTATTAACTGGAACCATGGCTTCTGCAGATAAACTGGCATTCTAGTAGCCTCAAAGGAGCCTGCTTTAGAGTAAGAAGGAAGCCATGGAAGTTACACTCTACAGAGATCTAGCATTAGTTTGATTGCTAATTGGAAATTATATGTCTCTACTGAAGATTTACATTCTGAAGCTAGATTAGCTGGATCACATGCTGTGTCTTGCAGACACTTTGCCAAAGCTTAATTTACTTAATTTACCTTTTGTGTTCCATAGAATGGTTACACACTAAAATATAGAGGGAAATTGAACCCTAAACTTGCAGTTCTCAGACAAAGACAGGAAAGGATAATATCCAAACCGCATATAAAACAGTATTTTGTAAAATAAGAATAGGATTTTTAGCTTTAGGTAGTAAAATTAGAGTGAGACCTAATACTTGGTAGTGAGGAGCCACCCAGTCTGGTCAGAAAAAGTATGGCTTTTCACTGTATCCAAGAGGAAGGAATTGTTCAAGTATAAATATTGTGTATTTTTCATTTGTAAAATCCAATCTTGTGTGAACATAATAGGTTCGCACATGTTCCCTGTTGCACTCCCCCACAACTTTGCAAATTCTGCTCCAGAAGGCTGCAATCTTACATAAATTGTATTATGGTTTGTATTGTGGTGTTATTTGTTAAGTAAGGGAAGGGCAGTATGTGAAGGCTGATTGATAGGTGTACAGTGTTTATTGGAGAGAAATTTGCATGTGGATGGTGATTGAGAGAGTAAATTGATGTGAAATAAGTAAGGGTGAGGTAATTGGTAGGAACTAGGGGCTTAAGACAGATAGAAAGTCAGATAAGTATGACTTCTATAGAAAGTAATGCTGTTTATGAGGTGAAAGATAGAGATGATGAGGGAAGACTGTGTAGTTAAGAATTTCATTCATGGTGGTATGCTAATAATGATAGGAATTACTGTGCTGTGGGGTGGGGTGGCAAGGAATATAATATAAAACAACAGTTCCATTCATTAAAATTACAGTTTTTATAAATAATTACTACCTGGTTTCTGCTACAAAATTATAATGAAACAGAATCTAGAAGCCTGTAGCCCTCCAGATGTTGTAGAACAACAGTTCCAAGCATTTCTTACTATTTGGCCATACTGGTTTGGGCTACCGTTTATCATCTGAAGTGTCACACAGTTCCTACACCTTGACTCTAAGAGTAGGCTTTATACAGAAATATTGGTAGCAGGACCCTTGGAAGAGTGCAAGAAATGCTTTTTGAGTTTGCTGTTTTGTGAGACAAGGGAATGCCTAAGTTGGTGATTCATACTGGGATCTCTGCAAAGATTCTCAACTCTCAAGAAGCTGTTTTGAGAGGAAAGAGGAGGAATAATTTAAAAATTCCAATGGTCTTCTGTGGTTTCTAATTCTTTTTTGTACGGTAGTATCCCATCAAAAGCCCTCAAACAAAACATTTGGTATATCCTCAGCATATACAGTGGTCCCCCAGTTTACGAATCCCCCGGGGAACGAAATCCCCGGGGTCCGAAACCGGTGGGACCGCAAAAATTCTCCCGGGATCCAAAGGATCCCCCGGGGAACGAAAGGAAAAAACCGCGTGGCCCCTTTAAATTGGCCGCGTGGTCCGTCCCTTAAAGCGGTCCCCCGGGATACGGTCATTTCCGGGTTACGAAAGGTAATCCGGAACGGATTACCTTCGTAACCCGGGGGACCACTGTATTCTTAGAGTGACAGCTGATATTTTAACTTAAATTCCATAATTGTGAAATAACTGCCTTACTTTGCAAACTAGAGATCATACATAGTGATTTCAGTTTCATTTTGGGGAAATGCTTCTTTTATTAAGGTTTTTCATACAGTTTTGTGCCACAATCATGCAGTTAAGTCAAAATATGTATACAAAAATAATGTTCCCAAAAAAACTGAATTGAGTTATATGTGGGTCAGTACAGTAATGCTTCATAAAAAATGGTGGCAGCGGCTTTTTGAAATTTGCCTATCACAGCAGAGAGAGCAGAGGGAGTCCTAAAAGACACCCCCCCCCCACACACACACACACATTGTGACAAGGAAAACCCAAAGAGCTGCGGGGAGCAGGGCAGGGGAAGTGTTGGCTTTTCTACAGAAGATTCTTCTCAGGTGAGATTCTTCCCTGCAAAAGCAAGGAAATCCGGAAAATCCCAGACATTCAAAAAGATGTCAGCAGCCCCCTGCCAAAGCTGGGCAGCAGGAAAACACCTGTCAGGGACCCCTTCACCTTTGTGGTACACCTGCCTGAGGCCACTGTTGAAAAAAAGAATGCTGCTTTGGGGCTCCAGGTGATTCTCGGGGGCTGCCACTGCTGCTGCCTCCTCTTCCCATGGCTCTAGTTCCCTTTGAAGAAGGGAGGGAGGGAAGTCATATCATTGGGATGCAGTGGAGGGAAGAAAGATTTATATTATTTATTTATTTTTAAAAATGCCTGCTTTGGAGAAATAGAGAGAATTGAACAGCGATTCTAAGACATAGAATCACACTGGAGGACCTAGAAAATGCCTAGATAGGATGCCTCTCTAGCCATCTGGAGGTCTTTTATGGCCCACTTCCAACAATTTCCCTCCAAGCAATATGATCTGTAGATAAGTCGAGGGCAAAACTTAGCACAGGACTCCTTCATTTTATTCCACAGAGAGTGAAAGCACCAGTGCCACCTCAGGTGGCAATCCATCCCAGCCACTGCTGCCATCATTTCCTGCCCAGGGATTCAAAAAGGACTGTCACTATTCTATTCAGAGAAGTATCCCCATAAAGGAGCCATGCCCTCTGAACAGAGTGATGAAAGGCTCCCCTCCACGTACTAGGTTATAAGGATGCCCTCCGAGGGCAAAAGGCTAGGCAGTCAGAGTCCGACCTGGTAAGGACCCTTGCTCCATCAACCACTGACCCCTCACCTCCATGATGATCCATGCCATTAAGAGAATGTATCCCCTTTGGGTTCGAGTGTCCTTTTGTGTTCAATTTCATTTGGAGAAGTTAATGAAATAAAGATGTACTTTTTCCCATCCAAGTTCATAGACCCCAGGTTAGGAGCCTCTGTCGTACTAAATATGTATAGACATGTGTTGTAACATGGCATTAAACTATAGTTTGTTGTTATAAATACCAAGCTATGTTCACACACTGAAACACAAAACACAGCAGATACATCATCGGGTTGACCAAGAATCAGAAGAACTATGGACAGAAGTCAAGGACACAATCAAAGAAGTACGCAAAAATACAGTACCTCTGGCCAAAAAGAAGGAGATGAAACAGTGGAGGACAGATGAAACACTTTGAGGATGAGAAGTAAAAGCAGAGAGAGAGAGAGAAGCAAAATCTGAACCATGAATGCTACTGTCCAATGATTAGTGGTCAAAGACAAAGTGAATTACTACCACAATAAATGCAAAGATATAGAAGCTGACAACAACAAAGGAAGAACAAGAGAACTGTTTCACAAGATTAGGGAATTCAACGAGAAATTCAAACCAGAAGGGGAACATAATACACTACAATGGAAACAATACACAGAAGTACTATATAAAAAATATGAAAGGATAAATGGCACATGAGAAGAAGAGACTTACAAAGATGGAGAGGGAGACCAACTGCTAGATTGATGGACTCAGTCAGAGAGGCCATGGGGTTGAACCTGCAGGAACTGAGTTTAACAAGATGTCATGGAGATGTCTCCCCCACAGTTGCCATCAGTAGAGATTGACTTGAAGGAGTTAGGCCCTTTACAGACTGGCAAAAATCGCTGGTCTGTGGGTGGGGTGAGGGCTGAGCATCCCTACACTTGAAGTCCTACTGCTGCCTGTGGGCTGCCATCTTGGCACACACCTGTTTACATGGGGATGCCATGATGACAACCTCTGACACTGCATCCAAATGACACTGTGCCAAAGCTATGGTGCCCCTTCGAGGGCACAAAAAGGAGTTGGTTTTTCCAGCTCCTTTTTGTGCTCTATGGAGGCTGGATCAGTGCCATGGCATTTGGTTGCTGCAGCATGGTTCTGGGGCAGAAGGGGCAGCATCTCTCCACCCCTTTCTGCCAATCTGTAGAGCCCCTTAATACGTTGTTGTTGTTGGAAAATTGTAAGAGTTTTCCCATGACAGCTCTGCTCTCCCCATCCAGTTTCCTCCAGCATGGCGGAGAAAAAACTCAGAAATGTCTGCTTTGGCCTTCAGTTTAGTCATCCAGACCCTTAACTGTGATTGATTTGAATCATTGTCTATGAATAGAAAATGGATTCATAAATAGTTTTGCACTAGATTGTTTCCAATAGCCATAATTAAGATCACCTGTAGTTTTTGTAGCATCGCTTGATACTGTAGATTTTGTTATGTGCCTTTAAATCATTTCCAACTTGTGGTGGTCTTATGGGTTTTCTTGGCAAGATTTTTTCAGAGGAGCTTTGCCATTGCCTTCCTCTCAGGCTAAGAAAATGCGACTTCTGCAAGGTCAACCAGTTCATTTCCATGGCTGAGTGGGGATTTGAACAGAGTTGTTGTCCAACATTCAGCTGTGGAAACCCATCGTGTGACCTAAAGTAAGCCACACACTCTCAATTAAAAAAAAAACACCAACAACCCAAAACCATGATAAGGTCGCCATAAGTTGGAAACAACAACAAAGTTCACTGTGGTGTCAAACAGACATAAAGCAGTAATTTGCATTTAAAAAAAAATAAAGTGAAAAACCAAGACCAGGAATTATAGTGATGTCATAATGAATATCAGTGCAGGGCAGGCTGTCTGATGTGGAGGAAATTGGCATTTTCCTAATGTGCCAGCAACCAGTAGCATGTTTGTGCCTATTGGTTACATTTGCTTCTTTCTGTGCTGTGAACATACGTCTGCCAACCAATCGCTCAGACACCAGGCCGCCACATTTAGTAGCACTGCTTTACATAATTTTATTAACAGTGTGGGGTGGATAGGTATATGAACATGTTTTAAAGTCCCCCCCCCTTCCCATTTTTTTTCCTCTGGGCTTTCACATCTCCAGTACATAGCATGAAGTCTGGGAGAATCTGGGAAGATGTTGCAAGTATAAAAATAGCAAACACATTTCTGGACCTGTTGGTGGATGTAGATGTAACAAGCATATGCATCTGGATCTTGATTGTGCATTTGAAGGCCCCTGTGCTTTATCGTTTGCATGCAAACAGCAAACCCAATTAAAAGAGTGAATTGTAACAATAAAATTCACAATTCAATTAAAACTTGACAATTTAAGAAATAAAATTGTGGGGAAAAGTTATGGCTGAAGGAGAGAAGATAAGTTTTTAAAAAACAGAATTGTAAAATAGTAAAAGAAAGTAGAAGCTAGAAACAAAACAAACTATCCAGAAAGAAAGAAAAACAAACTACCCACAAAGAAAGGAACACCCCTCAGACATTCACTTAGGCATTCTGAGGTAAAGGCATCTCTGAGCTACCCAGAAGCCAACATACAATCCGTATAAACAGTGCCATTGCTGTCTCAGTTCTGTCTTACAGGCCCTGTGTTACCACTGTCACAGTATACTAGAAGCTATTGGCGATAGCTTGTCGGTCCTTTCTCTTAGTTTCCTCACATGGAGTAGTTGTTTTGTTAGGCAGAATAGACATAATTAACAAGAATGATTCAATAAGAATCTGAAATATATATTTTAAAAATCCATACATTGATTCATTCAAGCATTGTTAAACAGTAAACATTTAAACAAAATAACTTTTCTTGTGATTACGTATTACTCTAATAGAGTACTATTGGCTCGTGGCATGGCTTGTTGTATGCCTTAAAGTTGTTTCCAACCCATGGTGGCCCTATCATGGAGTTTCCTTGACAAGATTTCTTCAGAGGGGGTTTGCCTTTGCTGTCCTCTGAGACTGAGAGAATATGACTCGCCCAAAGTCATCCAGTGAATTTCCATGACATAATGGGGATTCAAACACTGGTCTCCAGAGTTGTAATCCAGCACTCAGATCATTACACCACATAGGCTCCCACATGACCAAGGCAGTAATTGCCTTTGAATGTGAAGAGCCTTCCTTAGTGTATGTGGGAGATCAATTAACAAGCATTGTAACTATTTCACAAGGGAGTGCAGCTTATTATGGGAAAACATATCGTGATAATTGCAGTGTTGCATTCTAATGAATGTTGAGAAACTGGCAATAAAGTAGACCCATTCAATTGTTTTTTTCTTGGCTGAAACTTCCCCACATTCTGCAAGTGTAACCTCTCCTGTTCTCACATAGATATTGCCATAGTATTTTTTAATATGAAGTACATACATGGTTTGATAGCCCTTCTTAATAGAGGCTGAAATCAAACTACTTTGCAGTATTCTACAAACACACCCAAGTTTTTTCAAATTCTCTCTGAAGTTAAAGCAATATCATTATGCCACCTCAGAGTTTATCTCAAGACTGAGATCTCACATGAGAGTCTGTCATTAGATGGAAATATTGACTTGCTCCCAATGTGAAAGCACTTTCTGTTTTACACACCTGGAGGAAGGAACATCTCATTCGGAGTCTATGTTTGTACATTCAAACCTCTGTTCAGTAAACTGAGGTGCTCATAGGCTTCATGTGCTTGCATACAGCCACTTTGCTTCTCCCTTTGTGTAAGCAGGGGGAAAAGCTTGCAAGTAGGGAAGAACATATTTCACAGAAAATCTTCCTGTACTTCACTTTTTCTGTGGGAAATGTCCAGTTCCTCAAATACAAAAATTATAGACATCTTTAGTAACAATGAATCAATGTTAGTATAATATTTAGCAAACTTGACTGTCTCAGCTCAACAGGTAGTGAAAAATGGAGCGTATTCCATGACTAGTGGAAAGAAATAAGCTCTATTGGAAAGTAGATGAATTAACAAACTGCATATCATGCATAGTTCACTGAGTTGCTTAAAATTACTGCATCAGCAACTTACATTGCCTTTTCCTCATTGTTTAGACAAACAATTCTACTTTTAAAATTCCATATAAGTTTGTTTAAATGTAATATTTAATTCATCTTAAGTGTTGTTTATTTGAAACAAGTTACTTTAGTTAACATACTTAGTGGCAGTTGAAACATTTTAAAAATGTGATTAGTAAATATAAATCAAATAAGTCAACAATGCTTTAACAGAGCACACTGTTTTTAGGGAACTTTTTTTCTATAAATTTTCCCAGTTTGAATGTTTCCAGAAAACCCACCTTCAAGGCAAGCCTGGAAAACAAAACTGGCTTCCTTTCAGGTCTGAACCAGGAAACGAATGGCTTTTAGTCAAATCAGAATATGAAGCCATGGCTTAAAGTTTTTTTTTTTCTTATCTTGGCTTGTTTGGAAGTTATTAAAATTGTTTCCTACTTTGGGCATAAAAAAGTTACAATTAACTGTGGAGGGATGAGCAAATTATTGCTGTATGAAATTTGTTAATATCTCAGCTTTTAATTGAAATGTGGTCATCTGAATTCTGCTATAGGTTGGGAGGCTTTGCGAGGGAAATCACAACCATTTTAGTGTCATGGTGCTGTTATTATTTATTTAAAGATAAAGGTTTTCCCTTGACAAGATTGTCTAATATTTGCACACACATTTATATGACACTCTTTGGCTCTTAAATGGCCTGATTTTCCAACTCATGTTTGCCTTAACAATGCATGTCTACACTGCCATTGATTTCAGTGACATTGTTTCCAAGTAAATATATATAAGATTGCATTGTAAGACTACAAATGAATGTCTGATGAGAGCTGGAATTAGGCATCTCACCATGCATGAGTTAATGCCCTCATCTTTGTTTGGTCCACACAGAAATGATTCATGGTAGGCACATTTCTGAAGATTCAAAGCATGGAAATAAAGCCAACTTTTATCTTACCAAACAAAGACCTACCAATCCTATTTGAGCCTAGATCCTGCTGGTACAGAACATCGCAGAAGCATGAAAGCAGCAAGAATTTTGGAAAGAAAAGACTAAGGGGAAGCCCTGAGAAACATTTGGTGGGGGGAGGCAGATTCATTCTGGTTGACACTATGGGAAAGCTGGCTTTCAAAACTGCCTGTCCTGCATTGCAGATGGCCTTCTTAGAATGCTTTTCTTCTGAGAAGCCTTTATCTCAGAAGACCAGCACTGAAGAACTAGGCTGCTTATAGGCAGCAGCCTTCTTTTTCTGATGGTGAACATAAAGAATAGGCTTTCCTGCCTTTGTGGAACTACAGGCTGGTTAACAAAATGTAAAACTAGCATAGGACATGCAGAGCTAGAATGTATTGTTTCTGACTTTACAATTTTTACAGATTGAGAAACCATGGTCTCCTCAGTGCAGTTTTGATATAGAACTGTGGTTAATGTTTATCATGATTTCACACATGGGATAGTGACTACTGTAGTTCTTACTCTGATTATAGGTATATACACATAGGAAACAAAACACAGTTAAATGTTATACAGTGGTCCCCCGGGATACGAAGCCCCCGGGGAACGAAATCCCCGGGAGCCGAAAGAGCCGGGGGCGAAAAAAAAACCCCGGGATGTGAATAAAACCCCGGGATGCGAATAAGAAAAACCGCGCGGCCCCTTTAAATTGGCCGCGCGGTCCGTCAAATAAAGCGGTCCCCCGGGATACGACGATTTCCGGGTTATGAAAAGTAATCCGGAACGGATTACTTTCGTAACCCGGGGGACCACTGTATCTGCATTGGGGCATAATTAGGTCTGTAAAGGAAATTGAACAGTACAGTAGGCATAGTCACAGCTTAGGCATTTTTGCTGTGAAAACATAGTGCAACTCAGCCTAGTTCTTTTTCTCTGTCTTTTAAATCCAAAGGCTTAGGGCCCAATCAACAGTACATTGATATAGTGCTACATTTCACTTTAACTGCCATAGCAACATCAGTTTAAAGATGCCCAAAATCTCTTGTTACTGAGAGTCCTAATTGTCCCACCCTAAACTGCAAATTCCAGGATTCCATGTGATATTGCCATGGCAGTTACAGTGGAATATAATGCTGTAACAGTGTGCTGTGTTAGGGTGCTTAGAAATGCTGGCTTCGACATTATGGATGTCTGTTCTGTCTCACTCTGCTATCAGAAAAAGCTGGACATGTGGCACAGAGACAGTGTGGTATAGAGGTTCAATGCAAGCAGAGAGAAAGCTGGGACACTCATGAGTTGGAAGAGACTACAAGGGCCATACAGTCCAACCATTTGCCGTGTAGGAACACAAAGCACTTCTGACAGAGGGCCATCCAGCCTTTGTTTAAAAACCTCCAAAGAAGGAGAGTCCACCACACTCCAGGGTGGTGTATTTTATTGTCAACCAGACCTCACCATTAGAAAGTTCTTCCTAATGTTTAGGTGGAGTTGCTTTTCCTTTAGTACCCATGGCTCCATGTCCTAGTTTCTGAAGCAACAAAAAATAATCTTGCTCTTTCTCCCATTTGAGATTAGTCTCAGATATTATCCGGAATGCCAGGTTTATTTTTCTCTATTTAATATACAAAATAAGGGTAGTATAGGATGCAATCTAGTGAATAAACTTATAGTTTGTGGCATGTATAAATGTAGTTTCCATTTGGAGATGCCTGTGGAGGCCAGCATTATGTTGGTATTAATTTAATAAACATAAAATCTTCAAAGGCTTTACATTCTTATGGTGCACAGGTGGTTGACTTCTGTGATTGATTTCTGCATACATTTTACAGCAAGCCATGTTTCTGCTCAGTTAATTTCTGCTGTGCTACTTCTTAGACAACTCTAGTCCTTGAACAGCTAGGAAAAGGCATTCCTTCTCTTTTGCTTCAGCAGGAAAATCTTGTGAACAAAGTTCATCTCATGGCAACACTGAATCCAGGCCAGTGACATTGTATATACAGTTGCCACTCGTTTCTCACGGACTTGAATATTCATGGAGGAGCGACTTCCGTTATTTTGAATGGGGTGCACCCCATGTGTGCTCACGGGCACATGCTTCATTCAAGCCTATGGGATTTGAATATACACAAGTCTCCATTTTTGCCAGGGGGTCCAGAGCAGTTCCCCCGTGAAAACAGAGGGCCAACTTGTATTATGATTTAAATGAAATACAAGAAATGTGAACATTTTAGAGTAAGCATTTTTGTGCAGTTCTGTTGATGAAAGGTATGCAAATATTCTTAATGCTTAGGTTTTCAAATGGTCCCCCCCCCGCCCAAGTGTGACAGGTTTCCAAGGGTGGTACCAACTTCAGATGCATATTAGCTCACCCTCTAAAGAGAGGAGGTGCTGGGGAGCTTTTTCAGCATCCCCTTCAGGTCAGACCGTGTGGCAGGGAGCCAGAGGAAGGGAAGAATATTGGGGAGGGGGGGCTGGGACTTGTGGGGGGGGAGCAAAGTTCACGGCCCCCCTCCTTTCCCTTGCTCTTTCCAAAGGAAAAATCCTATGGCTGGTGGGGTTTCTGTCTTTGGAAAAAGCAAGTTAAACTCATATCCTTTCACTTTACTCTTTCAAAGGCACAATCCCATATACTACCTTGAGCAGGAGGGGTCTCTAACATGCACATGTGGATATAAGGGAGGGTCCAGAGGGAAAAAGTTCAAGAACCACTGCTCTGGTAGTAAAGTAGAGCCCAAAAATGATACTCCGGGCTGCTCACAAGTAAAGTAAAATAATCCAGTGATCAGGATCCATAAAAGCCCAAGGCAGATGAAATGTTTGGTTTATTAATGGATATCAATTAATATAAATGCAGTAGACCCTCTGTATCCACATATTTTTAATCTATGGATTCATGCATCCACAGCTTGAAAATATTCAAAAACTATATAAATTCCAAAATGCAAATCTTTATTTTGCCATTTTATATAAGGGACACCATTTTACTCTCCCATTGTATTTAATGGGAATTGAGCATCCATAGATTTTGGTATCCACACCAACCCCAGTGGATACCAGGGACCCACTATAATAAGGAGTTGGTTAGTTCATCTGACTTTAGTGTAACCAAGCATTTAACTTTGTGCAGTACCTAATTTCCAGAGCAAAGGTGGGCAAAGTGCAGCCTGCTGGCCACATGCAGCACCCCTGGGGCCATCAAGAATCAAACAAATAGCTTGCCCTAATTTTGTTTTACTCCAAGATGCCCCAAAATAATATGTATTGCATGTAGAGGGTATTTCCACATGTTTGGAGCCCCCCGGACTTCCAGCAGTCAAGATGAAGTGTTGCTCATTTTTTTTTTAAAAAAAAAACTTTTTTAACCTCACAAAGTCGAAAGAATATTATGTACGAGACCAGAAAGGTCCATAAGCATGATCCTTTCTCCCACAGAGAATATTTGGGGAGGAAAAAAAAAGCAGTCACAGGTGTCTTGCAGAGGTAATACAGCCCCCTAGTCTTCCACAGGTGCCCATCCCTGCTGTAGAGATTCCTTTTTGGGAACAGTTACGCAGCTTTGATGAAAAAAATGTAGTAGAAAATCTGTATAGTATAATCATTCTGTAATTGAATACAGTATATTTGTAATATGCTTAATACTAGCACAGATACTGTTTTCAGTGGCTCTGTCACAGTTGATATTAATAGAAAAACAGAAATACAGTATGTACATTTCTGGCGGCTAAATTACTGAGACAGGCACAGCCTGTGCTACACATTTAGAACAATGTGTTCATGTTTTTGTGCTTATACTAAAAATGACGGGAACCTAACAAAAACGAGAAAGGGGGAATTGAGTGAATTAGAGGGAACAAAGAGAAGCTAATGTGAAGGCATTAGTAAAATTTAAAGAGCAGTTACCCAACAGTGTACAGGATATCAATGTGATCTTAAAGTAGTAGAGAGATTTAGACTGAAAGAGCTCTTAGAAGTACTAGCATAAAACAGAAATTTGATGTGTACTTTTCTCTTAAGTATTCGTGGGCCATGTTTAAAGTCTTCGTTATTTAAATAATAAATTATTGCAAGAGTTTGACGTTTTTGCATTTTTACTTGGGTCCAAAATATACTGCAGATATAATCATGTTTGAAACCATTTTAACTGTCCTTGCTCAATACTAGGGAGTTCTGGGAACTGTATTTTTGTGAGATATTTAGCCTTCTCTATCAGAGAGCTCTGGTGCCACCACAAACTACAATACCCAGGATTCTCTAGCATTGAGCCAGTGCAGTTAAAGCAGTCTCAAACTGGATCATTTCTGCAGTGTATTTTGGACCTTGAAAATTTAGTCTTAATTTTCTTTTTATAACATTTAATATTACTTTTATTTTAACAATTTTTTACAACATTTAATATTACAGTGCAAAAGTCACCATGGCCACAGAGATTGGCTCACCACCACGGTTTTTCCATATGCCGAGGTTTCAACACCAGGCTCCTCGGCAGCTATTCTATAAAAGACCTGATTTTGCTCAGCAGCAAGCTATGCAGCAGCTCACTTTTGATGGAAAACGTATGAGAAAAGCTGTGAACCGGAAAACTATAGACTATAATCCTTCTGTAATCAAATATTTGGAGGTATGTTCTTCTTTCTGTCTGTAATTTGTCTGTAAAAATGTTTTAGAGGAAGAATTGAAGTTTGAAATGTTATTATTGAGACTGGCTGTGGGGAAAATTTAGAAGCCATGGAAACGTAATCTTTTTGTCAGATTTGAGCTGGCAGGGCATTCATGACTTGTTTTAGAGACTAATCATTCTTCCTGGAGGTTTCTGGAAGGGCAATTCTCCTTTGAAGCAAAGTACATGACTGCCATACATACATGTTTAGTTGTATGGCTTCTGAAAAATTTGAAGACATGAGGAAACCCCCTCCACAGACTTTTTTTGGTGGAAACTAGAAACTGGAAAAAATTTAAAAAGCAATATTATTTCCTCCCCTTTTCCACACTGAAAGATGTTTTGGTACTTTAGGAACATAAAATTCATTACATGTAACTTCAGCATAAAATTATGATTGATATATTCAAAATACAATTTATTCAGAATACAATTACAAATTAACCTTTTTAATTATAATTTTTCTTTTTTGCTACAAGTGGAGCTACAAGGTCCTGAATTTTTTGAAACACATAAACCAAAAGTAACCTTTGTTTGCCTCTCTGAGGAGCAGGCAAGAAAACAAAAACAGAACATCTATAAAAACAGAAGAATGCAACAGCATTAGTAATCAGAGAAAATTATTTTGTCCCCAGTAGTTCTGTATAACATGAAGCAGACATAATGCACTCATTTTCCATAAAATGAACAGAGAAATGGAAACCAAGACCAGCTATTATAGTGATTAGGTGTTTTGCACATTTTTTCTGAAATAATTTTGAGTTAGTAAATATGTGAACTCACCTCGTCTTAAACATTTTTGTTTTCATATGAAATGAAAATGTTTTATAATCCATTTTCCCCATTTTTCTGCAAAAATGCTTCAGAAAAAAATGCCTTGTCCCAGTTTTTCTGTTCCCCCTCGTTCCTTCACATCTCTACTTACATACTCTTATTATGCAGTTTCTTTTGCTGCTGTGCTGCCAAAATTTAATAGTTTAGTTCCAAATTCAGCTACGATAACAGCTTGGGATGGTGGTACACATAAACCACCTGTTATCCACTCCTGTCTTAGATGGTATTTCCAGTTCTGTATGTAAGAATGGACCTTATTTCTCTGGTGCATAGCTCAGACTTGCTACTTGGTTTGTGGAATTCTCTTCAGGGAAGGATAGTTTGGCAACTGACTCTTGGGGAGATGCTCCTGGGAAAGGTTTTTAACAGATTTGTGTAGTATTTTTTATTGATGTGTTTCAAATTGTTTCTTAAAAACTAATGAATTAATTGAAACAATTTTAAAATGGTGTTATAACTTTTAAAACACAACTTTTCATTTGTTTTTATCAGTTTTATTGTTAACTGTCATCAAGTTGACTTTGATGTATGGCAATCCTATGAATGAGTCAAGTCACCCTGTTGTCAACAGCCCTATTCAGGGCTTGCACAAACTGGGCCATAACTTCCTAGATTGGGTCTATCCATCCATAATGCACTGTTTTCTTGCTGACTTATACTTTACCAAGTAGTTACATTATCAGTTCTTATCAAGTTACATTATATCTAACATGAGGTTTTCACAATTAAGTGGTAAAATGTGTTCTGCTTTCTCTGCTCTACACATAGCACTTGCTTGGAGGGGCAGCAAGGCTGACACAATATCGCAAAATTGCTCTATGCTATACAGTATTCTGTAGTGAATAATGCTAATCAAAATGTTTTTTTTCCTTCTTTCTAGAATAGAGTATGGCAAAGAGACCAACAGGATATGCGGGCAATTCAGCCTGATGCTGGGTATTATAATGATGTACGTATATATTTCCATTTGTCCTCTGGAGCGCTAACAGTAGACCTCCTCAAACAGTGAATAATTTGTTATAGTTTCTAAATAGTCAATTTAATTTATGCCTACTCCCATGCCAGCCATTTCCTCATGTTTTAGTTAGATTCTAAGTGCAGGGACAGGCACTGCCACATTTCCTGTCTTTTCAGCTGACATATTAGCTTTTTTGGCTAAAGGTCCAGGCATAAAGAAAGAATTAAAAAAGAGAGAGAGAGAGACCTATAGACATACAAATATATTTGAAAGAATTGGGTGGTGTCTTGCAGTGTGCTTAATGTCCTAGGGTTGGGTTCAAAGATCCAGAATATCAGCAAAAGGCACTTTTGCTTGTGCATTGTTATCAAGAACTCATTCATCCTATGTCCGTATCAAAAACTGCTCTGGGAAATTCTGATATTTTTCTGAGCTGGGGTATGAGGAATGGAAGTATTGACAGCACACTAACCTCTGCTATGAAAGCAGAAATGTCTTGTTTCCACTGTGGAATCTCTAGATCCATGGTCTATGTAGAATCACTGAGGTGATTGGTATGCTCAGATATATAGTATAATATTTCCACAAAAGTTAAGCTTATTGAGCTTAACCTTTTGGGAACAAAAGCTTACAAATTGTTTCTTAACTACATGGTATTCCTTTTCTCTTTTCTAGCTGGTACCACCTATAGGAATGTTGAACAATCCTATGAATGCTGTGACGACAAAATTTGTTAGGACATCTACCAACAAAGTGAAATGCCCGGTCTTTGTTGTTAGGGTAAGTATGGATCTGAATCCAGTGGTATCATTCTACTTATGGAAGCAGTTCTGTGAGTGGAACCAGGATCGCGGTGGTTCCCCTTTCCTTTGCATTCATCTGTGCACCTCCAAAATATGCTGTGGAGGTGGACATAGCTTCTAGAGCTGGTTTTTGGTGACACAGAAGGCTACAAGAGGGAGGAGGGATAGAAATGGTATTTTTGTACTAGTGGAAGTATGATAAGACACTCAGTTTAATACATGGTATTATATCCTGTGGCAATGTGTGGAATTGCTTAGAATTCACTACATCAAAATTACCTTTCCAAAAAGGTAGCCTGTTTTATGTGACCCAGTGATGGTGTAAAGTAATTTGCTACCAGTATTGTACAGAATGGACAAAACATACATCCATTAGTAAGGAAAGAGTGTACAAATACTTGGGTTTTATTTAATGTCGATTAAAGGAGAAAAAAACAGTCTGGCAACTAACATTTTGTCCATCATTGCAATAAATTTCACAGTAATGGTAGAGTATCATTTTATGCTCCAATATTATTTTAATTCATATTTGCTCTTATAGTGGACACCTGAAGGGAGGCGCTTGGTTACTGGAGCTTCAAGTGGAGAATTTACTCTATGGAATGGGCTTACTTTCAACTTTGAAACCATATTACAAGTAAGTCCGTATAGAAATTGTTTGGTCATAGTTTTTTCAGTAGTATCTATTTTATTACCATTGAAAGAGGATGAAGAACAGTACTGGAAATCAAAACCATTTCAAATTTTGTTTTTAGTTGTTTGGGGCAATTTATTTAAGTAAATGCATTTCCTTTCTCTAATAAGAGTATAGAGAGTATCATCCAATTTGTTTAAAGATCAGTTGGTGATAATGAAAGCATGTTTGTGAACAAACTGACTACTCTCCAAAATAATCGGGTATTTAAAGGACCATATTCTCCCTTACAAACCAGCTCTGAGATCTGCTTTGGAGGTCCTTCTTTCTGTCCCACTACTCTCGCAGGTATATCTGGTGGGAACATGGGAGAGGACCTTTACAGTGGCCTTCCCCAGGCTCTAGAACTTCCTTCACAGAGAATTTAGACTGACACTCTCCCTACTTTCTTTTGACAGACAAGTGAAGACCTTCCTATTCCTACATTATTTGATAAATAATAATATAAGGCCCATCTTACACATTGCACTGGATTTTGCTAATCACTGTGCTAGTATTTGTGTGTTTTTAAATATATGTTTTAACCTAGGTTTAATTTTTTATAATAGTTCAGTTTTTAAACTTTTTTATTTCATGGATTTTTAGCAATGTTTTTTAATTGTTGTAAGCTGCTTTGAGCCCCAGTCTGGGAAGAAGGCAGGATATAAATATAATGATAATATATAAAAATATATAAAAATATAATACATTATTATAAATATAATAACATTACTTATTTTAGTGGTATGAAAGCTGTGGTAATAGTCTCCATTAAAATAATTTATGTATTTACATATAAAGCCTAATTTTCTTTCTACAACTGCCTAAATTGCTTTTCATGAAGAGTTTTTTTTTTTTTTTAATTTGAGTGAGGCAGACATTTTTCAGTCACTTGAACATATTCACTGGAAGCTTCTTTTCTTTTTGATTTCTCAGGCTCATGATAGTCCTGTAAGAGCTATGACTTGGTCACACAATGACATGTGGATGTTGACCGCAGACCATGGGGGATATGTAAAGTACTGGCAGTCCAACATGAACAACGTCAAGATGTTCCAGGCACATAAGGAGGCGATTAGAGAGGCCAGGTTTATACACAATATACCATTTTCTGTAGTTCCTATTTTCATGAGTACATTGTTCTTTAAATGTATTCTAGGTACCAACATGCATGGGTATTACCAGTTTCTGGAAAATGTTCTGCACCAGATGAACATATTTTCCTTTGTTTCCACAATTTCACAGATTTGCTGGTATTTCTCTGAAATAGTGTTGTCCCAATATTTGCCTCTGCAATATGTTAGAGATGTATTTGTCTGCCGTGTTTTCTACTGGTGTTGGTTTCTCTTATATATGGTAACAATGTGTATCAGTTATTCTTTTATTAATGCTCTTTGTATAAGATGACAATTTCATTATAAATAAAGAATTCAGTCTTTAATAATATAAATGAATAAAATATAATCCAGAAATAAAGCAGCTGCATAGTTCTCACAACATTAAAAGCTAAATAAAGTGAAGAACTGCTTGGCTTGGTGAAGCCAAAATGTCCAGTAGCATGAAGGACCCACACAGATTTCCACATCCAGATGTCATGTTTGATGTTGAATGAATGGGTTCTTCAAGTTTGGAATCTAAAGCTGACAAGGCAACCTCAGGACATCTTGCTATTTCAGTGTCAATGCTCCAGTTGTACATATGTATACTTAATATGAAAAGTGAAGAGAATTTTCCTTCCTGAGATGGCATATGAAGAATGGTTAGAGTCTAAGCAGGGGTATAAATAAAGAAAATCTGTGTTATTAAAATGTGCCTGAAGAGAAGCAGAAGCAAACTAAACCTTCAGCAGTGTTCCCTCAGGTCTACTGCTGTCCACTGAAGAAGATTCACTACCACAGAAGAACTTTTCTTTGAATTTGACATTTTCCCTCTTGGTTCAGGATTTTCTGACAGGTTTAACAAGAAATGATTTTATATAAGCATACACTAATGTAGCTGTGAACTGGATTTCTCCAACCAAGTTCTTGCAAAATACAGAGATCTAAGATTTCAAGAGCACTTCTGTTTAAAAGCTGAACAGATACTTCTTTGTTCTTCACTACATCAGAAAAGAAGTAGCTGCACATCCATAGCTGTTGATGGTCCAGCCAGAGCATAATATTCCTCCATAACCAAATGCTACCCTTACTATTTTATAGTAAGCTTCCAAAATCCATAAGCTGTTACCATGATTCTAGTAGGTCAGACTTTTTCTCAAGATCTCTTTTTAGTAATGCAGGCAATGTTTTGTTTAATTTTTTTTAAAATAAGCAAATACACTGTATAATTTTGGTTTTGGTTTTTTTAAGTAATCAAATATTTGTAGTTTGCCTCTTATCACACTGTCCCAGGATTCTTATTTTTTTTTTTATTCATGCTTCTTTCAAAAGCATAAAAGCCTTGCTTTTGTCAATTTCACAATCTATACACATATTGCAGAAAAATTGACAGAAATCCATTCCATCATGGGTGGAACAGGACAACATGCATGTTCTGCAATAGTTGTCCATTTCCTTTTGGGAAACAGAATGCAGAAATATTTTGCTCCATGGAAGTACATAATAAAACTCAGTTATACAAATGGACGCAATAATGTCAGCAGGATGAAGTAACTTTCCAGGCACTAATTTCAGAGGCCTTCATCAGTATATATTAACACATGAACTAAATTTTGCCCTGTCTGAGAAGTGTAGATGATCTGTTAAATGCTGACTTCTTTCCCCTGCTGTGTGTCTTCATGTAACAGTTTCTCACCCACGGATAATAAATTTGCTACATGCTCTGATGACGGCACTGTTAGAATCTGGGACTTTCTACGTTGTCATGAGGAGAGAATTCTTCGAGGTATGTTACAAACAAAGTACTAATTGGGATATGTCAAAAGGGGAATACTCTTTGTAGTTGCCCACATTGGAAATATACAAACCTCTCTCCACTTTGGCACCACTTCCTTAATATTTCAAGCAGTTGTACCACAAGGATTTGAGAATTCTGCTAGTTGCTCCTGTTTATGACCTATTTAAATTGCTTTTAATATTTGAATTAGGTGTATTATGATTATTCCCTAATCTTAGCATTGTTGAAGTATCTGTCTGAGAAGGGAATCTAAAAACTCTGACGTCCTCTTTCCACTAGAAAGTGGATATGTTATACATGTTATACAAGTTATACGAAAACTCTAGTTGAAGGGGAAGGGGTTATTTCTTCTCAAACAATAACTTGTTGATGCCATCCATTTTCATTTGCTTGCCTTTTGAATATATCAGATATCACTATGTAGTGTAAAGTACAACTTTTCAGCAAGTGAATATCACATAAACACAACATTTTGGAATCGCTTGACTTTGTGCAGTCACTACACCATTTTAAAAATGATTTCCTATTTCCTACTACTAACACAAAAATAAAACACATATTTCCCCTCAAAGAAATAAAGCTGTTAAATAATATTTTTATAATTAACAAGAATATGAAAAATATCCTTGGGCAAAAAAGATGTAGGGCTGTACTTTCATTTTCATTATGTGGTATATTAACATTTATTTATCTTCTTGGGAAATGTAATTTAAGCAGTATTCCTAGTTTAATCTATTAGCCTGGATTGATATTGTCAGTACAGATAAATAAGCAGCAGCAAACATTTGTAGACTATTACACTTCAGCATTTAAACTTACTACACTTCAACTTCCACCTTTTTGTTTTGGATTTGAGTCTTGATAAATCATCACCTAATGACTTATCTGTGAAGAATGATGCTGAACTAGAAATTGTTCTTGAATTTCCCAAAAGTGCTCCTGTTAGCACTTTTGAAAGTGTGAGTCATTTCCAAGAAACATTTCCTGAAAATTATGTCCACAGTGTCCCCTCCTCACCTGTGTCTGTTTCATAATTGTCAGGCCATTTTCTTTGACACATATGCACACACTTTGGACATTGAGTTTGGTTTCTCCTTTTTTTATAGGCAATGAAAATACTATCTCCTGAAGCAATGGGCATGTTTGTGCCAAATGTATTCACTTACATTCCCACCAAACACTTTAATGCTTAGCAGCTCATGCAGTATACACACAAGCTTACACTGATGTGTGCCCTTATCTATTTGATTTTATTTGTTATAAACTAGACACTAAAATTTATGTCTAGCAACCTGATCCAGTTGATACTTCTGACTCTTGCATCTGTGTGCAGCCAGCTGTGCCATATTGTATACTATTCCTAGAAGACTATAAACTCACAGTAAAGTTGGGACAGTATGACAGTAACTGCAGAGGGGAAGGGTAGACTGGAAAACATTATTTCATGATCCAAAGATAAGGGAAGTTAAGATCCAGAGCATAAGAGCATTTGTCTGCTCTTTAGAAACTATAAGCCCCTAGATATGGAGTTAAAAGCATTTTAGACTATACAGAAAAGTTATTTTTGTTTAAAGAAAAGAATTCTCTCAATAAAGGATATAACTTAGATTTATTAAATCCTGTGTCTTGGTGTAATGATGTGGAACTTCCTTTGAGTGTAAGCAGATTTGCTACCATGTAAATCTGCATAGAGATTGCAGCCTTAGAATTGTGTGCTGTTCAGGAGTGATGTGGATGGTTATAATTGTGATTGGGGGGAATACTCATCCTTCCCATTAGTTGCTGGAATTAATCACTGAACAGACCTTTTTTCATGCTCTAAGTATATGAAACAAAATTTTTTTGGTTAGGATCACTAATAAGAAAACTTGATTATGTGTTTCAAACATCTTCCATCATCTTGCCCCACTGAAAGACTGCATAGGTCTGTTAACAAAGGTGTTAAAAGTGAGTTCTCCCTTCTTGTCAATAATGGCCTAGAACAGTGGGATGTTCTCTCTGTCTGGTGGACAAGTAGGATAATTTGCAAATAAGCAGTTGTGCTTTTCACAAGTTGAATTAGTACAATCAGCTTTCCATATCCACACATTTAAGCATTCATGGCTTGAAAAGATTTTAAAAATATATAAATTCCAAAAATTATCTGCTGGGGGGAGGAGGCTGGAACCAAACCCCAGCAGAAACCAAGGGCCCGCAGTAAATCAGATGTTTACTTGGAAGTAAATCTTACTCGGTTCAGTGGAATTTATTCCTGTTTAAGTGTACACAGAATTGTAGCTTTAGTGTAGAGGATTGTTCAACAGTCATACATCTTACAAACTGCTCAACTCTCATTCTTTCCTATGCCATGACAGGCTGATGGTGTTCTGTGACAAGCCCATTCTCCAATTATTTTTGCTGATGTTTTAACACTGAAATTCACTATGGTGGCTAGAATATAATGTGCAAAATTTCCTAATGCACAGGGGCTTTTTTGTTTTATTTTGTTAAAATATAGGTATTTTATTAAAATCTTTTGTTATACACTGCTTTAGGTTCCTTCATGTAAAAATCCTTTGAAACCAACAAATACCATATTTTGGTTTACTGCCAGACTTCTTAGAAGCCAAGAGATGTCAATAGTATTCATTCTGACACCTCATGTGTTATAGATTGTACAATTTCACCTAATATTTCCTTTGTGAGATTTCCATCATCTGGTTCAGTTGCACTTCATGAATATGCTGATGAATTGTAGCCCAGTGCTAAGTAATATTTATGGTATTTTTTTATTTATGGTATTTATACCCTGCCCTTCAGCATTAGATGGTTCCCTCAGGCTTACAATCTAAAAAGACACGACACAAAAGGAGAAGGGAATAGTGGGGGGGGACAGGGATCAGGTCCAGCAGTTCTTCTTTCCCTCCAAGGCCTGGAGCAAGGCAGACGGACTGGAAGGAGGGCTCTGTTTCTTAATCTAGGCCAGGCCCAATGAAGCTGGGCCTGCATCTCTCCCTCAATGGCTGGATGGCACCAGATGGACTGGAGGGAGGACTCTGCTTCTTTAATAAACAAACATAAATAATAACACTATTAATAAATAAGTAAATTCATAAATCTTAATGAAGCTAGTAGGGAAAATATAGAAATGGATAAGCGAAGCCATAGAGATAAAGGTAATGTTGAATAACTGAAAGCTGTTCATGACTTTGCATGGGAAGAGACAGAAAGGCTATATTATTTTAAGGATAATCTCTGCTTTTGAAATTGGTGGTCCATTTTCAAAAATTGTCAGTGTTTGCCTTGGACAAGTTTTCTTTTTCCAAAGTATTTTTTTTTTCAAATTACTTTATTGAAAGTTCCTTTAAAATTTTATATAGCCTCTAGAGAACTATACATGCTTGGAGTCACCTAAACTTACTGGTTACTGATAAACACTTAACTACATAAAGACTAAAGCTGCTTCTGTTGCCAGCAAAACGTACATAGCCCACTTTGTTTTACTGATTTCATATCCATCATGTTTCATTTGCGTGATTCTGTAAAAACATTTCTGAAGACATAAGACTGTTATTTTGGAACCTCTGCAAGTCAGTAATAGCATACAACTGTACTTATAAAATCAGTTGAATTTTGCATAACTTATTAGGACCATTCATTTCAACTAGAGGCCAGAAGAGCTTAGGTGTGGTCTTGTTTGTTTGTTTGTCTGTCTGTCTAGCTGTTGCCTTTTAGAGCAGAGATTGAATGGCCTGGCTTCAATCATCATGTAATAGTTTATCATGTAAATGTTCCATGAAGCTGTGTGTCAGCATCAAGAACAAGCATTTTTTACTTCAACCTTAATCTTGTCCCCATTCCACCCCTTCACATGCTGGCTTTGGCATAAAGACACTTGGCTCACATTAAGCTACAGTTTCTGCCTATGTCCAAACCAGGTAATTGTGATTTGATAGTCCAAACGAAATAAAGTCAGGGAAACAGTAAATCTATAATAATCAGTATTAAATATTAGTTTGAATATTATTTGTCAGTAAAAGAAACAAAAACAACTATACACTTATCAACATAAATCCACAACACTTTTTTGTAAGTTTGAACAGTTGTACATTTATAGCCATTGCTCTGAAACATCTGTCCATAGGTTTTCTGTGTAAATGGACTTTATCTCATATACATATCGACACAGAATACTTGGACAGATATCAATAGTCTAAAACAATAAATTACATGTATACTCATGAGCACTGCCTTCTTTATGTGACAAGAAGGCTTCCCTTGATGAAAAAATTTATACAGGTCTTTTGTAAACTTCTTCTTTTGGGAGAGGGAGACTTGATATAGTGAAAGCCTCTTCATTCTGCCAGAACAAGAATAAATAATTTATTCTTCTGAATATGATTTATTCCATCCAATTAGCCTTTGAGGCAGATAAAATGTATCAAAATTGGTTTAGTTTGGAACAGAACATCTGTATTTAAACCAATTAACTTAAAGCTGTTTTTGACTGTTGATGTTTGTCAATGTATCATTTGTCAATTGGGTATATGAAACTAACTGAGGCGACCTATGGCTAATTGTTTCAGATCAATAGTTAAAAACATGTAAGCTGCTCTAACTTAACGCTAAATTATTTTGGATTTATGTTGGTAAAAATGTAGTTTTTATCTCTTTTACTGATAAATTCTATTAAGGCCGTTATTTTATATTGCATATTATACATTTACTGTTTCTCTGACTTTGTATTGTTAGTTAACACTTTTGGAATCAGGTTTTGTTCCTGTTTTGTTCCTTTCAATTGTGGTTAACAATCCAGAAAAACATACCATGGTAGGAATGATGCAGCAGGAATTCCCAGTAATGTCAGCGCTTCAACTAATGACTAAAAAAATACTATGCCATCCTGCCCCCTTCCCAAGTTTGGACTTCACACTTAACTTTCATATTTCATAGCCTTGATTCTCGTATCTACTGTAACAGTGATTACTCTTTTGCAGTTGATACAATTAAATTGTGTTAAGACATATCTCAGGAGCTTATCACATTGTATTTAAAGCAGCATATCCCCGACAGAATACAGTCGCGTTTAATTTTAAAACCGGGTGATATTGCATGCAGCTGCTGCCGGGCTAGTGCAACCCGTATGCAGCCCAGATCCCAGCTGTGCTTATCCTGCGGCTTTTCAAAAATGGCAAGCTCCCGTTTTGGGGATAAGTCTATTTAAATACAATGTGATAATCTCAGTCCTAGCAACATATAAATTATAATAGTTCAAAATCTACAGTGGTTTCCATTTTCTTTCATAAGCTGTTTCAAGGTGCTGCTTTTAACTTCTAAAACTCAGTTCTAAACCTTTATATTTTAGGGATTATTTTCTTCCATGTATGCATATAACTGTGGCTGTTAGATCAGTAGACCTAAACTCGTGATAGTGGGCATTGGGCAGTAGGTATATGGGAAGGGCAGGACCACATGTTACAAAAATGAAAGATATGCAAATAACATGAAAATTAAAATTGATCATTTTGCCCACTGCAAAGATAGTGATTAAAGTAAAAATAGGATATGCAAAGCCTCAACAGTGTATCTTGGAATCACAGTGGCAGCTCATCTTTCTTGCATGCTTCTGGAAGAAAACAAAACAAAACATTGGGAGCGTTTATTTAGGTTTAGCTTTCCTAATAGCAGAGTGGGGGGGGGGGGAATTGTTTCATCATATGAATACTTCTGAATTTGGATTGTTGTTAATAGTCATGATCATAGAGAAGAATTTGTTAGACATCTTAATAGTTCCCAGGATTCTTGGCATTTCAAAGAACTGATAGAAACAAGTGCAATTCTTTTGTTATAATTTCATAATAACAAGCTGTTCCAGTAACTAGAGCCATTAATACAATAATAATAGTTTGATGCAGAAGTGTACTTCCATTTTATGTATCATATAATATAACATTAAAATCTCATTAAAAATGACATTAAAATATCAGATGCAGATAACTAACGGTCTAACATGTTTTCTAGATAACTATTAATGGACTCATATTGATAAAAGACAATTTCAAATGGCAATTACTGTAACTTGTGGTCCAAAACACACTTCAGAAATAATCCAGTTTGAGGCCACTTTATCTGCCTTGGCTCAATGCAAGGTAATTTTGGCAACTGTAGTCTTGACAGACATTTAGTCGTCTCTGTCAGAGAGCTCTGGTGCCACAATAAACTATAATTCCCAGGATTCCCTAGCACTGATCCAGGGCAGCTAAAGTGGTCTCAAATTGGATTATTTCTGCAGTGTGTTTTGGACCTTTGTTACATCTTGATTAAGTTATTGTAACAGTCTTTATGTAGGACTGTACAGTACTAGAAAGTGTTGGAAAAGTAAAATTTGGGTTCTTTGTTTCTAGGCCTTCTTGAAGGCTTTCGCCATTGACTAATGCCCCAACTGCTTTAAGTCAGAATATTTGATGGACAGCCTTTTGTAAATCTGCTCATTAGTGGCAGTCCTAATCCAAGAGAGGCAGATGATGGCACAAGATGGATTTTTTTAAAGTGAAAACATCCCAATTGTTTGTTTCTCACAAGGGAAGTTCAGTTAGTCCTGCCTGAAGAAAGTCAATAAACTTTTTAATGAAGCTTTTAATGTTTTTAAAGCTTTTTTTTTTTTAGAAAAGGAGGTGTTTTTTTTAATTTCCCTTACTTTTGATTGGTAAAAATGTATTTTAGCATTTGTAAACTAATACGAGAAACTTTTGAGAAGGGAAAGGTGGTAAACACATTTTAAAATAAATATAAATGAATATAGATAATTATTGTTTTTCTTTTGAGTTTCCAATTTGTTGTCAAAAATCAGAGACCTAATTTAAGATTTTTCTATTTGCAGTATTACTGTATATTAATGCAATCTACTTAAAAGTATATGAATGAAAGGTTGTTTATTAGAATTTGCTGTGTTTTTTTTTCTTCAGTGGTAATTGTGTTAACCACAAACTGAGAAAATCAGTATAGGTGTGACTAATTTTTAAAAACAACTGTGTTGCTTTAGACTTGGATATGAATAAACAGTAGTTCAGAAAAAAGCCTAGATAGCTCATCTTAAATAATGTCCTCAAGGTTCACACTGTGCTGTTTGGCAACAAAAAGATTTTCTCCTGTGTTCTTTGTAAGTGCTTTTTAGGGGGAAAATGAACCCCCAGATTAATTAATATCAAGTGGTTCCCAAATTGTGGTCCTCCAGATGTTTTGAACTTCAGTGCCCATAATTCCTTACTATTGGCCAAGTTGACTGGGGCTTTTGGGATATGAAGTCCAAAACAAACGACAAACCAAAAATTGGGAGCCACAGATTTATCTTATGTGTGGGAGAAGTGTGGCCCATAGGCCACGTGCATCTTTTGAGATTTCCTGTCCCCATAGCTCCCTACAGTCATCAGACACTACCCCCCAATTTTTAAAAATTATATGTGGTTTATTTTGGCTTAATTTTTGCCCCCATCCAGCCAAAATTGTCCAAAACCACATAGAGATGTAGCAGTTTTCTTCCCCTAAGCCCCACAAATCCCCCATACACATACAAAAAGAAATAAAATGGCAGAACATTGGCCAAATGTTGTCACATCAGGCATGCAGACCTCCACAAAGCCCCCAAACCTATCCAGACACACACAAAAAGAAATAAAAATGGCAAAACATTGGCCAAATGTTGTGTCATGTCAGGCATACCAAAATATGGGTGGGTACAGGGCAGTAAAAACGTTCCTGCCCTTTGCAGTTGCCCATCCTTCATCCAAACATTACAGCAATTAGAAATTTTGCATACTTCGACCCCGCTCTCCAGAGACACAGTCCACAATTCCGTGGTTACCGTCTGGCAAATGTTGACCACAGAGTTGTGCTGGAGGAGCTAGAGATTATAGAGAGGTGTTCTCAAACCATTACATAATGCTGCTTCCTGTTTTCTCCTATAACTACTGTATTTTAGGTATTTACACATTATAAGGATGATTTTTTTCTTTTTTTACAGTACGTATTATTGTTTTATTTAGTTTGGTCAGAAGTAAATAATAGGCAGGATAAGCCTTTTATTACCCATAGGAATGGAAATGTTCTGTGACAAAATAGAAAAAAATTATAAAGTGATCAAAGAGTTATACTGTAGTGCAGTAAAGGAATTTTTATTTATTTGGTAGTTGCCCCTTATGCTGTCTCTAGTTGAATAGACCCAATTTCACAGAGAAGCTGAGTAGCCGTAGGATTGCCATTAGGAACACGGGAAGCCTTCTTATATCAAATCAGACTATTTGTCTGTCTAGTCTGGTGTTTCTATTCAGACTGGCAGTGATTATGTAGAGTTTTAGATAGTTGTCATTCCATCACTATCTGATCATTGTAACTAGAAATGCCAAGGATAGAATCTGGGACCTATGCAGACAAAAGGTGTGCCTAGGCAGTGCACTATGGTCCTTCCCTGTTGTCTGCTACCATTGTCTAACTGCTGTGATGTCAAAACATGCCAGGCAACCAAAGCAGAAAACCAGGAGCATCACTTCACATCTTTTATTGGAATATTTTTTTGAAATTCCACAGAATAGAGCTTTTGCTTTTATTATTAATCATACAAATGTATTTCATTTGGGAACCCTGGTAGCACAGTGGTTAAATGCCAATACTGCAGCCACAAGGTTTAGAGTTCGAACGCAGGGGCTCCAAGGTTGACTCAGCCTTCCATCCTTTTGCTGTAAACCGTTTCAAGAGTGCTGAGTTCATTGATAAGTGGTGTAGAAATGTACATTCTTTTGCTATACGATATCTCACACACAACTGTATGTGGAACCAAAACAATCTTTGCATCTCTCAATTTAGTTTCACGCCAAATGCTGTGGATTTTCATATATTGGAATAGGTAGTCTTCAGAAGTCCACAATAAATCTATGCTGCAGAAGTAAGTCTGCAAGACATATGCATGTGCCACATGTAGTCCCAAATGCCCTGCTGTCATCTGTCACACTTGGAATTTTAATGAAAGAATTTCCAATATAACTCCAAATTCCAAATTAGTTACCTGTCACGCATAGATCACATTACATTCTTATTATTTCCAGTGCAAGAAACAAGTGGGTTAAAACATTACTGAGTCACTGATTTGTGTGTGTGTGTGTATTTTGAGTAGATACAGGACATTATCATAAATCCAGAATGGTTGAAAAGGTTTATGATTGTTAAGTTATCCCTTTTCTGACCAAGACAGGCTGTAGACTTTTGCTGCTCTTAATCCTGTTGTCAAGAATATTCCTCATTAGACATAGTTCTGATAACATTTTAGCAGCATATCAGATTGATGGTCTTGAATCTAGAAACAACAGCTAGAAACAGCTACAAGATGTGGTAAGTTTAGAAACAAACAACAGTTTTTCAAAAATCAAATCTGTTGAGCAAAGTGGATCATTTGAAACTGCCTTGTAATTTCTCCATGCCTTTGGTTGAGCTAACAAACTGAAATTTGGGAGGAAGACTAATTTAAAATTTGCTTGGGATTTCTGTATTTCATCATCCTTTTGAATGGTTTTGAACACCTTACAAATCATTCTGTATTCATGGTAGTTGCTGTTCTTGACATTGTTCCAATTAATCTTCCTGATCTCTGATGACTAAAGTTAGACACAATTACTGTGATCTTTTATTAAGAGATAGAGGTATAACCTAGCTAAATTTCCTAATGTTTTCCTTCTTCACTTTGCTTCAGTGGGAGGGGTGGGTTTGGGGGGCAGTACTTTGGTCATTGCAGTGGTTCAATAGCCTTAAAAGTGAATTCATGTGGTTATGATGTAAGTCAGGCTTATGCTATCATGATTATAGAATAGAATGCTGGGCAAGATTTGAAATACATCCTATTAGTATTGGTGTACAGCACTGACATGCTTGTGAGATACTATGTGCTGGACCTAGATAAAGACATTTTTGAACTCTCGTCATGGGGCGAAGCAGACGGACAGGAAGAAACAGCTAGAAACCGCTTTGAGCCCAATTTCCCTGGGGCAGTGATGAACACACACTGTGCCCCTGAGGGCACCTCTTCCTGCAACCCCAAATAGGAGCAGAAAAGATCTGTTCCTTCTGGGGCTGTTTTTGGGTCTTCTTAAGTGGTCTCAGGGAGGCCCCGGGGCAGCTTCAGGGTGCTGTGTCATGTAAACAACATCCCCGGAGCGGCTGGAAACTGCCCCTGTCTGCCCATGTGTTTCAGGCCAAAAAAGAAAACTTCCTCTGATGAGCAACAGTGATCATGCTGTGTTAAAACCGACAAGTTGTCAGGCAATACTAAATACTGTTGAGCCTCCATATCCATTTTCTGCATCCACAGATTCAGCCATCCACAGCGTGAATTTTTTCCCCCCTTAAATCCAAAAATCAAACCTTGATTTTGCCATTTTATACAAAACACCCAATTTTACTACACCATTGTACGCAGCCATCCATCTGCATTAGCAGATGGAGCCATCCATGGTTGAATTAAAAAAAACCCAAAAAACAAACCTTGCTTTTATCATTTCATATCAGGGTTATATATCATGTTACTATCACCATTGTTTATAAAGGGACTTGAGCATCCACGCATTTTGATATCCATGGGGAATCCTGGAACCAAGCCCCAGTGGATACCACAGGACAACTGTATATTTTATTCCCTATGTCACTGAATTTCACTTTGTGCAGTTGAGTTTTGTTTAAATTGTATTTATCTGCTTTTTGTTTCATAAATTTCTAATCTTTAAAAAAGTCTTAAAAGAAAGTATGGCTGAGCTTAATTTCAACAGCAGGCTTCATTACCTTCATCACATTTCTTCCCCTCCTGAGCATACTGAAGGAAATAATAAACGGCAACATTTATACTAATATTTGATTGGATTATATTGCTGATGTTCTTTTCCTTTTTAACCCATTTCTTATGTTCCAAGATGTTTAAACTGGTTTATGAAATCCTTTCTTAATGATGTTGTAAGTCAGGCTTATGCTATCATGACTTACATTGGACCTTGGCATCTGTGGGGAATCTGTTTCAGATACACACACCCCACAGATACCAAAAAAGATGGGACCCTAATGGCGATACAATGAGTGCACACTCGCTAGCATCGTTGCATGCGCAAGCAACTATTGGTGACAACATGGCTTCCTGTCTGCGGATGCTTAAATCCATGGATAACAAGATCTCACTCTATCTATCTGTCTATCTATTGTGGCTTTGACATTTGTGGATTTGATTATTTGCAGATTTAGTTAATATGTTCTCTCAAAAAATCTCTAGGTCCTCCAGCATGACTCTGTAGCCAGCTTTTACCAGAGGTTATGCTGGGGGACCTAGAGATTGCCAGAGTGAACACTCCTGTAGGAATTTGTAGGCCCTCCTGCACAATTCTGTGGTCAGCTTCTGGCAAATGTTGACTATAGAGTCATGCTGGAGGAGCTAGAGATTCACAAAGAGGTGTTCTCTCAGGTTAACAGTTTTTTTTTATTTATGTTTTTTTCAATTTTCACTGGGGTCCTGCATCCCTAACCCCAATGAATATGGAGGGCCCAATGCATATGGATTTCATTTCTGAGGTGCTTCTCTAGTTAGGATTTTCAGGTCTTAGGACTATGGCTGCGGTTCCTGGGAATTCCTGTGCTTCTAGGAGCCTGTAGCTAGGAAACCACACCTAGAATCATAGAATCATAGAAATTTAGAGTTGGAAGAGACCACAAGGGCCATCCAGTCCAACCCCCTGCCGTGCAGGAACTCCCAATCATAGCATACCCGACAGATGGCCATCCAGCCTCTGCTTAAAAACCTCCAAGGAAGGAGACTCCACCACCCTCCGAGGGGGTGTGTTCCACTGTCGAACAGCTCTTACTGTCAGGAAGTTCCTCCTAATGTTGAGGTGGAATCTTTTTTCCTGCAGTTTGCATCCATTGTTCCGAGTCCTGTTCTCTGGAGCAGCAGAAAACAAGCTTGCTCCCTCCTCAATGTGACATCCCTTCAAGTATTTAAACAGGGCGATCATATCACCTCTTAACCTCTTCTCCAGGCTAAACATCCCCAGCTCCCTAAGGCGTTCTTCATAGGGCAAGGTTTCCAGACCCTTCACCATTTTAGTCGCCCTCCTTTGGACCCGCTCCAGTTTCTCCACATCCTTTTTGAATTGTGGTGCCCAGAACTGGACACAGTATTCCAGGTGGGGCCTGACCAAAGCAGAATAGAGTGGCACTATTACTTCCCTTGATCTAGACACTATACTTCTATTGATGCAACCTAAAATTGCATTGGCCTTTTTAGCTGCTGCATCACACTGCATCACACAAGGCAAGCAGTGATGATAGAGGAAACAGATTTATTTTATTGTGTAATGTGGCAATAATGTGCCATTTTTCCTCCAGTACCCACTGCTTCCAGGGTCTGTATAAAGGGTTTTATAGTTGTGTGTCACTTGCATAATATTATCACAAACCCATATCCAAGAACAGCACAATGGGAGCAGACTAGGAAGAGAGGATCTGTGTACATCTACATGAGCCAGTTGTGCCCTTTGCAGCAAAGCAGTGAACATCCTGCCAGCATTAGACTTCATGAGCCTTCTTTTTGCATAAACCCTAGGGTAGCAGTTGCAGGCCTGGAAAAAAGAGCCCAAAGGACTGGTAGTGATCCTTCTACAAGTTCCAGAAGCACTGCAGGTCCTGTAAAATTCCCTTTGGTTGTATGAGGTTGTGGTCACTAATGGGAATGGCATGAATGGCTGCAGCTGGTGGTCACAATTTTTGGAAATTAGGTTTTTCACCCTAGCTCTGGACTAGGATTGCCACACTGGGCGGTTAATTTGGCTTTGCCTGGATTTCCCTCCCCCCCAATGCCCATTGCCACAATCAACCTGCATTAAATCATATTCTGCCTTGATATCCCTTACCTGCTGATTCTATGCGCACACACACACACACACACACACACATCTTTTTCCTGATTGCTTTCTTCTTTTTCTCCATTTGAATGGTTTTGGGGGGCTGAGGGAAGACACTTCATTTTTCCAGTTTTGGAGCCGTGATGTTTCCACCTCACTGGCTGAGAGGATATGGAATTTGTTTCATCTGCAAGAGATAATCAAAATATTGAATATTAAGTCTATAGATAACTAAATCAAGAGATAATTAATATTTCCCCCCGCATATATTTGTCTCTTCACCTCACAAGAGTGTTGGGGACTTTAAACTCTGGCTCCTTCTCTTCCCAATTCTTGCCTAATTTTGCTGTGCATTTGAATACTGTTTTCTTTTTCTGTTTTGATTGCTTTACTTAAAAGAGAGATATCTGTATGAAATTTTAAATATGTAAATTTAATAAAAGTGAGGATGTCTTTAATGAGGGTAATGAGAATTTCTCTAGATTGGGTGAGTTAATTTTTTAAAAAACTCTTTCTGCTTTTTGCTCTTGAGAAGAACTGTTCTAGAAATAGAAGAGATCATGCTTGTGCATTGGTATATGTTTAGAAAAGTTGGATCAGGCAACTGTCCAGAGTACCTAAAGCATAGATTATTTTTCTTCCAAATGAACACATTCCTTTCTGTCTGCCAGAGCAGTGTGTATATCAGTTGCTGAGGAACACAGGTGAAAAGAGTATAGCCTGCCTTGATGTTTTCTCATCGATAAATCTTACATTATAAACACCTTAGGGACACGAATAAAGCATATACATAGTAAAGCATCACATATATTGGTCCAAAACACACTGCAGAAATAACCCAGTTTGCCCTGGTGCAGTGCTAGGGAATTCTGGGAGCTCTAGTTTTGTGAGACATTTAGCCTTCTCTGTCAGAGAGCTCTGGTGCCACAATAAACTACAATTCCCAGGATTCCCTAGTACTGAGCCAGGGCAGTTAAAGTGGTCTCAAACTGGAGTATTTCTGCAGTGTGTTTTGGACCATTGAAAGATCTATCTATCCAGTAATCATTAATCCTGATCCACAGTCTTGCTTTGTAAATTAAACGTTGATAGACCATGCAGATCCTATGAAAAGAAGGAAAGTCTGCTAGATTGATATTTGTTGTCCCAAATATCAGTCTAGCCATCTCCTCCTTCTAAGAGAATATGTAAGTCTGTTGTGCAAATCTTTTCTAGATCCCATTGCATATATTATAACATTCATTGTTTGTTTTATAAAAAAAAAACCTGGTAAGTAAGTGGACAGAATTAACGATGGCAACAAAGATTTTCTAAGATGTAATCTGATATTAAGTACAGTCCGTTCTTCCTTTCCCTTCTTCATCATAGAATCAGAGAGTTGGAAAGGACCGTAAGATCCATTATATTCCATCTGCCTATCATGCAGAAAATATGTAGAACTAAAGCACTCCAAGAGATGACCACCCAACTTCTGTTTTAAGTCCTTTGAAGAAGGAGAATCCACCAACCACTCAGGGAGTCTATTCCACTGATGAATAGCTCTTACTTGAAGAATTTTTTCTTCTTACCTAGATAGAATCCCTTGCAGTTTTAATCTATTGGATTATGTACTAGACTGTGGAACAACAGAAAAGAAGTTTGCTCCATCTTTTACATGACGTCCTTTCAGATATATCACTTCTCAGTTTTCTCCAAACTAAACATATCTAGCTCCCTAAATCATTCTTCAAAATATTTGGTTTATAGACTTTTTACCATTTTGGTCCACTGTTCAACATTCTCCAGCTTTTCAGTCTTGAACTGTTGTACCCAGAACTGTACACAGTATTCCAGGTGAGGTCTACCCAAAGTAGAATAGAGTTGTACTATGACTTCCCTCAGTATGGATACTATTGTCTTGTTGATACAGCTTAGAAGGGCATTCACTTTAAAAAAAATTAAACATTGCCACCGCCCCACATTAATTCATATTTAGCTTGTGATCTACAAAGACCTCTATATTCTTTTCACATGTACTCCTTTCAAGCAAAGTGTCACTTATCCTATATTTGTGCCTTTCATTTTTTTCTGCCTAAATGCCTAAACCTTACATTTATTTCTGTTGAAATCCATTTTGTTAGGCTTTGCTCAGCATTCTAATCCATTAAAGTAATTTTGAATCCTGATCCTGCCCTCCGTGATATTATCAGCTCATCTGCAAAAATATGATGGGGGACCTTGTTGAAAGCCGTACGGAGATCAGTGACATAGCTGGGTTAGTCTGGGATCTTTTTGCACCTTTGAGACTAATTGAGTCTGTGAATTTGTACAGGATGGCTGCAATAACTAGTTTTAATAATCCAAAACCAAATACATGACATTCACGGTAATGGCTTTTGAGGAAGGCTTTATGGAAATGAATAACTCTAAACAATAATAATGTATGTGAGTGATTCTCAAACAGTGTGGCGGGTACCCTGGCAGGGGGCAGGTGCAACAGTTCCTCAAGGGAGCCTGAGACTTGGAGGCTCTGGTCCTTCCTCCTCCTCCTTTCCCCAAACATTTTAATATGAAAAATTTACACACGAGTTAAATATTGAATTTATTTTAATAAAACTGTTCTAATGTGAATGGTGTTATTTTTATATAAAATGTTAAAATATGAATAGACATGCATGTGTGAATGAAAATACACACACTAAATCAACTAAATATTTTTATTCACATGTTACATTGGGGAAGGCATGATGTCTGATGTAGATGTGAAGGGGTGTCCCAAGAGTAAAATGTTTGAGTACCACTGATGTCTGTTATTGTATTTGTAATGCATCTTTTCTCCAGTGAGCTCAAGGTGGCATACATGACTCTTCTCCTCATTTTATTGTACAAGGACCATATGAGGTAGGCCTATCTTAGAGTGAGTGATTAGCCCAAGGTCAGGCAGTGAGTTTCTTGATCTGATGAACTGGATCCCCTAAGTCCCAAACTAGTATCCCAGCCTCTGCATTACACTGTCTCTAAATAGGAATGTATAGAGAGTGAAGTCCTAAAGCACAATGTTTTTATCATGAATCTTGATGCAGTTGAGGAAAATTTGATTTCAAACATGCCCTGCTTTACAGAAGATTTTTTTTATTTTAAAAAGAGGTGGGTGTCCCTTGGAATTGTTCTACTGTATATAAAACTCATTTAATTAAGACTAGTAGTTTGATTCCCATTGATGCTTGCTTACCTAGGCATTGTTTTAGAGAAGGTGAGTCCAAATCAAGACTACATGCCCATAAATAACTGTATAACTTTGATGAAGAAATAGGATTCAAAAGGTGGTGATGGAAGTATCTTAATACAACAAATTTGGTATCAAGTTAATTATGGCTTTCCTTCTCCTCAAGAAATGAGCAAATGTAGTACCAATTAATCTGGACAGTATTAATAGTATCAGTGTATATTAGATTAGGTTCTCAGAACACCTGTATGTTGTCCTCATAGGAAAAATTTGTTCGGAAATCTTCATTATTTCTCTCTTCCTCCTCCTCTCCCTCTCCCTCTCCCTCTCTCTCTCTCTCTCTCTCTCTCACACACACACACACACACACACTGTTTTTGTTGTTATTCCTACCTCCATAAGTGCAGAAAACTATCTTGCACAGTAATAAGCACCTGGATATGTTCTGCTGAGACAGAACTTAACCACAAGGAGAGTAGCTTTCTTTTATTGACTGGAAGGGAAGGGATATAGTGTGCACAGTCATGTTGATTTATAGTTGTTGTGTGCCTTCAAAACATTTCCGACTTATTGTGACCCTAAGGTGAACCTACCATGGGATTTTCTTGGCTAAATTTGTTCAGAGGAATTTTGCTTTCCCCTGAGGCTGAGAGCATGTAACTTGCCCAAGGTCACCCAGTGGGTTTCATAGCCAAGTGAGAAATTGAACCCTGATCTCCAGAATTGTATATATTCACTATATATCTGTTTAATAAACTCAGATATGAAGAAACTTTTGCCTGCACAGGCAGCATCTTCACTCTTTCCTTTTGCAAGTGACAGTTATTTGGCATCAACTATAGTTGCCTGTTTTGTTGGAACTGGGAAACCGTGATTTTCCCTGTGTCTTACTATAACTTCAAATTGTAGTTTTAATATATTTTCTTGTTTTGAAGTTGACATTCATAGCTTCCCAGTTGAGGATATGGAAAGCAGTACCACTACTACTTCTTCACAGCTTGTGTTAGTCACACAAGTGGGTCTTGTTCCTGTGGACAAACAATTGCATAGCCTTCTAGAGATGGGTAGGTTTTGGCTATTGCTGCACCTCCCATGTGCATATTCATGTAATCAGGTATCCTCAGAAGAATTGAGTTAACAGGGTTTAGGATTAGTTTTTCACTAAATACAGTACTTCTGTACTTCTATGTGGAATGACGATCAAAACATATTTTCCATTTCTTTTGTGTAGAAACCAATTTCTCTGTCTGAAAACATACACTTGGATCTCATGATCAGAAGTCATACTTTTGGAAGCCACCATTTTCTGTATCATGTCTAGAGCTAACAAAAAAAAAACAAACAAACCCAACCCAGCTCAAAATTCTAAATCCAATGGGTCCGTCCACTATCTGAAGTTATTTTGGGGACAGGACAAGGGAAGTTGCGTACTGGAGTAGTGAGAGGATGTTGCATACATCCTTGTGCAAGTGAAGATACCCTTTTGAAATGTTAAGAACTAACCAGCAGTTAGGTTCTACTAGTTACAATGCATTTGAAGTGTAATCTTTTAGGTATCTGTAACTTAAATGTTACACGGATAAGAGCTTTGAATGCTTTTACAAGCAATTAAGAAAACACTATTACTACAGTGGGCCCTTCCCTTATGTGGGGATCTGTTCTGGATCCCTCCCCCCCCCCCGCGTAAGGGGAAATCCGCATATGCTTGCATCCCATTGCAAACAATGGGGTGTGTGCTTGAAGTGCGGGGCAATGCATGCACCACAGGCACGCAGGCCATTTCTTTAATTGTTGCGTGGCTTCTAGCATAAGCTCAAAGCCGTGTATAGTGCACCCACGTATGACACAGGCACACTGTATGTAATAATGTATCTTTTACATGTTTGTCAAACATACATTATTTTTTAATTTAAATAATTGTTTCCTTGAAATTTGACTTGTTTTAAGTTCAGCTGAACTATTGAGTTTTTCCTTGTTTCTGTGGAGAGAGATGGTCATAACCATCACTGGGAGTTTCCCCCTTTGTTATATAGAAATATCACATTAATTTTCTGGACAGTGATGTATTCCTTCTCCAACCAGAAATGTTAGTGTAAAAAATTCTAAGAGAGCAAAATGTTTCTTACTATACATGCATTGAATCTTTGGTGGCAAATTTATTTTTTAAACTGAATCTGTAATTTCTTCCTTTTTCTCCCTATTCCTCACCATCAGTAACATTATGGTTTTGTGTGTTCTGATCGGTAGAGCCACTGTTGACTGCTATATCCATCCTTTCTTTATTTCTTGCCTTCCTGGTCTCTGATCAAACTGGATTTGGAGAGCTTTTGAGCAGGACCTGGGGATAGGTATAAGACTTAACTCCCAGAAGTACTATCATCATTATAACAGTATTTTATTTTATTTTATTTTATTTTATTTATATCCACCCTTTCTCCTGGCACAACACTCAAGGCAGCTTAGCTATCATCCTGATCGGTTGAGAATAATACATTGTTCTCCCAGCCACACCCATATCTCAGGTCCAAAATACACTGCAACAATAATCCTGTTTGAGACCACTTTAACTGCCATGGCTCAATGCTAGGGAATTCTGAGAACTGTAGTTTTGTGAGATATTTAGCCTACTCTGTTAGAGAGCTCTGCTGCCACAATAACCTACAATTCTCAGGATTTCCTAGCACTGAGCCTGGACAGTTAAAGTGGTCTCAAACTGGATTATTTCTGTAGTGTGTTTTGGACCTCAGTCACAGCTTGGAAACAATAGTTTCTTAGACAACTAGAATCTGCAAGCTAGCATGGTCAGTTCTGATTGCTGATTTGTCTGGGAATTGTCATCTTAAAAACAGTCATTCTTCTGAACATTTTGAAAGTGCTTCTGTGAAACTATAAGTTCTACACAGCACTGCTGTGGTTTTAGGCTATGCTAACATAACAGAGCAAAACAGGAATATGTCCTGTTTCCTTTGACACATTCTTATTCTATTTATAATATGGACAGTGTGAAGTTGTGATTTGTCCTCATGTAGGACAATTCATGTAATTGAATTTCATAGGCTATAATGTCACATTTATTCAGATAGCCTACATACACAGAAGGTGAAAATGGCACAGAAGCAGCTACAGATTGAAATAAAAACATATAAAAAATAGGATACTAAAAGAGTTAAAGAGTGGAAGTTGGGGGTCACAGAGCTCACTTTTTCTTTTTAGGGAGTGAAAATTCTGCACAGTCCTCTTGTGTTATGACATGTGCACTAGTATATTCGATAAAGTTACAAATGATAAACATTTAAAAAATAATGGAAACGACACTGACATAACTGAATAGGGGATTGCATCAAAAAGTCTGTGTTTATATTCCAGGGCATTGAGTTGAAACATTGTTTTTGAAAATTATTTCATTATCCTTTCACTATTTGTCCATAGAATATATTTAATTATTGGGTTGCAGGATACTGGTTTGGAACACAAGGTAGTTCAAGTTTTTGCTGTTGTTCAGACAAAGATACCAGAGGCACTGCTCAGGTAGCATCCTGTCACTTACTGTTTTAAGTGCTTTAAAATTGTTCAGGCCTTCTATCAGAATAAATATAGTATGTGGTTGAACTATAGCTTTTAAAATGACTTGCAAGCATTCACTGGCAGCCACATCCCCTTTCATGCTGGAAATTGTATTGCCAAGTATGGTGAAGGGTCTGCAAGGGATGGTGAAGGGTCTGGAAAGCATGCCCTATGAGGAACGACTTAGAGAGCTGGGGATGTTTAGCCTGGAGAAGAGAAGGTTAAGAGGTGATATGATAGCCCTGTTCAAATATTTGAAGGGATGTCATATTGAAGAGGGAGCAAGCTTGTTTTCTGCTGCTGCAGAGACTAGAACGCGGAACAATGGATGCAAGCTGCAGGAACAGAGATTCCACCTCAACATTAGGAGGAACTTCCTGACTGTAAGGGCTGTTCGACAGTGGAACACACTCCCTTGGAGTGTAGTGGAGTCTCCATCCTTGGAGGTCTTTAAGCAGAGGTTTAATGGCCATCTGTCGGGAATGCTTTGACTGGGAGCTCCTGCATGGCAGGGGGTTGGACTGGATGGCCCTTGTGGTCTCTTCCAACTCTATGATTCTATGATAAGTACACAGATTTTTTTCTGAAGCATCAGTAGCAGTAACAGCTGGTCTACCACAAAAGGCATGGACAATTCACTGGTAAAACAATACCATCATTTTATGGTATGGAACATTATTGTACTTTTTCCTAAAAAATACAGGGATTAGCCCTTTTTAATGTTATAAAATGTTAATCTCATCTTGAAATAAATTATTGTCAAATCTGGAAGTCATTTATCTGATTGTCCATGGACCCATTCTTTATGCGTTTTATCTCATTATCCTTTCAGCAGTATATTGGTGTGTTGATCTTTGCATAAGCCTACAGTTCTAACTGTGAAAAAGAACATGCTTCTACTTCTGTTCTCATTTGACACATTTCATTAAATGTGAGCAATATGTGTATCTACATAAATACTTAACATTCCTAAAGAAAGTGTAGCCTCATGTAGAATTGTTTTGTGAAGAGATAAAATAATCCTCATTTTTACAAGTTGCCTGACACTTTAACCATGCTACTTGTCTATGCTGGACTGCTGGCAATTTTATTCCAGTTTATACTTAATCTTACCCTAAAAATAATGGTTGTTTCTGTTCCGCTTCAACAGAAGTATGCATGTGACTAAAAGTAGATTCCCATCTGCATTATCATACCAAAATCTTGGGGGGGGGGGGGGAATGAGTCTTAGCCTGTAATGAAACATGAAGAGGTAGGCCTGCAAAGAATGAAAGATGCAAATTTTATTGTGCAGCACTTGTACACAAGTAAGAAGATATTTTGGGAGTTTCAGGTTTAGGCTGGCTGGGTAAAAAAAATCAACACCTTGTTCTGAATAAAGAGGGCATAGTTCTGCCATTACTAATATTGTGAAACAGTGAAAAGGAAGTATACTATGATTGAATTCTTGGGAAATAAGACACTACAGATAATGTTACTGGTTCTTTGCTAAAAGCCATACTTTATGGACACTTAAAAAGACAATTGGTCACTTTGTTGCACCAGCAGTTGAAATCTTCTTGCTCAGGATCTGCATTTCCTCTATGAAAACAACTGTTTAAAATTTGACTGAGCATAGAAAAATATTACTCTCCTATGGATCTGTACTCAACCTCCCTCGCCTGTCTACAATACAAAATGCCATGACTGATTAACTCCCCCTCCCCGTCACCTCCAAAAATACTTCTGTTTAGTCCTGGTATTTCTCTGTTTCCCTGGCATCGTTCTTGATCGTTATTACTATAAATTGGAAATTTTTAGATTTAGGGGAAATGTTGGCTTTTTCTCTTGTAGTTTCATAACTTTAATCAATATAATTGCTGATCAGTAGTGCTTTTAGAAAAAATTATCTTGAAATTTCTGTTTTAGTTATTATTTTATAGGTTAAATGTAGGAATGCTTCTCATCTTTCTCTGGATCCGTACTTCTTCTATTTTATTTGATTCCTTATTTTCTTTAAAAATATATGTCCTTTCCCTAACTCTTCTTAAGAGAGCAGTTAAATTCAAACGTGGTTTATTTTATGACAAGGGCCTGCAATTCATGAAATGCACATATAAAAACTCCCTGGAAATGTGGAACAATTGATATTCTGAAGCCTATATTCTAAAGAATCTGAGATGAAATGTTTCCCTTCTGTCTCTCTTTTGGGACAAAATGATTCCTGCTTACAAATGGTCTAAGATCTCTAAAAATGTAATTCTTTTGCCATATTCATCTATCATTCTCCCAGAATTTTAATTATAGTTAAAACTTGAACTGGTCATCTGGAAAACAGTTGCAGTATATATGGGTGAATAGACGTCCTTCATGATCTGACTTTGACTGTAAAACAATTTGAAAGTTGAAGCAAGCTGTAGGCTGTGCCCGCCCTGATGGGAAACCCCAGCTTACTGATAGGGTTTCTGGATCCAATGGAAGGACAAGATGTCCAAACAACTGGCACTCACAATGAGCCAATACCAGCAGTACTGTCTGCACACACCACAAGGTTAGCTGCTTGCTTGGCTCTCTTTTATCCACTTGCCAACGTTCCTCCCCCTATGCCCGCACTGACATGCAGTCTGTGTGCCCAGGGGTTTCTCCGGAGCTTCTGCCCTGATTTTTGGACAAATAAGGACTCTTAACTCCAGAGAATCGCCCCGGAGCATGGATTGGATCTGTGTTCCATCCATTTTGGCCTGTGCATTGTCTGCAGGTCAATGCAGGAATTGGGGTAGGAACATCTCTCTCTCTCTCTCTCTCTCTCTCTCTCACACACACACACACACACACACACACACTTTTGCCTAAAATATGTGTCAATGGTGTTTACCAGCAGACAACTTTGTCGGCTATGGAGTCGAACTTTTGAGATCTACACTACCATATTGGTCCCCCATCTGCACCATGTAGTCTGGAATCCTCTCCTCTTATAGTTCTTGCTCAGTAATATTAGTGAGGTTCAGAACCACCTCTGGATCATGACTACCTTTAAAAAACTGCTTTAGATTCTTTGTTAACAGATAAAACCTGGATACAGTAGCTGGAGTTACTGTTTTCCGATTGCTCTGGTGTGTTTCCTTTCTGATAGAATATATGTTTTAAACAATACACAGCTGGTATATAACCCAAGACACTTAGTCATCAATTAACAATACAATAGTAATTTTAATTATTATTATTATTATTATTATTATTTATTTATTTATTTCTGTTTCCCTCCTCTCTGTCGGAACGATGGATAAATCACATCTTTACTTCGACATGTTACTTTCAATCTCTGAAAAAGGCAGCCCACTTGTACAGTAGGAGGGACAGATCTGAACATTTTAAGGGCCTTGGACAACTTGCCAGGAGCAATAGGCCTGCATCCTTAAACTTCCTTTCCTACTTTTTTGCCAAAGTCTAAATTCTGCAATGACAACAGCAATGTATACAGAAACTGTGTAGATGTGGGGGGAGGGGGGTTCCCCCATAAAAAAATGAAAAATATAGCAAAAAAATGAGAGTGTTAATGTTTAACAGACAAACATATAGAAATTTTTTGTATACTTTCAAGAAAGGAAGCTCCATATTTAAGCTAATATGATTAAGGATTGTACCACACATTTTCTAAATACCTGTTCCTTGTTCATAATTGGTGAATAAGAATCCCTTTCAGGCAATCAGTTTTGTGGTTTTATATATATACGAGGGGGTATCTAAAAGTTTTAATGATCACCTTTTAAAAAATTTGACAGAAAGTTTGTTTTGATTTGTAGTTGTTAACTTATCTCTATGTAGTCACTATCTAGATTTATACATTTTTCCCAGCGTATCTTGACCCTCTGAATACCTGATATTGTAGAACTCTGCAGATTGTGCCTTATGAGGGTATTGTAAAGTAATAATTATCACTCGGAAGTTATTATGGCATATTGATGGAATTCTATCAATGTCATCATTGGTCCCTGAGTGCACATTGCTAAGAAAATCAACTCATTGCGTCCTTTATTTTTGTGATTGGCTCTGCCAGAAGTGACTAAAGTGTAAAATCCTTGTCATGAGCAATCTGCAGACTTCTACAATATCAGGTATTTGGAGGGTCAAGATACACTGGGAAAAAAGTATAAATCTAGATAGTGACTACATAGAGATAAGTGAACAACTACAAATCAAAACAAACTTTCTGTCAATTTTTTTTTAAAGGTGATCATTAAAACTTTTGGATACCCCCTCGTGTGTGTGTGTGTGTGTGTGTGTGTGTGTGTATCTATGTATATATATATGGGTGGGTGTTACACACACACAAATATTCAATGAAGCAAGCTTTTTATACAGCAAGGCTAAATCTGAAATAGCTGAAGGCTGCTAATATACTTACTAATACATAACCCTTTTAAAACAAAACCTTTCATTCCCAGGAACTCTATGTTACTCTGTAGAAGGTTAACCACCAAAGAAATCCATAACACTGTCAGAGTTGACAATCAGAGTTGCAAACAGGAGAGAGGAAAACTGCTTACAATAATTCCTTCAGCACACAGAAAGATAGCAGCTGGATATAGATATTTCCCTCCACTAGAACTGGATCAAGAAGGGTCTGACACATGTTGATCAACTTTACCAGATTACATAGTCCCTAGAAACAGGATAATAAAAGATACCAGCTTGAAAGAGTTCATTTCAGTAGCAGATTTCAAAAATTGCTTATTCATGAATAGCAGCATTTTTACTTTAGCATCTGTTGTGCTTATATGATTTTCACTAATTTTGGAATTATTTGAAGGAATATAAGGTGATCACAATAAGTTTATAGGATTGCCCAGGTTTTTAGAGCTAATTGAAAAATAATCCATAATAGTTTTTAGTGTGGAGTTCATTCATCTTTAGCAAAGGTATGGATTAACTTGTATGTACTATATTTGTCTAAAACAGGATCAAATAACATTAAATAACATTAAAATAGAAGCTAACTTATTGATTCAACTTAGATGCAAGTTCTCACACTGAATCCTTATATGAAAATCTTAACACAATATTATAAAATGATTTAATTTGAAATAGCTTTAAAAAAAATTATGCTTTTGAGCAGAAATGTGGCACAATGCAGTTATTTATTTTCTGTCTCCACTGGAAAAACTGTTTACGTGCATTGTTACATTTTAGAGATTAATGAATTCATGCTTACGAAATTCGTTTGTTGGAGTTAAAACATGAATAAATGTTAATATAGGTTCCACTTCCTATTAATTTTAAACATACATTGTTATGTGATGACATATTTAGTTTATGAAGACATAATAATTGAAAACAAAAACATTGGAAAATATTTTTGTATAATACTTTGTATAAAATTTGACATTACTGAATAAAAACAACTGACTTCTAAGGCATCTTTAATGGCCAATGAGGACATATTCTTTAGATCTGGCTAAAAATTTGACACTTCATTTTTTTTGTTTTGTTTAGGTTTACATTATTATTTAATTTTCTATGTGAAATCTATTAATTGGTACTTTTGTACTTTCAACAGGCCATGGTGCTGATGTCAAATGTGTTGACTGGCATCCTACAAAGGGTTTGGTAGTTTCTGGAAGTAAAGATAGTCAACAGCCGATCAAATTTTGGGATCCAAAGACTGGCCAGAGCCTTGCTACTCTGTAAGTGTCTGGGCTCATGTTAGCAGATGCTTTTTGTACTTGCAACATCTGTATATTTCTACTGATTTAGAATATTATTACTAATCACATTTGGAATACTTTATCAGATGGTTACATCACCTCAGAAAGTAAGTAAAACTTTAGTATGGTCAAAGGACAGCACATAAAATCTACAATAATTAGGATGATACTACAAAATATTCTGTATCTTACAATAATACTAAAATGAGTATACTGTAATCATTTGTGATACTATGGATCTACACTAGGATCCAGAGATTCCATTATCTAAACGTCAAGAATATGCAGCAGGCACTAGAATTTAGCCACTTTATCCCTATCCACTTCTCTTCATGTACAGAAAAACATGTATTATTGATATGGAACTCTTTCATAATACCTATGCTTCCAAGGTCTGGATGGTAGGACATTAAATGGGCACTTATGTGCTAGTCTAAATTTGAGAGTTAAAGCTAACCAGATAATTTGATGGCACACATACAGTACCTTATCTCCCAAAATGGTATTTGGTAACTAAATGATTATATAATTCTGTTTCCCAGATTCTTTGTTTAATGAGAATTGTAGCTATAGAGTATTTCAGAACCAGTAACCCATGAATTCTAAAGTCTGTAGTTTCTCATTCAGCCTCTTTCCTCACTTTAACAGAAAATTTATGGTTTGAAAATGCTTTAACTGAAAACCCATCATATATGTCCAAGGCTTTCATAAATATTACGAGTGTATCCAAAAGTTTTAATGATCACCTTTTATAAAAATAGACAGAAAGTTTGTTTTGATTTGACCTTCTGAATACCTGATATTGTAGAAGCCTGTAGATTGTGCCTGATGAGGATTTTACACTTTAGTCACTTCTGGCAGAGCCAGTCACAAAAACAAAGGACACAATGAGCTGATTTTCTCAGCAATGTGCACTTAAGGATCAATGATGACACTGACAAAATTTCATCAATATGCCATAATTTCCGGTGCGCAATCTGCAGACTTCTATAATATCAGGTATTTGGAGGGTCAAGATATGCTGGGGAAAATGTATAAATCTAGATAGTGACTACATAGAGATAAGATAACTTTAAAGCCCTACATGGCTTAGGTCCTGACTACTTAAGGGAACGCCTCCTCCCATACAATCCACTCCGCACCCTTAGGTCCTCTGGGAAGAATCTACTACAGGTAAAAAAGACTAGATTATCAGCAATGACCCAGAGGACCTTCTCGGCTGCTGCTTCTAGGCTCTGGAATGACCTGCCAGATGACATCTGCCACATTACCACTCTAGAAGCCTTTAAAAAGGCCATCAAGACAGATCTCTTCTGGCAGACCTTCCCAGACTAGCCCTGTTCAGTTTTCCCCTGCCTCCTCCTGACGGCCTTCTCCACCTCTTTCCCCAAGGATGGCGTGTTTCCTCCTCCTACTTTGGGGCTTTGTGTATGGATTTATTTCTATTTTAAATTCCTTATAAAGACACTTTAACTTTTTCTGCTGTTTAATTTCTTTTTAGATTAATGTTTTAAAATTGTGTATGTCTTTGGGGGGAGGAGGGAGGGCAAGGGGATTTTAAGTTGACTGTGATTTTTTAATGACTGCTGTAATCCGCTTTGATTCCCCTCTCGGAAAAGGCGGGATACAAATAAATCCTATTATTATTATTAAATTAGCAACTACAAATCAAAACAAACTTTCTGTCAATTTTTTAAAAAGGTGATCATTAAAACTTTTGGATATCCCCTTGTAAGTTTGTCTCAAGAAAGAGAACTGAATTAGAAAGGACACAATAGCAAATATTTTGTGCTTTGGAATTGGGCCCCCAAAAGCTATCAATGCTTCAGGATTTTGGCCAGCAAATATAGCTCTCAAGAACTTTACACTGATTCAGATACAATTATATATATAATTCTCTTTAACATGCTTTACATGGGTAGCAAGATCCAGGGAAATTACATACAACTCCTAGATCCTTAGAACATATTACCTACTCAGTAGGGTTCCTGTACAATTTCTATTCATGCTTGATCTTTCTGTTTCAAAAAAAGACATTAAATAGTTAGGAAAGGGCAATTATAATAGTCAAGGGATTAGAACAGCTTCCTTGTGAATATAGACTGAAGTGTTTGGGACCTTCGATTTAGTTTATTTTTTAAATGACGTGGAAAGGCTGGGACATGATAGAGATTTATAAGACTCTTCTTTGGAGGCTTTTGAACACAGATTAGATGGCTATCTGTCAGGGATATTTTTGCAGTGGATTCTTGTATTGGAAGGAGTTGGACTAAATGAGCCTTGAGGTCCCTTCCAACTCCACATTTCTAAGAATATATGGATGTATGTATGCTGTAGATAGGGAGGGATTCTTCTCTGTCTTTCACTATACTTCACTTCTGGGTTATTGGCAGGGGAGAAAAGAGGCTATACTGCATACAATTTACAGCATGATTGATGGAATTCATTGCCACAGGACGAGGTGGTGGCCATTAGTTTAGATAACTTATAAAATGGAATTAGAAGAATTAATGGTGTATCAAGACCTGTTACCTGCAATAGTTTTCTGGAACCTCCAACACCAGAACTAGTATGCTGCTGAATAACAGCAGGAGAGGACTGTTGACTTATGCCCTTCTTGGGTGCTTTTTGGCTGGCCACTGGGAAGGTGGATTAAGCAATCTTTTTATCTAATCCAAGAGAGTTGTCACTTTACATTATATGCATACTTCTTAGTTGCTGACAAGTCTTTTAGACTTTAGTAACTTTCAGTTTTAAGTCTTGGAAAATATATTTTTACTGAGACAGAAATATGTTCTTCAGATTAGAGACATCATCATAATGCCTGGTAGATTTGACATCTGTAGAGAGATTTTTAAAGAGAGAAAGAACAGATGTTTAAAAAGTATAACTTAATAAGTTGCTCGTCATTCAGTTAAACTGTCTTTATAATTTGGTATGAGAATTATTTTCAAAGGGAAATTTATTAAAAAGATAAAATAGGTATACCCAAGGCCAAAACTACTTTAAAAACAACATGAAACAATGTATAATATTGGGGAGGTTCATAACTGGAAATCACTTGAAAATACCAGATAGATGACAACAACATGATACAACCCACCACAGTGTTGTGGTCTGAGCATCACCTGAGGCTGGAGAGACCCAAATTTCTGTTTCAGTTACCATGAAGATGATCTTGCTCTAGATTGCAATTTAACCTACTATGCAGGACTATTATAAGGATAACATGAAATGGAACAGAGGTACTATATATACTGCCTTGAGTTCTGTGGCGGAAAGGCAAAGTACAAATCACATAACAATTAATAAATGTTGGTTGGCTGTTGTATGATGATTTAACAACAACAAAAAATTGCTAGTAATACCGTCAGTACCTCTTTCAGCCTATTTTTTTTAAAATGCAGATTCAGGTTACAAAGAGTTAGAACCAAGACTAGGCAAGACACTGGAGATGTCTTCATCTAATTAAGGTCCAGACATGAGTAGAGGATAGATGGGATTCTACCGGTATTAGGACCATTGCATTGGAACAGAAGGTTAATCTTTTCCCTTCTGCCATTTCTTTAATGGTTCTTCCCCACCCACACACACTCATGCTATTATTTGTCCTTATAAAAAGCCTTAAAGGTATTCATACATTTTCCTCAGTTGGGCAAAAAGGTGCTTGGGGATTTATTTTAGGAGAATAGCATGACTGAGAAAAATTAACCCCTTCTCATCCAGCACCAGGGGCTCATCCCTCAACTTCACTCTTGCTGGCTTAAAAAAGAAAGGGCGGGGGGGGGGGGGAGATGAAAGATCTAGTGATAGTTCTCCCCGACCACAAACTGAACCTTTGGGTGCAAAAAACATTACAATCTCCCTGGTCCTTTTCTTCCTTTTGTGGTCGTGTGCAAAGAACATGCTGACACAACTGCTAAGTGCTTGTCTACTGATGAGAGAAGCCTCCAGGTTAAAACATTAGCTTCAGTAGATAAAAGTTCTGTCTTTCTAAGAATTTGTATACACCTTGAAATAGGAGAAAGGAATTCATGCTTCTTTCTCTGTTTCTACTGTAAAGTGAAGATTGTTCTTCGCCATTCTTATTCGTAGTGAAAAGCAACATGGTTCTGAGCTATATTTGGAGCTTCTGTTGCTTTGGTTTAATTGCTTATGTCCTAAATTCTGTAGAGTTACTCTTATTATTTTTTTCCAGACATGCTCATAAAAACACTGTGATGGAAGTAAAGTTGAACTTAAATGGCAACTGGTTACTTACAGCATCTCGTGATCACCTTTGCAAACTCTTTGATATCCGAAATCTGAAAGAAGAACTTCAGGTCTTCAGGGGTCATAAGAAGGAAGCCACAGGTTAAAAGCATCTTCTATGTTAATATTTCTGAGATCTATGGTTGAACATTCATGATCTTCAAAAACAATACATTTAAAGACAACCTTGAGCCACTAAGCTAATGTTGTTAGGACATTCCAGTTTTTGTGATGGCTAGGGCATATGAAATACAACTGATACCTCTGCCTTTGCATTAATTGTTTTACATTTGAGTAAGGTGAAAGTAATGATTTCACACTGCTTAAAAAAAAAGAAGGTCACTGTAGGATATAAATGGTGGTTTGCCAGCCCACTTTAAATCAGCTAACATGATTCAATATATTATCTTTGCTGTTTTTAATTCTTTCATTCAGTTTCTTTATACCCTCTGATAACTTATACTCTACTTTCACATATGTTTCTTTCACAATCTTAAGTGAAAGCAGCCATGTAAAAGCCAAGGTTTCCCCATCTACTGCCTTATACTGCTTTTCTTTTCATTTAAATTATCTGAATAAATTGTCTCTACATCCTTCCTTTTAGATGCTTATTATGTTTCTAAGGACCACTGCTTTGTATACAGCAAAAAAGACATTCTGGATTGGGTTATGTCTTGTCACCGAGATGAAAAAATATAGTCTAGGCTCCCATTTCTTCTCCCAGTTCTTCCCCTTGCCTTTAACTAGGCTAGATCCTCTTTTGATCTCACTTTGGTCAGAATTTCTCATCCTAAACCTCCTTACCTCCTAATCTCCTTCCAGATTCTTTCTAAATCCCTTTGGATTTTTCCTTTAATCTCTTCAGACATTTAAACAAACCCTTAACTCTTCTGTAACCAATCTAGAGTAAGGGATCCCAAGAAACACACAGGTAGCAAGAGAATTGCCAGTCAAAAGAGACTGAATAGTTGAATAGTTGCAAACAACAAAGACTCCCAGCAGCTGCTGGGAAAGTTATAGGTGGCTTGATTAGTTAGCATTTCCTGGTAACTGCTGCTTTACACTTTGTCAGATGTCAAAGGATGAGTCAAAACCACCTGGTGAGTCACTTGCTGATGTCAGAAAAAGGCAGTCAGTCATTTACTCTGGAGCCAAAAAAGATGTCCTAAAATTTCTGTGGGCTGGCCTGGACACTGTTCTCAAGCCAAACATCCTTAGACACCAAATCTCTGTATTTTGTTTCAGTTTCCTCTCTTCTGTGTCATATGAAAAACTTCCTTGGTGATACTTCTCTCATATCTCCCCCTGTTGTCCATTTTTCTCCTACCTGGAATCTTCATATAATCTTTAAAATACTCAATAAACCTCCCTTTGAGCCTGTAAACTCTTTTTTTTTTAGACTTCTGTCTCTGAGGTCTTCTTCCTAGTCACCATCACCTCTGATTAGGAGGGTGTCAGAGGTGGGATCTCTCTGGGTTATCGCATGCAGATGCTCTTCGAAAAGGACACCATCACTGTCATAGTTCAGCCTGGGTTTCTCCCTAGTATCAGTTCTCCACAGCAGTCTGTTTGTCTCCTTACCATCCTTCCATGTTTTTCATCCTTCAGAAAGTCTTTGGCCCAACCTTGATGTTAGAAGAACCTTAAGGGTTTATATTTGATGGACTTATTCCGTTAAGCATCCAGAGGCTATTTATTTTCTTCCTTCCTACCTCCCTGGAAAGGAACATTAAATCTACTACTGCAGCCAGGTGGTTCAAGAGTTGCATTTTCACAGCATATGCCTTCCAAAGCTGTTCCATGTAACAGCTCACTCAACCAGTTCAGCAGCCACCTCCACAGCTTGTTTGATTAATGCCTTGCTGAGAGAGCTTTGCAGAGCCATGGCCTAACCCATCCTGTCTGCATTCACCAAATACTGTAAACTGGCCAAATTTGTATCCTCTGAGGCTGCCTTTGGCAGACGTATACTCCAGCAGGTGCTTCCTCCTTGTTCTGGTCATCATCCCTTAGCTTGGATATATCCCAATCCAGAATATCTCCTTCACCACATAAAAAGAATGGCAGTTAGCATGAAAGTTCATTCTTGTGTGCGACAGAAGGAATAATCTGATCCACCTTTACAGTGGCTGCCTTGTTTCTGCCTTATCTAGGCAGCACCAACTTACGTTTCTTTGTTGTCTATTCCTCATTCTTGCTTGGCTACAGGAAGAACTGTTGGAGGTGCCAGTTGCCTAGAATATATTTTTTATCTTTAGCTATATGAACCTTGCCTAGTCTGGGCAGCAATAGGATATAACCCAATCCAGTATGACTCCTTCTGCCACATACAACAAGAGAATTTCACTGTAAGTACAGTACCTAATTCTGCTCTGCCTGGCTGCTGTTTTTCAAACTAAAACATCCTGTCCTCCTTGGCCATCATACTTCTGAGATGCTATTACAGTGGTCCCCCGGTTTACGAATCCCCCGGGGAACGAAACCCCTGGGGTCCGAAACCGGCGGGACCACTAAAATTCCCCCGGGATCCGAAGGATCCCCCGGGGAACGAAACAGAAAAACCGCGCGGCCCCTTTAAATCGGCCGCGTGGTCCGTCTGCTAAAGCGGTCCCCCGGGATACGACCATTTCCGGGTTACGAAAGGTAATCTGGAATGGATTACCTTCGTAACCCGGGGGACGACTGTATTTATTAGTTCTCTTATCTTCCCAGGTGTTCCATTTGTCACTGTTAGCAACCTTCTCATCTCAGGTCCAAAACACACTGCAGAAATAATTTAGTTTCAGACCGCTTTAACTTCCCTGGCTCAATGCTAGGGAATCCTGGGAATGGTATTTTATTGTAGCACCAGAGCTCTGACAGAGAAAGCTAAATGTCTCACAAAACTACAGTTCCCAGAATTCCCTAGCATTGAGCCAAGGCAGTTAAAGTGGTCTCAGATTAGATTATTTCTTCAGTGTGTTGTGTACCTCAGTTCATCAGAACATTTCCATCTCCCCCAAATCTTCCATGAAGATCCCAGAGAATACTCTAAATTTTTACCAGCTCCTTTTCTACATTGCCACTGGTCAGAACCACACTGCAAAAACAATCCAGTTTGAGATCGCTTTAACTGCCCTGGCTCAATGCTAGGGAATTCTGGGAACTGTAGTTTTATGAGACATTTAGCCTTCTCTGTCAGACAGCTCTAGTGCCACAAAAACTATAATTCCCAAGATTCCCTAGCAATGCGCCAGGGCAGTTAAAGCGGTCTCAAACTGGATTATTTCTGCAGCGTCTTTTGGACCACTGGTGCCTATGTTTCACTGTTCAGTTGATAATCAGTCAATCAGCCAATCAATCAGTCTCTTCCCCTTCCTCTCTTTCTCTTATTTGAATCTCTGCTGTCTCTGGGCAAATGCTATCCCATTTTTTCTAGAATATCTGCTTTATTGTTGGTAAAATATAAATATATAATAGCAGTTGTATTTTTTTAAACATTATAGCTGTAGCTTGGCATCCTGTTCATGAAGGACTTTTTGCAAGTGGAGGATCTGATGGCTCTTTGCTTTTCTGGCATGTTGGGTAGGTAATTTGATCCCTAGTCTCTGATGAGTAATGACAGCTGAGAAATTCTTTGTATTTTAATGTCATTTCTTCAAGCTGTAAATTTGTCCTTGAGGTGATTTTTCAGTGTAGAAGATGCAAACGAAATCATAAGAAATTACATGTTAATCTAAACCAATGGTTCCTTTTCTATATCCCATACCCCTAGGAAATATTTGATTAATGTTTGCACCACCTACAAAAGTAATATCACATTTTAACATGAAGAAGTCTAACTTCTAATTTTTGAACCACAAATTGAACCACATACAATACTGAGGGTGAAATGAACTTAAAAATACAAATTTTTAACTAAGGACATAATATGCAAATCTGTATTGAACAATTAGATTCTAATTTATTCAGAAAATATTGAGTGATGGCTCATCACTCCAGGATGCACCCCCTGAAATTCCATCTTGCACCTCCTAGTAGTTCAGGCACCCCAGGTTGGGAACCACTGTTCTAAACTTTACGCTAAACTTTAGCTAGAAGAAGCTTAATGCTCTTCATAAGTATTTCTACTTGATACACATTGGCACAGATAGAAAGAATGTAGCTTTAGCTGCTAGTGTATGTCTCTGTCCAAAGCAATCATAAATAAATATAAAATGCACTTGTCCATTTTATACAAATTATTTGAACAAATTAAATGCAGGTGCCTGGAGAATTTAACACATATTCAGCAAGACTGTAGACTTGAGCAGTAGTATAGCAAGCAGAGCTTAGTACCTGATTGTCTTCTCTTGTTTGTCCACTTTAATCCTGTTTTTAAATATATTTCAGGGTGGAAAAGGAAGTGGGAGGTATGGAAATGGCCCATGAAGGGATGATCTGGAGTTTGGCTTGGCATCCTCTAGGACACATTCTGTGCTCAGGATCAAATGATCACACCAGGTATTTGGATTGAAATACAGTGTCCCAAAAGCATTTTATTTGAAACTTATTATCCCTATTCTATTTATATTGGTTTCTCCTCAGTATACAAATGTATGCACACACTTTGCAGGAAGTTTCAAGACAGGGAAACAAATTTTGTTTTCTTATGTCATGCAATAAAATCCTAGACTATAATTATTGTTTTAATATAGTACATTCCACTTTACATTAGTACAACAGTCAGGTGCAAACAGTAACTCATGGCAATTTATATGTTGTACAGATGAAGAACAGTACACTGTGAATCCACATTAAATGAAATGTATTAAGTTGCTTTTCTGATGGCACATTTCTGCCGTATCAAGTGCACTATACTGCAGGGCATCCAGCAAGCTGAAAGACTGTGGATAAGAGTCCTACAGATAAATGTGGGGAAAGTGGAGTTTTGAGACTGACTGAGCTTTTAAAGGAAACAAATAATACTATCTACATTTGTTGTACCATAAACATGGAAGCTCTGAACCATTTTCCATCAAGGTTAATTGGACCACAGAATAACTGTTCCTGAAACTTAGCATTATTTTGAACTGTTGTGTAAACCTGAGTTAATATTTCTTTGAACTATTTTATTTCTTTACTTTATTTGTATTGCAGAACCTTGCTTAGCAGGTTATTTTTAAATGAGCTTGTTTATTATAGTTTCATCCTGGATTGTTTTACCTGCTTTTATTACTCTGATAATTCACTTCCCTAAGGGTTGGATATAGATCTTTTAACAAATACAATTCCAGGATATCTAAATAACAGAATTCAGTATGATAGTGACTTGAATGTCATCTGACAAAATATGAGGTAGATATGTTAATGAAGTAACAGCTATTATTATTAAGAGAAAATCCACAAAGGAGTGTAATAGCTATTATTAGTAAGAGAAAATCCACAAAGGAGTGGATGTGGCCAGCCAAAATGCACAAAATATATAATGCAAGCTTTTGAAGTTATTTTTTTAATCAGGCAAACAAGGTTGTATCATACAGGAGATCTACATTTTGCATAAATGTTGTCTATGCTGTAGTTCAGTTCACTTGGCAGGATCTCAGTGTAGACTGAGGCCACACCTTTCTTGGCCGTCTAGGGATGGAAAGAAAGGCCAGTAAAATTTCAACTCTATTAGCAGCAATAAAATAATTTTCCTTGAGATTCAGGATATCTCTATCTCTTGCTTGGACAGAGAATACAGAATTTCTCAAGAAGTCTCTGTACTGATACATCTGGAAAACATTTAGGAGCTGTATAGGTAAAACTCAGCCAGTTAGAATCCAAGAAAGATTTTACCTTTGTTGAAGGTATAAATCTCAAAGGGTTAAGTCCCAGTTCTTATTTCCCTCTTGTTTAGGATTCCCCTGTTGTAGTAAATCCAGTATCTTCAAATCCAGGAAACATATTCATAGGGAGCCATGTTAACACACAGCAAAATAAGACAGAATCCACAAAAATGTGATTTTTATTTGCCAAACAAAATGCACAACACACACACACACACAAATGCAAGCTTTCAAGGCTCCACTGTTTTTTTTTTTTCATCAGGCAAAAGATGTTTTAAAAAATCATACAGGAAAAAGTAAAAAAGGATGGTGTTAGTGCCACAGGCCTACATTTTGCATAGATATTGTCTCTGCTATAGGCCAGTTGATTTGGAGTGATTTCAGCGTAGGCAGAGACCACAACTTTCTTGGCCATATGAGGACCAAGACAAAGAATAGTAAAATTTAAATCCCATTAGCAGCAGTAAAGTAACTCCTCTTGGGATACAGAATATTTCTTGTCTCTTGTGGTGGCGGCAGGGATGGTTATTATGATGATTTTATTCATTCATATCCCATCTATATAGTTTCCATGTTCAAGATATTCAAACTATAAATCACTTTTATAAGGCTTGGTACATGCACATACATACGCATATATTTTTTGTGTCTGTGTGTATGTATATGTAGATATATCTTTAAAGATCCACAAGACTTCTTGTTGGTTTTGCTGCCCCCAACCCCTCAAATGTACTGTATATAGGTTGTGTGGATCTGGAGTCTAGTTGATAATTTGATAGTTTGCTCCTTCATGCACAGCAAATTATCATTTTCTGCTGTAAAACAAGTCTACTGCTTATTTCACCCAGTTGCAACTACAGTGGTCCCTCCACATTTACTGGGGTTAGGAGTGAATGATCCTGTCATTGTAAAAAAAAAAATTAAAAATTAAAAAACCTTTTTACCTAGGAGAATACTTCTCTAGGGATTGTCAGGTCCTCCAGTGCAACTCTGTGGTCACCATCTGCCAGAATTTGATCATAGAACTATGCTGGAGGACCTACAAATGCTTGGAGAAGAGTTTTCTCTAGGAACGTCTAGGTTCTCCAGCACAACTTTGTGGTCAACCTCTGGCAGAGTTGTATTGGAGGACCTAGAGATTCCTAGCGAGAACATATTCAACCCTCAAATGATCAAATCCACAAAAGTCAAAACCTCAAACGTGGAGGGCCAACTGTACTTGCACAGCCAGGAGTAGGTGCTATATTGATATTCCCTATCCCAGGTTGTTCTGTGCCTTCAAGTTGTTCCTGATTTATGGTGATCCTAAGGTGACTGTTTCACAGGGTTTTCTTGGCAGGATTTGTTCACAGGGGATCTGCCTCTGCCTTACTCTCAGAGAGACTATGACTTGCACAAGACCACGCAGTAAGATTTCCATGGCTGAGCAGGGATTGGAACCCTGGTTTGCAAAATTATAGTCTGGCACTCAAACCACTACATCATGCTGAATCTCCAGATAGATGAGGAATAGTCTCATTCAGTACCCATTATGGCTTCAAGTGATCCATTAGAAAAGAGATACTTTTTTTTAAATCTGCAGAGTGCAGAGTGTGGAACTTGAACCTGGAAGATGTTAAGAGAGAGTAGCTCTGAGAGATTAAGGTTTACCCTATAAATCAACAAAGGATACTATCTCTTAGTTTTATTTTGACAGCAAATTCTGGACTCGGAATCGTCCTGGAGATAAAATGCGAGATCGTTATAACCTGAACCTGCTTCCAGGAATGTCAGAGGATGGGGTAGAATATGGTATATTTTTAAATATTATATGTCTAAATCATCTTTCACTAAGAAGCTCAAGCTGGTAAATTTCCTCCTCCCGATTATATCCTCATAACAGTTCTGTGATGTAGTTTAGGCTGTGAGATGGCGACTGGTCCAAAGTCCTTTGATGAGCTTTATGACTTGAAGCTGGGCCTTCTCAGTCTTAATCCAGACTCTAATGATTAAAATGATTATAATGGGCCTCATTATCTGAAGGCTTGCCATCTGCAGATTTAAGCATCCAGGGATGGCAAGCCTGTTGTCCCAAATGGTAGTGCATGCACGTGGCTCTGCCACCATTAAGGACAGCCCTAGTTGTCATCAGTGGTGGCGTGTGCATGCGGCCGCACCGCCATTAGAGACAATGAGACTTCAGGTGAAGTCCCATTGTACCTAGTGGCAGTGCAGCCGCATGCATGCTTGAAGTCCCATAGTTTTTGGTATCAGCAATGGATATTGTACCACATTGGCATTCATGACCATTTATATGATAATTATAAAAGATGATCACACCAAAAATGCACCAGTACATAAAATAATCTGAACATTACTAAATATTTAAATTTGTGTCCCTAAAACCATTGTTTTCTATTATTTAGTTCTCTGCCCTACCTCACCATTTAATATTACAGTTTCATTCAACACTGTTTAAGAATCATGATGGTGCTTTTTAAATTGAGATTAGCAGTTGCACAGTTAGATAAAAATCTGGTTGTTAGTTGCAGCTAGAATAAATCCACTGAAACAATTGAATTTGGTAAATCAGCATTTATGTAAATACTATTGACTTGGTGGACCTCCTGTTAGTTGGGACTACCAATTGGATTTGGGACTACCAATTATAGAGTTGGAAGAGACTATAAGGGCCATCCAGTTCAACTCCCTGCCATGCAGGAACTCACAATCAAACTCACAGATGGCCATCCAGTTTAAAGACCTCCAAAGAAGGAGACTTCACCACACTCCATGGGAGTGTGTCCCACTGTTGAACAGCTCTTACTACCAGGACATTCCTCCTAATGTTGAGGTGGAATCTCTTTTCCTGTAGCTTGCATCCATTGCTCCGAGTCCTATTCTGTGGAGCAGCAGAAAACAAGCTTGCTCTATCCTCAATATGACACCCCTTAAATATTTATACAGAGCTATCATATCACCTCTTAATCTTCTCTTCTCCAGGCTAAACATACCTAGCTCCCTAAGTCTCTCTTTGGAGGGCATGGTTTCTAGACCTATCACCATTTTAGTTGCCTTTCTTTTGACACGTTCCAGCTTGTCAACATCCTTTTTGAATTGTGGTGCCCAGAATTGGACACAGTATTCCAGATGAGGCCTGACTAAAGCATAATAGAGTGGCAGTATTAACTTCCCTTGATCTAGACCAGTGGTCCCCAAACGGTACCCTTTAAGAGATTTTGGACTTCAGCTCCCAGAAGCCTCAGCCATGTTGGCCAGTAGTCTGGGATTCTGGGATTTTATGTCCAAAATCCATTAAAGAGCACAGTTTGAGGATCACTGATCTAGCCTTTTTAGCTGCTGCATCACACTGTTGATTCATGTTCAACTTGTGGTCTACTAGGAATCCTACATCTTTTTCGCACTAACAAGACCTTACGTTGTTACAGCTTAGTAAATGAGTGAAGTATAAAACAATTGATGTTAACATTGTGGCAATTAAAATATTAGTATCAAAGTATATTTAGGGGAAATTAGAAAACACAGAATATGTTGCAAATCTCAGTTTATTTTCCATTTTGTAGATGACCTGGAACCCAATAGTCTTGCAGTTATTCCAGGCATGGGAATACCTGAACAACTGAAACTAGCCATGGAACAAGAGCAGATGGGTAAGAAAGAATCTATGGCTGCAGTCTTATGGTTACACTTCTAGGAGTAAGACCTTTGAATACAATAAGACCAACTGTTGAATTATTTACTGCATGAATGAGACTGTGTGCCAGAGCTGAAAGTTTAAGTTAAATTTTATGTGCCGTAAAAAAATTCACTGGATCCTTTTTTCTTTTCTTTTCTTGGTGAGCATGTAATGCCACAACTCAGTATAAACTGAGCACCAAATTCCCAAATCCAGGAACAACCTAACCACAATGTCCAAAATCCCTTAAAGAGCATGGTTTAGGGACCACAGATCTAGACAGTATACTGCTATTGATGCAGTCTCTCCACCTTGTCAAGAATCAGCTTCAGTTTATTGTTTCATCACCCCATTTTCAGATCCAGTTCCATAACTCCACCGCCTTCCCTGGTGGAATGGATACAAGTAAAATAGAAGTGTGTGTCATCAGCATATTGACAGTCCCGTACTTGAGCTCATCAGATTACTCATCTAACAGTTTTGTATCTGTTTGTTCATCATGTTAAATGGAATTGACTATTATAATTTTGTGTTGAAGGAAAAGATGAAACAGCTGAAATTGAGATGACAATCCCAGGATTGGACTGGGGAATGGAAGAGGTGATGCAAAAGGACCAAAAGAAAGTACCACAAAAAAAGGTTCCCTATGCAAAACCAATACCTGCTCAATTTCAGCAGGTTAGTAATTTTATATGGCGCTTTATTTAGTGATCAGTCTAAATTGCTTTTAGTACCTTGCAATGTCTTAATAATAAATCTAGCATTTCTATGGATTGGTAGTTGCCTTTGGAATAATCAGATAATTTCTTATTGATGAATTATCAAGAGGCTAAAATAAACATATAAATTCAAAGCTTTGCCTAAAACATGGAATGACTGACATAATTCTGATTCTCACATTTTTAGCTGCAAGACAAGGAAATAAGTCGTGAGATTACAAATTTCATACCCCCCAAGAACTCTTTATACAAGAGACATGTTTGCCTCTTATTTGTTTTTGTACATATCAGAGGATTCTGGAAGCATTCTTGGTCTAATTCTTTGTTGTGCAAATTGTAGAAATTTTGTGAAGCACAACTATGGATGCCTGTGGCCATCTACTGGTGTCAAGGTGTGGCTGAGAGCATGTGCTCCATATTTTCTGAAGCATTTCTTTTAAGTGATGCCAGTGATTTGACCCTGATAAGGTCGGTTTGCACAGCAGAATGCAAAATATAATAACATCTCCTCATGAATAGGGCACAGATATTGATCTTAACTAAAGTAGAGCAGTTTAATATTGTAAGGAAATATTTTATTTAGGTTAGTTATAAACAGTCTTGTTAAAGAATCCTAAAATTGCCAAAACCATATTTGAAACCCATTTTGCTAATCTAGCCTATTTTCTTCTGTTTCAAACATTTCCAGAGCACTCACAACATAATCAAATTGCTGATTGTAGTACCACATATAATGTGAGTTGCACAGTAACAAACTATTTTTTATAATTATTTTCATCAGGCTTGGATGCAGAATAAAGTTCCTATACCTACACCAGCTGAGCCACTGAATGACCGCAAGGAAGATCTTAAACTAGAAGAAAAAAAGAAGTCACAGGCAGAGATTGAGCAGGAAATGGCAGCACTTCAGTACACCAACCCACAACTTCTAGAGGTATATAAAGTAAAGTAAGACCAGCCATTTATCATATCGATTTGAAAAGACCTCTCTCACAGCAAAATTAGAAGAAATCAATAATAGTGTTGATGCAATTACTTAAAAATAGGCCTAAATCAAGTTGTTCACAATTAGAATAAGGCCTACTGAATCAATAGGAACATTGTAAGTCAACACATAACTAAGTTTTGTTGATTCAGTGGTTGAATGTAGTCCATGATAAATATAACATCCGATTCAGGTAATGATTTGATGGTATGAGATACAGGTTTATTGCTGAAGTTTAAAAAGTTTGGTTTGAGCACTGCTTGGATGAGAGACTGCTTGGAAGTTTTATGTAAGCTGCATCAAGTCCTTCATCATTTTGTGTTAGTTGAAACAATATTATAAATACCAAACTACATACAGAAATAGTGTATTTTAATTTCCAATAGTTATAAAGTCAATATGTAAATTGTCTTCTTTTCCCTGGACAGCAATTAAAGATTGAGAGGCTTGCACATAAACAAGCAGAGCAAGGTCAACAGCAGCCACCTCCAGGAGGACCGGTTCATGGACCCCAGCATTTCCCAGGACAAGGCCCAATGTCTCAGGTGCCTCAAGGCTTTCAGCAGGCCCATCCACCACAGCAGATGCCAATGAGTATGCCTCAGATGGGACCACCTGGGCCACAGGGACAGTTCAGACCTCCAGGACCTCAAGGACAAATGGGGCCCCAAGGTCCTCCTTTACACCAAGGAGGTGGTGGACCACAAGGGTTTGTAGGCCCACAAGGTCCTCCACAAGGACTACCACGACCTCAAGAAATTCATGGACCTCAAGGAATGCAGAGACATCCTGGCCCTCATGGACCAATGGGCCCTCCAGGGCCACCTGGTCCACAGGGTAATTCTGGACCTCAAGGTCACTTAGGGCCACAAGGCCCACCTGGACCTCAGGCTCATTTAGGTCAACAAGGTCCACCAGCACCACAAGGCCACCTAGGTCCTCAGGGGCCACCTGGGCCAAGAGGAATACAAGGACCTCATGGAGTGCAAGGCGCTCAAGGGATACAGGGTCCTGTATCTCAAGGGCCTTTGATGGGACTTAATCCAAGAGGCATGCAGGGACCTCCAGGACCACGGGAGAACCAGGGACCTGGTCCACAAGGGATGATGATAGGTCATCCTCCACAAGAAATAAGAGGACCTCATGGTTTACTGGGACATGGCCCCCAGGAGATGAGGGGTCCTCCACCTCAGGGTTCAATGATGGGTCCTCCACAGGAATTGCGTGGACCGCCAGGTGCACAAGGACAGCAGGGACCTCCACAAGGTAACATGGTAGCACCTCAAGGAAACATGCAAGGGCCACCAGGACCTCAAGGACAGCAGAACCCTGCAAGGGGGCCACATCCTGCCCAGGGCCCCCCGCCTTTCCAACAGCAGAAAACACCCTTGCTTGGTGATGGTCCTCGGGCTCCATTCAGTCCGGTATGTCTGGGAAGGATATTCTTTTCATCATAATATCTTGTAGAGAATAAAATAATATTTATCAGGAGCCCTGGTGGTGCAGTGGTTAAATGCCAGTACTACAGCCACTCACTCACAAACCACAAGGTTGTGAGTTCAGTCCCTGCCATGGGCTCAGATCGATTCATCTTAGCATCCTTCCATGGTCGCTAAAATGAGGAGTACCCAGCCTGTTGTGGTCAATTAGCTTACAGTTGTAAACCTCTAGAGACTGCTTAGGCAGTATGAAGCGGTATATAAATGAAGCTGCTGTGCTAGCTGCTATAATATTTTAAAATATGTGTGATACATGTTAATTATCATCTGACAGAGCAGAAACATTAATCATTCTAAATATTTAAGAACAAACTTGTGAAAACTGCCAAAGCTCCAACATAGTTAGAGTTTAGGTTGTACAAGTTGTGTTTATAAAAAGTGTGTTGGAATGTGGCATATACTTAGGTGGCTTCTGTGGTATGAGTTTCCTTATTCCTTACGACTTAGCTTTGCTATAAAATATTATTTCCAAATTAAATTTACATTTTAAGGGGTTGTTAGTTTAGTAGACAAGGGCTAGGCAACCTATTTTTGCAGAGAGCCCAGACATCCACCCTCTGTTCAGAGAGGAAGAATTGTTAAAGCACTGAAAAATGCTGTTTGGGAAGCAGTATTCTTCTTTAAAATAAGGTACTTGCTTCCCATGCATCTTATCTTAGGGGCTACAGACCACCCCTTCAGGGGCAGCCTGCACCCACCCCTTTTCCTGGAGGATTGAGGCCAGAGCAGCCTCAATCCAGAGGCCCCAATCCAGCGCTTTTCAGGGCCATGGAGAAGCGGCAAAACACCGCTTCTTTGTGGCCTGGAAAGGGGTATCCTTGGGGCTTTGTGGGCCTGGACACCCCGTCAGCCATTCAGCCCCTTTCTCCAATGGCTTTGTTCCCGCAGCCCTTTAGTTGCTGCAGGAAGGAAGCTTGCGGTGTTGTGGAACAAAAAGGAGCTCCCTATAGCAGCTTCTTTCCTGTGGCACCACAACCAGGAAGTGGTGCCACATTTGGGTGCTCAGCAGTGTTGGCGTCATGGTGACTCCCATGTGGACGGGAGGTTGCCATGATGCCAGCGCCATGCTGTACTAGGGTTAGGGACCATGCAGTTGGTGCACGGTCCCTAATCCTGGTATAGCTGCAGCCACACCCTAAAGTGGCTGTCTCTGTTGGCCCTTGGTTAAGTTATTTAAAATGGCTTTTAACCTAAATCCATTTGCTAGTCCCAGCTGGACTAGATTCACTGAATCAGTGGAAATGTTTGGTAAATTTCTTTGATCCTGTGGGTCTGTACTGCTTGGAATTAAAAATTGAACTTAGGCCTTTGAAGCTGGGACTTGCACCCAGTTCAGGTTTTAGTGAGAGGAACTGGTATGGTTCACGAAAAAGAAGGTGGATAGTGTGTCCCTGGCCCCTCCAGCATTTCCCATGCCTGACATATCTAGAAATACAATAAAACTGAATTGTAGCAGCTGGGGAAAAAAGTTTACAGTACTTAAACAAAACAACCCTCTGATACTTACACATGCTCAATAGAAGTGAAAAGAGAAGGAAAAAGAATCTATTAAGAAAAACCCAAGGCAGTCCTAGCTCTGTAGCCCCACTCACAGTATGATATAATATGCAAGCGTATCCCCTGTGGTATCTGCACTGGTCTGGAATCTTTCTCACTAATAGTCACTCCCTCTACGAGTAAATATGATACAATATTTATTCTCTTACAAAAGAGGTAGGCTAATGAAGGAGCTCTTTCTCTGAAGGATGAGGAAATCATTTGGTAACCCCATTCTCCATGAGACTGAAGGGTTGCAGTTTGGCAACATCCATAGAGCTGCATTTCACCATGCCAGGTATACGATGAGAGCTTCAGTTTATATTTTAAAAAAGCTTTTGTCGTGAATGTGAATTAGGAGATGGAATTTTTTGCAGTTTCTCTGCAGAAAACTATACCTGCTCACACTCTACTGTTAACAGCTACAAGCATTTGTTTTTCTCTGCATGTCTCTCTATATTTTTCTGACCACTTAAATGAGGAGGATAACATTTCTCAAACCCAAATTCATAGATGTTTAAGACATTTGTCATCTTTTTAGACTTTCTTTTCTCTTGTTCCAGTTCAGTTGAAGCTATGTCTACCATTAGAGGAGTAAATGCTTAGGAAAGATAGATATGAAAAAAGTACAAAGTAGTAATTCCTATCTTGTTTTACAGGCCTTTTCTTTTATAGTTCAATTCTTTTCTTTATAACTTATGTTATTTCGAAGTTGGAAGAAAAGGGCATGGGAGCCCTTGGTGGCTCAGTGGTTAAATGCCTGTACTGCAGCCACTCACTCACACCATAAGGTTGCAAGTTCAGTACAGTACCAGCAAAGGGCTCAATCGTGACTCAGGCTTGCATCCTTGCAGGGTTGCTAAAATGAGTACCCAGATTGTTGGGGACAGTTAGCTTACACTTTGTAAACCGCTTAAGGAGTGCTTAAGTGCACTGATAAGAGGTGTAGAAATGTACTTGCTATTGCTATGTTAAAGTTGACTAGGTTTGCCTTTTGAGTCAGTGAAGGAATCTGTTTAATAGCAGGTCTAATTTCCATGTTTCATTAACCTCTCTTTTATACATTAAATTTTCAGGAAGGACAAAATCCAGGCCCGCCACCGTTGATACCAGGATTAGGGCAACATGGAGGTCCAGGTCGCCATGGCCCTCACAACCAAGGACCAGGTCCTAATAAAGGTAGTTCAACACACTGTTTACGCAGAATCAGGAATATAAATTTGCTGTGTTTGCTAGTGATTAAGAGATGACAGGTTCCTTCAAGGAAGAACCTTTTGATGATGTATCCACTCTTAGAAAGTGGAGTGGAAGCCACTCTCAGAGCATTTGGGATAAATAAATGAACGTGAACAGATGGTATACCCATAGATCTGTTTCAAACTACACAGAGGAAATCCATCCAAATTCTAACAAAAATATGTCAGCAAATATGAAGATCAGAACAGTAGCACACAGGCTGGAAATATTCAATTTACATTCCAGTTCCCTAGGAAAAACAAACTATTGGACCATTGCATGAAACTCCCATGCAGGCAAAGTAATGCTTAAGATTTACAAAAAAAGAAAATAAAAAAGTTTTTACCACATGTGGAGTGAGAAATGCCAGATTTGCAAGATGGATTTAGAAAAGGAAGAGGTACTAGAGATCATATTGCAGATATGTTGGCTAATAGAGCCCACCAAAGAATCTCAAAAGAAAATCAAAATCTTTGATTATGTAGAGCACAAAAAACTTTGGATCACTGTAAAAGAAGTAGGTGTGTCACAGCATTTGATTGTCATGATGGATAATTCTCACTGTGGACAAGAGGGCAATGTAAGGACAGAATATGAAGACAGAATGGTTTAGAGTTGGCAAGGGGCTCAGACGAAGTTGCATTTATGGCTATTTAATTATATGCAGAACATATTCAGAAAGCTGAATTAGACTTGAGGAAGGAAGCGTGAAAATTGAAGGGAAGAAAGACCAGCATTTTAAGATAGTCAGATGATACCATACGACTAGCAGAACTTAAGGAAGAAAGTGTAAAACAAAGGTTACAGTTTAATATTTAGGAAAAATAATGATCATAGATGATTTACATAATGTAGAGTAGATGATGAAGACATCAAAATAGTTTAATTTTTTTCTATACCTTGAGGCAATGATATATCAAAATGAAGGCTAATAAAAAAAATCAGAAGAAAACTAGGAATTGGGTGGGCAGCTATGAAAGAACTAATAGAATCTGAAAGTGTAAGGATTATATCATTAAATATCGAAGTAAGGATCATCCACACCATAGCATTTCTGATTTCTATGTATGGGAATCAAAGCTGGACAGTGAAGAAAGCTAGCAAGGGTGGGAAATAATTTGAAATGTGGTGCTTGAGAGTTCTGCAGACCACCAAAAAGATGAATGAGCCTGAAAGCAAATCATGCCTGAACACTCACTAGAAGCCAAAATTACTAATCCCAGGCTATTGTACTTTGGACATATCATGAGGTACATGACTCATTTGAAAAAAAAAAAATCCTTGGCAGCTCTAACACTAACCTGTCATGGGGTTTTCTTGGTAAGATTTGTTCAGAAGGAGATTTGCCTTTGAAGCTGGGAGACTATGACTTGCCCAAGGTCACCCAGTAGGTTTCTATGGCTGAGCAGGGATTTGAACCCTGGTCTCCAGATTCGTAATCCCGTGCCCAAATTGTTACACCACACTTGCTCTTAATTCCCATGTTTACAGGCACCTTTTTCAGTTAAGTGCATCCTATTTTATTTTACTTGCTTGTAACTGCTGTTGATTGGTTTCTGCAACTTCCTATAACAATTTAGGCTATCCTTTTGTCTGTTTTATTAACAAGAATCAAACTATGGTAATTGTTCATATACAGTCAAAACTGAGTATCCAAGGACAGGAGGTTAAATAGGATCAAATGCTTCCCTATCCCATTTTGGCCATATCTCAAGAGAATAAAGCAATTTGCTTTCAAATACACATAAGACAGCCAATTGAAACTGCAGGTCTCACATGTTATTGTTGTTTTTCTCTTAATGTCATAAATATGTCCTGATTAACAATAAAAAATTAATAAAAATAAAGCAAATAAAAATATCAGGAAAACAACGAACAAGAGAGGAGTATTTTATGCAAACTTTGCTCAACACAGATTTCTATAATGGAATATTTTCATTGAGTAAGAAATTTATTTTTCTATTTCTCTAGAAGATTACAAATGAGTCAGGTAGGCTATATTTTAACATTGTGCATTATGGAAAGTTCATGAACTTAGTTCAGATATGTACTGCAGTGTCTGCCATCAGGCAGCACATTCAACTCCCACCCATTTGTATAGAAAGACTTTATTAGAATGTCAAAAATAAAGATATTCATCTTCTTCTTGATGTGTCTGCCTTCTGAGCTTTTTGGGTATCTTGAGATCCAAAAATTGTTTTCTTTGAATAGCTGTTCCTTTTAACAGAAAATAAAGATGTTCTTTGAGGATTGAAGAATTGTTTTAAATACTCATTTCCTTTATCTTAAGGTGATTCACGTGGTCCACCAAACCATCACATGGGCCCTCTCTCAGAAAGGAGACATGATCAGAACAGTGGTGGACCAGATCTTGGCCCTGAGAGGGGCCCCTTTCGAGGTGGCCAAGAATGGGGCGATGGTAGAGAGAACAGGGGAATGCCAGAAAGACGAGGACCTCATCCAGACTTTCATGATGACTTTGACCGACCAGATGAGTTTCGTGAAGACTTCCTTCCAGAGAAGCGATATAGTCACCGCTTACGTGAATTTGAAGGACGAGGAGGCCCACCCCAAGAAGAGAAATGGAGACGAGGTGGTCCAGGCCCTCCTTTCCCTCCTGATCACAGGGAATTCAATGAGGGAGATGGCAGGGGCCCAAATCGCGGACCTCCTGGGCCTTGGGATGGACGGAGGCCTTCAGATGAACGATTCCCTCATGATCCTGAGGAGGCACGTTATCGTGGAAGAAGAGATGAAAAGTAAGCAGTTACTTTACATCCACTAGATCCATTGTTTTTTTAATAAAATAATGTGAACTGGAAGTCAGTTTCCAGCCTGGACAAGATTTTTCAACAACAACAAAAAGCCTACCAACCTGAGCATTGTAATTGTAAAGAAAGCCACACCCCAACACCTGCAGTTAACCCCCACCCCCAGTTTTAAACCAAAGTAATCTCTTAGAGTTTAATAGACTGAAGATGCTTAAAGTTATAAGTTTGGAAGAAGTAAATGTAAACATCCTGTGCTCACAGTGGGATAGGTTTTACAGGAATTACAAATCATGCTAATTACAAAGTTATATTCCTTTGTAAGATTTCAGCAGTTGTTATATTTAATGTTAAAATTCACACAATGAGCAATTTTTACCTCTTTTTAAAATCCTTAGAAATATGTTTTCATTAAAGTTATGCAATATTTATATTTACTTAAATATGAATGCTTAATCTGTTGGAATCCAATCAAATGAAATATATTTAACTGGTTGAAAACCCTAGTGTACCTAGTTAAACTTTTTAAGAGGAGTTATATTTTTCAATTGAACATAACCTTTGTCAGTATGAATAAAATATAGTACGTGTGTGTGTGTGTGTCGCGCACATGCATACATATACTATATATATAAAACCATTTGATGCAGCTTTAGGAGAGGCACATCCTCAAGACATGAGGGCCGAGGACCTAGGGGAAGAGAAAGTTTTCCTGATGACTTTGTGCCAGAGGAAAATTTTGATTCAGCAGAAGAGAATGCGAGAGGAAGAGATCATGGTGGTCGGGTACGAGGTCGGGGTACTCCAAGAGGTAAGGAAGGTTTGTTCTTTAGTTTTTGGTCAGTTAAGAACAATAGTTGGACTTTAATAACCTTTACTTCAATATGTTCACTTTCTATATATGTTTATTGTGTAGGGGGACGAAAAGGTTTGCTTCCTACTCCAGATGAATTTCCTCACTTTGAAGGTGGCCGAATGGATGGAAATCGAGAATCAGGTGAAAATATTTTTTGCTGATAGTGGATTTGAAGGGGAGAACTATACAATCTGTGTCATCCTTCTTTCTCACTTTATTCATTTCTGTCACCACTTCTCCACAGACATAAAGTGTAAATTAAAACTGGCTTATTCATCAATATCTTAGTTCAATCATAGACAATTTGTTTTAAATCCCTTCAGAGAGCTTCTTCAAATCACTCTCCACTTTCGTCTTCCAGTTCCTTGTAAAATGGGCTTGTCAGCTATTCCCCATCAGCTTTGTGAGCAATCTACAAGCTATGTTTTCTTCACCACGACCCTAGTCCTTTCCCACTTTCCAGCATAAGTAGCTTCCAGTGCCCAAGCCACTCTAATGAACCCTGGAAAGTCTTGTTTTCCATTCTGTTGTCTTCCCCCAATTATCTTCCAGCACCTGCAAATTGATGTCCTTGCCTCAAGAACTGTTCTTTTTTCCAATTCACAAGACATATGCCCACATCCTCTTTCTGTATCAATTCCGACCTTGAGCTTCAGTGTGATAAAAAGCAAAATGGGCAATCTGTGCAACAGATCAAACATCAAAAAACAGAATGCCCCAGTCACTTTAGTTTCTCTCATAAATTTGAGAACTTTTGACTTATTTTGTTGTGAAATGTAAAAACTAAAAGATATCTCATTGCTTTAATTAAGACATTAAAAACCTGTATTATTATAGAATGTTTCTACAAAGAGTGTTGGCAGAATGGCTGCTAGTAAAAAATTCCTTAGGCTAAATTTGTGGCCTTGATCTCTTTCTTCTTGATCAGGTTCCCGACAAGATCATCCTCCTCGTGACAGTCACTCGCCAGCAAGTCGAGAACGTTCTTCCTCAATCCAAGGAATGGACATGGCCTCACTGCCACCTCGCAAGCGACCTTGGCATGATGGACCAGGAACCTCTGATCATAGAGAACTGGAAATGCAAGGAGGGCCTCCAGAGGAGAGAGGAAAAGGTAAAACACAATTCCTTGAGATTTGCCTCAAAAAATGTTCATTTTGCATCTTAGTACAAATGCCAGGTTTTTTTTAAATGTTGGGTAAAAATGCCAGTTTTTAAAAAATGTTGGGAAGTTTTTATTGCATTTAAATGAACTATTCAGTTTTAGTCTGCAGTGCTGTCTTCCCCTACCAATTCACTCTGCCTTTTGCATAAAGAGAGCAGCAAGTAATGGGAAATAATTTCCCATAAGTAAGCTAAATCAGATCCAGATAAGGTATGAAATCAATACTTGAAATTCTTGATATGCACACCTCTCTTTTCCAAGCCTCTCTGGCTGAGTTAAAGATTTCAGGGAAAGGGAAAAGCTGAATGTGGACAGTGAGGAATATGAGAATCAAAAATAAACAAATAAATAAATAAAGGAAAGGAAAGGAGGGGGGAAAGGACACAGCAACAGAGTATCAGGACTAGAATTTCACCAGTCTTCCATTCTGAGGGAAGACCGAGTTGATTTTTGAAAGAGGCTAGCAGGTTGATTTCCCTAAAGAACTTACTTTCGGGGGAGGCCTTATATTTAGCAATTCAGCAAAACCTCTGCTAGGTCTTATTTTGGGGGAAACAGGGTACATATCAGTAAAACTGAGTAAAATGATATGAAGCTACCATTGAAAACACAATTTACACCATAACTTCCCTCCATGGAGGAAACAGAAGTGTCCATTTCCAAAGGCCAGGGTAAAACATTTAACTTGTTAATGAAATGAATATAAGGCATTTCATAGAGAAGGAGTTTCCTAACCTGGGTCCCTCCACAACCTTCTGAGGGTGGCACATTTCACTGGGGTTTCAGTAGGGAGTTGTATGTTAGAATCAGCACCATGGAGTATTCCCAGGTAAATGGTCAACTAGCACAGTTACTTTGGGAGTAGTGTAATGAGTTCTCCTGGTCTTTACGTGCTAGTGGTATTCATAGCAGTTTATCCTTCCTCTTTAGTTCCCCACACTATGTCAAGGAATAAAAAACAGCATTAACACAGTGTGGAATAGAAAAATGATCTGGAATAGTCCAGTTCTGCACAACACAGAACAAGAAGCGTATGGCAACCAAGATGGTAAAAGGTCTGGAAACCAAGTCTTGTGAGGTCATCTGTGAGGAATACTTCAGTTGGGTATTCATGCATGATAGGGAGCTGAGTTATGTTTAACTTGTAGAACAGAAGATTGAAAGGAGGTGAAGGTGGTACCTTTAAATACCTAACACATTGTCATGTACATTAGAGCCAGGCTTGTTTTCTGCTGCTCCAGCCTAGCAAACAAACCAGTGGCATCAATTTACAAGAAAAGAGATTCCAGTGAAACATTAGGAGGAACTTTTTGACTGCAAGAACTGTTGGACCATGGAATCTACTGTCTCAGAGCAATGGACTCTCCTTCTTTTATAGGTCTGTAAATATAGGTTGGATGGTCATCTCACAGGAGTGCTTCAGTTGTGTATTCCAGCATGGTAGGGGTTGGTCTAGACTGTCCTTCAAAGTTCTGTTCTTTGATGTTTAGTGAGCCAATTAGGAATGATTACCCCTTATCTGCAGTGCTGTGAAAGATCTTAGGTCGGATTGGCATACTCTTTATTTTCAAAAGGTGGTTAAATTTTTATGGTCCATTGTTCAGAATATTAAAACCTGCATTACATTTTCTCATTTTAATTTCCATTATGGTTTTATTCTAGGGCGTGCAAAGTCAGGCAGTTCACAGAGAATGTCAAAATCGGGGAGATCCAGCTCTTTGGATGGAGAGCATCTTGATGGATATCACAGAGAAGAATCCTTTGGAGGATCTTCAGGGAGCAATAATCCCTCCAGAGGAGGGAGAAGTGGAAGTAATTGGGGAAGAGGAAGTAACATGAACTCAAGCCAGTCAAGACGAGGAGGTTCTCGAGGTGGTGGAAGGGGTCGATAGAAGAGGTTATGACTGGGCAAGACCCAGTCTTTTGAGGACAGTATTTAAATACAGCTGTTGCAGAATCATTGAAAAAGTAATTCTGCGGTCCCAGAAACTGGACTCTTAAATGGAGATAAACGAATGTGCATTAGTTCCTAAGAAAGTCTTTCAAATATTAAATGCCAGCTAGTAATGCCATCACAACTACCTTTGTTTCATTTTCCTCACCATCCCAATTCCTCATCACTTCCATTTCCAACATTGATATTTGAAGATAAAAGCTGGATTTTTTTTACTGTTGTGAGACAAGGAGCACCTCCACAGATTTCAGTTCATGTCCAGAAGAATTTGTTTCTATATGTACAGTTGTCAGGAAAAAGTTAAGTTGTTTTTGTATGAATACAGAATGCAATTTGTCGAAAAATTAACAAATGTGAGTGTGTGATTTTATATACATGTTTTCACTAGAAAAAGACTTTTCCTCCTAAAATACCTGCGTGGCAATTTCCATGTAATATATACACACAGCTTAAAGAAGAATTTAAGCCTCATAAGGTCAGCCATATATTGAGGGGATATGTGGTTGGAAACCATTTTTGCCTTATTTCTGGGTCAACTTCTCTTGGATATTTATAAAACTAAAAGAAATCCATCTTTGTGTTCTGGAAAATGGTGCACAAACTGAACTTAAACAATATAATAAGGATTTCCACTGGAAGCTTGTGAACAAATGTAGGTTGCTAATCTAAAGTCTGATAAAGATTCCATGAACAAGACTAGTTCATAAAGATTGGATAGTTAATTTTCATACACACAATATGTCCACACTCAGTATCTGTGGACTCGACAACAACAAATTTGAGCATCTGCCCCCGGTGGTGGTGCATGCATGCAGCCGTGCCACCTTTAGGGGCAATGGGATGGAAGTCCTCCTTGCTATCTTTCCTCCTTCCTGCCTTCCCCCTCTAAGGTTTCTTTCCTGGGCTTGGGTTGGGGGGCAGTTTAGAGTCCAAAGCTGGAGTCCCATCAGCTGGAGGGAACCAGGACTGGGGCTTGGGTTTTATTTAGGATACCAATAGAGTGGGTGAAGCAAATTGTTTTGAATCTTAAACACAGCATAATGCACCTGTCAGCATGTATTGTAAAAATATTCATTCAGGCACTCTCATGCACACCTAAAAGGAAAGCTGTCGAGACTAGAAAATCACAGCTAGTCTTCACTAAATATTAGTCCAGTATGAGGTCATATTAACTCAAATCTCACAAAAATGAAACAATTCATATTGTAAACTTTGCAAACGATGTAACGATCTTTGCAACAGCCAGATTAAAAGTCTCAAAAATTAAAATACCAGTAGTCGACATTAACAATCAAAAACATGTTTTTTAGGTACTGTTAATTTTTAAAAAGTTACTTGTTATATGGGTAAAATAGAGTGATCCATAACTGATTGTATCCTTCTAATTAATCAGTGAAAATTTTATTGACATATGCAACAGATCACATCTATCCATAAGACAAGTCAGTTATAAGCCAAACAGTGGCATCACTAGGGGAGTGCAGACCGCACCAGATGACATCCCGTGCAGCAGGGAGGATGAGGCCCAGGGCACCCCTTCCTTCTTGCCCAGTGCAGGTTTACTTGCATGTAAAGCTGTGCTGGGCAGGGAGGTGAGGGTGTGATCTTTTGGTCCCACGGCCCCAACCCCACAAACACCGGGTGACACCCCAGTATGGGACACCACTGAAACCAACCTAACAATTACAGGTTTCGCCATTCCTCTTTGGTGGATAATGTATCCCAGTGCTGAAGCCTGCCTAGCTTCAATACTGAAAAAGTGTTCCAAAGTGTTACAAGAAAAAGTGTTCCACATTCAAGGTTTATTTTCTGCTTCACATTTTGTTAAACCTCTGCAGATACACACCTCCATGTAAAAAGCTCAATTAAGTCTGTATTATACAGATGCGATCTCAAAGGAAGATTTTATAAGATGAAAACCCCTGAAAACCTGTTTGAAAGGCCACTGTAGTGGTATTGATCCTGAGGTAAACAGATGAAAAGCTAACTCCAAGGATGCCTGATACTTCCTGCTAGGAGAAAATTCCTACCACAACCACAATTAAATGGGAACTTTCTCTACCAATCTGAAGCACAAGAGCATAAACCAGGCACTGAATATATATCATAGTTTTATTAATTATGGGGAACTTGGTCAGTACTAACCATGATTATGATGTTTCCCTAAAGTACAGGGAAAGAAGAGGGGTATGCAGATCAGTAGGAAAGAAAGACCACAGTTTTCACAACTGCCTTCCAGTCTGTTGATCACAATAAAGAAACTAGTGTTGTCACTCAAACACACAATAATTAAAATGATTGGGTATCTTCCTCACAATTCATTTAATCATGATCAGATTTAAGTCTGATCATATTTTTGAAACGATCTGCATTTCATTAAAAAGGCCACAATATTGCAAAGTTTTAAAGTTCACTTTAGTCAAAGTACATTTTTTTAAATCACTTGGCAGATCCCCAGTACTGCAAATCATAGAAAAATAAAATTATCTCTTCATGCATTAGAATGCAACAGGTAAAAAAATCCATTTGGCAGTATTCCTAGTGCAAAGGAATGGTGATCTAATGTATCCTGAGATTTTAAATGTTAATAAAAATCAGTTTTATTTCTGAATGTGACATCAAACTATTTCTTTAAAAACTCCCAGTTAAAACTGAAGGGAGTTCAAAGCAAATTTTCACAAACCAAAATGTAACATTTTCTTTCAAATGCCAATTTACATTTTAAGAACAAAACAATATGCTTCAGTTGCATGACTAGTATCTATAATAGAAAAAATAGTTTTTCATACATTTCAGCTTTTTTGAAGTAAGCCTTCTAACTTCTGAATAGAGGATTACAATGTCACAATAATTGTGCTTTGTAAATGTTAAACTAATTTAAGATTATTTTAAATATTCCATCTTTAAAATTGTTCAGTCTTTGCTATGCAATATAATACTTGGTACCATTTTAATTCAGAATGAGCTTGCTTCATGACATTATACCCATACATCACAGGTGCTGCATAATTTAAATACAAATATGCCACTTAGTCTGTTGCCCACATCTTAAAGCAGGAGCGGGGAACTTGTGGTTCTCCAAGCTCAACTATTTGCAAGGAATAAGAAATGCAATACAATGTTTCAAAGGCAGACTTTTGAACTTGAAGCTGTTTTGCACATGAGTATAATTACATGCAAACAGCTAGAAGTTCTGTCAGCTGCATCTCTTTCAACAATTGTTAATTTGTTATACATCCCACTAACCCACTTTCCACAGCTCAGTTCACTGATTTTAAATGACACTGAGCAATGATGAAGAGACATGAGGCTACTTTAAAGGCAAGGTTCAAGGGTACTAGCTGCAATATTAGATGCTAACATAATGTTTATAGCAGTCCTGAATTTAAATGGCTAAAGAGTGAAATGAATGTATTTTCACTGGAATAACAAAGAAATAACCTGTGATGATTGATATATTTAAGATATCTAAGTGACTCTGCTTTCACCACAATGCACATTAATGTTGCTAAACTGCAGTACATACTTCAGTCTAATGCAGTTCAGAGTAACACTTGGATAAAGGCTGAGCAATTATGGACCTCATTTTTTTGTTTATAACACTCAACATCTCTCATTATTAGCTATGCTGGCCAAGGGCGATGGGAACTAAAATTATAATCTATACATGCTCATTTGTGGCCTAGACATTGTCCATGTATGCATAAGTTATGACAGAATTTGTGTCTGTAATTTCCAGCGACAATCCCATGAAGCAAAGGACTTTAATATGTTCAGGCACAGCTTCTTCATATGGTTAATGATTTTCCCAAGTCAAAATGAAAGCATAAATAATCATGGAAGAATTAGGTTTTGTGTCTATACTCTGAATTCAGATTGAATGCACTTTTGTAGCCTGACACAGTTTGGAATATTGTCAGGCATAAAAGTGCTTGCCTAAATAAGATGTTCTAGGTGAGAAGTCAGCCTTCTGTTATCGATAAACAAAATATATCATTTTAATGTTCAATAAGGCAGCAACCAGGAATGTAAAAATGCTAGGCTGAAAGGAAATGAAGTCACAATAGTTTGAAATTTTAAATAGATAAGATCCTGCTCTGGCTGCCAACACCCTCCTTAGCAGATTAAGTGACCATCATTCAAAATGGTTGCTTTCTGACACTAGGGACACCTGCAGCTGTAACACTTTTTTTTAAAATACCATCTCTACAATGATATATTCCACCGGAGGCATGTGGGAAATATTAGAAGACCACAATGTTATGTTCTGCCCACATGTTCTCTTAAGTGAAAGGTTGGTGGCAAAAAAAATTTTTTTTAAGCTCATCCAATCAGTTCAGTGCAGCTTCCTGAGAAGACAGATCAACACTGGAAACAGAAAGAACCAATGTCTTCATTGCTTACTGCAGCTTCCTAGAGTTGAGTTGCTGCTAACCCTGAAGGGGGAAAGGGGGAGAAATAGCACCAAAGGCGTTTGGCCCAGAATCACCTAAACTTGGATCCAGCTACAGAAATAATTGTCCCCTGTCTCATTGTAGCTGTTTTCGGCTAGTGTTAAACTTTTACACCTTCTGTACTTCCTTTTATAAACTAAATCCAAATTGTTCTTTCTTCTAGTTCCAGCTGCTTTTGTTCCTACTTTTACATTTTCTCTGCTTCTTTCATATGCAACTAAATCCAAGCACCTTCCTCTCAAAGACTCAACCATAATGTACAATCATAGAAATCCTTTTCCAGCCGCTGCTCTGCCCTCAGTCTACTCCAACAGAAAAATAAACTTTAGAGAGAGGCTTCCTGTTCCACAGGGAATAAACTTCAGAGCAGTCGGATGTAGAGGAGCAGCCCTCTTGTGCGCTGTGTAGTTTTAAGAGAAGGCCACCACGCTCCTTCCCAATCTTCTCCAGTCTGGGCCTGTGAAAACTAAAGGGATCCTTTTCACCAGATGGATTTGGACACAAGGCCTCAGCGATCATCAGGTTGCTCAGTGGTGGAGTAATGTGATACCTCAGAGGCCGCTTGCCTTCCTACCCATCCCAATAATTCAGAAGATGCTAACAGAGATATGCATGGAAATGGCCATGATAGTCTTGATAGTGCCATATGGGCTAGTGCAGATGTCCACTGAACTACAGTATATCGATAGCCCTACATTACTACATGATGCCTTGATGGTCTTCGTGGCCACCTAGAATCTTTATAAACCTTCCTACTAATCCCAATAATCCAGAAGACGCTAAGAGAGATTTGCATGGAAACGGCCATGGCAGTCTCGATATTGCCTTGTGCAGATGTCCATAGCACCATACTGGGTAGCGCAGATGCTCATAGTACTATATTGACTGCCTTACACTATATGATGCCTTGCTGCTTTTCTTGGCCACCAGGCATCTTTGTAGGCCTTCCCACTAATCCCAGTAATTCAGGAGATGCTAACAGAGATTTGCAAGGAAAGGGCCATGATAGTCTTGACAGTAGTCTTGATATGGGCTAGTGGAAATGTATACAGCACTATACTGACAGCACTATGTGGTGCTACTGTGTACCTTTCAAGTCATTTCTGAGCTACGGCAGACGTCTGCAGCACTATATCGATAGCCCTACATTACTACACGATCCCTTGGTGGTCTTCCTGGCCAATTGGCAACCGTCCCAGTAGTCCAGGAGATGCTAACAGAGATCTGCAAGGAAAGGGCCGTGGTAGTCATGGTAGTCTTCTTCATATTATTGGGATGTAGCGCAGAGGTCCGTAGCACTATATTGACCACCTTGCATTACACGATGCCTCGGCGGCTTCCCCAGCTGTTGCAGAAGTTCAGGAGACGCTAACAGAGATCTGCAAGGAAAGGGCCACGGCAATCTTGATATTATTGGGACGTAGCGGAGATCTCCACGGCACTATATGGACCCCCTTGCATTACATGGTGCCTCGGTGGTCTCCTTGGCATCTTCCCAGCAGGCCTTCTTGCCGATCCCGATAATTCGGTAGATGCTAACGGAGATCTGCAAGGGAAGGGCGGTCACGGCAGCCTTGATATCCTTGGGACAGCCCTCACACGGGGAGCGTCTTGGAGACCTTCCTCCGGAGGAATCCTCCCAGGAAGCGGAGTCCGGCGGCCCCTCCGGGCACCGAGGCCAGGAGGTAGGCCGCGCCCGAGGCCAGCTGGACCAGGGCGGCGAGGGCGGCCAGGAGGGTGCTGCGGAGCCCCAGGGCGGCGTAGAGGGTGGCCCCGACCGAGGCCAAGTAGAGCAGGGCCAGGCCCCGCCGGTCGGGCTCCCCCAAGAGGCGGCCGGGGCCCCGGAGGAACCCGGCGGCGCCCAGGGCGAAGGCCGAGCCCAGGGACCAGAGGAGGGAGAACTTCCGCAGCAGCAGCAGGGAGCCGTAGAGGGCGCCCAGGCCGAAGCAGAGGGCCGCCAGCAGCAGGCACACGGCGCTGCCCGCCAGGCGCTGCCAACGGGAGAGGCCTCCGGGGAGGAAGGGCTCTGGCTCTGGCTCTGGAGGCTCCGAGGCCCAGCTCTCCGGGGCTCGGAAGGGGTTGACTCGGAGAAGCCAGGCCCCGACCAGGCCCGGCCCAGGACTAGCCTCCGTTGCCTCCCGAGCGGAGCTCTTCTGAGGCGGCGAAGAAGAGGAAGACGGGGCCCCGCTTTTAGACTGGGCCAAATATTCCTGCAATTGCCTGTTCAGCTCCGCCATTTTGACGACGCCGGAAGTGCAGGCCGCAGCCTCTCTACTCCTAGGAGGAGGATACACTTCCGGGTCGTCGCTGAGGGAACCAGGAGGATGGTCTCCATAGTAACTTCACCCTGACGTCATAGGGGCCTTTTTTTTTTTTGGCTGCAGCCAGCCACACTGCAGGAATAAATATAGCCCAGTTTGAGACTGCTTTAACTTCCCTGCCTCAGTGATAAGAAATGCCCCAGGGAGCTGTAGTGTTTTTTTTTTTAAAGCCTTCTCTGCCAGAGAGAGCTCTGGTGCCACAATAAACTGCAATTCCCAGGATTCCCTTGCACTGAGGCAAGGCAGTTAGGGCGGTCTCAAACTGGATTGCTTCTGCAGTGTGTTTTGGACCTGAAAGTCTCTTATTAAATATATATGATGGCCATGATGGTTTCCGCCTTCCCAAGATATTTTGTTAGTGTGTTACTCTAGTCTTTTTATGGCTTTCTGCTCCATCCATAAACATGTGGGGCTGCCTCATACTGAATCAGATATGACAGAAGCAGAGATTCATTATAGAGTTGGAAGAGACCACAAGGACCATCCAGTCCAACCCCCCACCATGCAGGAACTCCCAGTCAAAGCATCTCCGACAGATGGCCATCCAGCCTCTGCTTAAAGACTTCCAAGGATGGAGACTCCACTGCACTCTGAGGGAGTGAGTTCCACTGTCGAACAGCCCTTACTGTCAGGAAGTTCCTCCTAATGTTGAGGTGGAATCTCTTTCCTGGAGCTTGCATCCATTGTTCCGGGTCCTGTTCTCTGGAGCAGCAGAAATGTAAGCACAAGTGTTCTCTTAGGGGAATTCTAAATACCAAATTGCAAGAGGGGTCTGCTTACAAGACCCTGCAGGACCGCCCTTCGGTGTGTATACCAGGAACTAGGAATCCAGAAATAGGACAGAGGCTTTAACTGCATTCAATGTCTCTTTTATTGATACAGGAGTTCAAACACACAATGCACGCACACACACATTCATACAAGGCTCAAGAAATAACGTGTTAGAGTGGAATAGTCAACAGGCATCACTAATGGAAATACATACCAGCATTGAGGTCTGTTCCCAAGGATGTTCAATCTGTGTGAGGGATTTGACTATGAAGCAAGTCTGCTCTGATGCTGAAGGTTACAGCAGACTGACAGAGATTCTGGCTGCAAGTGACCAAGAAGGGCGGGGTGTGTAAATTTAGGAGACCTTTTATAAGGTTTTCAACAGGGTCTCTAGACAAAGGGACAATCAGTCTTCTAAGGAAACTGTTTGAAGTGTATCTCACATCCTAGGTTCATGTTGTTTGATCCTTCAGTAGGTCTCCGACTATCTCCGCTTGTCGCAGGAGCCAAATGGCTATGCAAATGGACATTGCTTTGATCAAGATGGTTTCTGTCCATCACAAAAGGGAGACATTTCAAGTCATGAGCCTGTTGGCCACTGAGTAAAACCTACAGCAGCTCCTTGCATGATCCAATTCCTGTCCAAAGCTGAGAAAGGAAATACATTTACATTTCAAACCCATGGCTTCCCCTGCTCACATCAGTGGGAGGCCTTACTCACTAGATTCCATGCTTGGGCCATGAAGGGGTCACTCAGGTCAGTATGATTTTGATATCAGAATGCAGTTCAGGGCCTATCAGAAAACAAGCTTGCTCCCTCCTCAATATGACATCCCTTCAAATATTTAAACAGGACTATCATATCACCTCTCAACCTTCTCTTCTCCAGGCTAAACATCCCCAGTTCCCTAAGTCGTTCCTCATAAGGCATGGTTTCCAGACCCTTCACCATCTTAGTCACCCTCTGCATCTTTTTTTGAATTGTGATGCTCAGAACTGGACACAGTATTCCAGGTGGGGCCTGACCAAAGCAGAATAGAGTGGCACCTTCTGTATGAAGACTTATGAAGACCTTTTGTGTGATAAACTCCATAGAATCCTACAGTTGGAAGAGACTTCAAGGGCCATCCAGTCTTGTCCTTGCCATGCAGGAACCCCCAATCAAAGCACCCCCAACAGATGGCTACCCAGCCTCTGTTTAAAAACCTCCAAAGAAGGAGACTCCAACACTCTCTTTATCCAATCTCCTTTTAATACTGTCCAGGCTGTTGGATTTTGGGGTTCTTCCTGGACAGGAGACTGAAATGTACAATACATCCTAGAAAAGGAGGACATCCATTCACCCTGCTGTCAGAAAAAAAAATTAAACTTAAAATTTTGATTCCAAATAAAACTCAAATTAAAAAAAAACACCAATGTATTTTTAAAAAAAATAATGATTAGGCTTCATTCTGTTTATATTTCCCGGAAAATACTGAGGAACTGTGTTTCTTCAAAAGAGTTGTTGCTCTTGTTGTGTGTCTTCAAGTTATTTCTGACTTATGAATCTATCAAGGGCTTTTCTTGGCTTGTTTCTTCAAAAGGGATTTCCCATTTTCCATCCTCTGAAGCTGAGAGTGTGAAGACTTGTCCTGTGAACCTATCATGGGATTTTCTTGGCAAATTTCTTCAGAGGAGGGTTGCCATGGCCATGCTCTGAGGCTGAGAAAGTGTGACTTGCCCAAGGCAATCCAGTGAACCTATCATGGGGTTTTCTTGGCAAGTTTCTTCGGGGGGGGGGGGGAATGACATGCCCTGAGGCTGAGTGTGACTTGCCCAAAGTGAACCAGTGAACCTATCATGAGGTTTTCTTGGCAGGTTTCTTGGGGTCTGCCATTTCCATCCTCTGAGGCTGAGAGAGTGTGAGTGAGGCTTGTCTTGGGGTTTCCTTGGCAAGTTTCCTCAGAGGTGGTTTGATTGCCATTGCCATCCTTTCTGAGGCTGAGAGAGTGTGACTTGCCCAAGGCTACCCAGTGTACCCATCATGGGGTTTTCTTGGCAACTTTCTTCAGAAGGGGTTCGCCATGGCCATCCTCTGAGGCTGAGAGAATGTGACTTGCCCATGGCCTCCCAGTGGACCTATCTATCATGGGGTTTTCTTGGCAACTCTTCAGATGAAGTTTGCCATGGCAATCCTCTTGAGGTTGAGAGAGTGTGAGGCTTGCCTTGTGGACCTATCATGGGGTTTCCTTAGTTTCCTCAGAGGAGGTTTGATCCATGGCCACCTTTTCTGAGGCTGAGAGAGTGTGACTTGCCCAAGGTGAACGAGTGGGCCTATCTATCATGAGGCTTCTGGCAGGTTTCTTGGGGTCTGCCATTTCCATCCTCTGAGGCTGAGAGAGTGTGAGTGAGGCTTGTCTTGGGGTTTCCTTGGCAAGTTTCCTCAGAGGTGGTTTGATTGCCATTGCCATCCTCTCTGAGGCTGAGAGAGTGTGACTTGCCCATGGCCACCCAGTGGACCTATCTATCATCATGGGGTTTCCTTGGCAAGTTTCCTCAAAGGAGGGTTTGCCAATGGCCCTCCTCTCTGAGGCTGAGAGAGTGTGTGTGATGATTTATTTGCTTTCTTGATTAAAGAGTAGCATCCTCTTAAATCTTAAATCAGTTTAGCTGTAAAACTCCATACAAGTCTCGCCCAAGAGAGCCAGGAGGACTGAGGAGTAGGCCCACCCCCCGCCATTTCATGATTCTTCATGATGATGAAATGATCCCATAATATTCCCTTTCTAGGAAAAGTATGTAAGGAAGGAAAGAGCCGAGGGAGGGGCGGGAAAAGGGAAATAGTTGGAGAAGGAGGAGGAGGCCCTTAATCGTCTTCTACTCTTTCTATCTTGGGCCACAAACAGCAACAGGGAGGACGAGGAGAGGCTAGGAACCAAGGCCTGAGGGCTAGGAGGAGACCAACAGCCGCCATGACGGGAAGGTAGGGCAAAGGGAAGGGCCAAGCAGCTGCATAACCCGGTTTCATACCGCTTTAACTCTCTGTTTGACTCATTTAGCCTCCCCTGTCGGAGAGCCACAGCAAACTGCAATGCCCAGAAGTCTAGGCTCTTCTTAGGATGGGAGTTGTAGTTTTGTGAGGCATTTAGCTTCCTCTGCCGGAGAGTCACAACAAACTGCGATGCCCAGAAGTCTAGGATGTTCTTAGGCTGGGAGTTGTAGTTTTGTGAGGCATTTAGCCTCCTCTATCAGAGAGCTCTGGCACTACAACAAACTACAGTTCCCAGAACTGTACGTTCTTCTTCGGCTGGGAGTTGTAGTTTTGTGAGACATTTAGCCATCTGTGTTAGCTCTGGAGCCACAACAGACTACAATTCCCAGAACTGTACACTCTTCTTAGGCCGGGACTTGTAGTTTTGTGAGACATTTAGCCTCCTCTGTCAGAGAGCCACAACAAACTACAATGCCCAGAAGTCTAGACTCTTCTTAGGCTGGGAATTGTAGTATTGTGAGACATTTAGCCCTCTCTACCAGAGAGCTCTGTTGCCACAACAAACTACAATTCTCAGAACTGCAGCCCAGAAGAGCCACCTGTCAGGCTTTCTCCCCTTCCTTAGGACAGACATGTCACCAAGACTTTTTAAACCTTGGGCTTTCTGTGGGAGTTCAGTTGGAGGCCTCAGCTGCAGGCCCTTAAGATGGATGTTCCAGCGTAAAATGGCTGCTAAGTATACAGCTCCTATGTGAGTATCATGCTTAAGTGGATATTTGAACCCTGGGTCCAAAACACATGCAGAAATCATCCAGTTTGAGACTGCTTTAACTGCCCTGGCTCAGTGCTAGGCATTTTTATGAACTGTAGTTTGGGGTGAGACATTTAGCCTTCTCTTGTCAGAGAGCTCTGGTGTCACAATAACCTACAGTTCCCAGGATTTCCTAGCACTGATGCCAGGGCAGTTAAAGAGATCTCAAACTGGATTATTTCTGGAGTGTGTTTTGGATCCTGGTCTCCCAAGTCCTAGGCCAGTGCTCAAACCACTACACCACGCTGAATCTCAGTGCTGTTCCTAGTCCTTTAAAGCAATATGAAAGTTTCTTTCAACCTTCGAGGTGCTGCTAAACAAGTTTTAAGCGCAACCCACTAATCTAGAGTGTGTGTGAAGCAATGATTTTTTTGTTTTCGGTTTAATTCCTCTGTCAGATGGTGAAAGCCAAAGGCTTGGCAATTGCTGGATGTGTGAAATAAAGAAAATGAATATCACTGCAGCTGAAAATATTGGGGATGAGGGAGAAGGGCTTTTAGGGTATGACCCAAGTTTACAATTACTGCAAAGATTTTTATATATATATATATATATATATATTCAATGGCATTGTTCCAACCATGAATGTAATGATGGCTAATAGTCTGTAAGGGTCATAATTTTATTTTTTTTCTAATGCAGGAGAACCCATAGCAAATGGCTCAATTGGCCACTGCAACTTTCTTATTAAATCAGTGTACATGAGGAAAACTTTTTAAGTTAGTCTATTCTTTTAAATCAGGCTACTTTTTTATGGGCACTCTTTGTCCGACACTTCTCTTTCTCTCTCTCTTTCTTACTTTTTCTTGTCTATCTGCAATTGTTGCTAAATTCAGACACCATGTTATCCATGTCTCTTCACCTCATAGGAAAACCTTTATCTCTAAATACCACAGACCTGCACCCCTTTTTCTCAGTTACTCCCTCATTTTCCAGCGTCAAGGCCCACTTTATAATCTGTAAGAGCATAAAACAATAGAGGTAATGCCACAGCAAAAGACAAGGGGCTAACCGTTTTGATTCAGAAGTACTGTAAACATGGAGACATGTAAATCTTTCAGATTGCAACAGGAGGAATAAATATGCCTCTAAACTTAAGTGATCTTGCAAGAGTAAATGGCAAAAATTAGTATGTCCCCATTATTATCTATGCCTTGAACAGGTATAAGCAGGACCTGGGGAAAGGTGAGTTGTTTATTTATGAACAACCTTTGTACTTGTATAAAGCCCACTTCGGCCACCTCTTTGGTGCTCAAGGACCTGAGATATGGGACAGTGGAAATGGGAGCTTTTTCTTTCCCACCCTGGAAAAAAACATCTGGAGCTGAGTATATTCTTTTTTTTTTAACTTTAATACAGTTGTTAATCCCAACTACAATATACCCATTGAATCAATGAAGCATACATACGTGTTGACATTTGCCATTTAATGGGTTTAATGGGTCTGCTCTGGAGGGAAGTACAGTATATTGAATTTAGACACATGTAGCAAGTCAACTCTTGTTGATTTGGTCATATTTTTTTTCTGTGTATGAGTGCATAGGATTTCACCCTGGATGCATTTCATCATGAAATTTATTACCTTTTGCCAGTGTTTTGGGGTCCATGTAGCTCAGGCAGAGTCTTTTATATTAAAGGAGGTGTATATTTCTTCCTGTCACACTCACCAGCTTCCTGAGGCTGTTTTAAATCTGGAAGATTAGTAAACTAATTGCGAGGGGAAAGAAATGTTATAATCAGAAAACTCAGAATTTCTCTTGAACAAAAGCAAAGCCTTTCAAATATAAGGAACTGTTTGAAATTTATTCATTTTCAATAATTTATAATTCATTTCTAAAGTCATAATTGATGTAATTTTAAGAAATCTCTTAAGAAGAGATTTTTTAATAAAATAACACCAATGGTGATTTTAAAAACAGAGTATGGTTCCTCAGACAGTGATACTTGTAACTAATGGGGATTTAGGATGCATCATAGCTATATGCACTAGCAGCTAGAATGAAAAGACTCCCAAAAGTCTATTTTCACCTCCAGATGTGTGAGCAGAAGTGACAGGTGCAAAAAACAAAGGGACATTTGTCAAGTCACCCTACTCAGACATTAAGGAACCATTTTTCTAAAACATCCCCATCACTTAATGCTTCTGTCAGTTGCTTAAGAAGTGAAACAAATGGATTTTAAATCTGCAATTCTGCCTTGTAATATGTCTGATTGCAGTATGTCTAGTTGTGATGCTGAGGAAGCTCTGTGATCTGCTCCTTTCCTCTGTTCTACACTGTTGCATTTTGCTATTTTTTTTACTCCAGTATGTGTATTAAAGTGTTTTTACAGAAGCAGAATAAGTAAGACTAACTCATCAGCGCACATCAGCTCAGAATATTATTAAATGGGAAAGTAACAGAGAAGGAGAAGAGGGTGGGGAATGGTGAGAAAGTCTCAGTCACCAAAACAATATAAATATTTGAGTCATAACTTCAACGTGTGTAATGTGATGCTTTCTTCAAGATGGGCGTGGAAAAAGGAATTGTGTAAAGAAACAGACTGCATCTGTAACACTTCAGCATCCCAGAGTGAATGTAGTGGGGAAAGGAATGTAAAGTATGTTTCTTTTCTGGGTATCTTGATATTGACAGCATGTGACTTTTGGAGTGAGTTTCAAAGCCAGACTGTTTTCCAGCACTTGTTTTCCTAAGCGACATAAAGAATGTTAGTTATTGCAAAACTATGAAAGAACTGGTTAAAGAAGACTAATTCTTTAGGAGTATTTTTCTGCATATTGTCATTGTTTACTGAATTGCCAAAAATCTACAAGTAAAGAAACTTGGGTTTTGTTTCCCACAATGGCTATTCAGTTTAATTGCTCTTGTAATATTAGTTGACTGAAGTTAAGAATAATATTTTGAAATTTAATCCTTACTCAAATTAATCTGAAAGTACTACGCTTTCATACTCACAAAATTGTTTATCAGTGGAATTGAAGAAAACGAGCAAGATGGTTGACTAATTATGGAAGAGAAGGTGATGTATAACAAGGATGGATTTCACTTGTTCTGATTAGTGCTTCTGAGAAGAACAGTAACCTGGAAGCAACAGATTTCTTGAAACCTAAGGGTGGATTCCTCTTCCTCGTACTGCTTTCTTTAAAAAGGAAAAGAGGTAATCAGTTCTATGGCTGGCATGAAACTTCAGGAGCTAGCATCTTCCAAACTCTACCAACGCCGGCAGGATCGTCTGAGTGGCACAGTGGCATTATTCAATGATGGGAATGAGAGGGCAGCTGGGATATTTGGGTAGGTTACATGGATACCTTTTACATGGATACCTTTGGGACAAGCATTTGCATTTCTTTCTAATATGTAATTCTAAATCTAAACTAAACTAAAACTTTCTGGATTATATTTTAAGATTAAATAATGTCTGCACAAGTTCTTTCTATCTATCTAGATAACCCATCTTTTCCTAAAATGGGCTCAAGGTGGCTGACTAGTTTGTGATTCCACCAAATTGAGCATAATCTTACTATTCATAGTTTTGCCAGATTACGTTTTGTAGATTTTATGTGGCATGTGTTAGTTCCAACTGTTTGTTGAAGCATCTCAGTCAAATTAAGAGTACATTCTGGAATCTTCTGCAGTGCTCAGAAGTTTGTTAGCAGATCGTAAATCCATCTGGTTCCCCGAAGGAAGGAAATTTGGGCAACTGTGGTGCAGAGGACAATATTCTGGGAAATGCCGTTGCTCTTGGGAATTAAAAAAAAACATCTGGAGAGGAAGTAACCATTGAATAGAACATAACATTTAAATAACGCTCTACAATGACAGGAAAGAAAGGGAAGTGATCTTCGCTAAGGAGGTCAAACATTGTGGAGGGGGAGAGATGAAGGTGAGAGTTAATATCCTCTTTCAAAATCTTGGATTCTTTAGGTTGTTTCTCTCTAAGCCTAGGATGTGATCAAAGTTACTGCAAGGTTCTATGAATAAGCTCAAATAAAGTATGTTTATGGGATATATATCCCCAAATTCTCTTGCCTGTATTAAAAGTTGGTATTAGGAACAACTTATTTCTGAATTATATATTATGAATGCTTAGCACACTAGTAAGTTAATTAAAGAACAATTAATACTATTTTTTGTCCATGATGGTAGGTAGCTTGTGGTTCTCTAGATATTATAGCTACCAGCATCCTTCATTACTGGCTATGTTGGTTAGGGTCAATGGGAGTTTCAGTCCAGCATCAATTGGAGGGCCACAGATTGACTACCCCTGTTCTAGATGAATAGGTGAGTTGCCTCTCCCCAAGAGCATCTGCTCTTAAAGGAATAAAATGTCACATGGGTGTCCTAAATTCACCATGTTTTTACTCTAGATAAGGGTGGAACAAAGCAGAGAGTGCAGAAGCCATTTTTCTGCATAAGGAGTTAAAAAAAACTATACTAGAGGTATCTGGAAATCCATTTTTCATTTTGAAAAGTTGATATTTTTTAATGTTAAAACAACACAGGGATGATTGCTCTGAGTGTTAAGGTGAATTGCCAAGGAGGCTTCCAGAAGAGACAATTTACAATTTCCCTTCTTCTTTCTTTTTATCAAAAAAAAAAAAAAAGACTGTCTGGGGAACCTGGAAGGGTCAAGAGCCACCAAAATAAAATAAAATAAAATAAAAAATAAATTATCTTACCCAATTTGGGGAACATTAGCTCAGAAATGGAAAACGGGGGAAGTTCCAGACGAAAAGAGTGGCTACTAAAATTATATGAAGCCATTGAAATTGAGAAACTGACACTATTATTAAGGGGAGAAACAATTACTGAGGTCAATCAAAATTGGATGTTATAGATTACCTTAAGAAGCTTTGGTGTCTTTCAATATAATGAGATATAAATATGGACATTTTTACACTTATGATTTGATTTTTGTTGGATATTGCTGGGAGTGATGAAGATCTAATTAAATTTCACTTAGAAAAGACCAGGTTCAGATAAGCTTGCAAAGTAACTATATATAGCTTAGCTTGTAGAGATGTAAATAAAGTTACAAGAATCTAGTGATGAAAGTCAGGGTAAGCAATAATGAAATAAACAGTGTCCAAAGGAAGAGGAAATTGGGAGAATGGTTACTTGAAAGTTGTAAAAATACTGAAGATGGGCTGAGGAAGTGGTTGAAGGTCTGTGGTTGGAGGTTAGGGAAAAGAGATAAAGAGGGAAGACGAGAGTTCAATGGGAGAGTTAGTAAAGAGGAGTTTAAAAGCTTTCTTCCTATAAGATGGAGAGAGAGGAGAGAGGAAGGCGAACAAAGTAGGAAAAGAAGGTGTAAGTTTGAGGGAATAGGAGGAAAAGGGAAGAATATTTGGAGAGGAATGGATTGGAAAAAATGGAATTATGAAGAATAACAAAATAAAGATGTGTACCCAATCTGAATAGCTAATTAAGCTTTTACAAGAGATGAAAAGCATTCTTAACTGTATTTAAGAAAGAATTCATCTATTTTCACTTCCTGTTCACAGCTGAGTCACCATGCATATTTCCTGGGCAGTTACTGTACTGGACCTTAGTCTTCCAGTAGATATCAGTCTCCTATAACTACTAATTCTTCCTTCTTTGAGGCTTCTGAGATGTGTTTCAGAAAAGTATGGTCTACCACTTCTTGGTTTGGTGACCTTTTCCCTGCTCAAGCATAAAAACCCACTGAGTGACCTTGGGAAGTCACACTCTTTCAGCCTCAGAGGATGGCAACAGCAAAACCCTCTCTGAAGAAATTTGCCAAGAAAATTCCATGATAGGTCACCCTAGCTTTAGGATCACCATAGGTAAAAAAATGCCTTGGAGGCCCACAATTTATTATTGGCAACTTCAAAAATTTGTAATGGCTATTTTTTGTTTTTACCTCTTATCAATCATTTCTCTACATTCAAAGATATTTTAGGGACATAGCATCTGACATTAGATGCTCATTGTGCAGATTCACTATAATTCCTTCTGCTCTCTGATAGGATTGTCTGAGAAGTGGACCTTTTGTAAGATATGAGTTATGAAAGCATATTGTTTCTCTTCACATTTTGACATTTTTAGCCCTTGTGAGTGGGAGTATGGGTGGGATGAGTGGATGAATTTGAGATCTGCAAATTTAGAATCCAGAAATGTTTTTCAGGTCAAAAGGAACTGAGAACAAAAACATGATTTTGTAAAGAAACAGAACATTTGTCCCAGAGTGAGAGACTTTTTCTTAAGGTCCACTATTTTTCATTTCTTGCATAACCACTCCTTCAGTTTCTCGTCCAACAAATTAGATCTGTATCATAACATTATCTAGTTTTTATTATTTTTATTCACTCATGTTTCTCTGGTACTTTTTGCAGCTCTAACTGTGGAAGAATTTGCTGTTGAATACTAAATAGCATGTGTAAAGTATGTTGAATAAATTTACCAGTGAGGGGACAGGAGATATACCTAGTGCAAAATAGAGCTTGCCATTACCAAACATGTTGAAGGTTTATAAGTATTTATGAAGCTACTGAGTCACATCTTTAGATAGGATTCTTCCAGTGTGACAGAATATACGTTCATAACACTTCTTATTTTTTTATTATTGTAATTTAGGTGGCTTTGATGGTTTCATTTTGTAATTATGACTCTGACCCTGACTTGACTCTTGTTCTATTTTGTTTCCTAGTAACATGTCAGATGCCCTTGCAAATGCTGTATGTGAACGCTGTCGGGCCCGTTTTGACCCTACAGAGAGAATTGTGAATAGCAATGGGGAACTATATCATGAAAACTGCTTCGTCTGTGCTCAGTGCTTCCGCCAGTTTCCAGATGGACTCTTTTATGATGTGAGATTTCCATATATGACAATTGTTTCTGTGGAGCCTTAGATTTTATCAAGTGTCTTTGCAATTCTAAAAACCATCATCCTTATTCCATTCTCCTCTCTTTTGTAGTAATTTAGTAATATGGATTTGATATGATCCAACATCTGCAGGGTACAGTCGTCTCTCCACATTCATGGGGGTTAGGGGCGAAGGACCTGCGAATGTCAAAAAATTACCAATAACCCCTCCCCCCAGTTACAGGGTGGCAGAGAGGGGATTAGAAGCTGAGGGCACATTTGCCTCTCTTCCCTTTCCCTGCTGCCCTGTAACTGGATCAGCTGGGTCAGTTACAGGGTGGCAGGGAGGGATTGAAGAGAAGCATGCACATGAGAAGCATGCAGGGAACTTGCCTGAGGTCTCTGAGGCACCAGAAGAAAGGCGGGGGAATCATGCAGGCTTCTTTCACCCCTCCTCTGATGCCTTAGAGAGTTTGCCTGAGGTGTCTAAGGCATGGAGGAGGAGGAGAGTAGCACACATACCCTTTCCAGCTGCTCCCTCCCTCCTGGGCTTCCCCCCACCCTAAGGGGAAAAGCCCGGGAGGGAGGAGGAGGGGGAGTGTGCACGCACACAGCATGACACTCACAAATGATCAAATTTGCGAATGTCAAAGCCGCGTATGCAGAGGGATGACTGTAATATTAAATTACAAAGCATCCTCTTCTGATGCAGCTAGCTGCAAGAAGATTTAAAACTTCTCAGTCTGTTCTTAATTAAGAACAATATAGCTTTATATGCCAATCTTGAACTGTTGTTAATTTTAACGGTTATTGACACAACTCCATAAACCATAGCTGAGTTTACTTGTTTCAACAAACTATATTTAAGACTAATGATGGTATATATAGCTTTGGACATAGCAGTTATTTATTTATAGTCTTTTTGCAGATGTACCAGAAGAGAAGGAAGGGGGAGCTGATGAGCTGAAAACGCATTCATTGAAAACCAAACTAGTTTAAAGTTGTAGCTGAATAATCTAGTGTAGGGCCCATGCATTAAAATAAATCCTTTACCACAAACACATGAACCAAGTCAGAGTTTCACAAGCAAAATCACAATATGAGAGGTACCCCTAATTCAGGACAAGAAATATTGTTGCTAAAACATTTCTCCATATTTTGGTGTGTTAGCTGTATTTGCTGCTCATCTTCCCTATTTACCATTTCTTCCAAGGTGGTGGGAAGAAGCGACATAGTTACAATGTCATGAATAATATAAATATCTCTAAAAGCTGCAGTGATAGAAAGACTGCTTTGAAGTAAAACTCATAGAGGTTGAGAAGCAATGGTTTAAGACTCCTTCATATTCATAAGAATCCTGCATACTGTGTAGATGTGTCTGAATTTATATGTTTCATAATATATGTTTTTCTGTATTTCTTCTAGTTTGAAGGGAGAAAATATTGCGAGCATGATTTCCAGATGTTGTTTGCACCCTGCTGTGGAGAATGTGGTAAGATCTCAAAGTGTACATAATCAAAGGATACTTTGGGAGGAGTACAAATATTAAAGGATTATTGGTGATTTTCTTACTTTTCCAAGACCAGCAGAGTAAAACAGAGAAACAGTGTAACATGAAATAATCAACTTTAAGGTTCTAAATCAAATGTTCCTGAAAATCAGAACCTACAAAGAAAGTATGTAGTTCATTTGAATGGACAGTAATATGAGAACTGGCAAATTTGGGGTTCACTGAATTCATGGTCCTGGGGAAATCACTCATGTTTAGTTTGAATTTCTAAAATGTAAAACAAGGATATTGATTATCAATTACAGGCTTGTTCTCAATCTGAACAAAGTCAATGTAAATCACTGAGCTACATAAATAATAAGAATATATTGACTGTAGGGGATAATGATGGCGACAGAGAGAAGTGTTTTGAATTAAATTACTGTTTTTAATTCATCTGTTATTTTCTTGTTCCAAGGTGAATTCATCATTGGTCGTGTCATCAAGGCAATGAACAATAACTGGCATCCAGAATGCTTTCGCTGTGAGCTCTGTGATGTAGCTCTTGCTGATTTGGGCTTTGTGAAGAATGCTGGCAGGTAAGAATAGTGAGAGGACACAACTATGAGAGAATTCTTTGAGCAATACAGCTTGAACTTGCAGTAGGACATTGTTTAGATGGGAGGACTATTTCACACTGGCAGCAGAAGATCCAGGGTGGAATCAGTAACTAGGCATGACAAATCAAACTATTTCTATTTCTGCTAGTCTCAAGACGTTTTTTAAAAACACTAATTTATTCCATCCTGTTTTGAATTCTCAAAAAAATGTGTTTTTTCCATTACGTATACATTTCCCCTCTACATATATTAGGGAAACCTTAGGCACACTTTAGAAATTATACACAAATGCACACATTTCTACTAAGGAAGCATTTTCTTTGTCCAATAATTATATATACACTTTCTGATACATGTAGTTTTGTAGGCATTTCTCCTAGTGTATGGATTGTTATATATGATTTCTCCTTATACCCATTTTTTTCATCTGAGAACTAAATGGTAAAATTTGGAAAAGTGGGAAAAATAAAGTAAAACCTCAATCTCACATTACTTTGAGAAGTGCAGAGACTGGTCTATATTAAATTTGGATCAAAATAATCTCACCCCTTTCTTGAAATGTGAAAGGCATGGAAGCATGAATAGGGGGATCAAACAAGTCACAAAAATGTACATGCTTTATTTTGTAGTATAGAACAGTATTTTCAAAATGCACATTCATCTCCATTCTGTTGATGGTTTTAATGTGAAATATGTGTATGTTAAATGTGTAAAATGTTAAGCAGTTTAGTAATGAAAGGGCTAAGGAAATGAAGATGGCTCTGTCTTGAATACAGGATTTAGAATAAAGGGATATTGTGAAAGAGATGGAAGAGTATTGGCTGAACTGGAAAATGATCTAGAGATGTATTAAAGTAACCCACTTTCAAAAAGGGTGTGTGTGTTTGGTCATACTGCTTGGCAGTGGAAGGACAACATGGATATTTTGAAATGGATAATTACTTACCAAGATCAAGCTGATGGACAAAAATAATTTTGCTTAATAGTAAGACAAAATGCCTTTAGTCTCTTAACTATATTAATGTATGCCATGTTAAAAAACAAAACAAAATATGGAGATAAAGGAAGTAATAATATGTTCTTCAAGGAAATAAAAAACCCAATAACACTATGCAGAAATATTCAAAACATAAGCTTTGGATTCCAGCATTCCAAAACTGACCAGTGAATACAACAGCTGTGAAATAATTAAATACATTGTTGTTGTTAATTGGTGGCCCTGACGTATGACAAACCTATGAATGAGAGACCTCTAAGACACGCTGGTAGCAACAGTGCTATTACTGGGCAGCAGCTGCAGCGAGCAACAAATGTCTGCTAGCCTTTCAATCAGAAAGAAACTGATTAATATTTGCACCTCACTCACCCTTCGTGAGCTATCTCCTGAGCAAGGGAGAATTGCCACAGGGATACTACGTCTGACTGTTGTACCAGAGATCACGCTAAAGGTGGAAACACCAGTCCACAGCTTCCTAATAGACAGAGGAATAAACTGTCTTGCTCACAGTGGCTGCTGCCCAGCAAATGAGGATGTGGAAGGGTCAAGTTAGGAGAAACTATTTGTCTATGTACAGTAGTTAAGCAGCTGATACAAAATCAAAGCCACCAACTTTTTCTAATGAGTTATGTAATTTCATGAACCGCCATAGTATGATAGCCTCAGTTTGGACATTCTAGCCAGTAGGGAACATTCAGGCTGGATCTAGGATCCATTTGTTGGACATTTTGACCATCCAGAACTCTCCTCTAGTATTTCAAAAGAGTTGATTCCCTTCCTGTCAACTTTCTTCACTGTCCAGCTTCATTGCCCAGGTGTTTGTTTTCTTATCGCAATATATGAGCCCTCTGAAGCCACTGCCTTATGTTCATAAAATGCTTAGTAGCAATATAATTTAAAAGAGGACCAATGCTTGAAAAAATAGTTTGATCAAGGCAATATGTATTGTAAGAAAGCATAAGCTGCATATGAGCCCACACTGTGTCAGCTAAACATAGGAATACTATTGGAAATATAACTTCAGAACAACTAATTTGTTGTGCATTACACTGGCACAGAGACATAGAGTACTAGTGTAGGGTTTTTGGAACTAAGGGTTGTCGTTTTGCTAAGAGTCCAATCTGCATTGGATAAGGACAAATATATCAGCAAGAATTGCATCAAAAGCTGTTAAAGTGGATTAATGATTTGTACAAAGCTTTCTATAGAACTTTGAGTTGCCTGTGCATATGAGAGGGAGGGAAGGGAGATTAATTAAACGCATACAGTGGAGCCATGGTATCCACTGAGGTTTAGTTCCAAGACCCTCAGTAGATACCAAAATCTGTGGATGCTCAAGTCCTATTATATACTAAGTAGTAGTAAAAGGGTGTCCCTTATATAAAATGGCAAAACCTAAGTTTGCTTTTTGGAATTTATTTAGTTATTTAGTATTTTTAAGCCATTGATGGTTGAATCAGTGGATGCAGAATCCATGGATACAGAGGGCCTACTATACATTTATATATAAACTTGAACATAAAATAAAGTGAATTATGTTAAATAATTGTTCTAAACATTTTGCTGAAAATAATATTTACAGCACAGGTGCTAACAAAGAAGTCATTTAAATTATAAGGTAGTATTTTATATTCTGTTCAATATTGTACCTAGACAAAAGGTCAGACAATTGTTTGAGCTGTAAAAGGAACCAAATATTCTTCCTTTGTTGAATCAAGTGTGGTGGAGCCTCTGTAGAGTTCTTTTTATTATTTGTGTCACATCAAATTCCACATTCACAATCTTCTCAAAGCTCAAAGTTCAGATTTCCTTACCTTTCTCAATTTTCTCAGCTTTGAAATACAGATACTGGAGAATGAGTTAACAGGAAAATCATTCCAAAATGCACAAAATATTATGTATAGTCAACTATAAGTTGACCTCATGTATAAGCGAAGGGGACGTTTGGGGGCCAAAATTATGGATTTTGCCATGACCCATGGGTAAGCCAAGTTTACAGGCTCCTTCAGTGTGTGTATTTGTGCACACAGCAAGAGAGACTCCACTTAAAGCTTTTTGCTTCAGCGTTTCAACTTTGCTTTCACCCTTCACTTCTCAGACAGCGGCAGCCAGCATGGACGGGAGAGGGACTCTGTTTAACAGCAGTTAATCACCCAGGACTCTTTCTGTTTCACTCAAGAGAAAAAGAAACTGTGGAGAAATCCGAAAAAGATGCTATGACATTAGCATACTGACCCATAAATAAGTCGACCTGGGATTCTGGGGTCAATTTTGGGGCATAAAATTTTTGACTTATGGACGAGACAGAGTGGAGAAAAGGCATGCACATATCATAGCTATCAAATCTTAAACTGTACAGTCTATCTTTTAAAAAATATATGCTACTGCTCTTCAGTGCACCTTCCTTCCTTCCTTCCTTCCTTCCTTCCTTCCTTTTCAAGCAATGGTGACTTTTAAAAGCTTTATTCCTCAGACCCCATTTATTCAGTTATTTGTATTAATTTCAGGCAACAGAAGTGCAACTGTTATGCCACTTTTATTTTTAATTGAAGTTATATCTTTATAATCTGACAACACAGTCCTCTGGATATTAGTACTTGCTAGTGATAGATATGCAAAAAATTGCTATGACACAGCAAACACATTGCAGATTAGAATAGGATGCAAGTGCCTCTCATGGAGAGGATGCAGTGGATTAGGTCTGCTTCAGAACTTCTAGTTATAACCAAACCTCTGAGGTGTAAACCTATGGTTCCAGTATTTCTTTTAGTTGAATGCCATAAAACATTACACTCTAGTTGGAGGATGGCTTGACTTCAATGGATCATTCATTCCTCTTCAAGCCCCAAGATCGGGCCCCTCAACTATGCCAGTTAAGAATGGAGTGGCAGGATGAAAAAAATAAAGAAATACCAGAGTAAAGAGGAAAGGGAGGCTTTTTCTGCACTGGCTGGCATGAGCCAAAAATGTTTTAGGTGGGAGAAGATCATCCAGCACTCTATCTCCTTCCCATTAAAATTGCTTTGTATGTTGTCATTTTAGTGTTCTTAAATGTGAAGTGTGAGAACAGGTTATATTCCTGGAGATACACTGATCTGATTCTTAGGGGAAGTAATGGTGTTAGATAGAAAAGTCCTTGAAAAACAACATCAATTGTTTTCAATTATTTATAGTTCAGATTTAGCACTTAAGGAGCTATCATTTGTTTTTCCATCATAACTTGATGGTAACCTTGCAGACTTTTTGCTGCAAAACAAGCCACACAAGGCCTCCCGGAACTTTTCAGCAACAAAGAAATACATAACAGGATCAAGGGCACCATTTAAGCTGGTGAGACAGGAAGTAATACGATTGCCAAGAGCAAGAATCCGCTGCATTTCACAAGAAGTCTTCACACCATCATAATTGAGGATATAAATGTAGCGGTTGATATGATAAGGCACGAAACAGACCAAGAAGATCATAAGTACCATGATTATCATTTTGATGGCTCTTTCCTTAAGATGATTCTCAATTCGGTTCCCTTTCTTCAGACTTCGTATAATCAATAAGTAGCAAGTCACTGTAGTAACAAATGGAAGGGTAAATGCCACAGCCAGTGACACGAGAGCATGGCGTGAGGCTTTTTCTCGGTAGAGCTGCAAGCAAATAGTGGTATTGTTCATCTCAGCTGTCTGCACATTTACCAAAAGGGGTGCCATTGCCACAGCAACTATGACCCACAGGAAAGCGCAGGCCAAATGGGCATAGAGTGACCTGCGGAGTTTGAGGGACTTTACAGGGTGCACAATAGCTAAGAAACGATCTATGCTGATGCACATGAGGAAGTAAATGCTGGCATACATGTTGAGGTAGAAAAGGAAGCCTGTGAGCCGACATGGGATCTCTCCAAATGGCCAGTGATTGCCTGAAAAGTGGTATACTAGCCGAGTTGGTAATACTAGTACAAAAGACAGGTCGGCGACAGCGAGATGCATCAAAAAAATGTTGGCTGGGGTGTCTGACTTTTGGTCCCGGATGAAAAGCCAAAGAGCCAGAGCATTGCCAACAAAAGCTAGGATGAAATCCAGAAGGTAGAATATAGCAAAAAGGATATTCTCCATGTGAGTCTCCTTGCCACATTGCTCTGATCTTTCCAAAGAAGTGTTGAAGAGCAGGCCTGAAAAATCTGTTTGGCTGTTCATTCCTTACTGTTGGTCTTGGTATATTAGTCTGAAATAATAAAAGAGAAAAACTTAAGGAGCTAACATATTATGCTAGCAAGCTAATATAGAAACCAACTAAACTTGTTGTTTGCTTTTTAATGAATCTCAGCTAGGCACTAAAGTGGTATTCTCCACACAAAGAAAGCATTTTCTCTTCTTAGAAACTACCCCAAGACTTCCTAAAAGGCCACCACAATATAGCTAGAAGCTCTTGTGGAGAATAATCTCCTTGCAGTGAAAGAAGAAAATACCAAAAGTAGAAATCTGCTAAACTGTGCATTTTGTGTACACACGCAAGCCTTCATCTTCATTTTCCATTACCTTAATTAAAATATCATGTCATGTACTGCTGTTTAGGATGCCCAGTCTTTAAATGTATTGCAGGATGATGAGTGGATATTGAGCAATTTTCATTTCCCCATATTCTGAGAAAATGCAAAAGTTAAAACAATTTTTTTTTACAGGGCAACAGGCCATGCACTCCTCACCCAACTGTTCTGATAATAGCAGTATCCAGCTCTTTATTAACTCTGTCAATATTATGCTGTATTTTAAAAAAGTATACAGTGAAAAGGGATGATAAATATATAGTGTGTCTGTCTTTTGTTATACATTGTTATTTCAGGGGCAGTTACGACTTTTTTTGCTAATAAAAGCTGTATAATGAGTGGGCGTGGCTTTCCAGATTGTGCTGGAATACATCTGCCATCATCCCTCATCATTTGCTGTGCTGAATAGGATGGCCATCAACCTTTGGAAGGCCATAGTACATTCATACTCCTGCTATATAATGACTGTTGCTAACAAGCTCCTGTTGGTAATCATTTGTGTGACTACAGACATGATGAAAAAGATATTTGTATCTAGAGTAAGTAGAAACTCAAATGGGTGGGGAAGCTTGCATGACAGACTAAAAAAAAGTGTATTAGATACATAAGTTAATTACATAGTAGTTTCAATTAAGATACAGTCTGAACTGTAGTAATATAACCAACTATTTCTGTTTATGATATTAAGTCTGTTTTTCACTCCAAGAACTGAATCTTCAGTTTTTATACATCTGTTCTTTCCTGTATTTATGTGGTAATATGTTTGCCTTTTGTATTTATGTAATTTACAGTTTATGTAATTGTAATTATGTGTATCTGTTTTGGTTGCTATAGTATGGCATTTCATTGCATAATTATCAATTTTATTAAGGGAGGCATATTTCAGAGTAGTAAACTGTGACTTTTGGTGTAGCTTTGAAGTGGAAAATTTGCCACTATAATTGTAAATACCGTATAGACCCATCTATAAATCTAAAAATGTATGCCCAAAAATTGACCCCCAAATCCCAGGTTGACCTATTTATGGGTCACTATGGAAATGTGATAGCAGCTCTTTCAGATTTCCCCATAAGGTTGGGAGAGGAGTTTGTTTCTCTCTGAAGCCAAGCAGAAAGAGTCCTGGGTTGCTGTTTTAAACCAATGGACTCTTAAACCATCTGCCTGCCTGCACGTCTGGTTGAAACAACAGCTGAAACGATGCAGCAAAAAGCCTCAATGAGAGTCTCTCTTGCCATATGCACACATACACACACTGAAGGAGCCTCCAGGTTTTACCCTCAATCCATCCTTGGGTCCAATGAGAGTACTCTACTTGAGACTACCAATAAGATTCAAGCCTATATGTGGAAAGGGAGATTTTGTGCAGATTTAGGTTGCATCCTAAGCATATTTATTACAACATAAACCCATTGAATTTAGTGGGATTAACTTTGGACTATACATGGTTAGAATTGAACTATTAAGCTTTATCTTGCCTGGCACAAAGCAACCTCAGGCTGATGCAAGGAATTCTGAGATAAAAGACTAGTGACTGCTCTCAATTTGAGAATGTAGAATCCAGTGCTATTTGACACTAATTGGAACATAGGCTAGCACTAATTGGAACACACAGATCCTTTCCAATAGCATGAAGTGTCCTTCCACCATCTGACCACTGAATGTTCCCCCAAAGTTCTTATAATTTAGGTACATGGAATTACAATGTAATTCACTGTTTAATTCATTAATCCTGATAATCTTTGTGGATAGGGTACTATTTCTATTGTCTCAAATATATTTTAACGGCAAATATACATAGTACAGTTTAAAGACATTGAACAATAATGCTCTGTAATGTAGGGATAATTATGTATTTCTTAATAAGCTTGTTGATTTACATAAGATGCTCACTTGACTCATCTTATCTTAACACTGTACACAAAAGAATAATGAAATGGCTGGCAAATGATGGCTCCTTTGTATGACATTTCTGTTGTTGCAACCTTAGTATAACACCCATGAGGAAATGCTCATAGTGGGCTTATTCGTTTTCCTCTAAACTTCCACAGAATAAGCATGTCAGTGGTGTGAAGAAAACTGTGGAACAGTATATGATTCACATGCTGAACTACTGTAATACAACTGTTCTTTGCTAAATGCAATTTCAAGCAGCCTCTGTCTTGAGTACCATTTTATGTGAGTAAATCTTAGTAACAATTAGAAGATTTTTGAAAAACACTTTCTCCTGTACAAGTCACTGAAATGTTCACATGATATATTACTATTTTTCCCATTAATATAACATGGAAAAACTTTTCTAGAAGAAACTTTTAAAAGTTACAGTATTCTCTTTTCACTCATGTCGTCATTATTATATTTTAGAATATTATATTTATAAAATCTTACATTTTTGGAATTGTTTGTTACTCATGTAATTCAGTCTTAAATTGCATTATTGTTAAAGTTCTGAATAACTAAAAAGGCAATTTTTTTGGTCTTGCCATCTCCTCTTGCATTGTATTACAACTGTTGTGCTAGTTGCTGTACCTGTTGCTGTAAATATCTAAGTATGCTGAATTCAAATAGCAGTTATCCACACTAGTAGAGTTCCTCCTTTGCCTACACAGCTTCTTGAACTGTGTAGCATGCATTGAAACTCATTTTATGCCCACATATATTTACAGTGTTCTGGATCGTTCAGGTTTTCACAAAGTCTTGATGTCAACAGGAATAATCTCTTGTTTGCAATAGGTTTACAGTTCTCTTTATCCTCATGACCTGGAAAGATGTAAGTTCATTAGATGAACTTGAATAGGCTATCACATGCTATATTTTTAGATTTTAACAGTTAGACTATTTTCACATAAATTGTTAAAAAGTACATTTAAAATTATGTTTATGTAAGATAGAATGCTCAAGAAAAATGGGAAATATTGAACATGTATATTTGTACTGGAGACCAATTTTAAATACAAACTTTTCATGCCCTCACATTTTACACAGGCTACCCTTTGTACTTTCCCATTCACCCAGTCCCTCTAATGTGCAAGCCCCATGAAATTACTTTTTGCTTTAGGGGAGGAAATGCTATATTTTATAATACAAAACCCTACATATATTATTTTCCAAGTTGAAACCAATGGTCTTACCTCTTGCAGCTTGAGGTCCTATGAAGGAGAGAGGTTTAAAAATTGTGCTACAGTGCCAGCAAGTGTAGGAAAGAAAGCGAGGCTGGAAACTGTGATCCAGAAGGTGCAGGCAGTGGCCGACTTGGTGGAAGGGGGAAGCTGCTCTTTATAGAGCCCTGTTAGTGATGATAATCCATTATCATCTTGCTCCCATAAGAGGAGGGTAGATAACACACTTGTTGTGAAAGGCAATGTTCATTCCAGCTGACTTCTTGGAAGAAGGAGTTGTTATTGCATTTATGAATATTCCAGTGTTTGTCCTGCTCATTAAACTCTCTCTGTCTCTCAGTCTCTCCTTTTTACACTGAATCTTTGGAGCCCTCTGGCTGTCTTGGAGGGCTTGGAGAGAGTTGTGGAAAGGGAGGGGACATTTGGTGTTATAGACACAACAGGACATTTCAGAAGGGGATAATTCTATAATAGTGGGAATGGGGGTGAGAAGGACAGCTGCCATAGTAACAGCTCTGTGATTCTAAGACCTCCCTTTGCTTGCAGTGGAGGAGGGTCTATAGGATGGTAAAGAGGGGGCTTCCAAATGAGCCAAGATGATAATGGTGTGTCAGTGGAAAGGGCTAAAGGCCCCTTATTTAGTTGAATGAGAGGGGTCTCTTTTCAGTGCACATGCTATGGGGTCTCAGTGTCCTGCCCTGTATAATTAGACTCCATTCCACAGTGTGGAATAAAACTGATTCCTTTATCCCAAGAGAAACACAGCTGCATGCCCCCATTTATAAAGACATGCTGTCTGCTTTCCTCCTAGGGACTGTGCTTCTTGTCTGGGATGGCAGTATCTTCGGCTCTAGGGTAGAACAAAGGAGAAAAACTTGTGAAGAGGGTTTGTTAGTAACATTCCTTTCCACTTATGCTCACTGCTACTTTCTATTTGAGACTCATAAAACTTCAAGACTACACAAGAGCCTTCTGGCATTGAGATTTATTATTAGCTTCATTTTACTTATGAGGAATAAAAAGCTGAATGACCTACCTTGATCTTTTAGGAAGCCCATGAGATTGCGTAACTTGAGCCTCATGTGTCCAAGCTCCCTGCCAATAGGTGTTTGGATCTACCAGCTCATCTTTGTGATTGTGCATGCAGCTCCACTAGTAAAAGAGAGCAAATATTCAGAAATCAACTTCTTCCCGTTATATGTACTCATAAAGGTACATTTAGAATGCACTTCTCAATTCTGTTTCTTTCCTTTTTTTAAGCCATGGATGTCAAAATAGCACTTAAAAAGCTTGAGTAAGTGAATCAATATTTTTTTTATTGAAAAATTAAATTCAGCTTGACTATTGCCAGTTTAGCATTAATTAATACCCTTTATGCCAACCTAAACATTATTTGACATTAACAACAATGGGACATATCTTGAAAGTCAACATTCATGTTTCACTGACAATGAAAGTTATAAAGCAGACAACCGTATGTACAATATTCCTGTCATTGCTCAAAAAGATGGCTCTCAACATTCATCTTTCTTTCCAACTGCACTCTAGGCATCTTTGTAGACCATGCCATAATCGTGAGAAAGCTAAAGGCCTGGGCAAGTACATTTGCCAGAAATGCCACTTGATAATTGATGAGCAGCCTCTGATGTTCAGGAATGACTCTTATCATCCAGATCACTTCAGCTGCACCCACTGTGGGTATGTCGACTATCTTCTAAGTTAGACTGATGAACAAGTGAAAATACATAGAAACAGCAATTTTATTAGTTCTTCGGGGGCCAGGGGATCTTCAGAATAAACTTTGCTGATATTAAGCAGACTGACAAATAGCTTTGGTATGTGGAAGATTAAAAGGCATTTGACCTGGAAAATTAGGGGAACTGCTGCAATTGTGCTGAGTTGTTTCAAACTTTCTCTAACATAGGGAATTGTTCAGATGGAAATATCCTGGCTGGGCATGAACAGTTTTTTAAGGAGCCAGTTGTGAAAGTTCTTGGGTTACAAAAACAAAAACAAAAAAACCTTGAAACTTAACAGATGCTTGATGGACACTAGTTTACAGTGGTTTAGAATTTCCAATACATCTGGTGGAACTGGCTTATCTAAAATGGTTTAAAACTTGATTCATAAAGCCAAAGTGAGCATTATAAAGTAGGTTTTTTAAGTGTATGTCTTGGCCATGATGTTAATAATGAGATGCAAGAGGTCAAAGGGGGGATATATTTTTAAATTTTCCCTTTAAGAATATCTCTTTGCCTCAATTTGGCAGGAGCTAAGGAGTATACCTAGTTCAGTTATATGAAGTGGAAGTTATCGTGTTATTGTAAACAAGTTTTGGTCCTAAAGTCTTGCTTATTCATAATGTGCAGGAAAGAGCTGACTGCTGAAGCCAGGGAGCTAAAGGGGGAGCTGTATTGTCTGCCATGCCATGACAAGATGGGCATTCCAATTTGTGGGGCCTGTCGTCGGCCCATTGAGGGCCGAGTGGTCAATGCTCTGGGGAAGCAATGGCATGTAGAGGTGAGAACTTTCCTTTCCCATTTGCTGTGTAATTCATGTTTCATAGCAGCTGTTGACACAAGACTGTTTGTGTTTCTACTTAATAAGAAGGTAATACCACAATACTTTCAAAGTCATAGAATCAGACTCTTGTTTCATAGGATCATAGAATCATAGAGTTGGAAGAGTCCACAAGGGCTGTTGTTTCAAGAGATATTTTGGCTTCCTTATTATAAACAGCTCCTCAGAGTGTGGTTGAAAGACAACCAGAATACTGTACAATTACTGTAATATATCCCAGTTTCTAATCTCCATTAAGAAACAAACTTACAGGGCCATAAACAACTGATAATGTAGACTCCTTTAATGCTATATTTAGGTAATGTTGCCATATTATGATGTGATGCATATTTGTTGGCTTTTCCCACACAAACACTTCAAGAACACAAAGGGCTGCCAGATGTGTGGCTCAGGAATGCTCACATAAAAATGCTGCAACTGCAGTGGCTAAGAGAAAAATCTGAAGAAATGGCAATGAATGTGTCAATAGCTCCACAAGTCACTTTCAAATTATTTAATTTTAATTTAGACTTTAACTTTCCACTGCTGAACTTGAGAACTGAATGCAACTTGGAGTCTTGAGTACATCATCACCATTTCTTACCAGATACTTGCTATCAATCAAGAGAGTACTTTATTGGAGTAATACTGCTGGTAGCATAACATAAAAAAAAGAATACAGATGTTGCCAATAGTATAACATAGAAAGGTGTCCATGCATCATTAGTTCACAATCTTCCATCCCCCCCCCCACTTTTTTGGACAATGGTTGATTGTTCTTTCTTCTTTCTAAACATCAGTATTATCAGAGCGTTATCCCACTCAACAAATTCACTGTGCATTAAAGATCTTGTTGATTTGAACAAGCCTCTTTCCTAGTCAAAAACTAATGATGTCCCCCTTCCCCTTTAAACTGATATGTACTTTAACTTTACAGCATTTTGTTTGTGCCAAATGTGAGAAGCCTTTTCTGGGACACCGACACTATGAGAAAAAAGGCCTGGCTTACTGTGAGACTCATTACAACCAGGTAATGTCTGATGTCTTTTGTAACCTGTGCTTTCCTTTCTGACAAAGAATAACAAATAAGATGCTATCTTCAACGTTTTTGTTCAAGCAGGCTTTTAATATGTAATCATTGTCAAGGAGGCTTTTATATGAGGGGGGTATTCAGCGTCAGATCGGGGCTGTGGCAACTACATGCTGTGGCCCCGATCAGGCCTTTCTCTGCCACTAAAAAGAATGGCAAAATTCTGCTACTTTTCGTGTCTGGGAAAAGGCGCCTTTGTCACCACGGTGGCACTTTCCAGTGCTCCTTTTGGTGCTGCGTCATCTGGAGGCAGTGCCAAAGGAGTGCTGTGACGCTGCCCGCTGTGCAGTCAGGCGCACAGCATGAAGCCAGCATCAGGACAGCGTTGAGGCATGTGTTGTGTTGATGCCACACCCTCCCTTTGCCCTGAGGCTGTTGTATAATGCCACTCTGTACAGCCTCAATGTAATTTTTTTTACTATTTTAATTAATGATTTTGATTGTTTTTACATTTTTATTGTCAAGTTTTTAACCAATTTTTTCTGTGAACCTCCTTGAATTCCACTTGGGGAGAAATGTGGCATATTACATAAATAAATAAATTTCAAAGTAAAGTGTGAAAAATGTCTTATTTGTCTGCTTATTTGTCTATGTTATCGGGAACTGCAGCTTTAACACATACAGGCTTAGGGACAATGTTAAATCCAAGTGGTATAGAAATGCAAATCAATGTGCTTTGAGTATCCCCTAACTATAAATAACCATTCTCAAGTTTTAAGTTGAATGGAGAGGACGAGTAATGGTCAAGACTTCTAGCTGAAACCGGAGTGCAGTGAACATGTTGCTCCCTTGTCTGATACACACTGCTTCTTCAAGAAGTGTGGTTGCTTCTTCATTATGGTCTGTTGGCATATTTATAAATAAAACAACTATCTGAAACGCATCATAATTTTCTAGTGTTCTCTCATCGCAGAAAACTAAACCTAGTAGCACTGTGCACCATTTTAAAAGAGTGGAACTTGTAATACATGCTTGTACATAATGCAGGCCAGTTTTGTGTGTGCTCCACTGTGCTTTAGATACTCTCATGTTTGTATGGTGTGGTCATACACTGGAAGACCATATCCATAACATTTTTTATAGAAGGATGAAGGGTCTCTGCAGAAAGTGCATCAGTTTTCATTGCCTCTTCAGGGGCAGGGACAGGGACAGTTTCTACCTGCCCTCCCCTCATGCTGTGCAATTTTTAGCTGTTAAATTTACAGGGCTGCATTGCAACAACTTTTGAGTTTGGGTTGTTAGAGGATTGGGTGTTGTTGTTGTTTTTTAAAATAAAAGTCAGACATTACACTATGCTATGAATTTCAGTTCACAGTAAAAATGAAAACAAACAAAGCAAAACCAAAACCAACAGGAAAATGGAAATTCCAATGTCCTTGTAGGAGGAAATAGTAGATAATAGGTCTGTAGCAGGTGAGTTGGTCTTAGTCAAAGTCAACATTTGTGGAGTGAACAGAGATGGGTCACAAAATCATCTTTCTGTTAGCAGGTGCTTTTCCAAATATGGACTGTGACTATAGTGGATCATCAACATTACCATGCTCATGCACACAGTAAATAAAGGGGAGCCATGCTTCCCAAAGGGAATTCAGGGTTGACATTTTCCTTTTCTCCTTGACTATTGGGTTACTGTTGTCTGGAATAGATAGCAGGTTTTGTAGTCTCTTTGCTTTCCTCCATAGAAATAATTGGGATGCATTCACTTTTATGAGAGAATGTAGAAGCACATCCCATTTTAATGATGGGATATGTTGTTAGTATCCTATGTTAGATATTTAGCATTCTGAAGTATTTTCATTAGTTATTTTACCAACAAACTGTAAATGAAGGACTGGGTGGTGGACAACAAATTGGATATTTGCCTGCAAATTAATGTCAGGTGCTCTTCCACAAGATGATTTATGCTCCTCTCACGTCAGTAAGATTGAGACTATAAAACAAAATTGATCTAAAACATGATCTAAGGACTGTGTGTCCTTCAACATCCTGATAAACTCTTCCAAATAGTAAATGCTTGTCTTAACCATTAATTTGTAAAAATCGTAAACTGAAAAGAAAATTAATATTAACACTATAAAGAAAAAAGGTCTCTAAACATCTTTCTCTATGATCTTTCCTGTATAAATTAACAGATCCAGAGTATAGAAGAATCAATATGTTTTAAACTAAACGTCTCACACATTATGATTATATAATGTCACATGGTTACAGCTGATGTCAGAGATAAATATTCTTCAGGAATTAAGAATGCCAGTTTGATTCTTGTGCAAATGTTTGATTTAGAAAAAGATTGTGGACCATCTTCTTCTGCAGTTTGATTTTTTTCTCCCCTTTTCTACACAGCTCTTTGGAGATGTCTGCTATAACTGCAGCCATGTGATTGAGGGAGATGGTAAGTGTAAGTGTGAGACTGTTTGTCTGTGCAGCTGTTGCATGTACAAAGCATCAGTAATTCTTTTCACATCTGTCTTCGCTGAATTTTATACAAGTCTGATAATCTCCTCATATCATATTCCTCACTAGTGGTATCTGCTCTCAACAAGGCTTGGTGTGTGAACTGTTTCTCCTGTTCTACCTGCAATATCAAGCTCACTCTAAAGTAAGTGGCCAATAGAGATGACTCTGATGGAAAATTAATGTGAATTAGGGAGTTCATGCAGAAATTGTGGCCATCTGACATTGGGATCAGAGAAATAAGCTCACATTTGTGGGTCTTCCACAAGAAGTAAGGAAAGTATGTGAAATAGGGATAGAAATATTTACCTTGTTTATTTTCCCACTTAAAAAAGCCTGAACACATGGGACTAATAAACAATCTGAAGAGAACACCAACCTAAATAGGTGGATCCTCTCTGTGAATTAGGGAACCCTGATTTTTTTCAAGGCTCTGGATTTGTGGAAAGCCTTTATATGTAGTGAAGGCCCTCTTTTTTAGCCTTTCAATTGCACACCATGAAGAACAAAGTGAGGTTGTCTATTCTCCCTGCTTTCTGGCTGACCCTATGACTAAAGTTTATACTAGCAGAAGCAAAACTGATTATTTATTTTCTTTAAGGAGAATTCTCTTTCTGTGCCAGACATTGGTGAGAAACTCTGTATCCTATATTGTCTGTCCTGGGGGGCAGGCATTGGCTCTCCCAGCTAACAAGCAAATACTTTTCCCTGTCTTTCTAGCTGTGAACTTGTAAGTGAAAATGCTAGAGACTAAACATGAGATTGTTGTCTTTTTGCAGAGCATGATATATGGATTGATGTTCATGTAATAAGAAGAGATTTTACACCAAATGATAGTGTAGAATGTTGTGTCCCTACTGCTTCAAGGAGAAGCTAGGAAAACCCTGAAACCTGCACTGCAAGTGTTCTAACAACCCCATTTCAGGTCTTGGTACTTGCATGTAAAAAGCCTGAACAACTTGGGACATAGGTACCTGAGAAAGCAACTCCGCATGTACCGGCCAGCTAGGGCCACTTTGGTCTATAGGAGATTCCATGCTCACTATGTGCTCTACTCCATAAATGAGTTAATAAGGCTGGGGATGCGAGACCTGGACTGTGAGGAAAGCGGATAAGAGGAAAATCAATTCATTTGAAATGTGGTGCTGGAGAAGAGTGCTGAGGATCTTTTGTACAGTCAAAAAGACAAACAAATGGGTCCTTGAACAGATCAAGCCTGAAATCTTCCTGGAGGCTAGATGATCAAATTGAGACTATTACACTTTGGCCAGATCATGAAAAGGCATGACTCATTGGGAAAAAATAATGCTAGGAAAGATAGAGGGAAGTAGAAAGAGAGGAAGACCACATTCTAGATGGATGGACTCTATTTAGGAGGTTACTGGTAAGAGTTGTAAGTCATTTGGTGTTTATGATTTTGGAAGAGTGAGGTATAAGAACAGTGAGTGAGTGAATGAATCCTGTCATGGGAAAAATATGGGATGAAAATTAAATAAATAAGTAAATTAGTAAATGTAGGGAATGTGCCCCTTACATATTTAGCTGTTAAGCCTTGTATAGCATTCTGAGTAAAATGTAATCGTTCTCTATTTCTTTGAAAGGAATAAGTTTGTGGAATTTGATATGAAACCAGTGTGCAAGAAATGCTATGAGAAGTTCCCTTTGGAGTTGAAGAAACGGCTGAAGAAGCTTTCTGAGCTGGCTTCCAAGAAAACTCATCCCAAAGCTCTGGATTTAAACTCTGCTTAAGCACTCACTGAACTCTTCTCTGCTGACTACAGTATGCCTTAGCAACTAATCACTTGAGAATGCTTCAATGGACCCAAGACAAACAAAAGGTCACCAGTTGTATCTTGTGCTAGCTCTGAATGCTTTTCTGCTCAGGTATAATGTGTAGATCCATGCTTCCAGAAGAAATCTGTGGCTGTACATGATTTGTTTGATTGATTGAATATATATATATATATCTTCAGATCGTTTCCATGACAATCCTAAAGCTCACAGGATTTTCTTGGAAAGATTTGTTCAGAGCGGGGTTGGCTTTGCCTTGTTCTGAGGCTGAGAGAGTGTGAGTTGCCTAAGGGCACCCAGTGGATTTCCATGTCTGAGCAGGAATTCGAATCCTTTTCTCTAGAGTCCTAGTCCAACACTCAAACCACAACACCATGCTGGCTCTTGATAGTGCATTTTTTTCCCTTTGTATTAAGTTGGGCATCATGTTTTTCCCCCACTGTTCTCTGCTGTGATTTAGGCTTGTACTACTTGGAATTCTGTTATTCCTTGGCATTTTAAAACCAGAATTAAGCTGAGCCAACTACAAGTAGAAAGTTTGAGTGAATATAGCTTGCTTAATCCTTCTTCGGTTACTTTTCAGTTCAAATATCATACTTCTACCAAAGATAAAGAACCATTGTGAAGAGAAAAAAATTGAACTGAAAAGTGATGGAAGCAGGAACATGAAGTATCTTCTCTGCACCCACCCTTTCTTTGTGCTGACATGCAACCTTGTTTTTATTTTTTTAAGCAAAGGGGCAAAAACAAAACTTCTTCTGAACATTCCCTTAAAACTGTAAGGGGCTAATGTGGTGGGATTAATGAAGGTTAGATAATAACCTTGCCATTTTTAATTAAGTTGTTATATTGGCAATACACAGCATAATTGTATATTGGTTATATTAGTTGGCTGCCCTGGCCTGCAATCGTAGCTAAGGTGCTGTGATAACTTTTCTGCACCAGTGCTGCAATTGTTCATTGTGTTTAAGCAAAAACTACTTGTCCCTTCTTCAAGTTATATCAGGTAAGAGCAGCCAACTAATATAACCAATATAAGTTTATGTTGTTTATTGCCTAGGAATAGTATAATTTAACATCTGAATTCAGACCAAAGTGACTGCATTTTAACTACTGAGTGATGAAGCTGTTCTCATTGCCTTCCTTTATAGGGCTTATGTGCAGAGATGGAGTTCTAAGCATTTAGGCTTCTTTTTTCTTAATATTATCATCAGTGTACACAAGCTATTGTGAGTTTCCTGGAGTCCTACTCTTAGGTGTAATCTACCAAACATTGCAGCTTTACCGCTCACCTTTATTCCAGGATTTGTTATGATATAATCCTGTTAATGGCTGCTCCAAGGCTGGATCTATATGTTGTTTCAACAGATAAATTTACTCAAACTTGTGTTTTTGGAATAATGCTGAAGTGGGAAGTGTGTTGTTAATATTTCTCATGCCACTCTTTCACCACAATCTGTTTTCTGCTGATCTCACCTCCTCCCCCATCTTATTCCTGATATATAATAGCTCAGGGTATAGGGGGAAGGGTGATGCTGTGGAAATGTGTGTGGGGAAAGTATTTGCTCACTTTTGGGGAATTGTATGCAATGAAAGTGTTAAGCACTACTCTCAGCCAGTTCTTCCCCATGTTCCACCCTCAACATTAGCAATAAGAGCTGGAATTTGAGGACCCTATGTTTATTTTCTAAATTGTCATTCCAGCACGAATATTACTGATCTCATGAAACCCCACCATAGTATTTTATTCCTTAGTAAGAATATATTTGGGAAAGTGTCATAGAACTTTTTTGTGACTGTTATTTTTAGTATAGAGCAGAAAAACATGAATTTATCTTCGTTTACATTTTTGCTACCATAATTGTGTATTTGTCTGCAATGTGATACAAGAGAATATTCTTTTCCAGAACTAACCTTGAAATTTATCAGCTACTTATTACGTATCAGCACTTAATGTTGTCTTCTTTAACAGCACAAAAGGAGTTCACTGGAACCATCCTGCACCAATAAATATTGTTTCACAAGGAAGAGCACATTTTTCTAAAATATAGATTATGCACTTTCACTTAATTAGTCTCTCACCCAGAGTGCTCTGTGTGCTCAGTTTAAAATTGCTTACATCCCTGTGTATGTCGCCATATTAATTTAAATTGAGTAAATACGGTCTTATGTGTATGTAATTATTTCACTCCAATGAAATGAATGATATACCTGGGGGGGGGGGAGCTCAAATTTTTGCTTAGACAGTGACAGCACTAGCAAATTGTCTATCTGAAAGATATGCACTACAATTCAGATTTGTTGTTGTGTACCTTCAAGACATTTCCAGTTTATGGTAAGCATAAAGTGAGCCACTTTTTCTGGTGCTAAATTTATTTTTATTTTATTTTTATTTTATTTTTCTCCTGAAAACTGAAATCTATTCACTGTAATTTTGGTCACTCATATAATTGTTATAACACAGTCTACTTTTGATCATGCAGTAAAATGACATATTTTCATGTATTTAGTTGTGCTGAAATATGGATGAAGGTATATATGTGTATGTATATCCTTTAGTAAATATGGTCTGTGGAGAAATGGCACACCATTATGGATCCAAAAGTTATAATATATCTTCTTTCAGGAACAAGGCACTGAAATCTGATTTAACAATTTCAGAATGAAGTTCCATGAAAATACAGCTTTTGTTTTACTTTTCTACCTACATTTGATATAAAAACACTGAATGTTGTATCAGATTTCCAGACTAACTGTAATACTAAGAAGTCACCATTTCTAATATTATATAATTCCACTACTCATTAAATACAGTTTCTTTTAAGAAAGACCTTGTTTAGAGGAGGTAGATTTGAAATGCCATAGTTCATATGGGCCTCTGTGGACAATAAATAAGCAATCTTTGTATTAGTATTCTCCAAAGTTCTCTAATATGAAGAATTACCGTAAGTACTTTCCTTTCAAATTTTATTTTATGATGCATAATATGTAGTAATTATTTCTTCCAGATACAGAATTTGTTTTGAAAGTGGATTTGGATTTGCCTGCAAACATTTTCCCTTTCATTTTTTTCTTGGAAATGTAAACAGCAAATAGCTCCTTAAGGGCCAGGTGAACCTAGGAATTCAGATGAGTAGAACAGAGCAAACCAGCGGGCTGTTATGTGAACATTTTTGTACCCCATGAAAACTGGTTGTCTTAAACGGAAGTCAGTCCTGTGGGAGAGGATGAGATGGGAGAGTGTGCTTTGCTAGAATGATAGACATAATGAAAGCAATGGCTGGCTGTGCATTGAAGGCACAGCCAAAAATAAATGTAGCTCAATATTCCGTATCAGCTGCTTAGTTAACACAGCGAATGCCTGGTAAAGTAGGTTGTGTAGGAGGGGGGTTTACGATTGTGACAATAGTGTTACAGTCCTGACTAAGTAGCAGTAGTGAATACTGAATAGTCATAGATGAGTAAATCTAGGTAACTGTTCTGTATTCATTATTGCTACTTAGTCATGATTTGCAGGGATTAGGGGCACAGGACCCCCGTGAATGTGGAAAAACCACAAAGAACAAAAACATTTTTTACCTGAGAGAACACTTCTCTGGAATCTCTAGCTCCTCCAGGGCAACTCTGTGGTCTGCCAGACACTGACCATAGACTTGCACTGGAGGAGTTACAAATGCCTAGTGGAGTGTTCTCTCTAGAAATCTCTGGGTCCTTCAGTGCAATGTTTGGTTAAAGTTGACCATAGAATTATGCTGGAGGACCTAGATATTCCAAGAGATAATATATTAATAAAATCCGTGAATAATCAAATCTGCAAAAGTCAATGCTGCAAATGCGGATAGACAAGTGTACTCTTGTCACAATCCTTCCTCCTCCCTGCACAAACCTATTTTATCAGGAATTACTTGCATGGGAAGGAGGAGGCCATTTTGCCTGCCATTGGAATATCGGAGAATGAAATTTCTGTCAGGTGTGGGGAGGTCAGGCCAAGAGAGGTTAAGCAGTTGTTTACTGAACTAAGTAACTGACACAAGTGACACAAATACTAGCCGTTATATTTAGATGTGTGTCAGAATAGGCAGTCTAATGTGAATTCTAAGATAGCTAGACATTGTTTGGGGTCTATGGAGTGAGAATATTGCAACTTTATTTGCTCTTGCTGATGTCATCACACAATCAAATCTGATTGGGTCTGCAATGGCAGTAGGCTTCCTGTGTGTTCTCTTAATAGGTGAGATCATGGAGTGAAAGAGCAGCCTTCTTAAAGTTTGTTTGCTTGTTTGTTTTTAATGGCATAAAGGCAGTTGCAGATCAGGGAACCTTGGCTGCAAGGAAGCATGAAAAATAGCATGTAAAAAGTGAAAGGGTTTTTAGTGGGGCTTGTTTTGCTTGACAGTACTTTTTACCTGAAAAGGGTTAAAGGATTACTGCCCTGTCTGTAAGAAGTACCATTTGCTCTGTTGAAAGCACTTGTATAATATCAAAATTACAGGGATGTGCAAATCAGACTCATTTTGGTGGGAATATGAATTGCACTGCTTTGCACTAATGACAAAGTTACTTGCTTGCAATATATTGTTATAACTGTGTTTTTATATTAATATATTTTATACATATAACCATCACATAGGCTCGTGGATTATTCCTGAAGATAGCCAATATTTTTATATGGTATATTATCAACATTAAATGAATAGTAACATTTTCCAGCATAATTATATTCTTCAGTGATAGGATGATGAATTTGCCAAATATTTCGTGGTAAAAAGTAACCATATTCATTGTAGGCCTTGGAGAAGCAGCAAAGAAAAAAAAAGGAGCCTTCACATCTGGGACCCTAGTTACACTTTGTGAGTTTTCCCAGGATTTGGCTGGCAGGTTGGAGCTGCCTGCTGCTCCTGCTTTCTTTTGTAAGACCGGACAAAGATAGCAAAAGAAACAATGCTGGTGTGTGGGGAAAACACATTTCTGGGGAAGGAGTGTTACGGTAACGCAGGAGGATTACTCGGGGTCAATTCTACAAGAGTTCTTTGCCTCTCTCAGACTGAGAGTCCTTCTTCACAAGGAGAAATGTGGGAAGCCAGCTGTGCAACTCTCTGCCCTGGCAAAGAAGGATTGAGACTCCTTCCTTGCTGGGGAGAAGCTTCTCCCTTTGCACTCAATCAGCTTGGAAGCAGCAACTGAGCAGCCAGACGAGCAGTGACCAAAAAGCCTCTCGCTTGCACCAGCCTTTGCAGAAAAGATGGTACCTGCAAGAGGCTTCTTGGTTGTTGCTCAGGGAGCAAAGGGAGCAGCGACAGAAGTCTCTTGCCTGCACCTGCCTTTGCTACAAGGTTGGTGCAGGCATGAGGCTTCTCAGTAGTTGCTTGACCAGCTGTTTGGTTGCTTGCTCCCTTTGCACCTAGTCACCCTGGGCGCAGCAGCCGAGCAAACACCCTCCTTTTTGCTGTAAGGCCAGCATGGGTGAGATGGAGGAGTAGGCCTGCTGCTGTATTTACACACAGATGAAGAGGAGGTGGTGGTGAGTTGGGTGCAGCTGAGGTAGATGCTGCTGGCTGGCTGCCTGTTTGATATACCTAATATCAAGAAATAGATGTTGGGTAGTGCTAGGGCTATTGCCCCCAAAAAGTTTGGGGACCACTGTGTCGGTACATAAACGACTGCAGTATATACAAGCTTGAAGGAATTCTCATTTTGTACAAGGTCACAATCAGTCCTCTGTGGTGTCATTTTTTCCCAAGACCTACAAAGTTGTCTGGCAGTACTTTACTATTGAATCTTATCACAATAATGTCACAAGCACCTCTCAGTTAAAATATGTATTCCTTCATTTTACTTTATATTTTTGGAATGACAGTTCACTACTGTATATTAAATCTTCACTTAAAATTATTTAAAGTCTGTGTGTGTTGTGTTGTTTTTATCAGTTTTGTGTCAATTGCCACCTTAGTCACATTTCTTTTGAAGTGATGACTGTAGATCTGTGTAACCGTGGTGAACCTGAAATATTCATTTGGCAGGACTGAACAAAATACCTAATTTACTACTAAAAATGTCAGAATAATGTAATAATGATATATTGTTGCTGGGCTGTTATAAGACTGTTACAGTTAGCTGGCTTGAACTTTATTTTGAATCCTATCATTTGTGACACAATAAATATGTTTGGCAAAATGAGAGCTTGGAACTTACCATGAATTGTCATTTTGGGATGGCAGAGGTAGCAATCCACCCACTCATATATTCCCCACATGCCAACCAACAAGGCAGAAACCCAAGTTCCTTTCCATTACTACTGTTGTAAGTCCATCCCTTCCTCGTCAGTTTAATTCTATAGCACTGGTCTTACTATAGCCCTTTTATGAGGATTGTAAGAGGTAACACTCTGTATTACTATTGCCTGCAGCTGAGTTTGATTACCATCAAACTTCAGGATTGCCAGCGACAGGGAAACTTGTTTCACTGTATTTGGTCTTTTATGAAGGCCATCCTGCTGAAATTTCAGAACATGTTTCTTGAAAACACTGATTCTATGATTCTATGTCTTTCCTGGATCTTTCTATTTCTGCCTAGCGAGTCCTACACCAATTTCAAAATGCCTTTCATGTCATATTTTTTATTTTCAGTGTTTACTGTTTCCTAGAAGCTAGGATAGTGTCCACTGCCCATTTTGTATAGCCCTGAAGCTCTAAATAACAGATCACATTTACATATTTCAAGGATATTAAATGTTTTATCTCATGTTTCAGCTTGTCTTTTCTGTCTCGAGAAAAGAAAAAGCAGCTCACTCTGGTATTGATTAGGATTCCCAATTCAGTTGACATTTTTCATACTTCAATAAAAACCTGCATTTTCCCAGGGTTTGGATTGTTGTATCCAAATTCCATGTGATCTTTTTTGTGGAACTTGTCTTTTAAAAGATACCTAAATGAAGTAAAAGTTGAACTTCCTTTTGTCTGAGATGTGCCACCAAGGGAATCAGGACTTTTGTGAATACCTAGGGAGCAGATTCCAGGCTAAAATGTAATGCCTTGAATTGAACATGGTTGTTCTGATACTGGAATCTCAAGTATTCCTGAACATTGGCAACAGAAAAGAACTTAGACTTCTGCCTCATTAGTTGGCATGTGGGGATTAATCCATGAGTGGGTGGATTGATCTTCTGTACCATCTCGAGAATGCAGTTCTTTTCAAACAGCTGCCTTAATCCTAAAGTCACACACGCACGCACCACCCAAGAATATAGGGGTTGGTCATCCTTACCCCAAAGCAGAATGTTGATTTTACAATATAAGCATCCCCCACTGTTTTGACATATCTAACATAGCCATGTACTGTGCTGTACTTTTTACTCTTGGTGAACTCTTTTGACCACATTGCATTTTTTTCCCTTCTCAGTTTACTTGGTTTCATCTAGTCTTCAGTTTTGCACTTGCAAGCTAAAGAAAGACTTGGTTCCATTTTTCAACCGATTCCACTTTTTGACAGTCTTCCAGTCCCTAACCTGTTAGATGAGCAGGCGCTTCCTGTACAGTATAATGGAATGGCTGTTGCTGGTCTCATCTCTGACTTGTGCTGTACAGAAAGGATTCTTCAATCCATAGTATTAATTCTTTGGTAACACAATACTGTGACAAGTTGTCCAAGACTTTATTGATTTGTTGATTGGTTTAGTAGAACCTACATGTCTGAAAGAAAGTTAACACCACTTCCATTGTCCAGCAGCTCTGTTTAAAAAGGAGAAATAATTGCGCTATTGTCATAAACAGAAAAAAGTATACAAAATATTTTTCATTGAAACATAAAACTGAATTTCAGATTCAGAAATAATCCTAAACAAGTTGATCCCAAGTAATTTCAAAGCACCCACTGCCAGCAATGGATACTATTTCTGGAATTGTCTGGATGATTGTTTGCAGAAGGTCAAGGATTCTGAAAGTGTGGCACTCATTAACTTCACAAAGATACTGAAAGTCTATCTCCCATCACACATGTACACAAAAAAAATATTTGTAAAACTTCACACTTTCTAGTTTCAGCAGACTACTATGACTACTTTGGCAAATAAAAGGCAGAAGCCAACAGTATTCCAAGGTGTCACAAGGACCACAGGTCTCTTCACCGTTGGCTGCAGCCTGTGGAACTCTGGGATTTGATGTTTGGTTAGTTCACTAAAGATCTCTAACAGAGAATTTTAAGTATTTCAGCAAACGACAAATCCCATGAATGCATATGATCAAGCCATGGTTGTTAAAGTAGAATCCAACCATTATACTTGCATGATATTAAAAAGACCTGAACAAATTTAACATAGCATTTTGAGTTAGAAAGGACATGTTTGGTGTCCTTCTTTACACCATCATCCCAGATTTTTGGTTTATTAGAAGTTTCATTATAAGAAAAATATTTTTGGCCAGAGAAATGTGTTACACAGGGCAAGATGGACTAGGACTTTGTTGAATCAGTTTTCAAGATGAGAAAAAGTTTTGACAGAGCTTACTTCAAGAAAAAGCTAATAAAGAGTATCGTTCATACACCTGAAGTAGCACCATTCACAGAGTAATAGTGTGAACCTTAAACCTGCAAAGAGGCTACTTAGTTTTGGTGTAATATTTTGTGCTTAAAAAGTAACATTACCACCTTGACGTTGTGTACTGCAAATGACAGACAGATGAAATACCATAATGGGACTCTGGTTCATTCCTTTTCTGCTCAATAGTGCGGAAGGATCGCATAATCTAGTACTGCATGCAGTTCCAGGAAAGGAGCTTGCCATTATTGCAGGAAAAATAAGATTCTGAAACAAAATCAAGGTATGTTGAAATCTGAGAATTTCTTCACTGAGCCAGCAATTATTACACAGTAGTCAGCACCTGTCTACATATGTTTTTGCTAGAGCAGCAATCTTATGATTCATTCCTCCACAGTCACGATGAGATACAAAGTTGGAAATGAATGTCTTCCAAGATGCCAGATATTGTCAGTGAGGTATGGCTGATAAATGATGGGTTACTGCTATCCTCAAACAGGGAGACGGGGAGTCTTCTGTTTATTTACAGCATTCATTAGCAGCTGCACGTATGATGTCAACAAGTCATCCATTTTGTATCCCTTGAAAAATAAAAGACAGGTTAACTACTGTATATACTTGTGTTTAAACTGACCTCATGTAGAATTTGAAAGCAGGTTTTGGGGGCAAAACTATGGATTTTGATATGACTTGTGGGTAAGTTGAGAGTAAAACTTAGGGGCATGTAACAAAGTATGTAAAAGATGAAGCAAAGGAAAATAATGCCAAAGAACTTACAAATTTTTGGCAAGCATACATGTTTGTGCTTTTACCCTAAAGGCTGGATGGGTGAGGAGGGGACTATGATAAATGGTAGCTATGAGATGTTGGAGGGAGGTGACCAGGCACAGAGAAGGCTAAGAAAATGTGCACATGATAACTTTGCCTGATTTTAAACCAGAAAAGCTGGCAAACATACACACATGGCTTATTTAAAGCCTGATTCCTCTCAGTGCTCCTTTGAGGGGAAGCACCAAAAAGCATTCAAAAAGGCCAGAAAGAGCACCATGGCAGAGAGAGTAGCGTGGGGGGGGGGGTGTCGGTGCTTCTTTTAGGTGCACTTGGCATGGACTGTGCCCTCGCCTTTTGCTACTCTACTCAGAGAAGGGGGTGGTTCCTTTTTCTGATCAAAGTTACTTACATTGACATGTGGGTAAGTAACTCAGGTTTGGGTGGGGGTCAATTTTTTGACTAAAATTTCTTAGCTTATACTTGAGTATATACAGTAGTGACAAAGGCCTGGACCTACTCAGTAAATTTCCACCTGGCAAATTAAAGCAGAGTTTGGAAAAATATGGTTTTTTTGGAGGGGGGGCTTCTAGAATCCTCTTTACAAAACTGAATTACCCCTTTTGTTTTGGTACTTTTACTGCTAATTTTTATGACAGACCATAGCTGGAATCTTGTTGGTGTATTACAACTAGAGTAGGTCCTTTCTGTCAATTGTTGAATGATAACTTAGCACATAGGTAAATCCAGGTAATTCAGTGGCACTAGTTGGAAATAACAATAGGGTTTAAAGCGATATCTCCTAAATAGTTAAGTCTACATACCTTTTTGTTAACCAAATTAATCCATGCCCTCCTAATTTTCAAAAGCTGCATATATATCAGCCAATCCTATCTGCTTAACAACCCCAATTCTTATCTCCTTACATTTTCCTCCCACATAGAGGTGCAAGACAGCAGCAGGGAGGCATAATCTAGGACAAAAAAACTTCATTGAAAATAGACCTATACAGGGGAATTATTTCCCAAGTTTGAGAATAGAAGCACTGGTATTCACTGGTGAATGTTTTCCTCCATTTTCTGAAGATAGATAGCCTTAATAGGTTGTATTTCTTCAGTCTTTTTAAATCTTCTAAAAAGCTAATTTAGACATTCACAAACCCCTCCACAAAGCCCTGCATGACTGTGCCCAAGGACCCAGCCATAGGGAGGAAGTAATATCTAACTTACTGCATTCCTAAATACACCTACTGTTTCTTAGCAATACAGTTTTCAAGTGCTACATGAAATAAATGCTGTTGAAGAGCTGTATCTAAAGTCATAGTTGGTCAAAAGTTACTGTCATAACACAATTGTCCCTCCAGGGGAAACTGTCACTATGTGGCTTTTGTAAATGTCTAGCTTTTTGAAAAATTTGCTCAGGAAAGCAAGAAAGTTTTAACCAGTAATAACCAGATTCTTCTTTCTGCTTCAGTACAAGAAATCATAAACTTTTCTTACCAGAGATGTCTCACAAAGGATACGACTACCTCGTACCAGGTTCCCTATGGTCATGTGGAAGTATGTATTGCCACTGCTCCAGTTGGAGATTTTAGTGAAGGGGTAAACCATTAAGATTTCCTGCAGGCCATAATATATGATCCACGTAAGGTGTATACCAATACCAGCAACAGTTTTGCTATTTCTATGCAAAGATTTTTGGATCAGCAGCTTGTGGATTTCTAGGAAGCAGTTCAATGCTGATGCTTCTTCATATTATTCTCTCTATGAACTGATATTAATTTAAAATTAGTTGTTTTAGGAATATATCTTTAAAACATAGGTGGGCACGTGCAGTGCGTTTGGGCCCCAATTCTCTGCTCTTGGGGCCCACCAGAGACTGTAAAGACTGCCCAAAATAAAAAAAAATACAATTGTCATCTTCCGATTTTGAAAAACTGGCATTTTATAATGTTAAACAGTACAGGATGTTTGTGTGCCACATATTAACAAGTGAATTGTCACTCCTGGAGGCTTCCAGGAGAGGTAATTCTCCATGCATATTTTTCATCCAGAAAAAGAGTGCTGTGAGGAGGAAAGGGGTCTAGAGCTACCAAAATAATTTCAGGAGGCCCTAGAGCCACATTTTCCCCACCCCAGTCTATGATCTCCACTGGATCAGAATGTTCTTCCTCAGCCAAACATCTCTTTATATGCAGTCTGGTAATGGAGCATGAACTTTCTTCCAAAGAACCACCATGCTACTGTTATTCAGGGTCACATCTAATTGAAAAAATTAATGAGACAGGGATATGGGTCTCTCTTACCTTAGTCTTTGGATGTATGACAGAAACTCCTTGTTTGTTGATAGCAATCAATACAATGTCAGGGAAATTTGGCTCTGAAGTTTGCTAGTAAAGAGGAACAAAAAGATTGGAATCTATGGGTAAGGAGCTCTTTCTGATCACTAAAATATTTTAGGCCCCAATTACCTAAAACAGAAGTATATGTAAAAATAGGTTGACAGACAATGACACTTTCTCTCTCTGTCTCTCTCTAACTCACACTCTCCTTTTCCCTTCTCCTCCCTCCCTCCAGTGGCATTTCAGAGAAATAAGACAAGATGAGGCACTATTGCATATCAATTGGTCCTAAGAACATGTCATTGTTGACTAGCGGTGTTGACTTGTCCTTCCTTGATAAAGTAGAATGACTGAATGTTGTATGAAATCCCTAGATTTCCATTTGATATTGCTTTCAGCACAACAACAAAAGAATGCAATGTTATTAATCTTTTCAGCATTTCTTTTTGCACTGATTTAATCAGTTTGTTAAGTGCTGTTTGTGCATCTCTATATAGGAAACTAAATGATAACCATCAAAGAATGGCAGCTCTCTAACACATTTGTGCTGCGTCAAATCCAAAATTCAAGGACAATTTATCTGGGTAGGCTTTTATTAAGTATCCGTACTTAAGGCTTAACACCATTCCACTGCTCTTAACACTATCCCTAGAGAGGCGTATAGTAGCTGAATTATGTAAATACAATAATTTTACAATAATACTATTCTAGTGGGCTACATTTTCCATGGGATTTTATTTAACTCTATTTTCTTATGGCATGGCAGTTATTATCTTCTGTTCACACTAATCTCCAGCCATGTGTCACATCCCGATATGGACAGGTAAAAGCCAGTATCATGTTCAGGTTGGCTTTTTTACATAGTGCCAGACTACTTCTCATTCAGTCCTGGAGAAGTTTTGGATTTTCACATGTTTTGACTTAAAACTCCCCAAACCCCTTACCGCTAGTCTTCTGACTCAAGACTCTGAAGCTGACATTCAAAACATCTATAGCACCAAAAGTTCCTGAGATCTGTTAGAATTGGTACTTTACTTGTAAAAAGAAAGCCCACAGAGAGTTCTACTTTACTGACACTGATGTTTGCTTACTATGCTACACAACACAGCACCTGGAGCTGAAATTTAGCATGCATCCACAGCTGAACTGGTCATAAGAAGGGGGCATCTGTAAACTGAAGAATTAAAAGAAGCAAAAGGAAAACAGGTGCTTCTGTTCTGCAGATAACAGCTTTCCATATGAAGGTGCCAACAACAACAAAACCCCATGCAGATTGAGACTCACCTTCACTTCAAAGAAGGCTGAGCCAAATGTTGGCCAACGATATATGTACTTCAAGAAGGCAATCTTGGCCTCATCCACACTTTTCTGTTCATGTTTGTTGGTGGCAGATATAATACTCTGGATAACAAGCACACACATACACATGGTTGAAACTGTAGTCAGGTTTTTTCTGGCAAGAACTGGTCTCATGGACACCATGTCCACAGTTATAACAAAACTGAAACTCTTCTAGTTACACATATTAATTTGCTTGGGCAGCTCTCTAACATAAGATGAAGGAGGGCATTTAATGACTAGCTATGAGCAATAATCTGAAAATTACAGGAGACATGTACTATCTGTGATATTTTATTTGATTTTCTTGATAAAAGTTAAAATATAATCAATATAACATGGTCTTGGCAAGTTTCTTCAGAGGGGGTTTGCCACTGCCATCCCCCAAGGTTGAGAGAGTGTGACTTGCCCAAGGTCACCCAGAGGGTTTCAATGGCCAAGTGGGGATTCAAAGCCTGGTCTCCATAGCTGTAGTCCAATGCAAAAACCACTACACCACACTATCTACTATTTTAAAGCAAAATTTAATAGCTGTGATAATTATAGCAACTCTCAAAGTACTGCAATCAGCAGGATGCCTCATGGATAGAAAACCCAATGACTGTATTTGCAGGTGAACCAAAACTCTCCACCCCCAAGTAGCTACAGAATGGTCCCAAGCATGGTTTGGCACCATTAAAGTGCAACTAATGCAAATAAGACGTCATGGGATTGGAATATAGTAAAAAAAAATTCATACCCGTCTCCACTCCTCTGGAGATGCTGTTCGGATCATGTTCTCAGGCACTAGTTCCTTCAGAATTTTAGGAATTGATGCATATTGTGTTTTATCATTATTAGCATAAACTTTGAAAATCAGCCCTGCTAACTGGATGGCATCCTCTTTTGAGCAGTTGTGATAGCCTCGCAGATATTTTGGCAGTTCCTGAAAATATGTGAAGCTCTCGATCAGTTTAACCAAAAGGTGCATCTCTGTATGCACATCCACCTTCTGTAAGAACTGGGAGTTCTTCCCTTATATGTGTAATAAAGTTTTTAGGAAATTAAAATAGATACCTTGCTAGTTAAAATCCATATTTCCCAATCACAAATCTACAGTTCTTCCATATTTACCCTGATGTAAAATATATTCATATTTCCAGGTGGGTGAAGAATAGTCTTTAAAATTTGGTATTAGTGGCAGGGGTGAGCACAAAATGTTTCCACAAAATGTGGAATTACTTACAGGTTAAAAGTTTGCTTGTTTTTTTAAAGTTTGCATGGTCATCACTCAGCATAAAGCCACCATTCTATAATTCCCTCAGACAACATCTATGTTGATAAATGCACATTTTCAAGGCATGCTACTGAATTTTATAGTTGGGTAGTGGAATTAACAGTTTGGTACCAAGCCCAGCTATAATTAGCAGAATTCTGTTGATGCTACAGAAATCAGTCCAGTTACCTGATGGTAATGGAAGATGCAGTCAGCCTTCAGATCCTTCCCAGGAGCCACACTTAACCATAACTTTCTCATGAAATGTATCTGGTAATGCACAGTGATGGGAACCACTAGAAAAGCACAATTATACACATGTAAAGTGGAAAAGTCTAATCTTCTCTCCTCTATCCAGACATGCATAAAGAAAGTAATCTATGGAATACTTCCGCATTTTGCCTTTGATAACAGCATGCAATTGGCTGTTACTTTCTTCTCAGCAAGCATATCTTCTAACTGCTCATTTCAGTGGCCTCTTAAGGAGTCAGGATGGGCAAATGTATAAGTTCCTCTTTTCCCACATTTCTTTTTTTTTTATTAATGACAACTTTTGATAACAGAGGTAAAATTCTTCCCCATCCTTAGAGTTGGGCAAATTTATCAGTTTCCCTCCCCCTCCCCTTTCTCCCTTGTGAACTTTGGTAAAATGTAGCAAAAAAAAACCCCAAACCATATAACAGAAACAAAACATTTACTAATCACTAATAAGGGAATGGTTGGGAAAAGAGAGTATTTAAACATTGGAAGGAACAGCCCACATTCATCCCATCAGCTGCAATAAGCTCCCTGGCAACTGAGGGAAAGTGGATAAGGCACTTGGGGTACAAATGTTTAGAGATCTGACTATAAAAGAGTCAGTCTAGTTTGCCCCAGTAATCCATCTTTGCTTTAAAAATATTTTTTCAGAGATAACTCGAAAGAGAAGATACTGTAACTTGGAATTGTCTAAGTGATGCAACCCGACTCCATCTTAAGTTATCTGGGGTTCCCTGTCTCCATCCCAGAAAGAGAGTAGAAACAATTGCTTTAAAAGACAGCACTGCCACTTAAAAAGGTAGTAATCAATGGGATCATTCCCCTCTTCGGACAAGTGCTTTGCCAAGATAGGTCGAGGATTTTTTTCTCAATTTTTCAGAAAATTCAAGAAAAAGAATTGTGTTCTTTTCTCGTTTGAGGGTATGTGCCTGCTATCTTAACTGGAAATGATCAAGTTTCAGAATAAGGCAACAGATCCACCAATTCAACAATCTTATGAGATAATTTGAAATAATTTAATTCCAATCCAATAGCTAACAAATACATGTAATTTAAAAATGTATGTAGAGCCATCCGACTGCTTCTTTAAAAAGTGGACTAGTTTGCCTAGCTGAGTTAGCCAAATGCTCTACAAAAAGCAGATAATACACTAGTGATTAAAGGTCACCCTGGGAAGCAGAGTTGGGGCATTGCATCCAGAGGTGTGCAACGTCATGGCAGGCCTCTGATGCTACATCCAGATGACACAGTGCCAAAGGGACGCCATATAGCTATGGCGCCTCTTGAGGGTGCAAAAAGGGCACCATATAGCCATGCAGTTGTGGCTATGGCGCCCTCAGAAGGCCGGATTGGGGCCACAGCGTGAGATTGCAGCAGCTCTGATCTGGCTGAAGGAGGAGCAGCTGGGAGCTGTTTCTACAGCCCTTGAGATAAATTCAGAGAGACCTGAACTTGTGAATAAAACTAGTTGTGTCTTGACCTGTCAAACAGATTCTTTGCTAAAAGTACAGAGTTACCAGTTGGCTAAGTGCAAGACAAAATATTCGATTTGTCCATTTCCATACCCTCTTTGCCTGGTCTGTTCTTCCGCGTCCAATCAGACACTTGCCTCAAAGAGTCAAAAAAATAATCTGCCTCATTCTGGCTGATCACCTAGAAGGAACGGATGAATGGGAAATTGGTTAGTATCAAGTCCTAGGACCATCTCTGTAGTTCCACCTGCAGTAAATTGAATTTTTGGGAGTAACAGCCTAAGAAACTAAACATGGCAAGACTTGTGTCTTAAAGAACAAATTAAGCATGACTGCAATATTTTTACCTACTAGGACATGTTGCAAAGACAGCTTACTGTTACATAGTCCTCATACTGGAGATGTGATCAGAAGGGCTCATAAAAACTTTCCTGTACATACCAGTGCAGTCTATTGCTAAATTACCATTGCTAAATTACCTTGTCTGCAATCTTGACAAAGAGGCTGAATCCTTCTGATGAATTCAATTCCATCTTGCTAGCAATAGTCAGACACAAAGACCGTACCTTTGTATTTGTTCCGACCACAAACACCTGGAACATAACAGTGGGAGAACACAGTGAATAAGGAATTGAAGTACAGTCAGCCTTCTGTATCCATAGATTCAAGCATCCATGGCTTGAAAATATTTTAAAAATATATACATTCCAAAAAGCAAACCTTGATTTTGCCATTTTATGTAAGGGACACCATTTTACTAAGAGATTGTATTTAATGAGACTTGAACATCTATGGATTTTGGCAGATACCAAGGACCCACTGTACATCTTGCATGACATATGGATCATGAGTGTCATACGGTCAAGTCTGTCCTCAAGCCAGGGCAGGAATCCAAAGCTAAACCTGTACATCTATGAGTAACAAGCATCTTTGCGTAAGCACCAGATGCTGAGGGCTATTGCCATCATCCCCTCCTTGTCACTTTTTCTTAATGGCATTTGGTTGTGGACAGTGCTGGTGCCAATGGATTATAGACCTGATCCAGCAAAGCAGATCCCCTCCTAGGACTTTCCCCTTCAGTGGCTATACCATCTGGTCATTATAAGAATCATGTAACATGGTGGAAGAACTGCTATTGCATCAGATTTTGTTTCAGTGGGAGGTATTTTTCTTTCCCTTCCCCAGCACTTTTGCATCTGTATAATTTCTGTTACGTTGTATATGACTGTATAACATGAAGAACAGTCACCAGTATATTTAATAGATATGAGTAGGTAGAATAGTTAGTCTCACCTGTTCTGTACCATTGGGAAAGTAAACCTTTTGAGAGATCTTTGTGATATTCCTCTGAATTGCCTCCACTTCCACATTGTGTGGGGCCCACTTTCGACAACCACTCCTGGAAAAAAACAATGCAGATAGATCTCTTATAGGTGACATTTCACTTCCCTGGAGATGAAAATACTCTGTCTCAAGTGTGCCGAACGGGCCAGTAGCCTGCCTATTACATAAGCATTTCAGAATTGTTACTATTTCTCCATCAGAACAACAAAAATCAGCAAAGAGACTAGAAATGTGCTATAAGGCAAAAAGAGCCTGATGTCTATAGTATTCTTGTTCATCACAAGAAGGAAAAGAAATGACGCATGGGGAACTTTCTAAAAACAAGGCACTACAAAGGGACTTCACTATACAAACAAGAGCAACACTGAAAGTCAAATGACATACCAAATTATTTGCAAGCTGTTAGATATGGGAGGAACTTTTTGCTGAAGAACTGGATACAAAAAGGGGAAATTTAACCCTTTCTTTCCCAACTGCAATCCTAATACAATTCTGGGGCTGCTCATAATATTACATTTCTGAAAAAGCCAACACTATGCAGCTAAAAGTGTGTGTGACTGTAAAACATTAAGAATAGTTTCTATTATATTTAATAGAGATGGGTTCAATAGATATATTGACTAAGTCATTGAATGAAGGGAGAACGAGAACTCTGTGAGAGCAAATCATACTGCAAATAGGAACAACAGGTGAAATGCAAAATGCAACATGGACTGAGGACTCAATTACAGTTTTTCTTCAAGAAAGGAATGGCCCACTTTTCAAAATGTAAATTAGATAATAACCTGCATTGAGTTTAAATACCTTTCCTATTAGTTTGTTGACAGTGTAAGGTTCTGCTATTACTCAAGAAACGGAAAACAGCCACCTTCAGAAAACATTAGCAAAGCCCTTGTACCTCATCACTCTTTGGATCCTACGTTTGCAGTCTGAAGCCAGTCTTTCCTTCTGACGAGTCTCCATGAACTTCTGAGCATGATTCAGCAGTGGCTTGCTAGGAGGAAAAAGGCCTGTGCAGAGCCATAGTAATTGCCAACCATTGTTCAGGCTGTATCTGCAGTTTTGACAAACAATTTCAAACCTTTTAATGGACATATTCTCTCAAAACATTCTTTACATCTTCCCACTGTCCTCTCAGCAAGGAGTCCAAGCAACACATGGCTCAATTCTCTGTTCTGGTGCAAACAGTCTGTACCTAACATCAAGCCAGCTCATTTCCAAAACTACTCTATAACACACTTAAAACATTTTTTTAAAAATTACTTTTTGCTCTGGATCTTCCTGTAAGATCTGGAGGCCTCCATTTCAAGGCTGGGCATCTGTTTACAATGTGTCCTACTGTATTGTCTAGTATGGCCACTGCCTCCACACATCACTCCCTCTGAGTTCAGGACAAGGAAGCCAGCAAAGTGATTGAGAGTGGGCAACTCGTTTTTAGAGGGAGTGTTGAGCAGCACAGTGGCATGCACATGTCAACAGCTGCCTGGCATCACAAAAGAGTGCCCAGGTAATAGGGGAATGTGAAGCTGTAGGCTTTAATGGCTGGCATCTATAGTTTTTTGTGGGTTTTTCTGGCTATGTGGCCATGTTCTAGAAGAATTTATTCCTGATGTTTTGCTAGCATCTGTGGCTGGCATCTTCAGATGAAGATGCCAGCCACAGATGCCAACAAAACATCAGGAATAAACTCTTCTAGAACATGGCTACATAGCCTGAAAAACTCAAAAAAACTAATAGGGGAATGTTTAGGCAGCTCTGGGGCCAGAATATGCTGGGCTGCTCCTGGAATATTCTGCCTCGTGTGGACCCAGCCAGAGTTAGGCACCTAACAATCAATCTGGATGATCTGTGCACTGTCACCAAGAATAAGGTTCTTGATATGCTGCTGGTGCTCACTCTGGAAGCCAGCTCCCTCTGAAATGTTACTAGGTCAATAAGTTATTTCCCTGACAACGACATATAAATCACTGATAGGAAAAGATTACCCTATAAGACACAATTGGAACTCCTTTGCCCTGGTACCTGTTGTTATTCTCTGTTAGCTGTTTCATGATCTGACAGTAGATTTCATCACGCAAAACTTCTTCCTGGATCGCTGCTACAAATATCTGGTCAGTGAGCTCCACAGGGAATCTTTCTTGTTTTGAGGGGTAATCTCCCATGTATCTCATGATAGGTGAACAAAAGGATAAGGAAATGAAAGCTTTTAAAGAATGGCCTGACATGCTTTAGTGTTTTAATGTGTTTTAAACATTTTTATCTTTTTAGACTATTTGATATATTAACATATAAATCATTTTAATTATTATAGTAATTTAATGCTGCTTAAATGTACTATTTTTGTATGCTTTTAACTGTACACTCATCCCTCCACATTCGCTGGGGGGCACAGGACCCCCATGAATGTGGAAAAACCACAAATAACAAAACCATTATTTTTTTACCTGAGAGAATCCATCGCTAAGGAATCTCTAGTTCTTCCAGTGCAACTCTGTGATCAGCATCTGCCAGACATTGACCAAAGTGCAAATTTTGGTTAAAGTTGACCACAGAGTTGCACCAGAGGGCCTAGATATTCCTAGAGAGAACATATTAATAAAATCCGTATATAATCAAATCCACAAAAGTCAGACGCAAATGTGGAAGGATGAATGTATTTTTTAAATGTTGTAAGCCCCCTGTGTCACAGTCTTGGGAGAAGAGTGGGATGATGATGATGGTGATGGTGATGGTGATGATGATGATGATGATGAAACAGTTATGACTGTGCTGCCAATATGGCAACCAATATGGATATATTAACTCAGTAGTATTGCTTACCATGACTTCTTCCCAGTTCCCAGTCACCACTGTCTAATGATAATTAGACTGTGTTAATGATACAGAGAGTAAATTTATCTCCTGGAATTATCCACAATTTATCCTCTGGGATTATCCACAAGAAATAAAAGCAGGTGAAAGTGATTAGCAAGTTTATAAAAAAAACACAGCATCATCCTGTCTCCTCCTCCTCCTTCAGATTTCTGAAGGAACTTTTCTAAATTCAGAAAAGTAACACAGAAACCTGTTCTAGGAAAATAAATCCACTCCTGTCCCATAACCAATCAATTATTGTCAGCATGAAGGATATCAATGAAGCTCTGGCAAGCAAAGTCCCACAGGTCTGGGTTGGTGCACACCTTCTTCAACAAGGGCTGCTTCAGGGGCTCCCGAGAGTGAGCCCACAGGTGACTTCGCCCTCGGGACTTGTGTAAGACAGCTTTGCTGATGGACTCCTTCTCAGGAACTCTGGGCAAATAAAAGACCAAGATCATCTCAAACATTGCCTGATTTCATCTGCCACTGTAATCCATATTTGTCTATAAACATATTAAAATATGAGAACCAGTGTGGAGTATTGGTTTGAATGTTGGACTACTATGGAGACCATGGCCATGGAAACCCACCTTCTCTCTTGGCGACAGAGGATGGCAATGGCAAAACCCCTCTGAACAGAGTGTGTTGAGAAACCCCTGTGATAGGGTTGCCATCCGTCAGGATAGACTTGAAGGCACACAACAACAATGTTAAAATGTAGCACAATACCACACCCACCCCTGATAATTAGACCTTGAGACCTATTATCAGAGAGGTGATCAGCCATTTCCATAAGATGTCTCTTGTACTACTTTAGTACTATCTGTACAGAGAAGAAATAGAGAAGTTGAGCAGCTGATGTGGCTATTTTTTATGCCTGTGTAGCCACAGGGAGGGTACAATGGAGGATCATTCCTTCTTTCAAGAAATTGTTACGGAAATGACACAAGGAACATATTCTCTGTATTCTTACATGTCCTGATTATGGTCCAGTAGGATTATCTTCTCTTAACTTGGCTTTGCCTTTCTCTTGATTACTACTTTGCCTACTCCTGCAAGCTATGGTTTCTTTTACACTGCAGAGTTAGTTGAGCTCAAAATGCAACACAGGAATAACAGAAGTTGTACAAGTTGAAAGAACATATACCTGAAATGTTCATAAGAGAATTCTTCAAGAGTATATGGCTTCACTTTTGCTTCCTCTTCCTCAGTTTCCTCTGTACGAGAATTCAGTGAGGCCAACCGCCGCTGTTCAGGTGACATGATCAACAAACCCTGAAAAGACATGGCTCTTGTCAGGCTCCATGAGTTTTGTGACAAAGGCAATATTATGTCAGTTATTGACTATGCAGAAGACATCTGTGAGCAAGATACTGCATGCATCAAACTATGGCAGTTACTTACAGAATATCCCAATAGTGAACTTGATTATTATATGGAGAGATTTCCTATGTCTCAGCTGCTTGGTTTAGGCCTTAAAAATAAGCTATAAGGCAATGTCAGTCCTAACAATTCAGAAAAGTCTGCAGGTTCCCTTTTAAGAGCCAATAATTATTTCAATTCTGCTTTGTTTTGTCATTTAAAAGCATGTGCAAATTCTGACTATTCTCAGTTCAGTGAGTCATTGATTTCAAAGTTAAGGACCTTCAAAGTTGAACGTGAAATGCCAGCTTGTATGTGAAATTAGAAAAGAAAGCATCAAGGAGATGACAGTAGAAAACTTGTCCCAATGCTGTCTGGAGGGCTGCTGTTGTACCAGGCCTTCTCTGGGCTGGTGTGTTGGCTTCTGGTGGCTCTGAGTGGCTGCTTGGAGTTGGCATTGCTAAAGATCCCATGATGGCAATACTGATTTTAACCAAGATCTGAAGCAAATGTTGTGACAGATTTTGAGGAAAGTCTTGCAGGATTGGAAATCCAGCAGGACTTCAAATGAGGTCACGGAGGCTTTAAAAGGCCTGTGTATGTGGTGGCCAGACATTTTCAGCTAGACCTTCTGCATGATCCACCTGTTTGCCCTTTGCTGGATAGTTCCCTGTAGTGAATCCCCAGGCTCCATCTGGTTTTTGTCAGAGACCAAGAAGAAATTTCCCTATGTTATAGGAGCACGGAGTTTTCCGCTTTCCTGGGATTTGTTTTTCCTTTTGCTCCTTGCTTGGTAGATTCTTGTAGTCAGTGTGTTATGCGATAGATGTAATTTCAGCTATGTTGAATCTTATACTGTTTTTATTTTTGTATCTATGATTATCTTCTCATGACTATGTTGATTATGCATGCTGCTTTTTTACAACTGCCAGGTATGGAAGGGAAGAAGGGACACCAAGAAGGAGCTAAATTGGAGGGAGGAGGGAAAAGTCCTGGGGGGGGGTGTTAGAGGATGGATGGGGATGATCTGTAGTCTGAGCAGATGCAGGTGATCTCTCCCTCCCTCCTCACAGTTCATGCTGGTCACATTGATTGGCTGGTAAGAAAAAAGCCTGTCCAGATATTTACCCAGCAGGCACTATTAGCAAGCCCACTTGACCATTTCAGTGGCATCACTAGTGTTGGTGTAACTAAGTACAGGAGAGGCAAACTGCCTGCCTGGCCAGACCACCCCTGGCTGACAGTGCCCTGTGTTATGGCTGCCACATTTAAATCTGAAAGATTCCCTCCCCCCCCCCCCCCGCCGCCATCAGAGTCCCTCCAGACTTGCAAGGCAGCTGCATCCCCCCAAAGGCTTTCTGAGTCCAGTATGGCTGCAGTGGCCACACTGGACTCAGAAGGGAGACTCCTCAATGGACCTTCCCACCAGGTGACACCCCTTATCACAGGTGTCATCCTGGTGTCATGTGGTCCACACACACCACACACCCCTAGCAACTCCGCTGAACAATTTGCTGGTCTTGAAACCACTGGGCCCTGGGTCCCCTCAACCTTGGTTTGCCTACACCTTGTCAAGCTGAGGGAGATGATCCATATAACTGTAACTGATTTATGATAACTGTAACTGTGACCAAATTGGTAACCCATAGTATGGTGCGCAGCCCCTTTGTCCTGGCACAAAACATTAGACGAAAATGCAGATGAAGCGGAGAAACTGTGGGAGGACAGGCCTGCAGACATCACCTAATGAGCATCAACAGTAGTTGTTGATGTTGGATAAGCTGTGGGGCAGAGAGAACAGAAACCACAAAAGTGGAAATTTTATGATTCAATATATTAAAAGCGGGCCAACACATGTGACCAACCAAATCACTGATCTTTTTAAACTATCAAAAGTCAGTTTAGTTCCCTCCACATACCTGCATAGGCAGCAAAGGAGGTGACTCCAGCCAAACTGTTAAAAGGGATTAGATGGTTTCTGACAACTTTGTCAAGTTTTCTTTTTAGTCAGAGGACTGTGGTCCTATTGACTTAATTTGTGCCGCTTTTAGCTTTTTATCTGTTATAAGACTCATTTATCAGTATTAGGTACTGCATTATTTTCTCCTTACCAGTATCTGACTAGAAGGTTTTGTAACAGTAGGAATGACATAGATGGCATCTCTTGACACAAGCCCAAATTTATCTGTCCGCTCATTTTGAGCATAGATCCAATCTTGGCTTTCTCCTTGGCTTTTATCCTGGGTTAAAACCAGCAAATCCCCTTTCTTAAAGGCCAGAATTGAAGTATCATCTGTAAAATAAAATAAAACAAAAGAATTGCAGCATGCTATCCAGATAGAAAATATGCAAGAAGCATGACTCCTCTATTTTTTTTCCATAAGGAGACTTTAATAACTATGCAACTGTTGTTTTTTGTTTTATTTTTTTGCTAAAATAAATATTTCAGGTTGTATCACATAACTTTGTTGTGTGCCTTCTAGTGATTTCTGACTTATGGTGATCCTAAGGCAAACCAATTGTAGAGTTTTCTTGGCAGGATTTAAACATAAGGGGTTTGCCATTGCTTTCCTCTGAAGTCATCCAGTACATTTTGGTGGCTGAGTTGGGATATGAATACTGATCTCCTAGAGTTCTAGTCCAACAGTCAAATTATTACAACACACACTGGCTCTCATGAACGAGCCACAAAAATGATTTGCTACAAACAAACAAAATGATATGTTTTGTGCTTGTGACAAATAACTCATGACTTCTCTGGAGGGATCTTACGTGATGGTTACTATCTCTAGACAGAAAGCATTATCATAATTAATGGCTTTCTACCTAAACTTGTGGAACACAGCAGATCTAAATAAATACAGATAATAAATTATGAGTCATTTTCTTCTTTGGGGGTTTTAAAACTGAGGTTGGGTGGCCATCTGTCAGGTGTGCTTTGATTGTGTCTTCCTGCATGGCAGAAGGTTGGACTGGATGGCCCTTGTGGTCTCTTCAAATTCTCCAATTTTATGATTTTATGTCACAGTTCATATGACAATAGTTTCCCTTCCCTTTTTTATCTTTTTTCTAGTGACTTCTCTTTTTCTGTTTTGCCATCCCCTTCTGCCATGAAATTATTTGCTTCTGCGCACATCTTCCACTAATAGCCATTCATGTCACCTAATGGATAATCCATTTTATATCTTCATGCTGCTGAATCTAAACAGTGCTGATGGAATTAATTTACCAAGCTTCTGAAAACAAACTAGATATGATGTGGAAAACGTTTTATTTCCCTACTCATTTTTCTTGATTAAAAAGTAGAATGAGTAAATAGGGCATTTGGATTAGTGAGCAGTTCTTCGGTGTCATGTATAGTTTGACCCTTAGTTCTTTCCACAGCAAAAGTCCAAGGTTATTAAGAATTCTGGGTCAGGTTTTAAGCAGGAATGTCCCCTCATCTGGGGTACTTTCAGAATTCATATTGTACAATAGCCCCGTCATATTCACAGAACGTTAATGAGGGATCAGATAACATGTTTTGTGATAGCTGTTTCAATCATCTTGCTTTCCACAAAAATTGATAGAGAGAAAAAGATGGAATAGCTGCATCATTTATTTTGATTGGTAGTGCTAAGAACCTTCCAAGCAAATAATTTCAAATTGACCTTTGGCAAACAGTCTGATTGACATCCTTCCCTACGAACAGCAGTACATGCCTCCAAAAGAAGCCAAATGAAATGACGTAGACAAACTGAGTATCCATGAATTCACAAGGAAGGTACAAACTGAAGACGTGGTGGAAATTGCTATTTCTACAGGACCATACCGACTAACAGTAGCTGAGCCCCAATCAATGCCTGACATCAAACAGTTGAAGAAGGAGCCAAATCAGTCCCACACTGGTCATCACAAATTGTCTAGACAGAGTGGTACCAAAACAGTATGTAAAACAGTAACCATATTGCAGGCATGGCATTTGATAGAATAAGAACCAGGACATGTCTTTGGCATATTGGTTCCTCATGACCAACATTTGGTAACCCCTCCATTTGAAAGCACCTTAAATACGGTCATCCCTCCATATTCACAGATTATTTTTTCCCAGATTCAACCATCTATGGTTTGCAAATGTTAAAAAATATTAATTCCAAAAAGCAAATCTTGGTGGAGTCTAAGGCTTTAATGGCCGGCATCCATAGTTTTTTGTGGAGCTTTTGGGCTATGCGTTTTAATTGTATGTATTTTTAAATGTTGTACTCCGCCTCGATTGCTCACCCAGAGGGGCAGAATATAAATAAACATTTATTATTATTATTATTATTATTATTATTATTATTATTTGGCCTCTATAGAGGTGTACAATTTTAAAAAGAATGTGGAGTCAAAGGCTTTCATGGCCAGCATCCATAGTTTTTTGTGGAGCTTTCGGGCTATGTGGCCATGTTCTAGAAGAGTTCCTTTCTGACATTTCGCCAGCATCTGTGGCTGGCATCTCTGAAGATGCCAGCCACAGATGCTGGCGAAACGTCAGAAAGGAACTCTTCTAGAACAAGGCCACATAGCCCAAAAACTCCACAAAAAACTATAGCAAATCTTGTTTTTGTCATTTTATATAAGGGACATCATTTTACTATGCCATTGTATTTAATGGACTTGAGCATCCACAGATTTTGGTATCCACAGGGGCTCCTGGAACCAAACTCCAGCAGACACCAAGGGTCTACTGTATGTTAATTGCTCTCTTTTGCTAGATCAAGCTGTCATGCTATATGCTCTATTTTCTCTTGGTCCTGCAACCATCACAGGCTTGTTGGTGAGGACATGAGAGAGAATATTCTCAGTGGCTGCTCTGACCCTTTGGAACTCCCTTCTGCAAGGGCTAGGGTGGCCCCCTCTGCTTTTGTTTTGTTGGCAGGCAAAACCTTTTCTTTTCCAGCAGGCTTTTAATACATAATTGTGCTCAGGGAGGCTTCTTATTGGAGTGTTTGCTTGGCTATGTTTTTAATGGTTTTATATTTTTAATATAGTATTTTAAAGGATTTTACATGATTATTTGTTAATGTGGTATTTTGTATTTTATAATTGTACTGTTTTATTGTTGTTTTAAAGCATCTGTTGCGAGCTGCTTTGCATCCAGTTTGGGAGAAAGGTGGCATTTCAAACAAACAAACAAACAAACAAACAAACATTTTGTTTTAGCCTTCATTTTAGCTTTTGCCTTGTTATATATGGTAGATTCTTTCTATCTAAAAGAAACAGGTCTCTGAAATTACCTTGCTGCTTAGTCTCCTGCATTGCCACAGCATACTGTGACCTCCTTTTCAGTTCATCTAGAAATTTGACTACCAGCTCTGCAATAACAACACTGTTGACTGAGGTCAGCACAAACTCCTCTGCACGTAATGTGGTGAGAGTGCAACTTTGTCCAAATGTCTTGACTGCCCTGTGGACAACAAAGCACACGGTGAAGGGGAACGGGTCCTGGAACTGCCAGAGAACAGATCTCAAATGCCCAGGGGCAGCAAGCAGCTTCCATGTCAAGGAGCTGGTGAAATTGTTCTCAGTTTTAGCTACCCAACTTTAACAGAGCTATCCAAGGTATTAATCCATATTTTAAAAACAGCTTGGCTAGCTGCTTTAAAGTTCATACTAAAGCACAGAGTAGATTCGCTACCCACTGACATGGAAGCCACCAGCTGTCACTGTAAATATCTGAACATCCACCCCCAGATCTCAGGTTAAGAGCTCACAAATGTCTCTTCACAGGAACCATAAGCAGCCATAAACCACTAAAGATTCTTAAATCTAAGAGCTGAAGCAGAACTACTGAGAAGAAAGTCATAATTCTATGTCCCCTTACAGAAAAATCTTATCCTATAAGAGTACTTTGTTATCTGTGGGGGATGAGGGGGCATAGTGCTGGCAGGCAACCTTCCACATCTGCTGGACTAGAACGTCTATCATCCACAGCCATAACTGACGGATGTGGAGGGTGGGAGTTGTAGTCCAGCACAGCTGAAGGATGCCAAGCTGGAAGAGGCTGCTATAAGGGACAAAGGTAGGATAGTAAAATCAAAAGTCTCAAAAGGGGTGCTTTCCAAACACAGAAACAAGAATCTTCCCCTTCTTCTTTCAGCTACTTATGTCAATGAAACAAAAATAATCAAATATGGGCAGTACTATAAAGAAGAGATGGTAGCTGTGCACCCCTTGCTTCTTAAGCAGCTGTGTAGGGGGAATGAGCCACTGTGCTGTATGAGGGAACAGACCAGGCTTAAACTGAACCTGCCTTACTACACCAGTTCTCAGTAGAGCTTTCTAAGGTTTTTACATTCAGAATGTGTACTTCACAGTTTCTTCAAGCAAGTCCTATAGCAAAATTCAACTCAGAAACCTGTGCAGAATGCTGAAAAGGATGAAGCTGCCCTCTCTATGTCCAAGATACTTACCTGCTGGTGTGGATGCCAGTAATTTCAGGAAAAGACAGGTCTAGAAGTCTCTTTTCTGAGCCATCAAGGAAGCAGATACCTTTACAATTAACTGCCACTATGAAATGGTTCTTGGGTAGGCTTGGCCCTGCAAACACAATTTTAAAAACATAGTGTAGCAAACTTTTTTCCTATCTCAGAGACCTTCCTTCAAAGCCTTTGCCCAATCAAAAGGTGTTGCCATTACCTGAAAATTTGGTGACATCAAAGAACCGGGAAAAGAGCAGAGGCCACTGAAAACGGGCAAAATCCACCACTTGCTCCTTCACACTCTGGGGGGACAGACGGTCCTGCGTATAAGGAGCCTGAAACACAAAAGCAACATACTGGGTTTTAATATGAACAAGCATTGAGAACAAAATAATGAAACAAGGCTCTGGCTCTCCCGGAAGCATTTGGAGACTCTTTGCCTACTATAGACAATGTATGTTTGGTTCAGCATTTGCAGGATTAGCATATGTCAAACCACTCAAAAGGAAAAGGGAAGAAAACTTTCATATCCCAAAAAGTCACCCAGATGTGCCAGCCAATACTATGCTCTCATGCTAAAATCTTTTAGAGCCAAAAAAATCCACCACTGGGCTGCCACAGGTGCTTCGTACTGGATGGAGGAGAGGACTAAGAGCATATTTTGAATATAGCAATTCGGCCCGAAAGGTCTTGTGATCTTTGATAGAGTTTCCTCTCCATCTCAACACCTTCACAGCTTTGTTTGGTGAGGACACAGGAGAGAACTTTCTTAGTGGCTGCTCCTTGGCTATGAAACTCCCTCCTTGGCTGGCACACTGGCTGGCTTTTCACTTCCAATTTGAACAGGCCTTTGGCGTTTCACTGGTTAAAGTAGAGGGATATACAATGGCTGTGCATTTTTTAAAATGTATAATATATTTTATGTGTTTTTATTTTTAAATTAATGTTTCAAAAGTAGTGTTTTAACTGGACTGACTGTTTAAGGCTTTTAAAACTTTTGTAGCACATATTGTTCTAACTTCTATTGTCAGCTTTATGTGCTTTTGTAGCACATATTGTTATAACTTCTATTGTCAGCCACTTTGAGTCCCATTTTGGCAGAAAGGCGGGATACAAATAAACAAATATATAAATAAATAACCAATCAATCAATGATAGAGGCTTAAAATATTGATCGTCTTTTACTCTGCTACATCACTCTAGGGGCCCATTCCCACTGGAGGAATAACCTGCGTTCTGACTCTATTCTGCCCCACTAAACAAATCAATTCCAAAAGGCCCCTCATTCCCACTAAGAAAAGAGGGCCTGTTTGGAATCGATTTTTCCCATTGGCACACTTGCTGTTCCCATTGGGAAGACAGGCCTTCAGCCATTCCCCACCCCTTCGGAAGATCTTGACCAGACCCTCTTTTGCTCTCTTCTCTCTCCCCCTCCTTTAAAAAAACAAAACCAAAACAAAAGAAAACTAATTGCAAAATCAATAGATTGGCAGACCATTCTACCGATTTTGCAATTAGTTTTCTTTTGCTTTTTTTTTTTTTTAAAAAGAATCCCCCTTCCTCCAACCAGCTCCCTTTCTTCCTAACTTTCTTCTGTCCTCCTTCCTGCTGCTGGGGCTGCCGGGCCTCCACGGCTTCTCCCACGGCCGGCAGGGCCTCCGGAACTGCTGCCAGGCCTCTGCTGCTTCTCCGGGGCTGGCAGCGCTTGCAGGGCTTCCGGTGCAGCTCAACAGCAATGCCAGAAGCTCCGGCAGCCCAGGAAGAAGCCACGGAGGCCTGACAGCAATGCCAGCTGCTCCTGAGGCTGTCAGGGCTTCCGGTGCTGCTGCCGGGCCTCCGCAGCTTCTCTAGGGCCGGCAGGGTTTGGGGCACCAGGCAAGAGGCAGCAGTGTGGCAGCAGGGGCAAGCCCCGGTAGCTCAGGGAGAAGCGACGTAAGCCCCGGCAGCAGCGCTGGAGGCCTCGCCGGTCCTGGGAGAAGCCCCAGCAGCAGGAGGAGGACAGAAGAAAGGTAGGAAGGAAGGGAGCTGGGAGGAGGAGGAGTTCTTTTTTTAAAAAAAAAGCAAAAGAAAACTAATCGCAAAACCAGTAGAATGGTCTGCCAATCTATCGATTTTGCAATTAATTTAATTTTGGTTTTTTTAAAAAAGGACCCAAACCGGCAGCACTGTGTGTGTATGTGTGACATCTCTGGGGATGGCTCACACACACCCCTCTGCCATTTGCCCCTCCCATCCTCTCTGAAAGAATCGATCCCAATCTGGCATTCCCATTTACTGGACGCGGGTCGGGATTGAATCTTAGCAAAAGAAGTGCTAAAAAACCACTAAGTAAATACCCCGGGCTTTCAGCATGTGGCCCGGGATTTTCTCACTGGAATCAGTCTGATGAGGGTCAGAATCGATTTCCAGTGGGAATGAGAAGCCTAAAGCTCGAATCAGGATTCGAGGCTTTTGGTAGTGGGAATGGGCCCTAGGACTACAGCTTTCTGCTGTTGAAGAAATCAAAAGAAAGTCACATTATAAAGAATGATGCGATTGGAATAAAAAAGTCAAATTATCTAAGGCATTACTATACGAGCATCAAAATTATGGAGGATGGGGTGTTCCATCACTCGAACTATATTTTGAGGCAATTCAATTGCTAAGAATGATAGAGGTAGAATATCATCAAAATATAAAGTGGGTTAAATTAGAAAGACAGAATAATCAAATGGAGTATGTCTCTTCCAGGCAAAAACATGGGGAAAGAAAGAAAAAGAGAAAATAATTGGTCCAATGATGGTGAATTATAAAATACGGGAGAAGTCAAGTAAAAAACTGGGTATAAAAAACTGGAAATGGTTACCAGTAGAATATTTAAATAAAAGTAACAATGAAGACTTTGGAAAGATATTTTAAAAATTAAAGATCAAGGGATTTAAAATAATTGGAGACTTATATGATTCAACAGGGGCATGAATACAGGAAGAAAAAATGACTATATTAATTGGAAATCAATGCTGGATTCAAATAAAAGGGATAATGAAAATATTAGATGAAATACTATTAAATGTTTTAGATCAAAATGAATTGTTAGAAGAAATAATTTTAAAAAAATAGAAAGTGGAAAAGGATTAATAGGGAAAATTTATAAGATTATGTTAACAACCCAATTTAGAATCGTAGAGGGACTGAACTGGGAAAAAGATTTATTAATTGATACAGACAAAATTAAAATTTGGCTACAAGAAATTTTTAATATTAAAAATACAAATGTAAAAGAGTAACAAATGAAAATGATTGGAAAATGGTACAGGACATCACATCAATTAACATTTATAAATGATAAATTTCAATCAAAATGTTGGCACGGATGTGGAGCTAAGGGAATTTACATACATATGTGATGGGAATGCCCATTTGTTCCAGAATTTTAGACAGAGGTTAAGAAACAGATAAATATAATAATAGGGACAGAGATAAGCGAAGAAAATTGTTTAACTCTCAATTAAAGGGAATTAAGATTGAATAGTAATCAAAGATATGTAATAAAACAATTTCTAAAAGCTGCCCATGCAGTGATTGCATTTGGGTGGAAAAACAAATCAAACTGGAATAAGTCTTATTTGTTGAAATATTTAAAAGAATACATATTATTTAATTTCCTTAGGGAAAGAAGACTTAATTATATTGGGGAAAGCAATAAAGAATCATGGAAAGATAAATGGGAAATTGTGACTAAGAAAGTGGACAGTAAAATGGGGTATGAAGAAGTAAAAAATATAATTAATGATATTTTCCGCATCTCCAATAATGATTGTTAACTTGTTTGGAAGATATTTCCCTCAAATGCTGCTTTTGGGAGAGGGGAGAAAAGTATATTATGAAATGAGAATTGTACAATTTGTAATGTGTATTGTGTAATAAAATGAAAAGAGAAAAAAAGCATTACAAATAACAAAATTGTAAGTAAAGGTACTTTACCTTCCTTACTTTACTTACCTTAGCATGAGCATATGTGATGAGGCTCACCCACTTTTCTTGGTGTTTGGACTTCAGCTGCTTTGCTGGAATACATTCATGGAGTATCTTTAGAACCAGCTCATTCTGGATGGATGCTCCAAACTGAATATAACAATATTTGGCTCCTATCTCCACCAAGTCCTCTTCCTGTAAAAATTGATCAGGTTAGGTGATTTTCTGAGCCTGAACCTAATTTAACCAATTCTTTACGGGTATACTGGTGTGTGTGTGTGGGGGGGGGGGAATCACCTTACCCCAGCAGGGTGGATATATAAATGTACATAAAACAAATTACATGGATGGAATAAGATTAAAAATGGATAATCAAGAAAGATCCTCATCGCAAAGCAACATCCTTTAGATGTAGGTTATTATGGATTATATACAATTATGTCCTTCCACCAGCAGACTGAATCCTTCCTCCCCCAGTCTACAATTTGCTCAGTAGAGTTGGAAAGCCTCTGGAGCAGATACGGGGCCATGCAAGGAGCTGCAGAGGGAAGTGGGGGAAAGAAAACATCTGTTGGGTAAGTAGTCCATTAGTCTAAAGATTGGAAGTTATCCAGACCAGTCCATTTCCTATGTGACTTTACTGCTTCTCCTACTCCTCCATTATCATCACTGAATAAAAAACCCACCTTCTCACAGCGGTACTCTCCATACCGGATGCCACGGATGATTTGATGATAGATGAGCTCAGTGCTGACGGGATCTTCTTTAGAGTTGTGCCAAGGAGTGAAGATCTCTTTCCTAAAGTAGAGACGCCAGGGAGTGTGGCGTTCATGGCCACCCTTCTCCCTTTGCAGCTGTTCACATTGGGCAATGGCATCCATGATATGTTCCCGTTCACTACCTAGTGACCAAGCCTGAAAACAGGAATAGTGTCCATTTTAAGGATAAACACGTTGTTGATTTATTTAATTAGCTAATAATAATAATAATAAGAAGAAGAAGAAACTCAAGATGAATCTTGGAGAGATAAAATTCTTTGCAGACTTAGGGGCTGAACAGACCATCCCTAAGGGGCAGCCTGCAGCTAGCTCTTTCATCGCTGGATAGGGGCCATGGCAACTACTCACTGTGGCCCTGATCTGACATTCTGCAGCACAAAAAGGAGAAGCAAAAAGCAGCTCTTTTTTGCACCATAGAAAGGGAGCCCTAGCCACCACTGCGGGCGGCATGGGGGTGATGTCTGGATGGCTGGCATGCGAACACCATTCCTCTACTCTGCCCCAAGGCTGTCTCTTTATGCAGGTCTATTCAGCCTCACTTTCTGCATAAAATTTGCACATGGTTGTTCTGCACAGAAAACGATATTCCTATGTAGAAATATTTTTTATTGTGCAGAAACAGCTGTTTCCTACACAGAAAATACTGTTCTTGGGATTTTTTTTTCTGCACAAAATGTACGAGTAATTTGCACAGAAAACAGCATTTTTTGCACTGGAAATATTTCTGCCCAGTATCAACATTTCCTGGGCAGAAAATGTCATTTTCTGTGTGAATTTTGCACAGAAGAAATCCTCTGTTGCAAACTGTCTTTGAAAACCACATGGTTTTCAAGAGTTTTCTTACAGCAAGAAGAAAGGTGCAGAAACTTAGTGAAAAAATTACATCCCTAGTATATACCACTGTGTAAATTATACAAAATATATTTCCTTGTATTTGAGTCCGGTATAATTGATATGTTTTATAACTGAGTATTCAAGCTGGATTGGTACTTATAGAACCTGGTTTGTTCATCTGTTTAAGCCACAGGAAACTTTTATCCACTCAAATTAAATGTTTGTATGTGTATGGGGCTGTGTGAATTGAGTAATGTGAGCAGAGTAGACTGAATGTAGTAAACTTTAAAAAGAAAATGCATATAGTTTATCACAAGCAATTGTCTCATACTTATCAATGATCAGAATACCACATTGAATCAATGGTGGGAAAAACTTGGCTGTACCAATTAAAAGAGAAAAAAGATCCATATTTTGGCATGTGAACTATCCTTCATTTCTGAAGCACTAATAACTGGTGCAACTGATTGTGGAGGTAACACAGATGTGTATGTAAGGATCACAAGAACTCATCTATTAAGGCTTTCAGTCAACAACATTACACTACCACACTATTTTCATTTAATAATATTAGACTGGATTTAGATTCTGGACTAAACTTGTGCTAAATTAAGAGACAGCAGAAAGATCCCGTTAGAGCCCTGGACGAACCATTGTTTTTTCCATGAAAAAATGAGAAACCATAGATGAAAGATGAAATGCTGGTATTTTAAAAAGAGTTGTGCAGGTGCACTTTTGAATGCATCTGGGTAAACTTCATCGCAAAGTGATAATTTTTTCACCTTGTCATACAAAGCGATGTAGAGGGAGAAACCAAATGTATCCTTCAGCTTCATTTTATCAGCTACCAGCTGGCAAATCTCCTTTGCAGTGGAGGCTGAATCTGCAGAAACTGTGATGCTGCTGCCATTCATCAAGGTCACACTCAGAATAATAGGCTTTTTATCCAATGCTGCCTGAAATGCAAAAGAAAGAAATTCTAACAGAGGCAGTTTTCTATTATGCAGTTCTTCAGCTTCCACATAAGGTGTAAAAACTGTCTCACTATTATCCCAGTGACTCTCTTCCAGAAATAATTTATATAGTAAGGAGTAATCTGCAATATCTAGTTTGCTTTCACACTAGAGTCCTGTCATCCTGCCAAGTTTCTGCTTTTCTGTCAGGCATAACTGTTAATAAAAAGTTCAACCAGACTGGATTACAGCCCTGGGATCTGAAACAATTTACTGCTGTACTGATATGGTGTTTTTTTGTTTGTTGTTGTTGTTTAAGTCGGCAAAGTCATCATGTTCCAGCCCTTTTGTGGGTCTAACCACAACATTTTGCATCCCAGGCAGGAGGTTGTTTTGAAACCCTGGGAACTTCCATCTGGGGGAAATTCTCTATCTGGCTTCCATGTTTCAGCTCTTTCCTTGGCAGCCCTGCTGATGGGTGGGTGAAGGTGTGCCGATTTTGTCGTCTCTCAGTACACAATCTGAGAGGTAGGAAAGCCCATCCACACCACAAGTCAATCAAAATAACGAATCCCAGTATGTCTGATGTGGGAATAGGAACAACTGCATTCCAGTTACAGAATAGCTTGACATTTACTGGGGCTTTTGTCCAGACAGAAAAAGCTCAACAGTGAAGCTCCTTTTACATCAACCCACTTTTTTCTCCATATTCTGGTGAGCTGGACTTTTTTTTAGCTCCACTGGGATAATGGCGAAGGAGGGTTAGAGAAACACAGCAAACAATACAATACTTACATACATACATAAACAATACATAAAAATAGCATAAAGGACTGCAATTTCACAGAAAAGGACTGTTGTTGAAGAATCCCCAGTTTATAGCATAATTCATGCATGGAGTTATGTCTATTTATCCTGGACATGAAATCAGAAATTAACTGCCAAAGACTTGAATGTACATTGAATAATTAGACCATAAGGGGGCTAACTGTATAGTTCATGAATCATACAGTCTGACACATAAATATACACACAATACACAGTCAGTGCACATTTTTTAAAATGCAGTGTTCTAAAAAAACAAAACCATACTGTTAGGATCAAAACAGCAGCTTTAAAGCTGAAGTGAAAATCTAAGGGGAACAGATTTATCAAAATGGATCAAATGACTCATTATAATATTACTGCTGACAAACTGCACAGAAAAACAATAATTTTTCATTCAGGAACGGTGACCCTTTTCTAACATTATACAAGTAATGTGAGAATTGATGCAGCACATTCTGCCAACTGTCAAAAGAACAATGACAAGATTTATCCATGTGAGAAAATATACTCTATTATAAGCAGAGAAATTTATGCCACCAAATTGACCCTAAAATCCTAGGTTGACTTACATACGGGTCAATACACGAATACTGCTTAGAAAGGTCCTGAAACAAGCATTCTGTGATGCCCCACTCTTCCCCACTCTTTGTGTCTGGAGGCAGGAGGGTGTGTGTGTGTGTATGAATTTCCCAATCCAATTTTAAGGCCTCTTCTCATCAAAGAAACACCCTGGCCTGCTACAGACAGGCAAAAAGAGGTGCTTTCAGGCTGGCTTGAAGGCATGGCATTTAGATGACACATGCCTTGAAGCCAGAAGAAAAGTACCCTTATGCAGAGAAAAGCCGTTTCAAAAAGAAGCAGCTTTTTTCAGCTTCTTCCTGGCTTGAGGCCATGTCATGTGGTCATGACATGAGCACTCCAGCTGCCTTGGGAGCCGGCGGTGCGGTTGGTGGGGTTTCAGTGTGGCTTCAGAAAAAGCAGCTTCAAGCCACTTTTTCCTGCCCATTTGTTTCACACACCTCCATTTACCTTCACTTCTTTCCCTTCCCAATCAGATTTTAAAGCCTTCTCTTCCCATAAAAAAAAACACCCCATTTAACTTCTACTTTCCCAATCCAACTTTCCAGTCTCTCATCCACCATCAAGGAAGTGGTATCAGGTGGTCAGGAGAGGTTCAGAGAAGGAGAAGAAGGGAAGGAAGTGCTGTTTTCCTCTTTCCATCCTTTGTTATAGCCCCCTGAGTTTTACCCTTGACTTATCAATGGGTCATATCAAAATCCATGATTTTGACCCTAAAACCTTCCCTCGACTTATACATGAGGTCGATTTGTACACGAGTACATATGGTAAATGGAATACAGGCAAGTGGGTACCTGCAGCTCCAACCAACTGGGTGGTTCAGATCGTGTTCCGTTCATTAGTGTGCGCCTCAATCTTTCCTGACAGTATGATACATGCAACAGTGGTCCACCCCGGATGAAATTCTGCAGGTACTGAAAATATAAAGCAGAACAGGCTCTTAGGAAGCACATATGCTCATATGGATTTGAAAAACTTCTAAAGACAGGACAGGCAATACAGAAAGGGATTGCTGCTAGACTGCTTACTGTCCAGTGGCTTCCCTTTGAGAACTGAGATTGTCCCTGCTGTAGTATTGAATTCACCAAGGTAATTGTGCTGGGGGTATTAACATGCACATTGAGGTTGTGTTAAACAGTCCATTTCAGAACTTGATGAATATGGGACCATCTCAAATGTGCAGCTGATGCTCGACAAAGACAAATCTGGCTTTTGAACCAAGCATGACAGGGATGCGCTAATGATATGCAGGGCTTAAACAGTCTCTTGGCACTGGAATGGTCTCTGGGATGTTTAGGCCCACTGCAGCAAATACATCTGTAATTTGAATATAATTTGAATTTGAATGTTCTTCCATTGTTCATTTCATGGCAAGGAATGTGTAATAATAATAATTATTATTATTATTATTATTATTATTCTACCCTGTCCCTCTGTCCAGGACAATCGGGGCGGCTTACAGATTAAAACTTCATACAAAAAACCAACATCCGTGTTTCCCTCCCTCCCCTAAAACAAGAATTAAATAGTTAAACATTAAAAATAATCCAATTAAAATAGTCCAGTTAAAATAGACAGCTATTTTAGGGGATAGGGAAATAGGGGAGCAGGGTACAACAGCTCTCACCTTTTTGCCTCAGGGACTCAATGACTACAATTTCTCCTCTATGTACACTTCCCAGCAATTAGGCACAATCATAAGCACAATCATGACCATATTTTGATTTTAATGATCCAACATCTTACAGATCATATTAAAATTGGAAAATTTCTGGAGAGAATGGGAAATTTTCTATAGTTGCACAAAATGCACCAATAAGGCTTCCTCAGGAGGGATAATCAAGAACTGGAAGACTATTACTAAAGATGATAATCTTTGAACATCTCTATTTATTGAAACAGATATTAATAGCAAGATATTTCATGATGGTTTCAAGATCTAAATTTAGTAGATAGGTAAAGATTACATAGAAAGGAAAGTGGGATGAAGTGATATCATCTTCAAATGCAATCAGTGTGTTAATAAATTGAGTCATACTGGCTAGACATCATTGTAGCTATTGCAAGCATACAGCATGGTAGGAGATGCTTATGAATCTACACGACTCATGCTTCCAGCAGACACATTTAAATTGTTATATGTTCCATTAATATCTAACCACAATAACCATCAACAGGAGTGAACAACTCATGAATAATTATACCTTCTCAAACTTGTCTGAAGGAGCAAATGAACCAAGGCAGAGTGCCAGGAGGATCCAACCTCTATTACGACTTTGTTTTTTGTTATTCTCAGTGAGTTGCTTGCAAATCTGGCAGTAAATCTCATCTCTGTAAAACGGGAAAAATCATGATGAACTTCGTCTTAGTTCCTAGGCTACTCCTGTATTGTTCACACTATACACCTGCAAAGAATATGGTGAATAACAAAAACGGATAGCTTCCTCATAACACCAGTTAGATACCTGATGTCAGGACTCTGAATAGCATTGCCAATAATGAAGTGCACTTTTTCAAGGTTGGACATAGGTCTCTCAGACACAGTACTCTCCTCCCGAGACATGTCTTCCCCATTACTTATCGGGCTTGCCACCTAAACAAAGCAGAAAAACTCCTGTAGCAAAAGGATTTCTTCAAGACATAGGGCTAAATCAATTGTTAGCCCCAAACAGAGCTGACTTATTGAATTCATGGACCTTACAGAACTGTTTACTTAGGAAGTTCTCCTGATTCAGTGGATTTACTCTAGTTGAGATTTAAAAAATGGATTTAGTCCAAACACTTAATTCTAGGACAGGAAATTATCATGTACAACAGATAATATATTCATATAAGATGACAACAGACTTCCCCTCACCTCTGAACAGAAACACACATTCCTTCTAGATCCACCTCAATTGAGACTGATTCTGTTAGACCGTTCCTTCCAGTGCAAAACACATTCATAATCCCTTCTGCCATTTTCCTCTATTATTTTGAATTATTTTGAAAGCTGAATTCCTCTTTTCATCCTTGCCATAAATATTTTATCAGGGAAAACAATAAAAACCAACATACCATATCTGCTCCCTTTACAATACAGTGAAGTACTGGGATGATAGAACAGGTAGCCACACAGGGATTGATAGGTATTCTACACTACAGGGTTGGGTATTTGAGCATGAGGTACCATGCTCATTAAAGGGACAATACATAACCCACCTTTCCAGTCATCTTGGAGTTGTGTTTTAGCTTCACAGATGAAATTACCTTGGTGAACTTATTATCCTTCCTGTTATCCATCTAAGGTAAAGATATTTTACCAGAAAGGTTTAGTTTACTCATCAAAAGATGGTGAGAATTAATGCATTATGGAAAACTCAATAAGGAACTAAAGACAAATCTATGAGAGGGTAACCTTAACAGACTATAATCCCTTCTCTGAAGTCTCAAGTACTGTTTTATGTAAACTTCTAGAACTAAATAGCATAGGAATGATGGCTGTACTTTAGATGAGATTGTTTGCTGCCTACAACTCAAGTGATAAATCATGGTAACAATCTGGCTACCTGGCTCCTACAGTAAGAAAGAAAGTTTATATTCTGAAACTATCCTGATGTTCAGAACTTTTCTAAGATTTCAGATTCAATCAGTTCATCAGAAAGAATAGCTAGCTATATAAAAATATATAAAATATAATTTGATACATGATGAGCGATAACAGTCTGGCTTGGCAGTGTGCTGTGAGGAACAAGGAGGAGGACAAGTACAAAGACACCATCATGGTGCAGCAGCATATGAGGGTGCGGGCATTCATGAGGCCCTTAGGCTCGGGTGAATACACTAAAAAGACCTTAACATTTGGAATGAGAAACATACTCTGGAATGGGAGATGTGGCATGGGGTGGGAATGGACTTTGGAAACTTCCAAATTATCCATCTTATCAAAACAAATCTTTTTTTTTTGGGGGGGGGGGAGAATTAGGTGCTTCTCTAATTGAGCATAGGATTTGCATAAGCCTTGCCATAGCTATTCTCCACTGCAGTCAGAATTTATACCCTTAATGAAAGAGGACGAGGGTCATGAAAGTATGTTGCAGATTATAAAATTCTAGTCGCTGCTGCCAGCATTATAAATCATGTACTGAGTCACGGACATGGAATGTGGTGCTTTCTTTTTATTCCACAGAGTCCTAATGAACTATGACCCAGTTTTCTTGCAACACTAAAATGGCTTACAATTAACAATAGTGCCACCACAGACAGCTAGCTTGTCCCCATTAATTATACCAATTCAAGTCTGCAAGACTAATTGCAGGAAGTGAACAATTAAGCCACAGAATTCCAGTTACATGATGGAACAGCCATCTCGAAAATCCCTTTGATTTTGGTCAACCAAATCCAGAGCCCATGTTCCATGCATAGTGCATCACTTATGTAATACAATATTTCAGGTGCTTGACCTCCCTTTATTGCACCTCTCAAATGGCTGCAAAAGTATCCTGGCTACAATATCTGGACGTTGTGTCACTGGTAAGAGCAGTGGGACTCACACTGGAGCCTTAAGTTGACCCAAAGGCTTCAGTTGGCCTTGGCTATATGGGGAGCCACTGAACTCATGTTGCAGCACTTGCCTAGGCAATTTAGTATCTGAAGACAAATAGATATTCCAGGATAGGAAGGACTATAATATTGTTCAGAAACTAGAACTTTCCAAAGCAATTTGTGAGAGGAGGAAGATGAAAACACAACATTTCATGAGAAAATATTTGAGAGAGTGTCTGTTAGTCCCAAAGGGGGAGTCTGAATGAGAGAGAGAGGGAGAGAAGAGTTTGCAGGAAATCCCTATCTATCTAAGGAAGGGGAAAGAGAATGCAAAAATCTTCCAACATATACATATAGCCACACAGTAATTTCATACACAATATTCTTTATACTTTTGTATTATGTATTATGCATGTAACAAAGTTTGTATGCATGAACCACCAGAAAGCAAAGGTGTCACTCTCTTATTCACTCATGAAAAAAGTTTTAGATTTTGGAGTATTTCAGATTTTGGAATTCTGGATAAGAGAAACTCAACTTTTATTAAACAAGAATCCCATGCCACTGACACCCCGGGCTGCCCTCATATGCATTTGCAGAATGACACACCAATCTGAAGCAACTCCAGGAAGTATGGTTAGCCCCTAGAATGGTTTTAGAAATGTAACATGTCTTAAATAGGGTTGAAAGTGGAAACAACAGAAAGGGCCCTGCACTGTTGTGAGCTGCCCAGGATCCTAGTTATAATGTAAAAAATTAAAGCAATTGCGGCCCTAAGCCACCTTGGATAATTCTGGTAAGCGATGACCATTTCTCTCCCCTTCAAAAAGCCACAAAGAATGTAAAAAGCAAAGTAAGTGATGTAACAAATAAAATACACAAAAGTAACAACTTCAGTAGTCACTGCATTAAACAGCAAACAGCCTAGCATTATCTAATTGTTACCCAAGAAGGGTCTTGGCCGTTATCATAGTTATGTCTGACAATGCAGGATTCTGCCCAGTATTGTGGAGACAAATAACAATTATCAAAGTGGATATGGGTGCGATTTTCTAGCATGGGGTAAGTAAAAACAATGAGGGTTTTCTCATTTCCTTCCCTTAATAAGCTAGTAGCCATGAAGAACACCTCCTTCTTACCAGATCAGGACTGTAGCTACCTGTAGGCTGCAGGTGGCTCTTCTTACCAAAGCTGTCATAAATATGAGTCACCTCAGAGCTGCTTTTGCTGTTGGTATTCTTTACTGGTTCTGGCAAATCACCCATGAATTGCAAGATGGCACTCCATACAGCTAAAGATGCCTGGCAAGGACAGGACAGATTGTGAGACATTTTTACTTTTTCTGTGATACAGTGGACCCTTGGTATCCACTGAGGTCTGGTTCCATGATCCCCTGTGGATAGGAAAATCTGTGGCTGCTCAAGTCCCATTAAATACAATGGCACAGTGAAAAAATGTCCCTCATATAAAATAGCAAAATCAAAGTTCTTTTATATCTTTTTGGAATATTTTCAAGCTGCTGATGGTTGAATCTGTGGATAAATGAAGATATGAAGGTCCAACTGTACATTCAGTTAACACCTACAGGCCAGAGTGATAGATGCCACATGAAATATATCATTGATTTTCTTCATAGGAACCCCTAATTTCTATTGAAATTTTGGAGTGTGTGTGCAACTGTATGTGTACTGGACTTAAGCCATAATAATGGTATAACAGTTCAAAATGCTGGTGGTCCTCCCTTGCTGTCCAAGCAAAAACTTTATTTTAAAAATCCATCAGTCTTTTGAAAACTGAAGGTTTTAAAAGGAACAGCATTTAATAGTATGCTGGACTGTTTTAACTGAAGTTTTAAAAATTTCCCTCTAATATTTTAATTGTATGTTTTAAATTATTTCTTAACATTGTTGATAGTTTAATTCTATTATAATACTGTTTTTTAATATTTTAACTATGTTGTATTTGTTTTAACACATAAGCCACTGTGAGTCCTGGTCTGGGAGAAAAGGCAGGTTATAAATAAAGATGATGGTAGTGGTGATAATGATGATGATGATAACAATAATGATAGTAGTAATAGTAATAGATGGTAGCAGAAGCAATAGCAGCAGCTTGCTCAGTAACTTGCTAGTAAAATTAGTTTGAAAGCCGGCCCGTTTGAAGTACAAGGTCCGTTATGTAAGACTTCATCTGACTAAACCAATCTCAGTCGATCAGTCATATGAGATTAAGTAAATAAATCTGTATTTGAGTAAAACAATAGAACTGAAAGGATAAAGTATTTTCTTTGTTTTCAGATGAGGTAGTAGCAAGCTAGGTATGGAAACCTCTCCTTAGGGAAGTTGGCACTGGCCTTTGAATGGTTGATTAAAATTATACTGTTCTGACAAACTTACAGTGTCAATCTCGTCTTCCGATTTTATACAGTACGGTATCTATATTTTATTTTTTAATTTTTGGATCTCTATTTTTTTCTTTTTATGGTTTTATCATCTCAAGTGGTGGGAGGGATGAACTGAAAAATACAATAAATAAAAATATATAAATTACCAGAATATCATCCTTTTCATCATGGTAGAGTAATGGGTGGCGTAGTGGTCGTCGAATATAGGTATGTGTTGTGGATCCCTGGAAGTAAGTGGCTGCAAATTTGGCAAATGTATATTCTGCTTGATCATCATTTTCCTCCTCTTCCTCCTCCAGCTCCATGATCATAGGGATCGCATCCAGGTCCACCTCATTTAGCTTCTGCATCTGTGTCTTTGCCTCAAGATCCTTCAGGGCAAAGAAGCAGACAGCAAGGCATGGTTCTGTAGTATCAAGCTAATATCATTTACTCTCTGCTTCATCAAAGAAAGCATCTCTTTCTGTGTTAATGTTGCCTACTAAAAAGTACCATCACTACAGAGCAGCTATTTCTTCTGTGAGGTATCTTTAGATCAGGGATGGCCAACTGCCAGTGGTTGGGGCATGTGTGCATTATCTCCCAATGGGATCTCAGAGGGACACATCCCCTGAAATTTAAACTCAAAAATTAAACTCTTAAGTGCCTACAATCTCTAGTGGGCAATCTTTGATCCCCCCAGGCTGCTTTAGATGCAGGAGAGATTTTTTAAAAATCAGGAAGTAAATCAGAAGTCAATTTTTGCCCAGTGAGTACACATGGGGGCATTTGTATATGGCACCTTGAGTCCCTGTACTGGAAGGAAAGCAGGATTTAAATAAATAAATAAAATTTACTTTCTAAAAAGTCAAACAAATGTTTGGAGTGCTGGGTACTCTTGGGAACTTCAAAAATCTGGAAGAGTGGAAGTGGCATAAAAATAGCCTTGAGGGTCCACATGCAGCACTGGGCTGCACTTTTGCACATCCCTGCTCTAGGATGCCATTTCACAAGATGAACTGGCCTCTAATTTCTTGCTACTTGCCTCAAAACCCAGGGGAGCCTGTCCTTCTTGTCCTCCAATCAAAGAAGGTAAGAAACCAAACACTCTGTCCACCATTTCTTGGTCACTGATGACATCATATAGTGCCTCATCCTTATCGTTTACAGCATCCTGTTTCTTCAGCTTCTCAGCATAACCTTTTGGTTCCGGAACAGCCAAGGACTCCTATAAATATAACACAATTTAGCTTGAACCAAGAGCTTAGGAGAACACGGATGTTTCTGTGCATAACACCGTCTGCACCAACTACAGCTCCCAATTTACAACTCCCCATCCCATCCACCAACTTAGAGAACCTACCTTTTCTATTCTGCGAGCTACTTCCTTTGTTTTCTTTTCTCTGGGTATTGGAAGGAGAAGTTTATCATCCTTCATATGTAATCTTCTGGCTTCAGGTCTGCGTTGTTGCTGAAGATAATAGGAACTTACTGTTACTGTATTGTCTTTAGCCAAATTTACCACTTCGTACTAATTCAATTTTTCCAAATGATGATTTAACTCTTATTCTAACATTTGCACATAGTTAGACCTATCAGAGCAAAAGTAACATTTATCCAGGGAATGCAGGGTCTTAATCTTTCTGATCATTAAATACTATTGATAGAAATCAGGTTAGGGTCTTGATGCTTTCACGGTGATGTATACAACACAGACAAACCTATCACCTTTCAAAAGAACTAAATATGTGTTTTCTTCAGAAAATTTCTTGGAAAAATAATTGTATAAATCCATGGATTTTTAATTTTTTATGACATACTCATACCTAACCTCAAAAGTGTTTGAATTGTTGCATTTTTTTAATTCTCATGCTTTTGTGAAGGTCTCCAATTTCTATTTCTTCTGATCCCATCAAGAATGAGTATAAAAATCTGTTAAGTAATACTCCATAAATCTGATGACATGTGCATTGGTCTACAAATGATTATGCCATGGTATATGTATTTATCTTTAAGATGCCAGATGACTCTTCATTGTTGTTTCAGTGTGGTAAGCAACACAATGAGGATACAACATGTAGTAGGGCGCTCTTTCCATCCACAATGATGCTGGAAGTCACGCCTATTGGATTTTTTCAGTTCACAGATTTTAGTTGTTCTTACTCCTATGATGGTGATCATAGCCATCGAATCATACCCACCTCTCTCTTCATTCTCTGGAAACTCCTCCGAGCAAACATTCCCCTGGCATAAGCCTGTATCACACAGACAGCTTTCATCTGCTCAGCTGTTTTCTGGCGCATCAGGTAACCTCGACATAAAGCTTGAAACTTAATCACACTTGCCCGAGCTGCCTCATACTGCTTTACAAGTTGCCTGCTCCGGAAAAGGGCCTGCAGACGCTCAAATCCTAACATGATCTATTGCAGGGATGGGGTGAGATAATGGAGAACATAAGGCTAATTGAAATAAGAGCAAATGTTAAGGAAATGAAAGGCAATGTAACAGTTTAAAGATGGTTGTAAACTGATAAATGTATTCTGAAGTATGCAATTTACTTAACAGTAAACAGGCTAACAGAAGAAGAAATTATAAATAAAAAAGTAGATAGTTGAAGGACACAGAACAGTCACAAACACACTGATTGGCTGTGATTCTCTACTATGGTTCATTTTGTGTAACTTTGGGGCCATATGGATTGCCATGTTGGTGAATATTGGGTTTGTTGTTCCTATTTTGTTTTGGGTTTGTGAATCTCTTCGAGTCACTGTACCTCTTTGTTATTCACACATGCCAACATTTTTGAATAAAATGGAGCCACCTCTATTCATTTGAATGATACACAGCAATCCAAATCAATTCAGAAGTTTATTCACACTGCCAAAGATTGGGAAAACTAGGGTGAAAACCCAATATTGAATATCCCAGGTTAAGTGGGGGGTTTGCCAGCACCCCCCGCCCAAAGTGCATTGAATGCATTCGGGAAGTGTGTAAACAACAAGGATTCAACCCAGATTCATCCTGGATTATTTTCATAGTGTGAATGTGGTTTATATGTATATTTAGCTACATAGCATGGTGCTAACTAATTCAGAAGCTTTTCAACTATTGCACTTTGTGTAAAATCCCATATACATCTACTAAGAAATAAGCTACATTGCATTCAGTGGAATGCACTATAAAGAGGTTACTACTACATGTGGATTTTAAACAGCGATTGTAGCCAGGAAAAAGTGGCTTTACTGATACTTCTTGCACAAAACACCTCTGACCCATAGCTGCTGTGTCCCCAGAGCAGGCTGATTGCTTCTATTTTGTTTTTTCTTTGTTTTAAAACTTAAATTGCAGTAGCAGAGTGAATTGCATAATTTTTTTTAAAAAGACATACTGGCTAGTGCATAGGGCAGGGAGATTTGGTTAAGGGGGAGTCAGGATGATGGCAGCAGCAGCCCCAGTCACATGTTTGTGAAGACATGTAATAATGGCTGCTCTGATACTGGTATGAGGGGGTACCGTAAAGTTTTAATGATCACCTTTTTAAAAAATTGACAGAAAGTTTGTTTTGATTTATAGTTGTTAACTTATCTCTATGTAGTCACTATCTAGATTTATATATTTTTCCCAGCGCATCTTGACCCTCAGAATACCTGATATTGTAGAAGTCTGCAGATTGCACCTTACGAGGGGGTATCGCACGTAATAATTATCACCCAGAAGTTATTATGGCATATTGATGACATTTTGTCAGTGTCATCATTGGTCCCTAAGTGCACGTTGCTGACAAAATCAACTCATTGCGTCCTTTATTTTCATGACTGCCTCTGCCAGAAGTGACTAAAGTGTAAAATCCTTGTCAGGTATTTGGAGAGTCAAGAAACACTGGGAAAAATGGGTAAATCTGGATGGTGACTACATAGAGATAAGTTAACAATTACAAATAAAAACAAACTTTCTGTCAATTTTTTTAAAGGTGATAATTAAAACTTTATGATACCCCCTCATATGTTTCCACTTTTTTAATCTGATGTGATTGCTCCAAGAACTGTGCTCATATGATAAAGCCCTAAGACAATGCTACCCAAAGTTGTGGTCTATGGACTGGTTTTAGTAGCTGAGCTGGTCCTTACAGAGCTTACCCCACCCCACCCCTAAAAGAGAGAGCAAAACAATTGTAGCCCATGGGCAAAAGTGTAATGCTAGTTCCTTACATGTGGGGTGAAGTTGCCAGTGCCAGTCCCACATTTCAGGTATCTTAAGAAGCACTGCTCTAAGGTCAATGTGAATATTATTGCATTTAAATATTTAAGGCTAAAGTCATATCCTATCCGTCTTAACATTTATGAAGTCCTCTATCAGATTTATGTCTAAGGAGGCATTTACTGTACAGGACTGCATTATTAAATCTCTTGCTGAGTGCTAATCATATCTTTCATCTTTTAGCATAATGGCAGTTCCTACTACTATGCAGAACTTCATCGGTCACAAAATGTAACGGAATAATGCTGAAAATTTTGCTTTATAACCTTGGTTCTACAAGTGCTAGAGAATGCTATCATTTATCTCTCTCCTCCTCTAGATATAGTGAAAGATGGGAATCCAGGCTTGCAAATTATGTAACTCAGCACCAGCCAGAAATTGTGCATAACCTGGACAACCAGGCAATTTGATAATCCTACTGGCTATGCAGGACCCATTTAGAAATGTGCAATTTCCTTACCATCCTGAAGTTCTTTCTACAGCAATAGCCCCTCCAGGCAGTCTGAATAACCACAGCACATCGCCTCTGCTTAAGAAAATTTTTCCTACAAGCAGAAGGGGAAAAAACAAGAAAAAACCCATTTTCACAAAATTAAAACACTGATGCCCAAATTGTGGGTCTTGTAAAATCAACAGAGGAAAGCAGAAGATGAGTACTTTGTAGGTAGATGGACTAAGGATTCTCTCACAAAGAATAAATCATTGTGCTGGAACTGAATCAAAATAGAATGCAGTGTGCTCCTCATGGCTTTGATTTTTCTTCATTAAAAGAATTGAATCTGAATTCTTTCTTCCATGGAGGTTTACAGTAACAATCTCCCACAGCATCTGGATATTTTCTCCCCTCAGTTGATTTTGCTGGTTCAACACTCAATTACTATTTATGAGATTATAAGTGTACATACATGCACAGATATGCACATTAAAACTGCTAAGTGTGTTCATGGGTCTATGTATTGTCCCCAGTAGCCTTGTTATTCTTTTATGTTTACTGTTAGCAAGTGGGATGTCCAATAAAATATGGCAGTATATGTTTTCTTCCAAACACACTCTTTTCTTTGGGGTTGCAACAAGCCATTTTGGGTTGCAACCAGTCATTTTTCCTGTTCCACTGCTCTGTGTCCTAGTCTCTGAAAACAAGCTTGCTCCATCTTAAATAAGACATCCTTTCAGATATTTATCATGTCTATCATGTCTATCAGGCTATCATGTCACCTCTTCACCTTCTTTCCTCCAGGCTAAACATAACCAGATTCTTAAGCCATTCCTCACAGAACATGGTTTGCTGCCAGGAACCGTCATCTTGTTGTCCCCCTTTGAACACCTCTTCTGATGGTAAACAACTGCATTCTGGACTATGCATTTACCTGTCTTTGAATCCCCTCAGTACTTTCTGAATTAAAACGGCTTTCTCTCTGAGTGCTTTGTCTCGTTGTACCTCCAATACTGTATCATGATGATCCTAATGAAAAATATAATAGTAGAAGCAATAATAATATCTTCACATATTTAACTAATAGCTCTGACAAAATACAATAAACAACCCTACAAATAAAGTTTAGAGTTGAGTTCAGCTAAGTTGTTCCACTTGGCCCTTAAGCATATTTGTTGTTGTCATGTGTCATTAAATTGACCAATACATCTGAAAGAGCCATTTCTGCTGTATATAAGACATAGATCTAAGCTGTACTACAGAAATACAGTAGAACCTTTCTATAGGCAGCGGATGCATTCTGGACCCAACCACCCCCTGCGTATGGTAAAAACTGCCTATGCTTGAGGCCCATTAAAAACAATGGGCTGCACTCCCGTCAGCGGCACTGCGCATGCCTGCGGCACATGCACCATTTTGTCCACATAAGGCAAGCCCGTGTATGAGGTGGGCTGACTGTAATGCATTTTGTGAAACCACTTTAACTGCCATCACTCAATATTATGGAATTCTGGTATTTGTAGTTTGTTGTGACATCAGAGTTCTCTGAAAGAGAAGTCTAAATATCTCATAAAACTACAAATCCCGGAATTCCACAGCATTGAGCCTTGGCAGTTTAAGCTGTGTCAAATTGCATTATTTCTGTAATGCAAATTAGACGGAGATTTATACTATACTAGATATAGATGTTAAAACCAATGGCCATTAATTAATCAGAATTGGATTTCTCAATTCTCTAAATCTTAACAATAGGTTGTTTAACATAGTCAAGACAGGAAAGAAATAAAATTGATGATGATGATGATGATGATGATGATGATGATGATGATAAATATATCGACTACCAAACTAGACAATATATTCAACTCACTTTTAGAAGAGGTTATTTTTCATTAGAAGGTAAACATGGGCTTGCATTGTAAGTGTAATTAATAAGGCATGTATTCCTGAGGCAACTGCACTGTGTGTGTGAGAAAAATGTATTGGAAGAAATATGCATTTCCATTAATATCTAGTTTGACCCTCAATAATTCTGTCAAAGATTTAGTCAATGAAGAAGATGTCAGGCCATACTGTACTGTTAATTTACAGTACAATCCTGTGAAATACTGTCTAGTCAGAAGTAAATCCCATTGAGAGCAACAGGGCTTACAGTAAACATGACTAGGATTACACTGCCACTCTGCACTCTTCAGTCTACTTCAGAATAAACCCTTTAAGCACAGTCAGATTCATTTTTGAGAAAACATAGATAGGCTTGAAAGAGGGGCTGTACAGATGGGTCCCCTAAGGGGCGGAGGGACACAACCCCTTTTCTTGCTGGATCGGGGTTGTGGCAACTGCACGCTGCGGCCCCAATCTGGCCTTTTCGCAGCACAAAAAGAAACCACAAAAGTGGCTTCTTTTTGTGCTGTGGAAAGGGCACCCTAGCCACTGCTTTGGTGGCTTTTCTCTGCTTCTTCAGCACAGTCCGTATAAATGCTGCGCTGAAGATGCTGCCCACCATGTGGTTGCTTGGGCGGTGTCACGTCAGGGTGGGTGCAGAATCAGGGTGGCTGGCATGCAATCACCACGCCCCCAATCCACCCCCACACCAGCTCTTTATGTCGGTCTGTTGAAACCCTTAGTAAGCTAAGGCTTCTACCTGGATGTGCAAGTGTATTTGGCATCTTATCCACACCTCCCAGTTATAGCACATCAATACCACTTTCACAGCCACCACAAAATATTGGGATTTGTAGTTTGGTGAGGTACTTAGACATCTTTGCTAGACAGCATACTGCTATTATTCAAGGAAGTAGATTAAATGATTCTAAGTGACTTCCCAGACTAAGTGACTTCCCAGAATCCCAGAATGCCACAGGATAGAGACAAGACTTTTAAAGTGATATTGAACTGCTATAATTGTACAGTTTGGATACAGCATGCGGTAAAACTGTTAGGTGTCCCTTGTAAACTTACTTTCAGGAAAACCTTTGTTCTTCCAATTTTCCACTCATTTTCTTTTCCTATCACTCTTTGACAGATATAAGTGCAGCACTGGCGAGCATTGTTCTTCATCTAGAAGATCATAGAATCATAGAGTTGGAAGAGACCACAAGATAAATCAATTAGCAATTTAATCTGGGTTCAAAATACAGCCATAGCACGACAGGTATCTGCAAAACCATCACTTTGCAGATACAAAATCATCACCAAAGCTATACTTTGGAAGTACCTGTTTTATATCATCATAATTAGCATTTGTTTCTTATACTTCTTTATTTATAACCAGTATCATAAAAGATGTAAACTGATGAACTCACTGGCAATGTTGTCATTTTAGAAAGTACCAAATTCTATTTGTAGCTACTAAAGATTTTAAAATGTACATAACTTCATCCTGATTTTAAACACATTTATCAGTATATATAAATAGCAATAAAAAGGCATATTAAATTTACAGATCAACATGTTTATTGCCACAGTAAAATAAGAATTAATCTGATCTTCTTTGAAGTATACCTGTTCTCGAGCTGACACTGGCTGCAGGACTTTATATCTCTCAAAGAAATCTGCAAAACTATATCGAATTGGATAACCAGCTTTCCTAATCCGAATGGTTTCCATCATCCCAGAGTAGCGTAGTTGTCGAATGCAGAGTTCTCTATCAAATTGCTGGAAGTGAAACAAAACAAGAAATAAGATTTACCATAAACACAACAAGCACTCTTGTTGTTATTTTATGTGCAATGTTGGTTTTACAAAAATACTTCTGTCTTTAAGAACCACATCTTCAAGTCAGAATACCAAAGTAAATACTGAACATAGAACGGATGAGCTATACATTCACTTGAATAATACACTAAATAATACTTATTTTATACAATAAAATAATTGAAGACAAACACCACTGTCCCATCTAAAATATTCTACCAAAGCTTTAACCTCTAAGAGCAAATCTCTCCTCTATTCACAAAGAATAAATGGTTATACAAAAGGGATATGGGAAGCACTGTTGTTTTCTCCAGGCACGGACATGACAAAGATGCTGTGAAAATCTTTTTGGATCCTTCTCCTAAGACTAGGGTATGAGAGAAGATATAATGCAGTGTAAAGAAGGATGCCATGTTGGGAAGGCTGCTCATTGGATCTAACTGAGAAAGCTTTAAATTTACAGCAAATTTGCTAATTTTACTCATTATTTCACTTAATGGTCTGTTTTATTATTATTATATAAATTTTTAATGTACCTTGATGTGTAAAATCTAAGGAAATGCATGATTAAATAACTGCATGATATATAAATGCTACCAAATTAAACTCCTTTCTCCTCAGACTAAAAGACACTACAGACAAAATGTTGATTCAGATATTTTAATGAAATATTACCATAGGCTTCTTGTAGTCATTGGGTTTGAGACAGCGGATAAAATATGGCTGGCAGTTACCCAGAATTTTCATCAGCTGCTCCAGGGACTGTTTGAATTGCCCTCCTAGTGTAGACAGGCGTTTGGTGGTGTCTGATCCCTGGAGAGAAGAAGCACATAGATGGCTTGGGTACCATGTTAACATCAATAGGCTCCAATGACAGAGATGTATAATCTTGAAATGGTATCTTAATTGGCTGAACATACATTCATAGAATCATAGAATCATAGAAATTTAGAGTTGGAAGAGACCACAAGGGCCATCCAGTCCAACCCCCTGCCATGCAGGAACTCCCAATCAAAGCATACCCGACAGATGGCCATCCAGCCTCTGCTTAAAAACCTCCAAGGAAGGAGACTCCACCACCCTCCGAGGGAGTGTGTTCCACTGTCGAACAGCTCTTACTGTCAGGAAGTTCCTCCTAATGTTGAGGTGGAATCTTTTTTCCTGCAGTTTGCATCCATTGTTCCGAGTTCTGTTCTCTGGAGCAGCAGAAAACAAGCTTGCTCCCTCCTCAATGTGACATCCCTTCAAGTATTTAAACAGGGCGATCATATCACCTCTTAACCTTCTCTTCTCCAGGCTAAACATTCCCAGCTCCCTAAGGCGTTCTTCATAGGGCAAGGTCTCCAGACCCTTCACCATTTTAGTCGCCCTCCTTTGGACCCGCTCCAGTTTCTCCACATCCTTTTTGAATTGTGGTGCCCAGAACTGGACACAGTATTCCAGGTGGGGCCTGACCAATGCAGAATAGAGTGGCACTATTACTTCCCTTGATCTAGACACTATACTTCTATTGATGCAACCTAAAATTGCATTGGCCTTTTTAGCTGCTGCATCACACTGTTGACTCATGTTCAACTTGTGGTCTACTTGGACTCCTAGATCCCTTTCACATGTTGTCTCATTCAGCCAGGTGTCCCCCATCCTATATTTGTGCATTTCATTTTTCCGCCCTACGTGTAGGACCTTACATTTCTCTGTGTTAAATTTCATTTTGTTAGCTTTGGCCCAGCTTTCTAGTCTATTCAGGTCATTTTGAATTTTGATCCTGTCCTTTGGGGTATTAGCTACTCCTCCCAATTTGGTGTCATCTGCAAATTTGATAACTAGGCTCTCAATACTGTCATCCAAGTCATTAATAAAGATGTTGAATAGCACTGGGCCCAGGACAGAACCCTGTGGCACCCCACTTGTCACTTCTTTCCAGGATGAAAAGGAACCATTGTTGAGCACCCTTTGGGTTCGGTCAGTCAACCAGTTACAAATCCATGTAATGGGGGCAAAAAGGATAAAATACTGAGGGTAAGTAATTTGCTAAATATTGTACAAGATAAAATTGATAAATAACAGTATAACTGTGCAGAACAAGCCCTTCCCTGCTTTCTTTCCCACATTAAACAACAGAGTGATGCATTCCAGATGAAACAAGTGTTCTTAGTGCTTAGTGTTGATCTACAGTTTTCACGGTAGCCAGCAGGCAAAGAAATCTTTATTTATTTCATTCTCACACATGACAATGAAAAAATTCAAAATTTTTCTCCGTACTGGGAATGACCATGAGAGTTTTTGAAAACCTGTAGATATTATTTATAGAAATATTTCTGTGCAAAATCCTAACATTTTGACACAAAATATGAAGTGGGGCTTTTTGCAAAAAATTCAATGCTTATACGCAATTAAAATAACAATGGCAACACTGCTACTGTTGGATGAAAAATTAGGGGGGGTACCTACAACTGCAGTTGTGCCAGATTTCCCCTTTGTCCCTCCTTGTATATGTATATCTTTGTAACTCCTCTTATACTACTGCCCTCCCGTGGCCAAAAACAAAGCAAATAAGGTGACATTAAAAAAAACAACAAGATTCACATGACAGTTTTTCAGAAAGCTTCAACTGGCAGATGAGTTTAAAACAAAAATCACAAATTTGTAAACTAGAAGATTGTTTGGGATGTTTCAACTTCTTTAAACAAAGAGCAGAAAGGTTTAATTAAAAACAGCCTACATCACCTGATTTACACACCACAGTTTAAAAACAATTGGCAGAAAATCAGGATGACATTTGGTATTGTAAGAGTAACCAACAGTGTAAGGGTAGCTCATTCTTAAGGATACTGCAGATAACAAAAGCCTAAAAATATGATATAACAAAACAACCTGAAGAATAGAGCAGGTACAAATATAAAGAGAAGAAACAAAAAGGGGAAAGCATATTTTATCCTGTTTCAAAAAGAACCCATTCTGCAAGCCATCGCACAACAGAAGGCATAAGAAATTCTCTGTGTATTATTGTCTTCGTGTTGGATATTATATCTGAGAAGGCTAGTTTTTTGTGTCAAAGAGGGGCAGGATTACTTTACTGGATTATTTAGTTATTTCTGTTTCCCCATGGCAGAGGTGGTCACCTTGTGAGAAGGCCACTGCCATCACAGCAAAGGAGAAGGGGTGAGCATGGTCTTTTGGACATGCCTCCCAGCAGCCATGTCCCATGCCAGGCGAGATCAGGCGTGGCAACACTACCACTTCCAGATTAAAGTGAAAAAGAAAGTAAATCCCAGAAGCCTAAAGTTTGCCTACCAGAAAGCTCACCCCTGTTCTGTAGTATGGTAAGCAATTTCCCTCCCCACCCAACATTGCCATGGTTCCTGCTGTCACTGCAACTGCTTCCATTAAGCACACAAATGTTTCTTTATCTTACGATGGCATTTCTACTTCAAGCAGTTTACCTGTCCAAAAGCAGGTGGAGATGTCCTTGACTGTACAAAACCACATCTGGACAATGACTAATAGCAAAAAGATCGGAAAGTGTAGAATTTGGAAAGAATGAAGAGTAGAGTTAACAGACCAATAAAAGAAATATAATTATAATTTGCTGGTCTTGCTGGGACAGAATCTACAAGATATTGAATCTAGTGGATCAGCACTAATGCAGATGTTGTCCTAACTGGAATACTTGGAAAACATCTGTACAAGTACAAGTCAAATCCCAATCCAAAATACTTTCACTGGCACAACACTGCAATTATGTCCCTAGGATGCCATTAAGTACAGCATGGCAGTTTAGGAAATTAAACAGCTTCAGGATGCTTTTCCTTCAAAAAGCTTAGTGCAGAATAAACTTGGACTGTTTTGTTAATCTTTACACGGTCACGTGTACCATCTTAAAAACTAACTGAATTATACTATGACCTTTTGCTGACACAGCCCACTTAGTCAGATGGATGTTAGCCTGGGAGATCACCCAGTGTGCTCAGTGGCTGAACAGGTATTTCAATCCAGGCTGCTCTGGTCCAAGGAACACTGCTATTTCACTACATTGGCTAAATGCTAATGTATAGTATGCCCTATTCTGATTTACAATGGTGCAACATTAAGGCAGATGCACTCTTTGAACTCATCTTATTCCTCTCCTTCAGTCATTGCTTCATAGAGGTAGTTGAGATGCACAACTAGCAACACTGACTCCGACAATACAAGGGAGATGACAAAGATTTCCCCTATTCTGTATTTCTCCTAGTAACTCTAGTAGAACTTTATGCTTTGGGTAACTGATCCACATAATTTAATTAGGAATGCATTCTCTGCATGCTAAATTATGTCAGTGAAATTTATTTTTGTCTATGACTCTCACATTTCTAGATGCCATTGCAAAAGTTACCAGATTTAATTCTGACATACACACTCCACATGTTGGAAAAACAGAGCAAAGCAGCAGTCTGATTTAAATGGTTCAAGAACAATACGTATCAGTAATGCCACTACCAGCTTCAGACTAAAGTTTAGCACAGAAGACAAAGCACACCTAGAATCTTTGAGAGACTGAAGAATTTGGGTTTCATATCAATACTGGGAGGCTAACCTTGAGAGGCTCCACTCCAAGGTGTCGAATGCTCCCACGACCAAAAGGTATCACATTCATAGTTGTGTCCACCTGGAAGATCTGTCTGAGGAATTTGTTTTTGGATGAATGCACCAACTGCATTATGTCTGAGCTAAGCATGTCACGATTTTTCTCAAGAAAACCTATGGGTTAAGAAACAAGGTAAATTTATAATTTGTATTTGATTCCCTCACAATAACAGATATTTCCCAGTCAACTTATACTGATCCTTTTCATTACAAAGCTTTAGACTACAAATAATCCCAATTGCACTGATCTGCAGGAATTGTAGCAGAAAAAAAGAAGAAGCTCTCTGTGAACTGATGAGAGATGAATGACCATATGCAGAGATGGGATACTGTTATGAGTAAGGAAGGATTCATCATATCATCCTGGTGTCCCACTACATGTTAGTTTAACAATGGAAGCACACTGGTTTGGTGGCATTTCTTACCACACTTTCCCTCATGATAGCACTTTGGTGATCCATGGTCCCATGATCTCTTTTCTGCACAGCCAAATGCCTCCTGTGTAAATGTGCTGCTCCTCCCCCCTCCCAAAGTGTGGTCTTCCATTCTAAGAGCAGCTACAAAACCAATCCATCTGCCAGTCCCTCCCACCACTCCTCCCCCCCCACCCAAAAGTCACAGTGCTTCTGGAAGAAATGCAAGGAAAGCCATCCCAGGCCAGGGCCAAGGCATAGTGGTGGCAGGGGAAGGGGGCAGGAGTAACGATCACAGCTTCCAAGAGTTTCCTGAAGCCTGGCACAGCAAATGGCTTTGGGAGGTGGTTGGCAGCCAGGATGACTTTCCCCCCACTTCCTCTCAAAGTGCAGGGCCGCAGTGTGAATACAGCAGCATCATGGCTCAAGAGCGGGCAGGAGTGGAGGGCGTACACAGCAGCCAGCTTTGGTAAGCTGTTGGGAGTTATAGTCACTGCTCCTGCCCCCTCCCAAAGCATGCAGATGTTGTGTGCACATTCATACCAGAGCCCCACACTTCAGGAGGGAGTGGGAAGAAAAGCCATCCCAGCTGCCAACTGCCACCCAAAGATGGCTGTTGTGTCAGCAGATGGCTTTGAGAAATTGTTGGTAACTGTCGTTGCTGCAAGGGGTAGGGGAATTGGAGATAGGAGCAGAATCATGCCCACTCATACCAATTGAATTCCTGGGAAGTGGAACTACTGCAGAGGTGACCTTCTGCACTAAGGCAGTCACAGAGTATCAGCAAGACTGGGAGCCCATTGACAGGTTTTCCCTATCAGTTAAAAGATGTACAACAGTAATGGATGGAATGCAGGGTGACAGCAGGACAGACATGACATCATGTGACAAGTAACGTCCAAAGATTCTTTCATCCTGTTAAAATTCCACTTTTTAGCCTAGTGTGGTAAAGTTCTGACTCACCTTTTGACTGGTAATAAACAACACCAGCAAAATGGTTGATACCAAAGACTGTGTCATGGACATTCCTTGGTGGGATGTAGATTTTGCTTCTGCCATGATGTAGGTTGATTTTATTTAACATGGTTGTGTCTGTTCCCTGGACATAAACAAACCAACAAGCAAATATAAACCAAGCAAAAGAAACGCACACACACACACACAACTCAAAGATAAGTCCCATTCAGTTCTTTGCAAGTAAGTGTCAACTAAATACTGTATGTACATACAACTGCAGCCCAGCCCTAGAAAAGTAAAATGTTTAGGACTGAACACAGAGGACAGAAGGATTGTTAGCTGATGTTCCACCAGCTGCCCATTAGATAACCAGGAACTGATATGTGAATTCTATCTGCAGTTACACCCTGCAGGAGTGAGGGGAAAAAATTACCTTAGGAAACCTGCTTTCCTCATCAATGAGAGACACAATATTCATTGGTTTGAGAGCAATCACTTCCAAAGCTGTAAAGTTATCTGTGAAGTCAATGTGAGTCCAGGTGATGTGCTCAGCCAAGTATTCTTCTTGCTCTAGCTTGAAGATGTGGAGTACAAAGAACTGCTGCAGATGCTCATTGGCAAAGTTGATACACAGCTGTTCAAAACTACAGAGACAATGATTTATTTAAATATGTCAATACTTACTCAGGTTAGTCTATATAAACTAAAATACAAAACAAAAACCATACAAATTTTGCAAATCAGAGAGTCATCAGACTAGGCATGACATCAATATTACACTGGACCATTAATGCTTGTATATAAGTAATAGTTGGTAGCATATGAAAAATAAAGATAGTCACACTGGCCTATGAGATCAATAAAATAAAAATCCATTAGATGAGGAGTAAATGCTAAATTCACTATTGGGCAATATCTCTATGACAGACAGACAAAATGCCAGAAAAACTTATGCAAGCACCTGCATTTATCCTAGTCTGGCACATAAATAAAAGGAAGGATGGATGGAGAGACAGACAAAATGCCAGAAAAACTTATGCAAGCACCTGCATTTATCCTAGTCTGGCATATAAATAAAAGGAACGATGGATGGAGAGATGGATGGATGGAGACATAGGGTGAAAACATGGGGAATGGGGGAACAACAAAACAACAAAATGTAAAATGTAAGCTAAAGGTTGTGGTATGAGGTCTGTAGTTGAAATCAGTTATAAAATGGTGATTGTTAGATTGAATAGGTAACACATTATTAGATATGAAATTACACCAATGGATGATACCTGTCTTCCCAAATCAACTACTCAAAATTAACTTCAGGCTTTGCTAATATAAAAACAGGCATATTTCACTTTTCTTTTGATACCTGTCTGCTCAGGATTGTGTGTGTTTTGCCCAAAGCAAGAGACAAATCTGAAGTATGGCCAACCTTTATGCTTTCAGAAACAGAGGTCCTCCTTTGCTTCTTTGTCCCAGACTGCTCAGGTTGATATCAATGATTCATTCATTTAGTCTGCAATCAGGAATGTGCAACTGTGGAAGACTAGGGAGCTGCATTAGCCTCCCAGAGCACCTTAGAGGGCCACATACCCCTATATTTTTTAAATGGCTTTCAAATGCCCCCCAGATGCTCTCTATGGGGCATGGGGGCATTTTCATCATGTTTTGGGCCTTCCAGAGCTATTTCAAAATAATGATGAAAATGCCCTCCAAACGTTCTGCAGGGCATTGGGTTGGGAATTTTGGGAATTTTTTCCCCAATAAATAAATAAATAAATAGATTGATTTATGTGAGCCACCACAGTATAGACAGCAGTCTGTCATTATCAATGTGGACAATGTGCTACTGTTTGGGAAGTGCTATTCACCAACATCCTACAAATTGGTCTGGATTGCAGAATCAGTAGTGAGTGGGAGCAGCACCACCAATATCACACACTACAACCATTGTTGGAATAATCAAAGTCACACCTTTTATTGATTACAGCATAAGTCCAGACCCAGGCATCAGCCAACCTGACTTCCAACCAACGTAAATCCATTACCCAGCCTGCCTGTGGGGTCCAAATGGAATGACAAGAATAAGAAGCTATGTGGGTGGATGCCACTGTGTGGTAACTTCCCCTGCCACCTAGGCTGGGCAAGGGCTCACCTTCTGCACCCCAAGATCCCTTATGGGGACATCCAGCTGCTGATGACAGGACCAGCCTGTCCTTCCCTGAATGAACCTAGAACCCATGCTAAAGCCACTTCTAAAACTTGTGACAAAATTATTTAACATATATATATGTCAGGTTTTCCCCCTAAGACTGAGGTTGGAAGGGTGGGACAAAGTCCAAGGATGATCTGGTTCCAGGAGTGGGAAGCAGCTTCGTTTATATCCAGGGAGCTGACCAGAATGAAACACTGCTATGGGCTTACTCCTATCCCTCCCCCAAACCACCAGGCAGTCCCTGATCAGCGGCTTTTCTCCAGGCTTTCCAAACATGTGAAAGGCTTGTAATGGCTCACAGGAGAAAAACAGCCAGCCCACAAAATGGCGCTGCTCTTCTGGAAAGCTCTCCCCTGCCACAACCCATGAAGTTCTCCATCCAACGCCAATAACATACCTATTGGTGTTAAAATTTTCAAAGCCAAAGATATCTAGTAGCCCAATGGACCTGCATGTGTTTTTATGATCTGGAGAAGGTGGATTGTAAATTGCAGCATTGATCTTATTGACTATCCAAAGGAAGAGGAGGCCATAGATCCCCTGGAGGAAGACAAGGAATACAAGTTATATGAGCTTTGCATAGTAAATAATTCCATTGAGAAAAACATGCAACATACACCACAAGGGACTGAACCCATTAATTGGTAGGACAAAGCCAAGGATAATGTAGAGCAGGAATATTTCCTTCTTGAATTATGCAACTCTACAGCTGGAAACTATCTGGAAATCACATTTTCTTAATGGAACAAGTACAAAGATAAGGATCAGAAACAAATTATTTGTAGGATTTTGTCTTTAGAGGAGAAAATTTTTGCAATCCTAATAAAGCATAATTGAACATCACAGATGGGGAAAGCTCCTTTACCTTCACAAAGGCATCTCTCACATCAGCAGCTTGGGCCACACTTAGAGGCATAGAGACGCTTTCCCCTCGGATGATGATGGAATGGTTTGTAAGGCTGTTCTGCAATTCCCCAGCATCCACCTGTAGGGAGTAAAATTCAACTGCATCACTGTATAGAATTATCATATTGGAAGGGACTTCAAAGATAATTTAGTCCAAAGTTTGTCATTTTTGCTTCTTGTGTGGATTGTGGCAATTGTGCTTTTATTCTTTCACTTTTCAGGATCTCCCATCCTTATTGAATAATTTTTTTCCTTTACAATTTCTAGCCATGAATGATTTGTTGCTGGTTATTCCCTGGTTATGCCTGGGATAAGTCATCTTTAATCACAATGCATGTGAAAAGATTCACTACGATCGCGCAACTATCACTGAATAATACCCTTTTAAACTCCTGATTTTCCCCATGTGTGATAAACTCCTAGGGCCTTGTGTGACTTTTGGTTAAAGTTGACCATAGAGTTGTGCTGGAGGCCCTAGATATTCCTAGACAGAGCATATTAATAAAATTTGTGAATAATCAGACCCTCAAAAGCCAAAGCCACAAATGTGGAAGGATGGGTGTAGTTCATTAAGGATAAAATGGGACAGAGAGTCATGTATAATGTCTTGGTCCAACTGAAGGAACTGTAAAAATATTAATGGAGATGCTAGTACCTCAAGCAGTTTTGTTGCAATGGAAAAGTGTGCAGAATCCAGAACAGCAGAGCAGTCCAAGTTATCATAAACAGCAGCTAATTAAAAGAAAGAGAGAACCTAAGTACATATTCTTAATTAAAAAATGAAGCCTGTTATTTCTTATTAAAAAACAATTTTGTTAGGGAAAGAACAAGTTGAGCACAAAAATGAAACATACTCAAAAGTATGTTGTGGCTCATTATTCCAGGTTCAAAATGCTAGCTCTCCTTGAAGACTGAATAATCTTCCCACAGTTATGGTATTCAATATAATTTACAGATACAAAAAAATGGTGGGAGTTTAACTATTATTTAGCTATTGTGACAAAGATGGTCTGTAAAAAGATGACTGGTACCGTCTTCCCAGTTCTACTTCCTTTCAAAATCTTGATCCCAGCAGGTCACTAGGAAAAATGTCTGTGCATCATTTGCTAATTCCTTGTTCAACCGCATATACTGTGGCACAAGTATGAAATAAAGAGTCCTAAATCAGTAGACTAAAACACATTGTGCATATTATATACATGAAGCTAAGGAATTCATGTTAACCATCTGCATGATACAGAGACTTTCTTTACATTATATTTTTAGTAGCTATATTTCATTTCCCTTACTTTTTCATGTTATAAAAATGATGCTTCCTACTCAAGATAAATTAAATTCACCAATCCATATTTTTCCTATGTATTCTCTTCTCTGTCTGTGCTGTTACCTTCCTACTGAAGTGGTACCTATTTATCTAAGTACTTTGTTTTCAAACTGCTAAGTTGGCAGAACCTGGGACTAGTGATAGGAGCTCACCCCATCATGGACCATTCAGACCTCGAACCGCCAACCTTCTGATCATCATAATTGGCATTTTAACCACTAAGCCACTGCATTCTTTAAATACTATTGATTTCAGTGCTTAATATTTTTGCACTTGTGCCCATTGTCTAGAATATGTAACCACATTATATGCATCAAATAATTTCCACCAAAACAAAAAAATCAAAAAGACTATTGTCAATAAACTGCCAGAAGACCCTTTTACTGCCTGCATGCTGATCGTTCAGAAATAGAATATAAGCCTGAGGGCAGGGAACCAACTAATGAAAATTAATAATTGTAAGCCGCTCTGATAGCCATTAAGGCTGAAGAGCGGGGTATAAATACCTTAAATAAAATAAAATAATACACATACATCCACTTTACCTTCAAACTCTACATTCCCCAGATGCAAAATGGCTGCCAGAAGTTTGCTTATGTCCCAGTGCTCAGAATCAGAGAACATTAGGATCTTCATAGCAGAGCGGATATGAGCATATTCCTTGGCATCATTTCGACCTTCACAGGAAGTACAGTCACCCTGCAGTACAGCATAATGATATACACAACATCTTATCTATATATGTAATACAAAGGGAAGCACAAATAATTAGGACACAAAATGCAGAGAATCCATAACATCACTTCATCTTTGGTATAAACTATCTGCAGTACACTGGCCTGGCCACAGTACCCCAAACTGCTACTTGCAACACAATCCCATGCATATTTAAGAAGAATTAAGTTCCATTGTAATCAGTGGGGATTACTCTCAGATAAATGTGCCTAGGATTGCTACTTTAGTGCTTCCAAAATGCAACTTCTCTACATGCATCTCTTCTTTCTCAAAAACAAAACAAAAAACAAACACCTAAGAATATAACTCTTATGGCTGAAGGAAAGCATATTTTAATTCTATTGCACTAGAAGAGATTAACTAGTAAACAAAGGAGTGATGGCTAGTCCTAGTATACATAATTCATCTGGCATTAGTGAATACCATGGAAAAGAACAAAACAAGAATAACATTACAATCCTTAGAACAGCTTACTGTTCTAGTTTACAGATGCCAACTTTGCACTTCTGCAAATCCAGGAAATGGAGCATAGTATAAGATTGGAATGAACAGGAACAAAATCTTGGATTTTTCAGTCACTATGGAAAAGCTTTATAGTAAAAATTTCCTGTGTTTTCCACCGGGTTCCAAAGATCTTTTGAGCTTTATGAAATGTACAGTCTTTTAATTCTACAAACAAATTCTTGCCAAGAACTCAGTTGTTCTGCTTGATTCCTAAAATTAATATGATTCATCCCTAAGATAATGTGGGCTCTTCAATCATGCTGTTCTCACTCTGTGCTTGCTGCTAAAGACATCACTCCCTCTAGTGCACATGCTACACATTACAAATAAATGTTCCAATTTAGAAAAAATCTAGAACAGGTGAAGCATTTCCTTTCCTGGAATTTTATTTCAAAAACATTTCACTTTCATTTATTTCATAAATATTTTGCTTTCCTTTATATCTTTTTTAAAATCAGTATTCTCAGTTTAAGCTACCTCACAGAATCACTGTAAGGTAGAAACAATGTGTTATCGCAGGAACATTGTCCTAAGCATTTAAGGACTTTATCACAGCCTGCTATCCCACCACAATCACAGTAGTTTAAGGAGGAAGCATACCAGTTTGGCATAATTTCTTATCACACTTGATAGTGCTTTGGTGATCCATAGTTGTGCAATCTGTTTTCTGCACAGCCAAATGCTGCCTTCCAGGAAAACAAGTACATAGCAGCCCTGTACTTTGGGACGTGGGAACAAGCAATCCTGGATGCCAATCTTTTCCTAAATCTGGCTGCTGTGTGAATGTGATCAATGCAACCAGCTTCAGAAAGATGTTCGCAGCTGTGATAGCTACTTCTCCACCATCCTGAAGTGTGGGGCTGCTGTGTACACATTCGCACAGCAGCATTATGCTTCAAGGTGGGTGGGATAAGTGACTGTAGATGCCAACCATCTCCCGAAGCTGGCTGCTGTGTAAATGTGCACACAGCAGCCAGCTTTGGGAAGCTGTTACTGGCAGCGATTGCTGCGAGGGGGGAGGGAGAGGGGAAGAGAAGCAGAATTATATTCACTCACACTATGGGGCTTTCTAGATTGGCAGGAAAGTGTGACATGAAGTTGCCTTTTCCTTAATGCTTAGCAGCTGCATCGCAGCCTTTAGATGGAGCTGCGCTGTTCTGCAATTTTTAAAAAAGAAGCTGGGAAAACCAGCACCTTATTAAAGGCGCTTCTTCTCCCCTAAAACGCAAAAAAAGCATTTTCATGGCACACTTTCCCTTTTTCTCATCTAAAGGCTAGAGTTTCATGCAGCCATGAACACACTTCTTTTTGCCAATCTAGAAAGCCCCATTATGTGACTATCTCAGAAGCAGAACTGCAGTAGAAGGGAACCTATCACACAAAAGCAGCACTGAGATTGAGATCCTATTGATGGGTATTGTCCATCAATGAAAAGGTGCACTACAGTAACAAATAGAATGCAAGGCAGAAGCAGGATGGACATTGCACTGTGTGATAAGTACAAGCCAAAGACACTTTTATTATGTTAAAATGCCATTTGTATAGCCTCGTGTGGTAAACTTCTTAGCAAAAGCATAAATTATTACACATGTAGTATTAAAACTAGTTGCATTCATTTTTCCTGTGACACAAGCCAATGAAATGTAACACCACAAACAAACAGGAGGTGGGATTTATATAAACACCAACTTAACCATTGTGAGGTAGGTGTACTCAGAAGCAGTGCCCAGGTTCAACATCTTCTTCTGTTCCAGATTCATCCCCATTAACATACAGTAAAAGATATGATAATTCCTTTCCTCTGGAGCCTACAATGGTAAAAGACCACATAGATACAAATATTAGAAAAAATAAAATATCAACTCTGTTAACCATTTAATTAAGGTTTAATATGTGTCCTGAATCCTGTATTTTTTACCTGGCGACACACCCGAGATTTCTCCAGAAGGAATTGTTCTATGCGGGCTCCTTCTATCACCCCATTTTGATTGAAATGAATATCAATGTATTTCCCAAAACGACTTGAGTTGTCATTCCGAATTGTCTTGGCATTTCCAAAAGCTATATGAGAAGGAATATCAAGTAAAGCAAAGAGAGGAAGGGAAGATCACTATGCCTGTTTGGAATCACTCAGAACACCAAGATACTTCACAGTATCCTATTACAAAGCAAGAATAATTTTATATACTTTAATTTATACATTTATATTTAAAGACCGTGGTCGATAATGCTTTTATATTTTTAATTTTTTAATTGAAATAATTGCAACTTTGTTGCATTTTTAACTGTTATGTTTTCATACTAGTATTATTTACTTCTGTTTTTTTAGTTTTTCTTACTTATGCTTTAGTTGTATCCTTTTACAATTATTGTCAGCCTCCTTGAATTCCATTTTGGGAGAAAGGCAGGATATAAATCCAATAAATAAATAAAATCTTAAAGACAGAGCCACAAATCAGCTCTTTAACATTTACTGTAGAATCAGATAAAAAATCACTTCATCTTCTATTTCCTATTATTCCAGCTTCTTATAAGTACAATTCAAGTATATTTTTATTCCTGCACAACGAGACATCTACATAAACATTAATTGTTTGAATCCAAACTCCAGTATATATAAAGCTGATTGCTAGAATTCAAAAGGAGTATCAACTATTCATTCTAAACTTATGAATACTGGATTTCATGGGCTTCAACATCTGAATCTGAAGGCTTCAGCACTCTGCAGGCAGAAGCTTTAAAATGTCTTTCCCTCCCCTACAGCTCTCTGAGGCATCAGAGAATTGTCTGTGTATGCTTTCCCACCCTCCAGAGCTACTTTTGAGGTGCAGGCAGAATTGCAGTGAAGATATCTGGATGCTTGGTTGCACCTTACAGGCAGAGCAGACTCCACAATCTTGGTCTCTTACCAGACATAAGAGGAAGAATGGAATGAAAATATTATCTAACCCAGGGAATGCATGTGTAAACAAAGGGAAATTTGCAAACCTGTACTATAAGCTCTTTGTTGTTATCTGCCTTCGAGTTGATCTTGACTCATGACAAACCTGTGAATGAGATCTCTCCAAGCCTCCTTGTCATCTACCTCTCTGCTCAGGTGCTGTAGGCTCAGGCCCATGGTGTCCCTCACTGTGTCTATCCATCTGGCATGTGGTCTTCCTCTCTTTCTACTGCCCTTTACCTTCCCTGGAATCATTGTCTTTTCTAACGAGTTGTGCCATCTACTAAAAGCACTACTTACCCTTACAAATAAATGGGGCTTATTAGCAGGTAAACAGATATAGAATTGTAGCCGGGTAAATATTCCAGTTCCTGCAGTTGTCAGATACATAACTATTTCCACAGCCTACCTTCTAAAATAGGATTCGCTTCTAGAATCTGTTGCTCAATCCAGGAATGTTGGCCACTAATAGCAGCTAAAAACTGCAGTATCAGTTTTGTGCTTTCAGTCTTTCCAGCTCCAGATTCTCCACTACAAAATAAATAAATAAATAAGATTAGATTAGATTAACAATTAGGTCTCTAGACCAAGTGACTACATACCTGAATGAGGTAACAGGTGTGACAGTGACAATGCGGCACTACCAAAATCTCTCCAAACTTTTCCTTGCTTTTAACTGTATGGCACCACTGCCACTCTTTTGCGATGGTTATGAACACTATCCCAACATCTAATGTGTCCCAGACCTAAAAGACTTTTCTTAATGTCAATAGCATATTATAGTACTTCTGAAATCAGTCCAGACAGCTTTTTGAAACAAAGTAATAGGTTTATTTACAAGTCGGGCATTACAACATCCCTTTTAATGGATAGTGTTCACAATGGATACAGTGTTGAAATCCTATATTAGATACACAGTGTGACAGTTCTTTTTATCTTATTTCTGTAATTGTTTCCTTATAACTTTATATATATATTCCTTTGTACTTGGGAAATCAGAGGAACACCAAAGCCACCCTAATCCATACCAAGGCATTTCCGACTTCTATGTGTGGTGCTGAAAGCTAGCCAGTGAAAAAGGATGGCAGGAAAATAATAAACTTATTTGAAGTATAGTGCTGGATGGTGTGGTGCATTTAAAATGTGCTGCTTTCATGAACACTGTGAACTGCAAAAAAGACAAATAAATGGGTCCTAGAGCAAATCAAACCTGAATGATCGCTACAAGCCAAAATGATTAATCTGAGGCTGTTCACCTCTTACCTAATGACACAACACTGATCTCTTTTATTTCTCTTCATGTTGAAATAACAATTGTCAGCAATGGCAAAGACATGAGGAGGCAGTTCCCCAATCCTCTTGTTGCAATACAGTCTGATTTGTTCCGTGGTATACAGTGGCAAAACTTCATATGGATTCATGGCAACTAAAATAGATCCTGTGTATGTCTATTTTAAAAATAGCAAGAAAAGATAGAATAATTAAGGTGTACTATGACAAAAATTTCATTTTATTTAATGGCATGGAGTTATACATTTAGTCCTTTGAATAAAATGGGGAAATCAAACTTTTTAATTTGTGTTAGCATGTATTTAAAGCCCCATCATTGTCCAAAGATACCTATGATGAGAAATGACACTGGGATGTATGGTATGACAAAAAACAAAACTTAGGGTTCATCTACACTGTAAAAATAATGTGGTTTGAATACAGTGCTATCCTATGGAACCTTGGGATTTCTAGTTTTACCAGGTCTGTAGCTTTCCCTGCCAAAGAATGCTGAAGCCTCACAAAACTACAAATTCCAGGATTCTGTAGAATGGAGCCTTGGCAGTTAAATCTGTGCCAAACTGCATTGTTTCTACACTGTAAATGCTCCCTCTTTAGAGCATTTAAGAGGTTCCAAAACGCACACTATTTTCTTCAGTGATATATACTGATAAATACATAGAGCTTTTGTGAGGACAAATAAATTGATTTGTATGCAAATCAAAGATGGTTGTAGGGCTTTCAAATCCTGTGGATGGTGTCTCTTTATGTTAATAGAGAGGGAGGAATGTGGTCAGAGGCCTTCCCAGACCCACTGTAGAAAGCTCTACTACTGTCTCTGTACTATCTATAGTGACTCAGTGGCAGTGATGCAAAAAATAGGGTAAAACAGGGTTGTGGGGTGTGTCAGATATCAGAGGTGGCCTTGGATGATAGAAAAAGCAGGAAAAGTATAACCAACTAGGTTATGAGATACTTCTTTTCCTTTATTATCATTGAAAATTTAAATTTTAAAAAACCCATGGGGGTTGACTAGACCATTTACTCCCATCACAACTTCTACATAATATGGCACATGTTGTGATCAGGACACAGGAAATAGCACTTGCTGTACCACATTCACCCCACTCACAAAATGATTGCTTGGTGAGGATAAATGTAAAAATCAAAAATATTTTTTGGGGAAAATTTTAAATTAAAAAAAAAAACATAAAAGAGTTAAGAATCAGGGAAGGCTCCATGGAACACAATGCCTGCACTTCCCCAGCAACCAACCACAGTATATTAAGATTATCATACATAACTGCCATCATAAACCAAGGCTCCAGATCTTTGATGAAGGGGCCTTGGAAATGGAGGGCATCTTAGAATGGGATTAGATTTTGCCCTCCAAATCAGCCTTCAGTAACCCCACTTTCTCAGTTGTTCTGGCACCAAAGATGCCAGGATCTCTCCAGCCTAAAGAATTTGCTTCAGCATTCTTTGATGCTGATGGTTTCTGTCTGAAGGCCCTAGAAAAACTCAGCTCTCATATTTCTGGAGACAACAACTCAGAACATAGTTTGGGTATCATTAAGAGCAAAAGCTCCATTCATCAGGGACAAAGCTAACAGTCTTGTGCAGAGGAAGCTTCAGTTCTACCTAACGCTTTGTCTATAAGTGTGGTTTTGCTAATAGTTGGGATCACTGTTCAAAGTGGCTAAATTCCAGTCTAGGTGCTACATGGAGCTATCCATGGTGCTGCCTACTTTGTTTGTCTGTTTGGAACACAACCCCTGCATTACCTGCCCTTTGCTTTAACTGACCTCACTGGAACCTGACTTCTGCTTCATCAGCTCATTGGAATCTGACTGGATCCTTAACTAGAACTAGTGGCATGCGGCTTTTCAGCTCTGTAACTTGGATCTGGCATATGCTCTCACTTGAACTAGATTAATACAAGCCAAAACCACTTCTGGTGGAACCACTGCCTGAGAGAATAAAAGTAAAGATTAAATAATTGCTTTTCTGCCCCTTCTTTTTCTCGACTTCCCCAAAGTTGTTATTTTCTTAATTTCCTCATATAAGGTGGGAACAAAATGTTTCAAAACAACTTTTGAAATAAGTATGCAATAGATGAATAAAAAGGTAAAGGTAATGGCTTCCCCTCGACATGAATGTCCAGTTGTAACTGACCGTAGGGGCAGTGCACATCTTCATTACAGTAGACCCGTCCCTTATGTGGGGGATTCATTCTGGACCCTGCTGCGTAAGGGGAATTGAGCATATGTTCAAATCACATTGAGAATAATGGAGCATGCTCCTGCATCACACACACCACGTGTGAGCGGCCCATTGTTTTGATTGGGGTTTGCCTTCCACATGAGCTCAAGTCCATGGAAGGCAAGCCCGCATAAGGGGTGGGCCAACTGTTCTAAGCCAAACAGCCTGTGATGTCTAAAAATGACTCCAGTGGTCAAGCAGCCAGCATGAGTGCATGGAATGCTATTACCTTCCCACCAAAGTGGTACCTATTTATCTACTTGGATTTGCATGCTTTTGAACCGCTATGCTGACAGAAGCTGGGACTAGATAAATACTTCTCTGTTTAAATTATACCACGGAAAGTAAGAATACATGCATTTCTTGAAACTGGCTGAAAAATTCCATCATGAAATACTATATATGGATTTGTATACTTGACTTTTATATGACAAAGAGTTGAGTCATCCTTTAAAAAGTTGAATTTATATGTTGACATTTATTAATTTGTTTAATATTCTTTTTGACTGGAGTTTCCTGAGTGACCAACAACATTAATAAATGTAATGATTTAATATATATCCTGATAATACTGAAGATAAGATTACTGAAATTGTCCAGTTTGGATTGGTGGGGGTTGTATGCTTGACATTGTTTTGTTTAGTGTGTCTTTGTTTGATTTGGTGATATGCCTTCATGGCAGTTGAAGGACATATTAACCACTCTTATCAAAAGCAGGAGGAGTAGGATGCTCTCAACCCGAAATGTGTTGCTTGACAAAAATACAAGTTTGTTTTTCATATTATTATTTGAGAATAAAATGAACTCAATCACTCACATAGATTTTGTGCTCTTTGTAACGAATGAGGAGGTTGCGCACCATGCCAGCTTCATTCATGTCTCCAAGGCATATCATGTCTTCAACTCCATGGACAGAGGAAGGATGCATTGGTCTCACAGTACCAATGTTTCGAGTTGTGATCCAATGTTCCTTAAACACAATGGCTTTTATAAGTGACCAATTTAGACTTTATCCATCATCTAAGAAAACTCCTAGAAAATAATCTGTGTGACTTATTCAATTTAGCCTATTGATTGCAGTATGTATATTCAAAGGCTATGAAAAGTATTATTTAGATATGGCTTTTCAGACAATTAGATATTAATATTTAGATATTTCCAGACAATTCACATCTAGTTCTAGCCATGAAATTCAGAGCACTATCAATGATATCTAACTGTGTTCAGACCTCTTTCTAGCTTAATAAAATGTTGTGGTCCCTACCTTGCCTTCATCATCTTCCACCAAAAACCGTCCTGATTCAGAAATCTTGACAATTGCCCCAATTGGCACGTTGAACTCGCTGTTTGAAGGGGATTCCAACCATATGTAATCACCCTAGAGGACAAAATTGGTTTAATAATAATAAAAAATATTCCTTGTTGATATGTTGCATAACTTTCCTCATTCTTCAAAGAACAGGTACCTCTTACTTTAGGGTAACCTCCATTATCAATTTTAGGAACATTATTAGCATTTTCAATACTTCTGCTGATGGCATATTTTACCAATTACAGACTAATGCATAGCAGCTCCCAGCACCACTTGAAAGCAACTAGTTAATTAGATCCTTTATTGACTCATTAGATTTTTTCATGTCACAGGGCCTAACTTACTACCTTTCCTGATTAACACTGAAGTTAATCCTATGTTTTAGTGGGTTACTTAATTTTAGAGCACTTTAATATAAGAGTAGGTGGCTCTGCATCTGGCAGACTTAGTAAAACAGGAAGGCCTAAGAAGGAAAGGATTATGATTGGGAGAAATGCATCATATGGCTCTGTTTCTGGTATGGAACGAAAAGGAGCACTCAAGTGATTTGTTTCCCAAGGGCTTGCTTAGCCCTGGCCTTTACAGAATATCTTCACCGCCACCTATTAGCATGTGGGTCTTTTGGGGGGGGGGGGTTGCAGAGTCATACTGTGGTTCTCTTTTAATTCTTCTCCTCTACTTTTTTATTAATTTTATTATTGTTTCTATTATATATCATTATATAATATACAGTACAATATTATATATCATTAAATAATATACAATATTAAATACCATTATTTAATATACAATATTATATATTATTATTTGGACTGGGCTGAATGAACCTTTTGCACTGCTTTAGCGTGCTCTTGGTGTTGTTCACTGAACGGGAGGCATCTAGATAATTAAGAGACATGATTTTGCCAATCCTACTCCCATTTCCTCCTTGCTGGCTTCTCCCTCTCTCCTCCCACCTTCTGCTTCCTGCTGAATTTAACATATCATGCATTACTGATCTTTCATCTCACTTCTTTAATAAACAAGATGCTTGACAGGCAAGTGAACAGTGTATGAGTTAGCAAGGATGGTTGGGAATGGTATACAAAAAAAAGGGGGGGGGGATGAGGAAAAATCAAAATCAAAACTGAACACATTGGTAGATGAGATCCCATCAGGAACCCTTTCCCAACCTGATAGCTTCCAAACTCCCACTATCCCCAGGCAACAATTGCATTTGTACTTTCTTTGCACTTCCAAGGGAGAAAATCCAAGTTGGGGGAAATCCAAGTTGGGGAAAAGTTGGGGACGGTAACTTTAAAAGGACAAAACAACAACACTTCTGAAAAAGCAAGTAACAAAAAATATCCCCCAGAGTTAATAGTGACAACCACTATACCATTCTTTGTAAATCCCATGATATGACTGGAAAATAACATTTTAGATATCAACTTAAATAACAATATCTCAACTAATTAATTTTAATTATTAGTGTTGGTGATAAGGAATTAATTTTCCCAATTTCTAATGTTTTATGTATGTTATTAAATTAATGTTCAAGCCTAACATTCTAAGCTAAGGCCCCCAAATGGGGTGAGATACTGGAAATTCTATGACAATTTCAAAGGAGGGTTTAAAATGTACACAGCTGGAACACAGAAAAGAGGAAGACAGAAAGTCACTATATCTTTCATTAAATCAGTAAAACTGGTGGATCAAAATAACAAAAAATAAGATCTTAAAACCCAAACATTAATTTCTGGAGTGGGATAGTATATTGAACTGAGACAGCAATACAGAAGAATTTTGCAGGACATTTTTCTAAAAAATTTCCTTGTTTCCATTCATGGTTGCTATGTGTGTGTGCATGCAGCTTGGAGTGCTGTTTTATTCTTAAGTGTTTTAAACAGTTTTATCTTTTAAAAATGTATTTTATTCTTTTAATAACAATCTATTTTAATATTTTAATAATTTAATTCCCTCTTTTTCATCTCTAATTCATCTCTTTTCTAAGTTTTTAATTGTATTGTTCTTTTAATATTGTTGAGTTGCTCTGAGTCCCAGTGGGATAAGAATAGGACATAAAGACATAAATAAATAAATAAATAAATAAATGATAAAAATCCTCTCCACGATTTGGGATTAGATCATATAGGCAAGTTCTAGCCAGTGGTGTCACTAGGGGAGTGCAAGGGATGAAGACCGCACCGGGTCACAACCCAAAAGAGGGATGACCGCATTTTCCAAAAGTATCATAAGAATGACATGGCAGCACTGAGAGAGCTGAGTGCTTCCCCTCAGTGCCATCATCTTGGCACGGCATGCAACAGTGAAGGAGTTTGCGCAGCCCCCCACTGCCTGCTGCTCTACACATGAGTAGAATGGGATGCTCCCTCCTTGCTATGTACAACTCTACACATGAGTAAAACAGCAGGCAGCAGGGAGAGAGGGTGCCCAGCTGCATTCGCACTGCAGAAATAATCCAGTTTGAAACCACTTTAACTGCCATGGCACAATGCTATGGAATTTTGGGAACTGTAGTTCGTTGTGTCAACTGAGCTCTCTGACAGAGAAGATTAAACACCTCACAAAACTACAGTTCCCAGAATTCCATACCATTGAGCCATAGCAGTTAAAGTGGTGTCAACCTGCATTATTTCTGCCATGCGGATGTAGCCCTAGTCTGTGAATGATTGCAGCTGCAACCCCCCTGGCAGCTGGCTTGTGCAGGGGAGAGTCTGGACAATGCATAAGGAGCTGGTCAGTAGTTTCTTGGGCATGTCCAAAAGCATGCATAACCCTGGGTTACTTGTACATATGTCACCAACTCGATTTTAGCCCTTCAGTCTTAGCATTAGAGGCTTCGGTTTGTTTAGTTTTTGTGTAATGTTCAGTAGTAGTAGTAGTAGTAATACTATTATTTATTCATATCCTATCTTTCTCCCAATAACAGGCATCAAGATGGCTAACATATTTAAAAACAATACAAATTAAAAACCACACAAAACTTCAACAAAAAATGTAAATCTAAAAAGTTATTAAAAATCAATTAACAATCTATAAGGTTAAAATGTTAAACATTGAGAACATTAAAATTAATTTAAAATCTATACAAACCATTAATGCCTGATGGCAATCATGTGGCCCCCCAAATGTAGCTCAACTATCATCCCAAGCCATAGGCTAGGGCTGCAGTTCAACATCATATGTAGGGCCCCATGAGTCCCCATGTTTTAATGCCTGCTTTATGTTGCTGCAAATGAAAAATAAACTCTAAAACAATCCCTCTCTCCCTCCCTCTACAAATATATTAATATATATTAAAATAGTTTTTAACCAAATTTTATTAGATTTCCTAAGAGTTTGGGAATTTTTCTTCAGCTATCTTCTGTTACATATATTGTAAAGATAATGATGTGGATTTGCTACTCTGTATTTACTCTCTCCTAAAAAACAATGTATTCTCACTACAATCAAAATGTCATACATACTGTGGATAAATGTCCACCCAATAACTATCTGAATAGGAGAATGAACACCCAGTTACAATTTGTTAAAAGAAACGCCTTGATGTCCCCAGTCATGACAGATGTAATCTGACAGTATCAACCACACAGGGGAACTGAATTTTTAATTCAGAAAAATTCAGCTGGTTGCTGCTGCATTAGAACCAGCTTAGACAGGTAGCAAGTTGTTTTTTTTGGAAGCATGGGTGGAATGAAGTTGCACTTCAAAGACAATAATAAGTGGGCAACCAATTACCTTTCCTGGCATAACAAGTAGCATCTTCTAGTGAAAAGTTTACTTTGGCATTTTAAGGTATTTTCAGGGTAATTATCTTAATAGTTCTAAATAGTTCTAATAGTTTATATATTTTTAAAAAAATTTAAGTAGCCTGTAGCTAGTTTTCTAACACGGTAGGAAGGCATGATTATTTTCAATCACTGTTAATTAATCTCTTCCCCTTTTAATTTTTTTTAATTGAAGCAAAAGCACCACCAGAGACAGCCTATTTGAAAGATGAAGCACCAAGAGGTATGAGTGAGAAATTGTCTCTCTCTGTCCAGTTTCCAGCTCAGTATCATAGAATCATAGATCTGGAAGAGACCACAAAGGCCTTTGAGTCCAATACCTGCCATACAGGAAAACAGAGATGGCCATCCAGCCTCTGCTTGAAAACCTCCAAAAAGGAGTCTCCACCGCACTGGATAGTATGTCCTTATCCAAACTCCTTCTTGAAATATGTTGTTCTTTCTTTCCCTTTCCTTCCTCCTCTTCCAGTGATCACACATCAAACTGCCTGCCTTTTATCAATTTCCACTGAGATTTTTAAAATTATTATTTAGGAACTACTGCCAAAAGTGGTTTGGCAATATTACACTAGATAAGCTTTGGAATAGTTCCCTTTTATAACTAGCATTCCTTTTCCTTGTTTGATTTCCTATTCTAGGACAGTTGCTTTGTTTCTTGGTGGGAGCCATCTCAGATAGTTCCAAAATAACAGAAACACACTGTCACAGAGAGATAAATTTCATTTCTGGAAATACTGGTTTAATGTAAACTGACCTGGAGAGTGAGGTGGGGAAAGTCCTTGTTTCCTGGGAATACTTCAGAATGAGGAAAATATCGATTTTTAAAAAAATGAAAATTACAGGAACAAAACCATGCACTCTCTGGGTTTTTCACTCTGTCCAGACAGGCCCTATATTGGCTTCCACTTTCAGGAAAGGATCCTCAGAATTTCAATTGATTTTTTTTTTTTTTTAAGAATGATATACTTAGCTCTCCTCCCCACAGCAGTTTCCCTCAAAATGCTGCATTAAAGCTGGAGATATCATGTGCAGTAGACTTATGTCTCATTCTCACTTACAAATAAATTAGTTTGCGATCCAAATCCATGGATCGGTTTGACAGCAGAGCATGGTTCACACTACATTTGCCCCAATTGAATCTTCTTACTCTAAAGTAATGAATCAATTCAAATTAAACCATTTCCAGCGGGAGTCACTGCCCAAATAACCCACTTGTGATTCACATTGCCTAATGAATCGGTTCAAACTGAACCATTTCCAGTGCAATTTTAAAAATTCTGTCCACCACAAGTGGCCTGTGGTTCATGTTGGGAATGAGAGAACAGCAGAAATCTCCAGAAACTGGGCAGAGAGGCCTGTGGTTCATGGCAAGAGTGAGAGAACAGCAGAAGTCTCCGGAAAATGAGTGGAGAGGCACTCCCAATTGTAGATATCACTCTCTAATTCTGAGAGACCTTTCAGGGGCATTTCTGGGCGGTGCAGACTGCACTGGGTGACATTTCAGAGGAGGGTGTCTTCTGATGCATTTGAGGGAAAGGACTGACTTCCATTGTGTACTGCTGCACCTCTCCATGGGTAGACCAGGACCGCTAGAGACTGAATATTCTGAGAAGGACTCAGTCAACCTACCAGAAGGTGGCAAGAATGACTGCTGGGATAAGCCTGGGTTGCATACAGGCTGTGTACGCCCAGCCATGGAAGAATGCGGTAAGATCCATAATCAACAGTGAAACATGTGTATCCCATCAGGGAAAAGACAGGATAAGTCGTGTGCTATAATCTCTTTTCTCTTTCACAGTGGCCCAATCTATTCCTGCAGGAGCACTGGCTTGGTGGATCTAAGCATGGGGGTAACAGCATGAACTCCAAGCACTGGGGTAACACCAGCCCTGTTGATGCCATTTCTTTCAGCCCTCTGCAATACAATCCACCCTAGTCAGAAGGATCCTGGCCCCTTTGTATCAATTTCAGGAGGCTATCAAGGGGGACAGGGGGGTGGTAAAGTCTGTTTTGACGAGTAAGCATTTGTAGATCTGAATCTAACTCAAACTTTCTCAGTGCTACTTTTTAAAAAATACAAACAATAACAAAACAGAGACAATTACACAAATGTGTGATGTGCCCAGCTTCAGTTTTAAACTAATCAAGAATTGAACTTACTTTTCTGAGAAGGACCATCCTGCTTCAAGGTGACACATGCAGCCTGTCCTCAGAGAGAGAGAGAGAAAATCACAAGAGGATGAAATCTTTTCAGAAAGGGGGGGGGGGGGGTTACTATACAGTACAATACAGCCCTAATAAATGGGTTACAAAATTTAGAGATTTTACTGTGAATTTCATAAGATGGAAGTCTGGAGGGTGGGACAGAGATCAGGCTCAGAAAATGTATCTAAATCAGGTTTCAAGACTTGCAGACTATGTTATATACACATGTACAGTGGGCCCTTGGTATCCGCTGGAGTTTGGTTCCAGAATCCCCCGTGGATTCATGGATGCTCAAGTTCCATTATATACAATGGCACAGTAAAATGGTGCCTTTTATATAAAATGGCAAAACCCAGGTTTGCCTATTGGAATTTGTATATTTTGGGGAATATTTTCAAACTGTGGATGCTTTAATCTGTGGATAAAAAATCTGTGGATAAGGACGGCCAATTGTACTTGCTGGCATTGTCTAAATATGTTGATATATCATCTGCCTTGAAAGTAATTTTATTTTGTAATCATGGATCTGTATATCCTCTTATAATGAATGATAGAAGGGTTAGATCAGCTGAGCCACTGAGATCTGTTGGGTAAAACAACTAGATGAATTGGTTCAAAATGCTGGTGGGCCATCATAATATATTTACCTGATTTTGAAGATGTCTTTTTCAATTTTTCACTAGTGCAGTGAAAGTAGTCATATAGAAGGAGAAGCATGATACTGCATATTAAAAATGCTAAATTATACATAAATTATACATAAACAAAATGCTAAATTATACATAAACAATGTTATGGCAATTCATCATTCTAGTTCTAATACAATAAATGTAATTTTAAACAGCAGGAAATTATTCATTTGCTTTGGATCACAGGCACTGATCTCATGTGTGTCTACTTAGAAATGAGTTTTGTATTTGACTGCTTTCTTTCAATGTTCGCCACAGATCTCTACTGAAAATTAACAAAATACATAAACAGGAAGATAATAAATTCCAATCTCAACCCCAGCGTCTTGGGTACTGCTTATTGGTAACTGGCTCCTTTTAACACATGGAGTTGCCCTTACACCAAGTGGGTCTATTCTTGATGATATATTAATGAAAGACTGAGATGGACTGAACGGGAAATGTACAACCTTTTGGGGTAGAAGACACTGCAAGTAGTAATTTTCCCTTACTGCCACTTTCTGAAGCCCACAATCAAGGAGACCGATGAAATAAAAAGGATAGTACTATATTACCTTTCCAGAAGACAGACTGTGTTGTCTTGCTTCCACCTCTCTTTCAGAAAAATATCATAAATGAAAATGAGAGGTATGTGCAGGAAGCTGACCGTGAAACTGAGAATACTCCCCTGAAAAGAAAGCCCTCTGAACCATGCGGAAATGGCTTATGGTTATTTATTACAGGACTTTGAGCCTGCTCATCAGGTGAGGTCAATTACTGATGCTATAGAGCCTGATGACTGCCCTTGCAATGTTAAGCTCTTTGTTACCCTTTGTTCACTAATTTCAAAAAGATATTTGAAAAATATTCCAGCCTTGGTTCTTGGGAGGAGATGAAAAATACATAAAATATATTTGTTGCTGTTACATGATTTCAGGTCCACTTTAACATATGGCAAATTTATCATATGGTTTTCTTGGCAAGATTGATTCAGATATTTTTTTTAATTATTATTATTATTATTATTATTATTATTAATTTTATTTATATAGCAGTGTAAGTTTACACAGTGCTGTACATACAATCTTATAGTTAGACAGATCCCTGCCCACAGGCTTACCGGTATTTACCATTGGTTTCCTCTAAGGCTGAGAGTGTGATTTGCTTAAGGTAACCCAGGAGGTTTCCAAAGCTGAGAGGGTTTGAACCATAGTCCAACACTCAAACCATTACATCATGCTGACTCCCTTAAAGTCATAAAAAATATAGATCGAAGTTGACTTGATGGCAGTTAACAACAAAATAATTGCTTTATCCTTCTTGACCCTTTATTCTTTTACATGTTTTATTGTAATTTTGTGCTGTTGGTTGTTAATTGTTTTTTACTTTGTAATTTTTGTCGCTTTATTATGTAATACTGTACAGTCAAATAAATTTTGTTAATAGGCAGACAAAATAAAACTAACAATCAAATAGATCTTCTGCACAGGATTTGTAAATGTCTCCTGCCCTTCTGAATTATTTCCATTGAACTTTTCCCCAAATGTATATCCTTGTACATTGAAACCCTGGCTCATTTCTTTTTTGATCATCAAATACTACCACTAGCACCCAACTTTCACGGATGAAATGAAATAGGATTGTAAGATAAAAGATTTCATTTTGAATGGAACATGAAAAGGTAAAAAGGTCAAGAATTGCTTTGCTGTAGTGGACCAGAAAACATATTTGTGTTTGCAATGTGATGGACATACATTGATGGTGCAACTGGGGAGAGAAAAAAGGTTGCACTATCTGGTAGCATACAATTTATTATTTCACCTGGTGGCTTTGAGAAAGGTCAAGAGAACTGTAAATGTTTCAGGGAAATGCAAATATTTTTAATGAAATGTGGTTGAATACTAATTCATATTGGGGCTTCAATTTTGAACAGATTCATTTATTAAAATATGCATTGATCAATTATTGATCAGTTGAACAACTGACTACATACTGTTCCTGATTCAGCAGTTTAAAACATGGAAAATTATTTTAATGTAAGTACTTACAAATCCATGGATGCCTTCCAGAAGAGGCATTCCTCCTTCTTTCTCACATAGGAAGGACTGCCTCTTTTGAGATATGCCTTGTAGGAATCAGGCATCACCTGAAAACCAGAAAGCAGGCCTAGCATCAGCACCAGGTGTTCTTGAATGGCACTCAAGGTCCCAGGACTCTGGCAGGGTCTTCTGGTGAGTGCTGACCCCTGAGCCTCACAAAACATCCATTTTTTTCCTGTGCTTGCCCTCTACTTTAATTCTTCACTATGTCCCCAACATAGCACTGCTCATTCCAATATTGCAGGAATGTAAAATGCTTACTAGATATCATCAGGGAGCCAGTACTATTGTTACTATCACTAAACAAATCTGTCAAGGAGGCCCTTGATGTAGGAAGAACTCAACAATGGACATTTTCCTGAGTGACCTCTAAGCATTGGTCTAGATTTCTTTTTCTTCAGAATTATTGTTCATTTAAAAATGTGTGCAGTTTTAGCTGTTCTGTTAAAACTAATACAATTAATCAACTACTTTTTAAAATCAAGTGACAGCCCTATTTAAAATCCATTCTGAATGCCAGAGCATGATTTTTTTGTATACTGTACATTTCTTTGTACACTAAAGTTGTATTAAGTTGTCTACAACAGCAGACAACTTGTATGTTGTATATATGTGCGTGTGTTACAGTTAACTTTGAGTTTTGATTAATTCATTGATTTGGGTTAATTTTAGGTTTTAATTCATTGATTAAAAGACCAACTTGCTTATTGAAAAAATCTGTCATGGAGCAACGAGTTGGAATGGAGAAACACTAATGCAGTTCCCCTTAACTACTTTCTTACTCACAGAGATGAGATATAATTACTGGATATCAAGTGAAAAAGAGAGCATTTATATCATCATCATTCAATAGTGAGGAACAAATTAAGTTAGTAATGCACATGTTGAACTGTGTAATGCTGAGTGGCATTAATCCTGCTTCTCTGGAGTTTATTTGTTATGAATATACACAGAGAGAAGTTCCCGGCAGCTTCTTAATTAATAGTCTGCCATCTGTGATAAAAGAGCTTAAATAGCACATGAGCTTATGCTGTTTTCTTCTTCAAGAAAATTTACAACAGCATTGTTAGTTAAATGTTATACAGGATGAATAACAATTTATATCAGTCCCAACTGTAGTTCTGTATCTCAGCATTTGTGCAGTCCTGTATAGAGAATCCAACACAACTAAATGCTAAGTTTACATTATGTACCTTTTGCATTCTCCAACTTCCCTTTTAATCACCTCTTTACCTAAGCAGATTTGTACTGCTAAGGCACTGAACACTATGGTTACATTTAAAAAGCCTATGATGTGGGGATAGAATGAGAGAGAGATACATACCAATTAAAGATTTCATATTTCCCTAGTTTTCTTGAGCATCTTGTCCTTCAATTATACCGCTGTAAAAATAAAAGCACAATAGTTCTTGCATGCATGGTACACACCTAAACAGGCAACCAAGGTGGGTGTTTTGAGGTAGGTCATTCTTCCCTGCTGTGCAATCTCATTAGGACGTAAGCGACATCCATCCTTCTGTTTGGGATCCAGCCAATATACATCTTAAAAGTACACACTGCATGCTGCTTTGTGCCAATCACAACCATAACAAACAAAACTTATTCAGATGCAATTGTACATTTATCACATTGCTCTCTGGAATAAGAAAATAACTGTTATTAGAATTATTAACATAGCTTTGTTAAATATATGCCACCACCCGACAAATTTTAAAAAATCAGAATTCTGCAACCGTGGTATTTCTGTTCTTATAGGCACAGGTATGCTCATGATGTTGTTTTGTAAATATTTAAACTTCTTCAGCACTGTATCAGATACAGAAGAAGCACAAAGACAGTTATTTTAGTACACAGAGAGAGTAACTTGGTCATCCACTAGCAGGCACAAAACTGAATGCTTGCATCTCGAAGAAGCGTCAGCATCAGTGCCTTATAGCAGCCCTGCTGAGAGTGTCAACACGTGTATGTCTGAACAGTATAGTTTTTGTGGGTTTTCTGGGCTAGAGGCCGTGTTCTAGAAGGATTTATTCCTGACATTTTTGCCAACAGCAGTGGCTGGCACCTTCAGAGAATACTGACATGGAAGAGAGTTGGGTGTGTATATGTATGTGTGTATGTGTATATACTTATACTGTTGGTTGAGAGGAAGTGATTTACATGTTAATCTGTGTATTGTTCTGTTGGTGAATGGTAAGGACTCAGGGTTTTTATTTAATTATTGATCCACTGTCTGCTGGAAAACCGCTCTTAGCCTGGGTGGTTTTCACTTGGATTTGCTGGGTCTTGATTTTTGTGTTTTTCAGGACTGCTAGCCAAACTTTGCTTACTTTAAGGGTTTCTTCTTTCCCATTGAAGTTGTCCAGGTGTCTCTGGATTTCAATGGCTTCCTTGTGCATTCTGACCTGAGTGTGACTTGCCCAAGTTCTCATGTGTAATTGTGTGCCCTCAAGTTGTTTTTGGTTTATTGGTGGCTCTAAAGCAAACCTAGCATAAATTTTGGGCAAATTTCTTCAGAGGTTTGCTATGGCCATCCTCAAAGGCTGAGAGAGTGCGACTTGCCCAGGTTTTCTCAGGTGTGTGCCTTCAAGTCGTTTTTGACTTATGGCGGCCCTAAAGTGAACCTATCATGGGCTTTTCTTGGCAAATTTCTTGAGAGGCATTTTGCCATGGCCATCCTGAGGCTGAGAGAGTGTGACTTGCCCAGGTTCTCAGATGTAATTGTGTACCTTCAAGATGGCGACTCTAAAGCAAACCTAGTATAAGGTTTGGGTACATTCCTTCAGAGGAGGTTCACCACTGCCACCCTCTGAGGCTGAGAGAGTGTGACTTGCCCAAATTCCCAAGTATTGCTGAGTGCCTTCAAGTTGTTTTTGACTCATGGTGGCTCTAAGGCAAACCTATAATGGGGTTTGGGCACATTTCTTCAGAGGAGGTTTGCCACTGCCACCCTCTGAGGCTGAGAGAGTGTGACATGCCCAAATTCCCAAGTATTGCTGAGTGCCTTCAAGTTGTTTTTGACTCATGGTGGCTCTAAAGCAAACCTAGTATATGGTTTGGGCACATTTCTTCAGAGGAGGTTTGCCACTGCCACCCTCTGAGGCTGAGAGAGTGTGACTTCTTCCCTACACAAAGTGTGTTTGGGTTTCAGTCAGGGCTGAGGAGGAGCTGCCTTTCCTATATACTGAAAGTTCCACTTGTTTAGAGTCAGCTACTTCGAAATGCGCATGCGCGCCCCCTGGTGGCAAAGGAGGGGGGGAACAGAGAGAGAGACACAAGAGGGAAACAAAATGACGCATGCGCAGAAGGCTAAGGCGCCGCCATTTTAGAACGGCGGAAGTCGTCACCCCCGGGTTGCTGGGAAACTGGGGTCATGGAGGCCTGTACTTCCGGTTTAGCCTCTAAAAGGGTGTTTTTTTTCCCCCTCTTCTCCCTCGCAGTCTAGCATTCCTTCCTTCTCCCTCCAGACCCGGTTTGCCCTCCGTTCGGGAGGCCGGGCGATGGAGGCGGAGTACTACGGAGGGGAGCCCTCAGGTCAGTCGGGAGGCTTGGCCTTGAGGCTGAGAGAGTGTGACCCAGACCTTGGATCGAGGCGGGTTACCTAGCTCTGAGTCCAGACTGGAGAGAGAACCCGGTTTGGAAGCGCTTTTAAGTCTTTGCTATGGAATTCTGGGAGTTGGAGTTTGTTGCCCCACAACAAACTCCAACTCCCAGAATTCCATAGCCTTGAGCCACAGAAAGACTTAAATCGCTTCCAAACCGGGTTATCTCTCCAATCTGGACGCAGCCTCAACCTAATAATCCTTTTTTTTCCAGGAGATTCCAGGCTTAACTTGTTCAGGAACCTCAATTTGGACACATTTTTGATCTCAGCTTTTTATATTTCTTTCATTAACGGGCACATAACGTAACCTATGACAACAGGATCCTCCTCCTCCCAGGAGTGTTGAAACCTTGATCTAAAAACTGGAAAAATTGGTTTCCTCTCTCGGTTAGGTACTTCAGGAGTCGCTTAGGATTTACACCAGATTGTATCTCCGAAGACGCCGCTCGTCTAATATACGCATGGTCTGAGGGTCGGACTATGACTCTGGAGGAAATAAACACGCAAATCCCTGCGGACCTTGAGCAAATCACACTCTCTCAACCTCATATGGCGGCAATAGCAACCCCCTTGAAAGTTGACAAGAAAATCCTGCGATAGGTTCACCTTAGAGTCACTATGGGGCTAAACAGACAGGCAAAAAGGGGTGCTTTCAGGCTGGCTTGAAGACGTGGCGTTTAGATGACACATGCCTTGAAGTCAGTATAAAAGTGTCCTCATGCAGAGAAAAGCCGTTTCAAAAAGAAGCAGCTTTTCCCCGCTTCTTCCTGGCTTGGAGCCATATCATGTCTCCTTCCTTGGAGGTCTTTAAGCAGAGGCTGGATGGCCATCTGTCGGGGATGCTTTGATGGGGAGTTCCTGCTTCAAAGTGTCTAGATCAAGAGAAGTTATAGTGCCACTCTATTCTGCTTTGGTCAGGCCCCACCTGGAATACTGTGTTCAGTTCTGGGCGCCACAATTTAAAAAGGATGTGGAGAAACTGGAGCATGTCCAAAGGAGGGCAACTAAGATGGTGAAGGGTCTGGAAGCCATGCCCTATGAGGAATGACTTAGGGAACTGGGGATGTTTAGCCTGGAGAAGAGAAGGTTAAGAGGTGATATGATAGCCCTGTTTAAATATTTGAAGGGATGTCATATTGAGGAGGGAGCAAACTTGTTTTCTGCTGCTGCAGAGACTAGAACGCGGAACAATGGATACAAATTGCAGGAAAAGAGATTCCACCTCAACATTAGGAGGAACTTCCTGACAGTAAGGGCTGTTCGACAGTGGAACACACTCCCTCGGAGTGTAGTGGAGTCTCCTCCTTGGAGGTCTTTAAGAAGAGGCTGGATGGCCATCTGTTGGGGATGCTTTGATTGGGAGTTCCTGCATGGCAGGGGGTTGGACTGGATGGCCCTTCTTGAGGTCTCTTCCAACTCTAGGATTCTATGACATGAGCATACCAGCTGCCTTGGGAGCTGGCAGTGCGGTTGGTGGGGTTTCAGTGTGGCTTCAGAAAAGGCAGCTTCAAGGCACTTTTTCCTGTCCATTTGTTTCACTCCTAAAAGTCAGAAACAACTTGAAGGCACCCAGCAACAACCTGCTTACTAAGAACATCATTAGCCTCCCCGAATCTAGTGCCCTATTATCTTGGACTGCTGCATCCTTCAGCTTCGGTTTAATAGCAATTGTAGCCCAAGAGCTCTAGAAGACACCAATTTGAGGGGAACTGCTCTAGATCGAATGTTGCTTACATTTTTATTGCTGGTCCTTGATACTATTTATCAGTGTCCTTTTTGTTGTTTTAAAAATGTAGTAACCATCATGCCCACACAGCTGATTCCAGGGTAGTGTACACAACTGTGTGTGTGTATGTAAATAATTGGGTTTATCTAAACTTAAAGTAGACCCATAGGAATGAACAGAACTGGTCAAAACTAACTTCAATTCCAAATTCAATTTTTGACGAGTTTTCTCTAGGGAGAATTAACATTGGGTTTACCCCAGTGTAAGCACCATACAGTAACAGAGGCCTAAAAACTCTTCAGTGAAGGGACCCAGTGAAAACCAGAACACTTTTTGTAAAAGCCTCCAGATTTAAAAAGCAACAATAAAAGGAAATTTTATAAACTTGGTATCAAAAGAGCAAGATTGATGCTAATTGCTTCCCTTCTGATGGAGTATCCCAAAGTTGGAAAGTACTTTAGGTCTACTCAGAGTTTGTTTTAAGTTTGGATCCAGTCATTTTTTTAATACACATATTTACAAACTTTTGTTCTGGTCCTGACAACTAAGTTTATAATGCAGATAAACAGTTTGTTGTGACCAATATTGTTTATTGCTGACAAAATTAAAGGGGTTAACTTAAACCTCCATTGATTTCAGTATAATCAAGCCTAGAAGCATGAGTTTCATTGACATCATTTTTAATATTTGGTGGTACTGCCTTTTCTGTATCTGAATAGTAATTTTCAGATTCTAAAGTTACGTGTCTAGGTTGAACTCTCACTTCTATTAGCATTAATAAAAACGTCTAGTAGTTTCTGGGTGCCAAAATTCTTCTTTTTTTAAAAAATTCTTTTTTTAAAAAATCTGTTGTAGATGATGGTGGAGCCACACCAGTACAGGATGAGCGTGATTCAGAATCAGACATGGAAGATAACGGAAATGAGCAACTCTTCGGATCAGAGAATGGAAGCATAGGACAACATTCGGAGGTAGTCATGAACTTCTTGATTTTCAAAAAATATATATATACATAAAATTTGTCTGTGATTCTTATATATAGGAAGTGAAGCCTTTTGTGAAGCACACAAGCCTATAAAACAGCTCTAAATACTTTGAATTATTAAGAAATAAAGACCAACCAGAGAAGAGAAAAATATACATAATAAAACATCTTCATATTCTGCAAACATCCCCAAATATATCTTGTTCTTTCTGTTTCTCAGCTAGTATTGTACAGTACTACATTCCAATAAGTCTTATGACCATTCATATATGGTTATGTACTCACCTTGACAACATCCTTCCTCCTGTCTTTTTCCACCAACAACTATTGTTAAAACTGAACTTGTCACTTCATTACTATACCCTCAGGTTTTACATGTCTATTTCTAGTCATACATGCAGTCTACTTGTAAAGGTCTGTTTCTAGGCACTTAGACCCATGCATCTGAAGAAGCAGATTTAAGTCTATGAAAGTTTATGCTACCAAATTCTTTCTTTCACTCATTCTCAAAGTTGCTACAGGTTCCCTTTGTATACTGATCCAGAATATGTCTTTGAATCCTTCCTCTATTTTGTTATTGTTTAAAATTACTACTGAATACTAACAAATGTGAGCCCTTGGACTTGGATAATTTCATAAGGCTATCTTGTTGAATTCACTGAGTTTTCTCCTTAGTAAGTGTGTATAGGATTGCAGTTCGAGATCCCCAGAGTAGTTCAGAGGGTTACAAGTAAAGAACATGTTAGTTTTAGCTTGCATATTACAAGCAGCTAAAGATGTTATTTACAAAACAAATCATTTGTTGAGAATATTATCAGGAATATGATCGCCCTGTTTAAATACTTGAAGGGATGTCACATTGAGGAGGGAGCAAGCTTGTTTTCTGCTGCTCCAGAGAACAGAACTCGGAACAATGGATGCAAACTGCAGGAAAAAAGATTCCACCTCAACATTAGGAAGAACTTCCTGACAGTAAGAGCTGTTCGACAGTGGAACACACTCCCTCGGAGGGTGGTGGAGTCTCCTTCCTTGGAGGTTTTTAAGCAGAGGCTGGATGGCCATCTGTCGGGTATGCTTTGATTGGGAGTTCCTGCACGGCAGGGGGTTGGACTGGATGGCCCTTGTGGTCTCTTCCAACTCTAAATTTCTATGATTCTATGATTCTAGGATGTATATAATGCATTTTTGCTTTCTTTTTTCCAGAATTATGATTAAACCAGACATGAGCTTAAATCCAAAGAGATGGTTTGAGCAGTATAATGGCTTGAGATAGCCCAGCAAAATTTTGGATTATTTTTATCTGAACATCAAATCCCCTATATTACTGCAGATTGCATTTGAGTCCTCTTAGTATCAAAACTTGATTGCCATGCAGCGTATGTACTACTGTTCAGGGAGCACATGTCCAGAGCTTCCTTATATGCCAATAAATTAACTGAGTTAAGAGAGAGAAATAGTGAGTACCTTACTTAGACCTTGAGTTAACATTTTATGGGTCTGTGCTCATGAGAGGATTATAAATAAATTTGAAGAGTATTGTTTCTGCCATGACAGTCCAAATTAACATGCAGTTTTTGAATTTACTTCTTGACAGCAGTGGGAAAAGTAAGGGTTTATAGGTTTTTAAGGTGGGTTAGTATTATTTCTATTCCACCTTTCTCCAAGCACAGGATCCAACATGTATTATCACATAACTTAAAATAGGGTATGGTTACATACAATAATATCAGTAATAACATGCACTGAAAAGAGATCAGTATACTAACATTCGTGCATAGAATACAAAAATTGTAATGCAGACACTAAGGCCCTATGTCTGTGCCAATTACCTGAAAGTATGTTCCACTGAATAAAAAGACCAATATCTGGTAGTGTCATTATGATAGTACAAATGAAGTTGCACTTACCTAGTTCTGGAGGACAATCAAATAGTCCCCTCCCCCCAAAAAAAACTATTAATATATTATAATAAGTATGTGTGTTGTATGCATTCAAGTTGTTTCTGACTAATAGTCACTCTAAGACAAAGCCGTCATAGGGTTTTCTTGGTAAAATTTCTTCAGAAGAGATTTGCCATTGCCTTCCCCTGAGGCTAAGAGCATGGCTTGCCCAGGGTCACCCAGAAGGTTTCATGGCTGAGCTGGGACTCAAACCCTGGTCTCCAGAGCTGTAGTCCCATGCTCAAACCACTATTCCATGCTGGCTTTCACCAGCAGTGTATATCACCAGTGATGTATATCTCGCCCTATATCTGAAGATCTCAGGGTGGCTTTCATTTTGTTGCTGGTTGGATAAGCTTAAGTAAAAATAATAACCACAGGCATAATTCATATTCCTTTTTAAACTGTCATAGTAGTAATCCCCCCAAATACATTTTGATACCACTCTGTATCTTATCCGAATTTCAGAATGAACTCAGTGATGGAGAAGATGATAGACAGACTAGAGAAGACCCTGTGACAGATTCTGAAAACGAAGATACTCCAAGGCAAAAACATAGTGATTCAGAAAACGAGGAGGCCCCAAATCATAATGCTAGTGATTCAGAAAATGAAGATGTTCCTAGAGGTAAAGATAGTGACTCTGATAATGAGGATGACCCTGTTCATCGTGGTAGTGACTCTGAGAATGAAGATGCTGCAGATAATCAGGCCAGTGATTCTGAGTCTGAGGAGCCTCCTAAAGTCCACGACAGTGATTCTGAAACGGAAGAACCCCAAAAGCACTTGGCTAGTGATTCTGAAAATGAGGGATCACATAAGGCTCATACGAGTGACTTAGAAAATGAGGAGCCACAGAAACATCTGGGGAGTGATTCAGAAAATGAAGAGCCTGAAAAAAATGGTGATACTGATTCAGAGAATGAAATGGCTCCAAAACCTCTTGCCAGTGACTCTGAAAACGAGGAGCCAAAGCTTCAGGCTAGTGACTCTGAAACAGAAGATGATCCCAAAAACAAACTGAAAACAGAATCAGATGAGAGCAATATTAAAAATAAGGAAAGGGAGGAAATGGAGAATGCTGCTGAATTTTCAGATAGCGATCAAATTGGAAAAAAACCTCACAGTTCTGATAGTGAGGAAGAAGACAGTCCTAAAAAACGAAAGATAGCTGACAGTGATGAGGAAGAAGGGAAAGAGGAGGAAAAATCGGCAAAGAGGAAAGCTACTATTCTGTCTGACAGTGAGGATGATGAAAAAACACGTAAGGAAAAACTAATTTAGCACCAGTTTGCAGTGTATTATTTTATTTTCCTTGATTATTCATTAATTGATTATTGCACATGAGTTGGTTTCATTGAATAGGAGATATGAAAATATTGACTCTGATGTTGATCTGCAATCACTCAATCATATTGGGCAGGCATGAACATGCATATGTGAAATGGTCTTTAGTCCTTGGATGTTCAGATAGAAAGAACTGTGGTGGAGAGATAGGTATGGTTTTGTCATCAGCATATTACTTGACCAGCCAGGAATGACAAAGGTATTACCTTAACAGTGTCAGTGGCACTTTCCAGTAATTTGATTGAGGGGCGGGATGATCTTTCTAAATATCTTGCAGCCTAAGCTCTTGGAAAAGTTTGTAATAATGGGGCTGATAGGGTCAAATTAAAAAAAACAACATAACTTTGTTCTCACATCTTTTTATTTATTTTGTTCTCAAAAGGGTTTATATTACTAGCTTCTGTAAGACTAGAATCTTAGCCATATAAAAACCAATGCTTTGTTAGGCTAAAAGAAAAGGATTTTGCTGTTAAAAAAAACATTGCCATAATTTTTCTGCTGGTGCATGATGCTGATGACCTTACATGAATAAGTGAGTCTAAAAGTAGAAACATGGTATCAAAGCAAGTTCCTTGTGTTACACATAACTCATATCACAGCTGGGGAAGTTTCCAAGGTATCGAAGCTGCACCTCCCCACATAACCCACAGTTTTCTCTTGCTGTCTAGGTGTCATTGGAGATCATTTTGCTCCCAATAAGATTTGGTCTGGCCACGTCTGGTTTTGAACACACCTAAGAAATATTTATATAGCAGTTTGCAGGGGTGGAAAAGGGCTGCACAAGGGGGCAGGGAGATTTGTCCCATAGACTGTGGTTTGCCTGCATTTGTCATAAATTAGGTACTGATAATACTTTTGTTAATATATAAATATATTTCAAAACTGTGGGGTATTATTATGCATTGGTAACTACACTAGCCAAAGGTCATGGTGATGAGCTCCAGAATGATAAAAGTTTAATTATTTAGGGATTTAATTATCACCTCTTAATCCATTTTCTCATCTCCGAGGCAATGCACAGTGGATAAAATCACTTTAAAAACATTAAATTAAAAAAAAATTAAAACAGTTCAGGGCTATCTTTGAAAATAGTTCTAAAATCAGATAAAGTTAAAAAAACAGTCAAAGCAGATAGCCCTAATTTTAGGATCCAGAAGCCAAGCAAAATAGCACAGTCAGTTTCTCTCTAGTTCTTTTAGAACAAGAGAGCAAGGAAAAAATACTGTATTGTAAAAGTGTCTAAATAAATGTATCTGAATAACCACAAAGTAATATTCTAGATTTTTTGGTGAAGATAGGCTACAGTTTAATTTAGAACGTATTATAAATCACAGTTTGAAGAACTTCACCAAAATTATATTTCTGTCTCCAATTCTAGAATTGAATCCAGGACTACTTGGTGTCTGGAAGCTCCTACTTTCCTCTTTTATAAACTAGGATCAATAAGGGGAAAACAGCCTAAAAATGTTATTTTTAAGTGGTCAAACATTCATAGGGGAGGGGGAAAATGGCACTGCATCCTAAATTATGACTTCCCTAATGGCCTGGGCTGGATAAGTTTGATGTGTAATCTTTATGCTGGTCGTTTCATGCTTTTTGTTCCATATTTTATCTCTGCGTTGATACACAGAGGAAAGCAAAAGGTTTCAGGGCAGGGATGGTAATTTTCCTTGTCTTAGTGTAGTCGGGGGAAAGAATGGGTGGGATGCACCAAAGCAGAATGTACAATCTTCCTTTCACATGTGCATGTGGCAAACTGAGGGTTACACTTTTAATTGCACCTTCAGCTACATCTGCAAAACTGTATGTTAAACCTGCAGTTTCTTGCATATGACTGCTGATGTATGACTCTAAAACAGGTTTGCTAAAATACAAATAGTTTTTTTTTTTACTAAGCTCATTTGATTAAAAAACATTTACCTGTTTGTTATGGGTTCACTCTCATCTCCAACTCTTGACTGCGAGAGAGGACCCCTGAATTTTTTTCAACTGCCATCTCCCAGTAATGCACCCCATGTCTCAGTAACTTAGTGAAAAGTCACTAAGGGGTTTCTGTTCTTCTTTGTAATGTTAAGTAAACATTTCCTTGCAGCACCTGAACACTGAGTATTCCATTATTGATATTTTCGTTAATCTGTTCATCTGTGTTGACAGCTGCAAAAAAAGGACGCATAATCTCAGACGGTGAAGAATCAGATAGTGATACTGCAACTGAGAAATACGAGAAGCAAAAGAAACCTGTAGCTTCGGATAGTGAAGAAGATGATGACAAGGTGGATGATGGGAAGAAGAAGGAAGAGAAAGATCTGTTTGGAAGTGATAGTGAGTCAGGAAATGAGCAAGAGTAAGTACCTTTCAAGTAATAAAGAGGAAGCTTTTGGATCTGGAAGAAGAGCAGATAGATGGGATATTTATATGTATTACAAGGACCAGGGCTGATCTGATACTTGGAAATCAGGTGCAGTTATTGGTCTTCTTAATTTTAAAGTTGTAATTCTGAACTGCATAGACAAATGTATATCCTGTCAGTAAAAGCCTGGTATCAATAAGATATATACAAGGAATGAAGGAGAAAAATAATTAGAATTGATTTTGTTTTCTTTTCAGAAACCTCATAGCAGATATATTTGGAGAATCTGGAGATGAGGAGGAAGAGGAATTTACAGTAAGTATGCTGTGAACTTTTACCTTTCCCATCTCCCACCACCCACCCAAACTCTTGTTGAAGCTTCTGTGCCTCTGTCTGTCAGTTTCTATCCCTGTATAGGCTTTTAATGTATGTCGCAGAGGCTTTTATATGGTGTGAGTGTGTTTAGTTATGTTTTTAACTTTTGTATGTTTATATGTTTTATATTTTTTTGCTAGTTGATTTTAATTATCTTTCAAATTTTTATTGTAAAATTTTACATGGTTTTTATTTGCAAGATGCCTTGTGTCCCTTTCTGGGAAAAACGTGACGTAGAAATGAAATGAAATAAAATAAATATTTCTCTATGTGTTTGTATGAAGGACTCTTAATATTGCAGCGTTTCTGCTGGATTCAGTTGCTCCACTTCATGAGCCCATTTGTGACATATTATGGCAAAAATCCTGTTAATGTACTCTACTAGTGGTGTACCTTTTCCAGCGTTGTGCAGTGGTGGTGAGGAAAAGGAGACAGATTCTGCCAGCTCTAAGCAACTATTTCTCCAATACCTTACTTCCATTGTGCCTGCAACTTTTTTCCTCTTGTTTTTAGCACTACCTGTGATGGTTTAGTTAGCCAGTGTGTTACACCTTCAGGATTTCGACCATTGTAGGTGACTTCAGCAGACTGAAAATTGATTGCCAGGATTAAGTACTAGCATTAAATTTCAGAAATAGTAAAAGATTTATATAGATAGTGTCATACAATTATAATTAGGGAAGACTTCTGTAAATTCATTGACTTGTATTATCTTTAACCCAAGGGGTTTAATCAGGAAGATTTAGAAGAAGAGAAAGCTGAAAGGAAAGGAGCAGCAGATGAATCAGACTCTGATGACAATATCAAAAGAGGAAAACAGTGAGTCTTTCTTATAATCATTACAAGGAAACTTTTTTTAGTTGCCTTAACATTTTACTTTATTACATTGCTATCGTATTTTTTTCTCTAGGAAGCCTGAGGCAGTGTGCATGTTAATCTCTTTCTTGTTTTCCTCCGTCCCCACTTGAAACAGTTTTGTCTAATTCTGTTTTAACCATATGCCACACTGGAAGATATTTTTGAGCAAAAAACTACACACAGCTTCAGAACAGGGACACAACTCCTCATTTTTACCAGGGTTCTGTGATTTGGAGCTATATATGCAGGAATCAGAGCTGGCCAAGGGGGGGTGGGGTGAGGATGAGATGGTTGAACCCTGTCCAAAACCTTAATTAGCTATCTATTCAGAGTGGTCAAAGAAGACCTCCTTGGAGTTGATCCCTGGGTGGGCAGCATTATTGCTCATGCTAGCTGGGGCTAATGGAAGTTGTAGCCCAAGAATACCTGAGAGTCCACATGTTGCATATACCTGTGCTGCACAATACAGCAGAGAATTCTGGTTATGGAGTATATTATAAGGAACCTTATCACAGGTAGCTATACAATCATAGAATCCTAGAGTTGGAAGAGACCACAAGGACCATCCAGTTCAACTCCCTGCCATGCAGGAACTCTCAATCAAAGCATTCCCAACAGATGGCCATCCAGCCTCTGTTTAAAAACCTCCAAAGAAGGAAACTCCACCACACTCTGAGGGAGTGTGTTCCACTGTCAAACAACTCCTACTGTCTTTCTCATGTTTAGTTAGAATCTCTTTTCCTGTAGCTTGCATCCATTGTTCCAAGTCCTATTGTCTAGAGCAGCAGAAAATAACCTTACTCCATCCTCATTTTGACGTCCCTTGAAGTATTTAAACAGAGCTATCATATCCCCTCTTAACCATCCCTTCTCCAGGCTAAACATACCCATACATTAGTTTTAAGATTAACTGAACAATACAGAGCAATAAACTAGCTTTTGAGTTTTAACAAATTCCTACCTAGGCTCACTAATACAGATTTTAATATGGTTAATAATTTAATTTGATTTTAATGTTGACTTTCTGTATGTTCTTAATTGTAACTTTTTAAATGTGAGCTGGCTTGAGTCTCAGTCTTGGGGAAAATGCGAGATATAAATAATGATGATGTTGATAATGATAATGATATTAATGATAATGGTTGTTAACATAAGCAATATAATATCTGCATTTTAGTATGGACTTCATGTCAGATTTTGACATGATGTTACAACGGAAGAAGAGCATGAGTGGCAAACGCCGGCGCAACCGTGATGGTGGGACTTTCATTAGTGATGCTGATGATGTAGTCAGTGCAATGATTGTTAAGATGAATGAAGCAGCAGAGGTATGTCTCCTGCATTCAGGCCTCATGTGACTTCATGTTTGGGTGGGAAGAAGGTAGATCTGAATAGTTAGCAAATCTCTTAAGTGATTTTGCTACAGATCACAAAAGGTTGCAGCTTCTTTTTACTGAACACCAACGTCAAGTTTACTTCTTGATTTAGACTTTCACCTTTCCATCAACTTAGGAGAAAACTTGAAGTGTGTGTGAGTGTAAGAGCACTGCAAGCTCAGTCCTGGCACCAAAACAAGTTCCTGGGTGAAGCATGTGGCATAATACTGAGCGTATAGCCATAGACATAGATGTGGAGCTATTATTTTAGGTTTTTAGGCATCTATTCAAAACCAAACAAAATACTGCCAGATTTAGCAGTCCTGAAGTCTGCCCAGTCTTTCTCTAACCTATTGGAAACAATTACGTTTGCAAGAGTAGCACTGAGTGACTAGGTCTGAATTGTGTATAGTTTTCTGTATGTTGAAATGTTTATCTGCAAACGAAGAGGTTTTAACCAGTGCTTTTTTTACAAAAGAGCATAGCATTTCTTGCAAAGTTCGATCTGTCCTACCGCTTATGTTTGTTCACATTTTACAACAGGGAAGCAGGTGGAATCATTGGCAGTACAGCATCTGAAATTGGCATAAATACAATTGCTAATCCCAGCTAGAGTAGACTCACTGAATCAACTTCTGAATGGTAAGTCAATATTTACATAAATCCCACTGATTCAATGGATCTACTCTAGTTGGGACTAACATTTGGATTTAGACTAGAATCTGCCTCCTTCAGTGCATAAATTTATTGTTTGGAAAAATGCTATAGCCATTAGATCATAGTAGTGGTATGAGGTGAATGTCCAAAGGACTGATGATGTGAACAAGACATTTAAAGCAGTTCAGCCTAACACATGTAAGCTAAACCCTTGCCCTTCTTATCTGATACAATCTAGCAGGGATGGACTGCCTGCTTGGGTACAGGGGGTGGTTTATCCCCCATTGCATCATGGGGAAGTGCCTGCTGTCTTGAAGGAGAAAGCAGTAGTCATCCTCTCCTGAAGAAGACCTCCCTTGACTCAGAGATATATGGGGATTAAACTACTTCCCTATTGGAAATATATCCTTTTGGGGCTACGTGCATGAGTATGTGGTGACTCGGCAACCTCAGGCCTTCTTGTATTATGATTATTTTATTAGAGTATTTATACCCCGCCCTTCAGCCTTAAAGGCTGTCAGAGCAGCTTACAATTATTATTTTTAATTAGACGGTTCCCTGCCCTCAGGCTTACAATCTAAAAAGACTTGACACAAAAGGAGAAGGGATGGGGGGGGGGGGATCAGGTCCAAAAGTTCTTCTCTCCCTCTGAGGCCTGGACCAAGGCAGATGGACTGGAGGGAGGGCTCTTCTTCTTAGTTCAGGCCAGGCTTGATGGAGCTGGCAGGTCTCTCTCCTTCTGATGAAGTAGAAGGCAAAAAGGAGGGCTCATCCACTTACTTTAGGCCAGGCCTGATGGAGCTGGCAAGCCTCTCTCTCCCTCTGATAATGTAGATGGCAAAGGAGGGCTCAACAGACACTCAGCCCTATTTCTCCTTGTCATTGGATCAGCTGGGGCTGTAATGGGCTGGATGAAGTCCAATAAACAAACTGAGTCCTGATAAGATAGAGGCTCTGTGGGTTTGTGGTTCTTGGGTCTGGGAATTGAGTGAACAGCCTGTTCTGGATGGGGTTGCACTTCCCTTGAAGGAACAGGTACATAGCTTGGGAGTACTTCTCATTCCATCCCTGTCATTGGAGGCCTTAATGGACTCTGTGGCTTAGAGTGTTTGGTACTGGCATTGACTAGTGTACCAGTTCCAGCCTTCCTTGGACAGCGATAACTTAGCCACAGTACTCTGTGCGCCGATAACCTCCTGATTAGATTAATGTGGTCTACATGGGGCCGTCCTTGAAGAATCAGAAGCTGCAACTAGTTCAAAATACAGCAGCTTGATTGATGACTGGGACATCATATAGACTGTGTGTAATGCCAATTGTAAACGGACTGCACTGGCTGCCAATATGTATCTGATCTCAGTTCTCATGCTTGTAATGATATTTAAAACCTTAAACAACTTGTGACCTTGATACTTGAGGGAGTAGCTCTCCCATATGTGCCTGCCCAAGAATTAAGATCTGTGTCCCACCAGAGGTCATTACACTGTGTTGGGACATGGGACAGGGCCTTTTCAGCAGTAGCACCCCAACTGTGGAATGTTCTCCCCTCGAGGCCTGAATGGCGCCACACTCTTGTACTTTAGGCACCAAGTTAAAACTTGGCCATTTCCCAAAGTGTAAACACAATGTCACACTGGTGCTGCAATGCCAGTGCAGCACATATATAGATATAGATATCCCTTCTCCCTGTGGCCTGTGATACTGTAAACTCCAGAGTATTAAACTAGGCCTTTGGAGTGTATTTTGGGATACATGGGGAGGGGCTATGGCAAGGAGTGCAGACTGCTGTCTTGTTTTAAAATATCTTTAAAGCCATATTGAATCCCATAAGAGAAAAGTGGGATCTAAATGAATGAATTAAATACGTACATACATGTAAGCAAAGTGTACTGTTCTCAAGACTGACAGACAACATGCAGACAATCTCCAATTTGATACTTATGACCATGGCAATTAGCAGAGCAAAAGAACAGTGAAATGTTACCAAAACATAGGGTATTGGGGTTTTTTTTATGATTATTTTGCTTCAGAAGATTTATAAATTGCTTGCTTGATTTTAATTACATCTTTCATTTCCTATAGGAAGACAGGCAGCTGAATACACAGAAGAAACCAGCTTTAAAAAAGTTAACTTTACTTCCAACTGTAGTTATGCACCTTAAAAAGTAAGTGAAACTCTTCTAATATTTTTCCACAGAATATTAGACAATGGAACATTTGGTGCCTTACACTAATTACTACTTTCTGAAGTGCTGGGTGCAAGTTACTAATCAAGTCCTATTGATTTATGCCTTGCTCTTGATTGTATTTGCTTATCTGCTTAAACTGATACTAATTTCTACTTTTGGTATTTCTGGCTACCACTTTAAAACTCTTCTCCCCGCCCCTACCCCTAGCAGATTTTTTTTTAAAAAAAAATCATTTAGAATAATTTCCACAAGAAGAAGAAGAAGAAGAAGAAGAAGAAGAAGAAGAAGAAGAAGAAGAAGAAGATTTTCCACTCAAATTCATTTAAACTTCCCTCCAAGATAAATTTTGAAGAGTTTCAGAAGAGCTATTTAGTTGCTGCCAGAAGCTTCTCACACCATATTGCACTGCTTTCTCAGACTTCTGAGATTGGGAATTGTGTGCCCTCCAGATGTTGGCAGACTCTAGTTTCCACTGTTCTTCACTATTGGCTGTACTGGTTAGGGTGCTGGGCATTGAAGTCCATTAATATCTTGAGGGCCATCTGACTCCCACCCCAGGCCAAAAAGGTTTCCCTGAATTATCTATACTTAAAATTAAAGGTCTATAAATATAAATGTTACCTTGTGCTTTCCTAAGTCACCTATGAGCACACCCAACTTAGATGACTTATATAAGCCTATACTTGTAGGTCTTTTACTTCAGGCATGGCTATCTCAAGCTAGCATTAGAATGGAAATAAGAGAGATGTGTTTGTGGGTTGCTGAACTGCTAAAAGGTATCTCTGTTGTTCTGGTTTTGATGGGAATTACTCTGAATTTCTAGGCAGGATCTGAAGGAAACTTTCATTGACAGTGGAGTGATGTCAGCTATTAAAGAATGGCTTTCTCCACTACCAGACCGGAGCCTTCCAGCACTGAAAATTCGAGAGGAGCTTCTGAAAATTCTCCAAGAGGTTAGTCTCTTGTACCTAGAGTCAGCGTGGTTTATATCAGTTTATATCAGTGGTCCCCAGATTATGCCCTTTAAGGGATTTTGTACTTCATTTCCCAGAATTCCAGACTATTGGCCAACATGGCTGAGGCTTCTGGGAGCTGAAGTCCAAAATCTCTTAAAGGGCACAGTTTGGGAACTACTGGTTTATATAGAAGGCTAAGCTTATATATGGTGAAAGACTGAGGAAGGTTAAATGACTGTGGCTATCAAAGAAGAATGTATGTGTATATGTGTGTGTTTCTTGCATAATAAGGTTGCTCTCAATGGATCCACAGATCTGTTGTCTTTGTAAATCATATACAAAAACAGGACTTAACTGAGTATAACACTTCCATGAAACTGAAGTTAAATGATGTTCCATAAAAGTAAAGATGTAGAAGCCCCTATAATAATAGAAATCTCTAGACTGACCCTTCCTGTCAGCTCTCATTTTATGTGTCTGGGATTGAGATTTCCCAGTTATTGGAGCAAACTATGTGACTGGTGCGGGCTGATTAACAACCCTTCAGTGATATTGAAATCTCCTTTGCAGAAATATTTGCATACAGTCTACAATTTGTGGGCTTAGTAAATGATGAGTTTCTGGTTTTTTTCCAGTTGCCTAGTGTGAGCCAAGAGACTTTAAAGCACAGTGGAATTGGGCGCGCAGTGATGTATCTCTACAAACACCCTAAGGAGTCACGACCTAATAAGGACATGGCAGGAAAACTAATCAGTAAGTAAATGTTGTGATTCACTGTAGAGCTGTGTCCCATATCAGTTTTCTCTTTTGTAGTAAAGTGATGCAAGCATCTTCAACATCATACTGAATTACTTCTGACTGATATAGTAAGGCTTTGTTATTGTTAGCGTTAGTGTATCCAGTGCTGGATTTCCACTTGCATCGAGAAGAATCAGGAGGGGGCAGTCTCACATTCTGCCCCCCAGGCACCCACAAAACCATCTGGACCTGGGGTTCAAGAGGCACCATGAGGTTCAGCAGAGATGGTGTTACTTCTACTGTGTCGGATTTAAGGCAAAGGCTTGAGGACACTTGTGCTTTCTTTGACAAGCAGTTTCCTAAGCCATACTTTCCATGCTTCTGTGTAGATCCAACAGAGCTAGGCACTGGGGAAAAGAAGCAGATATCCGGTACTCTAGTGGGTTCATTCTACCAAAGCCAGATAACATCTTAACTATGATGTGTGTATGTATTTAGCACATTTTAAAATTTTGTTGCAGAATTCATGAGGTCTAGAGACTTGTAAAATGAAAGCCGGGATTTTTGTTTTCTCCTTGAATCAGAAAAGATAGAAGCATGGGACCCACCATGTAGATGAGCTCCTAATAGTCTATAACTAAATGCTAAGCAGTACCTGTGTATATCTAAGGCTAAATATTTGTGAAGTAGTAGATTTGTTTTGCAGCTGTATTGTGTATGTACAGTGTTGTTGGTCATACTTCATTGATTTATGTTTCACTTTTAAAAACATAGATGAATGGTCTCGGCCTATTTTTGGTCTAACGTCAAATTATAAGGGAATGACTAGAGAAGAAAGAGAACAGAGAGATCTGGAGCAGATGCCACAGCGAAGGAGGTTGAGCAGGTAGGCATCTGTGTATGGATGCAACACCTTTTGGCACTACAGCTAAAAACCAGAGCTGGTTTTGAGTGAGTGGCTGCAGTACAGGCATTTAACCACTGCACCACCAGGGCTCCTTTAGGACTAGCAAAACTTATTTTGTGTGTGTTATAACTTCAAAAATTCTCCAATCAATATTGACAATGGTTATGCCAGCTGAGGGATTCTGCAAATTGCAACCCAGAAAAAACTTTGCCTAGCTCTAGCTTGCTACCATTGACATTCTCACACCATTGACATTTGGAACATCACATTAGTTGGTAAAGAACTTTGATTTTGTGAGTCCTTATTTTTTCAAACTTTGCTTTCCCTTCTGTTTTTTATTTGTTTGTTTTTGTGTTTTGTCTACATTGGCAATCTTTGGGAGTTATTCTGTTTGTCTGGTTTAATGTAGTGGATGCTACTACAATGATACTTCATTAATTTCTATTAGTTTTTAATAGTTTTATGGGGAGAGATTTCAGCACAATTGTTTTCTTATGTAATGAAAACACTTTCTTCTGTCTTTACAGCTCTGGTGGCCAAACACCCCGCAGGGACTTGGAGAAGGTGTTAACAGGAGAGGAAAAGTATGATTTTTCTCATTGCATTTTGGTATCGCCTGACTCTTGTTCTGTAGCATGTAATGGGGGCAAGTTTTGAACTTTGTCCATAAAGTGAGGGGAGGGAAGCAAAGTCTAAGGATTAGTAGGGAATAACTTAGAATGTATTAAAGGTATTTTTAGAAATTGAATAATTTGAGAGAGAGAGAGTGTTTGAAAAGTGTGATCAAACTTTTATTATTTATCAGCATCTTTGACTTATTTTCTCAGAGCTCTTCGGCCTGGTGATCCAGGATTTTGTGCTCGTGCTAGAGTTCCAATGCCCTCCAACAAGGATTATGTGGTGAGGCCAAAGTGGAATGTGGAAATGGAATCTTCCAGGGTAAGTAATTGGGTTTGGGGTGGGCGAATGAAATACTTATTCAGCAACACTGAGCCTAAACCCTTCGAAGTTAGATGTTATGGACATTAGTTGTGTTCATTCTGTTTGCATTACCACATTGTTCCCATACAGGTATTACTTGTACCTTACAATTGTTTGTATTCTGCCTACCAACAACCAATAGTTTATTATGGTCATAAACCAGCATAATAGACCATAGATGTTATTTCAAAATATTGGTGGGGATATTTGAGAATTATTTATTGGTAGCAGTAAAGTTTAGCAATTTTATATTTTAGCTCTGATTGTGAGTACTATTGGAACTTCTTTGAGGGATGGTTCTTGTATTTTCACATAGCAAGTCTCCTTAGAGGGTGGTGGAATGATCCAGGGGGGCATTGAGGGAGAAAGGGAGCAGCAGGGGGTGGGGAAGGAAAAGGGGGTGGGGCTTCAGTCAAAGTATTGTTATGCAAGAAAATCAAGGGAAACAAGCAGTCTCCAGGACCATGGTAGGGATGCGGGTTACACAAAACATATTTTCATGGTCATGTAAAACCATTACACAGCCTTCCTGATCATTTAATGTGGTGTTTATCTCCTGCTCTTTGCCTGCCAAGCTCACTAGCTGCAGCTTTCACTGGCGATGGCAGTGACAGCTAGGAAACTTGTGAGTCTTGGGCGTAAGGCATTGCTTCAATGGCTTGGAACAGCACCATTTTGGGACAGACTGGGGCAAATAGCTGAGCACATGGCAGTGAGGAACCCGTGGCAGCAAAAAGGAGATTTCAGGTTTGGGACCCTGTTTAAGCTTTGTGAGCTTTGCTAGGATGTGGGTGGAAGGTTGGAGCTGCTCTGCTGCTCCTGTTTTCTTTCACTTGACAGGCTGAGAGAAGAAGTAGCAGAAGAAACAGCATTTGTATATGTGTGTGGAGGTGAATGCTTGAAGCAGTGTGAGGAAGATGTGTCTAGGGAGGGAGAGGGAGGAGTATCTGATGTTGATTCTTGGAAAGAATCCTTTCTCTTGGATCAGCTCCTGTAGTTAAAATCTCTCCCTTTTCCTTTCTGCACCAGTCTCTAGTTCAGGGCATGTTACCTCTGTAAACCTCCTATTCACAAACCAGCTGCACTTCTCATTGCCCCAAAGAAGAAAAATTGAGAGTCCTTCCTTGCCAGGAATAAGCTTCTCCCTTTGAATCTGGTCACCCTAGGAGCAACAGTTGAGCAGCTGGCTGAGCAGTGACTGAGAAGCCTCTCACCCATGCTGGTATTTGCTGGAGGGATGGCATGGGCAAGAGGCTTCTCACCAGCTGCTCAGTTGCTGCTCCTAGGGTGACCAGGTGCAAAGTGATCAAGATTGGTTGTTTTGAATTTGCATTAGAATGGTAGACCTAATATGGGGTGGGAGTGCTAGGGTCGTTGCTCAAGATGAAAGGGGGCGGTTGCCAGAAAACATTTGGGGACCACTGGTCTAAAGATTATGACATCATTGGGTCTCTTTTCCCATCCTCCTGTTTGAATTGATCACTTCATAGTGTTAAATGTGGTGCTGTTTGTACATTTAGTATTTAAGTTCATATTTTTTATATGTAAACGAAGGCAAAGGGAAGAAATCATCATTAAATGTGATACAGTTTTCTGTTGTTACCAAATTTTGGTCCTTTAACTGAGATATTGTTTCCAGCTCGGGACTGTTAAGAAAGGTATTAATCGGCTGGAAAAACACAAGAGGAGGTTTGCTGAACAGAAACGACTCAGCAAAGTGCACCGAGCTGTCAAGTTCAGCATTGAAGGCAACAGGATGCCCTTATAGCCTTGTAATTCTCCTTGTCGCAGGTCTGAGAGCTATCCTCAGATGAGATGTGAGCAGTGCATGTGCCTTAGCTGTTGCTGGTTTTGCACATTAAGACAAACTAACATGTTTCCACTATCATGTAGCAAAATGTTCTCTTGGCACTGTAACCCACTGTGTCAGGAAAAAATAATGCTAGTATACTACTCCGGGCTTTAGCAACTTCACGATCTACTTGGCAAAATTTGCTAAAAGGGTCTACTCACTGTTGGAGATTACTTGCTCCCTCTTCTATTTAGAGAGTGTGCATTAAAACATTTATTCAAAATATTTCTTTTAATGATGAATTATATTACATTGGGGAATACCAAGAATTTTAAGAATAGTTCTTTGTGGTAGTGATTTGTTTATTCAGAATTAAAACTTAAATAAGTGGTTTGCCCTATATTTTGTCTTTGAATGTGATTTCTCCATAATGACAATGTAAACTTATCTCTCTAAGCTCAGGGTTATTTTGGTTTTTTAATAGTTGATAATTTGCCAAATTTTACTGTTAGGAAGCTTCTCTAAGTAAGTAAGACAGGTTGAAATATCCCTCACATATCCTGGATACAGCCAACCTTAATTACCTGGCAGTCTCCCAACATGACTCCCAACAACCTGGAATCAGATTCCCTTAACAGGAATATGGTTGCATCAAGACTAGAATAGTATTTCAAACAAAGGCAGTAGAGGAATCTGCCACTTCTGCCTTAAGAGTTTGCTCAAGTCCACAAACAGTTGGAAATCTCACCAAAATAATCTTCTCTCTTCAATCCAAAGATGTTGCTCCATTAGATACTCACATTTGCAAAGGAGACACCTCTCCGTTCCATCTTCTGAGGCAGCATTTTGTGTGGTGAATCTACCAGTCACCATAAACCTCAGTATGCCTAACTTCTGTCTTTTCTTTCCTATGCACCCCCAAGAAAGTCACTTTTATGGGTTGCTTGACCTTCTAATGCCTGTTCCCTGGAATTTGCAAAGGGGCCTTCAGTCAAGTGGAGGGATTCTGAGCTAGCAGATCAATCTGTGCAAGTGGAAGTACTGTATCTTTCATTCAGAGCCATTGTGGATTTAAGCCCCCTTCTTGCAAGCAAGGCTGGAATCACAGACATTTAGTCTTCCTGAAATTCCTGTTTTGTAGCTCTGGACAGTAGAGCCACAAAAGTGATTTTCATTCAAAGCAAGCAAACGTAGATCCTCCTAATTACAGCCCAGGGAACTTTATTAAGTCTTACATATTTTTCTGGGAAGGTAGTATCCTGGCAGAAGACCATTCAGATTATTAGTGCTGGGAGAAAAAGAGCTCATGTTCAAAGCTATTTTGTATAGTTTTTAAGATTTCAGCAAACAGTTTAATCGGAATTCATAATTGAAAATATGATTCCTATGTCACCATTTAATGCTACCATTTTATTTGTTTCATTATTAGTAAATTCACATTTCCAGTAAGTGTTGAATTTGTTTACTGGCTTGCCACCTTGAGTCCTGGTTTTAGAAAAAGCCACGGTGTAAAGTTAATAATAAAACTATTGTATGTCTCAGTGAAAGAATTCACTTTATGAAATTATTTTAGTCTTACAAGTGAAGTTAATTTAAACCGTTGATGGACCTAAACAGAAGCTGCTATAGCTTTGGATGGAAACAAAATGCCTTTACTTGAAGTATAGTAATGATAACTACATTTTAGGAGTATTCAAAATACAGTATTCTGTATTCTGAAAAGAGTGGGTTTCCCCTAGATGCTGTAACTATTACTGTTGAAATCATGTGTGAATTATGTTTGCACAAGTGTATTGGACATCTGTTTGTGTACACTGCTATGGCATGAACGTCTTGGTTGTTTTGTAGCATTACTAATGTTTTGTGTTGAATGCTCAGTGGAATATAAGGGCAAGTCCATAATCCTGTTAGGGGGAGAGTTTGCAAACCAGTGCAGTACCCCTCAAGCATTTCTACTTCAAAGGAATTGGGGTAACAAGTGCTTGAGGGGTAGACCATACCAGACAAGATGAACCAGTGATAGTCTGACATATACAAGCATTATAGACAGTTTCTTATCTGTTTTCTTTTTGTATAGGCTCCATTCTGCTTTGAGAATATGAGGGCTTATTAGCACACTTTAAGGCACAAGTCATGCAGTTAAACAGAGGCCCGCTTTGCTTATTAGAGTGAGCTATGGAATTTTTGTGTTCAAAGAATCCATAGAGTTGGAAGAGACCACAAGGACCGTCCAGTCCAACCCCCTGCCATGCAGGAAATCAAAATCAAAGCATCCCCAACAGATGGCCATCCAGCCTCTGCTTAAAGACCTCCAAGAAAGGAGACCGAGGGAATGTGTTCCATGGTCAAACAGCTCTTACTGTCAGGAAGTTCCTCCTAATGTTGAGGTGGAATTTCTGTTCCTGGAGCTTGCATTCATTGTTTTGTGTTCTAGTCTCTGGTCACTGTTTTATTTATTTATTTATTTATTTATTATGGTATTTATACCCCGCTCTTCAGCCCTAAAGGCTATCAGAGCGGCTTACAATGATTATTTTTAATTAGATGGTTCCCTGCCCTCAGGCTTACCATCTAAGAAGACACGACACAAATGGAGAAGGGAATGGTGGTGGGGAAGGGGATGAGGTCCAGTGGTTCTTCTCTCCCTCTGAGGCCTGGACCAAGGGCAGATGGCATGGAGGGAGGGCTTTCGTTCTTCAGGCAAGCCCTGATGGAGCTGGTCCTGCCTCTTCACTCCCTCCCAAGCCAGAGGATGGCAGTTGGCATGGAGGGAGGTCTCTGTTGATCCACATTTTGTGAGAGGGAACGATACTGGAGTAATTCTTCATTACTTACCTTTATAAAATATATAATTTACAAATTGATAATGGATTGTTTGTTCCATATTATAAAAATGTCAGATTTTGTTCTTCTTCTCCATATAAAGAATAAAATTACATAATCTTCTGATAGATCTCAAATTTTTGTATATGTGAAATGCATACACATCTCATTATTCAGTTGAAAACATATTGTTTGAATTTTCCTTCGCTTTATTAGCTTATTAAATGACAACAGCCTGTAGAAGAATTTAGCTTGCATGGTTTGTCTTTATTTTTATTTTTTTTTAAGCTGGCATTTCTACTTCTTCCTAATACTATTCTTATGGTTTCTTTCAAGTACCAGGCAAGCTCTAAGAAAGGGGTCAGCCGCCTGGACAAGCAGATGCGCAAGTTCACAGATATCAGGAAAAAAAGCAGAACATCCCATGCTGTGAAAATCAGCATAGAAGGCAATAAGATGCCATTGTGACTGTACCTAGATTCATTCTTGAACTTTCTGAATCTGCCATAAAAACTGCACCTACAGGACTCTTGCAAGATGTCTACCTTTTTAAAGCAAACTTTGGGTTTTATAAGTGTGTCTTCAAATTGTTTCAGCTGGTCGTAATACATGTTTGACTGTGGGTTTTGAACCCTGGTACATTGTCCATTATTGTTGTATTTAACCTTGATCTCTTGTGTCCTTTGTACAGATGAAACCTTGTATTGCTACAGACCTCAGACATTAAAATCTCTTTCAGATGTGTGTGGTTGTGTTGCACTTGGTGAAATAAATGAATTAGTAGAAGATTTAGCACATCACATTGACATATATGGTGTGTGTGTTCAGGGAGAGGGCTCTTTGTCTTCTTATGAACAAATTTCTAGTAACTGACTCACTAGATGGATCCTGAGCCTTTCAATCTTCCCTTTGTGCTTTCCCCAAGAAATCAAATCCACCTATTCTTTAGAAGTCATGGGTGTGTGGGTGTGTTGTGTGCCTTCAAGTTGTTTCTGACTTAAGGCGACCCTATCCTTGGGTTTTCCTGCTAAGATTTGTTCAGAGGGGATTTGCCATTGCTTTCCCCTGAGACTGAGAGCATTTGACTTGCCCAAGGCCCCCTGCTAGGTTTCATGGCTGAGCTGGGAATCAAATTCTGGTCACAAGTTGTAGTCCAACACTGAAACCACTATGCTAAGTAGATACAAGTTAGTGAGGATTTAGTGAATTTAAGCCTCCGGGGACTTAAGCATTTAACTGTACACTCAAATTGAATGAGTTCAGTGGAACACAGGTGGGACGCTTGCTGTTTGGTCATATGTTGTTTATTTGAAAGCACACTTAAGTTTATAAAAATAAGACCTTGGGATACTGGGAGGCATCTCAAGATTCTGTGAAACCATGTCTGTTCTTACCTAGAAGTGTTTCAGCCTCAAAGTAAATGGTAGCTTGCTATAATATTATAGATGTAATTTTTATATTAAGTTGTACTTGGAAAATGATTTGTGTTATAAGGGAACCACAATGAGTAAAGAGTCTTAAGACTTCAAAGGCCTTTGCTTTTTATTAAAAACTAACAACAGTTAATACAGAGATAACTATGTATGGCATCCTGCATTGCAGTTATGGATTCACAACCTACTTATGGATCCATAACCGCTCTGTATTCAAATGTATGCTATAAAGTTATGATTGTGGCCCTGTTGCCATGATTGTTTTTTTTAATGAATTTTAATGTCTAATCTTTTAATTTTGTAAACTTTAATTGCTTTTTAAATAACTTTTATATTTTTATTAATGACTGTATAGTTCTTAAGCTATATTTTTAAATATGTTGTTGGCTACCTTGAGTCCCATTTTTGGGAGAAAGGTGGGTTATAAATAAATTAAAAAAATAATAATACTCATCAGAATCCTATATGACCATTGGGTACTACATAGTACCATAACAACACTGCTACATATTGAATTGTGCCATGATCCCCCCAAACCAAGTAGTCACTGGGATTGACAAGGGTCTCCCCATCCCCTCCCAAGTGATTGTTGGCACAATTTGAAAAGGGACCTCTTCTACAAATTCCTCCCGGGCTGGAGATCCCTCCCATGTGGCAGAAGGGGAATGGACTCTTGTCGATTGCAGCAACTGCTTAACAATTGGGGGGGGGGGGTGTTAAGGAACCGTCATGGTCCCTAAGCGGGCCCTGTAGGGAACATGAATGCATAGCAGTTGTGAATGTGTAACTAGGTTATGTATTTGCAGTTGCCCAACAGCTTGTCACTGATGGTAAATATCCTGCAGAACGCACCTTAAAGTCCAGGGAGCAGCTCTGGGTAACATGTTTAGCACAGGTGAATGGGATGCTTCAAGAATGATGTCCTTGCCCCTGTCATCCCCAAGCCACAGTATGACAACTCCAGGGGTTGAGTCCTTAGGTCATTAGTAGGAAAACAGGGCAGATTAGAGGAGCACATGACAGATTTTTCCATCTTGTTCTAAGGGAGATGGGAGAGTCACTTTTGAATGCAAAAGGAAATGTGAGAAGCAAGGGAGAGAAGAACTTAATGGATTTCCTGGACTCATCAAATTCCAGAGTGCACATTTTATATTTTGGTGAGTGCCTGCATCTGTAGGGTGCCAAGTAGAAGAATGTTAAATAGTGTGCTTTCAGAGAAGAAGCCCTGCACCTATAACGTTCTCTATTGACTTGTCCTGCTGTATAGATCTGGGTCTGGTGTATAGAAGCTAGTGGAGCAATTGGAAGAAGAAAAAAGGAGTGCAAAGTTTTCATTGCAGCCAGTAGTGAGGTGTCCTAGCAGTAAAAAAGTTCCAAGAGATTCTTGGTTCCTGTCCTACCTTCACAGGGATCTAGGTCTAATAAAAGACACTGAAAATATTCCATCATATGTTCTGTGCTGAAAATGGTCAAACGTTTTGCACACAGGTGATATATAAGGAGGAAGATGGGATTAAATTCCAAGAGCATAAAAGGGCTCAGCCAGATGAGAAGGAAATGTGACCACATCCATAGATGTCACCTCAGGAGGAGTATGTTAGACCTGAGCTTCTAGAGTTAAAGTGGAACCGTTACCTCAATTCAGTTCCAACATCATATTGGAGTTTGAATACTTAACTACAGCTGGCAATACTATGTTAGGGGTTTTTTTTTGGGGGGGGGGGGTTGTTGTACAGGATTGGTCATAAGAATTAAATTTCATTTTAAAATTCAAAAACATTACATTCTACCCAAATCTATCAAGTAGGACAAACTTGATTTATAATCAAGAGGAATTAAAATAATCATGAAACACTTGGAAACAATCCCCTGAGACTCAAAAGTCTGATTAAGCCATAGTTGCCTTATGTCATGCCCCATATAGTGTCTTGTGCCTTAAGGCAATACTTAGAATCAGAGCTGGAAGAGACCATCCAGTCCAACTGCCTGCCATGGAGGAATGCACTTTTACAGGAGTAAATCCTATTTTAGTTCTCACTAGAGTAGATCCACTGAATCCATTACATTATCTGCATGTTGACTCAAACAATTGAATGAGTCTGTTCTAGTTGGGTCTAACCAATAGGGACTAATCACTGTTTGCCAAACCATTCCCTGTTTCCTGAGATATATAGAACAAATGTCCAACAGGCTTTGGAAGTACTGTATTAAGGCAAGGCTCAGCTGTTGTGCTGAGCTTATTTTCAATTTAGAAATCCTTTTCACAACCTTGTTACTGTCTCTGCTGCTGATACTGGACTGGATCCAGATTTAAGTACTTGTTTGTTGGCAGAAATAGACACCTCAGCCTCCTCTCTTCCTACAGCAATGCATCGAGCCCCCTTAAAATGCTATATGGCAGACTGGGAGTCTTCATGCCCATTGGGGTAGGTTGCAGTGTGGTGCAGAGCTCTTACCCCCAAACACACAGAAGAAGCCTTTATCTCATTTTGAAGAAGCTCTTCCTCTTGTGCAAGAGGATTATGTTCAGCAGAATACCCCCAACTCCCTATATAGGATTTTCGTGGGGCATGTGGAGGACTGCTGCAAAGAGGAGTTGGCACTGCAGGCCAGTTATGCATGGATCTAACCCAGTATTCACAAGATGCCAACTGAGAGACAGGGAAGAAGTCACAAGATGATTATGACTAAGTAGCAACAACCAATTATTCTATTTAGCATGCAGAGCAAAATAACTAACTAACTACTTAGAATTCAAAGATACAGCCATGTTAGTCTGTAGCATCAGTATGTAGAGAGCTCTTGTAGCACCTTTGAGACTAACTGAAAGAAAGAAGTTGGCACAGGGATTGGCCTGTCTGCCCTATGTAGAGTGCTGGTGGGCATTGATGATATAGTATGGCATAAATCATTGGAGGATGAGCATGTGAAGGTTCCTCTAATATTGTGGGTGATGCAATTAGGTCTTGCAATGATATTTCCTAGATAAAAGTGGTGGCACCTTGGTTTGTGGCAAGGCTTAGTACCTGTGTCCCCATCTGTGTCATGTGTCTTCCTGTAGGTGTGTACATGTTTGAGGTTTGGAGGCTGTCAACTGGTCTTGCCATTTCATTTACATACACAAAGGATTTTGAATTCAAATTGGCATTCTCACACACCTAGGGCATATATAAGTCTGTCCGTGGCTTACCACTCCACCAAATGCATCTGAGAAAGTAGACTTAAATCTACAAAAGCCCATGCTGCCATCTTCTTTCTTTCATTAGTCTCAAAGATGCTGCAAGATCTCTGTATGTCCTGTTACTTAGATTTTGTTACGTTTAACAGAATTTTGCTGCTAAAGAGAGGTATCTCCTGCTACAATTAGCTTAACTCTTAGTAGAAGGTGTGTGTCACATCTGTGTGTACAAACCCATTTCAGAGATTTTCCTTTGGGCCATGGAAGCAATTTTCCATGACTGCTCCTGCTGTCTAATGAGTGCAACCAAGCATATACATATAGTTAATGAAATGTTCAAATACTATTTTTTTTTATATACATACAAAGCAACATTCATTTCAAGGAATTTAAAAATCCTCCAGAATCAGTTGCACTTTCAATCACTTCTTTTATCCATGAAATGTAGTTGGATACTCTGGTGTAGGCGCCATATTTCCCCACTTCAGCACAGCCTTCACCCCAGCTGACAATCCCCAGGAGATACCAAGTGTTACGATAAGCTACAACGAAAGGGCCCCCGCTGTCTCCTTCGCAAGCATCCCGGCCTTCCTCAGCGTAGCCTGCGCAGAACATGTTGTCCGTAATGACCTTCTCTGTTGATTGCCTGCAAGTCTCCATGCTCACAACAGGCAACTTGACTTTCATGAGAAAGCGAGTTAACCTTCCCTTGGTGTGAGTAGCACCCCATCCACTAACCATTCCTTGACTCTGTTCTTCGATCAGCAAAGCAGCAAGATTAGGGCTGGGGAGGCAGATGGGGAGTACATGCTGGCTGAAGACAACATTGCTGGTCAGGCGAATCAACGCAATGTCATTGTTGTAATTGTCTGAGTCATACTGAGGATGCGTCCAGGACTGTCGCACTCGAACTTTTTGTTCATCTCGTTCTCTCTGGTATTTGTCAAAGTCTCCTGAAAGGCAAATGAAAATGTGAAAGAATTTGATTCCTTCCCACAGCTAACATAAAGAGAAAGGTATTGGCCCACAAGAAAAAGAACACTGTTGGGCAGTGCATTTATTAAAACCAACCACAAATGTACAAATTTTCAAATCTTGATCAGGCAGGGAGCACAAACATTTGAGAACAAAGGAATGGAAAGGAGTGTATTTGGAAAATTAAGCCAGACAGTGCAACTACATGTTCTTGGTAAAGGAAACCAAAGGAAGATGGTTTAAGAATATCCCCAGGCAAAAAAGGAAAGAAGTTCAAAAATCCTACTAAAACAAGTAAATCCAAAATGATATTGTAAAGTAAGGCAGTTTGTCAAAACAACACAGCTTCTGTCTAACACTCCAGTGGGTAGCCTTGGGAAAATCACACTCTCAGCGCCTCAAAGGAAGGCAATGGCAAACCCCCTCTGAACAAATCCTGCCAAGAAAACTCTGTGACAGGTTCATATTAGGGTTGCCATAAGTAGGAAACAACTTGAAGGCACACAACACACACACACACACACACACAATCATTTGTTTGGTCTGTGGCTCTGTAACACTCACCTACAGTAACATGATGTGGAACAACGGTATCAAGGCAGTGTGCTGCAGTGAGCACCCATTGACTGCTGATTAAACTGCCCCCACAAAAACCATATCCTCTCTTATTTTGGATGAGTACCTAGGAAGAAAATGTTCAAAAATTCACTTAAAGCCAGCTTACTTTATTGCAAGGGAATCAGATAGGGAACTTAATAAGCTGTGGCAAGAAAGAAGAAAGTCCCTATATGCAGGAATAAAGTTCTAAATAAACACACAATGATGTGGGGCAACCTGTCTCTTCATGTGTGTGATCCTTGGCCCGTGGTGATTTTTACCAAACAGGAATAAGGTAGTTCTAGTGGCACCGTCTTCCTAGCGTAGGGTCAGTTATCCTACTAGCAGCATCCATCAGCAGCACTCTCCTTTTGTGTGGCATAGCAGTGCTGTCCGCAAGGAAAGTTGTGACTTTCCTATTCCGGTGCCTGTAGAAGGTTGTGACTTTTTAAAAAACAAAATATTAATTTAAAGCAGGAGCGGGTGACTATGGGACCAGAGGCCACACATTGCCCATCCTTGGTTTAAAACAATATAGGGAAAGCCTTAAGCTCATGGAGCTGATCCAGTTTGGGGAGCATCAAAATCCTGCCCTACAGAGGCTCCATGCCCATGCCTCTACAGATAATGCCAAAGGGGAATGGCTGTTATCTCCCTTCTTTAACTGTCTGTTACCTGTCCCTGCACAACTGCAACAACATGAGATGAGACAATTTTGTCAAGAAAGTATATCTATACCTGCCAAGGGCAATCTCCTGGGCGACAGAAAGTGCCTCCAACTATTCTGGTACCATCCTCTGCACTAGTGGAGTTGTAGTTTAGCCAGGTTTGCAAATCTCCATCTGTGAAGTTTCCCCACATCTCTTCCACATCTTCTTCCATGATTGTCTGGTTCAAACCCTCTGAGAAGGCTTGAGCTGATGTCTGATTCCGGTGGTCCAGGTTTTCCTCAGCCACTCTTTCATTCAGCTCAGGATCATCCCAAGCATTAGTTTGGTTGCGTTCAGCTGATTCATCCTCAAAAGAGCGTGTGGATTTTTTAACCAATCCGCAGGGAAAACGGTCTTCGGGGTAGAAATTAGACAGATCCACTCAGTGTAAGCCTGTTCAGACAACTGAAAGGAGTGCCCCTATGCTTCATGACACTTTTTTTGGTGGGGAAACATGAAAAGTTAAGGTGTTAAAATATAAATATTGGGGGGAATGACACCTAAACAATCTGTTTATACTTGTAAAAAAAATCTGTGTCAGCTGTTTGCAAAATACAAGCAATTAAGTATATAGGCCTGAATTCACCAGGGCAGTAATGAAAGTATAACCTAGAGTTATTTATTCGTGACTGTTTCTTTTCCATGATCCCTGTGTATTTCTTATTTTAGGGGATATGTAGGGACTGTGAAAGTTTCCCAATCCCCACTTGCCAGACAACAGCCACTGCATTCAATGGGGGTCTGTTCCTCTGTTAATAAGGAAGCAGCTGGCTGATATTCCTACCTTTATTCCTCCACACAAGTAATCTCTGATGTGAGGAGGGGCCCTGCTTCTGGTTGTTGTACCAGAGATCACTCATATGGAACCATAAGTCATCTGCTTCCTGATCAACAAGAGAACAGCCCCTTCATTGATTGTTGTGGCTGTTGTCCGGTAAGTGGGGATTTGGGATTTACAGGTGGAACATCCAAAGTAGATCCATAACTATGGTGGTTACGCCTTTGTGAATTTTGACCAAAGCCAAAATATGCAGTGAGCAGACTGTTAATCAGGCATGTAGGGTACAGTATAATGTGTAGGTGCTTATCCCCATAGCCCACTCTCCAAAGACTGTCCAAAAATGGAAATAACTATCTAAATCCACACCAGCAATCCAGTTCTGATAGCCTTCTTCTCCATCAGGACCAGGTCTGTTGTAAAGTGAATGGGGCCTAATTTGCCCTTTCAAGATCAAACAACCCTGAAATACTTTGCATTACAACAGGGATAGCTCACAACGATATATTCTTGCAGAGAAAATCTATCTTTCTGCCCAGTATGAAGCTATTGTGAAGAAAATTACCAGCTTGGTAGATGAAGAGAATGCTGTGGATGTAGTATATCTTGATTTCAGTAAGGCCTTTGACAAGGTTTCCCATGACATTCTTGCAAACAAGCTTGTAAAATGCGGGCTAGACAAGGTAACTGTTACATGGATTTGTACCATCCGAACCCAAAGGGTGCTCAACAATGGCTCCTTTTCATCCTGGAAAGAAGTGACCAGTGGGGTCCCAAAGGGCTCTGTCCTGGGCCCAATGCTATTCAATATCTTTATTAATTACTTGGATGACAGTATTGAGGGCATAGTTATCAAATTTGCAGATGACACCAAATTAGGAGGAGTAGCTAATACTCCAGAAGACAGGATCAAAATTCAAAGTGACCTGAATAGACTAGAAAGATGGGCCAAAGCTAACAAAATGAAATTCAATGCAAGGTAATGCACTTAGGGTGGAAAATTGAAATGTACAGATATAGGATGGAGGACATCTGGCTGAATGAAACTACATGTGAAAGGGATCTAGGAGTCCAAGTAGACCATAAGCTGAACATGAGTCAACAGTGCGAAGCGGCAGCTAAAAAGGCCAATGCTATTTTAGGCTGCATCAATAGAAGTATAGTGTCTAGATCAAGGGAAGTAATAGGGCCACTCTATTCTGCTTTGGTCAGGCCCCACCTGGAATACTGTGTCCAGTTCTGGGCACCACAATTCAAAAAAGATGTGGAGAAACTGGAGCGTGTCCAAAGGAGGACAACTAAGATGGTGAAGGGCCTGGAAATCATGCCTTATGAGGAACGCCTTAGAGAACGGGGGATGTTTAGCCTGGAGAAGAGAAGGTTAAGAAGTGATATGACTGCCCTGTTTAAATATTTGAAGGGATGTCATATTGAGGAGGGAGGAAGCTTGTTTTCTGCTGCTCCAGAGACTAGAATGCGGAACAATGGATGCAAACTGCAGGAAAAGAGATTCCACCTCAACATTAGGAGGAACTTCCTGACAGTAAGAGCTGTTCGACAGTGGAACACACTCCCTCGGAGGGTAGTGGAGTCTCCTTCCTTAGAGGTCTTTAAGCAGAGGCTGGATGGCCATCTGTCAGGGATGCTTTGACTGGGAGTTCCTGCATGGCAGGGGGTTGGATTGGATGGCCCTTGTGGTCCCTTCCAACTCTATGATTCTATGATTCTATGATTACAATAGGGAAGCCTGAGTGGAGTGGTAAATGGCACCACATCCCTGCTAAGAAAAAGGGCATGAGGCCTGGGACCTCAGTTTGGATAACCCTAACTCCTCTACGTCACGATTGTTGTTATGTCTGACACTCCAGTGGGTGTTGGAAATAGGTTTCAAGGCCTCCTCAATTAGGAACCTTTCTGGGATGCCTTTGGCCAAGCTGTCCTTGCTCTCCAAGTGTGAACAGTCAGAAGGCCAAATAAGATAAATTTCCTCATCTCCTTTGCAAGATGTAAAACACTATTCCAAAAATATGGAAGAAATTTGGTCACATTTGGTCCTACCGCATCTCCCCCAGCCTGTCTAACCTCAACCCCCACAGTCAACAGCTGTTGTCCATTACCTGATGGCATGCACCTCTTCCCATCTTCACTTAGAGTGTATCCCAATGCACAGGAGCAGATCACACGAAGCGACTGTTCTGTATCTTGGCAATATTGCCAACAGCCACCATTCTTGTACCAACAGTCGACTTTCTCTGTATTAGAAGTATACATATTACTTGGGCTATCATTACAAGCCCTCTTCCAATACTGTTAGCTTTTTAACAGTGACTACCACTGTGACATGAATACAAATCACAGCTCCAGACTCTGCCCACTCTCCCAAATTTAGCATGTTTAACAGAGGAGCCTCTTGTTATTATTTTTAAAATTTCATTGTGGAGCTTCTTGTTATTTTATTTTTTTTAATTTCATAATTTCAAGCCTAACATAGTCATCATCCACTGGATAGATCTAGTCCTTTTGCTTGTGGTCATGTGCAAAACAATCCAGGGGAGAAGGGCTTGGAAAAATTATTTGCTTGAACCCAAATTCTCCTAAATCCCAACCACCATAGTAAAAAGCCGTAGGATATTTTAGGAGTTGTAGTAACCATAGTGTTTGGGGAGGGGGGAGGTTGGAACTCTGGATTGTTCTTGCCACCAAATCACTTTGAAAACAATTATTACCTCTCCCAGATCCTTCCCCAATACATAGTCAGTTCTGTCAGCATTGACCATACTCATTGTTTATTTGGTGGCCATGAGGCTTGCCTCCAACCACACATGTTGGCTCCTGTGCCATATAAAAATCTCTGGATTGGGACCCATTATACTTTATAATATAATACAACCTGGAATCTTTTTGCATAAGATACTTACCCATTATGCTGCACTGTACTCCTGAAACTGCCTCCCTGAACATCTGTGGACTATCTCTTCTCTTGCTAGTTTGAAATCCTAATTAAAGACTTTCTTGTTCTCTAATGCATTTGGAACTGTATTTTAATATTGTTTTATCATTCTGTTATATTAGTTGTTTTTACAGTTTCTATTTTATCTGCATAACTTACTTAATTTTGTAGTTTATATTTTATGACTTTTAGCTTGTACACCATTGGCAAATTATATGCTGTTTTGATGATGCCTGAAAAGTGCCATGCAAATAAATAAACAACAACAGCAACAGCAGCAGCAACAACAACAACAATAATGATGTGGTCCATTGCAAGCATCTTGACTCCTTGAAATAATATTGGACTAATGCTAATGAAATCAGATTTTCCCTGTGCCTGGCTAATTCTGATTATTGTAGGTATACATAGCATGGCTATAGCAACCATGATCGCAGAGGACCTGAATACTGAATAGATTCATTAACACGAGACTTGGTTTATATCCACCACTTACCTATTTCACAGTGACTCCCTCCAAACCTTGGGGGACAAGTACAGGAATAAGCGTAGTATTTCACTTTGCAGACTCCACCATTCTTACAAGTATTCTCTTTACAAGGAGTTAAATCTATTTGAAAAGTTGGTGATAAAAAACAAGATAGATTTTTTTAACAGACTGCATTTATTTATAAAGTTAACCCGTGAAATTATCTGGCGTTACATGGTTTGGAATTACCTTTATTTTGATACAATGTAAACTTTCATGCAAAATTTACATGTAAACCTTCAAGAAAGCTAAACCAGAGGCTTTCTTGAAGGTTACTATGTCCAAATAAATCTATGGCCAGTTGGACCCCTTGACATACCCACTGCTATGGCACACTTCCATAATCTTCCCACTCTATATAACTATGTCATTCTGACTAATGACCTCCCTACCAGCTTCAGACTGTATCGATTGTAAATCTATGCACTAGTTGAAGACATTTGCCATTTACTGGCAGTTTCAAATACTGTGCTCTATGATTCTATGATTCTATGAGTACATTTAGTTTTTAAAAAATACAAACCCCTAAATACAGTATTTTATCCCAAGTTATGGGTGACCAGGTTTCATAGAGTTGAGACCATGCTCTGACAGACTGACGCACATTTCCACACCATGTCTGTGAGTAGAATCTGGATTTTCTTCCTGCTTCCTTCAACCCTCTGTAGTACTTACAACCTACTCTGAAGAGTTTCTGTTGGTAGAAGCTGCCTAATCAAAAATAATCCAAAATTGGATCCGGGAAGATTTCCTCAGAAGCGCTGCTAAAACATTGCTGGATCGTTGAGGAAGCGCATGTGTGTGTAAGCCTGGTGCGCTTCCTCATCATCAGGGAATAGTAGGTTCCCTCTAGCATCAGTGAATCATTCCAGGAGAGGGCATTTCCTCTGAATGCAAAGTTTCAATTCAGAGGAAATCCCCTCTCCTGGAATGATTCACTGAGGCTAGAGGGAGCTGACAATTCCCTGACGATGAGGAAGCACACCAGGCTTACACATGCATGCACTTCCTCAACAATCAAGCAACGTTTTACTACTGCTTCTGAGCTGGTGTGAAAATCTTCATAGACAGACGTGTAGCCATCATTTGAGTGTTCTTGCAATAAACAGCGTATCTCACAATATTAAAACAAAAGATGAAATAATATCTGGAAAAACAATATATTAAAATGGAAATATATACAGCAGACAAAGCATCCAACATTGATTACTCTAATAAAATGTACTAATTTACTGTTAATGTAGAACAGAGCAATACATGATTTTTAGATTCTATTCTCAGGGATCCTGTTTTTCATTAAATTCAGTGAGATTTGCTACCATTTCATCATGTACTACATAGTTATAATCTAAAGCAATTTAGCAGATAAAAAGCCTGCCAGAATGTGTTTTACAAACAGTGGTGCTAATGTGAATTTGAAGGTTTTCATGGCCAGCATCCATTGTTTTTTATGGGTTTTTTTGGGCTATGTGGCCATGTTCTGGCTGGCATCTTCAGAGAATGCTGGCATGGAAGAGAGTAGGGTCACACAGTATATTATATATCCCACTCTTCCATGCCAGCATTCTCTGAAGATGCCAGCCACAGGTGCTGGCAAAACATCAGGAATAAACTCTTCTAGAACATGGCCACATAGCCTGAAAAATCCACAAAAAACTATAGTGGTGCTAATCACTGATCCTCCAGATTTTTTGATTGCAGCACCCAGAATCCCTAGCAATTGGCCACACGGGCTGGCACTTCTGTGAGCTGAAGTCCAAAATCACCTGAGCCATTACTGTATGACGACATGTCAAAAGAGAAGGGATGAAATGGAGCCTTCAAAGCCCTTGTTTCAAGCTAGCTGTCTATTGCCCATAGCAGCAGGGGAAAGGGACAAAATACACTCCTACCTTTGTAATCAAACCAGAACTCCATCTGAAAAAAAATAATTATAAAATTAGTTTTATTGTTCTATTGATAAACAAGCCAAAAAGCACTAAGTAAGGGGTAAGTTTTCCCACAGGTTTAAATTAACTTGAATTGTTCTGTGAAATGACGTGTGACCTATAGTTTGCCCACTGGTTCTAGTACACATTGGATCAGGGCTAGGTAGAACTACATTAGTGGATCTCTGAGTAATCTTTAGGAGACTGGTAAGATTTTGACTCCTAATAGTATAACAGAAGGAGCTACAAAATGTCTACCCTTGGCCTGAATTAAATCAATACAAATTAATTTAAGTTTATTTAGCTGAAATGAAGACACTTGGGGCATCCAACCAAGAGTGAATTTATGTAGAAGAGCTATAGTTGTAGTAGGAATAATGTAGTGGGTTCTAGTAAAAAACACAGCAGATCCTGCAAGGCTAAAATCTTTCTACTCCTGCAGCAGACAGCCTCGCTCAAGGTGCTAATGCTAAAATGTTTTAACTTTCAATTTCTTTATGTAGCACACTACTCACATTTAAGGAAATGGAAAGTAGTGTGCTACATAGGAAAGTCATAGGAAAGACAATGTTTCCTATTCCTAATCTACCATAATCTTCGGTATGATGTTTTATGAGCTAGGAGTGGATCATATGGCCCTCTTGAGAGGATACCGGATTGCAGCTCCCATGATCCGTCATCATTGACTGTTCTGACTAGTGTTGAGGTCCTACAGTCCTACAACATCTGGAGGGCTACATATTTCCCACCCTACTATAGGAACTGTGGCACAAAGTTTTACCCACTAAAGGGAATAGAATAAAGTAGCAGAAAATAATGATTTCAGCTTATAGCCATTCATGCATTAGCTCAGTTTGATTTTGATGTCTGTAAGGATATCTCGCTGACTTTTATATGCTTTATCAGTCATTTTATCTGCAGATTTTAATGAGTTCACCTATTGCTGAAGTTTGACTTGAACATTTTTTACAACTTTATTATCATCTAAATTGTCTAAGTGGGGCATTGGACTATTTTGCCCTTATTTGAACTTGTATTTCACAGTATACAGGGTCTATTTAGATAGATACGCCTCTTTGTTTTTAATTACTGTTAGAATTAGCTTTAGACTTCCTAAAGTAAAGCTTCTCACCGTTTTTTCCTGTGATTTAAAAATCTCTTTTGCCTCCTCAAATGAACACTTTTCTTCAATGCATTCTCTTTCCAGGTCTCCTGGGCGAAACTCCTCCAAGAACTGGTTGGCCCGTTTATGAATCCTCAGAAACTGTGTCGCCTCGACTTTTCTCCTAAAAACTATGAATCGACAATAAGATAACACCATTGATACTGCCTTGTTCTCAATACTGGCTGAAAACCTGAGAGCAAGCCCCATGTTATACAATAGTATTTACTTCCAAGTCAATATACACAGGACTGTGTTGTACAACCGTTCATCTCTAGGTGGATGGAACATTAAGTAATGGTTGTCTCCATTACACAAATTAAACGTTAGTTGCAGATACTTGACTGTAATTCCACTACGGTGCTTATCTCAGAGCAATAATTCCCTGAGTATAATTAAACCCACAGTATTGATTTAGGATACAAGTTATGTTATGCTAAACATTGATGGTAGTAGGTCTAAACTTTGAATATTAAACATTGCCCCCTTTTTTTTTTTTTTAAAAAAAAAAAAAAAGGCTGAAATCATTTTGGTAAGTCTCAACCTGAGTAGAAGTATTCAATTAATCGTTGAATGGTAAGTCAATACATTGGTAAATCCCATTGATTCAAAGGATCTACTTTAGGTAGGACTAGCAACAGGACAAGGCCTGTAGGTTCATCTAAATTTTGTAGATAAAAATGAGAGATGCTTACCTGATAATGAACAAGGTATATTGATGTAGAAAGAACAGATGAATAAAAGCAATACTGCACCTAGGGAAGCTCTAGCCATCGTACAGCCAAAAGGACAGAATATATTAGTTTGTAGAAAATAATCTACAAGGAGGGGAGAGAAAAAGAATTGCTTATTGTCCAAACAAGGGAGATAAGAAAGAACCAGAAAAAAGACTCTATATGTGTATTGGGGGCATAGGTATCCCTCAGGGAGTGATGGATAGGAGAGTGGGAAATCCACTATCAAAATAAAAGGAATTGAAAAACACGTGTATTTCACAACTACTACTACATTTAAATGTTTTCCAAACTAAGCAACTCAAACGTCCTGGAATAATAGCTCACTGTTCTGCAATGACAGCAAAACCAGCACACTAAGGTCAATAGAAGCATTATTAGGACAACCAAACTGTAATAGACAAGAATTATTTCTGTGCTAGACTGAGGTTAATGCTCATATCAAAGAGGAGGCTGTTCCTTTGACTAACGTGTTTGTACTCTGTGGAAGAAGGCACCGGTTTGGAGTAGACTGTCCATTTTCTTTCTCAAAATTGCTGACGGATGCACTTGCCACTGATCAAGTTAACACCTGTACTTCCAACATTTCTAGTCTAAGGGCATCCAGCAACCGAAACCTCATCACATATAAAGCAGCATGGGAAATGAAAGGAAGAAAATGTGCAGCAAAGAGTTCAAGCATTGGTCTTATAGAGACCCCCACCCCTTTACCTAAAGGAAACTGCCTGCCATATGTTGCAAGTTCAAAATACAATGTTCCCTTACCTGATTAGGAAGGACAAAGTGCTGTTTAGATGAGCACCAAAGGAAGCAATGGGAATTTATTTGTTGATGATTAATCTACCACAAATATTGACAAAGAAGCCTGGCTCACAGGATGCTGGGGATGGGCAGGGGGACTGCAAGGCAATAAATGTTCCAGCCACAGAAAAACATGTTTCATTCAAGAGCTAATCAAATCTTTTAATGCCTTTACTCTAACTACAGCACATGTTTTATGTACCATTTATACTTCTGCAGGATAGTTTGCTGAAATGCTTGACTTTTCATCTCTTTGTCACCACACAGTTGTTTCTCCTTGAAGGTACTGGAAACTTTCACACCACACTCTATTGGTAAAGAATACACACACACACACACCCCAAAAGGGGAAAAACACTTTTGTCCTCCACACAGCTATAGTTACTGATCTACTTTCCATATCTTCTTCCTCCTTGGTATCAAAGGTGCAGGAGAGAATATAGATATTTATTAATTGTTAGAAATACACACAGGTCCTTCCTACTAAGGCATTTTATGATTTAAAAAGTTTGTTTGTTTGTTTGTTGAATTTTATAGCCCCTCTTCAGCCATGACTCCCTAACAGGATGCAGCCAGGATGCAGGATGCAGGATGCAGGTGGGAATTATCACATGTAATTTGCCACCGATTTTGCCAGCCGAGTATGTTCTGGTTGCATCTTGGCTCCCAGGTGCATTTTGGAAGTGGCTTTTCAAAGCTGGGAGCTTTCCGACTTGGAAAAGCAGCTGCCAAAGTGCAGCTGGGAGCCAGGCTGCAGCCTGGCTGTACTCAGCTGGCAGAATCGGTGGTGAATTACGTGCAATAATTCCTGCCTGTATCCCATGTCTGAACTGCATCCCATTAGGGTGCAGTCAGATTACATGTGTGTGGAATAAGCTCCATTGTCAGGGAAGCCATGGGTCTGCAACTGTAGAACCTGAGCAGAGGAGTAGAGGACAGGGAGTATTGGAGCTGCACAGGGTTGCCATGAGTTGTGGTTTACTCAAGGGCAATAACCAACCACAATTACACACAAAAATTCATGATTTTTAAAAATATTTATCAGTTCAATTGTAACTCAGCTTTGATAAAGTTCAGACACTAATATTCCACTGCAATTTCTTTTAGTGCTTTTGAACAGATTTTTGTCTTTCATATCAACAAATTAAAGTGTTTTGAATTGAAAGTCTATTAGAAAGTGTTTTGAAAGTCTATTAGAAAACATTAACCCCTTTGCAGGATTATTCTTTGTAAGGATATTTCAGTCACATATTACAAACAAAACGAACAGCTTCATTTATATACCGCTTCATACTGCCTAAGGAGTGTCTAAGCGATTTACAACTGTAAGCTACTTGCCCCCAACAATCTGGGTACTCATTTTAGCGACCTTGGAAGGATGCAAGCCTGAATTGAGCTTGAGCCCTTTTGCTGGTCTTGAACGTGCAACCTTATGGTTTTGAGTGAGTGGCTGCAGTACAGGCATTTAACCACTGCACCACCAGGGCTCTTTTACAACAGAAACATCAAAACAGGTTGTGAAAAACTCTAAGTGATGGAGCAAATCTGAGGTCATTTTGGATTTAGAGCACGAAATCCCTATGAAACCAACATACATTTAAAAAAAATTTTTTATGACCCTCAGTTTTGTAGGTCTATGCTGGATAAGGTCACAGGGATCATCTAAACAAATGACAATTTTGAATTAATTTTTACTGTCCCACCGTTCGCAACAAGGGGTTTAATTTTAAGGTCACAATATATTGACTAAAGAAAGCAGACATACAAAGAATATGGTTTGGAAGAGAGAGCAATCCAGTTTTAATAGTGTTTTTACAGAGAACACAGTTACAGTGGTATGAAGTCCCTGTGTGATAAGTCTCCAAGCATGCACAGAGGTTGGAAAGTTACTTTTTAAAAATAATTTGTTCCCATTACTTGTTTGAAAAGCAAACTGTTGCTGTTATTCATTTCAGTGTTGACAAACTCACTGTATTATTTGTTGCACTGTTTTCTAATATTTTCACTTTTTGGAAGGGAAAGAGACCTTGGGATAGGTAACAGAATAATATAAGCCTTGAAACAATCCTGTCAAAAGGACTCTAAAATGCATGTTAAAGTAACTTTTCAATATAACTAGAAACCATTACAGATTACATCAATAAAGTCATGTCCTCCTTACATTACTTTTTGATATGTGATTTTGTTCCAGTTTTGTCAACGACCACCTCTTCCGTAACTAGTTGCAGGTGAACACATTGCTCATTGCTCTTTTTTAAAAGTACCTTTGTGGATAAGGCAGGAAAACCAATCAAAAAGCACAACACAGCACATGCTCATTTTGAATATTCTGTGTTTATTAGACCCTCTGCATCTGTTCTGTTTACTGGTAAAATAACCCCTTATCTTCTTCTCGTTACTTAATGTTCATTGGAAAAATGTTATGTTTTCATTTGCTGATCTATCCAGTCAAGATATGAGCTGACCTTGGTGTAGATTCCAAAGTTATCAGGATTCCCACAGCCTTCTCCCCAGCTCACTAGTCCAATTAAGAACCAGGTATTCTTAAATTTAGTGACCATGGGCCCACCACTGTCTGCATGACAGGAATCCCGTTTATCTCCTGGTATCCCTGCGCAGAACATGTTTTCAGAGACAGAATTCCACATAGCATTGATACAATCATTCCGGGGTGCCACAGGGATTTCAATATAGTGAAGAACAGAGGAGTAATTCTTGCTGTTGTCTGTACTCTGGCTGCCCCATCCTGTCACCACCGTTTGTGTCCCTTCTTTCATCAACTCCTGGTCTGCCAGACTCTTGGAAGGCAGGCAAATGGGCACTATGTACTTGTTGACCATGATGGGGTGAGCTAGGTGCAACATGGCAATGTCATTGTCAGAGGTGGATTCAGAATAATTTTCATGAGGCAATCGCTTGTCAACATCAATTATTTGTTCACTTTCTTCTGTTAGCAGACGATTATATTTACCTGAAGGGACAAAAGAGAAACTGAGAAAGGGTACTGACTACTGGTATCTAACTTTAGTTCAATCTCTCAAAACAGTTAAGTAGAATCCTGGAGATGATTATAAATAATAAACTAGGGAGGTTTGGAGTCCCTCAACAAGCATGGTTGCCTGAACCGAACACTCCTGTACCTAAGCATTAAAAACCCTATGATAATATTATCCAAGTATACGAAACTTCACCCCTTCTGCATTTTCCTGGGGGATATGTTAGTCGACTGTCAATGAGATCCAAAGAAAAAGATCTTACTGGTTATTTTGGAACAAAAGATAGTTCATCTTTCTTAAGCAACAAAACTGGCTCTTCAACAGCAGCAAAATAGGCAAAAACCGTAAAAGGCAAGATACCACAGTAGAAACAGTAGCATCAATTGAAGAAACAAGCCAATATGATTTTGGAAACGATAGCCCAGCTTCAAAGACATCGCCAAGCCCTTCCTCAACAAAACCATTAGATGAATCACTATAGTTTCTTCTCCAACTACGGCTGCATCTGCACTACAGAAATAATCCAGTTTAACCCCTCTTCAACTGCCATGGCTCCATCCTAGGGAATCTTGGGACTTGTAGTTTGTTGTGGCACCAGAGCTTTATGATAGAGAAAGCTAAATGTCTCACAAAACTACAATACCCAGAATCCCATACCATGGAGCCATGGTAGACGAAGAAGCTTCAACCTGGATTATTTCTGCAGGGCGGATGCAACCTACCAAGCATACATTAAACAGCAAGTGAAGTGCTTGACATGGGCATCAAGCAGAAAGCTCAAATAACAAAACAACATCTTATACTGGATGATCTGGAAAACTGCAATCATTGGTGGAATTTAAGGATCCATGGAATTCAGGAATCAGCTGGATGGTTGGCTGACCTTATTACTGCTTTGAAAATATTACAACAAGATATTGAATGAGTACACAGAGGTTTAAGGCATAAACTACATCAACAAGGAAAATCTCAGTATTATTACAAGGTTTGCATGCTTTACAAAGAAAGATAAAGTTCTAGCAGAAGTGTTCATACTCAAAACCATTCATTACGGATCTTCAGCAGTCATATTTCTACAGGGTCTCAGCTCAGAAACATTTTTTAAAACTTACTAAAAAATTTACATTTAATAAATGTTCAATTCAGGGGTCTTTTACACTCAGGCAGATTCGAACATGCTTTGATTATATTCTATATAGACTACTATAATTCACTCTACATGGGGTTGGCTTTGGAAACTATTCAGAAACTTCAGCAAGTTCAAAATATGGCAGCCAGAATCCTAACCAGGGCCAGTTATAGGGAGCATATAATTACCTTGTTGAAACAGCTTCACTGGCTACCAGTTTGTTTCCAAGCACAATTCAAAGTGCTAGTCATGACCTATACTGTAACACTCTACATGGTCTAGGTCCAGACTATTTGAAAGGCCGGATCTTCCCATATGAACCTGCCAGAGACATAGACAACTATTGACAGGTCAAGCCAGTTTAAGAGAATTTATATCTGGTGTACTCTAAGTATAGTTGTGCAAAAGTAATTTTCACCACCACTGTCAGTCCTATTCCTAATTTCCTGTTGCAACGATAATCATAATACTCCAACATGTCTAGAATTATTTAAGTATTTAGATCATTGTCCTTAGCTTTCAATCAAAACAGGAGCTAATCTGGTTTTACCAATATGTAAATGAATGATACTCTGCACCTAGGGAGGTATGCTTAAGAGCACCCTGGATATTCCCAAATTCTATAGATTAGCCAGGAATTTGATAGTACCAACAACAAATGAAGCAGAAAGCTCCCCAAGTGCATTTAGGAAACCATTTGGATCTATCAGTCACTATCATAATTGGTCAACCATCTCTGTAGATATCCAAACCGACAGCCAGCTTAAAACTAACCAGATGGTGATCTCTCCATGACAATGAAGCTTCATATGTATTTTCCACCTTCAGATCACCAACTCTACCAGAAAAAAATACTAATATAGCCATGCCCTGGTGGGGGCATGACTCTAACTGGGAGCAGTCCGTAGTTGTCATGGTAGATATGAACCACTCCTGATAGAATGACCTCCCCATGAATTTTCTTGGTGTAATTGAATGCCAAACCAGACATCACCTCTTAGGATGAAGACTTGCTGCATAGTGGGTTAGCCAGTATGCCAACAGAATCTCTTCCTGATCCTGGAAGTCAAGAGTAATGACTGAAGTGTCACATATTAAGAAGCAATGCAGTCATTTTGATTTTCTTACCAAATTTCAGCCTGATTCTTTGTTCATTCACCACACAATGAGCAGCTGTCAGAACCCAGGCAGGGTTGATGAGAACCCCACCACACTTAAATTTGCCTGTCCTGTCACTCAGCATAACCTGCAATCGAAAGGAAGAGAGGCGGAAGATTTTTAAAACTTTATTCACACATTGTTCACAGTCTGTGTTCAGTGGTGGTCTGTTGCCACACCCAGCATCTGATACTATTCTATTTCAAATGACAAAAGCCTTTCCTCAGAGTATATTTCTGTTTATGATGCTGTACTTTTAAAGGGGAGTATTGGGAGGAGTATTCTGAGAACTATGCAGTAGAATGAAATAGGAGATTATCACACAGGGAATGGGATGTCATTGTCCCGTCCCTGTCCCATCCTTCCTGTGCAATCATGGGAAGGACTTTCAGATGACATTGTGCTTATCTGGATTATCCTGTCTGGTAAGCATGAGTGACAGCGATAGTGCAAAAGCCTTTCATATGATGTCACTGTGATCCTGTCATTGTCCCATCATTGAAGTGGCACTGTGCAGCGTTTTGTATTAAGAGGATACAATGCTGCTTCAATGACAGGATAATGAAAGGATCAGTGCTATGTTATGAAAGGCTTTCGTGTGATCGCTGTCATGGATGGGATAAGGACGGGGGCGTGATCCCATCCCTATCCTGTCTGTGTGTGATAATCTCCACAGTCTTCAAAGCAGGGAAACTAAACAATAGTAGAAGTTGTGTTCTCTATGTGCTCTGGAGGGTCTTTTTACAGAACCAAAGATATTTACCTAATGTCTGCCAGAACATTCAAGATCTCAGACCTGAATATTCAAAGGCTCTGTTTTGATTCTTAATTCAACCAAAGTCTATTTATTTTAAAGGAAGTCTCTGTGAATGTCAATGTCACATTTCTTTCTTTACAGGGAACCGCAGTATGCTGTTGTGTTCTGTTGTGGTATGTAACGGCAAGAGTGAGGAAGCTTTCATCCTCCAAATACTGACAATCTACTGGCGTTTCCTTCATATTCAGTGGCCACATTGGCTAGAATTGAGAGGAACTGTAATTTAACAATGACTGGTGGGCCATAGGATCCCAACCCCATGTTAAGGTGATTTTGATTTTTAAGTTTTAATTTGGGCAGTAAAGCATGAAAACATAGGAACTTCTCTAAAAGTTCCACTGCATACAAGTAGTTCTGAGATGCTGCTGCAGCTGGCAGTCAGATATATAAGTACAGTATGATGTTTATATTATGTTAACATTGGACTTGGAGCCAATAACCATACTCAGTGATAAATTCCCTATAGTGAAATATCCTAGCAGAGTTCCAAAAAGCAGCAAGCTGTTTCAATCTGTATTAACAAGGAAACAAAATCTAGCAGCTTTCCTCTCCACCACCAACTGTGTTTTTTTTTTCTCCCCCCGTTTTTTTTGTAAAGGAGTTTTGCCCTCCCCAGACCAAGACCCCATAGTACTTCAGATTTATAAAAGTTTATAAAAGCTCAATAGGAAAACCCCAACACTGTTGTTGGGGAAGTTGGCTTTCCCTTCAGTTACTGTGGAGATTGGAATTAAACTCAGAAGGGAATAAGGGAGTAAAAAAAAAATATCAAAAAATCCTGGGGCTTTGACCTTGTGCTTGGCTATACTACACTACTGACCACAAAAATACAGACGTTGTTTATCAGTGGGGATAGCTAGTATGCCATGCAGTATGTGAAACTGAAAATGAACTTGCTATTTTCCTGTATTTATCTGTAGATGAACAACTTTGTCTCCTGCTTAGAATATTTAAATATATGATTTAACCTTGGAAAGCCTGAAACAAAAAGAACATTTTTACCAAAGTCTGGCAAAAAAAGAAGCCCATTCAGTGGAAGCAACTGTAATGTTTCAGCTGTGTCTGAATGTGTTGTCACTCTTTACCTGCCAGGGGCTGTCCCCTTTTCTTCCAGGTTTACCTCCAATTAATTTTGCAATCTTTGACTTGGGTTCCACAACTTTTCCACAGGGGAACTCCACTGGAAAGGAAAAAAAGACAACGAAAGCTCATTGCCAAGGACCACAGAACATGAAGAAAGAAGGATACCTCTACAGATAAAGTATTTTACAAATTAAGCCTATTAAAGAAAGCCAGCATGGTGTAGTGGTTTGAATACTGGGCTATGACTCCATAGACCAGAGATCGAATCCCTGGAAACCCATAGGGTGAGCTTGGGCATGTTACACTCTCTCAGCCCTAGAGGAAGGCAAGGGCAAACCCCTTCTAACAAATCTTGCCAAAAAAACCCCATGGTAGGTCACATTAGGGTTGCCATAAGTTGAAAATGACATGGAGGCACACAGCCATTCAACCACAACCATATTATGAAGCTGAGCTGTCAAATCAACAATTTGCAAGCCACTGAGAGCATTTCTGAAGAGTGGTGTATAAATACAATCAATCAATCAACAAAATAGAATGCTGTTGACACTTTTGGTGTAAAAAGCCTCACATAAAAGTCAAGCTTCTGTTTATCCTTGGACTCTTCTTTCTTACCATCAGGTTCACAAGAAGTATGGTTATCAGACAGTCGGTATCCTGAAGCACAGCTACAGTAACGGTACTGCTCATTGTCTTTTTGGACATCATTACAAAAATGATCACAGCCACCATTGTCCATGGAACAGTTGGTGTAAATGACCTCTGGGCAGCAAAAGAAATAGCAGGTAGAATGAAAGAAAGGAAAAAACCAAATCCCTTCCCTCCCTCTATTAATTACATTTAACCTCTGCTTTAAAACTGTGTAGAAAAGGAAGAATTTGAAGGCTGCATTACTCATGCCTTCAAGTTGTAACGCATTAGACTTGGTATACTTATCCACTTGTCTTTTAGGCCTGTCATGGCATACTATCATTTTTCTCCCCATAATGAACTATTAAAAATTAACAGTTCTCCCTCCATATCCATGGATACTTTATCCACGGATTCAACCACCCATGGTTAAAATGTAAATTCTAAAAATCAAACCTTGATCATGCCATTTTATATAAGGGACACCATTTTATTATGCCATTGTATTTAATGGGACTTGAGCATCCATGGATTTTGGTATCCACGGGGGTCCTAAAACCAAACTCCAACGGATACCAAAGGCCCACTGTACAACCTTCTTCATCTTTAAAAAACCCAAGTCAGTCAAAGTAATTACTTTGCAGCATACACATTTTGATGTGATATTGTTGTTGAATCTGTCATGTCACCTATTTAGTGGTTGAAGCTATACCCCCAAATTAGAATATTTCATTTCTGAAATATTGCAACGTTATGGTTTACTGAGTATTCAAAGAGTTTATGTGAGTCAGTTTCAACATAAAAAAGCACAGAATAATCCAGTAGCACTAAAAGTAATTTCTAGCATAAGCTTTCAGGGACTTAGTCCACTTCATCAAATGCAAGATGGTTTACTGAGTTGCTGTTTACACCTGTAATATTAATCAAACTTAAATGACCTAACAGGACATATATATCTACAAATAAAGTTTTCCCTATCAATATGATAGATCAAATATAAAGGGCAGAAGCCTTATACTCAAGGACACTGCCACTGTGGCATTCCACAATCATAATCGCATTGGTATTTTTACAGCAGACTTACTCCACATCCATTAAGTGAGGTGTATCTACACTGGCTGCTTAATCTGGGGTTTATTATGTACCAAGCATTATGTCCTGGACTAGCTCCGCACCAACCACAATGGCGACCACACACACTCAGCTGAATCCAGTGTGATGCTGCATTTGTTGTGCACATGGGTCAGCCGGCCAACACCTCCTTGGCCCTATTGGTATATCCTTATTGGTGCTGCAGCTTCCTTGCAGTTAGGAGCTCCCTGTGAGAGCCTATTTATTGAGCTATCGGTTTTGCTGAGGTCAGAACAGGGCATCCAGCCATGTGATCAGTAAGAGTGAGGGTCAGCCCTGGTGGCGCAGTGGTTAAATGCCTGTACTGCAGCCACTCACTCAAAACCATAAGGTGGCGAGTTCAAGACCAGCAAAGGGCTGAAGCTCGACTCAGGCTTGCATCCTTCCGAGGTCGCTAAAATGAGTACCCAGATTGTTGGGGGGCAAATAGCTTACAATTGTAAACCGCTTAGACACTCATTAAGGGTATGAAGCGGTATATAAATGAAGCTGTTTTTTTGTTTTGGGTCACTCTACCCCCTCTTCATTGATTGCAAGGATGGACCCTTCCGCAGAAGTGGTGGCGGACCAGGCAGGCTCTTGCAGGGAGCTCCTGCTTGTGAAGAAGCGGCAGTGACAGCCTATTTTCAGAGTCACTGCTGCTTCTTCGCAGACTGGAACTCCATGTAAAGCCTGCCTCATGTATCACCACTTCTGCAGAGAACCACAGAGAACCCAGCAGGAGGAGGTAAAGCAAATCCTTCCTTGTTGGTTACAAATCCAGGCACCTGCCTCTGTCCTCTGCAGAACTAGCACTTCTCAATGTTGGAAAGAGGAATGGCACAGATCTTTGGCAGGTGGATATCAAAAATCCCCACCCCATGACACCACAATAATAGAAGAAACTTTACCATTTTGGCACAGCCGCCCCTCCCACTCTTTTTTACAAATACAGTCATATCGCCCAATGCCATCTCGACAGACTCCATTGAAGCATGGGCTAGATTCACACATATCTCCATCTGAAAACAAATTTGTAGGGAAACTAAGATCAAATGCCGCACACATGTGTGTAAAAGAACAATTAACTACACATTGTTTATATTCTTAGCTGTTGAGGTGGTTGTGGGAAGGCATTTGGGAGATAATAAAGTTTTGTAGAAACTTTCTTTATTGCATTTCAACTCATTTATGTATGTAGGATTCCACACAAAATTAATGACAGCAGAAGCCCTGAAACAAAGTCTTGCCTGGGACAATGAGGAAGTTTGGAGTATGGTCCTACTTCAAAAATCACAGGAATCACAGACACCAATGAGAACTCCTATGGAGATTTGGACAGAGGAATGTACTGTTCCATGGTTGCCAATGGTAATTTAATAACTAAGCCTAAAATTGTGGCCAGAAAAATGTCAGGCTTATAGAATCCAATTTACAGAGCAGGATGAGTCATCTTGTTACTAGTATGGCTTAGAAAGTGGGAGTGACAAAACCTTGTCAGATTGCACACCTTCTGCCTATCCATGCTATGTAACATAGACTGCAGAAGGCATCTGCTGTATTCCCCCTCTTAGCACAACATAGAATAAGGGACCATCTGGGTTGGGGACAGAAAGTCTACAATCATAAAAATGTCTGCAGTTCTCAGAAAGGCAGGACACAAATTTACTTACCATAATATTTTGTCCAAAAACTTAGCTGTGGAGAAAAAAAAATCTAGGTCAAAATGTAAAAGAGACTCTTCTCATGATGAAAATTTTCTGTATCATATCACTTTTGTGTGTAACAGAGGGGAAATGATTTAAAATTGTTATTTTTATTATGACAATTTTAATTGGTGAGGCTTATATGGAAAAATATGGTCCTTCAGATAATCCGGTCTTGAGGTATGTAAAACTTAATAGATTATGAACCAGTACTTTCAATTGTGCCCAAAACTAGGCAAGTGAGCAGTGGGTAATAAGGGCAGGTTGCATACCTGTAACTGTGCTTATTCAAGCGCTCATTTATGAAGACACCCTGCTATTCTAGAAGGTCCTGAATATGCCCTGCATAGGCACAGGAATACCCCAGTTGTGAGAACCACAGAGACCAAGAAGAAGAAATATGAACTGAGGTCCAAAACACACTGCAGAAATAATCCAGTTTGAGATTGCTTTGCATGCCCTGGATCAATACCAGGGAAATCTGGGAACTGTAGTTTTGTGAGACACTTAGTCTTCTTTGTCAGATAGCTCTGGTGCCACAATAAACTACAATTCCCAGGGTTCCAAGGGCAGTTAAAGGCGTCTCAAACTGAATTATTTCTGCAGTGTGTTTTGGACCTGTGTTACCAGCTGAATATGTGATTGTCATACAACTGGGCATCACACACTGCCAGTGATCAATCAACCTTAGGATCATCCCAACCAAATAAGTATCCCAAGCAACTGCCTGTGTGGCAATTTTAGAGGACAGTAATTTAGCAACATGCATTCCCAGATTCCTTTACAAGACCACCAGATATGTTGTCATTGAGATTTGATTTTGAGAGACGGGGATAAAGTTGCCATCCACAGCAGGATGTCCTCCCCACTTCACATCATAGATTTTTATTGGGCAGCCTTTGCTATCTTAATGTTTCTTTACATTCTTTATACTTTAGCGATGAAATTTGGACCCTCATTTCCTAATGCTCCACAGTAACTTACAGTTTTTTCATTACTTTCAAATATTTCACGGGCTTCCTCAAAATCACACTGTTCTTCGTAGCATTCCCGCTCCAGAGAACCTGGCTTTACTTCTTCCAAGAAAGTATTGGCCCGCTTCTGGATTTTTAGCACTTGGTTTGCTTCTTGGCTGCTGTAAAAGACTTTTGGGAGTGGGGGAAAATCCAAACAGGCCATCATGGTACCACAATGCCACCTGCAAAGACTTGTTTCAGATGGGATAGCCAATTTACTGGAGACCCAGCATGGTGTAGTGGTTTGAACATTGGACTATGACTTCAGAAACTAAGGTTCAAATCTCTGCTCAGCCATGGAAACTCACTCAGTGACCTTGGGCAAGTCACAGTCTCTCAGCCTCAGAGGAAGGCATAGACAACCCCCTCTCAACAAATCTTGCCAAGAAAACCCCATGATACGTTCACCATAAGTTGGAAATGACTTGAAGGCACACCTCAACAAAACAACTTACTATAACTGAAACCAGGAGGAGGGAGGATAATAGTTTTTAAGTGGCAAAGATTAAATACTTGGACTCACTAAACCCTGGGATGGATAAAAACCCATCTAGACTTTAGACATTCATGCTGTTGCTTTGTGAAATATCAACATAGTGTTGATGAAGGCAGGACCCTATCTGCAAGTTGCAATATTGTTTTGCAATGAGATATAAATATAATTATTGTGTACCCCTCCTTTCACACCAAGGGGATCCCACTCCCACTCTGAACTCTAGCAGGTCAATGGAAACTACTCTTGAGGATAGTTTCTGAGAATTCATTTCAATACTTATATAGAATGCCACTGATCTTGGGACTTGTGCTATTACTACCATATCCATAAACTATGCAATGACTCATAAGATAAAGGTATACATATGATAAAACATTATACCTGATGCTTCATGTCCATTAGACACTACGAAGGCAGCTGAAAACACCAAGAGGGAAGTTAGTCTCCACATTGCACAATATGGTGCACACCTAAGGAAGTAACCACCAAACACAAACAACTTCTTTTCAATAAATCCATGTTCTTATATTTTTATTTAAAATGTTTCAAAATATTATTAAGATATAATAAAACATATTCCAAGGTTTGCAACAACTGTAGCTTTCTTTGGCATACAAAGTATGGTGTATAGCTGCAGATTTGTATATATTCTTACCCTTACAATAGACGCTGGAGGTCATTTCTTCCCACCCAGTCACTCCTCCGCATCTCCTTTTGCAGTTAATTCTGTAAAGTTGTATTTGCTCCTTATAGAACCACATTAACCCTACTTATTTTTCCTCATTGCAATCTAATTGACAACTGTCACACACATTTGTGTTCTCCAAGCAAGATAGATACTAGATCATGGAAAACCCTTGTAAATGAATAGCTAATTCTCTTACCAGCCTTCCAAACATGATCTTTCCCACTGTCTTTACTGTTTCTCTTTGCTCTTAGCTGCATTAAAACATTATTGAGAATGTTAAAATGGAGAATCAAGACTAAAACAAGAGCCTTCCAAAAGACTTACTGATTTTACCCGGTGAATCACAGTTGTCTACTGCTCCGCCATCACCCGGAGGACACTAGTTAATCCGTAACCTCAAATATTTACTCAGGGAGACACACTCAGAGCCTTCCAGTCAGTTAAACAAAAACTGCTTCTATAGGATTCTGCAGAACACAGAGGAACACTTTCCATTCTCAACTTCTTTTCTTCTTTAGCTGTCTAGACAATGGCTATTTGAAATAAATTTTAGCTATCTACAAACACAGCTATATTCAAAATCCTCATTAATTTCTTTAAGCTCTCCTCTTTAATAGAAAACAGGATCTGATCCAGTTCATTTCCATTTCAACTTTCATCAATAGTCATTCCAAGATTTTGTTGTTTTCTGCTAATAATATGGTGCTATCTGCCTATCTTAAATTGTTGGTGATCTTTCCTATAAATTTTCACAGCTATACACTCTTGACAAGAAATGAGCCTTAGTTTCATCTTTGATGATATTCTTTCCTCTTGCTCCTCGCCTTCACTCAGTCGCTGCAACATAATTTCTCCTACTGCACCTTTCTAAAAAGCTGTGCCTTCCTTTAGTAACTTTGGATGAAACAATACAGTATCGTATATCCCACTTGAAGAACTCTGGACTTTCCTAGTTGCAGCTATCATTATTCTTTTCATAATTTTATCACCAAAATTATTCACATTCCTTGTCATTCATACTATGGTACACCTTCACTAGGTCCTTTTTTCTGTATCAGTTACAAATTCCACACTATCACCATTTGCCATGGGCTTGTTTCACAGTTGTTCAACTCTTGCTCCTTAGTTTATGCTTATATGTGACCTCTACTCCTTCATCTGTCGTCTAAAAGTCTTCTGCATCTTTCAACATCTCTGGTCTTTCTCTATTTGCCTTTTGTTTGAAAATCCTTTCTCAACTCCCTCCCCTTTGATTAAATTTTGATCTGCAATTCCTCAATTGCAACTGGCTAAGCACAGGCGACTGAATTTATACATATTCAACTTACCAGTATGTCTCCCCCTGCTTGGACTGCAAACACCACAAAACAGGGACTGACATTTTTATAGACTACATTATTCTATACTGAGTTATTGGTATAGCTTTACATGATTCTTTGAAAGATGGTGACCCAGGTTCATAATTTGGTTTTAATCACATGATTCCTTATTGTCTCAAATGTCTCCAGGGAGGAGAAACAATCTATGTATCAGAAAATATCAGTGAAGTAGTGAAGGGAATCAAATGGCAGCAAACAAAACAAAAATATTTTCCCCAAAATTACTTTTCAGGAAGTATTTCGATCCTCCCAAGACCAGTATAGAATTACAGAATCATAGCATTGGAAGAGACCACAGTTTTTGATGCAAGCAAGGAAATGGGAGAACATTGGAAAGCCCAAACTGAAAGGAACAACAGGCTTCCCCAGAGAAGCAAGATTAACTCATCACGTGCATATAGAAGTCGAGCTTTGTTATTACAGTACTTGCCATGAAATCATTTTCTACTTATGATGATGCTACGAATGAGAACTCTGAGCCCATCAATTGTCCTGCTCAGGTCTTACAAACTCAGGGCCATGGTTTCCTTGACTGAATAAATCCACCTGCAATGGTGGTTTGAGTTGAGCTACCAATGCTGCATCTAGACTAAGCCTAAGCAAAGATGTTACATAAGACAACATGAAAACTTCATTCTATTTAAGGGTCGGAAGTGGAAAAGATGGTCATATTATAAACATGATTAGCACTTGTCAATGACTTGGGCTCTGCAAGGTGGTGTGATATGATGGTGCAATGACCTGTGGAAGGCAATTTCTTTCAGAATATGAAAAATAGGCCCTATGACACTACTGGACACACAATGCTTCAGGAGCTGACTCAATCATTCTGTCTCTCAGACTGAGTAACCCCTAACAGCAATTGGTGGTGTAACTCCTAATGACGACCTGAGTAGAGCTTTGATATTAGCTCTTTCCCCATGCTTTCCTCCAGTCTTGAAACCAACAACCCTCAAGATGTAAAGGATAGTAATTAGGTATATTTATGACTCCTTGACACATAACCCATTTTTATGTATCTATTAGATTGGGTAGACAAAATGTGGCTCTTAGGCTACATGCCACCCTCAAAGCTGTTTCTGTGGGCCCTAGGGGTGTGTGAAGGGCATTCCCACCACATTTGGAACCTGCCTGGACCCCTCAGAGGTCAAAATAGTTTTTTGCCAAAAAAAAAAAAAGTCAAATTTAATTTTTGCTTCAGAATGTCCTCTAGTGACCAATGAAGCTCCCAAAATATGCTCCCATTTTCTCTAGAGGCAAACAATTGATTTTTTTTTTAATTTAAGAAGCAGGTATGGTCAAGGTACAGCCCTCCGAGGTCTCCAGGAGGACTAATGCAACCCCCAGTCCTTCACAGTTTATCACCCTTTATGAGATATAAGAATAGTTTCCACCATGAATTAGTGAGTAGCTCCAGTTCTGTTCCCTCTTGCTCCTTAGGAGAATAGGATTCTGCTTGTGCAAGTATGGAATAGCCACACTAGAGGAAAACCTGATTAGGAAAAGTAAAAGTAAACGTGAGACTCAATGAAAGGACTAGTTGAGGAAGGACACGTTTTAGTTTCCCACTAATATTACTCATGGGCAAGATGACACTGGACGGCAGCATTTCGTTGGCAAAGTTACTAGTCAGATGCTATTGGAAGCCAAGAGAAACCCTGCTATCGTATTTCTCAACAGCCCATCTCCTGGAGGAATACTGCCTTGATAGTAGTAATATACAATCATCATAACTAGCAACCACTGATAGTTATGCTCCACTTTCTATTGTTACTTGCCTTCATATTTTTTGTTACGTTTTTGTTTATTCATGTCGTTTTTGTCTTGTGAAGCCCCTAATACAACAAACCTTATGTACTTCTTTTTGTAACTGCAACATGGACAGGAAAATAACACATATTAACATGTGTGAACAGAGTAACAAATGTGGAGACAGAGTTATATTTTGACCCAGTATGGCTCTTCTGTTCTTATCATGACCTAATTCCATGTGAAGAATGAGGCTGGGACTGAGGCTGGAGAAGTCATGTATCCTATTATCTCCACTGCCAATGTTTGTGTGGTGTATTGAGAAAACAATATAACATTTGGGGAAATGGGGTATTTGACTTAAATAGAACTGAACTTATCAAGTTCATAATGTACTACTAACATATTTATTTATCAGAGTGAGGTGAAAGATACAGCTGTACTGCCAAAGACCTCTTTGCTTCAAGGTAAACTTCCTTGAACAATGTTTACCATTGGTCAGTTTTGAGAAAGGATCAAATATTACTCCTTCTGGATGAATATAACAATAAATAAATTATTTACAGAAAAATCAGAAACAGATTTTTTTAATATATATACAAGAACAATATATTTACAACAAACAGCTGCAAAATATGTACATACAAGAGGTGTTTCCATGGCAATCACGGTATAAATTAAAATAATAAATAGCATGTTCTTTTCTTAAGGCACAACACCTTCTTCCCAAGACTGTACAGGATTGAAATGCTTCCCTATGCTTTTGACAGATCACCACAATGGTTACAACACCCCTGAAGAACAGTCCGCAGTGAACAACAGACATCAAACGACTTATAAAAGGTTTTCTTCCTTTTTTTTTACATCACAAACATCTGTTAAGATACATAGAGTTTTGTGTAAACAGTCTTTAATTTACCACTCATACTATATTCACCATTAAATAATACTAAAAAATAATTTTAAAATGATATAGGTGGTCAGAGCTTTTCAGCAGATACTGGCACCTACTGCCTCTTTATGGTTCCTATCAGAGATGCAAAATTCTAGTGGAATTTGTACTTTTCAAGAGTCCAGAGACTGAAATGGTGAACATACCCACTAGAATTAAACATTAAATAACTGACTGAAATCCTATGCATAAGTACTTGAGGGCAGACCATCCAATTGTTTGGGACTTATTTATGGCAAAAACATACATGGGATTGTACTGCTCATTTGTAGGTGCATCCACCTGCTGCAAATAATTAAAGATAGATATCTTGGACCCTCAAAAGCAACTTCAGGTACAAGACATACCAAGCTATGGGTTACAGCCAACTAGCACCTTCTGCTTGGAGGGGTTTTGGCAAGTGGAAACAGGTGGAGGAAATTTCCCTCACAGCTACCAATATCATTTGGAGATGGGCACAGGAATCTGTTGGAAAGGAAGAAGACCAAAAAGGTCCTGACATGTGAGCAGAAATTTGCTAGCATAATGTTGGCTGTTATCCCATGTTATTAATATACAATTCTTTCTTCTTCAAGATGGTCAAGATTGGCATTTTTTCCATAAATTCATTTAACACTATTCAACATACCTACACTGAAATTTAACAGACCAGTACAAAATACTAGCAGGTAATATTCTAGTGAAATGCCAAGAAAAATAGGCATAAAACATCAAAAATGACATCAAAATGGAATGCATCTTGTTTCCAAGTCAAATTCCTTAAAAACAGTGTAAAATGGGTTGACGAATATGCAGTAAAATCAACTTATGCTTTAAGTGTCTTCTTACTTTTCCCCCTGTCTTTTTGTTAACTTTCATTTAGCAAGCAAAATAAATAATTTTTCAAATAAACAGTTCCTAGGTAAACAGCAGAGGTACATACATGTGGTACACTGGAATTTCTTATATCTGGGATGTAAGCTCCCTATCTTTGCACAGGGAAACTGCCTTACTTCTAGTGGCAATAAATGCATGAAGAATGGTCCTCAGCAATATTTTTGCTCCCTCTCCCTCTCTAAACACGAGTGCAAATTCAAAAGTACTCACACAGAAATCTCATTTCAAGGCCAAAAGAAAAGGTGGCATACTTCTTCTCTCTTACACCCAAAGTATAAAAATTTACAAAGCAATATACTGGAATATGTCATGGGTGGCATGACTTGAGAGAACTGTTATCAAGCAAAGAATGCATCCTATTAAGCTATGTCACGGGAATATAGGAAAGCAGCTCTTCTCAGGGCAAGACCAATCCATCTCTGAAGCTAAAATTGAAAGCATTCTTGATTTTGCATGAAATTTCTAGAAACAGAAAAAGAAATACTGAAGGTCTTCCACAGTCAAAGGGATAGGGGATTTATTTATTTAGGCTGTGTCTTTCTCTCACAAGGTGATCCAGCTCCCTGAGGTGTTCATTAGGAAATGGAAGAGGCTGCTGTAAGCTTTTCACCAATAAAAAAGTGGAAGAAATCATCTTTATGTATATACTTGATGGTGACACACTGCAAAATGTGGCACACACTTTCATTAATGTCACAGCAAATGAAAGCACTCAGGAGAGAGTTTTCTGGTGAATACCTGTGCCTTGCAATTCACATTCCTTCAAGCATGCACAAGTAGTCTATACTAGTAAGGCAAAATATCTCTGCAAACAGTAATAATGGAAAAAAGCCAGAAAAATGTGGGGCTCTGATATAAAAATCTCCTCTGTGGATTCTATTAATAGGGTTGACTCTAGTTTACCATAAATAAGACCATATCATCCTCTCCTCCTAAATAAGTGACAGGCAGAAAAAAAATTAGATAAAATTCTGAAGTAATCTGTTACAGGAATCTCTGTGGAATTCAGTGAAATTACATTAGTAAAGGTTTGCCAGTGGTTCTCCTAAAACAGAGAAAAGAGTACGTACGTATGTCTGACACAATGTGGTCTGGGTTTGTAAAGCGCAGAAAAAGTTTTGAAAAGGAAAGAAATATCACACCCTGCAAAAAACCGATGCACAGGTGGTTCCCTTACTGTCTCCAAAAGTGTCAGAATTGTTCATTCTGTTGTTGGTGTTTTTAAATTATCAAAGTCAGAGGCTATTCATTGAGGAGCATTGTCCTAAGAAAGCAACACATTCTGCTGCCTCGTATTCACTTCTAGGATTTTTTAGTATTTCTTGGCATTTGATGTTTTAAACCAGAGATTACAGAGCAGGAATACAAGATAATGAAACTGTTTTAGTCTAGGAAAAAAAAAAACAGAATCTGCACATACATATCAGTGTTAAATTTGTTTCCTTGGCTTCAGAGAAAGGGCACTAATTGAAAAATGAACTTTCTAATTTCAAATAACTTGCAATTTATTGCAAAGTCTCTGTAGTAATAGTCTGATATTATATGGTTAATTTACTTCTTTTGGCTGTCCCAAGTAGTTCATTTATAATCCCATTTTTCTTTTCAGTAGTTAACTTTTACACACAGGAGGAACAGGAGCACCCACAGTTCTTAACGTCTGTCAAGATCCTCCAGTCATAATTAAAATTAGAATATTGGCATCTGTGACTAACAGTCCACAAAAAAATGTTTTCCACAGGATAGGTCTTCTAAGGCTAGCAGAAAGGTGTTTAGCATCTAGCAAGTGTGCCCAGGCCTGAGTTAAAAGCTGTTGGCAGTTGGTTAGGACAAAGTTAACACTGGCTTCGATTACAAGGTGCCAACTGACTGGATAGCACTGTATCCCACATCAGAATGGTAGCACCATGAAAAGCTGGATATGAGCTCTTAACACCGACAGTGTTGGGCTGATCCATAGAGACAATCTGAATCAAGTCTGCTGTGGGTTTGTCAGAGTGCAGGCATCAGGGGGAATGGTAAATGCAAGCTCTGAAAACAGATGTTACGCCTCGTTGACAGGAATATTCCTGCTCAGTTCCTTGATCCCATGTAATATTCTCTTCATGTGGCCCACTTTGGTCACTCCGAGGTCCTGAAAGGGGGGGGGGGAGAAAGAAAGGGGGAGAGAGATGTTCTTAGGCTATACCCACGCAAATGCTAGTTAACTAGATAATATTAATCTGCTGAATTACTGCAAAAATTAAATTTGAGAAAAAATATTGATAGATTCAGCATCTCAAAAACCAAATGATAATGCCAGAGTCTGACAAAGTAACAAAGCACTGTGGAATAAGCATAAAAACTTAAAGCAGTAAAAAGGTACCAATGCAAACTACAGAGAATTTTTGAGATGCAAATTCTGTTCGTGGCACTTCAAGAACACATGACAGAAAGTGTGTCACAAAATATATAAATTCTCCGGTTACAGATACAGTACAAATGACTTAATGAATATGAGGTGAGCTTTTGTAAAATCATCTTTCAATCTAAAGGTTGTAACTACACATATCTCTATCAGACGGTTCTGATTTCATATCAGAAGGGAATCAGTTTAAGCTACCACAGCAGAGACAGCATCTCCCAAATGTTAATGAAAGCTTAGCATGTTTAGTTAAATCTGGTTTCAATTCCCAACATTTATGTTTGCTTTTTTTAAAATCTGTGGTTGCCACTTCTTCATTACATAACAAAAAGGATTAGCAAAGTTTGGAAGGGGACTCACTGCATACACAGTTATATAGCACATCGAGAACAAGAAGCAATATTCATATAAACATGTCTGGATCTTATTGCTCATGGGTTAATTTATCTCTGCCTGCAGCAAAGATTAAACTGACTCAAAATTTGCACTGATGTAGACACAGCCTAGAGAGCCAGCATGGTGTAGGGATTTGACTGTTGGACTACAAGCTGGAGTCCATGATCTGAATCCCCAGTTAACCACTGGGGAAACCCACTGAGTGACCTTGGGCAAGTCACACTGTCTCAGCCTCAGAGGAAGGCAAAGGCAAACCCTCTCTAAACAAATATTGTCAAGAAAACCCCATTGCAGTTTCATCTTAGGGTCATAATAAGTCAGAAATAACTTGAAGGCATAAACAACAGATACAGCCTAAGATTAGCCACTGGCTGCTGCTTCATGTATTTCCTCATCTGTATTATTTGAAATATGGTTTCTCACTCAACTTTATGAAAAGGATACAGACAACACTGATATATCTACATATTTCAGGTAACATCATTTAAATGTAAAAATCTGGAAGACAGCAGTAAATTGTGAGCCTGATCTAGAACTTTAAAAAATGGTAGGAGACTTTATATTTTGTCTGACCTAAGTCTGCCAAATTGCAAGTGGTAAATACTCTGTCACTCTGTCTAAAGCCACCTAGAACGGAGAGTATGCAGACCAGCTCCAAGCATAGTCAGCAGAAATGGCCATGCAAATGTAGATGGCTATTCTTGATGAGTTGCTCATGAAAATACCTTGAGGTCTCTCCGTTCGAGATGCAGGAGCTCAGAGCCCCGGACGTCATGCCGGATGAAGATATCCTTATACTCACAAAGACTGAGATGCTCAAGCCAGGCCGCAACCTCCTCCGTTCCCCAGAGGTGAACTGTCAGAGATGGAAAAGCAGGAGCGTGTTGAATACCCACAGCCCAGAGAAAAGGCAGGAAGAAAAAGGTGGGTGCCACTAAACATAAACATTGTACAAAAGGCAGAAAACAGTAACAGCACCCATAGTAGAAAGAAAGAGAAACAGTTCAACATTTCTATAACAAGGGAAAAGAAAGCAAGGTAACAAGAAGAGACATGGACTCAAATGGAGGCTAGATTTAGTAAAAGCTGGTCTTATCTGAAATTAAAATTATTATGCTGCTAATAACCTGCATTGCTAGGTGCCACATTATCTAAAAATAAACTATGAAAAAATTGTTTACAAATAAAACAGATCAGTATGAAATGTTCAAGAAATCCTAAAGACAAAATGAACCTGGTCAATTAGTGGAAAACATCATTTTTTAAAATATATGTATTTTGGGGCTTGTTGAATTATACAAACACATGTGCTGGAACGTCTATGCATGGTGAGAGAGGGACCTGATCTAAAGCTGATAAGAGTCTTCACTTTGCTTACTCTGTTAAAATACACAGAACTTGATGCCCAAATGAGGAGAGATCACAGTCTAAGACAGAAATGCACTGTAGGCATGTGGAATCAACTTTGTATTTCACCAGAATCCAGGTATTTGCCAACTATATTAACAGAGCAAAGTGTCTTTGACTAAATGCTCAGCACAGAGATTTCTCTTCAATACCAGAATTGGAACTTGCACACAAATTTATCACTTTTAATCTAAGCTTTTTTGTGTGTGCCTAATTTAGGAGGGGAAAAGGCTTGTGGATACATTTTTAAAACCACTACAAGTTAGAAACCTATGATAATCCGCTGCAAAACACCTGGAGGATTTAACAGTAGATCTGGTCTATATTCTGCCCACGCCCAGAGTAAGATGCTGGGGAGAGTTATAACAGAGATTCCTAGAATCCAGACTCTAGAATTTTATCTCCACTACCACTATGGCTGCATTTCTGCTGGAAGTCTTATAGACTGTGTGGTTTCTGAACGGTGATTCAGAATGGTGAATACCTAAATAGAAACACAAATTTACTACCTAACAGAGAATTCATGGACTTATCTGGGTCCAATGGTTCTGTGAAGGCCAACTCTGAGACAAGAGATGTCATTTTGGCTATCCTATCTTGCTATGTGGGGAACCACAAGAAAAGCTGATTTTTTTTTTTTAATCTCATCCCCACCACCATTTTTCCACTGGACTTTTTGATCATTGGTTACTGCTTGTGGAATGTAATTCTTGCCTGCTGTCTGTGGTGTTGATCACTTATGGTCTCATCACAGTCAGAGCTGGTTCCCCACCTTCAACCCACAAAGACAACTGCCTTTTTACATCTGATCCTGGACAGATCTTGAGTCTGGGAAATTCCATATTCAATTGAATGTATTAAGTTTTAGAGATTTGAAAGAGGAGAAATCTACAAATCCCAATTCACTTCTAATCTTGTTGTGCATAATGAATCCAAGATGATGAGATTATTATAAAATAATCGTCATCACCCATTTGTCTCTTCCCCAGTCATCCAGGGGACACATTGCTGCATGTGAAAACTATCTTGGCTTAATAAACTAAAATATAAATAAACCTTTTGACTGTGCACATAGCCCTTTCCTCTCTTCTCTTCACCCTGTTCCTGCATGAAATTTTGAAGTCTCAAGCATAGTTATCTGTTTTGTTTGAACCCAGAAACTCTAATTACTAGCTTCAGAAGAAGCCAGGACCTTAAGCCAGCTTCAGGAACACTTAAAAATCATAGCTTGTTCCAAACTGGCAATCAACTTTTTTAAAACCAAGTTTTAAAAAAACCCAGGAAACTATGGCCAATTTGAGATTTCCACATTCTATTTGGGTGTACAGCAATGGAAGATGAGAAAAAGCTACAAAAATGACCAAAGTGTTTATTTATCACTTGGCAGAGCCTGTGTGTTCGATTGCCTCATGTCAATGACTGGGGGAAATCAAAGATCACATATCCTTTTCACTTCTTTATATCAAGACAATGGGCAGTGTGATAAAATTCCTATTGCGAATTTCTGGATCAGAACCTATCCAACTAATGAGTATGTTGTTGGTACATGGAAAATATTTTTGTGTTTCTTTCAGAAAAAAAGAAATCTGGACCTAAACACACCAGCCATCCAGCCTCCTTGACAGCCTCTAAATAAGAAGGAATAAAAGAATCTTAAATCTAGGTAAAAAAGTAAAAACAAACAAACAAAAAAGGCAGGGTAGAGGAGAGTTGATATATGCCACAGAATCAGTAGAAACCAGATGATACCACTGGCCCCACAGGACAAAGAATGTCAGTGTAAGAAAGAATATAAGCCAATAAATCAATTAACCCAAGTGGAAAGAAAGCATCCTGATAACCATTTGAAATTGTGATTCCAAGGGGCCATTTTCAAAATCATACTAACCAATAAAGATTATAGTTCAGGATGCACTAGTGATGATGCAGAATCCCCAGACAATTATACATGAGACTTGATTAAAGCCTGGGAGTGAATCAATGAGAGAAAATCATTAATTAAATCATGGATTATTAGCAGTGGGAAATATGGAGTTCTGCAGACTTGGGCTCAACAGTCCTTTTGATTTTTAATTTTTTAAAATAAATCCTTAAATGAACTCCTGTGGCCTACTCTAAAATACCAATGGATGTCAGATGGAGATTGGTTTCAGTTTCTGCATTTCAAAATACAGTGGTTCCCCGGGTTACGAAGGTAATCTGTTCTGGATTACCTTTCGTAACCCGGAAATCTTTGTTTCCCGGGGGACCGCATTCTCTGACGGACCGCGCGGCAAATTTAAAGGGGCCGCGCGGTTTTTCGTCTTCGTATCCCGGGGGTTTTTTTGGATTCCGGGGGCTTTTTTGCAGCCCCGGCGGTTTCGTGTCCCGGGGATTTCGTTCCCCGGGGGGTTTGTAACCCGGGGGACCACTGTAGACACATAAGGCAGTGGTGTCTCCAACAGAGAACCCACCAATAAATTCTGCTATGGAAGAAATATAGCTATGGAAATGTAAGAGGCTTGTTAACATAAATGAAAGGGGCAAACACAGATGGGAGAGAAAGAGCAAAGAAGAAAGGGAAGTGTTTTTGTGTGTAGATGTGCATGTGCACATACAGATATGTATATGAAGAAGGGCAAAGAGGAAATACACAGATAGGTGATACCCGGCAATCCCAAGCTGCTACGTGTCTCCTTATTCTTGTTGTTTTTATCCTTTTTAAACTTTGTCACCAGACGAAATTTGCCACTCCGGCTGCGTTTAGAATATTCCAGCATTTGGTTCTACAGGGGAAAAATGATGGAAATCATAACATAAGTATTTCTCCACACACTTCAACCCCTACAAAAATTATTTTTCATATAAAATGTATCTGCATAAAAATTTTTGCAGAGAAATGAAATATTGCCACCTCATTTACTAATTCATGTTAATTCATCTGGCTACAAGTTAAGTCATCTGTAACTCAGACTGGTCTAGGACTCTTACCTCTTCATCACTGGGTTCCATGAGTTGCCAGAGCCAAGGAATATCTGCTAGCTTCCTCATATGCAAGTCCGTTTCAGTCAAGGCTGCCAGGAGTTGTTCCTTCTGTGGAGGATCCAACTGCTGCATCAGAAATGAAAACAATGAGGCATACTAAGATGCTGTAAAGCTGAATGGAGAACTGTATTATTCTTTTGGGATTACCTTAAAACAAATATAAAATAAGCACTCTTTCCAGGTTTAGACAATTCTATTGTAGCTCACTGAGCTGAGTTACAAATAAGCTTTTGTCATTTGCATGAAACCACTTTGATGTCTCTAATTCAAGACAGGTTCTTGTTTCATCCAACCTGGGAAACTAATAATTATAAGGTTTGGAATAAGCCAGGACTCATAAACCATGGCATGATATTGGTTTAAGATCCTGATATTGGTTTAAGATGGCATTAGTAGTTAGCCCATATGGATGAAACAGAAAAGGATCATTACATGAAACCGCTGGGAGAGGTCATCCGGAGACATGGGGCGCGGGGTTATCAGTACGCTGATGACACCCAAATCTATTTCTCTATGTCTCCGACTGCTGCAGTGACTGAGGATGGCATCTCTCCTCTGAATGCCTGTCTTAACTCAGTAATAGGCTGGATGAGGAAAAACAAACTTAGGCTGAATCCAGAGAAAATGGAGGTACTCGTGATAGGCTCTCCAGGCCCGGGGACGGAGATTCGACAACCAGTCCTTGATGGGGTCACACTTCCCCTAAAGGACGAGGTTCGTAGTCTGGGGGTTCTCCTGGATTCGTCTCTACAATTGACATCACAGGTGGAGGCGACCGCCAGGAGTGCCTGGTATCAGCTTCGGCTGATACGCCAGCTACGCCCGTACCTGGATAGGGAGGACCGAGAAACAGTAGTACATGCACTGATAACCTCTCGATTAGATTTCTGTAACGCACTCTACATGGGGCTACCTTTGTACCAAGTTCGGAAGCTTCAGCTGATTCAAAACGCAGCGGCCAGATTGCTGACGGGGGCTTCAAGGATGGAGCATATTACCCCCATTCTTAAATCTCTGCACTGGCTTCCAATTTGCTTCCGGGCGCAATACGAAGTGTTGGTCGTTACCTTTAAAGCCCTATATGGTTCGGGCCCAGGTTACTTGAGAGAACGCCTCTCCCTACATAATCCGCCTCGCACCCTAAGAACAACTGATAAAAAACTGTTAAATCTCAAAAACACGAGACTAAAGTCTATGTCTCGCTCAGCGTTCTCAGCTGTAGCTCCAAAACTATGGAACAACCTGCCGGAGGAGATCCGTCTGATGCCTACATTGGAGGCGTTCAAAAAAGCACTAAAGACGGATCTCTTCCGGCGGGCATACTCACCCGACCTTATGTAACCCCCATTGACCCAGGAACTCCCCAGATTATTGATGTGACTGTGGTAATTGTTTTTAACTGTTAATATATTGTTTTAGATGTTTTACTGTATTGGATTTTAATATGTTGTAAGCCCGCCTCGATCCGTAGGGAGAGGCGGGAGATATAAATAAAATTTTATTATTATTATTATATTATTATTATCAGATACAGTACTTCTAGTTTGGTTTAACTTTGGTTAATATCAGTGACAAAATTCAAAGGGGTTGTGCACAAAAGTAAAAAGCTTGCACATATCTCATCTAATTAAGGTGAAATATGATCACCCAAGAGCAACCACTGTTGCAAATCTTTAAAGAAATTACTTAAGGTAGTCTCTTGAAAATTAATATTAAAAATTCTTTCTACTACAAGCCATCTCTCTGAAGCTCCCTCCTGGTTCTCTTGATATCTCAAAATGGTTATTAAATTAAGGAATAATTTAGGAATATAATTTGTTTTCAAGTTACAATATATAAAGGCTAGGGAAGCAATAAGAATGGTAAAAGAGGAAGAGAAGTTGAAAGACTCAGGATCCATTTACCATGTAAACTAACATGCCACAAAACTGTACTGCATTGGTGCTTTTATTTAACCAGCCACTTCTAAAACAGCTGCCAAATTATAAACAGATCCTGTCTTTACAAAATTGTCCCTAGGCACTGTCAGTTGTTTCCTTCCTGGATTCATTCCCTTGTCAGGGTTTGTGCTTATCTTTCAATTGTGCAGAATTCCTGGAAATATATTATAAGAACAATGTGTGATAGCTAAAGACAAACAACAGACACTCTCAATGAACGAGGCATAAAGCAGCCTTCTCTAGTACAAAGTCCCATTTTGTGCCAGACAGAATGGACAACAGTAACAGGAAGGAGCAAAGAGAGAGGGCTGATGGAAGAATTAGATTTGTGTAACACACAGTAATTATGATCAATAGCCAGTGTGCACTAATGCACTATTAGTACAATACACTGATCAGTACAGTTTAGATGGAATATTGGCTCAGTGTCTGAACAACATATCTCAAACTGTATAAATATTTTCTCTGCCTTGATTCTATTAGACCACCTAATAGTTAGATCCGTTTCAGTTTTTTAGTGATCCATGGACAACATGGTGTTGTTCAAAACTAAACAGTCATACATGCTAAGCTAACAAATGCTGTGTATCCCTTAGGCCTTGCTCTGGTAGAAAGGTAGGACATAAATAAAAATAAATAATTTCTGTGTGTTCACACATACACACACACACTCCTACCAAATACCCAAGCAAACCACAGTTCCAAATCACTGCTGCTATTTCCTCTGACAGAAGACTTATTATTCTAGAATATAATGGTATTTATCATTTTGCAGCTGTACCATACTAGCTGTACCGTGGAAGATAAAACTATGAATATATGAATATGGTAAGAAAAGTTTACAAGTTTATAAAAATTACAGAAATGCAAAACCAAAGCATCAAATGATGAAATTACAAACACAAAAATAATGGCAAATTTGAATTTCCAATTATGAAGAGAACAATGTTAGTAATATGGACATGGAACAGAAAATGAGAGATCCATATATGTCTGCTATATGTGCCTTACCAGAGCCATCTTCCCAGTCAAGAGCAGTTCGGTTTCATTGTGCAAGGCTTTCACGTTATTTACCATTTCTACAACAAGATTGCAATTCAGGCCCTGTGGAAAGACCGTACAGATAAAGAACAGAAAATGAAAACTGATCTAACCCAGCATAGGACAACCTGAGAAGGCCATCATTTTGGGAGAAACTAAGAGGGACAAGTTAATATAATACCTCTGTAGATTTGGATTTAGCATATACTTTGTCCATTGACTTAGAGCTAGCATTGACTGCATGAGCAAGTTCTTGTTCCAAGTCTTGGTATGACTGGGCTATTTCTCGTATGCTGTAGAAGGGGTGGAAAAACACAATAGGATAAACTTTCTGGTTGTCATCTCATTCCAATGCCACGTTCTCCATGTGAACCCAGGAAAGTGATCTTACCTGTGAATCAAAGCTCCTGCTGCTTGGCAAAAGTGATTAATGTGAATGGACTCTTCTTCAGATATAATCTCTGGATGCAATGAGAAAGAAGGAGGCCGGGCTAGTTCACACTTTTGTTTATCCTCCCAAGACTTTAGTGTGTTTTCAAACGCCTGAAAACAACAACAATGGAAAAGTGTTTCACTGTCCCATGCCATTGGTGACAATTTAGAAGAAGTACTAATCACAGGATACAAAAAGGTCTGTCACTGCTGCCAAAATCCCAGAGATTTTACTGGTGTATGAGAACCAAATCGTGAGCATGCAGAGGCTGTGAGTATATGGGGAAATAAGGGGTATGCTCCCAAAACATCATGCTTCCTAATGGAATTGTTGATATTTTGACCATGGTGGAAAAAATTACCATATATACTTGTGCGCAAATTGAAAAATTTGCTGTATATACTCATGTATAAGTCTAGAAATTTAGGTAAAAAAATTGACCCAAAAAACCTGAGTCGACTTATCCACGGGTCAATGTGAGTACTGTATCTTTACTCTGATTTAAAAGAAGGAACCATCCCCTGGTGAAAAGCAAGAGTATAAACTGTCCTGGAAGCACTGACCCCCTTTACTCTCTCATCCATCCAGTCTTAAGAATAAGCACAAAGAATTATGTCTGATGGACTTTTGGAAGTTATTTGACATTGTTTTGCTTTGCTTCATCCTTTAGATCCTTTCCTTAATGCCCCTAAATTTAACCCTCGACTTATCCATGGGTCATAGCAAAATCCATAATTTTGGACCTAAAACTTGCCCCTGACTTATACATGAGGTTGACTTATAGTCGAGTATACAGTGGTCCCCCGGGTTACGAAAGTAATCCATTCCGGATTACCTTTTGTAACCCGGAAATGTTCGTAACCCGGGGGACCGCTTTGTTTGTTGCGCCGCGCGGGAAATTTAAAGGGCCGGCGCTTTTTTTTTTGGTACCCCGGGTTTTTTTTCGCAAGCCGGGGCCGTTTTTCTGGCCCCGGCTCTTTCGTACCCCGGGGTTTTCGTACCCCGGGGTTTTCGTAACCTGGGGGACCACTGTATATGGGTATGTCAAAAAATTAATCCAAAAAACTTGGGTTTATTAATGGAGCAATGCAGTACCTCTGTCTGTTGCACTGTCACTTCTGGCCCTTTGTAATGCCTGCCCCCCAAAATGGTAGCAGCTCTTTTGGGGCTTCCCTACTGCAGCAGAGAAAGCAAATGGGGTGGGCTCTCCTCAGGCTCTCTCAGCACAGACTAAGCTCCCAGAGTCCAAGTTTAGTCCTTACCAGGATAGCCTGAAATAAGCAATGCCCCCCACACCACTGGGCGGCTTCTTTTAGGGATTCCTCAGTACAATGGAAAGAGGGTGTTTCTTTCAGGCTCTCTTGGCATGGACTGAGGAGGTCCCAGGATCCAAAAGTTTAGTTCTCACCATGACAGCCAGAAAGGAACAATGCCCCTCCTCCCATCCCTGGCAGCTTCTTTCAAGACAGCAAGTTGGGCAGCAAAGAGGAGCTGGAGGAAAGTCATGAGTGAAGACACAGCACTGATGATAAGAAAGATTTGGTGAGTTCCTTACCTGCCCTTGGAGGTCTGAAACTGACCTACTTATCTTCTCAGAACAGGTGGAGAGAATGAGGTAAAGGAGACAAACCACCCTAAATTTTCCTTGCTTCTGCTCACCAGTTCCACTGGATCTCTGTGCCATGGCTGCAGGAGAGGTTCGCTTCTTGTCTTTTGTTTGCCTTCTCTGGTTCCTCTCTGCCACCAGATCACCTTGTCCACAACAGAGAGGAACCAGAGAATGTATGCAAAAGATGAAAAACCAGATGTGACTGAGGGATCCAGAGAAGATAACAACTGGAGAGAAGCCCGCTTTCAGGCTGGTTGGCTGGTAAGGTAGGAAGGCCAGCTGAGGGTGAAAAGGAGTGAGTGAGCAGTCAGTTCCTGCATCACCAGGTGAAGTCTGCCCATGTGGAAGCAGGGAGTGAAGAAACAGCAGTGGTGAAGAGAAAGATTTGGACAAGATCCTTGCACACTCTTGATTGTCTGTACTCCATCCACTTGTCTTCTCAGAGAAGGTGGACAGGAGGAGAACAAAAAGACAAGCAGGCTGCTTGCAGTCAACCATGGGCAGGTGGCAAAGAGTTCATCAGGAAAAAGTCTACTACAAAAAAAAAAAAAAAAAAAAAGAAAAAAAAAAAAAAAGAAGAAGCACCAACCCCTTCTGCTCTCCCCATGGCAGGGGCACACCAAAGAGCTGCCACCGCCATTTTCCTGTCCTGGCATTCCAAAAGAACAAAAGCAGCAATACTGCAGAGAGAGTAGTGGTGATTCCTTTAGATTCTCCTGAGATGGACTAAGCTCTCGCTTTTCAACATTCCACTCAGAGAAGGAGATTATTCATTTTTTTGATATGAATCAAATATTTTAACTTTTTTTTCAAAAAAGAAACCATCCCCTTCTCTGAATGGAGTAGCAAAATACCTTTTTGAATGGCTAGGCAGGAAAAGTGGCATCCAGGGGTGGCTGGCCCTGAGGTGACACTGGAGGTTTTGCCTCTCTACAGAATGTATCCAAGAAGCCCCATACTGAGCCCCAAAGTTTTAGCCTCAACCTATCAACAGATAATATCAAAATCCATAATTCTGGTCCCCAAACCTTCCCTCAACATATGCATGAGGTCGACTTATTCACCATATACAGTAAGTATTGGAAACATCAATGCTAGCAGGACAGTGTATCAAACCACAATATACTGTAGCAGGCCAATGTGGCCCACAATTTTAGGAAACTGCCCATACTTGTTTTTATGTATGTAAGTACACACACACACACACACATTCAAAATACCACGTAAGGGTTCCTCTTACTCTATCTCTGGTTAGTGTCTGTGCCCTGTTTTTATGAACAATCCAGATATATCCTGGGGGTTGGATCCAAGCCTCTCCATCAACTTGCACAGGAACTCCCTCATCTCCCAGGATTGCAATCTTCACTGTCCGACACTATAAGAAATTCACATGCAAAATGCATTCTAAGTAACAAAACATGGTATGCTTTGAATATACTACCTCTGACATTTCTCTATGCTGCACTGCAGCAAATGGTTTTCTTAACATATTCCCTATAGCATAAAACAGAAATGGGGCAATCAATTACCAATCAAAATATGAACCTCTATTTTCTACTCAGACCAAAACAATATTTAGAAACTAGCAGTGATCAATGCTAACTACTATTGACCAATGTCCTTAAGCTTTTATCAACTGTTGTACAGCTGACTGAAGCTATAAGCTTTATACAGTAGTCAATATCAATTCAATCCTTTCAAAGAAAACTGACTCATGCTTGAAATTGTCTGTGGACAGTAAGCTACCCCGGAAGATGAAGTGAAGTACCTGGGCAATCCGGTGGTGCTGGAGGTTAATCACACGTGAGACAGCCATTTGCATACTGCCAAACACAGCTACTACTTCCAGAATTTTGTCGTCAAAGGAAGGAGCTGTAAATGTCTAAAGAAACCAAGAACAACAATCTAATTTACTTTTGACTTTAGTTACAATGGATTCCTTTGTTTCTCAGCAATGAGACTGGATTTTCCCTCTCCCAAAAAGGTAGAAACAAAAATTTGGAGTGAGAAACAAATGAGTTGATTCCTGTCTACATATGTCTCCTGAATGGCATAAGACTTTACCTCCTCAAAATTTTTCCACTATAAGTTGCATTCCCCCTGAAAGTGCATCTCCCTCTTGTATGCTCATCCACTAATTGGTATGGCAGACATTTTTCAAATCCCACATCCCACAAAGGAAAAGGAGGAGGAAATCAGTAAATGTTCAAGTATGCAATGATTCTCTTTCTTTGTTTCAAAATCCTGATGATCAAAGTTTCTTTGAAAAAGAGAAAAGGAAACAGTTCCAGGATTATTTTACATCTAAGCACTCTTTTGGTTTCCGAAAATCTTCATGAATAATAAAGAAATAGACTCTAACCACCATCCTTCTATCAAAGAACTGGAGGACATGATTCCAACTAATTTAGGAGTGAATCACAGCACAGCACCATGACTCTCAAAACTTAAGCAAGGAAACAAAAATCTTTACATGTACCAAATCAGATAGGCATTGGATCACATAATCTGCCCACTAATTTAGACAACTATGGGTATTCTGGAATACAGTACCTTACAAATGAAACAAAACAATACAATCAAAAGGGCAAAGGGACAACAGTTCTTTTCTCTCAGAATCCATACACACAGTCACAAGCATTCACTAGGAACTCCAACTCTACCAAGGCAGCTAGTGTTTCAAAGACAAGGATTACCATACAAATAAGCAAAAGGAAGTCTCACTAACCAAGAGGAATTAAACATGCATCAAACAGTAATTCCTGAGCATCCTGCATCTCACTTTCCAAAGTGTGCACATATTCAAACATGTACAGCCAATGGATATCTCTCACTCTAAAACAGTACAACTACGTATTGATTTAACAAACTTCCCTCTCTCAGGAGGTGGTCGCAGTTTTATGCCACTCAGGCGACATAAGTAGCTAAGCACTAAGTAGATGGCAGTGCGTTGCTTCACAGCCTACATCTATTTTAGGTACAATTTCACCACACACAAGCAATGGGAGCAAAGCCACCACTGTTGGCATATACCAAACACTCCACTCTCATTATCATAATGGATTATTCTCTAAAGAACATAACAAAGGGCAAAAACAGCTGGCGATATAATCCAAGTGAAGCTCCTTACACTAGAGAGTTACTCTCTCAGGGGAATATACTACTTCCTTCATCAACTCAAATTCCAGATGTTGAACTCAGGGGGCATGGCTGATAGAAGAGAAAGGGAGAAAAGATGGAATGGAAAACAACTAGACAGCAAATTTATATCTCAAACACATATTTCTAAAACCTACATAAGTTTCTGGACAGAAAGACAAGTCTGCTGAAGGTGTTTTCATTATTCAACACAGTATCTACTGCTTATTACTTCTCCACTGGCAATCAGGATGTCATCCATTGTTAACAGTGAAACAAGAGCTATGTAGACAACATTAGCATCCTACAGTGGCAACATCTACAAATCCCAGTGCCAAACCATCTGTTCCAACATATAGTTGCCACTCTTGTCCTCCCTGGCTCTCTTTGCCCCAAAGAAAGCCATGAGCAAGTATCATGTGCAACAGTATCCAGTACACGAAGGCAGTGATCAAGAAAGGTACACACTGTCATTTTCTCTGGAAGTCAGCTTTCATAGTCACAGCTGCCTCCTTCAACAACTCAAACTCCAAATACCAACAACAGCTGAACTCCAATGCTGTTAACTTCAAACATCTTCTGGATGAGACACAGAATGAACACAATGTATCATAGTCGAAAGTCTGCTTCTTGTTCTTGAACCCATACCTAGAACAAACCAAGGTTAAGGAGAAGGGGAAAATATCATCCTGACATTCTGTCCTTTCTAATGTGGTTACTGCCTGGAGTAATAATGAATCAAGTAGGCTCACTAATAACAGGAGGCTGAGTTTATTTAAGCAGCATACTAACAGGTCATGCCCCCCATTAACCTAAATGTGTGGTGACTTGTACAGCCCTAAATATGTGGGACTTGACAGCTAAAATCTATCTTATTAGTATGTCCCTTTTCCCCTCCCTCTGGCTCATGTGTCCTAACTTTGATATCTGTCACCGCCATCAGTACCCTTCATAGAAGAATACAACTCTCATTATTACCAGTGAATATCAGAGCAGTAATTCAGTACGAATCTAGATGGGCAATGTTGGCCCACACGCATAGATCCTACTAACATGTAACATCCAAATTAAGATAGTGGTGCAAAATCCCTATTCAGATAAGGATGCAAGGATGTCAGAGGCAGGGAAGACATGTCCTGTAGCAGATAGAAAGCAGGTAGTCGCTATCTGCCAGATATACCTGCCAAATTGCAATATTTCATTTTTTAATTTTGATATCTTGATTTAATTTCTATCTTAGTAATTGTACATGTACACAAAATATTTACTGCAGCAGTAGTTGCTCACTGCATTATTTTTGTTCTTAAGGTAACACTGTTGCATTAGCTAAAAAAATCCAAGTATGATGGGCCCTTGCTATCTGCTGGAGTTCCAGGACCCCAATGGATACCAAAATCCATGGATGCTCAAGTCCCATTAAATACAATGGATAGTAAAATGGTGTTCCTTACATCGAATGGCAAAATCAAGGTTTGCTTTTTGGAATATATATATATATATATACACATATTTACAAGCTGCTGATGCTCAAATCCATGAATAAAAAAAATCTGTGGATATGGAGGGCTGACTGTACAAGATTCATCACAATATTCTATATCCTTATTAACATTATGGGCAGTCGAAGAGTGGAGCTAAACAGCAACAGTGCTTTTAAAACTTTTTTTCTTTTCTATTCTCTTTTTTGCCAAAGCTAGAAACTCAATTGCCATCCTCAATTGGCAAATCTGAGAAATACTTACATCATCTTCTTTAGTGCCTCCCCAAAAGTTGGTGCCTCCAGCATAGCTAGGGATGTTGAGAACAGCAATTCCCTGAAGACTGGGTAAAGGGATTGGACGCCCATCACACTGCAAAATATACAGATGATTTTATATTGCATAAACAATCCACATGTTCAAAGAGTCATTAGGTTAACCTCTTTCCAAAATGATAGTGAAATTAAACAGCTGTCCAGTGTTTACTTATAGATTCTGCCATCTAACTTATAGATTTTGCCATCTAAACTCCTTGATTGTAAACATGATAGAAGAAGCACTATGTGAAAAGCTGTGCTGGGCTTTCACCAACCAGGATGGGTCATGCTGAGGGGAAAACAAGTATGGCAGCTACAGCACTAGGGAGTTTCCCCCATACCCCACCACTCTAGTAGTATATCAGGATAATAGGTAGACTTCGATCTAGTGCAGGAATGAAAATCATTTGATCCTCCAGTTGTTAGACTGCAAATCCTAGAAGTCCTAACAAGAAGAGCCAATAATGGGGGACATTGGGGTTACTGCATGATTCACATTTAAGATTTAGTGTAACTCTCTGGATTTGCCCCAAAACAGATGCTCTTTTTGGACATTATGACCACTGGAGTACTAATAGTGAAACGGCAATATCAGTGAAGGTTTCTGCACCCACAGAAGACTTGTGACAGCAGATTTACCACTCTGCCTGCAGATGGAGAGGGACATTTATATTATCTTATGACTTGTGGAACACTCTCGCAGGACTACAAGATTATAGCTTTAATTCAACATAGTACACTCATCCCTCCACATTTGTGGCTTTGATCTTTTCAGATGTGATTATTCACAGATTGTATTAATAAGTTTTCTCTAGGAATAGTTTGGTCCTCCAGCACAACTCTTTGTTCAAATTTTAATCAAAAGTTTCACTGAAGGACCTAGACATTCCTAGACAGAATACTCCACTAAGCATTTGTAGCACCTCCAGCACAATTCTATGGTCAATGTTTGGCAGATGTTGATCACAAAGTTGCACTGGAGGACCTAGAGATTCCCAGATAGGTGTTCTCAGGTAAAAACATAGTGTTTTGTCATTTTCTGTTTTTCCATATTCACGGGGCTCCTGTGCCCCTAATCCCAGCGAATCTGGAGGGACAAGTGTAGTCACAATTACAGTGGAGAACTTAGCCCAAAAGAAAGAAATCTTGCTTTAAAAAAACAAACAAACCTGATTTTACATAAGGAACTTAAAACAAGAACAAAAATCCCTTTCTTTTCTTAAATAATAACAACACATATTTCAGTGTACAATAGATGGCTTTTCTCCAAGTTGAATCAGAACAGGATTACATTTGGACAAACTACTGTAATACTTGTGCTAAGGAAATAAAAACTTTCCTTAAAAAGCACTGTATGATTCTGGGCTTATTGTGGTTTTAAAATAAATTCTAGTCAACTGTTAAATAACCTAAAGGTGTACCATCCTATGTATGATGGTTTGATTCCAACCATGATTCCTGGTCTGATACACCAGATCTTGGTTAAAATGAAAAGTAATTCTGACATATTCCCCCTTGTATCCATGTGGGAGGGAAGACAGGAATCACTGAAGCACATGCATATATCTAAAAGGATTTAGAATTAATTTAAATCCAGTTACATTATGTTTCTCAAAAGACCTCTGTTTACAAAACAGAAACATAAGACCCCTGACTGCATCTTGTAAAGGGGGTGGCATATAAATAAATATAAATATAAATATTATTATTATTATTATTATTATTATTATTACAGGTATCTGTGTGTATGTGTTTTGAAATATGCAATTTTTAGTTTAGTAAACTATAGATTATCAGACACGAATGACAGACAGAATCACACGCTCTCTCCTGCATTTCTTGGTATTTGTATCCTGATTTAATTAAACCACATTGTAATACATTTTATAGTGCATTACACCCTAAAATGGGGAACTGTGATTTAATGGCAACTTCCGAACTCAAATCTTGAATGAAAATATGAAGTCAACTGAAGATTCTGACTCGTCAATTGACATTAAAATGCATTTGGATGTTATGGCTGTGCGTGGTTTAATAAAAGAAGGCTGTGTCTCCCAAAAAACAGAGCTGGATAAATTAGAAAGATGCAATCTTATGACTCCTTTCTCAGTTAAATTCAGGTTTGCACGTCATGCTAACCCATGGTATAACATTATGTGAATGAGTCTGAAAGGTCATAAGCAAAGCATCAGGCTTACATACTTCTCTCTCCCCACTCTTTCTATTGAACATTGAAATATATGGCATATTTCTTACCATTTGAACAAACAACATAGGGGCCATGCTAGGATACATTACCTCTAGCAAAACTTTCTGTTCTAAGTTTTTGTAGGTTCTATGTAGCAGCTCTTTTGTCCCAAGAACTCCATACCACATCATGTTTTTTGTACGACTTCTGGTAAGGGAAAGTGAAGGATCAAATTATCCCATGGATCACAAACCATAATGAAGTTGATATTATGGCATTCAGGACAATTTTTCAGGCTCAATTAGGCTATTAAAATACATCACACAATTTCCCTAAGGCAAGAATTAATAAAGGTATTAAATTAGTCAGTATGCCGGGATTTGTTCTTGGTTGTGCACTAACATTTGGTTGCACCAAGATGATGATGCACTCGTAAGAGATGGTATCTTTAGTAGATTTATGGCTGTTTAGTAGATTTTAAACTGTATATGTCACAAGAAGCAACAATTTTTAAATGTTCTAAAACAGGAGTTTCAAATTATTAATTTACCTGCACTTTTCTGGGTGCTCATCACGCTTGTTGTTGAAGTCCAAAGAGATCTTTGCATCCAAGCCAATTCCAAAATAGTTATTCATCACACATTTTTCCACATAATAATCACTGTAAAAGTATAAAAAAACCCCACACACAACATTTTGTTTTAGTGTGGTAGAATATTTCAGTATCCCTTCTGCCATGCCCTTATCTGTAAATCTACCTGAAACACCTCCCTAATACATTCACTGTACATGCATGAGCTGTTATCCATGCAATAGAAATGAAGGATGTCAAGAAATGGCGTAATATTATGCCTCTCTTTTTTTATAAATTAAAAGACTAAGAGAGAAGAACAAGGTCAAAACAGAAACAAAATAAAAACAAGATAGGAAAGAACAGACAGTGTACTAAAATAAGGTGAATGATGATAACTCATAGAAAAAGGTGAAAGAGCTCCAAGAGGCACAAGACAGGCATGCTAACAGGAACTGCCATAATGTATTTGGAGAGAATGCAATTGCCCTGGATATATGACAATCGCAGAAGAATACCAAAATTGTTTAGCCATAAATCTATACCCAGGGATGGATAGGTGCTGAAATTCTATTATGATTCTTTTGATTATTGTGGTATCACTTTGAAAGAAATATGCTCAAGGTTTGAAAAGAACAAATCCTGCCAAATTTGTCTTCTAATATTTTTTTTTGATCAAGTCACTCATTTAGTGGATAGCGGCAATATTGTGGATGTCATTTATCTGGATTTCAGTAACACATTTGATAAGGATCCCACATAATGTTTTGATGAGCAAATTAATTAAATGTGGAATAAATGGGAACACTATCAGATGGATTCATAACTGGTTGGAAAATGGTGTTCAAAGAGCCACCATAAATAGTTGTGATACAAACTAGAAAGAGATCTTGAGTGTAGTGCCTTTGGATTCAATCTTATCACCATTACTCTTTAAAATTTTTATCAATGACTTAGATGACAGGCTGGAGAGACCCTTATCAAGTATGCAGAGAACACAAAATTGGGAGGGGTAGCTAACACAATGGAAGAAAAGAACAGGATTCAAAAGGACATACGTAAACTAGAAAAATGGGCAGAAATTAATAAAATGATTTTCAGTAGAGACGAATGCAAAACTCTACATTTAGGCCACAAAAACCAAATGCGGAGGTACAGACTGGGGGATACAAGGGACTATGGTACTACACGTGAAAAGTACCTTGGCATTATTGTTGATCATAAACTGAACATGAGTCAGCAGTGTGATGGTGCAGTAAGAAAGTCAAATGCTACCTTAGCCTGCATTAACAGAAGCATAGCTTCCAAGTTGAAGGTAGTAATACTCCCACTATATTTTGCATTGTTCAGTCCACATCTGGAATACAGTGTTTAGTTCTGGGTGCCTCATTTTAAGAAGGATATATTTGTGCTGGAGCAGGTTCAGACAAGGGCAACAAGGATGATAAGTAGTATGGAGAACAAAACATATAAAGTGAGACTGAAGGAGCTGGGTATGTTCAGATTGGTAAAGAGAAGACTGAAGGGCTGACATGACTGCACTCTTTAAATGTCTCAAGCGCTGTCACAGAGAGGAGGGGGAAGACCTGTTCTCTGCTGTCCTAAAGGCCAGTTGTGAAGTTACAGGAGAGTAGATTTTAACTTAACTTTAGATAGTAAGCATAGTCTGACAATGGAACCAATTGCCTAAAGAGATGGTGCAGTCTCCTTCTTCAAAAAGAGGCTGGACAACTACTTGTTGGGGATGGTTTAGTGTGAGATTCTGCAATGATCAGGGGGTTGGACTGAACTGCCCATCAGGCCCCTTCTAACTCTATGATTCTATGTCTCTGTACATACAACCGACTGGGTTAAAAAAACTCATAAAATTAAAATTACCCAGTATAATCTTAGTTGTGATTAGTATGAAAGAACATGGTGGGGAAAATGCTCAAATTATCATTCTGTATAGAAAATAATGATGATATGACCCCACAATGATGATCTCCAAGGCTTCTAATATTATTCTATTCCTGATTATTTCAAATTACGTCTTATTTCCTTCCTTGAAAATAAAAGCTTAAGCTCCCTAGCTAGTTTATAATTTTACCTTCCTCACTAATCTCAACTGAGCAGCAATTGTCTCTAGGGGAAAAAGTTGTCCCCCCCCCCCCAACCTTCCTTATGCTTCAAGAGATATCTTTTTCTTGCTTTTAAAATGATTCTTCTACTGACTGGACAGTTACTAATGGGGAGGTTTTTCTCCTCTAATTGGGGTACTCACAGATTTTCTGGCTCAGAGTTAAATGGGTCTGCATTGATCAACAAGCGGCTGATGACAGAACCTCCAGGCAAAGAACCAGTTGGCCCAGCACGGATATCTGCCAAAAGAATACAGAAGTTACAGGAAATTGTACAGAGTTCATAAAGTGTGGTAGGTCAGAGTATATTGCCAATTGGCAAAACAAGATCTATTTTACCTCCAAAACCAATAGGATGCCACTTCTGGAGCATGAAATATTATCTCATATGTTCACTGATGCTGAACAATGAGGGAAAAACAGGACTTCAGACCTATGAAAAATTCTAGCCTTAGTATTTAAATCCTACACAGATTCAGATTCCAGCACATGCAAAGTTTTCTTATTCCTTTTGTAAACACCACACCCCCAAAGTGGTCAGAAGCTGCACCAAGGCTGTCCCAAAAGGAGCGGATTTAACCCGCTCCTGCCAGCAGCCTGTTTGGGACTGCGGCAGTGGCCCAATTTGGAAGTGGGACATGTGGTCGCCACAGTCCCAGCAAAATCGGGATCAGAACAGCCAAAGGCTACTCCTTCTGGGCTGTCAGCTTCGGCCTTTCAATCTTGATTCTGACGCATCTAAATTCCTAGGATGCTGGTTTTGCTTTATTCAATCCCCCCATGACAACAGATGTGACATGAATTTTTATCTGTGTCTGTTTTAATATTTATAAGCTGCCTTGAGTCCCAGGACTGTGAAAACAACAGAAAGAAATAATAATACCCAAATATACTAATATGCCTGCTACATACAGTGTGATAAATACCTGAAGCATTGTTCTATCCTCTCCCAAAGTTTACAGTTCTAAAGAAAATGGTGAGTGGTCATATTTTGCTTTCAGACACCTAGCGTTTATGGTTTGTCCTATTCAAGGTCAATGCAGTGCTGCCTATGAATGGATTCATCTCCTATGTGGAAGGTCAGTCATTTGTATTAATTACAGAAATGATGCTATGATTCCAGCACAAGAGACTGCTATCCCTGATTCAGTAAAGTGGGAAGAGTTGGATTGCACTCACTGGGATAGATGATTTTTGCATTTAGCATTGGTAGATTGTCCCGGTTTCCTGCCTGGGGAGGAAGAGAGGCAGAGCTTCCCACTGACAAACTTCCTTTATTTATTAATCTTTCACAAGGAGACTTGATCACTATAAAACACAACACAAACCACAGATACTATATGTTACTAAAATATAGTAGAGATCTCATATTGTGGGGAACATACTGTGAGTCACAAATAATCCCAGGACAATGCTTAAATTGCTTGATTTTCATTACAGAAGACTATTTATGAACTTCCACACTGCAGTTTTTGACTTCTGTATATATGTCCACAATAAAGAACTAGTAGCTCAAAATGCACACTGTACTGAAATCTCTGACAAATACTTGGCAACAGCTACTGTTCCCCTGTATCACGATTTCTTGCTGCTTGAGCAACAGCCCTTCTGTTTTTTTCCCCCAATAAGAAATGTTTTAGGAGTGAAGGAGTATCTATCAAACACTAAATAAAGGCTGTTGATACACAAAACTTCAGCTCTGCAACTTTTGAAGAGTGGATGATCTACAATTACCTATTGTTTCTGGCTTATGCAATTAAATAGCTTTTCTTTGCTCTATTTAGCAGTATGTCTAGATTAATTGTGCCTGAAATATTTTTTATTTTGTAATTCATTCAAAAGCAAGCATGCCAGTCATTTTAAGAGGTAAAACATTTGAATGTTTTCTGGTTATAAAAATATATATATAGTCAGCCCACCCCTTACGTGGGGGATCCGTTCCAGCCCCCACCCCCCACGTAAAAGGAATTGAGTGTTATCTCAAATCCCATTAAGGACAATGGGGCATGCTCCCATGGCACAGTGTGACGCCACAGGCACGCACTCCGTTGTTTCTATTGGGAATTGACTTCCTGTGAGCTCAAGTCCACAGAAGGCAAGCCCGCATAAGAGGTGGGCCAACTGTATACTGTGAAGTCTGTACTCTAACAACTACTTTCACCAGTTCCTACACCTAAGGTTACATCCACAACTACAAGCTGAATTTATAGCTGAGATTATCTAATGCAGAAGCAGCACAAAAAGTGTGAAAGTTCACCTATGTCAGGGGTGAGTGGACCTGGGGGCCACATTCAGGTATGTTGGACTAGTTGGGGGATGCATTCTTTAAAAAACAAAGAACTTTTTTTTAGTTAAGAAATTTTTGTAACAAGAAAAAAGAAAAAATCCATTACATGAAGCAAGTAAATATAGGCAAAGGACATGAGTTGAGAAACACATAGTCACATTTTTCCAGTTATGCTGATTGGAAATAAAACAAATATTGAGTTCTTATATGATCAATATGCAAGGTTTGCTTGATTATTAATGGATTGAGAACCGAGATGTAAGGTACCTTTACAAAAGTCAACTTTACCACTTCAAGGCTTAGGTTGCAATGTTTTGTTAATGTAAGTGATAAAGTGTGTTCTAACAGCCAAGTGTTTCACCTTCTTTTCCATCATTTATCTAGCTTAGGTTCTCCAGTTTTTCAAGACTGGGCTACTTCTGATTGGGCAGCCATGAGAAAAAAATGCAATAAATTTTCTCTGTTTTAACTTACTGCTGTTTTTGAGGCAAATAGCGAACAACAAAAGCACAGGACAGAAATGTATAGTTTGTGAGAGAACTGCCATCTTAATTTTTTTAAAAAACGTATTCACTTTTCAGGAAGGAGTGATGGGAGTGTTTGAATTTATGTTGTAGGGAGTTGAGCAAAGAAGGGATTCAAGCAAAAGGAGGTGGAACGAGGGATAGGAGCATTTGGAGGGATTGACAAGATTGCTGCCAGGGACTGAGAAATGATGTACAGCAGGGATACTAAGCAGGAACTACAGAGAAAGGGTGGAAGGAGGGGGTGGGAAAGCAGTGTCTTGGTTGCTGTGGCAAGCGGAGGATTATTTCACAGTGTTATGTCAATAGTACATTGGTGGTTGTTGTATGCTTTCAAGAAATTTCTGAATTAGGTGACCCTAAGGGGAACCTATCATGGTGTTTTCTTGGCAAGATTTCTTCCGATGACATTTTGCCATTGTCTTTTACTGAGGCTGAGAGCATGTAAACTTGCCCAAGGTCACCCAGTGCTTTCTGTGGCTGAGCTGGAAATTGAACCCTGATCTCCAGAGTCGTACTTCAACACTCAAATCATTATGCCAGAAAGCAGTAAAATCCTCTATTAAAATAATTGACACACTGTGGAACCAAGTTAGTAGCTTCGGCAAACCAGATAGAATAATAGTTGCACTTTTCATGTCATATCTCAGCTTCTATGATCTACATTCTTAATGGCACATAAGTAAGCTCTAGCAAGATAGACCTAGGGGCAAAACACATGGACAGGAAAAAGTGGCTTGAAGCTGCCTTTTCTTAAGCCACATTGAAACTCAACCAACCACACCACCAGCTCCCAAGGCAGATGGAGTGCTCATGTCATGACCACATGACATGGCTTCAAGCCAGGAAGAAGTGGAAAAAAGCTGCTTCTTTTTGAAATGGCTTTTCTCTGCATACGGTGCATAGAGGGCACTTTCATGCTGGAGTCAAGGCATGTGTCATCTAAATGCCACACCTTCAAGCCAGCCTGAAAACACCTCTTTTTGCCTGTCTGGTTAGCCCCAATAGGACTTTAAAAGACCTAAAATATCTAGACTATACATGGTTTTACCTTTCCGATGGCTTCTCCCTTTTGGAAATCCATAATTGCTGGCATGTGAAGACTGTAAGGAAATTTTATTTTCATTCCTTAGATCCTTCCCCTCTTCAGTGTTGGAGAGACCCAGGAGAAAGCTCTCCTGTTCTTGAGTTTGAGCATTCTGCTCATCTACAGCTAAACAATAAAACAGTGACAGTATGAGACTTACATCTCCACTGAGAGTAAAGGGTAACTGATGAGCAACAACACAATTACATTTTTGTAATAAAAGTTAATCAAATAGTTTCCCCAGATTCTGTAAATGGAAAAACACCAAACGTTGTTGACTTCACATTGTTTAAGGAATGGATAACAAGACAAGACTGAGAACTTGATTATTTCTACAAGCATTATGGAGTTCTATGAAGACTAAAAAGAGACTATCTGCAACCTAGGCTGTGATTAAAGTGTGTAATGATTTACTTAGTTTCAATGCCCAGTGGAACTTCGGGATTGCTATAATGAAGAAGTCTAAAAGCTCAGTTACTACCAGCCTAAAAGCACTCTTTAAAACATTTCTGTTGACATGTTCATTCTTCTTGTAGTTTATGTTCACACTTGCATTCTTGTTTGAAAATAAAGTAAATGAACATCATTTTTTTTAGTTACATTAGTTAATGTGAAAAAAATACTACAAAACCTCTTCCAAAACTGCACTGTTTTGCTTTCAAAGGATATATTTCTCATGAGATCTTACATTTACAAAAGGCCTGCCCTTACGCAGAAGAAATATTACTTGTAAATTGGTAACCAAACAAAGGATACTAATAAATAGAATCAAAGAAAGACTACTAAATAAACAAAAGGATTTATTAAACTTCTCTATGATAATGGAAAAGTCATGTGAACATGATCTAATAATAATTCAGCAAATATCTAAATTCAGATAAATCTAAAAAAGAATGGACTATTATTTATTTGGAAATTAACCATTAAATATTTGTAAGAGGCCAGATTCAAATTCTTAGAAGAACTGCAACATGCAATCTGCCCCTTCAACTCTATTTGAGAATATTAGTCCCAGTGGAGATACATTAACCCTTAGCATTATAGGTCATTTATATGAGCTCTAAAGACCATTTTATTCTCCTTAAAATTGATTTTATGAAACTGTTGTGTATATTATAATTTCCAGACAGGCAGCCATTTTAGTATACTGCAATCAAATTTCCAAAAGGGCTGCTATTTTTATCTGTTGCAAAGCTATTGTTCAGTGAAAGTTTTGCTTGACCTCACTGGTCTGCAATCCCACTCCAACAATGTTCTGTTCATATACATGTGAAATTCTGGATAAATTTTCTAGTACTTGATAAAGTGGGTTGTCAGTCACCCACAGAAGCTCACAGTACATTTTAAGGCACTATGTGATTCTTTGTCATATATATGGTGTGGTTTTAACTGTAATTAGTTATCTGATTTGATTATTTTTAGGGAACTACAAATGCTGTTTGTTTCAGTGTTATTGCTGCCTCTCATCAAAGTAATTTAGCTTATTTGAGATAAAACAGCAGATGCATCTCCACAGTCTCCATAGATCATTTTCCTTATTTTGGAAAAAATGTATAATTTATTAAGGCTATTTTAAAAATGCAATATTTCAGTCCTTTATTGTGTTCATAGTAAGGAAACACATTTCTTTCCCTTTCAGACAAAGTTTGATGTCCACTCAATATTTTCCAGGGTTTACCTTTTTCTGCATGCTCTATGATCTGACGAATGGCTTTTTTTAAACTGTTGGCTCTCAACATTAATTGCTCACGTGGTCGAAATATTTGAGGACGCGTAGTGCATGAAGACCCTACAGAACGCTCACTTGAAGAATCACATGCACTGCCAGAACCATCACCGTCTTCTGTTTCTTCTGCAATGGTAGGAGGTGGGTTTGGCAAAGATGATGAGGCTTGAGATTCCTCATTCAGTGTCTTCAAAAGAGAATCTAGTTTCTCTTTCAAAACAGAGCACTAAAAGAATAAAGCACAGAGAGTGATAGTAACTGCACAACATGTGCACAAGATAGAGATAGAGAGAGAGAGAGAGAGAGAGAGAGATCTGAATCTCCCCTTTTCTAAATACCTTTGTTGCCATGACTTCTGATTCCTCAGAACTTTCTGGAGCTCTCTCATAGGCTTTCCCTACTCGAGCCACAAAATCCTTCACAGTCTCACAGAGCACCCTAAACAAAGCAAGATAATTAAGAGTTTTTTTACCTACCACTCACAATCTTCCCAGGTTCTGATTTAACCTCCCTTCTCAGGTACTTACTTGGCTGAAGAGATGACCACCGAATGTTGGTCAGATGTCAAGATTTTGGATAAATGAGCAGCCACAGAGTCTTCATAGAAGAGAATCTGTTGCACCTTGTAATGTTCAGATATAGATAATTGTATTACTTTTTCTACATTAGGAGAGCCAAGGATCAACACTGATCAATACATGCTTGTTTTGGCTTCACATAAAGATGCAGTCATGATTTCAATTTATTCTGCAGTGAGCATTCAAAGCACACCATAGTGAAGTGACGGTATTTGCTGCAACAGACATCTGAAGTGACCACAGTAAAGCAGGGTGGAGGACCTGAACCCTTCCACGTATTGTTGGAATAAAATTCTATTCATATATCACTACTCATTCTTTCTGGGGATGAATTCAACAACATCTGAGGGCCAAACATCTCTGCTCCCCAAAACAAACATATTTATCTGAGTATAGCAGCCACGTGTTTCTCTAGGGCAGGGGTGGTTGAAATGTGTCTTTGAGACCCCAAAGTGTGGCCCCTGAAGCCTTGCAGAAGCTCAAAGCTACCAGACTATTTTTTAAAAATCAGGCTGACTTTCAGGGTTTCTTTGTCTTTTTTCCTACAAAACTACTCAAAATGTGCCCAAACTACAGCTGCTTCCTTCTCTTGACCCTCGAAAGCCCTCCAATACAAAATAATTCTTTAAAACAGTGATCCCAAAACTGTGCCCTTTAAGAGATTTTGGATTTCAGCTCTCAGAAGCCTCAACCATGTTAGCCTATAGTCTGGGATTCTGGGAGCTGAAGTCCAAAATCCCTTGAATAGCATAGTTTGGGGACCACTACTTTAAAATAAACTAAAGTGGTATCAGGAAGTATCACCTTAGGCACACTAAAATGTGTTGGTGCCATCCACAAGATGGACACAGAGAGGAAAAAGTATTCCCACCCCCTACACAGTTGCCTACCCCTCCTCTAGAACTCTCATTCTTCTGTAGTTTAGTCCATATATCACTACTCTGTTTTTCTTTCCTGCCATCTACCTTTTCTGGTTCTGAACCCTTCCTGTCCCCTACATTTTTAAACTCTTTACCTCAGAATCTTCACTGAAATCTTCAGTGACTGTAGAAGCAGATGCTTGGCGAGGGAGTTTTGTTTCGTACACCATAATGCTCCACCTACGGAACAAGAGGTATCACACCATTTAATGTAAAGTGCAACTCCTAAAAGGACACTATTAAATGTGTATCTAGTATACATACATATAAATATGCATTAACAGACATATTTCATTTCTACAAATTCACACCAAATAAAAACACTCTTAAATTATTGGGAAAGAAAGGTGAATAATATTGCCCCCTGGTATATTTTTCTATGAATCATAAATTCTGAATTCAGCATTGCTATGACTATACTGTACTGACTACAACCCTGTTAAAGAATACAGAACAAAAAGTTTTTCAGAGGTCCAAAACACACTGGGAACTGTTGTTCTGTGATATATTTAGTCTTCTCTGTCAGAGAGTTCTGGTGCCACAATAAATTACAGTTCCTAGGATGCCCTAGTACTGAGCCAGGATAGTCTGAAAAAGTGGGTCAATCACTCCCACACAGAGCATCAAAATTCCAGACACCAGACACCATTTTGAGAAGGATTGTAGTGATGATGAAAGCACTGAGAGTTTATGGGTTTATATGGAGATGTTAGAGGGGGGCGCTATCTGCATGGTTGTTCTGGTAAAAATCTTTTAAAACTTCACATGATTAAAAAAAGAGTTAAGAGTGGGACTGGTAGGGGGCTTGGGAGGGGTGCATGCAATTTGTATGTCACACTTTCCCTACCCTTGCAACATCACAAAAACTCCACTCTGCTGACAAGGTTTGCTACTGCATCTGTAAAATTGGAGGCATCTATATACAGTGCATATGTACTAGAAAGAACACTTTCTTGCCTCCATAAGAACCACAGTTTAAATAAAAGGGTGTTCTATTTAAGACAAGAACTTTGATACCTGAACTAGTCCTCTCTCTATATTCTTGCTGAAGCTTAAGTTCTCCAGGAGGGTTCCTCCTCTTGTGTCACACATCTCAGTGAGGTCAATACAATGCATGAGGATGTTAGAGAGGGTCTTCTCATCTGTGGCACCTGACTGTGGAATGCACTCCCCTTGGAAGCCTGATTAGTGCCAATGCTAACTTGATTGAAGTGACAAGTAAAAACATGACAGTTCACTAAAGTCCTTGAACCCTAATTGATTTACTCCGAAATGTTTAAGTGGTTTTAAATCTTTTAAATATTCTTAGCTTGTTTTTAACCTGTCAAGCTGTTTAACATGTTTTCAGCTTATTTAAATGATTTGTATTGCTTGATTTTAATCTGCTTATGTTGATATTACCCACGTACATAATTTAAATGATTTTATAGTGTTGTATTTTAACTTTGTTTTGTATTTTATGTGTTTTAACTGTGTTTTGTATTTTATTTATTTATTTATTTTTGTATTTTAACATGCTGTGTTTTGTATTTTAACATGCTGTACCCTGCCTTGAGGGGAGGCAGGAAATAAATAAATAAATAAATAAATAAATATTATTATTGAAATGTAAGGTGGGATCTATATAGTTTACCAATCATAATAATAAATCATCCCTAGAAGCTGCTTTTTCTGAAGATATAAGCACACCATCAGGTTCATCCTGAAATAACACTTACCTGTCAAGCATTTTGGTACTGGCCCTTTCCAGCTTTTCCAATATCTGTGGGAGCTGGGTGTCATCATCACAAGCAGATCCCCAGCCTAGCACCCGGGCAAGGTCATTGCCTGTGCCCAGAGGCAATACTCCCAACTGGCACTATGCACAGGAAAGGGAAAATAAAAAGCAGGAACAGTCAAAAAGAATTTCTTGTCCACATCCACCCAGATTCTAATTTTGTCAATATGAGAAAGTCATAGGAAAATCAATGTAATAAAGTAACTTGTTAAAACAATGAGTCCCCATTCACCATGGCTTTCTGCTTTTCAAGGCAACAGTTACCATTTCTCCTTTGTTAACTGGAAATTCCACAGAGAATGCATATTCTACATGCCCTTTTCCTTGTCCTTATTTAAGTATTAATTTGTCATTCTCTCAAACTTTCTCTCACACATACAATCACTTATAAGTGGTAAGTGAAATACAATCCCCTCTGCACTTTTGCTCTGCTCTTGTTTTTAGTACTTTTAAAATAGCTTTCAAGACAATTAAAAGTGCTTTCAAAGTAGGCTAGCCTCTTGTTTGAATTACAGAGAGCCACTGCATATATTGTTAGATGTCTGGTGTTAACTACTGGTCAAAGTTCATTTTTTTAGTGTATCACTAAGTGGCGCTATTAGCATTTTGAAGAACAAATTCATTTGAAGAATAATGGCTATTTCAAGATTTACGTATAATTTATCCAAACCAACAGAAACCCAGTAATCACTTCAAGTCTGCCTGTATGGAGATTACTCCACATTGTTTATACATACTTATTTACCCCGCAACTACCACTCACAAAAGAATGGTGGTAGACTTTTGTGGTACAGTGGGAGGTTCTCTAGAGTGAACAATGAAAAATGAACAGCCAGCTGTGTGAAATAGCACTGTTGGACTTCAACTGGTCATACTCTTGAAAAATAGCCTTAGGCAAAGCAACAAGTAGAAGACTAGAAAATTCATAAAAAGGTCTGTCTGGGAGGAAGTGCTATAGTATTCACTGTCGTTGTGAACACCCAAACACTTACTGCTCTTCCCTTGCAAATCTAGGCCCACAGAGTGCATTTGCATGACACCTTTATATCATGTTCACACCACTTTAATTGTCATGGGATGTGTAGTTTGGTAAGGTGCGTACAATTCTTGGATAGATGGCTCTATGCCACTCCCCTTAACTATAATTCCTGAGGTACCATAAGGATTAAGGATTAAATCAGTTCACTTCTTTCATAGACAAGACACTCATTTCCCAGGCACACATTCAGGCTAAGTGACAACTGCCAGTTCATTGTCAATGAGAAATGCCAACCTGAGAAATCCAGGTTTGCCATTTAAACTTTAAGATACTTTCAGACACATATTTTTATTTTATTATTCTGTGGAAAACTATATTTCATATGAATCCTATCTACCTTTCTTTTTTTTTTATCAATTCCATGTGCGAAAAAATATGGAATTGAGAAGATACCTGCTTATGGAGATTGAGGCTGTCAATTTCAGAGAGTACCCATCCAACGCTTCCATCCCCACCACAAACCAGAATTCGGAAGGTGTCGAATTTCTGGAATAAACGTAAACTGCACAGGGGGAAAATTTACTATTAAAAACACAATTAAAGCATTAAGGTATTTAAATCTATTGCTTATTTGAGATGAATAATGAAGATTCCTCTGAGTTTCAAATTAATCTGAATGATCATGTTGGAACATCACAACAAATTAAGACTCCGCAGAACCCTGGCTTGTTGAGGATAAGTCGTGTGTTAGTGACCACTGCCCAACTGCAGTCTATCACTAATTTATTGTGCAGTTCTTTGGTTTGCTTCACTCTGCAAAAACCAAGTAATTAACTACACAAGAAACCCAGACTTAATTATCTGGCTCACTGGGAAAAAGAAGAGCTACTTGGCTTGAACATCATGACTGGCAAAACACTTATCCAAGGTATGGTTAGTTGTTCTTTCTGTAAGCAAAGGCGATTATCTAGAATGGATGAGCACACTGGCTTTTCAATAACAAGCCACAATTTTTCGGTTCATGTGATGCCTAAACATGACCACTTTTTATGTGTCAAAGCACAGAAAGTGACAATAAGCAGCTGATGTCTCACAGGTTCAAAACACACTGCAGAAATAATCCAGTTTGAGACTGCTTTAACTGCCCTGGTTCAGTGCTAGGGAGTCCTGGGAACTGTAGTTTTGTGACACATTTAGCCTTCTCTGTCATCGCTCTGGTGCCACAATATACTACAATTTCCAGGATTCCCTAGCACTGAGACAGAGCAGTTAAAGCAATCTCGAACTGGATTGTCTCTGCAGCGTGTTTTGGACCACAGACTCAAGATTTTTCATATTGAAGCTTTTTTAAAAAAGAAATGTTATCATTCCAGAACTACACACGACAGTATGTAATTTAACAAATAAACAAGAGATTTTGTGGAGCTTTCTAAGAGATTGTTAAGTATCACTGCAGTATACAAAAACAGGTACGACTAAAGTATATATATGATACCACTGTGTAATGGTGAGGCCCTTGCTTTGTTGACAGAAGAATCAAGCTTTAATTTTTGGCATTTCCAGTTAATGTATCAGGTAGCAGGTAATGTGAAAGACCTTCTCCTGAGTCCCTAGGAAGCACAGCGTACTGAGCTAAACTGATAAATCATCATCATCATCATGATCATCATCATCATCATCATCAGTGTCCCACCTTTCTCCTGATAAACATTATTTTTATACTTTTTAATGTTCTGTATTATTTTAAAGTATAAATATAATGTTTAAAATAATTAAACAATTTATAAAGATTAAAAACATTAAACAATAAAACACTAACACATATTAACCATATACAAAATATGACAAAGTACATGGCTCCTTCTTAAATCTTACATAAGAGGTAGGAAATGTGCAGTTGCAATTCCCTTTCCAGTAATCTATCCCCTATTGTTATTAAACTTTCATCTGCCATTTCTTGTTGCTGTTAACTGCTGTCAACTTCAGCTTATGGAAACCCTATGAATAAGAGTCCACCACCACCCTATCATCAAGAATCCTGCTCAGGTCTTGGAAACTCAGGGCTGTGCTGTTCTTGATTGAGTCTATCCATCTGGAAGATGATCTTCTTCTTTTCCTGATGTCTTCTTCTCATAATATGGCTGGTTTATAACAATCTCTGTTTAGTCATCTTGGCTTCTAGATAGGGTTCAGGCCAGATTTGCTCTAGGACCCATTTATTGGTCTTTTTAGCAGTTCACAGTGTTTGCAGAACACTTCTCCAGCACCAAGTTTCAAGTGAGTTGATTTTCTTCTAATCAACTTTCTTCGCAGTCAAGCTTTCACAAACATACAACAGAAATGGGAAAAATAATGGCATGGACAATCCTAATTTTAGCATTCAATGATATCTCTTTACACTTCATGATCATGTCTAGTTCTTTCATACCTGCCCATCCAAGTCCTAATCTTCTTCTGATTTCTTCACTGCAGTCTCCATTCTGATTAATGAATGAGCAAGGTATGGAAAATCTTGATCTATTTCAATGTCTTCATTACTCTGCTTAAAGTTATGTAAATCATCTGTGGTCATTTTTTTGTTTTGTTTTCTTTAATGTTCAACTGTAAACCTGCCTTTGCATTTTCCCCTCTGACATTCTTCCTCCAATTTTCATCCCTCCTTCCACTGAGTCTAATCCTGCTTTACATATGGTATTTTTGGCAAACAAATTGAACACATATGGTAATAGGATGGAGATTTGCTTGATTCCCTTGCCAATTGGAAACCGTTCCATTTCTCTGTCCTCTGTCCTACTCTGTCCTAACGATAGCCTCTTGTCCTGAGTACAGGTTACATATGAGGACAATAACATTTCTTTTAAGAGTGATCCATAATTTTTCATTATCTGTTCCTGGTTACCTATTTCTCCTGAGTGCTCTGAGTGTAACATTCACTTCACTTTCTAAAACTAGGGGTTCATCTTCATATGATTCATATGATTCATATGGAGTATCTATCACAGTTCAGAGATGTATACCTTATCTCACATATGCAATCTTTGTCTGTCAATCCAGTGGACACTGACAACAGTATTACTACGATACACCCAATAAAGTTAAAAAAAAAGACCTCAAAAATGTGATGATTCTGTTTGCCCATCAATAGGGGAAGAACTGGATAGTGTTAGAAAAAGAATGGACTTTTTTTTATCATCTGCAGGCACCATCCAGGAAAATAACATCTCTTACCCAAGGTGAGGACCACCATTCATGAGATCAAAGACCTGTGCAGGATTCAGCAGCTGTTTGAACCTTCGTAGGAATTTTACACCCTGGTTGTCTCCACTTTTTGAGTTGACAAAGACCAGCAAAGGGCTTGTACAAGAAGGGGGACATGTGGCTTTCCAGAAACCTAAGTGAAAAAAGCAAAAGAAGAAAATCATTATATTATACTACCATAGGATGGCCAACATTCTTCCGCTAATAATATTTAGGCAACATATTATGCTAAACACATGGTCTTTTTAATATATTATTAATGTGAACTATTTATGTTAAAATATAGTTGTTGTTTTTTTAGATCTGCAAATTCAATCATCGGCAGATTGTCATATTCCATATTATTAAATGGCCTCATATTATTAAATATTAAATGGCGGCAATGCAGACATGGACATGCTGAAACATGCATGTTCACTTCACCGCCATTTAATAATATGAGGCATGATCATTTGTGGGTGGGTTTTTTTTTTTTTTTTTTTTTTTTTGCATCTGTGGGGGCAGCAAACCTGTGCAGATGTGAAGGGCCCACCGTATGATTAAAAAATAAAACTAGAATATGCATCTTGCAGCATGGAATGCTCTTTTCAGGGTTCCAATCAGCTAGAGTTCTTCAAGGCCATTCAACTCCATTCTCTGTCTGAAGATCTGCTTTTTCAGCTTCTTCCACAATCCAACACTCAGCCAGTATTCCAAGACTACTTAGCATGCCCAATGGAATAACTTAGGTTCACCATCTAAGGTTCTGCCACCTTAAAAGATTGTTCCATAAACGCTTTCACGAAGCCTCTTGTGCATAGAAAATGGTGCCATTTTACTACATAAAGATCCACACTCAGAGAGTGAGCTCCTCATCAGTATATAAGATTCACCGAATACCACAATATTATCTAGATAACAATACTTATAATAATTTAAATTGTATCCTTGTGGTTAACTATTTCATTTCTGCAAATCTGTAGCCTAGTCTTCCTGCATGTTTAAAAAATGATGAGGAACAAGAGGAGGGAGGGTGCTGTCAAGTTCCTGCCTCTTGTTTTATCAAAATGGTAGACTGCCTATCAAAAAGGACAAATTGTGAAGGCTAGACTGAAAAACATTAGTTGATACATACCATCTGAATCAATGCTGTTAAGAGCTGTAGGAGGGATGACAGATACCTTGCAAAGGCCTAGAGGGCATTTGGTTGGCAACAAGTCTCTACATGAGGTATGTACCTGGAACAACAAAATTATACCAGTTAAAGTTTTCAAACCGCATTTTCATTAGTACAGAATTGTTTTGCTTCCATTCAGCTACTTGAACGATTAAGAGATTTTTAAAAACCTGGAAAAAAAAACTGGGAACAAACTAGGTTCACAAAATCATTTAAAGAATATATACCTTGGAGTATATGTATGGACTTAGAAAGTTAAGACTGGTTTGACATACAAATCTTGGTTTAACTAACTATGCTTAATTAAAATGAGTCTGTACACTCTCACTTTGCTCTTCCCCTGCAGATCTTGGTACTTCAGCTATCATTTACAAATTGGAATTTTGTGTTGTATCTGAGATAGGAAACTGCCTTACATCCAGAATCTCCAAACTGCAGTATGAAACAGTGCTTTAGAACTGAATATCAAGTCAAAATTTTCTATTTCAGACATAATATAAAACTGTGTCTTACACCAATCATGAGTGAGGTTCCAAAGCTGGGTCACAAAGGGAGTTTGTGGCCACAAAATGTATTCCTTGCTTATTAATTGCTATGTGCAAACTAGCCCTTAGCCTTGTAATGTTGGTTAGAAGGCATTTACAAATCCACCAGTCCTGATTCTTTATGTAAATCAACTAAAGATATAATCAGTTCACTTGTTATGAGACTTACTAGACTGAATTATTAAATCAAGCAAGAACTGGTAAACATTGGATTTGTTAAAGTGGCAACAAATATGGACATGAAGGAATAAACAAGAGTGGGGAAAGTTAAATAATGAGAGCATTCCTTAAAATTATATTGATAGGAAACAAATGCCCAAGGTGTTTTAAAAAGTTTTTGGAGATAATGATATTCTTTCCTTACATAGTTACATACAACTATAAACAAATAAAATTGCACACAATTTGGTTTATCTAGATATTTTGGGCTTTTCTTTTGCTTGTTTAAATAACACTCCTCAACTACACATGTAGATTTCCAAGTGTAAGTTTTTATAAGAAAAAACAGAAAATGTTTGCTTTACAATTAAGAAGCCAGTAGGATAGATGATGATGATAATGTTAAAGAGGTGCCACAAACTGTTTCGTATCTAATGCTGGCATGTGTCTAATTTGTAGAAATTATGTGCCTATAGTTCATAGCATCTGTTCAGGAGTGAAACCTCTTCTGGGGACAATCAAATGCCCAAGTAAATCATGCTAAATCTAGAGTTGGCAAAGTATAGAAGTACGGAGAACACACTAAGGCATTATGTGCCATACACTCTTATGTACATAATACAGAAAGATATTATCTTTAACATTTGCACTTAGCAATCTGCACCAAAAATAATTTAATACTGAACCTGACTATCAAAGCAGACCCTGATAAAACAAAAGGAAGCCTGTTAAGAAGCAATTTCCAAGATAAACGAGAACTTATATTTAAGACTCAGATTCTGCATTTGAACTGTCCAATATATATTTTATAATTGTTTTCAGATGTGACCTTTATGTAGTGGCAAAAGAGCAACAAGCAAGCCATCTGGTATTCTATTTATATAATTCCTTTTATTAATTCTTCTACTGCTGAGGGAATATTAATCATTAGGTTGCCACTTAGGACACATCTTCCCAATAGAACCAGTGAATAGCTATTCAGATTTCAGTTTCTTAACAGTAATCAGAGGAATGGCATTTGGTAAAAGTAGGCTATAAGATTTCTTTCTTTTCTTAAGTAGCACAGCTGAACACACACACACAGAGACACCATAGAACTGCTCAATTTACCATAGCTTTGCACCAGAGACAGCGCCAGTCTTGCAAGCGCAGGACACTGCCACAGGTTTTATCACACACCGTGCATTTGGCACTCACTGGTAGGTTTCCTTCAAGCCACTGGTGTGGCATAGAAATCTGAAAACAAGCAAAGAAGAAATCTTTTTGTATAGCCCTATACCAAGAACTATTAGAATGTGAACCTAAGTTAATTAGAAAAGACATCTCGACTAATTAACATATTGCCTGTTTTATTGCTAAGATGCTACAATGCATGCCAGAGGGGAGAACTGTTTCCTCCATGTCTTACTTGTAAGCTTTCTGGTAACATGGAATCCAGCCACTATGGAAAAAAAAAAGAATTCTGGACAATATACACAGGAATCTTGGGCTTCTAATTAGCTGGTACAGATATTTGTATAACATGAGTGTCATTCCCTGGGCAACTACCTGGATCCCTCCAGAAGCCGACATTATGTAGGCTGTCTTCCAATCATCTGACAACCAAACCAATTTTAGTAACAACAAGGTTTTTGTTTTTATTAGTAGATCAGCAATACAACTGAAGACTAAAATTAGGATTGTCCAAGGCATCGTATTCCTCCTTACCACGTACAGATGTGAGAAGTGGACAGTGAAGAAAGTGGATAGAAAGAAAATAAACTCATTTGAGATGTGGTGCTGGAGATGAGTGCTGAGGTCAAAAAGGCAAACAAGTGAGTCTTAGAATAGATCAAGCCTGAAATCTTCCTAGAAGCCAAGACAATTAGACTAGATAACTTCTTGCAGACTCAAGGCTGTGGCTTCCTTGATTGAGCCTATCCATCTGAATTGCAATCTCCCTCTTTTCCTGAAGCCTTCTACCTTACCACACATTACCAAATATTATTGTCTTTTCTAGTGAGACATGTCTTTCCATGATATGGCCACAGTATGACTGTCTCAGATTAGTCATTTTGGTTTCTAGGGGGAATTCAGGCTCAATTTGCTTTAGGATCCATTTATTGATCTTTTTAGCAGTTGACAGTATCCATAAACCTCTTCTGAATGCCATGCTCTTGGACTGACTTGAAGGTAGCGATTCTGGCCCGTCTGTTTCAGGCCTTAGTCTGATGACTGTAGTCTCCCTTCTGATTAATGACTGAACCAAGGTATGGAAAATCTGGAACTATTTCATTGTCTTCATTGGGACTTTCTAGATTAGCAAAAAGAAGTGTGTTCATGGCTGCATGAAACTCTAGCCTTTAGATGAGAAAAAGGGAAAGTGTGCCATGAAAACGCCTTTTTTGCGTTTTAGGGGAAAAGAAGCGCCTTTAAAAAGGTGCTGGTTTTCCCAGCTTCTTTTTTAAAAACTGCGGAACAGCGCAGCTCCATCCAAAGGCTGTGGTGCAGCTGCTAAGCATTAAGGAAAAGGCAACTTCATGTCACACTTTCCTGCCAATCTAGAAAGCCCCATTGTCTGATTGCAGCTTCCACCTCACTTCCTAAAATTGGAGGTTCATCTTCAAATGGTTTTCCTCAAATGAATATATTGTCCTTTTATTTCTTTTATATAGTTCCTCTGTGTATTATTTCCACCATATCGTTATTTCTATTTGGTCAAATAACTTGTTCCACTGGTTGGTATACAGCATCCCCATTCTTGATTTAAATTTCCCTTTGATATCTTGATCTTGTCAAAGAGGTTTTTGTTCTTCCTTTTTTGTTGTCATCTTATATTTCTCTGAAGTGATCATTGTAGTAGTTTTCCTTGTCTGTGTGCACAACTCAGTGAACAGTTGTATTCAGTTTTCTGACTCTGTTTCTCTATTTAAAGTTAAACTCATTTGTAATTTGACTTGTAGCTCTATTTCAATTGCCTGTTCTATTTGGTTTCATTCTTCCGATGCCCTCTTTGACTAAATAGCTGTGGTCATTAGTATGTATTCCGAATCTTCCTCAGCAAAGTTCTTAACATTTCATTCCATGTATCTAAAATTTCCCTTCCAGTAATTCACCCAGGCCTTGCCAAACCAATTGTGTAGACCAGTTTAAGATAACTGTTCTGAGCCTCTGGTTTTAAATGTTTTAATTGATAATTTCTAAATTGATTGTGCAATGTTTGTGTTTTAAAGTGTGCTTTTAATTGCATCTTGATGTTTTAATTTTTTTTTTTAAATGATCTGTTGGACACTGCTTTGAGATACAATTAGATACTTCAAGGCACTACAGAAAATGAAATGATATTCACCATCAACCTCACCACCACAATCATGTCCTCCTCACTTGATAGCTTCCTGTTGATGATGTATTTTAAGAAATCTGTGTTGTTTGTGTTTTAATATTTTTAACCATCTTCTCAAATTATTTTTTCGTCCCTTCTCTTTCTTTCTCTTATATTTAATTTTGCAGAATTTGTGCTCCATTTCACTTTCCTCATTTTGGCATTTGGGTTTTATACCTTTCTTCTTAATTTGTTTCAATTTCTGGTATAAATTTTCTAAGCTCCTACTCAAATCTCCTCAGGACGTCTGGACGTTTTAAAACTACTATTTAAAATACCTTGCAAGCATCCTGTCATCCTGTCACCCCACTCCCCAGCTTCTGGCTTCAATTACTTCTTAATTAATCCCGTAAACTTCTGAAGAATTCTCTTTTAAGATTACAGTGATGGATGTTTGCAGCAACTTTCCATTATCATACATGCCAAATTTATTGCAATACCACTACGTTTTCCCTCAGAGATCCAATTTCAGCCCTTATTAGATCCTAAATACTATAGGATAAAGCCAAAGTCACATCTTAACTATTCTAAGGCATGATCATCTGTGTAATGTACTGGATGAGGGAAAACAAGTTGAAACTTAATCCAGACAAGACAGAGGTGCTCCTGGTCAGTAGGAAGGCAGATCAGGGAATAGGGATCCAGCCTGTGTTAGATGGGATCACACTCTCCCTGAAGACACAGGTTCACAGTTTGGGGGTACTCTTGGACTCAGCATTCAACCTGGAGGCCCAGGTTTCTGCTGTGATCAGGAGTGTTTTTGCACATTTAAAACTTGTAAGCCAGCTGCACCCGTTCCTTGAGACACCAGATCTGGCCACAGTGGTACATGCCTTGGTTACATCCTGTTTGGACTACTGTAACAGGTTCTACATGGGTGTGCCTTTGAAGAGTGTTCAGAAAATTCAGCTGGTTCAAAGACCTGCTGCCAGGCTGCTAACAGGGGCAGATTACAGAGACCACACAACGCCCCTGCTGAAACAGCTTCATTGGTGGCCAGTTTGATTTTGGGCACAATTCAAGGTGCTGGTTATTACATATAAGGTCCTACATGGCTTAGGTTCATACTATTTAGCAGATTGTATCTCCTTGTATGTACCGGCCTGGATTCTGAGATCCTCTGGAGATACTCTTCTCTCTGTTCCAATACCATCACAAGAACAGTTGGTGGGGATGCAAGAGAGGGCCTTTTTGGTCACTGCCCCTAGACTCTGGAACTCACTGCCCAGGGAGATCAGAATGGCTCCCTCCTTGGTGGCCTTCCACTGGCAGGTTAAGACCTACCTGTTCACACAGGCCTTTAAAGGAATTATTATAAGGCTTTTAAGAAATTATTCTTACCAAAAATCCTTTTTTTGTTTTATATCATTCCAGTAATAAAGACTGATTCACCTTTTAAAGCATGGCAGAAAGACCTATCAGATTATATCTGGAATGCAAAAAAACCAAGGATAAAAAATAAATATTTACAAGACTCAAAGGCAAGAGGGAGAATGGCATTACCAAATTTGAAGATATATTATGAGGTGGCTTGTTTGGTCTGGTTGAAAGAATGGATAGAATTTGTAGATAAAGACTTGTTAGAACTAGAAGGTGCCGACTTAAGGTTTGGTTGGCATGCCTATCTGTTTTACGAAAAGATCGAAGTCAATTGTGATTTTAAAAACTATTATGTTTGTCATTCTTTAATTTGAATTTGGGCAAAGTACAGAGCCAGAATTGGAAAGAAAATCTCATTGTGGGCCCCACCACTGGAGGCACTGTTTAGAAACAGCCTTAAGCCTAGTCAGGAGTGGTTAAGGTATAAAGATCTACTTAACCTCTCAAATGAAACACAAGAGGAGTTAAACAGACAAGGTTGGAATTGTGATTGGTTTTTATATAGACAATTGGAGGAAAGGCTGCATATGGATAAAAAATTAATAGAGATAGCAAATGGTGGAACAAAATTAGAAACAGAGTTATTATCATGTAAAGAACGCCCATTATCGAGGTTGTACAATTGTTTATTAGAAATATATTTAGAGGAAGAGGTCATAAAAACAAGCATGGTAAAATGGTCCCAAAATTTTGGTTATAATTTGGAACAAGAACAGTGGGAATTATCATGGAACAAAAGATTGAAATACACCAAATGTCAAAACTTAAAAGAAAATTACTACAAATTTTTTAAGGTGGTATTTGAACCTCAGAAATTGTGTAAAATGTACAAAAACTGTGACTCTGACTGCTGGAAATGTTATATATGCTATGATACGCTTTAACATATGTGGTGGACATGTGAAAAAGAAAGTAAGTTTTGGAAACAAGTTTATCAGGAAATTAAGTTAATTATAAAAGAAAATTTTGAATTTAAGCCTGAATATTTTTTTGTTAAATATGGTAGATATTAAAACGGAAAAGAAATATGGTAAAATTTTGTTTTATATGTTGTCAGCAGTGACAATTGTTTATGTGCAGCATTGGAAAAAAGAAGAAATTCCAACAATTGATGACTGATTACTCAAACTTTATGAGCTCCTTGAACTGGACAAACTGGCAAGAAGTTTGGACTATGAAGTGACAGATAAATATTTGGAAGATTGGAAATTAACTGCGGATTATCTACATCAAAAAGAGGGTTTTAAAATATGCTAATGTGGGAAAAGGTGGCAAAAATTGTTAGTTTTACTAATGTAATAGAACAAATGCTGTAGATGTTTATTTTGTGTTTACAACTTACTTATTGGGCCTTTGTGCTTCCTTTTTTTCCTCTTTAAAAGCAGAAGGTATACCTCCTTAAAATTCAGGGATTAGTTAGAAATAGGGCCATTTTGCAACTAAAGGGATTGACCTTTCCTTTTTTTCTAATATGAATATTAGTATAGCAACTTAGGCTTAGCAACGGGAACTGATGAGTGAGGATTGTATGATTTGTTGGTGTTTATCTATGTTATCTATTGTTTTCTTCTTGTTTGCTAGTCTTTATGTTTTTTGTCATGTTGGGTATGCATTTGTTTTAACATCTTGATGTTTTGGAAATGCTCGAAATGTCTCTGTATTGGATGGATGTTGTAATTTTTAAAAAATATTTTTGCAATAAAAATTAAATTAAAAAAATGAATTATTATAAGGACAGGCTGGGATGTTGTTCCATTTTTTAAAATTTGCTAAAGTTTATATATATCTTTTAAAAATGTGTTTTATTTTTAATAACTATCTGTTTTAATATTGTAATAATTTAATTTCTTTTTAATGTACTTTTTTTCTATGTTTTTAATTGTACTTTTTTAATGTTGTGAAGCCACTCTGACTCCCAGTTCTGGGAAAAGAGCAGGATAAAAATAAAGAGCATCACAGAAGTTTATTCTTGGAAGTCTCCAGAGAACCTTAGCAGAGTATGGATATGCAACATGCCTTTTACATTGTTACTAGCCTTTCTCACATAAGAAATGTTATCATACATACCCCATCTTCATCTTCAATGATATCCTTTCCAATAGAAGCTAGTGTTGTCCATTTGCAGTTATTAGTTGCCCGGACAGCACACCTCTTGTGGGCTTTAAATTTGCACACTGAAAAGGGAGGAAGGAAATGAAGCTGATAATTCTCAATATTTTTATAATGACATATTAGAAATACATTTTTAAGATACTGTTTATTTCTAAGAACTACATATTAATAAAAATATTCTAGAATAACATAGCAAGTATATCAGAGAATAATAATAGAGATTACTTGCAGAAAAAGCAAAATAAGTATAAAATTAGATAATAACAAATTTAACTATGTATTCCAGTTAACCTCGTTTTGATATAACTTTCCCCAATTTATACTGTATTTATAAACCTGCTAGTTTTGTAGACAGCCTACTTCTCTTGCCAGATATTTAGGTTTGACACTGGTCAATAATGAATGGTTACCAATAAATATATTTTGGGAGTGAAAGAATTTTTACCTTCACAGGAAAGTCCATGGGATGTGACCCCAGATAATGCCTCCCGACACACATTGCAGTACGTTGGTCGAGCATGTGAACAAGCGTACCAGTTATGCATCCCTGAGAAATGGTCCATACTGTACTGAGTTGACTGAAAATGAATTGACAGAAAACCTAAGATAATCTTCTTATGAGACAGTATGAGGCAGTATGAGGCAGCATTTATATCTAAATGCTTTGTAGAAATACTGCCCACAGAAGAATAGAGTAACGAGTAAAAGAGACTCTAGGAGGAATGAACAATGAATTTGAAAGTATATTTTCAGATGAAATAGTGGACTCAAGTTTACAGAATATGAAGACAATGAATAGTTTTGTAACTATAATATGAATTAAATGCCAACCAAATCTTTTTAAATAGAACACTACTGTTGGATCATTTTGAATCCCCAAATATAGATTAACTTTCACACTAACTAGATTCAATGTGTTACCATCAGCATTACTAGAGGGTAAATATAATAAGACTCCTGAGTGGAGATGCCCCTGTAACACAGGTGACATAGAAAATGTTAACCATGTATTATTTCACTGCCCTTTTTACAGTGATACTCATAAAGATTTGATCACTCCAATTATTTTAAACATACCTGGGAGATCTGAAGCTTTTTATTTAAATTACCTATTATCAGACTGGAACTCTCATATAACCTATAATGTGGCGCAAATCTCAGCATCAGCAATCACTTATAGGAAATCCATAACTGATCAAAGTTAGTACATCATAAGGCGATACGTCTGGTTAAAAACCTGATATTGCTAATCTGGTATTATTCTTATTTTATGTGACTTTTTAAAAATTAAAAAGTTTATCTTTAAAGCAATTTGTTTATGTGCTCTATTTTATTTTCATGTTATATTTTATACTGATGCTGGTCTTGGACTGTAACAAAGAATTTCACTATGATCCCTAAAATAGGATCCCAGCCACCATAAGATACAACATATTTCCCCTTTCTTTTTGGTTGCTGTGGGTGCGGTACTGACAGTTCTTCACTAGCAATAAGAGCAAAGGGGAGACATTCAGGGTGTGTGCCGGGGCTGAATGAGAGGAGTTTTGATACTGTAAGAGTGAAAGCCCACTCTGCCACTGAACCTCGATGAGGAGAACACTATTATACCCTTGGAGTTGGATACTATTATTTTCATTTACATTGAATGCAACATGTATGGAAATAAAAGGAAAAACAATGCCACTGAAAAGTTGAGAGAGGTGAGAGAGAAAGGGTCAACTAAGCTTAAGAAGTGGCAGTTCTTCTGTCATGAATTCTTCTGTTCCTACCACAGGTCTGCTCTATAAGGTTTATTTATTTAGCACCATCAAATATACACAGAGCTGTACAAAAAGAAAACAATAAAACTAAAAGCCCTGCTAAAGGCATACCATTCAATTTAATTTAAAAGACATATATATTATCTAATTATGTATTGCTGACTTTTAACTGTAAATTTATGTAAGGCTGTATCAAGTGATTTTTTTGTTTTGTTTTACTTCTTCCTTTACTTTTTTGTAACTGCCCTGAGAAAAGCATATTGGTATTGCTGCTGTGTGTCTTCAAGTCATTTCTGACTTATGGAGACCCTAAGGTGAACATATCACAGCGTTTTCCTGGCAGGATTTGTTCAGAGGGGGTTTGCCCTTGGCTTCTCCTGAAGCTGAGAGAATCTGACTTGCCCAAGGTCACCTAGGTGGTTTCCAGAGGCTAGTAGGGATTTGAACCCCGGTCTATGGAGTTGTACTCCAACACTCAAACCACTACAGCACACTGACTCTCAGAAAAAGGGTATACATGTGTGTATTTGTACAGATTTAGATTTTGACTAAATATCTGTAATGAAATAACTTGCTGAGACAAATATGTAAACGAGCGATGATGTAGTTTCATACCTGTACAACGATATAAAAAGTGACTTCCACAATAAAAATATTACATCTGGAATACTAACTCCATATCCTACTTTTACTGAACACTATTTTACTATTTGTACATTGCATTGTATTATTCATTTATAGGGAAGTATAACTTTTGCTTTCCAATCTTGGATGACTCTCAATGATAATACCAATAGCTTCTGTACTATAGAACAATCACTTTTTATTTAGACAGCTAATATGAATGTTTTATGCCCACCAACTTCATAAAATATTGAATAATAACTAGAGCATTGAAACACTAAATTTTGCATAGAACTGCTACAATTCCTTGCCAGCCTAGCCACTGATAATGCTGACTGAGGATCATGAAAGTTACAGTACAAACAAGTAACTTTTCCAGTCTCTGGTCATAACTGCTGAAACATGTACAAACTCTACATAACATATATGTTGATGGTGGCACTACATTTTAGGATAAGGAATCAAATCTATATCTGTCCCTAACCTATTACCTCAAAATGTTCACGATTCTGTACAGTCTTCAGTGCTGCAATCCAGTCTTCCATTTCTTTTCTGTTATCGGCACACAAGATGAGCTTCCTACATGGAGTAATAACCTGTAAGATAAGAAAATACGTAATGTATGTCTCCTTAACACTAAAGGACAGGGTTAGGAAAACTGGTGACCGAGATGATGTTGGACAATACTTCCCATCTGCCTTAGCCAGCATAACCAATGTTTCGGGATGATGGTGGCTGCAGTACAACAATATCTTGGTGCTAAAGATTCCTAACCTCTATGCTGGGAAGAAAGGAAAAGGACAAAGCCTGTTTGCTGTACTCATAACATCAGCTATTTTACAAGATGCAGAGGAAGCTGAAGTAACTTACTCTGACATTAAACAATGCCATTTATGGTATTAAACAACAAACAACAAAATTACAGTTTTCCAGATGACAACCACCTCCCCAAAACAAACCCTGAATTTCATCTTATTCCTATAAAAAGTTTCCCTTGTTGCATATTTTCCACATCACTACCACCACAACACATCCAGGTTGCCCTTCTTTAAGACATTTATGCCCTTTCCTTTTTTAAAGAAAGAAATACATACATTTCTATTGTGTAAAGTTTTAAATTTGCTGAGGCAGCATATTCCACTGTGGAACAATTTTTACCACCAGGAACTTTTTGTTAGCTGGAATTTCTTTTCTATAGTTTGAATCTTGCTCCGTGTCCTAGTCTCTGGAGCAGCAGAAAAGAAGTTTGCGCCTTCTTCCATATGACAATTTTTCAAATATTTCAACATGGCTATCATATCACCTCTTAACCTTCTCTTCCCCAGACTAAACATAACCAGCTCCCTATGTCTCTCCTCTTACTGCAGGATTTCCAGACCTTTCACCATTTTAGTCATCCTCCTCTGGGCATGCTCCTGCTTGTCAACATCCTTCTGGAAATGTGGTGCCCAAAATTGGACACAGTATTCAAGGTGAAGTCTGAAATAAGAGTGGCACTATTACTTCCTTTGATCTAGACACTATACTCCTATTGATGCAGCCTAGGATCGCAGTGGCTTTTCTAGCTGCTGCATCACACTGCTCACTCTTGTTCAGCTTATAGCCTCCTAGATCCCTTTCTCATATACTGGTGTCAAGCCAGATCTCATCCATCCTGTATCTGTGCATTTCATGTTTACTGCCCAAGTGTAGTACCTTAGCTTTGGCCCAGCTTTCTAATCTATTAAGATCATTTTGAATTCAAATTTGGTGTCATCTGTAAATTTCATAACCAGGCCCTCTGTTTTATCATCCAAGTCATTGATAAACATGTTGACTAGCACTGGGCCCAGGGACCCTGCTAGTCACTTCTCTCCAGGATGAAGAGGCGCCACTGATGAGCAATCTTTGGGTTTGGTTGCTCAAGCAATTACAAATCCACCTTACAGTCACATTGTCTAGCACACATTTTACTAGTTTGTTTGCAAGAACATCATTGGGGAACTTGTCATCGGGGGACTTGTACCTTCCGTCTCAATACAGACCTCCTTCTAGTTCGCTCTTTACTCTTTCAGTCCTGCTCTCCTCATTTCCTTGCCTCCCCAACCAGCCTCCCCTCGGGTTCATCCTCATCATTGCCCATCTCCCTCTTGCTCTCCAAGCTACGATGATGTTTGTCAGTGGCAGTAGCATGGGGGGGGGGAATAATCTGGGCAGCCTCCCAACTGACCCTCAACTCATAAGGGCTTTCCTTGTCAGGGGGGTAGCAATGATCTGGTGGTGTTCCTGCTGGACCTCAGCCCATGAATCCAGCATAGAATCTTTCAATTTCTTTTTCTTCTGCCTCTGTAGTTGGAGCATAAACTTGGATTATGGTTATATTTATATTATTTGATCAGATTTTACATTATACAGCGGGCCTTTGATATTATTACATTATATTATATTATACAGTGGGCCCTTTATATTATTTGATCAGATTTTACATTATACAGTGCGTTTGGTTCGAGAATCCTCCACGGATAACAAAATCCGTGGATGCTCGAGTCCCATTATATACAATGTCACAGTAAAATGGTGCCTTTTACTGGTGGCGCAGTGGTTAAATGCCTGTACTGCAGCCACTCACTCAAATCCATAAGGTGGCGAGTTCAAGACCAGCAAAGGGATGAAGCTCGACTCAGGCTTGCATCCTTCCCAAGTCGCTAAAATGAGTACCCAGATTGTTGGGGGGCAAATAGCTTACAGTTGTAAACTGCTTAGACACTCCTTAAGGGTATGAAGTGGTATATAAATGAAGCTGTTTGTGTGTGTGTGTGTGTGTGTTTTAATATAAAATGGCAAAAACCAGGTTTACTTATTGGAATTTATATATTTTTGGGGAATATTTTCAAACTGTGGATGCTTGAATCTGTGGATAAAAAATCCGGATAAGGAGGGCCACCTGTATCCTTTGACTGCTTTTGCTATAATTCTTCTCATTATTAATGCCACCCCTTTCTTATTAGTTTTTCATTTCCTGATTAAAACACTCTGAATTTATCTGGCTCAAAATGTCCCATTCCTGTCCACTTTAGCTCAGTGACCCCAAGTGCTTTATTATTATGTTTATACATTCCTTATTTTACTATGTCTAGCTTCCTCTGATTCATGGATTTCACATTCGATGTTTCTATGTCTTGTGCAGCTTTGAACTTTCTTTTCTATGCACATCAACAACTGAAGGTCCTTTCAGCTTGAGTCCAGTTGCATCATTAACCACAGCACTACTTGCAGCTGTCCTTTGTTCTACCCCAGCAGCTTGCTGACTGCCAGGTACAAGCAACCTTCTAAAATCAGAGCCTATGAAATCCATTTCTGACAATGATATCACATACTTTTTATTGATTAATACCACTACCATGTATTCCTTATCAAATAAATGAAATCCTGGCACTTTGCATCACTAGGAATGAGGTCTTAGGCTGAAATTGTTGTTTAGCCAACATCAAAAGCAAAAGATTCCTCATCAGACAGTCAAGGCAGGTGATGAAAAGCCACCAGCAAACCTGACCTGCTGCAGCCATGTGTCATTACTATAAATACCATCAACTGGGCTTGTATTTGTCCTCCCAAATAATTATCCATTTTAAATTATTTGGGCTAGCACTTCATAGGCATCCATATGAAAGCATGGCCTCCCAAGCCTTTGTAAGAGTGGGCACTCCTTTTAGATCAGGATTGGAAAAAATCATTACACACTTTCTAGAAGCAGTATTTAAGGCAGGAACTGTCAGTAGCCCAATTCAACCCAAGCGGCAGACAACTGGTGGACTTTCCATACCTGTCTTAAGCAAAGCCTTTTTCCTTTTTGGCTATCATCACAATATGATTAGCATGCTATGGGCTCTCTCCCTGACTCTTGAGATATATCTTAGAGATATACGAGTCTCAACAGAAGTATTTAATAATAAACTAATTTCTCATCTCATCACATCTCTCTCTCTCTCTCTTGCTCGCTCTCTCTTTTGGGGATTACTGTCTCACAGTACTAAATGCTGTCTTAACCTACTGTCTCATGGTATTAAATCCTGCCTTAGCCTGCTGCTGTGAAATTCTCATATTATAACAAACTCTTACCCACTGCTGTCTCCAAGACTTTTTCAACATTTCCCAGCTGCCTTCAAACATGAACTGATCCATTTGGCTAAACATGCCATAATGTGTCCTTTTATTGGAGTAGATGTCACAGTGACCACAAGAGACAGAAAAACAACTAAAGGATATACTGGCTGGGTTTTGGATTAGCTTGAAATACAGACACATACCAGGAGAGAGAGGGGGTCTAAACAAATCTGCTAAATATAACTATCCCGATGCAGCATACTTTAAAAGCAGCCAACACACAAGTGTAATAGAGACAGATAACTATAGCTGTTTCCTCTTTACTCACATCCTGCCTGCCTTATGTACAATTTGTCAACCTTGAATTTGCCAAGAGACTGTCAGCTATTTAAAAACAGTGACTTATAGGGATGTCTATATTTAATACAATAAAAATCATCCTAAGCATAAATCCAATTGATACTGGAACTTAGGAGTCTGTTGTTAGAATCAAAATTGTACACTCATAAAACACAGTGTGTGTGTGAGAGAGAGATCAATTGAAAATCTTCTGCAACACAATTTACAATGAAAGAGAATATTGGCTAAGATCCAGAGCAGCACGAGCAGCTACTCATCCAGTGTACAGGATCCTTTAAACTATCCCTTTGAGCAAGTAATAAAAGAGCTCTGTAATATAACTTTTAAGGCTCCACAATAGTGCTGGCTGCTTTAAAAGTATGCTGCATTAGGATGGCTATATTTAGCAGATTTATTTTTTAAGTATATACTTCATAAGGGAGACTGTTAAGAGAGCAAAAAAACAGCCTCATTTATATAGACGTATTTCATAAGAGGTTTTAAGAATATTTCTGGTTAGTACCTTCACTAATATTTATAGATCAGCTATGTCTAAATATAAAGGTTATATATTCTATTTTCCTGTCTCTGCCTATCTTTTCTGAGGCTGCAGTGGGAACATTGACATGAGATAGCTTTCTCTGGGAAAAAGCAATCACCCAACCCAGGGTCAAATTCCTTTATCCATCTGGAAGTTCATTTCTGACAAGCTTGAACTGCAACAAATCTAAAAATGGATTAATATGTGTAAAAGTGTAAAAGGAAATTAAACTTAAAGATGACAAGGGAGACCAAGGACAGTTTACTACTCTAAATCTTTGAAAACAAACAGTTGAGAATGTAAACCATGCAACTTGGCAGCTGAAACATTTGAAATGAAAAAACTATATACCCAAAACACATGACTGATGCATCAGATCTATGTAACTGCTGGGATACTATGGGGCGAAACATGCCACCCCTTCCGAAGGCAGACTGGGGCCACAGCAACTGTCCACCATGGCCCCAATCCAACTTGAAGCCAGCCCAAAAAAAAAAAAAAAAAAAAAGAGTGGCAAAGCGCTGCTCCTTTTTGAGCTGGCAAAAAGGTGGTTTTTCTTGCCCGCCCCGGCCCATGGCCAGCTTTAAGCTTCTCTGGCAGTGCAGTGTGTAAACACCACGCTACCAGAGCACCCGGAAGCCAGCCCACATCTGGTCAGCTTGAGGCTGGTTTCTGGTGGTCTTGGGGGCTTGCGTCATCTGTACACTACGCCCCCAAGCCGGGTGGAAGCCAGCTTTGTCTGCTTCATCCCTATGTGACCCTCCCTCAAACACAAAGCAATATCACTAGAAGTAAAAGACCCTTTTCATTTGTAATTAGAACTGTATGGAGCCCTGATCTAGACTCCGTCTGTATTTTACTGTTGTTAACTGTTCCCAAGTCGGCCTTGACTCATGGTGATCCTGTGGATGAGACATCTCTAAGACTCCCTGGTCTCCACTGCTCTGCTTAGGTCCTACAGACTCATGTTTGTGACCTCCCTAACTGAGTCAGGCCATCTGGTGTGCAGTCTTCCTCTCTTTTTTCCACACTCCACCTTTCCCAGCATTATTGCCTTTTCTAATGAGTCATACCTTCTCATTGTGTGGCCAAAGTACAACAACCTCAATGTAGTCATCTTGGCTTCTAGGGGTATTTCTGGCTTGATCTGTTCAAGAACCCATCTGTTTGACTTTCTGGCTGTCCATATTATCCGCAGCACTCTTCTCTAGCACTACATCTCAAATGATTTCATTTTCTTTCTATCCGCTTTTTCTATCTGTATAGGGGAGGGTTAAAACTGACACCACTAGAAAGTTTTTAAAAAATAATTCCCACCTGAGGGGGGGGGATCCTAAAATAAAGTTGCATACACCTGGTCCATGTTGAATTGGGGCATCCCACGCTCTCTTCCAAGAGAAAAAGAAAAGATCTTTTAGCTACACATTAAGCACATCATGCTGTTTAACTCTTATAAACCCTCTCCTCGATTCTCCTGCTTTTGCTTTATCACAAGATCAGAAGCACATGTTTCTCTTTGCACCTAAACAAAACAAACAGCTTCATTTATATACCGCTTCATATCGCCTAAGCAGTGTCTAAGCGGTTTAAAACTGTAAGCTACTTGCCCCCCTCAGAAGGATGCAAGCCTGAATCAAGCTTGAGCCCTTTTGCTGGTCTTGAACTCGCAACCTTAAGGCTTTGAGTGAGTGGCAGCAGTACAGGCATTTAACCACTGCGCCACCAGGGCTAAGCATAATTTCTTGGTAGAGTTGGACCTCCGTATCTGCAGGTGATCCATTCCGGACCCACTCCCCAGAAACCAAAACCCACACATGCTCAAGTCCTATTTTAGTTCATGGCAACACAGTGCGCAGCACCATTAGGAAAAACAGAAGCTTGTCCTCCACGGATGGTTAGATCTGTGGGTGGCAAGTCTGCCAATACAGAGAGCAGACTGTATGTCTAAACTGATAACTATAGTTCATTTTGTTATAACAATCCATACTCTTAAATTATGACTTGAAGTTGTTTTGTTAAGTTGTTCTGTTAAAGATAAAGATCAATTTCAATAGTTATAATATAACAACAAAATGTTCCACTGGCTTCTTGGTCAGTCAAAGGTGTCCAAAAATCATACAGGAGGAAAAAAATGATAATGTTAGCCACAGGCCTGCATTTTGGATGTGAAAATACCACATTTTATGGGAATCCTAAAGAGAGACCCATTGGATTGGGACTTTACTATTTGAGGTTTCTACCTAGAACAAAACCAACACTTTTTAAAAAAAATGGGACTACATTTGGGATGTTTTACCAAAACAGTACCTAAAATTTTCCTAATGCAAAAACATGAGAGAATGAAAGTTCTCTGCCTAACAAAATGGATTGTTATCTCACAAAGGATGGCGACATCTTGGATCTCAGAAGAAGTATATTTATGAATTGCTGCTGGAATTCAAATTTTATCTTCTGGACTCTGGCAAGCTTTGTTCCCTGTGCCATATGGCTGATAGGAGGAGGGACCTCCTTGCAGAGATATCCCTCCACACTATTTTGACATACAACACACCAACAACACCTTGAAAAATGCAGGCCCATGACTAATGCCATCATTTTAAAAAAAAAATCTCGTATATGATATTTAACACCTTTGCCTAAAGCCACTGGAGCTCTGAAAGCTTGCATCATGTAATTTGTACATTCGTTGGCTGAATAAAGGTATCATTGTTTTGTGTATTTTGGATGTTACTGCTTTTTACAGGAAGATATCTGTCCACACTTCATGTTCAAAACCTACTTCCAAACAAAATTGCAAATTTATGGTGAAAATGTATTTTCCTATTTTATCATTTTAAAATTTAGAAGGGCATAGTTCTGTCATTATTCTACCATGTAGCATTTTTACTGTCAAAGTTCTATTTGCTACTTTTGGTTCTTGCAGAGAAAAACAATTTGAACCACATACTTTACAAATATGAAGTGGATTAAAGAAATTATGTTAAATTTAGATTACAAATCAGCCATCAGGTACAGATGCAGAGATCAGGTGGTAAAACTCCCAACAAGTAAAACAACTTTCCTCTCTATGAGAACAAAATCCTACTACAAACAATCTCAACCACTTCCTCATTTCCTTATTCTTACTCACTGATAAGTAAGCATAATTTACATCCTTTTCAACTTTGTTTCCCTTTGAAATATATCTTTTTCATTTTGTGTCCTGAGATAGATATTAAGTCATTATAAACTGTCAGCAAATCTTATTCCGGTAGTAATTAAAATATAAAAGAACAATCTTTTGGAGTCTGACAGAGTAATACACAAAATAAAAGCAAGCAAAGGGATTTTGTAGCACTTATGAGACCAACTGAGAGAAAGATGTTGTAGTTCATCAACTTAGGGACTGTACAGATGGGTGGCATGCATCTGCACCTTTACTGTCTGGATCGGGGCTGTGGCAGCCTCATGGTGTGGCCCTGATCCAGCCGCTGGAAAGCGCAAAAAGGAGCTGCAGAAAGTGGCTCCTTTTTGCGCCCTCCAAGGGGCACCATAGCTGCGGCGGCATGGATTTATGACACCCCTTTGGTGCTGCGTTGTTTGGATGCAGCACTGAGGGGGGGGCATGATGGTGTGTGCTGTGTAGACCAGCACATGCCAAAATGGCACCCTAGTGGCAGGGCTAGGGCATCCAGACGCTGTGCCCTAGCTCCGCCCACAAGCCGGCACCAAGTGCCAGTCTGTATTGTCCTGAGTCTACTTCCTCAGGTACACAGATACATAAAATAAAGGTATAGTGGTCCTGGCATATTGGCTGGCTCACCTACCACAGCCTGGCGCTCTTGCAGATCACCCTGCTCCATATTAGTAAATGGTAGTGCACACACACAGCTGCATTGACACGGACATCACTGACCATTGACTAATATGGGCTTGAGCTCCTATAATTTTCCCATCCACAAAGAAGCCCAGATCCAAACCCCTGCAGATGGGAAAGGCCCACTATATTTTAAAATACAGCACACCTTATACAGTATATAGTGCTTGTTCTGCATTTTGTGTACTATACATAGTAGCCATTTCATATGTATCTATGGTAAATTCCTACCAAGCTTTTTCCAGTATAAAAATAATCTGTTGTAAGTAACATTATGCAGCATACAAATGAACTACACAACTAGACTGTACTACTTTCACTGGCAGCCGTGAAACCAGAAACTCTGTTTACCAAAGGCTTGCCTCTGAGTTAGGCTTTAGTACAAACACTGGGTTCTTGTGCCTGACTTGTGCAAATAAAACAGTATTTTAAAACTACCTAAATTTTAACAGGAACTAAATCAGAATGCACTATAACATGGGGCCTAATCAGATGGCCCCAAAGGGGCGGCGTCATACAGCCCTTTTGAGCATCGGATTGGGGCCATGGCAACTGCATGCCGCAGCCCCGATCCAGCACTTCTTTTTCACCAGGAAACAGGGCATCCTTGCCACTGTGTTGGCACTTTTCAGTCACTCCTTTTGAGAACTGATCTGTGGGACAAATTATGGTTATTTTAAAATGGGTAGACTAGCTAACAAAACCATTCAGAAGAAAATCTAAGGAAGTTTGTGCAGAATAAAAGCACTGTTGACCAAAACCAGGCCCTATACAGTTTTGACAAAGTGCTTGGCCAACGTCACCAACCATTTTTCTTTACAACACCCAGTCCAGCACAGGAACTACAATTCCCTAGGTGACTTTGCACAAGTTATTAAGGCTATAGGTTAACCTGTTAGATAGATTAACCTACATTAAAAGGCTGGAGATTAGAACACATCCCCAAACAGCTCTTTAGAAGAACAGGATGCAATTATAACAATGGAATATAGCAGGAGCCAAGTGTAAATAAGGAGTGAATTAGCTATATTTGCAAATTAACCAAGAACAATGGGACAGAGGAGAACACAATGCTACTACTTTAACATGAAGGACCAAGCTTTTGGTATTTGCCCTATTTTAACATACTTCATCAGAGTGCTAGAGACCTGTCTAATTCAAGTATTAATTTTTTTTAAAAAAAAACCTCATTACCACATGATTTAAGTATTTTAAAAATTATATGCTAACAAGAAAAAGTACCAGCACCCAAGTTCAAAATGCACAATTTACTTAAAGTCAGATTTGAGTACTACAACTCATATTTGATTATAAATGTGTAAAACTAAAACAAACTCCCACCAGAGGTAAAATGAGGACAACCAAGAAACAGAAATTAGGAATCACAATTAATGTTGCCAGATTTACAAAACAGCAATAAGGAACAAAAGAAAATAATGACATGCAAGGTTAACAATCAAGAAGTTACTATTAATCAATGCTAAAGTATTGATTATAACTTAGCCACATGTTTCTCTGTAAAAAAGTAACATATTGTCTACATGCATAAATTACATGATGCACACATTTCTTCTTTATGAAGGCTCACACACATGGGGGTTTGTTTTGTTTTTGCATCTAGTTCAGTATGTATAAAATGTAAAGCTTTCCAGCCCTCAAATATGAAAAATCTCTTGTGATAAGGGGTGTCTCCCAGCTCTATAAAGGACAAGCTTTCTCGCCCACAAAGAAGGGACATCACTTACAAGAAGGAACACCTAACAACCCTGATCACAGTATTTAAGAGGGAAAGAGCAAAATTTAAGAATTTTAAATCTGAGAACCTGCAAAACTATACACATGAAATACAAAAAATACTGCAACTATTAAAATATACTAAAACGGTAAAATAACAAAGCTCAATTAAAAGTCGTGTTAAACTGAAAAGTATTAATCTTGTGTCCAAATCACCTTTCCTCAATTTGACTTCCCCCAGAGGTTCTGATGTTCTGATATGGCCATGCTGGGTGGCAATAATGGACACATCTGAACAGCACTGTGTTTGCAGTGGGCCTTAAAAAACGCAAACTGTCTGAATCTGTTTAGCCAAAGACTTTCATTGATAAGGTGCCTTCACTGAAAATATCTTCTCTAGCTCAGTAATATTTAATTACTATTCCCCACTTCTTGACATACAGTATATAAGAATTTGTCCTCTTCATACATTAGAAGAATAGCTTCCACATGGTATATAGTTCCATCGCATTCTCTTTCCAATAACAGGTTTCTTCCCATCTTTAAATTACTTACTGGGTAGAATGGAAATTCTTAACCTTGCAGCCACTGCTGTTTAACAGTAGTAGACATACTGCTACTTACAGGCATCAAGGACTCCACTCTGACTTCTTAGCATGTTTTGGAGGGGAGATAAGTGGGAAACGAAAGGAAGTACTTCAGAGCAGTTTTGCTCAATTGTTCTTCTAAAGAACATGGGAAAACAGCCAGAGACCTTTGAGTCTGACTGGCTCTGAAAGCAACAGTGGCTGGCAACACTGCAGAAAATAGAAACGTATGCCCCTCCTTATTGGGAGTGGAAAGCCAATCCCACTTTGGCAAACATGCTAGTAGGGGAATGTGTGTTATTCTTTGGACTGAAATGACCGGGCTGTATACAAGATGTGTGCTGAAGGACTTATTATTGTGCTAGTCCTATAAGGATTGCGGGTCTTCAGCTATAAAGAGCAAGCCATAAATAAAGGTTTAATATCTGTATTAGCATGGAATAGGTTGTGTGCAGTTGGAGTGGCTGGATGACCACAAAAGAATACAACTTTTCTTCTGTGTATTTTTTATTATTCTCTTCCCTACAAGATGTGTTTCAGAGATTCTCTTGTTCCTGGCATATTGATATAGGAACATTTTAGTTGGGGTTTGTCAGTTTGATGAAGAATGGAGTTGAATAGGCAACATATGGAGAGTACCTTGCCCTCAGGTCACCTGAAAAACTGAATGTGACTCTTAATAGTACAGTATGTCTTTTGAGAATTAAATGTATCTCCGTATCTGCTACTATAATCTCACAAGGAACAGGTTTCTGGGCATTTTATTTTCCATCCAAGGGAGAGAAAGGATAGAACTATCCACTGCACAGACTAGTAGAGTTGGCCCTTTACAACTCTACATATATAATATTATATGCCAAAACATCACCCTCTACTAGAGACAGCTCCCAACCAGTACATGTGCATGGTCCTATTTTGAAAAGATTCTTCACCTCTTTCATTCCGTTGGTTCTCAAGCATCCTCTATGTTTAAAATTTAGATAATGCAGATATTTTCAAGATTTATAATGGCCCATTTTAGATTGGCAAAAAGAGGTGTGTTGATGGCTGCATGAAAGTGTAGCCTTTAGATGAGAAAAAGGGAAAGTGTGTCATGAAAACACTTTTTTTTCTTCTTTTTTTGCATTTTAGGGGAGAAGAAGCGCCTTTAAAAAGGTCCTGCTTTTCCCAACTTCTTTTTTAAAAACGGCAAAACAGCGCAACTGCATCTAAAGGCTGCGGTGTAGCTGCTAAGCATTAAGGAAAAGGCAACTTCATGTCACACTTTCCTGCCAATCTAAAAAGCCCCAATATAACCCAGATCTTTTGTTTCTGCTCAGCCTCCTAAGATGTGTATGTGTGTATGCGTGTGTGCACGAGTCTACAAGTTACCTGATGGACTTATGGTTTGAGGGCAGACTACTCTTCAGCTCCATTCTTCATCAGTCTTTTGCCCCACATGTGCACATGTAGCTACAGAAGAAAGAGGCAGGAAGGGAAGATGGATGGAAAAAGAGACAGCACTCAGAAGAGGAGGGGTGGGGGCTTTGCCCAGGCCACCTTCCTGGGCTCCTTCCCTCTGTTGTACTCGGTGCCTCCACATCTTAATCTATGATCTAACGACCTCTCTGTGCCTATTTCTCCAACTGACCATTCTCCCATGTGCATCTTTATCCTGTGGTCAGGGCGCATGTGGAGCAAAAGGCAACTGCAGCTGTCCCAAGTAAAAGTGTATAGTGAATCCAGTTGGCCCTTCATATCTGTGGGGGTTCTGGACCCCACCACACACAATGATGCCAAAAACCTTGGGACTTCAAGTCCCATCGGTTGTAATGACTGCATGCCATGCACTGTCACTGCATGAACACATCACCATTAGAGACAATGGGGCAGGGCCATCCGCAGATGCTCAAATTTGTGGATGGCAAGCCCATGATTGCAGTGGATGGGCTGTACAATAGTCAATGCAATTTAGGGTTTTAAATCTTGAGTTAGATCTGGGGGACCATGGCAACAAAAGACATTCAATGTGATTCTTGTTAAAGAAAGGGTTAAGAACCACTGCATAGACATTTATAGTTGTCACTTGCTATCCATGGGGAATCTAATCCAGACCCCCTGTGGATAGCAAAAAACATGGGACCTTAAGCCCACTCTTTTCAATGGGCACTTGCACCAGCTTGTGTCACCATGTGTGCACCCATTGAAAAAGCCAGGGCTTGCCATTTGTAGAAGCTCAAACTGCAGATAGCAAGCCCATGGTAAGTGTGGGCACACTGTATCTGGACTGTAAGACCCAGTTGTGAATTACTCACTAGTAAATATAGATGGGATTGTAATATGTCAGTGCCTAAACAACCTAAGCATTCATACATTAGCCTTTTTTTTCAGGCACAATAGAAATGTATACCATGTTTTCTTCCCTGTCAAAGTAAAGGGTTCCAGGGGTTTGGTTCCAGGATACCAAAATTAATGGATGCTCAAGTCCCATTAAATACAATGGCATAATGAAATGTGTCCCTATATAAAATAGCAAAATCAATGTTTGCTTTTTGGAATTTATATCTTTTTGGTCTATTTTGAATTTGTGGATGGCTGAATCTGTGGATGAGGAATCCATGGTTATGGAAAACCAACTGTATACCTTAAATATCAGGTAATAATGCAAATACTTTCTTCCAAGGAAAAGGTGGTCATTTCTAACACCCACTGAAGAATGTGTCAAACATTTTGTTTATTATACCAAAAATACTGGCAAGAAGAAAGAGGGGGGAAATTAGAGCAGAGACAATGAATTTTAAAACGTCAACATGTGAAACAAACAGTATAACCAATTTTTTTAAATCACTCTTCTTTCTAGAGACAAAGCAACTGTCTCACCCAAACATTCGCTATTTTATATAATTCTCTTATACTTCTTAAATTGTACAGAGACAAATCTTTTACAGTACCTTATTCCACTTGTATATGAGAAGAAACAGATAGCCACAATGTTATGTTATGACCTCAAACTTCAAATCCCTATCCTTCACCTCTTCCTGTGCTGGAAAATATGACAACATGTCTAATTCTATCTCAGACAGCAACATTCTTTCCCATGTACTTTCAGCCCTACAAAACTTTTACTTATGAAACAGTACAAAAACGTAAAATGTGTCACTATTATTAGTTTTTACTACAAACAAGAAAGAAACAGAAAGAGCCTGTTCAACTAATTACTCTTAATTAGTTTCTGAATACCTGAACAAAAAAAGAGCAGATGCAGTTTTCGGCAGGGTCTGGTACAGTATTTTTAGCCCACTTGTTTCGTCTTGCTTTAACGTTAATTCCTCGCAGTCTCTAGTCCACAAGTCTGACCTAATATATACGTAGTCTCTTCTTCCAAACAAGCAAGTTACCAAGAATTTGTTTCAAATATTAATAGGATTATTTCTTCACTCAGCCAATTTCTGGGAATTCTGTTTCACTCTTTGCAAGCTGATTAGCTGTCTGCTTGAGGAGGAGCAGGGACAGATTTGCTCCAACTGGCAGCAAACACAAGAGAGACAGGCACTAATTGTGAAAACATTCTGTTTCCCGTCTGCAGTAGAGCTAAGAGGCACTTTCTAACTCAAGAAAGTGCGATGCAGATTCCAGGAATCTGGAGTCCATCTCTTCAGTGATCCAGACTTCAGGTTTAGATGGTAACTCTAAGATAAGCAGCATGATTATTGACAATCTGATTGCATGCCTCTGGGATGCTAGCACCAAATTATCCATACTGATATTCACACCAGCACCAATATATATATTTATTTATTTATTTAATATAGCACTGTAAATTTACACAGTGCTGTGCATACAATCTTATAATAAGACGGATCCCTGCCCTCAGACTTACAAGCAAACAATTTTGACCACTCATTGCATTACAACTAGAGTTTTATTCTGCATAATCTGTAATGTCAAATGTGGTATTCATATCATAATTGTAAAAAGGTAATTCAGAATGGAGAGTAAACAATATTTCAGATAATTTTTGTTGTTTATTTCAAAGTAAGTGCCTAGAAACCCAACCATAAACCTTAACCATAAACAAGAATTTTGGTGCTATACCCACTTCAATGTCTATGTACAATGTCTTCGAGAACATCCATATGGTCTCTCTTTCTCTCACCCCCCTGAACTCCACCAGGAACACCATCATTTTACCTCACTGCAATTGCTAACTCAAATGAAGCCTAACCAAGTATAATATCTACAATAGTTCTACTCATGCTTATTTCCTTTTAGCTTTATTATCTCATAATTAAATCATTATCACAGATGACTTCCGGTTGGTCATGGATAGATGGGAACCTAAAGGCAGGGTCTGAACCACCCCTCTAACATGGAAAAGGGCTGTTTTTGGAATTTCAAACAGTGGAGTTCACCCTTTGGAATAAGGGGCCCCAAGGTGCTCTAAAAGGGGTCTGGTTCCTGCTTTGAAACATCAACAATTACAGACCTGGAAGAGCAGAGGAGACTGCAGAGCAAGACACAGCCACACTAGAGAAGTTAGAAGATGAATTACAGGATGCTGTGGACTCAAAAGAGACAACCCATCTCCTTTTTACCCAGGATATTCTCCCCATCTTCTGTGCCACATACAGGCTAGTAAATCTTTCCGCAGACTAGTAACTTTACTGATTTTCAACAATGAATCAGGGTCATCAACAACAACAAGCTAGAACAACAAGATGACAGTTTTTAGAACTTGTATATATCCATTTTAATTTCTGCTATTATTTCATGGTTATATATTTTATAGTTTTGGAGTTTTCACTGGAGATGCGTAGCCTGACACCTTCAATGATGTGTTTAACTGTGTATACTAAGACAGAGCGGGCAACTGTCCAGGAGGAAGGAGCCATTTCTCTTGTGTGTCCTCTTGGGAGGCTTCTCTAGAGCTTTTCAATGTGCAAAACATTAGAATCATAGAATCGTAGAGTTGAAGAGACCACAAAAGCCATGCAGGAACTCCCAGTCAAAGCATCCCCAACAGATGGCCATCCAGCCTCTGCTTAAAGACCTCCAGGGAAGGAGAATCCACCACACTCTGAGAGAGTGTGTTCCACTTTCAAACAGCCCTTACTGTCGGGAAGTTCCTCCTAATGTCTAGGTGGAATCTCTTTTCCTGGAGCTTGAACCCATTGTTCTGGGTCCTAGTCTCTGGAGCAGCAGAAAACAAGTTTGCTCCCTCCTCAATATAACATCCCTTCAAATATTTAAACAGTGCTATCATATCACCTCTTAACCTTCTCTTCTCCAGGCTAAACATCCCCAGCTCCCTAAGTCTTTCCTCCTAAGGCATGGTTTCCAGACCCTTCACTATCTTAGTTGCCCTCCTTTGGACAACATTATACAATCTCATTTCTAGCTCTCATTGTAGCCAAGTTGGGGATGGTTCTTTTTGGGGGGGGGGGTTGGGGGGAATTTTATGGGGATCTTGGTTAGGGGAAGCAACCTGCTACACTTTCATTTGGTTCTTTCAACTTTGGAATGGCTTTCAGGGGAAAAAAAACCTCCTACAATTGGCCCAATTTTTAAAAGAAAATGTGTGTGTGTGTGGGGGAGGGGGTCTTAATCTTCAAAGGGCTTGAAGAGATGCACTTAAGGGTCCCAAGAACTGTGGTCCATGGGCTGTATGTCACCAACTCTGCACTAGGACTTTGTTTCAGTAAGGAATGAGAACAAAATTTAGTGTGTCAGTGGTTTAGCAGGAAAAGAGGATTTGAGGAGACAAAAGGAAGGTGTTCAGGAAAAGCAGTTCCTGTGCAGTAAAAGAGAGAAGGTGGGGTCATTTGAGGAAGCAGAATGACTAAGAGTGATGCAGTTGAAAAAGCAAAGGTCATGGGCAGGATGTGAAAGCACAGATGATGAAGATTAAGGTGCGAGTGATTAATGCTACATACTAGCAGTGGACAAGATGGCAGAGCAGAGAAATTTAAGGAAGGATATCATGGAGTCAAAGCGAGAAGAGAGGTGGATTTCTCCTGAACTGTCATGTCTGCCTACATTTAGCTTCTGGATCTTGAGAAATATCTGTATCCCTTAGGCCCTGTCTGTACAGGCCATATAAAACATCCTTCCTCCCCATTCCCTCTGTGAGGAGTCTAGATGATCCCCAGTTCTGGTGCAAACAATCCAGACAACATCTGTCCAGTTCGGCACCAAACCCAGGGTAAAACACCCTTAAAAATCAGTTTTAAAAACAGATTCTTTGCTCCAGATCCCTCTGTTGTAATGCCAGGTGGGTGTTTATGACGTGTCCCACTGTGCCATCCAGTACAACTGCAGCAAATTGCTCACTCTGAGGTCAAAACAAGGTGCCCAGCCATATGATCAATGCTGGGCAACTCATTCTAACCTCAGAATGAATGGCAGAGCAGGACGTGCATGTGAACAGCTGACCAGCATCACGACGTAGGGCCCTAGGTAATGGGAGGACTTTAGGGCAGCTTTGTAGCCAGAATACCCTGGGCTGCTTTCTGAGTAGTATGGCCAGTACAGACACCAACTTAGGTTGTAATCCAAAATATCTGGAAGGCATCAGGTTACTGAAGTCTGCTTTATATTTTGGGGGAAAGGATAAGGTTTTTAAACTTAAATGAATCAGCCCACTGAATTCCTTCCAATTTTAATCAATATTAATAATGATGTACCAACAACAATATTCTTGTAATTAAATAAAAAACTTCCTACATTTCAAAAACTTAACACTACGTTCTCCCAATCTTTACACTAATACAAGATCTTCTATATGAAAATGTTTGCAAGATCAACCCCCACTATACAAATTATATACTACACTATGAGTAGAAAGGATAGAGAAACGTTGGTACATAACAACAACAACACAAGTGAGATCGGACACATGTTTCTGAAAGCCAACAAAAGCAGGGAAAAAGTTTTAAAAACGTAACCACTGTAATGTAAAATTCAACACTGAAAAATACAATGAATGTGCATATCCAAAATAAAACAATGTATCAATACATTTCTCATAGTATTCTGAAAATGGGCACATTTTTCAAAGTCTGAAGATAATAGAACTGTACAAGTGCAGAAAGCAAAATGGAATTCTCAAAGAGAAAACCAAAAGTTATATAGAAACTGAAGAAAGGACTCCAGTGATGTTGTTAATGGAAGAGTAACAAAAATAGTCCAGTCCTTTTGTTTGCTAGGCACATTTCATAACATTCATTTGCAAAATGTTCTTTAGATGATCAAAGAAAAACTTCTTCTTTATCTAAGCTAAAATGATCTCATACTTTTCACAAAGAATTGCTGTATTAATCTGGAACAGCTCCACTGTCTTAAAGTCATGCACTATGGTGTATTTTGGTTTATTGTACCCAGGATGTGTATCTCCCCTTAGTGCTATTAATTAGGAATTATGCCCATTATTCTTCATGATATACTGAATGGTAGCAATTACAGTAATATGTGGCGGAGAAGCAGCTGATATGTCTAGTTGATCACAGCTACCACTTTTCTGTCAAACACTATATCCTATCCACTTTTCCAAAAACCTCAATTCATGTTAGTAATTTCTGGCCAAGTGGGAAAAACAGACAATAGGGAGGAGTGGGATCTGCAGAGGAAAAAAGCAGCGGGCAGAAAAGTTCTCTTGAACTATCACTCTCTAATCCCATTTTGTATATTGGCGGTAAATACAAATTGTGATTGCTACAGAACCAGAATACATAATTTCATTCCACACAAAGTCTGCATAAGTAAATGTTGAGAAAAATCTAAAAATACAATGGGACATAGCATGAGAGATCTTACCGTGAAGCTGTTGTTGACATTTTTAGTGCTGGATTCTGCTACACTGGCATCTGTTAGATCCACCTCATCAAAAATGATTGACTGGAAAATGAAAAATCAATGAAACATCAATTACATTCATTAATTAATACCAAAAGGCAGCTGCCCAATAACATAACATGTCAAGTTTTATGTACCTCTAGGGATTTTTGTAATCCTACCTTGAATTTCAAGCAAATACAGAGGTTCCCTGCCATACTTCATTACTGTAATGTGCTAAGAGAGGTGTGAAAGTTACTTTTTAAAATCAACAAGATAATTTTACTGGGATAACAAGTGACACTATATGGTTATTTTCAGAGACTACCTTTAAGTTCATTTAAAAAAAAATTGACAGGAATTTTTCAAGTTTTATGCCATTCTTTTATAAACCCTATGGCTTTTTATTCTCTTAAAAATTAAGAGAAATTAATGGATTAGTAATGAACTGTACCCCAAGTAATATGCCAAGTTAACTTTTCTCAGGATTACAATAAGGTACAGTAATAGGTTATTTTTTAAATTTTGTAATAAGTAATGGATCAAATTACTTTTGAAAAGTTACTTTCCAAGCTCTTCAAGGGAGTCATATAAACTTGTAGAGCAACATCTCTGATGCCAACTATAACTTTCCTGTTCCCATCAAGCCACTGCTGTGTGAGGTAAGCTATGATGTGGCCAAACAATTCAAAGAGAAGGCATGTACCACTTATCTAAGAGAATCTCATTCTTTCACAGGAAATAAGCAGCTCCCAGGTAAGTACAGGGAATTCTCCAACTGCAAACAACTGTTTCACTGTGTAGCTTTTAAGGTGCAGGGTGACTGAATGTTGAGCCTTACCCTAGGGACTATTATAGGAAACTAATGAATTATCATTCTAAATAATCTCATCCAAACCTATCAATATCAAATGATTCTAGTTCCCCAGCCACAAAATACATCTATCCTTCCATATCTTCCTTTGTCCTTAGAAACATGGCCCACCCTTACAAATATGTATATAAAATTCCTAACATACCAATGAAATTTAATGTCAATTTTTATCTTGTGTTTTTAAAATGTTTTCTAAAATCCTAAATTAGTGAGCACTGCAATAAACTGTGAGAATTTGGTATCCATTCTAAATAAATAAAACATGTACTGCAAACATTATGGATAAAACTTTTTGTAGTTAAATGAAGAAAGAATGGGTTCTTTTATGCTAAGATTTTGTGAGATTACTCAGCAACACACCTTTGCAGTTTTCGCATAGTAAAGAGTTCGACCTCGCAATTTGAAGTATCGCCTCTTCCAGCGCTGGAATGAGCTGGTCTGTTTCATCAGCATACCCTCTTTTATAATTGTCTAGAAAACAAGAAAATACAGCATTTATATGCAGCCCACTTGCCTGCCCTTGTCCTCTGCTCACCACAAAAAAGAAGCAAAGGGTGATTTTATATTTTCAAATCTGAAAGAAATATTATTTGTTGTTTCACTGCCCTCTGGTGGAAACACCCAAAACATTTGCCAAAAAACTGAGCTGGCAATCTTATCTGTATCCAAATGCAGGAAACAATGGTCCAAAGCACAGCACAGAGATTCCTTTCCTGTGCGTAGAGAAATGTCATCATGGTATGAGAAGGATACGGTTCTTCAAACTAGTTAAACTGAACTTCTCAAACTTTGATAGTGACATAAAAAGCATAAGCACCTCAGAGTTTGAGGTCACAGTCTTGCCTTGTCTGATCAGGGCACTGAACTCACTTCTTGGAATAAAGTTAGTACACACCAGGCTACTGCATGTAAAGCTATCAGGAATTGACTACCACAGGAAATGATCTGCATATTTAAGGGAGGGAAGAGGGCAGCAATAAAAAAGCAGGAATAATCTTTCAAGCCTTTATATTTGCTATTTTTTAAAAGATATTCTTGGCTCTGACTCATGGCTTTGTTGGCTGGCTGCCATTTCCCAAGACTGAAGTGCCAAGTCTGTCTCCACACAAGAGTTCTGGCATTTTTCCCCTTTCTTTTACTGCTCCAAAGCTAGCCACACACACCACTCATTCACATAATATGCATATGCAGGCTACAATGCTATATTTAGCCCACATTCATTTAGTTGTTCTTCAGCAGACACATTTGTTACCCCAGCTGAAGAAAGATAATAAATACCAAGGTACATTAAGATGTGTCCAAAGTGGAATCTTAAAAAAACTAATCAAAGTCTACAAACTGCAAACAAAAGCTTCCAGGATTAATTCATTACCAATGCATAGCTCCTGCCATCAGCAAGTGACATAATATGGAGTTTAAATGCTCCATTAAACACTCTTTGCTCCCAAGGAAAACAGCACTCTAGTAATTCAAGCAGTCAAGTCAAAGGACACATCACTGGGAGAAAGTACAGCAACAAATTTCTTAGGGGCTCTTCAGACCATTAAGGCCAGCCTGGGGCGGAGGGGCATTGCATCCACATGACGCACGCCCCGACTCCAACCCCGGGTGTGTCACGGCACTCCTCTGACGCTGCGCCATAGCTATCGCGCCCTTACCAGGGCACAAAAAGAAGCTGCTTTTTGCAGCTCCTTTTTGTGCCCTGGAAAGGCTGGATCAGGTCTGTGGTGTGCGGTTGCTGTGGCCTCCATCCAGCTAGGAAATCATCTGCAGAAATCATCTGGTTTGATAACACTTTAATTGCCCCAGAGCGGAGTGTCTGGGGCTCCAACAAATTCCAAATTCTCAGAATGTGGTAGCATGGAGCCAGGGCAGTTAAAATGGTGTCAAACTGGATTATTTCTGCAGTGCGAACGCAATCCTAGAGTTTGGGTAACAGCCCTCTTGTGAGAAATGAAATACAAGAAAAGACAGAGAAGTGTATACAATCTTTTGGTTTAATTTATATTGATTAACTTAGCAGGAATATTGACCTCCAGTGGTGTAACCTCCCTGGAGAAATGTGATGAAAAACTTGGGCCACCATTTATGAGTTATCTCTAAAAAAATGAGATAGTACAATTTTAATGTACTGGATTAGTGAACCAGAAAAATGTTACCTGAAAACTATCTTATTTCTAACTGTCACCACACACCTACATTTGCTGTATATCAGTCTCCAGAAAGCTAAAAGACCTTGTCCAACTTTCAAATATCTCTTTTCATAATTGGCTCAAGATGACACTTGTTCCAATCAGGCAAGTGGCTACTTACACGCATGGAATAAATTATATGAAATTAAAAGATACCTGCTCTCCTTAACAGCTGCAGGTTTTCAAAGTTTCCTTTGCTCAACTCCTGTTATTTCAGGAACCATAGCAAGAAAATGCTGGACTTGAAACATCAGTAAAAAAACAAGTGTGTAATATCCCCATTTTGCATCTAAGTCAGAGAAACCTGAACTAGAAAGTGAAAACCGTGAAATGCTGCCATGACAGTTCTACTACTTTCAGTGGGAATAGATAGATTCCCACCACCTGTATTTAAAGTCGGTAATGCACTGGGAACGGACTGGAGCCACAATATTTTTACCACACATTTTTTTTCTGAGAAAAACGGCAAAATTAGCAGCAAAGAATATAAATTTCTGAAGGATGGATATATTCATTAGAATCTTCAAAATCTTTTTTTTTAAATAACCATCTATGATAAAATTTAAAATTTAGATAAAAGCATTTGTTCTTGTTGTGGTTAACTGCTCCCACGATGGCTCTGACTCATGGCAACCCTATGGATGAGACATCTCTAAGCCCCTATCCTCCACTGCTCTGCTTAGGTCTTGAGATTCACGTTCATAACCTTCCTAATTGAGTCTAGCCATCTGGTGTGTGATCTTCCTCTCTTTCTGCTGTTCTCAACCTTTCCTAGCATTATTGTCTTCTCAAGTGAGTCATGCTTTCTCGTGATGTGGCTGAAGTACAACAGCTTCAGTTTTGTCATTTTGGCTTCCAGAGAGAGATCTGGTTTGAGCTGTTCCATTTGTCTGTCTTTTTATCTGTCCACTGTATCCTTAGCACTCTCCTTCAGCACTACATCTCATTTCTTTCTTATCCATTTTTTTTTCACTGTCCAGCTCTCACATTCATATATAGTAATGGAGGAGCTATGACTTGGAAAATTCTGACTTTGATGTTCTGTTTTATGTTTTTGTTCTTTAGGATCTTTTCTGATTCTTTCATTGCTGCCCTTCCCATTCTTTGTCTTCTTCTGATTTCTTGGTTGCAGTTGCCATTCTGATCAATGTTTAATCCTAGATATTGCAACTCTAACAATTTCTTCAATTTATGTATTTCTTCCATGGTCATTACTTTTGTTGAAAATAAAAGCATTATTTCGATTAAAAAATTATGACTTATACAAAGTCTCCTTTTTCCACTCAGAATCTGACACTTTAGTAACCTCCATATTAGGCAATCTAATATTCATGTTAAGCAAAGAAATTGGCTAACTGCAACCTTTCAATCTCCAATGAAAATCCCAGAGACAGAGCCAACCAAAAGGGTAACTACTCCCTCGCTCTTTTTCTCTTGCGTGTGCACACACAAATATCCTCCACTAGCTCCTTCTCCTAGTGACTCTACGTAATCCAGACCACTCACCAAACAATTTAGAAAAAGTTCTAATTAATCAAATGCCAATTTAATGCGGAAATGTTAAATCGAAAGAAAACATGGGAAGAGCTACTGTGATGACATGTAGCTGAATTAATTAAAACAACTGAAGGGACAAAAGCTGGAGGAAAGAAAGCATGATTTTATTATTACCCTTATCAAGTAGATAAATTACGTAGGCGTTTAACAAACACAATGCTAGAGCAGATATAGATATAATATTATCCTATTTCATTCCCCACACCAAAAAAGTTTTGGACATAACCACTCTCCCTCCTCCATTGCTTAAGAATATTTACTGATGAGTTTCTGTGAATATATGTCCAAGGGAAGACATTCGATAAAACTTACAAAAATACAAGTGGGAACGAATGATGCAAGATTTGAAGAGCAATCACAGAAACAAGTATCAGTTCTTATACAGTGGTCCCCCGCCTTACGAATCCCCTGGGTTGCGAAAACCCCAGGATCCGAAAGGCGGCGGACCGGCTTCCTATCCCTCGGGATACGAAAGATCCCCCGGGATACTAAGAAAAAAACCGCGTGGCCCCTTTAAATCGGCCGTGCGGTCCATTGAGTTTAGCGGTCCCCTGGGAAACGAAAGCTTCCAGGTTACGAAAGTAATCCCGGAACGGATTACTTTCGTAACCCGGGGGACGATTGTACTGATAACAGATACTACATCATAGTTAATCTTCTTTTCTTGAAGTTCCTTACTTCTGCATCTTGTTCAATGAAACATTTCAAGTTCAGCTAGCAGTATGTCAGTTCCAATGGACATTTAATTAACCTTCAGTTTAAGCACAAATTTGTAACTTCAATAATCTGTACCCATATGCTGTTTTACTCTGTTTACCTATATTTTTGTAGACTGATGCCCCAACTATTTCCCATCCATTCAAGGTGCTCATTCCCATCTACAGAGCAAACTCACCTGTATAAACGATGAGCACTCCTCCATTATTTTTAAATAACAGCCTCTCAAAGAAAGCACCACCACCTCAGAAAAGCTGTCATCCTGCCCCTCCTTCTAATAAAAAAAGCATTTTCCCACTTTAGACTACCTGCAGAAACTTTATAGGTAACATGATTTAAATAGGGAAGGCCAGCAAAAAAAACAACAACCTTACATAGCGGTTCTGCTGCCTCTTGCACAACACTGATGCTGCCAGGAGAAAGAATAAGCCTGTACTTTACAGCTGCCCATTTCTGCAAGAGAGCTGCTGTTCTATTTATAGGCAGACAGCTTAGTAAAGACTTTGGTGGGTTCGGGCGGAAAGGACCGGAGATAAGATCAAGATGACTTTATAGCTTTTTTTTCCAGACATGGCTGCTTTTCTTCAGCTTCATGTTTATTTCCCAGCTAGCATGTTGCTCAGTCCTGTCAACAGCAGGGAATGCCCTAAAGCAATGAGTTGCAAGGAAACGTAAAAGTTGAAAGCAACTTCTTTTCCCTTTACAACTCTTGAAAGACCGAAAAGCCTTTTAATGTGATCCACATCCAATCGATAAAGGGAATAAGCCTCTTACTCTGCCTCTTCACACTAAAATGAACAAGTTTATGGTAGGGACTTCTTAATTCCTGCAGCTGATTGTATGAAGCAATGAGATTTAATTATATATATCATTACTGAGAATCAGTATTACAATGATCATTAAATTAATTTGAAATCCAACATTGTGAGGGTCCCAAAGGATATAACAATTCATTCAAGCAGGAATAAGCGGCTGCAAAAAATGGTAGAAATTGCTTTCTTCCCTCTTTCATACTCAGGAGAGTGACTTCTGTATTTGCCAGCATCCTTAGTGTTCTACTCCAGTTTATAAGTGATAGAGTCAATTGATAATTCTGCTTTCTTGGCTTACTATTACAGATCTATGCAGTCTTGCCTAGTGCTTTCATTTTCTAACAGTGCAGGAATTACTGATAAAAACATAACACTATCAAGGGAAAGGTTGGTACTAATCACAGGAAGGTTCCTCCTTTCCAACAGCCCTCGTATGGTATCAATGACTACATAAACTCTACCAACAATATTCAACAGTCTAGCTCTGATGAAATTTGTTCTTCTAGTAAAATTTATTAGGGACTATAAGATCATGCACAGCTGTAGAAAGAGAGAGGAGGTTTCTACAATTTGGTTGATACCTGGCATCCAATTTCCAATCATTACTGACTAATCTTACAAGCAACAAGACTACTGTGTTAACTAAGGGCCGGAGCAGATGGGCTCCATCGTGAAAAAGTGGCTCTATCGTGCATTATGTGAAAGTGGGTCAGAACCCTGCTGTCCACACCGCCTGCACTGAAGGTGGCTTGAACAGCCATGGGCTGTCCACACCACATGGCATCAAGCCAAACTGTGCAATTTATTAATTTTTTTGCTACCTGCCCATCATGCATACACACCATCACACAAACACACCACCAGCGACCTCTAATTGCCTTCCTCTTCCCACCCAGATGCCATTCCATAGGATGATTGGCCACAATGTCACATGTGCGAGGCACAGGCTGTACAGAATATCAGTGCACTGGTGTGCCCAGTGGCAAAGTACAACCATCACAACCCATTTACCCCATGCTGGTGGACTGTCTGGTTTGTGTATTGTGTAATTATATCCATTGCATTGTTGGCAATTCCATTTTTGCAGCCCTCTTCTAGCGCTGGATTGTTTATAGGCCAGTGAGAAGATGCGCATTTTCCATACTGAGTCAGAGTATCTCAGGTTCTTTGAGCTCCAGTTTTTAGCCTCGAAGCACAACTTTGTTTTGCTTCCCAACTGTTTTCACCTTGAATACCCTGCCTTCAAACTTCTTTATTTTGCCCATGTTTTCCCCCCTAAGTGATAATCTTTCAAGAAGAGTTCATCATATTCAAATATATGTGATAGATGTGAGGCAAACCCAGATCACAAATGAATCTGTTAATAAGTCAACAGAGAGCAGATGAGCCACACTGACCAAAATCAGCCAGTAAGTATTGCAATGGAGTAAAATCTCAATTTAAATTGTCACATTCAAGCACAAGCATTGCAATTTTATCTCCCTAACTCTAAACCCTGTAGAAAAAAAGCTTATAGATGGCTTATAACTGATACCTATTAATTCTCAAGCTATCACCAACTAAGCTTTCAATAAACAGGGGAATGGTTATTGCCAGGTATCACATAATCTTTATAGGAGACTCACGGTTGTGGTGACAATTTTCAGAAGAGAATTTCCAAAGGAATTGTTAGTCTTTGTTGTTGTAAAAACAAAGAGTCTTGTATTACCTCTAAAAGACTAAAACATTTACCATGGCAAAAGCTTTTGTGGAATAGATTCTAGTTTATCAGATGTATGAAATGTCTCACTATAGCTTGACTACTAAATGCAATTATGGCACAAAGATCCCCCCCTTTTTTTTTTGTAATGTTGTAATGAAGACTCCGATGCTGATATACTACTTGTTCTTTTATCAACATACACCTTCCTATTTTTTTTTCAATACTACCCAAATCATAGGGATGAAAATATTTACTTGTTCCATTTTTGCATGCATAAATGTTTTAGGAGAGGAGGAGCTGCTTCCCTCCAAATTTGGTTATCCTTTGCAAAAAAACCCCCAGACTTCTCAGTTCTTTTATCTTTGCTATATTTTTATACATGTTCCACTGTTTGTCAGCTGACTTAAAACTGTATGAAGCAAAATAATAATACAATTATTGAATCTGACTTATAATCTTGTTGGAACAAATTTGTTAAAGTCCTTTCCCCCCTCTTTGTACTGTATTGTCGTAATGATTCTGAGGTTCCCCCTCTTGCTTCTGCTGAGCAGAGAGTATCTATCTATCTATCTATCTATCTATCCATCCATCTATCTGCCACTACCCATTGATCTAAATTTCCCTTTTTTTAGCAACACAATGGGACACTGCTGGGATTCCACTGGCACTTTCTGTCTCTGATGCTGCAGAAATGTCCCTTCCCTTTCCCAACCATGGTGAGGGGTATGGGACCATGCAAAGGCATGTGAAAGAGGAGTGCAGTAACATCCAAAATTCACAAAACAGTGATACCTTTACTGTGCCAACTAAAATGCACAACATATATGTTGCAAGCTTTTGAAGCTCCACTGGCTTCTTCATCAGGTTTCCTCTGTTTCTTGTTTAGCCTTGTTAGACATCTGGGGTACAATGTTGGGAGAAAGACAGGATATAAGTTAAATAAAAAATGTTTTACCAGAAAGCTAAACACTTTAAGTGTATTTACAGCACATAATCATAGTTCTAATCCAATTAAAAAACTATAGCTTGTTAATAGAGATATGCAGATCTTTAAAATATCAATTCTGTTATATGAAAGGCTATTTCTTTAATCTGCAAAACATCTATGGAACAATTAGTAGAAAAGCAGCACATGGTGTAAACTGGAGGTAGCGTTACAGAAAAGTGACCCATCAAGAGTCAAGGAAGATTAGATTTACAAGAAAAATCAACAATTTCTAACAAGAACCAGGCTTCAGCCTCAACTATTTTATCGGAAGTCATAGATTACTGTAATCCTCTTTTAAAGTCCAATTTTTTTCATTGTTTCAGCCCAATCAAGTGGCTTTTGGATTACAGTAATCTATGACTTCCAATATAATAGTTGAGGCAGATGCCTGATTCTTGTTAGAAATTGTTGATTTGTCTTGTAAGTCTAATGATGTTTCGCCATTCCCTTTTCCCCATTCCAGTATGATCTGCGGACAAGTCTACATAGGGACTGCCAAACGCAGTGTCCAAATATGAATCAAGGAACACAAGACACACTGCAGACTGAGTGAGCTGGAAAAATCAGCCGTAGCAGAACACATTTCAAACCATCCTGGGCATAAAATGCTGTTTGAAAACACTGAAAGCCTGGACCATGCCAACAACTATCAGGTCAGAATGCACAGGGCATTGAAATCCACAAACACTTGGACAACTTCAACAGGAAAGAAGAAACCCTTAAAGTGAACAAGGTTTGGCTACCAGTCCTGCAAAATAGCAAAATCAGGACTCAGCAAATGCAAATGAGAAACCACCCAGGATCAGGGGCTTTCCTAGCAAACAATGATGACTAATTAAGCAGATGCTAATCCTCTTTGCATATCCTCCCACCCTGAGGCCCTGCCATCAACAACAGAATAATACACAGATTAACATGGAAATCCCTCCTCCCTGCCCAGGGTCACACAGTATATACATACCCATTCTCTACCATACCAGCATTCTCTGAAGATGCCAGCCACAGTTGCTGGTGAAACATCATGTTCTCTTCTAGAACATGGCCACATAGCCCGAAAAACCAAAAAAAAACTATGGACGCCGGCCATGAAAACCTTTGCCTTCACACCAGATCCTGACTGATCTCTGGAGGCTAACCAGGGTCAGTCCTGGTTAGTACTTGGATGGGAGACCACCAACTAAGATGAGATGCTGTAGGCGATATTTCTCAGGAAGCAAATGGCAAAACTATCTCTGAGTATTCGTTGTCTAAGAAAACCCTATAAAATTCATGGGGTTGCCATGGGCCAGGTGACTTGAAGGCACACAGAGACCTACACAAATCACATTGTCAAACTAGAGAAAGGGCAGGCTTGCTTCTAAAAGTGGGGGTAAATCTGTAAAGCTGAGTGCTGATCAGGAAAGCAAACAGACAGTAATTTCTACACTAGGGTATGCCTCGTGGTCATCTGGAAACCAAAAACATGATGTAGGAGCCTTATTCGTCATTCTTTACTTTTATTTGCTTCATTCTCTCCAATGAGGACAGCATACTTGCTTTTCTTCAAGGTCATGAGTGAATATTTCACTGCTCAGCATGAACTCCAACCTAGATCTTCCAAGTTCCAGTCCAACCATTAATCACTGCATCATGCAATCTCCCTGGGTCCTATTATGGTACTAGTGAAAATGGTCTCACGCTGTGTTTGAACTCTATCATTCTTTCCATGTTCATGAATGCAGAATGCATTTAGGAAGAAACACAATTTAAGAAAATGTGGGGCAAATATGTGACTACATAAATCCTTTCTGTAGCCCTGCAATTCACACATAGAGATTCAAATAAAACTGCCTGAGCTACTTTAGGTGTCACATTTCTATTTTCAGCTAAGTGTCTACTATTTTTTAGAATCTGGGTTGCTGTTGCTTCTTACCACATCCTCAGGTAAACCATGCTCTTAATAATAGAGCAAAGCAACGAAACAAAGAGGATCTGTTTTGGGGTTAGTGTCTTAAAGTAACAACTCAAAACTCCAGAAAAGTGAAAATAATAATTAAAAAAAAGTATATTACATATAACAGTATATTACATAACCTCACATAATTAAGAAGTAATTTATTTCCTTTTATCAAAAAAATCTGCAATCATGTGTATTCAATTTTTAATGCATTAGGTATTTAACAGTCTTTATCTTGTTTTTAACCTCTAAGATCTTGTAAGATTTTAGATCTGAGAGCCTAACTTCACAATCCAAAAAAGGAGCTGTTTAAGGATAAAATTTACTTTGTTGACTCAGACAAAGTACAGTCCATCCCAGTCTACCTTTCTAATCAAAGTCAAGGGTTAGTGATGGAACATGTGAATGGCAGGTAAATCTTGGCACCTCTAGCTAAATAGCAAGGCTAAGAAAAGCCTGTCAGACAGAGAACACTGTACTGATCCAGGTGGACCATCTTTACATTTTTATATCATAGACAGCAATACCTTTTATGGACCCCTTCAGGGATTCTGTGAACAAAGCAGAATTCTTTCTTCTGTTTTCTCCCTGTTGTCTTGAAAACTATATTTAAATACATGTTTCTAAGGAGAGAGTCCTTCACTTTCATCAGATTCCCAAAGTTAGGAGCAAAAAGGTTAAGAACTATGCTCTACTATCCACTCAGATCCTATGTCCACTTAAATACCAGTCGCTATCAGCAACTGTTTCACAATTTGCTTTTCTCTGACCCACACCATCATTGCAAATTGCACTTACCACTGATTGTGAAAAAATATTATGCTTAGGTCAATGAGCTTCAGCAAAACCATTGCAGTCTCATCAGAAGCCAAATCCAGAAGCCATATTATTAATTTCAGTAGATTGTGAAAGATCATTAAAGTGTCATACCAACAGATGAAATGGGTTTATGAAATAGTATTGCTTCTCTTTCTCACTCACTTTGTCTCTCTCTCTCACACGCACAGATTGCAAATTTTCTTTAAAAAAAGCCTATTTGTAACAGTCACTGGTAAAGGCTATCATTTGGAATTCCACTAAGACAGGGGTGGAGAACCTCTGGCTCTCCAAACAGCATTAAGAATAAAATTCTCAGCATCCCTTAGGTACTACTGTAAAGGCGCAAGGATTATAGGAGTAGTAATCCAAGAACATCTGATGGCCACTGGTTCCTTATCACCTAGTTTCACTACGTTCCGCCTAACTTAGTTACACCTAAGTTCCACATAGTGGACATGGTTCCCCATCACAGGGCAAAGACAGCAAGCAATATTTATAGTCTAGAAAATGTCTTCTTCTTCAGTATATATTGATAAATGGATAAATACAAAAACAGGAGTCTTTGACTACTTTTGTGAATCTGGATATTAAACAAATGAAACTGAATATTCTGACTGGTCACAATTCAACCCTTATGACTGGGCTTGAAACTTCAAACTTTCTGTTATCTTGCTAATGGCAGGGGAGCAAGAAAAACACTTTCTTGAGATCTGAACACTTTCACTCTGAGAAAAAGGTAGCATGTAAATGAAATAGATCTAAACACAATGAATGAAACTGGTGTGGCTTACAGTGCAATTCTGTACATTACTATTCAAAACTGAGTTTCATAGTTCTATGAGACGTACTTGCATATAACCATGTATCAGATTACAACCTGAGCAGTTTAAGATTAACAGCAGGGTTGCTTCCACATTAGTACATAGTAAATCACACAAAAATGTGGTTAGATCATTATATTAATGTTTTCTATGCTGTACTGTGTTTTTACATTTTCAGATTCAGCTATTATTGCAATAGCACTGTAGCCCATCTTCTTAAGGCATTTTAAGGAGAATTTTTATTTTAAATATTATTTTATTTTATTTTAAATATTATTATTTTAAATATAATGCTTCTTGTTTGTATACTCAGCCCATTTATATTTACTTATTTCTCTGGTCAGTGAAGTTGAAGATCGGTATTGAACCAGCTATTTAATCAGGTTTTTGTGGGGTAGGTGGATGGAAATTAATTACTGGCTTCTTTCGCTTTTCCTCTTTTCTTTCCATCGCAACAAAAGAGTTTAAAAGCTTTAACACAGAGTGCTGCCAAGTTTCAGAATGCAAATAATATTCCATAGGTATATGAATGGCTTAATAAGTATATAAATGATATTACAATACAACCTCCCATATCCACAGGTGATACATTCCCATATTTATTGTGGAAATGCAAAAGCACATATGATCACAAACTCTATTAAATTGAATTACTTTGGGAGGAAGCTGACCACAAAGTCATGTTGGAACACATAGAGATCCCTAGAAGGAATACCTTTCTAGGCACTTCTAGGTCCTCCTGGGCAACTCTATGGTCAACTTCTACTGGAAGCATATCATATAATAGCACTGGAGGATCCAGAAAATGGCTAGAGAGAACATATTTTTGCAGAAATGGGTAAGTGAAACCAATGGTACTGGTCCTGCAGATACAGGGGCTGTACTGAACTGTAGTCTTTAGGTGAACATATTTATATGATGTTTATGGCTTTTTATTAATGTTTGCAACTACATGGATTGGGAAGACAGGTTGTTAGCAGAAAGATAAATGTCTGTAAATTTTTATAATTACCTGTGTACAGATTAGGCAACTTTGTGACTTTTTATGTTTATATTTCTTTTGGTATATTTATCTTTCTAGAATTTTTATTAACATCATTTCTTTACACCACTATGTTAACACCATTGTTTGAAAAGCCAGCTAATTAATCTCTGAACGACACGCCTCCAAGTAGGAGCAAATACGAAACTCAAATATGCAAAATGAAGCTTTCAAATGACATTGGAAGGATCTCTGCTAAATAACTTAACTTGAAATTATAGAGAGATCCTGGCCACATGAAAGCAACCCTCTGGATAATATAGCATACTGGCTGGTGTGAGCAATCTGTTTTCACTTTCATCTAAATTTGGACAAGCTATGCCTCAACAGCACTACAGGGCTATAAAGTACGGCAGCAACCCCAGTAAACTTTAAGAAACCCTCCAAACTTTATGCATCACTACAAAATTCCATCTCTGATTAGAAAAGAAAAGATGACTAACATTAGAAGGAATACAGACATAGAAAAGTTTTAAGTAATGAAAATAGCAAGTCACAAAATAATTCAATTGCTAATTCTGTAACATTGTGAGTTGCCTTTAGGATCTGACGCTGCTTAGCTAAAGATTTTCAACAGATTAAAGCAATGGAAGCTTAATGGCTATACACAATTTCTGTTTATAATCCTTGTACTTAAAATGTTTATATTCGCATAGAACAGGCAGAGTGTTTAGGCTTTTTACAGTCACATTGACGTAGGAAATGATGCAAAAGACTGCAAATGATTAAGTGGGAATTCACACTAGAGTTCAAACCTTATTTGAACTACAACAAAATATAAAGTACTCATCAATTCTGTATCTAAAATTACTATAGTGAGAAAAATCTAGTGCCAGCATATCTCTTGTTCCTCCGTCACAGCAATGTTTAAATCTCCAAATTACATCCATGAGACCGCTGCATCCTCCTTGCTCCTTCCTCCCTTCTAAGAGTCACTGCAAAGGTGGACTCTGAAGTCTACTACAGCAATTATCAAGTCCACTATATCAATACTACCGGTATTAAGGAAGCAGACCTTCAAATGTCTATCCAGAAACACAATGATGTTCAAGGACTTTCTCTACTTTATTTGACAGTGATCCACCTTTCAAACACATATAATGTTGATGTGGCTGTTTGTGTTAACAGGGATAAGTAAACAATTGCTAAACATTTTACAATGTATAGTTGTAAACCAGCACCTAAAAAGAAAAAAAATTTTGAGCACTACTATTATAGCTTCAGCAGTGGGCTTGAGTATGCTTTATGAATTTTCCTCTGCCAAGCTAATCAATCAACCCATACTGCTTTATGTACTTTTGTTGTTTGTTGTTAACTGCCCTTGAGTCAACCCCCAACTCCTTTGGATGAGACCAAAGTACAACAGCCTGTTTTCTTATCTTGGCTTGCAGGGAGAGTTGCAGCTTGATCTGTTCAAGGACCACTGCATTATAGATTAAAATTGACTTTTCCATCTTAAACTGAAGCCTATTCTCCACACTTCATTAACAAAGAAGAAGAAAAAACTTGTCTTGCTCAGAAACACAATTCAGCATATCCAGGTTTCACAATCTTCTTCAAATATATATATATACATGCCTAGAAAAGCCTTTGAAATTTAGTCTTCCTAAATTCACTAAAGATCAGGGTACACAAGACACTGTTTACTGAAACTGAATGTATATACATTAGACTTTAAAAGACTAACACATGGCTAATACTGGGTAATACTCCCAAGGTAGACAGCAGGGACCTGAGATGCTGGGTTCACAACCTTGTAGCGCTAATGTGCTCTCTGTGTGCCAGAGGCACTTCTGATAAGATCACTTCCCTTTCCCCCATCCTATGGTTCAGTGTTGTTAATTGTGTTGCAACATACAGAAATTTGACATTGCAGCATTTCTTGGCAGGGAAATACAGCAGTCAGGATATTTCCCAAGCTATATAATGTGTCATGAGAGACATGGTGGTGTAGTGGTTTGAGCACTGGACTATCATCCTGCCTCAGTTCCCTGCTCAGCCATGGACACTCACTGGATGATCTTGGGTAAGTCACACACTCTCAGCCCCAGAAACCCCATGACAGACTTGCCTTAAGGTTGCCATAAGTCAGAAATGACTTGAAGGCACATAACAACAACAGATAATGTGCCATTCAAAATAATCACAGGATCCCTGCCAGAATAACACCAATTTTAATTAATGGATGTAAGACACTGAGTTTAAACTACAGAATACAACTTCTGTCTGTGTGTGTTCATTGTGATGCACTATTCATTGTCCAATGTAATAAAAATAACAGGATGGGAGACAGCTTGGAGATGGGGGTTAGGTCTCACAAAAACATAGAGCAACATAAGACAAGTCAAACCCAACAGCAACCAATCCATTACCAGCTGTGTTGTGGCAACAGAACAGTAGTCACTAGTGCAAGAATGAAACACCAAGGAAAGTTCAATTCCCTTTGAGTGGCTGAGGTTCCTCTTTGCAGCAATACTTCTCTCTGCTCAAAATTAGACAAAGGTAACACAGGTACCAATCACTCACTCACTCACATGCTAAAGAAAGCAAATGGTAACTGCCTGGAGAATAACCACCTCTAACCTCTGGTCATGCAACTTGTCTTCTTTCTTCAGGGTTGAATGGGGACCAGACCTAGGTCTGTGAAACAGAAGGAGTGCAAAGTGTTCCTTTCCATTTCACTACTCAGCCAGAAAGCAGGGATGAGTGAGACCAGTTCTTCCCATTAGGCAAATGAGACAGCCTCCCCAGCTATTCCTTCTGAGGCTCAACTCCCCAACTATTCCCTCTGAAGCTCATCTCTTTGGGGATGGTGTATAGACAGCAATATTTGTCTGATGCCGGCCTGGGTGCTTATCTTGTATTCACCCAAAATGTCCAGCACGATTGGGTTGTGTTGCGAAAGGCCCTGAGACACAGGGCCACAGCCAACTCAGGTAGAGCAGCAAGCAAAAACAGTAAAGCATTCATGCAAAGCAGAATTTCAATTGTCACACTGTCATACAAAGAGAGCACTGGTAACAGATACTGTCATGTTACCATCTACAGTTACCATCCAACTGTCTCTTAATTTCCACCTATAAACCCAGAAGAAGGCAAGAAAAAAGAGACAATAATTAACTTTGCTCACTTGTCTGCTTTCTATCTGGGCAGTGCAGCTTTCTTGGTCATGTGCCAACGTCTTGACATGCCAGCCAGACAGCAAAACTGACTGGAAGTAACAATCCTTGTTAGTTCTCCTCATTGTTTACCAGCCTTTCTGGGCAGGCAAGCCCTAGAATTAAGAGAAATGAGGTAGCTCTCCCTCAGTCAGAAGATTTGGAACACCATGAAAAGGGAGTAAACTTATAATTATTTGTTTTTATTGTATTTTGAGAAGAGCTCTAGGATTTTGGTTTTGTGTGCCAAAACACCTTGGCGAGCCTTGAGCACAATGAAATAAGACCTAGGGTGAATCGGCACCATTTGTTGCTTCGCCTGAAGCGGTAAAATATCTTGGCCAAGCTTGGCATCTGTGTTGTCATTGTCATGCCACACACTCAGACAGCAGGTGAATGGAAGAACCAAACAGCCGCCACCTCTATTAACCTGCCTGGGTATTTGTATGTGCCCCTTCCCTGGCCAATACCAGAGTTAGAGTGACCAGCTATCCTTCTTTTCCAGGACATGTCTTACATTTCAGACTCCCATCCAGGAGAAATTCCAAAATATCCTCCATTCTGAGCATGACTAAGAAGCATGAACTGATATTTCTATGTCTTACTTTTTCTTGATTTTCCTACATTTTGCGGTGACATGTCCTCCTTTGTGGTTAGGACATCTGGTCACCCTGCACATAGAGATATTCCAGACTAACATGGCTATGTCCTTGAATCCCACACCAATGGACCTGACCATGAGGAATGGACCTCTCAGACCCAATTTCTCCATTCCCCAGAGACCAGGCAAGAAAAGGAGGCTCCAGTGGCTGCCCAAAGCTACCAAGGTGACCAGAGGTCCTCCTTTTACAGGACACATTTCAGCCTCCTCTTCAGTAGGAATTCCAAAATGTCCTCCTTTTAGAGTATGAATAAGCAGCATGAATGTATATTTATATCAGTGTTTTCAACTCAAGGCGAGCAGACATTCCCCCTTTTCAGGACGTGTCCTCCATTTTAGCCTCCTGTCCAAGAGAAATTCTAAAATATCCTCCATTCTGGCTAAGAAGCATGTTTAAGATGAGTGTTTTAAGCTCAGGGTAACCAGAAATGCTCCTTTTCCAGGATATGAGCTACGTTTAAACCTTCCATCCAGGAGGAATTCCACAACGTCCTCCATTTTGAACCCAACTAAAGCATGAATTTATATTTATATTACTGTAGTGTTTTCAGCTCAGGATAACCAGATGTCCCCCCTTTTCCAGGATCTTCCTACATTTCATCCTCCTTCCAGAAGGAATGCCACAATGTCTTCCATTTTGAGCATGGTTAAGATGCATCAATTTATAGCAGGGTGAGCAGATGTCCTCCTTTCCCAGGACACGTCCTCCACTTCACCCTCCTGCACAATGTCCCACAATGTCCTCCATTTTGAGCAGGACTGAACAGCATGCAGTTACATATCTATGAGTGTTTTTTAACCTCTTATTTAGTCATGTCCTACTACATTATTTTCCTGGAGAGTCCTCCATTTCACAGTGCCTGGTTATCCTGGATGGGGAGGACCCCCTTCTGGCCTCCCCAAAACAGGCTCCCACAAAAATCGCCTCTTAATAACAAAGGAGAGGGAAATAGGCAAAAAATGAGGAGGGGGGTTATAAAGGGTTGGGTTGCAGTGGTCCCCAAACTGTGCCCTTTAAGAGATGTTGGACTTCATCTCCCAGAAGCCTCAGCCATGTTGGCCAATAGCCTGGGATTCTGGGAGCTGGAGTCCAAAATCCCTTAAAAGGGACAGTTTGGGGTACTATAATACTATAAACTGTGCTCTTTAAAGGATTTTGGAAGTCTCAGCCATGTTGGCCAATAGCCTGGGATTCTGGGAGCTGGAGTCCAAAATTCCTTTAAAGAGCACAGTTTGGAGGAAACCTCTGATATATAGTATTATATAGTACCCCAAACTGTGCCCTTTAAGAGATGTTGGACTTCATCTCCTAGAAGCCTCAGCCATGTTGGCCAATAGCCTGGGATTCTGGGAGCTGGAGTCCTAAATCCCTTAAAAGAGCACAGTTTGGGATACTGTAATACTATAAACTGTGCCCTTTAAGAGGACTTTGGACTTCACCTCCCAGAAGCCTCAGCCATGTTGGCCAATAGCCTGGGATTCTGGGAGCTGGAGTCCAAAATTTCCTTAAAAGAGCAGAGCTAAAGGGGGGGGGGGGTTGCAGTGGTGCCCAAACTGTGCCCTTTAAAGAGAATTCTGGACTCCATCTCCCAGAAGCCTTAGCCATGTTGGCCAATGGTTTGGGATTCTGGGAGCTGAAGTCCAAAACCCCTTAAAGAGCACAGTTTGGGGGGGCATAGAGACTGAGGCAAGTCCTGTGGGGATATATATATATATATATATATAGGCCCTAAAGATGACAAAATGGAGGATGAAGGAGAGAGTTTAGGGGGGGATCAACCATCTCTCGCCTTAAGGCCCTTCTAGTTCTCTCACCTTCTGCCGGATCTGGCCTGAGGTGGAGACCTTGCGGATGAGCTTCTGAGGGGAGCCGGGCTCTGGCTCGGGCTCGCTGTCCGAGGACTCTTCCCCAACCGCTGTCGGGGCGACGGTGGGAGCCATGGCCTCACTCTGAGGCTGCGGCTGCGAGGAGCCCACCGTCGACGCCGCCATGCTGCGCCGCCAGGAGCCCGGCAGCGACCCCTAGAGGCAGCCCTGAGCGCTGTCTCTGTCTCTCTGAGGGGATTAAGGTGGAGGACCGGCGCCATCTTGTGGGCCTAGTCCTGCCTGAAGGGCTGCATCCACTCTGCAGAAATATAACCCGTTTTGGGCCCTTTTTTACTCTTTTTGTGGCTCAAGGCTATGGAATTCTGGGAGTTGGAGTATGTTGTGGGGCCCAGAGCGGAGCTTCGCTCCGCTCTGGGCCCACAACATACTCCCAACTCCCAGAATTCCATAGCCTTGAGTCACAAAAAGAGTAAAAAAGGGCCCAAAACGGGTTATATTTCTGCAGGGACGTACTAAAACAAAAAGGCCCACAGAGAAACCATACTTGACCCCATAGGGAAACATTGGAAAATGCTTGCCCATACCAAAGTACAGTACTATTCCCCAATGATTCCCTATGGGCAAGTATGGTTTCTCTATGGGTAAGTATCCTCCAATGATTTTTTATGGGTAAGTATCCCCCAATGATTCCCTATGAGCAAGTATGGTTTCTCTATGGGTAAGTATCCCCCAATGATTTTCTATGAGCAAGTATGGTTTCTCTATGGGTAAGTATCCTCCAATGATTTTCTATGGGTAAGTATCCCCCAATGATTCCCTATGGGCAAGTATGGTTTCTCTATGGGTAAGTATCCTCCAATGATTTTCTATGGGTAAGTATCCCCTAATGATTCCCTATGAGCAAGTATGGTTTCTCTATGGGTAAGTATCCTCCAATGATTTTCTATGGGTAAGTATCCCCCAATGATTCCCTATGAGCAAGTATGGTTTCTCTATGGGTAAGTATCCTCCAATGATTTTCTATGGGTAAGTATGGTTTCTCTATGGGTAAGTATCCTCCAATGATTTTCTATGGGTAAGTATCCCCCAATGATTCCCTATGAGCAAGTATGGTTTCTCTATGGGTAAGTATCCCCCAATGATTTTCTATGAGCAAGTATGGTTTCTCTATGGGTAAGTATCCTCCAATGATTTTCTATGGGTAAGTATCCCCCAATGATTCCCTATGAGCAAGTATGGTTTCTCTATGGGTAAGTATCCCCCAATGATTTTCTATGAGCAAGTATGGTTTCTCTATGGGTAAGTATCCTCCAATGATTTTCTATGGGTAAGTATCCCCTAATGATTCCCTATGAGCAAGTATGGTTTCTCTATGGGTAAGTATCCTCCAATGATTTTCTATGGGTAAGTATGGTTTCTCTATGGGTAAGTATCCTCCAATGATTTTCTATGGGTAAGTATCCCCCAATGATTCCCTATGAGCAAGTATGGTTTCTCTATGGGTAAGTATCCTCCAATGATTTTCTATGGGTAAGTATCCCCCAATGATTCCCTATGAGCAAGTATGGTTTCTCTATGGGTAAGTATCCCCCAATGATTTTCTATGGGTAAGTATCCCCTAATGATTCCCTATGAGCAAGTATGGTTTCTCTATGGGTAAGTATCCTCCAATGATTTTCTATGGGTAAGTATGGTTTCTCTATGGGTAAGTATCCTCCAATGATTTTCTATGGGTAAGTATCCCCCAATGATTCCCTATGAGCAAGTATGGTTTCTCTATGGGTAAGTATCCTCCAATGATTTTCTATGGGTAAGTATCCCCCAATGATTCCCTATGAGCAAGTATGGTTTCTCTATGGGTAAGTATCCCCCAATGATTTTCTATGGGTAAGTATGGTTTCTCTATGGGTAAGTATCCCCCAATGATTTTCTATGGGTAAGTATCCCCCAATGATTCCCTATGAGCAAGTATGGTTTCTCTATGGGTAAGTATCCCCCAATGTTTCCCTATGGGCAAGTATGGTTTCTCTATGAGGAAGTATCGTCCATTGATTCCCTATGGGCAAGTGTTCACCAATGATTTCCTATGAGCAAGTACTCTCCAATGATTTTTTCTATTCTCCAATGATTTCCTATGGATAGGTGTTCCCCAATGATTCCCTATAGGGAAATATTCCCTATGGGGAAATATTCCCTAATGATTCCCTATGGGCAACTGAGGTTACTTTATGGGCAAGTATCCCCCAATGATTCCCCATGGGCAAATATTCCCCAATGATTCCCTATGGGCAAGTATGGTTTCTCTGTGGGCAAGTATCCACCAATGATTCCCTATGGGCAAGTGCTCACCAATGATTTCCTGTAGGCAAGTATGGTTTCCCTATGGGCAAGTACTGTCATCTGTTTTAGTACGTCCCATTTCTGCAAAGCAGATGCAGCCTCAGTTTTCATTTCTTGTGCAGATTAAGAAGATGCATTCACTGGTGACCTCTGATGCGCTTAAACCTATGGGCTCTCTTATGTCCTTTGAGTTAACAACATAAGTAATGTGCAATTGTTTAAAAAAAGCATCCACAGAGAGACATCTGTGGTTAGCTAGAGCCCAATATATTTATATATTTCAACATTTATCTTGCTTCTTTATGTGGTAAATCATAGGGAAACACAAAGAAGAAAACAAAGATGCCTTAGTAGAAAAAAAAAAGTTATAATGCAACTTGTTCTCTGTTTTTAAACTAGTTGTTGTGGGATTATTCAAAATATTCATTTCCTACATCAGCAGCCTGAAGTGGTACCTGTATACACTTTAGACCTGAACCACATCATTTCTGGCTGAAAGCAAAGCTAAGGCACTAGTCACATCTATTATTTCACTGAATTCACAGTCTAAATGAGAGGCAATTAAGACACTACCCTCCAACATTGCACAGAAACGGTGGCATCACTAGGGAGGAATTTAATTATTTATTTACTGTACAGTATTTATACCCCATTATTCAGCCAGAAAAGCCTCTCAGAACAGCTTACAATAGTAAATTAGACATTTCTCTGCCCTCAGGCTTACCATCTAAAAAAGACATGGCACAAAAGGAGAAGGGAATGGCAGTAGGAAGAGGAATAAGTCCAACGGTTCTTCTCTCCCTCCAAGGCCTGGACCATGGCAGATGGACTGGAGGGAGGGCTCTTCTTCTTACTTTAGGCTAGGCCTGATCGAGGCGGCTTGCCTTTCTCTCCCTCTGAGGCTGGATGATATCAGATGGCAAAGAGGGAGGGTTCGTCTTCTCACTTTAGGCCAGGCCAGGTATGGAAGGTGTGGATGGCACCGGGTGACACGCTAGAGAGGTGTGTTCATCTGATGGAGTGGTAAAGCTGATGGAACTGGCGCAACTCCTGAGCAAGCAAGGGTGTTGCATCCCTTGCTTTCTTGCCCAGCAGCCACACCGGACCCCTAACAGTCCTCCAGAGGCCATAGCACTGCCTCCTCCAGCAGCAGAGGCTGCTGGAGTCGGCAGTGCCTTCTGTTTTGGGTCTGATGCAGCTGCAGCCATGTCAGATCCCAAATGTCCCTCCAGAGGCAGCAGAAAAGTTGAATTCCCCGTGTTTAAACCATTTCATTGGGCAAAAATAAATACCCAAGTCCTTGTAATCTAGGCATATTAACAGTAGTAGTTGCTGATAGGGTATTGGTAACTAAACATTACGTACTAACATGAGTAGCTAAACATTAGATTAGCATTAGATAATTAAACACTGAAAAGACAGGCATACAGTCCTTGGTGAATTGATATTGAATGTAAATTTATCAAAACTGATTTGTATTAAATAACAAGGTTATTTTATGAAGAAAGGTTCGATTTAATGGATTTCAGGATAAAATACACTGTGTATCTTGTCTTATATCTAAAACAAATCTGGATTGTTGAGGAATTGCTTTTTGTGAAATAATCGTAATATTAAGGTATTTCATTAACACACAACTTCTAACAGAACCATTCACAAATGGCCAAGTTCACAAAACAGTATTCCTATGAAGATCCTATGGACATATTACAAGACATAACTGAAAGGACAATAATACTAAGACGTATCATGAGAAGACATAACTCTTTAGAAAAGATAATAATAGAAGGCAGTAGAAAAAGGGGAAGACCACATTCCAGATGGATAGACTCAATCAAGGAAGCCATAGCCCTGATTTTGCAAGACCTGAGCAAGGCTGTTGATGACAGGGTTACTTGGAGGTCTCGCATTCATTGGGTCACCATGAGTCAAAGTCAAGTTGATGATAATGACAACCACCACCAGGGCAGCCACAGCAGAGTAATTTCCCTACCCCCTTCCCCATTCTTGGACAAAGTTCTTTTATTGTTTCACATTAACACTCTGCTAGTCAGACATCATATAGCAACAGTAAATACTGTAGTCTGCTTTCTCTCTCTTCCCCTCCAAAGCTTTTTAGAAAACCAGAAAAGAAAAAAAAAACTCCCCCAAATGCCTACTTCACTTTTCTTTTTTGTCACACCACCAGCATGAGTTTTCTAGACCATTCTTCTCCTGTCTGGTGCTGTCCAGATGTTTTGGATTTCAACAGTGATGAGCCCCAATCTCCACAGTCTCTGGAAGTTATAGTTGAAAATCTCTGGAGAGAAACAGGTTGGGGAGCCCTGCTCTAGATCCTTGAATAGACTCTGGAGCAACAGAAAAGTTTTCGTACCTCTGGCAGGATGGCTCAGCATTAAACCCAACAATGTTGATTTTTAAATTAAGTAGAAACAAGTAATGCTTTTGCCATTCTGTGCATCTTCAAGGGGGTGAAATCTTGGCTTCCTAGCTCACATGCCTATATGATACCCATGATAGCAAGCATGTTAATGTACATTACCATTTTATTTGAACACATGCATCAATTCATTGCACAAGTAGCCAGACACATAATTGTTTCTAGTACTGTACTTCCATTTACACATCCAGGCAAGTAGAAGGGAATTTTATCTACACAGGAGGGATGTCCTGACCCTTGACTTCACATGCATGATAATATATTTCAAAACAGTTGTTTATTTGCTAAAAGTGGAATCTGAACCATTCTTCACAATGCAGCTGTGGGTTTACAATGAACTCTAACATTTTTTTAAAAAAATCTCAATTTATTCTGTTTCATTATTCTAACAATAAATAAAGACAAGCATTATTAGCTGGCATGTTAAAAATCTCTTGTGGCTTAAAATACAATTACTTTATACTGTCTTTGCCATTAGATACATTTTTGTGATTTCCACATTCGTTTGTTAGTCTTTTTCTTCATATTCATCATTTTCGGAGACTGCTTTATTGTCCATCTCAGAGTTTTCATCTTTCAGCTGCTGACGAGCAAACTCCTCAATTACCACGTCACTACAAACAGATAAGGACAGCTTTAAAAATCACATGCATCTTAGTATTTCAGAGACGTATAGAATCATAGAGTTGGAAGTAACCACAAGGGCCATCCAGTCCAGCCACTGACAAACTGACTAACACACAATCAAAGCACTCCTGACAGAGAGCCATCCAGCCTCTATTTAAAAACCTCCATAGAAGGAGACTCAACAAGCTCTCCATCCTTGGAGATGACAAGATAATTTGTAAAATACTGAGGTGAAGGTCAAAGTTTTTGTTATGACAAACAGACATATTACTTCCTAGATACTGCTTCTAAATAAATGCTAAGCATATACGCTAATATGACCATTAGAAGTATGGTGTTTGCAACACTCAAGTAGTTTTAATTCAGTCAAACAGATGGGAACCTTCTGGAGAATCTACGAGCTGTTCATCACTTTGTTCTAACCCATTCTGAGAATATACAAAGATATTGTGCCACTGGAGTCCACTACCTCTTATTCAGTCCCCAGTTGATGAATAAATTTAATTTAAAAACAGTTGAGGGGGAGGTTATGTCCCACCTTACCTTTGCACACTTAGGAGAAAAAAAACATCTTGAGATTATGTATCTATGGCATCATCTAGTCTGAGCCTTTCTTTCTTGTCTCCATCTTCATTCTTGCTACCAAGAGTAGTATTAATGGCACAGTAATGAAATAGAAATTTAACCTTCTTTAAAAAAACATTTACGATAGTTTTCAATCTTTGTCTGGAAGTTAATTTCCATATTACTGATGAACAAAATAAGATGTGCTGTGTGTGCCTTTGCTACATCCTTTTAAAATATTATTGTATTTCTAGGTTTCTTGGGCACACATAAATAAGCAACGTTCAGTAAGAAGACAAAGCACTGCTTAGCTTCAACAAGATTGTTTTCATTACGTTTTCATGAGCCTGCTCTGGGATCATAAGGACAAACTAACTTCTTTTCATTAATACTCCTTTAGAATCTTGGGAAATCTGAAGCACACAGTGATTATGAGATACGTAGACAGGCACATCCCCCAAATCTCTCTCCTGACTAAGATAACAGTATAAATATTGTACTAATGGTCCAGTCCCATTGTATATTTACCAATAAGGCATACTAGTTTCTGAGGAGTATGCTTCCATCTTGAGTGACTAACTTCATAGACATGCAAACCTTACAGCCCAGTGAAAGTTCACTGATTCCAATCTGATGACATATTGTACCTGCGTTCACAGACGCCACTGGGCTTGACCAAGCTTAAGTGCACTTGACCAGGCTATTGCATTGTGATGTTATACATGTTGACTTGGGAATATATCCCACTGAACTCTTTCACCTTTTGGGTGCTTTATGAGTTAGAGAGCTCTGACCTGTCTAACCAGGGAACAGAATCAAGCTCACCACCTTCATTCTCCAGCATGAAAAAGTTTATTTATGAACAAAGCTATTGTGATTTCATAAATGGCCAGAGCAGAGCATAGATAAAAAGAATGAAACAATTCTTACCTTTCTTCTCCTGTAATAAGAGGCATATAATGAAAAGAAACAAAGAGAGAAATGTTTAGCTGAATGTACTTCTGAACAGATAGTTTTGACTCTGAAGATAAGAGTGTCATCTCTTTAGCCAGTTGCAATAATAATAACAAAGAGAGTAGTGAAAAGCACTGTACACAGATGTAAAGGCACCAAATTATAATTTCTCAGATTTAGTGGCTAAGTAGATGATGGTGCTAAGCCCTAGAAGGGGACATATTTTCTTTCAGGTCATCACCCACTAACTCAGGTATTTTTTGTAGTATTGTTCAAAAGATTTTCTATAAACATTTATTAGTATTTGGCAAACCTCAGTAACTGTTGCTTACAAATAACAACTGTTGCTTACAAATTCATATAGCTGCTGGCGCTATTCTGTCAACATTGTAACCTAGAATCTTTCCTGAATCTGACAAATATTTTAAAGTTTAAGTATAGATTTTGCCACAGTATCATAACAGATGCACAGACCTTCCAACAGTGTAGAGCTTCAGTGTGACCTGACAGTAAATAAGTGGCCCCAGCCAGATCCTCAGGCTATGCATAAAACTTGGAAGAAAGAGATAGCAATCTCTGCTTCTCTCTGCCCTGAGGTGAAAGTCATACAGGAAGCAGTGGTAGGTATGAATAAGAGGACTTTTAGCCAGAGGAGGTTAAACACATTTCAGTGGAATTTCAGTTAACGTCAGATTTACAAACAGTTACATAATGGTTTCAAAGTGTGTGCCATTCCATTCATTGCACCAATATATAAGATCAGCAAACACCTGAGAAGATTCTTTTAAAAACAAGATGGAATTTACTTACTGTACAGTATTTTATTTATAACAGATGGGGAAATGCAGACCAATGGCTGCATTCAGGCCACAAGGCTGTTTTGGTAGCTCCAAGGGTCTAACATTTATTTTGCCCCAAATGGTCTCTATGGGGTATAGAGCAAATTTGTCATATAGAGTGGGGGAACCTGGGTTGTTTTGGGCCCAGAGGAGGTCTTTTTTCCAACAAGAAGAGACTCAGACATTGCCTTCTAGGTCTTTCCTGGGCCTAATGGCTCAGCCCCCAGAGGAAAAAAAGACAAATTTACTGCTTACTTTCCATTGCATCCCAAAATGACCTTCCTTCCAGTTTCCAACATCATATGTTTCAGATACATCTAATTAATTCCTCTTGGGTTTTACCTATTTTGAAGGAAGCATTTTCTTCTATATTTCCACCACATTAGAAGGATATCATCATAAAGTTACGAGCATGAACAGAAAAGCAAATATAGGGTAAGTAAAAAACTATACCACTGACCTGTAGGATTGACCTCTCGCTTTGGGTGCATCAGACGGAAGGGTATTTCCATACTAACCTCACTTTGGAGAGGGGCAACAAATAACAGAATATGTATATTTATTTATTTTCAAAGCAAAAAGTCTGATCAATGCAAGTTAAAACTAATTCATTAACAATAACAAAACATTTTAAAAATGCAATAAAACCACACAGTTCAGGAAGTAATTCATATTAAAATTTAATCAGACTTAAAATGAAGAACAGCTATGAATCTATCAGTACCTGTAATCCATCTTAATTTGTCACAATCCACTATTACAAGAACTGTAATCAATTCTGCTTTTGATGAATTATTCATAATATTTTCTACAGTAGGAATTTTGAAATGGTCATTTACTCAGCTTTCTTGTATCCAAACCTATTCCTATGTAACATCTGCCAGTATTGTCCTAGGACTACTATTACAATCACCTTCAGATTTCCATTCAGTACTTTATCCCACTGGGAACAAAATGTGGATCCCCCACAAAAAGAGAATAAACAAAGGATAAAAGTCCCAGTTGAGAAGCATCCATGCAAACAGAATCAAGATTTCATTGGGTTTTGGGCAGCATGTCACCTGCCTCACATTCTGAGAACACATTAAAGCTTTCAGTAGTGAATGTTAAAACTTTGAGTAGTAAAGCTTTAATCGGTTTTATAGATGTTCAACAAGGAAGGTGCTTTCAACAAGGGGAAAGCCAATTTATAGGTGTTCAGCAAGGGGAAATCCATTTTCAAAATAGCCTGAAAATATGAATGCGTCTTGAAAGAGAGAGGAAATTTTAAACATTTTTTTACCTGGAAATAAAATCTCCAAGCAGGCTAAGATATAAGCAAAACACAAAATTAACACTGACAATATTCCATAGTATCTACTCTTAAGCTAGTCAGATACCCTTCATATCATCTTCACAACAAAATGCAGTTCAGAAAGATGGATTGATCACCCTTCCTGTCAAGCTCTCACACCCTTGTCATATGCCAACAAGTACACTACTTTGATCCTGCTTCACAAAATCTAGTTACCTTCAAGAAAGGATATATATGCAAACAGTCAATGCCCAATTCCAAGGTTGTTTTAACTTACTAAATATGGAACAATTATTTAGAACTAGCTAGACAATCTGATATTTTCAGAGAATAAAAGAATGCTGTATAATCACATTTTAGTTTTTCATCTAAGACTAACAAAACAAGACAGAACTGCCTATGTGATAGTAAAGAGAAGACAGACAAACATTACATTGCTCTTACCCGGAGACAGTCAGCTTCACTTTTATCTTGTAAGCAACCAGGATTCCCAGAACAGTCTTATCTATCCCATCTTTAATACTGTTAGAAATAAATAAATATGTATATGAACATACTGTACAACTGCAGTGCGTACTGACAAAAAACAATATTGAATTTCCCACTACGTCTCCACTGATTAACAAAGCATAATCCCCTATCTGTTTTCCAGTTGATATTCTTTCACTTGGGAGAAATTCCTTCCAAAAGCCCTGCAAGAAAACATGATCCAAGTGCAATTTGAACAAAGTATACCAGATCCTGCTACATTTGCATTTTACTTCTTAACACAAGAAAAGTAAATATTACCTTCATATTCCCAATTTGGTCATGGTTACTGATGCCCTTCCCACTTTGGACTTACATGGTACTGGAAGCCAAGTTGGTATCTTCATCCTTTAGCTTCCCATCCAGTGCTATGCCCTTTTTCACTCTATTGTTTGCCAGCAGGGGCAGAACTGTCATTGTCTTTGTCAGGATGCAGTTTGGCTGTATTTTTTCCCTGCAGTGCATACAATAAGAGGGTAAGGGCCAATTTTAGTTCCTTGATAATGACAAATATTGGCCATCCATTTCTTTACCAATGCCAGTAAGATTTTGAAGGACGAGAACACTTGTGCAATGAGGCAAAGCTTTTTGAAGCACTAGTGTGCCCTCTGTGTATGTGTCTGCCTGCACATTTTACACAAAACCTAACCTCAGGGGGAAAAAAAACAAGTACGAAACAACACAATGTACAGATGCTAATTTCAACACCCTAAAGAACATGGCTAATCCTAGAATTAGGTGGAATCAGGTGTCCATCTCAGGCAACAACTATTGTGTGGCAGGAAATGGTGGCAATTTGGTTTTGTGCTACATGGCCTGCCCTGTACCAGCCTCCATACATCAAAGTAAGCCTGTTGCGTTCAGGCATGGTGGAAGACACAGTTCTATAGCTGTCATCAGTGCTAAGGAAGATTAAGCTGTCATTCTGAGTTTTTCTGGGACATGAGACAGGAGAAGAGGACCATCTTATTCTGGTCTTTGTTTTTGCAAATAGAAAAGACAAGTGATAGTACAGATGGGGATGAAGCATGGCACACTCACTCTGCCTCTTCAAGAGCCACCGTCTTGGTGTAAAAATCACTTGAGTACAGTACCACATTGGCAACCTGCTCCACTAAAGAGAAAAGGAGATAGATGGCAATCAGGTAAATATAAAATAAAACAAATTTATGGAGCAACCTCCAGCTCTCCTAACATGCAGGAAAAGAATAAAGAGGATCACTGGGATCTAGGTTTTACTCTTGGCATTCTCTCAGGCAAGCAGAACAACCCCTTGCTATGGCTTCATAGGTAGAATTATGGACTAACCTTAATTTTTCTTTGGCAGAATGCTGGTAGTATTTTTCTCATATCAATGGCAGTTTCTATAAATCTGAGGGCTGTTTCTTTCACAAACTACATGCTGGATTGTCCCAAATGCATCACAACCCATTACTGTACACTTTAAGCTGTGCTACTTTTTTACTGTCGCCTGATAAGAAACATCTTATACTCTAGATTTACAGACAAAGTCAGCATCCTACCTGACACACTGATCTTCTTAACCACTTTTTCTGTATTGTTGATCACTGTCACTGTGACAGGGATTGCCTCACCATGGTAATATACCTGCAACAATTGGACCAGTTTAGAAGGGTTTTTATATAAGGCAACTTAGTTTTTATGCATTTTTGTGATCAGCCTTCCAGGAATGAAGAAAGGCAACTGTTGCAACTGCTTTCAAAGTCCTCAAATGGTAGGGAAAACAGAACAAAATGATACATTGATGTATATTGCTGTAAATGTTCTCTTGGAAGGTCCAAGAGAAGCAGTCTTTGTTTTGGACTAGAATACAGCCCAAGAAAAACAAAGACATGTGATGTTATATCAGTAAAATTAGCTGTCTTTTGGCTCCACTTTCACTTTTGACCATAGCTGAGCTTGAAACACATTACAAACAGCATGGCAAAAGAGGGTATTGAAGTCAAGGCCATTGCCAAGCAAGACCACAGTAACTACAGTAAAGTCAATCATTCTTATGTATATGTTAGACTTATGTTTGCACAAACAAAGGAAGGCCTTTGAAGTAGCCTCATAGATGCACTACATAGAAAATCTCTAGGAAGCAAGGAAGGGAGTCATTGCCTCTGAGGGATAGCCATGTTCTAGGAAGGCCTTGCACTTATCTTTCATACTGTGGAACTGTGCTAGGTTTCCCCTGACCTGTGATAAGTGGGAGTCAGAATACTTCTTGCCCATGTTCATTAGATAGGGACAATCTGCTGGGAACAGACAGAGAACCCTCAGATTGATTCAAATCCTATACCAAGCAGGCTTGAAACATCTAGGGGCTAAACAGACAGGCAAAAAGAGATGCTTTCAGGCTGGCTTGAATTTGTGGCGTTTAGATGACGCATGCCTTGAAGCCAGCAGGAAAGTGCCCTCTAGGCACCTTATGTAGAGAAAAGCCGTTTAAAAAAGGAGCAGCTTTTTTCCACTTCTTCCTGGCTTGGAGCCAGCAGTACGGTTGGTGAGGTTTCAATGCGGCATCAGAAAAGGCAGCTTCAACCCACTTTTTCCTGCCCAACTGTTTTGTCCCCTACAGTTCCAGCACTGGAGCAGTCACCACTGGAATAAAAAGATAGATTGGGGGAAAAAATCCTGTTTTTCTTCTTTCTTTTGAGAAGGATGGACTGTTTTTTATCCATAGTCATGGCTAAATATATGTAAATGTCTCATGGTCAGAAAAGTGTGAGGAAAGTGGAAAGTAGCCAGACATGCCATGGTGGAAATGTTAGCTTTCCAGCATTTAAGCCACATGGAATGCCTGTCCACTGTAACAGCAGACAAGGATCTAGCAGAGAAAGTCATGGAGTCTCCAGCAGTGTGGCAGAAACAAAGGTAGAAATTTTGTATAATTCAATAAACTGTGTAAGAATTGGCTAACTGGACTTGCAGAAAAGCCAAAGCATGAAGGCCACAGTAAAGGCTGATGCTATAGAAGAGGCTCTACTGCCTGAGGCCAATTCAGATCTCTTTTCATCTGGGTATTTCAAGGAAGCATCACTTTCTTTACGGGCCAAGGAACCAGACAGGAAGGCTGCTATGGGGGATCCACTAAGGCATTCTGCATTGTTTGAAATGAAAAGGAATACAAGTTATCTGTAATGTGTACATCTTGCTTCTCCTGCAAAATGGTATCCCAGTCCTTTCTAAAAAGGTACTAAAATGGGGTGAAAAGGAAAAAGGAACTTGGTGTGTGGGGTATCATAGAAACACAGTAGCCTCCAGAGAAATGATGGTCTTTGGAGGAAAGGTCAGTGGTTTTAGAGCTGGCTTCCATGGGATGGAAGCACTAGCCAGCCATAAACATTTGTCTGATGGTGAAGTTAAGATTTCTTGAATTGCTCTACAATTTGTGTTGACACAAGAGGACTATTTTTTCTGAAAAAAAGAAGTTCTTATAAAAAAGGAAGTAGGTGATTTGGAGAAGGGCTATTAAGTCCCATAGATATTGCTAGAATAAATAAGGATGTAAGAATGAGACTGGAGTCTTTCTCACAGGGATGTTGAAGCAGGTTTTGACCTCCTTGAAGATAAGGTTAAGAAGAGAAGGTTCCAAAATGGCCATACATATTGACAATTAGCCAGTGGAAGAATTGCTAGGACCAAAAGCTCTTCAACTGAAAGAAGTACCTTGTTCCCCTTGATTTTTCTCTGCTGAGCTTCTCTGTAGTTCTATAACTGTCTGCTGAATGAAATAGCTAATTTCCAGGTACTGCCATGAAGAGACAAGCTCCATGGTTCATGATCTCTATGTAGAAAACTTCAGTCTTGGCCATCCTGCCTATTAAATTTTTGCATCCAATAATGTCTGCTGCACTGAAGACTGTATGTTGGAATCAGAGAGAGGGGAGTATATAGCTATGGGTCCATTCGGAACAGTAGCCCATTGGGCTCTCGACCTCACCTTTCAGATGAAAGGAAATTTTGCTTTTGCTTTTACAATCATATAGCTTCTTTGGCAAACATCACAAGGGAGATGGGAAAGAAAAAATGCAATGAGATTTTGAGTTTAGTTGTTTACAAAAGCTAAGGAGGTTACAGAAACAGGTCCAGTCTGTTTGGCAGTCCCAATTCTATGGGGAAAGTGGCATATAAATAAATATATAACAACAACAGCAACAACAACAACAACAACAACAACAACCTTGCAGAAGAAAACAGGGATGTTAAAATAAAAGAGGGAGTAATAAGGAGCAGGGGGAGGTTTGTAGGGTTAAATCCTGGGAAAAGAATTTCTCCTAGGACCTTATCAGACAGAAGGAATTTCTCTTTATTGCGAATGGAGCCAATTGGAGCCAATTCAAATTCAAGTGAATTTGCTAGTTTAGCGAATTTACGTGAATTCCAATTGCATTCAGAATGCATTCAGAATGACTTCCCATTACCCAAAAATGACCCCCCATTGCCCGAAATTGCGTGAGATACTTTAATTCGCAATAACGTGAAACCCCATGATTGCATTTGGATTGCCATTAGATTATACTTCCAATTTCCAACGTCTGATAAGGTCCCCAGACAAAGCAATGAAGGAAATGTAGGAGCCAGATGGCAGCTACTTTTAGTGATATGATATGTCTTTGCTTCTCTGGCATGGTGGCTAGAATGCAATCAACTCTCATAGATGTTGCATCGAGGACCTTCCCAAGAGTCTACACCCAAATTAAAGAAGTAAAATGTACTTTTATCCTAAGAAGTCAGTCCCATATGCAGCAACATCTCACCTCTTTGCTGAGGCATGCTTTCAAATGTAGAGGTCTCTTTGACAAGAAAAACTGCCAACTAGTCTCTGCATGAGGCTGGGGTCCTGCAACTTCTGGGGCATATTGGATTTTGCGAATCATCAGACGCACAGAGTTCCTAAGAAATGGAAGAATATTTTTGCTTATGTGCAAAAGAAACTGAGCACAAGAACCTGAATGAGCAGTGGCTAAAGAGACTTCTCCATAAAATGGTAACAGTTTACATAGTTTTGTGTCACCCAAGCACTTATTCATATTTGCAGAAAACAGACATACAGATATAAGACAGCAACATGAAAAGATAACAAGTTGTTTTATCTATTTGTTTTAAAAGTTATATATTTTTTCCATCTACAAACAGTTGTGATTTCAGCAGCTTAAACAGAATGTTATAGAGATGGAAAAGATGCAGACAATGACACCTGTTTCTGATTCAATGTCTATCAAGCCCAATGTTACCTTTTGAGAACTGTCTCTTCTGGATCTTCTGCACAGAAAGCTTTGACCTCAAAATCTACTCCACAGCACTGCAAGGGGGGAAAGATAAGAGTGAGATGGAACAGTCGGTTCTTGTGACTGACTGTGTGAAGCATCTACAAGTAAAATAAAACAGTACTCAAGCAGTTAAGCTCAGTTCCTTTTCCCTCTGAATCTATCCTCCTGCATTACCAACGTTTCAATATATACTTCCATTTTAGAAATTCCACCACCTTTCCTCCTAAACCAGCTTCAGTTCCTCAGCTCAGTTTCAGTTCCCCAGCAACCAAAGTCCAAGAGAGAACTTCCTGCCATAACTTCAAGAATGAGAAAACATTTATCCTCTGCACAGACTAGTGGGCCCTTTCACACTACACAATAACAGCACTATCATACCACTTTAACTGCCGTGGCAACATTCTGTGGACTCCTGGTGTTTGTAGTTTGGTGAGGCACTAAGGCTTTCTGCCTGAGAATTCTAATTACCTCCAAACTCCAAATCCCAGGATCCCAGCCTATGTTGCTGTGGCTTTTAAAGTGGAATCATAGCACTGTAATTGTTATTGTGAAATGGACTGATGTCTACACACTCTTCCTAAATGAGTGGATGGTAACCCTTGGATATTATTTTCTTAATAAACACATTACATTTCATTCTCTCAGTTCTCACCTTCCCGACATCACGGGGCGCTGGTTGCAAGCAGACTGAGCAAGGCAAATAGTCTGGAAACTGTTAAGATCAAGCAAAACATAATACTGGACTTAGATAATACAAATAACTACAAATCATCAGCGATAACTGCAAAACACATCAAAGAAGTTGAGTGCTTGAGAAAAGTCCAGTATAATAAACACCCCCAGAAAATGCAAAGGATCAGCAGACAGATGTGCCTCCTTCACAATGACTGATTTTTGGAGTGTTTCAGAGCTTTTCCAGTTGCTTTTTTTAAAAGTTCAGATTATTATTTTTTATCTATACAGGCATTTGCTCCAGTCTAGCAGTATTAACCCCATAATGGATGCTGCATAGCTTTACTGCATCGAGAAATGAACTTTTTGCTCCAGATGTAATGGTGCACAGGCACATGTGCAAGAAATTTACTGCACTGTTATATGCCACGGAAGTTAATCAATACTGAGTTTTGTTTTTCTTTGTTTTGTTTTTTGTTTTTACTTTACATGTTGACCTACTATGGAATGACACTTAAGCAGCTAACAATAGATAAAATAGAAATACAATCAAAATTTCAATTAAAAAGTAGAAATCAAGCAATCAGTAAAAAGAGCAATAAAAGGGCAGGGAAGGACCCAATAGTTTAAAAGCCTATCTGCAACAAACCATCTTAAACGTCTATGTTATCTGAATAAAAACATTTTTGCCTACTAATAGAAGGACAACAAAGAGAGAACTAAATCAAGTTCAACTGCATCTACAACAGAGATGGGAATCATGTCGCCTTCCATATGCTACAATGTAATTTTCAGATTTCCTCATTAGTAGTATTGAAAGTTGTAATCTAACAACATCTGGGGAGCTGCACAATTCCCACCCCAATAAACAATCTGAGGAAGCATTGTAAAAACCCTTCTTCCTATATTCTGTCATTATATGGGAAGCAGTTCAAGGTGTTGCTACTTCAACAATAAAAAAAAATAAAAAATGCAACGAAACTGGAAGTTAAAGTAATAGCAAAAATACAGTGTAAATCAAGTTTGTTAGTATGGCTACATCAAATGTCAAGCCAAGAACAGAAATGAAAGAAGCGTAATACTTGCTGTTAGAACAAAGGGATATGCATTCTTCCCCAGCTTATTAATAAGGCATTCCTGCAAGCTGGAGAGTGGCTTTTGCTTTTCTAGGGATGGGTATATCTGCATCCTGGAAACATATATGTCCTTTCGGAAAGTCAGGCCTATAATATCAATATCTTCTTGTCCATACCGGAAAACACAAGCAAGTGTCACATACACTAGAAAGAACACACACAGAATATTATTTTTTAAAAAACCTGTTCATAACCAACCATACAAATATATGTAATCCAGCTAGGCAGGAGATTTGACACTGAACGACCACTTGCAAGATGAGGCTGTTTGCCAGATTCTGCATTTTACTGCACTTCCTATTATCCAGGCATTAAGCACAAGAGCCCTTACAAGGCTTTGAAGAACTTACATTAATTTTTTTTTGGGGGGGGGGGGATGAAAACTCTCATACCTCCAAGCTAAATTCCATTTTTATTGACAACTCATTTGGAACTTTCATAGGGATTAAACAAGCTTGATGAAAAGATATTTCTAAAGTATAGAAAACAATGTTTGGGCTTCCATGTGGACTAAAGCTTCATTTAAATCTATGTCTTCTGTTCATTGGGAACAATGTTTAAAAACCTTTTACAGATGATATTTTACCCCTATAGATTTAAAGAATGTTAATCCTAATTTGATGGACACCTGTTGATGAGGGTGAAGAGAGGTTGGCATATATATATCTTTGATGAAAATGCCCAGATATAGTTAAATTTTGGTCAGATGGATACTCTGAAATCAGTAAAATCACAAGCCAGACAATTCCTCTGTCATCAACAATTGCTCTTTTAGCTCTCTTTTCCAGTGGCCACACAATGATATTATTATAGGTTTATATCTGGCAAAATTAGAAATAGTCTTGGTATGGCGAGTTCTTAAAAGACTGTCATTAGATCAGTGGTGTACATGTATCTGGAATACAGTATTGCACTTTTGGAAATACTAACAGCACAAATAAAAGTTCTTAAAAATGGAAATTTATTAGATAATTTTTATGGTTTCCATATTTTGACTTTGACTAACAAGAATTCTGATGTTGCATGTCCTCTGAGGTCCCATACAAATTTGTAGAGTGGTGTACTTTCTATCCCAATATACAAAAAAGAAGGACATATTATACCTTTGTTATGGTCAACTTTTAGAATATGACTATATTTAAGACTTTATGTGACGTATTTTTTCTTCTTATTTAAGGATAAAATTGTATGATAAATTTATTTTAAAAATAAAGCAATTATGATAGAAGAAATTATGTGAAGTAACTCATTACTTGAAAATAACAATGACAAACAACACCGTTATCAGTAATAATCACTTTCTTGTCATGAGAATGCAGCGAATTCCCATTTCAACAGCAATGTAACAAATTGAAGGGAAATTAATTTACTGGTACAACAAGTAATATTTCCCAGTTACTTTCACAGGTTAATTTTAAAAGACAGTTTAAGGCATTTTAAGAGGCATTTCAGCAGGAGTTTTAAAACCTTTGTGCCATTCCATTATCAGTTCTAAGAGTCCTGTGGCAAAGTAATGGGGAGTAATGAAAAGGCAAAAATCAGCACAAAGAACAATATAACAATGTAATGAAGAATGCAACAAGTTAATTTGCAATAGGGCAATGGTAACAGACTACTTTTCAAATATTGTAAAGAGTAACTGACATGAATTAATTACTAGTTGAAACAACCTTTCAAGCTCTTGAGTAAGACTACTGATTGAACTCTCTCTTTGACCATCCCTTATCTCTGCTCCCCTAGTTTCAAATATTTGGGGACTAGGAGCTGATAAAAGTTGCATTATGACAAAACTTGTTGGGAAGAAATGAGATAAAAGTGCTTCCATAACTGGTGAAGTTCAATCTTCTGGTCATGCAGGTTCACAGCATTCATTGCATCATTTTACCTTTTTCTGGTTGCAGCAATAAGCTGCAAACTTTTCCCTCAGTCTCTGGACCTTATCACACTAGATGAATCCCAGGCAGAAACGGGATTGAAATGTAGAAAAACCCCGCAAATGTGAGATGTTTGTTAGACGACATTTCTTCCAAAGACCAATAACATGAAAATAAAGCAAACAGAAAGTCAACAGAAGTTCCTGAAAGTAAAAAGGTGTCATTTTTGTCGATTTTCTGTTCATTTTATTTTCACATTATTGCTCTTTGGCACAAATGTGCTGAAAAACATCCCATATTTGTGGTTTTTTTTCTACTTTTTTATGCGGGATTCATCAAGTGTAATAAGGTCCTTAGTTAAAACTCCTGCAAGCAATATGTTTTGTGTTGGTTTTTCCTTGAAGACTGCTCTGAAATTTAAGTGGGGAACACTGTTCCCTGTCAGGGATAGATCATTATATTTATACCAGTGTCTGTACTGGCTAATGGTCTACTGCCATTTAACTTTATTATACACTGAGGGGTGAACCAAGACTGATTGTTTTGCCTTTCAGTCAAGCTTTAGTAAGAATTCTGGAAACCTGTATCTGAAAGCAGAGAAAAGATTGCTCTTTCTCTGATGTTTAGGTCCCATTTTGGGAGCAAGTTTGTTTTCTGCAAGTCCCGAGAATAGCACCTGGAGCAAAAAATTCAAACTACAAGAAAGGAGATTCCACCCCAACATTAGGAAGAACTTTCTGACAGTAAGAACTATTTGATAGGGGAACACATTCCCTTGGAGAGTGGCGGAGTCTTCTTCTTTGACGCTCTTTAAACAGAGGCTGGATGGCTATCTGTCAGGGGTGCTCTGAATGTATTATTCCTGCATGGCAGGGGGTTGGACTGGATGGCCCTTGTGGTCTCTTCCAACTCTATGATTCTGTGATTCTACAAAGGTGGAATACATATCAAATAAATAAATTCTGTAAACTAGGAATTTAAAGCATTTGGTAGGAATCTGCCATTTGAGACTAGATCTGCTTGTTTAGCACAGGAGTTACATGCCTTTGAGAGCGTGTTTTTTGAGTTGCACACATCCTTTTGCTGAACAGCACAAATCTAAAGCCATTATCATTTTATAACAAGATATTAATAATTCTTAGAAATCACATCCAGAACAGTCATTTAGCCATCTAACCTTTTTTCTCCTTGACAATATCAGGATCCACCCATACCACACCATCTAAAAAGAGAAAACAAAAATGAAACATTTTGGAACACTGAATAATCAAAGCACTGCAACCAACACACAGAAAGTTGGACTCACCCACAGGTTCCACATCATCTATACGATCAATGAAATCTCGCTTCCCTAAGTAGACAGCAACCTGTAAGGTGGAGGGAAATATGTCTGGTCAAAGCCATGATCCAGTAACCACTGTATTTCAAAAGAATACAGAATAGGGTTTAATTTTGCATCTCACAGACCAACAACAGCAATTTAAGTGGATGGGCTGGAGTGAAAATTTAGTACTTTTAGTCCTCCAGATATTTTGGATTGCAACTCTCGCAATCCCTTATCAATGGCTAGCTGAATAAGGCCGGTGGGAATAACATGCAAATAAAATAAAATTAAAATTTTTTAAAAAGGGGGAGTTGTCACCTTTTTCGGTCCAGGCTGCAAGCAACATTAAATAAGCTACTTTGAAGCATGGCAGCCTGTAGTTTCATTAAAAAAAAGAAAAGACAGTAAATGCAGAGGATGAATTTTGTAAAGACAACAGCACATGGAGTAGTGAACATTTTGATCCTTTCTCTCCTAGTTACTATAATTATTAAAATTGCCTTCTCCTCACACTACTAGTTGGCCCTCAGTTTTTGCAGGGGTTGGGGTGCAGGACTCCCAGCAGAACTGGAAAAACTGCAATTAACTACAGGCTCCCCAAAACCATATTTCACATCCGGAAAAAAAAAAAGCATTTGTACTAGCAGAATAAATAGGGATGCAGTTTATAGCCATGTGATGGCTCAGTGGTTAAGATGCTGACTCTGAAGTGGGAGGGAGAAAGGATACACCCGTACCATACCATTCCCCCCATCCATCTGTGCAAATGAGGGGATGCACCTGCCCTCCGTCCTTGCACTCCCTGTCCCATGCCATCCCCTCCCACCCAGGTGTGTGTGAGCAAACAAATGTGTGTGCCCGTCCTCGTTGCACTTTCCCCTTCCACTCCACCTGCCAGTGTGTGTGAAAGAGCAAGAGAACGTGTATGTGGCCAGGCCCAGTTACCCCTGCCTTCTCCTTTTTTAGACAGTTTTATTTCCTCCCAGCGACACTGGTCCTATCGTTAAAACTGGTGTAGGGCAGGAGCAGAGGGCTGTATAGGCCATCAGCAGGGCAGCAAATACAATAATCCGTTAATAATCAGATCTGTGAATGCTTAACCTGCAAATGTGGACGGATCACTATATTAGTCATAAAAATTGCCCATCTGTTGTTTCCGATAGGAATACTGTTCTAAGGCTAATTATAGCCCTAGGATGGGGTGCAGTGTTTATCCATATTATTTTGGGGGTATAAAAGGTAAAGCCTTCATGACTATCTAAATAATCCCAATTAACATCTGTCCTATTCCACGTCCAACCCCACATGTCAGCAGTAAAATTTTAAACCCCCGATATGTTTCTAAATGGTGCAAAATGTAGTCAGTTAGGGTGATACATGTGGTCTGGTCTTCAAGGAGGCAACTGTTTGGTTTCAGTCTGTATTATTTGTTGTGGTCATGTACTTACTGCTTTGTCACGAGACATTTTCTTGTAGATAACATGACTCCGAGCAGGTACCACATTCTTCACAGAAATTTCAGAAATAGATACCATCTTTGCAGTTTCAGGTAACTTCACCTCTATAGGTGTGAGACTGAAGCTTACCTACATCAAGAAAAACTGATTAAGCCAGCACCAGATAGGTAAAAGACAAAGTGAAGACTTGAAAATACTGATGTTCAAAATCATAGTAGCCTTGTGAGCCATGTTGATGAGTAATCCATTTTCCCTCATCAGGATACAAGTACCAATTTGAAGTTTTAGGGAGACTTGACTGTACTCTTCAACTGTCCCACTCTGCCACTCTCAGTTGATCATCTGATGTCCCAATGTTTCAGCTACTTTTAAAATATCCCTGTTTTTCTCTCCACCTCCCACTTTTCCTCTTTGTTCTCAGCTTACTTCAGTTGCTGCAAACTGAGTTCAAAGTGCAAAAGTAGTTTGCATTCCATTAACTTAATAGGAGGGTAAAGAGAGGAGAAGGCAGAATCTTGCCCATTCCAATAGGATCAGGCAAAAGCAAACTGCTGAAGATCCTTATAGCTTATCTGTTCTTCCTCATTAATCATGTTTGCTGTCTTGACCACACTCTGATCTTCTTGGCCACCTTTCATTCTGTGAAATGATGGAAGATTTATTTAGTCTGCTTCCAGATTTAACATTTAAATTCTCTGGCAGCAAAACTGTGTACTTTTGTCTAGTGTTCATCAGCACTATCCATCAACCGTGAAGCAAGAATAATGAAAGTTATGGATGTATCCTTGCCCCAGGGTGGAGTAGTATAATGGAAGGAAGCATGCACAACTTGAGCACTGCCAAAAGTCACTCAGATTAATCTCTTCTCCTGCTTCAAAGAGAAAGTGACTACATATTCTGGAAAGACAATTTTTTCAAAATACCCTTTAAGGGACCTATAACTCCTTGTAGGGAGGCCATAGGCACCAACCCAATAAATGCCTTGTGATATTTTGTGTCAGTATCTCTGTATAAAAAATAAGGCCAACCCAATCATGCCAACCTACTGGTCTCAGGCATGGCAAGGAACAATCTCTCATTGCCATTGTTAAAGTGAGATTCAACCATCAATTAAAATCTCTTATGTATTTAAAAACAGGAATATTAACCTTTGTCTCAGGCACCAAAAGATCTTAGGCCATCCCTGCAAATGAAGGAGAGCCACCAGTTTGAAAACTGGAGCTGTCTTGAGGGAATTTCAGCAAGTGTCGCTTGTCACATCAGGAGGTGACTAGTGACTTCTGCTGAAATTCCTCCTTCTACAGAACCATTAAAGGCTCAGGAACTGCTTCCAGTTTTCAAACTGCCAACCCACAAAAGAAGTGCACAGTGATCAGGCATATAGGAGCCAGGAACTGCTGTTTTTCAGAAGTCCCAAGTCTGCTGTTTCCACTATTGCTTAATGGTGAACCGCTAAATAATTATTTCCTCTCAGTGGGACATACACCTGCCCCACAACTGTATTATCAGGCTTGTTGTGCCACAGTTTTGCAGTTTTTCCTTTGGAAATGTAATAAATGGGTTAGAGACTAGCTGGTGTTCACACGAAATCAATGGGAGGGAGGATATAAATTCTCACATATTACTGAAAGGGAGTAACAGCCACAAGAAACAATACAATACTTTGCTGAGTACCGAATATGGGCGTATATACATATATACACATAAAATATAGATATGGAGATGTGGAATATATTTATTGTGTGTCCATATGTGTGCATATAGATGTGTTCCTGATCAGTATGTAAGTACTTTTCTTCCCACTGTGGGTGATATATGTCAAGGAGTTGCTGACCCAGGCAGTGCTTGGATATCTTCTGGATGGCTTGCTACACACATAGGCCCTTCACATTACGGAAATGTGTGAAACTGGGTTATTTCTGCAATGTTCGGTCTGGCGCCGTTTGCAGGGGGCAGTACAGAGAAACCCACTTAACCCGCTACATTTTACACCGGGTCCCTTACCACGTCTTTTTGTGTGTGTGTACTGGAGCAATTTGGATCTTTGGTAGTATATGCTACCAAATTGATCTGGGTTGCACGGCAGTGGTTCAGGAAATGGGGTTGGCAACATTTCCTCTCCAGTCAGTGCTAGTGTGAACGGTGATTTAAATTGCTTTGAAGAGATTTGGGGACATAAAGTTAAGTAGTGAGAACATCGATTCGGTGTTGCATTGGATCTCTTCAATACAAAAAAAGTAAGTGTGAATGCCCCTTCAGTTTCAGAAGTATTCGGGCAGATTTACTTTTACTGAAAACAAGATGCTTAGCAACTCATCAGAGATCCAAGAAGACTGTTACAGTTTTAAAGAAACTCAACTCTGGGCACATCCAGACTGATGGAAAAGTCTCAGGTTTTGTTCCTCTTCCCTCCCAATTTTATACTAGGTTAAACTGCCCATGGGAACTGGTATATTCTCTGATTGTACTCTGAATGTAATATTCTGGGACAAGCAAAATGTATGGATCTCCAAAATAATTCTGGAAAGAACAGGAACAAAATCTGGGAATTTCTGATCTTTTTAATCAGCCTGAAGTGAGTCTTTTCACTCCTCTTATTCCGGAGTCTGGGTCAAGTTTTCTTAAAGGGGCAGTAAGATAACAACAATGAATTAAAGCAATGGTTCTAAATTAACAGAAAATTAAGTAAAATTCAGCTATTTTTAATACTCTCTCTACCTCTCCAGTCAGTGAAAGCTCCAGAGCTTCAGTATCCAGCCTTTGGCTTTCTTTTAGAAGAGAGATCACGGGTGATTTATGGTGTGTTGTAATATTTGATTTATTTTCAAATATGCAACCAAGGCAGAATCAAGCAGCACAAGCACTCCTGGCAGGGGAAAGACAAGCTATCCTGCACCAGATCCCCAGAGACAGATAATTTGTAATCTACCAATTGCTTTCAGCTCACATAATAAAAATTCTTTCTCAAAATATTCTGTGCTATCATTTCTTCCCTATCAAGGATTGCCTGGCAGGGGGAATATCAAGCATATAAAGTTTCTTACATTTTCAGTGTGTGTGTGGAGACCAGATTATCATGAGGCTGCTTTCTAATGCATGCACTAGAACTAGATGATACCATCTGTAAATTTTTCATCATTACTTCAGAATGATTGAATTGAACCTGAGTCAGAATCCTGTTGGTTATACTCAACTAGAATAGACCTTTTGAATAAATTATTGAATAGTGAATCAACGTGTAGGTAATGGCTCTCTTCTACTTGGGACTAGCAACAGGACTCAGACCCTGATTTAGCCCTATAGCAAGCAGTAGGACCAAGCTCTCTGTACTGAACATGCTACTTCTAACCAAATCCCATTGTTTTAGGAAATGTGTTTGGGACTCCTTCTGATCAAGTAGTTTAGGCAATATATATTATCTATTGCAGAAGAAATGATGTGACACTATTCAGTCTGAATTTGACTTATGTGCCAATTTAAAATGTAGTGAAAACCCAGTGAAACAATGTTGATCAAATAATATTTCAACTAAATTTCAATTACATTCAATAAAAATATTTGGTGAGACCAGAAAATCAGTTCTTTCTTCCTAACTATGAGAACTCAGGATATTAATTTTTAAAAAGTAATAACATTAATTGATTATGGCCACATTATACTTACTTTTTTATTTATATAAAGGCTGTTTATAAAAATATGGAAGAACTAGAAATCCTTTTGAAATTGCTAGGATTGTTCTCTCTCTTTCTCTTAAAGATATATCAATTCATAGCATGCAATAGCTACAAGTAATAACCCTTATCCCTAGTTCCAATCTGGGACATACCAAGAATGAACCATTAGTAAATTTGTAAAACAAAGTGTCCAGTTATGAACACACATTTCCTTCTCCCAAAGTGGAAGAAATTTTGGCACACAAGAGTTTGTACAATGTAATTCTATGTGTATTTATGCTAAATCAAGTTCCACTATTTGCAGTAGAGTTTACTCCCAAATAAGTGTTATTTTAGGGCTGCAGGATCAAACAACTTGGGATGGGGAATTTAAAAAAGCAATTATGCATTCTTTATTAAGTATACTTGAAAATCCTGCCGTAAATGGCCAAATGTGCAGTAAGAATAAATACCTGACAGTGTTTCCAATGCCCCAGCAGTAGATGTGCAGAGAAAGCTCCAGGAACAGTAAAATAAAATCCAATTTAACTCAATGTAGAAGGCTGTATAACTCAGGCAAAGAATTTGCTTGGTTTTCCTTTCTGGAAAGAAGCTATAGGCCTTTAGAAACCAGGATGGCAATTTGTAGTGGATCTGAAAATGAGATTTTGGTACTTATAGGGGCCAAATTTCCAACAATGACCCCAGAGCCATCATATTATACCTGGATTATCGGATTGGAAACCGGTTAGATCAGCGATGTAGGGCATTATCTAAGGGACCCTGGCTCTACAATGTCAAGCTTCCCGATTTCAGAAAGCAGAGACAACATACAGATTTGCCAAGGAGGTTATCAAAAGCAGCTTTATTTTAAACCGCTTTCTCTATCTCCTCCTTAGCAGGGATGAAATCACTCCAGTCAACTAATGAGCTAAAGATAAAGCATTGTTTGTATGTCATGATTTTGTAATAGTTATAGCATGTTTTCCTATAACACTCATTTTACAGACTGGCTCATACATCACTGACAACAAAAAAAACCTGTCCTTCCAAGACTAATCTGTCAAAACTTAAAATAATAATTAGCGAAACATCCACTGTGACGCAGGTATGTGTAACAACTTCAAAGCTCTGAAGGGATATCCCATAAACACTTTCCTGGAATGAGGCTACTGATAACCCAGAGGTTTAGAGTTATAGTTGACATGAACAGTTAAATTATATCACATTATACTGGATTTGAGAAGATGAAGACCAAATCATGTGCCCAGAATCAGTTTTCAAGGAAGTTTTAAATAAAGGATTTATCCAACTTAAAAATAAAATAAAAGCTCTAATCCAATAGTTAGTCCCAACTAGAACAGATAGAATGAATAAATCAACACTTACATAAATCCCATTGATTGAATGGGTCTATTCTAGTTTGGATTAAGGCCAAAATAAATATATTTAAATAGAAACTTTAAGACCAAGTATAATCACAGAACCAGAAATACACAATTTGCCACCAATTAGATTGTTTTTATATAAATTAACAGCTTAATTATTTTAGTTTAACATCACTTGCCGGAAATTTTATAATATTATCACATGATCTGGGTAGAGTGAGTGTTAGCCTCATTCACTTCAAAGATGCTGCCATATTAATCCAGACACACTGTTTGCCAAAGACTTTTAAAAAAATTGATCCAATTACTCATTACCTAGTGGTTCAATAATATTTCTGCTTCTCAGAAATTAATGCTAACATAGCTTGTTCTCTGAAGCTCTTAGGTTCTTCAGCTCCATCAGCTGCCATTTACTGCTCCTTTTTATAATTCTAAGGCTTCATGGTATTCATATCTTGCTTCTGGATTCACCAGCTCCCTATTCTATTACTATATAGCAATTTAAGAAAATTCTCACTATTCAGTGGTACTTATTCCCAAGCAAACCTGCATAGGACTGCAGGCCAAGTTAAATGTGAACCTGATGATTTTTGCTTTCTGAAATATTTAAGAATGAAAAATATCAGACAGAATAGGTCAACATTTCAAAACTCTTAACTTTCAAAAATTCAAGTCACTTATCAACATTGTACCAGTCATAGGGCTGAACATGCATGCAGTCACCAAATAGCAAAGCTGTTAACAAAAGTTAAATGGTTTTAATTTTGTACATTAATTGCTTTTTAAAGTACTGTAACTCATTTTTAAATAGATGTTTTGTATTTTTTTTTTAAAAAAAGACTTCTATAGTTTTAGTATTGTATAAGCTGCCTTGAGTCCCAACACTGGAAAAAGGGCCAATTATAAATGAATAAAACAACAAAATAAAAATAATAACAATCTTGGTTACTACCTCTTTCCAGTTTTGATGGTTTCCAAAATGAGAACCACAACTCCATAGTGAGCGACAGTGTCTTAATTTTGTTACGGAATCTTCCACTGGACTTGTTTCATTAAAAGGAATTTTACAGTCGTTATAATTCAAAGTACTGTATAATCCTAATCCTGCCTCATGTGTTATGCAACACCTGTATTGTTCTAATTTGGAAACTAGATGTAATCTTTAGGTAATGCTTCATCCCACTGATTCAGCACCAGGAATCTTAGGCCTTTGTTTCATCCCTGCAGTTCAGCAATATACAGGAGAGACACCTTGTAAATTTGCCAGGATATATAAATGTGGTAGAAAAAAAACTTTTCTTTTTAATACATCAGGTATGAAGTTGGCAAACAAACCAATTATCTCAAAAAGATTCAGTTGCAGTTTTTTTTTAGAAGTACAGCAAGACACCACGTAAGGAAAAATAGGACGCATCTCAGAGAGATGTCAAATCTGTTGGATTTCTGTGAAGTCTTTTAAGACAAGAAAATGTTGCAGTTCTTACATGTAGGGCGCAGTTGTTCCATAGAATATTCATGTCATGTTACTTAGGTTCAGTGGATATGCTCTTTCCCCCTTCTACATTTAGGACTAACATTATACATTTTCTCAGCTCTTGTAGCAATTTATTTTTTGGGGAGGGAATTAACTACCAAAGACATTGAGAAGCTTCTTTTACACTAGAACAGAGACTATGGTCCAAAACACACTGCAGAAATAAGGACTGCTTTAACTGCCCTGGCTCAGTGCTAGGGAATCCTGGGAATTGTAATTCATTGTGGCACCAGAGCGCTTTGACAGAGGCCAAATGTCTCAAAAAAATTACAGTTCCCACAATGTATTAGCATTGAGCCAGGACAGTTGAAGCACTCTCAAAGTGGATTATTTCTGCAGTGTGTTTTGGACGTGTGCCTCCCTCAGGCTTCTCAGTACAGAACACTTTTTACAAAACTTCTGATAATTTATTATTTATGTATTCATTTATGGTATTTATTCTCTGCTCTTCAGCCCTAATGAAATTTCTTTTTAAAAAGCCCTGCCCTCCTTTTCCTCCTCCTTTGTTTAGCTAGGCATTATTTATTTATTTATTTATTTATTTATTTATGCAAGCAGCATTGGCAGGATGGTGGAGGGCTGGCAGATTTGCAAATACATGTCTACAGTAAAAAAAACAAACCCAAACAATAATAAAATCTTGATCTGCGAAAGCAGGATAGTATTCTAGCCAGCCTTACTTTGCCATGTGTGCCTACCAACAATAAGCAGATAAAGAACAACTGACGCCAGAATCCCATACTGAGTGTCTGTGACCAAAGAGCAGAGATAAAAGGACAGAGCAAATAAATCTTCCTTGTCAGATAACCCCTGATGAGTAAAAAAAAAAAAAATAGATCGCTTAGGTTTGGTCACAAAAATGGAAATCATAAGTACAGAGAGCATCCTATGTTGGTGAACCAGAAGACAAGTCACAGTGGCAACTTTCCCATCCCTTTAAAGAGTGCTCATGCCTACCAGATTTAACTTTTGATTCCACAGTCCTGAAGCAATTAGCAGCTTCCATCTATCTAGGTTATAAACCCAGTTTCAGACCTGCTTTGAGGCAAACATAATTTACTCTAGATGTCACTAAGCTAACAGACCAAGAAAGACAAGAATTAGAAGATCCGGCATCTTTATAATAACACCTGATGTTCTTCAGATATATGTAGGTACAGTATTTTGTGCAGGCAACAAATCTTAAATTTCTGTATTTATACCAAATAAGCATGGGTCGGTTGTGAAACAAAGGTTTGGGAGGTATGAATCAAGAAAAGGTTGTAGGCTTGCAGGATACATGTGTCTATATGTGTAAGAGAGTGAGAAGCGGCAGGGAGAAATTGTCCTTTTCAATAGCCCTGAAACTTCTGTTGCTACTTTAGTTGTCCAGTGTAAGGTAATGGAAAGTGAGAAAAAACACAGGGGGAAAAATAGCAGAATATTATTAGCTGCCCTGAGCCTATTGAAGGAAAATGTATGTACAATGTGTCTAGTATACACTGAAAATAACTTAAGCCTCTATAAGCTGTAACTTGTAAACCTCCCCCATATGAGTAACTCACTTGACCTTCTGCTGTCCTCACAAGCAGATTCTCTGGTACAATGCTGAGCTAGGCTTTTATGATCAGAAGAAAAGAATTGGAAGCACTAATTCTGTTGTGTTCAAAGCCTTGTGGCTCACAGAAAGAAGAGAAAATAAGAGACAGTAACTACATACACATTCTATGTTTATTTCTTTTATTTATATCCTGCCTTTCTCCCAAATGACACTCAAAGCAGCCTCCTACTTGCTTCTCTATTCTCTGGCACCCCATCATAAAATTTGTAAGCCACAATATACTACTTCAGTGCATTCATTCCTCTCTTCAGACTCCTCTTCCACTCTACCTGCCAACATCCTACATGAATAAAAGAAGGAAGGGAACACAGCTGATTTAGAAGCAGGACACAGGTTTATTTATAATCAGTCAAGTACTAGTGGGCGGATTAATACAATAAATAAGATTTGTTCTGTGTACTTCCCGTTTTCCTCAGCAGAAATGGTTAAAATGAAGAACCTTAGATACAAATAATTCCTGCTCACCTCTCCCCTTCAATACAAACACTTCCCTACAAAAACAAGTTTAGGAAGGAACCAAAATTAAAGTGCAAATTAAAAGGCAATTACATGCTGGTGGCTCGTCTCACAGCCCACTAGATGTGGGGAAAAGTTTTCCGCAGAACGTTCACTGCCACAAGTTAATTTTCCCCAAATCATGTTGTGCATTTAAATGCCAAGGGACACAGGCTGACAAGTCTGCTCCATGGCAAAGAGAGGTGCCAACCGGGAAGAATATTGCACATTGAGTCAGAGGCAAGTGATCTGGATTTGCCAGCATGAGGACATTTACATTCAGGCCTCTGTTTTCCCCTCATTCCTCTGTGCATGAGAAGCTGCAGTACAGAAGGATGGCTGGGCAGCAGAAGAAACCAGGTATTTGGTTTTTGTGCTGAAGTCACGCTACATACATTCTTCATCACAGCAATAGCACTGCTCTCTCTATCCCACAATTCAAGCCCAAAACAAACCGGGTCAAATTAAAATATTTCTATTATCACTTTCCATCCAAATGTGGTAGAAAGTCTTTGGAGGATGCAATGTGCCTGAAAAGTTCCCCCTACTGGAAATCAACCAGACAGAAGGAGCTGTGAGTCAAGTAAACACTAGTGGCTCCATCAACACAACTGCCAAATTCACGGACTTGTTCCTTACTACGTTTCATTATCCTTCAACCTCACATCATAGCTAGCCCACAAAGATAGCACATGCATAAAACTCAGGACATATAGGAACTTTGCTATAGCATTTAAGCTTGAAGTGTGATAGGAAGTGGTTTTAGGACTGTTTGGCACTGCTTTCTGGTGAGGGAACTTGTCCGAGCAAATAGATGGCACTTGTTAAAAACAAATGGTTCTCCACCATATGCGGTCAATCCTTAACAAAGTTGAATGCCAGCAATGTACTTTAGATGGGGTGGGCTTCTCTTCCTTGGTTGATGTATCAGGAGTCCTTCCCTGGGGATGAGCTTAAGCACTCAGCAAAAGACCATGGCTGGAACTAGATATGGAACTTCTGTCCAGACAAAGACTACTGCTCTCTTGTGCAGATTTTTTTGGCAAGCCAGTTTTTGCACTTTCAAGTCAAAATTCAGACCACAGCACAGCCTTGTTTCCTTTGTCCACACTAACCACATGGGCTCCAGATGGTGACCACGCCACAGCATTGATTGAATTACTGAAACACAGCATGAAATCAATTATTAGATTTCAGAAATACACTAAGGCTAAGTTAAAGAAGGAAATACTATTCAGTCTCAAGTTATTTTATAAGACTGTGTCATTATTTACTTGCACCACACAAATTTATTTAAGGATTATCATGTACATTAGTAAGGATATTACACTTCACATCTACACAGTTATTGTGGGAGTCTATAAGTTCCACTTACAGACTAGTTCCTTCCACTAAACAAGAACATCAGTATTTTTACAACAACCCCTTGCCTCACCTGTGATATTTGGACAGGACTCTTTCCACTTTTCCTGTGAGCACATTCCAAACATAGAGTGATCCTTCTGCTGAGCCAGCTACCACATAATTTCCATCAGGACTGAAAAATCACAGATTTGGTACAGGGAAATATAACCAAAATGCATTTTACTTTGGGAATAATTATTTTTATTAATGATAGTAAAATTTGGTATGCTGATAGCATATTCATTATGCAAAATCATTATGTCCATCATTAGTACCTCAGAAAGTGGAGAACTGACCTAAGATTCAAAGTTAATGCTTTCTGGTTTTAAGTCATTATATTAAATACAGCAAATTAAAAAGACTTGCTTTGACAGAATCAAATCCAGACAGGGAGAGTAATATTTTCTAAACTAACTACAGTACATGAAAGCTAACAAATGTTCAGAAGAAGAAATTTTCAAGACTAGGTATTTAACAGCTGGACAACTATGTTATAAATATTTGACAATCAATTTGTGCTATGTTGGGGGTGGGGGGGAACATCCTACAACATGAGAATCGTACAATAGCTGCTTGTTTGTGCACTGGACAGAGTGTACATTAAGACCACATTTAACACAAAGGATATATTCCGGGACTATCTGTGCATGATGAAAATTGTGGATCATCATGAATCCTACTCTTCTTACCTAAAATGAACAACATCTTGAGCATCTGGAAGAAGCACAGCATAAGAGTTGTGCTGGAGGTCTAGAAATGCCTAGAGAAGGGTTCTCTCTAGGCATTTCTAGATTCTCCAATGCAATTCTTTGGTATGCCCAGGCCACATGTTGACTGGGACAATGTAATATACAGCAAATCAAAGAGAGAAACACCAGACAGTGTGAGCAAGACACGAGGAGCCTGCAGCTCTTTGTGGACAAATGAAATTAAAGGAAACAAATTTGCATTAAACAGGATCATACTGTAACAAAAAATATATAGGTTCCCTAGAATGGCAGGGACCCTTTTTGAGAGGAATGCAGTATGGTGTTAAACTGCTTTCCCTTTTCTCTGAAACAGTATACAAATGTGCTCCAAGAAAGACAAACACCTTCCACCAGAGTAGACCGCCAGGGATTCCATGACTCACAATTTTTCAGGAAAATCTAAATAAATTCCTAATGAGACACTCCACCTGAAATCTGTTATTGCTGTTCACAGTACCAGAATCTTGTAGCTAAAGCTTCATACGAGGACAGTATTTCATTATATATCTGAGTAAAACAGTACAGAACTCCACATTTCACTTTGTTCAGAAACATTTATCATGTTTTTCATTGTATGGGCCCTGTCAGCCTGACTACCTCTAGGCATTTGATGCAATTCATTCATTCAATAACACACTCATACAAGGAAACTCAGGCTACTACCATCATTCACAGACAAACAAATAATATATATTAGTGGACTGAAAAGTTCTGATAGAATGTGGGTTAAGTAGAAATTTAAAACTGTTATTTTAAAAAAAGATTACTGAAGAAGGCCTTGCAAATGGATACAGGTGGAAAGTATCACATCCTTTCTCAAATTTCCTATAGCTGAACCTGTGCAGTCCCTTACCTGAATACAACTCTGGTCCAATCAGACCCACATTTAAACCCTTGGGCACTGCATGAAAGAAAAAGAAAAACACAACAAAAACAAAATGGTTCAATATATACCAGTATAAGTTGATTTTAATTCAGGCAATTTGAATAGATTTAAATAATAATTTGATTCACTGAGAAACTTCAGTTTAAATCAAGTTTGGAATAAAGACTTTGATTGTTAGGTAACTCAACATTTGTGAACATAATGGAGATAACAAGTAACTTTAGCTTGTTTTTACAAGACTCAATTGTGTAATGTATTTTTAAAATTATGTTGGAATTGTAATATTTTGTTTATCTTAACATGTACAGGTACATCCAAAATTGATTTGCATTTTTTAATTCTTTTGTTAAAAAAACTGCAATTTAATTTTTTTAAGATTCTTTTTTATTTTATTTTTCCAAATCACTGCACCTGCAATTCCATCAGCAGAAAAATGTCACAGCTTACATTTTATCTCCACGAATGTAAATAAGCAGGAATCCTCCTTTTATCTTGGGTATATGAAAATTTTACTGTTGAATTTTAACATGTACTCTTTATTACTGTTCACTTTAGATTGTGCACCTTAGGCATGTCCTTATTTTTAACTTAACTGATTATACACAGCATTGTGTAAATTTATGGTGCTTTATAAATAAATTGAAATAAATAAATAAATAAATAAATAATCCAATTATCTCCCAGACTCTTATCAAGAAATCCTTCTAACAGGATCAGGTATTATCTTTGCCAGACATCTACAATGCAAATTCTGCTATCTGTGACACCTACTGAATATAAACAAAATATAGTTTTGAACCCCAGTTGGGGAATTGTACTTACCTGAAAGTCTGTTTAACAGCATTGACCCTGAGATCAATAATCTTTAACAGATCATCTCGAGAACAAGTGAGGAGCTCTGTTCTCTCTGGGTTGAGATCTAGAGCTGTAATTCTGCCAAGCAATTCAATTTCCCGTACCACACACTCAGTTCTGAAAATAGAAAATGTGGGAAATTATGAGTATTCACAGCATCACAGTTTTTAAAAGCACACATGTTCATTGGATTTCTGGTCAACTGAGAATCATACATTTTCTCTCTACAGACCCCCCTACATTTTTTCCTATCTTCCTTGATTACTCCAAATTCCATAAATGCTATTACTACAGTCTGAAAAACTACTCAGTCAAACAATTATATAAGCCCAATTTGGGGCTAATTTAGTGTTGTGGTTCAAGTGTTTGATAAAGACTTTGGGACACCAGGATTCAAATCCCCTCCAAGCCATGGAAACCCATGGAGTGACCCTGGGCAAGTAACTCTCTCACAACCATAGAAGAAGGCAATAGAGTCACCCATAAAGAACAAGAACAATTTGTGGCAGGGAAGAACTGGGTTCAGTGTAGATTTTCTTTTAAAATTTCAAGATTACTCATGACCACTTCTTTCCCCATAAAAATCAGACCTATTTCTTCCTTCTGAATCAATAAAAAGAATGACACTGAACAGTGCAATGTACACCAGTTTTCAAAAATTAGCTTACCTAATATCCCAAAACCGAATTTTCTTGTCAAAGTGTCCGCTCATGACACATTGTTCTGTGCAGACAAGGTCATTACAGCTGGAGCCTGCAAACACAGTCTTTATACCTTTTAAAAAATGAAGTTATTAGTAGCTCCAGTGGGTCTATATTTTTCTCTCAATAACAACAAAAGTTAAAACACCATGGCCCAAATGCAGATCCACTAAGTTGCTAAATGATAAACAAACACATGTGTAAACATCACTGACTGAATGGGAGTACTCTGGTAGGTCTAACCACTCGGTTTATACCCATCAATGGAACTCTGTAACTTCACCAATTTATTTCACTGAACTGCAATTACACCACCCCAAATAAATTATCCACTGCATTCCTGTGCAATTTCTAAAGCTAACTAGCTTGACAGAAGTAGTGAACAGAATAGCAATGTTTGTGTTATACTGGACATTAAAGAAATACTCAACAGGAATGATTCAAAAACACAATTTTGCAAGCTTCACAAAACTTACATTAATGGTCTAAGAAGATGCTAGGGAACCCTCTTGGTCAAATGCTGAATTATTCAAATGCTATTATAAGACATTTTCAGTACAATACACATGCCAAGTCCCCTGTGTGCTGCTAGGATCCTACAGCACTACAGGATAAACAGCGTTGCCTAATCTAAATTATAGTAGGAAGCCACAAGGGGAGATTAGACTGACTACTTCAAAAAGCAGAAGCCAATCTGAAATCAGTAACAAATTCCTCAGCCTTTCCTGAGCTAACATGCTGTTGACACTACTAAAACCAGAGTCAATTAAAACGATCTGCAAGCATGTCAATCTATGGGTCAAAGAAGCATTGTTATGGAATAATATATACCAAATTTCAGGTCAGTTTTATATTAGTTATTCATCGATGTACAACTGAACACGGGTATCTGGAAGCATAACAATTATCCAGCAGTTATCACTACTGGCTAAGTGGGAACAATACAAGTCCTTGTAATGGCCAAATTGTGAATAGCTGGTAGAAGGCCATTAATGCAAATGGCACTAAGTTTATGGTAAAAGCAAACCAAACATGCTATAATGCAAATTGTTTTATGAATGCTGATGCAAACATTTTTGTATGAATAACTTTTGAGCTTCATTCTGGCACTGATCACAAACTGGTGGTGGCCTTGTGCTCAGAGGCAACCCATTCCTTAATTTTTGCCACCCTGAGCCATTATTTTGCATATTGATCCCATGGGTGGTTCTACTACTAAACAAGACAGATATTACAAGCATGACGTCTTCAAGCCCCTGTCCTGAATCACTAAGATAACAGATAAGCAGTCAAAGCATGTTTTCTGATAAAAATACACTTTCCTCTTGGCCCTCCTATGGCTTCAATGTCAAGAGGTATCAAGAAGCCAGAACTATTTCAGAAACTAGTTCCATAATCTTCTTTGCTATCTGAAGATGCTCTCCAATTAATGACTGGTCATCTACCAAGCATTACTGAAATGAGATTTGAGGGATCTCCAAAATCTACAATTCCAATAAGTAGTGGAATGTAACTTTAGTAGCATTAACCATTCTCAAAGTCTTATTATCAACCATATTCAAAACACCTAGAGAACAAACCAACATTGATTCCACGCAGATCTAAGAATCTGAACAGAAGAGTGATTATCAGGAATTCTGAAAAGTTTTCAGATGTAGTCAATCAACTGTAGTTCAGCTTTTGCCCTTTCCATACATGCAAGAGGTCAACAAAGGGAACTATGACTGTGGAACAGCTTTCTTACAGACTTTGCTGCGCAGGTCCCATAGCTTGAGGGTTCTGTCATGACTCCCAGACACAATGCGTGCATTGTCCAATAGGAATTTTGCTGACAAGACTTTTCCACTATGTCCTGTGAGCGTGTGCTAGAAAAAGATTAACATCATATAAGAAAACAGCTTTTGTAATAGTTGCTCTCTCTCTAGTCATGTCATTCAACAATTTAGCAAGAACAGAACTCTGAAAGTGATAACCAAACCTCAGTTCCAATTGAGACCTATAAAGTATTAGTTATGCATAAGAACCAAGAATTTCTAATCCCTGAAAGAGAAATCAAAATGCTAAAGGTATTTCAACCTGCATCTCCTAGCTGCATGTAAAGAAAATTATATAGGACTGATCTAATAGCCATGAAAACTAAGTGGAAACTTCAATATCCAGCAGCAGTATACCCCCAATTATTGTATGCTGAGGGAAATGGGAGAGACAGTATTTCTTATACCTGGGTCCTCTTTGGAAGTTTCTGAAAGATATCTGGCTGACCTTTGCTCAATGAGTGGCTGATACCAAGAATGGTTATTCTAGTGAGGCTGAAGAACAAATCTATGACAAATGGGTTTATCCCTCGTGCCAACTTGGTCAGACAGGATTCTCAAAATTCTAAGCCATTATTACATTGCTTTCAACCCCACTCTACTCAGTTTTATTTTCTAGCCTTGAAAACTGATTCAAAGATATCCTTCCCAATTAATTTCTCTTTCTTTCCTTTTCTTTCTTTTCTTGATCCCTGGTGTGTATATGTGTATTGCTTCTTCAGCCTCACAAGAATAACCATTCTTGGTAAGTGTCAACCACTCATTCTCTATGAGGCTGAAGGCTCAATCCACAAAAAATGGGATATACCCAAGCCACCAATTATCAAGGAGGAACTAGTCTTCATGACCACCAAATAACAGCCTGGATGACTGTCCTACCAAAGTCTGCCTGGCTAGATCTGAATGTGTTTACTTACTAGTGTCTCATGAAAGTAGATGGCTCCTTCCATCCTGCAGCCTTACATGTCCTCTACTGAAGCCACTACTCTATAGGCTGTCATTGTCACCATAGACCAGGTAGAATGTGCCCAAATATTCCTTGGTCTAGTTGCCTTTGCCAAGTCATAACAAGGATAAATTCAGCCCTTCAACCATCTGGAAAGCATTTTTTTAGAAGCTCTTTGTTCCACCCATCTTGGATTGAATGATACGAACAATGCTTCTGTTCTCCTAAACCATTTTGTTCTTTTCAAATAGATTTTACTGCTTGTTTGACATCCAAGAAATGCCACTTTAATTCCAGAAGATGTTTTGGACTTGGACAAAATGTTAGCAAGTCTAACACTTGAATGTTATAAGAAAGGCATTGGAATCAACGGTAACAACAGCTTAGAATTCCAAGACTCCTGCTTGACAAACCCATTTGTTGTGGATTAGATCTTCAGCCTCACAGAGAATGACTATTCAGGCTTTTGTCTGATACAGTACATTTGGATCAGTTCATAGCCAGTCCTGTTCAAATTCACAAAATTTAGTTTTTACAGCTATGTAAAGTTCTAAAATAAAGAGGAAGACAATTGGTTCATTTAGTCTACTGTCAGCTTCATGGCCATAGACATAACAGATGTTCTATTCTTAAACTTTTATATGACTGGCAGGAATTGGAGCTGGGACTATTTGCATGTGAAACATTGCGCACAGCCACTGAGCTATAGAAGAAAGGGAGTAGATCAGAGAATGTAAGAGATGAATATAGAAAATGTCTTCATGTGCATCAAGATCAATTTCAAAAAGCAAAATAAGCAGTACCTTTCTTTAACCTATCTACAAAACCAGTATGTCTGCCTTCTCCCAAGTCAGAACTTTCCTTGAGATTTCTTTTATGTCTATTTTATACAAAAAAAAAACAAAAAACAAAAAAAACAGACAAGACTTGCCAACTTAATTTTCTAAGATATCAAGAAATTTGTTAACCTATTCTTTCAAGCGTCTAATATGGGCTGAAATACTGCACACTTATTCAGCCCTAGTAAGACTTAGATATACATGCCATGCTTCTGGAAAGAAAATACTCACCCGTAACCGATGATCATCTACAGTCCAGATCCTACTGGCAAAATCATTTGAAGCTGCTAATAAATAAGAGCCCTGCAAGAACAAAATTGTAAAGGCCCTTTAATTGTTTTCCTTTTTCTAGATGGTTTTTTTTTTAGAACCATCAACATCACTTGCATGTTCCTCTACATCTAAGTAATATTGATTTCTTAATATATTCTGAAGTCTCCACCTTTGCTTTTTCTTCTAATTTTCTTGATGAAAAGAAGAAAGTCATCAGCAAGCCTCTGAACCAACTCTATACTGCTTTCAACCTGAGATATAATGTTCTATTTTTTACATTTAAATCCTTCCACCTCAGTTCTCTCGCTTCTCCTCTAAACTGCCTCTTTTTGTGACTGTTCTATTTTATCCACACTTGTTGCACTCTGCCTCCTTTTCCTGAGTCCTGCAATCATGCCTTCTTTTATCCTTTGTTTATAATATAACAGAGCTCATATAAAAGATGTTTTGCTCTAAAAGAGGTCTCAGTTAAACATTTGAGATCATATACACCCAGATTTGGTTCCAATACCTCAAACTCCTTTTCTGTGTTATGTTGGATAGCAAATTCAACAGTGTTTACCCATCACTCTAGAGTAACACAAGCTGAATACTTCACTACATATCAGCAAATGCCCTTCCAATCACAGCACATCTAGAGCAGGATTGAAGAGAAACTGCTGGGAGTTGTGATGGTAAAGGAGGCAAAACCATTAGGCACATCAGACCTTTTACTATTCATCACTGACCTCGGCAAAACATTGTTAGCCCTCGAAAGCAAAAGCAGCTGATTTATGCCAAGTGTCTGACAGTTACTAATAATAACATTTCATGTCCTGGCTAAAACTTAATGTGCATCACTAGAGTACAAATGGAAGGCCTAACATAAACCAGATTCTTCAAAAAATTATACATGAAGCAGGGCATTACCACAAGGGCTCATAATTCTGTATCTAGGACTGGACAAATACATCACTTTCCCAGAATTATTTTGTACTTCCTTTAGGGATGCTGCTATGGCAGTGGGATGGAAAAGTAGTTGCAAAGAAGATAACACGCATACTCACAGCACTGTCGAACTCTATGCTTGTAATCCCTGCATTACTACCAGATAGGGAGCCTTTGAGTTCACAGTTGTCTGCGGTGCAAAAAGGAAAATAAATAAATAAAATAAAACGATGGAAAACAAGAAAAGCTTGAACCCATGACAAACTAGCAGGTAACACTGAACATTGATGATCTCAGGAAATTAGTTATTTCAATTTTCTTAATATGAAGCTGATACATTAGCAAGACAAACTGGTTAGCACAATATAGTATATTATCAATGGCATTTTCTTGTCTTGGGCAGAGAGAGTTTTTTCCTAGTCTCCTTGACAAAGATTCTCTTAAACTGACAATACTGCAGATTGAACTTAGTTCTTATGTGTGCAAAACATATACTGTTCCAGTAGCTGCAGCAGTAAACTATTCTGGATTTTACCATCACAGCAGAACAAGATTTTGATTTCTTATCTGAAACTCAGCATGTTTGGCACTGGTTCACATGTTTCCTCAAAAGTACTCATTTCTATAGTGCAACTGCATAAGTACAAAATCATTTTGATTAAAATCAATGGTGGGAATAATAATAATAATAATAATAATATTTATTTCTTACCCGCCCCTCTGTAAAACAATCGAGGCGGGGTACAACAAGGTTAAAAACAGATTGCAGATTAAAATAATTCAAGAATTCCATCCCAACCTCCCCCCCTTAAAATAGGATTAAATTAGTTAAGTTTAAAATTAAATTACTAACAATAAAAGTACAATAAAACATGATACACAAAGCTTGCTTTGTTTGCCAAAGTTTAAAACATGCCATAGTTGTACTCCCCTTCTTTGCTTCTCTTTCAGAGGCTTACCTCCACAGACTTCCCAGAGCTTGACTCTCCTGTCTAGGCCACCTGTTGCCAATAACCTAGAGCCAGGGCTGAACTGCACTGCATTCACCTCTCCATCATGAGCATCCTAGGGAGAAAGAAAAATAGAAAACAAACAAGGCATTCAGACCAGAAACATACTAGCAACCAGTGCAGTTCCTTTAAGACTGGTGTTACATGATTTCTGTATGGTGTTCCAGTCAGCTGTCTAGCTGCTGCATTTTGCAGAAGCTGCAGTGTTATGTTCAAGGGCAGCCTCATGTAGAGTTAATTGCAGTAGCCCATCAAACAGAATCTGGCTTTGGTCTTCTGATCAGTTTTAAGCAAACAGGTGGATAAATGGATGATTCTGAACACTGATTGCACTCTGAAATTACTGTATATATAATTTGAAGTGATACAAATATAAGATTTCGGAAATCTGTGTTATTTTGGGTAGGCAAAGCACTGACATCCCCCAAACAAAAAGCAAGCCACAGACCACTGGATGTACAGTCGTCCCTTCTAATTTGCGGATTTGGAGTCCGCAGCCTCACTTTTCAAGATGGCAAGGCGGGGAAGGATTAAAATGGCACTTGCGTCCATTATAATCAATGGGTTTTGAACATATGCAAATTTCCTTTTTCTTAGGGGGGGGTGTTCTGGAACAGATCCCCAACAAAAATGGAGGGACTGTATATATAAATCAGATTCAAACTCAACTTAGTGTAGGTATGAGTCAGTATATGTGCAAAAAGTTTTGAGCAGTTCAACTTTATGAATCCTAAGTACCATAAAGATACTAGATCTTGTCTGATATAGGAAACTAAGCACTGTGAGTCCTGGTTAGTACTTGGATGGGAGACCACAGACAAATACCAGGTGATCGATGGAATATTTCAGTGGAAGGAACTAGCAAAACCACTGAGTATTCTTTGCCTAGCAAAACCGAAATAAATTCATGGGGTTGCCATATGTTGACAGGTGACTTGAAGGAATATGTATGCACACATATACACATGTGCACGTGCACACACACACACCTTTCTTTGGGGTTTTATACTTGTAAACTGACTTGTTTGTCCTTTGCTCACCTTAAAATAAAAATTATTTGCTCTTAAAGGGGCTGCAACATTCTATTTTTTCTCCCCCTCCCTTCCTCCATTTTATGATGCAAGAGACTTGCATGGCCACTACTTTGAAAACTGATCCTTTGTATATTTCTGTCAAGAGAAATATGTGTTATTCAGATGTTTCATTGATTGATCTGTAGTGGACACCGGACTGAAGATAAATGTTTGTCTTCCAAACAGTCTATTAACTGCAAGAAGATATACCAACAGCAATAGCAAATAATTTAAAGAGATCCCAGACTTATGTTGTACTTTAAAATATTTTTTTATTGATACTGCTCAGACTATTTAGTCATATGTATATACAACATTTTGCTATGAAGGATTCTGCAAATAATTAGAAGCATAATGAAGCATAACAAAAAGAGTAAAGAATTTAAATCAAACACCTAAGAAACAAAAAACGGTGCCTATTGGAAAGTGGAAAAAATCCAAAGCAAATCTATTACTGAATCTATGTTATGCTCACAACACATTTATCCAGGATTCAACTTGATCACCTGGAGGTTTGTAAAGATTTTTTAAAATTTGAATGCACAATATAAATTTAAGTAATAGAGCTGCTTCTGTCTACTAAAGATGACAAATTATTCTGCAGATTCTACCCAAATTGGATTCTAACATTTGGGTCCAAAACACACTGCATAAATAATCCAGTTTGAGACCACTTTAACTGCCCTGGCTCAGTGTTGGTTATTCTGAGAACTGTAGTTTCATGGGACATTTAACCTTCTCTGTCAGGGAGTTCTGGTGCCACAATAAACTACAATTCCAAGGATACCCTAGCACTGAGCCAGGGACCGCAACCAAAGCGGTCTCAAACTGGACTATTTCTGCAATGTGTTTTGGACCTTATTTATTGCATGTTCCCCTCTCCCCCCTTTAATAAAATTGACTCCCCCCTGCCCCATGATTAACACATTAATTTCAGGTGATTAGTTAAAATTATTTTAGTGACTTTGTTGCCTTGAGGAGTCTGAGCCACTGGTCAGGATACCAACTGGAAGGCTGCACCCCATTGCCTTTGAGGAAGAACATTACAGCATGGTGAAGTTAGTCTCTTATAATTGTCATAAAAAGACTATATGGAGCTTATTTTGTCTTTACATGTCAGACCAAACCAGAGAACTAGACCAACTAATCCCCTTCATCAGCCAAAGGAAGAACTGCTGTCCCATACTTGCTTTCTTCTGCCTTTCTCATTCCTTTTGCACTGTTTTAGATTGTGAGCTTCTGGACAGGAATGGTCTTATCTTTCAAAATCTACTAAAAAATGTAGTTACTTTATAGAGAGAGCAACAACCTATTCTTTTAAAAGTCACAGAGGCATAATTAATGTCAACGCTGATCTTGAGACAGAAAGCACCCCATCATTTACATGAATATATTTAGGAGGTCTCAGCTTGAAAACTAGAGATCATGCACATTAAAAGACACATCCCAGAACCGACAGCTCCTTGACTAGCTTTATTGGATAGCAGTCAGTGCCAAGAACCTCACACTGCAGGTAACAAGCACCAACTTTATCCACATAATGTCAGCAGACTCAAAATACATCACAGCATTACTGAAGCATGGATGTGGCAAAGACATGAAAAAACTGCTGGGAGCCAAGAAAGTAATGGGTGTGTAGTTCACCAGTGCAATCAGTTTTTTCTTTTGTCATCACTGACCTCAGCAAGACTTCTATTAACTAATGAAGTACTGTGAATCTATAAATAGAATTCCACAATTTGGGGTTAGTCATGTCAGGCCAGCAACAAACAAACAAACAAACAAACAGCTTCATTTGTATACCGCTTCATACTGCCTAAGGAGTGTCTAAGCAGTTTACAACTGTAAGCTACTTGCCCCCAACAATCTGGGTACTCATTTTAGCGACCTCGGAAGGATGCAAGCCTGTGCCGAACTTGAGCCCTTTTGCTGGTCTTGAACTCGCCACCTTATGGTTTTGAGTGAATGGCTGCAGTACAGGCATTTAACAACTGCGCCACCAGGGCAACAATTTCTGTAGTCAAAAAAGACACTGCTCTCCCCTTGAAATGGTCCTTGCAAGGTGCCTCTGTGAAAGGTCAGGGACAACTGCCTACTCTACTCACAAACCCTGCAAGTCAGACTGGGGCTTGCTGTGCTCCTCAGAGGGTAGACTCATAATTGCAGAAACAAATGTGGATGACTAAATGTGAAGGAAACCTTGCATTAATTCAAATGGTTATTAAGCTACATTAAAATACACGAAAAATATAAGTAAAGTGAGATCAGATTTGTTTATAATATTAGTAATTAGCTCCTCAGTAATCAGGTTTACTTTTAAATGATACTGTCTGCCAAATATACTTACAAAGACACAAACTGCAGTGTTCGGGACTCGCACCTCTTTGCCTACACCTGGATGTACATCCACAGTATCTTGAGGGGCAGGACATGATGTCAAAGAGCGCCTCCTGATAAAGAGCAGATCCAATAAATAACTAAGAACAAATGGGAATCAACAGTGTCTCCACATTTTAGACAAGGGGATAATTCCAACTAAACAACAGGGTAAGAATAGGAGGGTAGAGGCAAAGAGACTTAAACCCCACTGAAATATTACAGAAGCAGGGTGGATAAATCCAAACAGATGATTCTGTTAGCCAGGACTCCACTAGGTGTCATAATCTCTGCAACTGCCTCTCATATGGACCTGATGGGTGGCATGGCAACTTCCTAGAACAATACTAGCACAGTTGTGTGCTTACCCACATTACAGAAGCTGTGTGGAGTCCTGAATTAAAACTAGCTGATTCAAAGGTTACTGTTTTGACAAGGTTCCACAGCTATCTTTAACAGAGTTTCTTGTGTTCAAAAAGTAGATATCAACTGCATTACACAAGTAAATATTATGACTTGCACCTAGCCAAAAGCTTACATTGCATTACACTACTTAAACATGGATCTTTTCCTTAATGTTGGAAGAAACTACAGTGATTGGCCACAGCACAATCATGAAGACTATACTGACTTCTGTAATTCCACTATCTGACTTGTTATAAGCTAGCCCTCTTCAAAGTGGTCATGGGCATCATTTGCAAAGAAAGTCTTTTCACCACTAAAGATAAAATATTAAACAAATCAGTTACTTCAACATCCCTACTCACACGCTGGATTAAATGTGAATAATTTTAAGTGAATTTTCACCTGGCAGTATCAGAAGAGTGATGTCCCAAAAGGGGAGACTCAGACAGACTAGAGGGAAAGATCAGAGGTCAGCACACAGCAGATGTAAGGAACAGGAAGTTGAAAATAAAAGAAAAGGAGAGACAGAAGCTAGAAGAAAAGGCTGACATAAGGATAACTGTTTGCATTCCTTGCATCACTGAAATGATGGTGTATATTGAATTGATATATTACAAAAGAGGCAAAGGTATTCTAACCTACCCAAAGATATTAGTGATAGAGTCCAGAAGGCCTCCAGCTGGCTGGGATAGTCGCTTACTAAAGAGGATGGGAGGACAGGTTTTAACCTTTATTGTTCAAGCAAAGATCAAAACAACATAGCCCACAACATGCAACAAGGAGGATATTTCTCTTTTCAAGATCCACAAATCACTAAAGAAAGTTAACCAACAGGACAGTACCAAACATCACCATGTTGGAATTGAAGAAATAAAAATGCTTGTGAGTTGAATATTATCAATACTCATCTCATGAAAACAAAGAAAGAGGTTCCTTAACAGATTTAAATCAGTTAAGAATAAAATTAAGAATGAGGCAAAATGTATGGAAATGATTTTCTTCACAAGGAAGATGGCCACATACTGATATTTGTACCCTACAGCCCAATATGAAAGACTTCCTAACAACCTTTATCAAGAAAAGCAGTCGATTTGGCTTTTAAAACAAGTTAAAGGGGAAGGGCCACAGCTCAGTGGTAAAAACATTCTTTATGTAGAAGGTTACAGATTCAAATCCTAGCATCTTTTAGTAGACCTGAGAATGATATCTGCTCAAGTCTCTGGACAATCACTGCAAATCAGAACAGACAGTACCAAGCTAGATGAGCTGACTATCTGACCAAATACAGGGCAATTTGACTCATAGGTTTCATTTCTCATTACAACAGTATCTGCAAATTTTCAGCCCTGTACCATGCATCTTGCAAACACCTAAAGCACACCTGCTTCACCCTCTTCAAATCCCTTAGCTGCTGCCACCATAATCTTAGCTCTCTGAAATAGTAAGAGAAAAAAACTGGGACAACTGTGCAGTTGGTAGTTATCACACAACAACCCCCCCCCCAAAAAAAAAACTATATGCAGGAGCTGTGTATCATGCCTATAGGATTGACAGCACTTCAACTTTCGGCTGTACAGGTTGAGTCTCCTTTATCCAAAATGCTTGGGACCAAAAGTGTTTTGGATTTCGGATTTTGGAATATTTGTACATACATAATGAGATATCTTAGAGATAGGACTCAAGTCTAAATATGAAATTCACTTATGTTTCATATATATCTTACACACATAGCCTTAAGGTAATTTTATACACAATATTTCTAGTAATTTTGCGTATGAAACATAGTTTGTGCTCACTGAACCACCAGAAAGCAAAGTGTCACTATCTCAGCCTCCCATGTGGAATTTTGGAATTTTTCCGATATCGGGATTACAGACAAGGGAGACTTGTACTGTATAACCCTTTCCAGTCCCCAAGAGTCAATGTGGCAAGGAACCATTGAGAAACTGCATATACTGCTCCCTCTTTGCTTAGTTTGATAAAATACAAGTGAACTACAAGGTGAACCATAAGTTATAATTCTCACATATTTTTATTATTACTGGACCTTTAACCTGCTCAAGTTCAAGTGAACTGACTAGAGGTATGCAACAGTCAACTCCCATTTAATTTTAATAGGCTCATGTAGGAGAAGCCACTGGCAAGCATTTCCATAGAAGCATCTGTTATCAACAAAGTCATTCTCAAACCACCATGCTGTTAAGGATAACTATGAATATCTGTCCTCTCTGTTCTTAGAAGTCTTGAACATGTTTGGAATGTATTCCCATTTATCTTTCTCTGGAGCTTCTTACCTGGATGTCCGTGTAACAGCACGTACTGGAGAAGTCTCCTCAGCTGGATCAGAGGTTTCATCTGCAAGCACTTCAATATCATCATCCCTTGAAGAAGAAAGATGACACAAGAGTTGCAAGACGTTCAGGCATTTTTTCTTAGCCCTCCATATCTTCAAAGCATGCATAAATCTGAATTTCTATACAGCCACAGGGAAATACATTCTGAACGCTTTCAGCAAAAGAATGTTATCACTTTCCTTTTGACCACAGCACCAAGGAATGCTAGTAACAACATTTAACAACAAGCGAAATCGCTTAATGGTTTTAGAGCATTGCATGAGAAATATTAGTTAAGATTGTCTCAGCGTAAGCAGCCTTGACATAAACATTCTGAAGAAAAAAATTTTTTAAAGTACTTTTCACTCTTTGAATGCATCCGAGTCCTCTTGCAAAAATCTGAATTTGCATTTTACTGTATGTGATTTCTGTATACTGCAAGAACAAGTAGTGGGAGAAAGCAAACTAGGCTTCTGTTAAAGTAACCTCAAGAATATCGAGGCAAGTAAGACCCAAAAAGCTATATGCTCACATCACTGATCTGTCTAGACATTCTAGTAACAGTATTTTGTATCCTGATTTTAAAAAATCAGCTATTATTTTTGAAAAAAGTACAGTGAGTATAACCACAACCAAGAGCAACTTTTAACTTCCAGAGAGAATAGAACTGGTCAGTTCCACATGAATGTGTGGAAAGACCAAAGTGTCTGCCCTAGCAGACACACAGCACTCAAAATCTGTCAGTTTCCCAAAACCAAATTGTACAAATAACCATACAAAAATACATTTCTGCAGACAATCTGGGTCTGCACAGGTGTAATCTGGTGGTGCAGCAGTATTTATGCACATTCTAAAAGCACCTTGATTGGCTATAGGAGTGAAGCCTTAAATTATGAATTTTAATTATTTTTCTGTTTTGCTACTGGTAAAATTAAAGAGCTTCTATATACCTGACTGAGTATTTCAAGTGCAAAATGCCATAGTAAAGAATTACCGTAAAGAAGGGCATACACCATTCAAACAAATAAGTACACTTTATTGGAAGCTAACATTTTCTAGCTAGAAATGAAACATATGGCCTTTAAGAAAGAATTAGCTGCTGTTGAATACTCACTGTTCAACTGGTAGTGGCTCTTTTGCAGCTTCTGCCAGCTCTTTCTGAAGCCTGGCTTGTCGTCTTCTACAAGAGAAAAAAACATTCTAGGAGATCCTGTGTCAACTCTGTGGACATTCTTTTCAGCAAGTAAATCAATTGTTTAAGAGGGTTAGAATCCAACAGTCAGAGACAAGAGGTCTTAATGACTTAAACATACTTATTTGCACGTATCAGGTGGCACACTTGTTTCAATAAATGCCTTTGTTTCTCTGGGCTAGCATATCTCATCTCCAAAATACTCTTCCAAGAGATGTTCACCTAGAGTGGCATCTTTTGGGGATGGCGCGGTCATAGAGATTTTTATTTGCTCATGAATTTAGTTGTTTTTCTAGGTAGGAGTTTTCCAATCTTGAGGCAATGAGCAGGTTCCATCTATCTAGATTATAAGCCCAGCTTCAGACCTGTTTTCAGGCAAACATCATATACTCAAGACATCACTATGAGGACAAGAATGTGAAGAGTCTTTTACACCTTTCCAATAACATTGTTATCCAAATATTCACAGGAATTCTGCGTGGGCAACTCACGTTGGAGACCTGGTGGCTCAGTGGTTAAATGCCTTTACTACAGCCACTCACTCACAAACCACAAGGTTGTGAGTTCAATGCCAGCCTGGCATCCTTCCATAGGTCGCTAAAATGAGTACCCAGCTTCTTGGGGGCAATTAGCTTACACTTTGTAAACTGTTTAATACATCAGTAAGTGGTATAGAAATAAACTTGCTATTGCTACTGCTATGTTAAACTGCTGAAAACAGGGTGAGTGGGGGGAACAAAAGTTTGAAGAAAAGTACAGTAAGAAATACAGTGTTTATGGGGAGAGAAACTGATGAGTTGTGAATTCACTCAGCAGCTATCTGCATGATCATGCAATCCCTTTTATCAAAGGAATTGCAGCTACCTATCTTCTCTGTCCACCAGTTTGCTCATCTTCTTTCTGAATGTGCAATCACTTGAATGGACACAAACTGTATTATATGATTGATCCAGAGTTAAACAGCATTGCTCTCATATAAAAAAAATTAAAAAGCCCTTTCCTCCACTATGCCATTAAGTAGCCAAATTACAGAAAAGATACTGAAATCATCACACAGGAACATAAGGGTTTAACATTTTAGTCAAATAAATAAGTTTATGCAGAGGAAAGAGAAAAGGGGAAAATAGAGAAGATACATCTATCACAAACCCATACTCAAATGGATTATTAGGAATAAGTTATCATACCTTGAATCTTTCTCATTTTCTGCATTGAGCCGATTAGCTTCCTGAGCCTTCTCTGCCATCCATCGGGTTACCAGCTCTTGGTTATCTTCAGTAGTTTTTCTTAGCTTTTCCTCAAGAGCAGTAAAGGTAATCTGGAGAGCATCATATTCGTCCTTAAGAGTCTGATTGGCTCGCTCAAGATCTTGTAGCTTGCTACGCAGATCTTGGCATTCTGTCTCCAATTCAGCTATCTTTTGCAAATACTCTGCAATCCTTCAAGAAAAATGATCAACAAGAGCACAGTCAGAAACAACAGCCTGATATCTATCACCAAATTCAGATTGTGAGGCGGAAAAAGAATCTACTCACTTTGCATTATTTATTTGCATCTCTTTATCCTTCTGTTGTATTTGGTTGTTCAAGTCAATAACAGACTGGGCAAGCTATGAAGAGAAAAATAATAATGTTAGTGAAGAAAAGATCCCCATATCCACAGCCTTTAGTTTTGCATTTCATTACACCCTGAATTCACTGTTCGTCTTCTTACTAGATATGTGTGTGTATGTATAGATATAGATAGATATTAAAAGCTGTGCTATAAAAAATCTGTCAGTTCTCAAGATGCCAGTAGACACTATTGCTTTATTACTTTATCTTTAAGGAAAAACTTGATTATTATAATTCACTGTTACATTATCAGTAAAATACATAGGATTTTAAAAAATTGCACATTTTACCTAAAATGAAGGACACAACATAGAAAACTGAGACCAGCAATGACAATATAGTGTTATCTAAAAGCCTCCCTTATTTATGTTTGGTAATTAAATGTATTCAAACTTCTGAACTAATTGGAAACAGAAACAAATACCAATACTTAAAATATTCTTGTATCACTGCAGGGAACAAAAGGCCTTTAGAAAAGGTATTTCTAACCTCGCCACGTTTCTTGTGCAGCTCTGTCAGCTCTTCTTGATGTTTAATTCTTAGCTGGGCTATTTCTTGCAAATGAACATCATTCCTTGCCCCATCATGTCCTGGACTGGAATTTTCCAGAGGATGAGAGAAGAAAATGTTGAGTTCTCTCTTCAGTTCATATAGCATTCAAAAATACTCCTCAAGAACTAGTACAATCCCCACACATCTAGTTTCCACTGAAATTTAAATTTTGACATTATTATGAAATTATCCTCCTTATTTGTAATGTATGCCATATATCTCTGTTTAAAATGGTTAGGCAACTAAGCCCCTCCAGATGGTTTGGGGGCTTATCAGCCTTAATAAGCATAGCCAATGCTGAGGGATTATGGTAGCTCCAATTCAAAAACATATGGAAGACCACAATTGTCCATTAACATTTAAAACAGCTATTCTTTTCATGATATCCTCAAAAAAATAAAATGCTGTCCACATGTGGCCATCCAGCCTCTGTTTAAAGATCCCCAAAGGAGGAAAGTCCACTACACTTTAAGGCAGTGTATTCCACTGTCGAACAGCTCTTACTGTCAGGAAGTCCTTCTTAATGATTAGGTGGGATCTCTTTTTCTGTAGTTTGAATTTATTGCTCTGGGTTCTTGTCTCTGGAGTAGCAGAAAACAACTTGTCCCAAATTCAATATGACATCCCTTCAAATATTTATGGTAAACATGACCATCATATTGCTACTTAACCTTCTCTTCCTCAGGCTAAACATACCCTGCTCCCTAAGCCGCTCCTCATAGGGCATGGTTTCCAGACATTTCACCATTTTGGTCGCCCTCCTCTGGACCAACTTGTCAATTTCCCTCTTGAATTGTGGTGCCCAGAAGAACTGTACACAGGTGATGTCTGGCCAAAGCAGAATAGAGTGGTACTATAACACTACACTTCTATTGATGAAGCCTAGGACCATGTTGGCTTTTTTAGCTGCTGCAACACACCATTGATTCATGTTCAGCTGGTGGTCCTCTAATGCTGATAATGATACAGTACTTACTACCAGTAATGTAAATGACTGTTACACAGGAGAGCCAAAAGATTACAAGCTAAATGGAAAAGAATTATCAACATAGTGACCAACAGTAGTGTTGACTCAGCAAGTACCTGATCTCATGCCGACCTGGCAAGTCATACTTTTCCACTTGCAGCTTGTCAGCCAACACTGTATGGAAATCTGACTTCTCTAAAAGCTTGTTATCTGGTAATATAAGTTGTTTATTGATAAAACAAATAAAAATAAATTAGTATGCATGTCATTACCCAATAATAAGACTGCTATATTTTAATTACTATAGCATTTGTATCATTAAATAACTGTATAACAAAAAGAATACACAATAATAGATATGCTCCTGTACTAGCAAAACTACTTCCAGGCTGACTGTGAAAACATTAAGTAAGCCAGACAAGCTTTGTTTGTTGAATTAATAATATTCTCTTTAATACCTCATGATAGCACTTTATATTATGAGTTAAATATGAGTTCATTTCCTAAGAAACATGTCCTCCTGACCTTCAGATTATTATAAGCCTTTTTTCAGGGGCCAAAGTACATTTTTTGAGGTATAAGAAACTGAATTTTGGGTCATTAAACAACAAGTACAAAAGATAACCATGAAAGTAGTTGAGAGCCCACAGAACACAAGAGTTCAAGAGGAACTAGCTGGCTGACAGAAAATACTTGGCATCTAAGCCTCTTAAGAACCAATCTATTGTATGGAAACACAAGTGTGGATCAAGCTACAATCCCCCTGAAAGTTCAGATCACCCCAGCTATGCACAGCTATATAGTAAATATGCATCTGAGGAAGTAGGCCAAGCCTATGAATGCTCATGTGGAAACTTCTTTTCCACAGCTATTCAAATGTGCCACAAAATCCCTCGCATATGGGTATTTCAGACTAATATGGCTATGTTTCTGAATTTTATGCAGATGAACAGACCAGGGACACTGCGGTGGAATATACACTGCCTAGACTAGAGCACTGCAACTGTTATGTCTGAATCTGTCTCCTACACGTCCTATACAGCAGTGGTTCCCAAACTTTGGTCCTCTAAATGTTCTGGACTTCAGCTTCCTGAAGTAATGTTGTTCAAGCTGGCTGGGGGTACTGGGGGTTGAAGTCCAAAACACCTGGGGAGACAAACGTTTGGGAATCACTGCTATACAGCGTCACCGACATTAGTCTACTAGTTGACTTCAGACCCTTCAAGGGACCCTCTCCAAAGGAATACTTACACTGTAATATGATTTCTTCAAAAGCCTGTCTCTGCAGCCGGTCCCGTCGCCTCAGTTCATCCAGGATGTGCCGCTTCCAGGCGGGGAAGCTCGCTGCCCGGAGTCCAGAAGACATCGTACCGAAGATGGGCCCAACAATACCTCAGTCTGGCCTAGAATTCAGTCCGTGTGGATGGCTTCCCTTAGAGCAGGATGATGAGGAGCCCTAAGAAAGCAGCAGCTGTGGGAGAGGAAGGAGAAGAGAAAGTCAGAGGGGCCTCGCAAGGGAGGAGAGGGAAGGAGGAAGAGCAACGAAAATGCAGATGGGAGGCTCCCACGTTGCCTCTGCATTACAGAGATAATCCAGTTTGACACCACCATGGATCCAGGCTCTGGGATTAATGGATCTGAAGTTGGTTGTGGCACCAGAGACAAGCCCTCAGCCTCAGGGGAAGGCGATGGCAAAACCTCTTCTGAACAAATGTTGACAAAAAACAAAACAAAACAACAACCCATGATAGGCCCATCATGGTAGAGTTGCCTTAGGGTTGCCATAAGACAGAAACGGCTTGAAGACACACAACAAGAGGTCGGGGCACAGCATTGAAGAGAACAAGGCTATTATTATTATATTATTATTTCTATCCCACCCCTACCATAGGATTTAGGCGGGTTTTTCCTTATTATTTTAAATTCATGTAGTAATAATAATAATAATAATAATATACCTGTAATAATAATAATTTATTTCTATCCCACCTCTTCCATATTATTGAAGCGGTTTAAAATTACAATAAAAATCATATAATAATAATATAATTTATTTCTATCCCACCTCTCCCATAGGATTGAGGCGGCTTACAATTACAATAAAATTCATATAATAATAATGATATAATAATAATAATAATAATATATTTCTATCCCATGTCTCCCATAGGATTGAAGCGGTTTACAACTACATTAAAATTCATATAATGATAATAAAATAATAACAATAATAATAATTTATTTCTATCCCACGTCTCCCATAAGATTGAAGTGGTTTACAATTACAATAAAAATCATATAATAATAATAATAATAATAATAGATTTCTATCCCACCTCCCCCATAGGATTGAAGTGGCTTACAATTACAATAAATTTCATATAATAATATAAATAAAAATAATATTATTTTATTTCTATCCCACCTCCCCCATAGGATTGAGGCGGCTTACAATTACAATAAAATTCCTATAATGATAATAATAATAATAATAATAATAATAATTGATTTCTATCCCATCTCTCCCATTGGATTGAAGTGGTTTACAATTACAATAAAATTCATACAACAATAATATTAATAATAATAATAGAATAACAACATATATAAATAATTATAATAATTATAATTATTATTTATATAACAATAATATAATATAAGAATAATTCATTTCTATCCCATAGGATTGAGGCAGCTTACAATTACGGTAAAATGCATACAATAATAATAACAATAATAGAATAATAAAATACATAAATAATTATAAAAATTCTAAATATTATTATTCTCCCCTCCAAAATCGAAGGGATTTGGGTGCCACAGCCATCTCCAAACCCCAGAATCCCATAGCCATTGAGCCATGGCAGTCAAGGCGGTGTCAAACCGGATTATTTCTGCAGTGTGGAAGCAGCCCTAGCCTGGAGCCTAAGCGGGGAGAGGAGCCTGAGAGGACCGACCGTGAGGAGAAGGAAGAGAAGAGAGTGAGGGAAAAGGTCCATCCACCTCAATGATCCCCAAACTGCGTCCCCTTTAAGAGGTTTTGGACTCCATCTCCCAGCAGCCTCGGCCATGTTGGCCAATAGCCAGGGATTCTGGGAGTTGAAGTCCAAAAGAACCCTTAAAGACCTTTCCATTACCTTCGTCGTCCGGGCCGCAGCCCCCATCCACTTCCCACAAGGGGCCGTCGCGCGGTCCTATGACGTCACTAGCGGGCTTTCCTTTCCACCCACGCGTCTCAGTCAGTTCGATGACATCACGAGGCTGCCTTCTAAGGTGCCTGTCTCACACCCGTTTTAACGGTTAGGGGATTCTGGCAAACCGTTGTTTCTTGTGGGCGCATCGCTGCTGCTCCCCGTTAGACGTTTTCCGCGTTAGCGCCGTCTTTCTTATCGACCGCGATGCCGGCAAACGCCGAGGACTACTACTCGATCCCAAAATGGCGGCGGGTCCTTCGCGTTTCGCCTCCGCCGCGTCGGTTTTCGAAAGGGATTCTGGGAACGAACGTGGCCCGCCAAGCCGCCATTTTAGGAAGGGAGTGTGGCCCAAAAAACCTTTTTGGCAGCGATTTAACTCTTTTTCTGTCTCAAGGCTATGGAATTCTGGGAGTTGGAGTTTGTTGTGGGCCCGGAGCGGAGCGGAGCTCCGCTCTGGGCCCCACAACATACTCCAACTCCCAGAATTCCATAGTCTTGAGCCAGATAGAGCTTCTAAAGTACCTTTCTGGGCCCAGAAAGGTGCTTTAGAAGCTCTATCTGGGCCTTTTCTGGGACCCACAACATACTCCAACCTTTCTGGGACCCACAACATACTCCAACTCCCAGAATTCCATAGTCTTGAGCCAGATAGAGCTTCTAAAGTACCTTTCTGGGCCCACAACATACTCCAACTCCCAGAATTCCATAGCCTTGAGCCAGATAGAGCTTCTAAAGCACCTTTCTGGGCCCACAACATACTCCAACTCCCAGAATTCCATAGTCTTGAGCCAGATAGAGCTTCTAAAGTACCTTTCTGGGCCCACAACATACTCCAACTCCCAGAATTCCATAGCCTTGAGCCAGATAGAGCTTCTAAAGCACCTTTCTGGGACCCACAACATACTCCAACTCCCAGAATTCCATAGTCTTGAGCCAGATAGAGCTTCTAAAGTACCTTTCTGGGCCCACAACATACTCCAACTCCCAGAATTCCATAGCCTTGAGCCAGATAGAGCTTCTAAAGCACCTTTCTGGGCCCACAACATACTCCAACTCCCAGAATTCCATAGTCTTGAGCCAGATAGAGCTTCTAAAGCACCTTTCTGGGCCCACAACATACTCCAACTCCCAGAATTCCATAGCCTTGAGCCAGATAGAGCTTCTAAAGCACCTTTCTGGGCCCACAACATACTCCAACTCCCAGAATTCCATAGCCTTGAGCCAGATAGAGCTTCTAAAGCACCTTTCTGGGCCCACAACATACTCCAACTCCCAGAATTCCATAGCCTTGAGCCAGATAGAGCTTCTAAAGCTCCTTTCTGGGCCCACAACATACTCCAACTCCCAGAATTCCATAGCCTTGAGCCAGATAGAGCTTCTAAAGCACCTTTCTGGGCCCACAACATACTCCAACTCCCAGAATTCCATAGCCTTGAGCCAGATAGAGCTTCTAAAGCTCCTTTCTGGGCCCACAACATACTCCAACTCCCAGAATTCCATAGTCTTGAGCCAGATAGAGCTTCTAAAGTACCTTTCTGGGCCCACAACATACTCCAACTCCCAGAATTCCATAGTCTTGAGCCAGATAGAGCTTCTAAAGTACCTTTCTGGGCCCACAACATACTCCAACTCCCAGAATTCCATAGTCTTGAGCCAGATAGAGCTTCTAAAGTACCTTTCTGGGCCCACAACATACTCCAACTCCCAGAATTCCATAGCCTTGAGCCAGATAGAGCTTCTAAAGCACCTTTCTGGGCCCACAACATACTCCAACTCCCAGAATTCCATAGCCTTGAGCCAGATAGAGCTTCTAAAGCACCTTTCTGGGCCCACAACATACTCCAACTCCCAGAATTCCATAGCCTTGAGCCAGATAGAGCTTCTAAAGCTCCTTTCTGGGCCCACAACATACTCCAACTCCCAGAATTCCATAGCCTTGAGCCAGATAGAGCTTCTAAAGCACCTTTCTGGGCCCACAACATACTCCAACTCCCAGAATTCCATAGCCTTGAGCCAGATAGAGCTTCTAAAGCTCCTTTCTGGGCCCACAACATACTCCAACTCCCAGAATTCCATAGTCTTGAGCCAGATAGAGCTTCTAAAGTACCTTTCTGGGCCCACAACATACTCCAACTCCCAGAATTCCATAGTCTTGAGCCAGATAGAGCTTCTAAAGTACCTTTCTGGGCCCACAACATACTCCAACTCCCAGAATTCCATAGTCTTGAGCCAGATAGAGCTTCTAAAGTACCTTTCTGGGCCCACAACATACTCCAACTCCCAGAATTCCATAGCCTTGAGCCAGATAGAGCTTCTAAAGCACCTTTCTGGGCCCACAACATACTCCAACTCCCAGAATTCCATAGCCTTGAGCCAGATAGAGCTTCTAAAGTACCTTTCTGGGCCCACAACATACTCCAACTCCCAGAATTCCATAGCCTTGAGCCAGATAGAGCTTCTAAAGCACCTTTCTGGGCCCACAACATACTCCAACTCCCAGAATTCCATAGTCTTGAGCCAGATAGAGCTTCTAAAGCACCTTTCTGGGCCCACAACATACTCCAACTCCCAGAATTCCATAGCCTTGAGCCAGATAGAGCTTCTAAAGCACCTTTCTGGGCCCACAACATACTCCAACTCCCAGAATTCCATAGCCTTGAGCCAGATAGAGCTTCTAAAGCACCTTTCTGGGCCCACAACATACTCCAACTCCCAGAATTCCATAGCCTTGAGCCAGATAGAGCTTCTAAAGTACCTTTCTGGGCCCACAACATACTCCAACTCCCAGAATTCCATAGCCTTGAGCCAGATAGAGCTTCTAAAGCACCTTTCTGGGCCCACAACATACTCCAACTCCCAGAATTCCATAGCCTTGAGCCAGATAGAGCTTCTAAAGCACCTTTCTGGGCCCACAACATACTCCAACTCCCAGAATTCCATAGCCTTGAGCCAGATAGAGCTTCTAAAGCTCCTTTCTGGGCCCACAACATACTCCAACTCCCAGAATTCCATAGCCTTGAGCCAGATAGAGCTTCTAAAGCACCTTTCTGGGCCCACAACATACTCCAACTCCCAGAATTCCATAGCCTTGAGCCAGATAGAGCTTCTAAAGCTCCTTTCTGGGCCCACAACATACTCCAACTCCCAGAATTCCATAGCCTTGAGCCAGATAGAGCTTCTAAAGCACCTTTCTGGGCACACAACATACTCCAACTCCCAGAATTCCATAGCCTTGAGCCAGATAGAGCTTCTAAAGCTCCTCTCTGGGCCCCACAACATACTCCAACTCAGAGAATTCCATAGCAGTTGAGTCAGACAAAGAGTTAAAGCGGTGCCAAACTGGGTTATTTCTCCAGTGTGGATGCAGCCACAACATACAAAATTTTAAAGCATACAAAGTTAAAAAATAATATAAACCAACCCCCCATCCTCCAATAAAACCAGGCCTGCTTGGCTTTAAAAAGCTTCCTTGAATAAAAATGCCTTTCCTTGCCAGCAAATGGCCATCAGGGAGCGAGCTGACATGTGGAGCTTAATATGGGTGTTATCAAACGATGGAAATTGGAAGTATAATCCAATGGCAATCCGAACGCAATCATGGGGTTTCACGTTATTGCAAATTAAAGCATCTCACACAATTTCGGGCAAAAGGGAAGCCATTCCGAACGCAATCATGGGTTTTGCGTTATTGCGTGTTAGAGTATCTCACGCAATTTCAGGCAATGGGAAGTCATTCTGAACGCATTCCGAACACAATTAGAATTCATGTAAATTCGCTAAACTAGCAAATTCACGCAATTGCGGATTGGCTCCATTCGCAATTGAGAGAAATTCCTCCCGTCTGATAACGTCCCTAGTTGTTGTTCCAGTATTCTGGCATTCTGATGAACAAAGAGAACTGATAAGGAATTTGATGTGTATAGTGATTTTTTAAAATATCGAGTAGTTCATAAAAATGCTGCTGATAGCCGATACAGAGATAAGTCCTTCCATGTCTAGTTCGGCTTGCAAACAGCATTATGCTCTAGGGAAAAAATGCCATGGTTCTGCCTAAATAATTAGAGGTACCATACCTCAGTTGTTTACAGTGTCTTATTTGTCCTATCACCCGAACACCTGTGGAAAGATGGAAAGAAATACTAAAGAAAGACTAATAGATTTGCTTATAAGAATTTATTAAGAATGAGGAAAAGGGAAAATAACCATATGAATAATTTAAATAACTGTACAATTTAAGAATCAAAACATTTATTTTTAATTTTAAAAATTTTTTTATAATAAAGAAAATCACAGTAGAATCACACGTCATATGCTATCCAAAATTCATATTTATCTTTCTTATATCTGTAAAATTGATCTTATACTTTATGTTTAGTCCCATGTTAAATTAATTTGAGTCCTTGCATTGAATCTTAATAATCGCAACTGCTCATTCTGATCTAATAACTGAAATTTAAGCAAACAATATCTTCCCACATATATCTTTTCTCGCTGGAGACATTAGAAATAAACAAGGCAATGCATTTAACAGTACCTAACAAAAAAATTCTGTTTCTTGATAATTGCAGTCCAACTTTTATTCCTGAATTCTTAGAACATCCAATGGGAGATTAATGATACCTCGATAGCAACCCCTTATATACAAGAACATCTATCCTGACAGAAGGTTTTTATTGTATTCCAATCTTTGTTGTGGATATCAAATGTTTTCCCTTGTAACCTAACCGATAGTATGTCCATTTCCATATTGTCCATTGTTTTTAGTAACCAGTCATCTATTGAAGGTATCTCCTCCGTTTTCCATTTTTTTGCCACTAGTATTCTGGCAGCGGAAATCATATATAGGATGGACTTTGTATGTTTTTTAGCCTCGTTATCTAAAGTTGTATTTGTTATGTTAAAAGGTAGAGTTTGGTCCACATTTTAAAATTTAGACCCAATATCAGGTTAATATTCTGGTGTATCTTTCCCCAAAATTTTTGCATTTTGGGGCAGGTCCACCACAAGTGGTACCAGTTTCCAATTGATTCTTTACACTTCCAACACCTGTTTTCTGCTTTTTTTATTTATTTTTGCAAGTTTGGAAGGAGTTAGGTGCCACCTATAAGCCATTTTTAAATAGTTTTCTCTTAATACTTTGACATTTAGTAAATTTGAAAGTCTTTTATCTAGATAGTTCCCAACTGTTGAGGTTTATTGGTCTGCCTACATTTCTGGCCCATTGGATCATCGTATTTTTAATGATGTTTTGTTCGTGGTTTCTTGATTGAAGGAGTTTGTAGAGTTCGGAGAATCAAAACATTTATTTTTAATTTTTTATTAAAAAAAGAATCAAAACCCAACAGGCCAGGACAAGATGGAGTCTATAAACAGATATTCACTTAGGGTTGGATGAAAGCTGTGTTGAAAGTAGTGGCTGATGTTCTGTCTTCTTCAATTGATGTTTATTCTTTTCACAGCTTGCCCTGTGTTTTCCCCCATCTCTTTCCTGTATCAGATCTTCTGTCCTTCAGAATTGTCTCACATGGACAAAATAGCTTTCTCAGAATTTCATAACAATGAGAGGGGTTGTGCTCCATCCCAGGTGCAGGGGACAAAATATACAGCTTCCATAAGTGCTCTTCAATTTATACAAACATCCATGTGTTTATTCTAACCCAAGTACAGCTGTACATTTGATCTGTACTCCTGACTGAAGTGGATTCTTGTATCTGGATATAGATTAGGAATATTACAGGTGAACAATCACAATACACGCACAGAATGTAGTTGTGTTGAATGTAATGTGTGAATACCTGTGTTGTCATTTTTGAAAAAAAGTTGGGCCCCGTCCAGACTAGCCCATTTGCCCTGGTTTGATCAAGATGAGATTGATCATGGCAAACCGATTCTATCCAGAGAGGAGTTCATACTACCTTTTGCCCCCATTGAGGCTTCCCGGTGCATTTTACCCCAACGAAGTTCATACACGCAAAAGTAACGATTAAAGATGGAGCCTCTTGGTTGTCAATCAAATGATGTCATGGTGACGTCTGATGCAGCCATTGGCCATGCGAGATGCTTGTGTTTTTTTTTATATATATATTTTTTAATATTTGACAGCTTATGCGCATGGAGCATTTGGCTGGGAGTGGTGCGGATTGAGGCGATCCTTTCCTCTCCTCCTCCTCCTCCTCCCAGTACTTTTTAAATTATTATTTATTATATGTTTTAATATTTTATTTTTTATTTTTTAATTTAATATATATTTTATTAAATAAAATATTTTATTAAATATTTTATTATATTCCATTGTATTTTTAATTAATTATTTATTGTATTATTTTATTTTATAGTTATTTAATTTATTATTTATTTCATTGTATTTCATTGTACTTTAGTGTATTTTATTGCATTTTATTTATTAGTAATTTATTGGATTTTTTTGTATTTTTTTGTATTTTTTAAAATATTTTTTTTCTTTTTTTCCCCCAGTTTGACAGCTGTCATTCGCATTGGCTGTTCCGTTTTTATGAATGGGGCAGAGGGGGAATCCCTGTCCATATATGGACTGGGGTTCCCTTTAAAAGGGCTCCATTCATTCCCTTCCAGTTTAAAGAATGAATGGGGCCCTGAAAGTGTGTATCCACCCTACAAAGAAAGGCTAACACAAAATGCTGGTGTTGTTGAGAAAGAGAGAGAGAGAGAGAGAGAGAGAGAGAGAGAAGCCTAAACAACTTAACATGCTGTACTACCCATGTCTATGCAGAAGTAAGTCCCAATTTAGTAAGTGAATACACAATAGGTGCCTTAACAGTACCCACATTATATGCGATTAGAAGTCCTACATTAAAGTCTTAAAGGGGGATTATTTCCTGGTAAATTTAATTAGGAGGAGATCCCAGTGAATTCAGTGGAGCTTGCTTCTGAGTAAAGATGTTTATGATTACTCTTTATATGAAATTTGTGATGTATTTTTCTCTCTTTGTCTAGGCACATATTGACTAGGCACACATTCAGCACTGCCCAAAGCAAGGAATTCTTCACATTGACTCAAGACAGAACCTCCAACTCAACTGTCCTGATTTGGCAAGAACAATTCCATTCCAATTAATTATGTATCCCACTTTTTCAGCTGCTTTAAAAATGTCCCACTTTCCCCCTTTGAACTTTTCCCTTGTTGACCACACCAGGTTATTTGGCCACGTGCGTCCCGGTTTTCCTCTGTGAAACAGTGGAGAGTCTGCCAAGGGTGGGGAACATCTGTCCACTGTACACTGTATATTGTTGCACTGTAGCTCCTATTGTATCTTCCCAGTGGTTATGCAGACTAGGGATGATGGAAGCTAGGACTTTGAAGGGACAGGGCCTGTATCCCTCCCCTGGAAACTCAGCAGTTCAGAGATCAGATCAACCTCATCCAAAGGAAAAAAGGATTAATCCTAACCTCCACTTCAGCTTCATGTGTAAGATTCGCACCTGAGACTTACTCTCAGGTAAGTGTGCATGAGATTACAGTCCTTGGTGATTTGTTCCTTTAAAAGCACGGCTAATTTTTGAACAATAATGTGTTAATAACCCAGTTTCAAATTGGGATGATTGGAACAAGTGATTCAAAGAGACAAACGTGTTAACTTGGAATATCAATATGCAAAGGGATCTTGTAGCACCTACGACAAGGCTGCATCCACACTGCAGAAATCCAGGTTCACACCACTTCCATGGCTCCATGTTATGGAATTTTGGGATTTGTAGTTTTGGGAGACACTTAGCCTTTTCTGTAAGAGAGCTTTGGTGCCACAGCAAACTACAGTTCCCAGGATTCCATAGCATTGGGACATGGCAGTTAAAGTTGCATCATTCTGGGTTATTTCTGCAGTGAGGAGCATGTAGCCCATGGAATGCTTATATTACAACTTCTTTCACTGAGTCTCAAAGGTACTTCAAAACGCCTTTGCATATTGGAACAAGTGATGTTTGTTTCATTTGTCAAAATGCAGCAAACAAAACTTATTACTAAGTTTCTTATTACTAGAGTTGCATTGAAATGAAAGACAATGAAATTAAGAGGCACGTCAACTGTCTTGTTCCTATTTACTTTCAATTGCTTTCATTTTTAGATACCCACTCCCTGTATATTTTTCATCACTATACTGCCTTTTGGAAAGATTTTGGGATGTCCTTTCACAACTCTGTTAGTGTCATTCTTCAATCTTCTAGAAACTGAAGCTCTGAGAGGGGTGGGCGTATCTTGACTAATGCATATCCATGTAAAAATAGGCACATGTATATAGAAAACGTTGGTGCCCTGCTTCTTTTCCATCCTTCCACTGTCACTTGTTCAGATGGTGAATGTTGCTGAATATGTTTCAGTTGCAGCTATTTATAAATAACACAAGGTTAATATTATGCGGTAATAAACATCTTTAAAGTTGTGCACAGACATATAAGTAAACCTAATAGGTAGTTTATTAATAAACCTTTCTTCACAAACTAGGGCACATCAGACTACTGCAAAGTAAATGAACAGTAAACTGAGAAGAACTTTTCCAAATATGTAACAATAAGAGGATAGAGCTATGCCTCTGGTTTCTAATTACAAAATAATTACTTATACCTATGTCTTGTCCAGAAGAAAACAGTCAATAAATACAAGTTTAAATATCCTCCTTGTGGCTAGCCACTGTGGGGAGAGTTGATCTGATCCACCAGAGCTCTTCCTATATTTGACCATAAACAGAAAGCTTTTATGCTGATTTCCAAAAGATGTTCATTATACAGTTCTGGGACAATTTCAGAGGCAAAGAATACCACCTCTTACTGAAAATCCTGATTTGTCAAGTGATGGCTTTGAATATTAACATCTGTGAGCTTTTAAGTTGTGCACACCTTCTTCATCAAGGCACCAACAACTGAGCAAACATTTAAAACATCTGGGGAACATGTGGCTGTCTAGATGTTATTAGACTTCAGCTCCCAGTAGACTGAGCTGGGATATTTATTGATGAGAGCAGCTGGCAATCTAGCATCATCTGGAGGTATCTAATTAATATACTGTAATAATATAACAAAAGATGTGGGTATCTATTTGCAAGCTGTTGAGCAAAATTAAGGTTTCAATTCTATGTGTACTTAACTGGGTGAAAGCTCCACTGTCTGGAAACCGAGGCTTGGTCTGCATACGCTTTCCACCTTTCTTCCACCTGGGTCTTTAACAACATGATATGTCAACATGACCAGTCAGATTGTATTATACAACACTCAAGAATGGTTAAAGGGCTTTTAAAAGCCTTGTGAAACATATTAGGATGCTGGTCTACCTTAACATTTCTTTATCGATGATGTGCAGTACTATCTTAGACATGTCTCTGCTGAGTTTTATGGGCCTTTCCCAGGTAAAATTAAGTATGTGGCTGCAACCCAAAGAATTTTTTGGTACTGGAATATTTGGAGTTTCACTAGAACACTCAGGAATGGTAAATGAAATGATGTATCCATTTCCTTTCCCAAAAAGAACAACAGTGAGTGCATGCAGTGGCTTTTGTAGGAATTAATGATGCTTCTAATTTTTAATAGGTGGTGAAAGAACACCATTTCAAGAAGCATGACTCAGAGTGTATAAATAGCTCCTCTGAAGGCACAACAAAAGCTTTGTCACAGTCTTGCACAGCAGAGCTGGCGTACATGACAATTTAATGGATGTTTAGTGCAGTAAATAGCTTGTGCACGTCTACCATAAAATGTGTGCTACTTTGCAGGAGTTTCAGGCAATTTGATGTGTTGGCTACCTTCATTTTAAAAGGAAGGAGGGTTGTGTTGTTGCCTTCCTGATGTTACTGGACCATAACTCCCTTGTTGGCCATGGAGAGGAACAATGCGAGTTGCAGTCCAATAATGCCAGGAAGGCCACATATGCTCTAGCCTTAGCCTAAGAGACTTGGGGGTGGGGGCAACAAATACAGTAGGAGCCAGTGTTCACATTTGCACACTTGTACTGTACCACACCTGCCTGCTTAAGGTCTAAATTTTGAACTAGATGTCACTTCCATTTCCTAGGCTTTAGGAAGGATGTGCACGTGTGTGTATTGTGTGGCTTCAAGTCGTTTCTGATTTATAGTGACCTTAAGGTGAACCTATCATGGGGTTTTGTTGGCAAGATTTGTTCAGAGGAAGTTTGCCACTCTCAACCCCAAAGCTGAGAGTGTGTGACTTGCCCACGGGTTTTTTAGTCTGATAACATGGGGAGGCATGGGGTGCGTGTAAAAATAATTTGGGTCATATATAGCTCACTGTTGCAGATTTTCCACCTTGGCCTGAGGTTTAACTGGGAACAAATGCTTCTGCCCCCATTAGCAGTCCCATTAGCTGGCAAAGCAGAGAAGCCACTCAAAGTGGAGAAAATAGTCGGGAAGCAAGGTAGCATCCACACATATGCTTGAAGATCTTATTGCATCTGTATTTTTCCATACTGGGTTGTAAATGTTGTACCTTCCCAGCACTGTAGCTGGTTTCAGCACAGGTTAACACAACATTATTACTTTTACAAAAATTGTGATCTGGGAAATTATAGACCTGCCAATTTCCCTTCAGCTCTGAATTCTCAGGGATATTGTTAGGAAGGGAATAATGAATAATATCCCCAATTTGCAAGATGCAAGTGTAATAACCATAATACTTTTTACCAGACAACCTGTAAATGGATATTAAATTCCCAATTAAACTTGGGAAGTCTTGTAGTAGAAATATAACCATCACTGTTTACTCTAAAATGACTGTGTTTTAAAAATCTTGTTTGATTAAAATTCATGACTAGCTCAAATATTTTAAGTCCTGGCAGAGCACTCCATATGGTTGCTTGCATACAGCCTAATTCTGTCAAAATATGTTTCCCCCCCCAAAAAACAAATAGCCTTGAATTATTTCTTTCTGTTAATTACAGAACTTGAAAAAATATGTTTCGGGACTACAACTGGCTATGGTAGAGGGGGATAATGGGAATTGTAGTTCACAAAAGCAACATTTCCAAACTCTGCCTAATTGCCATCTGATTGGGAGCATCTGAAGTTCTGTAGCGCATCAATCTTTAAATGTGTTTCTTTAGGCAAAGTTACTGCTTGCCGTTAGTAGCTAAAAAAAATTAGTAAAAATAATTTGAAAACCCATTGTAATTAAGAACAAATTCATGTCTATTTAACATAAACCAGCAGAAAAAACTCGAGGCAGATGAGTACTTATATGTCTGTCTCTGAGTTCTCCTACTGCCCATTAAATCTTTCATAGACATTAATTATAAATAAAAATGTCCAAGAAACAAGCATAGGAAAATACAACTTTTCAGAGTATGGCTTCATCTGGTGCACTGTTCCATATTGTAGTATGCTGGTTATATATTCATATTGCATGGAGCAGTGCTGGACTATATGGCATGATGGTATGTGCCTTTCAGTTGCCAACCCTTCCCCAAAACTGGGACCCAGGGAGGCATACAATATTTTTAAAAAAGGTACAATTAAAAGCATACAAAAAGATGAATTAAAATAGAATTAAATTATTACAGTATTAAAACAAATTACATGTTCAAAGAATAAAATACTGTACAGTTAAAAAGGTAAAAATGTTTTAAACACTTTAAAATAACTTAATATTCTGGCCTATTCTTTACAAGCTGTCTGTTTATGGCAGTCCCATAAATGGCAATCCCACAAATCTTGTAAAATTTTTTTAGACAAGGAATACTCAGAGCCTTGTTGCATTAAAAACAAACCTGGCAGACAAACAGAGAAGTGTGTTTATCTTCCTTTCTCTGCATGATGTTGATGTTCTCTTCCAGTCATAAAAGTGTGGGAGAGGGTTGTAAAAGTGTTGCAAAAGTGTCCCTTTTGCTAAGTTGGTAAAATCAATTTCACCAGAAGGATATTTTTTACTACCCCTACTATGCTTTTACAACTGGAAGGGAACGAAAGTGCTTCAGCATCATGAAGAGACAGAAAGATAAATGTGCTTCTCTCCATCTTCCTCCTGGGTTTGTTTTTATGTAATATGGCTCTCAGAGGTAGTTTGCCATTGTCTTCTCTGAATTTAGCTCACAGTACCTGTTATTTTGTGGAGGTCTCCATTCCAAGTTCTAATCATGTCTGACCCTACTTAGCTTCTGAAATCATATGAACCTGGTGCTTTCAGGGCATCTATACAGATAAACTATATGATATATCAGAACAATAAAATAATGCTACTATATCTGTTTTTGCCTAGGAGTTTTATTACATGAGGCTTCTTTCCAAGTTGTTTCTAAAACAGCTATTTGATTGCTATGCTCTCTTTTCTTACACATTTTAGGGAACCTTTCCAGGACTGCAAACTTAGTTCACACTAAAAACATATCACACATAGTATTTGAGCCTGCCTGCCCAGTACCACCTCTACAGAAAATATCCCTGCCCTAGTGCACCCCCTCCCCATGCATAGATGCCCTCCTGAAATATAAATGAAAACCATCTTTTTACAATGTCCTTTTCCCCCTTGTTTGAGAGCAGCTTCCTGATGAGGAGAGATCAGATTTCTAGCATCACACTTAATTAATTGCTGACAGATGAAAGCTAGTCTGATCTATCCCATTTCTGTCTTTCATCTTCCAGCAATTAGTTCAGTCTGAAGCTAGAAGAAAGCAGCAAGAAAGAGGCAGAGGCTTAATGCTTTTTAAACCATAAGACTCTTTTCCACTTATATTTCCAGGGGTGTATGTGTGTGTGAGAGAGAGAGTGTGTGTATGTGTGTGTGTGTGTGTGTGTGAGAGAGAGAGAGAGACAGAGACAGAGAGATACTCCAGGACATTATTATGAGGCTCGGTAGGAAAGGCAATGAGAAAAGTTTTCCTGTATCAACTTCTTTGACAAGCCTTAATTGGGGAGGGCATCATTTACCAATGACTATAGTGCTGCTGTAATGCCAATTTTGGGTGGTCAGAGTTGGTCAGTGGGCATGCTTTAGGAATGCTTTGGTTGTAGCTTAGGTGCCTTTTGCTTCCCAGTGATCAAAGGAGAAAGGGTAGAAATTCCAATTTGATTTCCTTTCAATTGGCAAAGTAAGAGCAAATTTTAAACTTTTCCCCCTCTGTAGCCTTCCACAATCTACAGCTAGGTTTCCATATAGAGTTATCTCTGTTAAACAATATGATACAATATGAATATTAACGGCATAAGAAAACAACTTCCACCTTGATTTAAACCTTTTCTATTGACAACCCACCCCCATACTCTACTAGTGCTATCAAATCTGAGATCTGACTCAGGGGGAGCACTAGCATGCAAAGACTCTAAAAAGCTGAGTGGGAGAGGATATCTCTTTGGAACGCAAGTTGTGGTGAGGTAGAAAATGTGGACTTCTCTTGAGTGGGCAGGGCAGCAAGGAGTTTCCACAACTTCTGAACCTGCACAACACAATTCGCCCACTGTGGCATCTGTTATCCTAGAGTGCTATTTCTACACTTCTGATCCCTGTAGTCCTGCTAGGCACAACGTTTCCGTCTGCTAATTCTTGCCTAACAGTGATGACAGCAGGCTTTTCAGTCCATGTAAAAGGATTTCTAGAATAAGTATACTCCCATACTAGGAAGAAACTACCTGATTTGTCCCAGGATTCTGCCTGTATTCCCAGCTTGCATCACACACACATGCAGCTTTAAGTCAGGTATCTGGGTAGCAGTGCTTTTGGTGGGATTTTTGTTACAACAGGGATGTTCAGTTCTATAGCTTGGAAAAATGACCTTTTTTGAGGGGGGGGGGGAAATATAACTCCCAGATCCTTCCCCCCCCCCCACCCCAGGCAGTATAGCTTGGGACCAGGCCTACTGGGAGATTCTGGGAATTGTACTCCAAAAATTGTACTCCAAGCTCTGTTCTGCAGTCCGTTCTTGAGCTTTCCACAGATCACCAAGTATGGGTATTACATCATATGGAAGGGAAGAAGCTGGTGATACAGTTCTTACATGGCAGGAACCATTTTGGTAAAACTGAACAGATCTCTGGTATGTGCGCACACATGTGTACGCACATGGCTTCATGCATGTCTCTCTGTGAGCAACCATGCATTTAAAATACCACTGCATTTCGTGTGTTACAAACTGGAGCTGAAAACCAGCAAGCATTCCTGACAGCTGAATCTCCATGGAAATTTAGCACACTGAAAGAACACAGCTATTTTTAAGAAGTGAACTAAAGTTGGGAAACGTATCTGTGGGAAACAAGCTGCTTTTCAGCATCCACAGTAATTTAATAGGAAATGGCTGGAAGAAATGGGACTGTGTGGCAAAAACAGCATACATGTCCCTTGGAAGAGAATCTGATCTCATTTGAAGGAGAGGGGGTATGGGGAGGGGGGAACAACAGCCCTTGTATGCTCTAAACTGGGATTCAGTTTCTCAGCTGAGGGGAACCAGTGCTTGGTTCAAGAAGAGGGAAGGATACAGACATTTGGGCTTTCTAGATTGTCAGGAAAGCGTGACATGAAGTTGCCTTTTCCTTAATGCTTAGCAGCTGCACCACAGCCTTTAGATGGAGCTGCGCTGTTCCGCAGTTTTTAAAAAAGAAGCTGGGAAAACCAGCACCTTTTTAAAGGCACTTCTTCTCCCCTAAAACGCAAAAAAAGCGTTTTCATGGCACACTTTCCCTTTTTCTCATCTAAAGGCTAGAGTTTCATGCAGCCATGAACACACTTCTTTTTGCCAATCTAAAAAGCCCCATTGTTACTTATTTTAGACAGAATAACAGCTCTTTGAAAGACTTCAGCCAATAACTTGGCTTTAACTTTCTTCAGCCAACAATTTCTTAGAAGATTTTCCAATTCTGGATATTATTTTGCTGGTACTAAGTCAAGAGCCTTGTTAGATTAGACCACAAAGCCACCTAGTCCAGAATTCTGTTCCCACAATGGCAAACCAGATTCCTAAGAGAAGCCCACAAGAAGGGCATGAGCATATTAGTGCCTTCTTGCTCACGTATCCCAGCAACTGCTGTTCAGTGGCATACCACTGCTGATGCTGGAGATAACATAAAGCCATCCTGACTAGTAATGATTGATAGCCTTATCCTCCAGCAGTTTTCTAACCCTCTTTAAAAACTGTTCAGATTGACAGCCATCACTACATCTGGTAATGAATGTCATTGTTTAATTGTACACTGTGTGTATGGTAGAGAATCTTTTTGTCTGCCCATTGAATCTCCTGAAATTCAATTTAATTTAAAGTTCCAAATGCTTTTACATTTTACAAAATTCATACCCAAGCAATTCTGCCCCTTCCCTCTCTTTTTTCTTCTCTTCTTTACATGTATATTTTAAAAATCCAAATTATTTCCTTTTTCAAAAAGTTAGACAACTTACAAAATTGGAAATACTAAATGCAAGATGTTTTCAAGGTCAGCAAAGCATAATAACTAGGCATGGGAAATTTGATATTTCATCATGCTGTTTTGAGCAAAAGAATCACCAGGAATAAGAATGACAAAGGATGACACACATATAAAGTCTGCATGAACTAGGAACTCAAAGCAGACCATTTATTATAATTAGTTTTATATTAATTTAAAGGAACTAATGCTTTTAAAATGGTAACAAAATGGAAAAGCAGCAAAGATGATGTTATAAATGGTACAACTCTATGGCAAAACCGATGATAAAAATCACAAAGTGACAGAATAAAACAAATATTTTCATAGGTGATAGGTAAAATGAAGCCACATGAATTGATTTATGAGTGTTACTAAAACAACCTGTAAGGCAGAAGGGGGCAAATTGCAGCTCTCCAGATGTTGCTGGATTGTAACTCTCACCAGCCTTAACCAACATAGCCCATAGGAATGCTGAGAGCTGCAGTCTGATAACATCTGGGAAAATGGTTTTTGCCTACCTCTGCTGTAAGGCATTTTGCTTTAGAGGCAAAATGTGGGTTTTATAAAGGCTGGACTGAATTGGAGCCTTATCACATGAGAAAACAAAGTAGAAACAGAGCCAGAGAGTAGTGGCTTTCTCCATGCCTAACCACATGATGCCATAGCACTTCAAGCCTCTTCCAGTGGAAGATGGTTATAAAAGTGTGTATTTTGTCAGATAGACTTTTCCAGATAGAAAAAGACACACTTGTAAAACCTCCAGCAGGAAGAGAACTGAAGAGCTACAATATCATGTAGTAAGGCATAGAGAAAGCCACTTCTTTCCAGCTCTGTTTCCTTATTGTTTTCTCATGCAATGAGTCTCTTACTTCTAGTGCTCATATTATTTTTACATTTGTACCTGAATATGATGAAGTCCTTCATAAAGAAGTTCATATTGGATAATCAACATTATTCAGTCCTTAAAAGTACATAAGACTAAAACTACATTATTCCACTTCATGTTATCAATCTGGGATTTACAGAATTATTTGAAAGGGATCAGATGATGGTAGTTATAACCAATAGGTCTATGTTGCCAAAGGGCACTCATTTATAACTGCAGAAAATCGATAGTTCTTCAATCTTGTTCTTGTTTAAGGACAAAGGGTGCATCTACACTGTAGAGATAATGCAGTTGTTTGACAGCACTTTAAGTGCTGTAGCTCCATCTTATGGAATATTGGGATTTGTAGTTTTACAAGGTCTTTAGCTTCCCCTGCTAAAAGTGTCTCACAAAGCTACAAATCCCAGGATTATGTAGATGCTTAAAGTGGTGTCAAACTGCATTTTCTACAGTGTAGATGCACCCAAAGTTACAAAATGCAGTTCAAAAACTAAACTTTTTTTTTTTTTTTTTGCTTTCCCCTTTTTACTTCACTGCTCAGCAAAGGGATACCATGAAGCTGAAAATGAATCTAGATGATTCCTGCAGAGCAACAACCAGCCTCTTTCAGGTCTTTAATATAGTAGCCTATAATCTCTGTACAGATTACTCTTTGAACGCATCCCACCTGTGATATTTCCCATTTCCACCATTTGTACCTTTTATAACAACAAATGTTTTCAACTTTCTCTTTAAAAAACCTGCTAAAGTTTTAATGAAATAATCTATTTTTAACTTGTATAGCTTTTGTTGTTTTCTGATGTTTAGTTGAGTTCTTGTCTATATTAGTCCTGTAACAGATTTCATGAAATGTATGTTGACAAACATAAAAACATCCATGATTTTGTGCACAATATCAGAAGATATTAACATGAGCTCTGGGAAATGTCTATGCTGATTGCCTTCAGGACTCTTCCAGTTATCTCATCATCTGCGATGTTCCTATTCACTGTAAAGACAAAAAGAACACAGACACTCCAGTTTATTTACACAGTAACTGGCACAGGGTTTGCACTGTTCAAAAATAAGTAGTGTATTTCCTAAACCTGGTCTCAAGCAATGTAAAGTAATTGTGCAAGCACTGTAGGAAAATTTGGCCTAGGATCAAGGAATGAAGCAGGAGAGTGACTGATTGAATTTTTGTGAAGCCAACAGTTTGTTCATCAAAAACATTCTTCAAGCAATCAAAGAGACAACTGTAAACATTCACATCACCTGATGGCCAATACTGTATAGAAATCAAATAGACTACACAACTGGAAGCAGAAGATGGAGAAGTTCCATTCTCTCTGCAAAAAACAGACTATGGCACTGATCATGAACATGAAAAATGTTCATGAACATGAAAAATTAGTGTAAGGATAAAGGAAATTGCTAAACCAACCATTGTGCCAAAGTACAACTGGAAGAACTTGTCTGTAGAATTTAAAGATAGTGTAAAAATAGATTTGCACTGTTAAGCCTAATTGACTGGGAGCCACAAGAACTCTAGACTGGAGCCAGGGACCTTTTGAGGGATGAATGCAAAAAGATGGTATCTGCAGCTAAAAAAGAAAGAAGAGCCTGCTGGATGACAGATGAAATGGTTCAAGCAGTTAATGATAGGTGAGAAGCAAAAAGGGACAGAAATAGAGTCAGAATCTTGAACACAACTGTTCAATGAATTGTATGCAGGGATAAAGAGAACTACTATAACAATCAATGCAGAGAAGTTGACAACAACAATAAAAACAGAATGTGAAACCTCTTCCACCAGTTCTGAGAAATAAAAGGGAAATTTAAACCAAAAGTAGGGTGCTCTATGACTGGCAGGCGAACACATTGCATGATCAAGAAGAAATAAAAAGACAATGGAAACAATACAATTTAGAACTAGTTAAAAGAGATGAAAGGATGACAATTTCATTCAAGGAAGAACCATTTGAAGATGAAACCAGTTTTAGAAGGTGAAGTAGAAGTTGCACTCAAAGCACTTGGGAGGAATAAATCACCCATAACAAATAATATATGAATAGAACTATTTCAAGCTACAGAGGCAGAATCTACTCTAGTTCTTATTAAATCTATCAACAAATATGGAAAACAATAATGGCCCACAGATTGGAAACCCTCAATATCATTCCAAGAAAGGGGGTACAAGGGATTCCAATACCCACAGGCCTATTGCATTAATCTACACAAGCAAAATGATGCTAAAAATGGTACAACAAAGACTTTTACCATATGCCTTTTAAAAAAAAAAGCCAGGACATATACCAAATTTGATTGTCCATCTTTCCTTCCTTCCTTCTTCAAGAAGGAAAAAACAGAAAGAATAAAGGAGGAAAGAAAGAAAAATCTTTCTGAACTAAAAGGAACAAGACAGATTCTTATGTTTCTATCTTAAACCCACCGGCACAGCTGTCCTGCTGACAGTCACATCTTCACTTTGGTGTTTTCTGTGGTGGGGAAGTTCGGAACTCTCTCGATAATCACGCCCCTTGATGTTTTGCATGTCAAGTACTACCTGGCTTTTTGATGGAAGAGGAGGCTTGCTTTGCCCTACTTCAGACCTTGAGAATTTGACAGGTTTCTTGAATGTTGGCTGGCCAGGATCTAAGTGGGCACAGAACCTCTGCCTGTTCTGAGTCTTTTCAATCACTGCAGTCTTTTCCTCAGATTGGCTGGAACAGGTATATGAGCGAAATCTGGGTGTGGGGGCAAGGAAAGGTGGAGAAGATTGTTGTTTAACAGAAGACTTGCTGGCTTCACTCTCCTGTAACTTGGTGAAAGGAAAGCTCTGATCAGGAAGAGTTGGGAGTTCTTTTCGTGCCACCTTGAAAAAATCCTGCTCCTTCTTAGACTGCAGCTTGTCCTTGGATTTTGTGAAGTCATATAATGGGTTGTCAATCATTTCTGGTTTTGAGTATGCTGCTTCAGGTACCAAGGGTTCTGTCATGCTTTTCCTCACCTCAGCGTATCTAGAGTGGGTTGGGGGACAACAACCAAAGGGGAATTGAGTTCAATGTAAACCATTAGGTAAAATGAATTGGTTGCCTCAGCCAATTGGCTTTTCCTAAGAATAATTAAAATATACCAAATTGGTAGTTAATCCATTTTATTAATAATAATAATTTTTAATAATAAAATTGCTTTTATTGCTTTGGAAAGGGAGAGGTAAATTAGATTTTTCCCCTTAGGTTCCAAAATCACTTGCTTGATCATAAGTACTATGCATCCTGACTTGGAAGGGAAGCTGTTCAGGAAGCAAAATGTCTTGGGCTTGCCAGGGAGAGACAAAAAGCAGAGGAGAAAAAAATGTGTTGGCTGAGGAAGGGAAAAATGGAGTTCACACAATTTCACACAATAGTGAAGATGTTAACATTGATGCCCCACCAGTATAATTATAAAAATAAATAGAATGTTTTCATCTGGTTTGCGGATAATTTGTTAAAAGTCAGTATACTTTCTAGATTTCTAGAACCATCAAGCTGGCCAATTTGGCTATAGGCCACACTGTAACACCAACAGTACCAGAAATGAACTTCTGCCACTCTCACTTTTAATGTAGGGGTGGGCCATAGCAGCTCACCTCATTCTACAGCACATAAAATCTGCATTGCTTAGGTGAAGAAGAACTGTATCTCCATGCCATGTAATGAAACAAAGATTGCACTGCTGATGGCACCTCATTTCAAATTTTACCTCCAGTAGTTTAGAATTGAGAACCAGTGTGACATAGTGGTTTAAGCATTGGACTATGACTCTGGAGAGCAGAGTTTGATTCCTTGCTCGGCCCTGAAACCCACTGATTGGTTTTGGGCAAGTCAAATGTTCTCAGCTTCAGGGGAAGACCATTTGTTCAAGATTTGAGCAAATCTTGCCAAGAAAATTCTGTGATGGATTTGCCTTAGGATTGCCATAAGTTGGAAATGACTTGAAGGCACACAACAACAAGTTCAGAATTGGGCAGCTTGTGTTCTTCCAGATATTGTTGGACTGCAGCATCCATCATCCCTGACCACTGGTTCTGCTGGATAGGGCTAATGGAGCCACAGTCAACAAATTGCCATTTTGGCTGTAATTTAAAGGTGACTGCATTAGCTCCTACCCAGCACCTACTAACCATTCAAAATACTGGAGAATTATTCGACAAAATACCAAATAAAATGTGATGAAATCATAGCATCTGTAACTAGAAAACTCACAGCTGATCCTTTCGGTTGTTTGTAGGCTGAGTGGATGTTTTTTGAAAGCCTGGTGACAGATTGGAAGGTGTAGTGGGAGACTCTAGGCCCACCAGAGAGGGGCTGTCTTTGGATTGTGGATCATAACTCCAGAAGGCAGGTACTTGGTCTGGTGAAGGGATCTGTTTAAGCTGACCTGTTGTAGAGAATGACTGAGAGGCAGTGGCAGTCCGTAAATAGCTGGTATTATTGGTATCTGTGACTGCTGTACTGCTGAAAAACGTGATGGAAGAAAAACATAAATAAAGTTCACAGAATATGTAGTTACAATAGTGATGCACCTGTCCTGCTTGTTAGCAACTTATTTGGCCACAAGGGATCATTACCCTTTCATGTGGGCTGTGTTGATTAGGCATCAGCTGGGGTCTTATTGTATTAGATACCATGAGGATCATTTTTAAAAAGGAAGAAGAGGAGAAGAAAGTTACAAAACATAAGTTAGTTACAGAAAAGAGTGAATCTAGGATGTATCCACACTATAGAAATAAAACAGTTTGACACCACTTAAACTTCCATGACTCTATCTTACAGAATCCTGGGATTTGCAGTTTGAAGAGGCAACAGCTCTGACAGACTAGCCTGAATACCTCACCAAACAACAAATACTAGGATTCCACAGGGTGGAGCAATGACAGTTAAAATAGTATCAACCTGCTTTACTTCTGCAATGTGGAAGATCAGGTTCTACATTCTAGATGATCTCCTTGGTTTAAGGCAGTGGGACTATTTCTGATGCTATGGAAATAAGTACTTTCTTAGACTGCCAGTTCCAGGCTATGCAACAAAAATATATTTAATCTATAAGAGGAAATATTCCTTACAACTGCAATGCTTCAATAAGGAAGCTTGTTAACATTTTTCATATTAGAACACATTTCTTGTGCAAAATGGGGTGCATAATGCTATTTTCCAAGATGGTAGATAAATTTAAGGATTGCATCTAGAACCCAAATTCATGGGAAGTGCTGGGCATGAACCTTTGGCATGCAACCTGAGCTTCACAGCTTCCCCAGTACAAACAAACTACCACTTAATCGCTACTAGAGATCAGCACCCATTGACTGCCATTTCACAAACAAGAGCTTTGCAGAGGGAAGAGTTAACTCACTTCCTTCATGTTACAGCCCCCCTAGAAATTCCCATCCTTCACCACTGGGAATTATGTATGTGTGTGTGTCTCCCTGATGTGACAGCAAGACATACAATCAATGCAGTGTGTAGGTTACAATTTCCATAATGTGAGGCTATGGGGTTACCACAAGAGATCTTCTTTGCATGGCTCTTCTAGAGTTCCTCGAAAGCGAGCCATAGCTGCTGCTTCTTTGGCCATCAAGTGAGTAGATCTTCTGTTGGACGAAGCACCCCTTTAAAGAAAAGGCTAGTGAGTGACAAAATCTGTGCCTGTGTTTTTTTCAAACATACTAGCAACACAGTGCCTTTTTCTCTCCAAGCAGATATTCCTTTACTTTCCATTACCTTACTCAGAGAAAGTTCTTAACATGTTTGGATTATTTTTCTTTGGTTTGCCAGGAAGGGCTGTATGTAAGCAATGCTTCCAGAACACCTTGTTTGTTTTGCACTACCCTTAGGGTCGCCACAAGCCAAAAAAGACTTGGAGGCACACAACAACAACAAGCACACTACTGTTTGCAAATCCAGATCTGCCTGAGGGCATGTTCAGCCATCATGTCAATCACTTTTGCACACAAGCAATTAGCCGCCTCCTGAAACCTACCGATTTGTCTGCTCCCACTCTCTGCAATAGTCTGCACAGCTCTTTGCTGTTTTTTGTCCAGAAGTCTCATCGCGTTCAATCTTTACAAAATCTGAAGAAAACAGATATGAAAGAATTAAGAGTGTGTAAGGTTATGGGTTTATAATTTTCAGGTTATAAATCTCTCAAAAGCTAACCTCTGTTCTCTGCATCAAAGCTATATCACACAGGCAAAAAAGATGGGAGCATAGCTGGATGCTCCTGTCAATATCACACAATAATGTGAAGATTATCACACAGTATTGTGTGATATTGTACTTATCTCGCAATTATCACATGAGTAAAGAGGAAGTCTGGCACCACTTTTTATTCACAGGACTTTCCTTTGCCTATTTTATATTTTTACAGATCTGACTGTTAGGGTGTGGGAGACCTTATTTCCCAAGGTTACCAGATACCCTCCTTTTCCAGGATATGTCCTACATTTCAGCCTTCTGTGCAGAATGAATTCCAAAATGTTCTCCATTTTGAGCATGACTAAGAAGCATGAATTTACAGTTATATTAGTGGTGTTTTAGCTTTTATTTGGTCATGTCCTCCTACATTTTCCCTGAATGTCCTACATTTTAAGGTCCCTTGTCCTCCTTTGTGATTAGGACATCTGGTCACCCTGTTCTTTCCAGTTTTAAAACTGAAATAGAAAAGTAGTAGAACTCTGAAGTCTATGTTACTGACAACCAGGCAGAGGGCTCCCTTTCTCTGTTCATTTTTTAGAAGCAGGAAAAAGGAAATGGAAATCTATCACTGGATTTTCTGTGCATCTCTCCTATGAGGGGGAGGATGATCTTGTTGACTTTTAGAAGCCATATACTGTACTCTTATACATTCTGTTACCAGGATTTTTCTTTAGGATTTCATGGTGACTCAGGCTCTTACCTGCACAAATTGCATTTTCCCTGCAGGAGATTATCTGAAAATACTTCCACCCCTCCCTTTCTGTGGGCCTGTGTGAACAGATTTCCCCTGCCTTCTTGTTATATATATATTAAACCAAACATAGCAAAATTCATGGCATTTGTAAGTCATTATCATCACCACTGTCATTGGCCTTTGCCCATACAGAATGTCTAGATGAATTTAAACTTCCCCAACTGGCATCACAAGGACACTGAGAAGGTGCCTTCCTACATTAACAAGTTCTGGCCCACTGTTGCTGCTATGAAAACCAATTATCCTATTATGATACACCCAAAGGAAGCATTTATTACACAGTCACTTTTTTGTTACCACACAAAAGATCCATTCAGAAGGGAAAGAAGCTATATTATAATCCTGGCTGGGAAGGGTCTTAAGGCTGGTCCCAAGTAGACAGCTCCACCATGGTTTTGGGCAGTAGGAGCTGTCTACTTGGGACCACCCTTAAGACCCTTCCAGCCAAAATTGTAATTTTGGTAGAGTCGGTGCCTTACCATATAATTTTTCTCTCTGCTTCCCTTGGGATGTTTGTAGTTTAAATTCCCCATAGAAGACACCAGTATTTTCCCCATGGTGTGTGAGTACAGTTTGGATGGGCACTTGGGATTCAGTGGCTCCACTCTGAAGGGCAATGCAGCCTTCACCTAGAGAATAAGGAAGGATCTGATTTTGACAAAATGGAAATAACCATGTTGAGTCCCATTTTGGGAGAAAGGTAGAATAGAAATCAAATGAATAAAGTAGCAATTCCGACTAAACAAGGAGGAGTCTTCACTTCTATATGTTCTTAAATTACAGTAAGCTGAATATTCAGAGATTTGTGGCCCAATAAACAGGCATAAGGACTTCACAGTAAGGCTGTATACCTTGGTAGGAATTGTGTCATTCACCAGAAAATGCTGGACAGCAACTCAAAATATGCCTCATCACCACTAGCTATGGCAAGTGGAAACTGCAGTCAACATAGTGCTGCATAGTTCTTGTCCCTGCAGCATATACTTTCCCAGCAGTAAATTTCACTGAATGCAATGATACTTACTTTTTCATTAGGCATGTGCTCTACAGCATTCCAAACAAAGAACCAAACAAACAAAACCAAGTGGAATAATTACCATGTTAGAAGCTACCCTGAATCCCAGCCATGGGAGAAAGGAATGATATAGAAATCCCACAGTGAGCACAAAGAACACAGAGATGATTTTTACTTTCACTGCAGGAAAAATAGCATATTCTAGTGCAGTAGTGGGAAAGTGTACCCTTCCAGACATTTTTGTGCTGTACCCCTCACAGTTCCTCACCATTTGCTATGCTGAGCCTGGTGGGAAGTGTAAGCCAAAAACATCACATCTGAAGGACCACAGCAGCCCACATCCTTCTATGTCTACCAAATGTGTTGTACCTGGTGAGAAAGCTTTTACATGGGGGGAAGGGAAAGGAATGTGTGGTCCTCCAGATGTTGTTGGACTACAATTTCCATCAGCCTTAGCCATTATAGCCAATGGAATGGGATTGTGGAAGTGCAATAACATCTGGAGGACTACAGGTTGCCTATTCCTGAATTGCAAGAGTTAAATATTAACTTAGGTTTAGGGCTGCCAGGTAAAATACAGAACAGGGCTCCTATACCTTTAACGATTGTGTAGAATATGGAATTTCAGCAAGGGTTACATGTCACACCAGCAATGCCTGATGAAATTCCCTCTTTAACACAACTATTAAAGGCAAAAGAGCCCTGTCCTGTATATCACCTGGCAACCCCAATAAGGTGCCACCAGTACTGTAGTCTTGCTTTCATTATAGGGTATACAGATATCAGTATTATGTTATCTAACTATGCATAGTGTACTTCATCTTACCCAGTCATGATTCACAAGCCAGAGTAATACTGTTACTACCAAGAAACACTAATTTCTTTACCACATATTTCTATTAAGCATTGGTCTTTGGGGGAGAATGAGGGATGGATAAACTGATGGGGAAGATGTTCCTTGTTCTAAGAATCATAGTCTCAGGAATATGCAAAGGTATGCTTTATTTACGTATGCTTTTATTTACATATACTTATCAATAATAGGGCAAAAACCATTGCAGCACCCTGGAATCTCTACTTTTCTGCTGTCATTCTCCCATACACTCTAAACAATATGAGGAAAAATGTAGAGCTTGAGACATGTATAAGCTATAGGATAAAGACTTACCATAAGATTCATCACTATCAGATGATTTAATGCTGATCAGAATGTGTTGGTCTAATAAGTACTCTGGATCTGAAATAATTGGTGTAAGCTGCAAGACAAAGTTTGAAGAACTTAGTAAAACTTGAGATAGAAATGTAAAGTCTATCCCAATTAAAGCTAATATTTCTTTTTCCAATTGGGGTTGCACTAAATTTGCTGTCCCACATGCACTTACACAGGAGTGAGTTTCACTACATTTAATAGTTTTCTTCCAAAAATTGTGTCCAGGATATTAGTCTAAGGGCTATTTCTCTCACCCTTCACAGCTGTTTGTGAATTCAAACATTACAATGTTTTGCTCACTTAATTGCACAAAAAATCACAGTGAGAGGAGAACCTGAGCTACAACTCTGTAGGTTCCTGATCTAAATCTAAATCTTACCTTTGCCATAGAGTCCCTAGGTTCATGACAAAGATAAAGTGGTCTTAGGCAAGTCCCTCTTTCCCTTGTCTCAGTCCATGATCTACATTAAGCAGATACTGCTGTCTTGCAATGTTGTGGTAAAATTCAACATAGCATATGTGAAATGTTTAGCACACTATATCAGTGGTTCTCCTAGGGGAAGACAAAGGCAAAGAGGGTGCTTGGAGCCTCTGCTGAGAAGATGATGGAGGAGAGCTATTTCCATCCAAAATATGAATATGAAAGAGGAACCAGAATGGACATACCACGCCAATAGAACAGAATAGAATAATGTATACGTGTCTCTGCCTACCCTTTGCTATAGCTTACGAGGCAAAACAGATGGGCAGGAAAAAGTGGCTTGAAGCTGCCTTTTCTAAAGCCACATTGAAACCCCACCAACCGCACCGCCGGCTCCCAAGGCAGCTGGAGTGCTCATGTCATGACCACATGATATGGCTTCAAGCCAGGAAGAAGCAGAAAAAACTGCTTCTTTGTGAAATGGCTTTTCTCTGCATGAGAACACTTTTCTCCTGGCTTCAAGGCATGTGTCATCTAAACACCACACCTTCAAGCTTGCTTGAAAGCACCTCTTTTTGCCTGTCTGTTTAGCCCCTAAGACACAGTCAATGACCCTGTTAATGTCATCTTGACAGAGAAGCAGAGAAATGGAATGCAACCAGTGGACAATGGGGCTAAACTATGAGGCTTAAGACAAACATGGTAGATCAAGAGGTGCTTGAAATGGCTGGTGGCTGGCATAGCTTGGAGGCTTTCCAGGGTCATACAGAGTGCCTGTACTCTGGGTGCATTATTGACATCACAAGCCTCAAAACACATTTCTCTGCTGAAATGTACCCTCCTCAATTTTTGAGTTGCTAGTCAATGCAGGACAATTATTGGGATAGTAGTATGTGACCTGTTAGTACAGATGCTCTAGAAATACGACCTGCCAATTAGTGACATTATACGTATGTAGAGATAGGGTGCTTTATGGTTATCTTATTAGAAAAGTATATATGCATAAATGCTTGTTTCTTTCCTTTGTGTCAGTCTTTGGCTCCCAAGACTGCTGACACGTATTTGCTTCAGCTAATAAAACTTTTAATTCTCTTCCCTCATGTGTGGAACATCTGTCTTTATTTGCACGGGGGCAACAAACTAATTTTTGCAGCTAACAGCTGGATTTTTAAAAAAATGCTGCCAATGCTTCCTAGGGGACATGGGTTCATTTTGCCAAATTTTGCCTCCCTGCATTGTTTTAGGCCTAGGAGAGGCCTTTTTTTTTTTACTAATAGGAAGTAACTTGAAAATTGAACATCTGCTCAGTTCCTTTTGAAAAATGAAAAAAAAAAACCATGATGGACTTGCATCCCAGGTCTCCCATTCTGATAGGAAAGACTGATGAATTTTGGTAGATCCTTTAAAATGTTTGTTTTGGGGCATGATGGATCAGCAGGGTAGGCTGCCCCTGAAAGGCCACTCTGGCCAAGGTGGCCTCCTAACCTCCAGCAGTTGTACTCACCTGCTCTAGAGTCTGGACCCATCAGCTCTAGAGTCTCGCCAGGGAGAGAAGGTGCTCAACAGGCACTGGGTAGACCTTGCCCACATCCATCTGACCTGATTCCCTATCATCAGTCTGACATTGCCCACATCTTCTCTTTCAAAACCTAACTATTGGCCTGCCTGGATGATGCCGTCATATAAGATTCTATTGGATTCTCTCTCCCATTAACAGCAACCTTCTAGTTTACAGATCATACTCTTAGCTAGAAGTAGGCACTATCCTAATCCTCAGGTGGTCTTCTAAGCAAGGGTAAGTGTCTTGTAATAGGCACATCTGACTGTAGTGAGGGTCTTGTAATAGGCACACTTGACTGGTTAATTGATTAAAAGCCAGATGACTCATCAACAAGAATAACTGTGATTGATAGAAAGACAGCTTTCCCCGTTCCCTCCGTCCCCTTTAACAGCTTTATCATACATTCCATCCTACATGAAGATTTTGCGGTGATAAACATCCATAACAACTTCATGGATCAAAGGTCTGCAGCTAAAGTGGTGGCATGACATTTTAAAGTCAAGATGGGATTGTTATCTTTCCTCTCCTCTGCAGCTCCTGTCCATGTATCATTTCTTTCCCTTCCTTTTCCAGCATTGCCCTCAGAATCTCTTTCTCTTCAACTCATTCATCTGGCCTACTCTCTTTTCCATTCTTCCTTTCTGAGCATCTGCTTTCACTGCTCCCACTTTCCTAGTACCATTTGCTTGTTCTGTTTTTCTCCATGCTACATTAAGAGAGCAGTGGAAGTCAATGGCACTGAGAAAATTTTAGGTTCTAAACAGCTCAGGTGCTGGCTATTAGCAAGACATTATCACACAAAGCTAGAAATGCAGAATTTTAACAGGATAAAAACATCTTTGGCTGGTACTTATCACACAAATGTTGTGTCTGTCCCGATGCTGCCTTGCATTCCATTCAGAAAAGAGGCCCGGTGGCACAGTGGTTAAATGCCTGTATTGCAGCCACAAGGTTGTGAGTTCAGTCCCAGGGGCTCCAAGGTCTACTCAGCTTTCCATCCTTCTGTAGGTCGCTAAAATGAGTACCCACCTTCTTGGGGACAATTAGCTTACACATTGTGAAACATTTACTTAGTGTGAGTTCACTGATAAGTGGTATAGAAATGTACTTGCCATTGCTATTACTGCAGTGCACCTTTTCAAAACCTGTGAATAGGATCTCAGTTTCCATTACTGCCTTCATGCAATAGGTCCCTTCCACTGCATTTCCACTTTTCAGGCAATCATGTGATGTCCCCCTCCCCTTTCTCCCTCTTGCAGTAATCACACTGGTCAACACCTTCTCAAATCCGTCTTCTGTGCTCACATTCACACAGCAGCTGGAGTTGGGAGGTGGTTGGCAACCATGATCACACAGGGCTCCTTTGTAAATATACATACAGCAGCATCAAACTTGTGTGTGTGTGTGTGTGTGTGTGTGGCACAGCAGTGATCTGTTTTCCACAGGTGTCTTCCTAGATCCTGTGCAATCCACACAGCAGCTGGCTTCAGGAAGCAGTTGACAGCCATGATTGCTCATTCCCACCTTCCCTCCCAAAATGTGTTATTTGGCAGTGTGGAAAACAGATCATGCAGATGTGGATCACCAAAGCGCTATTGTGGGGGAAAGTGTGATAAGAAATAAGGCCAAACTGTTATCCTTAAACTAGCATGATTGTGGCGGGATATCAGGCTGCCATGATAAAGTCCTTAGGCTCATACTATACAAGCCAACAACAGTCAAAGAACTTTAAGATTACCCAGATATCTGTCTTGGGAGTTTCTTACTGGATGCCAATATAACAGCTTGTTAAGTAGAGGCAAGTCAATAATTAATTCTTGTCCTTTCTCATATTTTTAAGTAGGAGCCTGGAATGTCACATACTATGTACAACTAATTGGGATTACTAAATTCATTTTGGCAGCACTTGGTTGGAAACCCTTTTAAGGACACCAGCTGGAATTGCATATCAACATGTTCTCCCGTCTCTGCTATTTAATCACCCATATGTTCATTTAGTGCAAGGATTTGGAGCAGGGCCCCGAGAAAGCTGTCTATGACCTACCTAGAATTAAAAACATCTCCCAACTAAGTCATTTGAGGGCAAAACAAAAACAGACAAAATTATCACAAAATTATTAATTGTATGAGGTCTTCTGAAAGTAAACTACAAGTGGGGAAGCCCTGATCTAGACTGAGACCATGGCCCAGCACCAGCCAGTCTTGAATCCTTTGCAGCCCATTTGTTACTTGCCTGTTACTTGCATTAGGGAGAAAATGCATTTTCCCCATTGGGAAATTTCAAGCATAGAGACACCAGTCTAGATTTCATTGAGGAAGGGTGGATGAAAATTATGCACCAGGGCACCAGTTGAGCCACTTATGCCTCCAAATTACTTTAGAAAACCATTCACACATTTGTGAGTAGTGTAAGGTATCTCATCTAGCCTGATCTCAAGCTTCTGATTATCTGTAATCTTACACCATCAGCGATGCTGAATTTTGTACTGCAAGGTGTTTTCTTTCTAGGTGTTTTCTTTCTCAGCAGCAGTCCTGTCATGAGAATCTCTGTTTTTGATGCAGTCAGATTACAATTTTTACAAGCATTTACAATATGCAGCTACAGTAGAGTCTCAATTATCTGACATAAACTGGACCAGCTGATAGTCGGATAGCCGAAAATGTCAGATAATCTGGAGGGTCATAGAAAAGCCTTGAAATCACTATGAATTGCAAATGTATTGAAGTTTTATTGCAGTAACAGTGAAAGCAAATGTACAGAAATCACTGATCAACATTGTGATGTACAGTATAAACAGTTCAGTCCTCAGAAAATTTAAAGAAATCACAGAAAATTTAAAAATGAAATCACAGCAGCCGCAACGTTGGATAATCCAGAATGTTGGATAACTGAAGGACGGATAATCGAGACTCTACTGTAGTTCCATCCCTACACCATCATCTTAGCCTTTGAACTGAGGATTGATCACAGTCTTTCTTAAAGACATACATAATCCCAATGTTCCCTCCCCAGCCCCAATTTTCCTTAAGAAATTGTGTTGAAATCATCTTTGGTATAACTTTAAAAACTTTTCGATCACTTCTCTTTGTCCAGTCTAGAGACAAAACCTTTTTCTGCTGTACTACATAAATGAAAAGGAGGCTGTTTATACAGTTCTTTAAAAAATATGGTGGCAAACACCCAGTGTGCTCTTATTCTTATCACTCTAGTACAGCAATGGGGAACCTGTTGCCCTCAGAGGCCATCTATGCAGTCTGTTGGGGAGTGCCTTGCTCCCATCAATTTCTCACCACTCAGAAAGTCACCTCTGCACTGTCCAAGATCCCAATGTAGGAAAATAGCAGGTGAAATTCACCTTGTATACTGTTGCCCAGGAGAACTGGGTTCCCACTAGCCCAGCAAACAACACTTTAAAGGGTGTTTGGGAGCTCGGTTTTGCTGGAAAGCAGGTTGTAGGTGGAGTGTGTGTGCGTAATTATTGCTCTCTGCATTTGGACTGATAAGTAGGGAGAGATTAAAACTCTTCCAGCCATTTTTATCAAGACCACTGTGAGGAGTGAAGAAATGTTAACCACTTCCTGCTTTCATGCTAAAAAACAACAACAAAAAACAACAAAAACTCCCAAGATGAACATTCACCATCTATCTTTCAATCGTTGAAAGGCCTTACTGCTTTAGATACACATGCATGAATATTTTAAAGATGCCAGCTTCAAGAAAATCTATTTTTAGAAATATAGGGCCTGAACAGACAGGCCAAAATAAAGCTGCTTCGGGTCCCTTTGGAGGTATGCTGCTTAAATGACACACATATCTTAAGAGGCCAGAAGCTGCACCAAAGCTGTGAACATCAAGGAAGTTCAAGATAGATGGCTTTTGTGTGGCTTCTGGCCTCTTAGGATGCATTCCCTCCTTGCTCTTTACATGTAAACAGCATACCTCCAATGTTACCCGAAGCAACTTTATTTTGGCCTGTCTCTTTGGGCCCATAGTCAGCTTATATTAATATAAATACCTACCCCATATTCATATCTTATGTATTTTCCCTTCTCTTCTATAATACTTTTCCTTCTTTCTTCTCTCCCCATTTTTTGATATCCTCCTCCTTCTCTTCCCCTCCTCCTTCCCTCCTCCAATTGGATAGCAGAGGGGCAATGGTGCATGTGCCATGTCTCACCCCAAAAAGTTCCTTATGGACCATAACCTCCTCAACTCCTAAAGATTGCCCACTTTTCTGTAACCAGCCTCACCAGAATGTAAAAGAGGAATTTTGCCAAGTTCACTTCCTTCTGTCTTGAACATCAAGGAAGTGAAACTAACAGTGGCAAAGATGTACTGCAAGATAATTTTCTTGTCTGTTATGTGTCCCTTGGGGACTGGTTACAGCACTTATTAGAGAATTGGGGAAGGATTGTACAAGCAACAATTGTGATTCAGTATGCATTTTATGTGATTTTCAGATATACCCTAAATCAGCTTTTGAATAAACCAGTATATGCTTCCTGTACTGCAAAGTGACAGATGTATTTGTTAAAATAAATAGGAAAAAAATATGTTCAGCTACCTTAGGAAGGGCTTCAACAAACTTTACCACTAGTTCCCCCTCATTTCCTTCCTCATTTTCTCCCTCCTTGCTCTTTACAAAGCCTGCAAAAGTGTCAGAAGAGAAAGTAGTTTACCAGCTGAGAAATGTACAACAAGCATCCACATTTGCAAAAATAAAACCTGCCAACAAAGGGAAACTTTTCATTATTCCTCTTTCTAGAGACACGAGAATGGAAAGCACCTGCAGGTATCAATATCTGTTTCTCCGAAAATAAGACATCCCCTGAAAATAAGACCTAGTAGAGGTTTTTCTGAATTGCTAAATAAAAGGCCTCCCCTGAAAGTAAGACCTAGCAAAGTTTTTGTGTATACACACAATATATAATAAATGTTTGGGATTTTTTTTTTTTTTTGTTCAACGATAAATGTGAATTCTTCTTCATGGAAAAATAAGACATCCACTGAAACTAGTGCATCTTTGGGAGCAAAAATTAATATAAGACACTGTCTTATTTTTGGGGAAACATAGTATTTACATTGTATATTTGCAAATAACCTTACTCTATTGTCTTTTTATTACTTCATTCCAGTTAAGAAAGACATTAGGAGGCTCCGTGCATTTGTGGACAAGAGGATAAAGAGAACATGACAGCTCTTCCTACGCTACTCAAGATAGCAGTTTTTTAAAATTCTAATTTAAGCTTCCTAACACATGGTTACCATAGAAATGTATGCAAATCTCTGTGCCGCCAAAATATTTCCTTTTTATGTGTGTGTGCAGAGCTGGGTTAATAGAGCTCAATGACATGTGAATAACAGGAAGAGCAAAGTACAGGTATGCTATTTCCCTTTCAGGTCTGACCCCCAAGAGGGCACAACACAGTCAACACACTTTGGGCATGTACTTGTTCAGCACACAGCCACCACAGATGCCAGAATTCAGAAACAGCATTTTAAGCAATGTTGTACAGTTCTGTTTACAGAATTGTCACTGTGCAGTTATTTGAGCTCTCTCACACACATTGATTTTTGATCGTCCCTGAATTGTTTTTATTGGGTGCAATTCACAGTGCAGCTAAGCTGCAAAGTTCAAATTTAAGTTCCAGTTAAATGAAAGGCCATACAGGAACAGTCTGTTTCTATGACTCTTTTTGCATTGTTTTGTCTGAATTGCACTATGATCAGGGTGGATAAAGTACAGTCTGTGGGCTCTGTGTGACCTTCCCAAGGCTGTTCTTTTTCAGGTCCCAAAGGACCCCTCAGTGATTTTTATAATTTTGGAGGTTTGCAATTTTGGAGGTTCTGTTTAACTCAATATGCACCCTGAGTTTGGCAGATCGTGTCTCTCTCTCTCTCTCTGTCTCTCTCTCTCTCTCTCTCTGTGTGTGTCTTTCACCCTGGTCTGGATTGTTTGAGGGGAGGTACGGTATTTTTAAAATCAGAAGTGGCTTTTTGGCTTACTGATTGATTTTTAAAAGGCTGCTCTTGGACTTAATAACCCCTTAATAGTCCCCAAAATGGCATTCCCTACAACTGCGATAGACCCTGTTAGTTTTTTGTGGGGCTTTCGGGCTATGTGGCCATGTTCCAGAAGAGTTCCTTTCTGACGTTTCGCCAGCATCTGTGGCTGGCATCTTCAGAGAATGAGAGCCTTGAAAAGGATCCAGCCACAGATGCTGGAGAAACATCAGAAAGGAACTCTTCTGGAACATGGCCACATAGCCTGAAAGCCCCACAAAAAACTATGGATGCCGGCCATGAAAGCTTTCGACTCCACATAGACTCTGTTAATCACATTAATTGAGTTTAAAGTGTAAAACTAATTTGAACTCAACTCAACAGAACAATACAGAGAAGAGAGGCAGGGAATCTTGCCTTCCCAGTAGATTTAGGCAAAAGCAAAGTTCTGCAGCCTCTCCTAGCTTGTGTGTTCTTCTTCATTAATAACTGATGCCATCTTGGCCACATTCCGATGCGGCATGGCCACATGTGTCCTGGTTTTCATCTGTCAAATGCTGGAGAGTATGAAGTGATGAAGTTGTCCCTAACCATCACCAAAAGGCTTAAGGAGACATTTCAAATTTAAAAATATATTAAAAATTAAGGGTGCATCCAAACTGATTAAAAAGATGAGAAAATTCTAGATTTTATTCCTGTTCTTTCTGATTTTATTTTGGGGAGATCCGTACATATTTTGTGTCAGCTCCTGGTACAGTCAGATAATTTTTATTCCAGCAATCTAGGTCATTTTTTATTTATTTATTTATTTATTTATTTTGCCAGTGCAAGCCTTCAGAGACCAGAGTTTAGGAAAATTATGACTTCTCCAATTAGGAGACAAGAAACCAAACCAAACCAAAATAAATGAAGAACTTGTCCACATGGAGAGAGAGAAAGAGAGAGATTGAGGGGGGGGGGGAAGAGAGTGGGAGAGAGAGAGAGAGAGAGAGAGAGAGAGACTCAGTCTTCTAAATAAATGAATAATCAAAAAGACAGGAGAAACTGTACTTTCTAAGCAGCTGGAGTGGAACTCAATGTAGAATTTTGTCTGTGATTTTGTCTTGAGAGTAGCACTGCAGTGTAGAAATTCGATCTGTCCTGAAGAGTCTGTGTATTTGTCATCTGAAGAAAAAACAAATACAAAACCTGTGCAGGTTAAAAGTCAGTACTTTTCTACATTCTCATACAGCACATTTTTTTCTTTATAAAGAACAAAGAAAAAAACTTTGTTTTGCATTTACTCACCATTCTTCGAAACAAACTGTGAGGTAACAGCAACTTCAAATGTGGCAAAGACAGGACTGTGGTCGCTTGTCATGATATCAGTGGTGCATCCTAAGAAGAAAGGCAAGTCCTAAAGACCTTTGTTCTTGACCTCCCAAAGGAAGATAGAATACTATAATTGTCTGTACTTTGCTCAGTGATCCATATTTTTTAAAAAGACTTATCATTAACAACAGTTGTATACTAGATGGACTGAATAACCCATATGACCATTACGCAACATAGCTTGAAACACTTGCAGTAGGATGACTTGAAGGACAAATTGTTCCTGTCAAGGTATTCAGATTGTTCTGGGGGTCCTACACTCTTTCACTGTCTGACATAGCGAGGATGAGGCCACCATTATTTTGTGGCACTCCACAACTGGAATTCCCTACTTAAAAGATCTTTGCTTTTTACCTTCATTTCAGCAACTGACAATAATCTTTTAATCTTACCAGATTTTTTAAGTGTATGCTGAAAATGTAGTTTCATACCATTATATGGTTCTGCAATATTGTCATTATTGCAGCTTTTAGGATTTACTAATTATGATTTTACTTTTTTTCGTTCTGAGAATTTTTGCTGAAAGATGCCTATAAGCATCCTAACTATCTAGCTAATGAAGCACTCCCCAAGAGACTTTGGCTGGGATCCACTTCCCTAACTAGTTACAAACTCATAGAGAATTTTGGAATTGTTTATTATAGAACATCAGCAGGCTCATGTTGCACAGTTATTTTCTGACAGAGAATGATCTGCTCCACAGGTATTGGCCATGATATACTGGCTCTTCTTGCTTAGTAATAGGGCTGAAGAAGGCATTCTTACACTGGCAAAGTGCATTGTCCTCATAGCTAAGCCTAGCCTATCGTCCTCGCCAGTTTCCACTATATATTGTAGTTTAGAGAACACACATTCCAAGCCAGAAAGGATAGGATGTATCTGTCATCAAGAACTTGGCAGTGAAAGGCAATTCCACAGATTCTGCTCTGATTCATTTCCGTTTAAACCAGCTTTGCTGCTATTTTCAACCTGTTATCTACCCACCATAAGACTGACACACCACATGCACCAGGGGATATGATTTCCAGAGCACTCGATCACACCAGGATGGCAAGTTGTATTTCAACTGCAAACAAAAGAAGAATCAATATCAAGGTCACATCCCTCCGTCAGAAGAAAACCTCTTTTGCCAAAAAAAAAAAAAACAAAAAAAAAAAACCACACCATCAGAAGAAAATCTCTTTTGCCAAAAAAACATGAGCTTGCTGCTCTCAGTTATCTTTCCTTCACTCTACTGTCTCTAGAAACAGAAACAGTTTTGACATCAGACATCAACTGAAACATTACAATATACTAGAATATATGGCATACCCCTGTTGCTTTCTGCTTGGTGTAGACGTAGTTCTCCCGGGTGTTCCTTTCAAAGCGATAGGTTGGGGCAAATGTTATTTCTTCCTCCTCTAAAATAGATTACAGGGCTGATTATTGCATACATCTTAATAGGGCTGGGAAGCCACTAGCCTTGGAACAAAATTAAGCCCTCTAAAAGGCCCACTCAAGTCCCCTGAGGTTCCCTAGGTGTCCCCATTCCCCTCCCCATGATATTATTTGGCAGTACCCTTTTGGGTCATTCTAAAAGGTTGAAATGCCTCTTTTGAACGTAATTACTGGAGGATTTTACTGCTGGCATGTTTGATCCTCCCCTTTGCATTTTGGCCCAGGCAAATTCTGGAAGCCCCCTCCCAAGGAAATGTCTTTAAAATTGAATCCAACCCTCAGGTTGAAATTGGTTTAACAGTTTGTATTACATCCATTTTATGTAGGCCAATGAAAATTATCCTGTGCAGACCAGAGTTCAATTCCTGCTCAGCTGTGAGACCCATAGGGGAGGGCAATTGCAAATCTCCTCGGAAGAAATCTTGCCAAGAAAATCCCATGATAGCATCAGCTTAGGATCTCCATAAGTCGAAAATGACTTGAAGACACACAACACAACACAGCAACTATTTATTTATGGCACTAATGGCTGCTACTACTGTGTAATGTCTTTCCAAACTGATTGGGTAATTTTCTTTACGGAATATATTGCAGTGTGTGTGTGTGTTTATTAATACACACATGGATATATATGGGAAACTGTCAAAGATTCACAGCTCAGTGGCAGTTTCTGTGTGGAGTAGTTCTGAAGCAAGAACAATAATGATTTGTCTCTCATTGATTAACTCTTTATAAGAGTATTTTTTCAATGGGCAGAAAAAAGACGAGCCAAGGAAAAAGCAGTGTCTATTTGTAAGTTTAGCAGCAGAATGTATAATCTTACCAAACTGCAGAAACACCTTTTGATCTTTCTTTTCCATGAGGAGTTGGTCAAAATTGAGCAGTTCTGTGTACTGTTGCTGTTTGATCTTCTGGATGATGTTCTCTGCTTCCTGTTAAGATAGAAGATGCTGTTATGGTAGATGTACCCCCTCTTGTCTTGTTTTCTTTAATTAGTTGCTAGTAGACAGCAGTCTGGCATCTGAGGCCACAAAAACCATTATAGAGTCCAGCATCATCTGATACATTATTGCATCTTGACACTTTCCCCTTTAAAACTGGTTTGAGCAGCAGTGCAGACTTGGCACTTAATGCCTTTCCCTGTCAATGTTTCCAATTTAGATTATACAGGCTTACACAAAGTTTTCATAAAGAACTTACACAAAGTTCTTCAAAGCCTTGTAAGGGCTCTTGCGCTTATGGCTGGACAATAGTAAGGGCAGGAAAAAACTATGTGTGGAAAGTATTCTAAACACATAAAAGATATCTGAATAATGCTAAATACTATTAGATTCATGGAGAAGCAAAGAAGGTCTCTACCGTTGGGGGTAACTCTAAGCGGTAATTCAGGTCTCCTAGCCAGAAGAGATGAGTAAAGCGGTGAGTAATGTTAAATGGATTCAACTTCTTGTCACCGAGTGACAGAAAACGCAGAATGCTTGTATAGTTCTGGTTCCGCCTAATAAACAAAAAAGAGAAAGATGCTTAATGTACTGTTTTATTGCATACTGAAGGGAAAGGTCGGAGGCTGATGATAAGGCTAAAGGAAAGCAGAGTCATACTAAAGGAAAAGGATTCAGAATCAATGAAACATTTAGATGGTGTGGAATCTAAAGGAGAAGCAGATAAAGCAGATAAAGCATTTTGACCCTATCATCAACCAACTTTCTAGTAACAACAATAACAACCTGAAAGGAATGAAAAAGTTTTAACATGAATAGTTTTTTACATGGTGCTTGCATTGTAATTTTCCATTATGGCTAAATGATTGCTGTTTCATGATTGGCTAATATATTTCCAATATTCTTGTATGATTTTGGTATGCCTTTTATGCTGTTGCTATGTAGATGTTCTAAAATAGCTATAACATTTGCTGCAGTGTTAAGTTGCACATATTTAGTGCTGACATCTGGATTGCCACCGTGTCAGTAAAAAAGTGCTGTATTCAATTCATGATGCTTCTATTCTTGAACCTCAAACTGTGTAAATTTGTCCTTCGATACTTAATTTCATTATATGGTTCCCATGTTTTTATTTATTATTCTGAGCAAAACACTCACAGAAAACCAGAGCAAGGGAAATTCCAAACCGATAATAAAAAAGTGTTATTAGGACAGTAAATAATACAATGAGAAACACAGGGGATACATAACAACAGAAGCCTATAAACAATACAATTTAAAATCATAACACATAAGGCTATATACAAGCAAATTAACAATATACACTTGTAAGAATATGTAGAGCTTGTTAACAATAATAAAACAGTCAGTTTCAAAGCTGATACATAGTGCTAGTGTCAGATATGGAATTCCACAAACAATGCCATGATAAAATCATTTGGTCTCTTTCCTTTAACCATGTTTCACTTATGATAAAATGTATTATTGTCAAACATTGGCATATAATTCAAAACTTCCTTCATTGTGATAGATCACCCATTATTAACCTATGTAAGGCTGTGAATTTACAGGATACAGTGTATATTATTACATAGAAAAGAGGCCATGCAGCTTTTCTTTAAAGAGCTTACTTACATTAACTTATCTTAGTATTCAAGTGATGTATTTAAAGAGAAAGGCAAGGACTGAAAAGTTAAAAGGTGTTATTACAATAACAGGGACAGAAAAAAAGGTTGGTGCTACTTTTACAATATTTTTAAAAAGATACCTCTAATCCAGGGATGGCCTTACAGAGGTTGCTGTACTAGAACTCCCATCATCCACTATCATGGCTGTGCTAACTAGGGTTAACGGAAACTGTACACCAACAATGCTTGGAGGACCATACACTTCCCACTGCCACCAAAAGTGGATATGCACACTTTTAATGATTTTTTAAAAACTTAAAAACTACTCCAAGCACAGATGTGAGCCTGCATATGATATCTGACATCATTATCACAATAAAACAGCAATGTATTACAACACTACTCTTTCCTTTTGTTTCCTTCAGGTTTACCTTGACATGAAAGGTGCAATATAATTTTGACCGAACACTATAGTAGAACACATGAAGAAATATGTTTCCTTGGGAGATGACAATTCTATAATACTGCTTTCAAACCACTGAAAAGTTATCATTTCTGCCCAGTCAAACACTGGGAACAGAAAGCCTGATTCTGGATTTTTCTTTGAGTGAATGCATTGTATGTCAATAAGCGCATCAATCTGTCAGTGTCTATCATCATGTATTAATTAAGCTTGTCAGATCTCAAGGCATGGCCCTGAGTCTATGGTCTAAACCATCTTCTTTGGTTCTCAGGGTGAGGGGGGAGGAAACTCAAGGTGAGAGTGTTCCCTTGAAAAGTGTGGTGAATATCTATATGCTCCTTGTTTGTTAGACTCCATGCAGCTGCATCTGACACTTACTGTATCTTGCTTACTGACATCACCAGGAGCTGCCCCTCTTAAAATCACTCTTGTAACATCACAAGGGTCAGTCTCCTGTGACATTACAAAGGGTCATCCCTAGGTCTCAGAAATCTCAGGACCTGGAACAGTCCTGACCTGGAAACCCCAGAACTATGTACTAGGAAATACACTAATTCATTCATTTGCATTTTGGGCTGTATTTTGTGGTTGTTAACTGTCCTTGTGTCAACCTTATCTTTATCCTATAGGAACTTGTCTACTTCTTTCATTGCTGCCCTTTCCATTCCTAGTCATCTTGTGATTTTTTGACTGCAGTCTCCTGTAGTGTTGTTATTGTTGTTATTATGCTTTATTTATAGAGCACTGTAAATTTATACAGCACTGTACATATGTGTTGTCAAGTCACCTGGGTACTTGTGGCTACCGCATGAATTTCATAGGATTTTCTCAGTTCCTTCCCCTGAGATATAGCCTACAGCATCTGATATTAATTGGTGGTCTCTCATTGAAGTACAAAACAGGGCTGACCCTGCTTAGCTTCCAAGATCAGATGGGATCTGATGCCTTAGGGTATTTAGACATAGGACTCTTTCAAACGGGAGGAATTTCTCCCAACTCCGAATGGAGCCAATGCGGATTCATGTAAATTCGCTTGTTTAGCGAATTTACATGAACCCCTGCTCCGTTCAGAAGAACCCCTGCTCCGTTCGGAATTACTTCCCATTACCCGAAAATAACCCCCTCCTGCCCGAATTTGCATGTGAAGCTTTAATTCGCAATAACGTAAAACCCATGATTGCATTCGAATTGGTTTCCCTCTTGCCCGAATTTGCGTGCGAAGAGTTAATTCGCAATAACGTAAAACCCATGATTGCATTCGAATTGACCTTAAATTATACTTCCAATTTAGCCTCGTATGAAAGAGTCCATAGTGTACATTCAAATGTCTCTCTGTTCTCTAAGCTACTGCATCACAAAAGGAAAATTAAGAAAATTGGTCCCCCCCCCCCCCAATTTCCCAGCATATATATTCCAGAATCACCTAGAACAAGCCACCTTGCCTGGAATGAGAATGGAGGGGGACAGAAGGGAGACCCTGCAGTATGTGTTGCCATGGGAATTAGTAAATGCTGCAGGAAGCTAAAATTGGGGCAGGGAAAGAAAGAAAAATAATGGGCTTAAACACAGCTCTCGATTCCTTTGCTTTATATAGGCATGTTTATATGATTTCTATTTCTGAAGTACGCAGAACAAAAAGAGCTATGAATCTAACAAGCAACTATAAACAACAAGACAAGCAAGAACAAACAGCTAAAAGCCCACTGTGATCATTCTCTTACTAGACTGCTCCCTTATGAGCCTCAACAAGCACAACACCGCCAAACACACAAACCAATTATCTGCTATTCTTCTCTCCTTTTCTATTGTGTGTGTGTTTGTTTATGGTTGGGGATGGTATGGCTATATGGCAGCTCTTGTGCAGTGTCTTTCTCTCCCTAGGATAATAAAATATGAAAATATGTTTTAAAGTACAGTACTGGCCAGAATCAGAGAGGGCTGTTTACACCACTGTCAGACTGCAACTTCAAAACCTTGTGTTGAATTCAGAAGAGGCAAGATTAATAATCTGCGCCTCTTTGCACACCCAGTGTAAGGCCACCTAGTGTGTTTCCAAAGTCAGCTGGGATTTGAACCCTGGTCTGCCAGTAATTTAGGAGATTTAGGAGATTATCACACGAGGGCTATTTACACTTTAATAATGCTATTCTAATGTTATTTATCAAGACTGATACAATGGAGAAACTGCAACACTTACTTTCACACGGTGTTACAATAACAAGGCATTAACAATTCATGAATGGTAAAGTAGTGATTTTACATCCCGCACATCGAAATAAGGGGTTGTGATTGGAGAGGAGAAAACTGGTAATCTCTCACTACTAAGGAACTCTCCTCTGATTCACAAGTGTGACACAGGAAATGATTCTGCCAAACAGCACAACGGGGGACTGGGGGATTCAATTTATTTCCAGAAGGTTTAATAACAGATTCTCAATGGTGCTACTGAAATGTGATTGCCTTTCAAATATTTGTGATAGCGCTAATGAAGCACTATTGGCAAACTAATGACACTTTTTTGTCATTAACGAGAAGTTGCACTAGCACAACATTTTGATGATGGGACAGGTACAGTATGTCCATGATGTTGTGATAAAATCTTTCTGTGATTGCACAAACATGACGAGAGTATAGTGCATTTCTCCCGTTTCTTATCCCTGTGTGATAATCTCCTTAGTCCAGTGCTCGGATCTTTACATCACACATTTAGGTCCCTTTCCTAAACTGTCAGTTCCAGGATTCCACAGGATGGAAACATAGCATCATTGTGATATAATTGTGTAGTGTAAAGGGGCCAAAGATAGCTGGAATCAGCCCTGGTGGCGCAGTGGTTAAATGCCTGTACTGCAGCCACTCATTCAAAACCATAAGGTGGCGAGTTCAAGACCAGCAAAGGGCTGAAGCTTGACTCAGGCTTGCATTTTTCCGAGGAGGTCACTAAAAAGAGTACACAGATTGTTGGGGGGCAAATAGCTTACAATTGTAAACTGTAGACACTCCTTAAGGATATGAAGCAGTATATAAATGAAGCTGTTTGTTTGTTTGGAAGTAGTTAACAGTCTTTAAGCCTCAAATGCATTTCATGCTGAACTAAACACTTCAAGTTGCTTCCTAAGAATCTGTGTCCATTACTAGTATAGTCAAAGAATACCAATAAATCTCTAAAATATTAACCGTGTATGTGACGATATGAGCATAAAAAGCTCACATTTTTTTCACACATCCACCCATTAGGGAATGCCACAATAATATGAATTTGAGGTACTTGAGATGCAAATCTTCTGTTGTAATGATTATATTCAAGATTGGCAGAACCTTTCATCTGCAAGTTCTTTATCATCTCCTTTTCCTGTTGCCTGCCTGCCTGCTCTCCCCACCACTAAACATGAGTAGAGGAAAACTAGAGGCAGAAATGAAGGCTTGAAGGACACTTCTGAAGCAGGTCTCTTTGTCACCAAAAATAGTGAGATCTATCATTCTTGAGGCACAAAAATGAGCCCAGAACTTTAGAAGGCCTGTTTATCGTTCCCTGGTCACAAGATGTTTGGATCAAAGCACATAGATGTGGATGCTTTGGGCACGTGCAAGCCTTCTGCAGCCAGCGGTGCCCAAATTCAGTATTTTAGGGACTACCTTTCACATCTTTTGCTGAGGATGCTTGGGGATGGGAAATTCTGGTCTAACTTTAGCAAAAGCAAACATGGAGGAAGAAAGTCACCAGATTTTCTTCTCCCCCTGTACTTTTCCTCTCTAAGAAGCTTATCACATGGGACGGATCCCATGCACAAAGTGGATTTAAACTGGGAAAAAAAAACATGCAAAAGTGGGTGGTTTTTTCAGACAACATTTGGGGTTAACATTAACTCCATATGTGAAAAACTACCCACTTTTGCAGGTTTTCCCCCCGGTTTTTAAATCCCATTTCTGCAGGGGATTTTTGCAGTTTGCCCCCGTGTGATAAATTCCATTGTGTTTCTCCAGCCATTTTTTCCATCCCTGACTCCCCATATAGAAAGAAAGTAGAGAACAGAGAAACTGTTTCATAACAACCTTATGAAAATATGACAGTGTGACAACATTTAGGATGGACATCTGGACGCCTCATCTCAAAAAAAGGGTATTGCAGAGCTGGAAATGGTGCAGAAAAAGCCACGAAATATGATCGTGGGTTTGAACCATCTTCTATATGAGGAAACACTGTAGAATTTGGACTTTTGCTTAAAGAAGGTGACCAGGAGATATCATGGAGGTTTATTATAAAATTATAAATGATAGAGAAAATGAACAGGGGCATGTTTTTTTCTCTCTTATCATACTAAAATTCAGGGACAGCTGTTCAAATTAACTGCCAGTAGATTTGAGAGAGAATTTTTTAAAAGTACTTCTTCATGCAGCGTGCAATTTATGAACTTTACTACCACAAATGTACTGATGGACACCAGCTGGGAACTCATCTAGACAGGGTCATTTTGAACAATTTGTACTGCATTGTTCTGTGACATTTCATATAATCTCTTCTCATTTTTCCTTCCAAATGCTGCCTCCTGACTGTTTTTTAATTGCAGCAGTGTGGTTCATAAAAGCAGTTCATTTTGGTTAATGTGTGGGTGTCTACTGGTGATTTGGGCTGGGATACTGGCGTAGGTGTGTCACATCCCCTCACTCCTCCTGACTTTCCCTTCCATTTCCAATGGTTTTTCCAGATATATTTTCCATCTCCTTAAAGGCTGCTGTTTTATTTTTCTAAATTCTCCACAACATTAACACTAAGATGAAAGCTGAAATTCTTTTTCCAAATAGTACAGTAATCCTTTGGTTTACAGGACCATGTCAGCTTGCCCATTCCTGCTCACGTGATGACCATGGAGTTCCCCTTTGGAATCCAAGGGCTCATCTTCTTCTTAAAAAATAAATAAATTTCTTGCACTTCAATAAAAAGTAGGAGTCATTTTGGTTAATCAGTGGTCACGTGGGCTGGCATATTCTTCAAAAGTACCACAAGTCTCTAAACTAAGACATAGCATCAGACCAGCCATTTATTTATTGTGGACATTTATTACTTTGGATTGTCCATTTGGTGACTTTTTAAACTTTCCAGTTATTGTATAATCATTTTCGTATGCCCTAGCCATACCACAGTAAATATATGCTAGTCTTGGTTCATAGGTGTACAGAGTATTATTCAGTAACTGCCATATTCGTAACTGCCATATTCTTCCCCATGCATCTTCTAATTTTTTTCTGTAACCCTCTTTTCTCCCTCCTTCCCATTTCACTATTTCAATTTGGTGTGCTAGGACCAATCTAGAGAGGTTTAAAAGAAAAAAGCAAAGCAAAGCAACACAGTGCAAAGCATGCAGCACAACACAATGCTAAGCACAGTGCAGAATATTTACTGTAAATGAACCAAAATGTTCACTGCCTTTATGAACTGCAATATTTGAAATGCTTATTAGCTTTTAAATGCCAAGTTTTCAACAGAAATAAAAAAAGTTTGGGGAGAGGGGGGGGGCTGAGTTGAAAAAACATGTAATTAGCAGAATGTCATTTAAATATTGGAGGAGGAAGTACTGCATACTTCAGAGAAAACCATCACTAGACCAGCACATTTGGTCTGTTTGGATGAGCCTTTAAACTGCAATCCTGTAATTCTTCACTAAGTTTCTTCTTGGAGATAGCAACCACTAATTTCAGCAGTTTTCTTCCTGCTGTAAGAAAGTCTTTGAAAATCACACTTTTTGCAACTCAGGATTTATTCTGGGCAAAATTCACATATGGTTTTGTGTGTGCAGAAAATAGCGATTTCTTTGTGGAAAACAGGAATTGAAAAAATATTTGAAAACATTCAAAAATCGTAGGAAAATATTTGAAAATATGAAAAAAAGATGGGAAACTATGTATTTTGATTGTTGAGAAAGCCTGACTATAAGAATTCTAAGCTCATGAAAATCTTTGCCATCTGGAATTTAATTCTGCCCAAAATGCACACCTGGTTGTGCTGCATAGAAAGCAGCATTCTCTGCACATGAAACAGCACTTTTGTTGTGGAAAATAATGTTTCAGCACATAGACATTAATTTCTGTGCAGAAAATGTTGGTTTCTGCACAGAAAATCATGCATTCTATGCAAATCAACATGTACAAATTTTACACAGAACAAATCACCCATTATAACATTTTCTGCACAGGAATTAATATTTCTGTCTTAAAATATTATTTTCCACAAAGAAAATGCTCTTTCCTGCACAAAACAGCCATGTGCAAATTTTGGGCAGAATAATTCCTAAATGGCAAAAATTCATATAAGTCTAGGATGCTTTGCATCAGGGTTTCTTAACACTATACATGTTTTGTTTTTGTTTTTTACCATTTTAAAAAAATGTTCTTCCATTCCTAAACCCTATGTGCACTTATTTGAGAGAAGCATATTATACGGAAGCAATAGGTTTATTTCTGAGTAACTATACAGGATTGCACAGGACAAGGTTTTTGAGGGATGTCATGAGAAGCAGACCATTAAAAAATGTTGCAGTTTGGAGAGCAATAATTCAGGATTCCAGTCATTCTATCTCCCTCCCTCCTTCAATAGTTAGGTAGCATTATGTACCAGATAGGTTTGCTTAATTCTTATTTACCTGTTATTTTAATCTTCCTCTTAGTTTCTTTTTCCTTTAAACATTTGTATTGTATTGTTTCAGACGTTAAGGTTACCCTGATCTTGGCGACACTTTCCTGCTGTGCATGGATTATGTTGTTTTATCTATACAAAGCTTCACACATGAAGAACAAGTTGATATAGGTTGATAGCTACATGGAAAAGCTGAGAGAAGACATGCCACGGATTGCAAGATGTTGAGGACTAACAACAGGAGAAGCATTTAAGATCTCTTTCAGAGCTTCCTGGAGGCCACGAAGGGACCACTAGAGAGAAGCAGGATGATGATTGTGATGGGAGACTTTTGGCTTCCCAGATGTCACTTCTACTCCCAATATCCTTGACCACTGGCTGGGGTTGACAGAATTGAAATCCACAGGTTTCTCTTCCCTGGCTCTTATAATCTTAAATAATGGATTTAACTGCAAGGATGTAACATGTGTGTCCGTGTATATAAAAGTCAGTTCCCTTCTTCTACATGTCTCTTTTACTATTCAAATAGGATTCCATCCCACATTTCATGTGAATCAACTAACTTCTATCGGTGATGACAGGAATATCCATATTAGCAACAGCTTTCTCTCCAGTAGCTCTCAGAAAAAAAAATACTATCAATTTACCTCTGTTTCTTTTCACTTCCTGAAGTCAAATGGCTGTTCACAAAGCCAAAAGAGGTTCCATTAAACATGAAGGACACCCCAACAGCGCCTTTGTTGCCTGAGAGGGAAAAATAAACAAAAGCAGAGACATAAAGAAATCAACCTGCCCCTAACTAGAACCAATTGAGCAAAATATTTCTTAAATGGGGCAGAAGATGTGGAGCAGAGGGAATTTCGGATTCAAAGCCTGAATCCTATTGATATCCTCAGCCAGAACAGACCCATTAAATCAATGAGATCCGTATGTTGACTCACCATCCAGTAACTGATTCAATAGGTCTACTCTAGTTGAGACTATGGATAGGATTCAGGCAAACATATATAATACAGAACTCAGGTGATGAGCTCCTTCAAAAAGCTTAGAAACATGAAAACTGAATTTCCCTCTATGAATCAACTAACTTCTCTCTATCTGCACAGAGATTTTCAAGCAAATGAAGAATATTTTCCAGTGCTATTTTTTTAATGGTCAACCAGTGTTTCCTCAGTTTTAATCTTTTTAGTAAAACTGTATTGGTAATAAAAGGATTTATATACTTGCAAATGCACCTGACATTCCTGAATGCCAGACACTCCTGCATCCTGTTTACAGGTAGAATTGTATAACTCATTCTAACTTAATTACAATTTTACTGACAAGGATGGTTTTTGGAAACACTGCCATGACCAATTATGTCTAACATTATTGTTGTTGTTTACATCCCGCCCTTTCCCCCAAAACTGGGATTTTGAATGGCTTTCAAGATTAAAAACAGTACAATTAAAAACATAGAAAAATGTTACTTTAAAACAGAATTAAATTATTAAAATATTAAAACAGATTGCATAAAAATAAAATATAGTTAAAAATATAAAGATGTATAAAATACTTTTAAAAGAATACAACATCCAGCCCAATCTTTAAAATACTTCTGCTTTAATTATGAGTACATTAAGTATTGCATGCATGCGCGCGCGCACACACACACACACAAACACACACACAAAAACACTCTCACAATATGCTCCAGGATTCACCCACAAATGCTAAATATGATATTAGTACAATATATTATATAACTTAATTTACTAACATATTTCCCAAGGAATTAATCCATATAACACCAAAAAATTCACTAACAGGAGTGACAAGAAAGCAGTTTCTTTGAAGAGCAGCTTTGAAGAAAGAAGTATTTTAAGATAAGGCATTTTTAGCACCTGCTTTCCCCTTGTTTAAATATACCACCTTTGCTTCCTCAAAGGTTTGATGTAATAATCAAACAAAAATATTTCATGATACTCCATTAATATTCAATATGCAAAACCCACAGCAGACAACTAAAAATGCTCAATTTTCTAAAACCCTCACTCCAAGCCACAAAATGAAGCAGGGTTAAAAGATGTTCAAAACAGGCTTGCCTCAACTGATATTAGGCCAGATTCGTGCTTTTTCATGCACACTTTTTTTGATGTATGCATTATGTAAGCAATTGCTTCATATATATTTATGTTTATTTTTCATTCTCTCTATAGCACACACACACACACACACACACACACACACAGAGTTTGCTTTTCTCTATGATTAATTTTCTGATTTGTGAACTGCACTGCAGATATTTTTCAAATGTAATATAAATATTTCTGTTCAATGTGTAGGTTGGGAAAATATGAATTAGAGGGGTGTGTGTGTGTGTGTGTTCCTTCAATTTGTCTGTTGACGTATGGTGACCCCATGAATTTCATAAGGTTTTCCGAGGCAAGGAATACACAGAGGTGGATTTGCCGGATCCTTTATCTGAAATAAGGCCTATAGCACCTGGTATTCATTGGCAGTCTGCCATGCAAGGACTAACCGTGTCTGATTCTTCTTAACTTCCAATGTCAGATAGAATCTGGTGCCATTATGGTAGGTTCTCATTAAATACCATATAATTTTAATTAAGTCTATATACTTTATGCTGTAGAGGTTGTTAGCGGTGTCATCATATGCTTATAAAACAGCACTGTATAGGTATTCATACTTATATTTGTGCTCATATTTGTCAAAAGAGCAGACCACACATTAAACAAATGGATTCTGGTGATAATTTAATAGCACTGAAAGAGTGGATCAACAAAGATAAATCCCATCAAAAATTGCAGGATGCATGTTTATAAAAATATACAACATTATCCAGTTGAAATAGCCCAATGTAAATAGCTTATTAGTTCAGTATACAACAATATTACTCACTTGATATTCCTCCTTCCATTCTAATTTGGATTGAGACTAGAAATATTTCTCCCTCTTTATTATACTATCATTTTTACTATTATTTGTTGTGCTCGCAATTTTGTAACACTTACAAATACATTAAAATTGGGTAGAAAAGGAAAATCTGTAGTTGCAAAGCAGCCAGAAAGTATGCCTATTTCAAGGTTTGTCATTGTAGGAGACTTCTCTTAGGTATGTTGCAACTGAACCTTACCCAATCTGTTTGCAATTCCAGTCTTCACATTGTCAATACAGAGGTGGCTTATGCGGTTCTCATGTTCTGGCTTGGCCAAGACAACAATTCTGATGTTCCAAAGAGTGTGAATTGCTATCTAATAAGAAAAACAGGAAAGAAATCAGCTGTCGCCAACTTTGATAGGAGAGAGCTACGACATAGCCTTTTCCTTATTTAGATTGTAACTCTAACTACCCCACAACCATCATGAATACTAGCTGTGCTGCTGGGGAATACTGGGAACTGCAGTCCATGAAAGTAACTTTTATAAGCTCTGACTGATAAAATCATTTTTCCTATGACAAACTGAAACAAGTAGGTTTTAAAGGTTTTCACTTCAGAACCATCTTGCTCATGTTAGATGTCTATTGAGATCAGCATACAGAAATAAAGTATTGACTAGAGGCTGGGTGTTTGATACCCGCCTTGCTTTTCTACAGCAATTGGAGCTATATTTATACTCTTGTGTAGGAGAATAGTTACAGTAATACAATGGATACAAACAAAGTTTTTGTATACCGTTTGTTATACTGAAACTTCATTTTACTTCATAACAGAGTAAATGACATGAACAACCTTAATTGTTACTTGTTCATTATTGATAAGCAGCAGTACAAGAAATATGTACACTGTGTCTGGTGTGTACTATACTTGTCTTCAGAAATAAGATCGAAATCTTAAAAAAACAACAACAAAGTATGTTTACATATGCAGTTAAAAGACTGTATATTGCTGTTTGTACAGATCTCTCAGTACAGTCTATTGTCCCTAGTAAAACATCAGTGGGCAAAATGTGGCCCTACGGCCACATCTGGCCCCTAAGATGTTTTTGTAGCCCTCAACACTTCCAGAATCCCCAGACCAACTTTTTTTTCTGGACAAAAAAGAGGGTGAATTGCCACTCCTGGATGCCTCCAAGTACAACAATTTGCTTCTTAAATAGATTGCAAAGCTTCCTGTATTGTTTAACATTAAAAAAAAAAAAAAAGATTTCTGAAACCCAGATATGGACTTACGGGCATTTTGGTTTTCTTCTTTTCTTATTTGGTGGAGCGTGCAGCCTCCGAAGGGACCTGGGGCATGAAAGTGGCCCTCACATCTCCTACAGTTGCTCATTCAAGTATAAAGCATTATGTGGAGGTAGGAAAAGAAATCCTTACCACCTTGAAGCTGATACTGGTAATCTTGTGCAAGGATTGTCTTAGAATCTCTTGCCATTCTCTCTCTCCCAGGGAGTCCTCCTGTGTGCCAATCACATAGATGTCATGGGGAATATAATCAGCTGTGTCATCCCGGGTCTTCCCTTGACCCTTTGAAAGAAACCAGGAACTGATCTTCTTCGGTGGAGGAGCATCACCTGGATTGGCACATCCAAAAACCAACACCAACACAGGAAACTGTCAGAATATTGGCCTCTCTAACTCAGTACTGTCTTACAATGATTGGTAGTGGGTTTCCAGGGCAACATAAAGTGACCCCCAGTTCTAGATGGAGCTAATGGGGAGTAAAAATGAGGTCTTTCAGGAGCAAACAATTCAGCTATCCCCCCCAGCCTCCAGATCTTTAAGCAGGGATGGGAAGAGTTACTTCTTTCTCCCTCCACTGCAGCCACCTTGCAATGAAATTAGCTGTAACAAATCTATTACATAGTTGATTTTCATTGAAGCAGCACTTGTGAGTGACATCTTGAACTACAGTGAACTACCGGGATTGTACAAGTAATGGTCCAAAAAGGTAAATTTGATATTTATTTCTTTATTTCTATGCCACCTTTCTCCCAATAAGGGACCCAAGTCAGCTCACAAGGCAAAACATTAATAAAACATCACAATAAAAATTTAATAACAATTAAAATTATCTAGTCAGAATAGTATAAAATTAATAAAAACACACAAAGCTAAAAACATCACTAAAACACACACACCATATAAAACCACACTGTCCTGATTATATGTTAAAAAGATAAACATATAGTGTGCATGAAAGTCAGACCCAGAAATATGTTTGTTCCCACATTTTCCCCTTTCAACATAGGGAAATCAAATCTGAATTTTTTTTAAAGCAATCTGTGTGTGTGTGTGTGTGTGTGTAATTCAGATTTATACCCATGTTCCAGGTGCCAATGAAGATGGTGATCATGTCAGGCTCTGGCTGTTCAGAATGTTTATTCTTCATTTGCTGGAGAAGTTGGCAGAAACCTTCTCTCTTCTGAAAATTGCAGAGCAAAAGAAGAAGGAATGGGATCAACAAGATAATGATGTGGTATTATTAAGACTTACTTAGGATGCTTCCACAGTACCATTTTTCTCTAGAACTGACACCATTTCCCCCTCTTTTATTTTCTTTTCTTTTTCACAGAGCAGCCACATGACATCAATGGCCATGACTGTAATTTTGAATTTTCTGAGCAATCCAAGATCTGAATTGTAGTACTTTTGGGGGGCAGAGGTGGAGAGGTTATAAAATTCACTTGTAAAAGTAACTCATCCAGTATGCACAGAGGGACAGCTATTAAACCATTTCAGGAATCCTCTGTTTTCAAAACAAACATTTCCTTTCTCTCACTTCACAAACTTATTCTTGTCGAATTGTGCCAGGAAATTAGATTCAAACTTGCCCATAGAATATCTTTCTAATTTTTTCTAATGTTCTTCCAGGGTGTTATGTAGGGGAAGGCTTTAATTACTAATTTCCTCTCATTTGATTTCTTGTAATGGTAAAATTGTACCACAAATGGTAATGCCCCAGCGGAACTGTACTGTATTGGAATGACCTGTAAAGTGTGTAGAAGTGCCCATATTGAGTATTTTACCTTAGAATCGGCAAATACATATTCTTTTCTCTGTGTTTTCTCTTTTTCTGTCTCCAATATGATCACCAACTTGTTAGGAAACTTCTGAGACTTGATGAGCTGTAGAACTAAGTAAAAGTTATTGGTTTTAGGCTGTAGACATTTAGAAGCTGAAAAAACTCTTGCTGACAAACTTTTCTGTTGGTAGAACCTAGTAAAAGTTATGAAGGTTGCAGTTTGCTTTGCTACAGCAAAACTGTAAACATTCAGCAATGCAACAGCAGCATCCATATCAGAACACGGAACAGCCTTCAGTGGACTGGGGTGGGACAGCAAGGTTCATTCCTGGACTAAATAGCCCTTTTCATTTTCTTGGATCCTTATTTACATTCCAAATAAAACAGAATAAAATAAACTAAGAGTGTATTTGATTATATGATGAATTTTTACACTTTCTGTTATTTTGCACATTTGTCTAAAAATATATATCCACCAAGTAGCATATTGGTAGCATTACTTGCAAGTTTAAATAATTATGTTAGTCATGGAGATTATTGCATTGCTTTTAAAGCCCCTTATTCCTGATGGCATAAAGGTGCATTTAATTTTAAAACCGGGCGTTATCGCACTCACCGGTGGCCAGGTGAATGCAACCCCATATGCAGCCCAGATCCCTGCTGTGCTTATTTAGTGGCTTTTCAAAAATGGAAAAATCTCATTTTTGAAAAGCCTCTGGATAAGCACACCTGGGATCTGGGCTGGATAGTGGGTACATTCCCCCAGCCACCAGCGAGTGCAATAACACCCATTTAAAATTAAATGTGCCTTTATCCCATCAGAGATAAGGCACTTTATGAGCAATGCCATAATCTCCTATATGTCTGCACCAAAGAAGCAGCAATTGGAAAATTCTTCAGGTTCTGCCCTTTCTACAGTGAGAAAGTAGCTAATAAAACATTTGAGCCTGGATTTTCCTATCTCTATGAGTCCGCATTTACTAATGCTATGTACATAGTGCACATTAGGGCTGTATGACTAATTCAGATGAACCTCAAAGTAATTGAGACTAATTTGGATTAAGTCCAGATCAGATCAAATCAATCTGAATCAAGTCTTAATCACTTCAGAACAATTTGGGGAATCTGGACAGTTAGCCCCTTACAATTATAGTATTTTGATATCACTTTAACTGCAATCTCCATTCTATGGAATCCTGGGATTTTTAGTTTGATGAGGTGCGAGAGATCTCTGGCAGAGAATTCTAAATACAGTATTTCATGAAACAAATCCCAGTATTCCATAGGATGAAATCACATGTTCTCCAATATTTTACAGATGAAAACCAGGACTTGTGTGGCCGAGCAACATCAAAGTGTGGTCAGAAGGGTGTGTCCAGGCAAAGAACACACAAAACTACTATTTTAAATGAAGAAATTTTGGAATTTATGTACCAACTGTAAGAAAAAATGAAAAAAACCTCAAATCAATAAATCCAATACTCTGTGTGTGCACACACACATATAACATATATGGGTGCATGTATGTGTAGCGTGATTAACAATCAATACAACGTTATATAATACATTATTGTAAACTCAAAAGACCACAACCTTGTTCAAAATTACAGTTTTCTCTCAGATCCATGGTCACTCCATGAACTCTGTGTTCAGATCAATCCCCTCTGTCCAATGCACATTATAAATCAGATTAAATTCTGGTCTTATCTTCTCAATTTAACCTACTTCACACCAAATGCATTTGAGGAAGTAGACTTAAGTCTATGAAAGCTCATGCTGCCAACTTCTTTCTTTCAGTCAGTCTCAAAAGATCTCACTATATACTACTTCATAGTGTTGTTATTAGGAAGAAAATGGGGTGGTGAGTGGGTTGGTGAGGGCAGTGAAAAATAAAGTGCAACATTTTAAGCTCCAGGTGATAAGTGTAATGAAATTAGTTAAGAAAGATATAGTTAGAAAAACAAAAACATGTGATGGTCATTTAAAAAAAAATCCATGTATTCCGATGGCCTTTTAAAATGTCTCCCTTAGGCTATAATCCTATATATATTTACAGAGGAATAAGTCCCATTGAAATAATTGGGGCTAACTTCTGATTAGAGTAGATAGATTTGTGATTGCACTGTTAATATAAATAGAACATTGCTCTTAAGAAAGAATCTCTAACAGCCAGTAAACGACAGTTTACTGTAAGCTACATTGCTTTTCTATGGCACTGTGCAGCTGTGGTGCACACACATAGGAGTTATCAGACAGGAGGAATTTCTCTCAATTGTGAAGGGAGCCAATTTGAATTCACGTGAATTTGCTAGTTTAGCGAATTCACGTGAATTCCCATTGCGTTCGGAATGCATTCAGAATGACTTCCCATTACCCAAAAATGACCCCCATTGCCCGAAATTGTGTGAGATGCTTTAATTCGCAATAACGTAAAACCCATGATTGCATTCGGAATGACTTCCCTTTTGCCCGAAATTGCATGAGATACATTAATTCGTAATAACGTGAAACCCCATGATTGCGTTTGGATTGCCATTGGATAATATTTCCAATTTCTCACTTCTGATAAACTCCATAGACACAAAGATTAGTAAAGGGCTGGTGAAGAAATGAAAGCCAGTAAAACTAAATCTTAAAATGCAAAAATTTACGCAAATCCTAAAAACAAACAACAAGTAGAAATGAAGGGAGGTTTAAAAATATATTTTCATATCAGAAATGTGTCTCTGCAATAGTGATCCTTTTTTTAGTGAAGTCAGAGGTGGAGGAGGAAATTAAAATCTATTTAAGGAGAGGGATCTGTGTGTCTGTGCAACACACAGAGAAAGCACTTTGCACAGTTCTGGAGATGGTACAATTCAAAGGAGATATCTTCAAGCAGAGCTCCACTTCCTCTGCTTTTTAAAAGGTGCATTTATTCTTTTTCCAACTGTCTGTGATCGCAAACCTCAGACTTTCCAATATAGAGCTCTGAACTGGCTGGAGTAGAAGCAGCTCTTTCTCTTGTTCAGTTCCCTACTGTAAAGGGCAAAGCTTTGTTCCCTCCTCTCTGTAATGCAGACTGCTTCCGGATGAATTTATTGGGAAGAACTCATTTTGTAGTAATTAAAGCAAGCAAGCCAGGATGGAGGGGAAAATTGGTAGGAGGAGAGAGAAAGCAGAATATTTTAAAGCCAGCTGAGAAACCAGAATTGAGGAGGAATAAATTCAGCCATCCCACTTGAATTGGGACAGTTGTTGGTTATTCACTGTACTCACAGTAGAAATAGCCTGGGTATTGTAATCTAGAAATGAGTAAGAGTTAATGCCTGCAAATTAGTGTAAGCATGATGGAACAAGAACAGCCCCATGGCCAATCTTTGTGTAGAGCTTCCCAAAATAATTCTATCTTTCCTTTTTAAAAGGACAATTTATTGTATTTTATATGTTGTGAAAAATGTAAAGCTGTCAATTTACATATGTGTAAATTGGTTTTATTAATTACAAAATAATAAAAAAAAATAAAGGGACAATTTATGCTTCTGTTCCTAAATTGGTTGACAAGGAGATGAAGATGGATTGGTACTGAAAATAAACTTCTCCATGTAGATTAAAACAGTGATGAAAAGGTGAGAGGAAATTTCACTCAACAGCCCACTAGCAGTTAACATGAGTCTTAACCAAACTGAATAATACTCATTTTAGCGACCTTGGAAGGATGCAAGCCTGAGTCAAGCCCGAGTTGAACCTGAGCCCTTGGCTGGTCTTGAACTTGCAACTTATGGTTTGTGAATGGGGCTGTACAGACCACCCAAAAGGGGTGGTCTGTAAGCGCCCAGGGGAAGTGTTGGGATGGGGCCAGGGCTGCCTCACTGGCAGCCCTGGAGGCCCTATTCCACCACTTCTCCAGGCCACGGAGAAGCGGCAAACTGCTGCTTCTTCTTGGCCTGAAAGTGGGGTGCAGTGGGTGCCCTGGGTGCCCGCTGCACCTCGCCATCCCTGGTGGTCCCAAGGGAAAGAAAGGGGCCACCACCATGGCCCCTTTCTCCTCAGGGTCCTTGGGGTGGACGTGTAAAGGCCACGCCAAGGACCAGCACCAAAAAAGAAGCTCCATTTTGGAGCTCCTTTTGGCACCACTGAAAGGGTGCCCTAGGCACCCTCCAGTGGCACCATGACATCAGGCGTGTGCCGCATTGTCTAAACGTGGCATGCACCATGACATCATCATGGCGAACACGTATGGACGGTGCGCAAAAAATATGGCGCCGTCCATACACGCTAGGGCTCAGGAGGGTGCAAATGCTGCGCCCTCCCCAGCCCTACTCACACCCCACAGACGGCCTTTTTGGGCCATCTGTATCGGGCCAATGGGTGGCTGCAGTACAGGCATTTAACCACTGCATCACCAGGGCTCCTGGCCAGGAGTGCATTTGCACACTAAAGTTTAGTGCTGGGCCCAATCCAATCATGTCCTTAGGGTTGGTTTTAACTGATGCACTCACTTGTGGGAGGCAGAACTTCTAGGGGGGATGGGACTTCTAGGGGTGGGACTTCTGGCAGACTTCCAAGCACATGGGAGCATGCGTGCATGGCTAGACATGTCCCTGCACAGCATCAGGGAGCAGCCACTCAGGCCTGGAGAGGGTGGGGGAGTAGCCACACGCCCCTGGAGAGGGCCAGAGAGAAGTCACTTGGCCCCAGAAAGGGCCAGGAGCCTACTGGATGCCACCCCCCTTTTCTGGGGTGTCACTCCCCTTCTGGTTATGGTCTGGATTGCCCCACACACCCCAGTGATGCAACTAGCCCAATCCCTGAGACATCAGCCTGGCGACAGTGACCCATGTATTAATTACATCTCATCTAAATAATCATAGCAACCTCTGAGACTTCTGATGAATGTTCAGAAACTTGCTGGTTCAAAGAGCTGCAGCCAGACTATTCACATGGTCTGGCTATAGAGAGCAAACAACTCCCTTGTTACAACAGTCCCACTGGCTTCTGGTCCATTTCCAGGCAAAATACAAAAGGGCTGCCTATGACTTATAAAGTCCTATATGTTCAGGTCCATGGTATTTGTGGAGTTTATCATACAATGAAATTTGGGGGTATAATGCAATGACAATCCGAACACAATCATGGGGTTTCACGTTATTGCGAATGACTGTATCTCACGCAATTTCAGGCAATGGGAAGTCATTCTGAACGCAATCACGGGGTTTCACGCAATTGTGTATTAGAGTATCTCATGCAATTTCGGGCAATGGGGGGGTCATTTTCGGGAAATGGGAAGTCATTCTGAATGCATTCCAAACACAACCAGATTTCACATACATTCGCTAAACTAGCGAATTGACGTAATTGCAAATTGGCTCCATTCGCAATTGAGAGAAATTCCTCCCATGTGATAAACTCCTATGTTAATATTATTCCAGTGTTTGGGGATGGTAGCTTTTCTGTCTTCAGATATCTTCCTGCTAATACCTATGGTTTTTCTGGAATAAAGTTTTATTGTTTGCATGTTCCCTGAACTCCTGGGAGATTTTTGAGCTGCACAAGTATTTAAACCCCAAATCATTATTCAAGAAACCCTCACTGGTTCCTTTACATGAAGCAGACATAACTGCAGGCTGTTCTGAACCACATCATTTCTTTTTATTGAGGTTAAAAAATGTCTCTTGCCCTCTTTTCTGTCCTCATTCCTTGATGATGATAAAGCAGAAACTGAATCTTAAATATTCTCTTTAATCTAGATCCTCAGTACTGCAAGATTATGTTTATATATGTATTGCCAACACCTTTAACAAGATTACTGAGGAATTTTGATTTGGTGTGGGAAAACATCAATCAAGGCTTAGTTCTTTGCTATCAGAGCAAATGTTAATAGTAGAATCATGAGGCTGGGCTTGGTTACTAAGTCTAAAGGCTGCTTGAGACAGTGGTGTAACTACGGTTGGTGCCACCTGTTTTGGTAACTCATGGCGTCACTATACCCATTGACCTTCTCCCATACCACATCATGCAGAATACTTAGTAAAGTTTTTTGTACTAATGTTACTCATAAATTATAATTCCCATATATCACTGAATGTAATGGTAATAGTTGTGACTTAAAGAACTAGCAAAATTAAAATTACACCTTTAAATTACAATATAAAACACACAGTCTAAATGTATTTACATGTACATAGCTTCATGTGGTTGAAGTAAAAATTTGATAAGATGTGATTTTTAAAAGAAACATTTAAAAATATATTTTTAAAAAATTAAATTTCAAATTTCATTTTATTTTTATTTATTTTTTAAAGTTGGGCCTCTCCTTCCTTCTCCTACTGTGAATCACATCATTTCTTCCACTAGCTCCAGCATTTTAAAGGGGTGCAGGCAAACACCACAACCTGTTTCTGCCCAAAGGCAGATGTTAGGGAAGCAGAAGTGTCACACACACCCTTTTAGGTTGTCACCCGCTGTGGCCCACACTCCCCTAGTGACACCCCTAGCTTCAGACATGAAATTGCACTTCCAGAAGTGTTAATCTATGCTCACTGCTGTACATGAAGACTACATCTGTTTTATGTATTAGATATGCATATATTATGAAGCAGCCATTAGTAATGGTTTCCACGTGTGTGTACGCACTGCAAAAGGGACAGATGAGTGATCTTCAAGATGACAGTAGCAATAGCAATAGCAGCTACATTTCTATACCACTTCATATTGAACTAAGTAGTCCCTAAGTAGTTTACAACATGTAAGCTAATTGCCCTCAACAAGATGGGTACTAATTTTAGTGAATCAACCGTGGAGCCCCTGGCTGGAATCAAATTCACAATCTTCTGGCTGTGAGTGAGTGGCTGCAATACTGGCATTTAACTACTGTGCCACCAGGGTTCCTGTACACTATACACCTTTCTTATTCATCTGCTATGTTTGAAATAGCCCTGTAAAAAATTGATCCCCATAATTTTTGACCCCTCTAACCTCTGGAGCATCAGAAAAAAATATTAAGTGAACGCCAATAGAACCAGTAGTCCACCCATTATTTATGAGTCTTACGTCTTACTTTTTTTGTGGGTAAAGAACTTGTCTTCAGGGCCATCCTTAGCTTTCTTGATAATGAGTTTTCCCATCTCAACATCAACTTTAAGATGTATTTTGGGAGAAATCCCAAGACTGTCTGCTTTCACCTATGAAAAAAGGAAGTGTTTTCAGTATTTTTTTCCTTGGATATTATATAACTCTCAGAGTCATAATACTTCATAACTGCAAGCAAAAATGTATATTTATGGCATGCAAATTTTGTTATGCTCGTCTACTACATTCAGGAACTTTCGGTAGCTGAAAGTGGATTCTTATATTTATTACTTTAGAGCACTGTTCCTGGGAAATGCAAATATGGTGCCATTCTGATATTAATGGTGCTTTTCTATAACCTGATTAATGCTTAGTAAACATCTAAAAAGAATCAAAATCACCTCAAAGGTTACAGGAGGAATAAGTGAACGCCGATGTGTTGAATCAGGTCCTTCAATCAACATTTTTTTCACCTGTAAAATGCAAGCACATGCATTTCTCATTTGGGAATATTAAGCTTCAACTGAAGCAAATATTCACAATTTAGATCATCCTTATTGTAATCAGTGGATGAACAAATACATTTATTTAGCCCAGAAAATCTGTCTGTCAGAAAACATGGAAGGGAAAATCTTTACATTCAACTTTATTTTGTCTCTGCCTTTCATGTGTAATGGAGTAGCAAGGGTATCCTCACCTAACAGAGGGTTCATTTGTAAAGGAGGCCATTTGAAATTTTCTGTGAGTGCATCTACACTGTAGAAATAATGCAGTTTGACACTTCTTTAAGAGCTCTAGCTCCATACTATGGAATCCTGGGGTTTGTAGTTTTACAAGCCTCACAAAACTACAAATTGCAAGGCTAGTGCCTCACAAAACTACAAATCCCAAGATTCTGTAAGATGGAGCTATGGCAGTTAAAGTGGCTTCAAACTGCATTATTTCTACAGTCTAGCTGCACCCTGTATATGCAGTTTACTACTGGATAGAAAAAAATGCATTTGTCATGTGGGAATGCTACAATTTAGGAAAAATATTACGTGGCTCTGTAACAGAAAGGATTCCTAAATAGCTAGCTAGTTCTGAGAGTATAAGGCTAGGAATATGTGAATTTTTAGACATAAAGGCACACTGTAAGAGAGTTCACTTCTTGACTAGCACAAAAAAGGAGAAATAGCACTTTTCAGTAAGGTTAACAGCACATGTTTCAAAATTCCCCTCCCACCCATCTTACTGCAACTTTTATCTCCTTCAATAATACTAGGATAAAGAATTTAAAAAAAAAAATAACTGTGGAAGATGTGAGAGCAATGCCAATCAAAGATAAAGAGGGAACAACATAGATATATAAACATCATGGTACCTTGTCTTCAATGGAAGCGAGTACACTTGTCAACTGGATAAGTTTTTTACGGTTGGCTTCATAAGATGGCTAGCAAGAACAGGATTTTTAAAATGGTTAAGTTCCAATAGAATAACTTTCCCACACAACAGCAGCTTATACTGCATGCCTATACGCCACAAAGGTAGCCAGCATTCACATACTTCATATTATCACAGCCAGCCCTCTGCAATCTGAAAAACTACAGCCCATAACTTAACTTAACTTTCCGAAGAGTTAAATTGAAAACACCACATGAGAGGAAGATGGAAGGGCAGTTTTGTAATTATGAGTCTAGAAGCTGAGCCATGCAGAGAAAATTGTGACATTTATAGAATCAGGCAGGACATTGCCATGGCTTCAGGCAGAAGAACCTCAGGCACCTGATTTATGGAAATTGATAGAAAGATTACTCAGTGGTATACAGACAGAGGTGAACATATGAACTTATGAAGTTCTCATCTACTGATTTCACGTCAGATCAAAGGCCTGGCAAACTCAACATTGCCTGTCCTGAAGGCAGCAGCTCTCCAGGGTTTCAAACATGGGGCTTTTAAAGTTGCCTGAAATTAAATTTATGATTTCTGCATACAAAGTATGTTTGCTGTGCTATGGCCCTTCTCAGTGACTGAAGCTCCACATCAGAGAAGGAACCACAGCAGAACAACAATGCTGAAAGCTTTAAGATAGGGATGTCAGTCCATCTGGGATAAAGCCCCTCCGCTACCCATAGAACCACCTTCTTTTTTTCTTTAGAAAGCTGCCCCCATTTTATTTATCAAAATTTATTAAATAATTTATCAATTAAGACCATTTTTAAAAAAAATGGCTAAAATAATTTTAAATAATAGAACCATAAATAATAGAACCATAAGCATATAACATAAAATCAGTTAGACCCAAAGGCTTTAATAAAATACTAAGTTTCAACTTGGCAACAAAATGATCCCATTGTTGGCACTAGTTGGGTCTCCAGGGGGAGGGAATTCCACAGTTGGGGGCCCCATAATTGGGGTACCACAATTGATGCTCTCCCATGTCCACCCACAACATATTTCTCCTGCCGATGGAACACAGAGGAGTCTCCCCCAATAGATCTCAATTATCAGACAGGCATATATAGTGAGAGGTGCTCCATCAAGTACTGAGGTCTAAAGCCATTTAGGGCTTTATATATTATTTGAAGATGCCAGGACTGAACCTAGAACATCCTCCATGTAAAGCTGTGCACTGCCACCCATCTACAGGCCATCCTTTTATGGGAAAACTGTGTGGGTTGCATATGGTCTTCAACGCCCTTTCCATTAAAAAGAATAAGTTAAAAGGCCCTTCACATCCTCTAGAGCAGTAGTTCCCAACCTTTTCTATGTCCCACACTCTTAGGAAATGTTTGAATAATGTTTGCACCCACATTTGAAGGTGAAGAAGTCTGATTTCTAATTTTTGAACCACAAATTGAACCACATACAATACTGCCAGTGAACGAACTGGACTTTTAAAAATAAGCTTTTAACTCAGTGCATAAAATGTACACGTAAATCTAAACTGAACAATTAAGATTCTAATTTATTGATGACTCTTGGCTCGTCACTCAAAGACACAAGCCCTTATCTGTCACACCCCTGAAATTTTAATCTTGAAACCCCTTGGGTGCAGGTACCCCAGGTTGGGAACCTCTGCTCTAGGAGCATGTGGGAAGGGAGATGTTGCAACGTTTTTGGCTCTTGACTTGTTTTAGGCACATGGGATTATTTTTCAAAACCAGATATGGTACCAAATACTTCCTGTTTGAAAACAAGTCAAGGGTGGAGGAAGATGTTGCAATATTCTCTCCATTGCTGGTTAGCAAGAGCTAACCAAAATATGGAAGGAGCCTTCTTCAGCTAAAAAACCAGGGGTGTTGTTGTGTGTTTGCTGCTCCCTGAGTCTGCAAGGATCCACGCACAATGCCTGGTTGTGATAGTTGCCCACCCAAATGGGTGATGAGAAAGTATATACTGAGATTTTTTTTTAAACCAAAACTCTGGAGTCTTGCTGCACTTTACTAATAAGCTGATGGAAAGAAGGAGGCAAGTGGAAGTGGTAAAAAGCCAAACACCATATGCTCAGAGAAGATGAGAAACAAGCTGGAAATGACATGGATGCTAATGGAATAATTGAACTCCATTGGGCATCTCTGAACAATTTTGACTTGTCCCCACATTGCCAACACTTGTAAAACATACCTGAGAGTGTTGATGCATACCAGAAGGCGGTTGCTGGTCAAACACCATTTGCATAGACTCCAGTGTAGGAAGAATCCGGGATACCTCACTGAAATGCAAACACATGAATGTAAGAATATAAGACATCTGTGGGCATAAGAACCTGTCTGTATAATGCTGGGTGCACTAGCTCTTGCTAACCAGCCCAAAGAAATCAGTCTGGAATTATATCATGTTGTTTTTCTACTTGGCTGGCTGCAGAGGTCAGTCTTAAGAAATACAAATGTACATCTAGACTTGATGTTAAGTAGGTAAAGTGTTCTGAAAATCTAAAGTAGGCTTCCCACACAGAATGCCCTGTGGAGATGACATGTCAGGACTGCTAACAGCAGAGAGTTTTGGCTGATAGTTTCCATATAAGTAAAAAGTTATATTTCTGTAGCTGGTACCTATTAGCCCAGAACTAAATAGAGCTTTTATCCTCTTTTGTGACATACTCCCATCAAAAGGAATAAGCTGGCAGGTATATACAGGTAAACAACATTCAAAGCCTTGTGCAAATCCATACATATGTATTGAATTCTCAAATTAATCCCATTTTGAAACGTGCCTTTGAACTATTTGGTATTTACCTGAAAAGGCCTTTGCAGAGTCCTGTGAGCAGTTTCTTTAGCTGGGGTAGATTCCAAGAGCCTTGCTGTACTGTTTCAAGATCACTAGTCATATGGACCCTCAGATAATCCTGAATGAGTTTGATGTGCTCTTCTGGAATACTGCACAAGAAAGCAATAGTTTGGAAGACCAGGCAATATTCTTATGAACCTAATCTGATGTAAATCTCCTGATGAACAGGAACTGCTAAGGTATTGAATATATCACGTTTGTCACACTTTCTAGCAGAGAATAAAAGTGAGTGTCTCCATCACTCTTGTAATAACATGAAGCATCTGTATCAGAAAAAATGTAAACCCTGAGCCAAATCCTTCTTGGGGTCCAAATCCATCTTCTGAGGTTCCCCAAATGGCCATATTCTTCCTTCTATAATACTATTGTTAAACATCCCAACTCTGTGGGTTTTCACCCAATTATAAAACAATGAAAAATTTCTTTTAAGGCTTAATTACTAGCAGTGAAAATTTCAAGTGAAAATATGCTGATTTTTTTCTCTCAGCCCCAGGCCCCCAAAAACTTCAGAAAATTGAATTTGGTCTTCAGTTAAAAGAGGGCCCTCTCTTGGTATATATATAGTGCTCTTATAGAACGCATCAAAAAAATATTTCATGTGCATTCTTTTTGTAATACATCACTACTACAGTATTGCAGACAGGTCGGCAGAGGCTCATTCTGGGCCACCTAGCAAGTTCATGATGGAGATAAATCATGGTTTGTAACTCATGGTTTGAAAGTGAGTCACAGCTTAGCCTATGCACATTTATATAAATTCTAGTGAGTTTGGTTGGACAAAGTCTTTTTAGCCATCTCTTTAATCTTGTTCTTACTCATTAGTATGTTATGCATTGGTAACTTCTAAAAGAGGAGGAAGGAAGGCCTCCTTCCTGTCTGCAACCCATACAAAACCAAACCTCCTAACCCTTTTCTGAGAGAACTCCCACCTAGCACATTTATTTACTATCTGCAAGATAATCTTGTGCCACACCCTTGTTATCAGGTGGGACAGATATTCTGATTTTTGTATTTGCAATACAATTGCTACAATGGCAGGCTTCTGTATATTTTCAATATGCATAGAAAAACTTTCACAAGGTGCAGCACTATGATAGGAATAGATACACTTAGTAAAAGTTTATCTTCCAAGACACTTTATATGACCTCTCCAGGATGGGGGGCTTATTCAAAATAGTAAGAAATAAAGTAAAGTAGCTCTCTAGACATTTGTATTACTTTTTCTATTTCCTGAGATCCATGCATTGCTTGTGCCTACCTGCAAGTATCTTGTTGCTGCAATCGCTGGAGTAATATCTCAGAAAGGGATGGTTTCTGGACCATGTGGACATATTCATCTGGGCCAAGATCATCTACTGCTTCACTTGTTGGAAGTGGCACTGAAAAACGTGGCAGTAATACAGGTGGTATAGACATAGAATATGTCAGAAAAGGGGAAAGACCATGATCTGGTAGCTAACCAGATATTTTTCTACACATTTTTAATGACTTCAAAGTTCTAAGTTTTTCAGAGGAGCGTTATTCTTAGCAGAGGGTACATATATTCTGTATTCTGTGGTAGGTCTCTGCATTGTTGTGGTTAGGATTTTGAACTAGGACTGAAGAAACTCAGGTTCAAATCCCTATTCAGGCATGATACTCACTGCATAGCCTTGGCTCAGTTACTATTTCTCAACATAAATCTGTCTCCTATGGTTCTTGCATAATAAAAATGGAGTGGAGGATCTGTGCATCCTACCTTGAACGCCTTGGAGGAAGGGTGGGAGAGGGAATGAAAAAATAATGTTTTATATTTCACCACAACTATATATCTGTCATTGCACATTTCCTGGTGTTGATGGGGGCAATTAATTATGATGCAATTATTATGTTATTGGTTTGGGGAGGGTGAGGATAGTGAGATTTATTTTACTGCACTATATGTATTTTATTGGTTTTATTGATGTAAGCTGCCTCAATCTTATTGGGGAGGTGGGATAATAATAATAATAATAATAATAATAATAATAATTGTTGCACATTTAAACACTACTTTCTCATGTGAACCATATCATCAACAATAAACGCCCAAGTTACACAGCCAGAGCAAATGTGACATTTAGTAGGTTTCAGTTAATTTCAAATAAGTGGTTTGGACACCCAGGGAAAAAAAAATCTTGAAAATTTATAAAGTATATACATGAAATGACAGGATAGCATTTTAGTTACTGCCCTTGCTAAAGACAAATTGCCAGTTATGGAAACCACTGGTATGAAAACATTGTAGAAAAAATATCTGAGCTGTGCAATGTTAAAATTCAAACCTTTCCCACCACTTATTTTTGATTGAATCTACAATAGTTCCTTAGTTTGGAACTGCCACCCTTTGGTTTAGATATTTTACAGAGAATCCCAATGGCATCATTACAACTGTGTTGCATTTTAGTTTTGTGTGTGTGTTTGTGTATACCTTCTATCATTATTCAGATCTGCGGCCCTTTCACATGACACAACCATAACTTAATTTTGCAGATCTGCAGAGAAAGGAAGGGGCATTTATCATTCTCTACTAGTAACTACGAGTACTTCAGGCTACAAGCCTAAGAATTTCATAGGATGCATCCACGGCAATTAAAATGGAATCATTGGGCCAATCTAGACGCGCCAAAAGAGGCGCGTCTAGGGCTAAAAACGGTGCGAATAGGGTTTGGGAGGGCGTAGCTTCTACACCCTCCCGAACCCTAGCGTGTATGGACACTGCCATTATTAAATGGAGGCATCCATACGGAGGCGCCATGATGGTGTCATGGCGTGCGCAGCATTTAGAAACGACAGAACCATGACAGGTTCTGTCATGGGGATTTCTTGGCAAGAGGTTGGTCATTGCCTTCCCCTGGGGCTGAGAGTGTGTGACCTGTCCAAGGTCACCCAGTGGGTTTCATGGCTGAGCTGTGATTTGAAGCCTAGTCTCCAGAGTCATAATCCATCACCCAAACCATTACACTATGTGGCTCTATTAGATTAAGATATGAGAAAGATAAAGTGACCAAGTTAAATAAGATAATAAAAGAACACTTTGAGAAATGAAACAGCTAAATAACAAGCAAAAAGAAACAACGAGACTTCAGGGAGACAGTACAGAGAGCAGAGAGGCAGAGCAAGGGATGATGACGATGGCAAAGATGATAGCGTGGAGGTGAGATTTGATACTTTGATACAAGGAAGGGAGTTCCAGAGTGTATAAGCAACCATAAGGGAGGCCCTCTCTTGTGTTCTCAGTAAACATGTCTGTGAATATGGGGGTCTTTATATAGGTGAATCCAATGCTTTCTATGGGTCTGTAAGGTGTGTGAGTGATGCCAAAATCATTATGTAGGAAAAGCACAACAGATCCAACAAAATAAAACTGTTCAGAGGCAAAAGTGGTATTGTCACAACAACAAAGTGCTCCTTGCACTGTTCAGATCCTGAATTGCTGTTGATTGTTGTTAAAGAGGATTTTTTTAAAAAATCTACTGCTTCACAATCTTAAAATCTTCTGATGAAAAGAATAGTAACATTAGCTTGGGTACCATTTGATAACAGAGGTTGAGTACTGATCCAAAATCCCCAAACCCAAAATACTCCCAAAATCCAAAATCATCCACATGAGTAGCTCGGATAGTGACATCTTTGCTTTCTGGTTGTTCAGTATACACAAAAATAGTTTCATTCATGCACAGAATTATTAAAAAATATAATGTATAAAATTACCTTCAGGTAATAAATAAATAAATAAATAAATACAAGTGTGTAAGATGCAAAACTTAAATGAATTTCATGTTTAGACTTAGGTTCCATCACCAAGATATATCATTATGTGTATGCAAATATTCCAAAATCTGAAAAAATCTGAAATCCAAAACACTTCTGGTCCTAAGCCTTTCGGATAAGGAAGACTCAATAAGTAGGTTGGGGGAAGGGGGAATTAATGCACAGTGTTGTAATTAAAATTAAAACTGGAAATGTGTTAAAGGAATTTAAATGTAAGAGGAAAAAACACAGACTTGTTGTAGTTATTTTTGAATTCTAAAAAGAAGATATCTTTGGGTACAAAGCCAGGAGCGCCAGAGTACCCCATACTTCTTGAATGACTTAGGTTTACATCCAATTGCTAGTCTCACTAACTGCTTTTTTACACTAGGGGGCAAACAGGATTTAAACAAGAGTTAAACAGGAAATGTCCTGTGATAAACATAGGGCATTTCCTGTTTAACTCTCATTTAACTCTTGTTTAAATCCTGTTTGCCCCCTAGTGTGAAAAAGCAGTTAGAGTCACGAATGGCACTGACTCAATTGCTGAATGTGTAACACAAAATTTATGTAGATCATATTGGTTTATTTCATCTACTATAATTGGGATTAGCATTTGTAGAGATGTAAAATTTCCAGAAATTTTGAAGCCCTGGAGGAAAACTGCTAAATTCTTTCTAGGGATTCATTTTTGGAGAAAAGGGAAACAAGTGGAAATTTTCAGAAAAACTGGCAGGGGAGGAGATTATGCCCCTTTACAGACTATAAATCATGTTGTTATATTTAATAACATAAAATGTTATTTTCAAGAACATAAAAATGTACATAATTTGATTTCACACAAAATTATCATGTTTGGTGTATTACAGGTACAGTTTTTTTGGACAATTATTACAAATTGGGTTTACTTTTTCACATTTTTATTTTATTTGTTACACATCAGGGTGTAGCTATCAGTGTGGGCAGATAAGGGTAGGGATTCTACCACTCCAATGAAATTTTCCTTCCGTTTCCAAATTTCTAGTTTGCACAATCTTAAAATCTCAGTTAAGTATTTAGAAATACTGTACAGGTTAGGTGTACAAAGAAAAAGGAGCAGGCAGACTTATCGAGACAGTTTTTAATTTCTAACTCACTGCAATGCTAGAAATTTGGGACCGAAAGAAAATTTCATGGGCAGGGAAGAATGCCCTTATTCCCCCCCCCCCTTCCATAGCTATACCTCTGGTACATTGTCTTGAACTATAAGGAACATATGAACAATAAAGAACCTCTTCGGTTTTGCCAGTTTATTAGGAGCAGGATAAAAAGAAGAAGCAGCCATCAATATTAATAATAATAAAATAATATTAGTTTGTTTCTACTAATTTGCCATAATGTCAAGTAGGCATGGCACATGCATTCCCATAAATACTACTGAGAATTGTAATGAAAAGTCTTCTTGTCAGCAAAATGGACCTCCTTTCCCCCATGCAACTGATGTCCAGTGAAGCAAGTTAAGGAATGGGTTATGATAATGGCAATAGTGTCATAATTGTGACTAAATAGCAATTGTGAATATGGAAAGCTGTGGATAATTAAATCTAGGTAGCTGTTCTATATTCACAATCATTACTTAGTCACAATTGTGATACTGTTGCCACAATTATAACTTTTCTCCAGCCTACTTTACCAACTGCCTGGGAAGGAGGAGGTCCATTCTGTCAATGATCAGGACACTGGTGAATGACATTTCTGTAAGATTTGAAAGTCCAGACCAGGAGAGATTACTTAGTTAATTATAAGCTAAATAGCTGATGCAGAATATTGACCAATATTCCACTATCCAGTGTCTTGCAATTGTTCCGGGGGGAGGGGGAAGTTTGGGGGGAATGGGAAAAATATGGGTTTCCTGAAAATTCTCTCCCACCCCATCTCTAAATAGTTGGATTTAGGCATAAGTACTTTCTGCTCTATATGTGAGATATAACTTTCAGATGGTCACCATACATCACTTGGTGGATTGCATTGTGCAGGCCTGGCTTAGACAATTTAAACAACCGTCTTTCCAAAATTGAATGAAGGAGCAAATACTAAGTATCTACATTTTCTTTGTCAATTGTTTCTGGTCAGGTTCAGAAATACTTTAATTTCCAGGAACTAGTAACCTAAGGACTGATTAGGAACAGCAGTTTCTTCTGTGTTTTGAATTTCTTACCCAAATCCTCTTCAAGCTCATCTGTTGCCTCCTCCTCTTCCCGTGGAATTGGATATTTAAGGCTCCGGACTAGCCCCATATTCTCTTTCTTGTAAAACTCTATCAGTTCATCCAGGTTGTTGAAGTACTGCACTGGAACACCCTCAGATGCCTGAAAAGACCATACAAAGTACCAAAATCAAATATGGCTGTAGATAATGTCCAAATATGAAACATTCATTTAGGCAACAATATAGGAAAACTCAGCAGATGGTCCACAAAGTGTAATGTTTTTTCATCATTATTGATAAGATGCTGACACTACCTTTGGGTTCTGTACTCTACCACAACCTAAGCCTATGTGTGTATACTTTCTCACTAAGTATGTCTGCTTAAGTAACTGTCGCAATTACATATTTTCACTCTGGCAAAATGAAAGAACCTGCCTTCAGTTACAGAGAGCAAAGTCATGAGAGTTTCTTCTGTTAATGTAGATCCTATTGAATGCAAAGGGACCAGTACTCCTATGGATCAAAGAATAGAAAAACCTGCAAAATTTTAAGTTCTTCAAAGGAGTATATACATTTTGCCCTCACACTTGCCCATGCTTTAAAGGAGAAAAAGGAGATCTTTCTCCCAGAGAGGGGAGCCCAGATGGGGAGAGGTTGCAGGACATGACCCATGTATAAATCAACCCAAGTTTTTGGGGTCAATTTTTTTGACCAAAATTTCTTGACTTATACACAAGTATATACGGTACTTCTAATATGAAATTCTCCAGTTATTGTAGTTATGATTAAATTACTAACAACTTCTTCATGTTCCCTCCCTGCACTATTTCATTTATTTAAACTAACAGAAAAAATGGCCAGAGATAAAGATAGGTTGACACATATGAAAAGAGGTTCTTAATTTCACCTATTTCACACCTATAGTCTTTGATCCTCATACATACACATCACAGAAGAAAAACATAAATTTGGACCCATACATCTCCAGCTTTGTTTTGTTTTCATTCTATTCAGTTTATTAAATTATGCAGAGATGAGATCCCATTTGTATGAAACCTAAACCTAAAACCTATTTCTGATATGTAGAAACTGAGGATCTGCTTTCATATATGAAAAGAGCTCATATTTCCAGGGCATAATCATTATTCCAATCCTAGTTTCCATTTCTCCGCTCTTTTGCATTTAAATCATTCCTCAACAATAATATATAAACTTTTGGCAACATTTCCTTGGAGAATTTTAACTCAACAATATTTTCTCAATGGAGTCCAGTTCCTATATATCTTATATTGTGTCATAAGATGAACAACAACAACAAGTGAGATTTGGAAATATTGAAAAAATAAAGGACTGTTCCCCAGACTCTCAGGTATCATCATACTAAATTCGGTCTCTTTTCCTGAAGACTCTGAAGAAGATTCTGTTATTGTTGAAGCTTTCCCAAAGAGATAAATTAACAGTGATGTATTAAAAAATCTCTAAAGAATATTAGAGTTGGTAATGGCAATATGTGGCTTAGTCAATATCCAACTTAATTATTCATGTAGTAGTCTCACACCTACAGAATGGCCTCTCCAGAGAGTCCTGTTTTGAGCTGGGTTTGATCACTAGTTGAAAATAACTGCTTCTTATTCTTTATTTCAGAATAACTAAGGCACTGGCTGGGTAATTATAACTTAAGGGATAACTTACCATTCTAACTTAAGGGATAACTTCACCTCTTCTAAAATGCAGCTCTATAACTGTTTAGCCACTTACATAACTTTTGGGGGGAAGAGGTGGCCTTTCTAAATGGTGGAGGAAAAATGTCATAATGTTCAAGTGAGAGTTTGTGCTGCATCTCATACTGCCTTATGCCCTATCATGAGTGCAGAGATAACAGCATAGTACACAGGAGTGTCCTTTATACAACAGAACATAGAATCATCATAGAATCACAGAGTCTGAAAGGGTCTCCTGAGGATTCTCCAGCTAAAGCATCCCCAGCAGGTAGCTATCCAGCCTCTGTTTGAAAATGTCAAGAGAAGACCCTACCACCTCTCTAGCCAAATGGTGCTATTGTTTTGGGTTTTTTTTAATTGATTAAAATTATTAAAAACATAAACAACAAAAGAAAAAAACAGTATATAAACATACACACTTGACAGTACCAAAATAAAAGACAACAACCACCAGAACAATAACAGACAAATTTTTTAAATATAAAATATGCATACTTATATAACAATATACAATGTTAAAATTTTGGGGAAAAAGACTTCCTGTGTCTATGCTCTTTGCTTTTTCTGTGTCTTTGTGCTTTGTGCTTTACTCAACTTATGATTGTATACTAAATTTCTCCACCATTATATACTTAAATCAATCTAATTGTCCTTAGAATAAAGTGATTTAGTACATCTAATAAATCTAATCATTTTTCTACGTTTACATCAACAAATCTAATATTCTTAATAAAGTTCAGTATTTTTTGATTTGTTCATTTCTCAAATAAATGTTAATATTATCCAAAAACAATATATTAATTCACAGACTTGTTTTTCTTCCCCTCTCTCAGTTATTATTCAACATCTATAAAATCATATCTGTTTCTATATTCCATTCTTTTCTAATAAAGTTATTGGTGCCATCGTTAAATAGCTCTTACACCAAGAGTTTCCTTCTAATGTTCAATTGAAATCTACCCTCCTGTAACTTAAAACCGTTAGACTTGGTTCTGCACTCTGGAGCAGCAGAGAACAAAACAGCCCCCTCCTCTCTTCACCAAATTGAACAAAGTCTTCAACTTTTCTTCATATATTCTTGCCCTTCTCTGAGTCTGCTCCTACATCCTTCTTAAAGTGAAATGCCCAGAATGCAGTACTCCAGGTGAGGTTTGAGCAGCACAGAAAATCATGGGACTATTGCAGTAGCTTGGAGTATTAAGATTTTTTCCAGAGGTAACTAAAAGTAACCATTGTATTTACAGTTTAGAAACAGGAAAGTAAGTATTTGATTCCAAAACGTAACCATGTCAGAGAGTGATTACCTTCTTTGGACCTTGGAACAACAAATTACTGTAAAAGTAACTTGTGACAGTCTCTGTCCTGTCTCTTTCAGCTACTAGTCAAATACCTTTTTATTCTCACAGGATAATAAAGCCTGCATATTTTTGCAACTTTTGATTAAACTATTGTTTAAAGTGATGTTAACAACACTTTAATGTTCTGATTTTCTTGGTACTAGATGCTTTTGTCGCTGATAGTTTAAAGTGTTCATTATACTAAATTGAATGTTTCTACTGTGCTGCTCTTTTATTCTGATTTTATGTGTTTGTATTTTATTTTCCTTTTACTATACATTGTCCTGAGAACAATTTGCTACAGGGTAACTAATAAAATAAATAATTATACAATATCACCACCACAACTTCATGAAAGAAGAAAGGACTTGGGCACTACTACTTCTCTGGGAGGAACTCACACTCCTCCTCCTCTAGGAGGAAGCTCTTTTGGAGGAAGGGAATTTTGGATTAAATCCATGGCTTTAACAATGGATCTTTTAAAACTAGCAAATTTTAAAAAACACATGATCATGTTCCTGTTCTAGAACTACCTTTTTCAACTTCATGTCTTCCAGATGTTTTGGACTGCAACTCCCATAGTGTTCAGTTAGCATTGGGACAGTGAAAGCTGCAATCCAATGCATCTGGAGGACAACAGATCAGGGACAATGTTCTTCTGTCTCTTCTGTATCTGCCACATCCAGCATACATGCCTTAAAGAGCTGTCCTTCTTGTATGCTTTGACTATGATAGAAAGCAATTAAATATGCATAACATTTTGTGCACACAGACCCAGTAGATGTAATATAAAGGTCTGCTAATATCAAATTTAAAAACAGGCCTGCAATGAATCTTGGGGGCAGGGGATCTGAGGAGTATGACCAAATCCAGCCAGAGATATTTTTTAAAGTTAGTTGTACATACTGGTCTGGGTTTCCTTTCCTTTCCTTTTTAAAATGGGGAACAGAAATGGAAACAAGTAATGCAAGCAGAAGTGAGAAATGTACAACCACAAAAAAGCAAGTTAGACGCTCCAGGACAGTTACTATCTTTAGTAGTTTAAAAACAAAACAAAACAGTGCCATAAGAGAATGTCATCTTTTTGTTTCATTAGCTACATGGCCATGGTAGGGTTTACAGATGAAAAAATTAACACAATTGCTTCAGTCTAATCAGGCAGATGTTCAGACTCCCCATTAAACAACTCCTGAAGGACCATGAAATTTATTATTGTTTCTTCATCTAAAAGCTGTTTGAAGCCTTTCACAAACTGAATCCCATCAGATGTGCTGACCTTCCTTCCTTCCTTCCTTCCTTCCTTCCTTCCTTCCTTCCTTTTTTCCTGCACAGGACCCAAAGCGGCTTAAAACTCCCAACATCCCTAATCAGAATTACCATTGGTTTGCTAATGCTAGAAGCAGTAACCAGCACAAAATGTAGTGACTAGATTGCTAACTGGAATAATGCCCAGTAGTTCTTTTGAAGGTGTTCACCTCCCTATATATGCCAGTCTGAGGGGCTAGATCTGAAGGAAGGGCTCTTCTCTGTGGAGATTTTCAAACAGGGAAAAAAATGGAAGAAAAAGCATAATTCTGGCATAATTGCACGATTGTGCTAAAGATTTTCAGATAACATCACACTCATTCAGGACTTCTCCTGTGAGGGCAACAAACCATTCACCAGAAATTCCCATGAATGGCTTCTCAATAGTGCAAACGAAGTGCAATTGCGAGAGTAGGAAAGTTAATTGTGCTTCATTTGCGCTATTGGGGAAGCAATCAGAGACATTTCCCCAGTCTGCATTTCAGTGGAGGCAATCCATTCTCATTGTCAGAATCAGTTTTGCAGTGGATTTCTGTATTATCTTGAGATATCGGGCACAATTTTGTTTACAATAGATTAAAAGAATGTGGTGAAGTAATAAATTTTATTTTATTGTATTTTATTCCATGTGGGACAGAAACATGATTTGCCAACATGCGCCGTAGCACCGAAATGGCACATGCGTGAAATGATCAATTCTAATGTACAAATGATTTATGAGAAATGTGATCTTGACATTATTTGGCATTTATGTTGCAATTATCGTGCAATTGCATGACTGTGTGAAAATAATGAGTGCTATAGCAATACTGTTGCATTTGCTTTCACTACCACAATTATTGCTGAATTGGCCCTGGTGTGATAATCTCCTGTGTCTCACCATATATCGTATGGCTACAAGGGAGAGGGCTTTCTTGGCTCTGGCACCCTTGTTGTAGCATGCCTTCCCCTTGTAGCCCTGATCGGAGGTGGCACTGGTTTCATTTCAACACAAAGTTTAAAAATGGCTTTTCATTAAAGTCTTTGGATCCTTCTGATTTCATCCTGAGGAATATCCCTGTATAGTTGTAAACTGTTTAAAACATTTTTCAAAAGTTTGAAACTTTTGAAATTGAGTTATTTAATATGTTTTAAGAATATTTACATTTCTTCCACATGATCTACATCTCAAAAGCATCAGATCTGTGTCTGAACTGCACCATCTGAGGTCAAACTAGACTTTAAAGCAATGCACATTTTCTACAATTAACTCATTTCCCCTTCTTCAGACATATATGCCTCAGTAATCAGACTTGCAAATTAAGCCTGTCTTTAGTTACTAATGAGGAATCATGAAACAAAGCACACTAAATGCACAATATGTAAATGAAGAAAATCACATGCTATGACAAATAGATGTCTTTCACCACTTTGTAGAGAACCTCTGCCATAAATAAATATATACATAAATAAATAATCTATAATTTAATTTGACCCTGAAAAATGGAAGGTGGAATTGGGGCAGTATTAAACATTATATTGCAAAATCTTTTCTCTTATCCTTACAGAACGTTTGATTACACAAATATGTACGACAACTACTCAGACTGACCTCTCTTCAGTCTGCAAATGGAGAACTGAGGATTTGGAACTAAATAAGATTAGTTTATGGCACAATATTAATCAGAGCCCTTGTTGAAGACACAGAATTTTTAAAAAATAAATTGGAATACTTTACAGAGGTAGTAAATCTAAGCATACTTATCCATATAATTAGAGCTAATGCCAATGTATCCTTTTGTGTACGAGTCACAACTTAAGAAAGAAATCCTAGGATAGTGGTGGAAGATTCTGCAACACAGCAACTGTCACATTCAAAGCTGTCTGAATCTAAGATGGCCCAGAATTAATGAGTGTCTGTTTTCTTCCATTTTATTTTTTCTTCTTGTTTCATCTTTTTATTTCCCCTCCCATGGATCATAATGGGAGGAAAACAATTATGCCAGCTCCAAGTGCCTGTTTCAGGGAGTTCTGAGGGAACATGGAAATTTGGAAACCTCCTGACCAACAGCATCTCCTAATGTGCTTCATTTTGGCCTCCACCATTAAGGGAATACAACTGGTGGAATCCAATGATGAATCTTTCAACTGGAATGGGGGAGCTGGGAAAAGGACCTCTGATGGCTCACAAATACCAGTCCTCTGCCAGCAAAGCAGCATTTGTGAAGTACCCAATAACGGCTCTCTTCTTTAACATACCTTAAGAATTCTCCAAAATGCACTATACTCTATGTTTTCATTCTCCTGAAGAATTTAGAACAAGTATCTAAGAAATAAACCATGGCATTTTAAACAGACTTTAAAACTTTGTTCTATCCAAACCCCATAAAGTTAACATTATGCTAAGCAGTTCGAAAAGTGTATCACAGTAATGTGACCTTAGATGGGACTTGCTGCTAAGAAAAAAGAGCTGTTTCCCAAAATACAAACCAACCATAAGTTTAGACTATTTTTAATTTAAATCTGCAGTGGAAAGGAAAGTAGAACAAGGATGACAGGGGGAGTGCGATCTATCTCGGAGAAGCTGACAGCAAACTGTGTTCATTACTTGTGTTCAGATTTCACTGTTCCTGAAATGCAATGTGTGGATGTCTGATGTTCTTGTTATACAAAGAAAGCCTTTTTTTTTTTTTAAACAAAACAACCCATGAAGTAAATCTCTTTCTGGAATGTTGACTGTACCACTGGAGGTGGGTGCTCACATAACTAATTATACAAACTATTAATGACAATAGAAAACTACCTTTCTAAAGGGAAAAAGGTAATATTAGAAACTTTCCTGACATCTAGCTTTTTTAAAACGTGGAGTTGATACTTTCAGAGATTGTTGTACCTCCTCCATCTGAAAATTTGTTTTATTTTATTTCAAGGATTTATATCCCACCTTTATCCTACAATGGAATTCAATGAGCAGGTCAACCTAAACACAACATTTATTTCCATTACAAAGGAGCATTGGGGCAGGAAGAGTTTCGTTGGAATTACAAGTTTCGATTCCTCTCTTTTTTTCACGACATCTTCACTCATCTATTGCTGATCCATTTTTATACTGTTATTATCATGCAATTTCACATCAGTGAAAAACACCCATCAATAACATCAATATTGCTACATTCATGTGAGTGCACAGATTCAGTATCTCTACATTCATGCAGATTGTTCTAGCACTACAGTTGTGTTATTTCACGGTCGATGTGTTGCAAATAGGCATGCCATCAACCCCTCTCCCTGCTTCGGTTACGTCACAGACCTTCCAGTTTAGTGAAGACGACTAGCTTTGATGAATTCATGAGGTGTTAATTTACTTATTTGTGTATATATTTCCACTAATTATCATAGTCCACAAAACAGAGCTTGGGTTTCAATAACTGGATTTATTATTTAGCTCTCTTTTTTTGCTGTTGTTCCATGTTTTTGATGTTTTCTTGTGAATTATACTTTAATCCAAGACTCCCTGCTAAACATATGGACATCAAACATGTTGTTCCAATCTGTTTGTTTTTCAGTCTTCATCAAAATAATATAATACTTTTAAAAATGCATGCACAAAGAAGGAAGAAAAGGGAGTTTAGGATCATGTGCATTGTTTGAAAAACAGAGACTGGAAAGATTTGTCACAAAATAAGGACTGTTGTGCTATTGAAAGGTAGTGCAGAAATAAATGCATTAATAGTGTTATTGCTACCGATGTAATCACCTTATAAAGAAATTGCACCATTACAGTACAAAAGCAGCCTTGTGCAGTAATCTTGCTGAATTACGGCCTTTCATTTAAACCATTGTCTGGATGCTGTCCAAATCTTCAGCAGATCTCTTTCTCTCCTAGACGGGCAAATATTCCCCTTCTTAATCTTTAATTGTCTGCTATCTAACTTTTCAACCTTCCCTTTCTGTAGCTTTGTTTGAGTCTCATTGCTGTATCAGTTCGTGTGTGTGCATGCGTGCACATGCTACTTTGCATATTTTCTAAATAAAAACATCTTATTTACTCCAAACTGGAGTTTCATGTAGTTAATATTGATACAAATAGGTGTAAAAATATCCTAGTAAGTTACCCAGCTCTTGAATACGTCCTTTGCCGCTAATTAATACCCCAATATTCAAAGGAGACATTGACATTGCTGGCAGGGACCCCAAGCGCCCCCCCCCCACCTTTTAGAGAAACACACTGGAGCTCTCTGGAAGATAATTCTTAAAAAGCCCTCCCTAAACCCCAAATCCCAGGATTCCATAGAATGGAACCATGGCAGTTAAAGAGGAATCATAGTGCTACAGTTTTGCAGCGTGCGTAAACTTGCTGCCTCTTGTTCTGATAATCTTTGTCTCTTATTTTTGAGCTTTTCTGCATTGTATTTAACTGTCCCTATATAATATTTTATAAATATAAAAGGGTTAGTGTAAACAATGCAAATTCATTTCCATAGTTATTTCTGCTCCAAAGATTAATCAAGATCTGACCAACTTTCTACAGATTATTCTGAAACATTCACACTTAAATCGATTTTATGATGTAACATCCCTTTTTGTACCAGCCATTCTATGTATGTACAAAGTGTATTCAGCAGTGGGAAACATCATGTCAAACAGCTCCACATTGAACCTGTATTGTTTATTTAAACATTTAACTTTACTGAGATAATGTATGAATGAATGGGGAAGGGGCACGTTTGAATTCAACTTTCATATGTTCATTATAAAGTCTGAAAATACTAAGGTACGATCAGCCTCTGTACTGGCAGGCTATCCATCCGTGGATTGGAGCATCCATGGATGACCCCATCCCATTATTTTCAATGGTGGCATGTACACACAGCTGCGCCTATGCGGTTGCATGCACATTGCACATCCATTGATAAGAACAGGACTTGAAGTCCCTCGTTTTTTTGTTTCTGCTTATGGGAATCCACAATGGAACCCCTGAAATGGAGGGCCAACTGTATACATACATCTATATGAACAGAATCCTCCTCCCATGCAACTGGAAACACCTCAAAACAAGATTTCAGATAAGAGAGAGAGAGACAGAAAGGAGTGAGAAATACCCGGCATCCACACATACAATTGCATGTGTGCCGGAACTCTTTCAGATTCCATAATTAATCTGTCAGGTGTGTGCAGTCCTATCCCTTCTCTTTTCTTAGGTTCAAAAGACAAGGGCTTCTGAACTGGGCCCACATATGCACAAGTGAAGAAGGTTTCCTATATACGTGCATGTATCCCCATTTCTAATGTTGAAAGGAACGCATAGGTCTGTGGCAGAGTCTGTCACTACAGTGCTACTCCCTGCCTTGATAAGTTTGTCTGAAACTTAGAATGAGTAACAGTGGTTACTTATTGAGGACTGCTTCTGCTGGAACTCTTCAGAAGCTAGAGGCATGGCCAGAATTTTTCCAAATTGCAATCCAGAAAGTAAGCCTTCAAAGCTCTGAACTGATACGTCCATTATTCATGGCAGGCATTTTCATAGCTGTGTACAAAAAACAAATTGCACATCATAATTTTCTTTCATTTTCAAATTCCCCATGAAAACAGCATAATGCAAATTTCTCTATCTAGTGAGTCAATGATCTTTATTAATGTCTCTTCAAAAAATTCTCTGTTATTGACAGTTTTCCCCACTGTTTCCATTTTCAGGATTTTTTTTTATTTTTTTTTGGTAATTTGAAAAATTGTTTGGCATTTGGGACTTCCAAGGAGGAGCTTCTTGATAGCTAGATGTAGCCATCATTTCTTGTTTGCATGGCATTCATATGTGAAGGGAAATCATCCACAAAAATGTTCGCTTTTAAAATACAAGACTAGTGTATCAGCTTTCTAAATAACATCTGCTTGTATATGAAAATCTGCTAGTTGCCCAGGGTTACCCGCCTGAATCCCTGTGGCTGGAATCTAAAATTTGAAACTAAACTCTTTAAAGTACTTCTATGTGCTCTAGCAAGTGTCTATACATGTCTGCTCAGAAGTAAGCCCACTGCTCTCAATGTGATTTACTTTCAGGAATGTGTATTTTGGATTGTAACCTAAAATAGTTGTACAAATATATTGAGTAACAGAGGAGTCAATGTGTACAGTTTTTTAAAAATGTACCAACATATGCATTACAGTAAACACATTTGCTGTACTTTGGAAGGAGTTAATTGTAAAGTATACAGTAATTAAAAAACAAATGGTACATCGTCTTGCAAACAATTCTTGGCATAAAGGCAAATACCACCATCCTTTGAATTCCTTTGCATAATCTTGTTGTTTGAAAAGCAGTTTTAATTCACACTGTTCACCTTAGCTCCTTAATGCTAGAATAGTAACAGGCATAAAAAGATTTCCATGCAGTAAAATAACTATAATTCAATTTGTTAAAAGTACTTTCCGCTTAGTTACACAATCAAAATCCAGCGATTATTATGCCAAGATGATTCTCCCGAACAACAGTCTCAGTCTATGTGATATACCCATTCTTAAAAAAAATATAGTTTTTCATGATCTAAACAGTCAAATGCTTTGCTATAATCTATAAAGTACAGACTGCTTTTCTTCTGAAATTCCTTGATCTAATGGAAATTTTACCACCCAACATATGTTTTCAAAATGATCCCTAGTACCTCTTCATCTTCTGAACCTAGCTTGATCTCTGACATTTCTCATGCAATATATGGTAAACGTCTTTGTTATAGAATTTTTAGCCTCACTTTGCTTGTGGAGGATATTAACTCAATGTTACTGCCATCCTTGGTGTCCCCTTTCTTGGAGACTGGAATGTATATCTAGTGTTTCCAGTCTGTGAGCCACTGTTTTGTTATTCATATTTGTTGACAGATTTTAGGAGAATTCTGTCTTTGTAGCTTGGAACAGCTCTATTAGTATGCCATCTGTTCCTGGTGATTTATTTCTCCCAAGTGCTTTGAGTGCCGCTTCCGCATCACTTTCTAAAATTGTGGGTTCATCTTCAAATGGTTCATCCTTGAATGAATCTGTCATCCTTTCTTCTCTTTTATATAGTTCTTCAGTGGGCTTTTTCCATCAGCTTTTTATATCTTCTTGATCATGCAGTGTGTTCCCCTGCTGGTCATAGATCATCTCCTTTGTTGGTTTAAATTTCCCTTTGATCTTGTTCTACCTTTTTTTGTACTGGTCTTTTATTTCCCTGCATTGATTGCTACAGAAGTTCTCTTTGTCTTATGCACAAGTCACTGAACAGCTGTGTTCGGGATTCTGACCCTGTTTCTGTCACCTCTTACTTTTGCTTCTCTTTCCCCTTAACTGCTTGAAGAGTTTCATCGGCACCTACTTTGCCTAAGCTTTATAATAAAATGAGCATGTACATCTGGAGCACATCAAAATGGTGAAAGGTCTGGAAACCATGCCCTTAGGGAGCTGGTTATTTTAGCCTGAAGAAGAGAAGATTAAGGGGTGACATAGAATCATAGAATCATAGAGTTGGAAGAGACCACAAGGGCCATCCAGTCCAACCCCCTGCCATGCAGGAACTCCAAGTCAAAGCATCCCTGACAGATGGCCATCCAGCCTCTGCTTAAAGACCCCTAAGGAAGGAGACTCCACTACACTCCGAGGGAGTGTGTTCCACTGTCGAACAGCCCTTACTGTCAGGAAGTTCCTCCTAATGTTGAGGTGGAATCTCTTTTCCTGCAGTTTGCATCCATTGTTCCTCGTCCTAGTCTCTGCAGCAGCAGAAAACAAGCTTGCTCCCTCCTCAATATGACATCCCTTCAAATATTTAAACAGGGCTATCATATCACCTCTTAACCTTCTCTTCTCCAGGCTAAACATCCCCAGCTCCCTAAGGCCTTCTTCATAGGGCAAGGTTTCCAGACCCTTCACCATCTTAGTTGCCCTCCTTTGGACATGCTCCAGTTTCTCCACATCTTTTTTGAAATGTGGTGCCCAGAACTGGACACAGTATTCCAGGTGGGGCCTGACCAAAGTAGAATAGAGTGGCACTATAACTTCCCTTGATCTAGAAACTATACTTCTATTGATGCAGCCTAAAATTGCATTGGCTTTTTTAGCTGCCGCATCACACTGTTGACTCATGTTCAGCTTATGGTCTACTTGGACTCCTAGATCCCTTTCACATGTGGTCTCATTCAGCCAGGTGTCCCCCATCCTATATCTGTGCATTTCATTTTTCCGCCCTAGGTGCAGAACCTTACATTTCTCTGTGTTAAATTTCATTTTGTTAGCGCTGGCCCAGCTTTCTAGTCTATTCAGGTCATTTTGAATTTTGATCCTGTCCTCTGGGGTATTAGCTACTCCTCCCAGTTTAGTGTCATCTGCAAATTTGATAAGTATGCCCCCAATTCTGTCATCCAAATCGTTAATAAAGATGTTGAATAGCACTGGGCCCAGGACAGAACCCTGTGGGACCCCACTGGTCACTTCTCTCCAGGATGAAAAGGAGCCATTGTTGAGCACCCTTTGAGTTCGGCCAGTGATAGACATATTTAAGTATTTGAAGGAATGTCATATTGAGGATGGAGCCAGATTGTTTTCTGCTGCTCCAGAAAGTAGGACAAGAAGCTATGGGTTCAAACTACACGAGAAGAGATTCTACTTTAACATTAGGAAGAATTTCCTAACAGTAAGAGCTGTTCAACAGTGGAACAGTGTACTTCAGACAGTGGTGGGGTCTTTCTTTGGAGGGTTTTAAAGAGAGGCTGGATGGCCATCTGTCAGGGTGCTTTGATTGTGTATTCTTGCATGGCAGGAGGTTTAAATAAATGGTTCTTATGCTCTCTTCCAACTCTATGATTCGATAGGGCTTTCTAGATTGGCAGGAAAGTGTGACATGAAGTTGCCTTTTCCTTAATGCTTAGCAGCTGCACCACAGCCTTTAGATGGAGCTGCGCTGTTCCACAGTTTTAAAAAAAGAAGCTGGGAAAACCAGAACCTTTTTAAAGGTGCTTCTTCTCCCCTAAAACGCAAAAAAAAAAAAAAAAAAAAAAAGCATTTTCATGGCACACTTTCCCTTTTTCTCATCTAAAGGCTAGAGTTTCATGCAGCCATGAACACACTTCTTTTTGCCAATCTAGAAAGCCCAAAAGATAATTAAACTAGTATGTGTAAAGTACTCTTCTTTATTGCACTGAAATCTGCTTCTATTCAGTCTGATTTCTTTAGGGGATCCAGGATGCAAAACAGAGGACCAAAGGTTTAATATGCCACATTTGTGTTAAGTTAACACATTTATACAAGGGTACCTATGTTACCAACCAATTTGGTAATGGCCACTATTAAGGTAATTATTATTCCTTTTTCTATTTTCTGAATTTCAGTTCCAGCCAATTCCATGAGCTGCAATTGTCTATCAACTCACCCACTCAAACAAGCATACAATATTTGACAACTGAAGTAACATAACAGTTTGCTGTTGTCCGTGAAGGTCTATGCCATCATAACATTATTTAAAGATCCACAAGACTCTTTGTTTTTTTGCTGCAACAAGCACACAAGTGCACCCTCTGAAAAATCCTATTTATCTACTCTTAGCAACACTTCAGCAAGCTGATAGATTTTACTATGATAAGAATACATAAGTAAGCACAGTTTGAGCTTCATCTGGTGAGCAATGAGTCACGCTTTGCTGGGGCTGCTTTTGAACTACGCACTCAGTGTGTGTCATCAGTTTCCTGTTACACAGACTCCTGGCCTCAGAGGTGGAGCAGGAAAAAAGTGACCAGATGCTCAAAGCTGTCATGGTTTGTGAACAGCTAGAGATGATCCTGGAATCCTGAAGTCAATTAAGTGCTGAAGGGAAGCTAAGTCCAAGCCCTCCAACCCTTTGCTAGGAATGATGTAAGACACAATTTGAGAAACTGTGATAGATCAACAAAATACATATGAATAATGCTTGGTAGCTGCTGTATTTAAATAAATGAACAAACCAGTCATATCCCAGTTTTAGGTTCAATGGGGCAAGATGTACTTAGGTTTGCCAAGTGTCCCTTATTTGATGAGTTGTCCCTTATTTGGAAATACTTCCTGTATTTGTCAAGTTCATATGTATTTATTCATTTACTCCTCTCCCGCTTTTGTATGAATGTGTAAATTGTTAAAAATCCACACAATATTCACATTTAAACACGTTGTGTACATATTTGCTTCATAAATTATGCATTTCTAAAGAAAAAAGGGGGAGAAAAGGAAAGCTGGAAAGCTTCTCCTTTTATATAGGTTGAACAAGATGCCAGAAAATCTTGTATTTTGAGGTGTGTGCCCTTCATAAAGCTAGAAATGTGTATATTCAGTCATTTTTGAATGTGGGCTGTATGTTGAAATACATAGCTACGCTAACTTAAATCGATATTTTATTTACCATTTAGGTAAAACACAAACATATTAGCAGCTACCTCCCAATTGTCAGCTCTGCATGTCACTACAGTAATTTTAATTGTCCTTGCTGTTTTGAAAATCTGGCAACAGTAGATGAATGGCAAAAGCTGAAACTGTCTCTTGCCTTACCCAAATGGACAGGAGCCGTGCAAGTTTGTCTTGATTTGAATTGAAACACTACTTTTAAAGTGGAAAAAACAACAACCATGACTTTCCACAGAGTATACCACTAGCAGGATGAGACTGCACTGCCATTAAATTGCTGAGTGGCAAATCAAAACTATGTAGAAGATTTTCCATTGAAAAAGGAAACAAGCAGAAGCCAAGGATAGCCAATGGATTCTGATGTCCTAGGCCTGCTCATCGTTCCAGAGGAAGAAGATGGGATAGCTAGAAAAGTAGGAGCTTGATGTGCACTGGAGTATATGATGAAGCTACAAATTACTTTCCAGGATAAACCAGAATTTAGTGCAAGGTTAGAATTGGCAGAAGCCTCTTGTGCAGCTTGACAAGATCACCTGCTGGTTAAGTTGCACTTCTTTTGGAATAATGCCCTTCTGGCTGATGCAGGAGCTGAGTCCTGTCAGTTTCAAACCTCCCCTAACTATGAAAGCACATGCTGCTAATTTCTTTCTTTCATTTAGTCTCAAAGGCACTGCAAGATCTCTCTACATTTTAAACCGCTTAGGGAGTGCTAGTTCACTGATCTAGAAATGTATATATAGAAATGTACTTGCTATTGCTACAGTTTGTTACTGTTACTGTTGAGAAAGGAGCTGGTGGGATTTTTGGTCTCATGTGCCAAATAATTTGGGTGGCTTCAGGTGCTACAAAACTTGACTCAGTCAGAGGGAAGACACCATTTGCTGCTCCACTTTAAGGAGTAAAATGTTTCCGGCTGGCCCTGGGTAGGAATTGGTCATGAAACTAGATGGCTGCTGGGTATGAGATCTGTTCTTTCCTTCTCCATATAAGATGCAAGTTCATCACATCATCTTCAGATGGCTCAGGCTTGAGCCATGGCACTTGAGAAGAAATGGCAACTCAAAAATCAGACCCGTTGCCCAACTCAAAGTCAAGATATTCGCCCCATGTGTTGATCCCAGTTGATGCATTTAATGATTGCATTGGATAGCCAATTTAAATCCAAGTTTCTGGCTGCTTTGAAGTAAAGTGAAGAGCTAGGACTGTTTTCCCCCCCTACCGTTAGCAAATGGGTGGGCAACTTGTAGCCTTCCAGATCTGGCTGCAATGTAACTCTTTTCCATGCCAGCATTCTCTGAAGATGCCAGCCACAGCTGCTGGATTAGAATCAGGAAGAAACTCTTCTTGAACATGGCCTCATAGCCCAAAAAACCCCCACAAAAACAATGTAACTCTCATCATCCCTCATCACTGGTTGTGCTGGCTAGGACCAATGGGAATTACAGCCCAAAAACATCTGGAAAGCCACAAGTTGCTCAGTGTGCTTTACTACTACTATGTTGCATGTAGTAGTACAGCTGACCAGATCAGTCAACAACTAACTGCATCAAGCATGAAATAGTTGTAAAAGCACTTTACAATAGTTGTAAAAGCACTAACTTTACAAAGTATCTTATTGGTCAAATACTACTCAAATTTGATCTACAGATCAAACATTTACGCTGTCCCCTAAAGATTCTGAATGGGGTTCTGCCTCCTCCCTTATTTACCAGGTTGAATACAGGTTGTATTACAGGTTAAATAGATAGGATAATAGTATGCAGCTTTGCTTTATCCCTTTGCCAATGGGAACAATTCTCTTTCTCCATATTCTGTTCTAACAGCAGCCTCTTGTCCTGAGTACAGGTTATACATCAAGACTATTAGATGTTGTGGTACTCCCATTCCTCTTAGCCCAAGCCATAACTTTTTATGATCTATGCAATCAAAGGCACAATAGGATTATTTAAAGAGAATGGAAACAAACAGGTTTTGGAGCTTTTATTATCACATGTGTCTTCAGTAGCACAACTGCAGCTTTTGGTGCCATCAACAGTCTGGTGCTTTCCCTTCCCTTAAGCCTTCTTCCTGTCCTATGTCCTACGCAGCGTGCTTTTTATGATTTAATTTTTATTTGTAATGTAATTTCCAAGTTATGGGGATTCTATTCAGAAAGAAAGAAAGAAAGAAAGAAAGAAAGAAAGGTAAGTGGGGGAAGCGGGGGGGGGGGGAGGAGAGAAAGTCCACTTGGGAATAGCAAGGGGGAGGAGGAGAGTGGGAAAGAAGGAAACTGAGACACCATTACTGCCCAATATTGGGATTGCCACAGACTGTCACTTTTTGCATCTGTGAGTAATGGGGTGGCAATGAGATTGACTGTGTATTAATGGGTTTCCCCATCAATGAAAGGATGCCCTCTAACAATGCTTCAGAGACCAAGCAGCAATGGGTTGGAGGCAATGTCAAGTGATAGGTACTGCCAAAGGCGCTATTCACTTACTAAAATTGCAGTTTAAAAGCCACATGTGATAAATTCCAGAGTATTATTTGGATGCACATATTTTCAGTCTCAACAACTAGGCTAACAGCGTATATTGTATAGATATACCTCAGGTGACTATTTAGATGTGTTCCTAAACAGTACTTAAAGAAAAAGAAACAGAATATTTGGTACCAGAGGGGGGAAAAAAAACAGGGAAAGAATAGGGACAGGCTCCTGCATCACAGCTAAGAAGAGCAGTTCAACATGTTTCTGTGAACTTTTGATCCAATACTAACAATATGCACATGTGAAATGAAACAACCAAGTCAGCTAAGCCTTAGATAAGGAAACAAAAACATTTTGAACCTTCTTGAGATCACATGAAGGTGTATTCCAAAATGTATCCATGGATGACTTTTTCTTTCACTAGACACTACTTTTCTTATCATTTCTATTTGGAGGGCCCAATTTATAGATATTTGTTTTGTTTTGTGTTGTTTTGTTTTTAAGCAATCTAGGGATAGCTGGGCAGGCTGATCTGCTCTCTACTTTTCTCTCTGTTTTGATGTTTATGCATGCTCAGTAAGGGATTCTGGAGGCATCTGCTGTTTACCATACCTGTTGTAGACAGGCGAACATGGCTGTACGAAGATCAACTAGAGCAGAATCCCATTTGTTCCCAGTTTTATGGCATAAGGAATAATACAACCCAACAGTCTGTGCTTCTCAAGCTCTCCTTCGCTATGCTTCTAATGCTGATGCTATTAAAATACTTTGAAATAGAGGCAGAAAAGGGGAGCTCTGCAAGTGTAAAAAATTTTGCAAAAAGGAGCTACTTTGTCAGGCGCTTTGTTAATTGTGGTAAGTGTGTATAAAGTCTGACTCAATACTAAAACTATAGAATGCTCATGAAGCATATCACCCTCACAAGCAATGGAAGCTTTCTTGCATGTTCTAACTGGCTTCCATATCATGGGGGAACAGAATCCACTCTCTGTTCTAATATGAATTTAGAGGAGCTATCCATGGTTCTCAACCTATTTGGAGGATAGGGTTGAGCACCTTGAATAGCTTCTTTAAAGTTAAGAGTAATACCAAACCAGAGTGGCAACACCCATTAGGTGAGAAATGCATCTTGGATCTACATGTTATATATGTCTACTATATGCACAGGAATTAACCTTCTCTAATTTTGTAGACTGTTTTGCATACAAATCTTCATATTACATAATTTGTGGCATTTGAAATTAGTATATCTTGCATTTGAAATTAGTAAACGTTCTCTTAAAAAGCATATTGGGGGCAGGGGGTGGGGATACAACAGTTTTTACATTTCTCAAAGTTTCCAGTTTCTTACTGGAAATTCTCATTGTAGGGAAAGGGGTATCTTTTTATTTTTTTCTGTTCCCCACCCCCACCCCAGCATTTCACTTTTCTATGCATCCCATTAGTTAACCTACTGATTTCAGAGGGATGCTTTTCCTTTACCAGATTTGCAGAAAGAATCAACTGCTAATCCAGTCAGTTTTTGAATATAGAAAGGGCCAACTTGCTCTTCAGACTATGCAGCAAAATATCTTGGACTGTCTCTCAGCAGAATATAAACTGTGACAGTATTGTTATGTATTTTGCTGATATTATTATTATTATTAACCTTTATTTATATAGCGCTGTAGGTTTACACAGTGCTGTACATATCCTGTTCTGTTTTTCATACAGCTTTATCACACTAGCAGGAAAATGGGATTTAAATGAGAGTTAAACTAGAGAAAACCAGGAAATGTTGTGTGATAAACTTCAGAATAAATTTTAGAATAAAAACCAGAATAAATTTCCTGGTTTTCTAATTTAACTCTAGTTTAAATCCCATTTGCCCGCTAGTGTGATAAAGACTATAGTGTCTTTATGTAAGCTGTCAAAAGGTAAAAGTAGAGTTCAATACGCAACATTCATCTGAGTCTTACCTGGATGACTAACTTATTTTCTTTATTAGGTAGGATCCTGTAGGTATAAACACAGTTCTGATACCTGGAAAACATAAGAGAGAGTGGTTAGAACAGTTACGAAATTTTCTCTCTACAGAAAGAAAACATACATCTCAGAAACGTTTAGATGTTGTCAACCATATATATATTTGTGGTAAAAGCAAGAACAACGTGTACAGTACTGGTTGTCCTGGCTTCTCGTACCAGAAAGTGCCTGACTCAGCTCTCAGGGTCTGTGCTTTCAGTTTTCAGTTCTGTATTGCCAGCACCTCTCTGCCCACATGGTTTTGTAATTTATAGCCATCTTATTATTCTCGATGATCTTGTTGGCCATGTATCCCCTGTGGGGCTTCTCTAATGCAATGTCATCTACTGCACTTCATCTAAATAGAAACTTTATTTACATTTCCCAAAAGTATAGCCTTGATATTTTATTTCTTTTTCTCATTTCTGGCTCATGGGGTTGTAGTAATAAACTTGAAAATGTAATGCTACAAATGATATCATCAAGAAGATGGTTAAAAGATTACCACATTTTATTATGTTTTTAGATTTTTATTTTTCAGTTCCATCTTGTGGCTTCAAGGGGCTGTTTCTTGCATTTTAAATTTAAACAGAACCAATGCAATGCCACAGATCCCAACATATTAGAAATATTGGTTCTAAGGATGTAATTCAGCTTTCCATAACATGGTGCTTTCCAGACATTTTAAACTAAAACTCCCTTTTATTTTGGAGATTGAACATACCAATAGTCTGGTTGATGGGATTTAATAACCTGAATCCTGTTGTTAGTCTCAACTAATCCTATTGTTAATCTCCACTAAACTAGACCCATTGAATCAGTAAGATTTTCCTACGTGTTTACTCACTATTCAAGAAGTGATTCATTGGATCCATTTTAGATGGAACTAACCAAGATGATTCAAGCCATAGTCCAAAATATCTAGCAAGCATCAGTTGTGAGAAGTTGGACTAACTCAATATTATGAACTGTATGCTGGCACCACTTTCTTTCTTGTACTGGTAACATCTAGAGTTACACAATGCTGATGCCATCCCAATGGATGTTTCCCGACTGCCACAGATGGCAACTAGTGACCTGAACTGGAGCCAGGGAAAACATTTAACTAGATGTTAGCAACAGAAGAGAAGAGACAAGGAGTCATAGTGATGGTTCAGTCTCTCTTTCTTCTAACATTTAATCTGATGCTTAAAGCAAACATTTTCCTGATATTTCCATTAAATGCCAACTGAGACAGAAATTGTTCCAGGAGTCATCAAGATTTAGCCCCCACCATCTGTTTTTAGGATAAGAGCTACATTGTGGAATATATGAAATTATAAAAAGAAAATGCCTCTGATCATGTGCACTGTCCTTTTCTCCATGACTAAGGGCACACCGGTGTCATATTTTGTTCCTGTTCTTTCTGATTTTACAGTAGTTTAAAATAAACTGACTTGGGGACCTGGCATAAAAAGTCTCTGTACTGAGAGCTGACAGAAAATATTCTTGGATAAACAAAACATGTATGGCTCTCCAAAATAAAATGGGAAAGAACAGGAACAAAATCTGGGACTTTCTAGTCGTTAGTTGTCCACACGTTTAGGTACAATTATGAAATCTGTCAGCAGAACTATGAATTAAGATACACAGCTCCATAGAGAAATATTCCATTGAAATGGGTAGACCGAAAAAGAGACAACAACGGCTTCCAAGATGGCAGTTTTTCGATAAAAGTGCATATACATGTACAAAAGTATGTGGAGGAACTTGACAGTGTGAACTGGAATTTCTTATAACACTGTAGCAGGATTCCAAGACACATAGCATAGCTTCCTGTGACTGCTTTGGGATTAACACCTCTCTTTCTTTATCATCTTCACCTTCATCATCTTTACCTTCATCAATCATATTGTCTTCACCTTCATCAGTCACCATCATTGTCATTGTCATCGTCATGATCATTGCTGACTATCAGGCCTGCCAAATTTCCAGGAAGTCTCATAAAATTTGGAGTCTCGTGAAACTTTGTGTGAGATCTCTATCCAAAATCCTGTGCTGAGGTTTTGTGATAGTCCTGTCATCATGAGACTTTGGACATTATCACACAGGGGGAAAAGGGAAAGAAGAGGGCAACATTTCAAGATAATTGTGTGAGCATGTGTCAGATTTTCAGACGTCATCACGCTCAATCAGGCATTATCCAGGGAAGAGCCAAAGGGAACAAACTATTCACGGGATATCCTGTGAATAGCCTTCTCAATATAGCAATTGAAGCATGATTGGTAGGGTGTGAAAGCTAATCATACTTCAATTGCAGTATTGGTGAAGAAACCCAGGCATTTTAAAAGGGCAGCACCAGCCAGGGATCTTTCAAAGTCAAAGTAGCTGCAGGCAGCAGCCAAGGACATGTAGAGTGAAAAGGAACCAGCCAAGGAACTTTCACTGAAATTTATTTTTTAAAGTGAACTGTCCTGGGATTTTTCATTTTTGAAGTAGGCGCCAGGGATATTTAACATTTAAAGGGCTGCAGAAAACAGCCCAGGAAATTCAAAATTTAAACGCATGCGCACAACGACCAATTCCCAAATAATATTGATTCATCCCCTGGTATGTGCGAAAACCAATCACTGGATTTTTGCACTTTCACATAAGAGTGCTGCAGTGTGCAAATATTGAGTGCTACTGTTCCCTTTTCTTGCAATTACTTCTGAATTGGCCCTGGTGTGATAATCTCCTTTGTCTGAGGCCAAAGCCAAACAGGCTGAGCCAGGCCTGAGAGCAATCATACATACTGTTCAGGCACTCAGTACAACATGCTTCCTTCTGCAAAGGCTTTGGGAGTAAGCTTTTACCTAGTCTTCTCAACTCTGCCCTCTGGATTTAAAAATTTAAGTCAGGAAGGACTGGTTGAGTGTATCCATTATAATGTACTAGCAGATACTGTCGGAGCTGTTGATTTATTTTTTAAATCCTAATATCTGATTGGTGTATGTTTTCCATAGTAAATATTTTCTTTAAGATAAAAAAAGTAGCTGTGTGTTTGAGTTATGTAAATAACTAGTGCAATGGGGAATTCAGTTAACATATTTAAGAGGCTTTCTATATAGCCTACAAATCTCTGAAAAAATGGTAAGCTTTGTAAGAATGTGTGTGCGCATGTTGCACTTCTGTTCTTTTATCATCTTTTGTTACTGAATTTAAATGTAAACTGTTTTCAGCTTGTTACACAAAAATGTGATATAAATTATCATAATGAAAATATGGATTATTCAACTCTGCCTGAAAGCCACTGATTCACTGTTAGAAAGATTTTATAATTTTATAATTTATATTATATTACTTGTATTTGGAATTGTAATAATAGTATCCATCTTGATATATCCCAAATGTCTACAATGCTTTGGGGCTTTCTAGATTGGCAAAAAGAAGTGTGTTCATGGCTGCATGAAACTCTAACCTTTAGATGAGAAAAAGGGAAAGTGTGCCATGAAAATGCTTTTTTTGTGTTTTAGGGGAGAAGAAGCGCCTTTAAAAAGGTGCTGGTTTTCCCAGCTTCTTTTTTAAAAACTGCGGAACAGCACAGCTCCATCTAAAGGTTGCGGTGCAGCTGCTAAGCATTAAGGAAAAGGCAACTTCATGTCACACTTTCCTGCCAATCTAGAAAGCCTTTGTTTTCTTTTTGATGGCAATCTTCTGGTCACATCTGTAGGCTGAGTACCTGTTAAAGACTTGTGCCACCTGACTGAAGATTTATAATGTCTTCATTTGCTTCCCACCCATAGCTACCCTCTCACCCCATCACCCTAAGGACTGGAGAGATGTCTGTACATTTAAAAGAAGCTGAATTCTTTTTCACCCTACACAACACTGTGATTCCACTTTAGCTGTCATAGCTGCATTGTATGGAGACCTGGGGTCTGTACTACTACTACTACTACTAATAATAATAATAATAATTTTATTTATAACCCACCCCTCTGAGTGAGCAGTATGTTATGAGTCACTAGAGTTCTCCAGCTGAGGATTTTAAATATAGCAAACTCCAGGATTCCATAGGATGTTGGCCATGGAAGTTATATGGAATCATTTCACTTTAACTGTGTATTGTGCAACAGTTCTCAGTTATATGGATTCATTGCACTATAAATGTGTACTGTGAAACAGTCCTCACCTGACCTCTCTGTTGTCCATCATATCACACGTTTCAAACCGAGGGTGGGCAACTGCATAGTGGTAGGGGCTAGTTTAGCCCTTCCCTACTTCCTTGTGGGCTGTATCAATGGGTCTGGACACATCAGAAGTGACACAATACTACTTCCAGTCACAATTCGGGGCTGATTTTCACTATTTTTTGATGCTGAAGGAGTGGGTGGGTAAATTCAAGCCATGGGCAAGTCAAATCACCACTTTCAGACAGTTTTAGAGCAGTTGGGATATACCTTTGAGGGGAAAATCCCCCTTTTGGCAGGGTGTTGGGAAGACAATTTTTGGAGTGTAAAAATGGAATTCAGGAGCTGCCCTTCTCTACCCCTGCTTTGCACTCTGTCCATTTCATTCCCAATATCAGAGATAAGATGGGAGGATAAAGTTATTGGGCAAATAACTATATGGATGAGTTCTGGTTTTTTTCAACTGCAAGTCCCTTTTGACATTAAAATTATCATCCTTTATATGAGAATGTGGCAGTTCCATTATTAAACAAATGTAGCTGCCACTGTCATGTCTATTTTAGCTCGGAATGTGTGAGACTGAAATTGAATGTGTGACTACATTCTGTGTCATTGCTCAATTTCAAGCTTTTGAAAGAGAATAGCTTATGGTTCCTACAATCTGTACTTTTACAATGGTTATTATTTTCCCCAACATATTACTAAGCATTGAAATAGTCTTTTAACAGAACACAGAATCAAAAGTGCCATTTAACAGTCTTCCTCTTCTGTTTTCTTTCTGTTTACATTTCGGACAGAGAATAAAGGGCACAGGATAGAGTTCCAGATGAAGAGCAACACTGTTCACAAAGAGCTTTGCTGTTTATAAACTACCCACTTTTAGTTGGCACATTAACTTGTTAATTTGAGTCTTCCATAGCAATGGAAGTGTTGGAAATGTCAAGAACTAATTACCAATTACAGAAGGATAATTAATTGTTTGCTATCTTTTGCATTAGGTCTTTTTGAATCATACATGAAGGATGAGGTATTGAGGGAGGCAATTTTTATCATGCAACATTGCTATAGTAGTAGAGCAGTGAATTAATCCTGGCTTTGGGCTTATTGCATGACATTGTGGCTCTCCAAGCATCACTATGCTGCAGAGATGGTGGAAATTCTATTTTTTCCCCCAAATGGAAACATTCTGGAAACATTCCATTAATGACTCCCACTTTCCTGCTATGGTTCAGTAACCAGTTTGAGTGTGAATGTCTCACCCCACTTCATTGTGAGAATGATTGAATAGTGTGAGTGTGTCCGACTGTCCTTCCCTTGTGGATTCCTAAGGAAAGCTCCACAGGGGAAGCCACAGACTATTTCCGGTATATGGGTAGGGAGAACAGAAGATCCCAAGAAAATGGCTTTGTTTCATGGATTATTTTAAGTGCTCTACACTCTTGAAATCTTTTTCAAAATTTTGATATGTGTCTGTATTTGTGTGTGTATGGTTTGCATGATAGTTCAATAATTATGTGAGCCTGGCCTGTTAATCTTTGGAAGTCACTGTTCATATGCCTTTCCTGAGGGTGCTTTTTCAAAGATTTCTCTTCTGATTTCTCATAGTACCACTTAGTACGGTGTTACTGGCACAGTGCTTTTTAAAAAAATCTTTATTAATATATTTTTAAACATGTGTTGAAGGCAATAGTATAATAGTGCTGTGATGCGATGCTGTAATTGCATTATTACAGCATTATTATTATTATTATTATTATTTCCTGTCCCCACCCCCCCAAAAAAATTGAGCTCAAAGTGGCTTACAGTTAATTTCACTGGCCAAGTATAGCCTGGCTGCATCCTGGGTCCTATGCACGCTCAGCAAGACGCTTTTCAAAGCCAAGAACTTTCCAAATTTGAAAAGCGGTGCCTAGGACCCAAGATGAAGCTGAATTGTATTCAGCCAGCAAAATTAAATGTGAAATAAGTGAAATAATTCCCTTCTGTATCCTGCATCCCAGCTGCATCCCATTAGGGTGCAGTCAGGTTAAAAGTTTGTGTGATAAACTCCTTAAAGAACAGTGTTGTTAAACAGTATTATTAAAATATACAAAAGTGAGAATTAAAACAAAAATACATTATTACTGTTTTAAAACAGATCACTTGTTAGAAGAATAAAATACTGTTAAAAACAATAAAAGCACTTAAAAAACCAAAGGAAGTCAATAACGATGCAGGGGGTGGGATGAACAGAGCGGTGCAAATGTTGTGAAGGTGCAATACACAGTGACAGAGAGTGAAGCGGCTTTCAAACAAGACAGCCTGAGACAACTGACTGGTGTGATAAGCACCTCAGACCATTTTCACACACAAGAATCACAATTCTTAATTGTATTTCTGTTTTAAACATAAAATATACAATGCCTAGAATGTATATCCACTTTCAGATCTGGCTCCCTTCCACCCTCTGTACTGCAGTAATGTCCAATGCAAATGAATAAATGGAATGGAAATAAAAATAAAAGTGCAAATGAATAAATGGAATGGAAAAACAAAAGCACACTCTAAATGCATTTTTGAAAAGGCTGTGTATTTTATTTTGATGCAGTTATTTTAATTACAGACCAGAAGATACTAGAAAATATACCAATGCAGATCTCTCTCACATCTGTCCTTATTCAAAATTTAATTTCCCTTTCAGATCATGTTAGGAAAATTACTGCTTTGCCTTTCATGGTATACACTGTAAGCCTTTTATCCTTTCAGCTAATTTAACTGGTTTATGAGTGTATTAGCTAGACAAACTATTCCCTTGAAAGCAAGCCAAGTCCGTTTCTATTCATTTTATCTAGGGATGCTTCAAATAAGGGGTTTATCATACAATCATTCTGCCTTATTCAAGGAACTTTAGGTGGTAGTCAATATCATCTTCTGTTTGTGATCCTGCTATGCTTTCCCATGAACATAGACTTTTTTCTTTCTGCACCAAAGATATACCATTAAATAGGAAAAGAAATAATGCATAATGTCTTTTGACTGCTAGCACTTAAACCCATCTATCCAGAAGCATCCAACAAGCCATTTTGAAAGATATTGTATTTTGGATTATGCTTCACGAGAACAACATGGACTTCCAGAAGCTGCTTTCATTGTTGAGCAGCCACCAAGGCAAATTTATCCATAGCTTGAGTGACTTCTTTGCTGTCATTACAAGTAAAACTCAGAGTTCTCTGATTTTACCATTTGATACTCTCTTTCATACTCAGCGAGAATAATCTGCAGTCGGCCCACCAAATCCACGATTCTTTATCCACAGATTCAAATATCTATGCTTTTAAAAATTATATAAATATTTTTGCAAAAAAAAGCCTTGATTTTACCATTTTATATAAATGACACAATTTTACTATGCCATTGTATATAATGGGAACTGAGCATCCACAGATTTTGGTAGCGACAAGGGCTCCTGGAACCAAACCACAGGAGATACCAAGGGCCCACTGTATTCTCTACATTTTACATAACTGAAATACAAAACCTGACATGCAGCAACTCTCTTTTCCAGTCCTTCCACACGAGCATGAGCCATATTGTCATACTTTATATGGGATGTTACATGATCTTACCCACCTAACAAAGCAGAGGGAATTAAATGAAATTTTACCAATCTACTCTCTTCTAGTGAAAATCTAGATAAATTTTCTAGTCCACTGTGAAACTTCATTAGGAAATACTTTATAACATTTGCCATTAACTAAAGATTAAATTAAACAAAGAGATATACTACCCTCATCTTAAATTCCAGTTTAGCAGGTGACACATCACAACTTTAAAAATAATAAGTATGCTATTATTTCCAAGAGAGGCACACTTGGAAAACCCAATTGCATTTATTTATGAAGACAAATTCTTGGAAGTTTGTCTCCTGCTAAATGGTCAATCCAGGTCTAGCATCAAGAAGGTCATACTCAAATCACCATTCCTCTATGTACTGTAATGGAGTTTCAGTTATATTGTCTAGCTTCCATTGAGAGCAAGCACCACTTTTATGAATAACCTTACAACAATTTTAGTACAAAAATCAATTGAGACTTAGAGACACAGCCATCCCAACAACAACAGATGAATGTTCTTCCCATGTTGCTGCTATATAAGAAAGATGGCTCTACTTGCGAATATTCACTCACCACAATAACCTTTCATATCTACCACCACACCATTAGGTTCATTGGTAAGTTTTAGCTTGCTTTCTGTCTTTCAGACTATTAACCTACTTCACAATGAAGATACCAATGCAAAATTAGAGACCTTTGCTATCTGCCATGTTGTGAGAACACCATCACCAAAGGAAATAGCTCTGCTACTTGATGCATAATATTCGAGGTTAAGAGGATTTCATTCTGTATCTACCTGGAATTTATGCTTCTGCTTTCCAAAGCTATTTGAAAGAATTTACTGCTGTTGCTGCTATACATGGGAGCAATTTTCATTTTTTTTTTTGTTAACTGAATTAAATTTTTTTAAATTTAAAAAATATTTTAATATTGTTATTATTTTGACATGTATTTGTTATGAATGGTCTCTGTATATGTGGAAATATCTCAAAAGTGTTTTGAATTGTTTCTTGTATCAACAGAATTCTGTTGCTTCTTGACATGCTCTGTGAAGGCCTTTGAGTGTAATGTATTCCAAACTGCAGTAAATAAATAAATCTGTATGCATTTTAAACAGTAATTAAAAAATTGATGCTTGTCTTGATAGGAGTTTTCCCATCTTTCACACCATAATAAAAAGCTGACAAGGAACCACCAAATTTGGAATGCTGTGGATTGAAAAGATAGCAGCTCAAAAGGGCTGTCAGACCACAAACCTGACACTATGGAATCTGTGGGTATGATTTAGTTTCCAGAATTTTGGAAAATGAAATGAGTTATTTCATTATATATAAAATATCTCAATCCTGCCTGATATTATAGGAACTCTGGGTGGCTTACAATAAAAGGACTTGATCTCTCTTGTATGCTCTCTATAATAGCAAAAACCCAGTAAGAGAGAGTTCTTTGAGTTAAGGCTTTTGAACATAGATGACTCACATTGGGCCTCTATACCCATATTTGAACTTCTGTATGTCAAAAAGCATTGATGTGTTGTGCCAGACAATGAATAAATTATATGTTCATTGTATAAAATATACATGGTTTTCAGCTGCTAATTTAAAGTGTTATCTTTTTCATCTCTCGACTGGAAAACTTAGGTCCAGAATATGGCTACATTTGTACTTTGAAACTGAAATATGATATCTGAGAAATGCAGCATTCTTTTCTTCTGCTTTTTTTTTTTTTTAAAGATGAGCAAGTTTAAACTGTTGTGCTTCTGAAGATCTGTTTAGGAAGATGTGGTTATTTCGCTGACATTTAAGATATCACTTCCCCATGCAGCAAGTCTATGGTGTCTTTGTAGGGATGTCTGTTTATCAGATAGAAGCATAATGGAAGCAAACACCCACAGGAGAAGGGACTTAACCATCTTTATTATAATCTCTAATCATTAAATTATTTATTTATTTATTGTACTGTGTTCTTCCCAAGCTATCTGATTTTGGGAGCTGATCTTCTTTTCTTTCTCTCAGTGCGCTGAAGACCAGTACCATATTTGTGGCCATTGGCTATACAGTAACTATTTATTTCACTTAATGCTAAATTCAATGAGGCCCAACAGCCAATGGCTTTTGGATTGGCACCAATCCATGGATCACTATTTTGGAAAAAATTGTCATATACCACCCTTTGCCCTAACAGGATTTCAAAGTGGTGTATAGTCCATTGTTACACAAAGTAGTAAGGCAGCACAGAACATATTTATTAATATAATGCTGAGCAATTAGAATGTTTACAACAAAGAAAAATGCATAGAAAATTAAGAATGTTTGTGCCTGGCACCAAAAAGATTGCATTAGAGGCATGAGATCAGTTTCTTTAGGAAGAATTTTCCATATTACATGCCAATAAACTATTCCATGGTTGTTGAGTAATATAACTCTAATCAAGGAGAAAGGTCTCAATAGTTGATCTTGAGATTCTTTAGCCTATGCTGCTGACATACTGTGCAGAATTACTGCAAGTTGACACCTCTTTATCTGCCAGGGCTCCATCCTATGGAATTCTGGGTTTTCTAGTTTGTTGTGGCATGAGAGCTCTCTGGCAGAGAAGGCTAAATATCCCACAAAACTACAAATCTCAGAAATCCCTAGCATTGAGCCATGGCAGTTAAAGCAGTGTCAAGCTGCATTCATTCTGCAGTGTAGATGCAGCCCTAATCAAAGTTTTTATCAGTCATCTCATGACTGAGCAGTAATCTAGATGGGCAAATATATCCGTTTCACTCTCTTCCTTTGATCTCTGAAAGCTCTCTTTGAGCTATTTTGTTATTCTTCTTATGTGACTTCAAGTCATTTCCGATTTAATGGTGACCCTAAGGCAAACCTATCATGGGGTTTTCTTGTCAAGATTTGTTCAGAGGTGGTTTGCCTTTGCCTTCCTCTTTGAACTATCCTTATGCTTAATTCAAAAGATGCTGAAGAGAAAACGCAGACCTCATTTTGTCTCACTTGAGCCTTTTACTTGAAATCAAAACTGTTACTGACTGCCTACACTGAGGAAAATATTTGCTCAGGAGTATAAGTTGCTAAAATTCTCCAGACCATCACCAGTTCCAGTCTTCTTTTAGTCCTCAACCAATCCTCATTTTTTAGAGGTGTCACAGCTGAAACAAATGTAGGGGTTCAGTTCTCTACCAAATTTTCACGATTTCTTTGCAAACATGCAAATGTATATTTGCATAATTACCTTTCTCCCCACAAAAATTCCAAAACTTTACTCAACAGTGGTCACTCTTGGTTTAGAGATTGCAGATAAACATGAGCTAATAAACATTATTGCCTCAAAATAAATCATCAGTGTTAAAAAGTACATTTTAAAAGCATATCAAAATATATAGCTTCAGAATATTCAGGCCTAAATCCAGTTCTTTGTTCCAGCAAAAATAGACCCATTAAACTTATTAAACTTACATAACTGTTGACTAATTTAGTTCTGATTAGAATTAAGAACTGGATTCAGGTTTAATTCAGATTATATATATATATATATATATATATATATACACACACACACCAGGTCTCACTTTTGTGTTAAAATGTATTTCCCATCTACTAAACACCCACATCTTTGACCTGGAAAGGTCCTGTCTATATATATACTCCACACTTTGGAGGGAAAGGGACTGTACAGTTAGCCTTTCAGCTTTTTAACACCAGTTCATAAGCCTGACAGGGATTTTGGAGTCCACAAATCTGATATTTCATAGCATGTATAGGACTGAGCTTGGACAATTACATTTTTGGACACCTCTCAGAATGCTGCCATGCTGGGTGGGAGACTAGCCTAGGAGATATAGTCCAAAGAAGTAAAATTCCCAGGTTGGGTGCTCCTGAAGTAAAGTGTGCTTTTGTCAGGCATCTCCCTGCCTTTTCATACATTTCCAGTAGTGCATTGTAAGAGCACCCTAAGCGAAAGCAAGACATATGGCCATTCTTAAGGGATTGTTCAGAAAGCCAGCATGTTCTGGTACTTCTGCATAAAACCTTTGCAGATTTATCAAACATATATACACATACTTTTTAAAGAAAGCTGGTGAATTCCAGACTCAGTGACCCAATGAGAAGACCTAATCATTAAATAACAACAACAACAGTAGGAGTTGCAAGGTGATGTCTCAGCATTCCCTAAAAAAATTGTTGGAGAACTTACTTTTTTAACACCAACATCCATCTTTAAGCCTGAAACTCTTTTCAAGTGGCTTTTTTCTGTAATGTCTGCCATATCTCCAGGTTTGTCTTGGGCTGCCTTTACCAAACTTAACAGAGCCCCAGTGGCATCCCCTTTCATGTCTAAAAAGAGTGGATATCACTGTGATCTGAGTGACTCACATTCTCTGTGGAGCTTAAATGTCATAGTAGAAGCAGCTGAGTACAGTAAGAGTACAGCAAGAGGCATACTTACAGCAAACAGAGGGCGTATGCTGAAGGGATAGACTCACTGGCCCGCACAAGGAAGCTCCCATCCTTGCCCACTTTAGAGAGGAGGTCTTCAGCTCTTGAACGGGTGATGGTCCCATGGTACCAGCACTGATCCATGCCTCATAGGCAAAACGCCCTGCACCCCGCCAATACAAGCAACTTTTAATTTGTGATAACAATAATCAGCCAGCCAGCAATTATGTTGGAGATCTCAGAGCTGTCTGTGTGTAGTGTTCAGCAGCTGCCGCTCACTCAGCTTCCTGTTTTAATGGTGCAGAGAGAGAGGAAACAGAGCTGAGAACTTCCTTATAGAAGTCAAGCAACTCAGAGTGAGAAAGAGATGTCACACACCCCTCACCTTCGCATTCACTTTTTCTGGACAGTTGCAGTGCTCATGTTAGTTGGGAAGCTTACTAGGTTTGTACTGTTTGTACAAATTTGATGAGTACGGTTTATAGTCAGTGGACTGCCTCAAAATGAATGTGCCACTAGGCAAATACAGTACTCTTTATTTCCTTACCCACGCCTACACTTTCTCTCTCTGTCCTCTTTCTTAAATGGTTGTTTGTTAATACTTCAGTGCAACATTGTACTAAATAATGGACACCATAAAACCTTTGCCACAGGCAATTTTCAAATCTTCTGTGTGTGTGTGTGTATGTGTGTTTAAATTTATATGTAATTAGAGGGGGGAAAGAAACGTGACTAATGGTATTTTGCCTCCTTCCGGATCTTAACACATTGGTCATGTTTAATCTTTGATGGAAGTCTCACACTGTTTTGCTTACATGATAATTATGGATTACTTCAGATAGTAAGTGGCCTGAGATACGAAATAGTAAATACATTGGATTTGATATTAAGAACGGAAGCAAGAACATCTGCTCCACTGAGTACCTGTTTGAAAATGTGCTATTTTCATGAGGAACTATCACTGTACTGTACTGAGAATAATATTAAGGACAAGCCTTGAACCACAGCCTTCTATGGTCCTGCTGGGAATTTAGATCTCGTGAGTTGGTTTGTCTTCAGTGGGGCATGGTTCTCATTTATTTTCTACCCCAAAACTGGAGGATTATTTGATATGCTTTGAATTTCTGTGATCTTTTTGTGATATTTCTATCTGATGTGGGCAAATATAGTTGCCTTTACTCTTTCAAGTTACTAGGGCAAAGAATGAGATACAATTTATTATTGATTCCTCTGCCATGATACAAGGTTTGCAGAACTAGGCCAGCACAGACTTAACAAGTCAATTCAACCTTAAAATTATTTTTGACTTTGCTGATGACCTGTAGAATAGTAAGCTTACCAAGAGCTTACCTTTCCTGCCTCATCAGTACAGCCTCAGGGGCTCAGTGGGATGAACAGTAGGGCAGATTTCTAGACTACGGGACTGATTGATAGAATAAATTGTTTTTAGAACACTGATGTCATAGGGTTCTCACATTTAGTAATGTGCCATTAGCAGCGTTATTTCAGATTGTAGCTAATGTTTTAAACTTGAACTACCCTCTCCTAGAGCAGGTATGGGTGACCTGCCCTCAGGAAGTTGTTGGACTGCAAATTCTATGATATGTCACCATTGGTTATATTGCTAGGGCCAATGGGAGTTGAAGTCCAAAAACATTTTAATTGCTACAAGTTGCCTACCCCTATCTTACAGGCTTATTGCATTAGTTATTAAATCAATTTACCTCTATCCCGTTTAAAGTGGAATTCAGGGGGCATTCTGATCTTATCAGACTTTTTTGCTGTCGAATCTGCCACCCAAATACAGCCTGAGTCCATCTCTGCTTCCAGAGCAACTCTCCCAGCTCTTTTCTGATCTGACTGTTTATTCTGACTTAAGAAAATGGCCAGCGGAGTGGCTCTGGAAGCAGGGATGGACCCAGACTCTATTTGAGAGGCAGGTTCAGCAGCAAAAAAAGTCTGATAAGATCAGGACGCCACCTGAATTCAGCTTTAAACTGGATACAGGGAAATTGATTTAATAACCAATGTGATAAGCCCCTCAGAAAGAAAAAGGTCTACATGCTGTACCTACATTGTTAGCAAAAACTAGCTATTTTTGGTTTGGCTGGGTGCTGCTTAACTATTCAATCAGTCAGATATATCAGTCTTGTCTTATCTGAAATTGTGTTAGCATGGCCTAAAGTTGGAGAGTGGAGAAATCTATGTGACTACCCACTTATAAACTGAATCCAGGATGCATCCTGGCCAGAAGTGCCTAGCAGCCTCAGGTTGAGAACTGCTCTGGTGTTCTTGCTTGAGAATTCACGTACTGATATGGATTCACCATCTAGCTAACATTTTATTTCCAGCCTTTCTTGTTGAAGGAGTATGTAGAGAACATGGAGCAACACTGAAATTTCAGGGGTACTTTGATATCATCTGCAGCATGGAGCCAGCTGAAGAAGGTGTACCATAGGCTTTGGTTGTTGACTTCTATCTAAAGGCTGGGATAACAAACTGCTCCCTTATTCATCCCTTCAGACTGGTTTCTGGCATGTGGAATCTGAATGTGATGCTATTGGGACATAACTCCAGGAACAGGCTGTTATTTTTAAAACTATATTAACTTGAGTAGTTCCACTTATACCTGACAGATCCAGGGGTGGTAAGGAGTGAATATTCATAACATCCTAGGGCAAGGGTGGGAGGGCTGTGACCCTCAAAGTGATATTGGACCACATATTCATCATGCATAAACATTCCCCAAGCTCATGGTGAATAATAGGTGTTTGAGTCTAACAGCATCTGGAGGACCACGAGTTCCCCATCTCCCTCTTTTGGAATTTTCTTTGCACAGCTCAAGGGCCCTGTTCTTTATCACTCACCGTATCTATAAGGCTGTTGGGCAAGACCAGATGCTTGACAGTTGTGTCCCATGGTGTGCAGTCATGCTACAAGAGTGACACTTTTAAAGTATGTTTGCTATTTTTATAAGCAACTCAACAGGTCATTATAATTTGTATAACTGTAAAATCTGTGGTTTCCTGTTTGCCGTGGATAGTTACTATATGAAAGCTTGAACCCCAAGTGTTTCAAACTGTGTTTCCACAGCATAGAGCTAATACAGTGAAGTATATAAAAACTGTTGTGAAGGTATATAGTAACAATGAAAATTGACTTCAAAATTATCTTGCATATTGGGAATGGGTATTTTAGCTTCCAAAGACAATGCACAATTTGTGTTCATACTGTTTCCATAAGAACTAATATAACCTCAAGACTTAAAGAGCAATGCAATTTCCATATAACAGAGATATAAAAAGTCATAATGGAACAACAGTGATAAACTAATATATCTATTTTTTCTGAAGATATAGAGCTTGGTATTCTTGTCCAAAGCTGCACAATACATATTATGGGTACATGGAATGTGAGAAGCATGAATCAAGGGAAGATAGATAAAGTAAAACAAGAAATGGAATGAATAAACACTGCAATACTTGGGGTGAGCGACCTAAAGTGGACAAGAATGGGACATTTTGATAATTACACAGATAATTACATAATTTTTAAACTCAGGAAATGATTATCAAAGATGAAATAAGGTGACATTAATAGTGAGAATAGTGAGATGTAATAAAAGCAGTCAAAACATCTAATGCAATGTCTGACCAAATTCTGGTCCCCAACCCAAAATGCTTGGGACCAGAAGTCTTGAATTTTGGATGGGTTGGTTGTTGTTGTTCTTTTTTTTAATTTTGCATATACATAATCAGATATCTCAGAGATGGGACCTAAGTCTAAACATGAAATTCATGTGGAAAAAGCAGGCTCAAGCCACTTTTTCCTGCCTATCCGCTCTGGCCCAAAGAGAACTACTATAATTACAGCATACACAATCTAGACAGTCCAACAGGGGGCATGGGGTGAAGGGGACATGAATGAGCATGATTGTGCTTTGCCAATGTGTTACTGGGCACACTGATGCACTGATGCACTGTAGAGGAGATGCATCACCCATGCAACTATATAGCCAATCATAAGGGCAGACATCCAATGAAATGACATCTGGGCAGGAAGAGGGAGGTAATTGGAGATTGCAGGTGGTGTGTTTGTGCAACAGTACAAATGCATGGTGAGGAGGTGTCAAAAAACAACAACAACCATCACATTAAAGAAGGAGAAACTGGGAAGAAATTTGTCTGATTCACATTCTAATATGAATTGGTTTAATTTGCACTTCTTGAAATAATATATGCACTGGCACAAAATTACCTTTGAGTTTTCACACTTCTTCAAATGTTATGCTGCAGGTCTCTGTTCAAACAACACACACAATGCTTTTTGTTGTTGTTGTTGTTCTCCTTACATAAAGAAAAAGAACCACCATACAGAATTTGACCCAGGATCAGGCCGGATCCACCGGATTTGCTTCTGGTCTACCCAGTCCTGGCCCAGGGCTAATGACCTGCATTTTCCAAACAGGACAACATGAAGCTGGGGGGGGAAATGAGCCTTTTGCTGCATGTGAACCACTCTTGGTCATGTAATGTGTTCCCCTACTGGACTCTTTCAAACAGGAGGAATTTCTCCCAACTCAGAATGGAGCCAATGCGGATTCATGTAAATTCGCTTGTTTAGCGAATTTACATGAACCCCTGCTCCATTCGGAAGAACCCCTGCTCCGTTCGGAATTACTTCCCATTACCCGAAAATAACCCCCTCCTGCCCGAATTTGCATGCAAAGCTTTAATTCGCAATAAAGTAAAACCCATGATTGCATTCGAATTGGCTTCCCTCTTGCCCGAATTTGCGTGCGAAGAGTTAATTTGCAATAACATAAAACCCATGTTTGCATTCGAATTGACCTTAAATTACACTTCCAATTTAGCCTTGTATGAAAGAGTAGATTGTTCTTAGAGCATCCCCATTCAAACTGATTCACGATCCAGTTAAAAAGGTAGTGGAAATGAGGACTAAGAGTGACATTTTTAAACAGAATTATAATTATAGATGTGACACATTATCTTTCTGTTCCAACTTCAGGTTCCCTGGGCTTGTGTTAAAATTCTAGAAGAAAAGCATAGCTTTTGGATGAAAGTCTATTTGAAGTTTGTTTTACAGAGCTATTTGGAAAGACTGCACAGAAAGCAATGGAGCCATTGTAGTGAAGCTGGAGGAACGTAACAAACCAGGGTAAAAGCTGCAATGCAGTATTTAAGGTTCCATGTTGTTTGTATTGACTTTTTCAATGTAACAATAAAATACAATAAAATTCATTTTTCTTAGGAGAAAAAAGAGTCCAATTTTATGGAGGAGGAACTAGGGTTCCACCACTGCCTTGCCTCCCCCACCCTCAATGGTACTGTTTACTTATACATATGTCCTTACACTTAAGTAAATGGGCATTATAGAGTTATATATTTCTATTTATTAGGAATAGAATTTCCTTCTAAAATTTAAGTATAGCAAAGAAATAACACAGCAGCTATAAGAGTGAGGATATAAAAAGGAGAAATTAAATTTGGGAGAGGTATTAAGTGGGAAAACAGGTCTATTGCACTGGATTAGAGCTTGTTTTCATTTTTTCTTCTAGATTACATCGCAATCTAGGAAGACTTATCCTAGGAAGAACCAGGAATGCTCCAGCAACACACCATTCCCGGGATTTCTCCATGAATGGTTTGTTGCTGGAGCATTCCCAGTTCTTCCCAGGATAAGTCTTCTCAGATCACGATGTATGTAAAAATCTTTGCTGCGATTGTGCAACTTTCCTGGGAAAATGCCTTTTTAATCCACTGATTTTCCCCTGTGGGATAATCTCCATAGTTCCAACGGTAGTTTAACAGTGTTTCCAGAGGGAAAGCTCAGGGGGCTCATCCCCAAAGGGGAAAAGTCTCTGGAACTATCAAGAATTTCTAGTTCTTTTTGTATTGATATTACCAGCATATTCGCAAATTTACATCCAAACTCTTTCTTGAAATTTCCCTCACTTCCCCTTAAGCAGATGTGTTTCTGAGCTTTACTTCTTTAACACAAACTTTGGTACTAGAGGAGCTGGGATTTGAACCTTGGTCTCCAGAGCCATAGTCCAGTGTTTAAACCATTACATCATGCTGGCTCTTGAATTCAATTTTATGGTATAGGATAGTTTCCAGTACCACAAAAAAGAAGAGCAAGTCAACATGTTTCAGCAAACTTTTTATTCAGAAGACAATATGCATGTGTGAAATGAAGCAGCAAACAAAAACATTTTGAATAGTCTACACACCACCATTCTTTCAACAGCCCCCACTTTTCTTATGATTTCCACTTCCAGAGGCTTTGTTACCTATGGGGAGTCAGCTCAGATCTCTTTATTGGGTCCATGGAGCAAATCCTGTTTCATTCCTGAAAGTTTTTGACAGAAGGTTCTTTCTGTGGCTTTCAATAGATTTAAGAGAAGACAAAGACATCATATAATTATTTAATTAAGCAAGTATACTAATTAAGGTAAATCAGAATGTTAAGAGAAGTATTCTACCGCAAAACACTTTGCTAACACTAAAAATAGCTTTAAAAATGTTGCTAATGGACTTGATATTTTGTTTCCTGGAGTTTACAACCCAGAGCCCACATGGCCACGGAGGAGCAATAGCCTCTGCCTTCATGGATATCCATCCATACCATCTTAACTGAGAATAATCATAACAACATCTTAACAAAGTGTATGACTCCAAATGGTCATTTCTTTTCCTTTCTCCTGTTTGGTTTATAACATCTTTGCCTGATGATGAAGCCAGTGGATCTTTGAAAGCTTGCATCATGTATTTTGTGCATTTCAGCTGGCCAATAAAGATATGATCGTGGACTTTGGATGTCATTGTATTAAAATGTTATTGTATTGATTAATAAATCAAAATACAGTGGTCCCCCGGGTTACGAAATTAATTGGTTCCGGCTACTTTTTCGTAAGCCGAAAATTTCGTAACCCGGGGCCTATTTCCTATGGGAAATAGGTAATCCGTTCCGGAGGCCTGGCGGGGGCCTCCTGGCTGAGGAAGTGAAGGTCCGATCCGGCGGATCGGGCCTTCCTTTCGTCAGCTGCGGAGGCCCAGCCTGGCTGGGGAAGGGAAGGTTCCCTTCCCTAGCCAGGCTGGGCCTCCGGGCCTGACGCGAAAGGGAGGCCCGATCCGCGGGATCGGGCCTCCTTTCGTTGGGCGCGGAGGCCCGGCCTGGCTCCACAAGCCAGGCCGGGCCTCCGCGCCTGGGACACGAAAGGAGGCCCGATCCCCGGGATCGGGCTTCCTTTCGTTGGGCGCGGAGGCCCGGCCTGGCTCCCGAAGCCTGGCCGGGCCTCCGCGCCTGGGACACGAAAGGAGGCCCGATCCCCGGGATCGGGCTTCCTTTCGTTGGGCGCGGAGGCCCGGCCTGGCTCCCGAAGCCTGGCCGGGCCTCCGCGCCTGGGACACGAAAGGAGGCCCGATCCCCGGGATCGGGCTTCCTTTCGTTGGGCGCGGAGGCCCGGCCTGGCTCCCGAAGCCTGGCCGGGCCTCCGCGCCTGGGACACGAAAGGAGGCCCGATCCCCGGGATCGGGCTTCCTTTCGTTGGGCGCGGAGGCCCGGCCTGGCTCCCGAAGCCTGGCCGGGCCTCCGCGCCTCAGACACGAAAGGAGGCCCGATCCCCGGGATCGGGCTTCCTTTCGTTGGGCGCGGAGGCCCGGCCTGGCTCCCGAAGCCTGGCCGGGCCTCCGCGCCTCGGACACGAAAGGAGGCCCGATCCCCGGGATCGGGCTTCCTTTCGTTGGGCGCGGAGGCCCGGCCTGGCTCCCGAAGCCTGGCCGGGCCTCCGCGCCTCGGACACGAAAGGAGGCCCGATCCCCGGGATCGGGCTTCCTTTCGTTGGGCGCGGAGGCCCGGCCTGGCTCCCGAAGCCTGGCCGGGCCTCCGCGCCTCAGACACGAAAGGAGGCCCGATCCCCGGGATCGGGCTTCCTTTCGTTGGGCGCGGAGGCCCGGCCTGGCTCCCGAAGCCTGGCCGGGCCTCCGCGCCTCAGACACGAAAGGAGGCCCGATCCCCGGGATCGGGCTTCCTTTCGTTGGGCGCGGAGGCCCGGCCTGGCTCCCGAAGCCTGGCCGGGCCTCCGCGCCTAACGAAAGGAAGGCCCGATCCCGTGGATCGGGCCTCCTTTCGGTAGTCCGTCCCTTGTCCTCCGAAGCCTGGCTTCGGAGGAAAAGGGAAGGGAGTCTGTCCCCTTTCTTCCGAAGCCTGGCCTCGGAGGAAAAGGGACTTTTTTTCGGATCCCGGGGGATCCTTCGGATCCCGGGGGATAATTTTTGGTCCCGCCGGTTTCGGATCCCGGGGTTTTCTTAACCCGGGGGATTCGTATCCCGGGGGACCACTGTAATGTTATTTAAGAGCAGAACATCTCCAGTCTCTAGCAATAACCAGTTGGCCACAAGAGGGCATACAGGTCTTCGCCCATATATGAAAATCACCAAAAGAAATCACCTAGCCAACTATCATGTCTTACATAATTTGTTTCTTACGTAGCCTGGGATGTTAATGACTTCCTCTAGGATTGATGTTGGAAGGGGGAAATACAGTGAAAATAAACGTTTATTCATAATTTGCTCAGTGTTGCTTTTTTTTGTGCCCTAGTCAGGTTTTGCTATGATTCTTTGACTAAAATACAGTCCCAGTCCCAGTTGTTGAACCTGTCTTTGCAGCAGACCTTTTAAAAATAGTTAAGGATCTGCAGCAATTAATACATGACAATATTGAATTTTGTGTCAAAAATAACATCAGATGGTTATTAAAGGACAATAGTAGGTTCAGATATTCTTTTTTGCTGGCTGTTTAGCCCTTCCAGGCAGAAGTGGAGTTTTAAATTTTACATACTGATTTTTTTAATTTTGTAGTTTTAATCGTTTGGATTTCATTGTCTGTCTTTTGTTTTGATTTGTTTCTATACTTTTATTAAGAATAACCTGAAAATCATCAGCTGAAGGGCAATACAGAAATATAAGGATTATAGAAATATGCAAATTAGGTAGACTAGTGAAAAATAGATCTAACAGCTCCCCTGCCAACAACTAAAGGGATCATATGCTGCCTTTTACAATATATAAACAAATGCAAAGAGGGGATGAGGGACTGGAGTTTATTACATGTGGGGAAAACCAGGGGTTTAAACAGGCATTATCCAGCGATATTCGTGCAATCACAGTGAAGATTTTCATATGCATCCCAATTAAAGATGACCTATCCCAGGAATAACCAGCAAAAAATCATTCATAGGGAAACCCCTGATTTTCCCCGTGTGATAAAGTCCACTGTCTAACAAAACAGTGAGAAACCAGAATTTAGAGTGGATAAATACACATCCAGAAGTTACCCCACATGGAGCACTGATAAGAATCAGTGGCATGAAATAGCACTGCATACAGCAATCACGTTGCTTCAGTAACACGCAGTAAGTATATTAGTCTTTTTACATAGAACCGTGGATGTTCTCACATGTATCACTCCCAGCTTGATTCCAGTGTCGTATATTTCACTTTGAGAAACAGAGAGAGGATAACTTCACATTATTTACAGGCAACTGGATTGAAAATGAGAGGTAAAAATGACACCCAAGCCACCACTACTTTTTTTTTTTAAGAAAGAAGCTTGGTATCTCACTTCTTATTTCTCTGCCCAACATGACATTCTGATGGTTTCCAATTCATTGGGACCTCTAGCTAAAACTATTATTGTGGATAATTTTTAAAGATTCTGGTGGAAACAAGTTTTCCTGTCCTGCACCACACTATTAGAAGTCCTTGTTGTCACTTCCTAAAACTGGCTGCTTCCATACTGCAGAATTAATGAAATTTGATACTGATTTATCTGTCATGGCTTCATCCTATGGAATCCTGGAATTTGTAATTTGTTGAGGCACCAAAGCTTTCTAACAGAGAAACATCTCACAAAAATACAAATCCCAAAATTCCATAGCATTGAGTCATGGCAGTCAAAGGGGCGTCAAACCATATTAATTCTGCAGTGCAGATGGCAGCCAGTCTCAAAATAGAAAAGAAATTCACTTGTCACCCTAGGGAGACAGTTTGAATGTCTGGGTGCAGCTACTAAGAAGGCCCTCTCACATCCCTCTACTAGGCATGCCTGTTAAATAGTTTGTTGTTGTTGCTGTTGTGTGCCTTCAAGTTGTTTCTGACCTATGGCAACCCTAAGGCAACCCTAGCATGGGATTTTCTTGGCAAGACTTGTTCAGAGAAAGTTTGCCGTTGCCTTCCCCAGAGGCTGAGAGCATGTGACTTGCCGAAGGTCACCCAGAGGGTTTCATGGCCAAGCAGGGAATTGAACCTGGTCTCCAGAATTGTAGTCCACTATGCCACACAGGTTCTATGGGACCCAGATACAGGAAGGTAGTGATGCAACAGCATCACACAATTTGAGGTATTCTAAAATCATGTCTGGGAGACACAATAGGAAGAATGCCAGGCTCGGGGTATGGCATGCCCAGATTCGAATTCCTTGTGCTCACTGAGATGCCTTGAGGAAGTCACTGTCTCTAACCCTCAGAAAACACAAAGATTGTATTTGTCAATCTGCTGTACCTCCACCCCTTTGCTGCTGCTAATATCAGCTTTTGTCTTGACTCTGTCCTGGTTATAAAAGAAACAGGGATTGATTTTCCTAGACCTATAATGCCTATAATGAAAAAAACAAAAGGGGTGGATTGGTTGGCTGACTGGCCTGCTATACACAATGTTGAATTCCTTGGATACACTGACTATAGTGTTTATGCATACTTAACGTTGTGTGAATTAAAGTACAGGATTGTTTCATGCTGTGGCACAGGTGCACATGTAAGTATCTTAGAGATTTATGGTAAGTGATCTGTGTGTTTGGAAAGTTGGAGGTGACTAATGATTGACTGGGAGTTGGGTAGGGAGCATGTGAAACCTGGTATGTATAGCTGAGAAATCCACTGGAGTTGAGTTTTGTAGGAGTTAGAATATGGCTGAGGTAGGTTAAGAAGAGAATCACACTCATTTGCTCTCATGGAAAAACTGACGCAACAGGTAAAGAACAAAATGACATCTCAAATGCCACAAATTACACACTCCAGGTTGGAGCAGATGGGCAACAATCAAGGAACAAAGCACCAGTGTGGCGTTCTTCCAAGGAAGATGGATGCTTGTCAGCCATACTAGACTGAGGGAGGTGCTGGGATATTTATAGCCTGTCCAGTTCTCGCAGGTGCTCCCTATTAGCAGTGTGCTTCTTATTTAAACTCTGAAAGCACCAGAGCTTTTCTCTTTCCTGGCATCTCCCTGAGGGGGTAGGCACTGATCTTCAACCAAGGTTTGTGGCTGTTGTGAATTACTATTGTTGTTGTTGTTGTTGTTATTATATTTCTTACCCACCTCTCCTCATGGCTCGAGGTGGGTTACAACATAGTTAAAACACAATCATTACATAAAATACATATATTAAGACATCTACGCAATACTGTATTTATATTACAATTCGTATGATAACAATTAAATATAAAATTCATGATTAAAAACTGCCTGGATAGGCTTGCCAGAAGAGATGGGTCCTCAAATGTGTCTGGTTTAGCTGTCGGATCTTTTCCGGCTGGTCATTCCAATTTTGCTGTTGTAGCTGCTGGGAATTGACTGCAGCCTCACTTCCTATGGCCGCTCAAGTTGCTGCACCCTTGGCATGTCTCCTGGGCTCTCAGTCTCTCCATCAGAGCCTTCAAAGAACATGCCTGGATCCTGGGGGCAGGGCATCAGAGGAAGGCCCCAAGTAACCAGGAGGGGGGGGGGACATTGGGGTAGTTCTGAGGCCATAATAGTCAGGGCTGCTCCTGGACAACTCTGGCCCATTCGGACCCAGGCTTACACCTTTGTTGCCTTCAGGAAAGCTTTTAGTGCCCTCTGTTTTTAAAAAAAATGCTTCTAGCTTTTCTGGAAGGAAAACATAAAATGATCCCTTTATATTTGTTTATCCCTTTTTGTTTGGTTATCTATCTGTGACTCTCAAGGTGTAGCCTGTACCACTCCATCTAAACAAGGATTAAAAATTACAGTAGGTCCACACTTAAGAAATGACATGTGCAGCTGAGTGTTGTAACTGTTTCAACATCAGGTGTTTTGATGTGTGCAAAATATTAAAGAAACCTTTATTTTAGTAGCTGGCTAGATTTTCTTACATTTTAAAATACATGGATTTAAGCTGAAAGCTTAACTGGTTTATCTTCTTCCAATGGTTGCTGATACAAAGGGTCGGGTGGGTTTGGCTTATTGTTTATAGATGAGTATCTTTGTTTCCTGCATCCTTCCTCTGTGTGTATTTCTTTCTAGTCTCAATCATTCTATCTTAGTGGGTGAATGGATGAGACGTTGGTTTTCCAAAATTCATGCATTTGTTTCTTTCTCTCCCAAGTTCCGAATAGGAATTGGCATGGAAGGAGTGAAATAATTGATGGGGTTTCTAATAAGGTTTTTAGTGCAGGAAAGTAACATAAATTTAAATGCAAAATTAAAATCAATGTATGTGGGTTTGGGAAGGCCTTTTTCTGTCATTATTGCCTGAGGAAGTCAAGAGAAGGTGCTCCATAGCAGTTTGATACATACATATACATATATACATTTAAATGCTCCTGGGCACAATAATAATTCTAGCTCAAAGGAACAAATATTAATCCAGTCCCTGACACATGAAGAAATAAAACTTGCCAGTCCACCATATCACATATTTTGAGAAGCACTTGAACTATTATGGATTTATCATTTTGAATCCTGTGATTTGTAGTTTGACAGAACACTTTGGATTCTCTGCTAGATGCGTCTAGTCCATTAGACCTCTATCTTTGGGCTTCCAGATGTTTGGAACTTAAGATCTGTAATCCCTGACCATTGGCCAAACTGGCTGAGGCTTCGGGGAGCTGAAGCCCAAATCACCAGGCAGACTAAAATTTGAGGACTACAAAACTAGAGCTTTTCAGCAGAGAACTCTGCTCCCCTGAACAAGAGAACTAGAGCATTCAAAGGGAAGAGTTCTGCCATAGATATATGTTGGCATCAGAGATGCGTGGCCCTCCAGATATTGTTGACCTTCACTGCCTAATATTAATTGCAATGGCCATGCTGGCTGGGCCTAATGGGAAATTGAGTGCAAGAACATCTGGATCCCCACAGGTCTCTGGCTACTAGGTAACTAGTGCTTTATCGCACTAGGGGGCAAACAGGATTTAAACAAGAGTTAAACGAGGGTTGAACAGGAAATGTCCTGTGATAAGCATAGGGCATTTCCTGTTTAACTCTCTTTTAAATCCTGTTTACCACCTAGTGTGATAAAGCAGTAAATTTGTGACTTCCTGCACACACTTCCAAGTAAAGGTCCAGCAACAAAGTCTGATGTACATAGAAAAGTCACCCAAAGAAGTGGTGGACTGGAGCCTGGGCTGCCTCACTGGCAGCTCTTGCGGCCCCAATCCACCGCTTCTCCAGGCCACGGAGATGCAGCAAATTGCTGCATCTCTGTGGCCTGAAGTGGGGTGCAGTAGGTGACCTGGATGCCCACTGCACCCTGCCATGGGTGGTACTCCCATGGGGAGAAAGGGGCCGCCGCTGCGGCCCTTTCCCCTTGGCATCCTTGGTGTGGCCATGTGAAGGCCGTGCTAAGGATGAGAACACCAAGAAGGAGCTCTGTTTCGGAGCTCCTTCTTGCGCTGCAGAAAGGGCACCATAGGTGCCCTCCTGTGACACGATGCCATCAGGCATGCACCGCTCCGTGTAAAAGCGGTGTGTGCAATGACGTCATCAGTGTGCATGCGTATGGATGGTGCACTTTAAAAATGTTGCTGTCCATACACACTAGGGGTGGGGAGTGTGCAGATGCTGCATGCTCCCCAGCTCTATTCACACCGCGGAGATGCACTGGGCCTCTGTGCCTGAAAGACACCATTAAAGAGAGGAAATAAGTTAGACCCTGCTTCCCTTGTATACAAAAGGAAAAGAGCAACAAGAATTTGCAAGGATTCAACCATTTCTTTTGGAAGACTACTGACAGCATAAATCATCCCTCCCTGCACTCCATCAATGTGTTACCTTTGCTGTAAAAGAGCAGCATGCTAAATACGATAATTATCCTTAAACTGCTTCTTATGCTGATGAAAAGCTTTCTGCGGTGGGCCTGGCTCCCCTCTTGCCACTTGCTTCATTGGCAGAAATTAGGAATGAGTCATTTGGAGTTGCAGTGGCTTGCAAAGCCAAGTGAATGAGGGCAGAATCAATCCTGTCAACATCTTTGCTGCTCTTACATTGCAGTAGTTGCAATGCTTTTTTTGTTATAAAAATGCAAATAAGATGCGTGGGTTCACTAATAAAGGGATTCAGAAATAATCCAGAACATAATATAATGACAGCACACTGAACAATGAAGCACTAATTTGGAATATTGTGTTCGGGTTCTGGTGTCACCTCTTACGAAAGAAGCATCAATAGTTCTTAAATGAAAGGAATGGTTTGGGGGTACTGATATAAAGTTTAGGTAAGTGTTTATAGAAATAGACTAATAATAGGGTGATGGCTTTAAAATGCTGCATAGAGCGATGATGTATCCTATCCCTCAGAGTCCAGTAAGATATCTTTTATTTTTGTCACATCCTTCTTATCCAGTCCCCTTTGCAAGAAGCCTATCCCATGCATTTGTTTACTCTGTTTTGTTACTGTAACGGGCATCTTTTCCACATTATTGTAGTATTGCATTATGCTTAGTGGCATCACTTGGGTTGGTGTTACCCAGTGTAGTAACTCATGGTGTCACTTACCCTATTGATCTCCTCCCATACACACCATATAGAATCCTTAGCAATGTTTTTGTACTGTTATTCATATATCATAATTCCTATATATCACTGAATGTAATGGTAATACAGTGGGCCCTTGGTATCTGCTGAGGTTTGGTTCCAGGACTCCTCACTGACCCAAAAATCCGTAGGTGCTCAAGTCCCATTATATACAATGGCATAGGAAAATGGTATCTTATACAAAATAGCAAAATCAAGGTTTGCTTTCTGGCAGGTGTGTACACACACACACACACACACACGTATTCCAGACCATGAATAGTTTGATCCATGGACAAAGAGTCTGTGGATATGGAGGGCCAACTGTAGTTGTGATATAAACAACTAGCAAAATTAAAACTATACAGTACCTTTAAATTACAATATGTTGTTAAAAGAATATTTTTTAAAAGATTTAACTCTTAAAATTTATTTTTTTTAAAAAAGCTTCATGTCTCTCCTTCCCACTGAATCTCGCCCCACTCACACCATCTCCAGCATTTTAAAGGGATGTAGTGCAAAGCCACAGAGCATTTCTGCCCAAAGGTAGATGTTTGGGGAGCAATAGTGACATCCCTGCTTAGGGTGTCACTTACTGCATCCTGCAACCCCTGCACCTCCTAGTGATGCCTCTGATTATGCTGATGTACTAAAGAATGCCTTCACAGAAGTCTGTTATGTTGTGGATTTTATAGCACTATTGATGCTTAATATTCTCTTATTCAGACTCCAGACAGAATGAATGTAAAAACAGACCTCAAAGGAATCTTGTCTAGTTTGGGCCACTTACAGTATTGGCAACTTGGTTCATGACTTCTAAAAGCCTGAGCTGGAAATCTTTTAGTCAACACCAGTGTTCATGTACTGAATTTTTAACAGTAAAAAAAGAAAGAAAGAAAGCTGTAATAACTCATACTGCATTTAAAACACAAGAGAGTAGCAGTCACACTGCGTTTACATTAAGTAGTTTTGAACATATTTCATTCCACTATAAACCACTTCACTATTTGATGTTGTTATTTGCCTTAATTTCTGATGGAGTGTATCACACAGGACAAATCCTGTGCAGAAACTACATTTAAAGTAAACAGGGTTAACCAGAACAGAAAGTAGAAAAAACCTGCAAATGCAGACTATTTTTCAGACGATGTTTGTGCGAAAGAGAAATAATGGGAAAATAACCTGAACGGCAAGCCGAGAAAACCCACTCCTTTTTACTTTCGGGGAAATTCCAAAAGAAGTAAGCAGTGTTTTTGTTGGTTTTCCATTCGGGCTATTTTTATGTTCCTTCTCTTTCTGCCAACATGTCTGAAAAACAACCCACATTTGCCGGTGTTTAGCAGATTTAAAAATCCCGTTTCTTCATGGGATTTGCCTCCATGTGATAAACTCCTAAGGAGATTCTAAACCGAACCTATCACAAAGTGCCCGCCACAGATGCAAGCAAAACGTCAGGAATAAACTCTTCTAGAACATGGCCACATAGCCTAAAAAACCCACAAAACACTATGGATGCCAGCCATGAAAGCCTTAGACTTCACTATCACAGAGTTTTCTGAGGCTGACAATGTGTGTCTTGCCCAAAGTTTTAGTGGATTTCCATGCCCAGGCTGGGATTAGAACTCCAGAGTCCAATGCTCAAAACACTGCACCATGCTGGCTTTCGTTACTATTTGGCTCCGTCATTTTGTAGCTGTCACATGTCAACACAAAGGGTTTCAGGTCCTCACCCAGACATTTATTCAGTGTGTTTGGCTTGTCTAAGCCTTTTGGCTAAACCCTCAAGCAGCACAAATGACACTTGGCATTGTGTTTGCATTAACTTATCTGAATAAAAGAGACCTGTTGCTTTAAATCATGTTTGCTGTGACTCTGGAAACTAAGTAAACAGTGCCTTGGTAAAACCTTGCTTTTGAACACAGCAGAGGTTGGTGACAGAGGGTGCCGGGCTGAAGGTCGCTGCTGTTCCCAGCAAGGATTTCCCTAACCCAGGCCCCAGAACGTCATTGTAAAGCTCCCTAAATCACTGTAAAGAATGGAGGGAAATTGCAGGTATAGCTGAACCCTGATGGTAAAAGATCCAGAATAAACTAAGCGTACAGCAATAGGTGAGTTTTTAAAAACTTGTCTTTTGTGGAGCAACTAATCATGGTTATTGGAGGTAGAGGACTGAACCTAAAACAAATAGGAATATACTTCTGGATGCTCTGACAGAGCAGGTGGTGAAATAAATGAAGCTGCCACATCTTGTCTGGTATAGAAAGTCATGGGGAATTATTGAGGGTGTTGGAATATTAATTTTAAAGCCAATGAAATTTGGGGGGGGGGGGCCAACATTAGCAAAATTAGACGAGTCAGGTCTTCATTGCAATTTACTACATAATACTGATCCAGTGGTTTGAAGTAATCTGTGTAACATTGTGCAGCAACTGAGGGTGCATCTAGACTGATTGAAAACTCCTAGATTTTGTTCCTGTTCTTTCCGATTTTATACTGGTAAAAATAAACTGATTTAGGGAGCTTGTGTAAAAAGTCTCTGATCATACAGGGAACTAAGAGAAAATATTCTAGGATACACAAAATGTATATGGATCATCAAACAAAAATAAAAATAATAGGAACAAAACCTGGGACTTTTTAGTCTTTTTTTTTATCTGTCTGGATGAGCCCTGAAATGATACGAAGAAAAATTTCTGAATTAACATTCTGAGCACTAATCCACTCAACTATAGTAATCCGCAAAGGCAGAAATAAGCAACAACTGTTCTTGGGGCGTTCTTTGCATACTTTCAGAAATGAGGTTTTTGTTGTGAAATCCCCTTACCTCATTCACAAGATTTGTAGGGTTTCTAGACATCATCATATTATATTGTAGCCTTACTGTATTTTCACGCAGCTTTTTGTGTGTGTTTTTCACTACAGAAAAGCCATTAAAGCAGAAAAGACAGGATAGCTACATAGTAATATCTCTTGACTAGTAATTCTAGGATTTGTCTTTCTGGAAGCACCTCCAGATACTTCCACACCCACATAAGAAAGCATGTGATAATACATCAAGCTTCAGACTTCAGCTGTAGGACTACAGCCCAAATACAATACTTCTTCAAATAAAATGGGCCTTTGATATCCAATGACGTTTAGTATCCATGTGGATACCAAAATCCATTCATGCTCAAGTTCCATTATAGACAATGACATAAAAAATTGTGTTCCTTATATAAAATGGCAAAATCAAGATTTGTTTTTTGGATTTTTTAAAAAATATATATATGTATATATACGTATATATACATATTGTGGATGGTTGAATCTGTGGATGAAGAAACCATGGATATGGAGGGCTGACAGTATTTCTCTATTCTGCTTTTCTAGCACTCATTCAAGGTAGTTTATCATCAATATAAAGCAATTTACTTAAATATGATTATTATTACAGTGATTTTGTATGCATGTGACATACACAGAAGAACATGTGTATAAACAAATTAAGACTAAATGACTGAACAGAGTAGCACAGAGTTATACAAAGAATATATTGTTCCGACAGTTCTATGAGTAATAGGCATTTTCAGTACACACCCAATAATACTCACATAGCAGAATAACCAAAAGCCACTCATGAAGAAATCCACACCTTTACAGGTGATTTGTTTGAAACCAAAATAGTTTTAAATGCAGCTTGGGAGGTTGAGAGTTAGCGTGGCATAGTAGTTTGAGTGTTCAATTATGACATGAGACCTGGGTGTGAATCCCCCCTTGGCCATGGAAACCCACTGAGTAATCTTTGACAAGTAACACACTCTCAGCATCAGAGTAAAGCAAAAGCAACCCTCCTCTGAAAATAATCTTGCCAAGAAAACCTTCTGACAGGAGTGCCTTTGGGTCACCATATGTCGCAAACAACTTGAAAGCATACAACAACATAGGAGATCCTATGGCAATATCCTCTTAAACCAGAGATGAGGATCATGTGGCCATCTATCTGTTGTTGGACTGCAACTCCCAATATTCCTCCCATTGTTGGCTATGCAGGCTAGATGTTGCAGTTTGATAACATCTGGAGGGCCCCACAATTCCTTCTCCTGGCTCAAACTGTTGCCCACAGGACAGTCAGGCCACATCAACATGGCATTCTCCCATTGAAATCCATGCCTGAGTGCATCCCAGAAGTGTTTTAATATCAATATGTTTGGACTTCTTTTTAGTAGACATGGTTAAGCCGTCATTAGAATTAGAATTATTCAAAAAGTAGTTCATATTTTGTGTTCATTTCTTCCTATTAGGAAAATCCTGATTTCTCTGAGACTTTTCTCTTTCTGTCATCACTTTCTCCCCCATTTCTTTTTCTCTGAGATGTCTCTAGATTGCATCTGCACTACATATTGGTGAGGCACATAGAATTGCTCCCCGAGAGCTCTAGTCAGTTCTCAATTTGTGATTCTAAAATGTTTTAGACTTCAGCTTCCAGACACCCTGGCCAGAAGCACTGCTCTAATCCTCTATCCCAAACTGGGCAAGTTGATGCAGAAAAATCTCCTCCCTCTCTTCCCTGACTGGAAGGAAAAATATAGTAATAAAAATTTTAAATAATTAACAATTTATGACTCCCCGATTCTGTTGTCTGAGAAGTTACCTCCCTGTGAGTCATTGCAGGGCTGCTCCCAGCTTAAAATGAAGTTACCACAAGGGCTTCCTACTCTAGCATGAGCAGTCTGAGCATTTTTGGTCATCTGAGTTGATGTTTAAGGGGTCATTCAGAGTACCTTTTACCCGGATTCCCAAACCGGATTAAAAGTGGGTAGTTCTCACTGGCACCGGTTTTTACACACCTGGATCAGAGTTTTGCACACCTGATCTGGGGCAAATCCCCCTCACTGCAGGTTTTCTGAAAGTGGGGCATTCCCCGTTTCTTTTCAGAAAACCTGATGCAATTGATTGTGAAGTTGGCCCCAGTCATGAGCGGGTCAAGTTCAGGGGGAGGGATAAAGGTCAGACGGTGGGCAATGGGCAGAACATGCCTCTCCTCGCACGCCGGTTGCTTTGCGTGGCCTTTTTTAAAAAAAGAAATTATTGACAGATTATGTGAATGCCGCATCTCCCCCCAAATCCCCTTGAAAAGCCCCAGCAACTTGCTGGGCAGAGGCTCTGCCAGCAACACTTCCCTTTCCCCACACACACAAGGAGGGAAGGAGGGCTCTCGAGGTCCTTGTACTTGGCTTTTGCACCAAGCCTTCCACAGATGCTGAAGGAGCCCCGCAGAAAGAGGCAGTCCTGGCAATCAGCCCCCCCCCCTGCGCCTCCAGAAAGCAGCACCAGGCCATGAGGAGGGCTCATTTTCTGGCCTCCCAGGCCTCCTCTGAGACCACGGGGCCACCCGGGCAGCGGTGCACTCGTGCCCAGCATCCTCACGCATGGTGTTCTTTGGCCTCCCTGGGCTTTGCAGAGGCCTCAGGTCTGCGGTGGCCCCAGAGTGGAGGTAAGAGCCCTGAGAGCCTGCGCTCCCCTGCTGTTGCTGCTGCTGCTCCTTCTCCCGGACAAAGGGGCAGCCAAGGAAGGACCACGCAGCAGCAGCAGTAGTGGCCAGTGGTAGCCCCCCTTCGCCATCATTCTGGTCCTCCTCTGCAGCCTGCTCCTTCCTCCCCCCTTCTCCTCCTTCCCCAGCCCCCCCCCCATCCTCAGTCCCTGGGCAAAGCTGGAATGGAGGCTTCTGTCAGGTGTTTCTTTTATTGGCAAGTTTTAAATGGCAAGTTGACAGGATATGTGTACGCTGCCGCCAGCTTTTTGAAAAAAAGAGGGGGGGGAAGCACCCAGATTTCTGGCCAATGGCAGCATGATATATCACCATTGACGACAGCAGAAGTGAATTTGATTGACAACAAGAGGCTCCATCTTGAAGCGCTACTTCTGTAAATGGGAGCATCAGTGGGGTAAATTGCACTGGGGAGTTTTGACTGGAGCAAAGGTTAGTGAAAACTTCTTTCCGGAGAGATTTGGTACCGGATTACTGAATCCAACCCAGATCTACCCAGGGCAAGTGGACCAGTGAGAATGGGGCATAAATTACAGTTAGTGGGGACATAACTGCGATCCATTTCCAGAATGGCACCCACCATGTAGATATCCTGCCAGTTAAGACCGGGCTAACTCTTTGCTTCTGTACCTTTGCTTGAAAATCTTTGGCAAGCATTTACTACTTAAACTTCATATATTTATATATATATACACACATACATATATGTATGTATTAATATTGCTTATAAATTGTAATTCCTTTATATCATAATGTAATAGTAAAAGACTTAATGTAATAGCAATAGACTTTGACTAGCAATGTTAACATTATACCTTTAAATTACAGTATCATAGGTGCACCCTGAATGTGTGTGTTTGTGTGTGTGTCTAGGTTGATTTACTTCTTGTCTATTGTTATTATCTGCTTTGAGCATCTCCAACTGGAATGGGAAAAAGGCTTATAAATCATGTCACAAATTAAATCAATAATAAAAATGGACTTAATCTATTAATGAAGATGAAAACCTAAAACTTACTTTCCTCAGACTGTTCTATGCGTTCTGTAACCAAAAATCTCATACCATTAGGATGACTCAGGAACTTCTGTTCTTTGAATTCCTCGCATTATACTCCTGTGACCTTTGAGACTGTGACAATATGATTATTCACGGGGACTGCTCTGGTTACTTCTGGCTTTTAGCTGCTATTGATAGGATAGATTCTGAAGTCTACTTGTTTGCAAGACATATTCAAATATGTTAAGGTTTGTCCGACAGAGGAAGGAATGAGGAAATTGAAAAGAATATCATAATGCAAGAAATCTTTAGGTCAGACTCTACTATCATGACTATTATTACTACTCAGGGGCATCACTAGGGAGATTCGGGGATGCAGCCTGCAACAGGTGACACCATAAGGGGTGGTTGACACCACTGCTCCCCAAACATCTGTCTTTTTGCAGAAACAGGCTATGGAGTTCATCCGCATCCCTTTAAAATGCTGAAGAGATGATTGATTGAGGTGAGGCTCAGTGGAAACAGAAAGGAGAGACCCCAAGTTTTTTTTTTTAAATTTTTTTAAAATATTTTTTTAAAATATTTTTAATTCTTTTAAATTTTTCTTTAAAAATATAATATCTTACCAAATTTTCACTTTAACTACATGAACCTATGTACATGTAAATACATTAAGGGTGCACCTATGATACTGTAATTTAAAGGTATAATTTTAATGTTGCTAGTTGTTTATGTCAAGTCTATTGCTATTCCATTCAGTGCAATACAGGAATTACAATTAATAAGTAATGTTAGTACAAAAAGCATTATGAAGGATTCTGTATGGTGGTACGGGAGAAGTGTAGTATGAGAGGAAATCAAGGAGGAGTGACACCATGCTGCACCGGGTTATGCCAACCCTAGTGAAAGCAGTGCTGCTACTACTACTGCTACTACTATTACTAATAGTAACAATAATAAACAATGGTTGCCTGGCACACTGCACACATTCTAACGCTAGCCAACCCCCCAGCCTCATGGGGGCTCTCTTGGCTAGTTCATTACATCTTCTTTTTTATTCCTGCACTATATCCCAATATTCATTCATATGTTTATCTACTAACCTTGGCTTTAGGCAACATCCTTGCCTTGTTAAAACTGAACTTGTCACCTCATCTGCAAATCAACAAAGTTCTGCATTCCTATGAACATTCTCACACACAGACTGCTATACAGATCTCTTCCTGGGATTTCCATTCTACTAAATATATCTGAGGAAATAGGCTCAAGTCTACAAAAGCTCATGCTACCAACTTATTTCATTTAGTCTCAAGGATGCTGCAGGATCCCTGCGCATCATAATTTATTGTTATTGATGAAGATTTAAAAAAACCTTTCTACAAAGACACATTACCAAAACAACAACACCATGGCATCCAGAAGTAGTATTCTGATAGGTAAGAGAAAAAGAATTCAGTTTACACTGGCTGCGTCCACACTGCAGAAATAATCCAGTTTGACACCACTCTTAACTGCCATGGCTCAATGGTATGCAATTCTTGGATTTATAGTTTTGCGAGACATTTAGCCCTCCCTGTCAAAAAGCCCTGGTGCCACAACAAACTACAATTCCCAGGATTCCATGGCATCGAGCTATGGCAATTAGTGGTGTCAAACTGGATTATTTCTGCAGTGTGGATGCAGCTATTGATTGAATCAGGCAGAGAGAGAAAGAGTGGCTGCAATCCAATCTTAGGCTCACTTTTCTGGGAATAAGTGTCACTTATTTACTTCTGAGTAAATAGGGTTTACTTCTGAGTAGGCATGTCCGAGGTTGTGCTGTAAGAGACTTGTAATAGTTCTCCAAAAGATGTCCAGTTTGAATATATATATGGATTACAGTCCCATGTCTTAATCCACAAGACTTGCTTCCTTCTTTTCTTACTCCAGAATAGAAAAAGAGGTATTTCTCAGAGGAATTCTACAGCGTTCTAAAAATAGTGTGTCACTGCTCCAAGAAATGTCAGTGACAATAGAAAAAAAAACGGGAGGGGGGGCTCTTCTTGTCACGCAATGTCAGTGGCAAGACAGATTTTGTTCCTGGCCTGCCCTTCACTGTAAAGACTATCACATTTATGCAGTCTACCATTCCCTTACAGGGTGACCTTTCCATCAGACTAAACCTCTGCCTGATACAATAGACTGGCAACAGATCACACACACCGATAAAAGTTTGCCCAGAGACACCTGTGTATAAACCAACCGTCTGTGTATCCCTGTACAGAGACTGTACCTGGGTTGCACGTAACACCTGAACACCCCTGCTGATACACTGAACACTGGCTGTATCTATCCAGTTGACCAGTGTGTGTAAAACAGGTGCAAATAAGTCTTGCCATCCCAACAGTTTGGAAAGAGGACAAACCCGCACAAGAACTGGACAGAGTAATATTCCCACTAGAATCTGAGGCGTGTGTGTGTGTGTGTGCGCCTAAGTGTGTTTATTTTACAGATCCACTAGGGAAGAAAGCCACTTGCTTAGAGAATCTTGCAGGTGTGGCATGCACCAACAACATCATTGGGTTGCAGTAGGACTTGGGTGGGTCATATCACAATATAATTTTTGGTTTTGCTTGTTGATGTCACTTCTGTATGTATTCCCGCCTCCTTTTTGTGCTGTGTAGGGATTTCTTCAAATGGAACTGTGGCTCTTCCAAAGATTCATGTTTGAAGAACAAATTTTCCATTTTCTGTTTATTTTTTTTAATTAGTGTTATAGTGCCATTTAATTGATCCACTGCAACACTATAACTCTAAAGAGAGAGAGAGAGAGGAGCAAAGTATTACTATCGTTGTGTTCTTCCAGTATATCTTTTAAAAAATCACTCAGAACTACAGCAACAAATATTGTGAATTCCCAGCACATTTGTCCCAACTTGAGTAGCCCATAATAATTCAGAGGGAGGAAAATTCTATTTGTAGGCCACTCATTGCCTAGCTCAAAGAGTATGAATGCAGTGCATCCAGGAAGCATGGGGTCATGAGCTATTTCTTTTATATATATATATATATATATATATAAATTTGAACAGCACAGTGGATGACCATTTCTACATATATAGGATGAGATTGTGATATCCTAGTTACTCTGTCGATAGAAGATTAACTGAAGGTGGAAGAATAGGATAGTCCGTATAGTTCCAGATTTACACACACACAGCTAAACTGTAATTTAGAGCAAGTTAAGGGAGAGACTTGTGATCCTCCTCATGCATTTTGATCGAAACACTTGTCAGCCCTAACCAGCATAGCTAATGGTGCAGGTTGCTTTGAGTTGCAATCCAACTTTTAGTTGCTCACCATTGTCTAAGGGTATCGTATTAGGAGCAACTTCTTCCCACTATTTGAAATGGTAAAAAAAGTGTGAGTGGATAAAAGTCAAGTTGCCAGGCCATACTGTACAATCCACATATCGTACTAAGGGTCCTATATGTAATACTATGTTATATACTGATGATGACATAATTGGCATACTTGAAACCATCTGTGCCCTAGTGTAACAGGACCAGCTCAAACTCACCACAGAAATTAGCAATCCTTTTCCAGTTCAGGAATGGGTTATTCCTGGCTTGATTCCTGACTGAATTCTTCCCTATTTCTCTGAAATTATGACTTCAGTAACAGGCTTTCTAATAACGATGGGCCCAAATTTTGGAAGGAAATCTGATTTTTTTGTGTAGATGTTTTGCCTGTTTCATTTGGAGAGAGAGCTAAATTCTTTAACAATTCTGTTTCACAATTTGGTCACCCAGTCTACTGTGGATAGTGCAGCTATTCGAAACAGCTGATATTCCCATGAAGTAACTGTTCAGCACCAGAATCCTAAGCATATCATCTTAGTGGAGAGTGCTGCTGAAACCCATACGAGAAAATAGATTATGTGGCATTAGAAAAATATGTACATGAAGTGTTGCCACCTCTAGCATTTCAGAAAGGAGCAGCCAAGCTTTGTGATATATTACACTGAATTTCAAATCAACATAAACTCTTTTTAGTAACTTGTTGATCTGTGAGCACTCTCATTACCTTCATGCTAAAGATATAATGCAATTAGATGATAAGTGCTTGAAAATAGAGGGATTATGTCACTGTGATGTTCATTTGTGTGAATCAGCGTTTTTTGTGAATCTGGCATGGTCTACCACCTTCAGTTAATCTTCTATGGAGAGACCAGGCAGAATGACACTGTTTTGTCCTACATAAGTAAAGCTTTTAGTAAGTAAAGGCAGAAGAACTCAATTTAGATATTACTCCACTCAGAGAATGGTGGTTGCATTAAGGAGCTATAGTTTTGGGATATGATCATTTGCACAGTCTGTAATGTCAGTTTAAAAATTATTTTGTTTCATTCATTGTTAGTGAGTTCCAAGAATAATTCATTGTTAATGTTAATAGTGGGAATATTTAAATGATTACATTGATGGACACTTTATAAAGAAACAACAGGCAGCCTGCAAATCAGAGCTCCTATTTTATGCAAAACCTTCCAGGGTTCCACAGTTCATTTCACAGCAAATCTTTCTGGGCTTTAAATAGCTCCTGATTGCTAATCATTGATTGAATATAAGGGCACAAGGATAATAAAATAATGGGTTAAAAACCCACTATTTGTCATGCCAAAAAAAGAGTGAGATTATGGGCATTGTTAAATGAAGAGTTTCCTGTAATTTAAACACACAAAGAAACAACACTCCCCCTCAACAAATTAATACAACATTATTCTTAGTATATTATTGCTAAGTTTTGATCATATGTCTCAGAAGTCAGGAAAAGGGTCTACATATGCATCTGACTTTTTAATCTGTTTCTGTTTTAAAGTTGTAACCCACCCCAATTGCCTGTTCAGAGGGGCGGTATATAAATAAAAATTATCATCATCATCATCATCATCATCATCATCATCATCATGATTTATTATAAAGCCTGCAAACATACTCTGTGTTATAGTTCCATGACTGGCTAATTTATTATTATAGCCTTATTTCATACTTCCAGATTTGCTTAGAGTGATATATGTGGGTTCCTAAAGCAAAAGGTCATGAGTTTAATGGCTGAATATTGATTTGAACTTGGGATTTTATTTATTACTTCAGCCTGGATTTTGTTATCCCATAGCAGTAGAATTTGCTAGAATATTATTTCATCCTTAACTTAAAATTATGTTACGTTCTAGATGTAATTGTTCATTCTACCTCTATGCCAGCACTAACATGACCTTATTCCTCTATATTTTCTGGGTAGTTTGGTGATTGCACACAAAACCATAATGAGTACAAGTGGACTTGTTTATGAAGCACAAAAAAATGGAAATACTACAGGCAGTTTGAAGTTGAGAGTATTAAGCAATTCACTCATCCTAACTAAAGGAGTTTGGAAGCATCAATAGACAGCCAAGCTCACATTCATATTTAAAGGAATAAACTATCTGTACAGTTGTTCTCTCTGTGTGTAAGCGTGTCTTTTATTCATGGGGTGTGAATGGTGAAATGAGCAGTACCACAGTATCAGCTATGAATACTTTTAGGCAGTACTGCCACACTTGAAAAAGCAGGTTGAGAATATAAATTAACATGCACAGATGCAACTTAAAAGGTAAATGGAAAGAGAAGTGAGAAATCTACAATGGGTTCTATTTAGTTTTTTAAAGATAATGCAGTCCAGTGAGCTGTTGGACCAAAGGCATTCATATCACAATCTATCTGGCAGCTGCCCATTTCTCCCCTGGTGAGGTTTTTGTTTGCTTTGAGTATATATGCAGAAAGCTTTAGTAAGTAAAGGCAGCAGAAATCCTGCGGGATATTGCTTAAAATGGATCTTGGACATAGATCCACTCTATGTGCTAACATTAGCTCTGCCATGATTATGGGATACATTTCACCCAGTGCAAACTTTAAAATTGCCCTGAGATGTTTGTCAAAGGTGTGAGATTGATAGCTTTCATAAAGGTAGATTTTTGTTTATCCACATAACAAGGAAACAATGAGTGACATCAAAATAAGCATTCCTGACAATGAGTCTTACCCCATTTAAATTCAGGCACCAACTGCCAAAGAAAAATCTCTGGACTCTTATATGTTGTGTTGTTTTACACTGTTATAAATGAAGGCGGGAATTAAAACTGCCTTTCAATCCAGTTTCTTCAGTTTAATTCCTTTAAGTGTTGAGGAGACTCTTTACTGTGCTTATATAGTGGTTTAAGGAATATGAATAAGGTCAGCTGATAGTTTAATTAACTTTAAAATCGTATAATGAAAGTGAAAAAGGCCTCCTGTTTTCAATATTCTGAAGGCTGACTTTTCCTACATGTCAGCAATGAGTATTTAATAGCCCCAAAGGAGAAATCGTTGCCTAAGATAGAGCTTTTAGCACTTCTCTCCAATGAGACCCAAGAGACAAAACACAGATCTGTGCAGGATGTGAATGAACTAAGAAAAGATAGGAGGACTTAAGAGATATTTATTTGATGAGCTGCTTATTGTTGCGAGTGCACTTTATGAACACCTGGTATTTGCTTTAGTAACAGAATCAATCAATAGCAGTCAAGTTTGGCAAAGTACTATTAAATGGTAACTATAACCACACATTAAACAGGCAACTATTATGTGCTCTGATTTTAGTCATACATTCTATAGGGGAAAGCACATTTTAGGAAGGGGACTTTTAAATCAAGGTTTTAAATGTACTAAATATTCAAGTTTACTTCCTTGATCTATCACATTTTGTCTGCATTACAATAAAAACTTCGCATAAAACTGAACTACCCTGAGGAAGGAGTACATTGAATTGGGGCTGAAATTATTAAACGCCTTCTTTAGCATTTAGTGTTTTTGTCACTTCTTTTACTGTTTGTGATGGTGTGCCATTTTGTAGGAGATTACCCAAAGGCACCAGATCTTGAAAGCTAAGTAGGGTTAGCCCTGCTTCGTACTTCAATAGGAGACTGACAACAAATAAACCACCTCTGAGTATTCCTAAGTCGACAGGTGACTTGAAAGCACAAACATACAAACCCAGCACTATTTGTGTGTGTCAAGGGATAGGGAGATTCCTTCCATGGATTTTCCTCAGATCCTACCTTGTACTTTTCTGAAGCTATTAATAATGTTAGCCACAATTGTACACTTTCCATGAAGATCTACTACCTGAACTTCAGCCAGTTGTACATCTCTGACTGTAACTGCAGCCCAGGTTTTCCCACATATTCCACCTGATTTAAAGGGCTTTCTTCTGGGAGGTTTTTTCAATTTGTAAGGAAATGCTATTCTTAGCTGTTTGTTGCTACTTAACTGATGGTTGAAATGAGAGCTGATTCAAGTGGAGACCTACTTTCATTGAACAGTAAAGTTCCAGACTAGATGCATTCTTTACATTTTTCACATTCCTCATCCATTCCTTTAGTCACCATTGAGCACTACACTGTATGGAATATCTGATCTTATAATTCTGCTAGTCTCTTTACCTATTTTGTAATTTTCTTTTGGAAAACAAAACAAAATGACAAAGCTCCTCCGGAACTTAACAGAAGGCAGGGGATGGGTTTTAAGGACACCACTGGGACAATACTAGCCCAAACATAAGCAGAATATGCTGTCCTATGTCACACTTCATGAGGGAAAAGAAGCCTTAATATAGACAATTGTTGTGCTGTGAGGAATTTACTGACTTTAAGAAGTCAAGATGTGCAGTCTAGCACTAAAGATAGTAAGTAAACAGAACTCTCTTTATAAAAGAAATAGTACAAAGGTATACATGGTGGTATGCTGCTGCAGAGAATGGTACCTTTCTTTTCTTTTTCCACCCTCCTAAAGAAAGTATGTTTGTGCACTTACAATGCAGTGATGTAGAGGAGAATGTTTAGCTTTTATAACAGAATAATGAACTAAAAATTATATAGAAAATGAGTAAGCTCATGCATCAGGAGACATATGTGTATCAGATAACTACATCTCTGTATCTAGGTCTCCTGATAATGTCCCCAAAAACCTACCTTGGAAGAAGCACAGTGTCCCAACACTTTTGTTGGGGAGCGGGAGATAAATGAGGATGCATCCAGGTGTATTGTTCCTCACTGGCTGAATGCATTGTGACAGGCATCCACAAAAACCTCCTGAGGTCCTTGGGAGGTCTCTGCAGATGATGTCCTTGGAATGGGTCCAGCTACTGAAAAATAGCTGAATGCGTCCCTGGAGATCACACTAACAAGATGGAAATAACACATGGGTGAGCTGCATTGCTTACAAGGTGGGCTTTCAGGGGATTTTTAGCTGTTGGGTGGTTGCAAGAGAATTCCAATCTCCACAACAACCAAAAAGTAAGTTGCAATGGTGTGTGTCTCACATACAGTCATAACTCACCAACAAGATGCTAGCCATTGTTTTGTTTTTAAAACAGCATTGCGCAAATTTAGTGAGAAGTTGTTTTTCAGCCATGAATGCATGGATACTAGCCAATAAATATCAGAGAAGCTTATGTAGTCCTAGTATCTGGGTTAAGATAGGATTCTTGGGAGTGGGGTGTATATTTGATGACTACAAACTATTTTCTTTGAATATGAGTAATCAACAAGTATTAGTAAAGTGTATATATGTGTATAAGAGAGAGTGAGAGAAGACCTAGAGAGAAGAGGGGAAGGTGTAGAAGACAGAGGAGGAGGAGGTAATTTCCAGTGCAGAAACAGCAGGTAGGCAGGCAGTAGGTATTAAACCTTTTTCTACATCCAGTTTTTCATTCTACACTTCCTTCTTCCAACTACTTTTCTCTAAGTGAAAGTCTGCAGCTGAGTATAGCACTGGCTTGAGAATAAGAAAACAATCTTCTGCGGGATACTGGTGGGTAGAAAGAAGTGGAGTTTGGAAACATTACCCTTGTGGACTTCAACTTCCAGAACCCACTGTAGCCACTACAGTCTGACCCCTGTATCTACAGGACTGGTACCCACAATTTCACTTACCAATGTCTAGAAAAATACTCTTTCTATATATATTCTAGATCTCCAGTGTGATTCTATTGTATTCTTCTGGTGGGTGTTCTTTGTCAGGCTGGAGGACCTAGAAATGCTAGAGAAGAGTTCTCTTTTCTACAGTCAACTTCATCTGGACAGGACTTTGAAGGATTACTTTTTGACATTCCTTCTTCCAGAACCCCTCAGCCACATTGCTACTGATCATATCAGCTGGAAGATTATGGGAGCTATAGTCCAAAGAAGTAACATTTACAAGTTCTGACAGTCATTACATATAATTCTGCCCCCAAAAATCTAACATTGGTAAAAGTCTTCTCTTAAATTAAAGTTTGACAGTCTCTCTGGCTCTGCCCTGTTGTACTTCTAGCAGCAATCATCCCTTATTTTTGGGTGATTGCTAATGAATCATCAGTTCCATTTGAGCATTAGTTGCTTTCTAAGTGGGAAGCAAAATGTCTCTTCTGAAATCACATCTTTCATTTTAACTCTCTTTTTAGGCTTTATGTAGTGTTATCTATGCCAACGCAATTCACCTAATCAATCATGCAACTGTATAGTGTTTACTATAAGGACATCTGTGAACTGCCAAGTCCTACAACCATTTTTAGCATGATGAAAGCTACCACAAGTTGACTGATGCCATGGTGACTCATTCTGTTAATGCTCCAGCAGGTGTCATCAGACCAGTAACTAACTACTGCCTAAAAATCTCTCAAACTGTAAATTGAATCTGGAGGTGGTAGGTCATGATACCAACAAAAAGAGCATTCATAAGACCGACCCCAAAAACTTAAATGTGCAATGATTTCCACATTTCTCATATACAGTTAAATGGCTGTATGAAGCTAACAAGTCTCTCACATGCAGCAGTTTCCTTTATTCATGATGTCTTACACCTACATTCAAGAGCTCGCCCCATCTAGAGCAGACTCAGTTGCTGAATGCTAAGTCAACTTTTGTATAAATCACATTGATTCAATGAGCATACGTTAGCTGGGACTAACTATTGAATTTAGGTCCCAGAGTTCTGAGTGCAATGGAAATCAACACTAAATTTAATTGCTATTCTAAAACCCCGCAACATAGTTTAATGAAAAAAATCAATAACTATTAGGGAGGCATTAATAAGATGGAAGCTCAGTTCAAACAACACAGACAGATCAGACAGACCTTGGCTATCAGTCAATGCGACAAGCCTTGGTATAAAAAGATGTAAAGGAATCCTGTAGCAGCTTTGAGACTCAGAAACAGATATTTCTGGCACAAGCTTTTGCAAATTCCACTCCACATCATTAGTTGTAAGGAGTGAAGTCTCATGAACTGATATATATACCAATGATCAGTGGTGTGATTGGGGGGTGAGATCCACACCGGGTGACACCCCAGAAGAGGGGTGACACCCGTTCAGGTCCTCTCCCCTCCGCTGCCCCGAGGAAAACAATGGGCCATCCCCGAGGGAGGCTTCGTGCATTCCCCTCTGCTGTCTAGTCCGTCTTCTCATGAGGAGAACAAGGAGACAGCTCCAGGAGAGGTCAAGCGCACCATCCATCTCACAAGGAGAATGACAGGGCAGCGCTGAGGGAGGCTGGGTGCACTCCCCCCCATGCCACCCCATCCTTCTCCTCACAAGGCGAACAACGGGACAGCACCAGGGGATCCTGAGCACCCTGTCCCGGAAGCCCCCCCCCCCAGAGGTCTGTCCCCTGTGCTGGGTGACACCAGGGGCAAGGGCCCTTCACCATTTTGGTCGCCCTCCTCTGGACATGCTCAAACTTGCCAACATCCTTTTTGAATTGTGGTGCCCAGAACTGGCACAGTATTGCAGGTGAGGCTTGACTAAACAGTATAGAGTGGCACTATTACTTCTGTTGCTTTTAAACACTGCACTATACTACTGATGGCTGTGAAGAATAGTTAAAGGAACAAAGGTAGAAGACAGCTTTTCCACGAAAGCCCAAATGAGAAGGAGAATAGTGGAGGAAGTTCTTTTATGCTGGAATGGATTCTATCCTACCTGCCGTGGTTCCATCCTACAGAATCCTAAGATTTGTATTTTTGTGAGGCACCAGCATTCTTTGGCAAAGAAGGCTAAAGACCTTATAAAACAACTGTACAAATCTCAGGATTCCATAGGATGGAGCTACAGCACTTAAAAGTGGTTTCAAACTGCATTATTACTACAGTGTAGATGGACCGCAAATGATTTATTGTCTAAGCAATTTAAATGTATAATTGAAATAAATTTAATATATTGATTGCATCCTGATATTTTTTGATGTTTACTACAAATTTGTTATATTTCATTTTCAATAAATTTATTTTTAAAGGATGAGGTTGGAGAAATATGGGTGTTTCCTGTTAATACATTAATGTGTAACTGCTCCTTATTGCTATGGTTACTTTTACAATGCAATTGATGACTATATTATTGCTACTTGAGGATATTATGATTATTTGTTCATTGGGGAATATAAGGTGAGACAAAACATAAATGCAGTTATTATATTGGTACAGATCTGGTTTTCCTCCCCTAAGAGACATGGATCAGGACAGGAGATTTAACTTGTCTTCCTTTATCTTGTAAAGCCACATTTTATCTCGTCGTTTTTTTGCGCCTTCGTTTCTGACTTATGGAGACCCTAAGGTGAATATATTGCAGGGTTCTCTGGGGCTGAAAGTGTGGCTTATCTAGTGTCACCCAGTGGGTTTTCATGGCTGACTGAGGAACTGAACCCAGATCTCCACAGTCATAGTCCAGTGCTCAAGCCACTACATCATGCTACTTATTGTATATTATTGGTCTTTGGTTGGGAAGAAAAATCTTCATGGTCTCACAATCAAAGCATCTGTAGTTTTTCTTCCATCATAATAAAAACCTTTGCTAACTCAAGATAAATCAGTTAGGAAAGGGGGGGGGGATGCAATAATATGCATCAATGCATAATAGGCTAAATGTATCAGAATTCTAATTTGAATAGTCTTCGTTTATGGATAGAATTGGATTGGAAGACCTAGGCTTAAAGAACCATTAAACCTAGTGGCTGGCATCCATTGGTTAGTCCCAGTTAATGCAGAACCATTTGATCAATTGCTGAGTCAACAACACATAGGTAAATCCCATTGATTCATTGGGTCTAGTCAGGACAAACAACAGGATTTAGACCAGTGTGTGACTAGTATGGACCTGCTGCTATATATCAGCCTTTTACTGATAATAAAATAGGATTGCCTCATACCACATTATCCTGTGCTTCCAGGAGGAACAGCAAGATGCATGTGATAAAGACATGAAAGAAAAGAAGGACTCCTCTTTGCAAATTCCTGTATTGTATATAGCAAATTTTCACCTATGTCTCTAACCCATTTTCTGTTGTTTCCTGTGCTATAGGTTAAAACAGTATAAATGAAAGAGGTGATTTGTGTTTCACGGAATATTAGAGCAATAAAGTGGGCCATTTAAAGGTAACTCCAAAGTTCAAATTGGATTTTGAGTTTAGTTTTAACTTTTCCAGTCTGTCCAGCCAGTTCTGTGCCCATCCTTGCAGCATGTTCTGTTTGTATTTTTGACTTTTGTAGATTTGATTATTTGTCAATTAGATTAGTATGTTCTCTCTAGGAATCTCTAGGCCCTCCAGTGTGACTCTTCTGGAAGTAAAGCACACTGGAGGATCTAGATTCCTAGAGAAAACACTTCCCTAATAGCAATAGCAAGTACATTTCCATACTACTTATCAGTGAACTAACACTCCCTAAGCAGTTACGCTAATTGCCCCAAGCAAGCTGGGAATTCATGTTAGTGACCTATGAAAGGATGGAAGACTGAGTGGACCTTGAAGCACTTGGGATTGAACTCACAACCTTGTGGCTTTCACCACTGTGCCACCAGGGCTCCCTCCATTTGTAGGTCTTCCAGCTTGATTTTGTGGTCACCCTCTGGAAGTTGTTGCCCAAAGAGCTGCACTGGAAGACTTAGAAATACCTAGAGTTGTGTTCTCTCAGGTAAAAAAAAAATAGTGGTTTTTAATTTGCAGTTTTTCCACTTTCTCAGGGCCATGTGTCCCTAATGCAGCAAATGTGGAGGGTCCACTGTATTATTCTTTGCATATAAATAAACTTCCCCATGCTTTGTTAATATAAAGCTGAGAGATCTGATGGAGTGTATCAAGATCCCTTGTCTGCTTCTGTGTTATTAAACAATCAGATCTGTATCCATGGAGACTGAGGAACTGGGAGAGGTGGAAACACACCATGAGAAATCATCCAATGGCCTCAGGAAGGATAGTCCATCACAGGCAATATCTTGCCTGGACTTGATCTGTGATGATGATTCTGAAGGTTCTGACCACATGACTGAGAAGGATCTGGAGACACGCTACATTCCTATTCGAAGAAATTCAAAATACTACCGCTCCTTCAGACGTCGGAACAGAGTGAAAGTGAGGAGTTGTAAAGAAGTTCAAACTGAACATGTGGAAGGTAAGTTGCTAGCTAAGTAGTTACTCTTTCTCCCCCCGCCCCAAGATTGAAAGTTTGGAGTACAATTAAAACAAGTCTGCGGAAGAAGCGTTTTACAGGACTATCAATGACAATTCCTAAGACTTTAGAATCTGGGTGCTTGCTTCTACACATCTACTGCATCTGCTACATATCAAGTTGCAGCAGGTTGGAGATGGTAAAATCAAAGGCATTAAAACAAGGCCTTGAGAGAGAAAGCCAAGCCAGGTGAGATCTGATGCCATGTGACAATGAATGACTGTTTAGTTGGTGAGACCTGCAACAAAGGAAGGAATGAAGCTCAAGAACAAGAACAATATTTTATGAGGGAGTCTGCTGGAGAAAGTGAAATGTTTTAAACACAGTCCTAAAGCTAGTTCCTTTTAAATGCAGCGGGGCTTTCTCTGCAACAAGTGTGCTTAGGATTGGAGCCTCAAGAAGCAAACAAAGGAAGAATATTGTTTAAATCGTCTGAATACCAAAAACGCATTAGTAAGCCTTTGTGTTTTACTACCCACTCTCCCATCCATTAGTTTATATCCCACCTTTCTTCCAGGCTAGGACTCAAGGCAGCTTACAAAAATACAAATATTCAGGAGACAAGTTATATACTTAGTACGTATGTGGCACATTTCAACCATTCAGAATGGTTTGCATGCATTATGGGATAATGGTGCTGGTTCTTGCAAGAAAATATGGCTTGATTCCAGTTAAAATCCATCACTTCCCCTGTTAGCAAAGACATGGGCATTAAAAAGTGGCAGTATTCCTTTGCTTCTGGGCATAGGTTTATCTTGCTTTACTAACACAGTATCTCACATCCTATCACAAATGACTGGGCCCATTTTAACTTGCAGTATGTAATACCCAAGGTAAGTCTCTGTTCTTACTCCAAGGTTATAAGCAGACAGCACAAGACTAGGAACTGCTGCTTAATATTCAGCTGTTGTCACCAATGTAGTTTATGGACAAAATGAGCTCTTCTGTATGCCAAGGCAGACATCTTCTCTGCCCTGTCAGTGCAGTATGCAGCCAGGCTAACATACGTACAGCTTTTTTCATTGAATCACCTGAACCCAAGGGAGTCACTGCACCAAGGCTGGTGCAGATGAGGAGAGGAGACGGACCTGCTGCATGCAGCAGAGAATCACAACAACTGTGAAGGACAACACCATTGCCAGTCTGGATCTCCAGAATTAAAATCTGTCTGAAGAAAGCTTTCTCCCCTGGAATCTGTACAGCTTGACCACTTCTGTTCTCCTACAATGTTTCTGTTGTTCCATTGCTGAAGCAGCCCTTCCTCATCTAAAGAGCTGAAAGACGAATCCATGCGTTCTTCAGAACATAACAAGACACTGTGATGAGGAAGTGAACATCTCTTCTGCCTATGTTTATTCAAATAACTAGGAAAGAATAAGCTTCAGCCTTCACATCTCAGTGGATCCTGTATGCCCCACAAAGCTTAAATCTTTGGCAAACAGGGAGTTCCTTCTTACAGTTTCGACTAAAGTGCACGGACAATAAGGATGGGTGAGGATTTTATTTTGCCTTTTATATTACAATTTGAAACCACTGTGTTTTTGATTGTTTGTAATCTGGTTGGGTTTATAAGGCTGCGTCAAGCTTGTCTTTGCTTTGTTTATATAGACCAGAGACCAGACACGTTGGCTTCTTGGACATCATCTCTATATTCCAATATGTCCTCTCTCATTTTGACAATGAGGGAAAGTATATTGGTTAGCGAAATGGGTTGATCCACTTTCATATAATGATGATAGGTTTTTCAATAGAAAATTCTGAGTCAGGAGGTTAAATGGCATGGAAAATAGCATGGTTAATTACCCTCTGGCTGGTTGTGCCCCAGCATCAAAGTCAAATGTCTCAAACAACAAGTGACAATATTGTTCTAGATTTACACTTCTGTTGACAGAAGAGAAGGGCAGGTAGAACACTAAGTACTGACTAGTACAATCAAATGTGTATGATAAAGGGAGCGAGGAGTACAATAAATAAAATTTGTTTATTGAATGTGTAGTTATATATTACAGAAATGCCTGGCAGACACGGTGTTGTTTATAATTAATTCCATCATTAAAAAAATCCATTTGGTTGCCAGGACTCTCATTCAACCATATTCATTGCAGCCATCATCATAACAGTAGGTACAATCTCTAGAATAAGGACAGTAGTACATTTTTTCTAGATACAAAATCTTTCAGTGATTGTTGTTAAATTAATGTATGTGTTGGAGAAGACATGTGTGCAGCAAACAAGAAACAAACTCATATTGACTGAAAATTAAACTGGTTATGCTGGCAAAGGCCCTTAAAATGTAAGGTGCCACAGCAACTAATTTTCCAGTTGTCTGCACTACCAGATTCTACACCACCATTAAAAAAGATAATATTTGATCTCCTATTTCGGCTTCTTTTGGCCTAATTCACCAGAAGGAAAAAATGTTATATCAAAACACTGATCTAAATCAAATTGCTTACACTTAAACCCACCAATCAAACAAAATTTGGTTAAAGATCAACACTTTCATAGGTTCTTTTGATTCAATAGGTCTGCCTTTGGTGGGACTAGTTATTGGATTTAGGCCTTTGTCACTGTGTTCCTGGAAAAAAGAAAAACTAATTTAGAGTTGAGGCGACAGAACAGCATATAAATATCCCGGATATTATGGATTTTCTCAGTAACTCAAGTTTTAAATACCAATTCTAAGAAACTAAGAGAATATTCATAGCTTAACAGCCCCTTTTATCTTTGTATGATGTATACTCATTAAAATTTTGGAATATAAATGTGTGAAGAGCTGCATCAACCTTGTCCACTGAACATAACTCAACTTCTTTGTCTTTTTCTGCTTAATTACTATCAATTTGTAAAAGCTGACAGAAGAGAATAGTGACAATTTAACTATCAACATTTCCTTCTTTATTTTAAAGGCTCACTAAAAAATGGTAATACCAGAAATGAGCTTCTGAACAAAGATGAACTATTACGCATATTCCACAAGGGTCTGTCTCTTCATGTAAAACCAGATATGACAGCTACAGAAGAACAATGGTTTCGAAGGTAAGGATGAAAGCAATATCAAGTTCCCTTATAAAAATATTAAAAAAGAAAACATAAAATGGGATTTAAGTGAGAATAAAATGGATTAATTGGATCATATTCACCAAACTTTATTAAATGAATTTCATTTAGCTTTCCCCCAATTTATCAATTTCTCTACAGTTCCACTTCTTAACTTAGTACAGTTCAGTTCACTTTTATTCTATTACCGCATATACTCATCTATAAGTCTAAAAATTTATGCCCAAAAATTGACCCCAAAACCCCAAGTCGACTTATTTACGGGTCACTATGGAAAATGATAGCAGCTCCTTCATATTTCCTCATGCAGTTGGGAAAGGATTTTATTTCTCTTTGGAGCCAAGCAGAAAGAGTCCTGAATGATTGATTGATATTGTTGTTTGTTTAAGAGTCTCCCTGGCCATCTGGCTGAAACGAAAGCTGAAACGATGAAGCAAAAAGCCTCAGTGAGAGTCTCTCTTGCCAAATGCACACATACACACACTGTAGGAACTGCTAAGTTTTAGCCTTGACTTATCCATGGGTCATGGTAAAATCCATAATTTTGGCCCCAAAACCTGACCTCAATTTATACATGAGGTCGACTTATAGTTGAATATATACAGTAGTTACTGGCCATAACAACTTACAGTACAGTACAAAATAGTGACCCCTCACAAGCCAACTAGTTATTTAAATTATTAAGATGAATCTTTATAAACCAATTTACAGCAAGATGAGGAACAAATTTAGAATGAGATTTTAACAAATTTAAAGAATAATACAGTTGCAAATCAGACAAAATTCCACAAAGTAGCAATATTATTGTTAGCAGTATCATTTTTAATGTCTTCTGTTCTTTAACATAAATGGAGGCTACTTCCCCTTCCATGCTGTGACAGTGACAACTAAAAAAAGGTTGATAATGATCTTCAGCTTGGTTATTATGTTAGGTAACATACTTTCTACTGTATCTTACAAAATATCTTTGTGAAGAAAGAAAATGTTGGGTGGACCTTGCAAATCCCTTCCTTGAGGGTTTTATCTGATTTATGTAAATTTTCTTCTATTTTTACCTCTCATATCAGTTGTTTATTAATTTAATATTACAAGATGGACTTTAGATCTCAAGAAAATCTGGCTCTTCTCCCATTAAAAACAATTGTCTACCATGAAACAGCTTGTGGTATGGTTGTTTTATTGCACTTATTTTATGGTAAGACTCTCTTGGTTTTTTTAACAAAAAGGCAGGATATTAATGTTTTAAGCAAAATAAAAATAAGAAAAATGTAAAATATTTAGCTTTCAAACAAATATTAAAGCAGATATTAACTATGATCCAAACATCCCTTATGACATCAGTCCTCACAGTACTCACCTTACAATGGCTGGTATTGGGATCAAGTATAACATTTTGATCAACATTTGTTTAAAAGCTAATTGTTTTTCACCTTAACTATTTATTCATCTATTGTTATTTAACATTTTTATAAACAAGATTCAGAAATGCATAAAAATGTGGTTGCTCATCTATCAGTGATGATAACATGGCACAAATAAGCAAGGTTTCTGTATATTAATATCCTAAAATGAATGTTGCTGTAAGTATGCAGAAATTTCAAATATCCCTTATCTGAATCTTGAATGGTGAATATTGTACTATTCCATTTTAAAGACAACTGGCCCCAAATCACACAGAGAATATTAATTTGATTTCAAGATCAAGGTGAATTTACCAATTTTTTGGCTTAAAAGCAGCAGCACCAGAACCAATTTTAAAACATTGTAAATAAATGTACAAAAATGTGTTTTTAAATGAACTATTCAGCATACATTTTCAAACTATTGCCAAAACACAAGTCAAACAATGACAACAACAACAGCCCTCTATACTTAATTAGACTTGATTGAATCCCAAGAGAGAAGTAACCCCAAGGTTGTTTGCAAAGCACTGAGAACTAGGAACAAGAATTGGTAACTAGGGACCAGATTCAGTTTTGTTGCAAACCTTTGATTGGAGATAATGAAAATGAAGGAAAGGAATTTGTTGTTGTCTCTAGTGTGAGGGGGAAGAAGAAGGCAAGACATGGCATGGCATGGCATGGGAGAAAGAGGATGACGAGGATGGCGCGAGAGGGAGGAAGAGAAAGCCAAGGAAGGCATGGCATGCAGGGAGGAGGAGGACAAGGAAGGGGCTGTGCAGTGCCTTGCAAGGAGGAGGGAGAGGAGGAAGAGGAAGGCAAGGCATGGCATGTTGAATGGATTTTTTAAAAAATAAATTGACTGATGAATAAATTCATTGTTTTATCAACTACTTGCCTTTGCAAGTAGGTGCAAAATCAGTGAATCGATTCTTCACTTTATTTTTTTAAAAACCAGCTCCCATAGGTCACACCACAAACAAAAAGGAAGCATGGGTGTGTGTGGAGGAGGGAGGGTAAACACCCCTCTAGCATAAGTCCCCCCCCCTCCAGAATGTTGCGATTCCAATCTGTCAATCCCATTGTTGAACACTCTTCGGAATCGATTCTTTTCAAAAGTATCACTTTAAAAAATCGGGTTTTTATGTGTTTGCCTTGCTTGATCATGACAGGCATCAATCACATTGTGACAGGAACCGGTTTCAAGTGGGAACGAGGGTCATTTAAATCGATCAGCAATTTGATTTTTTCCCCCTGTAGTGGGAACGTGCCAAAAAATTAACAATTAATCTATATAAGCAGCACACATCAGGGGATTTGTTTCCTTTAAAAAACATTCATTTGTGCTGCAGTTGTTAGTTTGTGGGATAAGCAATTCAAAGTTCATGTTTTAAATTTTAATTTTACTGTATTTGCCTACAAAACACCCATAAGATAAATCATATTTTTTCTGCTTCTGAAATTCAGTGGTGACTGTAATAACTATATTGTGCTTCTTATATAGGTTAAATGGCACCGTTAGGGTGGTCAAATTGTAGGGTGCAAGCTCTCTCTTCTAAGCCTGAGGACAAGGGAAGAAATATCAGGGTGAGATAGTGCCTTGAAAAGAAAAGACTTTTTTTTTACAGGGACTGCTGCAGGCTGCCTCAGAAGGGGGGTTGTGTTTGTGTGTGTCAATATAACTATAAATCACAGCCAGCCTCAAAACGCAGCAGTCAGTACAGAGTAATAATGAGCTGCTTCAATATTCACTCCCACAGGAGTTCCCAAATCTAGTACTACAGGACTACTCCTTTGTGGCTTTTCCTGTCTTACTGTTAATCTTATTTGTTCTGTTCCTATTTTTCTGACCCTACCCTAAATAACTGAAGCCACAGTACAATTTAGAGGTACATGGGGGTTGCACCATTGTTAGCAAAAAGTCTGGTATGAATGTCTTTTTCCTACAGCTCTGTTTGGGTACTCAATTCCTTTCTCATTCTCATTAATTCCTGTTTTCACATCTCTCTCTTCCTCATCCTCTCCTCACTCCTACATTTCATAAATGTCTCCCACTTCCCTTCTCTCATCCTCTCTCAACTTTCTCCCTGCAATTTCTGCCTGTATTCATCTTCTCCCTGATTCCCTAGTCCCTATCTCTTTCTTGCACTCTTACTACTTTTTCCTGTTCACAAATCTTGCCTTAATACATCTCTTCCCCTTCTCTCTCATTCTCTTGTCCTCTTTGTCCTTCTTCCCTCCCCTACTCAAAACGCTTGTTAAATATATTTCCCATCCTTATCTCTCTTACTCTTTGGACATTATCACACAGGAGGAATTTCTCTCAATTTTGAAAGAAATGAAAGGGGGGCCAGTTCAGAGCTGAGTGAATTCACTAGTTCGGCACATTTACGTGATTGCGTATTGACGCTGCATCGTGTTCGGAACTGCCCAAAATTACTTCCCAGTGCTTGAAATTGTGTGTGATAGTTTCTCACGCAATAACATGAAAGCCCACGATTGCATTTGGAAGGACTTCCCATTGCCCGAAAATGTGTGTGATCAGCTTTCACGCAATAACACAAAACCCCATGATTGCGTTCAGATTGCCATTCAATTATACTTCCAATTGCCGTCATGTGATAAACTCCTATATAGTCTCTACCCTCATCTCTGCATCCACTGCAGCCACACTGCAGAAATAATCCTGGTTGACACCACTTTAACTGCCACAGACTGATGACAGGTCAAGTGAAGGAGAGAGGAAAGACAAACCCAAAACAAACAAACCCCCAAACAAACAGGGAAGGAACCTGGGGAGAGAGGTAAAAGATACCCCTGCCTTCTGTTTTAGCCAGCATGAGCCTGACTCCCCAGCAGAGTCCTCTGTATCACAGTCTCCCACTTCTCCACAGTAATCGGATTTGTCTGTTAGGTGACTTTGGAACTTCTTTGCTATGTATATGATTTGCATAGGAAGGCACATTTAGACAGTTTAAAGAAAAAGGATCAAGTGGAATACAGCTTGAGTCTCCCTTATCTGGAATTCCCAAATCTAAAATAATCAAATTTCATAGAGTTTTGTGGAGCTTTCGGGCTATGTGGCCATGTTCTAAAAGAGTTCCTTTCTGACGTTTCGCCAGCATCTGTGGCTGGCATCTTCAGAGAAGATGAAGATGCCAGCCACAGATGCTGGTGAAACGTCAGAAAGGAACTCTTTTAGAACATGGCCACATAGCCTGAAAGCTCCACAAAAAACTATGGATGCCGGCCATGAAAGCCTTCAACTCCAAATCAAATTTTAGATTATTATTGGATTGTTTTAGATTTTGAAATTCCAGAGAAGGGAGAGACAACCTGTATTCCTCTTGACCCTTTTCTTTAAACTGTCTAAATGTGCCTTCCTATGCAAATTTATCTATAGATGGCTGAGGTAGTGACACCTTTGCTTTCTGGTAGTTCAGTGGACATAAACTTGGTTTCATGCACAAACTTATTTTAAAAATACTGTATAAAACTGCCTATTTGTATGAGATGTATACAATACATACATGAATTTTGTCTATAGGTTTGGGTCCCATCTCCAAGGAATCTCATTATATACGCATATGCAAATACATGTATATGTGCACCGCTCTGATCTTTGGAAGGGCAGTATATAAATAATAATAATAATAATAATAATTATTATTATTATTATGTATTCCAAAAATAAAATAAAATAAAATAAAAATAATCCAAAATCCCAAACTGACTTGGTCCCAAGCATTTTGGATAAAGGATACTCAATCTGTATCTCTATTTTACCTGTCCTACTTCTGCCATCATCTGAAGGCTATCTGCATATACTTTAGGTGAAATATTACTTTACTGTTACTAACAACAAATATCACGTATTGGCTAAAACCTTTTTGTGTGGCAGATTTTCATTGTTCATGCAGATAGGTTTGTCACAGAATGATGTAGACAATTTAGGTCCAAAACAGACTACAGAAATATCCCAGTTTGAGACCGCTTTAACTGCCCTGGCTCAGTGCCAAGGAAATCCTGGGAATTGTAGTTTATTGTGGCAACAGAGGTCTCTGACAGAGAAGGCTAAATGTCTCACAAAACTACAATTCCCAGAATTCCCTAGCATTGAGCCAGGGCAGTTAAAGCGGTCTCAAACAGGCTTACAGGGGGGGGGGGTATCCAAAAGTTTTAATTATCACCTTTAAAAAAATTTGATGGAAGGTTTGTCTTGATTTGTAGTTATTAATTTATCTCTACATAGTCACCATCCAGACTGACATTTTTCCCAGCTTTTCTTGATCCTCTCAATACCGTTATTGTAGAAGTTTGCAGATTGCGCCTTACGAGGATTTTACACTTTAGTCATTTCTGGAGCAGCCTGTCACAAAAATAAAGGATGCAATGAGCTGATTTTCTCAATATCATGCACTTAGGGACCAATTGTTACACTGACAAAATTTCATCAATATACCATTATAACTTCTGGGTGATAATTATTATTTTATGATACTCCCTCATAAGGCACAATCTGCAAAAGTCTGCAATATCAGGTATCCGGAGGGTCAAGAAACACTGGGAAAAATGTGCAAATCTGGATGGTGATTATATAGAAATAAGTTAACAACTACAAATCAAAACAAACTTTCTATCAAATTTTTTAAAGGTGATAATTAAAACTTTAGGATACCCCCTTGTATTTCTGCAAATTGTTTTGGACCTCATATTTGGAAACTCATTCTTCCAAAAGCACTATTCATCTTAAATTAATTACTTTTTTGAGGAAACAACTCTCTCTTGACTGCAATGTTTAGCCATAATAGAACTTAAATAAGAAAAATGGTTCACCATTTTTACCAGTCTATGAAAAGTAATTTAGTAGTATATAAACCAATTTAACAGCACATTGTTACGAAATGGCAAAATGTCTTGAAATGTTATAAATATAAAGGTTAAATATGAGTTGAGTTTTTCCATTTAAATGGACTCAATGTAGTGATTAAAGATAACACATCACTATGCTTTAAAAATGAGTCATTGAATGATAATGCGGGAAAAATAACCTAAGATATTTTTTTTATTTTCCAGTTGCAATACAAGGGAGAAATAAGATAGTTTAAGAACTAATTCACTAGAGAAAGATTACACAAAACATTCAAAGATTCTTGAGACTGATTGTAAAGTATTCGATTCTAAATATTTTTAAATTAAATATAGGAATCTGGACATGAACTCATGTATTTTGCTAAATCTTTTCAACAAATGTCTGAGTAGTTTCGATTTTTATTATAACTACAGGTACTGATTTTTATCATGCTAATTGACATTCACTTATTATTAATAATAATATTTATTTATTTATTTATACCCCTCTCTTCAGCCCCAAAAGGCTATCAGAGTGGCTTACAATTATTATTTTTAATTAGACGGTTCCCTGCCCTCAGGCTTACAATCTAAAAAGACAGGACACAAAAGGAGAAGGGAATGGTGTTGGGGAAGGGGGATCAGATCCAGCAGTTCTTCTCTCCCTCTGAGGCCTGGACCAAGGCAGATGGACTGGAGGGAGGGCTCTGCTTCTTAATCTAGGACAGGCCCAATGGAGTTTGGCCTGTCTGACTCCTTTCACTCCCTCCTAGGCCAGATGGTGTTGTTATGGAGGGAGGGCTATTCAACTTGAGGCCAGGCCCGATGGTATTGCTAGGCCAGTAGCAACAGACAGTACAGTACCTCTTTCTTGTACAGTATTAGCAGACAGTACCTCTTTCTGATTAAAGACTTGCCTTCAAAACTCCGTCTTCTGCACCTTTCACCTTCAATGGAGTCTTTTCTTTGTTTTTGACCATTTGCTCTGAGGGAGGAAGATTAAAATAAAAACCAGCTGTATAGGGGAGGGTATTAACTCCATCCTATGTGCATTGATCCCAATCTGGACAGGGACCAGGAATGTTTATGAGAAGATAGAAAAGAGAGAGATCTTAAATTGCAGGTAGACATTTAGCATAAAAAACATGTTTATTCTCAATTTCTTCACTACTTAGCTGTCCTGGCCATGCAATACTCCTCAAAACATCAATTTAAATAAAGAGTAAAACCACTTACTGCATTATCTGTCATAGGAGTCTTTAAACTCATTCCCATATAAGCTTTCCAGACCAGTTTATTAATTTATTTCTATAGCATAGGATATATTCTGTTTCAGGCTTTCCCAGCAAACAGTGAAATACTGTCGATCACATTAGATTTGTGCCAAAGTGAAAAGGATTTTATCTATAATGTTCCAACGCAGTACATGTTGAGCTATTATTACAAGCAAAATTTTAAAAAATCAAGTAGTCTCCAAACGCATGCATACAAATATAGGCTATTATGTAATACTATTTCCTGTATTTCATACCTCTGCATACTTAGTCCCACACAGATGAGAAATAAAGTCTGAATGCCAAATGCACCTAATTCCCGACTCGTTGTTGAAATCCTGAATCATAGAATCAGTATCTATGGAGACCTTCTTGCACCAATTTGATACGTTAAGTAGTAGTGATCTGGTGTGTTTGTACCAATTTGGTACATACTAGTATAATAGAAGTTCAAGTGCAAAGCTGATGTTTCAAAGATATTTCTGAATCACAATAGATATTAGGGAGGTTCTCAAGTTGCTCCCAAAACTTAAACAAGTACAGGAAGTGTATCCATTCAGTCTAAACCCACCTCTGGTGCTGATCTGCACCAGAGCCCACTACCTGTGGAAGAAACTCTTCTCATTGTCCATGTACCTGGACATTTTCAGAACAGACTGTCCATGCATATTGATGTATACACACATGGGCTCCCCATGAGGAGGTACATGACCCAGTTTGGGACCAGCCCTCGTGTTGGGGAGCCCTACACTCAAATCAGAAAATGTGGACATCCCTTTCTGATTCTATCTGAAGACAAATTGAGAAATATTTCTGCCACAGGCAGTCAGGTACATTTGTTGTCCTTGTTATCTATCCTTAAGTCAACCTCACCCCATGGCGACCCTGTAGATGGTACATCTCCAAGATTCCCTTTCCTCCAATGATCAGCTCAGTTCCTGCAAATTCATACCTGTGACTCTTTAATGGAGTCCATCCATCTAGCATGCAGCCTTCCTCTTTTTTTGTTTCCCTTCATCTTTCCTAGCATTATTGTTTTCTCCAATGAGTCATGACTTTTCATGTTGTGGACAAAGTACGACAGCCTTAGTCTAGTTATCTTGTCTTCCAGAGAGATTTCTGGTTTGATTTGTTATGGCACCAAATTTGTTTGACTTCTTGGCTGTCTGTGGTATTCTCAGTGGGGTATGTAGGCATGGAACAAAATCAGCTTTCAGCATGACACTAGTCCATGTCATCCTGTATTTTTTGAATGTGTGAGGGGCGGATAATGTGAACCTCCCAATTACCAACATTCAGTTTATGAAGGATTTGCATAGGTTCATGTTCTAACATTTACTATTTTCCTCTATGTCTGAAAGGGGCATAGAAATGTTTGGACACAGTAATTCTAGGTGAGGTGATTGTGTCAAAAGGGTAAGGGAAGATTGCTAAGATACTCTACAATTTCCAGAACTAATATGTTGCCTTGCAGTTTAGATCTGTACGTCACTATATTAATGGAAGATGGTGAATTCAGTTCATACTTTTCATTCTATAAAAATAAGTACACATTATGCACAAAAATAGAACGAAAGGGAGAAAATAACTTTCCTCCTACACTCCAGCTTGCAAGAGAATGCTTCTTGGGCATCAGATGAATATCAGAATTGCTTTATTGGATCAAACCTAGCACCCATTTAGGAGCAGCCCAGCACTTCTGTCTTCAAGAATGGTCAGTCAGATAGCCAGCGAAACCTAGAAGGAGTATAATATAGTACCCTATTAGCTCAGTAGCATAAAAGAGTATTAAAAGCCCAGCCATACGCCAGGGGTGTCACTAGGGGGTGCAGGGATGAGGGCCACATCAGGTGACACCCCCAAGGGGTGTGTGACACCCCTGCTACCCAAACATCTGTCTTTTGGCAGAAAAGGGCTGTAGTGTTTGCCTGTGTCTTTTCAAAATGCTGGGGCTCGGCAGAAGAGATGTTTTGAATGGGATGAGGCTCAGTGGGAAGAGAAAGGAGAGGGCCCATGTTTAATAAATAAACAAATAAATAAAATTCTAAATTTAAATTTTCTTTAAAAACCAAATTTTACCAAATGTTAACTTTAACCACATGAAGCCATGTATGTGTAAATACATTTAGACGTTGTGTACAATATTGTAATTTAAAGGTATAATTAATTTTCATTTTTGCCAGTTATTTATGTCAGATCTATTGCCATAACATTCAGTGATATATGGGAATTATGAGTAACATTAGTGCAAAAGCCATTACTAAGGATTGTGTATGGTGTGACATGGGAGGAGGTCAAGGTGAGGGGTGACACCATGAGTTACCGCACCAGGTGTCATCAACACTAGTGACTCCACTGCCATAGGGGCCAGTCACACTTAGCCATATATACTCGACTATAAGTCGTCCTCATGTATAAGTCAAGGGCAGGTTTGGGGGCCAGAATTATGGATTTTGATACAACCCATAGATAAGTCGAGGGTAAAACATAGGGGCATGTAAGAAAGGATTTAAAGAATGAAGCAAAGGAAAACAATGCCAAAGGGCATGCAAAATTCCAGTAGGCATAACTGTTTGTGCTCACACTAAAGGCTGAATGGATGAGAGTAGGGGGGGGGGGGGTCAGTGCTTCCAGGATAGATTATTCTCTTGCCTTTCACCTGGGGATGTTTCCTTCCTTTAGTAAGAGTTAAAGTACAGAACTTACACTGACCAGTGGATAAGTCAACTCAGGTTTTTTGGGCCAATTTTTTTACTAATATCTAGACTTATACATGAGTATCAGTACGTTTTTTGCATGGAGAGATTCGCATCTGTGAATCAATTCAAAATCATAGAATCATAGCATTGTAGAGTCGAAAGAGACCACAAGGGCCATCCAGTCCAACCCCCTGCCATGCAGGAACTCTCCATCAAAGCGTCCCCAATAGATGGCCATCCAGCCTCTGCTTGAAGACCTCCAAGGAAGGAGACTCCACCACACCATGAGGGAGTGTGTTCCACTGTCGAACAGAAATTGATTCACTGTTCCCACTGTGTTTCAAGGCAGCGAATCTCTCTGTGGCATTAAAAGCTTGTCTGAAATTCCCATTCACCATCGTTCCGGATCAAAATGGAGGAGCCTCTATTTCCTGGATGGCATGATCCGATTCTATCTGACAGCTTACTCACACTATTGGAGATGTGGATTGTTGTGGTTCTTAAAAAAAGAAGCCCTATAGGATCTGGTGCCAAATGCACCGATTTAAATGAGCTCCCCTCCCTTCCCCAGGAAACTGCACCGAGTACAATCGGGGCAAGTCTGAATGACAGGGAAATAACTCTGTTTCCAAACTGGGTTATTTTGCAGTGTGAAATACATGCATTCAAAGCCAGAGAAACCCAGTGGTGTCACTAGGATGGGTGCAGCCCACACTGGGTGACACTCCAGAAGAGGGGTGACATCTTCACATTGGAGTCGAGGGGTGAGCAGTCCTGACCCTATTTCCTTGTGGTGGTTCCTTCCCTGTGGTAGTTCCTTCACACTCTCTCAGCCTCATTGGATGGCAATGGCAAACTTTCCTATGAAGAAACTTGCCATAAAACCCTTGTGATAGGTTTGCCTCAGGGTCGCCATGTGAAGGCACACAATAACAAACCAAGGTGTGGGCACACTGTCGAAAAGAGTAAGACAACTCCTTGAGTGGTTGACCTTGGGCAAGTCATACTCTCTCAGCGTCAGAGGATGATAATGCCCCCTCCCCCCAAAAAAACCTGAAGAAACTTGCCAAGAGTCTGAAATGACTTGAAGGTACACAAGAAAAACAAACCAAAGTGGGGGCACAGCCTTGAAGAGAGTAAGACTGCTCCTCAAGACCCATTGGGGTGACCTTAGGCAAGTCGCACTCTCTCAGCCTCAGAGGATGGCCATGGCAAAAAATAAAATAAAAATAAAACCACCTCTGAAGAAGTCTTGCCAACAAAACCCTGTGACAGATTAGTCTTGTCAGATGCCTCTGTTTCACAGTCGTGCTTTTGGAGCCAAGGGAAGTATCAGGTGCAAAGGCCAACTGTTCAAAGAAAAGAAGTCAGTTTCTATTGGGCTGGCTAGCCTAAATCTTCAGTAATCTAAAGTCAAAACAAATCTATCCGAATAATATAAGGAAAATCAGATAATTGTGATCAAACATTTGCTTATTTACTCATTATCATTATTTTCCTGGTCAATTTTAAGTCTTAACTAAGAACTTTTTCCTGTTCAGTGAAGCATTTCAGGCTGCAGCTTGATTTTTCAAAAATATTTCAGATAAGGGTACTTGTTTACAGTATTGTTTATCAGTTGTTTTAATTGTCTCTAGTTATTTTAATGGGATAAATTGTTTACTGTTTTTGTATTCTGCAGATTTATTTATTTAGTATTTCAGATAAGAGTCTTTATTTATTTGTTTCATTGTCTCTAGTTATTTTAATGGGATAAATGGTTTGGCGTGGTACAGTGGTTTGAGGGTACAACTAGAGAGAGAGAGAGAGAGACCATGGTTCGAATCCATGTAAACCCACTGGAGAGGATGATCTTGGGCAAGTCACACTCTCATAGAATCATAGAGTTGGAAGAGACCACAAGGGGCATCAATTCCAACCCCTTGCCATGCAGTAACTCACAATCAAAGCACCCTCAAGACATGGCTGTCCAGCCTCTGTTTAAAAGCCTCCAAAGAAGGAAACTCCACCATAATTGGCTCTTCTGCAGGCTAAACTGAAGACTTTATCACACAGGAGGCAAGCATAATTAAATTCGCATTGAATCCCATTATTGAGCAATAATGGGTTGATTTTCATACAGTGTTGCAGGACATCGCCATTATCCCATGAATAAAACAGCAAAAACCACACCTAGAGACATTATTATTATTATTATTATTATTATTAGAGTCTCCCAGAGACATTGTTGTTGTTGTTAGAGTCTCCTTGAGACATCATCATCATCATCATCATTATTATTATTAGTCTCTTGCTAGAAGCATTATTATTATTATTATTAGTCTCCTAGAGAAATAATAGTAATAATAAATCTCCTAGAGAAATAATAATAATAATAATAATAATGACATTATTCGAGTCTATTATTATTATTATTATTATTAGAGTCTCTTATTATTATTATAGTCCTTTATTATTATTATTGGAGTATATTATTATTATTATCATCATCATCATCATCAGAGTTTATTATTATTATTGTTATTATTACAGTCCCTTATTATTATTATTCTCTTATTATTATAGTCCCTTATTATTATTGGAGTCTATTATTATTATTATTATTATTATTATTCTCATTATTGTTATTATAGTCCCTTATTATTATTAGAGTCTATTATTATTATTATTATTATTATTCTCTTATTATTGTTATTATAGTCCCTTATTCTTATTATTAGAATCTATTATTATTATTATTGTCCCCTATTATTATTGGAGTCTATTATTATTATTATTATTATTATTAACTAGAGTCTCTTATCATTGTTATTATAGTCCCTTATTATTATTATTAGAGTCTATTATTATTAATATTATTATTATTACTAGAGTCTCTTATCATTGTTATTATAGTCTCTTATTATAATTATTAGAGTCTATTATTATTATTATTATTATTAGAGTCTATTATTATTATTATTAACTTCTATTATTATTATTATTATTATTAGAGTCTATTATTATTATTATTACTAGAGTCTCTTATTGTTATTATAGTCCCTTATTATTATTATAGTGTAATATTATTACTATTATTATTAGAGTCTATTATTATTATTATTATTAACTTCTATTATTATTATTATTATTATTAGAGTCTATTATTATTATTATTACTAGAGTCTCTTATTGTTATTATAGTCCCTTATTATTATTATAGTGTAATATTATTACTATTATTATTAGAGTCTATTATTATTATTATTATTAACTTCTATTATTATTATTATTATTATTAGAGATTATTATTATGATGATTATGATTGTGGGAGTCTCTATCTGTTCCAGAGGCCTCTTATTCCCCCTCTTTTATCCGTCGAAGGGTGTGTAAAGTGTCTAAAAACCATATTCTGAGGGAGAGATCCCTCCATGATCTGAGGAGGAGGAGGAGGAGGAGGAGAGGGCTGTTGCTTGGCTGCTGCTGCTGAGGGGGCGGCCTCCTTCTCCCTCTTCTCCTTCTTCTCTCTTATTAATCTTCCCCCCTTCCTTTAATCCCCTCCTTCTCCCTCACAGGCTGCTCCCTCCTCCTCCCCACCCCGGTTTCCGTGGCAACCGTCCGCACTCCCCCAACCGCCCCGCGACTGCGCCGGAATCGCTTCGCGCCAGCAGAAGACCCTCAGGAGGAGGAGAAGAGGAGCTGAGGAGGCTGCTGGACCCAGAGATGGAGCTCCTGGCCGCCGCCATCAGCGCCGCCTGCGCCCTCGACCATGAAGGGAAAGGAGCAGCACCAGGGGACCCCTCCAGCAGCAGCAGGTGAGGAGTGGTTGCGTCCACACTGGGGGGATAACCCGGTTTGGAAGCGCTTTAACTCTTTTTGTGGCTCAAGGCTATGGAATTCTGGGAGTTGGAGTTTGTTGTGGGCCCTTCGGGCCCACAACAAACTCCAACTCCCAGAATTCCATAGCATGTGAGTCAAACAGAGTTAAAGCGCTCCCAAACCGGGTTATTTCCCCCAGTGTGGACGCAGCCCTAACCCTCTCAGGACCAGGAGGGATTCCAACATGTCCTCCATTTAGAGCAAGACTAAGAAGCATGGGTTTTATTATTTCTATGAGTGTTTTTAAGCTCAGGGTGTCCTCCTTTTCTCCAGCACCTGTCCTACATTCCAGCCTTCTGGAATTCCAACATGTCCTCCATTTTGTGCAGGGCTAAGAAGCATGGATTTTATTATTTCTATGAGTGTTGTTGGTTTTGTTTTTTTAGCTCAGGGTGACCAGGCGTCCTCCTTTTCTCCAGGGCCTGTCCTACATTTTCAGCCTTCTGTCTGTTCAGGAGGAATTCAACAGTGTCCTCCATTTTGAGCAGGACTAAGAAGCATGGATTTTTATATTCCTATGAGTGTTTTTTAGCTCAGGGTGACCAGGACATGTCCTCCTTTTCTCCAGCACCTGTCCTACATTCCAGCCTTCTGGAATTCCAACATGTCCTCCATTTTGTGCAGGACTAAGAAGCATGGATATTTATATTCCTATGAGTGTTTTTAGCTCAGGGTGTCCTCCTTTTTTCCAGGACCTGTCCTCCATTCAGCCTTCTGTCCAGGAGGAATTTCAACAATGTCCTCCATTTTGAGCATGGCTAAGAAGCATGGATTGATGTTTGTATGAGTGTTTTGAGCTCAGGGTGACCAAGTGTCCTCCTTTTCTCCAGGGCATGTCCTCCATTTCAGCCTTCAGTCCAGGAAGAATTCCATTCTGAGCACCATTAAAAGAAGCATGGATTGCTGTCAATATGAGTGTTTTTAGCTCAGGGTGTCCAGGAGGACATGTCCTCCATCCCAACCTTCTGTCCAGGAGGAATTCCAAAAGGTCCTCCATTTTGAGTATGGCTAAGAAACATGGATTTATATTGATTTTTAGCTCAGGGTGACCAGGCGTCCTCCTTTCTTTTTTCCAGGACACGTCCTACATTTGAGCCTTCTGTCCAGGAGGAATTCCAAAGGGTCCTCCATTTTGAGCAGGACTAAGAAGCATGAGTTTATATTCCTATGTGTGTTTTTAGCTCAGGATGAGCAAAGGTCCTCTTTTTCCAGGACGTGTCAAAATTTCAGCTGAAACCGTCCAGAAGGAATTCCTCTATTTTTAGCATAACTATTTTATATTTTATACAGGCTGATTTTAACCTCAAAGGAGGACGAGGCACCACAAAATGTAGGATGTTCAAGGGGTTGGGAAATGGAGGATATGACTAAATAAAAAAGCTAAAAACTCTTAGCATAAATATGAATTCATGCCTCTTTGTCATGCTGGAAATGGGATTGGGAATTCTTCCTGGACCAAAGGTTGAACTCTGCATTTATAGGAGTGTTATTAGCTTTTATTTAGTAATAATGTCTTACATTTTGCAGTGCCTTGTCCTCCTTTGCGGCGAGGACCTCTAGTCACCCTGCTCTTCAGTCCCAAACCAAATGGCCCCAGTTATATTGCTCCCATTATTAGAATAAGGAAGATCCTCTGCTGCTTTGTCCTCCTCCAGCTTTCTTTGCAGTTCCTCTCACTTTTCCCCTTAGCCTCCTTTTTTGTTCTTCCCAGCCCTTTCTCTTCTAAAAGACCTAGCATGGCATATTGGTTTGAGTGTTGGACTTATGGCCCTGGAGACCTGGATTCGAATCTCTTCTAAACCATGAAACCCACTGGGTAGCCTTGGGCAAGTCTCATTCTCCCAGCCTCAGAGAGGTTGGCAAAGGCAAGCCCCCTTTGAAGAAACTTACCGGGAGAACCGGAGTTTATCAGACGATGGAAATTGGAAGTATAATCCAATGGCAATCCGAACGCCATCATGGGGTTTCACGTTATTGCGTATGAGTGTATCTCACGCAATTTCGGGCAATGGGAAGTCATTCCAAACGCAATCATGGGTTTTACATTATTGCATATTAGAGTATCTCACGCAATTTCAGGCAAAGGGAAGTCGTTCTGAAGGCATTCTGAACGCTATTAGAATTGACGTAAATTCACTGAACTAGTAAATTCACGTAATTGCGAATTGGCTCCATTCGAAATTGAGAGAAATTCCTCCCGTGTTATAAATTTCCATGATAGGTTTGTTTAGGATTACGACTGCGGTGAGGGCTTGGCAAGAGTTATTCTGTCATTGCCTGCACTCCTCATGTTTTTCTATCTGTGCTGTCAAATGAAACCCTCCCAAAAAACAGCATAAAGGGTCACAACCAGCACATATTATGCACGCAACTGGAGAGTTGGGCACCCAAAACTGAAGAAAATGTGCCCCTTTTTAAATATCTGAACCTAATACTCAAAGAAAGCCCTGATTCCTCATCGTCTTTGGTGCCTTTTTCTCCGGGGCTTGAGAAGTAGTTTGTTGTTTTTGTGTGTCTTCAAGCCATTTGCGACTTACGGCCACCCTAAGAGAGCTAGTGTTGTGTAGTTGTTTGAGTATTGATTGAACTACAGCTTTGGAGACCAGGGTTCAATTCCCAGCTCAGCCATGAAACCCACTGGGTGACCTTGGGCAAGTCACACTCTCTCAGCTTCCAGAGGATGGCAATGGCAAACCCCTTCTGAAGAATCTTGCCAAGAAAATCCTCTGTAACCTGGAAACGACTTGAAGGTACACAACAACAACAAGGCGACCTTATATAGGGTTTCCTGGAGCTGGAAGTATGTGACTCACCCAGTGGGTTTTCATAGATGAGACCCAAACCCTGGTTTCCAGAGTTGTAGTCTAATGCTCAAATCATTGTCCTCCCCCCCCCACACTTCCCTTTATCAGCATCACTTCAGTGGGGTTTACATGGTTTTTTTTTAACCCTGTGCACAGTGGCACTCAGGTTCACCAACAACCTAAAAGAGCAGGGAGGGACTGATGGTTTACTCTGACCCTTTTAAGTGCTTGTAGTAACCCAAATCATCAGATCATTGCTGCTTTTGGGTAGTAGTGGTGATCCTGGATGGTGGTGGCTAGGAGTGTTGCAGAACAGCAGCCAAGTACCCACACTCCTGTTTCTCTTCCTCCCAAAGTGGCTCTCCTTCCACGGCTGGACCAATTGCTCTTCCGGAAGAGAGTCCTGTGCATCCTGACGGCCCACCTGTTTTCCCCGAGGCCCTGCAAATGATTCATCCCATGACAGCTGACTCCTGGAAAAATTTCATTGAGCAAATCGGTAAGAAAAGCATTTGGACAGTGGTCCTGGGAAAGACAAGTTACATAGCAGTGTGCCCCATAGGTGCTTGTTTCCATATTTTGTTTGGGGAAAGCAGCATGAAAGCAGAGAAAGTGCAAGGAGGAGTAAGGTGCTTAACACTTTCTCCTCTGAACTGCCACTTCAGATGATTTGGTAAACTGCTGTGGAGGGTGGTAGATTCTTCTTTGGGAGTCTTTAAATAGAGGTTGGATCTGCGCCTTTCAGGAGTGCTTTAGCTGTGTATTCTTGCATGGCAGGGTGTTAGCCCTTGTATTCCCTTCCAGCTCTATCTATCTTTGATTCCCTTTCTGAAATGAGGATCCAGCTATTTGCTCTCCTCTTGGAATCACACACATTTGAAGCACCAATTTTGGGGTGCTGGGGATAACTGAGGGCTGATTTAGAAGAGGAAAACAGGCATGAAAAGATGTAATACGTCCCCTCCTCCTCCTCTTGTCTTCTCTCAGTTTTCTCCTGCTGAAGCTTCTTTTCTAAAACAAAAATGGTGTTGGAAGGTTAGGATGCATATTGCATTTAACATTTAGTCAGCATCTATGTACTATTACACCCAGTGGGATTTCCATTTACATAAGCATGCAAAAGATTTAGTCTTCTCGTGTTTTATAAAAATGTACTAGACCTAAGAAACTAACTGCATGCCAAGTGCTTTTGAAACAAGTGGATGGAACAAAGTGAATACCATTTTTAATGACTGAGGTAATAAATATATCAAAAAAGGAAAAAGAATTGATATAAACCAGAAAGCAACTTGTACCAAAATATGTAAGAAACAACAACAACAAAAACCCAAAATATTATGAACACAATCTTTTCATGTAAAATAAATAGTTAAGCAAGATGATTCCAGAACATCATTATTTAACTATACAAGGCACTAGCAGCAGTAGTGCTCCTATTACATATATCAAAATAAAATCATGGTCCTTTAAGTATTGTTGTCGATTTCAGCAGTCACATGAGAATTGAGCCATCTTCCTTTGCTGTCCCCTTATTAGTTTCCAGTCCAGAAAATTAAAACTCATTTTCTATCCTGTTTTTACCAATGCACTGCAGTAGTATTCAGAGACCTTCATTAGTCTAGAGCTCTGCTGTATTTGATGGTGTAAATCAGGGTAGTTCTTGAGAACTGAGAAATACTTGCATCCTTCCATGACTATAATGTAAAAAACTGTTCCATATTACAATCAATGCACTAATATCTGGATTATTTCAGCAAATTATTTTAATCTATATATAGATGAGAATTTGTTTCCATATTATTTTAGGGTACATCCTTTCTTGTAGCTGTATATTTCTTTGCTTTTTTGACACAGTGATTTATTAACATTCTAGAACTTGATATTATGTTTGCAGAAAATACACAAAAATTTAGCTGTATGCTCTATCAGACAAAAAGCCTTATGTTAAAGTTATGTGTATGTGTGTGTATGTGTTTGTGTGTATCACTAGTGTTGAATAATTGCTTCTCCCTCTCTTGTTATATTCAGTGCCCTGTTTAGTGTTAAGCAGATTATTAACAGAAATTTTAACAGCTACTGAGAATATTTAACAAAGTAGTTCAAGTGGAATTATACAAACATCTTTTCCACATAATACATTTAAGAGCAATCTCTCCTTTACAGCATAGTGTGGGAAGCTAAAATGAAAGTGCATGGTTTCCAAGGTACAGTTTCTCCTATTGCTATTTTAATCCCATTTGGAACAGTGTTCCAGAAAGAAGTGATTACTGAATATACTCACAGTTTGGGAAAACATTCTATTTGGCCACTTTCCCATTGCAAAGTGTGTGCGCATCTAAGATTATAACTTAAATATAGTCACAGTTGTGTGTAACATATTAAACTGATAGGCTGTTTAATATGGGAAGATGAATCCTCTCTGGATTCTAGTCTGAAATTTAAAGGAACTGAAGCCTACCCACAAAATAGGTTGCATAGCTCCTTCAGAGTCTAGATGAAGTGGGATAGATTAAGCAGCCTACAGATATGGAAATAACTGGCTACCACTTCACTTGAGTGTGTACATGCATTTAAAGGGTTATAATTTCAATTTACATTTATCAAATTATAGCATTGGAAAAAGACCTCAAGGGGTATAAAATTCAACCCCCTGCCATGCAGGAAGACATAATCAAAGCACCCCTGACAGATGGCCATCCAGCCTCTGTTTAAAAACCTCCAAAGAAGGAGACTCCACCATATTCTGAGAGAGTGTGTTCCACTGTCGAACAGGTCTTACTGTCAGGAAGTTCTTCCTAATGTTGAGCTGGAATCTCTTTTTCTGTAGCTTGAATCCTGTTCTCTGGTTTTGTTTTTGTTCTTATTTAAGTTTTATTGATTAAAAACCCATTTCATTACATACAGACAGTATAGTACAATTACATGTGTAAATTGACCATATGGTATGGTTTTGGGGGAATTGTGGCTAGACAGTGATGTATTCAAGTCTTCACATCTCAAACCAGTATCTGATCTCTACTTTCAAGTCTCAAGTTGAGTCTCAAGTCCTTGCAAGTTAGTTTCAAGTCAAGACTCAAGATGAGTCTCAAGTCTGGTAGCCCGTTTTTAACACAGGGCATGTTTCTCAGAGAGGAACAGAAAACACACTAGGCAATGGACTAGAGGTGAGGATCGAGGTCTGCTTGGCAGTCTGTCCCTGCTGCAAGCCTCCAAGATTTTCCCATCCAAGAATTCAACCCCTCACTTTTGAGGTGGATTTGCCTGCTGCCTGAAGTAAATGGCACAAATAGGTCAGTTACTGAAAATATACAAGTCTCAAGTCAAGTCGAGCTAGGGGCAAAGCAGACCAGTACAATATGCCAGCTTAGGGGCAGCGTGGGGGTGTGGTGTTTAGATGACACATGCCCCAACATCACCCCCAAGCTGGCATCACACAACCCACTCAACCAGACAGCAGGCAGTGTTGTGCAGTTGCTCCAGCCTCGATCTGGTGCTCAAAGGGGCAGCGTCAAGCCACCCCATTCGACTGTCTGTTTCAGCCCTAACTGTGTCATTTTTGCCAAGTCAAACCCAAGTCAAGTCATTGAAGTGACCTAAGTCCGACTTAAGTCCAAGTCAGTTGACTCGAGTCTACATCACTGTGGCTAGAGCTAATCATAGCTCTCCCAGGTCAAATATTACAGCAATATTGTAAGCCAGCAAAGAGATCATTCTCACATTAAAGAGAAAGAAGGAATGCTGAAGCATGTGGCATGTTTGTAGCATATTTCTGAAGTAGCTTTCTAAAGGGTTGACCTTTTAATTCTGTAATGTTTTTGGAATACAGTATTGTCTGCAGCAAAAGGGAACATCAATTTAGGTAGCTACATTTTTATACAATCTATACAATTTAGGTACATACGTTTTTTGCTTGGATTTCCAGTATTTTTATTTGGGTGCTTCAGTGGTTTTTTCATTTAGACCAGAAAGATGCTTGTCATGTGATCATACTTAAAAAAAAAACAGCCTTCCTCTTGGCATCAAGAACTAAGGAAAGGTAGATGTAAAATTTGATTGGCTACATTTTCACGTGTTGGAAAGACCATGTATTTGTTCATGTACAAAATCTGACTGATCGTTATATTTTGGCCTGAAAGCATTTCTCCAAATTAAACAAGCTAGTAGTTCTGAGATTTTGAACATGTTCTTTTTGTTCTGCCTAATAATTATGTACTTGGATCATTGGCTTTAGCCAGCTTGAGCTATGTGTTATTTAGTTGTCATTCTGTAGCTTGGAAGACAGAGATCAAAAACCCAGTCCTGCATATTATACTAACCAATTTGGGAGTTTCTACTCTAGTATTCTCTTTGTCTCAGATTACAACATTCAATTTTCCAAGCTGTTTTGACTGGAAAAGGAATGAATATAGCTGCAGTTTGTGCAAATCTATTCATTGATCTGCACTTGGTTTAGGAGTAGATATACTGAAATACTGTATTTATTTTTGTCATAGAAAAATAATATTTGTTCAGTAACTTCTGGTGTACTTTGGTACTTTCTAGGTCTCTTATATCAAGAATATCGGGATAAATCCACACGTCAAGAGATTGAAACTAGGCGGCTTCAGGATTCACAAACAGATACTGAAGAGTGCTTAGCTAGTGAAGAGGCACCATCAGAAACTGAACCTACAAATGCCATTGAGAGTAAAGCTGTTCCTCAGATCAACTTGTTCAGGAATTCCACGTCAAGATTTAATTTATGGCAGGATCTTCCAGAAGTCAGAAGCAGTGGGGTTCTGAATATTCTCCAACCAGATGAGATCAGACTTCAAGAGGTAATGACAGCTTCAGGGGACAATGAGCATTACATTTGTATATTTTTAATTAAGCTAATTGTAGTTTGATTCATTTCATGGCATTATTTAAAGTTATGCTTTCTATGCAGTCTTAAATTTCCTTCCTTTGCTCTTAAAATGTCAATGAACATTCTGTTTCTGCTCAGGCTCAAGCTATCAGAACAGAGTTGGTCTTCTGGAGAATGATTACAATAGTTACAAGAAGGCATACCTGGGGCTAAAATTGATAAAGTTGATATTTTTAAAATTAACAATAAAAGTATAAATTAAAAACATCAGAAAAATCAAGGCAGTAAGAAAGGTGTAAAAATAGTACTGAAACAAAACAAAATTCAAGGGAATTATATGAGTTACTTGCATCAGTCTTCAGTGAGGAAGACACTGAAGAAACACCCACTCCTTTTTTTCAAGCAGTGCAGATGACGTTCTGCAAGCCAAATAGAAATGACTGTTTTATTAGTTCAGCAGACTAAACAGTCACTGTGAATGGATGGCATTCACCCAAGAGTCCTTGAAAACCTTAACTGGTTGATCTTTTAGGTAAAATATGTAACATATCACTGAAATCCTGCTTTGTTACTTAATGATAGGAAGATAGACAGTATCACACACTGATTTTACAAAATGATCTCAGGGGATCCCACAAGTTATTGACTACTTAGATATATTTACAGCTAGATTGATGGAAAGCAGCATTTAGATTTAAGTTTATTATTAATGCAAGAATTTCTATTCCACTCCACTCTGGTTTACAATCAAATAACAAAGGAATGAAATAATAAAATACAAATTATACAGTTATGAAAATGCAACAAAGAAAAATGAAAACAAAACAAACCAATTAAAAACAGCCAGAGTAAGGGAGTAATAATAAAAATGTCAAAAATATACATTAAAAGGAAAAGCCTTCCTGAGGCATGGGGATAAAAATCAAGAAAAGGGAAGTCTTGCCTCACCAACCTGCTATGGTTTTTTTAAAAGTCCAAAACCCCATAAAACCAGTGAGTACCTTGGAATACTGTGTATTGTTTTGGCTACCCATTACTATAAACTGGACATTTAGGTGCTGGAGAAGATACCTTCCAGGATTATACTGTTGTACATAGAATGCTTGATTAGACAGATTTTTTTTTCCTTTTTGTCCTGTGTAGACTCAAACACAACTGTGTAGTAAAATGATGGAAATAGTTTTGGAGTTCAGGCAGTCATCAGATGGAACACTATGGCATGTTCTGTGCCATGGCATTACAAAAATAAGCCCCAGCTATTACCGGGGCTATTGTATGCTCCTCCTCTTATCCAGCAAGTTTGTGAAGAGGAAATTGGAAACTTCTCCTGTTTTTCAGATTAACCACAATTAAGTATGTCGTTTGAACCCTTACCAGTAATTAGTGAAACCAATAAAGCTGCCTTGGTTTCACCAAATACAATTAAAATTAAACTACCAGTATTGTGTTTCAGGGCTGGAAAACATAATGAGCTATGATTGATAAAAAGAAGAAGTGAATGTTTTTGAACTCTTTTTATGGCTATCCCAGAGGAAGTGGGAAGCATATGAGCCCAGAGGGAGATTAGATTTATAACTCCACACTGTTTTTAACAAATTTGTGTACAAACTAACACATCTAATTTAGACATAATTTTAAAAGGTCTAATCATGTTAATAAGTTAACTATGTTAATAAGTTGTTCTATATGTGGAATCCATGTGATAGGATTGGAACAGACCCTGCTGGATTACAAGCTTTCATGAACAGAAACCAGCAAATCTTGTGCAACCCAAAGTGGTGGTGGTGATGGTGTGTACTTTCAAGTTGTTTTTGACTTATGCCATTTCTAAAGCAAACCTATCACAGGATGTTTTTTGGCAAGATTTGTTCAGAAGGGGTTTGCCTTTTTGCCTTCTTCTGCATCTTGGAGAATGCAAGAGTTACTCTGTCTGAGCAGGGATTTGAACCTTGGTCTCCAGAGTCATAGTCCAACATTCAAACCACTACAGCATGCTGGCTCTACGACTTCATAGGCAATTCCAAAATCCAAGATTTTAGTGTGGATTGGTTAGAAATATGTTTATCTAGAAACAAAAGATAGTACAAAGAGAGGAGTTTCTGTGGTCTTTTTAATTCAGATGTTACTAAATGTCCCCATGTGACTTCCCCTCTTGAATTTACCAAAATTAAAATGAGTATCCTTCTAGTGTGAATACTGATTTTCTCCAGTGTTATTATACCTGTCTTGTATGGATGAGACTATGGTTTAAAGAACATCAGATGTTCCAGCCATGCTATGTTGTCCAGTGCTGTTTTCCAAGTTTTTCTCAGGACCGTTGGGGTAGTGTAAATTAGGCTTGCCATGTAGACAAATATTGTTCATCATCCTTTAAGTGTGTGTGTGTGTGTGTGTGTGTGCATGTGCACTGAGGAAATCTAGTCAATGGGAGCATCACTGTGAAGTTAATTGTAACAACAATGGAGAAAAGTGTAGCATTTCCACTAAGTTTACCAACTCATCGGCATCCCAGTTCTTGAAATTCCTGAGCCAAAATCTAAGACCAGGGAATGGCCCATTGGCATTAGTCCTTGAAATCTCTCTATCTACCTCCCTCTCTCCCTCCCTCTCTCTCTCACACACACTCACGTGATAATTTATATGATTATTAGATTTTTAACGTATGATTACAAAGGAAAAAAAAACCCAGAAAAGTAGAGTGAGATAAAAAACAGAAGAGAGAGGTAAGGAGGAAGAACATAGATATGAAGAATGGCTACGTATTGAGATATGCATTGATATAAGCAGACCATAGTTCCAAGAATACATTTTCTTGCATTTGTCACCTATATGTCTAAGTGTTCATGTATAAATAAAGCAGGCATAACTGTTTTGGCTCACACTAAAGGCTGGATGGAAGAGAAAGCAGAGGGAGGTCAGTACTTCCAGGACAGATTGCACTCTTACCTTTCACTGGGTGATGGTTCCCTTTTCAATAAGAGTTAAAGCATAGTATTTACATTGATCTGTGGATAAGTTGATCTAGGTTTTTGGAGTCAAATTTTTACTAAAATTTCTAAACTTATACTTGAGTATATACAGTACAGTGGCTGAGGCACTCAGACTTGATAGTCTATATGCTGATATAAAGATGTTGCATTTGTTAATATTGTGACAATGCAGATATAAGTTCCTTAAAAGTAGAGTGCAGTACTGAAAATGACAGAAACTGTTGGTCTGGACCAGTCAAATGATCCAAAGTATGAATCCTACAACCAGTCAGTTTCTTACATTTAAAAATTGTCTTACAATCCTAATATTAGAATTATCCTTTTGAGTTAGTTTAGCATGACTGTATGGATCAAATTGTAATTGGCAAGATATCTTAAAGCTAACCTGGCAGCAGAGATCATCCCTTCTTTTGTTAAACAATCAGAACCCTAAACCATCCAGAAAGAGGTACCAAGTAAGTTGATTCCAGGATTTCTCCAGGAGTATTTGGGTTTGCCAGTTAATGTCTCATGATACAAACTCACTGAAATCCATCTTCTGAAAATGACAGTTGCATCTTTTTGAGAGAGAAATGGGGTACTAAAGGTTCCTTAAAAATAGTATTTAAGGAAAATAATTCCTTTAAAATATATTGATTTTCTGATAGTAAACCTAAGAAACATATGATGTACTTTGAAAAACATGCAATATCCATTTTTAAATATTTGTCTTATATATATTAACTTTACCCCAAATATTTAATCTGAGTGATTCCCATCTATGCAGACATACTTCAGCAAGAAATGTAGAGAAATTCAGTTTGATCATCTCAACAATATCCAGAGAAGCCAATATGCCCAAATACCTAATACTTTCTGGATGTCAATGGATGTGCCCGTTGGCAAACAATCAAGATGGAGTATTAGATCCAAAGGTTTTAAATTTAGATCAGTTAATTAGCCCCAGCAGGCTCACATTTAGGCCAATAAACAGAAAGAGCTCAGTAGCTCTTAATTTTATCAACTCTGGTAAAGAGGATTCTGGCCTCGAAATGAACAAGGAAAAAAATCACCAGGACACATAACTGTCTTATATTTATGTTACCATGTATAAATGCACAAGTTGCTAGCTTTTCGCCAATTATATACACCAATGGTTCCAAATATAGGTTAGGTATCAGAGGCGAGAGAGAATATCCTTATTGTATACTTTTCTTTCTTTCTTTTTAACCTGTCTCCTAAACCAACAAGGATTACAAGGCATATAACAGAGTCAAAGCAGGCATGGGTTGGGAAGTGGGCTTTGACTGCTTCTTGGCCAGCTGAGTATGGAATTGAGCACAAGGGGGATCAGAGTAAATGGGATTAAAGTCTGAAAAACTCAGGTAACCAGATAATATGGCAATCTACATCCATTGAGGGAAAAGACCCAGTTGCCACCATTTCAGGGTGACCAGGTGTCCTAACTGCAAAGGAGGACAAGACACCATAAAATGTAGGACATTCAAGAAAAATGTAGGAGGCAACCAAAGAACAGCTAAAAACACTAATCATTTCTTTGCCATGCTCGAAACGGTGGACATTTTGGAATTCCTCCAGGACAGAAGGCTGAAATGGAGGACATGTTCTGAAAAAAGAGGACACCTGGTCACCCTGCACCATTCCTGCTAGGGATTGCATCCCACATAGCACTGCCTACAGCACATATGACAGCTGGGGAGTTTTTCCAGACTCTGAACTGCTGCTGGGGTTTATGGAAGGTCTCAGTGTCAACCCATGGGAAGTTTCTTTTTTCTCTGTCATGTATTACTGGTGCCAGAGTTTGTGCAATAAGAATCCTCACAAATCATGGTGCTAGCCTACTGAATAGCACAATGGGTCCAAGTGCACATCCTTCCCCAGTCCTCCTTCTCCTGCCTTTTTGGTGATTGGTGAGTGTATAACTACAAAACAACATGCTGAGCAAGAGAACCCTGATGCCAGCTGTGAATGGATTTGATTTGGTGCCCAGACTTGAAAGCCATATCTTGCACACATAAATCTTTTTCCTCTTCATCTAGCACCACTCCCTCTGAGATTTGTCTTTCTATCTGGAGACCTAGGAAAATGTGATGATATTCCATGAGACTTCAGTTGGCCCTGTGAGAGGTGGCAACCCTAATTCCCATGCATAGGTGGGAAATGGGTCTGTCTCTTATGAGTGGGAGAATGTACCTGAAAAAATAACTGAAAAAATAAGAATAAATTGTTATTCCCCAATCCCCCTGTGCTACTGCTGCAATTCACTATGTATAGGGATCAAAGCAAGGCAATATAAAGAATGTTCTTTTATTATTATTTTTATAAAATGCTTGCTTTATGTGTTTAGATTTCTATTTACATATTTTTTACATATTTTTTACTTCACTTGTCCTGGAAAAAATCTTGTAGGGATTGTTTGCTCTAATGAAAAAACACCAGCTTTACCTTACATTTTCCTGCTCTGCAGTGCCACACTTACTCAAAATAAACTGGACTCTTCAAATCAGTACAAAAGGGATGCACTTTTTCTTTCTTCCTAGCACACCAAAAAGCTATCAACTGATAGCCTTACTGTTTATCAGTCTTGTCAGCTTGTGCTGTACCTGGTTACCTCTTCCATCCAATCCTCTTTACCCCTTTGTGTCCCAGTGAGAGATAATGAGTAAGGGTAGGAAATCTAAGGCCCGAAACAGATGGGCACTAAGGGGCGCCCTCATCACATGCTAGGGTTGCCTAGGGTGGAGCGTATACACACCCCACAACCCTAGCATGTGACAAGGGTGTCACAGCTGCGCAGCACCATATAGACGGCGTACGCAGTGGCTATGGCGTAGCTGTGCAGCTTCCATATGCTTCTTTTTTATCGCAATTGCAACGCAAAAAGGAGCCACATTTAGGGCTCCTTTTTTAGTCTGTACCTTCTGGTCTGTACCGTCTGGTTACTGCGGCAAAGGTTTGGACTAAAAAGAGGTAGTGCCAGACCACCCTTTTTGGACGGTCTGTAAAGCCCCCAAATGTCTCACACATGCACCTAAACTATTTGTTGATTTATTTTTTTAAATGTACAGTATTTTTAGTGTCTCCTGACACAGAGAGAGGGGGGGATAAAGAGAGAGAAAGAGAGAGAGAGAAGATGGAGATTGCCCATCTCCTTTGCTGTGATTGTTGGCAATGGAGCATTTCACCCCAGTTGCTGCTTCCCCCTCCTTAGCAGAACCCTGCTGGTGACATTGGTCCAAAGTCAAGCAACAGAATGATAAAATAACATATCTATCCCCTCACCATTGATTTCATGGGTGGGCTCGGCTGGAGAGAGGTTGTCAGCAGCCAGGGTAAAGCACCCCATTGCCATATATCGCAGCGAAGGAGATGGGCTACCCCTTCCCTCTTCCTCAGCCCCACCCAAGGGAGCAAAGGATTGAATGAACGACGGACCCCTGCAGATATGGAGGGAAGCCTGCATGAAAAAAATATCATGTAAATGAGATCCAGGAAGATGCAAATCATGTCCCTTGACCTACATTTTCTAAGGACTGGGCAAGTTGATACTGGCACAGTAATCCTACAGATGTTTAACCAAAAGGAATTCCTGTTGTGTTAATAGGGACTTCCTCCCAGGAAAGTTTGCATGGTACTGCAGTCTTAATGTGCAAATCAATTCCGTGTTTTTCCTAAGGACCTACTAATTTGGACTAAATTTATAAAGTGTAAAAATAGTTGATGTGTTGTAGAGGTGATGTAAGGCCCCCCGGATCCAGTACTGGCTCTTGAGAAAGGTCAGACATTTCTTATTTGCACTTTGTATTATCATTCTATACATCTGAGTCATTTTCTGTTTAATATTGCTCATTCTACAGTTATTTTAAGTTCCAAAAAAATTAGAGCTTTGAAAGGCAGATATTAAGGAATTAAGCATGGTAGATATTTGTCTCTCTGATTGAAGACTTTAACTAGGGCAGACTGATCTGAATTATGTCTTAATTTAAGTAGTATTGGGGCCAAATAGACAGGCAAAAACAGGTGCTTTCAGGCTGGCTTGAAGGCATGGCATTTAGATGACACATGCCTTGAAGCCAGCAGGAAAGTGTCCTCTAGGTGCCTTATGCAGAGAAAAGCCATTTCAAAAAAAAAAAAAAAGCAGCTTTTTCCCACTTCTTTCTGGCTTGAAGCCATATCTTGTGGTCATGACATGAGCACTCCAGCTGCCTTGGGAGCTGGTGGTGCGGCTGTTGGGGTTTCAATGTGGCTTCAGAAAAGCCAGCTTCAAGCCACTTTTTCCTGCCCATCTGTTTCGACCCACCGTGCCTCATGCCTGTTTATGATTTATGCTGCTGCTAAAATCACAATTTTATTCTTTTTTTAAAAAGTGTTTTAAAGAAAGCAAAACAAATCAAAATTAGTTGACAGTAAAGAGATAAAAAGATGAACCCACTTACAATCAATAGCAGAGCAATCATTTCAAAATAAATATGTATAAATATTCAAAACTAACAAACTACAAGAAGTTAAAAGGTTATTTTAAAAGACGAAAGAACTCAGCTCAGGAATGCCATTCATGTGGTATCCTCTTGTTGAGCACAAAGTATTTTCCATCTACAGGCATTTATTAGTCAAATCATTTATAATTTACCATTCTTTCAGTAATTCCTAATTTTAGAGGTTGCGGTAGTCTAAATCAAAGCAGAATGGTAGTCCACAATTTAAGAATGAGTAATCTGGAGGTTGGGTCTGAGCTTTCTATGGATAATGAAGATTGTGTTTAGAAAGAAAAGACACCTTTGAAAATATGCACTTCTGACAGATTTGGTTAACAAGGGGTACCATTTTGGTAGAAAAGAAAGAATGGATAGTGAAATGGGCTGAGGTGTAAAGCAAAGTTCAGAAGTCTACATTTAGAATTAGACTGGAAGAAAAGATAACATTTGTACTAGTTGCTTTGTTGTGGTTAACCATAACCACAGATGTGCTATCATAAAATAAATTAGCACATATAATCTAAAATAGGGATGGGCAACTGTGGAAGACTTGGGGGCCACATTCTCCATCCAGGAGATCTTGGAAGGCCACATTCCACACTGTGCCTGCTTCCATAAAACAAAAAACAAAACAAAACACTCAAAATGTTTCCTTTTTTGCCCCCGAACATCCAACAGAGGACTTGGGAGTATGTTTTGGGGCCTTCCTAAGCACTTAGATGGTATTTTGAAGCAAAAAAAAAATGCTTTGGAAACATTTCACAAAAATTCATTTTAACTTCTTGGGGTTCCAGCAGAGCTCAGACATGGTGGAAACATGTTTTTTGGGGTCAGCCAGAAAAATCAGCAATAACAGAACATGTTATAAACCATCCTGGGCATAAAATGGTGTTTTAAAACACTGAAATTCTGGACCATGCCAACAACTATCAGGTCAGCATGTACAGGGAAGCCACTGAAATCCATAAACACCTGGACAACTTCCAACAGGAAAAAAGAAACTATTAAAGTAAACAAGTTTGGCTTCCAGCCCAGAAAAATACCAAGATCAAGAACCAGCAAATGCAAATGAAAACCACCCAGGGCAAGGGGGGGGGGTTTCCCAGCAGACAGTGGATCATTCATTAAATAGACACCCTGAGGCCTTACCATTCAACAACAACAACAATACACAGATTAACATGTAAATCGCTTCCTCTCAACCAACAGTACATATACTCACACTCTTCCATGTCAGCATTCTCTAAAGACGCCAGCCACAACTGCTGGTGAAAAGTCAGAAATAAACTTTTCTGGAACATGGCCTTATAGCCTAAAAAACCCACAAAAAGCTATGGTGGAAACAGCTAATAGAGACCATTTGGGGGCATTATGAAGTAAAACATTTTAAATGGTTCCGGCAAGCCTGTGGGCCACATTTTACCCATCCCTGATCTAAAACATATTCAAAGTGTCTATGGACTTTATCACACAGGGTAAAATTGGGGGATTCAAAAGCATTATCCAAGAAAAGTTGCACGATCACAGCTAAGATTATCACACACACCGTGATTAGAGAGGGCTTATCCAGGGAATAACCAGGGAATAACCAGCAACAAATCATTCACAGTATTTCCTCTTGAATGATTTGTTGCTGGCTATTCTCTGGTAATTCCTGGGATAAGCCCTCTCTAATTGTGATGTCATGTGATAATCTTTGATGTGATAATCTGGTGCGATCGTCCAACTTTCTCTGGATAATGCCTCTAGATTTCCTCCGTATTATAAAGTCCTACCTTCCTTAAATGCCGTTTGCAATGAGAACAGGATAATTATGCATACTCGGTCATGGTTCAATAAGAATTTATGTGTCAAGTGTATAATAGGATTGTGGCCAGAGAATCTGACATTACTGCAGTAGTAATTGGAATATTGTGTGTATGGTTTTTGCTTTATATATATGCCACTGGAGTATGTATGCCGGTAGCTACTAACAATACTGTAGTAAGGGCATTTTTCCTTGCTTACAGAGCTGATGGACCATAATAACAAGTTAGTAGAAGTGCTTGTTTTCACTGCAACAAGAACAGCTGTAAGAGAAGACAGAATTAGACTGTCTAACAAGATTTATACAGTGACATTACAGACATATATATTGGGAGAGAAATGCTAAGAAAAAAGAAGCACATTCTTGTTTATGAGTACAACATTTCAAAAAGCTATGAGCAAATGGAAAATACCTGAAATTGATATTTTGTCCTCAGTAACAGCACAACTGCTTAGAAAATGTTTAAGGATGTTTGTATGATAATGAATGGAAAGAGTAATTTGTCCTCCCTCTGCCAGGTATCTGAAAGGAGGCAAAATAAATAAGAAACTGCCTGCCAGGTTTGATTTCCCTCTTAAAAACAGTGCTGGGGTTTCTGTGTTTAGCACTTTCTATATTTAAATCAATATAGATTTGGAAGAGAAGGCTGAAGATCTTGTAAAACTACAAATCCCAGCATTTGTGTGGGTTAACTATTGGTAATATGCACACCTGGGATGGGTGATGCAATGAGCATTTAGACCACCTATATAAGGGAGATGGGAAATGTCTCCATTGTGGGTTTGTTGAGGAGTGGTGGTTGGCGTAGCAGTTTGTCGATGATTGAGAGATAGAAAGTATTTGTGATGGCTGTCCAATACTCTATGTACATATCTTTATATATACTGAAAATGAAGATTAAAAGCCCTCTATCGAGAGAAGACTGGCAGTGCCTGTGTCTTTATTCAGCAAGCAGGGAGCTGAAGGTCATTTGCTGCTGTAAAGGAATTTTTTTCCTTCCTGGCCTGAAGACTGTTGCAGTTATCTCTTCTTGGCATCCTGCCCACGTGGCTCCGTTCTGCAAGTGGTCGTAGTGGACACAGCAAGTCACTCTACATCCCTAACAAATATAGTGGCTCGGACTAGTCTAACTTTAGTGGTTAGTTGTATATCTTTACTCTTTAAGATCTTGTCAGGTTCTTTCATAGTTGCTCTTCCCATTCCAAGTCTTCTTATTTCTTGGTTGGAGTTACCATTGATCCTAGGTATGGGAACTCTTTAACTATTTTAATTTCCACGTCGTCTAGGTTGAATTTATGTATTTCTTCCGCAGCCATTATTTTTGTTTTCTTTATGTTCAGTATTAAGTCTGGCTTTGCACTTTCTTCCTTGACCTTCCTCAGTAATTGTTACAAGTCTGTAATGTGGTGTCATCCACATATCTGAGATGTTGATGTCCCATACTACAACTTAAAAATGCAGGCTGAGATTATACCGGGCACTGAAATTTTGATAGCATTAAGTAGTTTTGAAGACATGACTGGCAATGTAATATATAGGCTTCTGACAGATAGACACACTTTTTTGTTGCTGTTGTGTGACTTCAAGTCATTTTCGACCTATGGTATCCTAAGGCGAATGTAGCACAAGGATTTCCTGGCAAGATTTAGAGGGGTTTGTCTTTACCCTTCTCTATGTCCAAGAGAATGTGACTTGCCCAAGGTCACTCAATAGGTTTCCATGGACAAAGGGGGAATTTGAAGCCTGGTCTGCAAGTGTCCTAGTCCAACACTCAAACCACTATATGACGTTGGCTCAGGCTGCTGCCACACTGCAGAAGTAAAGCACTTTAATGTCTATGGCTCTGTGCTATGGAATTCTGGGATTTGAAGGTTGCAGGTTGATGGGGCTCTTGAGCACTCTGACAGGGCTAAATAGCTCACAAAACAACAAATCCCAGAATTCCATAGCATTAACCAGTTAAAGTGGTGTCGAACGGTTTATTTCTGCACTGTGCGTCAGTGTGGTATAGTGTTTTGAGCGTTGGACTATGACTCTGGAAAGCAGGTTCAAACTTCCATTCGGCCATGAAAACCCTCTGAATGACCTTAAGAAAGTCACAGTCTCTCACCTTCAGAGGATGGCAATGGCAAACCCTCTCTGAAGAAACTTGCCAAAAAAACAAACAAAACAAAAACACCCTGCGATAGATTCATTTTAGGATTGCCATAAATCAGAAATGACTTGAAGGCAAACAACAACAACACCCAGTAGCAGCCTGAGATATACACAGGTATGAAAGAATCTTTCAATAGAAGGTGAAAGGCAATTGAGAAATGGTCCTATCTTAGTGGTTTTTCACATTTTGACACCGTTTTAGAGAGCTTTCCTGCACTGCATATTTAGCTCAGGTGGTGAGCATGATGATGATGATGCAGCATGATATAGTCAGCCATATCTAATAGTACAAGAGTATCACTGTGGAATCCTTATTGTATTCCCTGTCCTGCCACATGATACGGGTGCCCCATAATTTTTCCCCCAAATCCAACTGTGTTGTTATTGTTAACTGCCTTTGAGTCGACCCCAACTCATGGCAACTCTATGGATGAGAAATCTTCAAGACGCCCTGTCCTCCACAGCTCTGGTTAGGTGTTGCAATTTCATACCTGTGACCTCCCTAATAGCATCTATCCATCTAGGATGCACTCTTCCTCTCTTTCTACAACTCTCCACTGTTTCTGGCATTATTCTTTTCCAGTGAGTCATGCCTTCTCATGATGTGGCCAAAGTATGACAGCCTAAACTTAATTATCTTGGCTTCCAAGGAGATTTCAGGCCTGACCCGTTCTAGGACCCATTTCTTTGCCTTTTGGGCTGTGCACAGTATCCTCAGCACTTTTCTCCAGCACCATGAATTGATTTTCTTCTTATCCACTTTTCTTACTGTCCAGCTCTCACATCCATACATGGTAAAAAAGAATGCAGTGGCCTGTATATTCTAACTTTCATGCTCATTTGTATATCTTTACTCTTTAGGATTTTTTTCTAGAACTTTTTCAACTCTAGTCACAAAGTATAGGTGTGAGTGTATATCAGAGTGTCAGTTCTATTGAAAGTAGCACAGTGGAATTGTTTTAATTGTTTTAAAACTTTTATTGTAAATTTTTAAAATATGTTTCTATATATGAGGTGCCTTGGGTCCCTATCTGGGAAAAAGGCAGTGTAAAAATCAAATAAATAAATTAAAGCGCAATATCCCTATTTCAATAGGTGTCAAAATGCACATTTTTTTCTTTTTAACCTGTCTTTTATCTTATTGGATACTAGGGTAGTATAAAATGGATGTGACTAGAAAAAATGATAATCAAATCAAATAATGTAACAAAATCCTCATTAAAAAAAAGCTGTGAGGCAGTTAGCACAACAGATGAAGGTAACTCCATTTAATATGTGTGTGGAGGGGAATGAAACTTTTGATCTGGGCTTGGAGAGATTGCAAAGGCATTGTACTAGGCATCCCATGAAGGATGGTTTAGGGAGTGGTGCTGCCATATTTCCAATGATTGCTTGTAAAAATTGTATTGGATTGAAACTGAAGTTTTCAACATTTTTGCTATGCTTTGCAGAATTCTTAACAATATAATATGAAATTCTGAACAAAAGCAGTGAGATATACCGTAGGACTTTTATTTATTTTTTTCTAAGTGTCTTCTTGAAAAGGCATTGGGAGAAAAATGTTCAGTTGTGAGAAAGCATTGTTTCTTTGTGCATTGGGTTTGTATTGTCCCCTTATGAATCTTTATTGCTGCTTTGAGTTTATTGCCATGTTCTATCTGTTCTGTAGAGATCATGTAGTATTCTGTCACACTAGGCGGTTAAGGAATATTCTGCTTTATGTGGATCACTGATAATTAAAAACTGGCAATATCATTGAAGCCTGAATGTTTATCCTGTCTCCTTTTCCCACTGCTTTCCTCACAGAGACTTCTCTTTCACTTCTAGAACACTGTTCACACTTTCTTTCCCTTTTCCAAATGAATTTATCAGCAGTTAAACTGGTGTGATTCATATCATTGTATACAGTAGCATGTTATAAAATGCTATAACAACAAAGTTATGAAAGTGAAATTTCAAGGTTGTAGTGTTGTTTGTAGACTCAGAAAAATAATAACATTTTTCAGGGATCAGCAGTTAAGCAAGATATTTGGGAATATTCTTGTTTCAAATTGTTTGACTTTGTTTAGTTGTAACTGTTTTGTTTGCAGCTCGTGTCTGCCTTGGCTGAGGTTACACAAACATGCGACAGCTGCATTAAGTGCAAGAAATGATACCTTGTGCTGGAACATGATGACAGTTTTTAACATCTGCATTTTGCATCTAGTGCACAGAAATCATGCTATCAATCTTTCATTTTTACAGCTATTGTTAGACAGTGTAGCTTGTTGTATGCATGTCATATCTTTTGGTCCATGTAGAGTAGACTTGTTTGATCTAGGAATTCTACAGTATACTAGTTTGTAGGAATTCTGTAGAGCTTTGTAAATGTTTATACAGTACTGTAATGAAACTGGGCCCGAGTGGCAATCACTGAAGCTTCATTGTCATAGCTTATGCATTCTTCATATACAGTCTTGGAATTCTCCTGCAGGCAATGTTTGAACTGGTCACTTCAGAAGCATCATACTACAAGAGCCTGAATTTGCTGGTGTATCATTTCATGGAAAATGAGCGATTGAAAAAGATTCTACATCCCTCAGAGGCTCACATTCTCTTCTCCAATGTACTGGATGTCATGACAGTCAGTGAACGGTAAATCTCTTAATGACTATTGTATATATGAAGGAAACCTGCAACTCAGGATTTCACCATCCTTTCTCCCCCCCCCCCCCCCCCCCACTTTCTGTCAGGGTGCATAGATGGTGTATGTGTGCTTGTTTTCAATTTCCCTAGATGACCGAGGGGTGGAACAGACCACCCCTGAGAAAGCCTGATTGGCGCACACTGCAGCCCCAGTCCGCCTTTTTGCTGGCCCCAAAAGAAGCAACAAAATGCTGCTCCTTTTTGCGCTGACAAAAAGCAGTCTTTTCCCACTCCTCCTTTAGGGTGCTTCGGCAGCATGCGATGTCTAAATGCCACGCTGCTGGAGCGCTTGGAAGCCGGCTGCTGTGTAAGCAGCTGGGCAGTGTGAAGTGGGCTTCCAGGCATCGTGGGGGTTTGTATCATGTGTAGACTTTGCCCCCATGTCAGCTGGAAGCTGGCTTTTCATGCCAGATTGTACCAGCCTTGAGATTTATTTCATTGATGCTTTCCATTTGATATAAAGGCATACATTGCTATCCATAATTACTATACTGGAACAGCATCGTTGCTGATTGCCATATGGCATATTCACTTAATTTCTTCTTTTGCATCTGAAACTACAATATGACCTATCTACCCCAACCCTTCCAGCCAGGTAGAAGCTATTGTGAGAGTGGAAAAGAGAGCTCTGCTGGGTGGAAGAGTGTGAAAATGCATTTTTCGCTAATAAAATTGCCAGGTGAAATACATTTAATATAGTATATCCAGAAAGGATGGGTCTGCCAGGTGAAATAAGAGGCAGGGCTCTTTTACTGGTTGTGTAAAAGGAAATTTCAGCAAGTGTTGCTGGCAACAGGTACAGAAATTTCCTCTTCTACACAACTGTTAGAAGTACAGGAACTCTGGCCTGTATTTTGTCTGGCAATCCCAAAGGCCACTACTTTCTACCCAACTTTGCAATCATGCAGGTGTGTCCATTTCTACTCAGTGTGCAGTTTTTCCTGAATTGTGGGACAGAGCTTAGTGACTGATCAGGAGGAGGATTTTCTCCTCTATAGTGCCCAACAGGATATAAAAAAGATAGGTACCAAAGCCTAGTAATCAGATGAGATTGGAGCTAGGAAAAGTTACTTTCTTGCTGTTGGATTAAGTAGCCTGCTGCAATAATCTAACAAGGGTCTTTTTATTTTCTTATGGAAAAATTAATTTTAGATCAGTACTGACCCAACATAAAGAACTAGAAACAAGCCATGTTTTCCCCCCACTTTGATTGTTTCTTTATTGGTGTTATGACATAAACAGCACAGTTGCTTACATATATCTATCTGCATGCATACTCTGTTTCTCATCTGTACATATGATAGCATCCCTTCCACACCTAAACAGTTATCTTCATTCCTGGAAATCAGAGACATCTATTGCAGAAATCAGAAGTTCCTAGCCATGTCTATGGGGAGAGAGTAGAAAACACACTAAAAGATTTATCATTAAGTATCTGTAAGAAAACCAGGAATGCTGACTTTATTTCCTCAGCAGGGTTTCATTCCTAAGAAATTTTTCAGTGTCCCCCTTGATGCTAGCATGTCTCATTCTAAGCAGCCAGTCCAAGGTCAGGTATCTCTTTCTGATATTTGCAAAACCTAACAGCTAATTTTTTTCCCATTCAGACAGAGTGAAAATAACTGAATTAATCTTAAAACTCTTACTCAATTATTAATTTACATTCTCTGAAACTAATGACTTTAATGCTAATGACTTTTGACTTTTGAATAAAATAATTATTTCTGGATTTCTCATTTAGATTCCTCTTGGATCTTGAGAAGAGGGTAGAAGAAAACATTGTAATCTCAGATGTCTGCGACATTGTTTATCATCATACTATTAACCATTTTGCAGTGTATGTAACCTATGTCTCCAACCAGACCTACCAGGAGAGAGCTTACAAGCAAGTCCTGTAAGTGTAATTACTTATTAAAAGGATTAAGCTGCAGCAGACAGCTAGCTGGAACCAAATGGTTATGCACACATGAAGCTTTATCTACCCCATTGTTTACTAGGAACTCAGTTTTTCTCCAAAGTATAATTAGGTGCTCAAATTATAATGCCATTTCACACTAGAAAAGAGATAGACAGTTGGGCAGAAAGCTCAGAATTGATATGGAATCAGTTGAAGATTATTTCTGTCCCTAGCCTGTTCTACATTTCCGGTATACCTCAGTAGATATATGAAATGAACAGCTATGAATTATCTCTACAACATTTTCATATACGTGAAAGAATTATTTTAACTCCTTTCAGAACACCAAAAATATGTTAAAAGGCCAGTCCATTAGTACATGCTGCCTAATATAAATTTAGGAACCAGTGTGGTGTACTGGTTTGAGTGCAGAACTATGACTCTGGAGATCAGAGTTCAAATCCCCATTCAGTCGTCATGGGTGACCTTGGGAAAATCGCACCCTCTCAGCCTTAGAGGAAGGCAAAAGCAAACTCCCTTTGAACAAATCTTGCTAAGAAAAACCCATGATAGAGTTACCTTTGGATCTCCATAAATCAGAAACAAATTGAAGGCACACAACAACAAGTAGCTGTGTCCTGGTTGTGAGCAGCATTCATCTATAGGCTTTATAATGCGATTTCTAAATGCTGTTTGGATTTGTTGGGGGCATTTTCATTCTGCAAAAACGTTAAGGTAAAATATTTAGAAAATGATAAGAAAGGGGGAAACATTTAATTCTAGTACAGATCTCTGAATCTCTAGTACATGTCAGAATTTTTTCACTAATCTCAACCTATCTCTATTATTCATGTTTATTTTGGACATTCTGTCTCTGTTCAGAGTAGAGTTTTAATATATTAAACTAAGGAGGTTCTTACACTGAGAAAACACTGAGAAAACTAGTTGGTCAAATGTAGTAATTCCTACCTTTCCTACCTTTCACTTCATAGCATTTTCTTGCCAAGCATTTTTGCCTTTTCTAGTGAATCATGTCTTCTCATGATATGTTCAAAGTATGACAATATAAGCTTAGTCATCTTGACTTCTAGAGAGAGTTCAGGCTTAGTTTGCTTTAGAACCCGTTTATTTTTCTTCTTGGCAGTCTGAGGTATCCACAGAACTTGCCTCCAGGACCACATTTATGGATCAGCAGGATTTTGCCCATGTTCTTGATTATCCCCTGCCCCAGTTCAAGGTGTTCCAATAACAGAAGGCAAAACAATGCATAGCCAGAATATGTGGCCAATTTTTACTCTTTCAGAATATATTAAAGCAGAAGTGCAATTTACTGCTTTCTTGGGTTCACACTAGATATGTTTAGCACAGATTTAGAAACAATGCTCCCTCAAATGGAGGAAGTTTGTTGTAGCATATGCGTTACTTCACCTCCATAACTTGCATTTAGCTGTGCTTTGTTTTGTGACTGATCATTTGAAAATAAACATGTGCTGACTTTGCAAGTCTGGTTGTTAAGGAGGGATCTGGCTGATGGCGGGAAAACATATTAAATACAGAAAATATGTATTTCCCTTCATGTCTGGCCTGTAGTTGTGTTCTCAGGTCCACAGTCAATTCATATGCCTTTTACCAGTTTCACTACCTCCATGCTCTGCCTCAGAAATATCCTTTGTTGGCTCATTTGGGTCTTACTTGGACTGACATCCACAAAAGGTATTGCTATCTATGCCAGTTCTTGAGCTGGTGCCAGGTCCTGGCCTGAATTGTCTTCTCTTGCCATTGCATGAGAATAACATGATATTCTCCATAATTTTAAAGATTTTTATTTCTGAATTTTTCATGTATTTTACTTTGTTTATGAAAAGCACATTATCTAACATTGGTGCCAATTTTGTCTATGAGGAACCTAAAGAGGATAAACAAAAGATTGTGTTATGCTTTTGTGTAGTACTGAAATCACACAAGCAGTATTAGACCTCCAGCAGTACTGGAAGATCTCCAGTATTTTGAGCTGTTTCTCTCCTATGCCAGAGAGTTTTTCATCCTGTCATTTCCATCTAGGTCTGTCTTGGTTAAATCAATTCATGCAAGGCCTTGACTATATGAATTTCACCTAACCACATTAATCCAACTGTGTAAAGATGTATAATTATGCCTCTGACTCATCAGCTTGGATACACACCCCATTCACGCACACCCACACACATACAGCATATGCTGGTATGCAGCTAAGCCTGTATGTGTGACACATGTGAAACCCTTACTCTGGCTTGCACATTAAAAGCCTATTTTTCTGTTCTTTGATACTATAAATACACCTAGCCTTAAACTAATATCTACTTGATGGTAATGTTTTTTCTACAATTCTCAAAAAATTAACAAAATTAGATGCCAATTGTGAAGAAATAGTATCACAGAATAAAATAAACATATTAGTTATTCATACAAGTTAAAAACACAAGGAAATAACAAGCACCATTTTCCATCTGTCTCTGTTTTCAGCCAGGACAAGCCAGCTTTCCGAGAGGTGATCTCACAGCTAGAACTGGATCCAAAATGCAAAGGCCTGCCTTTCTCATCGTTCTTGATTTTACCTTTTCAGAGAATTACTAGGCTGAAGCTGCTAGTACAGGTATAGTCACACTTTTCTGACTGTGCCCTCCTGTGTCCATGGTTGAGTTAGCTGAAACCAAAGGCTTTAGTGAAGAATGTTCTTTGTAGGGGAAATGGGTCACCAAACAGCCTGTGTAATGCAACGACAAAAGAAGTAATACTGAAGTCCTCTTCCCTTTCTTACACTTTTTTCATTATCTGCTTGATTTGGAATTTCAGTCAATTTTTAAAAGGTGATTGACAGCAATCACTATTTAAAATGTCCTAGCTTGTTCATAGCTAACAACAGGATCCTAATAGCTGAAAAACTGTACTTGATATGAGGTAGGTGTAGTTGTTAATAAAATCTCTGCTGGTTCTTGTGTAGAATATTCTGAAGAAAGTGGAAGAAAAGTCTGAACGTGAAATCACTGCCCTTGGAGCTCATAAGGAACTGGAAACAGTAAGTGTTGGCTGCCTAACATTTTTCAGAATATTTAGAATTTTGCATGCTTTTCTATAACATACTGTTAACTTGGTGAGATAAAAGTTAGGAAAGTGGCTGAAATAATATTAGTGCAAAATCTTTCTCTATTATTTAAAGCAAACTATTTCACTGAGTGCTTAATAGGCATTACTAAGTAGGAATTTAATGTTTAATTGTGTGTATTCACACTACATAATTATAGCACTTGGGTACTACTTTAACTGCTGTGGGTCTGTCTGGGAATTGTAGTTTGGTGTGCAGTAGAAAATTCTACATACCTCATCATACTACAGATTACAGAATTCCATAGGATGAAGGCAAGATTGTTACAATGGAATCAAACAGCTACAACTGTCCATTGTGGATACATGCTGTATTTATATTTTCAGTGTCTAGTATAAAGGCTTTTGGACAAAAGAATTTCAGAGAAAAAGTTGCCCGAGATTTCAAAGAGCAAAAAGCTTCTCTCAAGGTGACATAATCCATGGAGAGCAGTCATTTAATTAGCTGCCAACAGAAGCAAACCATTAGTAGGTCAGGTTTCATCCAGGAGAGCAGATTTATTTTTCTGACCCAAAACTACATAGGCCATGGGAGGATTTTAATGAGTGAGTCAGCTCAGTTTTGAGCTTTCTTTTTAGGAGACCTTGGAGCATGAGTACTGCCTTCCCAATTGTGTTTTTTTGAGGGCTAGGACAAGTACAGTATAATTTTATCATTAGCCTATTGTAGGAAGAATACGTACACTGGTTTTTCCCGTCTATAAAGTGCAGCAGCCCAGCTTCCATTGTCCCTCCATACCCACACAGAAGCAAAGGTCTGCATATGGCCTATATACATAGCCAAAATGACACAATTCCATGGGGGAGGGAGGAATCTTATAATGATGCTATATGAAGGGATCTTGTAGTACCTTTGAGACTGAGAGAAAGATGTTTGTAACATAAAGTTGTTGTAGATTGGGTCTACCTCATTGCCTTAAATCCCCCTTCCCCATTATTTCCACACATTGGAGCTATGGCAGGTGGCTGCTGTCCTGCTGTGCATTCATGCTGGCTTGTACCCCTGCCACTGGTGCAGGTTACTCCCTTTGAGTTTTAAAACGAGGCTCCCATTGCGAACTCAGAGGGAATAGCTTGTGCCAGTAGTAGTAGCAATGCCAGGCAGCACAGCAGGATGCATGTGTAAATAGCTGCCCAGCATCACTCTGGAGTGCTCAAGATTTTCCTAAGACTCTGGAGCAACAGTTTAGTCTTTTTAATCCAGTTTAAGGGAGGAATGGGCCAGATTCAATGTTGGACTGGCTTCACATCATGAAGACAGTCTGCAGTTGAATCATGGGTTTCGCCTTGTGGGATGAAGACAAGGCACCATGAGGGCAGGTTCATTTGGCCCGTAGGGCCACTGCGTGGAGAAGATGGCAAAATGCTAACAGGGGACAGAGAAAAGGCAGAATTACTCAACACCTTCTTTGCCTCAGTCTTCTCAGAAAAGGCAAAGGGTGCTCAACCTGAGGATAATGGAGCAGAGAACAGAATTGGGGAATTTCAGCACAGAATAAGTAAAGAGATAGTAGAGGAACACCTTGTTAATCTAAATGAATTTAAGTCTCCGGGACCAGATGAACTCCATCCAAGGGTATTAAAAGAACTGGCAAAAGTAATATCAGAGCCATTGGCAATCATATTTGAAAACTCCTGGAGAACAGGAGAGATCCCAGCAGACTGGCGAAGGGCAAACGTTGTCCCCATCTTCAAAAAGGGAAAAAAAGAGGATCCCAACAATTATCGTCCAGTTAGTCTGACATCAGTTCTAGGAAAGATTCTGGAGCAGATCATTAAACAGAGAGTCTGTGAACATCTAGATGGTAATGCCATAATCACAAAAACTCAACACGGGTTTCAGAGAAACAAGTCATGCCAGACAAATCTAATCTCTTTCTTTGATAAAATTACCAGCTTGGTAGATGAAGGGAATGCTGTGGATATAGTATATCTTGATTTCAGTAAGGCCTTTGACAAGGTTCCCCATGACATTCTTGCAAACAAGCTTGTAAAATGTGGGCTAGACAAAGGAACTGTTAAATGGATCTGTAATTGGTTGAATGGCCGAACCCAAAGGGTGCTCAACAATGGCTCCTTTTCATCCTGGAGAGAAGTGACCAGTGGGGTCCCACAGGGCTCTGTCCTCGGCCCAGTGCTATTCAACATCTTTATCAATGACCTGGATGACAGAATTGGGAGCATACTTATCAAATTTGCAGATGACACCAAATTAGGGGGAATAGCTAATACCCCAGAGGACAGGATCAAGATTCAAAATGACCTGAATAGACTAGAAAGCTGGGCCAAAGCTAACAAAATGAAATTCAATACAGAGAAATGTAAGGTATTGCACTTAGGGCGGAAAAATAAAATGCACAGATATAGGATGGGTGACACCTGGCTGAATGAAACTATGTGTGAAAGGGATCTAGGAGTCCAAGTAGACCACAAGTTGAACATGAGTCAACAGTGTGATGCGGCAGCTAAAAAGGCCAATGCTATTTTGGGCTGCATTAATAGAAGTATAGTGTCTAGATCAAGAGAAGTAATAGTGCCACTGTATTCTGCTTTGGTCAGGCCCCACCTAGAATATTGTGTCCAGTTCTGGGCGCCACAATTCAGAAAGGACATTGAGAAACTGGAGTGTGTCCAAAGGAGGGCGACAAAAATGGTGAAGGGTCTGGAAACCATGCCCTATGAGGAACGACTTAGGGAGCTGGGGATGTTTAGCCTGGAGAAAAGAAGGTTAAGAGGTGATATGATAGCCCTGTTTAAATATTTGAAAGGATGTCATATTGAGGAGGGAGCAAGCTTGTTTTCTGCTGCTCCAGAGAACAGGACCCGGAACAATGGATGCAAGATACAGGAAAAGAGATTCCACCTGAACATTAGGAAGAACTTCCTGACAGTAAGGGCTGTTCGACAGTGGAACGCACTTCCTCGGAAGGTGATAGAGTCTCCTTCCTTGGAGGTCTTTAAACAGAGGCTGGATGGCCATCTGTCAGGGGTGCTTTGATTTGGATTTCCTGCATAGCAGGGGGTTGGACTGGATGGCCCTAGTGGTCTCTTCCAACTCTATGATTCTATGATTCTATGATTCTATATGTAGACATGTCCTGAGTTTAAAAAAGCTTATGCTTCAAACTTCCTTCTCTCAGTCTCAAAGATGCTACATGATCCCTTCACATACTGCTGTCTACTAACACAACTATGTCTTTGAAAACAACCATGTTATACAATGTTTGTCCTACACACAGGTCATCTCCAAGCAGAAATTGTACTCACTTGTCAATGTACAGAGCACTAAAGATAGAGTAGGTATTCTGGGTGATGGGGGAGAGGAGAGGCACTTGCTTTCCCCTTCAGCTATGGGCTGCATCATAGTAAATACTTTTTAGTCAGGCCCAGTATTTAAAATATATTGCACTTTGGCCTGCCTCAAAATAGAACTGTATAGACAGCGCACACAGTTGATGAACAAATGTTACCCTTCATGCAGTAGGCCAGATAAAATGGTAAGAATTTACCATTCTTTGGAATGGGACAGTCTTAGACTGTGAGGAAAATCTTTTCTGGTAGTCTAGTAGGATCTGTCTGCTGGAATGATGCACTAGGGAGGAAGATCTTCTACTCAGAGTAGCCTTATTTAGATAGCAGAGAATAGAGCTACAGCAGAACACATTTCTGTCCTGCTCAAAAAACAAAGCAAAACCCTGAGCCTCTCCTCACCCCATCTCCTTTAGAGTGGAAAAAGGCATGCATCATCTGTTTGGAAAATACACTTCTAGAACAGTCACCTGATCAGTTCCTTGTCCCTACCTGGGTTTCCATTTTCAACAAAACTCCAATGTGATATTGTAGTGCTATAAAAGACATTGCCAGCATCCAACCATCATGAAGCCCTGTTTCTCCTCTTATCTGCTCAGCTAGTAGCAATTGAGCAGTGAGAGGCACAAAAGAGGAAACCAGCAGTGGTGGTGGATTTGTGGAAGCTACTTCATAGTTATCCCTCCCCCAGATCAGGTAAGAGTAGAGATTGTGCCAAACAGATGTGCTCCTGACTTCTAGAAGAATAGTGCTGGCTGGTGTAGTCTAGGGAAATCTTTCATCAATCCGTGGGAAACTGAGTTAGGTTTATATCATGCAGAGAACCATATTCTGAGAAGTGGATGTTACTGGGTTCATGAAACAGTTGAGGGAGGGTTGGGTTCTTGAGGGCTTTAAACACCCAACACTCTTCTATGCTCAGAAAGAGCTAACTGCAGTATGCTCAGAAGGTAGTTGAGAGCAGCAGTCACTGACTTATGACATCTTATTTCTAACAAATAGGCACACTAGGCATTAAGAGTTCACAAACCCTATGATACTTGCTTATTTGCTGTCACGTGTTGGAGCCTTCTTCCCTTTATCTCTGCATCTCTGCATGTCTCTTTCTTGCACTAGTGTGTACATGTTTCCTTCATATAATTCTGGTTTTAGCTGAATATTTAACACAACAAGAAAACATATTTCTGAAACACACTCATTTCTCTTTCTTCTAGGTGGTGAAAGCCTGTAATGAAGGTGTTAGGAAGATGAGCCGTACAGAACAAATGATCAGTATCCAGAAGAAATTAGAATTTAAGATTAAGGTATTAGTATGGCCTGATAAAATCTAAACAGATGGATCAAACATTTATCATCTTTCAGAATTATGGAATAAATCTAGCACAACTTTGTCTATACTTTCCTTAGGGGCAAAACAGACCACCTCAAAGGGGCGGCTTTAAGCCACCCATAACAAAGCTGGATTGGAGCTACAGCAACCACATTCTGCGGCCCCAATCCACCTTTTTGCTGTCCGAAAAAGGAGCAGCAAACAGCCATTCCTTTTTGTTTCAGCAAAAAGCCGGCTTTTCCACTTCACTGCAGAAGGAAGGTGTCTTTAAAGCGCTCCAGTGGTGTGAGGGGTATAAACGCCGCGTTGCTGGAGCGCCCAGAAGCCAGCCTCCATGTAAACAGCCAGGTGGCCTGAAGCCGGCTTCTGGTTAGCTTGGGGCCATGTGTTTTCTGCACGCCACATGTCTAAGCCATCTAGAAACCGGCTTTTTATGCCGGTCTGTTCCAGCCCTTAGTCAATAATTACTTCATAGGAATGTTAATTTGTCACACTAATTTATTGTTTGCTGTCAAGGGCCAAAAAATTTCTCATGACACAATTTATGTGTCCAGTACTTGAGGGGGTTTGCAGATGAGGCTTTCAGTGTACAATCAAACATGGAATATTGCATCCTCAAACATGGAATTTTACAAGAGTTCCAGACAACAGTATTTATAACCCTCCCAAATTTTTCCTCCTGTTCTTTTCCATTTTTCTTTTTGCAAAAAATTGTTAAGAGGTGAAAGACAAAATAGTTTTGAAATAGCTTTGACAAAAATCACTAGCAGCTGTCTGGTTGGAAGTATCTTGAACCATGCAAAATGAATATAGTGGAGCAATAGATTGTAAAAGGAATTCTGTTAGGACATCCACATGTGTGGGTGTTCTTTTTCAGTCATGGTGAGGTTTGAGATTTCCTCCCTCCCTCCACAGGACCCAAAGCCCACTTGCTGAAAAACCCCTGATTCTGCATGTTTATTCCATGCTTTACAGTGAGCAGGCAGGCTTAGAGAAGTGTCATTAGTCCTGAGATCTGTCAGGGTCCTCCAGGAGTCTCAGCACTGCTGTAATCATTATACGTGTGGCAATGTGGATATAGTCAAATCCTTCTCCAAGCCTGCCTGCTCGCTGCACCTGTGAAGCATGGAATCGCCATGCAGGGCATCTTTAATGACTTTTGAGTAAGTGGGTATATGTCTCAGTGTAGCATAGTTCTGCATATGAATACTTGGAGGCCTATATATAGTGAGTTTTTTGTATAGTTTGGATTGCTTAATGTTAATAAGTTGTTGTTTTCCTTCAAATTGTTTTCTACATATGGCAACCTTAAGACAAATCTATCCTGGAGTTTTCTGGGCAAGAGTTGTTCAGAGGGGGTTTGCCTTCATCTGAGGCTGAGAGTGTGTGGTCTGCCCAAAGTCACCCAGCAGGTTTTAATGGCTGAGTAGGTTGAACCCTGATCTCCAGCGTTGTAGTCCACTGGCTCTCCGGGTTTTTTTTTTCCTAACAACACATTTAGTATTTATTTAGATAAGCTATTATGGTTTTATGCTTTGTAAATGTCATTCTATAAGTGCTTACATTTGCTCAGAGGCTGAGCAACAGTGGTACCCTGTTTAGGATTGTGCACACTGTTTCAATACTGGCATAAACTTTTGCACTACTGTGTTGTACTGGTTACGAGGTTCTGTAAATAATGTCTTTAGCAGGGGCAGGGAGTTGGATCAACTGCTGTACAATGAGACAGTGTACAGCCATAGTGCCAGTTGCAAGATGAGCTGCACAGTAGTGTGATCCAGTAACCTCAGTATAGCTATGCCAGCATAATCTTACACTATCAACCAGTGGACAGGATCTCTGCCATAATTCCTTCATGAGTAGAAGAAGTCACTTGTGTGTTGTGAAAATTCTGTTGGTGAGATCCAACACTGCATATATGGACTAATTGATATGTTCCTTTGTCCTCTTCCCCATGCAACCCCTCTATCCTCCCTCATTCCACTAATGGTTGCTATTTCATTGACCTAAAAATACAACTGAATACAGCTTTATATATTTTTTAAATCACCATAAATTTTATATTTTGCTTGGGTAGATTCATGAGGAATCATATTATGCAGTTGTTCTAAATCTGTTTTGTTTAGAAAGATGCTTTCATCTTTCCAGTTGATAACCCATCCTTCTTTCCTTATCTGAAATTATTTTTTTATTCCCATGCAAAATCCTTAAAATTTCAAATTGCCCTGTCATGTCATGATATAACTTTACTGATTAATTTTGTTGTTATGTTTCCTGGAATTCCTATGAGAAAAAGGGGGGAAACACTGTCATGCTAAGACCATAAATAGAAGAAGGAAGAGCAAGGAAAAACAATTACTTTTAGTATATACAAAAGAATATATGCAGTTGGCTTTTGAATTCTCTCAATATTTCTTTGGCATCTCTCTCTAAACCTAATATAAATTGTCAGTTGATCCATCTCATCTATTTGAATATCCTTTCCAATTAGCTTTTAAACCTATAACAGGCAATCGTTCTGAAGTTCTCTGCCAAATATATTATTGTTAGTCATAGAGGATTATAATAAATTCAGGGTCACATATCTGTACTTCCCTGCAAGATACATCTAAGGTCTACTATTAGACCCTACCACCGCCAATCTCGAATTAGTGTCTTCCAGTTGCTATCAAAGCTAAATATAAATAAAGCCATATGAAAAAAGGCACATTTCCAAAACATATATAGTTTAATAAATTAAAAGGTGTAAATACCAATAATCAGCATTTTACAAGTTTACACAGTTTAGTTGTGAAGGATCATCAGCTCAGATGCATTTCTACACTCTTTGTAGAATTACTGTGCTTACATTTTTCTCCCCTGATATTGCTGAATTTCTTTATCATTCAACTGCAACTATATACTGTATTCTAAATATTTAAAACAAGTTTTTATTTCAATCTTGTCTCCTTATATTTTCAAACAAAGATCTCTCTCTCGAGAACTCCTACATCAATCGTTTACAAGTATTTTTCATGACCTGACTTTGAAATTTTATTGAACGAGTGTTCATCTCTATACATTTTCCCCATGTTTTGAATTTAGTTTGTTTGCATTGCTTATTTGTTTTCTTTTCATGTGCATTATCAATTGCTTTTTGTATCATCTGTAAGATCACTGTTGTTCATGACTTAACATCTTTCCTCATGGCTTACTTGTATTAGGTTCCATTTTAGAGAGATTAAACTGATTTTGAGATGATGAATGTAGTGGTAGGAATCCACATTGCCATTATCATTATTATCAGAAGAGCCATGCAGAAACAGAAACATGCATTTTATTGGTTAATCCCAGCTAGAGTAAACCCATTGAATCACTTGTTGAATGATGAGTCAATGCAAACATAAACTCCACTGATTTAATGGGCTTACTCAAATTGGGACTAACAACTAGAATAGGGCCAACTAGAGCAGCAAATTCTGACAGCATCCATAATCTGTTCATTGCAGTCTCTACCACAAAATAAAATTCAAATCGCCCCTCTGGATCTTTACTCAGAAGTAACAGTTAGAAGCAGGAGAGTGCAGAAATCTACATAGTTGAAGGTCTGAATTTTTGAGGAGCAAGCAAAAGCAGAAAGTTTTGAAAGCACCAAGCTTTTTGCATGCAGAAGTATTGATATGACCACAACTTTTAGTACTAAACACCACCACCACCACCACCATCATCAGTCAGCCAGCCAGCCAGCCACCCCACCTTTGGGAAAGCATATTTTTAGAACCATATTCTTCTGTTCTAGCAACAGCTTACAGTTCACAATGAAAGAAATGGAATCAAATAAATTTAAACTCATAAAGGGCTATCCTAGCACATCCCACGTTACTCCAGGCATAATTTCCATCTGAAACCCCCCCCCCCCCCGCCGATGTACTGTGGGTAGAAGTCCACACACTCTTCTTGCATTCCAGGCCTTTTCTTTTAGGAAAGAAGTAGCAAATGATTAAATCTTTAGTTAAATTTTAAAGGGTGACATTATTATTATTATTATTATTATTATTATTATTATTATTATTATTATTATAGTTTATTTCTATAGTGCTGTACATGTACTCTAAAAATGCTACTTTGTTTTACTTTGCTATTAAAATACATTTTAGTACAAATCCTTTATTTGAATGTTTGTTTAATTGTTTAAAAAGAAGATTTAAAATAACATGAAAAAATAAATAACATTGTGAGTTGACTATGTACCCCAAATGAAATGGCCATCACAAAAAGGACTGCACTGTCAGTTTCCTTCCTGATCTCTCCTTCTCTGTTGTCACTAAGATATATTGTTATTTTCAGTATTTGAAACCATTTTTTCTCTTTTGACTCCTTTGTCTGCTCTTTCTCTTACGTCTTCAGGTGATACCATTTTCTACATTTAATTTTGCATTATTACCTACTCTTGCTTGTCTTATCATTTATCATTTTCTTTGTAGTCATTTTCTCTCTCTTTGCGTCATCCCATCAGTTACACTTCTCTTGCACATGCAGATTGAAGTACGTATTTTGCCTCATCTCTGATTGTCTTTATTATAATTTTTAATTTAAATTTTCTTCTTTGTTTTCCCCCCTCTCTCTTTATCATTTGTATTTTGTTAATTTATCCTCCATCTCTGTATCCTCAAGTCTGCACAGTGTTTTGCTGATAAACCAGTCTCCATTAGTTCATCCATTCCATTTACTTTTCCACTTTCCAGGTGTCTGCAACTGTCCTATTGCCATATCCATTTAAACTGTATCTCATTGATTTGGGGTGGGGGGTGGGCTGGGATGAGGGTGATAGTGACTTCTTCTAGTCATCTGCTTGTTTTCTTGACAGGGTTACATTGTGTGGAACAATCATTTGACTATTTAGCTTAAATTATCAGCTTGGAAATATGGTGACATTACATCATTATTGGCCTTTTTCTTGCCATTTCAGCTTCGTACCAAATTTGTAAATTTAAGTACATTAATTATCTCATCTTGTGGTTTTAAGGTATAAGATTTGAGGAATGGTTTACTGCTGCATTCCTCTGCACAGTACCAACAAGGGTTAGCTATGGTGCCACTGCCATTGTCTTTGAGAAATTATCTGCCAGTATCACCCTTTCCCATTGCTGCTGCCCAGTAGCTGCTTGATATTTAGTCTCAGGCTTCAGCAAAAGCCAGAGACCCTAACCAGCAGCTCTGCTGCAGTTAGCATAGCCCCTTGTCTCACATGAGTGTGCAGTCTCACCACCACAGAAAGATAGTTCCATGGTGGGAGAATTCTGTGAATACCATGGGCTGCCAGAAAAACATATAAATGGGTCCCATCAAATCAATCCTGAACCCTACCTAGACTGTCCTAGGTTGGACATACCATGAGAAGACATGACTCATTGAAAAGACAATAAGGTAGAAGGTAGCAGGAAAAGAGGTAGACATAGACCACGCTCAATCAAGGAAGTCACAGCCCTGAGTTTGCAAGACCTGACCAGGGCTGTTGATAACAGGGTGACGTGGAGCTCTCTCATACATAGTGTCACTATAAGTCAAAGTTGACTTGATGGGGTTAACAATGATGACAACATATTAATTATCTAGGCTCCATATACCTTACTGATAGGCTTTCACAGTTGGCATCCACAGTTTTCTGTGGTTTTTTCAGGCTATGTGGCCACATTCTGGAAGAATCTATTTCTGATGTTTTGCCTGCATTTGCGGCTAGCATCTTCAGAGGGTGGTTGCATGGAAGCGTGTAGAGTATATATACTTGTGGAACCCTTGGTTGGGAGGAAGTGGTTTACATGCTAATGGTGGAGTTCGTTTGTGTGTTGTACTGTGTTGAATGGCAAAGCTTGGCAGTGAATTGTAGGGAATATGTGAGGGGGATTTGTATCTATTTAATTAGTGATCCATTGTCTGCAGGGAAACCTTAAGCATTTTTGCCTTTTTTTTTTTTTCCTTTGCTTAAATTTCAGGTATTAATTTCTCTCAACCTTCATGCAACAGTTTGGGACATTTTAGTCCCCAGCATCATATTTTATTACAGAGTCCATACAGAACTAGATCAGCAGTGCTGTCATTTTGCAGCATTGTCATTTGGACAGTTGTAAACAATTATCTCAGATTTCATCTACTTTCTGTGCCCCCCTCCCCTCTCCATCCACAAGGTTTCCATGGCTGAGTAGGGTTTCAAATAAACAAAAAAGCAGCTGGGGCAAAAAAAAATGTCTTAAATGTGTTGCTTTCTGCCACTGGGATATCTTCTTGACCAAGCTAATGTAATCTTTTGTTCTTGTTATATGACTTCAACTTTGATTTGTGGTGATCCTATCTTAGGGTTTTCTTGGCAGGATTTCTTCAAAGGTTTGTCATTGCCTTCTTCTTAGCATGAGAGAGGGTGTGATTTTTCCAAAGTCATACTCAAGGTTTCCATGGGTGAGCAGGGCTTCAAACCCTCATCTCCCAAAGTCCTCGTCTAGCATTCAAACTACTACACTTCACTGGCTTTCGAGTATATCATAAGGGAAGAAAAAATAATAATTACTGCTGAGATGGTACCATAAGTTACCAGAATCTTCTAGGCCAGTGGTTCTTAACCTCTGGTCCTCCAGATGTTTTTGACTTCATCTCCCAGATTCCCTCATCATTGGCCATGCTGGCAAAGGCTTTTGGGTGCTGAAGTCCAAAACAGCTGGAGGATCAAAGGTTGAGAACCTCTGTTCTAGGCTGTCTTGGAGAGATTCTGGACAGATCCTCTTGGTGAGTTGTGCTGCCAGCCTTGGTGACTTTTTAGACATTATTCAAAAAGATCCCCAGTATGGTCTTGTATGATAGTTTTTCCCTAACTGCACAGTGGCTGCCAAATAGTCATAGAATCATAGAGTTGGAAGAGACCTCCAGGGCCATCAAATCCAACCCCATGCCATGCAGGAATGCACAGTCAAAGCATTCCCAACAGATGGCCATCAGCTTCTGTTTAAAAACCTCCAAAGAAGGAGACTCCACCACACTCCAAGGGAGTCCTAGGTACAACTTCACCATTGCCAGCTTGGATTACAGAGAGGAAGCTAAACAACTAGGCAGTCTTAGCGTGGCAGAGGCGGGTGAGTGTTGGGAAATTCCATTTTTAAAATAATGCATTCAGGTAGCAAGGAATAAAAGCTTATTTGTCTGAGAAAAGAGTGAAGGGAGAGCAAAATTCCTGAAAATAAAGCATCAGATGAAAATCTATAAAGTCAATTTAGCTACTACCCATTTAAATAGAATCTTAGATTTCAGAGCCTGTGTAGACTTCCTTTTTCATAGAGTTCTTTGTTCCTAGTATTCACTCAGATGGTAAGAGAGAAAGCTTCTTTGAACATATAGCTGGACAGTTCCAAGGAGCAATTACTGCTGTAGTTTTTTGTGGCCATGTTCTCGAAGAGTTCCTTTCTGACATTTCGCCAGCATCTGTGGCTGGCATCTTCAGAGAATGATAGCCTGGAAAAGGATTGGATATATATATCCTGTGTGACCCTGGGAAGGAAGGAGTAATTTGCAAATGTATTGTTCTGTTGTTAATGGCAGTCCTCAGGGTGGGAGGATATGCAAACAAGGATTAATGTCTGCTAACTGGTGCTCATTGTCTGTTGGGAATCCCCTGGCCTTAGGCTGTTTCTCATTTGCATAGGTTGAGTCTTGACCTTGCTGTCCTTCAGGACTGGTAGCCAATCCTTGTTTACCCTCAGGGTTTCCTCTTTCCTGTTGAAATTGTCCAGGTGTTTATGGATTTCAATGGCCTCTCTGTGCATACTGCTGTGTTTGCGAGAATTAAAGACAAGTAAAAGCCAGTACACAATGGACGCAGCTACATCCCTTTATTGTTATGGTTATTTTCACAACTGTGACAGAAAGTTAGTTTTTAATACAAACATTCCAGCTAACCACTTGAAATATTTAGCAATTGCTTTAAACATTTTTAATGCCTCTTGACTTGTGTTACAAAAGAAATGTCTGGTTTCACCAGTCTGAGGGGATTAGCAATAGATTAATCTCAGGATGTATAGTGTGTAACAGAAGACATTGAGTTCCAGTGGAGAATTCATAGACACTCTGGGGGGGCACTGTCGTTTTCTTCAGGTTATAGTTGTTGTCAGATACTTGCTCTCCTTGGAACGTAGTGATACCTGGTCAATTAAATCTCTTCCATCCTAAGAAATCACTTAGAATGTTTCAACATTCTCCTATTTTTATTGATACCAACCAGTCATTGATACCAACCAGTCATTGATACCAATTGATAGTCAACAGTGCAATGCAGCCGCTAAAAAAGGCCAATGCAATTTTAGGCTGCATCAATAGAAGTATAGCGTCTAGATCAAGGGATGCAATAGTGCCACTCTGTTCTGCTTTGGTCAGGCCCCACCTGGAATACTGTGTCCAGTTCTGGGCACCACAATTCAAAAAGGATGTGGAGAAACTGGAGCGGGTCCAAAGGAGAGCAACTAAAATGGTGAAGGGTCTGGAAGCCATGCTTTATGAAGAGCGACTTAGGGAGCTGGGGATGTTTAGCCTGAAGAAGAGAAGGTTAAGAGGGGATATGATAGCCCTCGCTAAGTATTTGAAGGGATGTCATATTGAGGAGGGAGCAAGCTTGTTTTCTGCTGCTCCAGAAACTAGGACGCGGAACAATGGATACAAATTGCAGGAAAAGAGATTCCACCTCAACATTAGGAGGAACTCCCTGACAGTGGAACACACTCCCTCGGAGTGTAGTGGAGTCTCCCTCCTTGGAAGTCTTTAAGCAGAGGCTGGATGGCCATCTGTCGGGGATGCTTTGATTTGGAGTTCCTGCATGGCAGGGGGTTGGATTGGATGGCCCTTGTGGTCTCTTCCAACAATATGATTCTGTGATTCTATGTGTATTATTTAACCACAACAAGACCACAGTTTTACTGATTTGATTATAATCTTGCAGAAAGATTCTCTGTTTTTTTTCCCACAGCACCTTCTTAATTTCACATGCTTAATAAATAGTTTTAGCATTTTCCCTTTTGGCAGGGTTTAAAAATGAAAACTGCATTTCTTCATTTGAAACTGTGAATATTGTGATATGGTTTCCATATACTTTAGGAAGAGTACGGTGCAAGAATTAGTGTTGAATTTAGATTGATACATTTAGATTGATACAAGGTGCTGTGTTGCAGTATTCTTGATCATTGTTTTATTTCCTTTATTAGTCTGTGCCCATCATCTCTCATTCCCGTTGGCTACTAAAGCAGGGAGAACTCCAACAGATGAATGGTCCCAAAACATCACGCACCCTTCGTACAAAGAAACTCTTCAGAGAAATCTACTTGTTCCTCTTTAATGATTTGTTAGTGCTCTGCAGACAAATTGCTGGGTGAGTTGGAAACATAGAGAAGCAGAAGTCTGGCTGCCAAATCCTGAATATAATATCCAAATACTGGATTTTAGATATTTCTCAATAATTTATCAAGTACAGGTTATGTTTATCAGCTCTTGCTGTGCTACAGACTCAGCTTTAGGTCATTACAGCTCTTAATACAACAGCAAGCAAACTTAAATTTTGTTTCCTGTCATTCTGGATTTTCAAAACTTTTCATCCTCTACCTGCCTTCTTAGATTGGCATGAAGTGGTGATTTGCCTCAGAGAGGGCTGAGTGGAAAATAAATGCTAAAGCATCCCCTGCAGGGTCACTTTTTGTTTATATCCCATCATACAGTGACTTCATTGCCAGAGCCATGTTTGCAAGGTAAACAAAAACCCCAGAATACCAGCAGGGAATGAAAACAACTAGGTAGGGAAAGGTTTGAGAAGAGAACTAGCACAAGAAGAGTGAAGTAAACATATTTATCATATCCCTTTTCAGATGCAAATTATCTCTTTTTCTGAGTACTGTGTTATGGAGAAGGGATTGTCAAGATGTTTATTTTTTTATGTCCAGATACAGATTATCATAAGCAGAGTAGGCGTAGACTCAGAAGCAGGAGGAGTGAAGATAGGAAGAAGGAACATTAAGATACATAGATGACACAATACTACTAGCAGAAACAAAAACCTGGAACAGTTAGTGAAGAAGGTCAAAGAGGAAAGTGGCAAGCTTGATTAATGCTAAACATTAAAAAAAAAAAAGTAATGGCCACAGAGGATCTACACAAATTCACTCTAGACAATGAAACAATTGAAATAGTTAAAGAATTCTCATATCTTGGTTCAAATATTGATCAGAACGGAGATGGCCATCAAGAAATCAGAGAAAGACTAGGACTGGGAAGGCAGCATGAAAGAAATGGACAGGGTCATACATTCTGAACACTAAAATAAGGATAGTCCAAGCCATTAGATTCCATATCACAATGTATGGATGTGAGAGCTGGACAGTGAAAAAAGCTGATAGATAATAATAATAATAATAATAATAATAATAATAATAATAATTTATTTATATACCGCCTTTCCAAAAAAGATCAAAGCGGTTTACAAAAGTGGATAAACAAATACACAAAATACATAAATGATTTACATAAGCAAATAAATTAAATATCTAAAATAATATTTAGATGGCATGGAGGGAGGGTCCCTTCCTTCAGGCAAGCCCTGATGGAGCTGGGCCTGCCTCTTCTCTCCCTCCCAAGCCGGAGGATGGCAGTTGGCATGGAGGGAGGGTCCTTTCCTTCAGGCATGCCCTGATGGAGAAAACAAAGTAACAGATATGCTGGAGAAGGGTGCTGAGAATACTGTGGATGGCCAAGAAGACGAACAAAGGGGCTCTAGTACAGATCAAGCTGAAACTGTCTCTGGAAGCCAAGATGACTAAATTGAGGTTGTATTTTTGCCACATCGTGAGGAAAAATGAATAATTAGAAAAGGGAATGAAGCTAGGGAAAGTGGAAGACAATTGAAAGAGAGGAAGACCACATGCCAGATGGCTAGATTTGATCAGGCAGGGCACAGACCTGAGTCTACAGGACCTGAACAGAAAGTAGAGGACAGAGGGTCTTCAAGAGGTCACATTCACAAGATTGCCATGAGTCAAAGTCAACTTGAGGGCAGTTAACAAAAGACAAATAGATTATAGAGTTCTTTAGTCCTTGGTCTCCAAGAGCATATCCACACTACACAATTATACCAGTCCGATACTGCTTTAACTGTCATGGATCCTTTCTGTGGAATCCTGCTGAAGAGGTGCCCGGAAATGCTCCTGTAGTGTTGCAGTTCAACTGTGAATCCTTTAGCACAAACAACAAATCCCAGGATTCTGTAAAATAGAGACTTTGCAGTTATTGTGATACTAAACTGATATAACTGAGCAGTGTGGATTCATCTCAAGACACATGTTCCTCTACAGAGATTATTTCTCTCTTACACCTATGTGATGTGTGTCCTTGCTGCTTCTCTGCCGTATTTTTCAAATCATGTTTAGCATCTCAGTCTATTGCTAATGATTCTGGTGGCCACATTATTTTTTCTTTTAGTGACAAGTACCAGGTATTTGATTCTGCTGCCCGAGGACTTCTCCGGGTAGAGGAGTTGGAGGACCAAGGACAGAGCTTAGCCAACGTGTTTATCCTAAGGTTGCTGGAAAATGCAGATGATCGGGAAGTCAGCTACATGCTGAAGGCATCATCCCAGTAAGTACAGTCAGATATACAAGTGTGTCGCCTGTGTGGATGATTGCCATGTATGGGAACCACCGCAGAAAAGACCACAAACACCAATAATTGGAAGGAAAAAGGCCACAACTTTATTATATAACAACAATAACAATAACATAGGATTGACTCCAATGCATGAGGTCTGGATCTGTCATCCATCAGTCCCTGATTGATCGATGGACCCCATTTGCTTGGTCACAGCCAAGCTTTGGGATGACAAGGAGCTAACCAGTTAACAATGCCCAACGCCCTAAGCTAACCAGTTATTCACATGTTTGTATCTCTCCCCCTTGTCACCAGGGGATGCTGACTCGATGTGGCCTCCCCAATGGTGACACCACTGCACTCTCAGCACACACACACACACACACACACACACGTATCCCCCTTGGACTCCCGATCCAGTGCTATGCAGCTCTGGAAACCATGCCCAACAGATCCCAGACCTATGCAACTGCCAACCACCCCAAAGTTGTGGCAGGAAGCTCCCAAGTCTGAAAAAAGGGAGGGCAGGTCGGGAGAGCTGAGTTGGCAATGGCAGCTCACATGGCCTTTTACAAGGGGCTGAGGAGGAGGAGTGAGAATCTTGCCTTCCCGCCCCCCCCCCAACCAATCCTGGGCAGCGCCAGGGCTGACGCTGTCCAATCAGAAGGCACTTCCTTCCCCCGGTGCCTGCTGGGACATGTAGTCCAGGTGCCAGGAGGAAATGCCTCCCTGTCCAGCCCCCAGCTGGACAGTCATGGGCTGAGAAACTTCCCCGCAGCACGCTGGGGGCTGGAGCCATGCTGGGACCTTGCCCAGCTCTCTGCGGCTCTGCCAGGATGGCAACCTTGCTGTCCTGTTCAGTCGGGTGGCCCCATTCCTGCTGAATTTGCTTAAACACAATGTATTTGGATCTCTTGTGGCTCATAGGATAATCTTTGAGCCTGTCCCTGCCCTACTCTCCCACACCATTTGCCAGGAATATCGGATAGGGTCTCCTAGTATGCCCAAAGAGGCAGAAAGCCTCCTGAGGAGGTAGCTGCCACTGTGGTGAAGGAGAAGGGCGAGAGCACCCTCCTGACTTTGCAGTGGCAGCTCCCACCTCAGGAAGAAGGGTCCTGTATGGATACAATGGGGTTCTGTATGGATCAGATATAGCTAGTGTTTTCAGCTCCTGCTAAAAACAAGCAGAAAGAAAGGGGTTTTAGAAAGGTGCTGTATTGTTTCTATTGTTTTAACTATACTATTCTTTTCAACTACTTTTTATCATTTTAAACTTGTTTTTAAATGTTGTTAAATTAAAATTCCAATTTAATGTCAATATTTTGTATGTTTTAACTTTGTTGCATTTTTATTGGTAAGCCAGCCTGAATCTCAGTTTTAAGGGAAAGCTGGGGTGCCAAGCTAATCAGTTATTATCACCATCACCAAAATATCCCAGATTAGCTATGTTGCTGATGACATCCTGCTAAGAAAAATTAGCTAAGAAAGTGTTAATGTCCAGCACTTATTTGAACAGATGAGTTCTCAGTTACCTGTCACAGCAACATTTTGTGGAGCAAGAGTAATGATGTGGCAAAGATGATGAAATGTTTCTATGTTTACTCCTTTTATCATATCATTTTTGTCTCTCCCTCTTCAGTCCCCCATTCTTTAGGAACAAGGTGTTTGACTCTATAGCTGTTGCAACACTTGTTTTTAGCTATGTGGGAAAGAAGGAAACAAAGTTGCATTCACAACTTTCACTCAAGCTTCTCAGTGATTATGACAGCATCAGAGCCAAAAGGAAGAGGAGGGGAGTCATGCTGCACCTTTCTCCTTTTTGGCCATAAGGCTGATGTTGAAACCCTACATACAATGAGACCCTACAGTGAAGCTAATCACATCTTGTGGTTCTTTGAACTTCTAAGACAGAGTCAAATGGACTCCCCCCTTTTTCTTCTTTACATGTTTATTATGATCTCCTGAATCACCTCTAACTTGCCTCATTAAAAGAGAATAGATGTTTCAGGTATTTCAGGAAACAATGTATGTAAATAAAAGTGAAAAAAACAATGGAACTATGGCTGAAGAATACATCTGTCGTTGCTTAGTCAACTTTTTCTGCATTATGTCCAGGTTCTTTCAGTATAGTTCATCAGTTTAACCTGAACACGTTCATGTATTACCTTGTGCATGACATTTTAACCAGTGAGTGGGAGCAGATGAGTCAGGATGCATAAATGTCTTGCTGACAAGTGATGTTTTATAGACTTGGCTGACAGAAGAGAGGGAACTCATGGATTTCACCTATTCATACATGAAGAAAGGTGCAGCATTATGTAAGGGTGTAGCAAGAGCTAGGTTTTAGCAATGAAAATAAAGATTCCATCAACAAGGGGAAAAATGAGAACAATAGAGCAAATGTGTCTGTGTATGTTGGAGAACTGTCAGGGAAGGGAGAATGTCTGTCATATGAAAATAGGACAAGAATTGTAAGGGCAGTACTGTCTCTACTGCCTCTTTCCAAAACTGGGTAGAAAAAGGTTACTGTATTCTCTCCTCTTATACTTCTGTCCCACATAGAAGTGAAATGAAACGCTGGATGATCTTGCTGGCCCCAAACAGGCGAACCAAGTTTGTTTCCTTTACATCCAGGCTGATGGGTAAGTGGGACAACAGAAAGTGGGAGGGAAGATGGGCAGATGCCATCTGGACAGATACAAAGAGCATTTCTTGTTAGCTGGTTGTAGTTATGTTGCTTCTAAGATGCAAAGGTAAGTCAGGAATTATTTGTGAAACAAACATGTAAAACCTAAATTCTGAAGATCAGCTTTGAGTTGTCCCCTGAAGTTACCAGAAGTTACTTTAAGTTTCCAGAGTTACTAGCTTTTGTACCTGCTTTATTTAAGCAACAATTTAGCCAATTTTAAGCTGTGTGTCAGGGTTTTGTATAGTTTTAGTGTCCCATACCTGTTTGCTCCCCAATCATCCCTATCCCTAGAGATCATCTTCACTTTGTTCTTTGCTGCATTCAAGTGAAGGTGGGTGATCTGAGTTCCCCAGATTTCTTATACATGTCTTGTAGCATGAATAGATGGTCAGCGGATTAAACTGTTCCACAACCAGACAGTACCCTCACTGGCCATTGTATTGAAACATTTGTTGCAATGACACAGGCCATTGGGTTACTTTTTCATCTGGGACACACATGTGTCTGCACAATGTGCCCACATGCCCTACTCTCTAGCCATATGGTTTTCAAACAATGGGGCAGGATCCCCAAGGGACAAGAGAGTTACTCAAAGAGGTTGTAAGATTGCTGCTGCTCTTCCTCCTCCTCTTCCCCAAATTTTTCTATCCTAGAGGGAAAGAGAAAGGCAAGGAGAGCACTTTGAGCAGCTGCCACTGCCTGAGAGAGGAGGAGAGGGAGGGAAAAGAGAGCAGGGAAGCTCACTAGATCATGGCCTTAGGCAGGGCCCATCCTGAGCCGCTTGGCCCATCTTCCCCCACTTGTCCCATCATTGCCCCAGTTCTTGGGACAAGATCTTGGTCCAGCATCAATCAGCGTGTGAATGTGCAAATGAAAATCTTCATATGAAAGAAAATATTTTTATTCAAATACTACATCAAGGATGGTGCATGATGTCTGCACATAGATGCAAAGGGGTCACAAAGTAAAAAGTTTGAGAACCACTACTCTAGCCCATCCTATTGTAGCTACAGCTTCAGAGATAGACTGTTGTGTCATAAAAATTGCACTAGAGTCCAGATCCCATTTTATTTTGTCCTTCTAAGCCCAGGTACACAGAGATAATAGGCCTGGTGACTATGAGTTATTGTAAACTTTTCCATATTGATATAGATTTGAGTGTCATTTTTCTCTGACTATGCTTCAGACATCCTCTCAGTACCTAAATGGCTTGCAAGCTGTATTAAACTTTGTTCAATCTTGTTGGCAGATTGCCCTCAAGTACAGTGTGTCCATCCGTATGTGGCTCAACAGCCAGATGAGTTATCACTAGAACTGGCTGATGTACTGAACATTCTGGAAAAGACAGATGATGGTAAGAACTGACATCTCAGCAATATTTCATCTACAGATGGACAGAATTATGGCTGGAGTTCAGATTAAATTTATGGATGCGTAACTTGGAGTGAAGCATCCATAGTGGATCCATATTCACGGCTCCTACATATTAATGTTCATAGCACTATTGCTAACATTATACCTCTCCTCCCCCGCAAAACCTACTTTACTGAGCTGTAAGCACACAGAGAGAAGGGGGGTCCATTTTTATGATAATCGGGATGCTGGTGGATGATACGTGCCATCACCCTCTTGACAGCCAGTGAGGAAGTGTAACAGGATTCCTGTTCCTGGTGTTTGCCCCACTCACCAGTTGAATGGGCACTCTTCTCTCTGTGCAGTTGCTGCCTCATGAAGTACTGTAGGTTAGGGGGCAGGTTGGACCAGAAAGTACTATACTTAGTATACTTAACTAAGTAGTCAAAGAAACAACTTATCTTTAAATCCAATGCAGCGGCAAAACGTGCTTAATGCTTATTGCAGAAATTCCACAGTTGTATGATAGCTTATTCTAAATACCCAGAAGAGTTTATGTTAAACAATTCTGAGTGCTGTGATATAAAATGACATTTAAAAAATAGACAAACAATGAGTACACAGGAGTAAAGACAGATGCACACGTAAGAGAACCCCTGCTTGCATCCTTTAAGGGGATAATTAGAATCAGTTGCTTAAGTAATTGGTTAGGTCTGCAGGGGTGAATTTTGGAAGTCCCACCCTATAAAAGGATCAGAAACTTCATGGATTTGGTCTTCACCATATGGTTGTGTGAAAATGTGGTCTGCCATGATCAAATTATTTCTGAGGGTCTCAGAAAAGCAGGTATTATTGCTTATCTGTCTAGGAAGGGTTACAAAACCATTTCTGAATTTGAAACGTCACCAATCCATTGTTATACAGATAGTAATGGATAAGATTCACTACCATAGTCATGCTACTCAGGAGTCGTAGTATTCAGAGATACAGCCATGTTAGTCTGGATCAGTATGCAAAGGGATCTTTTAGCATCTTTGAGACTAACTGAGAGAAAGAAAGATGTTGGTGACATAAGCTTTCATAGATTTAAGTCTTAAGGAATTCACAAACTTCTTCTTGCTACTGTACATGTCTTCATGACCGCACAGCAGTTGGACTGCTAAAAGTTGATTATATATTCTTCATAATATATTCTTCAATTCAGTACACAAATTAATGTCAAAGCATTGCAATCCCCACAAAGCTGAATTCTTATAAGCTTCTCTGAGTTGTAGCATCTGCTTCAGACTTAAAAGATTATGTAACCAGCTTTCTCTTAATACATTCTGGTATGATCCATGATTCTGTTGTTTTTTAAAAAAGATTTTGCATTGCATTTTGAACTTGTATTGTATTATGATATTGTTGATATATTGAGCTGTGCTAGTACCTCTTTCTTCTGGCTTTTATGTTTTTGTTTTGTTTTGTTTGAACCCAGGTTGGATATTTGGAGAGCGTTTACATGATCAAGAAAGAGGTTGGTTTCCCAGCTCTATGGGTGAGGAGATTATGAACCCCAAGATTCGATCTCAGAACTTGAAAGAGTGTTTTCGGGTGCACAAGTCAGATGACAGTCAACGGCGGAAGATGGGCAGCAGGAACAAACAGTGATCATTGCACAGTTACCTGTTCTTTGTGAAAAGTAATTTTTTGGTAGAGGCTGAGACAATGGGATTCAGTACACAGAAGGTGCACAGGTGCCCAAGGCTACCCACCTATAAACTTATTGGGTTTCTTTGCATATATGACAAAGCATGGAAAATAATTCTGAAGACACACTTGAAAAGCGATGAGGCTGCCCTGTGCCTGTACAGAACTAGGAGCTGTAAAGTATTTTTTCTGATGTACTACAAACTCCAAAGAGTGTAAATTTGTCAGCTCTGCATGGTAAGGAAACAGTGAGCACTGAACAACTGGAAAAACTGTCAAATCTCAGGAGGCTCGTGGCTTGATTCTGCAATGTTCCATCCAGTAGTACAAGAAGGTACCATGTTTGATTTTCTGGTTGCAAGACAGGGTCTGGGAGATTAGGAACATAGGAGCATCACACCTTTAAAACGGTGTGCTATAAACTGACTGCATCCGCACCTCTACACTCAGAAAGCCTCTCTTAGGAATGAAGCTTGAACTGGCAACACTGACGGGTATTTCTATTTGGAATGCACTGGTAGACAGAAATTGTTTTGCAATCCTGTCTATTCTGGTTCAAAATATTTCACAGTATTAATTTATCTGCACTCTTAATCTGCCCTGAAGAAAGTTTTGAATTCTCAGTTTGCAGAGAGCAATACTGAAGCAGGAAATATTTTTTAAATAAAAGAGAGCCCTTAAGGTAGAACTAGAAGTTGCAATTCTGAGTTTTATAGCGCTAAGCCTGCTTACCATCCCATGGTTCTCAAGTTACAAACTGACATAACTGAGCCAGAAAAAATGTCTCTCACTCCTGAAGCTTTCCCTTTTGGAAAAAAAAATTACTTAGGCTATTATTAGCCACTTGCAATTGCATTTTCTTACCAAAACACACATTGGCGTTTATCACACTAGAGGGCAAACAGGATTTAAACAGGAATTAAACAGGAATTAAACAGGAAATGCCTTATGTTTAACATAGGGCATTTAACATGCCTGTGTTAACATACATGTGTGTGTGTACCTTCAAGTATCCTCTTTATGGCAATTCCATGAACTTCTTTGGGTTTTCTTAGGCAAGGAATACTCAGAAGTGGTTTGTCAGCTTCTTCCTCTGAAAAATGGCCTTCAACTAGGTCCCACAAATAAAGAGTGCAGAGGTACTGAAAGAAGATGGCAGAGTGAATACTACATAGTTAGACTTTCCTAAATGAATGCTGCACTGAAATATATGGAGTAAAGAAAGACATGGATGAGTTTCCCACAAGTAGTTTTCTTTGAGTCTGGTTCCAGTACTTAGGAATTGTTCATCTATTGAACTGAAAACAAAACCGGTATGCAATGTTTGGGATGCTAAATCAGTATGCATTACATTCTTTGGAATGCTACACCTGAGAATCTAGAGAACCCATTTGTAAGCAGACCAGCCAAGTTCAGTAGAACGTCCTGTTTTTCCATGGTGTATATATGATCTCTAAGCAGAGTGTTTTAAATAATATTTCTTTCAAATTCAGAAAGTTCTGAATGGAAAGCATCCTTGCCAATATTGGAGGATGATACTCTTCCAGTGCTCATGCTAGGTACATACACACAGAAGTCTTAACATGAAAGATGGCACACTTTTTAATTAAATGTTGTCTGAACATATTGTACTGATGCACAGCAGTTGAGCAGTCTGTGTATAATACTTTTCAGCTGGTGTATATATAAAAGCTTTAAAAAGCCAAAAGGAACAGGGACGTATCTCCTCTTTTAAAGCAAGTGTTATAAGCAGCAACAAGATGTTTCTGGAAGGAAAGAAATGATCAACAGAGAATTTGTCGAAGGACAATCACATGGTCAAACATGAGACAGACCAACAGATTAAAAGATTGTAAAGCATTTTGCATATTAAAAGTGTTAAATAAATAATAACTGGTGTTTATTCAACTGAAGCACTCCAAAACCTTCTTTATCATTTACGTATTCATTTCATTTATGTGCTGCCTTTCTCTCAGAGTGCGAACCAAGGCAGCTTCCAGAAATAGTACAGCCAACCCTCCACATTTGTGGCTTTCACTTTTGCAGTTTTGATTATTTGCGGATTTGATTAATATGTTCTGTCTAGTCCTCCAGAGAGATTCTGCTGACCATAGAGTTGCGCTGGAGGATGTAGAGATTATTACTTCTCTAGGCATTTTTATGTCCTCTGGCATGATTATTTGGTCAACTTTTGGCAGATGTTGACCATAGGATTGTGCTGGAGGACAATCCTAGAGAGGTGGTCTTTCAGGTTAAAAAAAGTAAATTTTTTATTCATGGTTTTTCCACTTTCACGGGGGCCCTGTGCCCCTAACCACAGCAAATGTGGAGGGCCCACTATACAATCAAATTTAAAAACAAGTAAAATCACTTCATAAAACACATTAAAATTATTCTAAAAACAAAAGCTTAAAAGATAAATAACACATCCTCAACAAAAAAGAAAATAAAAACCCTACTTATACATTGAAAGCCTGCTTAACGAAAAGCATCTTTGTTTGTTGGTGAAAAGAAGGCAGGAAGGGAGCCAGCCTAACCCCCCATGGAAAGGTGTACCAGAGGTTGAGAGCAGCCACTAGAAGGCTTATTTCCATGTCCTCAATGAGCATTCCTTTGATGGCAGAACCCATCTATAGATCTTAGCGCTCTGACAGGTTCATATCAGGAAATACATTCTTTCAGAAAGTCTGGACTCAAGCCTTATAGGGCTGTATAGGTCATGACAAGCACTTTGAATTGTGCCTGGAAATGAACCAGCAGTAGCCAGTGAAGCTGTTTTAACAAGTGTGTTATATGCTCCCTACAACTGGCCCAGTCAGCATTCTGACTACAGCAGTTTGAACATAACAATGCTTCTGAGCCTTTTCTAAAGGCAGCCCCAGGTAGAGTGCATTACAGAAGTCCAAAGGAGAGGTAATCCAGACATGTATCACCACAGACAGATCTGACTTTTCAAGGAATGGTGAAGTTGGCACACTAGTTTTAGTTCTGCAAATGGACTCCCGGCCACTGCTGAAGGGTCACTTCATGGCAGGTGCCCTTCCACAAGGCATAGGGGGTAACTAAGGGTTATATAAACAAGGGCTTGTGTATATTGCAATTCAAGCTTTCCCCTGGTAATTCAAAGGAGTTATATACCATGTCAGCTAGCTCTGCTTTCCCTCTGCCTGACTGGCGGCTCTCAGACCGAAATCTTTCAGCAGGAGGCTGGAAGCTGAAACCCTTTGCAAAGCAGACAAACTTTAGGCTGCCTTCATCTTTAAAAAAAGCCTCCCCTTGCATAAATATCCAGACAAATAATGTTTTCATTGTATTTAGTCCATAACTTTAAAAAAAAATTCATCGAGCTCTTTAAACTAGGTAAAAAAGGAGGAGGAGGGAACTCACATTTATTTGCCTAGTGGACAAAGTCAGATGGAGAAAGTAGCAGAAAGGAGAGAAGAAATATTCTATTTGGGTCTACAAAAGTCAACCAAAGGTACTGGGCTAGAAGGGCAGTGTTGTGTAAGTTGCCATTAACTTGCTTTCCTTCTTCTGTGTTTCCCCCCAAATCTGCTTTTTGAAGTGAATCTGGAAGGTGTGTGAAGGGCTGCAGGGAGGATTGGGAATTTGATCCACCAGTAGTCTCAGTTCACCACTGGATACAACTAGAGATATAAAGTTTCTAGAAATCTTTAAGCCGTTGAGGCTTGGTTTTTAAAGTCTACCTGTCTGACTTTCTTATTCTCTTTTTTTAAAGAAAAAGCCAGGTAATTTTTGGAGAAATTGAAATGAATGCAATATGTTAACAAGAGATTGTAAGTCACTTTGTTAATTTAGGAATATGTATAACATATCATAGAATCATAGAGTTGGAAGAGACCACAAGGGCCATCCAGTCCAACCCCCTGCCATGCAGGAACTCCCAGTCAAAGCATCCCCAAAAGATGGCCATCCAGCCTCTTCTTAAAAACCTCCAAGGACGGCGACTCCACCACTCTCTGAGGGAGTGTGTTCCACTGTCGAACAGCCCTTACTGTCAGGAAGTTCCTCCTAATGTTGAGGTAGAATCTCTTTTCCTGGAGCTTGCATCCATTGTTTCGGGTCCTAGTCTCTGAAGCAGCAAAAAACTAGCTCAATATGACATCCCTTCAAGTATTTAAACAGGGCTATCATATCACCTCTTAACCTTCTCTTCTCCAGGTTAAACATCCCCAGCTCCCTAAGTCTTTCCTCACAGGGCTTTATAGTTTCCAGACCCTTCACCAGTTTAGTCATTCTCCTTTGGACAGGCTCCAGTTTCTCCACATCCTTTTTGAATTGTGGTGCCCAGAAGTGGACACAGTATTCCAGATGGGGCCTGACCAAAGCAGAATAGAGTGGCACTATTGCATCCCTTGATCTAGATGCTATACTTCTATTGATGCAGCCTAAAATTGCATTGGCTGCTGACTCATGTTCAACTTGTGGTCTACTTGGACTCCTAGATCCCTTTCACACGTAGTTTCATTCAGCCAGTGTCCCCCATTTTATATCTCTGCATTTCATTTTTCCGCCCTAAGTGCAGAACCTTACACTTCTCTGTGTTGAATTTCATTTTGTTAGCTTTGGCCCAGCTTTCTAGTCTATTCAGGTCATTTTGAATTTTGATCCTGTCCTCTGGGCTACTCCTCCTAATTTGGTGTTGTCTGCAAATTTGATAACTAGGCCCCTAATACTGTCATCCAAGTCATTGATATGAAAAGTATTGATTATTCAGAAAATGATCACAAATTGAATTTGCTTTTTAAATTTTAATTTGTTACAAATGGAGCTTCTGGGTCTTAAACTGTAATGCCCAAACTAATAAGAAACTTCTTTGCTTTTGTCAGTTTATGAAGAGCAAGCAGAACCATCAACATAAGTAAAACAAGGAAAATTATTTTGCCTCCTCTAGTCTTTCATAGTGTCAAGCAGATATTAAAGCACTCATTCCCATAAAAAGAACTGAGAAAAGGAAACCAAGTCCACGAATTGCAATGATGTGATATAATATACATTTGTTTTCTGTCAAGTGGACTTCAGCTTATGGTGACTTTATAAATGAGAGACATCTAAGAAACCTTGTCATGAACAGCCCTGCCCAAGTCTCAGGAACTCAGAACCATTTGATTCAATTAATCTTTAATGTGGTCTTTCTCTTTTTGTATTTTTCATACCTCTTTACCCAGCATTATCATATTTCTTACTGAATCAAGTCATCTCATGTTATGTTCAGAGCTGAATGGTTTGAGTTTAGTCATCTTGGCTTCTAGTGAGAGTTCAGGGCTACTTGATCTTGGGTCCATTCATCTTTTTAGTAGTCCATGGTATCCATAGAACTATTCCATAATCCCCCCTATTTTTCCAAAAAAAAAAAATGCATTATAATAGGACATGAGGTTTTCCCCCTGAATTTTTCATTTTTTCCCTCTCGACCTTCATATCTCTAGGTACAATGCAGCCAAATCTGGATGACTATCACCTGTTAAATTTTTGTGGGGGGTGGAGGAACAGTTGTTATTGTTGTTGTTGTTGTAAATGGTGTAAATTGAAACGTGCTAATAATTTCTTGTTCTGCCACCTTTTGAAGGAAAGCCTAACTTTGGGTCCCAAATGTCTTTCAGCAGTTGCTTCTATCTAACTACGTTAAAATCAAAACTAGGGAATGGAAATCAGTGAAGCCATCTAACTATGCCATTCTCAATTGTTTCAGCCTTACAGTTGTCGGAAAGATTATTCAGCCATGGGACATGGCCTAAAATTAAGGGTTGGCATTCTGTGTTGCAGTTATGATTTTGACACCTAACAGCTCTGTATTCACAGAATCGTGATTGTAGCACTGTTGCCAAGATGGTAAATCCTTGCCAAAGCTACTTTATTAGATAGCAGCCACATCTAGAGATGGAAGTCGATTTTGCTGGTGATCAGGGCATGCGTCAGTTATGTTTTCACCCACTTCCTGCCATTGATAGAGTTTGTGATAATCAGAAGCAGGAACCCTATCACAGTTCTTTGTTGTAGCCTCATTCGGTGGTGGCTGCCTGGTAAAGTAGGTTGGGGGGGCGGTCATGCTAGGAGATGTTACTTCGTGAAATATGTAGATAACTAAGTAGGTGATGTAGAATATGGGCCTTTTTAAAAGCAAATACATTTTACAGTCAGCCCTCCACATGATGATGATGATGATGATGATGATGATGATAGTAATAATAATAATAAGTTATTATAATAATAAGTTAATAATACGTTATTGGGAGTTCCTGCACGGCAGGGGGTTGGACTGGATGGCCCTTGTGGTCTCTTCCAACTCTAAATTTCTATGATTCTATGATTCTATGAAAATTTATTTTTATCCCTCCCCTTCTGTGCAAGACAATTGGGACGTCTTACAAGATTAAAACAAACTTACCCATATCCCACAGTCCCACCCCTCATTTGCAGCTTTGACTTATACAGATTTGATTATTCGCAGATTTAATTGACATATTCTCTCTAGGAATCACTAGGTCCTCTCACATTACTCAGAGTCACTCTGGAGGACCTAGAGATTCCTAGAGAAAACACTTTAAGCATTTGTAGACCCTCCAGTGCAATTTTATGGTCAGCCTTCGGCTATGTTGACCATGGAGCTGCACTAGAGGACCTAGAGATTCCTAGAGACCTGTTCTCTCAAGTTAAAAAAGAAAACCCAAAACAGTGGTTTTTATTTGCATTTTTTACACTTTCATGGGGCTCCAGTGCCCCTAACCCTAGTGAATGTGTAGGGCCTGTTATATATTATTTTCCCCTATGAATACCATTTTAAATTGTACAATGCAATATTATGTGCAATGGCTATGATATAGAAAGAAAAACATTTCCTGGTATTGGCATAAAGGTTTACCCAGGAGCAGGAAAAGTGCAATCCCTCACTGCAGCCCTTGACCCTTTCAGGTTCCCACAGGAACATCCTCTCTTGGCCAAGAAAGAGTACATTGCCTCCCTTGGGAGCCCCCATTAATGCAAGCCACCATTTCAAAAGCCTGGCGATTCCTTTTGCACTATTTGACACCAAAAAAGCTCCTATAATCCCGCCATTGCAGGACAGGGACAGGAGTAAAGTGGATCACACTCCCATCCTTATCCCGTCTTTATTGTGATCACGTGAAAGAATATCATACACTTCGCACTTATCCAGTGATTATCCTGTCAGCGAAGAGGAATTGTCCTGTCACAAGTATTAATAGGTTATTCCATTAATGAAAAATGAAGGCAACTGGTGATGAACTGCACTTCAGTGTTGGATTAATGACCAGCTAAGTACTATGTTGTATGAAAGTCCTTTGTGCGATCAGGATGGGAAAAGGATGGGACAAGGGTGTCCTTTTCCCCATGTCTTTGATATTGTTTGTTATTGTTATTGTTGTTGTTAACCAGCTTCGAATAGATCTTAACACATGTTGACCCTGACTCCCTATCCTCCACTACTCTGCTTAGTTTCTGCAGATTCATACCTGTAATTTCCTTAATTTTTTTTCCTTGATTTTTTTAGGGGGGGCTGTCTTTGGTAACCTTAGCACTCTTCTCCAGCACCACATCTGAAATGTATTTTCTTCTTATCCGTTTTCTTAACTGTCCAGCTCTCACATCCATTTGTAGTTATAGGGAATACAATGGCTTGGACAATTCTAACTTTCCTGCTTAGTTGGATATCTTTTCTCTTTAAAATCTTTTCTAGTTGTTTCATAGCTGGCCTCCCCATTCTTGGTCTTCTTCTGATTTCTAGACTGCAGTCTCTGTTCTGATCTGTATGATCCAAGGTATTGGAACTCTCTTACTATTTCTATTACCTCGTTGACTAGGTTGCATCTGTGTAGATCCTCTATGGTCATTATTTTTGTTTTCTTTATGTTCAACAGTAAGCTTGCCTTTGCACTTCCTTACTTGAACTTCCTTAGTCATTAATTTAGGTCTGTGATGTTTTCTACTAGTAGTAAGGTGTCATCTTTGTATCTTAGATTGTAGACCCTTTGTCTTACTTTCACTTCTCCTTCCTCTGTGCCCAAGCCTGCTCTACATATAATATTTACTGCATATAAGTTGAACAGATAGCATGAAAGAATCCAGCCTTGCCTGACCCTCTTGTGAACTGCTAACATCCAGTGTTAACAACATTAATACAGCTGGCCCTCTGTATCTGTGAAGTCTGCATCCAGGGTTTCAACCACCCATGGCTTGAAAAAAATTTTTTTTTAAAATTCCAAAGAGCATTCCTTGTTTTTTTCATTTTATATAAGGTATAATATTATACTATGACATTGTATATAATGGTACTGGAGTATCCACAGATTTTGGTATCCATGGAGGGTCCTGGAACCAAACCCTAGCAGATACTAGGGGTCCACTTAATATGTTAACCATGAGTTTCCTTATTTGTTACAGGAGCTCATCTAAGTTTGCTGATCTACATTGCAGTCAGACCAGTATATATTGGTTGCACTTTTTTATTTATTCTTTATTGTTATGGAAGTACACATATATAGTTTGGAAAAAAACACTAAAACAACAAAGACTTGAATAAGAGCATTGAAAAATATTAACCAAGTCACAGCCTAAAGATTTACAGAGGAGATTATAACACAGTTACTGTCCTAAATCGGATCAGTACATCTTTCCAAAAGACTAAATCAGACAAGGGGGAAGGGATGCTGGTATATCTTTGTTGATCTGAGAGATAAAAAGAATTAAATTTAGCGGGGAAAGAACATCTTGTTTCGCTGGCCTTATTGTCTGCTTTGTTGTGTTAACATTTTAGACAATGCCAAAAACCAAATCTTTATTCCTCAGTTCCAGACTGAATTTCCAGTGTGTAGCTACCTTCGGTTTAGCTGTTGCAAGGAGGAATAAGATGAAGTCCTCATGGAGAAGCTGTTCTTGACCTTCTTCATATGTTGAAAGAAACATTAACTTTGAGTCAAATTGTATATGATCTGATGTACAATTCCCAATAAAATCACCACTACACCACCATTCCTGGAATATGTGAATGTCTTTAGAGGTCCACCCCATATGGGTCAGAGACCCACTTTCCCCTTTTCACTAATCCCCATTTACTAACATGATAAAGGCATATGGAGCTTCAAGAAAGCCTTACATACTGCAGCTAAGGTGGCCACTGAACAGCTGTTTGGCCCATAGAGAATACCAGCATATATCTCTATTATTATTATTATTATTATTATTATTATTGCTGTTTATTATTTATCAAAGGCTAAAAGCTGATTTAGCTCAGTCAACATGTCTCTACTGAATTTTATCATTGGATAGATGCCAGTCAAGTTTTACACTGATATTTAAAATACACGCAGCCCTCACCACCTTACTGCATATTTATATCAAACAAAAATAATGGAATAACTTTCTAATCTCTCTCCACCCCACTTTCCCAAGGTATTTTTAAATAACCCAAGACAAGTATGGTATTAAAAAAAATAGTAACACAACAATAAATTTTGGTTAATGAAAACAGAACATTTTAAAAGTTTTTTTTTCCTGAAAATAAATGCAGGAGATTATGCTCACCCTTCCACAGCGACTAACATTAAAGACATGAAAAGCCAAGTTAGAATTTTATTTAAACTGTAGCCTTGCATCTTGAGGTTGGGTATATGCCTTTATTATTTCCAAAATATGCATGAATTCCTTGTCTACTTTAATTATACTTTAATGTGAAAAAAAGCCATATTATTTTCTGCAATTTGATACTTAAAATCTGTGCATATGTACCTTCCAAAAGTTCATTGGCGCCGTGATGAATCATAATACTTTTAAAAGCCTTTGTATCGGAGGGGGGGGGGGTCACCAAGCAAAGTAGCCCCAATCTCAAGTCATTCAAGGGGCATGGTGTCTTACAACGCTCAAGAAATGCAGGTGCTAAAGGATCTCTCACACATAGAAAACACAAGCACAGAAGAAGGAGGGAGCTTGGACAAGTATATATTAGGAAAAAATAACTTTTTATTGATTTCAGGAAGCTGAAAACTTTCGCAGGGTGATGACAATCAAGGCCACAATCACAGATGTGCCCAGCAGAGCGGCAATCACAATGGCACCAATGGCTCCAGGACCCAGTGACCCTGCAGGTGAAAAAATAAAGGGGGGGGGGGGGAGAAGAGAGACTCACTCAAGAGAAGAAGAAAAGGCTGCTGGAAAGTTATTGCACAGAGGTGCGCATTTAGCATTGCATAGCATTTAACTCCTGCTGATAGAAATTCTTCCGTCAGTGGAATAGGGAGGGTGTAATTCCTCCCTGCATGTCCTCAAAATCTCCTCCAGAAAATTCTCTGGAGCAGACCGGAAGGTAGCGTTAATGCAACGCGGCAGACATGGAGACAACAGGAAAAATCTGCTTGCGTGACACTGGATTACAAATTCCAGCATATATTTCTGCTAAAAACTGTGGTTGCGGGAGGATAATATCACTGAATAGTGCTGGATCAACCTAAGCAGTACTGTCTATAAGACCCTTCTGTCATATTCTTTAAGCCAGTTGTTGACAACTATTTTTAGTGGGTAGGCCAATCTAGGTCAGCATAGGGATGAGGAGCCACCCCTCTTCTCTTCTCCCTTCTGCTCATCCATACTCATAATGGCTCATTGAGTCAGAAAGTTCCTGGCCACCATGCTGCTTGACATTATGGGATTTGGGGGAACAAATTCAGAAAGTACACAAGGGATATATCCACACCAGATTCATGCCCATTGATAAGAACAGTTACAGACCTTTTTTCTCTCTTTTGGGGTACAGTATATGCTTAGGATGTGGCTTTACCCACTTTTCACCCAAGGGAATGTGTTTTCCAAAAGGGGAAAAGGTTTATTCACACCTGCTCTGAAAGGACATGGGAGGCCACCAGTCAGTATCCCTGCTGCAGCTCACTAAATTACTAAATGCATCCGAGGAAGTAGACTTATTGTATATACTCGACTGTACGTCAACCTCATGTATAGGTTGAGAGCAGGTTTTGAGGCCAAAAATTATGGATTATGATATGACCCATGGATAAATCCAGGGCAAAACCTAGGGGCATGTAACAAAGGATCTAAAGGATGAAACAAAGGAAAACTATGCCAAAGAATGTACAAAATTCTAGCAGGCACAACTGTTTGTGTTCACCCTAAATGCTGGATGGATGAGAGGTCAGTGCTTCCAGGACAAATTACTCTCTTGCCTTTCACCAGGGATGGTTCCTTTTTAAAATAAGAGTTAAAGTACAGTACTTACATTGACCCATGGGTAAGTCAACTCATGTTTTTGGGGTCATTTTTTTTTTTGAACAAAATTTCTAGAGTTATACATGAGTATATGCAGTAAGTCTATGAAAACTCATGTTGCCAACTTCTTTCTTTAGTTAGTCTCAAAGTTGCTACAAGGTCTCTCTACATACAGTCGGCCCTTCCCTTATGCAGGGATCTGTCTGGACCCCCCTCCCCCATGTAAGGGAAATACCGCGTATGCTCGAGCCCCATTGAAAACAATGGGGCTTGCTGCTTTCGTCGTGTGGCTTCAGTGCAAGCAGAAAGCTGTGTACGGTGCAAGTGCACTGCACTCACTAAATTACTGTCACTGCAGAAAAGAGCCGAGAGGGAGCAGTGCCCTGGCAAGCTCACGTACCATTCCCGGTATCCAGCTGGTGGAGGTGGGTTGTGTCCTCTGGCTCATAATCAGAAGTATACGGTGGGAATCCTGGAGAATCTGAGAAGCGAGGAGTAGGGGTGGTCTCTAAAGGCCCTCCACCTGATGGCAGCTCCGGAGGATCATTCCACAGTGTTGGGAGAGGTCCTTGGGGGTATTCTGCTGAAACAAACACAAAAGCTGAGTCAGTCTTTCGGCTATCCAAACCAAGGTGACCAGGCATCTTCCTTTTCCAGGGCACGTCCTACATGTCAGGAGGAATTCCAAAATGTCTTCCATTTTGAGCATAATTAAGCATGAATTTATATTAGTGTTTTTACCTTTCATATTTTGTCATGTCCACCTACTTTTTTCTTGACATCTGACATTCCTATATTTTATGGTTCCTTGTCCTCCTTTGTGGTTATGATATCTGGTCACCCTGATCCAGACCAATAGGAGAGGGAGGCTGAAAAAACTCTTTCAGACTTCCAGCAAATCTCCAGGTGCATTTGATGCATTAGGTAGCAACAGACTAGACAGCAAAGAATAGAGGGCACTGCCCTCTGCTGGACAAAGTCTTAAGAGCTTGCTCTTCCAGCATCCCAAAATTTCAAACCTGAAACCTCCCAACAGGATTTAGCAGCTCACTTCAATCATCATCCTATGAAAAAGTTATTTCATTGCTGCCCATCTCCTTCCTCTCCTTTCCTTTTAGTTCTGTGGAAAGTTACGTCCCCACATGGCATGCTATGTGCACAATAGGATGTGTCCACATCTGTAAAGTCTCGTATCCACAAACCTCTTCCCCAGTCTAAATCCATGTCCAGTTGTCTCCTTTACGTTTTTCTTTAAAAGGGACAAATTTGTCCCCTCTTTTCTTTATTACTTGGGGCCTTGGTATCCGCTGGGGTATGGTTTCAGACTTCTCCGTGGATAACAAAATCTGTGGATGGTCAAGTCCCACTATATATAGTGGCATGGTAAGATGGTATCCTTTAGATAAAATGGCAAAATTAACATTTGTTTTTGGAATTTATACTTTTAAAAAATATTTTCAAATCATGGATGCTTGAATATGTGGATTAAAAAAATCCATGGATACAGAGGGCTGACTGTAGTTACTTCCCCCATAGAAGCATCTTTTGGTGTTCATTTTTAAAATACTGCCTGTACTCAGCCACCAGTGTGAGGATCTGGGGAAGCAAAGTGTGCCTGGCCTACACATAGAGAGAGCCAGTGTGGTGTAGCATTTTGAGCATTGGACTATGACTCTAAAAAGCAGGGTTTGAATCCCTGCTTGGCCATGAAAATCCACTGGGTGACCTTGAGCAAGTTACACTCTCTCAGCCTCAGAGGACAGCAATGGCAAATCCCCTCTGAAGAAACTTGCCAAGAAAACCCTATGATAGGTTCACCCTTAGGGTCACCTAACATGGAAACAGCTTAAACGCACACACATACACTACACAGGCAATGCAGAGCAAGAGATGCCTAGAAAGTCTTAAGATTAAAATTGGATTGCCTATACATCCCCATATACTGAGCCCATCTACATGATTTCACTTTCTGTCTTAATAAAATGTTCAGAATATTTGAAAGCAATATATGTTTTTGGCAAATAATCCCCCCCAAAATGTATAATTTGATGTTTCGATGCTTTTATGTGATACTGTGTAAAGTATTTCAGCTAAAAACAAAACCCTGAATAGAGGTCAGCAAATTGTGGACATGCTGACCTGGACAGAAAGATGAAGGAAGAAAAGTATAAAGCTACAAAAAGAGAAACACAGGCTGAGTACAGGAGACGAAATTTTGGTTCCAGTTCCCCTGTGGATACCAAAAATGTGGATGCTCAAATCACATTAAATACAATGGCATAGTACAGTAAAATGGTGTCCCCTATATAAAATGACAAAATCAAGGTTTGATTTTTGAAATATATAACTTTTTTTGAATATTTTCAAACTGTGGATGCTTGAATCCATGGATTAAAAAAAATCCATGGATATAAAGGGCTGATGGTACACAGAAGAAGAAACACAGAAGAAAGTGCCTAGCTGTATGGAAAAAACACACCACTAGAGATTATGTAAAAGAGGATAGCAAAACGAACACAGTACCAAGAGTGCCTAGGGCCTTTAATTCTTCTTAGTCATCTAGTTCTGATCCAATGCTAGGAGCACAGCAGGAGGAATTGCATTGGGAAGGGGGAGGACTTGCTGCACTTTTGTTTGCTTTTTTTGTTGTTGTCTATTTGGAAAAAGAAGCATGGCAGAAATAGTAAGGGAAGTGTAAAGAACTGAAATAGTTTTTTAAAAGGATCAAACACTTCCAAACCAAATGATCCCCATCATGGCAGGACACATAGCAGTAGAGCTAAGGTGCATATCATCATAAAATTTCAGAGATCTTTCTCAGTTCTGTCATTGTGGTGGTGGAAAGTAAGAAAGGGATGTGGAGGAGTGTCCAGCTCTTTTCGTGTGGCTAAACTTGCAAAGGGGTCCAATCTCAAATACAGTCTGGCAATACTATTTGTAATCAATAGTGTGTGCTGGTTGTCTTTTTTCCTGTCAGCTCCTGAACATGCAAGTTGATTTATCTCAATTTGATGTGCGCTCTGAGGACCTCTGCCTGAATTTAGAGCCATAAAAAATAACACTGTAAGGTTTTAAACAACCAAAGGGCCCAAGAAGGGGCAAACATTAAACAAAGTTTAGTGGAGTTTTTGCATTGGCAATCTTTTCCCTACCGACAGTGTTAGCTTCTCATTCCCAAAAGCAGACTTTTGCTGCCAGCAGAGCAGTATCGGCTGAACACACAGCCCCAGAGCTCAGGCAGACAGGAACCCAGATCCTCCCCCGGCTGCGCCCCTGTGATGCCTTCTCAGGTGAGATTCCAAGAAAATGACATTTTCTTTGATGTTGCAGTTCATGTCCTGTTTTTTCCCCCAAACGGACTCTGGAGCAGCTAAAAAAGCCACTACTGTTTATATGTGGGCTGGGCCCAGAAGGCAGAAATCAATGCTTATTTTGTTCAGGTGGGATGGAGCAGAGGCCCTCGCAAGAACGGGAGACATTCTGCAGAGCCCTGTGGAAACCACTGGAAATGTCACACCAAGCTGAAAAGATGGAGCAGAGAATCCAAAGCTTTCTAATAGCAGGAGATTGCCATCTGGCCATATAGCTATGCCCTAAAGGTAACAAGAGCTTGCCAACAGACAAGAGATGAACTAGGTTTTCACTTAAAGGAACACACTGTATAAGAGAAGCAGACAGAACTGGGACAAGCCTCTTTCTTCAAGACAGCAAACAAAAAGGCAAACAGTGTATGGGAACCCAACCCTAATTCACAGCATTGCCCCTAAAATAATTGGAAAGAGTTTGGCGAACCAATGACACAGGATTATATTGATGACTGTCTCCATAAAGGAGAATCAGGCAACAGATCTGCTTTGCTCAGCATATATGTAAAGCACGTAAAATACTGAAGAGCAATAGGTCAATGGTGGAGCACCTGCTTTGCAAGCAGCCAGGCCCAGGTTCAGTGCTCTACATCTTTTGGTAGGGCTGGAAAACAAGCCTGCCTGAAATCTGGAAAATCTGCTGCCAGTCACTGTCAACAATACTAGACTAGCTAGGCCAGTGGTTTCATTTTGTATAGCCTACTTTGGTCCTATGAATGTATACCTATGGCATTATTTTCTTTCTATTAAAGGATTGACTCTGTCCCTAGGAGAAATTTAGCCTGGAACAAATAACTAAGCAGAGCTAAGTGAGAGCAGCTAGCCTAACTGACAGACACTGGTTTTCAGCTAACACTGCCTATCTCTTGTTTATGAGAATACTGCTGAGCATGGTGGGTAGTGCATTCAAACACCCATTATCCTTCTATACTATTTCATAGACATTTTTTTATATTTCTCCTCATACTTATTAAGGCAACTGGAACCACAGGACAAGGTGTTGGTCAAAAGGCTGTTGGTAACCCTCATCTCAAGCTAGATAATGTAATTGTAGTACCTCGCTGGTAATTCAGTTCTAGTGAGCTACAGACTCAATATTTGGAAGCGGCTGCTACTCTGGGCAGACTTTTGAAGCACATCTGGAATGCTGGCAAAATAATCATTAAGATAAAAATACTAAAGTGTCAAGCCTATGTTTTTAAGGATCCTGCTATTTGGTGGGGAGAGGCTGGCTTTTGCAATTGTTGAGATTCATCTCCCACTACTGCTGTTCAAATGATACATCTGTAGGCAAGAGATTTCCAGTGTACAAATCTTTGCTCAGGCTGACTTGGCTCTTCCCAGAGATCTCCAGGTTGAGGACTGTGAATACTTAAGGACCCAGAAGCCACCTAAACCTAAATATAAGGATATTTGTAAGGCATGACATAAGACACTGACACCAGTAAGTGATAGACTGTCTAATGACATCAGATATACTGCCAAACAGCATGACACACACTATAGTATTCCTCTACTGTGACAGTTGCATCATTAGACATTCGTTCTAGAAACTGGGATGGAAAAAGAGCCAGCACAACTACCTCAACATATACCTTAGCAGAGGCAGAAAGTGGAAATGCCACCTCTTTTGGCTTGCAACTGCCAGCCAACATGGACATTTCCCAACTCTGGTACAGATGTTATGACCGTGTTGAGCAATCATATGCCATTTTGTTCCAGCTAGTAAAACATCCTGAGGAAGCTGAAACCAAGATTTTCACGACTTGGTAAGCATTCATTATATGCAATCTGTATAGATTCTATTCAGTGCAAAGTTTGCAAAACTCAAGTGGGAGAAAGAGGGAAAGTGGCAGAAGGATGGGACATGGATGGATAGGCCAGATACAATTACATCTGCTTGAAAAGCCCTCTTACTTTTCCAGATTGCTCATTCCACACATTATAAAGACTATCTAAAAGCAAAAATGAGCACCAGCATGGTATAGTGGTTTGAGTGATGCAGTACAATTCTGGAGATTAAGGTTCAATTCCCCACTCAGCCATGGAAATCCACTGAGTGACCTTAAGTGAGCCTCAGGCTCTCAACCCCAGAAACCCTCACAATAGGGGCACTGTAAGTTCAAAACCACTTGAAGGCATAGAAGAAGCAAAAACAACATGGGATTGTTGAATGGGTAAATAAATATGGGATTGCAGATCTAGTGACGACTAGGCATCCATTGCCTATGCACCTCCAAAAAAAAAATAAAAATGGAAAGACATATAGCTGGGAATACTGGGAATCCTTAGAATAGATCACAAGGAATATTCTTGTGGTATCATCTCTGTCTCACTCTTCCTCCAGCAATAAAGCCCAACTCTAAACCTAACTTGGCAGCTCATTCTTCTCCCAGTCAGGGCCAACACTACTGTTCTGCCTGAGATAAAGTCGATGGCCTCCTTTCTCCAAAAGCTATTAGTGAAACTTAAAGTATTATGATCTTAGTTCAATACTGGTGACGGGATAACACTATCCACCACATATATTGGCCACAGTTTAGAGAATAACAGCCATGTCCTCCAATAGAGAGGAATGTATAGCTGGAGGAGGAACAACTTGACTGCTGTTGTTGACCTCTGCTATCTGCTGCCAGTGCTCCTTTCTGTAAAGTAGCCCCCCTTTCACCATCTACCGACTTTATATGAGTGACTCAATCTTTCTCTACAGGTCCCTACAATGCCTTGGATACATATACATATTCCTAGAATTGCGCTAAAGTTAAGGTAGAGCTATTTGCCCAATACCTGGCACAGCCATTTTGGATACCTTCAATATACAGGATAGTCAATATAGTCTCATATATCTATCAGAGCAGTACTTATTTGATGGGGAGTGTCTTTTCATACCTATATCCTCAATCTCCATTAGATGCTATAGAAATGGGGACAAAGTTGGCTATAATAAATGACAAAAAGGGCTGCTTTCTGAATTTACTCCTGTATAAATCGACCTCATGTATAAGTTAAGGGCAGGTTTGAGGGCCAAAATTATGGATTTTGATATGACCCATGGATAAGTTGAGGGTAAAACTTAGAGGCATGAAGGGGATAGTTCCTTTTTTGATAAATGTTAATGTACAATACTTACACTGATCTGTGGAGAAGTCAACCCAAGTTTTTGGGGTTTATTTTTTGACTAAAATTTCTAGACTAGCAATTTCTAGCATATACAGTAATTTTAATGTGCAAACTATCCATAAGCAACTTCTTTAAACCAGATTTTAGTCCTGTGAACCTTTCTTCCTAATCTTAGCTATGTGAGTAGGAATCAAGGGTATATGATACTCTGCACATGTTCAAGCCCACTCATTTTGACGCAGAATGGAGCCACCAATCCCTCATGCTAGCTGCCGGTTGAAATCTTAAAATGTCGGCCTTGAGTCACATACTCCAGAATAAAGTCTTGTGTTCTCTTGCCTTCCTTTGTAGCAAATGAATGTTAATCTAATAGTGGTTCATTCTATGCCTGAAGCTTCTGTGTGTGGAAGAAACATCTGCACAGATAGTCGATTCAGTTGCTTTCGTTTATGTTTGCAGAAAGTTTGAGGTTTTGGGTACCCAAATGCTTTCTGTATGAATATTGTATGGCAAAGGTGATCAAGGGCCAAGCCCTTGGCTGGTTTGCAGCTACTAAAGATTTAAAACATTGTTAATGTTTTTGGGCTGAGATCAGACTCTCCATGCTCGCTTTGGAGGGCTCTACTGTGGACAGTCAGAGGCGCTGACACTGAAAAGCAGGGACCCAAAATGTACTCGGAGACCAAGAGGGAGCTGTCCGGACTCAGGTAGCCACAATGGGCATATGGCCAGTGTGTGGATGAAAGAGGGCATTCTTCAGAGGCACAAAGGGAAGTCTGTGAGGGTGCAGGCTCAAACATGGATCTGTACAGAGCACCACAGTTGTACTGAATGTTAAATAAACTTGTTTACAAAAAGGCCAGGACTCTCTATGTATCTAGGCATACCAGGGGACTGGCTGGGCCCCCTTTCATCGTTTTGTTGGGACTTGGGCGAGAAATTACTTTCTGCCAGGTAGGTCGAGAATGGCAAATAAATTTAAAACAACCAAGGCACAATGGGAGCAAAAGTAATCTCTTTCATAATTTTCATATTTATTATTCTTATTTGTGTAAGTGACTATGGACTCTTTCAGACGTGGGAAGTATTGGAAGTATTGGAAGTATAATCCAAGGGCAATCCAAACGCAATCATGGGGTTTCACGTTATTGCGAATTAGAGCTTCTCATGCAATTTCGGGCAAAAGGGAAGTCACTCCGAATTCAATCACAGGTTTCACGTTATTGCCAATTAAAGCTTCTCATGCAATTTCAGGCAAGGAGAGGTCATTTTCGGGTAATGGGAAGTCATTCCGAATGCCTTCCGAATGCAATGGGGATTCGTGTAAATTCGCTAAACAAGTGAATCCACGTGAATTTGCATTGGCTGCATTCGAAGTTGGGAGAAATTCCTCCTGTGTGAAAGAGTCAACAGAGAAACGATGACTATTTTTAACATCTGTTTGGTATTGTGGTCTAACAAGTTGGGGCATACTGGGTCATTGGTATTTGCAAGTTGGGGTATTCCAGGCCATAATAAAACAAACGTACATTTGGGTTTCATCTGATTCTCCTGTGACCTACCTTTTCCCAGCTTTTATTCTATTTATGTTTTAAGGCCATACCTGCAAGGAAATCTAAAGTCTGATGTGTTGAGTGTTGGAGAAGAAGCAAATCAATTCACAAGGCAGGATGACATTAGCCCAAGAATACAGAGCCTAGTTTGTAAATGCATGTCAGTCCCACTACAGATATAATATTAAAGCAAAACAGGAATAAGTCATAGCACAACCAGTGTTAGAGACAAATTTATTATCATCTCAAACAGATTTTTTCCACCTTAGCCTGCTCACAAATTGTTTGGTAAGTAAAGTGCTGAATGACACAATGATGATCATGCACGGGTGGACATACAACCAACCCAGCATAGATTTTGGGGAGCGCATGTGTGAGAAAGAGAGTATACACACACACTTTTGTGTATACGTACATGCAACGAGACTGGCATAAGGAGAAGTTAGATCATCCCTTTGCAGAGTCATGATGCTGGATACAAAACTTAAGGATGAATTTACTTTGTAACAAAATGACATTGCTAAAATCTAGTTTCAAAGACAATTGTACCCCTATTGAATCCTTGTTATTGCTCCCGAGAATGAAAAATGTAATTTGCTAGGACCAAATAATGCTACTTCAACTGTCTGAAAACTTCAAATATGGAAAACCATTGGGTTAATATATTACAGACATATCTTCTTCCTTGGCTCCAAACTCTTGGAATTGCCTCCCCGAACATTTGTAGACCGCTCCTTCCCTCATTATTTTTCCCGTATCTTGGAGCCAGAGATGATCTCGAACTGGCAATGCTAATCTTAAAATCATTCCATTGGCTGCCTATTAGTTTCTGGGCAAAGTACCAAGTCTTAGTTTTTACCTTTAAAGCTCTACATGGTTTAGGTCTAGGTTACCTACCGGCTAACTCTCAATTAAAAACTTTCTTGTTTTCCAAAACTTTTGGAATTTTAATAATGTTTAATGATTGTTTTATAATTTTGTATATTTTTGTTATATGTATTTTTTTAGTTTGCTTTATATTATATTGTATTTTTTGAATTGTATCTGGATAATTTGCTATACAAAATTGTTCTGTATAGTTTAATAGCTTTAATATTCCTTCCATCTGTGTGTGTATGTGCATGAATATAACACATATTTTTAACATATATTTTTGCAGGATCCACTATCTTTGGTTGTTTTACTTGTAAACATCGATGGTGCTATATAAATAAACATAAACATTATCATCATCATCAGGTATCTTTTAGTCCATATTGTAGCATGGTATATATGTGTTATGAGCATCTTTCTCCTCAGTCTTATCCATGAACGGTTTCTTGTGCTGATGAACCCTCCCAAAATAAGAAATATTTAAGAGGTATCTTTTGCAAACTATACCTCTTATGTAAAGTTACAGGTTGCATTTCATAATCTTAAAGATGGAAACATTTCTTAGCATTCTCTGAGCCCATCTTGATACGTAGAAGAAAGGACAGAGATCACCCTCACCATGTAGTTTATTACCAAAATAGTCAATGACCACAAATGCAATGTAGAAGACAGTTTGTTGAAACAAATGTTTTCACACATGGCCTGAGAAGCTTAATGTTTCCAGCACTTGAATCCTATGTACAAGAGACAGGCCAGAAACAATACAAATTTTTTATTTGTCCAGGGTCCATCCTCAAACACCCACAATATCCTTTTCCTGCATATATTTATAATGACAAAAAACTACTTTTCAGCACAGCTCTGGCTCAGAGCTTTGAAACCACATTATTAGCAGTTCCTGCATGAATATACCTGTCTTAAAATACAGAAGGAGCAGCAACAAGGCAAGAAGAGGGCATTGGCTTACCTGCAGCTGTTTAGAAGGTCCTAGGCTGAATCACTGATATAATCCCATTAAAATATTTTAGGTATTGTGGCTAGAAAAGTTTTCTATTTGCCTAAAGTGAGACACAGCCAAATTGGGGGGGGGGGGGGAGTCATGCAAAATATCTGTCCATTATTTTACCGCATACAGTCACATTTTCCTATATGACTCACAATTTGCTCAATGCAAGAGGGAAGACTGCATTTTTGTCGTCAATAGGCAGGATCTGGGCTTAGTTGACCTTAGGTTTTACTGAAATCAGTATGGATTACAGCAAGAAACAAGTTCAACTTACTCTGGATCCAAACTAAAGGTTTAAAGGAAAGGGGAGGGGGTTGCACTCATTAATTACTTTTAGATCCAACTTCTAAATCATATTTTCTCTTATTTCCCCAGCACTGTATTCTCCTTTTACTGCTGAGCGAATGGAGACAAGTGGACTGATCTAATGAGACTACCAGTTAGCAATGTTTAAAATAAATTAGTTAGCTCAAGATGTGTCACAAGACTATTTTTAATTCCCTTCTTATAGTTTGTAATGGGTATATTTTGGAGGAAGTGTATATAAATTGTGGATATAAACTGCAAGAAGGAACATCAACAATTTAAGATATGCAGATGACAGCATACTACTACCAGTAGCAGACTGAGAATGATTACTGAAGAAAGTCAAGGAACAAATGCCAAGGCAGGTTTGCAGGTGAACATTAAGAAAACAAAAATAATGACCACAGATTATTTACGTAACATTAAAGTACATGGTTGAAATAGTTCAAGATTTTCCATTCCTTGGCTCACTCATTAATCAGAATGGAGACTGCAGCTAAGAAATCAGTAGACTAGGACTTGGAAGAGCAGATATGAAAGAACTAGACCAGATCTTGAAATGTAGGCATATAATTGAATACTAATGTCAGCATTTGCCCATGCCATCATATTTCCAGTTTCTATGTATGGCTATCAAATCTGGACAGTGAAGAAATCTGATAGAAGGAAAATCAATTCATTTGTAATGAGGTACTGGAGAGGAATTATAGGGATACCGTGGACTGCTAAAAAGACCAAAAAATGGGTCCTAAAACAAATCAAGAATGAACTTTCCATAGAAGCTAAGATAACTAAACTGAGGCTGTCATACTTTGGCCATATCATGGGAAGATATGACTCTCTAGAAAAAATAATAATGCTTAGTAAGGTAGGAGGCAGTAGGAAAAGAGGAATACATTACAAATGGATAGACTGAACACAGGAAGCCCAGTGCTGACTTTCTGCAAGACTTCAGAAGGCCTGTTGATAGGAGGTCTTTCATTTATAGGGTCACCATAACTGAAGTAGACTAGATAACAGTTAACAATAACAAAACATACTGTGCTTCAGAGAGAAAGGAAAAGGCATTATTAATATCATAAATTCAGCATAAACAAAAATGGAGGCCTGCAGTTTATAAATTGTGCAAATTAACCTCCTTAGCATAAGTCTGCTTGTTTCAGACTCATCTTGTCTACTAAACAAGAGGTGGGGAAAGAAACCACCCTGAAAGCCTGACTCCAGGCCACTGAATGTCTTACTCAGTCTGCTTGGTTTTTGAGATTTCTCTGACTACATGCTTGTTTTCTGGACCTGATACTCATTTCACACTAAAATAAACTATATAAAATCCATGATTTCATGACACTGAACTCTACAGCCAATACCAAATTGCATACTTGCATGGCGTTGGAATGACAAAATACACAGTCCTGATTTAAAGAAGCAGTTTCCTCCAAACAGGTAATCTCTTTTTCAAATGTTCCAGGCACCATTGCTTCTAAATGAACACCAACTTGCTGAAAGAGTTCTTTTATTTTCTCTCTGAAAGATAGGAATATGTCTCCAAAAGTTTTCCTGCTACCATTATGCTCAACTGCCTCAGGGATAGCTATCAATACACTGACTGAATTCCCCTCTTTACCTGGAACAGAAGTGCTGGGGTTGGGGAAGGAGAGAGAGAGAAACAGGTAAAAAGTGGTCTAGCTGTAATGATGACTAGAGAAAACAAACCCAACGTACCACTTTTCACAAAAGGTACCAGGACTCCAGACAGTGTCAGCAGGATGAGGCGAAGGACCTTGCTGTGGGGCATTGCTCCTTCAGGAAGTAAGACGCCTTTGGAAATGCTCAGACTCTCTGAAGCTTTAATAAGGAAGCAGCTTTTGGAGGCTAAATGAAAATGTTGTCCCGCCAGCCCTCAAATCCTTCCACTTGCACCTATAAACACACACACTTGTGCACCAAGCTGCAAGCCCTCTGCACAGTAGCATTCATAAGACCCTGATGCAGACAGACCTACCACCCCATGCCAGAAAGGAGCTCCACCTTCTTCCAATTTTGTCTTAATCCTCCCCCATCCTTCTGATTCTGCCGTTGGCCCTTCAAAACCAATCCCCCCCTGCCAGAGCAAGGCACACACCCTCTGGCAGTTAGCTGCAAAACCCCAAAGGCGCCAAGGACTGCACCGGGTTTCTAACAACTGGAGTACACATCTAGCATCATTCTATGTTAAGGACAGTGGTGAATAACAGCATTCATTTAAAAACTAAACCCAGAAGTAGGCATATATTTGGACAGGCTGAGCCAAACATCCTGTGAGCATGCAACGGCCACCTTCCGACCAATATATAATTGAGGGAAATGATGACCACAGAACCTTAAGGTGTCAGAAGGGCTTGAACAGAAACACATTATTAACACAGACGAGGCAGAAAACAACAGATATTATTTTTGCTGCATTTGATCAAACCCCGGTTTATTAATACTCCTCTGCGAGGTAGATTTACCGTAAATTATGGGCATATGTTTGCTTGTTTTATTTATTTAAAAAATGTTTCCCCCTTACAGTGAGATGAGGGAGAACACCACCAAATAAGTTCTTTAGTCAAAAAGAATCTTGAAAAGAATCACAGAAAAGGTTTGCTGATTGAATGCTTCAGACATTTTCAGTGCCCTGAGAACCAAATAGATTGCTGATTTCTTCTTGAACGAACACTTAAAATTGAAGCTGAATATAAGATTTCTAGAAACATCTGTTTCTTGCCAGTTCCCAATTTACATGAGATTTCAATCAGATGAGATTTTCCAGTCCAATTATACACCGAAATTCTTAGCAGCAGTTAGCCTTAACTTTACATTCAAAAAGCCACAAACATCACTGCTCAACTCATTTTACTTGAAAAAAGTACAAGTTCTTCAAATACCTTCCCCTGCTGGTACACAGGTCAATTTTTATTTTTGAACATTTTAAATGCCAGTCAGAAAAAGCACAACCCCATAGGTTATGTTGTAACTTTACCTGCCTGTGGTAGTCTGAAAGTTGATTGGTTTTAAATTGCAAATTTAGTAAGACCACTGTAGATGCTAAACTACATCCAGTAGCTTTTCGAAAAGCTGGCATTTTATTTTTTACCTTTATTTCATTTTTTACCTCTGGATTTTAATTCATAGAGATTTCAATTTATTGATCTTTCAGGTCATCTGCAGCCACATTCGTACTAGACTGTAATTGTGTTATCTGATTAATTACAGAGTTTTGCACTGTATAAAATTTGTACATTGCAGCAAAATGACACACTGTTAATGAGAGAATTTTGGTAGGGGACAGTTGTCTGTTTCTCTGTGCCAAACAAACTTTACATTCTGACAAGAGAATTATATATCCTCAGTCTATCAATCAGACTTCAGATTTTCTCATCCATTATCTTTTGGGATGGGAATGTCTTTTTGGAGAACAGGCTAAAAATTAAAAAGAGCCCATGTAAACATTTCACCCATTAGAAATAGTTTAGCAGGTAAAATCATTGGAACACAGAAGGTGATAAAAGAAGTAAGATATAACATGTTTTTCAAACTACATTTTCTCCCACACTGAGAATTATTTTCCACTGTATCATCATGACAACCCTGTGAGGTAGGTAAGGCAGAGAGAGCAGAACTGTCCCAAAGCCATCTAATGAGCATGGGATGTCAAGCTGAATTTTCTTAGTCCACTTCTCTAAGCACTGCAGTACGCTGGTTGCTTAAATGGTCAATAAATAAATGAATATCTAGATTATATTTTGCCAATTAATAACAGTATGTATACAGTGGGCCCTTGGTATCCTCTGGAGTTTGGTTCCAGGACCCTCTGTGGATAACAAAACCTGTGGATGCTCAAGGTCTATTAAATACAATGGCATAGTCAAATGATATCCCTTATATATAATCAATCAACAGATTAATCTCAAATCAAAACCAAATGTTATTTCCTTGGTTTTTCCTACTTAAATTTCACCTTTGGTTTTTTGCCAAACTCCCACAATCACACACCTTGGGTATCCTTCAAAGCTCCACACAGAACCTGAGAGGGAAACATCCCTTCGTACAAAACATTCCTTTAAGTTTTATTTATCTCATTTCCCCCCCCCCCACCCTTTCCAAAAATCCCAGCACACAACCAACATCCAATCCCTCCCAACTTCCCCTTATGTCTTTCTCCCTCCTTAATTCAGTGTTCTCCTCCTTCTCTATGACTTCAACAGTTCATCCAACACTCTTCCTGAGTAAATCTTCCAAAATAATTTCTCAATCTCCATTATCTTCCTGTCTTGGCCAAAAAAAACTCCTCCTAGGAGTATGTCTTCACATTCCAAGTCAGTTTCTCTACCCGCATCCTTCTTCTGAGATCCAGCTGGTTCTTCTGCTTCTCCCATTGCATCCTTCAAATGCTTGTCTTCAGTTGCATTGTCCATCAAAGTAGAAACCAAACTCCATTTCTTAAATCAGTTTTCCAGCAAATCCAGTTCCTCCCAAATTGCTGCTTCTTTTTCCTCATTAAATTAGCTGCCAACAGCTCCTGTTAGAATATAGTGATGGTACACTCAGCTTAACTTCTCTTTTCAGTTCAGAGTCAAAACAAGCTTGATCTTCTCAAAACAAACCAGTCTCATATTATTTTATTTTAAATCTAATTTTAATTGTGAAGTGTCTCCAAAAGCAATGAATCTTCCAATATAAAAATGCTTCATTATTTCAGATTTCAATATCATTAATCATTCAAAAGCTTTAATCTACCCCCTCCTTCATGTAGTTATACAAGACTTTCTGTTTTCAATCAGCAATCTTAATGTTACTTAATTCGAAAGGCAGGAATCTGTGGGGCTTTCTAGACCACCCAAAAGGGGAGGTCCGTTCTTGCCCCAAGAAGCGGTGAGATGGGGCCACGGCTGCCACACTGGCAGCCCCAGAGGCCCCATCCCGATGCTTCCGAAGGCCGCGGGGAAGCGGCAAACTGCCACTTCCCCATGGCCTCAAAGCAGGGTGCAGTAGGAGCGCTGGGCGCCTGCTGCACCCCATTTTCCTTGGCCGTGCCGAGTGGAGAAAAGGGTCGCTGCGGCGGCCCTTTCTCCCCTGGGTCCTTGGCCAAACACCCGGAAGCAAAAAGGAGCTCCTTGAAGGAGCTCCTTTTTTGTGCCTTGGAAAGGGCATGCTTGGCACCCTCTCGTGGTGCCATTGTGTCATGGTGCGTGCAGCGTATCTAAACGCTGTGCGTGCCATGACACTATGATGGCGCACCCATATGAACACCACTATTTTAAAATGGCGGAGTCCATATAGTTTAGGGCTAGGGAGGAACTAAACGCTGCGCCCTCCCTAACCTTAAAAACACCCCCAAGAGCCCTAAACGCGCCTTATTTTGCACATCTAGATCGGGCCTCTATGAAACATAGCTTAACCACTGGCCCAAAGATTTATTTTTATAGTAAGCCCTTAGTATCTGCTGGGCTTTGGATCCAGGACCACTATGGATACAAAAATCCATGGATGATCAAGTCTCATTAAATACAATGGCATAACAAAATGGTGTCCCTTATATAAAATAGCAAAATCAAGATTTGCTTTTTGGAATGTGTATGTATGTGTGTGTGTGTGCGTGCATATATATATACACACACACAGAGTATATATATATATATTAAGCCATGGTTGTTTGAATCCATGGATCAAAATTCATGGATATGGAGGTCTTACTGCACTCTTAAATCCAAAGATTAGTATTAGTGAAATAACAGTTGAAAAAGAAAGTATTGTATATTAGTATCTTAGTATCCATTAGTATCTTAGTATCCATTTGGCTTGCATGCAACAGGAAAAGCTGATGGCTTTGTCTCTCCATCTCCCCCCCCCCCCCCACCATTTCCCAGGTCAGAATTTTCCTCCAGATTGGTACCTATGTCTTGCTGCCACCCTCTCCTCCAGAGGAGCCCCACAGAAAAAAAGTTAACCATCCTTTTACCACACCTGAAAGTTCCACCATGTGTTAAGTTACCACTAAACGTAAACACTCACTTTCAATTAGAACTGATCATAACAAAAATACACTAAGTTACCTGTTGACAATGCAATACACATAGGGGAGTAGGGCAAACTTTTCTCTAGAGGTAGCTTTCCACAGCTGTTGGGTGAAAAGCTTGCCACTTCTACCTTTGCTTACATTTCCAATCTAGGACAAGTAAGGTTTCTTCCACTACCACCTGACAGGACAAGTGGTTACACATACACACATATTTATTCATATAGTCTATACCCTGATTTTCTACATTAACATACATTCAAAGTGCCTGATAAGAAAAAAGTAAATAATATATTTTTAAAAAAAAGCATAATGTGGGTTAAGTTACTGCATGGCAAATTGACGTGTGTTAATTATACAGATGTCTTGCTCCCCAAGTGATTGTTTACCAGATTATCAGTTGCTAAACAACCTTTCAGCAATGTGGAGTCAAAGGCTTTCATGGCCGGCATTCATAGTTTTTTTGTAGGGGTTTCAAGCTATGTGGCCATGTTCTAGAAGAGTTCCTTCCTGACGTTTTGTCAGCATGTGGCTGGCATCTTCAGATCTGAAGATGTCAGCCACAGATGCTGGCAAAATGTCAGAAAGGAAATCTTCTAGGACATGGTCACAGTCCGAAAGCCCTACAAAAAACCCTTTCAGCAACTTAGCAGGCAAAATAACCCTTCATTCTTGCTTTCCAAAATGTTAACAGAAATGAGGTAGATAATTCTTTTTGGAGCAAGCTAATGCCACTTAATAAACCATATTAAAACAATTAATATATTATGGTATCATTTCAATAAGGCAAGGTAAGTGAGCAATATTTAGCAATTCTGACAAGCTGCTTTTCATGCATAGAACCCAATTCATGTAGGTTGAGACAATGAAACTGTATAAAAGATAATTAAAATAACTACGTGGGAGCTTTCTATGTTTTAGCAAGATCAGTGTAGACCCTGAAAGGGAAATTAAAATACCTTTGCATGTGCTAACTCGAAAATAAGCTTGCATCAGTTACTGGTATATCCAGGTGGTAGAAAAATTATTCCAAAATCTGACACTGTGAAGATTACAGAATATATTTTGTTCTATATGAAGACAAGAAACTGGGGAATGGGTTATGTAGCAAGGACTAGGGAACTTTTGTCTATCGGCTTAGGAACCTTGGTGGTACAATGGTTAAATGCCTGTCCTGCAGCCACTCACTCAAAACCGTAAGGTTATAAGTTCAAGACCAGCAAAAGGGCTCAAGCTCGACTCAGGCTTGCATCCTTCCGACGAGTACTCAGATTGTTGGGGGCAAGTAGCTTACAGTTGTAAACCACTTAGATACTCTTTAGGTGGTAAGAAGTGGTATATAAATGAAGCTGTTTGTTTTTTTCCAGGAGGCAGTACATGATCAACTAATGCCTAAACGACAAAACTTTTACCAAATTTGTTAGTTTCATGAAATTTTTCCAACAAATGTGATTTGCAGTAATAACTTGGCAATACTGGCAAACTATATAGAGTATACGAGTTTGTGGCTCTGGACTTTCATTCCTTTTGGATTATGATCATCAGGGTGATCATTAGAAGACCAAGCCTGAAATGTGTTCAGGCCTGGTCTTCTAATTTCTCCTAGGAAAGGAAATCCCCTTCACCCCCAAAAAGACAATGGCTGAACTGGCTGAAATCTCTTCAAACCAAAGAAACTGCATTCATGAATTGCTTATCCCATATGAGTTCAAACCATGCAAATGTACTATAGAATATTTTTATGTAATAAAAAGCCTTCGAATAAGGCACCACTGTGTCCTTAGCTTCAAGCTCCTTCCCTGTTCCAATGTTTTACTACAATAAATTCAATTAAGAAAGACTCCATATATCTCTTATGGCCCAGAATTATTCCTGTATAAGTAAACAAAATAGTGTAATATAACAGGGTTACATTCATGTTTACATTGCAAGATAAGTTACACCTTATTTAATAGCTTTTTAACTCTAAATAATTTAGAGTGCCTGCTACACCCACTTAGTTGTAAGTCACACTAATTTCAATCAGGTCTACATCTGAGTGGATAGGTAGATTTCGCACTAAAAAGATTTCGCAGAAAGATATCCAGTCAGATTATAACTTTAGAAAGACTTGTGATACAGGAGGGGAAAAAGAAAAAACTATTTACGTAAGTGGAAATTCTAAAATACTTCATAGTACATTTGAGATACAGCAACTGATCCATTTTATTAGATTCAGGTCATTAGTTATTTCTTTCATTTCATCCCCACATTTCAGTGTAAACGTTTTGAAAATAATAAAAAGACAATAAAAATAGCATTGGAAAAGTGCATAACAAGAACCTGCTTATATCTATATTTAAGAGTCACATAAAATTCTCTCCGTTCTGTCCCTAAATGGTTGAGTTAGAGAGCCATCTCTTTGGTTTACTAAAATATATATATATATGTGCTGAGCCATTTTGATCACACTTGGCTTATTAATGTCTCTCTCTCTCCCTCCCCCTCTCCCCTTTTTTTACATGTTTACAGTTTTTAAAAAACCAGTCAGGTTGAGTTCTCTTGTATAAACAAGACAAGAGCATGAATGAATGTATGTCTTCAGAGGGAAGAAGGGAAGACTGAAGTTTTGTCAAACATTTCCAATCACAGCTTAACTGATGTTTATTTCCATCTCTAAAATTATCAAGTAGAAAACCCACCAACATTCCTCTAGGGGTATGAAATAAAGTAGCTGCTGTTCCCCCACGTCCTGTGTGCTTGATTGTTATTTGATTGAACAGGCACCGGTAGAGCTTCAGGTTGAGTTTAGCACCAGGAAAGACTGCAAAAACTGCCTTTGACAAATGCAAACAATATGTGCTCAGGTATAATACAACCAGGTTTTATTTAAGTTCTCTCTCTTCTTTTTACCACCCCCAATAGTAGCATGAGTTCAGGGGGGAACTGCAAGTTCTGTAAATAATAACTACCCCCATTTATCCCCTTTATAGGATTACAAAGCAAAGGAGATAAGGAGACCAGATCTGTGACAGCACCTAGCCTGTGTAATGGGAAAACTATATACAAGTCTGTAACCGTCTCTGTATAGTTTCTGTACAAGCTGGGGGGTGGAACAGAAAGAAAAATCAAAGGAAATAAAATCTAAATCAAACTGCTCTGGAGCAATCTCTTTTGCCTTCTTCAAGCAATGATGGCAGAAAAGGTCTTCACACACAGCAGCATTAACTTCCATGGGCATCTTATGACCCTGTGCAAGTGGGAGAATGGGCAGGGGCTTGGATTAAGTGCATGAGCCTCTTTGGACTGTTTCAATATTCGGGGATGGGGACATGAGACTGAAGACAGATTACTTAAATATATAAACACAATGGAGTGGATGTAATGGGAGAGTGTACCATATTATGAGGACCAGCACACTTCACTTTATCCCTTGTAGGTTTTTTTATATAAACAGAAACGCTGCCAATGTTCAGATTCCTTGTCTCATTTATTTCACTTTGAAGATGACAGCTCCCTGTTCCTTGGTGTTAAATGCTGCTGCAGAATTTACAACATTCTGAACCACCATCATATGTAACCAGGTTAAGATCTGGCTAGATTTCAGGTTCCAAAAGTAATGTCAACTCCCACACAAAACCAACTGGTGAAGATACATACGGTAAGGATCCTATGCGTCTCTGAAACGAGACAAATTCACAGCAGAAGGGTCCAAAATAACTGGCCCAATCATTCTGGAGGAAATATAACTACAGGAGAAATTCAGCCTGAAGGAAGTGCCTCCTCCCACAACTTGAGTCCCCAATTGTCCAGGAAGGCTGGAGTACATTGGAGTACTGCTGAACTCCAGCAGCACAGACATCACCACCCAATGAAGACAGACTTGAACTTCTCCAAATTCAGTGTGCTGAAGAGGGGCTGGCAGAGATGTGCAATATCAAATCAAATATCAAAGGCTGCCCACAACCACCATTCCTTGCTGTTGCCAGCTCTACAGTTAGCTTATGAGTGTGCCTCCTGAAACCGGAAGGCATTCTTTGTCCTGACAGAGCGTAGAAGTCAGTATCTGCGTGGCATTTTGGTTCTGAATGGCATCTGTTAACCATGAGCTCTCCACCATGATTGCACCAGTTTAATGTGATGAGAGTGGAAGGGGAAGGGGAAGGGGAAGGAAGCTACTATATGTAGACTTCCAAATGGCTTTCGAAATAAGTTTGGGAGAAGAAAACATTGCACAGTGAATTGCACTCAGCCTCATAAATAATTTTTTTCCATCTTATCCAACAGAAAGAACCAGAGGCTGATATAAATGGAAGTGGTTGGGCAGAAAGGAGTTGTTGAGGCTGAAGAAATAAGCCTGAGATGATTCATTCTGTGATCCATTTGCAAGGCAAAGTTGATTGCAGGGGATTAAAAGTACTCTGTCCAGCAGTGGAGAATGCATGGTTAACAGACACAGGAAAAGCCAGTCGAATTGCATGTACTTAGTAGTCATCCAAAGTCTCTATTTCTCCCATGTTGAGGCGCTCTGATGAGGCATTGACTGAGAAACCTACAAAACGAGACAAAAGCAAAATTTTAATACACAGTTTGCATTGGTTCTTAGAATGAAGGTACGTTCTGAGTTGCTGAGTGGAGGAATCCACACAACCCGGGTTTCTGCAGGCAGGAAGAACTTGAAGTCTCATGATAGATAATGAAAAAAAAAAAAACTGAGTTGGTACCTCCCCCCTTTGTTTTCTCAGAAAGTGATTCACTTTCTAGCCAAGACTATACAGAGAGAACTAGAAGGTGGGGGGAGCACAACAGGAACCAATCCATCACTCCAGAGCAAAAATTTTGGCAATCAGGATAGGAAGGGTGGATTCCTCCTCTCAACAACCCAGAACATACCTCCAGAGTAAGACAAAATGTGTCAATCTCTGGATTGGTGAGAAGAGGAATCCATACAACTTGGGACTTATTCAAAAGCTCAACCTGAAAAAAACCATGAGGCAGGGTAGTAACTGCATCCAAGTCCCTAATCACCTCCTGGAATACCCTTCTGCTGAAGGTGGCATCTACTAACCTGAACTTGTCAATCTTGTAGTGATGAAAGGAGAAGGAGTACGTGGTGGCTCTAAACATGTTGCTGATCAGTGCACTAGAGGGGAGGGGAAAAACCACAGAACTGGCAGCTGCCTTGATTGAGTGTGCCCCACACTGGCAATGCAAAGCAATTTAGTCAAGTTGTATGCCATCTGGATGCCTTGATCCATGTGGCTATTGTGAAATGAGACGCCTTGGAACCCAGTGAGGCTGGATTCAAAGATATATATAGAATCACAACACTGAAATGTTCTAGTCCTGTAGGGAAAAAACTTTCAGTGCCCTACATCCATCAAGGCTATGCCATAAATTCTCTTGTGTGACAGATTAGGACAGATAGAAGGGAGAATGAATTCCTGAGAATATGTTCCTGAGATACAGAGCTCCTTGGGTCTAAAGGAAGGATCTGAACACAGAGAAATGTGGTCTTTGTTAAAAGCACAAAGGTGTTAACTATCCAAAAGGGCTACGAGTGCCAATATACGATAAGCAGATGTCTTGGCCACCAAAAAGTCGACTTTCTGGGAAAGAAGACTCAAGGGAACCTTATTGTGTGGGGCAAATTGAAGTTTTGTTAGCTGCTTCAGAACTAAGGGAGGTTACATGATGGAAAATGAAAGCTGACGGGAGGAGAAATGTAAGTTGCCATTAGAAGGAACCTCCTTACATTAGGATAAGAGACCGGAGGTCCATGGGCATTAGGTAAGACTGAGGAGAGAACAGCTGTCTGCCTTTTTAAAGTATCAGGTTTGAGATCAAAGTAACACCTTTTCTTAATTTTTTTAACTAAAGATGAAAATGCATTCAAATAACAAATACAAATAAAGACAGAAATATAAAAATAGCTGAAGACAGACAGAATAAATCTAGAAAGAAAAAAGGAAAATAAAAGAATTACTTCCGACTTGTCCACTGCCCAAGGACAAGGGAACCTGGTGTGGAAGTTGGGGAGCTTGTGATTTGTTGATGGCACGAACATGTCTACAAAGATTCTGCAAAGATTCTGAATATGTTCTCCAGCTGGAGGACCACCACTAGGTCTCACTCCCCAGGAAGTAAGGCAGGTTTGCTGAGGAAGTCTGCCTAAAGAATGGCATACACTGGGCTGAGAGGGACAGGACTGATCTCCCCACTCAGTGCAACAATAGAAATGCCTCCCTGTGAAGGGAGAGAAATTTGGATTCCTCTTCTTTTGAAATGTATGAACATGTGGTTGTACTGTCTGTAAGAGCAAGCATATGCTTCCCTTTGAGCAATGTATTAAAATAGAGTAGGGCTATGTAAGACACCCTAAACTCTAACCAATTGATGTTGTGCTCCTTCTTGCTGTGAGTCCAGATTCCTTGTGCCACTCATCTTTGACAATAAGCCTCCCCAATCCAGAAGGCCAGCATCTGAGGTTACTGTGAAGCAATGGGGAGCTGAGAATGGAGATCCATTTTCAAGACTGGACCGGCCAGGCTACCATGTTACGGTGAGCTTGATCTGAGGCAGAAAGTGCAGTAGTAGGTGTTTGTGTCTTGCAATAAAGAAGCAGTGTGGCTATAGAAACTGCTAGAAGGCCCTGGAGTGGAATCTGTCCAGGGAAACTAGGAAATCACCCTTCTGTAGCATGTCCCAAATGGAGGACAGAGTTTCCATGTGAAAACTTTTGTTCACAATGTAGGAGTTTGTGAGCTTCAACTTCAGCATCAACCTGAAATCCCGCCCCCCGCCCCCCCTTCAGAACGATGAAGAATACCAAGTAGACTCCAGAAAATGTTCCAGGGGAGGCACCTGTTCTATCGCTTTGATGTGGAGGAGATGTCTGAAGGTCTGGAAGTGAATTCATTTGTGATGATTGTCCTTTGGAAATGGAGATGGCAGAAACCTGCCCTGGAGGATCTGGGTTAACTTGATTGCATAACCATGACAAATTATAGACAAGATCCACTTTTGGTGGTTGTTTGAGCCCTGTTCCCTGGTAAAAGATGTCTATCCCCTGCTGGAGAAATGTTGGCATCATAATTTCTGGCTGACGCCACCCCTTGGGATCTGAGGTCCCCTCCTACAGTTGGTGGGGGTATGTGGGCTGATGGAAGTGGAATTGTGATCTAGCCTAGGATGGCCTGAAAAAATGATCACTGTCTGCTTCTTATCACTATTCTTGAGTAGCATATTGTTTAACACAGTAGTTCTTATGACTCCCTTTACACTTATGAACATTGTGTCTCCCCAACTTATTACAGACAGGTATATGAATACTAATATTTTGTTTGTTTACTATGCAATTTTTGTTTGCACATTCATATTTCAACATATCTCCTTATAAAAGCATAGACTCATAGTTGGAAGAGACCACAAAGGCCATCAAGTCCAAGTCCCTGCCATGCAGGAGCTCACAATCAAAGCATCCCTGACAGATGGCCATCCAGCCTCTGTTTAACGACCTCCAAGGAAGTAGATTCCACCTCAGAGTGTGGTGGAATCTACTTCCTTGGAGGTCTTTAAAGAGAGGCTGGATGGCCATCTGTCAGGGATGCTTTGATTGTAAGTTCCTGCATGGCAGGGAGTTGGACTTGATGGCCTTTGCCGTCGCTTCCAACTATGATTCTATGATTTTATAAGGAAATAACATCATTCAAATTAAAAGTTTTTAAAACAAAATTCAGTATTTAACATGTGTAAATTTTACACATATTGTCTCAAACACAGTCACACTCATATACACCAATGCTCACAAGTATTTACACATGCGTCAATGCTCCTTCATTCTGTTTCTCACTCAAATGCACAGTCATTTACTCTCTCACACACACAATCACACAGAAGCATTCATTCTCTTGTTTATATGTGAGTATACACAAGTGCACATGTGAGTATGTTAAAAAAAGAGATTAGTGTGACTATGTTTGTGTGTGAGACAGTATATGTGTATGAGACTGTGTGAGAATGAATGAACTGAAGGAGAGCGAGTCAGAAAAAGTGCAATGAGTGTGCATGAGAATTAGTGTGTGAGAGAGAAAATCACTCATGCACTGAAGCCATCACACACTGATGGTGTGAAAGAGAATGAATGCATGTCTGTGAGTGAGAAAGAGAGTCATAGTGTGTGTGGGTGAGAGAGAATTAGCATGTGAGTAAGTTTGAGAATGTGTATAAATCAGTGTCAGGAAGAAAGCAAGAAAAAGCATGCAGCTGAGTGCGTGTGTGCATGAGAGAGAGAGCAGCTTGTGTGTATCACAACTTTTCCTGATGAAGAAGCCCATGGAGCTTCAAAAGCTTGCAATATGTATATTGTACATTTTGGTTGTCCCCATAAAGGTATCATTGTGGATTTTGGAGGACTAAGGCCTGGCATGCTAGGCAACAGGCTGGACCTGAATACACTTCTATGAAGAACCTCTGCTTATATGGAAAGTTGCACTGAGACTTTCAGAATTACTGTAAGTAGCCCTCTTGTGACCAGCCTGAGAAACTGTTTTAATTGAGCAATTAAATTTTGCACATCTACCCCAACTGCAGCTTCCCTAGAAACTTTTTGCTTAGCTGGGGGACAATCCTCAGAGATGGGAAACTCAAAATGGCAGCCAAAATCATCACTTGACTCAGAATGGAAAAAGGCAGGAAAAGTGAGAGACAGACATGCCCAGTGGAGCGAATCACAGAACAGGCAGGGGTGAAATTAGAAAGGGAACCCCTTGTTAAGTGGTGAAACTTCTGGGAGGAGGGAACAAGAAAAAAATCTGACCATGATCCTACTTCCCTGATGAGATCTGGTGGTCTGACAGATTTAGCCATGGCCAAAGTTCCCTCTCTCTCTAGGGTATCTTCTCCCTCCACCACCACTTCCTCTATTTTCTCACTGGGTGTTGAAGTGGCTGTGCAAGGAATGGAATGGGACATGGTGTCCAGCATCGCCAAGAGGCTTCAGCAGAAGATGACCCCTTTCTGGAGCCAAGCATGCCACACCCTCTAAGTGCTCCAGGCTGGCTTGATCTATAAGTGTGTCTCCAGAAATCTGGAGACTCCTGGAGTTTGGGGCATGTTTCTTGTTCTTTTTGGGAAGCACATCACTCTACTCACCCACCAGAGCCATTACAAAAGAGAGAGAGAGAGGAAGAAGTAAAAACCAGAAAAAGGAGGAAAGGTAAAGTAGAGAGGTTAAAAAAAGAAGAAGAAGAGTAAGAATAAGAATTAAAAGAAAGAGAGAGCGCAATCTATAGGTGGGAGCAGCCAAAACACAAGACAAGCAACATGAAAAGAAAAACAGGAGTGAAGGTAAAGAAAAGCTCTGTTCTGGACAAGCAAGAAGAAGAACTGGTCTCTAAGATGTCCAAGTGGGGAGAAGCCAACTCAATTTTTTCATTATCTATTGTTAGACTTCATATTCTTTCTGCATGTCTCTGGGTGGTGAAGGGAGAAACCCAGGTTGTGTGGATTCTTCCTCTTACCAACCCAGGGAAGTGTTATGTTTTGAAAGTCTTAGACTTTACAAATCATAGCAAGTATAGATAAGGATAGTGTTGCAGCAACTAGCATAAATGAAATATCTTCCCAAGACCACATTTTATTAAAAAAATGTTTTATAAAAAACTGTCCTCCCCAAAGAGGAAGAGAGTAAATATGAGGGGGTATCCAAAACTTTTAATGATCATCACCTTTTAAAAAAATTGACAGAAAGTTTGTTTTGATTTGTTGTTGTTAACTTATCTGTATGTAGCCACTATCTAGATTTATACATTTTTCCCAGCGTATCTTGATCCTCCGAATACCTAATATTGAAGAAGTCTGAAGATTGTGCCTTATGAGGGGGTATCGTAAAGTAATAATTATCACCCAGAAGTTATTAAGGCAGATTCATGAATGTCATGGGGAACCTTGTCAAAGTCCTTACTGAAATCAAGATACAGTATACTGTATCCATAGCATTCCCTTCATCTACCAAGCTGGTAATTTTATCAAAAAAAGAGATCAGATTTGTCTGGCATGACTTGTTTCTCTGAAACCCATGTTGACTTTTTGTGATTATGGCATTGCCTTCTAAATGTTCACAGACTGTTTAATGATCTGCTCCAGAATCTTTCCTGGAATTGATGTCAGACTAACTGGACGATAACTGTTGGGATCCTCTTTTTTCCCCCTTTTTGAAGATGGGCACAACGTTTGCCCTCCTCCAGTCTGCTGGGACTTCTCCTGTTCTCCAAGATTTCTCAAAGATTATTGCCAATGGCTCCGATATTACATTTGCCAGTTCTTTTAATATCCTTGAATGTAATTCGTCTGGTCCTGGAGACTTGTATTCATTTAGATTAACCAGGTATTCCTGTACTATTTCTTTACTTATTCTGTGCTGAAATTCCTCTATTCTGTCCTCAGCTCCATTATCCTCACCTTGAGCACCTTTTGCCTTTTCTGAGAAGACTGAAGCAAAGAAGGTGTTGAGTAATTCTGCCTTTTCTCTGTGAGCATTTTCCCATCTTCTGCATGCAGTGGCCCTACTGTTTCCTTCTTCTTCCTTTTGCTGCGGACATATCCAAAACAGCCCTTTTTATTGTTCTTAACCTTTCTAGCAAGCCTGAGTTCATTCTGCGCTTTAGCTTTTCTGACTTTACCGCTACAAGTGCTGGCTAGTTGTTTGAATTCCTCTTTGGTGATTTCCCCATTTTTCCATTTCTTATACATGTTCCGTTTAAAACTTAGCTCAGTTGTAAGTTCCTTAGTCATCCATCCTGGCTTCTTGAGACATCTTTCATTTTTCTTCCTCATTGGAACTGTTTGAAATTGCACCTTCAGTATCTCCTTTTTGAGATACTCCCATCCATCTTGAACTCCCTTCTCTTTTAGTATTCCTGACCATGGGATCACCCTCAGTATTTCTCTAAGTTTATTGAAATCAGCTCTCCTAAAGTCTAGAGTGCGTGTCTGACTATGCCTGGCTTCTCCTTTCCACTATATAACAAACTCCAGGAGAACATGGCCACTCCCACCTAACATTCCAACCACTTGCACCCCATTGACTAGGTCATCCCTGTTGGTTAAGATCAGATCTAAAATAGCTCATCCCCTTGTTGCCTCTTCCACCTTTTGGACAATGAAACTGTCTTCAAGGCAAATGAGGAATTTGCTAGACCTTGACAATTTGGCTGAAGTTGACTTCCAGCAAATATCTGGATAGTTGAAGTCTCCCATCACTACTACATTTCTCCTTTCTGAATGTGTGGTCATCTGTTCTAGAAAAGCATCATCTAATTCCTCCGTCTGACTTGGGGGGTCTGTAGTTTGGGGTCTTGTTGTTTCCTTCCCCTTTAATTTTTATCCAGATGCTCTCCACTTGGCCTCCAGTATTGATGTCCCAGATCTCTTCACTGGTGTAAATGTCCCTGACATATAATGCTATTCCTCCTCCTTTCTTGTTTGGCCTGTTTCTCTTAAAAAGATTATACCCTTTTATTTCTACATTCCAGTTGTGAGACTCATCCCACCAGGTTTCAGTGATGCCTGTTATATCATATTTGTTTTGCTGAGCTAGGAGTTCAAGTTCATCCTGTTTATTTCCCATACTCTGTGCATTAGTGTAGAAACATCGAAGACCATGGGTCCCTTTTACTTGCTGCCTGTGCAAAAATTTTTGCCTCCCACTGTTGGGTCCTTGCACTGTTTGCCTTCTTCCCTCTATGTCAATTTGACTATTTTCTCCAGGTAACAGCTATATTTGGAAGATGGGGAATCACTTAGCTGTCGCTGGCACTGGAATAATGGTTTCCTTTTCCCCCTTCAGACTCTGTTCCCATTTATTTAATTCATCTCAAATCAAGCTGTTGCTGTATCATACTAAAGAGCTGTACAAGATATTTAGGATCAGGATATTCCAGTTTCGGATTACAGAACTCACCTAATAAACTGGGATCTGCACGAACCATTTTTTGTTTCTTTTTCTTTTTGCCACTCTGTACTGTCTCAAAATTGGATTGTTGGTTGTTGCTCTGGTTAGTCTGAAACACTGAATGCAACGAACTATTCATCCCCCACACAGAATCCTAGAACACAAAGAAGCAATTTATTATAGCCTAAAATTATTCTGCTTTCTCTGTCACAGGCACCAGAACAGCACATTCATACTTGCTGGAATTACATTGCCTTGTAGAAACTGATTTTCTGGATTGTGCTGTGTTACAACCTGGAACTGAAATGGATGAATTGCCATTGTCACTATTTGATGTATACGCAAAAGATACTAAACGAATGAAGATGCCAAATATAAGTATTCACTCCTTGCTATGACAAGCGTAAGTAGGTTCTAGTGCAACTAACTACCTCCTGAACAGTACCAAAGCTAATTTTGATTTTCACAAAGGCATATGGGAAACTTCTGTGCCATAAAAATATCTGGCACCTTTGCCATGTCAAGTATCTTCCACTGATCAAGTGGTAATGACAATTAGATTCATATCAATTCCAAGTAATAGCATAACAAAATGGGGCAAACTTAACATAACAAAATGTGAAAAAAAAGTGCTTTTCTGCAAGACACTGTATATAAACGCACATTTTGGGGCTTGACAGACTGGCAGCTAAACGCTGCCCCCTTTAGCCCCGGATTGTTGCTGTGGCAACTGCACACCGTGGCAACAATCTGTTCCCTCTTGGGAGCAAAAAGCTGCTGTTAGCAGCTTCCTGGAAGGGGCGCCATAGTGGCGTTCGTGAGCCATGATGACGCCTCTTCCGGCCAGCGTCGTTTGGATGCTGCACCCCCATGTGTCATCATGGTGCACCCCATGTAAATGGGTGTGCACCATGATGGTAACCTGGCAGAAGACTAGGGTTCTTGGCCATGTGGATCCTGAACCCTAGTCTGCATACAGGCTGGTGTAAACTGCCGGTCTGTACGAGGCCTGTGTCTCCCACTCTGCTTCACCCCACTGCTATGGCATGCTTGTGAGGCTTTAAGAACAGCTGTACAGCTAACACAACAGTTGTCCTTCTAAACTGTGGGAGCAAGTGTTGTGCTAGAGACTGCCAAGTCCATCCTTTGAGGACCTTGGATGGCCATCCCTATAACTGAGAATTTTTTTTTTAAAGGTTTCTACCCTCATGCCCTAATGTCCTCTGGGGGCATGTCTCTCTCTCTCTCTCTCTCTGAGAGAGAGGCAGGGGGAGAGAATGCATTGGGGGAGGGAGGGGGATTTAGAGATTTTGGGGGGTACTAAGATCCCCAAAAAGGACCTTGTACATTTCCCATCACTATTCTAAACTCTTCTGAATTCTAGCCATGCCTTTGAGATCCTACTGCCAACTCCTCCATGCTTCTGAGGCACATTTTTGGCTTCTCCAGTTGTAAGAGCAATTTGCAAATGTTTCAAAGACAGAATTATGAACCTGTTGCTGCCGTTGTTGGCTGGCTTTTTGTTTGGCACGACGCTCAAGAAACTGCTTGGCAAATTCCTTAGCTTCAGGTGTGTCTCCAAGATAGGCTCTGATGTAATCATGGACCTCATAAGGAGACTCCACTTCCTTCAAGAAGGAAACAAATGTGGGCACTATAAAAGGAAGGGAAGATGAATTGTGAGATTCATGCAAACACTACAAAGGCACAGGGCTTTTCAGTATTGTTTGATTCCCCCTCCCATAAATATTATGTAACAAAAGACAGTTTTCTACAAAGACAATTGAATGTCATCCTCAAGTGACTGATAGAGAGAGAGAGAGAGAGACAAAGAGAGAGCAAATAATTTCTCCACTAATGAAACAGTTAGGCTCTGAGTTATCAGTCCTTGCCCCATAAAACTTTTTAGCAGTGGCTTAAGCCCAATGGTAGGATCTACAATTTAACAATAAGCAGAATATAAACTGCAGCATCAGTTCTCAAATATTTATCACCCCAATATACTGACTGAGTAGCGTGTACTGACTCTTATGTAATATTCGACTTTCTGAACATAGTTTTGAACAAGGTGACTACAGTATAAAATGTTCATTTTCATTTCTGCTGCTTACCATCCAGGTTGTTGGCTGTATTGAGTGCATGAAGCATTTGTTCACACCACTGAGTGAATCCATCCTGGGCTTTATTAACACCTTGAAACAACTTCAACAATTTTTCTTCTTCTTCCACCTTCTTATTCTGTCTGCTTGTAACACCTATAGATTTACTAAGAGGAAAAAAATGTCATAACAAAGTATGAGGAAGAGAATATCAGGAAGGAACACATAAAACACACAAGGCTGGAAAGCTCAAGCAATTACACAAACATTTCTGCCTTTGGTCAGAAGCACTATCTTTCAGGCACCACTTAAAAGATATCTATTTGTACAAACTTTAAAAGAACAATGCAAGTGATTAATTTGACTTTCACTGATGCTGTTCATATCATTTTTATGGCACTTTCGCAGATATTCATATTATAGACGTTAGATTTTGTGATCTTAGGTAACTTGTAATTATGGCTACATGCTATTATGTAAAACTGTCAAGTTATCGTGGGCTCTTATGAGGAAGGGTGGAATATAGATCAACTCAACCAATATGAAAGAATACTGAGAGGAGGGCAAGGGCTAACACTAAACTGAATTTCTTGCTGTGTTTTTACAGAACGCTACCGGTCCTGTGGAAAGGCATCATTCATTAGAAGATTTTACAAGGCCTCCAAGTGGCCTGAACTTCTACAATGAAAGAAGAGAAACTCACTCCATCCCAATTCCTACCTGATGCTAGCATTGCTCTTGTTTTTATTAGTTGCATTACGAGGTCCCACTTCTTTGACTGCATCATCCCAGAATCCTATGTTTGAGTTTTTTGTGTCAGCACTGCTCCAAATACTGCTGACGAGGTCTGATGCCCACTGGCTGCTAGGATTTGTATTTAGAGTGCCCCATACGGAGTTGCCAATGCTGGTGTGCAGATTAGAATGTTGCTGGAACAATAAAGAGATAATGTTCATAAGCATAACATTTAGCAAAAAAGAAATACAACCAAAAAAGTCAAAACATCAGAGGGAAAAATGGAAATTAAGAACTGTACTCACTGTTGTGCTACGGGACCTGTTCTGTTGTTGCTGCTGGTGTTGTTGCAGTTGCTGTTTCTGCATTTGCCTTGCCTCTTCTTGCTGTATCTCCAACAGAGATTTTGTGGTGCCTGCAGGTTTGGCAACATTACCCCAGCCAGATAGTTTTTGTTGCTGTTGTTGTTGTTGTTGCTGCTGCTGGAGGGCTTTCATTAATTCACGCTGCTGACGCTTTTGCTGAAAAATAGCCAACTGTACAGCATTCCAGTTCCTAACACATACATGATTATCTTCCCAAATCTCACTGATCAAAGACAGTCACCTACCTTTCTACTACACTTTAGTTTTTAAAAGCATGTCTTAGGCACAAATACTATTACACTCTGGTTTGCTTTCTCATCAGGCAAACAACCCAGGTAGAGCAAACTATTTCTGAGGGAAAAAATACCCTGAAAGTTACTCAAAATTTACACTCTTCCAGTCCTAATAATCTTAGACTGTGGCTGTGTTTGGATTACCACGTGATGTCTTAAAAACAGAGATAAACACATGACCTGTGACTGCTCATGCATCTTCGTTTCTGTCTTTTTTTGTAATACATACAAATGAAAGTCCAAAACCTAAATCCAGTTGTTAGTCCCTAGCAGACCCACTCAATCATTGCTGACCCAATGAATCAATAGATTTTACTTAACTGGTGACTAACCAAATTCTTATTATTTCAATAGTTCTACTCTATTAGGATTATCAATTTAGGCCTACTCTCTTCAACTGACTGTTGTTCCACATTTTGTCTAAACAGGGAAATTATTGTTACCAGCTTCAAAACAAGCCAAGAACTCAAAATGTGCTTTAAGGTTGATGAAAGTGCCTAGATTTTTTTTGGGGGGGGGGGGTGGAACAACCAAGGTACGCTCCAGTATGCAGAGAGACCTTGTAGCACCTTTGAGACTAAGGCAGCATGAGCTTTCGTAGACTTAAGTCTATTTCTTCATGATAAGCACCATTTTCCAGTTGTGGTAAAAGAAACTCTGTAGTTAGAATTTGAAGATGTTCTGAGTTTAAATTGCTTCTTGCCAGTATAAGAAGAGAGAAATGTATCTGTCTATATCTTTATATATAAAGGCTTGTATATATCCTGCCTTATTGAGTTTTCTCACATAAAAATATTTAAACAAGTCACAGTGACTCCTATTATTTACGAGCAACAATTGCAGGTAAATTGGAACCCAAGGTTTTAAAGGAGGAAAAAGATAGAAGGAGAAGTACAAATTCTATTTCAAAACATGCCATAGTTATGGCAAGTGAACTTTATTCTGTTCCAGCAATTATTGGGAATCTAGCTCTAAAATTTACCTCTTCTCGAAGTTGTCGCTCTCTTTCTTCTTCAAGCTTCTGAATTTCTGCTAAAGATAATGTTGCCTGAGACTGACATGCTCTTGAATTGGATTGCTGACCCCATGTTGAAGAAGAGGGGAGCTGGAAGCAAAAACACACAGAACATGCCAATTATGTTTTGGTAACTACATCAAAATATGAAGAATCAATCATAACAGCTACCAGTATGATCTGAATCTCTATTATGTTCCCTCATATTTCAGAAGTTAACCTTTTGCTACCAGATGAGCCTGAACTTAACCAGCCATATTTCATATTTCTAATAAAAAGGACAGGTTGCTTACCTGTAACTGTAGTTCTTTGCCCTTAAACAAATGGGTCTTGAACTTGCACACATCACAGAATACTCCAGAGCTGAGTAGCTTTTCGTGGTAACCCCACCCCTTTGGGCATCAGCATAAATAGTGTCAAGAGCTACTCCCCTCAGTTCCAATGTCTGCTGTAAGTTCAGGTGGACCTGCAAGAAAAGGAGGAGGAGGGCAGATTTGTGTGAGGGCACAGATAATCACTTGAAGAACTAGTTACAAGTAAGCAACCGTTCCTTTTTCTTTGTGGTCTCTGTACCTCACACAAATGAATACTGGCTAGCAAAGCAATGAAGGTGGTACAGGTCAGTCAAGGATAGATTCCTGGCCAAACTTTACACATGGCTGTGTCCTTCAGTCAATCTGTTAATGCCAGATGAAGGTGGTTGGCTCAGCCCAGGTAGCTGCTCTGCAAATGTTCCGCAAGAAAATCCTCACAGCCATGCATTAAATACAGAAATCGCAGGGGTTGGGTGGGACCTGAGCCCCAATGGCTGCGGTTTGCTAGCAATTTGGTATGCCAAGTTGATGAGATTGACCACCCAGCTCAACCAAGAAGACTCTGTGGTGAAACAAGAAGATCACATTTGTGTGACCCATACCAGATGGACAGACTAAAGGATGTCTGGAAAAGAATGGTGCAGTGAGTGTAGTGGGCCAACGCCTGCTGGACATCTATAAAATGCAAGGCAGCAGGCATGAAGATACTTGATGGAAGGCTGACAGCATAATGTCCTGTTTCAGGTGGAATGGGGTAACAACCTTTGGAAGAAATGAGGGATCAAAACAAGTTTTTTGTCCCTATGAAAAACTAGATAGGGCTAGTCTGAATGCAAGGCACAGAGAATGCAAGGCACAGAAGAATGCTGCATGCTTCACGGAAGTGATCACCACCAATAAGACTGTTTTCAGTGTCAAGAATCACAGGTCAATGATGACCATGTTTTCAAATGGTCTCTGTATGAGCTGCGAGAGGACCAATGAAAGAGCCCATGAAAATGAGGGGGTATCCAAAAGTTTTAATGATGACCTTTTTAAAAAATTGACAGAAAGTTTGTTTTGCTTTGTAGTTGTTAACTTATCTCTATGTAGTCACTATCTAGATTTATATATTTTCCCAGTGTATCTTGACCCTCCAAATACCTGATATTGTAAAAGTCTGCAGATTGTGCCTTAGGAGGGGATATCGTAAAGTAATAATTATCACCCGGAAGTTATTATGGCATATTGATGAAATTTTGTCAGTGTCATCATTGGTCCCTAAGTGCACATTGCTGAGAAAATCAACTCATTGCATCCTTTATTTTTGTGACTGGCTCTGCCAGAAGTGACTAAAGTGTAAAATCCTTGTCAGGCGCAATTTGCAGCCTTCTACAATATCAGGTATTTGGAAGGTCAATATATGCTGGGAAAAATGTGTAAATCTAGATAGTGACTACATAGAGATAAGTTAACAACTACAAATCAAAATAAACTTTTTGTCAATTTTTTTAAAAGGTAATAATTAAAATTTTTGGATACCCCCCTTGTAGAGGTGGAAGAACCTCCTAAGAAACCTCTTAACCATAGTACTGTGAAACAGGGATGCTCCTGGGTGAGCAGCAAGTTAGTGCGCAACTATAGTGGCAAGGCAAACGTGCATGTTCTCCTTGAGATGCAGCAGGAAGACCAAGGCCATCCATTTGTCTGTTGGCACCAATGGGAGATCCAAGGCTGGCCTGAAGGCACAGAACCACTAACATTTGAATGCACAGGAGTGGCATATGGAGGGTGTCTACGACATAAGGGATTTGTACAGATGCCAAGCTGTGAAGTGGACAGCATAAATAGCCCTCTGACTGGGTGAGCAGAATCTGTGAGTAGGAGAGCAGAAGGTAATTGAGGTGGAGCAGCTGTAGGAGTGATGCAAACTAGGGCTGCCTCAGCCACCACAGGGCTATCTGAAACTAATCTGCTGAATCCTCTTGAACCTTGACTGACACCTTTGTAAGGAGAAGTAAGAGAAGAAACAGGTAGAGAAGAGGTCCCCGCCAGTTCAGGAGAAATGCATCACCCAGAAAGCCTTTCTCATGACCCTTGAGAAGAAGGCGTTGCCCTTGTAGTTCTTCACAGACATGAAAACGTCAATGCCAGGGCAATCCCACTGACATAGTATCATTCAGAAGGCTCTGTCAGAGCCTAACAGACTCATGTGCCTCCACCCATGCCAGGGCTGTATCATAAAGCTGGAAGATAACAAGGGCTACCTAATTCAATCCCCTGCCATGCAGGAATACACAATCAAAACACCCCTGAAATATGGTCATCCAGCCTCTGAAAATCTCCAAAGCATGACACTCCACAACACTCTGAGGCATTGTATTCTACTGTCAAATACTCTTATTGACAGGAAGTTCTTAATGTTTAAGTGGAATCTCTTTTCCTGCAGTATGAGTGCATTACTCTGTGTCCTAGTTTCTGGAGCAGCAGAAAACAAGCTTGTTCCTTCTTCAATACAACATCCTTTCAAATATTTAGACACAGCTATCATGTCACCTTTTTTTCTCCAGGGCTACATACCCAGCTCTCTAAGCCACCATCTCTACCCACTGTCCAGGATCCAGTTCCTTCATGATTTCTTCAGTACTGGGTGATTCTGGAGAAACTAGGTACCCTCTGGCTGTGCATTAAGGTATTTTGAACTGGGAGGCACAGACAATGGTTTAGCCCAGACCTGCTTAACCAGCTCTATGTCAGAAGGAAAGGGAGTTTGGTTGAGGCTGCATTTTAGAAATCCACCCTCTGGAAAATTGGATCAAGAGAAGCTTTACCTCAAGCCCAAGGGGCTTGATGAAGCAAAGAGTCAGGTTGGCACGGGCCAAAGGCCTTCTGATGGAGTTGAAGGAGAGGTATTACCCACTTTATCTGGTGTCAAAGAAGTGAGGGGTGACAGCAACTGTGCAGTCAACTTGGTTCACCCCACATTGTTATCATCCACAGAAGAACCTGAGTTGTGCTGTTCCACTGCTAGCAGCGAGGCCAAAGGAGCTGGGACAACAGACAGAGTTTTCTACCCCTGGAACCCAGCATCCATTCCAGTGTCCATGTTGAGCCATCATTTCCAAGGAAACTTCTTTGATGTCACCTGGGTTGTGGGGTTGGAGGAACTGAAGTGGCAATTATTGCTGAGAGCTGTGGCTGATGTGAACATCTAGATATCAAGGCAGATAGAGATTCATGGTGGGCACACAAGTCTGGTTGATCATAAGTTAGACAGTGTATTTAACACCAATGGTAGTGTGCCAATTCCAAGTGGGAAGGTGAGACCATTTACGACTGATTCTGATGTCAATTATACTTATAGTTATATTGATGGTGGTAATACCAGTAATAGGAGATCCTCTCTAGCTGGAAACTTCAAGTGAGTCTGGGAACATTCAATCCATGACAGGTTGTAAGTATAATCACTTGATGCTGTTGATCCTGAGTCACGGTAAGCCTTGCTGTACAAATATTGGTATCAGTGTCTGTCCAGCGTGTTGTAATGGTGGGAAGCTGTGTTATGAAATTGCTAAATTCTGGGACCAGGATCAAGACTGAAGAGATTTGTGCATGCCTATCAGTGTGTGGGATTCCCCCACCCTGCTTCACTCCACCATGAAGTTTAGTTCTTAAACAAGGATGTGGGGGCCATGCAATACTCTTTAAAAAAAACCCAAACCAAAAACAGCCAATGTAAGTTGGGACTGACAAGAAGAGGGAAAACAGGGGAAAGCCAACCAGAAAAAAAATAGATAGAAGGAAAAATGAGTAATGGACTGAAGGATAAAATAAAAAACCAGAAAAAAAGCTACTCAGTGTTTGGAGATTCAATGTGAATTGCATGACAGATTAAAAACAAATGAGGGGAGCAGCTCTTGACATTATTTATGGGTAGGGTTCTCACCACCAAAAGATACTCAGCTTTGGAACATTCCATGATCCAGTTCTACGCAGCAGTGAAATCCATTTGTTAAGACACAAAGACCATCAAGAAGCAATGGTTTCTACAATAACATTACTAAGATTCAGGCAGTTTGCTGTAAAGAAAATATTGATACTTACTGTGAACATCATTCTACAAAGAAACAACCCACAAAATTGTAGTTAAACCTTGTGTTGTCAGAAGAGTCATGTACTTTGACGTTGGATTTTTTTCAACTACCCTCTCCTTCAGCTTCAAACAGAATCAGAATGAACTTGAAATTTTGGAGAAGTAATTGGTTTCTATATGCAAGGAACCTTTCAAGTTGCTAAGATGGTGCAATTTATTTATTTATTGCATATTTGAGCAATTCAAATACCTCTTTGCATTCAAAGTCCAAGAGGGACTTTGATCACCTCTTATTGCTCTCATATGTTCAAACACTGATGTATATCTTTATATGAATATACTGAAAAACCTTCAGAACCACAAAAATCCCTCTTAGTTCTAGCCCACTTATGATGCCCTGGTTTCTACTCTTCATTATCTACTTTAGGCTGTCTCACCCAAACCAGGACATATGTGTGCATACACACACCACTTTATAAAATTGTTATTTGCTATCATCATCTTTAAAAGGTCTGAGAAAGCTGTTTCTCATTTTAAGTTGGACTTGAATACCCACCAATGAAAAGACACCTTCACGTCTTATGTCCAAACAACTTACTAATGGCTTTTGCCCTTGCCTCACATGAAATCCTCCAACAAGATGCCATCCAGGTATGAAAATAAATGCATGTCTTGTAGATGCACTACTTATGGTACTAATACCTTAGTGGAAACTCTTGGTGACACTGGCCAAAGGGAGCACATGAATATGAAAAAGTTTGCCTTTAAATGCAAACTGAAGATATGGAAAAAATTGGGCAATGCTTCCCATAAATTTGACTGATACCACGAAACCACTCTGTGCCAATAACCATCTGATGGTTCATAATGGTTTCTATTCTGCAGTGCTGGTACATTACAAATGTCTTCAGAAATTTAGACTGCTTTGGCATCACACTAATTTTTTTTTTTTAATACCAGTAAATTCCAGAAACATTCTGCTATAATTCCGTTTGTTTGATGCCTCAAATTTGCAAAGATTTATTGATCTCTGGAGGCACCCCTCAACTCTTATTTTGGTACTAGAGATGGGACATACATGCTGTTTGAAGATCTTGCAAATAGAATGTTGAAACTTTGTATCACCAACTGCAACACACATTTGTCTGTTGTACAAAAACAAATCTCTTCAGTTAATGAATTAGAACTGCTGACACCCCTCTTGCAGGCAGACCTGACACACAAATGGTGTGGATTTGTCTGTCTGAAGTGAAATGTTGGCCTATTTCACTGAAGCCTAAATTGCTGGAACTCTTAGGAAGAGGAGGGAAAATACAATTGGTACTGGTTTGTTTTCTTTGCAGAAACCTGCATCTTACCTTTTGTTTCAGTAAGTGTTTTCCCTAGCACTTGCTCCTCCCAAAGCTAGCTGGCTTTAATGGTAGTGCAAGCCAGGTCCACTTTCCAAAGCCTGATGCTTAAGTTGCTACAGCAGATGCAACTATGGACAAAGCAGCAAACAATGCTGCATTCTCAGTAACAGTCTAGAACAGTGGTACCCAAACTGTGTCCTTTAAGATTTTTGGACTTCAGCTCCCAGAAGCCTCAGCCATGTTGGCCAATAGTCTGGGATTCTGGGAGCTGAAGACTAAAGAGCACAGTTTGGGGACTACTGATCTAGAATAAGCCTAATTGCCTTATGCATCAGAGAATGTTGTATTGATTCAGTGTCAAAATCATGGGTGGATAACATAAATTTTATGTCCTCTCAATTTTGTTTGAAAACAATGTTTTTAAAAAGTGCCCCCCAAATGTGCTCATTGCATAGGGGGCAGAACGGATCCCCCACAAAAACGGAGGGCCAACTGTATTGTCAGCTTTGCTTTCTAACGACTGCCCACAGTAAGCATTTTCCTGTTGGCCTTTGACTGTAATAAATATTTATCTATTTATCTACTAAGCATTTCTCCATCATCATCATCATCATCATCATCATCATCACCACCACCACCACCACCATCATCATCATCATCATCATCAGGGGAGCTAATACCTGAGGGAACAAATACCACTGGCTGGCATGTATTTCTTTGCTTTAGCAGAACTGCCCTTATCTTCTGCTACATCTAAATGCTTTATTTTTCTTTTACACACTTTTCCATGACTTTTTGTACCTCTCCTAATTAATTAAAGACTCCATGGATTAATTCTGTTTTTAATTAATTGATATCGATCACTCACTTTAAAGAAATTGTGCTATGCATCATGTTGTTTAAACTCATTAAAACCTGTAGACTGTAAAATCATTAAAAGTGAATGGAAATCAGATTGATGTGAGTTCACTGAATTTGATTGATCTGTCATTTGAAGTAACCCAGCTGGACAGATAGCTGCATGGTCACTAAACCTGTAATCTACTGTTTTATCCTTTTAGTTCTGTTGAAAAAAACTGCTCCAGTAGCCACAGTAACTGAAGCTCTGTAACAAAACTCTCAGCGTAGTAGCACCCTCACCCCTTGAGAGTTGGACAGCAAAGCATTAAATAGTTCTATTCTTGTATGCAAAGAGAAAACATTTCTTTGCACTAAAGAGAGTTGAGGCAACAAGTGCAGAGAGGAAAATGTCACCTGGAGAAATCATATAAAACTCCATGTCACATATTTGAATAAATATGTTGTAGCCTGCACTGGATTTGTAATTACTTGACTCAGTGTTGGTTTGTTTTTTATAAATATACTAACAATGAGCTGTGGTATTAACTCAATGTTTCCATTTGGACTATGTAATGAAACTGAAGAGATGGGGCTGGAGTCAATCACAAAGAGCTAAAGACAAGTGGTTCCTGCCTCCTCTGGTGGGCAAGAGTTCCTCACACTGTCATGGACTACTCCTTTCACCTGCTAGAGAATGAATGTGATACTGCTGAAACTACCAACACAAAGGAGAGGAAGCACATCAAACAGCTGAAAGAGGCAATGGCAAGAAGGGGCAACAATGTAAGATCCATTATGAAAGGGATCTAGGAATCCAAGTAGACCACAAGTTGAACATGAGTCAACAGTGCGATGTGGCAGCTAAAAAGGCCAATGCAATTTTAGGCTGCATCAATAGAAATATAGTGTCTAGATCAAGGGAAGTAATAGTGCCACTCTATTCTGCTTTGGTCAGGCCCCACCTGGAATACTGTGTCCAGTTCTGGGCACCACAATTCAAAAAGGATGTGGAGAAACTGGAGCGGGTCCAAAGGAGGGTGACTAAAATGGTGAAGGGTCTGGAAACCATGCCCTATGAGGAATGACTTAGGGAGCTGGGGATGTTTAGCCTGAAGAAGAGAAGGTTAAGAAGTGATATGATAGCTCTGTTTAAATATCTGAAGGGATGTCACATTGATGAGGGAGCAAGCTTGTTTTCTGCTGCTCCAGAGAACAGGACTCGGAACAATGGATGCAAACTGCAGGAAAAGAGATTCCACCTCAACATTAGGAAGAACTTCCTGACAGTAAGGGCTGTTCGACAGTGGAACACACTCCCTCGGAGAGTGGTGGAGTCGCCGTCCTTGGAGGTTTTTAAGAAGAGGCTGGATGGCCATCTGTTGGGTATGCTTTGATTGGGAGTTCCTGCATGGCAGGGGGTTGGGTTGGATGGCCCTTGTGGTTTCTTCCAACTCTATGATTCTATGATTTCTGGAAGAAGAGAGCCTACAGTAATTCAAAAGAATCAAAGAATCACAGAGTTGGAAGAGACCACAAGGGCCATCCAGTCCAACCCCCTACCATGCAGGAACTCCCAATCAAAGCATCCCCGACAGAAACAGCCATAAGCATGTGTTTAAATCTAGGATTATTATTACAAACATTAAGTGGTTCTTCACATGGAAAGGTTCTGAGTTACTTCATGAAAATAGTGCTCTGGAAGGATTTGGCTGATAGTACAATCCATGGAAATGCAGCATTCATATATAGTTTAGAGAGTTTGAAAGTTACTCTCACCCCTTTATTGGATTAAAACTATGGACAGATCTGTGTATGCTGATTTAGAAAAAAATGCAATATAATGTCAAGTTATTGTTTACTGTGTGCCTACAAGTTGTTTCCAATATATTTTGATCCTAAGGCTCACAGGGTTTTCTTGACAGATTTCTTCAGAGGGGGTTTGCCTTTGCCATTGCCATTTTCTGAGGCTGAGTTTGCCCAAGGTCACCCAGTGGGTTTCAATGGGTAAGTGGGGATTCAAACCCTGGCTGTTGCAGTCCTATTTTCAAACCACTACACCACACTATCAAGATGTTATCTTTCTCTAATTATAGTCATTCCTTGGTGTCCAGATTACACATCCATGATTCAAAATTCATGGCTTGAAAATATTTTTTTTTAAATCTGTTTCCAAAAATAGATTTTAGATAAGGGATACCATTTTACTGTGCCACTGTACATAATGGTACTTAATAATCCATGGATTTTGGTATCTACAGGGAAACATGAAACCAAACCCCAGTGCATAATGAGGGCTTACTGTAGAAACATTTCCTTATTTTACATTATTCATTCCATTTCTGCTAGTCACAGAGGAAGGAAAGGGAAGAACTGAAGCTCCTTTCTCTTGCCTCTCAACTTTCACCTTTATAGCTAATACGCATTATGGCCATGGTTCTCAAACAGTTTACCCCGTAAAAAGGGATACCCTTTTTATTACAGCAGGCACATGAGCCTAATATTTTCATGCAAACGTCATGCCTCCCCTCAGTGTAGTATATAAATAAAAGTATTTTGTTTACGCATTTTTGTTCACCTCATAGACAGCATCCTATCGATAATGGGGGGATGTGCAGAGGTCGCTGCAGGGCCTTTTCAGCCTTGTTTTCCTCCTCCTCCAAGCTATGCAGACTTGCCTCTCTGCACCTCAAACAGGAGTTATCCTGGGTTTCTTTTCTTTGACCATGTGCTCTCTGCCCACCCACCACCCACCTGCCCACAACATGGTCTTTCTAGAAAACCATCCAGAGCAATTGCCCCACGGGGGAAAGGGGAGGCGTGGAAGCAGATCATCAAAGAAAAGCAACCTACCAAACTCCCCTTGAGAAGAACAGAGATGGCTACAGGCCCTTTTCACCAGCCTTGTTTTCTTCTTTCCTTCTCCTGAGGCAGGCAGGCTCGCCCCTCTGTTCACCTTATGGTCGCTAAGGATCATGTGCCTACTGTGCCAACAACAGAACCTTTGGAGCAGCCGAGTAGGAAATGCTTAAAAAAAAGGAAAGCTGATTTTTGCTATGTCTGAGGTTGGAAGAAAGTGCAACAGCTGAAGATGCTTAGTGTTGCTTTTACAGGGACCAGTCAATTCTCAACAGGGTACACATATAGACATAGGCTTGCCCTTCTTTTTCACATCTGCTGTACCTGCAGGCTGACTTTTCTTGTGCCCCTTTTGAGCAACTACTGCACTATGGCATCTCTATTAGATTTTCTCATGAAAAAAATATTTTGAAAGACTGCCTCATCTGATCCCTTTCATAGGGGAGGGGCTCATTTCTAGGTGCAACTGGTTAATGAGGTGTGTCTTTGTGCATTAAAATGACTTGCTCACCAGAGCAAAGCCTGCTTTTGTTCTGCACTCATATTTCTAAAGTTACAAGGATGAAAAAAGGCAAATTTTGGCAAAAGGAAGTGTAAATTGTTTTGCAAGTAGCAGGCAGATTATTGGCTGGTTTGGTTTTTGTATGTTATCTATCACAATGGTTATGAGAAACAGATACACACAAGAGGAATCAATACCTTCATCTGTGCAAGTTGTTGCTGCTGCTGTTGCTGCTGCAGTCGGCGCAAGGCCTCCTGTTGCTGTTGCCTCTGCCTCATAATTTCTTTCTGGCGTTGGAGTTCCAGCTCCTTACGCTTTCGTTCTTCCTCTTCATGCCGCTGTCGTGCTGCTTCCTCTTCCATGCGCAGCCGGTTTTCTTCTAGTTGACGTTTTGCCTCCTCTTCTTCACGTGCCCATTTGGCCGCCTCCTCTTCCTTTCCAGAATAGAAATAACATGCAAATTCTCCAAAGTTAAAATGCTTCCTTTAAGATGTTTAAAATATTTAGATGAACATTTTTAATGATACAGAATTGACAGATATCCTTTGCTTCAAAGAATATAAATATGAAATATAAAGAATATAAATGCGAAATATAATCTTCAATGGAATATAGCTCCTTTTCCAAATCAATTTCCCCATTATGTCTCTTGTTTAATTCTGTTTTGCAATCCACAATTTTGAGATAATTTAATAGTTTAAAATTGACAAACGTGTATCTATCCAAAATCAAAAGGTATGTGCAGTTTAATATGTACCTATGCACACATACAACTCATCCTTTGATGCATTCAACAAGTGTTGAACATGCAAGTGTGCCTTCAATTCTTTCTGTTCTTAACCGGGTAAGATTTTTGCCTTTTTTTCACCTGTTTACGAAGTAATTCTTCTCGTTGCCGCCTTTCTTCCTCTTCTCTCCTCCTTTCTTCCAGTCTTCTAAGTGCTTCCTCCTGCTGTTGCCGTTCTTCTTCTTCCCGTTGCCGTCTTAGTGCAATTTCTTGTTCCATCTGCCGCCTTAGAGCTTCCTCCTATATCCAGAGACAAAATTCTACATTTATATCTGTAGTGGATTATGATTGCCTACATTTCCTAAGTGCACCAGATCCTATCTGATCTTGGAAACTAAGCAGAATATTCCTCAGAATATTCCTTATTTAAGAAAATCCTATGAAATTCATTGAGTCATCACAAGTCAACAAGCAACTTGAAGGAACATACATACACACACAGTGGTACTGTATCTGACCCACCTTGGATCCCCCCTGGGAGAAAGGTGGCATACAAATGAAATAAATAAATATTAAAATCCTAAGCAATTCTGGACCCACTTGTCCTGTCTGATCTAATACCAGAACTTAGACACGCTATGAACACATGACTCACTTTTCATGAGTTGATTCAATAGATCTACTCTATCTGCCTGGGACTAATCAATGAATTCCAACCACTATCTGTTATAATCCAAATTTACTTAAATAAAATTAAATTATTCTATAGTTTCTGGAACACCATTATCCTGATTGCTGGTGACACTGCTACTTGAAAAACAATTATTTCCTGGAATACCAACAGATGTATTGCTAATGACAGCACTAGCTCTAGTGGAAGTTTTCATCCTATACGTAATAGTAATTTTCTGAAAAAAGCACTGGTGAATTGTGGTACAGAGATGAAGAAAAGATTAACCCTTTTTCAGTTAAAATGCAGGCACATTAAACGCTACCATTCACTTAACCATAATTGGTTTCTATCTTAAAAATTATCTGAGCAAAACAGAACCTCTAAGTTTAAGATCAAGCAGGTTTGTCAAACCACTGGTAAATTCTGTTGATGATTCACTATTATAAATTCTGGCGGTGGTATAAACAGCCTCTGGTAGGGCCTTCCATACCAGAAGGGTCACAACCGAAGGGTCTGACCAAGAGCGTCAAAGGGCAGGATGGGCTCTTTAGCCTTATGGCAACCATCCTAGGAGAAGGAAAACTCCAATCCCAAACCCAGGCAGATGGTGCTTGTCTAACCCTGTAAGGTAAACCATCTAAGAGAAGGAAACTCTAATCAAACCTACCACCTGAGGATCTCGCTGCCACCGTCCATGCTTGCTTGGCTTCAGCAGATGAACCTTTGGTTTAAAGGGTGAGGCAAGTTCTGTGCATGCTGCGCTCCACCAGAAAAATCCATTACACAGGCTTGAAGGATACATCCGACCCCCCCCCCCAAAAGTCCTGTACCGATAGGTGTGGGATGAAACGGCAGGTGAAAGATGAACTAGAAGAAGCAGACACAACCCTGCATGCAGGCAATTCAGGACTTTGGTCGTTTGAGGCTGACCAGGAGACGACAGTCTTGTTCAGCAGCATCCTGAACGACCAAGCAGCCTTTTTAAAGGAGAGAACTGCTTGCTCCATAGAGCAAGGGGCCTAGAAAAGGTCGCCTAATGAAAGCTCATCTCCATCTACCCGGTTGGCTAGCCGCAGCCAATGGGCACCTTCTGATGCGGGCAAACAAAAACAAAGATACAAAGGCACACACCAGCCTTCATAGGTGCAAACAGACTGGTGCTTGCATGCTGGAACATCAGAAACATGTAAGATTCTGTAGATAGAGGATGTCCTGAGCATCGTTCTGCAATTATAGCCCATGAATTATCACAACTTAATATTGACATCACTGCTCTTAGTGAAGTTCATCTCCATGAGGAAGGCAGCCTTAAAGAACACAGTGCTAGCTATACACTCTACTGGTCTGGCAAGCCTAAAACTGAAAAAACATCTTTCAGGAGTAGGCTTTATGATTAAAAACTCCATTGCCTCCAAACTCGAAAACCTGCTAACAGGTCACTCTGATCGCATTATCTCCTTACGCCTCCCACAGGTTGTTCTCTTAAGTATATATGCCCTAACTACGCAAGCCGACCCTGTGGAGAAAAACAAATTCTACTCAGACCTATGACATCTCATACAAAAAGTCCCTGCAGAAGATAAAATCATTATCCTTGGTGACTTCAATGCCAGAGTAGGAAAGAACTTCGAAGCCTGGAAAGGTGTTCTAGGCAAGCATGGTGTTGGAAACTGTAATGATAATGGACACCTCCTCTTAGAGTTTTGTGCAGAACAGCAGCTGACTATTACAAACACTATTTTTCAACAGAAAGATAGCGTGAAGACAACCTGGATGCATCCCTGATCCAAACACTGGCACCTCACTGACTATGTTCTAGTTCGCCAAAGAAACATTCGCGATGTCCATCATACTCGAGTGATGCCCAGTGCAGAATGTCAAACAGATCATCGCCTTGTAAGATGCAAACTAAATGTTCATCTTAAGCTCAAGCCTAAGAGGGGTGGCATCTTAAAGAGGAGACTCCAAGTCAACAATCTTAAACAAGCTGCCATGAGAAATAACTTCCAGGCAAATCTGCAATCAAAACTTGAACACCATCCTATACATTTTTCTCCTACAATGCTGAGGAAACTTACGTCATGTTCTAATATAACTAGTATCGCAATTAAGGAAATAGTGAAGCTGTATCAGGTTAGAACACTCCAAAGTAACCCAGCTATCTTAATCATGCTGCCCCTCAACTGTGTGTTAGCAGTTTAATTAAATCAGGGCATAAGAAAGCCAGCATGATGTAGTGGTTTAAGCTATGGACTATGGCTTTGGAGTCCAGATTTGAATCCCCACTTGGCCATGGAAGGCCATTGAGTGACCTTGGAAAAGTCACACTCTCTCCACCTCAGAGGAAGGCAAAGATAAATCCTCTATAAACAAAATCTGCCAAAAAAAATCTGTGATAAGTTAGTCTCTGTTTGGTCTAAGTGAGAAATGTCATCAGGAGATCTGACCACACCTAACAGGCTAAACATCTGCTTAATATTCTCCCTGGGGAGGCCCCACTGATTTTGTGGTTTTTTTAAAATCAAATTTCAGTACACATAAGATGAATTTGCTATAATGCAACATTCCCCCCTTCTTTTTGTAAGATGCCTTGTGAGGGCAGAAATGCATGTAACAAATATCTTGCCAGCTAGCTAGGTATGTGGAAAACAAAAAAACTTCCATCTAACAAACTTGAATTCCACTCATCACAAAGCAGATTTCTATACTAAATAATAAGGAAGAAAACATTATAATTAAACTAGTTAATTACTTTGGGGAAGTTATTATATAATGACTGCTATACGCACGTTTCTGAAACTGGATTTGTATGATATTACAGCTGTACTTATTGTACATATTTTGAGTTTTCACCTGCTTCCTGCGAGCTAGTTCCTCTTCTTCTCTTCTCTTTCTTTCTTCCTCTTGTCTTCTGATTAGCTCTTCTTGTTGCCTTCGAAGCTCCTCTTGCCTCTTCCGCTCTTCCTCTTCTCTTTTGGCCCTTAGTTCGGCTTCCCTCCGCTCCTGCTCTAGCTGAAATTATAAATACAGTGCTGGAAGTGAAGACTGTAATGGAATATCCTAGCAACTGAATAAAAGAGTCTTGAGAATTATAATATTAATTTAATTCTCATTGCCACGTTCTGTATAGCTAGAGTTCCAACAGGTCTTTCTCAAATCATGTCCTTAAGTCCATTTGTAAAATAACAATGTCTACTCCAAAGTTAGAAATTAATTACTAACTTATTGCAACCCTACTATCATGAATCAGGATAGTTAATGTCACAGTTACTTAGACAACAGGTGAGATAAAATCAGCCACTGGAACTGCAAGTGACATGTTGGCAGAGTGACATATACTGTTTCTTACCTTTGCAGCTTTAGCCTTTTCAAGCTGTTGTAACTGCTCTAGAGCTGGTCCCTGAGCTGCAGTATCAATTGGGAGATCCCAGACACTGCTTCCTTCCCAAACTACAAATAACATGGAGAAAAAAGAAAAGATTTAGTAGACCAATTAATATTTAAATTAAGCAAGAACAGAGTCTAAAAACTGGTGAACTCTTGCTCTGTAGCCAATTCACTAAACATTTAGAAATATTACCATTTATAGCTTATATATAGTTCCACATTTTGGCAAAATCATGAATGTGAAGCAGAACTGAATTTGATGTTCATGATTGAGACTGATTTTACTGTTTACATTTTTCTGAATAAATTAGAAAATAATTGCTCAATTTAGATTTGCATTTTATGCACTAAAAGCTCATTTTTAAGTTCAATTTGTTCACCTGCAGTATTGTGTGTGGTTCAAAACAAATGAAATTAGATTTCTCCAACTTCATCTATGGGATTGCCTCCTTCCATATAATCCATCCCATATGCTCAGGTCCTGTGGTGGACATTTACTCCAGTCAGCCAGGACTAGAATGGCAACTGTCAGCCAGAGGACTTTTTTTTTTTAATTGCCCCTAAACTGTGGAATGACTAACCAGAAGACATTCAACAGCTGAATACAGTGTCTAAATTTAAAACAACATTAAAGACCTGTCTCTTCCAGCAGGCGTAACCTGATAATTTTACAATTGTGAATTTTAAATGTTGAATTTTAGATGTGAATTTTGTACATTTTATTAGTCTTTTTAAACTGATGTATGTTTTAACATAACAAGTGTTTTAACTGATGTTGTTTTTTAATTTTTGTTTCCCCTGCCTTGATCCATGGGGAAAGGCAGGTAAGAAATAATAATAATAATAATAATAATAATAATAATAATAATAATACATTTGTAGGGGATGTGAACATTAATCAAACATTTCCTAGAGGTGTGGGGCATAGAAAATGTTGGAAACCACTGATTTAATGAATATAAGCAAATAAATAATTATAAAGAAAATCTTTCATAACAAAAATGCTGAAGATAAATAATATTAAAACTGGTGGTATTAATGAAGTACGCGTGTTTCTTCTGCTCTCCTCTCTTGTTTTAAAATGGTATTCACAAAATCAGAGACAATCTGACATAGTACAACTTATGCCAGGAACTACTGAGGGCCAAGCACCATTCTGAATCACAGTTTGGACGCTATTTGGAAAATAGCTTCAAGCTGAGGCTAAGTTCTGATTTTGTGATCAAGTACATACTATGTTTCTTCATGCTGTTTTGGCTGTTCAGTAAAGCATGGTTCTCATTATATTTGAACGTAGTCAGTTTCAAAAGGTGCAAAATGTATTTCCTACCTGTTGCCTGTGGAGCAGGTGGCTGAAGCTCCCAAATTGAACCAGTGTCTGTAACAGATCTTGTTACAGGTGGTACCATGTTCTGCTCAGCTTTTCTGTAATATAACAGTGAAGATTTAACACATGATTTCAACTTTTCTCCTTCCTTTTTTGTGTTCTTTAAAACCAGTATTACTTTCACTTTTCCTATTAATGTCCAACGTTACTGAAACTCTGAGCTTCACAAAATAGTTATTCATTAATTCTGACCAGAATGTCAGCACAGTCTTTTCTGGTACTGGTCAGTATACTAACCTTCAACTACTAAAAACAAATACTTTGAAATGACTAAGGAAGATAATCAAAGTGACACACAAATGCTATTAAACTTTGTTACATGCTCTGCTTCAGAAAATTTTAGTGTCTCAGATTATCACATTGGTGCCACCCAGCAATCTGAACACTCTTTGATCGAGACTTCCATCAGTGAAAGCGAGAGTGAGGTTATCTTCAGTAATTTCTCTATCCCCTCATAGCTTCCTATGCTGTTATGGGGCAAATTTTGGAGGCACAGAGGACGTTGCACAAGTGGAGGAATCCCTGAAAAGAAAACAACTCCTTCCCCATTTCACTGATGGATGGATGAAACAGCATTCCATGAGCACACCAATACTGGATTCAATGTGCAGTATATCTGACCTGAGACAAAATGTGTTTATTTTCAAAAGCCAGTCACCCTGCTATCCTCAGGCGCTTGGACAGTAAACCAAACCACCCCCAAAAAACCTCATCTTGCAATTGTGTAATGCCAAATCAGTTAAAAATAAATCTCCCATAATCTATGATCTCCTCAAGGATGAGGCTGACCTGGGATGCTTCACAGAAACTTGTTTGAGAGATGATAGTGCCCCAACATGGGTGCAGGCTCTCCCAGGTGGGTACTCTATTTGTAAGCATGTGAGGGAAAGTGGGTGGAGAAGCAGAGTAAGTGTGGTCTACAAAGACGATCTTAATCTGACCAGAGTACATATTAAGAAGCTGAACCACACTAAATGTGTATACCTGAGCCTGAAGACCAGGGATAGATTCTCTTAGTGTACCATCCACTGCATTGTCTAACAGAATCCCTGGCTGAGCTCATGGAACTGGGCTTGAAATTAGTATTGGAGCTACCCAGAATTTTGAATTTGGGTAATCTCAGCATTCTATTTGAGACCAGTTTTCAGGTATAGCTTGGGAGTTCATGGAATCCATGACAAACATGGGCCTATCCCAAATGGTTTCAGGGCCTACATATGCAGCAGGTCACATCCTGAAATGGCCCCGAAGCTTGTATTGTTACCTCATTTTAAGTGCCTGGAACTGCTGTAAAAGGAGAGCTGCCTGCTGCTGCTGTTGAGATGAAAGGGCTGCTTTTTGCTGCTGTGCCATTACCTGTGCATACTGTTGTCTGAAAATGAGAACGGGAGGTCCACTTATTTACATAACAATTTAAAACTTCTAGTGTGTATCACAGTAATACTACAACAGAATAGGAAACACATACTTTATGAGAAATTAGAAAATAAGATTCCAGAAGATTCCAAATGGCTCTGCACAGGAGCAGAAAGACCCATTTGTATGATTCACAGAGACCATGAAGAAGAAACTACTGTTTCTTCTATGAACAGCCTTCCTATCATTGTAAACCGCAGAGAGCTCACAGGAGAATGGGAGGTGACTTCTGCTAATTAAGGGGCTGTACAGACTGGCCATTAAGGCCAGCCTGGGGAAGGAGTCAGGGCATGGCATCCATACAACACACGCCCCAACTCTGTCCCCAGGCCAGTGTGACACTGCACGCCACCCCACACAGTGAACGGTGTCACAGCACTCCTCTGTCACTGCGTCTAGATGACACAGAGCCAATGGAGCACTGAAAAGTTGCAGCAGCGCTGGCTAAAGCACTTCTGTCATTGTGTCTAGATGATACAGAGCCAAAGGAGCGCTGAAAAGTTGCAGCAGAGCCGGCGACAGCATCCTTTTTGCAGCTCTTTTTTGCGCCACGGAAAGGCGATGTCAGGGCCGTGGTGTGCGGTTGCCACAGTCCCAATCTGGCACTAAAAGGCCTCTATGTCCCCTTTCCTTTAGTCCGTAAGAGCCACTGACATCTGATAGCAATTTTTTATGGGACACAGCAGACTACAGAATGTTTCAGCTGGTGAATTCTGCCTCCCCCACTTCCGCTATTGGGAGTATCCCATGAACATAATGCTACTCAAATTAGATACTTAACCAATGGAAGAGAACTTAGAAATCAAGCCATCTACTTGAACAATTCTCTTCTACCACACTCATTTTTTTTTCTTTTAAAAATATTTCCTGCTACGTAGAAACATTCTTTTATTCTTGAAAAAAAGAATGGGTTGGAGGCAATAGCAATAGAAAGTACATTTCTATACTGCTTATCAGTGCACTTAAGCATTCCCTAAGTGGTTTACAAAGTGTAAGCTAATTGCCCCTAACAATCTGGGTATTCATTGTGGCGACCTCGGAAGGATGCAAGCCTCAGTTGAGCATGAGCCCTTTTGTTGGTATTGAACTTGCAAACCTATGGTTTTGTGAGTGACTGGCTGCAGTACAGGCATTTAACCACTGTGCCACCAAGGCAAATTATTTCACATGAAAAAAAGCTGACTTCCTTACTCACCCTGTTCAGAAGCTCCCTCCCAAAAGTTCTTGTGTGGGTGTGGGGATGCTGCTAAATGGTGAGAGTTGTAGTGCAGGGGACAGCGGGGAAGGTGGGTGGAGGCAATCTCTACAAGCTGTAATACTGGCAATTACCTATATCTTTATCTCACTGATATATAAACTAATTAAATGTCAAGAACCTGCAATTAAGTTCCCACTATTTTAAGTCAAATTATTCACCCCAACACAAATTATACCACATTATATCAGCACAAATGCTTGCTTCCTGACTGTAAGAAAAATCCTCATGTCACTTAGTGCTTGCAAAGCAAGCTGGGAGAATATTCATATACAAACAGGAAAGGCTGTTATGCCCTACGTGTAAAATGACACAAATGGTTGTAGGAAAGGTAAGCAGTTTAGCCTGTAGAAAAAAAACTAAACAAAGCATGGAGGTGTAACCATTTAACTACCATGATTCAAAATGCTGACTGTTTGAAGATTTATTGGTTTGTGTGTGTTTTGTTAAAGAGGATAGGGTTAGAAAGGGAGGAAAGAAAAGAAACCTTGACTTATTGGCAAGTTAGGAATGAAAAAACTAACAAGGAGAGGAAAGTCAATGTTTACAACCAAAAAGAACTTCAGGCTCCTGCCTCAAGCTGACAGCACATGGGATAAACCCGTATGTTTTGGATTGCTCCTTCATTCCTCTAGAATATGTCCTTATGAATGCATACATGAATGCGACACTAACATAGACTGGAAAGAATGAGTGATATATAGAAGATTCTAGATAATTAAAGCAGTACAAATTAGTCAATAGCATATTTCAGTGAAGATTTATATGTGCGTATGCATGGCACCATGAATTTCACACAGTTTTATTAGGCAATGAATACTCAGAGGTGGTTTTGCCAGTTCCTTCCTCTAAAATATAGCTGATAGCACCTGCTATTTGCTGGCATTCTCCAAACCAAGTACTAACTAGAACAGACCTTGCTTAACATCTAAAATTAGATAGGATCTGAGGCCTTTTGGGTATTTAGGCTTAACCAATGAAGACTTACTGTAATAAAAATTGCTGGTACTGAAGGTGCTGCATTTGATACATGGCCGTGAATTCTTGTTGTCTAGTGAGTCGCTCCTGATCCAGCTCACCCTGCTAATGCAAACAAATCATCAACTAAACACTGACAACATACATCAACTACTTTAGTGCATTATATGTTTAATAAAAAGGGCTTTCTCAACAATAACTCAAGTGTTATTTTTCAGCTTCTGTTTAGTTCACTAAAATTGAAATCATATACAGTGCTGTAACATACTCTATACTAATAAGATGTAACCAATTTTTTGAGGCTCTGCTTCGGCAGAAAAAATAAAATAAAATAAAGGAAGTTGAATTTTGACTTGCATCCATTAGGACATTTAAGCAAAGAGCAAGTATCAATTTAGTTATATATAATTATTCTGAGAATAATGGGAAAGAGATCCTGCTTTCTCTGCGACCACTCAGAATTCCTAGCCAGCCTCACTCTGTTAGATTTCATAAGACATTGCACATTCACTTTCAAGACCTTTTTTTTTTCAGTTATCAGAATCAGAACAGTGGTTGTAATAGCAAATTCTTCAGAGAAAGACTGAACCTTGTACCAAACCCTAGGTTTGCAGTGAGTCACAATACACACAGATCTGATTACAGATAAGACTATGAAATACTTTGTACATGGAGAGGGTTATTTAAAAAACTGTATTATAGATTATTCTGTTTTTAAAAAATGAGTAGAAATGACTGTGTGATGTGGGAAATTAAGGCATATATATACAGTGGTCCCCCGGGTTACGAAGGTAATCCATTCCGGATTACCTTTCGTAACCCGGAAGCATTTGTTTCCCGGGGGACCGCTATTTTAAACGGACCGCGCGGCCGATTTAAAGGGGCCGCACGGTTTTTTTTTCCGTATCCCGGGGGACCTTTCGGATCCCGGGGGATACTTTAGCGGTCCCGCCGGTTTCGTACCCTGGGGTTTTCGTACCCCGGGGGATTCGTAAACCGGGGGACCACTGTAGTAGGACAGACTCTATAGGACACATTGCATGGCAAAGTAAACTGGAGCCAGTGCCCCTCTCCAGGTTATACTCATCTGCCTAAAATAACTGTCTCCCCTACCGTTGAGAAAACAGGATGTACCTCATGTGCTCATCCAAAGTGTAAAAGAAAAACAAGGCAGGGCAGAATTAAAGAGGGCAGGGACAATGTCTTCTTAAGAATGGAAAAGGAGGAGACAGAGGATTAGGAGTTCTAAGGACAAGCCCAATTCTTCTGCCATTTGTTACTGGAAAGAAATGGAGCATCTGAAGGTCTTTGGTCTTATGAAGCTTACATAATAACAGCTCTACCTGAACTAGCGGCAAAGCAAACTGTTGCATGGTTTACTCCCAATTGCTATGGGAACCCCATCCTTTCTGTGTAGGAGGCCTGTTACATCTTGCTTACACCTGAACACTGTCACAGAAGCAGTGCTCCTAAAGGCCAATGTGTGCCTTCTTGCACAAAAGGATATGAATTCCTATAACTAACATACCTTTTCTTAGTTTTCTAATTAAAAATGTATTGATTCACAAATTGTTTGTCAAATATTTACCAAATGCAGAGGCGGTACTGGTCCTGGAGTAAAAGGGACCCTGCCCCACATTTTCATGATATCTCCAAGAGGCTGGAAGCTTTCATCACATGCTCTTTTCACCAGCAGTGACATTGTGAAATACCCAGCTTGGAACCACTCTGTCATCTCCTGGTTACTAAATGGACCTGCAAAATCACCCACCAAAACATAACATGGTGACAAAAGGTGAAATGCATGGAGACAAAGACAAAATTCTAGTGAGTGATCTGCTCAAGAAACACAGCCAAGATACAGTGTAAAGCCACTCTTAAATATATTAATGTTTCACAATTTAACAGGCATTCATATGACATTTAATATTTAACATTTATATCTTGCATTTCATGCAAAATGTTCAAGATACTGTACTTGCTCTCATTTTATACTCACTAATATGTGTGGTAGATTATTCAAACAATGTGTGACTGATCTACGGTCACCTAATAAGCATTCATGGCTCAACAGGAATCTGAATCAGATCTTTCCCAGTCCTAGTCTGACACTCTAATACAGTGATGGCAAACCTTTTCAGGGTCGCGTGCCCAAACTAAATTTTTTTCCAGCACCAGGTAGCTGAGACTTCTGCCTTCCAGGGGCGGGACTTCCAGGGCAGGACTGCTCCGCCTGTCCTTACCCTGGTCTCTAGTTGTCTCTGAAAGATAGCTAAAAGCCGGGGAAGGTCCGGGGGGGGGGGTGACGGGGGACAGGCGTGCACTGGTTGCTCCTCTTTCTCCTGCCCTTCTCCAGCCTCCACCTGTCTCTCAGAGAGAGCTGGAAGCCAGGAAAGATCCCTGGGGAGCAGGAGGAATAGCCGCACACCCGTTCTTCCTCCTCTCAGACCTTTCCCTACCCCAGCTGTCCCTCCAGAGGCAGCTGGAGAATGGAAAGGTCCCTGGGGAGGAGGAGGAATAGGCATGCACCTGTTCCTCCTCCTCCCAAACCTTTCCCAATCTCCAGCTGTCTCTCCAGAGGCAACTGGAATCTGGGTAATGAAAGGGAGTAGAAGGAATAGGCACATGCCCATTCTTCCTCCTCCCTGAGCTTTCTGACCCACAGCTGCACCTCTGGATGCAGATGGGGGCTGGGAAAGGCCCCTGCAGAGGTGAAGAAATAGGCTTGCACTGGTTGCTCCTTCTCCGAGAGACATCAGAGAGCTGGGTAATGGCAGGGAGAAGCATCGGGTGCATGCCTGTGGCTCCTTCTCCCTAGCGCCATTTTCCAGCATCCAGCTATCTCCGAGAAACAACTGAAGGCCGGGAAATGGCTGGGAGGAGAAGCAACAGGTGACTGAGTGCCTGTTCCTCTTCCTTCCTGACCCGTGCCAGGCAAAATGGTGTTGCGTGCCATGCCGTAGGTTCACCATCACGGCTCTAATACAAACCAGACTAATTCTCAACATATGGGAGAAAACAAGTCATAAACTGGCCTGTGTCTATAAAACACGGTATTTGACAATATTTCCAGATGGGAAGGTTTATTGTAAATATTTCCTTCTACTACAGCCACGAAATCTTCTTTTTCATCCTGATTCTCCTTATTCAGAAACCTACTTTCAAATGACTTCTGTTAATATTTTAGGGACATAAAACTACTTTGATAAAGATGCAAGGATAACAGCATACCCTGAATTTCTCCTTGTGGATCTTTATAGTACCACTTTTGCAGGGCCTCTGGGTGCAATGATACTGAAGTACCCTTTGCTCTTTGCTCTTGAAGCTTGGTTGCTAGTCTTTCATCATCCAGGGCACTGTCCTGCAAATATGCCACCATTTTTTCTGCTTGCTGCAAGAAGCAAAAGAAGAATACTTTAAGAATTAGGGGCTATTGTCAAATTAAACAGTCACTAGAATAAAGCTGAATTTGCCAGAGTGCCTTATGATCACAGACAGTGAGTTCAAATGTAAAAAGAAAAGAAACCCTTCTTGAAGAAATTCTTAAAACTTATATTAGGATTCTTTACTAACACTGTTTCAATGTGTTCAAAACTAACCTAAATTAACACAGTAGTCGTGTACCTGGAATAGAGAACCAGCCTGAAAGCACATCTGTGTTGCTGTAGTTTAGAATAATTTAATATCCATCACATCAGATACTAATAGTTATACTACAGAACAGATGGGTCATGAAATCTATTCATTTATTCTTACATTGAATGTATAGCCTACTTTTTCATTACAAAGAGTCCTCAGGATGGCATTCTCTGAAGATGCCAGCCACAGATGTTGGCAAAACGTCAGGAATAAACTCTTCTAGAACATGGCTGCATAGCCCGAAAAACCCACAAAAAACAAAAACAAACAGCTTCATTTATATACCGCTTCATATCGCCTGAGCCGTGTCTAAGTGGTTTACAACTGTAAGCTACTTGCCCCCAACAATCTGGGTACTCATTTTAGCAACCTCGGAAGGATGCAAGCCTGAGTCCAGCTTGAGCCCTTTTGTTGGTATTGAACTTGCAACCTTATGGTTTTGAGGGAGTGGCTGCAGTACAGACATTTAACCACTGCACCACCAGGGCTCCTATAGTCCTCAAGTTAGCATAACTGGATTAAAATATATGGTAAAGTACAGCATTCTAATTAAAACAAAGGAGCAAATCAGGTTAAAACTCATCAATTAAAAAAAATGACAGCATCTATAAGTTAAAACCTACCTGTAACAAACAGATGGAAAGTTAACAGCCTGTGTGAATAAAAATGATTTTGCTTCAACAAACATGGACCTAACTTAGCCTCTCTTGGCAGGATGTTCCAGATTCTGGAAACAATCACTGAGAATGCCAATATGGACTGAAGGTATTTCCCTGTATGCCCTCTTTATTCTTGCTGGTTTTTTTTTTTTTTTTTTTTTTTACTACCTGTGTTCACTATAGCTTTAGAAAAATCTCTTGATCTGGTAGATTTTCTTAGATATCATCATCACCATCATCATTCTTCCCTATCTGTGAAACTGTGACAACACATGCAGTTGCCTTCCCAAGGCTGACGGAATGTACCTTGCCCAAGTTTACTCAGTTGGTTTCAGGCCCGAGCTGGGAATTCAACCCTGGTCTCCAGAGTCATAGTCCAACACTCAAACCACTACACCACACTGGCTCTCACTTGTTTATATACTGGGATCTAAATCATCAACAGTGCAAAATATCTAAATTTAGTGACTTAAATGTCTAAATAAATTCTCAAGGACACGGTAAAGATTCTTACAGAAGTGAGGGCTACCACATGTCTATTAGATCCTTGACCTTCCTGACTTATCAGAAAAGCCAGTGGGGAACTGATTGAATGAACAGAGAGAGAAGTCAATGCCTTGCTACAATACAAGGTTCCATCATGCCTAAGGGAGGCTGTTATAAAACCATTTGAAAAGCCCTCCTTGGGATCCTTGGCCAGTGATCTGTGGAGTGCTTCCAAGGTTCTATTTCATTTTTTATGCTATTAACACATACATGAAACTATTAGGAGAGGTTGTTCAGAGGTTGTTCGACAGTGGAATGAGGTATAGTACTGCTTAAAGATTTAAATAACAATCCTTAACTCATCCCTGGCAACAAAACAACAGTCAAAACAATTATATATTTAAAATAGTTATACTCAGGGGCCAATGTGGCCAGATAGTCTGGGGGGGGGGGAGCCCGGGAGAAAGTATTTAAGGGTGCCACTCTCCCAAAAGGTCTCCCAATGCTGCCTCAGTCCAGTGGGCTGCAGATGGTCCGAAGAAAGAAGGGGAGAGAGAGGCTTTCTAGGCTTTCAAGCCCACCTTCCTTGCTATCTGTGCTCTGCTCTCAGGGGCCCATACTCCCTCAGAGGATGGTGAAGTCTCCTTCCTTGGAGGTCTTTAAGCAGAGGCTGGATGGCTATCTGTCGGGGATGCTTTGATGGAGAGTTCCTGCATGGCAGGGAGGTGGACTGGATGGCCCTTGTGGTCTCTTCCAACTCTACGATTCTATGATTCTATAATACACAAAGCCCTACACAGCTCAATTCCAGATTAACTGAAGGACCATATCTCCCTATGGTAGCTTGCCAATGTATTGAGATCTTCTGTGGACATGTTCCTCTCTGTTCCACCACCATTTACAGGTACTTCTGACTGAAACATAGGAATGGGCCTTCTTGGTGGCTGCTTCCAGGATCTGGAACTCCATTCCTAGAGAGTACAGACTTGCTATCTTTTCATAGGCAGGCAAAAGACTTTGTCTTTTTGGGGGCTTTTGAGTGTTGGCTGTTCCAGAGGACAGGGCTTTTCATATGCTGTGTTATTTATATTTGTTATTATTTTGAATGATATATGCTTTTAATTACTTTTAATGTTATTGATACTTTAATTACATTTTTAACCTTTGTATGATGTAAATATTTTAGCTGTGTCTGTTTTAATTTTCATAAGCTGCCTTGAGTTCCAGACTGGAAAAAGGGTGGAATGTAAATAAATACAAGAAGTAGTAGCAGTAAATGGAAAAGTCTACAAAAACACAATTCAGTATACAGTTGGTATGACAGGCTTCATTCTGCCATTAACCAGCAGTTCATATTTCTTTGCTGTACATATAGACATTCTATAAAAAACAAAACAAAACAAAACTCTTTAATGGGGCCATATGATCAATTTCTGAACATACTTAAATCTGTTTCTTTAAAACTTTGTTAACTGTACTTATATACTAGACTAAGTTACAAGGAATTGTCTACAACAAAATCAGATAGGTTAACAGAAGCAGAAACACAGCTTTGGCAACGAAGCATTCCCCTTCTTTGTTTAATTAACTCAGCTGTCACTAATTCCCAGCTTGTGTAAAACAAGCATACAAAAGGAGTGGAGGAGGCTTTTGACAGCCAAAATCATCTTGGTCTAACATTAGTGACCCCAGGCTCTTCCTTCATAAGGAAAAAGCTTTCTCTCTGAGCTCTACTCTTGCTTGTTCTTTTTACACTTTGATGCACAGATCTGCCTTGCCTATTCCTTCATCTACAAAGGGGTATCCAAAAGTTTTAATGATCACCTTTTAAAAAATATGACAGAAAGTTCTGATTTGTAGTTGTTAACTTATCTCTATGTAGTCACTATCTAGATTTATACATTTTTCCCAGCGTATCTTGACCCTCCAAATACCTGATATTGTAGAAGTCTGCAGATTGCGTCTTAGGAGGGGGTATCGTAAAGTAATAATTATCACCCGGAAGTTATTATGGCATATTGATGAAATTTTGTCAGTGTCATCATTGGTCCCCTAAGTGAACGTTGCTGAGAAAATCAACTCATTGCGTACTTTATTTTTGTGACTGGCTCTGCCAGAAGTGACTAAAGTGTAAAATCCTTGTCAGGCACAATCTGCAGACTTCTACAATATCAGTTATTTGGAGGGTCAAGGTACGCTGGGAAAAATGCATAAATCTAGATAGTGACTACAAAGAGATAAGTTAACAACTACAAATCAAAATAAAATTTCTGTCAAATTTTTTAAAGGTGATCATTAAAACTTTTGGATACCCCCTCATACACATACAACTGTTAAAGCCAATGGAAATTATGGGCCGGTACAGACCGGCAAGAAGCGGCGTGGCCGCCGTGATTCTAGGTTCTGGAGGGCATAGCAGATACATGCTCCAGAACCCAAGTGACGGACCGTGCCAGCATCATGGCAGCCTCCAATCCACACGGGGACCACCATGATTCCTGCCCTGCCGCTAAGTGCCCAAACGGGGTGCACAGGAAGTGGCGTCACAAGGGCGCCACTTCCTGGTTACGGCGCGGCAACAAAGGAGCTGCTCTAGGCAGCTCCTTTTGTTGCAGTACCTCAACAGGCGTCCCTCTCATGCGAGTTGTAGCAGCCAGATTGCCGCAAGCATGATGCCAGGATGAAAGGGGCAACACAAACCCTTTCTCCCATGGCTGTGCACAGCGGGATATCCAGGGGTATGAAGCACCATGGACACCCTTACTTGCTCTACAGTAAAGTGAAAGCTCTGTTGCCTTGAGCAGAAGCATCTTCTATCTTAACTGTAAGAACTGCAACAAGCAACAGACTGAATATCCTGTTTACTCTGCTAATCTGCCAGAGCCTTGACCATATGGAAAGTTTTAGATGTTCCAATGGCATCATTTTGCTACTATAAGATGAGGGCACAAACATAAAAACTACATGAGAAAAGAAACAAGTGACATTTTCTTTAAGTCTTTGGGGAAAGGTAACTAGAAGAATTACAACTGAAAAACAAATTTGGTGTTTCATAGAGACACTCTACCTGTTCTAAATGTTTAAGGCCCTCTTCATCATCAGGATCAGTAGGAATATTCCCCATGCCTGGAGCAGCTGTGACCAACATCTGAACTGGTCTTAAGGCAGAATTTGGATTAGACTCTGAAGTAAGAAGATGAACAGGGGAAGCTGCTTCTGGAGGAATCTGTGATAAAGGCTGGACAGCAGAAGCTGGCTCTATGGGGGAAGAAAAGAATTGATATGAAATGCCTTTTTATCCCCCTAAACTCAGAAACTCTTAATTTTCATAGAAACATAGAGGTGGAAGAGATCATAAAGGCAATCCAGTTCAACCCCCTACCATGCACACAGCACTCTTTACAGATGGCCACCCAGCCACTGATTAAAAACCTACTCCACCACCCTCCAAGGATGTGTGTTCCACTGTAAAACAGCTCTTACTGTCATGAAATTCCTTCTAATGTTGAGGTGGAATCTTTTTTTCCTGTAGTTTGAATCCGTTCCTCTGGGTCCTATTCTCTGGAGCAGCAGAAAACAAGCTTGCTCGATCATTAATATGACCCCCTTCAAATATTTAAACAGGGCTACCTTCTCCTCTCCAGTCTAAACATACCTAGCTCCCTAAATCTCTCCTCACAGGGCATGGTTTCCAGACCCATTTTGGTCATCATCCTCTGAACACACTCTAGCTTTTGATTTTGTTAACAACTGAATTTCTTGTCCACATAACATGCATCTTATATATCTCAACAAAGAGACAGAAAAAAAAACCCTCATTTGATTCTCCTATATCTAATATTCTCTAGTTTGCACACATAACATTACTTGAATATTGCAGCAGATGGCTTAGTTTGCATAATTAAAAGTTGCAAATGGAAACATTTCACACGAACTACATAAAACTGGCAGTGTAAAAGTCAGATACTCACTAGTTGGTCTATCGTATGACGTATACACTCAACTATAAGTTGAGAGATTTATCCTCAAAAACGGACTCCAAAATCCTGGGCAGACTTATACACAGGGTAATACAGTAATACAGTGGAGATCTGCCCCAAGGATACCCAAAACAGTGGAACCTCAAGTCCTGTTGTTCCTAATGGCCGCGTGGGGGCTCAAAATTTAAAATGCTGATGCAAATCAAATATGATGGCTTGAAGGAATTGGGAGGGGAGGATAAGCAAAATAGGCTCACAATAAGTAAAAAAATAAAATAATATAGACTCACAACAGGCAAGCAGAGTCCCCCCACAAAGTCCTTCTTTGTTCCTGGCCTCCAAATGTGAGCCTTGGGCCCATTGCTCCTGGACCTCCAAAAGTCCTCCAGAGCGTGCTGCCACCGTAGCCTGCAGAGGCCTCCTCAGGCCCATGTTTACATGAGGCTAGGAGGGGACATGGGCCTCTTTCCAGGCAAGGCTACAATCTCAGCCCAGCGTCAGCAAGCATGCAGCCCCGCTACATAGCCTCTCCTTCTCCGCTGCATTGTTCACCTCCAAGAGGCCGGGGGGCTTTGGCAGGCGGGTGGCCTTATTTCTCTGTCGTATCCTCCTCTGTTGCATCATCCATTAGGACAATGGAAGCCCCCAGGCTGCTTGAAAGTGAACGATGTGGAGGAGAAGGCGGGGGGGGGGGAAGAGACAAGGATGCCCGCCCACCCTGTTGTCCTCCTCAACTTCTGCCACATTGTTCATCTTCAAGTGGCCTGGAGGCTTTGGAAGGCAGATTTCCTTGTCTCTTTCCCCGGTCCTCCTCCTTCTCTTCCATGTCCTCCTCCATGTCATTCACTTCCAAGCGCCCTGGGGGCTTCTATTGCCCCAATGGCTGATGCAACAGAGGAGCAAGAGGAGGACATGACAGAGACAAAGAAACTTGCTAAAGCTGGGCTGAGATTGTAGCCCAGCCTGGAAGGAGGCCTATACACACTCCCAGCCTCATGTAAACACAGGCTCGAGGAGGCCTCGCAGGCTGCACGCTCTGAAGGACTTTTGGGGGGGGGGGGGGGTTCCAGCAGCAATGGGCCCGGGGCTCACATGTGGAGCCCAGGAATAAAAGAGGACTCCTGTTGCCTGTTGTGAGTCTATATTATTTTATTTTTTTACTTATTGTGAGCCTATTTTGCTTATCCTCCCCTCCCAATTCCTTCATACTCTCATATTTGATTTGCATTGGCATTTTAAATTGTGAGTCACTTTGAGCATGTTGACCCCAATGGTGGTGCAGCTGCCATATTTTACACTCGATGTATCCACGGGTCATGGCAAACTCCCCAATTTTGGCCCCAAAATGTACCCTTGACTTATACATGGCATCAACTTATAGTTGACTATATACGGTAAATATGCCCTTACTTACAAAATGAAAGTTTTAGTTCTCTGAGTTGGGGGAGAGGTAAAGAGTCATTTGCAGAGACCACACAGGTTTCGTCACCTACATGTTACTAAAGTGATTGTCTTTCTTCTTCCCAACATCTATCAACTATGAACATACGGTATGTACATTAGAAGGGGGCTAAATAAACCAGAAACCAAATACTGCTTTATATCAAACATATATTAATACTTCGGTAAATTGTTATAGATAACATGCTATCATATTTTCAATATTGCCTAAATTCATTGTCAAAAGATCAATTCTCAATTAATCCCACTTATCTTGTTTTGTCAACAGTCTTATAAGCGTTTGGATATATATCTTCCAAAATTATGTTAAACTTCAGACACCTTTCACGCTGTTTTAATTACCTTCTCTACTGGGCACTTTGGCTGATGGGATTTCCTCTGTTTTGTTCTCTTTATATTCTTTTTTTTCTATTATTTCAGGAACACAGTCTTCTCGCCTTTCATGCAAGCTTGTTGGTAAAGGCTCTTGTGACAGGGATTTTGGCGGAGTACCTGATCTGGTGGATGGTGAAGATTCTTTCACTGTTTCTTCTGTTATTTCTGAAATAATGGATAGTTTTATTCAAATGATTTGAAATATGTAAGGCACGCATAAGGGGTATGCTTGAAAAACTCTTCTTACCTGAAGCTGTTTGATCTGTCTTAACCGCTTCCCTCACATAGTTCATATTCAGTTCTTTGGCTTCCTCACTGTGACATTCTTCTGAATCAGATCGTTCTTCCCCTTCCTCAACTGGACGGAAATCCATTTCCTGTTCCTCAGGAATTGGCTCCTTTTGAACCTTCTAAGTAAAAAAACAATATATACATCAACCTTTATACTTTTAATTATAAATAATGCAAGTCACATTATCTCAAATCCACAGACAGCTTCTCACTTTTAAGGACAAGAATGCTCCAGATGAATCAAAAGTCCCCATTTCTTCTTCAGCATCTTCTAAGCACCATTCAGGAAGGCTATCCCTATCGTCATCCATACTGCCACTGCCACATCGTACTCTTCGGTAACCCCGTTCATCATCCCGATCTCGGAAATCAAATTCAAACCTTCGTCGTCGCTCCATGTGTTCTCTCCAGCCTGCAGAACGAGGGCCGTCTAAGGGGGTGGGAAAGTTACTTTACAAAACAGTTCCACAGGGCAAGAACTTGTTTGGAAGGAGAAAGGGATAGAGGAAAAGAGGATAGGGAAAAGAGAGGACAAAGTGACAGAACTTCAGAATGCCACTAGCCTGTGGTCCACCTTGAAACAGGCATTTTATAAAATATTACTAAAACTGTTCTTCTCCAGAATGTGGAAAATATGTCCACTCTCCCCTGGAGATATGTTATTAATGCAAGTAACTCTTTGTTCCAATCTCTAACAAAAAAGACCTAAAACAACAACAACTGTTTATTTCACCACAGTTTTAATAATGCAGACAATTACTAATGCCATAACATGGTCAGCTATAGGGGGCAGTCTCTGCTAGTGAGACCAGTGTACAAGACTTCCCTCAGCAGCTACCCAGAGCCCCCAGTTCACCCCTAATGGCTTGTCATTTCATTCAACCAGCTAATTAGCAATCCTTTTTCTGTGGGCTGAAGTGTAGCTTGTAATTTGTGCCTACTAATTTAAATTGCTAAATCTATCCTTGCTTTGCCTGTAATATAGAATAGACTCCTAGCACATTAACTCTGTGAAAGGATTTATAGTTGAATAACTTATTTCTACACTTTGCTTTTAATGGCTGTGGAACTACAACTGAAATTAAGAGGTGACAGGTGGCTAATACTAATGCTGATGCATTTGTTTACAATCCAGGTGGAATGCAGTTTTCAGGTGGGCTGACCCATGAAATTCTGGAGTTTAGAATGTAGCCAACTTGAAATGTGTCTCAGTATAAGCTTTTAACTTTGCTAATTTGTTCTTATGTTGGATGATTTTAATGTGTCCTTTGTTTGTGTGTTTTAACTTAATCAGTTTAAATGGTTTTATGTGATTTAATCTATGTTGCACCTTGTCTCGAGCCTTGGGGACAGGTGGGTAAGAAATAAATGTTATTTTTATTATTATAATGAAGGCAATGACATAATGGTTGTAATTTGTCATCTGAAGTAGCAGTTGGAATACAAATGCAGTTATAAAGTAGCATGCCTCTCACTCACTGTGTACTAAACATAATATACAAAATTATCTTTACTCAATATGCATACAAAATATTTTTATGCAAAAGTAAATGATCTGCACTTGCAGTAACTTATTCTTATTATTTCTGGAAATTTATTTCTTTTCTATTGTATCTTATGAATACGTCTGCATAGACCCAAAAGAATGACAGACCCAAAAGAATAGACCCAAAAGAATTAGCATTTCATATACAGAATAAATAACGCTATTCTATCATGCATGTGTCAACAAAATCTTAAATAGTTACTTCACATTTAATAGCGTAACCTAATAGCTCAGATGGCAAAAGTATGTTTTTGTTTTTGTTGTTGTGTGCCTTCATGTCATTTCCAACTTATGGTGACTCTAAGGTGACCCTAGCATGGGGTCTTCTAGGGCTGAAAGTGTGTGACTCGGCCAAGGTCACCCATTGGGTTTCCATGCCCGAGTGGGAAATTGAATCTTGCTCTCCAAAGTTCTAGTCCTACACTCAAACCACTACACTACAATGGGTCTCAGCACAAGTATTCCTGTTCATTTATACAGAAAAGCTGAGTTTAGCTTGAGTCTCTGAGTTTTAAAATCTAAGCTAATGTATCTCCCTCTTCCAAGGTAAGGGAGATATCCCACCGTTATATGCACTAAATATGGAGAACACGTGATCCGCCAGAAGGCTGCAACATAGGAAGTGGCCTAATATCATATCAGCCCAGTACTATTGACACTAATTATTTTTATTATTTTTTAAAATTTTACTCTGCACGTTGATGGTCTTGAGTGGATGTTCTTCCCTCCCAGTCCCAGACCAGCTCCTATTGACATTGACAGCCATGTCCTAGGTTCTATTTGAAGATGCCAGGGATTGAATCTGGGACTTTCTGCAAATTTCTTGCAATGCTGGGGGCAGAAGCTGATGGAGATTAACAATATGGGGAAGGCCTCAGACTTCCCAATCCTGATACCTACTACTAGTCACTCAAGTGTAGTAATTAGAGAAATTCATTTACAGCTGTTGTAAGAAGAAAGAGTGGAGAAAAAGAGCCACCACTCTCACCACCTTGAGCTAAATAGAAGGAGGATAGGTATAATGAAAATTTATGTAATAAAGCAAGAAAATAGGGAAGATTCAAAATAACATGAGTGTATTTTAGGGGATGCACAGTTGAAAAATGGGTTTAAAAACTGTAGCTAATCCCTGTTTAAAAGGAATTCAGCTGTTGGAAAGTGAGCATCATCTGCTGCTCCCAAAGATCTCAAGAGCCAGCAATCCAACTACTGATTCCACATCAAAAATACTTTTTAAAGAATTTGTTCAAAATAAAACAGATGTAAATTCCATGATATCTAAAATAGTTATCTGTAAATTAAAGAGAAACTGAAAGAATGTTTTTAAATATTTCACATAAATGCTGCATTGTCTGGGGCAAACATTTTTTTTTTTTTTTTTTGCTATTTTTTGCTATTTCTGAAATGGTAGAAAGTAGCCAATAATAGTTTTGCCTCAGGACTTATTTGTCATACAGACAGTTATTTTTTAGTTCTTCGTTATGCTAAACAAGTTAATGCTATAAAAGGATTGCAATTATTCATGTCCTAAGTAAAACCCTCACATCTGATCATCATGAGGTGCTGGTTCAGCTGTTTTAACACTGTCCAACTTCAGACACACTGCTGCTTTATTGTGCATTTATCAGTTATGTCTGACGTCAGGAAGACACACAACGCAGCATTCTCTATGACAAACATTTCTTTCCACTTCTATCCAAGTAGAAGAAAACATCTACTAATCCTTCAGCTTCAAGATATAGGGTGATCTTGAGGCTAATTTGGAAAAGAAATAAAACTGGAGAACATTCCATGGAAAAAGAATCAGAGAAGGTAAGAAGAGGTCTCTTATTTGTTGGTAATTCCAGAAAAAAAATAGGTTAACACTAACATTTCCTTTAAGTTCTAAAGGGGATGACTGTCAACACAGAGCAGTCTTACAGGGTTTGGTTTGTTTTTTTTTACTAGAACTTTTCACTCCAGGATTTGCTCGTGTTTTACTAGTCTCTAGCTCTTTCAACATATCTTCTCACCTGGACTATGAGGACGCCACCTCTCACCATCCCTCCGTGAACCAGCAAGTCGCCATCCTCCATCTTCCTCTTCACCATTTTGCTCTTCTCTGAAGATGCGCCAGTTCTCGCTCTCAGAGCGTATAAATTCATGCTTTCTTCCTGCTGTTACAGTTCCAGAATCTTCAAAGTTTGGTCTTACTGCAAACAAAATTAAGGATGCAAGTGTTGAATATGTTCATCAGGAAGGAAGGACATCTATAATATAATTCAGAAATGTGCAAATGAAATCACACTATGAAAAGATGAAAGAATAGAAGACCAAAGATAGTGTTTCTTTTCTTTTATTCTAATGATAGATTTATTTTCTTTAAGGTATTCTCATGGCATTGTGTGGTAAAAAACCAAATTTAGCATTTTAATCTTCAAAAAGGCGATTTAGTAAAATAGCTAAGCACAGCTGTAACCATTTAAGAATGTCAAAAGTTCACTCTGCAACGAGGGATGGAAAAGCATCTGCAAAGTTTGTTTGCATAAACAGATGCCACCTGATGTTCAATGAGATTGCTTTACTATACTTCAGAGGTATCAAGACACTATTCCTGGTCACTGCAAAGTTTATAATGGCACAAGGATTCTGTTGTTTTTTGTATGGGAGGTGTTTTTAAGCACTGCATAATCTGAATCTGTAGAAGAGTTCTATTTTCTGTTCAAAAACATCTATGAAGTGTAAATCAACATCTTCTTCTATTTATTCTAGAATATTTAAAAATTGCAAGCAACATCTTGGGACTTCTGCATAAACATGCAAACAACCAGGGTGTATGAATATTGTGGAACAACTTTAACAAGAGATAGCAACATATTTTAAAGCATAAGTACATTGGGGAAAAAACCATTAACTGCATGAAATCATTTTTGAAACCGAACTAAAAACAGTTTTATATAATTACATGTTGAAGTTACTGAAATAACTAAATAGCAGGGCTCTATATCTACTATTTCACATTTAACAAGTCCATGTACAAATGCTTGTATACAATTTAAAATTCTGTATATACACAGGCAGCTTATGCTTTTGGCACATTCATTTTATTGAGTTTAAATTACTTGGTACAGTGGTTCAGTGTTTGGCTATGATTTCCCAGGATGAAAAGAAAAAAAGAAAAGGATCTGTGGCTTTGCCTCAAACTAATTGACTGGACTTCCTGAGGAGCAGGAGCAGTGAAAGGGCACCTGCATTCCATGTCTGACCCAAAGCCAGCAATGGTGTTTATGGAAAAGTTCAGATACAACAAAGACATCCAGCCAACAAAGTCTACAACTATGTAATTTGAAGTTTTAAAAGGGGCTAACTTCAAAGTACTGAAATAGTGTTCGGGAATACAATCTTTTGATAACTTGTTTATTGAGGATTTGAAAAGAACTAGAATAGCAAATAACAACGTTAACAAAGTTTCTATAAGATACTACAAATGCCCATTATGTTCTGTACTACAATAAAAGAAATTTTATTTCCTACTATCGCTCTCATGTTGTCATAATACGGAGCACTAACAGTGCTTTCAACGCACTTCTAGTTTTGGATACATTGGCCTTTCCTACTCCAAAAAAAAAAAAAAAAAGAAAGAAAGAAAGAAAAAAAAAGAAAAAGAAAAAAAAAGAATATGAGCAAATTTCCTGGAGGAAAACAGTTTGTGGTGTTGTGGAGTAGGGACTTTTTTCAGAAGGGAAAAAGTCATCTGAACACCCAATATACACCAAGGACTTTAGGAGGCTGTGGCTGCAATTTCTAGGAGGCACTCAGATCAAATCTGATCACATCTGAATTTCAGATTTATCCATCCTTGTCCCTAAAGTCATCACAACATTCCCATAGACACAAGCTTCTTTTGCCTAGAACAGGAACGGTGGCGGAGGGGACATCCTTAGTATAAGCTGACTAAACACAACTGCATTTGTATATCTCAGTGTTCACACCTGCTGTCACACAAACAAGTGCAACATTTCATGGCAAATATTTCAGAGATGTCTTAAGGTGCACTCTTTAGTTTTGCACAAACTACTGGGCTTAACAGATAAACTTTTAAAAAATGCTATCTACATTTTGGTATTTCCCCAGCTTGAGGTACATTTTTGTGCTACACTGTACATCATTTTTGCCAATTCCTAACAAAAAGATGTGCCAGGAAATGTTGGACAGCAAATTCAGTTTTTATTCTAGAAAACAAATATAAAAGTATATTGCGTGAAACTGAAAGCTGCCTGTAATAAATAAAACAAATACTAACAGCATGCTATACTGAGAGGTACAGAAAAAGAAAAAAAATAGCCCAGACCCTTCAATAAAAAGTGTCCCCACAGCCATGAAGGCCACAGTTATGTCTCAGTTGAATGGTGCTGTGCCTCAACATGTATTAAAATGTTCTCTACTAATGAAATGAAGAATTAATGTTTTGTATTTTGTGATGGGTTTTAAAAGGAAAAACATGAGAGAGATTTCAGTTTCTAAGTAGCATTATATTGGTCTACATTAATAATTTTCACAGCAGGTCTTCAGTAGTATTACTGCAAACAATCATAGTCTTTGTTTCTCAGATCCTCTTAGGTCTGACGTTCGATCAAAGTCCTCACATCAACAGCTAACTGAGGAAAAATGTGAAATGCTGTACTGCATTACAAAGCTACCCTCACAAATCGTGCAAGTGGTTCTGAAAGCTGGACTTTATGGGCCTCATTTCAGCCACTGTCTTCACTAGTCAGCTGTTAGACTAAAAATTAGATTCCACACAAGAATAACTGTATAAATGAATAATCACTGCAAATTTGTGGTTCATTTTTCATCTTAACTGTATATACCACCTCAGCAATAATTGCACAGTATGTAATATTTTACTCCCAGTTTAAAGACAATCATATCAAGAAATGATGAATTAGCAGATATCTTAACAAAAAATGATGAGCCATTAGAAAGAGGTCCTGCATCTAGATTTAGGTGCAAACTATTTAAAACTCATTTTCAAACTTGATATATATTGTACTGATAACTCATATCTGATTTACATCCCACTAATATATATCATACTGATAACCCGTATATATATATATATATATATATATATATAATCAATCCCAAGACATGGGTATAAAAAAAAAACTTAAAAGGAGGAAACTGAAATGGAAGCCATACCTTTACCTTAATCTGCCTGACTTAGAAGAAAATATCTCTGATAGTGTGAGCTCTAAACAGCTATCACACATGAAACTGAATGGAAAACAGATCTGGAGAATTTCATTCTTTTGAACCTCCATGTAAAACCTTAAATCAGATTATGCAAACCTAAAAACCCTATCCTGATTAAAAGAAAAAAATGCACCCTTTTTTCTATGTAGGTTCTTGCAGATTTCTCCACAGCTGCTAGGGTATGTGTTAGGTTAAGAAAGCTCTAACAAATCAGCATTCTTTTCCACATGACCACAGCTAATTGGCACCCCTGCAGACCAAATGACCAATCACATCAGCATCATATGAAAACCAACCCCCCCACATTATAAACTGTGGAATGAGACCTGTAAGCCCATTTGGAACGAATATCCTTCGAAACTGGTTGTCAAAAGGGGCTTTCTTCCTTGCTCTGGGATCACTGTATAGAGACATATAAGCCTGGTGCGCTTATCATATCCAAGACATCTACCTTGCTCCCTTTCCCCGCCAGATAGATAAGAGCTACAAAGACCCTGGTAAGTACATGGGGCTAATAGATCGCTCTTTTCTGCATTAAGATTTCCGGCTATGTGCTTTAGTTTTTCCAAAACAAAAATATGTTAGAGGATTGAGAAAGACATGTTCTGGGGAAGGAGGTGAAACTTTACTATGGGATTTTCCCGAAGTAGATTTCTTTTCAAACTATTGTTGCCTAAAAACAACTTCCAGGGTAAAATCCCATGAAGATGCACATCTGCTGTGCAGGAATTCACTGACAGTAACATCAGCTTGTTTTACATATCTTTCTGGCTTAAACAACATGAAGTAGAAACTACATGTATAGTTCCTAAAGGGGCTTATCTTTAAAAAAACACATAATCTGTGGGTTAGAGTGTACTGAAATTGTGTTCCTACGGTTAAATTGTCATAAAGAGTTATGACAACTTTACATGAGTAGCTCATGTAAAAAATACACACATTTTAAAGAATTATGATTTTGGCTTTAACACTTGATATGTGTTTTTGAAAAAAACAATAGCAGCAGTTAAAACTATCAGATATTTAAATACTTAAACTCCAGGCATTTCATAATTTCTCATCTTTAAAGGCCTGAAAAAATTTACACGGTTAAAATCTGTACTGAATCTCAACTTCATTTTCTTATGACTGACAAGCACTATGAAATGAATGGACGCCTGCGTAGCAGTGTAAAGAAACTTTCACCATATTATTGTAACTTCTCTTAATTTCAACCATCAAGATAATAATTTGAGTAATTCTGCTATATGAACATGGGTGGATTTTTGGCTCACCACAAAACCCCTTTTGCCGCGTTAGCATAAAAATAAAATATTGGAGACATTATTTAAATGTAACGTTTTCTTAACCATTCAAATTTTTGGAACTTTCACCATTCACCCCCACCCCAGATAATTCTAGAAACAGTGTTAACTGAAGTAGCACATGATTTTTACCTATATAATAATTTCTTGATCAGATAAATCAATTTTATTTCCCGTACTTGAGAAGTATGTAAACTAAAGGAGACAAATGTCATGCAGAATTAGGGCATTTCATACACAGCAACTTTTCTAGATAATGCTTTTACACCTTCAAGGAAAATAAATGTAAAATAACTCTTTGAGTTGTTATATATGTCTGTGATGCTGACAGAATACTGGTGCAATATTGATTATGTTGTTATGTTTTGCAATGCTGTATTTGCGTAGCTTTTTATAAGACCTATCCTAAGGATATGTGACCTAGTATCATAAAGCTTAAGATTAGGTTGGTATTTTCTGTATGCACCACTTAGAGTGTCAGAATTCATATACATTCCTAAAGTGAATTCTTAAGCAAACTTATGTTGTATAAATCTATTTACATTTATTCTATACCATTTTATTCCTTCTCCATTCACATGTCTATTCAATGAAAAAATGTCACTAAATATGAAAGAGTGATAGTAATGAAAGAATATGAATTTATTTTTCACTAATATTTTTAATTATATCCAATTTGTATTTTAAAATAAAAGCCTTGTAACAGAACTGAAGCAGAGGTATCAAATTATGTAGGCACTGATAAATCTATATGAGGCAAAACATGCCTTATTTGTATCTATGTATGTACCTGTCCCTCTCTTTGCTGATGCTGTTCTCTTCCACCCTTCCATGTCACCATGTTGACCTACCCACCCATCCTAAGCCCTGGCAGTTGAGACAGTTCCAAACATAGCTCCATATATGCTATGTTTGTCACACATAGGTACATGTGTATACAGAAACAAACATCTAGATTTAAATTTAAAGGACAGGAAGTATCACTGGAGTTGCAACCAGTGGAAGAATGAATTCACACCATAAACAGAGATTAGCACGCCTAGGCTACATTTTGGGAATAAATTTTATTTGCTCTAGGAAAATGGCAAACTGTAAATGGCTGTAACAACTGTAAAGAACTTCAGTTCAAAAATATGACAGGTCTTCACACTTGTGCCGCAAGCCATTAAAAAAAAAAATCTACCAATGGCAATAATGTAGAGCCTGAAACTTTTGTAAGAGAATTCCACCCTAAGGCCTTTACATTAACTACAGAAGAATTACTATGAGGCTGACTGAAGAATAATTTATTGTATATCAGCCAATATTTTCTGGAAAAATGAGTACATTTATTATTGCAAATTAGATACTAATGAAATATTTTGAAATGAATGTAAGGTCTAAGGTAAAATTACTGCAATGATGATAAATAATCTTACTGAGGGATGTACAAATAGTGGACTTTTACAGTGATTATCAACTGGAAGAATCTTTTTCTTTAACAAACATGTTAAGAAAAATATGTGTGTCACAAACTGTTTTATAAAAAAAGAAATCATTTTTCTAAAATAATATTTTAGATTATTTAACTTGAAAATACTATTTCTTCAACCATATTCTTTTTCACCATGCTGATGCAAAATACCCAATTTTACATATTTATAGAAAAGCATTTCTGTTATACTTCTTCCTGTACTGAAGTACAAAAAGCTAGTATTTAAAATTTTGTAAACCATACATTTTCTAAAATTGTGTGGTGCATAGCAGGAGGAATGAAAATGTTTAAATAGACAAGATTGGTTTGGGTTCAGTGTCAGTGATCTGAGGCATAAAGTAGGCTTATATAGTCAGGAAGTACACAGATGCCCCATGCCTAAATATCCTGTTGATATTATTGCTGTGTTTTGAAATTTGTATCCATGAACTGAAAGGCCTAGATTTGCTTTTCTAAACATTTAATGGTAGCTGAGAATTTCTATATAAGTTCTTTAATTTTGGTCAAAATACAGAAACGTAGGGACCTGGGCACAACATGACCAGGAACAGAATTTTTTGTTCTCAGAAACCATAATTTGTAAAGAAATGATATAGTAATCCACAACAGGTATATCAGGCTGCACAGTGTTTCAATGAATTGAAGCTGTAATGGTGAAAGCTGTAATGGAAGATTTATTTTAATTGATTCATTGAGTTTTGGAAATATTTTCTGGAGATGACATTCAGCATCTATAAAACTCACACAGTCAGAAAGTCCTAATTCTAGTGGCATCCAACTAGCTCAAGTTAGGTAGTTGATATTTTCTGTAACTGAAGTTATGGTTCTGAATTATCTAAGTGTGTTTATAGTGACAACTTCATATATACTGCAATTTTTCTGCTTGTGATTTCTAGACTTTGTTCATACTGAGGTATGTAGCGAGTATGTTGACATTTAGGTTAAAAAGCAAAATAATGTAGAGTTTCCCAATTTTTATGTGATCATATACCAAGTAAAAAGATAATATAAAAATTCAGTAGTTGAACTGAAAATGAGATATTGTGGAACACGGGGCAGACTCAGCCCATCAACAATAATGTTATGAAAAAGGGACCATCCATTATTACTCATAATTCCTTTTTGTAGCAATTAGACAACCACTTTAAATATTATAAGAATTTTTAATATTGCTCACTATTATACATTTTATGAATACAAAGTATAATTGAAATATAGCAAAGACAAAATTCCACCATCTGTCTTCTAAAGTGTTCAATGGACTCATCATACCTGGACTTTCATAAAGTTTCTGAAAAATTATAGCAGCAAAGCCTCCTGAATAACTTTAACACAACTTAAAGAACAGGCAAAGGTAAGGAATTAACTGATAGTTTTCAAAATGGGGGAAGTAAGCAGCTGTGTACTGAGAGTAGTGTGATTTGATTTACTCACAAATCATCTGGAGACAGGTGTAAGCAGTGAAACAACTAGATGAAATCAAAGTACTCAGTTTAATAAAAATCCACAGACTACAAAGAGGTTTTTTTCAAACTGAGAAAGTGATAACATTCAATGTAAGTGTTAAGACACACCAGAGCAAACAATATGTATCCACATATGCAGATGGAAAATCCAAGCTGGCAATTACACTGAGGGAGAACTATCTTAAGGACAAGATTTGTTGTTGTTTGCCTTCAAGTCATCTGATTTATGGCAACCTTATGGTGAACCTACCACATGGTTTTCTTGGCATTTTTCTTCAGAGGGTTTGCCATTGTCATCCTCTGAGGCTGAGAGACTGACTTGCCCAAGGTCACCAAGTGGATTTCCATAGCTGAGTGGGGATGCAAATTCTGGTCTCGCAGAATCCTAGTCCAATGCTCAAACAACTACACCATTACATTTGAAATAACATTTAGAGTTTTGGTCACCTGCTGCTCCACTAAAAAACAAACATAACTAACAATACCACAACAAATTGTAGAATTTGAAAAGGTACAGAAAAGGGCAATCAGAATAACCAAAAGTTAAGGCACCTTTCCTGGGGAAACAGGTTCTGTATTTTCAAACTATATTTCATAAATTAGAGAAGCAGGTGCAATAAGCAAAAGGAAAATACTGGCCCAGTTGCAAGCCAACTGTTTCTCTTCCTCCAATGTTTGTGTAAGTGTACTTGCAGTACACATATGGTCATTGTTCCAATCCTCCCAGGGAATAAACTCTACTGGAGAAGCTTCTTGTCCCTGCCCACTTACACAGTGGAAATACAAGCCTACCAAGGAAAACATATTTTTGGTATGTGTCACATCTAGATGATCTCAAGTGCATTCCTACAACTCCTAACTCAAAATTTATCACATAAATGAATATTCATGAACACTGAGACAACACCAGTATTTTCATTAAAATTGCTTTCTTTAATAGTTATTTAAATTTACTATTACAAGGTTTTACTACAAAGACTAAGAACTCTGCTAGATTTTTTTTAAAGAGAAGGACCGACTGTACTCTATTTTCCCTTCTGTATGTCCCTCAGGACCTGCATATTTGTATATAGGGAATGGCGCACATGCCTGTATTATCCGCATCTAAGCCACTCCCTCCATTGGATCAAATAACAAAAAACTTCAGCCTTGTAAACTGAACCATGATGATCTCTCTGGACCTATCTATAATGGCATTAACTAGATGCTTCTCTCTGTTTTTTAAACTATGATTAGGAAAATATGATTAACATCTCACTGAACGTTTTGCAGACTATGTTAATTTTAATATTGCCATTTTGCTCTAGGCGTTAATACGATTAAACACTCTTGGTAAACTTCCTCTTTTCTTAAACAGAAGTCAATGTCCATATACAGTAAATTGGGAGCCTCGTGTTAAACTGGAATAAAATTCAGGTGAGGCAAAAAAAAAAAAAAAAAAGAAAAGAAAAGAAAGAAAAGAAAAGAAAAAAGAAAAAAAGGGGAAAAAAGGCTGAACTGTGAATCAGGGAGATGAGAATTTTGTCTCTGCTACAAACTTAGCCTCAACCCACTACTTACAATATGGGAATAATAACAGTGACCTGTTTTATAAGGCTATTGCAAAGATGACTGAGATAATGTATGAGAAGCATTCTGAACATTCAAAAGCACTACAAAAAGGCCAAGCATTACTAGTATTCTGTCCCATCAGATTACTCAGCTGGCTATGCTTTTGTACTCCAGTGCTACTAACCGTAGACTTTTATGGACATTATCTTTCCAATTTATGGGACTTCAGCAAGATTCTTTATTACTCTTTGCCTGTATTTTAATAAACACAGTGAAGGTGGGCAAAATTCAGTGGTCAGTCCTTGATTTTTTTTTTCCCAGAGTGAAAATGGCTAGAAGTCTCCCAGAGGCATGATAAACCAGCTAAACCAGCTAAATGCTATTTGAGGGGAGGACCAGCTTTTTAAAGGATCTGGTTTGTTTAAAAAGACCCAGGAAGCAAAATAGCCTCTAGGTTTAAAAGTCTGGCCTACAAACCTCTGGCACCATGTTTAGCCATGATCACGCTCAAACCCCTTTTTGGCACAAGAGATTATGGCATGGATGCAGCTTGCCAAAGTTCAAGGGAAACTGAAAATGGCCCCTGGAGTCAGCAAAGTTGCCCATCTCAGGAATACAGGCTGGAAAGTTTTGTTTTGTTTTTTAAGAATGGGGTTCTACGCATACTAAGTTTAACATCAGTTCACTGTGAAGTACAGCAGAGTCCCCATTAAGTATATGCTCTGGGCAACCAGTATTACAGTAGTTACAACTGTTGTCAATGACTACTTTAAAGAAATTCATTCTTGATAAAGCAGTTACCTTTGATGAATGATCCAGACACCACATATGCATAAGGTCTACATTTTTGTTAAGATTCAGTTTTTTAACGTTCATTTTTATAATTCTACTTATACCTGCAGTACGCAGGGATCATACTCTGTTGTTACGTAGCATGAAAATGTAGCAAACAATTAAATGAATACAATGTAATTTTTTAGAGTTGTTACACACAATAAAGTATGTCATTCACAGATTAATAGCCATAGGATGACCCCAAGATCAAAAACAAAAATGTTTCAGAATGTAGAAAAGACTTGGACAATACAAGCTATACAGGTTCACAATAAAGTTATTCGGCTTTTTAACAAATGGAAGCCAAAGAATGAATGTGGATGTGCACACCAACAATGGATATGTACTCTTGGACTGGTGTCACACTACAGAAAACATACCAAAGGACAAGCAAGATAAGAAATCATGACTGGATATTTGATTTTTTTTAAAAAAATTGTTGCTACTTCTATCATTCTGAGTCGTCTTGTGCTGAAAGAAAACAGCTAGTAGAAATACAGAGATTCGGTGGGAGGGGGTTTAGAGTTGCTCAATACCTGCAGCTTCCATAGAAACAGAAACTGCTCTGAAATCAGAAGGCATCATTAGAAACTAAAAGTGAAAAACAAAGTGCAATTATACCCTTACTCATTCCAGTTTTCCCTCTGGCAAATTTGGTTTAGAGTTGGACATTTTTTCCTCAGGACTTCCTTGCAGTTTATATAATTGCATAATATTTTCCGTATTATTCTCTATCCCCTTTTTAATACAGCTTTACATCATCAGTGGCCTGAGTATGTTCAGCAGAAGAGGCTATATCCCAGGTACCACAACTCTAGACAATAAAAATATCATGCTTTCTAGCAGTGAAAATTGAGGTTGAAATCCCACAAAAGTTAATTGTGAGGGAAATTTCATGGAATAATATGACATGCCAGTCTAGAAATTGTCATCATAGGAATTCTGTATCTAGAAAAGCATTTATAATAATAGAAATAGTTTTAATAGAGCACTTCGTTTAAGTATTAAACACATATGTTAAAAGTTTTTTAAAAAGAAAAAAAACACTTTCTGAATTCTAGAAAATTCAGACTTTCAATACTCCCTTACTACCAAAAAATGAAAACTATTAGAACCGTAGTTTTAAAGCTGAGAAGTCAAAATACAAAATTTGACTTTCACTTCTAAATTGTATAGGAGTCTGAAGAAGTCAACTGCATTTAAGGTTTTTCTAGGTAATCATTACAGTACCATGAAAGCAGTGGCAAACCTGGTTCTTCAAAGTTAATTTTCTCAGAACTGCATGTTTTAAGACTCCCTTGGTTAGCCACAGGTGGCATTTGGTCCACTGCCAATGTGACAGAATCTTTGATCATCATCTGAACTACAGATAAACAAGCATCCAACAGTTCTTTACTTTTTATTTTCAGAAGATGAGGACGGAAGTGATAGAAGGCAACAACACCAAACCTAGTGCTCCTCTCCTGGCCCAACGGTATCCAAGAATGGTCACTAAAGATGGACATAGCACACTCCAGATGGATGGTGCTCAAGGGAAAGGTCTTGCATACCTAAAAGATGCCTGGGGAATTCTAATGGATATGCGCTGGAGATGGATGATGCTGGTGTTTTCTGCATCTTTTGTCCTTCACTGGCTTGTTTTTGCAGTTCTCTGGTACCTACTGGCTGAAATGAATGGGGATCTAGAGATTGATCATGATTCCCCACCTGAAAACCACACAATATGTGTAAAGTACATCACTAGCTTTACAGCTGCTTTTTCCTTTTCATTGGAGACACAGCTTACTATTGGTTATGGCACAATGTTCCCAAGTGGCGACTGTCCAAGTGCAATTGCTCTACTTGCTATACAAATGGTACTGGGTCTGATGCTGGAGGCATTCATCACAGGTAATTATATATTATTTCATAATTCAGTACTTTATGAAAGATGGCTCAAATAAAACACTGAACTAGAGGAAGAAAGCAAAGACAGGGCCATGACATTGAATATTTTTTTAAATGTAGTGGTTTTAAAGTAGTTTGAAAGGAATATATGTTCATGTCAGTAGTATATTAATACAATATAAAGTTATAGTAAAATATTGCTCTGTGTACTGTAGCATGCAAATAGTCAGCTCTTCCCAAATTAGTAAAGTATAGTATAAAATTCTTTTGTACATCATTCTAATGTGTGTGAACAGTTAGTAATATTAATTTTTCTACAGATTTCCATGAGCCTGCCCAGACTTACATGCATGGTTTAAAATTAACAGTACTGTTCTAACCAGAAATGTAAATCCTATTTTATTCAACTGGACATTTTCCTACAAATAAATTAAGATTGCAGCCTATCAATCAACTTTGGAGAGCTTTCAAAGACTGCTCTCATTCTCCCCCAAACAAATGCCTATTAAAATTGATTTGAGCAGAGACAATTTGTTTTTAAATATCACTGACCATAAACAGTATTTCTGTGGCTTAGTTAACATGATAATCTGAACATGAGTGCTAGCACAGAAAGAATATTAGCACTTTGATCCTAATATGAAGCTACTTCCTAAATTGTTCTTGGTTTCTTTTTATTAAAAGCAACAGGAAAAACACACAGATAGACACACATACATACATATATATATATGATCTATATGTAAATTCTCCTTTTGTTTAGGTGCATTTGTAGCAAAAATTGCTCGTCCAAAGAACCGAGCTCTCTCCATCCGATTCACCTATTCTGCAGTAGTGACACACAGAGAAGGAAAACCATACCTAATGTTTCAAGTGGCCAATACTCGCCCAAGCCCACTCACCAGTGTTCGGATTTCTGCAGTTCTTTATGAAGAACGAGAAAATGGTCAGCTTCATCAAACTAGTGTAGATTTCCATCTAGACAGCATCACTTCTGAAGAGTGTCCATTCTTTATTTTCCCCCTGACATATTACCATTCCATAACTCCATCAAGCCCTCTAGCTATTCTCTTACAAAGGGAGGCTCATCATCATTTTGAGCTAGTAGTCTTCCTTTCAGCCACACAAGAGGGCACAGGAGAAACATGCCAAAGGAGGACATCCTATCTTCCATCTGAGATCATATTACACCACCATTTTGCCTCCATGTTGGTCCGAGGAGCCAAAGGGGAATATCAGATCAAGATGGAGAATTTTGACAAGACAATCCCAGAACTTCCGGGAACAGACTCCAAAATCTCAAAGAGGACTGACATGGAGATCCGCATCAATGGACAACACATTGACAGCTTCCAGATTTGTGAGACCCGTCTGACTGAATAGACTTTGAATGTGGCAACAGGGTTTTTTTTTAAAATAAAAGAATTGGATTAGACTATAATGTCTTCATTTTTCTCCCCATTTTCCTGTGCTCTTTTTGTTCTCTACCTTTGACTTTAGAACAATGTGCAGAATAAAGAGCATAATATGCACGCAACTGGATGAGCCGCTGGATTAACGGCACAAAAACTAAGTCAGGGACAAGAAAAACTGCACATATTCTGGGAAAACAGAAGTGCTACCTGCTGAATTCACTAGACGATGATTAAAGCTGCACTGACCCTGAAAAGAGAGACTTTCAGACCGAGACAGCTCATCAAAAATCTAATTAAATGACATGAGGGTAAATACTGTAGCAAAATGGACAAAACTATAGTAAAATATATCAACTAAAAAGAAACTTCTTCTGAAAATCCTAAAAAAAAACCCAGATTCCTTGAATCAGCCCTCTCTTGCTATAAGGTTACAAGAGAATATGCTGATGTCTAAACATGCTATGAAGAATGTTGCTAGTATTTTCTGTGGCAATGAAATTGCAATCCTGCTGTGCTTGTTTATTAAGGAAAATCACAAGCATTTGCTGAAGCTCTTTGTTCCAGCAGCTAAGAACAAGTTCAACATCGTCCTCAGGCAGTTTTGCAAAGAAAGTAAATGACAGGACTCTTGACATGTATTAAAACTGTAATATTCTACATGTGGACTATTTTCATACTTAAAACTTGCAGTAAAACATGCATGAATCCAACAATTTTTTATTCTCCTGTCAACAACTATCAACACCTCATGCTTTTGCCTTGTTGCAAGTCAAAACCTGAGGTAGTCTTGTCAGCAGAAAGATCCTTGCTTATTGCAGTTTCTACTCATTCCATACACTACAGAGATAAACAGCTGACTCTATAAATAATTGTATAAACATATAATTATGAGACTTTGAGCAAGAAGCTCTATGACATGTATGAATCATAATTATTAACAGAAATAAGGGTGGTGATGGTTTATTTGTTTTTAATTAAAATGAACAGTTTGTAAATGTTCCAAAAGACCACTTTTATGTTTATTAACATTTTTTCAGCCACAGAGAGGTCAGTAAGTACTTTGTACTCCAAACCAAGAAAAATGATAAGACTGTCATCAAAACCAATGAACATTTTAAAATTAAAGGATAATTAAATGGCTTTTCCTGGAAAACATGGCATTAGAATCAATATTACTTGCAAATGGCGATTTATTTACTGATCTGTTGTGAGAAGCCTGAGTTTTAGCTCTTCAACCTGGATAAACATATTTATGTGTATGGTATATATGAGAACTGATGTTGAGATTTGTTTTTTAAAAGTGTATAGTTCCTAAGAAACCATCCCTCACTTACCTAGATTTTTGGTATGGTTTTGTATCTGTCAGCAATGATTTGGATGATGTGATTAATTGAAAATGTTGTAGGGTTCTGGACAACCAGCTGTCAAATGACAGTCCTGCCACAAGTCTAATGACAGCTGCTGCAAGTTTTTAAGACATCTAAGAGAACCAGTATTGTACTAATGTTACTAATGTTGATGTTCTGTATAAGCAACTGCTAGAGTAGCTCAACATTATACTCAGATGGAAGAAATTGTCTTCTGAAACTGAATTATGAGAGAGCAGGGAGTCATGACTATGTATGTTATCAATAGTTTATATCCGGAAATTAACTTACACTGTAGCAATAGGCTTTTATGCTCTCTCACAGGGTTTTGAAAATATTTATTCCCTTGTCTGTGCTGAGGCTTTAATCTTTTCATTCACAGTGTACTGTAATAATGGCTTAGCCCAATGCAGAGACCGAATAGCAACAGAAATCACCATCTTGAATTAATATACATTAAATTGTATTTGTATTCACTATTCTTTGTCCATCATGGTCACTCTGAAATTTTTCTCCCTGTTACATTGTTAGTTGCTTCAAAGCATAGAAAAATTTAATCTATGTGCCTTACCTCTTTATGCAACACCAAAATATCAATCCCTCTATCCCAATTTTCTAATATTTCTTTAAATTTTAGTGGAAACTCCCACTGTGTGACATATTCAACGTGTTCAATAAAATCAATGCAAAAATTCACTCATGTCATCACCTAGCCAGGAGACGAAATTTTTTCAGATTCTTTCGCATGAAAAGGAATGTGCAGTGCCACTGAAATTTAATTTACTAGCAAATTATTCTTATAATCCAACAGTAGCTAAGTGAGATATTAAGATAGAATTTTTAATAAAACTCTAAAGCTTCAGAAGGAGAAAGATCCATGCATTTAAAACATAACACATGTGATAAAGCAAACAGTAAGGTTAGACATATTCAGTATTTTAAGGGCTACACTGGAAATGTGTCAACGGTCAGAAGCTGTGGTCAAGTAGTACATAAAAAGCAAACTTTAATACTCTTTGCCCCATCTCTATTACATACTTTGTAGAGTAATTCAAGTAGCAATAGATTTTTATTCAAATCATTGCTATTATTTAAGGAACAGGAGCTCAAAAATATACATTTTACTAGTGGATAGATTATTTTGTCTGAAATTATTCTATGTACTCAACTGTAGTGGAAGCAATTACAAATAATGAACTCATAATTCTATGGTATCAACGCTGCTAAATCGAAATAGTCTCCAGAAAGCTAAATAATTTACAGAAGATTGAATGAAGTAGAATTAGCTATATTATTGAACTTGTAAAAACTTAAATATTATTATTATTATTAAACAGAGCAGCAAACAAATCAAAACAATTTACATGCTTTGAAGGGGATACAAGAGGAATTAAAGCAGATTATTTACACAATGTTCAAGCACTGATCACCATAGAAATCTGGAACCATTACAAAATTCAGGGCTTATGTTTAGCAAAGAAATGTCTCTTTATAGAAAATGGTAAGCTGCAGCTATGTGTTCAAATCCTATTGACTTTCAGAAGGAAAGTGTCCTTAGTTGGTGTTAGCATGTTTAAAAGCCATCAGTAAAGCCTAAGGTTTTCTCTTTTACCTACCTGAAAATTCAGCAGAATCCTGTCTAGGAAGGTTGAACTAGAAACTTTTAACTAGAAAAGGCTCCTACAAATTCTTATTAGTTAGGGATTTTTGTTTAAAGTTAAAGAACTTTAGAAATGATACCAAGAAGCAGAAATGAAGACTACATCACATACTGTACTGTGATTACATCTTGTGCATACATACTTGTCTTGGAAGTAGCAATCACCTTCTAAATAACCTGATCAATGTTGACAAGTCACAAATTATATGCTGGAGGGAGGGGTGGGAGAGACAGTACTAATTAGATTTTTTAAAAAAAGATTCCTAGTGAATTCTTCAAAGATGTAATCCTGCATTACATTCCAAATATGTAATGCTAATTATGCTAAAAGCACGCTATTCAAGAAGAATTCTTCATAGAGGACTAAAACTTGACATGATCCCAAACTTTGTCTTGTTCATGGGGAGAATTTAATGTATACTGTAGCTTACTCCATACAACAATGTAACTATGTACTTTAAGCGATAAAATGGTCTTTAAAATAGCTTGCTGCTTTTTTAAAAAAAAATGCATACTATGCTAAAGAAATACAAAAAGCAAAAAGTATAAGAATTTAGAATCATAGAGTTGGAAGAGACCACAAGGGACATCCAGTCCAATCCCCTGCCATGCAGGAACTCTCAATCAAAGCACACCCAACAGATGGCCATCCAGCAAAATAGATGGTCATCAACAATTTAGAATAGTTCTTTAATTAAAAAGCAACCCTTAAAGGAGAAATAGTGAACCTATTACAGAAATCCCAGTAGGCAAGATTTTTAAAAAAATAATTTTAAATTGCTTTGTAAATTGTCCTCAGAAACATTATGCAAGACATCTCTCTAGATAACTTCCTAATATCTGACTCTCCTTAGTTCCTTTTGGACAAGACACATCCTGTTTCCTTAAAAACACCAGAATTTCTATACAAAACTCCTTTGCTTAAATAACCTGGGGCTGAGAGACAGATACAATGTGTCTGTATCTCGCACTACCCTTTAGAGGGAAAAGGCAGCAAATTACATACCTGGTTCTTTTCGTCCTGGTTTTTCAAATCGCCTGTCTCCCCTAAGAATGCAAAATGCATTTTTAGAAAGATTTCATGGGACAAAATCTTAATTTTTCATCATTAAGAAAAACTGCTTCAATGATACAAGAACAGAAAGCTGAAATAATGTGTTTTATTCAGTATTTTATTTATTTTTGAGGGACCATCCATATAAATCGAGTCATCAGAACAATAATCACTCTGAAGATTACCCTTTAAATCATGTGCATCATTGATAGAATTCAGCTAATTGTTTGCCTTAATAATCCATGGCATTGTTACCCCACACAGACTCTTAATAATAATGGTCACTGTCAATATCTTCATTTGGGCCCAAAACAGATGGACTGGAAAGAACAGCTTCTCACTGTTCTGGGGGCGGGGTGTGCAGCTAGCGCATGCCCCCAGAGCAGCCAGAAACCATGGTGAGAGTGACCCCGGGCCAGGAAAAGCTGGCTGGAAAAGGAGTGGAAAAGGAGGAGAAAGTCCACTCTTTGCCAGCATCCCAGATCAGGACCAGGCCATGCAGTCGCTATGGTCCCACTCTGGTCAGAATAGAATAGAATAAAATTTATTTATACCCCGCCCCTTTGAGATCAACCAAGGCAGCTAATACAATAAAATGCCATTAAATCAAATAAAACAAATTGCACCCCTCCTCCCCTCAAAAAAGTATTAAATGAATTACAGTTTAAAACCAATAATTTAAAAACCACATCAATACAATAACATAGACAAACACAGAACAAAAACAGAACAGCGCAGCACGTTCCTGGGAAGCAACAGGGAGCCCTCAGTTTCTTGAGGACGGGGTATCTACCCTGGAAAGGCCTGCCGGAAAAGATCCGTCTTGACAGCCTTTTTGAAGCTGTCTAAAGATGTCAATTGACAGATCTCATCCGGCAGGCCATTCCACAATTTGGGGGCAACAATGGAAAAAGCCCTCTGGGAGGTAGCCAAAAGCCTAGATTTTTGAGGCTGCAGCAAATTCCTCCCAGAGGACCGGAGTGTGCGGGGACGACTGTAGGGGAGGAGGTGGTCCCTGAGATAGTTTAAGGAGGCAACTGGGGCTGGAGAGGCCTCAGGTCACTCCATGGTTAATGACCCCTTGGTATTACTCTAAAACAGTGTACTAGGAAGGCCACATATATTTCAATCTCTTTTTTAAAAAACCTCTCTCTCCTACCAAAATACATTTGTTATAAACTTATAACCAGCACAAATAGTACAAAGTACCCCCTGATTAACTAATGCAGTAGTTGTTGCTGTTATTGTGTACCTTCAAGTTGTTTCCGACATATGGCAACCCTAAGGTGAACCTATTATGGGGTTTTCTTGGCAACATTTGTTCAGAGGAGGTTTGCCACTGCCTTCCCCTGAGACTGAGAGCATGGGACTTGCCCAAGGTCATCCAGAGGGTTTTCTGGCCAAGCAGGGAAACAGATTCTTTTCTCTGAACAGTTGACTCAGGCACCTGATATTTCCCTTGGTTCCAAATAGCACTACCGTGAAGCAGTGGCATCTGACAAACTAATGTAAAATCCTTTAGGATTAAGAGAACTAATTTCACAATTTTATGGATATTGGTATTCATCTTCTCTAGAAAAATTACTTGACACAGCAGCATAAAAAGCAAGTTTAGTTTTATGTATTCTCCTGGTAAGTACTTAGGCAGGGACTAATTTAAAATTTAAAGTCTCCCCAAAAATTCTAGGGATATTTTTTAAACTTGATTTACTAATTCACATAACCCCATTTCAATTTATTTGCTTAAGTATTTTTTACTCAGTTTATCGTACAGTAAAATATCTTGTTTCTTGATTTCTCCACTCAGCTTTTTTTCGCAATGGTAAGAATTCTATGGCAATTTTACACATTAAACAGAACAAAATTAATTTACTACAGAATCTACTCTCAGTGAGAAACTTTTGTTAATAACAGCTCTCTGGCCAATTAATTTCATTTTATTTCTTCAATGTATGAGTTTCTCCTATGGCCAAAGCAGACTGGGGGAGAAATACATACAACAGAAAAACCAAAAATAAAATACAATATACCTGTATTACACACACACATTCAAACACACATTAGTCATATTCGCTTAGGTTGTTTTTGGAAACATGTGGAAATACAGTTGCCCTTCCTTTTTCACAGACTTGAGATCCATGATTTTGATTATTTGCAGAGGGGTGACAAAGTTAGTGGTGTCTGCGCCCATGCTTGAATATCAGCAGATTTCCAAATTCGCGGGGGGGGGGGGGGACAGAACAGATCCCCCGTGAATTCGGAGGGAGGACTGTACATGCCCTAGAGCAGGGGTAGAAGCAAGGAACCTTCAACACTATTAAGGCCTGTGATTCCTGACTCCTCCCCCAGTCTGCTTTGGCTATAGGAGAAACTCATACAGTTGGTATTTGCATTCAATCAACACGTGGAGGGCTGCTCTATTCCCACTATGCTCAGGAAAATGAATGTAAAAGCAGAGCCAGGATTCTACTAACACAGCTAATTCTTTGATTTCCACAACAGAAGCTAATATTTTTAATATATATTCTTTAAAGTTACCTTTCTTCCCAACTCTGTGATCTGTGCATTTCTCTGCCTCCTCCTCGTCCAAATCCGCCTTCTACATCATCAAAACTTCTTTGGTAGAACCCGCTTTCTCCTCTGCCTCTGCCTGAAAGACAAAATGGAACTGATATTGCACAGTCTTCTCAAATTTCTCCTGGAAGCAATATAACCAGACCTAACTCTTTCACTTTGTTGTAACTGAATTTTCTTTAAAATTGGTAATTTTCTTTAAAACTGGAATGAAGAAGCATAGGTTATAGAAAAATAATTGTCAGCCTTCATCACTCTTATAAATAAGCCTACAAAAAGTTACTCTGTGCAAGTGTGTGCACATGCACATACACATGTGCTTTCAATTTGCCTGCTGATTTATCTTAAGGCCTTGGATGAGAATTCTGGGATTCTGCAATATCTCTGATCCTTACTTATGGTAATAATAATTTAGATATATAGTGGTCTATCTAGTCAAAGAATTGGTAAAATAGTGATAGAAAATAATACATAATCAAAAATGCACATATATGAGGAATGAAGTTAAAGGAGGTTAGCAAAATTGAAAAATCAATGATTAAGCAAAATTACAGGTCATATTGTTGACTATTATTTTGTCTTCAGATATATTTTCCATGTGAAGGCTGATGCTAAAATTACATATCTTTAACCAGTCCGATGCAGACTGATTCAACTATTATTTCCACGTTTGTTGTAGGCTTTAGTTTGTTTGCTTTGGTAGCCTATCTAATTTTACGACTTCATTGCTACATCCAATAATATTCAAGGAAACTTCCACTCATACAATATTGCCTTCGTTCCTTCCTCAACCCCACCCCCCATCTGCTCAAAATATTTTCAGGAGAACTTTCCTGAGTAGATTTTGGAGGTGCACTGGAGCAGTAGTGGGAAAGGGAAATTCAATCAGTGCCCATTTTACTGGCAGAAGAACCTTGTTTGATGTAACTTTCAAACTCCACAGCAGGTTTAAGATGATTATTTGTTGGTGTTGTTGTTGTTAACTGCCTTTGCGTTGATCTTGACCCATGGTGACCCTAAGGATGAGACCTCTCCAGGCCCCCCTGTCCTCTACTGCTCTGCCCAGCTCCTGCAAAATCACATTCATGTTCTCTTTAATTAAGTCCATCGATCTATCATGTGGCCTTCCTCTTTTTCTACTTCCCTCCACCTTTCTCATGATGTGTCCAAAGTATGACAGTCTCAGTCTTATCATCTTGGCTTCTAGGGATATTTCTGGCTTGACCTGCTCTAGGACCCATTTGTTTGTCCTTTTGGCTGTCTATGGAATCCTCGGCACTCTTCTCCAGCACCACATCTCAAATGAGTTGATTTTCCTCCTATCTTCTTTCTTGACTGTCCAGCTCTCACATCCATACATGATAATAGGGAATACAATAGCCTGTATGATTCTGACTTTTGTGCTGAATTGTATGTCTTTGCATTTTAGGATCTTTTCTAGTTCATTCATAGTTGCCCTCCCCATTTTTAATCTTCTGATTTCCTGGCTGCAGACACTGTTCTGATCAAGGTTTGATCACAGATATGAGAACTCTTTTACTATTTCTATTTCCTCGTTGTCTAGTTGAATGTGTGTAAGTTCTCTGTGCTCATTATTTTTTTTCTTTATGTTCAACAGTAAGCCTGCCTTTGCACTTTCTTCTTTGATCTTCCTTAGTTTTCCTAGAATTATGGTGTCATCAGCATATCTCAGATTGTTAATATTTCTTCCTCCTATTTTCACTCCTCCCTCCTCCATGTCCAAGCCTGCTTTCTTTACAATATGTTCTGCATATATGTTGAATAGGTAGGGTGATAAGATGCAGCCTTGTCTGACTCCTTTGCCAACTGGGAACCATTTTGTTTCTCCTTGTTCTGTCCTGACAGTAGCCTCTTGTCCCGAGTACAGTTTCCTCATTACGACTATCAAATGTGTTGGCACTCCCATGTCTTTAAGGGCGTTCCATAATCTTTCATGATCCATGCAGTCAAAGGCTTTGCTATAGTCTATAAAGCACATGCTGATTTTCTTTTGGAACTCCCTGTTACGCTCCATTAGTCATCATGTATTTGAAACGTGATCCCTGGTGCCTCTTCCTTTCCTGAACCCTGCTTGGCCCTCTGGGATTTCTCTCTCCATGTATGGTTGAAGCCTATGTTGCAGACTTTTGAGCACGGTTTTGCTTGCATTGGAGATTAGTACTATGGTTCCATAGTTACTGCAGTCTCTTGTGTCTCCTTTTTAAAGATAATTATGCCAACCAGAAAAAGGGGAAATTACTCATCTTCCCCCCCCCCCCCCCATTTTTACCATCTGCAGCTGGCTTAATATCTTTAACTTATTTATTCACTATACACCTTTTCCTATGAGTTTAGTGTTTTAGGGTATGAACCCTTACTTGGAAAAATGTATCATTTCATGTTCCTTTGCTAAATCTATGAATACTATTTTCTATCATTTTGGCCCCAACTCTATAACTTTCAAGTACTTTTTGAGCTTCTGTAGGCTCTCTCTTTTATTGGCTTATATTTATTATATTCAATTTTTATCCAATTTTTCCTTTCAAAACAAGCCATCATAGTTGGAAGAATTCACAAGGGCCATCCAGTCCAACCCCATGCCATGCAGGAACTCACAATCAAAGCACTCTCAACAGATAGCCATCCAGCCTCTGTTTAAAAGTCTCCAAAGAGGGCATTTTACAAGTTTGCATCTTTGTGAATGATTAAGCAGTTCGAATCTTATGAAACGTAACACTGACACTACTGTAAGTTCACAAATCTCACCTCGACCTCTAGAGGAACTTCGACCCCGAGGAGCCCCTACCACTGTTCCTCCTCCTCCTCGTCCCATCAATCTTAAGACAGCAGCACTGTTTACAGACATAGAGAAATTTCTCTGCCAAAAATAAGAAACAAGTGAGAGAAACATGTTTCAAAGATACAGTAAGACCCCATTTAACTTGAGGTATATGTTCCTATAGCAATACCAAGTACTTTTCTATACCGCTAATCAGTGTGCTTAAGCACTATCTAAGCAGTTTACAATGTGTAAGCTAATTGCCCCCAACAAGCCGGGTACTCATTTTAGCAACCTACAGAAGGATGCCAGGCTGAGTCGACCCTGATCCTCTGGCTGGAATTGAATTCACAACCTTGTGGTTTCTGAGTGAGTGGCTGCAGCACAGGCATTTAACCACTGCACCACCAGGGCTTCCTGGACCATTTGTGTAAAACAAAAACTGTAGATAATCATAAACCCTATTTTTCTTTCTTGAAATTAATGTCTTGGGCTTCCAGAGGAAGTTTACCATAGAATCACACTAGAGGACCTAAAAATGCCTAGAGAGAACATTTCTCTGAGCATTTATTTCTAAGACCTCCAGCATGATTCTGTTCTAAGCATGGGGGCCCACAGCTCTTCACAGATAAGTGAAACAGTATTAAATGAATCCACATTAAATGGTGTATTACTGTATCCAGACTTTTGGTTTCTTTCTTAATCCTCATGTATTATTCTGGAAATAAAAAGCCTCCCAAGGGATACTTTCGTACCAAGAACAAAAACTTCAAAATTAGTGTTGCTGATCATTTAAATTTTTCATTTCCATTTTCAAATAAGCTGCTTACATATATGTCATTTCTCAAAGATTTGTGTTCTAGACACTCAGCTTTTGCTGAGTGACTAAAACTCTCTTGATTCAAAACCCAAAAGCTCCAGGTTAAAATGATCCAAAAATAGCAGGATCCTGAAAGAAGACCTTGGAGAGCTCTTGTTAGTTGGAATACATATACAGTGGGCCCTTGTTCTCTGCTGGGGTTTGGTTCCAGGATCCCCCATGGATAACAAAATCTATGGATGCTCAAGTCCCATTAAATATAATGGCACAACAAAATGGTGTCCTTTATGTAACATGGAAAATCAAGGTTTGCTATTAGAAATTATTCTTTTTTGGAATATTTTCAAATCGTGGATGCTTCAATGGATAAGGAGGGCTGACTATATGTTGGACTACACAATCTATGACATATATGTTCATTTGTGTTTAGGATATCAGTTAATGAGTTTGCATAAGTGTTGTGAAAGTCCCTTAAAGCAAGCAAAAATTATTTTTCTTCTTTAGATTAAACAAAGTGGCTTATGTTTCCAATCATCAGTATTATGCACCCACACACTTCAAACAACTACATGATCCTTTAAACACAATCCTTTTATCCTTTTATTGAGTGAGACAAAGAGGAATCAGCTTCAGTACAGTTTAAATAATTTTGTACATTTGTACCCAAAACTGATACAATATTTGTGCCCACAGGCTACAACTACTTTGTCCTTTCCTTTCCTCCTACAGTAAACAATAAAGGAGAAAGACTGGAAACATCCAACACCTGATTTAAATCTAGATGCAGTTTGCCACTTTGCACATGCCAGGGACTATAGTTAATTTAAACACATTTTTTTGGAACTAGCCAGGATCATAAACTTTAATTTGATCTTGGCTTAGTGGAATAAGCACACTTTAAATTCAACAGTTTCATCAAACACAACAAGCTACAATGTGTTCCAGAGCAGAAACATGCTTCTAAGCCAGAGAAGAGAGGCATATGTACTGTATGAGAGTCTATTATTAATCAAGAGTCAATTACAAAAAAAGCTAACCTGTACTAAATTGTTTAATAAGTCACCTCTGTAAGCAACCAGTTCAGACTGGATAGTGAGGTAGAAAAGTAGAGGGGGGGGGGGTCAGAATGCTCAAACCTTGCCTACTAGTGGATTTGGCTTCACTGCTGCCAGCCGGAAGCCCAACACATTAACTCTAAAGACATTTACCCCAATATGGTGAAATAGTTTCATACCTTTTTTTTTTTTTTGGCATATGTCGGAATGGGACCAATGGGTGTAAGGTAAGGGTGTCGAAAATGACAGCCATATGCTTTCCCAAGTGTCTGCTTCTAGAGGGTTTGGGAATTTTTAAACATGTTTTACCCTTCCTGCTTTTTTTAAACCGAAGAGAAACATTTTTTTAAGTTTCATAAACCTGAATAGGGTCATTTTGAGTTTTAAAAAAGATGTTGTTAAAATCCAGTAACCTAGATCCCAAAACAATCCAATGCACCTCCTTCCCATTCCCTTGAAATTGTTCATGTCCAATACAAAGAAATACCAGGAAATGTCAATAGGCTATTTTAAGTAATATTCACAATCATGCAAATAATTACTCTGAAGTGATACCACTAATTCCTGCAGCACTGTCTCCTACTTATCACTGTTTTCCTGATGCAAAAGTTAATGTTTTTAAACTTTGTTTTCCCTGAATCAAATCATTTTTCTGTTATATGCAGGAGTCAAATCACAAGGCAGTGCATTACAAGTAATGAAAAAGCACTAAAATTTCTAGGCTCCTAGCAAAAGCAAACTTGGTGAATTTGATTGAACATGGAGAAGTTCTGAAATGCCCTGCTGGCTTCCTCCTGTCATTTTTATTTCAGACTCTTCCTGAGGCCAGTGATGTTCTCCTTTAGGCACTCAGTAGTACTGATTATTTTGTGCTTTCCCAACTGAATAGGTTGCTGTCAAGAGGTGTGGTATCACCACAGCTAAATAGAGTTTTCTAATTATTTGGGATGTTTTTATTTTAAACTGAAAGACACCATGGACTATTTATTAAAATAATGGGAAATACATATAATAGGTTAATAGTGAAATTAAAATCCTCCTAGCAGTAAAGAATGCTAATAAAAATAAATGTTTACAGTGTATCATACTAAGGGTTTCTGTATTTAGAAAGACAGACAAAATAATCTGAGCCTAAAAATCTAATTTCATTTTGAGGTTTAAATAAGTAGTAAGCTTAAATAAGGAAAAATATATACTTAACATTTGAGAAACTGTATTAAAAACTTAGATCAACTTGTACAGTCGGCCCTTCTTATCCAAGCATTTTTTTTTACCAAAGATTCAAGCACCCACAGCTTGAAAATATTCCCAAAAAAGTATACATTCCAAATAGCAAGCCTTGAGTTTCCATTTTATATAAAGGAGATCATTTTGTTCTACCATTATATTTAATGGGACTTGAGCATCCACAGATTTTGTTATCCACAAGGAATCCTGGCACCATACCAGAGCAGATAAGAAGGTCCCACTGTACATTTAGCATATTCTTACACTTTGGATTAAGCCAGAGCAACACTATTCAAAACAGGGATAGGGAATGTGTGCCCCTCCATATATTATTGGACTCTGACTTCCATCAGCCTCCGTCAATAGAGCCAGCAGTAAAGTAGAACCATCTCTGGAAGGTGTGTTTTAAAATGAATCATATTACTGCAGTTCAGCATCATAAGAATGTTAAGCTAGCATGGCACAAACACTACACCTGGACAGATGTTTTGCAGTCATCTATTTCTCTCTCACCACAGATCAGCAGCACACAAGCTGTTGCCTCTGGCCATATCCAGGTGATTAGATGGGTGATAGGGGTGATGGGTTGCTGAAATCATGTCAGCAAGATCTCTGGTGGATAGGAGAGGGTTTCACTTCTCTCACCTCCACAGATTTTGACTTAAATCACTATTTTCTCCTTGGCAGTAGCAGAAAAAAATTGTGATCTTAGTGGAAACTCTTGGATGGATGAATGTCTTAAACCACCATTACATGTACTTCCAAAGTGATGCTGTTTCAACATCAGAGAAACACTAGGGAAACATCCAGCTTAAGATAAATTCCTAGAAAGGGGGTTAAAGGTTTGAACTCCCTAATGGACAAAATTTTTCTCACCTGTGCACACTGAGATGGGAAATTACAGTGTGGGCAGCTATGTACATACACAACAGATGTGGCCTTTTTGGTTCAACAGCTGTGTATCTCTAACCTAGATGGCCAATCTGCTATAGCATTTTAATATTCAAGACTTCTTACATTAATCAACTTTAATGCTCATGAAAATAGCACCACTTTTCGTTTCTTTAGAAACCTACCTGTTCTTCTTCTGTAAAAGGTACCAGTGCCAAAGGTGGTAGGGGCTCCTCTTGTAGAATGGGCATAAACTCCTTATCCAGAAGATCTGAGGGAATCTAAACAGAAAAACCGGGGGGAGGGGGAGGAATACTGGATTTTAAAAATATAATTACATCCCTTAAAATGTCAATGCGTGGTAAATATGAGGTTTTAGTCCTTCAAAGTTTAGGATGTGTAAAATCTTTTTCTACAGGAATATAAATGCATTAAAAAAGAATTGACGGGGAAAGGATGCACTCTAAAGCAGGGCCAGAAGACGAAGTGAGCAATCTGCCTCAGTGGAGGCTGAATGGAATCAAGCTTCTTTTATATATTAGAGAAACAATTCTGATCACAAACTAACACTTAAAACATATTCAGGAGTGGGCATTATGTCCATACAACAAAATACAGTAACATCCAAAATCCAAAGAACACCAATACATTTATTGGGCCAACCAAAAATGTACAAAATACACAATGTAAGCTCCACTGGCTTCTTCATCAGGAGAAGGTGTTAACATTCATACAGGAGGAGGAGAAAGGTGACAATGGCCCCAAAAGAGGGTGCCATCAAGCAGTGTTGGGAATGTGGTATTCAGATGATACACATCCCAAATGTGGCCAGAAGCTGCTTTGGGCACGGCTTTTTCCCAAAGAACTGGCCTAAAAAGGAGTGGTAAAATACTGCTCTTTTTTGGCTTCCAGTTCAGGGCTGCAGTGGCGGCCCGGATCAAGGCCAGACACTTGCGGCTGCCATGGCTATAGGGCGAACAGCAGCAGCACATTCCCACGCAGACTTTTTGCACCATCTGCTTCAGCCCAATGCTAGAGCCACAGACTTACATTTTGTCAATACATTGTTTTTCTTGTTGCATTTTACATTTATTTGTGTCCCAGAGCCCACATGGCCAGACCATCTTAACTGACAACAATAAAAACAACATCTTGCTGTTTTGTGGATTTTGAATGATATTGTTTATGACTTAAAATCCAACACCTAAAATCCTGTTTTAAAAAAGAAAATAACAACTAATTTAGTTCACCACTTTTTGAGGAAGGAAGAAGAAAGATGTTAAGAAGGATGAAGACAGTGGAACTGAAAACCCAAACTGGAGTACTAGGAAATGTAAAAGGGAGAACACCGAAAGGACTTTGAATTTGAACTATTTCATCATTTCTATAAATTTAATCATTTCTATAAGTAGGCTTAAAGATAAATGGTTTCTCTGCTAAATAAGTTTTCCTTGGTATCAAAATTTACACAAAGTTAATATATAGAAAAAAGAATCTGGGCCAGGATATTAGATACTACTCAGGAAAATATAAATTGAGAAGACTATAGCAGAAGAAAATTCAAAGCAAGAAGTGGTATTGCACAGCAGAGGTAAAATATTTAAGATGAGGTAGTTATACTTCAGATTATATTTGGCCTGGAACAGTAATACAAAACGTTTTAGGGAGGTTAGGGAGGAGGTTCAAGAAGTGGAAATGACACTGAAAATAAATTGTTCAGTTTCAATACTAACAATAATCCTTGCACTAAAGCATTAAAGAAAGTACTGACTGAGGACTACAGCTGAATTCAAACATCAAGGTTCAAATGATTTAATTATCCAGAAAACGTTTTTGGGCTTGTATCTTCTTCACTTTCTTGTTTGTGTTAACTGTGAATTGTTACGGACGATGAACCGGACAATTAACTACAGCTTTCCTCAAAATTATAACTCGAAGCCATGGTTACAATATGTTGCACAATCCCAATGATCTAATGGTTGGATGTGAATCCTGAATTAAACCACAGAAAACAGGTAGTCAACTAGAAATTGAGGTTGGTAAAAATTAACACATGTAGAGGATGGCATTAGATAATCTAAAATAAAAGAAGGAGGAAGTAAAATAATATTCGAGTGTGTTTATAACTGTAGGTTTTAGTAAAAAAAGAAATACCGTATATACTCAACTATAAATCGAGAAATTTATGCCCCAAAATGGCCTCTAAAATTAAAGATCGACTTATCTACGGGTCACCAAGTTACTAATCCTTGAAATTTGTTTTAAAGAAGTGCCCACCTTCCTCTGCAGCCAGGGATTTTGGAGAGGTTTCTCTTTCAGTCCCCGGCTGTTCCCCAGCAGCTCTCCGCTCTTCCTGTGTGTCGAGCTAAGAAGGAGCTGCTCAGGAGGAAAGGGGCAGGGAGCATGCCCAGGCTTGGACCCCGGCCGTTTGGCCAGCCAGGAGCCTGGCATAGCAATCCTCCTGGGGACAGAGGAGAGAGAAAGAAAGGTCTGTATTCATTTTGCAATGTCCCCATTTTGGGATGCAAGGGAATCCTGGGAATTATGGGCCAGGAAAGACAGGGAAGCATCCATCCCCATTTTGGGATGCAAGGGAATTCTTGGAATTAGGGGCCAAGAAAGACAGGGAGGCATCCATCTTCATTTTGGGATGCTATGGAATCCTGGGAATTATGGGCCAAGAAAGACAGGGAGGCATCCATCCTCATTTTGGGATGCAAGGGAATCCTGGGAATTAAATGGGTAAAGAAAGACAGAGAGGCTTACATCACCATTTTTGCAAGCCATGTGTTTTGGGAATGCTTTTGGTAAAGGGAAAGTGTGTGTATGTGTGTGTGCTGAGGTTGTTTCCTCTTTTATATGCTGAGACTCTGACCCTTGGGACCTGGGAGAGGTCCAGAGAGGGAGATGCAGGGAGGGAAGTAGTGATTTGTTTCCCCTTTAGATCTTTTGTAACATGCCCCAGTGTTGGACCCTCGACTTATCCACGGGTCATATCAAAATCCATGATTTTGGCCCCAAAAACTGCCCTCGACTTATACATGACGTCGACTTATACACAAGTGTATACGGTATAGATTTCATGAAAATCTTCTATCAGTTAGTGTGTACAAAAAATCATAAGCATGGTGGGGATCATTAAAAAAATGACTGGGGAGAAAGCTTTATCCCCTTCCCAAATCTCAAAAACTCAAGTGGGTTTAAGGATGTCTTATATTACCTAAATGTACTTTAATTTTAGAATCACAATTCAAGTGTGTTTATAGGTTTTGATTTGAAACTATCCATACCAGGAGTCATATCTGAAGGGCATACTGAAGTTCTTAGAAGACAGAAACCACAACACGTGTAATTATACATGTTGTGTCATGGTACAGTGACATTTCATTAACAGAAGAAACAAGGACAACAGGGGATAGACTAGACTGAATCAGAGAAAAAATGTAAGGAGTGCCTTCATCCCAAGAAATTCTCCAATATTTTAAAGGAAACTATCCATACATTTTTAATTTGATGGAAACAGTATTTAGCAAATTACAGCAACAGTAATGGATGTCTTGCATCACAGGTAGCAAAACAGTTCATGGTCAATTTTGACTAACACATATTGAATACAAATAGTTATTTTGCACATTATATGATGGATAGAAGAGATACCTAGATTTTTAAAAACTTGAATGGGGACAGAGGACTGTCAAGCTTCCCTTCCCATTCAGTTGGTATGCATTTATACAGCTATACAACATGCAATATGTAAAAATTTCCAAGAAGGCGCAAAACATCTGAATATAAAGAGGGGAGAGACCATTCCTAGGTTTAAAATAACACCACCAGAAGAAATGGAACTTGCCCATAACCTTATATCATGCAGAAGCAATGATTACATAATCATTATGACAAGTGACAGCATATGGAACTATGAGTTCTTACTGTTCATTACTCATAATTTGATATTACTTCAGAATTTACATAATAAAAGACACTTGATGTAGCAATTCAATACAGCTGTGGAAACAAAAATAGATATTAAAAACAATTTAGTTGAAAAATATTTAGCTACCCCAAACTTTTGAAGCAATTTCTAGAAATTAGGAAATCTCTTCTTTCTCTCCTTCTGTGTGTCAAACTGCCTGCCGACTTATGGTGAAGCCATGAATTTCATATGGTTTGCTCAGGCACAGAAGACTCCTAGGTGGTTTTGCCAGTTCCTACCTCTGAAATATAGCCTACAGCAGCTAGTATTCATTGGCAATCTCCCATCCAAGTACTAACCACAGTTGACCCTGCTTGGCTTCCAAGATCAGATAGGATTTGGTGCCTTTAAGGCTTCTGGAATATTGCTATTAGCCACTGAAGACCGGTGCATTCCACATGGATTATTGTAATTAATCTTCTTTCAATCTAATCTAAATTACTGAATATGCTGAAATTTCAAGTGATACAGACACACTTATATTAATAGTTTTGCTTAACTTTCTTTGTAAAAACTTGTTTGTGGTTTAATGACACACATCTGTGATCCTTTATTTGTATACTTTCTGTTCTGTAGAATTTTATTTTTTAACTTGATTAAACTCTTAGTATACAGTTTAAACTATGAATGAATTTGCAAATTACCAGACCACTTCTCTCTCTACTTACCTTATTATCTTTCAGAAAAAGTGCTAACATTTCTTCTCTCCCATAACGATAATCTGCTAATTTATATTTTGGCAAAGCTGGAGAGAGAGGAGGAGATGTCACAGTCCCACCACTAGATAGAGCTCGCAGCCTATTTGGAGGCAAAAAAAAAAAAGGGGAAAATTAAGACAACCAGTTGGGCGTATAGTATTTTAATTCTCCCAGCCATGTTATGTATAATTTTAATGTTGTAAGCCACCCCGACTGCCTGAGTGCAGATGGGGGCAGGATATAAATAAATTTTATTATTATTATTACCACTGACATGATGGCTGTAGTACACATCAAACAGAAATTCCTTACCAGTTTATAGAAGGAACAAAGGAAAAGCATTCTAAAATAGCTTATGCTAAAAATGATTATTGATGTAACTCTCCTAAGGGCACTTCACACTGATTCAGTGTAAAAGCAGTTCACAGAAAAACAATTATGGTTCTAGGTCAGTTCCACATAGCATTTTCATTTAGTTTTAGTTCTGGCAAATCAGAAACAAAACCACTGATGTTATGATCATAACTTGTACATATATTAAGGTAGCTAGGAAAACTTGCAAATCTGCAAACCAATCAGCAATATTTGGCATCCTAAGGGAAGATGTGAGTTCAAGTGTTCCAGAAGGACCACTTGTTTATTTTTAAGGTCTTGAATTGAGAGGAACACCAGGTCATATGGCTAAAGCTGCTGCCAACTTACTTTAGCCAGAGTACTCTCAACACTCTTGAGGGATTCTGAGTCAATTAAGATGGTGCTACTTAGGCCACATCAGCCAGTGCTCCTCCACAGTGCTATATGATGTTGAAAGGAGAAGGTGACCTTCTCATCATAAGCCCTGCCTTGACGGCATTCAGTGGTAGCACTACTGCTGTCAGGATTAGTCCTCTCCACTCCTGTTAGCACTGCATGGTGCTGAGAGGAACTGTCACTACTCTGAGGCAATGCCACTCCTGATTCCTGACATTGTTGACCAAAAAGTCCAAGGGCAGCTGAATACACGATAACACTGGGGTGGTGACTGGAACAATGCTGCACAAGTCCCTCTCAATTTTGGCATGACTGTATAATATTATTATTACTCTATGGTTAAAAACACCAAACAGAAAAGCCTCCAACCTGGAGAGGGTACTTCGGGAGAAGAAATCCAATGACAACAAGATGTGAAACTACTCTGTCAGGACCTTTGCACCTGCTTTTTCATTACATAGCACAGACAAGTTAGCTATTCAAAGTGAAAAAGCTCTAGTAGCCAAGAGAAATTTCTTGCTTAAATTTAAATAATTCTTTAGATTCCAATAACAGAAAGAAAAAAATATTTAGACTGAATCACTGTATTAGTATTGAAAGATTAAATAATAATAATAATAATAATAATAATAATGTTTTATTTATACCCCGCTCTTCAGCCAAGACTATCAGAGCGGCTTACAATTTGTTAAACAAACAGCTTCATTTACAATTGTAAGCTATTTGCCCCCAACAATCTGGGTACTCATTTTAGCGACCTCGGAAGGATGCAAGCCTGAGTCAAGCTTCAGCCCTTTGCTGGTCTTGAACTCGCCACCTTCTGATTTTGAGTGAGTGGCTGCAGTACAGGCATTTAACCACTGCGCCACCAAATAGAAGAGAAAATTTGTTCTAAATACAGTTGGTCCTCTGTATCCACAGATTCTGCATCTCCTTCCCAAATATTCCAAAAAAACCAAATCTTGATTTTGTACTTTTATATAAGGGATATCATTTTATCAAGCTATTGTATATAACTGGACTTAAACATCCACATTTTTTGGTGTCCACAAAGGGGTCCTGGAACTCCCGGAGGATACCAAGGACCCACTGTATTATTTCCCCCTCCTATTGCTCGCTCAAGATTCTCTATGTTGTCAAATTCTCTCACTTTTCTCTTGGAACTGATTTGCTTAAGTTTTTGAATTTGCCTAATTTGCCTAAAGCAATGAGTGGCTACCATATGCTGTATTCAATGGTACCCTGGTGCTGAACTCATACAAATAAGCTTGTTTTAAAAAAAATATGTACACTAACTCTTAAGGTCAAAAGTTAGAATGAAAAGCTTTCCACAACATCTTTTAAAAGTTACAGAGACTAGCTGAGCATGCAGCAAGCATTCCACAGTGCACAGAAATGCTATCCTTTTCCCTTCTTTTACCAGGCTGTTTACCTTCACAGCCTGTTGCTACAGTGGATTGCAGCATTAAAGCAGCACGTCTCCATCCTGCCTGCTGCTTCCTAGGTCTTGAAGAAAGCAGGGTATAGAAGCCTGGACAAACTCAAAATGTATAAAAATTCTTCTACATATTATTTTGTATTCTTGATTCATTCTGACCATGGCCTGCACATGTACCACCACTTTCATCCTGAACTGGTAATGGGAAGAACTTGAGATGGATTAAGATGATCTCTTCTGGATGAACAGATAAAGTTCAGGCTTTGGAAAAAATCTACATACAATGTAGCTTTCAACTCAGGCTCTAGAGTGTACTGTTTATTTAAATTCCTATAGTATAGTCTTAAACAGATATCTTGTTCAAACAAGCCTTTAAACAATGATTTGGAAAACTAGGAAACTACCACATTCCTTTGTCCCAATACATGGATTCACTCCTCCATTCTGAAACTGCTTTAACCATAATGTGCCATAATATCTTAACTGGACCACTATGATTACTACATAACTCAATAGCTAAATCTATGGTATCTCATAATGAGAGTGGAAGCAGAAGACTGTTGAGACATAAATACAGAATTAATTTTATTTATTTGTTTAGAGTACTGTATTTATACCGAACCCTTCAGCCAAAAGGCTCCCAGGGCAGCTTACTAATCATTAATTGGACAGTCTTATGACCTCTGGTTTACAATCTAAATAGGAAACATAAGGAAAAGGGAATGGCAGGGGGGGATGCAAATAAGTCTGGCAGATATTGCCTATTCTTCTCTCCCTTCGATGTCACAACAGTGGCATTTAGTACAAGGCTTCCATACTTTGGGAAGTTCAGAATTACATGTTGAAACATTCCTGAAAACATTTTCTGTAAAGTTCATACTGTAGTCTTATATAAACTGATACAATTAGAATGAAATTAATAGATTGATTCAAATTTGGCATATGCCTATACCTGATTTCACAGTAACTATGGATTAGATCCAGATTTAATCGAGTTTAGAACACATCCACTGAAATTAACAGGACTTTTTATGTTAGTAATTTCTAAATTGCCTTGTTTATTTCAAAGGATCTACAGATCCACTTTGTGATCATTAGGACTATTACCTTTTGAAGTAGATGAGAACCAGCTATTAAATGTTACAGTAATCATAAAAAATGAAGAACAAAACTGTAAAGATTTTCTCATGTTGCCCAGATGTTCTCTCTCTCCTGCTATTCTCCAGGGCAATCCACCTATTTGGAACTATCTCACATTAGTCTGCTGCCACCCTATGGTCACTGTTTTCATGAAATGTGAATAAAATGTTATTACATGTGAGTAACCTTCCATGTTGGTGAATAGCCTGGGACTCTGAGAGCTGAAGTCCAAAATCCCTTAAAGGGGACAGTTTGGGGATCACTGCAGCTGAAGCAGGAGAAACACACACAACACACACACACACACACACACAGAGGAGCACGCGGGAACTCAGACAAGTATTTTGAGGCAAGCATTCATTCACTCTCCTCTCTCTCTCTCTCTCTCTCTGCCCTTGCATCAGCTGCTTGTTTTAAGAGCTCTGGCTACAAAGAAGGGTGGGTACTTATTTTACTTATTCCATGGCACTGGAACTAAACTTGCCCCAAAAAGCCATGGGAAATCTGACAACAAACACAAAGACAGGGAGAATTTTGTGACTAAACTGCAAGTAGATTTCACACTACAGCAATTGTGCCAAAAAAAAAAAAAAGTGAATTTGTGAATGAAATGGAAATGAATTTCCATTATTTGCTCGAAAATGCTTATTTCCTGGTTCATGTCACTTTCTTGTCATATTCTAAGCAGTTTGCACACAATGTTGTGTGAAAACCATTCACACAATTGTGCCTAATACGATGGATAATCGAGAGTTCTCACCCTTTTAAACTACCAATTTTCTCCGTGTGATAAACTCCCAGAAGGGGAAAAGGGGGGGAAGGGCTTCCTAATTTCTCCTTCCTCTGTTTTTGCTACCAAAAATTGTTCCTTAGGCTGCTTTTAACCTTGCTGAGGAAAAGAAAGAAGTATCTAGATTTCCTCTCCAAAGAAAGCAAAAACATTTAATGAAATAGTAAGAAGTGGGAAGATATTTAATGCAAAGTATTTTTAGTATCAAGAAAGTAAGTGGGATTGTTCTCCAGGAGTTGGTGGAAGAGCATGTGTTCTCATGGCTGATGCTTGATTTTTCAAACTATGATTTGCAGGGAGCCAAAACTACATTTCTAGCAGGCCAGTATGTCAATTAGTTATAGATGGAACAAAACAGTAGAAGGAAAATAGTCTGTCAAACTGCAAAGTATTTATCTTTTGTTTTATGTGTTGTAAAATATACAAGTTTGGCATAAAATAAATATTACATTATAAAAACAAAGCTCTTTACAGTTTACAGTATGAATACTTATTTTCTGATGAATACAATGTAATCAAGTACAGCTTTAAGATGAACAACATTCTTATTGTGGAGAGTGGCAATATTCAACTGGATTGATGAAAATAATGTGTATAAATTCTATCCTGGACACATAAGTCTCAAACTAATCAGCAATAACTGTGTATCCAAAATCATGGTCATCTCCATTGTAATAAGGTTGTACTGTAACAAGCACACATCTCAACATTCTTTCCATGTACAAGCCAGCAGAAAGTTCATTCTGAACATCGTATACACCCTTCTGATCACTATTATTATATGGTGGACCCTCTGTATTTGTGGAGAATTGCTTCCAGAGCCTTCCAACAGATATTAAAAAATGTGGATGCTCAAGTCCCTTATATAAAGAAACTTTACAGTATATAAAGCTTGAGTGCCACTCAATCTCTTAAACCTACCCAAGCACACATTGAAGGAAGGTGCATTGCTGTTGCACAACAAGCCCCAGGTTTCCCTCCAAGCCTCCACTGACACTTAAAAAGGTAAAGGTTTCCCCTTTGACAAGGTTGCCAAGTCATGTCTGACTGCAGAAGGCAGTGCTTATTTCCATTACTAAACCAAAGAGCCAGTGTTGTCAAAGATGACTCCGTGGTCACGTAGCAAGAATGACTACATGGAATGCTGTTCCCACTTACTTACCTCTTTTCCTCTCCCCCCATGCACACACTGAAGGCAGCAGCAATAGCCCAGCACCCACAAACCCCATCCTCCCATGACACTCACTTCTCTCTTTTCCTCTCTTGCTCTCTATCCCATGAGCACACCACTGGCAACCACCATGGCACATGCAATCCCAGCCTCTTGTCCCCACCCTGACAGTCACTTCTCTCTCTTCTTCTTTCACTTTCTGACCCAAGCATATATCAAAGGCAGCTATCACTGCCGTGTGCACAAACCTCAGCCTCCCCCTCCCACCTCTACACTCACTTTCCTCTGCCCCATATGCACACTGAAAGCTACCACAAGACAAAATCAAGAGGGAAGTGAGTGTCAGGGTGGAGAGGGGACACCAGGGCTTGCATGCCTGGTGGCAATGGTTGCTTTCAGTGAGCACACGGGGATGAAAGCAAGAGAGGAAATGACAAAAGTGAGTGCCAAGAGAGACTGGGAAGGTGAGGCTGGGGCTTGTGTGCTCAGTGGTGGTAGCTACCCCAGTCTTTCTTCTCCCCTGTCCCACTTCAGCAGTTTCTTTGCACTCAGCAGAGTGCCGGAGATCAGTTTCTACCACAGTCCTCTTGTGAGGCCACAGGGTGAGGTGGAGAAGAGATGAGACATCCTGCAGTGCTTTTTGTGAACATTTTAATACTATATTTTTTATCAGCCCTGGTGGCGCAGTGGTTAAATGCCTGTACTGCAGCCACTCACTCAAAACCAGAAGGTGGCGAGTTCAAGACCAGCAAAGGGCTGAAGCTTGACTCAGGCTTGCATCCTTCCGAGGTCGCTAAAATGAGTACCCAGATTGTTGGGGGCAAATAGCTTACAATTGTAAATGAAGCTGTTTGTTTAACAAATTGTAAGCCGCTCTGATAGTCTTGGCTGAAGAGCGGGGTATAAATAAAACATTATTATTATTATTATTATTATTATTGATCCACAGTGGGTTGAATCCATAGATACAGAGCTGGTGGTTAAGGAAAGCCCACTATGCCAAGGTGGTAACTTCCATACTACACGTGTGGCTGCACATACCTCCTTTCACACTCCATCTTCTTAAAACCTTTTGAAGTAAAAAATGAATGTGAAAAATAGGGGTGCTGGGGGATGTACTGGGGTTTAAATGCAGCCTATGGGCTCTACTTTGCTCAATCTGCCTTATACAGTGTACAATTGCAAACCAAGGTTGACAAAAAAGCAGATAAAGAAATATCTTTGTCTGCACACAATATGTCCTTGCAGGAAAGGAAATATTTATTAATTTATTGCACTTCTACCTTTCTCCCAAAATGGGAGATAACAATCAAGAAGTACATCTATTGCCCCCTAGTGGTTCTTCAACAGTACTTTTCCTCTGTGTCATTGCATTACTTATTCTATTCTTGCTGTTGTCACTGTTATTTCAATTTACTGAATAAGTTTTTTTAAAAGAATAAAACGATGTTGTGAAGAATCACACCTCTCTATACCACAAAGAAAAAGAAATCATAAGAATAATCAGCACAAGATGTGAAATTTCTTCACAGTGAAAAAAGATTAGTCCTTAATTCAAACCAAGGTTTCAATTAACCACTTGTTATCATATGCTTGGTTCATTAACTTTTATTTCACCAAATGAAACAAGGAATCTGTACTATGTGTAAGGTCTCTGACATTTACACTGATTTGCTGATTTGTTGGTGATGACTTTGATTGACTGGTTTTTGTTTCTTTTATTACTGATATATTTTTCATCTGGTTTAGATGTATTGTTATCTAAGTTTATTAGTTAGCTGCCATGTGTACCTTTTTGGCATAAAATAAGTTTAGTACATAAATAAACCAAGTGTGATAAATATCACATTTAATTTAATAAAAAATTATTTCACATTCTTACTGAAAATTCCTTGAAAACATATATAAGAAACTCACCATTCAGGCCCGAAGTTAAGTGTCTGAGTTTCTGCTGCCATTTTTTAAAAAAGTATTAACCTGAAAAATAAAGAAAAAGATCATGAGTCCACACTCTCTTGTCAACAAATGAAAAACTACAGCTAGAAGTCCCAGTGTAGACATTCTCAACAGTGTCAAGTTTTCAAAAGTGGATGTTCTTGTTGCTAAACAAATGAAAGAGGAGAGATCATCAGTTTTTCAGAACAGGGAGGCACATGAGGAAGCAAGGCTACTGGATACTTTCCCAGGGATTAATTATAGAGCAACATTTTTGAAAATGCTATCTATGATGTTTCCCAAGTGCTGGAAAAAAATCTTTCAATTATCAGTATATAAAAACCTAGTGTTGTTACCAGGATCCACAAAATCTGACATGACTTACTAGCCAGACTTGATACATGTAAACCACTGATTCATTCTTTGTACCAAATTCATGCCATGGGTGTCTTATCAAGCAGAAATAGCACATTATTTTCTGCATTAGCAATTAGCAGAACTCTGTAAAGCTCCCATCACATCCAAGATGAGGAGAGTTGGGGATTTCAATGCTGTGTGGCCTTGAAGATACATAAAATCAAGGTTTGCTATTTGGAATTTATACTTTTGGGGAATATTTTCAAGCCGTGTATGCTCAAATCCATGGATAAGGAGGGCCAACTGCATCTTATATTACTAGATGAAAACTTCTAGAATAATCTTAGCTACCTCTCGTCTGACTGTCTGGGAGGTATAATGATATGACAGAGGTTCCTGGCTGCTACAATATTCATATGAAGAGTTCAGTTTCATATTTAAAGCATAAATAAGGGGGTCAAAGGTTGCATGTTCCATCTTAAAGTATTTCCCCAAACTGGGATTTATGTGAAGTTGGTAACCACAAATTGAAACTAGGAAATTAGATGTAAAGGTAGAAAGTTATCTTTATGTAACATGTGCAAAGGGATCTTGGAGCACCTTGAGACTAACTGAAACAAGCTGGTAGCATGAACTTTTGTAGACTCCAGTCTACTCCCTCAGATGCATTCTTCACCCCATGAATCTTAGGAAGTAGAATGAAGTCTACAAAAGCTCATGCTACCAGCTTCTTTCTTTCAGTCTCAAAGATCCCTTTGCACATTGATTCTCCAGACTAACAGAGCTATGTCTCTGAATTCTATATATAAAATGTTCATGATAATATGCAAGCAGAAAAAGTTGTTCCACCTTTTCTTCAGAAAAATGTTGCACATTCCTGTGACTAACATAAAAATATTATGGTTCTATCTGCCATAACTAGTATCATATCATAATATTATGATAAAGCAGCTGTAAGAAGTGTAGCTGTGGAAAGTGCGTTTTTGTGTTATTAATTTGTGTTTTTAAATCAAAGTTTAGTTTGAGTGCATTTTAACTTTTGTACAAATAGATTTTTAATTGTATTATGCTTTTAAAACATTGTAAGCTGCCATAAATCTCATGCAAGGAGAAATGTGGGGTATAAAATAAATAATGTGGGTAAGGCATACTTGGCATAGTGGTTTGAGTGTTGGACTACGACTCTGGAGACCAGGGTTCAATTCCCAGCTCAGCCATTGAACTTACTGGGTGACCCTCTACAAGTTGAATGCTCTCAGCTTCTGGGGAAGGCAATGGCAAACTGCCTCTGAACAAACCTTGTCAAGAAAACCCCATGATAAGTTTGCCCTAGGGTTGCCGTAAGTCAGAAATAACCTGAAGGCACACAACAACAACACCAACAAATACAAAAACTTTACTTTCCAATACTTATAATTATTTCTTTAAAGAAAATATTTTAAACTTAGGAGTGAATTTTATTCATCTTATTTGTGTTGCCCTAAATACCCAAAAGGCACCAGATCCTGTCTGATCTTAGAAGATAAGCAGGGTCAGCTCTGGTTAGTATTGGATGGGAGACTGCCAATGAATACCAGGTGCTGTAGGCTATATTTCACAGGATGGAATAGCAAAAGCATCTCTGAGTATTCCTTGCCTAGGAAACTCCTGTGATATTCATGAAGCCAGCGCAATTTGAATGCATATACACACAAAAGTAGTCAAACATTCCTGGGAACCAAGGACAAAAAAAATAGACATAATATATATTTTATAGGGCCTGAAAGAAAAAAAATATTTGGGGGAAAATAAAGAATTCATCCATTCCAGTTATTTCCAAGCCTTCAACATTTCTAAGTAAAGACAAACTTAATGTGATATGGTAAGTTCTGCACAGGATCTCTGTGACATTTTTAAATTTAATAGTAAGCAAATGAGGAATCATGGTCTTAAGAAAAGGAGGGTTTCATTTTGCCCCCTGTGCTTTTTTCCTCATAAAGATATATATCTCTCAGTGGTCTATTTCTATATAGGCGGAAACATACAGGTACCTTGTATATTTTACACATGTGGAAAACAGGAGATGAGGAGGGAGAAATTTTCTTCAGAGCAACCAATGTGAAGAAAAAGAGTTAAAGCCCTTAATTTAACTACAAGAGCCAATCAGTAGAACCACTGAATCAGTGCAATTTAGATACATATTGACAAACTATTCAGAAATTAATTCAATGGATCTATTCTAGCTGGGACTGACAACTTGATTTAATCCACAGTCTCTAACTTTGGTGCTATTATCCTGATTCAAATCCACTTGACAGGTTAATAATAATATTTTCAAAAAGGGCTATATTTAATCATGCCCCCATTTTTCAGACCTTCTGCTCAAGTTGATATGAGACTAGTATTTAAAAATCAGCAGAATAGTAGCATATTTATTGGATGTGAAGTTTATTCATCCATTCATAAAGATAAATATAGAACTTGAATTCACACTAGTCTTTCTTTGACTATGTTATAGTAAAAATTGTCCACAGAGATGGATCAAGGTCCCACGATCAAACTTTACATCAAGTGCACTTGCACAACACAACAAGCCAAGGATGTGTGGAAATGTTGCTTGGTCATTCCCACTTTCTTTGCTCCGTAGTTGGTCTATAATTTTGTCTGGCAAGCAACAGAGGTCTTTCTTCCTCTGGATTATTTCCTCCCAAAAAAGTACAAAAAGCCATCAAGACTTTGCCCTTCTGGTTTGCTGGAAAGGAACAAACTAGAGAAGGGAAGTTCCCCCTTGCCAGAAGAAACAATAAATGATCCGCAGATCAAAGCACTGTGGCACCTTTAGCTACACCAGCACATTGCTCATTCACAACAAGCCTGTGGATCTGTAGCCTGTCATATCATACAAACGCTCTCATTATCTTATTCATGACTTGGCAAGTTATGAGGGCCTAGGAGCCATTTCTGTCCAACCAAACTTTGATGGGCTACACTTCCCTGAGCCTCTAAAACCCACACTGCCAATCACCTTTTTTTATTCTCCAAGTGGCAAATAACACTCATCTCTTCTTGTCAGTGCAATTAACACAATGGTCCAAAACATACTGCAGAAATAATCCAGTTCAAGACTGCTTTAACTGCTCTAGTTCTGTATTAGGGACTCCTGGGAACTGTAGTGTATTGTGGCACCTGGGAGCTCTCTGACAGAGAAACTCAAATGTCTCACAAAAATACAGTTCCAGAATTCCCTACCCAGGGCAGGTACAGCGATTTCAAACTGGATTATTTCGACATGACAGTGGGCTTTGGACCAATGTTGTCTATCCTGGCCCACTTCAGGCTAGAAATTTTGTTTTTAAATCAACGAGAATTGTTCCAGGATTAAAGAAACCTGGAGCAACTTATGGGGGGTGAGAAAGGGGGATCAAGGGGAATGCTGGGCAGCTGGGGGCGTCATGCAGTCTCTGGTCTACCTTTTGCTTGTTGAGTGCCTTTGGGATAAAGGTGGGATGTAAGTGCAAAAAATAAATAAAATTCAAATACTTCCTGACTTATGGCGCCCCTGAGGTAAACTTATCATGGGATTTTCTTGATAAGATTTGATCCAAAGGTGTTTGCCTTTGCCTGCCTCTGAGGCTGAGAGAATGTGACTTGTGCAAGGTCACCCGATGGGTTTCCATGTCTGACCAGGGATTCAAACCATAGTCTCCAAAGTCATAGATCGATGCTCAAACCACTACATCATGCAGGCTCCAGGTTGCACTTTAATCCATTCCACATGCATAGACTGAGCAGCACAAAAACAGTATTCCATCCTCAGTCACAAACCAGGATCTCTTCCTTGTGATTACATCTGTCGACATCAAAACAAGATATAGCCTCTCCCCCCAAAGAGAGAAAAGAGATCAGAGCAGGCCTGCTATACTCTAGGCCAGTGATTCCCAAAGTGGGTCACATCCCACCCCCACCCCCCAGGGCAACAGGGTGGTTGAAGGAAAAGGGAATGGTAGGGGCCAGTAAGAAAAAGGGAAGCAGCAGGGGGGCCTTCAGTCTAAGTACTATTGAACAAGAAAGACAAGGGGAACCAGCAGCCTTTAGGAACATGGTGGAGATGAAGAGTTAAGAGTATGCTTCAGCTGGGGAGAAGTGATGGCTAAAAGAAACTTTCCCATTTGGGATCCTGCTTAACCTTTGTGAGCTCTGTCAGGACTTGGCTGGATCGTTGGAGCTATGCTGCTGCTCCTCCGTCTTTCTTTTTGGTGACAGAAGAAGTAGCAGAAGAAACAATGTTTGTGTAGGGAGGGGGATGACTTTGGTGAAGGAGGGAGAGGAGTAATTTGGGGATTCTTCAAGAGTCCTTCGCCTCTCTCAGACAGATAGTCCTTTCTTACCTGGGAGAAACGTGGGAAGCCAGCTGCATCTCTCTCCACCCTAGCAAAGAAGGATTGAGTCTCCTTCTCACTGGGAAGAAACTTCTCTCTTTACACCCTGCCACCTTGGGAGCAGCAACTGAGCAGCTGGTCAAGCAGTGACCAAAACACCTCTCACCTGCAGCAAAGACAGCACCGGCAAGAGGCATCTAAGGGAGCAAAGGGGGCAACAACTAAGAAGTCTCTTGCCTGCACCAGCCTTTGCCACAAGGCTGGTGCAACCATGAGGCTTCTCAGTAGTTGCTCGACCAGCTGCTTGGATGCTTGCTTCCTTTGCACCTAATCACTCTGGGAGCAGCAACTGAGCAGCTGGTCTTCTTTTGCTGTAAGGACAGCATGGGCAAAAGGGAGGAGCAAGCTGGGGCTGCTGCCACATTCATATATGAGGCTGAGGTGGGAACAGCAACAAGCTATTCACAGTTGAAGTAGATGCTGCTGGCCAGCTGCCTGCTGCACAAACAGTAGACCTAGTATGAAGAAGTAGGCATTGAGGGACTAGGATTGTTGCCTAAGAGGAAAGGGGGTGGTAGGCTGAAAACATTTGGGGATTACTGCTGTAGGCAAAACAACTTGCTACAGGGAGCACCACTTTTGAGGGGGGGGGAAACGATGCAACCAAGTATTAATATTCAAATGGTGCAATAAGGGATGGCTTTATCATTGATGGGGGAGAGGCCATTTTTTTGAGCTCTGCTTTAGGCAACATGCTACCTTTGGCTGGAAGTAAGGCAAGTTGGAGAACAATCACAAGAACTGCCTAGCCATCAAATTTAGCCAAAATTTATTAATTTCTACAAAACATGTAATGACCCAACATTATTTTCTGGACAGCCTTCACATTCAAAAGTACCAGAGCAACAAGCTAAATAAATAAATCTTCCATCCCAAAAAAGAATCTACAGTCAAGTATATAACACAATCAACTGCCTAGATCTCAAAGTACCGGTAAAACTGAAGTTGCACTATATCATACATTAGCCTTTCCCAGCTTGATGCTCTGCAGATGTCTACAACTCCTATAGCATTCCTGACCACTAGGCAGCACTGAAGTGCACTCAAATCCTAACATCTGATGGGCACCAGGTTAGCAAAAGGTTATCAAAATATTTCCTCATTACTGGATAATAATTTTATATAGAGCGGGACCTTTCTGTGCAGGCTGTAATACTCTATCCAGAGTTCACTCATTCACTGCTGGGGGAGTGGAGGGGGAGTTCTATACCCAAAAGCTGTCTCCACTGAAGTCAACAGAAAAGCCAACTGAAAGTGAATCTCTTCATAAAGTAGATCAAGCTGTGTTTGTATTTTAGTGTCTTCTAAACTGATGACTGATTTCATTTAACTTTAATATTACACCTGTGAGCATCCCAAAGTTTCCAAACCAACACCAAGCTTTAGACCTAACTTCCATGTTATAGAACCAGAATATCTACTCATACTACTAAGCCTAGAGCTGAAAATGACACTATCATTAATGATGTTTCACTGTCTAAGGTGTTTCCAAAATTAGTGCTGAAAGAGATGTGCACAACCTGAAATCTAATATATGGTGAAGAGGAGTCAACATTATTTTCAGATAACGTCTTCTTTGGGACAACAGTCCAAATTAGATTCCAAAAGTGTAGTCTCACCTCTAAAGAACAGTTACTATCCTTCTAACATTTATATTCACATTTTAAATTTGGTCTGTGACACTTGAAGATGTGAACAGATTACCAGAGACTGTGTAGCGGTAGCATCCTTCCTGGCTTATGAAAGCAAGTTGGTTGAGTTTCTGGCTAAGTTCCTCAACACCTTGCAGGAAGAAATACATTTGTTTTCATCATAATTAAATGAGATGCTTGATTCCATGCCTATGAAACTATATATAAACACTGATGATTCAACTAAATTTAGACTATTTTCTAGACTACTAAAATTCAACCTGATCTGGCCAGTATGTTATCATTACAGTTAGAGTTGTTAGACATCTGTGGAATAGATTCTATACTATTCAGTATAGAGAACTGTATTAATCATCCTGTCATAAATAATGCCAAGACTTGTTAAGTTGCTATTTTCAATATCTCAAGTTTTAGCTCCAAAGTTATTTTTATCTTCTGAAATGCTCCAAAACGAGTATTTTGTCCTGTCCACAGTTACTTCTACATCCCCTGTTTGGCCTGTCACCTCCACAGGTGGTTGGACTTGGTTTTAATGACAAGCACCTTGAATTTTCACAACAACCTCAAGTAGATTTCCAGCACGTCTGTATAAATGCCCTTCTAGGAGCTATACAACGCTAATGTTGTATAGAAGATGCCCTTCTAGGAGGTATACAATACTCACAGTACAGGATTATCAAATATTTGGTTCTCCCTTTTTAATTCACTTGACCATTAAAAAAAGTATTTTGCAATCTGGTTTCCTGTAAATTTGGTGTCTTTTAAATGAAGCTTAAGAAGAATCACAGAGGGGCTTTCTAGATTGGCAGGAAAGTGTGACATGAAGTTGCCTTTTCCTTAATGCTTAGCAGCTGCACCACAGCCTTTAGATGGAGCTGCGCTGTTCTGCAGTTTTTTAAAAAGAAGCTGGGAAAACCAGCACCTTTTTAAAGGCGCTTCTTCTCCCCTAAAACGCAAAAAAAAGCGTTTTCATGGCACACTTTCCCTTTTTCTCATCTAAAGGCTAGACTTTCATGCAGCCATGAACACACTTCTTTTTGCCAATCTAGATCAGGCCAGAATCTTGGAGCTGGAAGTGACCACAAAGGCCATCTATTCAACCCCCTGCCATGCAAGAATAACAGTTACAGCTCTCCTTAAAGATGCTCCTCCAACCTCTGCTTAAAGACCTCCAAAAATAGAGAAGTCCACCATCCTCCAAGGGGGTCTGTTGCACTGTTAAGCAATTCATACAGTAAAAAGCTATTCCTAATGTTTAGGTGGGATGTCTTTTCTTGTAATTTGAATCAATTTGTTTGTGTTCTAGTCTCTGGAGCAGCAGCAAAGAAGACTGTACCTAATGGCATATTTACTAAGAACAAATAGGGCAAAATTTCTGTGTGCCCAAAGTGTTCTAAGAGTGTCCTAACTTCAAGATCCCTGTTATATTTGCAAATGGGTAGTAAGTAAACATTGGTCCAAAACACATCAGAGAAATAATGCAGTTTGACACCACTTTAACTGCCCTGGCTCAGTGCCAGAAAATCCTGGGAATTGTTGTTTCTCCCAGACAGAGAAGGCTAAATGTCTCACAAAACTGCAGTTCCCAGAACCCCTAACATTGAACCATGACAATTAAAGCAGCCTCAAACTGGATTATTTTTGCTCTGTGTTTTGGATCATAGGCCAAAATCCCTCTGGTATGCTATGCCCACCTAACTCTGCTGATGTAGGAAAGAAAAGGCCATGAGTGTAGTGGTCATAAGGACGTAAAGCACTGAATACCTAGGTTGCTTAAACCTGGTTTTCATTTGCCACCACTGAGCAACCCCAGAAAAAGTGCAGCTGTAATGCAGTGCGCCAACAGAATTTTACCCGCAAAGGTTTCCATATACAGTTGCCCCTTCTAACTCGCGGATCTGTGATCTATGATCTCGAATATCCGCGGAGGGGCGATCTCCGCTTTCTCCAATGGCGTGTGCGCACAGGCCACGCCCCATTCAAGCCTAATGAGACTTGAATATGTGTGAGCCTCCATTTGTGCCAAGGGGGTCTGGAATGGATCCCCTGGAAAAATGGAGGGCCAAATGTACTTTTATAAATAAGCAAATATATGGTTGGATTACTTATTTTACCAAAAACAAATTCAAGTAATTGCTCATATACAGTGTACTGTACTTTTGTACATATACTTTTGTACTGTTCTAAAAATTACTTCTCAAAATGAAGAAATATGGCTAAACTAACAAACTGCTGACTCAGTCATGAAGGCAAGTAGACATTTATTATTTTAATTCTGCTGCACTAAGAAAATATTGAAACCACCAGATATTTAGAATTTGGTGGCTGTAGCATCTGTCAGTTTACAAAGAATAGATTCAGCTCACCTTGCTATGCAAACAATTAAATGAGGAAAACAAACAAGGGTCCAAAACACACTGCAGAAATAATCCAGTTTGAGACCCACTTTAACTGCCCTGGCTCAATGCTAGGGAATATTGGGAACTGTAGTTTTGTATGACATTTAGCATTCTCTGTCAGAGCGCTCTGGTGCCACAATAAACTACAGTTCCCAGAATTCCCTACTACTGAGCCAGGGCAGTTAAAGGGATCTTGAACTGGATTATTTCTGGACCCAAATCAACAGGATTGAATCTTAAATTGACTGAACTCTGGATACTAACAATATTATAATTACATAGAATTTATAAGCTGTCTTTCCTAAAGGAACCTACTAAAACAATTGATAGTGCATGCCCATAGGGAAACTATACTTGCCTATACAGAAACCATACTTGCCCACAGGGAAACACTGGGGAATACTTGTCCATAGAGAAACCATGCTTGCCCATAGGGAAGCACTGGGGTATACTTGCCCACAGACAAACCATACTTGCCCATAGGGAATCACTGGGAAATACTTATTATTATTATTATTATTATTTCATTTATTTACACCCCTCATTCCTCCCAGTACAGGGACTCAAGGTGGCTTACAAATCTAAAACAGTCCAAGTTAAAACACTATAAAACATGCAAAATAAAAGTTTAAAAAACATTACATTAAAATTTACAATTTAAAAAGTCTTGAAAACAAAAACAAAAACAGCATCCATGTCATGCAAAAGACTGGCAGCATAAAAACATCTTTACCTGCCGGTGGAAGGACAGCAGGGATGGCGCCATCCTGGCCTCCCTAAGGAGGGAGTTCCAGAATTTGGGAGCAGCCACTGACAAGACCCTTTCTCTTGTTCCCACCAAAGGTGCCAGAGAGGGTAGTGGGACAGACAGAAAGGCCTCTCCCAATGATCTCAATACTCTGGGAGACATGTACAAGGAGATATGGTCCTTTAGACAGTTTGGACCCAAGCCGTATACTTCTCCACTTGTCCACAGAGAAACCATGCTTGCCTATAGGGAAACACTGTGGAATACTTGCCCATAGAGGAGAGTACTTGCCCATAGGGAAATATTCTATGTTTGCCTATGGACAAGTGTTCTCCCAGGTTTCTCTATGGGGAAGCATTCCCCAATGTTCCCCTATGGCAGTGGTTCTCAATCTGTGGGTCACGACCCCTTTGGGGGGTCAAATGATGCTTTCACAGGGGCCACCTAAGACCATTGGAGAACACATATGTCTGAGGGACTTAAGAACCAAGACCATTGGTTGGGCGTCATCACAACATGAGGAACTGTATTAAAGGGTCGCAGCATTAGGAAGGTTGAAAACATTGGGGAATACTTCCCCATAGGGAAACATGGGAGAACACTTGTTCATAGGGAAACACTGGTGGTATACTTCCCCATGGGAAAACATAGGAGAACACTTGTCCATAGGGAAACACATTTCTCCACAGACAAGTATTCCCCAATGCTTCCCTATAGGCAAGAATGGTTTCCCTCTGGGCAAGTATTCCGCAATGTTTCTCTATGGGCAAGTATTCCCCCAATGATTCCCTATGGGCAAGCACTGTCATTTGTTTTAGTACATCCCCATTTCCCACAGCCTGCTTTCAGTGGGAGCACCTGTCACCTCCAGAGGCCTGTATGTTGCTCCTGTATGCAGCTATCAGAAGCCACTAACTGGTTCAGGCTTCTCTCTATCCCACTTCTACCTTGCTGTTTCTCCCAAAATGCACATTGTTTTCCATTCCCCACAAACCCCTTCTGTGAATATTCACAAGAGTGACAGAGAGAGAGAGAGAGAGAGAGAGAGCGCCCTTCCTAGATTCACATTCATCTCAGACAGCAGCTTGAGCATGGAGCCACGACACTTAAAACATGGTGTCGAGCCAGACAGCTTTGCGCTGGTGCCACAACAAACAACCATTCCCAGGATTCCATAGCATGGAGCCATGGTGGTTTAAAGTTGTGTCAAAGCAGACAGCTGTGGTGGCACAAGAAACAACAAAGTTTTTGGTGGGTTTTTTTCTGGCTATGTAGCCATCTTCTGGAAGAGTTTATTCCTGACGTTTCTGAAGAGGCTAGCCACAGATGCCAGCGAAACGTCAGGAACAAACTCTTCTACAACATGGCCACGTAGTCCAAAAAACCCACAAAAAACTTTGCACGTAGGCCATGAAAACCTTCGACTTCACACTTCCATTCCCAGAGTTTCCTAGCATGGAACCATGGTGGTTTTGAGTACAACCGTTCCCAGAGCACTCCATGGAATGGAGCCGTGGCAGTTAAACATGCTGTCAAACTGGACAGCTGTGGTGCTGCAAGAAATGACCATTGCCATAATTCCCTTGCATGGAGCCATGGTAGAATGACAGAAATCACAGAGTTGGAAGAGACCACAAGGGCCACCCAGTCCAACCCCCTGCCATGCAGGAACTCCCAATCAAATCATCCCCATTGACAGATGGCCATCCAGCCTCTACTTAAAGACCTCCAGGGAAGGCGACCGAGGGAGTGTGTTCCACCATCGAACAGCCCTTACTGTCAGGAACTTCCTCCTAATGTTGAGGTGGAATCTCTTTTCCTGCAGCTTGCATCCATTGTTCTGTGTCCTAATCTCTGCAGCAGCAGAAAACAAGCTTGCTCCCTCCTCAATGTGACACCCCTTCAGGTATGACATTTAAAGTGTAAAGCGGTGTCAAACTGGATAGCTGTGGTGCTCTGAGAAACGATCATTCCCCAGGACTCCCAGTTAGAAGAGGTGTCACAACAAATGACCATTAAAGTGGTGTCAAACAAGGCAGGTTAAGAGTGGGTGCCTTTTCTGTCTTGGGCGAGTCAGTCAAGGCTTCCTACATAAGGATGACACACACACAACCTCGCAGCCCCAAGAGGACAGAACCACCCAGTTTTAGCCAGGAAAGCCCGGGGCATGTGTGGAAGGAGGAGGAGGAGTGTAATAATCACAGGCTCCTCTTTGGCTGCCTACCAGCTACTCTTACCCACAGCCTCCCTTCAAAAACAGCACCGAAACCGTCCAACCGGCCTCCCCCCTCCCTTCCCGGGCCACGGCAGTTAAGCGAGGCCGGTGCTTGGAGAGAGGCCTAGTCCTTCTTCGAGCCCAGGAGCCCCGACAGAGGCCTAGAAGGATTGGAAAGCGCCCTGCCCGAAGGGTTGGGCTAAAAAAAGGCCGAGGAGGGTGGCTTTACCTGAGGTCGCGCGGACGGAGAGTCTCCTGGTCGTCGTCGTCGGATGCCACACAAGTCAAGCCGATCCCTCTCACTCGCTAGTCTCAGCCCCAGCAGCAACAACACAAGATGGCTGCCGCGACGCCGCCACGCAAAGGTCACGTGACACGCGGCGGCGACGACGCCGAGGCCCTGGCTCCGCCCACTACTCCAAGGAAGGCTTCTCTCTCTGAGGCGATTCGGGCTAGGCCTCTCAGTCCTCTTCAGAACTCCAGAGTCAACGGTTCACAATCATGACAACTGTTCCCTTCACATAAGCATCTTCCCAGCTCCACCTGAGGAGAAATAAGCCAGTTTGAGTGAGATAACAAACGACCATTCCCAGAATTCCCTAGCATGGAGCCATGGCCGTTAAACGTCCACTCAAACTGGATAGCGGTGGTGCCACAAGAAACTACCATTCCCAGAATTCCCAGCATGGCAGTTTGTTAAATGTGGTGTCAAAGCAAGTTGATATGGTGCCACAAGACAAGAAACTACCATTGCCATTATTTTCCCTAGCATGGAGCCATGGCAGCTTAAAGTGGTGTCAAAGCAGATAGCTGTAGTGAGGTGACACAAGAAACTACCATTCCCAGAATTCCACCGCATGGAGCCATAGCAGTTAAACGTGGTGTCAAAACTGGATAACTTTCTTCTTCTTCTTCTTCTGGTGCCACCATTCCCAGAATTCCCTAGCATGGAGGCATGGACATTAAACGTGCTGTCAAACTGGATAGCTTTTGTGCAACAACAAACTGCCATTCCCAGGATTCCATAGTATGGAGCCATGGCAGTTTAGTGGTATTGAAGGAGATAGCTGTGGTGCCAGAACAAACGACTATTCCCAGGATTCCATAGCATGGAGCCATGGCAGTTAAACATGGTGTCAAAGCAGGTAGTCGTGGTGCCACAAAAAAACTACAATTCCCAGAATACCCTAGCATGGTGTCATGGCAGTTAAACATGCTGTCAAACTGGATAGCTTTGGTGCCACTAGAAACTATCATTCCCAGAATTCCATAGCATGGAGCCATGGCAGTTATTTATATTTATTTATTTAACTTCGATCCCGCCTTTCTCCCCAAAGAGACACAAGGCTGCTCAAAATAACAATTCTAAAAACATACTGCAATAAAACAATTAAAACATCAGCTAAAACAATATAAAATTACAAACATTAAAACCACAATAAAACCATAATATCCCAGTTTCCAAAGGCAGCCCCATGTATAGTGTGTTGCAGTAGTCCAAACAGGATGTAATCAAGGCATGTGTCACCGTTCCCAGATCTGACATCTCAAGGAATGGGTGCAGCTGGCACACGAGTTTTAACTGTGCAAATGCACTCCTGGCGACTGCTGAAACCTTGGCATCAAGGCTCAGGGTGGAGTCCAGGAGCACAGCCAAACTGCAAGCCTGAGATTTCAGGGAAAGTGTAACCCCATCCAGGACAGGCAATGTCCCTATTCCCTGATCTGCCTTACAACTGACCAGGAGTACCTCTGCCTTGTCTGGATTAAGTTTCAGTTTGTTTGCCCTCATCCAATCCATTACTGACACTGATTCAGTATAGAGACAGCTTCCTTGGAATCGGATGGAAAGCAGAGATAGTGTTGGGTGTCATCTGCATACTGGTGACTGATCACCCCAAAAATCCGGATGACCTCTCCCAGTGGTTTCATATAGATGTTGAATAACATGGGGACAAATGGGAAACCTGTGAGACTCCACAGGCCAGCGACCAAGGAGTTGAACAGGAATCCCCCATCACTGTCTTTTAGGTTTGCCCCTCCAAAAAGGACCAGAACCATTGTATATACATTGACCTCATATATAAGTTGAGAGCAGGTTTGGGGGCCAAAATTATGGATTTTGCCATGACCCGTGGATAAGTCAAGGGTAAAACTTAAAGCCTCCTTCAGTATGTGTATGTGTCCATGCGGCAAGAGATTCTGATTGAAGCTTTTTGCTTCAGCGTTTCAGCTATTGTTTCATCCTTCACTCCTCAGACAGCAGGTGGGACTGGATACAGAGTCTGTTTAAAAGCAATCAATCACCCAGGATTCTCTCTGCTTGCTGCAAGAAATTAACTGCTCCAACGACAGCTGTTCAACAACTTTATCAATGTTTATCAAACAGAATTGGAGGCATATTTATCAAATTTTCAGATGACACCAAATTAGGAGGAGTAGCTAATACCTCAGAGGACAGGATCAAAATTCAAGGCCCATTTTAGATTGGCAAAAAGAGGTGTGTTGAAGGCTGCATGAAAGCCCAGCCTTTAGATGAGAAAAAGGGAAAGTGTGCCATGAAAACACTATTTTGGAGTTTTAAGGGAGAAGAAGTGCCTTTAAAAAGTAGTTTGATTTCCCCACTACTTTTTTTAAAAGGGCGCAACATTGCTATTGCATCTAAAGGCTAAGGTGTAGTTGCACGGTTAAATGGGGCTCTGTCTCTTTAAAGCACCCATTTAAAGGCAGCGCTCCAGGTGTGGAGCATAATGGATCGTGGGTTGGGAGCATGCGTGGTGTGGACTTCACTTCTAATTAAAACGCTCAATGCCCTGCAGGTGTAAAAGCTGGGGTTTATCCGCGAAGTTTTTTAAAGCTCCCAAATCCTAGCTCCACTCCTAATCCGAACCCTAGACATGCTCAGTAGGGACTCTGGGATGCTATTACTGGTATTCTACTGTGGATAACATGTCAATTCATTCACAAAATAAAGGGGTTCATTCATGATGCACCAGTGCAACGGCACAGTTTAAAAAGGCGGAGGAAACGCAATGATAATTTGACGGATCCTCATAAGTATACATTTGTCCTGCGCAACTGCGCAGGTTTGCCGGCTGCGAACTGTGCAATTGCGCAGTTCCCAGCCGGCAATGATAATTTGACTGTATGGTGTAACTGCGTTTGCGCAGTTCGCAAACCTGCGCAGTTGCGCAGCACAAATGTATACTTATGAGGATCCGTGAAATTATCATTGCGGCTCCTCTGCCTTTTTAAACTGTGCCGTTGCACTGGTGCATCATGAATGAACCCCTTTATTTTGTGAATGAATTGACATGTTATCCACAGTAGAATAACAGTAACGGCATCCCAGAGTCCCTACTGTGCATGTCTAGGGTTGGGATTAGGGGTGGAGCTAGGGTTTGGGAGCTTTAAAAAACTTCACGGATAAACCCCAGCTTTTACACCTGCAGGGCATTGAGGAATTGCGTAGTTCGCAGCCGGCAAGGGAAAAAAAATTTAAAGGTTCACCGCGGCTAAAAGCCGCGTTCATTGCCGCCCATGTAGCTGCTCCGCCTGTGTTTGTAGTGTTCTGACAGCTTCCCATGTAGCTGCTGAGCCACAGCAAAGACCTCAGATAAGTTGTTCCCACACCCCTCAGTCTAGCTGCCCTGTACTTTTTAAATCACACCTGGGGCTTGCAGTCTAGCTGCTAAGCATTAAGGAAAGTGCAACTTCATGTCACACTTTCCTGCCAATCTAAAAAGCCCCCAAAATGTCCTATTCGACTAGAAAGCTGGGCCAAAGCTAACAAAATGAAATTCAACACAGAGAAATGTAAGTTTCAGATGACACCAAATTAGGAGGAGTAGCTAATACCTCAGAGGACAGGATCAAAATTCAAAATGTCCTATTCGACTAGAAAGCTGGGCCAAAGCTAACAAAATGAAATTCAACACAGAGAAATGTAAGGTTCTGCACTTAGGGTGGAAAAATGAAATGCAGAGAAATAGGATGGGGGACATCCGGCTGAACAAGACCACATGTGAAAGGGATCTAGGAGTACAAGTAGACCACAAGTTGAACATGAGTCAACAGTGCGATGCGGCAGCTAAAAAGGCCAATGCAATTTTAGGCTGCATCAATAGAAGTAGAGTGTCTAGATCAAGGGAAGTAATAGTGCCACTCTATTCTTCTTTCGTCAGGCCCCACCTGGAATACTGTGTCCAGTTCTGGGCACCACAATTCAAAAAAGATGTGGAGAAACTGGAGCGTGTCCAAAAGAGGGCAACTAAGATGGTGAAGGGTCTGGAAGCCAGGCCCTATGAGGAATGATTTAGGGAGTTGGCAATGTTTAGCCTGGAGAAGTAAAGGTTAAGACATGATATGATAGCCCTGTTTAAATATCTGAAGGGATATCACATTGAGGAGGGAGCAAGCTTGTTTTCTGCTGCTCCAGAGAACAGGACCCAGAACAATGGATGTGAACTGCAGGAAAAGAGATTCCACCTCAACTTTAGGGGGAACTTCCTGACAGCAAGAGCTGTTCTACAGTGGAACACACTCCCTCAGAGGGTGGTGGAGTCTCCTTCCTTGGAGGTCTTTAAGCAGAGGCTGGATGGCCATCTGTCGGAGATGCTTTGATTGTGGCAGGGAGTTGGGCTGGATGGCCCTTGTGGTGTCTTCCAACTCTATGATTCTATGATTCTATGACAGCATGGAGAAATCTGAAAGACCTGTTATCATATTATACTGACCTGTAAATAAGTCGACCTGGGATTTTGAGTCCAATTTTGGGCATAAATTTCTTGACTTATAAACAAGTATATACGGTACTATTTATTCAGCATTTTGAGTTGCAGTCCCACAGTGGAAACTCTTCCAATGGTGGTGTACATGATTCACCTCCCACATTTTTTAAAAAAACCCCACACACAAAACAGCCTTGGGATTTGAACCTACATCTCTCCAGGCCTTGGTCCAACAGCGTTTTAACTGCTATGGGATAATGCTATGGGATTCTGAGATCTGTAGTTTTGTGAGATAGTTAGCCTTCTAAGGAGCCCTGGTGGCATAATCGTTAAATGCCAGTACTGCAGCCACAAAGTTGTGAGTTCACTCCCAGGGCTCCAAGGTTGACTCAGCCTTCCATGCTCCCTTAGAGTAGGTCGGTAAAATGAGAGCAATTGGTTTACAGAGTGTAAACTGAAAGCGGTATAGAAATGTAAATGCTATTGCTATTGTTATTCCATCAGAGAGCTCTAGTGCCACAACAAACTACAGATCCTAGAATTCTATAGCATGGAGCCATGGTAGTTCAAGCCTTGTCAAACTGTATTATCTCTGTGTAGCAGATTAGACCTTTGTTGAAGAAACTTTTAAAATGAAGGTCCAATGGTAAGTGGTCAGAAGGTCTTGGGGTTCGACAGGGTTTAGTGTCCTTCTTGCCTCTGTGCTCATAGTCATAGATAAAGATTAGTTTCTCCACCTACACATATATATAACTTGTTCTTGGTAAACCTAAACCACCCACAATCTTTGGCCCACTACTGCTGGTGCAGATTGGGATTTTTACACACATGAACACGCAGATTCCCCCTAATCTTTAATCACATGAATAATCTGCAATCTACAGCATCCTCCCTTAAGGCTGTCTGGCTAATACCGGTTTACTTGTTGCTCAGGTTTTGGAGTGCTTTAATTGCCCTGGCTGAGTGCCAGGGAATCTTGGGAAGTGTAGTTTATTGTGGCACCAGAGCTCTCTCACAATTTATGACAAATTCTCACAAAACTACAGTCCCCTAAATTGCCTAGCATTCAGCCAGGACAGTTAAAGCAGCCTCAAACTAGATTATTTCTGCAGTGTGTTTTGGACCCAGGTTTTGGAGTGCAAAATCATCCCACTCTTGAACAATTTTCTTTATTTCTGATATGTTGAATGTCAAAAGTCTTCAGCAATACACACCTTCTGTTGAACTTAAGTAAGGGATACCAGTTTTTGTCCACGGGGTCACATGCTGGAGACTAGATGCCATAAACACAAAAGAGGACAAGGCACCTAAAAATACAGGACATTCAAGAAAAATGTAGGGCATTGCAAAATAAAAGCCAAAAAAAAAAAACCCTTAAAAATATAAATTCATTCCATAGGGTTTGTTTACATCTCTGTTACAATAGCTGTATATTATTGTGTACTTAACTGTATTTTTCTGAACTTTGTTACAATGTCTTGTTGGTTTGCAATATGCTTACCAAACTCTGGGCAAGACAAAGACTTAAAATTGCACTTTACCAGCAAGAAACCCTTGACTGAATCTACATTTAAATTATTCATAGACTCATAGACTCATAGAGTTGGAAGAGACCACTCTATGATTCTATGGTTCTACGAATAATTTAAATGTAGAGTCAGTCAAGGGTTTCTTGCTGGTAAAGTGCAATTCCTTTTATTTATCCATTGCTCTGAAATTAAAGAAAAAACCCTTTCAATATCTGGATTGTGCTTCTTAATCATGCTCAAAATGATTAGAATAAGCTCTGAATAAGTGCTTATGCACAAGGTGAAAGAGATTTTTTTTTTAGATTGTACCATTGACTGCTAAAAAGACAAGCAAATGAATCCTAGAGCAAATCAAGCCTGAACTCTCCCTAGAAGCCAAAATGACTAAACTGAGACTGCCATGCTTTAACCATATCATGAGAAGACATGACTCAATACAAAAAATAATATTGCTTGGTAAGGTAGAAGGCATCAGGAAAAGAGGAAGACTGCAATACAGATGGATAGACTTAATGAAGGAAGCCATGGCCCTGAGTTTTCAACACCTGAGCGGGGCTGTCGGTGACTTGGAGGCCTCTCATTCAAGCGCTCACCATGTTTATTTGTTTATTTATTTAATTTCTATGCCGACCAAAGGCAGCTTGCAAGATAAAAACATTTCAAAAAACATCACAGTAAAAAGGACAAGCTCAGGAAAGAAGGACAAGGCACCTCAAAATGTAGGACATTCAAGAAAAATGTAGGTCATTACAAAAATGAAAGGTAAGAACACCAATATAAATATAAATTCATGCTTCTTAGTTATGGTTGGAATGGAGGACATTTTGGAATTCCTCCCAGACAAAAGGCTGAAATGTAGGACATGTCTTGGAAAATGAGGACATCTGGTCAACCTGCCTGTGAGGGTCTTGCTATGGGTTGTACTAGACTTGAAGGCAGACTGGAAATTGTTTTGTTGAGACAGAACCTCTAAAATTAAATGGACCCCCCCCCCCCCAGTATCACAGTCTATTGCCTTTATCAGATAAAAAATGACCTGCATGCTATGATAATTATTTGACTTTGTTTACTGTAACATTCTTTATATGGAGTGGTCCTTGAAGAAGGTTGAAGGACTTCTAGAAGGCCTTCATACAGCAATGTCTTTTGTCTAGTTTTCATTGAAGAGATCATATTAATACTAATTTGCTGTTAATTTTGCTTGCTTATTTTTATGTTAGATCCATAGCACTGGCTTTAATCTTTAAGGCCTGAAAGAACCCAGTTCCAGAATTTTAAAGAAAATCCCTTCTACCATGTACAGTTTCATAACAGTGAGACTCTGTTGCAATAATAGAGCTTCAGGCACTACCACTAAGGTGAAATTAAACCCTATTTGAAATTATTTTATAATCAATTTAATAGATTTCAGTTTCCTTCCAAAATGCAAACAGCACACAAAGTAATAAAATTCATTTAAAACACACACCAGTATCAACGTACAAAAATAAACCAAATAAATGAACTAATTTATTAAGTCAGCTATTATAGTTTAGTATTCCAGCTCTGGGAATTTAGGCAACCCTGCTCCAGCATGTTCTCTAAATCGGTGAATCATATGGCTTCACAATAACTGAGACTGCTTTCAATAAGATTGACAGCTGTTATGCACTAGTTTTTCTATAATTTTTATTATGTTGTATAATTATATCATTTTCATTGTCTCATTGGCCTATTTTAGTACAGGATTTTAGTAAAGGATTCACAACAGATATGTGATGCAGAGGTATTAGATTTAGTAGTGTGAATAGCAGAAACATATTCTCCACTCAATGAATAGAAAGCTAACAAAAAATAATAATACAGTAACTTTATAATCATAAACAGCAACCATAAATTACAAGGTTCAGCATCAACGTTAGTCATCCACCCTGGCAAAACTCTTATCTAGAGTTGTTTTTTATTTAGTTTCTGTCATAAAGCAGGATTAACAGCCTGTAATTTTAAATTAGGGCAGGCAGGGAAAAGAGTTGGATCGCTCAAGAATTCCTGCACTTGGCCACAGCCAATTTGCCCACTCTACCATATCATTCCAGTCATTCATACAATTACCAGATTACTAAATCTCAAACCTCAAGTTTCCTTGTGCAAAAAAGGAAGTTGTTTGTTTTACTTTGTTGAGCTAACAAACATGGAAAAGCAAGTTTTTCAAAATACTAAATCTTTTTTAAAAGACATAAAAGCATAGCAGCAGTAACATAACCAGTTATCTTAAATATATAAAATGTCTAATTTAGTGAGGAGCTTCATTGCCCCTGCCTAAATACCCTAAAGGCACCAGATCCCATGTGATCTTGGATGGGAGTGCTAACCAATACTGGGTGCTGTAGGCCATATTTTAAAGGAATTGGCAAAACTACCTCTGAGTAGTCTTTGCCTAAAATAAAATTATCAAAAACTCGGGGTCACCATAAGTTGACAGGCAACTTGAAGGCATGCATGCACACACACCTCTTATGTTCTCACTCTAAAATTATTTCACATTTGTGACTATTTTCTAGGGGATGTGTGTGTGTGTGTGTACACCTTTCAAGTGTCTTTGTTGTTGTTGGGTGTCTTCAAGTTGTTTCCGACTTACAGTGATCCTGTCACAGGGTTTTCTTGGCAAGATTTGTTCAGAGGAAGTGTACCATTGCTTTCCCCTGAGGCTCAGAGTGTGTTAATTGCCCAAAGGCCATGTATTAGTAAAATGCTCGCTCCTCTTTCAGTAGGTGGCGCTCAAATAAAAGGAATATGAACTACACAACCTCTTCACTGAAGAATGACTCAATAAAATATGCACTAAGGATAGCCGCCTTGGTTTTATTTTTCTTAAGCAGGAACTCCTTAAGAAAATTACACTCTAAAAAAACAGGTAGCAAAGTATTTTGTTAAAAGAAGAATTCATACAAAATACTGTAGTTTCTCTTGTTACCTTACCTAAAAATTCCAAATGGTTCTACATGTGGAAAACTGATTCAAATCCAATTATATAAATTTTTACCAGCAATATAAAAATTACAAATAACGAGACCTATGATTTTAAACCTAAGATTGGCACTCATAAAAACAAGTGAGAGCTGGGTGGTGGAATCTTGGACTAGTGAGAATTAACCATATCAACATTTGAGTAATATATGCAGGCAATGTTATCAATAAGGCTCAGGTTAGTACCCAGTCAGTGTTACAGCAATCACTCTATATTCTGTGCTGTCATAACAATTGTGCTAGTTGTACTTCCACAATAACCTAAAACGTCTGACTTTGAAACAAAGTGCAGAAAGATTTTTGTGGAGCCAACCACCCCTTTAGTCTGAAACAACAAAAAAATTCAAGTTAGCCTCAGTCAAGTTTTAAAAAGTTTTATTTCCACAACTAAGCAGGAGAAAAGAAATAATTCCAACTTTGTAATGTATAAAAACATTTATTATAAATATTTTAGCTAAAACATGTGATTCTTATCAAATATAATCTGTGGATTTGCAAATACAGTTTTAATTAGTTAGCAACTCTCCTACCCATTTTAAATGGGCTCCCTTTAATTATTCAGGCCTCACAGTTTAGTGTCACAGTGTAAAAAGCTAAAAAAGAAGTCAAAATAAAGAAGGTATCTGGTTTGTGATCTGAAGACAGGAGGGCATTTTTGTTTTCTAAGTATGCGAAATATATACATAAGTATAAATTCTAAATATAATACAAGCTTGTTGAACAGTATAACATGCCATAAACTGTATATGGAATGTATTTCTCCTTGCAAACAGAAACTGATGAAAGTGGCAGTTTTATGTAAATGGTGACTACAGAAGTTGCTGCATTTCCACTTGTGTCCACAAGGAGAAGATTTACAAACAGAAAGATAATTTGTCCCCAACCACATTATACATATCCCTAAATGACCTATGGATGGATGATTTCTTGCTTCTTAAAGCCCAATAGCTAAAAAAAGAAGTGAGCTATGAACTCATGCAGAAGCATGGGATGTGGCTCGAGAAATAGACAGAACCATTAGTAGCACTGTTTCTTCTTTAGAGTATGGCCACTTGTGTGCACACGGAAAGGGGAAAACTGAACACTGACTTGAATGCCTTTGAACAAATTATATGTGACAAATATTTGACAGGCTTGGATTGAGAAAAGTGTAAGTAGAATACTGTCCATGCAACATGGCTTTTCCAATGCCTCTTTGCATCTTCTGCCCCTTGTATCCCCTGAAAACCTGATGCTGAGGATGAAAGAAAACATGCAGTAATTGTAAGGCTAGTGGGAAAAAATGGCCAAAAATTCCTTTCATGAGAGAAATATCTGCCATTCATGCCTTGCCAATATCTACTAACTGATCCATTACTGGGACCAGGGTTTTCTAGGGTAAGAAGAACAAAGGGGACAACTAGCCACTGGGACATTTCTGTATGAATGAAAAATCTATGATGTATGCCCATAAGAATACCCTGTTTGTTTGAAAGCAAGAAATTAGTTTTGTGAAAATTAGGAAGAGGCAAAAAGGTATACACGGAAAGTTAAAAGAAAATTATATAGACAGAGACATTCAGAATGACAGAAAAAAGTGTACCCCCAAAATGTAATTAGCATCCTGTTACTTCTCAGATGCTCCTATAGTCTTTCTGGAGGCTTAAAATTAAGGAATTTGAATTCCCCAAAGCAATGCCCATTAAAGTGAAAGGGTCACCTTAACCACTCTTTAGTATTTGCATCAATCTGAACACCAGTATAAGTGGCATATCCTCCAGCTTCTAGTTAGGAAGTTTTTTTGTTTGTTTGTTTTTTGGCAAATAGATTCAAATAACTTTTGTTTCCTCTGCAGGTGAATGGCTAGCCAAAGGCAAGATTTTTAAGAATGTACTTCAGTCACAGGTGACAGACAGATTGTCCCAATTACTGACTGAATGCTGACTTGAGTTCTCGGAATGCTGCTCTGCGGTGCTTTCTTTCCTCTTCCTCACGCTTTCGCTCATCTTGTTCTGCTTTTATTTCTGCTTCAAACTTGCTGGCGCAAGACAAAGCTTGAACCTAAAATACAGCAGTCAATAGGTAACACAAGGCAAGGATCAGGAGATGGAAGATACATTTCCTCATTAGCTGCCCTGAGCTATCAGTAGAAAAGGCAGAGTATAAACATAATACATAATAATATTTCAAGCAAAAAGATCAGGACCATCAACTTGTACCTTAGATTTAAAACTGATGTACACATTGATGGTCCTGATCTCTTGGCCTGGACTGGTTTAAAGTATATACACTGCATCTGCTACATATAGATAACATTATCATAATGAGTATTACTGTTAGCAACTTCTATTATTTCTCCAAGACCACAATATTTTAAAAGTCCTGCAGATGCTAACCATATAACACTAAAGGCCTAACAGTACAAGTTCATTCAGAAATCTTCACAACAAGTTACCATTAAAAGAAAAACCAGCATTACAGCACATTTCCATCTACAATATAAAGGGATTTTCCCAGTTAAAATGTTAAATAGGTCACTTTTTAAAAAACAAAATACTTGATAAGAGTTTATAATGTCACTGATTATATGCAGAGCTATATACAGCTAGGCTCTGTCACAAACACACATAACACATTTATCCTGAACTTGATCTAGGAGAAAGGATTGTCCAATTGAAAAAAATATGTATTATGCTCATGCATTATGTATTTCTCATAATGTGAAATGGATAGGGACATTGGCTCTTACCTGTGATATGTCCATTTCCAGTACATAAAGAGTCCCACATCCTGTAGTTTGGGTTATGCTCCTCCCACTCACTCCAATAGGCAGGCAGGCAGGCTCATGAGACCCTCTGGTGACCCCATGTGGGTGGAGCTAACCCTGGAAGGCCAGGCTTGTCCTGCCTCCTATCACTCCAGTAGAATGTGTTTGCTGTTGCTCTGCGAAAGGTCTTGGCTTTGCCAGTGATTCTCCCTCTCCTCCAAAGCTGCCCCCCTTTCATGGCGGGAGCACAGGAAATTTCTGCAAACAGCTTCACAGCACATGGGAACAGATGGTGAGGGTTTCCCCTCCATGTCTCTGTTTCTCCACATCATGTCTGCCCAGCCCTTTGAGGGTCAGGGATCAGAGAGGCAGCTGGTGAGAGGTTATGGACATTTCCCTTCTCAGCATCTCTGCTCAACCCATTTAGGGCCAGGGTTCAGAGGACAGGCCAGTCAAAGCTATGGGAAAGTGTTTCTCTGCATCACCTCTGCCCAGCCCTTTTAGGGCCAGGGATCAGAGAGGTAGCTGGCCAGAAGTTATGGAAGCTTTCCTTCTCAGCATCTCTACCCAACCCATTTAGGGGCAGGGTTCAGAGGACAGGCAAGCTAAGCCATGGGAAAGTGTTCCTCTGCATCACCGCTGAAACAGGGCCAAGGTCAGAGAGGCAAGCCAGCCAGAAGTACAGGATAAGCAGTGAGTACCAGGGACCCTCTCTGAAGCCAGCAAGGAGCCTTTCCCAGATCAAATGCTCTTGCTCAGGGCAAGCACTGCCACGAGGCCTCTGCCATTGCCACTGCAGGCACTATGCCTAGCATAAGGTTTGGAACTCTGCCAGGAGGGCAGATGAGGGGATTGGCTCTTGGTCTCCCCCTTTCTTCCCATCTCTGGCCCCAGTGGCACCCAGGATCCCAACAGCCTGGGAAACACAGGGTGATGTTGCCAGGGAAATGGATTTGTGTTTCATCTGACAGAGCCATTAGTTCAAGGAAAGCATAACAATTTGTAAAAAACCAGACTCTTTCTTCTATGTACATACTAACTCATAAGTAAATCTCACTGTATTCAGTGGGGCTTACTTCATTAGAAAACTGTTTATGATTATAGTCTAAGACCAGAATACTGTTGATAACATGCTCAGATTACAAGATATTTTGGATAATTTTTAAAACATTGTGGAAGGAGGTATTCCATACCTCCTTATGCAAAAAAGGAGGAACTGAAGTTGAAACTGGCCGGAAAAACAGAGCTTGACAAAATAGTCATGCCAGTGCACTCTGGCACTTAAAAACTGCCTTCTGAAGGATGTGGAACTGTGTTTGTGGAGCATTATGCTCCAGAAGTGCCATGCATTACATTGGTGCAACTGCTAGTTGCAGTACCAGATGTGCTTTTAATGGGCTTGTATAAGCAGCAATCAGCTCCATGTGGTTCCCTGGCAGCACTAAGATCAAGGATACTTCCAGTGAGGCATTTGGGCACAGCTCCACTTCTTGCCCCCTCTCAACCACCCTATGGAGTTATACTAGCAGAACATTCCAGCCATTATATGCTCTCTTCTTCTCCCACTGCCACAAGATTCAAAGATCTTATTTATACCTTTGCTTCAAAGAAGTTCTTGGCTCCTTTTACTCCCTCAAGGGCAACATCTATTTCAGAGAGTTTAGCCAAAGCCATCAAACCACTGTCTTCTTCAAGCTCCCCAGCCGCAGCCTTGTGAAAAATGAGTAGGAACTAAAGAAAAGAAAAAGTGTGAAAAATAATTATTTGGGAAAGGTAGCAGAAAAGTTTAATATGGCATGAGCTTATATTTTTATAATGGGGAGCTGCAGCAGAATAACATTAAATTCTCTACTGATCCAGAAATCATACTTATTGAAGCCAAAGCTGATGAAATGCAGAGGATTCATGGTTTGATCTCCCAATATTTTATTTTATTTTTAACAAAAAGAACCCAGGAGAGGTGCGCCTTCAAATCAGAGAAGCAATTATAGCAAGTGCTATTTAGAAGTAATTTAAGTTTACCTGTATATAGTTAGTATTCATGACAGTGTTCATTCCATGCACATGTCATATTCTTTCACTAGAGGACAGCAGAGTCTCAGCATGCAAGAAACTACATCCAGGAAATTAGGCATCTGGCAGAACCCTTTGTTCCCATGTTTTCTCCCCAGCTGCTCACTAATATGGCATTTTAAACAGAAATTGAAAGACTCCCCAAATCCCCTGGGAATAAGTGAGGGAATATAATGACACTGCTGGCTATTTTCTAGCCACACACATACTGTAATATGTTTATTCACCAACTGCCTGCAGGTTTTGCTGTGACAGTGCTGAACTTGTACTGAATCACATTCTTAATCTCAGCACATCTCTAATGAAGGCATTGTCATGACGTGGCCATTACTCATAGAGAGAGTGAAAACTGGGAAAGGGTGGAGATAGGGAGAGGCTCTTTGACTTGGCTAACACACCCTATATCTGGATTCCTCTTTGAGAGTATCATTTGACTCCTGATGCAAGACACACAACTCAAACTTTCCTGCAGCTGGAAAACTGTAAACAATTATGAAGCCATCTCCTATCAGGTCAGACCATTGGTCTGAATACCTAAGTACTAATCTATTTCAAAATGGCTCACTAGACCTTGCAGGTCTTGTTCTAGGTTTTGTATTATTATTAGGGCTTGAGAATAACACTGCCACAATATACTTCTAAAAGTCATAGTCAAATCACTGTGGCTTTTTTCTGCAAAAGCAGGACATTTATGAGAATGATAGATCCTTGGAAGCTGATTGATATTGCTGGTTTCCTAAGTACATTATTAGCATGGCAGCAATTTCTGTAAATGCTTCACTAACTCTGTAAAACACAAAGATTACATGCGTACTCAACATACCCACTTCTAAGTGTCCCATCAGTTAGAGCCTGGTCAGCGTTAGTTTATTGTGGGGAATGAAGCAGATCGAATGGCTAAAATCAGGTAGCAAAATTCAGAAGGGATTCAAGGTGCCATTCTATTCTCAATGCTATCCAACTTCTACAGGAAACCACTGAGAGAGATCATCTGCAGGTATGGGGTGGGATATTATCAATAAGCTAATGGCACCCAAATATACCTCTTCATGCTTTCAAAAACAGCTTCAGCTAAGGGTACTGTGTATCCTTTGAATGAATACAGTGGTCCCCCGGGTTACGAATCCCCCGGGCTACGAAAATCCCGGGATACGAAAGCGCCGGGGCTGGAAAAACGGCTCCGGCTCCCAAAAAAAACCCCGGGTTACGAAAAAAAAATTCCGGCCCTTTAAATCTGTGCGCTCCACTGCGCTCCGCTACAAATACAGCGGTCCCCCGGGTTACGAAAATTTTAGGGTTACGAAAGGGGTTCTGGAACGGATTACTTTCGTAACCCGGGGGACCACTGTACTTGGAAAAGGGAATGGAATGCATGAAGAAAAACAAATTGAAACTGAATCCAGACAAGACAGAAGTGCTTACTACCAAGGGTCCTAATCTGGGGCTGGAGGTGTGTCAATCAGTTCTGAATGAGGTCACACTCCCCCTGAAAGACTGTGTTCAGAGTCTGGGAGTTTGGGCTCCTGGACCCGTCCCTGCAAATGTCAGCTCAGATAGATGCAGCGATCAGGAGTGCCCGTTATCAGCTTCAGCTGATACACCGACTGTGCCACTTTCTAGAATCAGAGGACATAAAGATGGTAGTAGAAGTGTTGGTAACCTCAAGACTGGACTTCTGCAATGTGTTATACCTTGGGCTACCTTTGTACCAAGTCCAGAAATTCCAACTGGTTCAGAATATGGCAGATAGACTGATTATGGGTACATCCAAGAGTGATCACATTACACCAATCTTAAAATCACTACACTGACTGCCAATTGATTTCTGAGCAAACGGTGAAGTGTTGGTTATACCTTTAAAGCCCTACATGGTTTGGGTCCAAGTTACCTACAAGATTGCTTTCTCCCGTACAATCTGCCCTGTACACTCAGATTGTCTGAGAAATGTTTGCTCCAACCAGCAAGGACTAGATTGGCAATGGTTTCTCAGAGGACTTTTTCATCTCCTACCCACAGACTGTGGAATGACCAGTCGGAAGAGACGCAACAGCTGAAAATGCTGACTGAATTTGAAATATATCTCTTCCCGCAGGCCTATCCAGTCAATTTTAGATCGTAAGTTTTTAATCTATATATGAATTCTTATGAATTCATTTTAATGATTTTATAGTATTGTATTTTAACTGTGCGTTTGTGTTTTTAATTGTTTAGTATTTTAACATGTACCCCGCCATGAGGAGAGGCAGGAAAGAAATAAAATTTTGTTATTGATAATGATGATTATGTGTGGGTCTTTTGGGAATTAAAATCCAAAGTTTCAAACATGAAATCTAACATCAAATTTGAAACCCAATTTCATCAGCAGATGGACTGCCATAGGGTTCCATTTTGTTCCTCATTTTCCTTTTCATCAATTTCAGGTGAATCTGTAAAAGTGCTGAATCGCTATCTCCAATTGCTAATAGATCAAATGAACACCAAGCCATAATGTTCAGCCCAGACACAATGGCTGTGCTGTTGGTGGGTGATTTGTCTGGTCAAAAAAGCCAAGTTCAATTCTGTGCATTTCCTTCTTAAGGCTCAGTTTTGCAGTCAGGGGTGCTTTTAAATCCAATCTTGTCCTTGGAGGCTAAGAGGTCTACATGACAAAAATCCGCAACACAACCGCAGCCCTTCCTAGTCACAGATTGCTGTGCACTGCCATCTCACATAGACATTATATGTGAAGCTTGTTCAAAATGTTACAACTGGACTGCTGACTGGTCAAAGGAATGCCAGTCTAAAGCAATTGTGCTGATTTACATTTCATTTTTGAGCAAAACTGAAGTATTGGTTTGAACTTTTAAAGACAGCCTGGCTGGCTGAAGAAAACTCCATCTCCACATAAATCTTCTGTGATCTTTTTTTAAAGCCATTCTCTAAGTTCCCACAGTACTGGAGTTAGGGTGCTTTCTATTGTACCTCATCTACTTTGGCTTTTGCTCCCCAAGCATCATTTTTATTTTCAAGGCCAGGTGAAGATCTTTACATTTCCCCAGGACAGTGGACACAATGAATTTTAATGCTAGGATTTTATCTGCTGGCTCTTTATTGTTTTTTCATCATATTTTAAATTCTATGTAAATCTGATCAGAGAATACTGGAAAAAATACTGGATAAAAAGATAAGATATTTGTTAGAAATAAATCAATACATACATCTTTTTTCAAAACACATTCTCTACCACTGGGCTATGGAGTGCCTCCATTTCACTGGTCTCTTATCCTACTAATGAAGAAACAGCTACCTTTTTGAAAGAAGCCTAGCACATGCTTATTCATGTGAGTGTCCTTGTGTAAAAAAGAAGGGCTTTGTGAGCTGGTAGATTTACACAACAGAGAAATAATTAAAAGTTCAGCTAACTGAAAAGATCTCAGTCAAAGCCCACATAGCCATCACATCATATAAAATGTAAGCTATAATTCCAGTATGTCCAGTCCCACAGACTTGATACTTCCTGAAGCTTGGTCCATATCAATATCAGTTATTCCTTCCCCCAGTTCCAACACCACTTCCACAGAAGAAGCTTCTTCATAAATTCACTACCAGCAGGAAGCCCTTGATACCTAAAACATTCTCATCTAGTATGCAAAGGGATCTTGTAGCACCTTTGAGATTAACTGAAAGAGACAAGTTGGTAGTCTGGGCTTTTGCAGATTTGAGTCTGCCAGTTCAGACCAGGTAAGCATATTGTGAAGGACAGATGCAGAGTAATGAAAAAATAATTCATTCTTCAGAAGTGAGCAAATTCCCCCATTTGGCTGGGAAAGTAGGGAAATATACTGTTGTACCAGCTGACCCAGCCAATAAAAAGCATGTGGGAATGACTCACCAAACAGCTGGGAACAGGTCATAGATACAAGTTGCCAAATCCAGATCATCTCTGTGCACAAGGACAGAAGGGACTCTGTGTATAAGTGGCAAGCGATTTCAGCATATTCACATAATCTACGTGGCTTTTGGAGAGATCCTTCACCATAATTCAGGACAGAATTAACAAGACATGAATGTGCTCAGGAATACAAATCAGGATTTTACAAACTATACAACCAATCTATGCTCTTCAAATACCCATAGAATAAAATCATACTCTCCTCCAGTATGGTCACTAAATTTCGGAGAAGTATGACAAAACAATGTTAACTTATCATATTACAGTGGTTACTGGCAGGTTCACTGTGGAATTCTGATGATCAGACACTATCTTATGAGCCTCAATGACACAAGTTTTTTTTAAAGATAACTTCCCTAAAAAAATTTTTTTTAAATAAAAAGCAAGATATGCAAAATTAGTAGCAGAACCAGACAGTTTGCACATATTTTGAATTAGTGTTATTAACAGCAAATATGGAAAAACACTGATCTCTATTCTGGTTGAAGGAAAGTTAGTAGTAGCAGCCATATGGCTTTAAATGTAACTTTATTCACTTTGAAATGTAAAGTGCACTGGTTTGGAGGCAATTGGTGATGTATTGATAGACTCAAAATGCCAAAAGTACAAAATTAACTTCATTAAAATGGTCCTTTGTCAAGGCAAGAGGGAATAGGTTACTGTTCTAACAGGAAAGGGCTGTACAAGTTCCAGAGTTATTTCACCACTCCAGGGAACTCCCATTAGTTATTTTCCTCTACTATGAAGTGGTGGTGGAACATAGTTGGAAGCAATGTAGAAATCAGAAAAATATGAGCTTGTCCTACAGTTGCCAGTGGCTAAACTGCTGCAGTGCAGATAGTAGAACATAAGCAGGTACAAATTGCTTATGTCTAGGATAAACTTATAGTTGGTTCCAGTTTGAATATATGATGGTTTCTCTGTGGAGCAGTTTTGTAGCCTTTTATAGACTTCTCAGATCAGCACAAAATCACATCTTTCATCCTCTTCCTGATGCATATTTTTAAAATGCAGAAAAAGCAATTTAATTTCCTCAAATGTTACATGTCAAGTGATTATTTTGAAGCTGATTCATGAGCTCAAGATAGGGGAAATAAGATGTTTTCTTAGAAAGAAAGTCTCTGCCTAAGCCTTGTCTCAGAACTCAAAGTACTACTCCAATAAGAAATAAAAAACGTACTTTTCATTGTCTTATTTATTTATTTATTTATTTATTTAAAGTAATTTCTATTCCATTTTCCATGATGAAGTATAGCACTTGTCCCGGACTGCGGCCAGCACACACCAACAAAAGCTGATAAGGCAGTTCCACAAACCTAAACGTTGATCTTAAGAACAGTCCAAAAGCGAGAGCCGAGGTCAGGGTTGGGGAAATTACAGAAGTCAGCCCAGTCCGAGGTCAGGGCAAGGAGAAAGCAGCAAAAGCCCAAATCGTTCCAAGGTCAAGGCAAACCAGAGTTTCAAAGACACCAAGAGACTTTCAATAAGTTCTGGTAAAGGGATGGCGTCCCATAGGTGCTTAAGTAGGAGACACCCTCCCTGTTGGCAGCTGTGCTTTATTACCAGCTTGCTTTTCAGCAAGCCTGCGGGGCCGACGCACACAAGCACTCTCAGCCCTCCTTTCCTTAAAGGAGGGAACCACCAAACTGAATTCTTCATTTGAAACCTCACTCAGCTGCTTAGCGTCTGAAGGGAGCTCCACAGTGCCAGAGCCTGGCTGGGCTCCCACTCCTGGGGCTGAAATATCAGGACTGGGGTCTGGCATGGCAGAACTGGGACCTGGTCTAGCCTCCAACTCCTCTTGCTCCTGAGGAGCCATGTCCTTCTCCTCCTCCTCCTCTGACTCCGTCTCTTGGCTCGCCATGACAGCACTGTCCTCAAAAATTAAAATGAACTTTCTTATAAGAACTAGGTAAAAAACAAAATCAAGGTCAGCAAGTAATAAGCAGAAAAGCTGAATGCAACTTGACATCAGGTTACCACAATGTATGAATAATATACTGTCTCTTTAAGACTTATTGAACAAATCTTGTTGATGTTTTTAAAAAAACCTGGCTGAAACTGGTTAAGTTGCTGTTAGTTGGCAGCGGAAGAGAAGCCAGTTCTAGAGATAACATTTACTATGCTGCAGAGAATTATCTTTAAAGTTAATCAATTATTTGTGTTAGGAGTGTTAGGAGTGTCCACAAGCTGGTGGGAACAAATGAGAGCATACTTAACTAGAATTAAGGTCACAAGTGAGAAAACATACATCTAGGGGTCACTTGATCTTCCTTCTGTTTCCGCTATAGTTCTTTATAGCTTCCTTAAACATCCTACAAATTGATCATAATTTCATGCTTGATCTTGATTTAGCTTCTGTTGCTGCATGCCTCATATGCAGAAACTTGGCACAAGTAAATAGGATGCAGGAGAAGGGACATCAGTGAGGGGAGGTAAGAACTAAGGATCCCTTCTAGTAGAAGATTTACACATCCATAAATGAAGGAGGACATGTTCTTGGACGGCAGTTTATTGACCCATGCCCAAACAAAACTAAACCAGGGCTCCTTATCCAGCTTTGGAGTAAAAACAGTCTCCAAGAAAGAACAGTCCTTGCTTCAGCTTCAAGACAGCTGGTAATATCAGACCAAAGGGGGGAAGAAAGAGTAAGAGAGAATGATTACTACAACTTGGTTCCAAGCATCTGCTAAATATGATTGGTGGGAACAAGAGAAGAAGAGTTGGATAAAATTGTTCTACTCTATTTGTCTTTGGTGAAAGTCAAGACAAAAACCATAAAAACACAGTATTAACAGTAAGTTATAAAGAAACAATGGGAGAAGTCTCTGGGTCTTGTTAGGAGAGGGATGACCATACCATAATGCCCTCATTAGGAAGTAGTTTTCTGGGAATGTTTTAAAGGATGGAAGAGCCACTGTAAAATTTCCCACTGCTTGAAATTCCTGGCCTTCAATCGTATAAACTCCAATAAAAATGGAACCAGAACTCTTTCTATTGAACATGATTGATTGTGAAGCTGGCAATTTGAAGAAACATCAGAAGATCTTGTTACACCTAGTTACAGCGGCAAGGGTAATTTATGCCTAAAGCTGGAAATCCGAAAAAACTCCAACAGGTAAAGACTGGGAACTCAAAACATTAGAATATATGGAAATGGATAAACTGACACAATTGCTGAAAGAAAAATCAGTAGAAAGATGGGAGGAAGACTGGAAAGGGGTAACAGAACTTATAGATGGTCAATCTGGAAGCTTCGGAGTCCAGCTGAGCTAAAGGAAACACATGATGTATCTGAAGTTATTAAAGACCCTTTACCCAATCTGATGTCGGAATTTATGCATGTCCAACTTACCCAGTGAATGTGTCAACTTAATTAATATGGCTACAAAAACTCACACTTCGGGTGTTGCTAAAGAATTTGTAAGTTTGGAACTATCACGATCAATCATGTAGAAGTCAACTAAGCCTACTCTATACAGACCTAATAGAATGAAACATATTGTATATAAGATACTTGTTGTAGGGGGCTAAGAGCAAATCCGACCTTCTGAATTGACTGATGCTGTCGTATACATGGTATTAATATGATTTCAAAAACCTACACTTCGGGTGTTGTTAAAGATTTTGTAGGTTTGGAACCATCAGGATCAATTAAGCAGGAGTAAACTAAGTCTATTCTATGCAGACTTAACAGAATAAAGCATATTGCATATAGGATATGCTGAAACGGCTGGTGTTGTTTTGTACACGATATTAAAATGGTTACAAAAATTTACACCTTAGGTGTTGTTAAAGAATTGGTAGGTTTGAAATAATCAAGATCAATTAAGTAGATATCAACTAAGTCTGCTCTATGCAGACCTAATAGATTAAAATATATGGTGTATAGGATACTTGTTGTAAGGGCTTAAGAGCAAGCTTGACCTTCTGAAATGTCTGCTGTTGTCGTATACATGGTATTAATACGGTTACAAAAACTTATACTTCTGGTGCCGTTAAAGGATTTACAGATTTGGAACCAATAGGTTCAACTAAGTAGAAGTCAACTTAGTCTCCGTTATGCAGATCTAGCAGAGTGAAAAGTGTTGTATATAGGATATTTGAAGTAGGGGACCTAGAGCTAATCTAACATCTCGAAATGACTGTTGTTGTTATGTACATGATACATTATGAATCTATATTTGAAACTGTTTATTTTATTATGAAACTAAAATAAAAATAAATAAATAAATAAAAGAAAAAGAAATTCCTGGCCTTTTTTCACTGCTTGAGTGGTAACGGGCCTCTAGTAGCACTCCACTCAGTATCCTGCCTTTGAAACAGTCTCCACCAGACTTCACATTTATGTAGCTCTTATCAGTACAATAAAAACATAAAAGTCCGGTTAAAGTGCGAAAGCATGTGGTTATACATAAACAGCCATAAAAGCAGAAATTACAGTATGTTCAACAGTTTCCCCATTCTCTCACACACTACCAAATACAATCAATTCATTTACCTACAAAAAGCACATGTAAACAAGATGCTGTCCTGTATAATAACATAATGAAAATACTAGGTGAGTCCCTTATGGAAGGCAGTTCCCCCAACTGGCATGTTAGCTACCAAATTTAGCCACTTGCCTACAAGCAAGGGCACCCAGGCAAGAGCTTATGATACTGATCTCTGCTTATACTGTTATGCTGGTGTAGTGGGTGGAAATGCTGGACTAGGGAGATCCAAATTCTACATCCTCCTGAACCATGAAACACACTGGGTAACCTTGTGCCCGTCATTCTTAGCCTGAAGTATTTCAATGTAATAGGATAAAGTGGAAAGGAAGAGAGCTATGTATGCTGCCTGGAGCTCACTGGAGGAAAAGCAGCACTTAGAAATCAAAAGGAGAATTTTAAACCGTGGTCACGAATTAGAAGCCAATAAAGCTTACTGGATACAAGTGTACAGTGGCCCTTACTCTTATGCAGGAGATCCATTCTGGATCCCTCTGCATAAGGGGAAATCCGTGCGTGCTGGAGCCCCATTCAAAGTAATAGGGCTGGCACCTGCGGCACAGCAGCGCATGCGCACCACGAGCCCATGTCCCACAAGAGCGAGAGGATTTTCTGGTGCGGTTTTCAGCGTAAGCAAACGCACTGTAATATGTCAGTATCTGTTAGCCATAATCAACTGCTTAGCTGCTATATTCTTCACCAGTTGAGTTTTCTAAGGGGGCTGCTAATCATTGAATCAATTTTAGAAGTTACTAAAATGTGGACAACAGTGGCATCTTTCTTTCTAAGAGGTAATACACTGGTGTAGGAGCCAGTGTGCTGTAGCGCTTACTGGACTATGACTCTGGAGAGCACAGTTTGGGTAAGCTTGGGCAAGTCATGCTCTCTCAGCCTCAGAGGATGGCAAGGGCAAAAACCCCCTCTGAAAAAACTTGCCAAGAAAACCCTGTGAAAGGTTCGCCTTAGGGTCACCATAAGTCAGAAACTACTTGAAGGAACACAAGATCAACAATGCACAGAATTTCTAAGGACACTCCAAAACATCTGTTTTGAAGACGTCTCCTGACCAAATTCACAAAAATAAGATATAGTTGTACATAATTTCCCCTTACTTTTGTCCTGGTCCTCATTATTAATCCAATTAAAATTATTTTTCTGCTGCCTTTAAAGATACAACCCCCTCAATATCATACCAGAAGACTACCTAGCTTGCTGGGATATGTCAAAAAATTCCATGTGAACATCTTGCGGTCAACATTTATAAGCACTAAAGAGGGCATTTAAACAGTCACAGCAAGTGCAAGTTCTAGCCTGTTTAAACAGCAACAGAGATAATTGAGTTTGGTAACAAACCATGCATTGATAATAATGCCTGATTCTAAAGCACCTCTGAGCATGGTTCTAAAGCACTTTTGAACAGACTCCTTCTCCTGCTATGAAACAGAAGAGAAGGCTCAGTTTATCTTATGGCCTGTACAGACCAGCCTGAAAGGCTGGCCTGTGGGTGGAGTCAGGGTGCAGCGTCCTGATGGCACTTGCCCTAACTCTGGCCCAGGGTGCCATGATGGCGCACGCTGCTCCAGGCAGCGCATGCCATCATGACGCACCTCTGGCACTGCGTCTAGATGATGCAGCACCAAGGGGGCACCATAGAGCCATGCCATCATGGCTATGGCACCCTTTGGAGGGCACAAAAAGAAGCATCTTTTTGCAGCTCCTTTTTGCACCCTCCAGAGGCCGGATCGGGACCGCAGCGTGAGGTGCTGCGGCCCTGATGCGGCTAGGAAAGGGGCAGCTGCAAGCCGCCCCTTCAGGGATGTCTGCACAGCCCCTTAGTCCATAGTACAATCACACAAGGGAAATCTAGGATGAAAATTACAGTATGTTTAAAATTATGTTTAAAAGTGGATATAACTTCAGACTTTGAAGTCCTAATGGGCTGCTTCTAAACATATGAATAGGCTGTGTGCAAGAGGCATCTGCTTTCTCTAGGGTTTCACTTTCCTAGAACTATGCCACAGTACCTAAACTAAAGGTGTGTACTTTGGATAGTGTTCACTTTAGCTGACATTCAACATTCACAGTAGAATAAGGCTGGGGGACAGAACTTTGAGGGATCATAGCCTCCTGTATTAAAAACACCCTCCTAGAGGAATATAAATGTATTGCTAAAATCCAATTTTTCATGTTTCATTCATACCTTGAGGTTTTTGTACAGGTAAAATTAAAATACTAAAAGAGAGAATGTGTCTAAAAAAGGAAGTCAGACATGCACAAAGAAGGGACAAAGTAGATGGGTTAGCAAAGTTCCACATTCTTATTCCACATTTGATTCTGCATTATGCTGATGTTTACCTCACGGAAGCTCAGTTTGCCATCAAAGTCCTCATCCACTTCCTTGATCATGTTCTTTAGACCCAGATGAGTCTGAGGTGCACCAAGCTTCTCCATCATCAGCTTCAGTTCCATAAGGTCAATGTACCCATCTTTCCCGGAGTCATACCTAAGAGGAAAAAAAGAATAAAGATGTCAGAGGGCTCTGTTGACTGGCCTCTTATGGGATCACTCATTGGCCCTTCACATCATAGTTCAAGCTATGCCCAATAATTTAAACTATATTGTCATATAAGACGACAATTCCCAGTTTGGGGGAAAGGGCAGGATATAAATAAATAAATACAACAACAACAACAACTCCTGCTTTTATCTCACAGAAACCTTCAGTACTACCAGAAGAAAGTTGCTTCAGTGCACTGCATAATATGACCAAACTTTAAGCTAGTACCATGGAGCAAAAAGTAAATGGTTAAGTGGATAGGTTCAACATATTTGAAACAGCATGTAAACTACAGTAAACATTCTGCTTCACATAGAAAATGAAGTCCATTCACTTCTGCTCATTGATAAGTGAACCATACCTCTTTGCCTATATTGTACAATCGCTTTCAAATGGGTAATAAAACTCCCTTTTGACAGTATTCATATCCTTTACAAAGGTTTTCTTGGGACTATTCTAACCAATTATAATGCTTCTTCAAACATCAAGGAAGAACCACTCTGAAGAAAGGACACAATACAGAGCATCCAAGAAAGCAATGGGAAAATTTCTTGAGGAGTTTTAACTTCAGAAAATATATACTATTGGAGAAGATTGTACAATATAGTTGTTTTCATTTGTTTTCATGTTGTTTATGCACTAAGAAAGACTCACAGATGCCCCAAGTCATGAGGTGAGTAAAGAAACACATTCATTACACTCCCAAGATGTGAAAATAACAGTAGCCTTTTACATCAATTATCCTAGGTGATTTAGGAAGTCTTAGTGGCTATTTGTTTGCCCTAAGACTTGGAGGAAATGCTATTGGGGCTCTTCTCCAAGCATTTCAAAGCGAGTTAAAAGCAATTCAGGCATACTTCAGCTAACAAAGCCTCTTATAAACAGTTCCTTTTTACAGAGTGTATTTATGCCCCCAGCGCCCTTTCCTCCTTTATCCTCCATCTAGCTGGGAGATTTTTTTAAAGCAGCATTGGCACTGGGAAAATGGTAAAGTAAGGCTGGAGAAACACATTTAAGATCAGGCTGCAGCAGCATGTCTGCAGTAAAGAATGAAATAAATCTAAAGTTGGGAAACAGTGCGATTCTACTCTAGCTGATCCTACTGTCTAAAGAGAACAAGATTAGCCTGTTTCACTAGCCCCCTGAGAAGTACATTAAGAACGTAGATCTGTATGTCTGGCCACCAAAATGGAAAAAATAACAAAAGTGGAAGCTGCTAAAACAAAAGTCATCCCTGGATGCATTTTGGAAGAAACCTTCAAGTGGTGTTTAGAAGGCTCGAAATATTTCTATTTACTTATGCTTGTAAACAGTAAACAGCCTGTTTACTTACACCTGACCTGGTTGTTTCATATTTGACAGATTTGAATAAAAAGGTTGCTGAAACATGCTGAACCGCTCGCTTGCTTTTGGTGTAGGAACCTATCCCTGTTCTTTCCATGTTATTTCTGCCTCTGGTACCATATTTTCAGTTAAAGAAGTGATGATCACAAACACATCTGCTTTGTTAAACGAGGGATACCTGGACTGCTCTCATCCACAAGATGGCTAAGAAGCCTTTGCCCACACAAGTTTGGAGTCATTTTACCAGGGCAGTTTCAGCTGCATGTGCATTTCTTGTGGGAGTTTCTATGCGAAGAGTGCATTTATCAAGTGACCATCTGTAAAGACACGCAAGCTTCCACCCCACCATCATTCTTCTCCTTACTGTTTGATTTCACTACAGTGGACGTAAACTCAGAAAATCTGAGCAGGAACCATCTAGAGCATAGGCAAGGTTATTGCCAAAATTCCTGAAGTTTCAGATGATAGGCTTCACAGACTCAGAATAACCCATATACAGTATATATGAGTTCACAAATGCCTTAAAGAACCACAGTTATAGGTAAGCCATCTGTTCTTACTACATATGCAATCAAGAAGAAGAAAAAACAAAGAGTAAGAATGGCCAAAAATTGTCAGATTTATTTATGCCAAAGATTTCTAGAACCCAACTTCTTTTTTTAAAAAAAAAAGAGCTGAGAAGTAGACATTTGTTTTTGAAGATCCTATCTTAAAATCTTTGCTTGGCTTGCATTTGAAAAATGATAATGAAGAGCCATGTTCATCACTCATCATTCTCTCTCTCTCTCTCTCTCTCACACACACACACACACAAAACCAAGCTAGTTGGCAGCAGGAATCTAAAACTAGATTGTATAGTTGCAGTAATAACAAAAGAGCACTTCACCATCTATGATTCCCTGTGGGGGAAAAAATGAATGCTTGCTCAAACTTTTCTGTTCCCATCCAATGCTTAACACTCCTTAGTCAGCCTCCCCAACTTCCTGTTGCTTACTTTAAAAAATGTATCCATAAAAAACCTTTTGGTACATAAAGAGTGATGCGGAATAAAGCAGAGCCAAAAGGGAGCACTTAGGAATGGCAGTTGGGGGTGGGGGTTCTGTCTTCCAAAAAAATTGTGATCTAAAGTCTGTCATCTAAATATGAGTTGTGAATGTATTTGAACACACACAGTGCTACAACTAGAGATAAAGACATGAGTATGTACAGTGGGCCTTTGGTATCCGCTGGGGTTTTGTTTCAGGACCCTGCATGGATACCAAAATGCAAGGATGCTCAGGTCCCATTACAGGAAAATATACAGTGGTCCCCTGGGATACGAAGCCCCCGGGGAACGAAATCCCCGGGAGCCAAAAGAGCCGGGGCCGCAAAAACGGCCCCAGCTTACGAAGAAAACCCCAGGATCCGAAACGGAAAAACCGCACGGCCCCTTTAAATTTGCTGCGCGGTCCGTCAAAGAAAGCGGTCCCCCAGGATACGACAATTTCCGGGTTACGAAAAGTAATCCGGAACGGATTACTTTCGTAACCCGGGGGACCACTGTATATGAGTAGTAAAATGGTCTCCCTTATATAAAATAGCTAAAGCAAGGTTTTCTTTTTCAATTTTTTTTTTGGGGGGGGGAATATTTTCAAGCCATGGATTGTTAAATCTGTGGATACTGAAGGTCTGTAAATAAGCTCTGTTCACCAACATTTTCAAATACTCCTTTCATGCAGCCTTTTCCTTGATGAACCACAGGAAAGAACTGTGATCAATTTGCCTTTCTATTGTCTTCCATATAGGCTTCGTCAAGCTCTCTGCTGCCACATCTACTTACCAAAATCCTCTAGAGGTTTTGGAAACTACAGAACATGGTCTGGTGTCTTTGTGATTCCAGTGGTTTTCCACCAGTTCTCCCAAGGTGACAGAATTGGGCTGCTGTGCAAGGCATAAGGCTCTTAGCAGATCTAGGCACCCATATACTATCTTAATTGTATTCCACCTTACTCTTTTTCTAGCATGAATTTGCACAAGACTAGCCTCTGTGCTTCATCAATAGTGAAAAAATCAAAGTTGTAGGAATATGAGTCAGTAGGATAAATCTACTAAGACTCATTAATGCCATAGTTACAAGTTCTCATAACTGTGTACTTATACATGTGCCTAAAAAGGACACCCATTCAAACAGGACATGTAAAATAAGGACATCACCACCAGAAGCTCACAGTCAGGAACTGATGCTCATAATAGAGAAAAATAAAACTTAAGTACTTTTTTCCTTAATATAATGCCCCTATGCTGATGAAGGAATTTAAGTAAGCAAATGCCTGCATTCAAGAGCTGGCTGTAGAAGAGAACTAGGTTATTATCAAACAAGGAAACCTAATTTTCCCTGTCCAAGCCAAAATTATTTGTACAAGGGATAATAAGGTAATGTCTAAAGAGCTGTCAGTGGGAAAGGGGAAAAGAGGTCTTTGGGGTGCTGCATGAACTACAAGTCTGCTTTTCAAGAGGAATAACAACTCCACAGGGGTTAACATACTGTACTCAAGATCCACAGCCATCGAAGCAAGCCTCACGTATCCGTCATTCCAGGACAGAGGCAATACAAAGCCGGGATTGTGAGAAACTGGGTCTTGCCAGCAGTGGGCTGAAATGGCAAAGCCATGCACTATCCCAGCAGCACAATAGATGTTCAGTGTATGCTAGTGCCAGCCTTCAAAATGCAGTTTCCCAAAGTTGTGCTGCCTCAAAAAGCAAAGAGGCCATGGAATACTCAATCTGTCCTCAATTCAGCAAGAGCCAAGCAGCAGATGAAACAGTTCAGCAATACAGAAGGGAATTAGAAGGAGATAATGTTTCTTCTCCTGAGATGCAGCATTTCCAAAAATGAAAAGAAACGTAGTCAGTGGGTGTGGAACAAGAAAGACAAACTTGTTTTTCCAGACCAGAAAGCTTAATACAAATTCCAGCAGAGACTGAAAGTTGCATCATATAGCTGGACTGCAGCATTCCCCACAAACTGGAGTTGTTGTTCTAAAGGTCTGCACTCAGCCATTCCACAGAATCAGCACAGTGTTTCATCAAATGCACTGGCTCTTGGTCCATTGGCAGCCTTAATTCAAAGTCCTGGTTTTGAGCTTTAAAGCATTTATGGCTTGGGAACAAGGTACCTAAAAAATGACTGTTTCTAATTTCTTCACCCTTCTTTAGGTACCATCACCATCTGAAATGTGATGGGTGGTTACGTGAGAAAGGACCTGTTTGTCTTGACTATTATTTTTAATTCACCTAGGCCTTTTGATACAATACAACCTGTTTTATCTGTACTTGTGATATTATGCTGCTTTTTATACTATGCTTTAAGAATCTAACTTTTTTTATAAGTTGCCTCGAAACTTTTTGAAGAGTGGCAAAGAAACAATGGGACACGGTGGCTTAGTGGTTAAGACACCAATTCGGATGATCAACAGTTCAAAAGCATACAAATGCAAGTAGATCAATAGGCATCACTTTGTTGGGAAGGTAACAGTGTTCAGTGCAGTCATGCTGGCCACACGACCACCGGACTTGTCTTTGGACAACGCTGGCTCCCTTGGCTGAGTAACAGAGATGAGCACCACCCCCTACAGTTGGTTACAACTAGACATTCATGTCAAGAGGAAATCTTTGCCTTTAAAGAAACAATAATGTTAAATACACTGCAACATACTTTAAATTTTCAATAGGTACATATGACTGCGGAGAGCCAGCATGGTGTAGTTGTTTGAGCATTGGACTATGATTCTGGAGATCAGTTTTTGATTCCTAGTTTGGCCATGAAACCCACTGGGTGACCTTGGGCATGCCACATGCTCTCAGCCTCAGGGGAAGGCCATGGCATACCTCCTCTGAACAAATCTTCCCAAGAAAAACCTGTGATAGGGTCACCATATCGGAAGCAACTTGAAGGCACACAACAACAACAACAACAACAACAACAACAACAACTGTCTGCAGCCATACAAAAGGGGCCAGTGCCTCGAAATTGCAGCCATCTGCTATGTTGGAATAAGTACAACAGTATCATGATGCTCATAATGTTTATGCCACTTTTGTTCAGAAAACTAATTCTAATACTTGTGTTGGGTTTAGTATTTAAAAAGATCAAAGATTCATAAGTGACAATTAGTGCCTAACTTATGTGCCTTGTAGGTGACTTCTTTTGAAAGACTTGACTAAATCTGTTTAGGGGGAAAGATCCAGAATTAAGAAGAAAAAAGCACTAATGTCAATATGATATGTAGGACACATAATCCCTGAAACAATTTGCTATAAGTGATAAGATCTGAAAGCAAAAAGGAAAGCATCTCTCCAATACTAATACCATATGCCTACCCTCAGATTTACAGATCCATACAAAGAAACAGTCTGTCTCCTCCATCCAGAATTCCAAAATCCGAAATACTCCAACCCCCCCCCCCCAAAAAATTCATGGGTGGCTGAAGTAGTTACACTGTTGCTTTCTAATGGTTCAAGTGTACACAAACTTTATTTCATGCACAATATTATTAAATATATTGTGTATAAAATTACCCTCAGGCTATGTGTATAAGGTGTATATGAAACATAAAAGAATTTTGTTTACAGTTGGGTTCCATCTCCGAGATATCCCATTATGCATCTATATGCAAATATGGGTATTCCAAAATCCCAAACACTTCTGGTCCCAAGCATTTTGGATAAGGGAAGCTCAACCTGTATTAGCAGACAGATAGCAAAATATTACATGATGTGAAAACATAGTGTTTGGCCTAGCTCATCAGGCTACCAATGGCGATGACTGAAAAAAGTCAAGCGATTTGGCTGAATATCTGCATAAAGGTTCCAGAAATGGGTAAAAAGAAACAAGTTCAAGTTGCCAAACTGGTTTCTTTCAGGTGTCCTTCACTTCCTTTGGAAAGGAGAAGAGAGCACTGAAGGAAAGTGCTATTGATAAGATATTTATATTGAATGAGACCCCCAGAAAGAAAAGTCAGCCAACTTATTTTATAAATACCCCCAAGATGCTTCTTCTAATGGTTGTGTAACATCTCTCAATAAGGGCATTAAATATATAAATGACAAAGCTGAGAATTGTAAAAGGTTAAAAACCTGTGATAAAATACTCTACAACTACAACAGCAAGATCTTTTTTTCTGAAATGACAATTAATTTCAATTTTAGGCATTCTGTGTTGTCTTAGGTCCAAAACACACTGCAAAAATAATCCAGTTTGAGACAACTTTAACTGCCCTGGCTCAATGCTACAGAATTTTGGAAACTGTAATTTTGTGAGACATTTAGCCTTCTGTGTCCAGAGAGCTCTGGTGTCATAACAACTACTGTTCCCAAGATTCCCTAGCACTGAGCCAGGGCAGTTAAAGCACTGTCAAACTGTATTATTTCTGCAGGGTGTTTTAGACCTTAGTTTTATATGTGGCCTTTTGAACTGTAACAGCAAGTTACTGATTTGGCTCAGTTCTCCAAGTAATCCAAACTACTCCATGAACTGATTGGTACAACAAAAAGGTTAAGAATTTTAATTATTCACTTAGTACAAATGAAGACTAAAAGCTGTAAGGTAACAATGATTTAACAAAACACAACTAAATTCCAAATTATTATAATCAGTTATTCATGTCTCCAATGTTAAACATTTAAATGTCCATTAATAATATCGAGTCAATTATTGTTCTCAGTTTTTATCTTAAGTAACAGCCCCAAATTCAATATGATATTAAACAATAAATAGATAGGTAGCCCTCCAGTGCAGGTCGCTAAGGCATACCGGGGGCAACAACATGCAGGGCGAGGGGGGGATTTCTCTCCTGATTCTGTTTGAAAGCTGAAGAGAAAATACACAACTAGATCTTGGCTACTGAAAAATAGGTTTTGGCTGTTTTTTGTGGAAAGTTTCATGTGATATGAGGCAGACAGAGTTAGTATAGTACACTGAATGGAGCAATAGACCAAGATCATGGGTTACACACATCCCCACCTTTAGCAACAACAGACCACACAAGACAAACCTTACCCACAGGATTATGAAGATAAAATGTGAGGAGCAAATGTTTACTGTCTTCCATAACTTGGAAGAAAGATGATATAAAACCACAGAAAACAATTATAAATCACACTTGTCAAGAATAGAACCTTTATCGTAAAGTAGGCATCCAAGACTCATTCCTCCTACACACCCTCCTAAAGAATTCCCCAGTGTATGGTTTCTAAGTATCAGCAGACATCTGTTCCAGAAAGAGGCATTTGTTTTAGACATTCCTATTGGTTACTGACTGCTGTTGATGTAAGTAACAAAGGCAATGTTGTAGATCTAAGCAAGATGCTAATTTTAACCTACAGTTAGGCCTGGGTTAATGTCTGTGCTCTCTTGTAATTTCCCATCAAACACCAGCCTCTCAGATTTCATTTAATACAAGCTATCCTTGTTGCCTTATCAACTGAACCAGGGCAGGGGGCATTGGATATGGGGGGCTGCTGAATCACAGAGCTCTGTCCCTCATTCACATGCCTGAATAAATGTCCATACTGGCCATGAAGAAAGCAGCATTATTTCTTCCACTGTGAACATGGCTGACTTGGATGGTGACTAGACTGGCAAAGCACATTGTTGTGTCCCTGCTTTGCCAGTCCAACTGGCTACTGTACAAGTACCATCCAAACTAGCTCCTGCCCCCCTGCTTCTTCATTTATCTAGACATGATAATGAAGCTAGAGTTGGCTCTGCCAATGCTTTCTTGTATAATACAGGCCTGCAGATGAAAAGGAAGAGAAAGAATCCGATCGGTTTTTAGAAAGAAAGAAAGAAAGAAAGAAAGAAAGAAAGAAAGAAGCAGAAGAAAAAGCTGGAGAAAGTGACCAGAAGAGTATGAGAGGAAGAGATGGGGATGACCTCTAATTTGGAAATCTTTTGCTAAATTATTGATTCTTAAATAGAATACAAAAAACAGAGGAAGAAAAGAAAGTGACAGTGGTGTTACTTCTGGGGACTGGGTAGCAAGACTAAGTTTGATATTGTCAAATTCTAGGTGGGAAGGAACACTTAAGGTGGAAGGAAAGAAAATACATTCCAATGTTTGAAGGAATTAGATCACCTGCTGGGCTATATTTAAATATGTAAATGGAATGTGGGTGGATGTAGGTACATTGCTTTGGACTCACTCACTGCTGGCATTAGGCCCCTGAAAGGATACCTACTATAGAATGGAACCTTCTGGTTCAAAGATGTTATCCATACAATCCAGAAGATCCAGAAGATCCACCACCAGCCCATTCTCCATTCTCTATTTTCAAGACAACATATTTTCTAAAATCATGAGTTTCCTTTAATTATAGACAAATGTATCATATGCAAAAATCATTTTAAGCCACCATGGGGTGTCGCAAAAGCAATAAATTGTTGATTGGCTTCTTCTAAAATATGGGCTAAGGCATTCATTAACAAGGTATTCCTCCAAGTATCTCAAGCCATTTAGGGCTTTGAATGTTATTACCAGCACCTTGAATTCAGACTTGATGTGTATTGATAGCCAGTGCAATTCCCCTAAGCTTTAAAGCCAGTGCTATACAGTTTATGTACAGTGTTTCAGTCTGCAGGTTAGCCACTGCACTGATCTCTAGTTGCTGCTTCTGAATAGGCTTCAAGGACAATCCAACATACCATGTTTCTCCAAAAATAAGACAGTGTCTTATATTATTTTTTGCTCCCAAAGATGTGCTAGGTCTTATTTTCAGGGGATGTCTTATTTTTCCATGAAAAATTCATATTTATTGTTGAACATTTTTTTTAACATTTATTATATATTGTATATATATTTATATACAAAAACTTTGCTAGGTCTTACTTTCAGGGGAGGCCTTATATTTAGCAATTCAGCAAAACCTCTACTAGGTCTTATTTTCTGAGGATGTCTTATTTTCAAGGAAACAGGGTAGAGTGCAATTGTAGTAGTCTAATCTAGAAAGTGTGAGTGCATGGACTACTGCGACTAAGTCACCCCACATGTCCAGCACCTGGAAAGGCCATGGTTGGTCAACCAGGCAAGTTGGCTCAAAGTACTCTGAGCCATGGAGGCCTCCAGTAGCAAAAATGGGTCTAAGAGCACTCCCACACTACATACCCCCTTCCTCAGGAATAATGCAACCCCATGCAAGGCAGGTAGCTTACCCAGTTCCCAAATTACAGAACCACGAATATACAGAGCCTCCATCTTATCAGGATTCAGTTTCAGTTTACTGGTCCTCATCCAGCCCATTACAGCATCCAGGCACTGGTCCAGCACCTGTATAGCCTCAACTGACTTGGACAAGGAGCAGTAAAGCTATCATCAGCATATTGATGGCATCCAGCCACAAAACTCTTGATGGCCCCCACCTTCACCAGTGATGTCATATAGATACTGCACAGCACATGAGAAAAGAATGAATCCTTGGGCACTCCACAGATAAATGGCTATAGAGCTGAACATAATTTTCCCAATGCCACTGTCTGGAATTGACCCTATAAAGAGGATTGGAACCACTGAACACAATGTTGCCCCCTGGCACTCCCATCTGGCAGAGCCAGTCAAGTAGGATACCATGATCAGTGTTATCAAAAGCCACAAAAAAATGCAAGGAGATCAACAAGATAGTACTCCCCTTGTCTTTCATGGGTCCATCTAGCTAATTTCCTCAAAGTTGCCCAGCCACAACATGCTCAAGTATGTGAAAGGGTGGTAGTTCTCACATACCTCTATAAAGGTCCCCTTCAGCAGAGGGTACACTATAGCCTCCTTTATGCCAACAGGCACCTCTTCCTGGTATAGCAAGGAATTAAATGTCCCTGGACCCACACAATCTATTGTATCTTAAAGGCTTATTGTATCTATTGTATCTTAAAGGCTTAGCTAAACTGTCCACCCCATCAAGCTTTGTTATCTTTAGAGCCTATGGTGCTTCAGTTGTTGCTGCCCTACAACACTAATGCCTCTGCCCCAAACTATTGGCCATATTTTCTGGAGACGATGGGAGCAGAAAATCCAGCACCAACTTGGAAAATGGAACCAAAGCTCTGAGTGATTAACATCTGGGAATATCAGATCCTCCCAGAACAGTGTCCTGAAACTCTAACTTTGGGAACAGCGCCTCTCAAATTCTAACTCTGGGAAATACTCAGAACATAACTGAGTCATGGGCCATTGTGTCTATTTCACCGGGATTAAGGGCCACCAAGATAATACAGTTCAAAGAATGAGGAATGGTAGAAATCAATTCATATTCTCTGAATGGACTATTAAATAATTTTATAGCTATCACAAACTAAAATCTAGTCCTATTTTTAAAGGTACAAATTGCAAAATGCATATTTGACAATATTTAACCCAGATACTAAATGCTCTACTGCAGTGTTTGTTGTAGCTTGAGCAGTCTGTAACACTTTAAAGATTAACACATGTTATGGTTCTAGAGTTTCTGTGGAGGGTGAGTCCACTTCAGATGCAAAATGCCCTAAATTTGTGAGTACAACCGAAGGGATATTTTATACGTTGGGGCCAAAAAGTCAAGTAAACACAAAAGTGCCTACCTACAGATTTATTTTCTTTGCAGAGAAGACTCTGTCAGGGTGGGAGTAGCCCATTCCCAATTAATGTGTGGCTGGTTAACTTTAGAAGAGAGCACCACCTGAGGAATTTCCAAAAGCTTAGGTGGCCATGCGGTCATATTAGGGCGAGATTCAAAAAAACACAGCCAGGCAACAGATTTATTGTTGCTATGTGCCTTCTAGTCCTTTTTGATTTATAGTGAACCTATCATAGGATCTTATCAGCAAGATTTATTCAAAGGGGTTTGCCTTTGCCATCTTCTTGAGGCTAAGAGTGTATACCTTACACAAGGTCACCCAGCGTGTTTCCATGGCTGAATGGGGATCCAAAGCCTGGTCTTCCAAGTCCTACTCTAACACTCAAACCACCATATTGGCTGTCAACAGCTTTGTAGAGCCAACAAAAATAGTCAGCAACCTTCATCAAGCTGGAGTTTTGCTTACAATCTTATATGTTTGCTAACATAGAGATGGAAACTTCTCCACAGTGAGGCCTTTGCCTACTTTTCAGTACTTGCAAAACATCTGTTAGTGTTTCAAGGTCCAGCTACAACTTCCTTGTCTCCAACAGGCTGACAGGAGAGGGTGACTGATTACAGCATCATACCATTGCTCCCTTCCTGGTATGCAATAGTGCTGAAAAAAGGCTTTGGGACTTTAGATCTGGCACATTCTCTATATAATTAAAGAGGGCTGTTCTGTCAAAAGAGAAACATTGGGTGGCAGTAGTAATAAGATTTGTTTCAATCCTTTAGATGGTTTATAAAAACTTTTGTTGCTTACCTCCCCACATTAGTTATTTCTCTCTCTGCGTCCACAGACTTAGTCATTGCAAATGTTGCTTTTTGCAGTACAACTCCCAGAATCCCCTACCCTGCTGTTTAGGGGATATCAGGGAGGTATTGTTTTAAAAAAACCCGTTTTCCCAACATCTGTACAATAATATCTATAATCTGTGAAGGAGTATGTAACTCACACCAACAGAACACACAGATTATTTTCAGATGCTGACATAATTAAAATAAATATCTCACATCTTCCACAGAAGCAGCCTGATGCAAACTGTTCCTTTCCAATTATTACATGTGCCAGTCTGTTGGTAGTGGTGGGTGCAGAATAAGTTTTAAGGAGTGACACTTCCCTTTTTGGTTGTGATGTGTGTGTGTGGTGTTTTTTGTGTTGTTTTTTTTTTGTCAGATTAAGAGAGTTACAGGGAACTTTATACTACACAGCCAGTTTATTGGAAGGGTAGAAAGGCAGCTGTCTGAATGGTAGAGAAACCGAGACAAGTAATAGCACCAGAGGCTGGATCACAGCCAAAGAGAGAATGAAAAGACTAAGTGTTGTTTAAAAATATGCACAAATGCAACTGGGGGTGGGATTCAATTTCAAAGTCCCCATTTAATTGTGTGCTTGGTTTTCATGTCAAGATAGTGAGGAATACTACTGTGCCAAAAAGGAGGCCTGCTTACTCACTGCCATGAAATCCTGACAATGCTGCAAAGAACATTCAGATTTCTTTGCAATATTTATACCTCAAACCAAAAGGCAGATTTTTTTTTCACTTGGCCTTATCCTGGTTACTCTCATAGAAAATTTTTTCCACTGAAAGAAGGGGACATTATTGTCACTGTTAACTGTCCTCAAGTCGGCCCCAACTAATGTGGATGAAACATCTCCAAGACTCCCTGTCCTCCACTGCTCTCTCCTGCAGATAAGACATCTCCATGACCCTGTCCACTGTTTCTACTTCTCTCCACCTTTCCTAGCATTACTGTCTTTTGTAATGAGTCATGCCATCTCATGATGTGGCCAAAGTACAACATCCTCAGATTGGTCATCTTGGCTTCCAGGTAGATTTCAGCCTTGATCTGGTCAAGGACCCATTCATTGATCTTTTTGGCTACCCACGGTATCCTTAGCACTCTTCTCCAATACCACATCTCAAATTAATCAAATGTTTTCTTATCCACTTTCTTCACTGTCCAGCTCTCACATCCTGACAATTCTAACTTTAGTGCTCAGTTGTACAGCTTTGCACTTCAAGATCTTTTCTAATTCTTTCATGTCTGCCCTTCCCATGCCTAGTCTTATTCTGATTTCTTGGTTGCAGTCTCCCTTCAAATTGATGTTTGATCCAAGGTACGGAAACACTTTTACTATTTTGATTTCCTCATTATCTAGGGTGAATTTATGTACAACCTTCATGTTTCTTATTTTTGTTTTCTTTATATTCAACATCAAGCCTGCCTTTGCACTTTCTTCTATGACTTTCTTTAATAATTGTTCCAGTCTGTGATGTTTTCTGCTAGCAGTATGGTATCATCCACATATCTTAGATTGTTAATACTTCTTCTTCCTATTTTTACTTCACGTTTTTCTAAGTCGTCTTATTATTATTATTATTATTATTAGTGTATTATTATTTTATTTTCTTATATCTCGCCTTTCTCCCAACATAGGGACTAAGCCTGTTCTTCACAGGATATTTTCTGCATACAAGTTGAACAAATAGGGTGAAATAATGCAGCCTCGCCTGACCCCTTTGCCAATTGGGAACCATTCTATTTCTCTGTATTCTGTTCTAACCATAGCCTCTTGTCCTCATTACAAAGTTGGAAATCATCAGGAACAACACAGTTTTTTTGGCAGGCAGGCAAGAGGCCTAAAACTTATGAAATCATTCAGGCTAAACCTGTTGTTACGATTTCCACTGGCAGTTACAGATCAGCTATGTCCATAATATAACCTAAGACATCTGGACTGCACTGAAAAATGTATATTCACATTCTCAAATAATAATATTGTGGGGTGATTTGCTTGTGAATGAATATATGAGTCAGCAAACTATGAGCATTGTATTTTCCCATATGAGCTACCCCTTCTCTCAATCCTACCACCCCCACAGGCATGTCTAGCAGTAGCACAGTGGTTCCTCCCCATGGGAGGAATGTTCCCAATGCTTATAGGGTCTTGAACTCCCTTCCTAGGAAGACTGGACTAGTATCATACTTGCTATGCTTCCCCCAGCAAGCAAGAACTTCTTCCTCTTCCTCTTCTTCTTATTATTCCATCAGACTTTTAGGAATGGAAAGTTTTAAAGAAAGGGCTTTTAACAGTGTTTTTAACTGGCTTGTACACCACACTTTTATATTTTTAGTGGATGTTTTAGATTGCTTTTACATTTTAATGATCATCTGCTTACATTTTCACTTATATTTATTGTCATTTTGTGAACTGCCCTCTCAGCTCTAGGAATAAAGACAGAACGTAAATTAGATAGATAAATAAATAAATAAATAAATAACATTGCTTTCCCATGCTAACACCTAGAGAGAAATAAATAGTAAGCTATTTGAATAGGTTCTGCTTTGGTTCACATTTGCATATTGATCAGTTCCTTTTTCAAGTAAATCAATTAAGAATGAAATCAGAAAAAAATGAATGGATATATTTAAAAAATAACACAGCGAGTTAGAATTTATGGAAGTTTTTTTCCAGTAATCATTAAAACATTGTAAGTTCTTTTTAGCCCCCTCCCCTTTGTTCACGTGTTATTATTGGCCTCCAAGATGGTTTGTTCATATAAAGCATATCAGCTACAGTATATCCATGAAATTTATTTCTCCTTTGTTACTGGAAGACACATCTAGCCTACAGTAGTGCTAACACAATACCTGCATAGGATTGCACAAACAATAATTGCTGAGTAATTTCCTAGTATATTTCAAAGAAGGACATACACATACAAAGTTAATCTAATGCAAATCTGACATATCTGAAATATTTTAAACATTTGCTATTTAGCCCTTGAAGACTGATAGCCGGGTATGTGAAAATGTAGTTAGTCCTCCATATAGCAATAGCAATAGCACTTACATTTCTATACTGCTTTATAGTGCTGAGCACTCTCTAAACAGTTTACAATGTGTTAGCCAATTGCCCCCAACAAGTGGGTACAGAAAAGGGCTGTACAGTCAGCCCTCCATATCCATGGATTTTTTATCAACGGATTCCTGCATCCATGGCTTGAAAATATTGTGAAAATATATAAATTTCAAAAAGCAAATCGTGATTTTGCCATTTTATCAAGGGACACCATGCTACTATTCCATTGTACTGTATTTAATAGGACTTGATACCACAGATCCACAGATTTTGGTATCCTGGAACCGAAACCAAGCAGATACCAAGGGCCAAATGTATTAAAGATATCAGGTATATGATCCATGGTGACTTTTTCAAATAAGGAAATCATCACCAAGAGTGACATTATCAGATGTTCCATCTTTTGTGAACCTTTCCTTATGGATACTTCTACATCCTATGTATATGAACACACATACCCATTTTTAAGTTACATACAGACTTCACAAAAATTACATGCAGGTCTCTTTCATAATGACGAAGCAAACATCTTAGCTATGAAATGGACATAAATACAATGTTGCACACATTTTAATGCAGCCATGGAGATGTTTCAAAGTTCTATGTCATCATCAACTCTCCATGCCATTTTTTTTGCGGAAAAAAAAATAATTGAAAGTATGGATTGGAAAGTGGAACTATGAATTACAAATTCATATTGTCAATTCAGTTTTGCACAACATGCAACTCTCTTTCTTCCTCCATTTCCTAGAAATTTATTCCATGCATTCTCATCACAAATTCCAATCATCTGCCTAATTTTCTCAATTGGCAAGCCATTAACTCTCTTACTTCACACAAGATATTATTCAGCAGTCTTCAACCCCTGGATGAACAAATGTTCATGTTAAGCATCTCTGTACTTTTTTCATGTTCCATAATCTGTTCTCTTTTCATCTAGGATCTACAGTACTCTAGTTCTAACTAAACTCTGTCAACAAATATGGAAAACAAAACACAGATTGGAAACACCCAATATACATTCCAATCCCCTAAAAAGGGGTCAGCAGAGAATGCATTAATTTTCCATGAAAGCAAAGCTCTGTTCAAAATTCAATAACAAAGACTTTTACCATATATGGAATGAGAAATGCCAAATATACAAGTTGAGTTCAGGAAAGGAAAAGGCATTAGGGATCATATTACAAACATATATTGATTAATGAAGCATACCATTTTAAAAAAAACCCAGCTAGATTATAGCCTTTGACTGTAACGGCTGTTAACTGGCAAAGGAGTCAGGCAGGGCTGCATTTTATCACCCTATCTGTTTATCTTGTATGATGAACATATCTTAATCAAAGCAGGATTAGACTAGGAAGAAGGAGGAGTGAAAACTGGAGGAAGGAATATCAACAGTTTAAGATATGCAAATGACACCATACTACTAGCAGAAAACAGCAAAAGACTTTGAATGGTTACCGAAGAAAGCCAAGGACAAAGGTGTCTCCAGTTGAACATTAAGAAAACAAAAATAATGAGCACATTCCAGATGGACAGACTCACTCAAAGAAGCCACAGCCCTGAGTCTGCAAGATCTAAGCAGTGTGGTTGAAAATAGGAGACTTGGTGATTTCTCATTCATAGGATCGCCATGAGTCAAAGTCAACTCAATGGCAGTTAACAAATTAGTATGCAGTTTTACACTAACAAGAGTGGAAGCGAAGCCTACCTAGTGCTTATGAAAGCACCAGTTAAGCTTTCAGTCTAAGAATACCAAAGTATTTCTTACCACAAATATTTCTCTGAATGTCCATTGCTGGGGAAGACAATTGAGCAAATGCTCATGTCCTCATTGTGGGCTTCCTGTAAGTATCTTGCAAAGCACCATGGGAATAAAGTGTTGGACTAGACAGGCCTTTGGTCATCTGATCAAAGCACATCTGTTACATACGGCACTTTAGACATGACTGAGTGTATTACAACATTCAGAGGCATGGCGCTGCCATTGGTACTTTGGATCAATATGATTAAATAATATCACTGAAAGCCATAACATAAACCTAGACTTGCAAGTCTGAAAGCAAGTACCGACGTGTAATGCAGCTCCCTGTTATGCTTGCTATGGCTAAAAAGAAAGAAATGACCATTCAGAAATGCACTAGCTCACATCTTTGGCATTATTTGCTTCTGCATTTAAGTATGTATCATTAACAGATTTTCTTAAAATCCTTTCACTCTGCTAACACTACCACTTGTGTTCTTCAAAAAAAGAGAAGAGGAGATCCATAATTGTCCACTAGACATACCCAAGTTGTGTGAGTAGAAAAGGAAAGGCTAGTTGTAGGAACTAGTCATTGTCAACCCACATAAAACTGCTTAATATAAATATTATGGAATTATTCTGGCAAGGAGGAAATGGAGAGAAAAGTATGACAGGAGATATGAAGCAGAGGCAGGTTGTGCATAAAAGGACTGTATGATAAGGAGCTTTATAGTGAATAGAAGCCCATTTTTCTAACCACAGGAATCTTTTCTTGAAAACAAAATAACCTACTAACTTGTTTTAATTATAAACAGCACAAATTCTCAGCGTTTTGCTAACACTATCAGCTTTTGTGACTCACAGAGAAAACACCATGTCCATGCATACTTTGGCACTCATTAGTTATGATCTAGGACTCAATCTGCATAGGGCTGCAACCATCAGCTATAATAGGCAGGATTGTATGAATGCAAAATGCCCATCATATGCAAAGAAGAAATAAAATTGGGTTAGGCAAACCTCAGCTCTCCAGATGTATGGTAGATGAACTATTTCACTACATTTCACAGTGGGGCAGTCTAACTAGGATCAATGGAATGGGTGTCCAACATCTGGAGGACCACAGTCTCCTCAGCCCTGAAGCAGAGCCTTGCTCAAAAACAAGGACACCCAACTGAAATCTTGCTACTGCATCAATCTCCAATCCTTACCCCACCCCATATAATGATTTGAATCCACAAAAGTTTCCCCGAGAACCTGAAGATGAAGGAATACAAATGGGCATACCTGTTCAACATGACTGTGCACAAAAACTGGTGAACAATATCCCATAAGCAGCTCATTTAATTCCTGACAGTCAAAATGGTCCACTGGAGAAAAAACAAAACACACAAAATGGCTCCCTGTTGGTGAATTACAAAGGTATAAATCAGACCTACATCCCTGTAATTCACATTTTTGGATGCTGCAGAGATATGAATCTTTACTTACCATCAAAATCACCCCAATTTAGTGTTTCTCAGCTGCAGCCATCCAAATCTGGCCATTTCCTGGATGGTGGAGACGAAGGGAGCATCCATATAGCTGGGCAGAGTAATGTCATCATCCACAGTGACTTCCAGAGGCCTCCCAGAGATCTCTGTGGGATCCAGTTGTTGTGCATCCAGCTCTTCTCACTCTCCACTTACCAGGAAATGGCTGGAATTGGCAGAGGGATGCTGCTGAGAAAAGGTGACTTTAGTGGGCGTTGGATGGGACTCTTATCATAGCTACATCTTCTGGTCATGGCCAAGATCTAAAACTACTCCAGTGGGTTACAAGTAATATTAGAAATGGAGAGAGCCTAATGATATTAGAGCACAGTCTGCAAATGACAATACTATCCACAATATAGAACTGGCCTTTGAAGTATCTAGCCAACAGTTGAGCTGGGTTCAAAAAAGGACAAAATGAATGAATGTGAATATTGACATCTACTGACCAAACTAATATGGGCAAGGGACACAAAATTCCTTTATGATTGATGAGGGTCCTGAAAACTCATCATCCCCAGATATGATATCCTGTTATTTTGTTAGTGGCTTCTTCTCTCAATTTATTTATTTTAAATTATTTTAAAATACAGAGAGATGGTCATGGCATTAGGTTCACAGAGAAGATACTGGGCCTGAAAGAGCATCGATGTGGCTCCATGCATCTCATTTCAAACTTTTAAACACAGATTTGTAATGGTGACAAATAATAATAATAATAATAATGGTTTATTTATAATCCGCTCCTCTGTAAGAACAATCGGAGCGGAATACAGCATATTAAAAAATATGAATTAAAACAAAGTTAAATTAATATGAACGTCATTAAGGGGGGGGACTGGAGTGGTTACTGTACATTGAAGTTGGATAATTTTTAGCTAAAATTCCATCTGTGTACATGTCAAATTTTCCAACAAACTGACTGAAAACCATTACTTTGTTTTCTATGTGTTATTTGATCAGGAAGACACCCATTACTCTTCTTTTCCTCCTGGACCTATTTGTCCTTTTTAAAATTTCCAGCCCACCAGCTCCCACTCCAATTAGAAACCATGCCTTCTTCAGTTTAAAAACTGTTGTAGTCTAAGGTAAAGGTGATTGTGACCTTAGACTGTTTATGCTTAACTGGGGCTGAATAAATCGTTACATCAGCAGTTATCTACCCTGGGAAACATCCCTAGTGTGACTGGAAGAAGCCCCCTTCACATATACTAACCTCTCAGGTATTAAAAACCCCAACTAAACTAGTTTAAATTTAGATTGACACAACAGATTCAAGGCAACATGTGTGGTCTTCTAGATGCTGTTGGACTGTGACTCCCATCATCCTTAGCTAACAGTGAATCAGAAGGGAATATTGGGAGTGGAAATCTAACATCTGGAGCATGGCAAGCTATCCACCCCTTACTTTAAAAAATGTGAGAAAACAGGGTCATAACAGAAGTCCCACAGCACCATAGGAGAGCCAGCATAGTGCAGTGGTTTGAAGACTGATACTACCAGGATTCAAATTCCATTTCAGCCATGGAAACCCACTTAGTGATCTTGAAGAAGTTACAATCAGCCTCAGAGGAAGGCAAAGGCAAACTCTTCTGAATAAATCTTGTCAAGAAAACCCTGTAATACATTTGCCTTAGGGTTGCCCTAAAAGAGAAACAACCTGAAAACAAACAACAACAACATGGAGCATGCACAGAAAGACACAGAAATGCCCAAGGTCACCCAATAATAACGAAGAAGGATATTCAATGAAGATGGGTGAGAAAAGGAACAATTAAACTATGAATTGTGCTTGGACATGATGGGGTGACAGTTACTACATGTCCTTGCTTCAGGGAAGATAAAGAAAGTAGTTAGTATAGATACCCTCCAGGTCAGGATCAGAGAAAGCATGATTGAATAAAAGTTGAAAAACAGCAGTGGGCAAGAACTATTGTCTTTTTTGTCTTGCTAATGGGCTTTCCATCTCCTTGACCACTGTAAGAAACAAAATGCTGGACTACACAGCCTAGGAGGTCTTTGCTCTTATGTTCTTATTGTCCCATGTCAAAGATAAACTATTCACAGACAACAAGGACAAGTAAAGAAAATCAGCCTGCAGAACGTTCTCAAGCCATGTTTCAGGTGCTATCCTGAAGGCCATCCTTTGTTGTCTGTATATCCTAGCACACAAACATGGTTTAAACATTTCCTAGTTCATATTTGCACAAAATTACTACAGGATGGGAAGAAATACTTGAAGGGTAGGAGAAACAGAGAAAATGGGTTTTCAATCTCATTCAACCTAAATATTCTGATTTGGTACAACCAAAGGGAGAGGGTAGAGGGAGTGTTGCTTCTTTATGGGACGTGGTGCAGGCTAGTGAGGAGCAGATTGTGTGGGGAAAGGCTGTTTTGCTAGTCTGGCTGCTTCAAACAATGGTACAAGGTGTGTATTTGGACTGGCTGGATTGGTGTGATCTGTGTGAGAGCATTTAGGGGCAGGGTGCAGTGGGGGTTTCTGAAGCCAGCTCAGGCATGATAGAGAATTTCTGTTTGGAGGACAGGGCAAAAGGAAAGGAAGGGGGTTCTTAAGTGACTATTCCTGTGCACCCAATCAATGTGTATGTATGAAGTGAACATGGTCTGGTACGCTAAGTCTGAGTAGAAAGAGTCCACACAGGGTAGTTCACTCAGAATTATAATGATGGAGGGTGACCAAAAAGCATTTCTCTGTATTTTTCAAAAGCACAAGAGCAACAGTAACATATTAATAATGTTAATGTATTTTGTGCATTTTGGCTATTCAATAAAAGTGTTGCTGTTTTGTGAATTTTTCATGTTACTGTACTATTTTAATAATGGGTAATCTAGCAAGTTATTTTCCAGACTGCCTAACAGTAATGAATGGCCTCTTAGGTGGGCAAAGTAATGAGCAGTGCAACTACTGGTAGATAAAATTCTAAGCTCTGGGCTAAGGATGATGGAAGTTATAGTTTGATAACATCTGGAGAGTGAAACATTGCACAATTATGCATTACATAACACTGTCAGTTATGCATCCCATAATTTCCCTCCTGCATTAAGACTATAAAGTCATCCCATTTGAAGCAGATCCTGACATTATATTACAGTGAAAATTAGCAAATTACACAGCTCATTATAGAATCACAGAGCTGGAAGGGAGTGAAAGGGCTGTCTATTCCAATCCTGGTCATGCAGGACTACAGAACTCCTCAAAAATGTCCATTCAATCTCTGCTTAAAGATTTCTAAAGATGAAGAGTCTACCATCCTCTAAGACAGTCCATTCCAGTGTCAAACAGTTCTTACAGTAAGATAAATTTTCCTGATATTTAGGTGGAATCTCTTTTCTTGTAAACTTAATGCACTAGTTTGTGTTTGAAGCAAAAGAAAACAAACTTGCCTCATCTTCTCCATGACATTCCTTCAGATATTTAAAGATAGCTATCATGTCACCTCTCAGTTTTTTTCTTCTCCAGCTCCTTAAGTCATTCTTCATAGGGCTTGATTTCTAGACCTGAGTACTACAGCAGATCAGGCCTGAGCTATCCCTGAAAACCAAGATGACCAAACTGAGGCTGCCATACATTGGCCACATAATAAGACATGACTCACTGGAAAAGACAATAATGCTAGGAAAAGTGGAGGGAAGCAGAAAGAAAGAAGGCCACATGGACAGATTCAATCAAGAAGGTAATCACACCATTCTGTTCTAAGTGATCACAGACTGACTGTTTAAGGATCTGTTCTAGATCTTTCTTGGTATTGACATCATGCTGACAGGTTGATACTTGCTGGCATCCTCTTTCTTCCCCTTTTTGAAGATGGGGACAACATAAGCACACCTCCAGTGATGGGTGTGTGCTCTTCTATTCTTCCAGATTCCTTCAAGACTATTGACAGTAGCTTTGAGATTACGTCTGCAAGTTCCTTTAATACCCTTGGATGTAGTTCATTAGGCCCTGGAGACCTGAATTCATTTAGCATAGCTATGTATTCCTGTACTTTTTTTTTTTAACCTTGGGCCCCTTACTGCATCATTTGTTCTATTTTTCATCAGGTAAAGCAGTTTTCCTGCTGGGAAAAAAGACTGAAGCAAATAAGTTATTGAGCAGTTCTGCCTTTCTTCTGTCCCATTAGCATTTCACCATCTTCTCCAGTGGTCCTATCATTTTCTACTAAAGGTAACTGGTTACCCAAGTAAAACATAACTAAAATGTTACTTTCAAGCTCCAACTTGGTCAGCATAGCACACAAATTCCCCATTCATGGCTTAACATTTCTTTCTGGTTTCTTCCCTAGTTTAATGTTTCTATGTTTCTTCTGCTTTACTTAATTTCTTACCTACTTTATTAGCATACTGAGCAATGTTCATTTTGCAAAAGTTGAAAAAAGTTACATAATTTCTATGTCATATATTTTATGGCATATCAATGGCCAGAAATAATCACGGCACAGAGACACACACACACTAGAGCAGACCAACAGACAACTTGTGCTCATTAGAGGCAAATAAACAAGCAGTGTTTACAAGCATTGATGAAGTAACTTCTATGAGCTAGCTCCAAGCCAGCATTTGAATCAGAGAGGACAGAAAACAGACAGCATCCTTGAACATCCATCATATATCCATCAATACACTCAATCTCAGTTTGCAAGACCTGAGAAGGGCGGAAAATAAGAGGATCACTGATTCAATGAGTCACCACACATCAAAACTCATCTGATGACACATAACATATACAGATCTTAAGCAGAGGCTTCTGTCTCTCCTCCCATTCAAGATGGGGCAGCTTTGTCCTAAGTGCAATGCTTTGTGAACACAATCAGTTTCAGTTCCTTGTCTCTAGGGAATTGGAATATAAACAGGTTGTTTTCTGTGTCCAGGGCGCGATCAAGCTGGGTGATCAACACTAGTGCTCAGTTCTCAACTCCTGTAGGAAAATCTCCTTAAATGCAACGTCAAGGAGAAAGCAAGGCCACAGGGCCTTGGTTGTAACACTACATACTGTAATTATGACATTATGATAGCTGCCACACTTCATTAGACAAGGACATTGGTTTTTCATTATCTTTACAAATAGCTGTTTAGTACCAACTTCTCTTCCAGAAGCAAAGGTTTATGGGATCAATATCAGCCAGATACAACAGTATCAACACAATACCTGAAAAAAAATAATTAAGGTTTGTATAAATATCTTACATAAGGCCTGTATCAATGAATGGGTTTTAACCAGCATAGCCCTAGTTCATATCTGAAATAAGAAGACAGATTTAATTTGCATTCTTTCAGCCAGCTAAGAAAAACACCTGTAAACTCAGAGCATCAGAAGAATCTCACAATCTTTTCCATGCTTACCTAAAAGCAAATCCTCACTTGGTTCAACACTGTATGTTGTTGTGTGTGTCTTCAAGTAATTTCCAACTTATAGCAAACCTATCACTGGGTTTTCTTGGCAAGTTTCTTCAGAAGGGATTTGTCATTGCAATCCTCTGAGGCTGAGAGTGTGTGACTTCTCCCAGGTATGCCAGTGCATTTCCATGGTCGAGAAGGGATTTGATCCCTGGTCTCTAGTCATAGTTCAATGCTCAAACCACTACACCATGCTGGCTTTTCTCTCCTTCCCCATCAGCTGTGTAGAAGACTACAATTTTGATTTAGGCTGCAGCTTTAAGCACACACAGTGTCTCCCTGCAGTCAATGTATAGGGCTAATTGTAAAAGAAGGCAGCTTGAACATCTCTTTTCTATGACCAGTTTAACAACTTTGGAACAAGTGAAAAACAGTCATCTTTCATGACTCAAAAAGAACATGCTAAATATAACTGTAGTTGACTTTGCAGAGATGGGGAAGGTCAGGGTTTTTGTTGCAGTGTGACTTTTGATTATTACAAGCCAAGCATAAACTGCTGCAAACCTACACCACATAGGTAAAGTAAACCTCTAAAGCCAATGTGGTGTAGTGGTTTGACTGTGGATTACAACTCTAGAGACCAGAGTTTGAATCCCTTCTTGGCCATGGAAGCCCACCTTGGGCAAATCAACTATTTCAGCCTCAGAGGAAGGCAAAGGCAAACATCCTTTGAACAAATTTGTCAATAAACCTTGTGACAGGTTCGCTCTATGTTGCCATAAGTCAGAAAGGACTTGAAGGCACACAATGACATATTCTACAAGAGGTGAGATTTACAAGGTGATATATTTCTGCCTGTTGCAAGCTACAAGTTGTTTTTAATTTAGCAAGTGAATGTAAACTTTTTTAAAAAAATCAAGAAAGTACAGATCCAGTCTCACCTTTTCCCATTCATTAGAGTATGTGCACAAAGTTTAGTCAAAGAAAGAAGTTCAGACACATGAATACTACCAATCTCTTCCCTTGGGCATTTTAAAAATCTCATGTTTTCAGAACGAGCAGGTTACAATAACATCCTAAATTGGTTTTGTAAAAAGCAAGGAAATAAGCTTCTCCTGGAAAGATCTAAAATTCAAGAACTCATGCTTAAGAAACCTAGCTTTGCACTTATTCTACAGAAGCAGTTCCAAATTTTATGCAACAATTCCTTTCATACTTACTCAAGAGTAAGCTCTAGTAGACACAGTGTTTCTTATTTCCAAATAAGCATACAAAAGCATCTACACTGGTATCCTTTCACATTCCTCAGTAAAAGCATTTGAGGAACAGGGATACAAAAAACAAAACAAAAACAAACTGCCATAACATCCTATATATATATATCTGGTTTGTTGTGTGCCTTCAAGTCATTTTTTACTTATGGTTACCTTGTCACACAGGGTGTTGTTTTTTGGTGACTTTTTTGGCAAGTTTCTTCAGAAGGGGTTTGCCATTGCCTTCACCCTGATGCTATCATAAGGGATGCTACCTGATGCTACCATAAGAGAGTGTGACTTGCTCAGAGCCACCCAATGGGTTTCATGGCACAGCAGGGATTTGAATCCTGTTCTTAAGAGTGCTCAAACCACTAGACCACTGGTTCCTACTATGAACTAAACAAGTTACTCCCTGATAGATCATGTTTTAGATTACAAGACTGCTTTGGAAAGTTTTCCAGATACCATGGACTGCCAAAAAGACCAATAAATAAGCCCTAGGGCAAATCAAGCCTGAACTCTCCTTAGAAGCCAAAATGACTAAATTGAGACTGTCATGCTTTGGCCATATCATGAGAAGACATGACTCACAGAGAAGATACATTAATGCTTGGTAAGGTAGAAGGTAGCAGGAAAAGAGGAAGACCACATTACAGGTGGACAGACTCTCTTATTCCACTTTAACTGCCATGGCAACATCCTGTGGAATCATGGGATTTGCAGTTTAGGAAGTGGGATTTAGGATTTTCAGCCAGAGCCCTTGGGCCTCACTAAACAACAAACCCCAGAATCCCACAGGATGTTGCCATGGCAGTTAAAGTTGAATATTCTTCTATAACAGTGTAGTGTGGAATCCAGAGCCCTGGGTTTGCAGGACCTGAGTAGAGCTGTTGATAACAGGAAGCCAGTCTCTCTCATTCACAGGATTGCCACAACTCAAAGCGGTCACCCCTGGGGGGGGGGATCACCCAAGTGGGCAGGAGTGACCAAGTGAGCATGCTCACCCTTCTCCTTCACTGTGACGGACACCTCCTCCTCAGAAGGAAGCCACTGCCACTGTGAAGACAACAGGGTCATGCTCCCTTCTCACTCTGCAGCAGGAGGGCTGACTGGGTGTCATCCCTCTTCTGAGGTGTCACCCAGAGCAGGCTGCATCCCTCTAGTGATGCCACTGGTCACTTGCTGGCAGTTAACAACTACTGGGTTTTCACCACCTACCTGACCAGCGTTCTGGAGGAAAGATTTCAAAACTTCTTTTTCCATCCTTAGAACATCAGGATTTGGACTAGACATTAAGCACAATGCTCCCAATGCAAGTGCAGTTCCTGCTTATGAAAGCTGCCATCCTTCCCCATCCTTGATCAAAGTAAATAAGCACAAGATTGTGAAGCAGAATCTGCCAGAGGCAGATGAAAGGTCCTCCCTCCATTCCAACTGCCTAGGAGGGAGAGAAGAGGCAGACACAATTCCACCATGCCTAGCCCAGAGGCAAATGAAAGGTCCCTTCATTCCAACTGCCACTGTCCTGGCCTTGGAGGGAGAGAAGAACCAGCAGTATCTGCTGGGTTTAATCCCCTTCCCCTTTTATGACTTGTCTTTTTAGACTGTAAGCTTGGGGGCAGAGAACAGGCAAATTAGCAAACTGTGAATCACTCTGAGAGCCTTTGTGGCCAAAGAGCAGAATATAAATGCTCTAAATAAATAAATAAATGTAAACCCAAACTCCCTTTGGTGGTGGCTGTAAACTAGGCTGAAATCAACAGAAATTTTATCCCCTAGAACAGCGTTCTCTCAAAAAATTTTGGCTCCTCTTGAGTGACAACCCTAGTTGTTGTTGCTGCTGCTGTGCCTTCAAGTAGTTTATGGCAACCCTAAGGCAACCCTATCATGGGGTTTTCTTTGCAAGCTTTGTTCAGAGGAGATTTGCTATGGCCTTCCCCGGAGGCTGAGAGCATGTGAATTTCCCATGCTCACCCAGTGAGTTTCATGGCTGAGCTGGGAACTGAATCCTGGTCTCCAGAGTTGTTGTAATCCAACACTCAAACCACTATGTCATGCTGGCTCTCAATATCAGGTCTACTGTTCTACTGCAAATTCAAAACAATCCCCAATCTCAGCCATTGCTCCCTTTGTACCCAGTTACCTTGGGAGCAGCAAACAAGCAGCTGTCTGAGCAGTGACTAAGAAGCCTCTCAACTGTGCCAGCCTTGTAGCAAAAGCCTGTGTAGGCAAGAGTTGCTGCTGCTGCTCAGCCATCTGCCTGATTTCTGCTCCTCTTGTACCAAGTCACCCTGGGAGCAGCAATCCAGAAGCAACCCTCATCCCCACCGTGATCCTAAAGGCTGTGGTTCCCCTTGTCTCTTTTGCACACCAATACTTTGACTAAAAGCTCCCTTTTCCCCTCACCATCGCCCTGAATCTTTCCATCGCCCCCAGGCAGAGCATACTGCCCACTTTGGGAAATAATGACCTAGAAAAAAAAGTAGTTAGAAGAACCAGGTTTCACCTCAAGATAATTTTTAAAAGGCACATGCCACCGGATTCTGCTCCAGAACAAACATGGCCAGCTCCACAAAGGATTTGGGAAATCTCATCTCACTGCAAATTAGAATTCAAAGCCATAGCAGCGTGTCAGCCTGGAAAACCAATGTACAAAGGGAGCTTGCAGCAGCTTGGAGATTAAAGAGAGAAGTTGGTAGCAGGAGCTTTGGTAGACTAGAGCCCACTTCCTCAAGTAGGCTGCTTCCCCATAGGGCTTTCCAGTCCACCCCATGCATCTGAGGAAGTAGGCTCAAGTCTATGAACAACCTCCTCCTACCAACCTCTCTCTCTTAGACTGGGGATTATTTTTATTTTATATTAATAGGTATTATTATTATTATGCATGAACCCCATGCATCTGTGGAAAGAGGTCTACCAAAGCTCTTGCTCTCTCTTTCTCTTAGAGTAGGATTATATTTATATTATATTACTAGGTATTATTATTATTATTATTATTATTATTATTATTATTCATGATCCCCATGCACCTGAGGAAGCAGACTCAAGTCCACCAACCCTCCTCCTACCAACCCCTCTCTCTTAGACTGGGGATTACATTTATATTACTAAGTATTATTATTATTATTATTATTATTATTAATTATTATTATGCATGAACCCCAAACATCTGAGGAAGCAGATTGAAGTCCACCAACCCTCCTCCTACCAACCCCTATCTCTTAGACTGGGGATTACATTTATATTACTAAGTATTATTATTATTAATAATAATTATTATTATTATGCATGGACCCCAAACATCAGAGAAAGCAGACTCAAGTCCACTAAACCTCCTCCTGTCAACCTCTCTCTCTCAGATTGAGGATTATTTTTATATTATATTACTAGGTATTATTATTATGAATGAACCTCATTCATCTGAGGAAGCAGGCTCAAGTCCACCAACCCTCCTCTCCCTCTTAGACTGAGGATTACATTATTATTATTATTATTATTATTACTACTAGGTATTATTATCATTATTATTATTATGCATGAACCTCATCCATCTGAGGAAGCAGACTCAAGTCCCCCAACCCTCCTCTCCCTCTTAGACTGAGGATTACATTATTATTATTATTATATTACTAGGTATTATTATTATGAATGAACCTCATTCATCTGAGGAAGCAGGCTCAAGTCCCCCAACCCTCCTCTCCCTCTTAGACTGAGGATTACATTATTATTATTATTATATTACTAGGTATTATTATTATGAATGAACCTCATTCATCTGAGGAAGCAGGCTCAAGTCCACCAACCCTCCTCTCCCTCTTAGACTGAGGATTACATTATTATTATTATTATTACTAGGTATTATTATCATTATTATTATTATGCATGAACCTCATCCATCTGAGGAAGCAGACTCAAGTCCCCCAACCCTCCTCTCCCTCTTAGACTGAGGATTACATTATTATTATTATTATATTACTAGGTATTATTATTATGAATGAACCTCATTCATCTGAGGAAGCAGGCTCAAGTCCCCCAACCCTCCTCTCCCTCTTAGACTGAGGATTACATTATTATTATTATTATATTACTAGGTATTATTATTATGAATGAACCTCATTCATCTGAGGAAGCAGGCTCAAGTCCCCCAACCCTCCTCTCCCTCTTAGACTGAGGATTACATTATTATTATTATTATTATTATTACTAGGTATTATTATCATTATTATTATTATACATGAACCTCATCCATCTGAGGAAGCAGGCTCAAGTCCCCCAACCCTCCTCTCCCTCTTAGACTGAGGATTACATTATTATTATTATTATTATTACTAGGTATTATTATCATTATTATTATTATACATGAACCTCATCCATCTGAGGAAGCAGGCTCAAGTCCCCCAACCCTCCTCTCCCTCTTAGACTGAGGATTACATTATTATTATTATTATTATTATTAGGTATTATTATCATTATTATTATTATACATGAACCTCATCCATCTGAGGAAGCAGGCTCAAGTCCCCCAACCCTCCTCTCCCTCTTAGACTGAGGATTACATTATTATTATTATTATTATTAGGTATTATTATCATTATTATTATTATACATGAACCTCATCCATCTGAGGAAGCAGGCTCAAGTCCCCCAACCCTCCTCTCCCTCTTAGACTGAGGATTACATTATTATTATTATTAGGTATTATTATCATTATTATTATTATACATGAACCTCATCCATCTGAGGAAGCAGGCTCAAGTCCCCCAACCCTCCTCTCCCTCTTAGACTGAGGATTACATTATTATTATTATTATTATTATTATTATTATATTACTAGGTATTATTATCATTATTATTATTATACATGAACCTCATCCATCTGAGGAAGCAGGCTCAAGTCCACCACCAACCCTCCTCCTCCTACCAACCCCCCCCCTCTCTCTCCCAGTGAGTCTGAAAGATTGCTGAGACCCTTTCCTCCTCCATCTCCATCATCATCATCATCATCATAGTTTGGGAGACTCTGTTACTGAAGGGGGGGGGGGGAAGAGAGAGGTCTTACAGTCGGAACATGCGCTCCATATCCTTGATCTGCTTTCGCGTGAACTCCTTAAACTCGGTGTAAGGGTTGAAGACCTGGGCGAAGCGGGGCCGGGCTGCCCCGGAGTGGATGTCGTGGCGGCGGCTCAGCTTGGCGCTCAGCTCGGGGTCGGCCGAGGCGCTGACCGCCACACCATCGTCCTCCTCCTTTCCCTCTTCCTCCTCCTCGTGCTTTCCTTCGGTGGTCCCTCCATCTTCGTCGTCGTCGGGGGGCTCCGAAGTGGTGCTCCCGTCCCTCAGCAAACGGCGCTGGAGCTTCTCGGCTAACTCGGCCGAAGCCATGACAGATTATAATAAGAATATTAAAGAGAAACACGAATACAAAAACACAACACACGAGTCTCCTCTTTCTTCTTCTCTCTGAGGGGAAAACTCAGCCTCTTTCTTTCCCCTCAGAAACTTTATTCTAGGACTTTGGCGGGGAAGGAGGGCCTGAGGAGGGAGGAGGAGGAGGCTGGGCCCAGAGTTAAGGAGGCGCCGGGGATTGGGCCTACAACGCTGTGGAGGCATCCACATTGGAGATATCACCCGTTTTGGAAGCGCGTTAACTCTTTGTTTGACTCAATCGCTATGGAATTCTGGGAGTTGGAGTTTGTTGTGGGGCCCAGAGCGGAGCTTCGCTCCGCTCTGGGCCCCACAACAAACTCCAACTCCCAGAATTCCATAGCCTTGAGCCAAACAAAGAGTTAAAGCGCTTCCAAAACGGGTTATTTCTCTCAGGGCCTTCTTTTTTTTTTTTGGCCCTTTCACACACACAAACCCTACAACAGTGTTGGAAGTATGAAGATGAAATAAAAGTGTTCCTTCACAAACTAGGATTTAAGTCACACGCTCTCTCAGCCTCATAAAAGGTGGCCCTGGCAAACCTCCTCTGAGGAAATTTGCCAAGGAAACCCCATGATGATAGATGGGTCCACTAGGTGGCCATGGGCAAGTCACACTCTCTCAGCCTCAGAAAAGGTGGCCCTGGCAACCCTCCCCTGAGGGAAACTTGCCAAAGAAACCCCATGAGAGATAGGTCCACTAGGTGGCCATAGACAAGTCACACTCTCTCAGCCTCAGAAAAGATGGCCATGGCAAACCTCCTCTGAGGAAACTAAGGAAACTCCATAAGAGATAGGTCCACTAGGTGGCCATGGGCAAGTCACACTCTCTCAGCCTCAGAAAAGATGGCCATGGATCAAACCTCCTCTGAGGAAACTAACCACTTAATCACACTAGGGGGCAAACAGGATTTAAATGAGAGTTAAATCAGAGTTAAACAGGAAATGCCTATGATAAACATCATTAACCTCCTCTGAGGGAAACTTGCCAAGGAAACCCTATGATGATAGATAGATCCACTGGGTGGCCTTGGGCAAGTCACACTCTCTCAGCCTCAGAAAAAGATGGCCCTGGCAAACCTCCTCTGAGGAAACTTGCCAAGGAAACCCCATGATGACAGATAGGTCCGCTAGTGTGACCTATCATGGAGTTTCCTTACAACTTTATCACACTAGGGGGCAAACAGGATTTAAACGAGAGTCACACTCTCTCAGCCTCAGAAAAGATGGCCATGGATCAAACCTCCTCTGAGGAAACTAACCACTTTATCACACTAGGGGGCAAACAGGACTTAAATGAGAGTTAAATCAGAGTTAAACAGGAAATGCCTATGATAAGCATCAGGCATTTCCCGTTTAACTCTCGTTTAAATCCTGTTTGCCCCCTAGTGTGATAAAGTTGTAAGGAAACTCCATGATAGGTCCACAAGACAAGCCTCACACTCTCTCAGCCTCAGAAAAGATGGCCTTGGCAAACCTCCTCTGAGGGAAACTTGCCAAGGAAACCCCATGATGATAGATAGGTCCACTGGGTGCCCAAGGGCAAGTCACACTCTCTCAGCCTCAGAAAAGATGGCCATGGCAAACCTAAGGAAACTTGCCAAAGAAACCCCATTATGATAAGTCCACTGGGTGGCCATGGACAAGTCACACTGTCTCAGCCTCCTCTGAGGAAACTTGCCAAGGAAAGAGTTGCTTTATTTTTCTATGGCTTGTTGTGGTTGCGTGCCTTTGTTTCCAACTTATGGTGACCCTGTCGGGTTTTCTAGGCAAGATTTCTTCATAGGAGGTTTGCCATTGCCTGAAGCTGAGAGAGTGTGACTTGCCTAAGGTCATGGCTGAGCGAGGAATCCATCCTTGGTCTCCAGAGCCATAATCCAACACTCAAATCACAACTCCATGCTGTTCATACCTTCAACAGTAATCATGTATGTCTAAACATATACATATATAATCTAGGATTATTAATTTTTTGTGGTGGTGGTGAATCTACCACAAGGCTTTCTTGGCACGGGTTCACATTTTGTTGTTGTTGTGTGCCTTCAGGTTTATGCAAAGTGACCAGAGGTCCTCCTTTTCCAGGACATGTCCTACATTTCAACCTTCTTCTGTCCAGGAAGAATTCCAAAATGCTCTCCATTTTGAGCATAACTAAGAAGCATGAATTTATATTTATCTTGGTGTTTTTAGCATTTTTTAGTTAAATGTCCTACACATTTTTCTTAAATGTGCCTTGTCCTCATTTGCAGGAATGACATCTCGTCACCCTGGACTTATGGTAACCGTAAGGTGAACTTATCATGGGGTTTCTAAGCAGGATTGGTTCAGAGGAGGTTTGCCATTGCCTTCCTCTGAGGCTGAGAGAGTGTAGCTCACCCAAAGTCACCCAGGGTTTCATGGCCGAGCTGGGAATCAAACCTTGGTCTCCAGAGTCATAATCCAATGCTCAAAGCACTATGCCACAGTGGCTCTTACTAGTTTGTCTGTCATTTAGAGATACAGGAATAGGTGCAGAATTCAAGATGAGGACCTTCATCTTCAAAGATTTCAGAATGTGTGCCTTTGATGCAAGAAACTAATGCAGCTATCCCTCTTTATATTTAAAAGGAATATTCCTGTCCCCTAAGGCTGCTGGAATGGTTTTGATGTACCTGAGGGTTATAAAGGGCTTTCATTGCCCTTTATAACTCTTCCGTATTTCCTGTGACTGGGAGCCAATGTGATACAGTGCTTTGAGTATCAGACAACTCTGGAAATAAGTGTTTGAATTCCCACTCAGTCATGGAAACCCACTGGGTGACCAAGGGCAAGTCACATACTCTCATCTTCAGGGGAAGGGAATGGCAAACCTCCTCTGAACAAATCTTGTCGCTTTGGGGTTGCCATAAGTCAGAAATGACTGGAAGGCATACAACAACAACAAGCCATAGAAAATACAATAACAATTCAGTTGATAAGAGCCAAGCACCCAACCTTATATTCTTTTATAGCGACTACTTACACAATATAGAAGTTTGAATGTTGGACTATGACTCTGGCGACCAGGGATTCAAATGCCAGCTCAGCCATGGAAACCCACTGGGTAGCCTTGGACAAGTCTCACGTTCTCTCAGCTTCAGAGGGCGGCAATGGCAAATCTCCTCTGAAGAAACTTGCCAAGAAAACCCCATTGTATATAGGGTCATCATAAGTGAGAAATGACTGGAAATCCTCTGAGACCACCCTCAGCTCCTGGAATAAACTGGCCTGAATCTTTGACAGGTCAAATTTCTTACCTGTTGACAAATGTAAATATAGGCATCATTTCTGAAAGTGGCACAAGAAGTGGCCATGCTTTTACAGTACTTCTGCCATTCTCTCTTTCTCTCCCTATCTTCATGTTGCATTCACAAATACTCTGCCTAATGTAGCCATGTTCTAGAAAGGTTTATTCTTGATGTTTCGCTGGCATCTGTGGCTGGCATCCTCAGAGAATGCTGGCATAGAAGTGAGTGGTGTGTGTGTGTGTGTGTGTACTGTGTAAATATATACCCCAGGCATAAACTCTTCTAAAACATGGCCACATAGCCTGAAAAATCCACAAAAAATATGAATGCCAGCCATGAAAGCCTTCGACTTCACTCTGCCTAACATTGGTTGAAGTCAGGGGCACCATGTCAGATTTTGGTCGAAGAGATTTTAATGTTCAACACTAGCCTCCTCCTATCTTTAGAGTTAAATTACAAAGTTGGTGCAGTGCTTTTAAGACTGTTTGCTGTAATTATTTCCAGAGGTTGAAATGTGGTTTATTTTTTATTATTATTGTTCCTTAATTATGACCCTGGGATAAGGACAAATAGGACATTTGTTTTGGAAGCTGGATTTGTACCTTTGGCATTCATAATTAATGCAAACAGCTTGAACACAGGTCTCTTCCAAAATTAGTTCTGCTCCTTTCAGGTAGATGTATTGATGTTACAAATAAGTGGATGGGGTTTCTATTGGGAAACAGCCTATCTAACCTGAAGAACCAGTCAACTGGCCAGAAATTGTAGATACTCCTAAGCCATGATCTTGCCCGCATGTGTGTAAACACCTTCAGGTCACCTGTGGACTTAAGTTGACCCCATGAATTTTCATTGTGTTTTCTTAGGCAAGGAGTACTCAGACGTTGTTTGTAAGTTCCTTCCTCTGAAACCTGGTATTCACTGCAAATCTCCCGTCCAAGTACTGACAATGGCTGACCCTGCTTTGCTTCCAAGATCAGACAGGTCCCTTTAGGATATTAAGTAGTCTGAATCAACGGATCCACCTATAACCTCTTTAAATTCAACCCAGTTAAGATTTTGTACACTGTTGTTAAATCTCTGTTAATCTGAAATAATTCCTAAATTGTATATTTAGAATCACTGACACAATTTTTTTGCCAGTGCATTTGAACTGACTGAAAGCTATGCCACTTACTACACTTCTACCTTGTGTTGTTGTTGTGTGCCTTAAAGTTGTTTCTAATTTGTGGCAACCCTCAGTTTTCTGAGGGTGAGAGTGTGTAACTTGGCTAAGGTCACCCAGTGGGTTTCCATAGCTATGGCAGGATTCGAACCCTGGTCTCCAAAGTCTTAGTCCAGTGCTCCAACACTACGCCACATTGGCTCCCTTTCTTGCAGGTGGTTAAAGAAAGAATGTAAAAGGGTAATTGTGTGTGCCTTCAAGCTACCCGTTAGCTTCTGGCAACCCCATTAATTTAATAGGTTTTTTAAAGCAAGAAATACTCAGAAGTATAGCTGACCACACCTGTTATTGGTTGGTGGTCTCCTGTCCAAATATTAACCTGGGCTGATCCTGCTTAACTTCCAAGATCATATGGGATCTGGTGCTGTTAGGGTATTTACAGTAAGCAAAGGATGCCTTAAATGATCTAGAAGAAGAATTCCAAAAGATGACACCTAAAAGAAGTAACAAGCAAAGTATAACTTAACATTTTCTACCAACTTCTAACCAGAAGGTAGGCTAATTAAAGACAGAGGGTGGGTTTTCTTTTAAATTTCCAAAGTGTTTTGGAAAGTAGAATGGTGGGGGCTTTTCACACTACTTATTTTATAGCACCACGATTCCAGTTTAATTGCCATGGTTCCATCCTGTGGAATCCTAGGATTTGTAATGGAAGAGTATTTAGGATTTTAAGTCATAGAGCTCTCGCAGTAGTTCTCAACCTTCCTAATGTCGTGACCTTTTAATACAGTTCCTTATGTTGTGGTGACCCCCAACCATAAAATTATTCCTAAAACCATCAGAAATATGCATTTTCCGATGTTTTTAGACAATCCCTGTGAAAGGGTCGTTCGACCCCCAAAGGGCTCGCAACCCACAGGTTAAGAACCACTGTTCTAGGCTGGCTCACTAAACTACAAATCCCAGGATTCCATTAACAGCCATGCAATTAAAATGGAATCATAGCATTATACAGTGGGCCCTTGGTGTCTTGTTTGGGTTTGGTCCCAGGACCCCCCTTGGATACCAAAATCCATGGATACTCAAATCTCATTAAATACAGTGATGTAAAAAGGTGTTCCTTTTATAACCTGGCAAAATCAAGGTTTGCTTTTTGAAATTTATATATATTTTCAAATATTTTCAAATCGTGGGTGGTTGAATCCATGGATAAGAAATCTGTGAATACTGGAGTTGACTGTAATTGGTTTGCTATATGGGGTGGCTATTGTGGTTTTAATGTTGTTTTAATGTTTGTAATTTTATATTGTTTTTATGAGGTGTTTTAATTGTTTTATTGTAATAGGTTTTTAAGAGTTTTTATTTGTGAGCCACCTTGGGTCCTTTTCTGGGAAAAGAACGGCGTAGAAATAAAATAAATAAAAATAAAATAAATAAATTGTGTCATGTGAAAGGGCACCTATACTAATGTGTGATTTAGAGGTGACAGGGCCAATAAATGACCTCCTTTTATAAAGAGAGCAATAGGAGTACACCCAGCTTTCCGTATCCACAGATTCAGCTATCCACAGCTTGAAAATATTAAATATATATATAAATTCCAAAAGGCAAAGTTTGATTTTGCCATTTTATATAAGAGATACCATTGTATTTAATGGGACCTGAGCATCCACAGATTTTGGTATCCAAGGGGGGAATCTGGAATCAAACCTCAGTGGCTATCAAGGGCCCACTATAAATCCTTCTCAAGCAGTTTTTACATACTCCTCCCACCATTGGCAAAACCAAACTGCTATAATCTGCTTCTGATATGTCTGAGACAAGCTGTTTGGTTTGGTTTCTCCTCTCCAATCTCCATGCAAGGCATGCTCTTGCCATTTGCCCATCCCAGAAGAGATGGTGGACCTCCTTAAACTTTCTGGGGCACGCCTCCTCCCACATATCTCCTGGGGTCTAAAATAAACTCGAACAAAGTCCCAAGTTCAACACTATGCTTTGACTTGCTCTCTCCCAGAAGGAATCAACAGAGGTTTTCTTTTCAGTGTGGGTGTGGCAATTACTCTTATTTATGTCTTCACCCCACCCTTTCCCCATTGAGATCAGTCTGATAAGAGACTCTGTGTTCCTTTCCTTAATCCTTTAGTAAATTTTTTTGGTCAAAATGGGAGCTAGCCAAACTGCTTCATCAAAAGGGAATGCCTTTGTCCTAAATTCTGCCCAGTGCCTGGTTTTTGTCTGCAATAGTGACACTTGCCTAGAGTGATCCTTAGGTCATGGATGATAAAGCTTTTTCTGCCTGGGAGTCAAATTCCAATGTGAGAGAGATGGGTGGCAAGACAAAGTGTGGCAAATGTGGTTACCTATTTCAAAGCAATTAAAGGAGTGTTCATGCATTACATTGCACATACAGAAGTCCAGATGTTTTTGAGACCCTCTGAACCTACATTCATTCCCGATTTGTATCTAGTTACAAAAATCCTCATATCCAGAGTACAAATCAAGTGTATAGCTGTACCTGGTTAAAGGAAGAGGTTATGTCTGTGTGAATTTACTGACACATGTTCACTCACTTTAAGTAATCAATGGCACTTCCACACTACACAATTACAGCATTATGATTCCACTGATAAAATCCAGTATTTCACAAATGAAAACTGGAAAATGTTTGGCCAAGGTAGGTCACCTCAAAAAGGTGTGGCCAGGCACTAAGAGGGCAAAAGTTATTAATGTGGAAAAACTCACAAAATAACTATTTTAAGAAGAGAGACCCCCGGGAATACATGCACTGAGTTTAAGAAAGGCATGACTCCACTCCTCCACATCTCTTCTCACTTTTGCTGAGTTAACAAAGCATACTTCAGCATTTGGTACCCAGTTTCTAGCCAGTGAAGTAAATAAATCAGAAAGGAAAAGGCAAGGGGGATGAAACTGAACAGAACATTAACTGGGGCTGTTCCTGACAAACTGGGGTGTGTGGAGGGTATGCACTTTTACTGTCACAATTGCATCCTATGGAATCCATGGATTTATCGCTTGGTAGGCACTAGAGTTGTCTAGCTGAGTATTTTAAATACCCATCTCTAAATGATGATGATGATGATGATGATGATGATTTGTTACCCACCTCTCTGCATGGATCAAGGCAGGAAATGCAAATGCCAGGATTACTTAGGATGGTGCTATGGTAAAGTGGAATCATACCACCCAAACTGTGTAGTGTGGAAGGGCCCCATGTGACATTCAGCCTCCTACAACTTGCATAGAGCTCTAGTCTACCCATTTTGTCCCTAAGAAGCTGCCACAGGAAATTCTGAAGATGAGGAGCAACGCAAGAAAGCAGGGAGAGGATGAGAAAGTGAACTGAGGAAGAGTGGAAGAGACATGAGGAAAAAAACTGGAAGAGAGCACAGGGAGAATGTGTGAATAAAAACACCAAGTTGTAGAAGGTAAAACTGCAATCATTGCCCTCAGCACAGTCTTCATCTAGTGGCAACTGTGAAGCATGTAGATCAAGAAATTTGAATACTCAAACAGCAATGTATATCAAGAAACTCAGGTAAGAGCACATTATATCTGTTACATATGAATAACTGTAGAGTACACAGACAGAATGTTGTACCTGAAAAACTAAAGTCTCAGTACAGACAGTAGTCAAGGATACTTAAGACTGCATTTATAGCAGAATTGTATTCATGTGTTGGTAGTAAGTCATACTGAGTTTACTAGATAATGTTTCCAGGCAACATTTATATGCACAGAATTACATAGACAGCATCCCAAATTTTAAAACTAAGGTGAGAAAAATCACTTTCAGATATCAGAGCTGCTCACTGATGAAATCACCCTGTAATTAAAGTCACCTCACAGCTCTGCACCACCTCTCCATACAGAAACATATAAAAGTTACCTCACCAGAGAAAATTGCCTGTTACTACCAAACTTCAGCCATTCCTTACTGTCCAGAACTGATGCTCTTTGCTCTGGAAAAAGTCAGAAAGTACAGAAATATTCCAGTGCTGCAACAGCATGCTCCAGATATGCTTGAGCTTAGCTCTCGAACTAACCAGAGCATACAGGAAAAGCTCATAGTCTATTCTGTCATCCCCATAAACAATAAGATGGAGAAGAAGCATATGAGAAAAGCAAACAAGCAGAAGCATATGAAAAAGCAAACAAAGTAATAGTTTGAGTCAGAATTCTCTGTCTTAGCTCTAAACCCTTTTTCACTGCAGGGCTTATCTGGAATATGTAAAACAGCAAAGGATACAACCTCTAAACATGTAGAAGCGCATGACACTCACCACAGATTAACAACAGCCAGGCTCATGCAACTGGTGTTGTTAGAAAATGGGAAGTAGACAGATTTTTGCACTGTTTATCACTATAGACCAGAAGGTCAGATTTCTAGGTCGTCTCAGGCATGATACAAAAACACCCCCACAACCTGCCCTTTGTAGCTGGCAAACATGTCCAGGGTAGATTGTACTGTTTCATGATAACAGAAATCTAGACAAGATGGCTAACCTGCCTCTAGGATTCTGTCGGAATCTGAGGCCATCTTACCATCCTGTTAAAAAGAACAACAGATGATAAGCTAAACAGCAGAATTTTAAAAATCATATTAAATAAAAGTGCTTGGGAAAAATACTGATAGGAGCTGCCAACTTGGAAAAGGCATTCCTCTGCTCTCTTAAGAGAGAATGGCTTTTACAAGATAGTGCTAGACAACAGATGTCAGTGTAAAGAGAAAAAAAGGCAGAGTAATTGTTCAGTTTGTTCCACACTTGTTTCCTTCAAATGCAAATATATCAATTGTTCACATTTCAAATGATCAATTAATTATTACTTATTTTAATTTCCGCCTCAAGTGTATTTCTGTGTTGCCTTCGTAAACTGCTCAGAAGCAGTACATGACCCAGTCTCCAAAGGGATCTTGTAGCACCTTTGAGCTTAACTGAGGGGCCATTCAGACTACCTTTTACCCCAATTACCAAACTGGATTAAAAGTGGGAAGTTCCCACTGGCGCTGGGTTTAACACCCCGATCCGTGGCAAATCTCCTTCAGCTGGGGATATCTGAAACCAGGGTTTCCCCCATTTCTTTTTTGGAAAAAACAGTGTAAGTGAATGTGAACCTGGCCCCGAACATGATCGGGTCAAGTTCAGGGGAGGGATCAAGGTCAGAGGGTGGGTGGTGGGCGGGCGGAACATGCCTCCCCTCTCGCACCATTTTTTGGACAAAATATGTGATTGTTCATGCATTTAGATTGCTAGAATGTGTGAATGCTTGTGTATATCTCTGTATATTCTACATATGTGTGTATAGGAAGGGGGCATTGCTTTGGGGTTAATAAAGGAGGCAAAGGTCCAAGGAAGAGGGCATTGCTTTGGGGTTAAAAACAGAGGCAAAGGATCAGGAGGGAAGGAGATATGGCATTGGGGAGAAAACGGAGGCAAGGCAAAGGACCAGAAGAGGAGGGAACATGTTTTGGAATTCCTTTTGGACATAAAGCTGGAATGGAGGACCTCTGTTCCCCCTCATAGGAAGGCTTTCTTTTTAATTTGACAATTTGACATAATATGTGAATATGTTGCCTCTAGATTTTTAAAAGGGAGGGGGAGCACTGATGCTGTTGACTAATGGCTGCATGACACATCACCGACATCATTTGATTGACAAAAAGTAGGCTCCATCTTAAATAGCTACTTTTTGAAGTGTGAACTTCTGCGGGGTAAAGTACACTGATCAGGGTAAAGGTAGTGGTAATTTCTCTCCGGGGAGATTTGGTATGGGGGTTACCGGGTCTGCCCGGATCTACCCAGGGTAAATGCCTGAGTGAGATTGGGGCCTGAAAGAAAGAAGTTGGTAGTATGAGCTTTTGCAGACTTGAGCCTACTTTCTCATATGCATGTTATGTGAGAAAGTAGACTGAAGTCTATGAATGCTCATGCAATCAACTTCTTTCTTTCAATTAGTCTCAAAAGTAGTACAAAATTTCGAGACTGATTTTCCAGACTGAGTTTCCAGACTTAGCTTTCTTTCAGTTAGTCTCAAAGGTGCTACAAGATCACTTTGCAGAGTGATTTCCACATACCTTTGAATTCTACCAACACATGACCCAGTTTAGTTGTCCCAACTCTGTAAATAGGCTTCTCCCTAACCACAGGGTAGATTGTCTTTTGAATCTAAACAGTATGTTGAGACCTTTTACAAGATCACTGAAGAAAAGTTATTAGTTCCTCCCCTTCATTAACTGTCCTACTATTTACACACATTTGGAATAGTTAAAGAATGATTAAAAGGGAGATTTTTGCACTACTCTAAAGTGATTTTGGAAGGACTAGGTGGCAATTATGGCAATTATGGCAATTATGACTAGTGGAATATTGCTAGAATACTAGTTTGAGCCAGTGTGGTGTATTAGTTTGAGTGTTGGATTAGGACTTCAGGAAACCAGAGCTCAAATCCGAGTTCAGCTGTGGAAACCAACTGCAATGGCTGGCAATGGCAAATCTCCTATCAGCAAATCTTGCCAAGAAACCCCTGTGATAGTTTCGCGGTCAGGTCACCCTAAGTTACAAACAACTTGAAAGCTCACTGCAACAGCAAGAACACTAAATTACAGAAATTTGGCAATGAATTTAAAAGGTCAACAATGAATACGGTTCTGCTACTGCTTGAAAAAGAAGGAATAGCTTGCTTTCTCACAATAAATATGTTAGCAAAATAAAGGTTAAAATGCTTTCATTTTTTGTGTGGTGACCCTGGAATACATCCCTAGAGTCTCCAAGGGGATTTTTGTGAATACATGGTCTTGGGATTCCAAACCAATTATTTAATGTGCTTGAAACATAACAGCAATTGTTGGTAGGTGCAGCCAGGAAACATTAGGGTAGTTAAAAAGAAAATGTTACGCTTAAAAAATTTAGAGCCAGTACTTCCCTCCCTTCTCTAGGGTATAGCCTGGAACAACAACAAAAAGTTACCATGTATGTAGGCCAAGCGTATGAACAGCCAACTATTTATTTTACTGTAGGAAACAACGAGTATCCTTGCTCGTGCTTTCTGGTGAATGTGAGAAGCTGAATGAGTGCCAAAGCAAAATCGCAGAAGGAATACCAAACTAATATGTAAACACAGCTGTCAGTGCTGAAAAAGCAACAGAAATGTAAAATGAAACACAACATGCTACAAACAGACTTTGTTCTGATGTGTATGTTAAAACTTCATAAGTTCAGCCACAATTTATGGCAGCCACAGGAAGTAAGAGCTGTATGCAACATTAATTGCAGGAAAGCATTAATTTTGGGGAGATTTATGCCTGAATTTTAAGCAGGATAGGACTGCCCTCTGCTGGATGTTGTTTGCACAAAATTGTTGTGAGCATACTCAACAATTAATGGGGAGTGCTTAATAATCACGTAGGCCTATTCTAGATTGGCAAAAAGAATTGTGTTAATGGCTGCATAAAAGTCTAGCCTTTAGATGAGAAAAAGGGAAAGTGTGCCATGAAAACGCTTTTTTTGCATTTTAGGGGAGAAGAAGCGCCTTTAAAAAGGTGCTGGTTTTCCCAGCTTCTTTCTTAAAAACTGCGGAACAGTGCAGCTCCATCTAAAGGCTGCGGTGTAGTTGCGCAGTTAAAGGGGCCGCTGTATCTTTAAAGCGCCCATTTAAAGGCAGCAATACAGGTGTGGAGCATAATGGATCCTGAGTTGGGAGCATGCGTGGTGTGGAGTTCACTTCTAATTAAAACGCTCAATGCCCTGCAGGTGTAAAAGCTGTGGTTTAACTGCGCAGTTTTTTAAAGCTCCCAAACCCTAGCTCCCGCCCTATTCGGAACCCTAGACATGCGCAGTAGGGACTCTGGGATGCTGTAACTGTTATTCTACTGTGCATAACATGTCGATTCATTCACAAAATAAAGGGGTTCTTTCATGATGCACCAGTGCAATTGCACAGTTTAAAAAAGCAGAGAAACCAGAATGACGCTGAAACTTTAAATTTTTTTTCCTTGCTAGCTTTGAACTGCGCAGTTGCGCAGTTCCCAGCAGGCAGCTGGGAAACCTGCACAACTGCGCAACTGCGCAGTTCCCAGCAGGCAAACCTGCACAACTGCACAGTTGCACAATTCCCAGCAGGCTGCTAGAACCTAGATGTTCCTAGAAAAAAACACTTCTCTAGGCATTTGTAGGTCCTCCAGCATGATTCTGTGATCAGCTTCTGGCAGATGTTGACCATAGAGTTGATCTGGAGATTCCTAAAGAGATGTTCTTTAAGAGAAGTAAAAAGAATAGTTGTTTTTTTTTTTTTATTTGCCATTTTTCCACATTCACGTGGGTTCTTCTCTCCTAACCCAAGTGAATGTGGAGGGACCACATGTACTGTCATGCAGTGGTTTTTCTCTTATTCAGATGACCAGTTCCAGAAAGTAGTAGTCAAGAACACTAATGCTTTGCTTGGCAGTTATGCTGCAAAGTTTCACATAGTTTAATTTTTATCCCTAATTCTATTTATTGACTATTTTTAAAAAAACACACTGAAATAATATACCTGCAGATGTGGACTGTGGGGTCATCAATACATAGATGACACTCAGCTTCATTTTGTCTTTATAATTCTGAGTAAGTGCTAGACCTAGGTATTATTATTATTAACCTTTATTTATATAGCACTGTAAATTTACACAGTGCTGTACATACAATCTTCTACTTAGATGGTTCCCTGCCCTCAGGCTTACAATCTAAAAAGACACAACACAAAAGGAGAAGGGAAAGGTGGTGGGAAAGGGGGATGAGGTCCAGTGGTTCTTCTCTCCCTCTGGGCCCTGGACCAAGGCAGATGGACTGGAGGGAGGGCTTGGCTTCTTAATACATAGTTGAAAGGAGGCATCCTGGGGAAGCCGGCACAATTCTGGGAACGCTTCCCTAAACAATATAGTCTTTAACTCAGTTTTGAAACTGGTTAGAGAAGTGATGAAGCACACATGTGGGGGAAGAAGGTTCCAGGAGTGCGGAGCAGCAAGTGAGAAGGGACGAATCCGGGACAGACCTTGACTACCAGAACGGAGGGGACAAATGTAAGGAGAAATAAGTTCAGATAAATAAGGAGGGGCCAGTCCATGGAGGCCTTTGAAAGTCAACATCAAAAGCTTGTATTGGATGCGGAAGGAGAAGGGGAGCCAATGAAAAGAAGATAAAAGAGGAGAAACATGGTCAAAGCGGCAAGCGGATGTGATAATACATGCAGTTGAGTTCTGGACAGAGATTAAAGGATGGAGGTCAGAGAGAGGAAGCCCTGTCAGAAGATGGTTACAATAATCTAGTTGTGATACCACAAGTTCTAGGACATGGACCAGTCTTGGCAGTAGAGGCTGAGAGGAATGGATGGATTTTAGCAATGTTGTAAAGAGAGAATCTACAGGCCTTGGCGGTAGCCTGGATCTGGAGAATAAACGACAAAGAATCGAAAATGAAACCAAGACTGCGGGCTTGCTGAACCCGTTGAATAGAAGTGTCATCAACAGAAACAGAAAAGGAGTATTGAAGGGTGGGAGAGAGCAGTCAGACAAGATGAAACTTGCTGTTCAAGCCCCAGCAAAAGGTTAGAGGTGGAGAGATACAGCGGAGTGTCCTCGCCGTACAGATGACTGGAGAAACCAAAAGAAGTTATGAATTTTCCTAGGGACAATGTGTATAGAGAAAACAAAAGGGGTCCCAGAACAGAGTCCTGAGGAACTCCACCAGATAAGCGAACAGAGGAGGAAGTCTGACCACCCATGACCACTGCAAAAGATCTATCCAACAAGTAAGATTTAAACCAGTCGAGAACAGAGTCGGAGAACCCAAGGTCAGAAAGTAAATCAGAGGTATGGACTGAATTATAAGGGCAAATACATTGATATTCAGTGTAGATAAAACTGTCACTCCCTGGCACTTCACCCAACTGAATGGAGGGCAAATTCTTTGGATCTGCTGAAGAAGCTCCTAGTTCAGTGTGCTCTTAGACCCAGCATCATCGCTATTGCACCTCTAGCTTTACCCTATTTTTAATAGGTTGTATGCCATCTTGGTTCTTTTACTGTACAAGGATAAAATAAAATCTGGACAAAGATTGTGTAGCTATAGTTTTCAGTGCTCTTATCTCATTTAAAAATAACTGCAATGCATTGTAAGTAGGACTACCTTTTAAAATGGGCCAGAAATCTTGGTTGTCCAAAATTAGGGCAACAAGGTGTTTAAGATTAAGAGGTTAATATGATCATATTATACCAGGGTTTGGCATCTGCACTGTCTCCCAGGGTGTTTCTGGGTCCAATTTAAAGTGCTAGCAGTAATCTTTATTGCCCAAATGGTTTGGGTTCCAGCTATTTGCAGGGTCAGCTCCTGCCAAATATTCCTTGGGCCCTAAATTCAGTTTGGGGGGCTCTTCTTTAGATTTATACAGAATGTTTATTTTTCCCCCTTGTAAACCACAGCACCCAGATAACTTTTGTCATTGGCCAATACATGTGTGTATTTGCATGTTAGTGCTGAAGATAAATAAATAGTTCAAACAGCAGTTCAGATGTGTTGCACAGTCCCTAATAGTAGACAGAATAAGAAGCTGTTTTGTATTTCTCAAAGTATCAGTCATCTGAGTTTCAGCCTGCCAGCCTAACAGTTTTTCCAGGGTCCTAGATGTTAAGGCCAAAGCAAGTACTGTAATTGTAATTGTATGTGAGAAAACAGAATGCCACTACATATTTCAGAACATGGGAGTAATGTATCCCCAATGACCAGACCCTGTGAACAATCCAGCAGCTGCATTTTTTCCACTAATAAACAGTTTTGGTATAATTGTCAAAGCAACGAAAATAGCTGAAACTATAAATGCCCGGATAATCTGCCAAGCTCAGTTTTTGTATTGTGCTGGAGAAAACTATATTGCCAGCTGGATGGACGCACACACAGACTCTTTTGCATTTAGATGGAAATTAAATGTTTTTTGGATGCGTAATATCTGACTCAAGCTCAAATAAGCATGCACAAAGATTCTGAATATGAGAATTGAAACTGACACCGGATTGCTTGTTACCTCTACAAGAGTGGGGGAATTCTCCTCTCCACTATAGTGGTGAAACTGACCAAGAGTCTCAAACTCTTGGGTACTGAAGCCCTCCCTCCATGCACCATCTTGAGGGAGAAAAAGGCAAGCCAGCTCTGTTATACCTACTTTTAATATAAAATTTTGGGAGCATGTGGACTGTATCACGATCCCTGCTTGGCCTATTCAAAGGCCCTCCATAAGTCCCAAGCAAGGAGGTCACGTAGACAGACCGGCTTGGAGGAATTGAGTTCATAGTAAGAAGCTCTCTAGAGGAAGTTGGAGTCGCCAGACTAGTTCTGCCACAGCCCTCCGGAGTAATAGCCTTGGCCTCACACTTAATGTGTCAGTGATTGACTTAACCACTCAGCCATTAAGCCGGCTTCCCCTCCGAATTGTGTCCAAACCTAAGCACATTGTACACAGATTATTTGCTCTTGGCTTAAGAAAGCCCAGGCAATCAACACCTTTGTCTAGCATTGATACGTAGCCTCTGGGTATGTTCAACACTATATAAGGCTCCAAGTTTGAATTGCTCCTTAATGCTATTCTCAGTGGACAGGCTGGTCCATGCCAGTTTGACTTCTGCCTATAGCTCCCACTCATCTCCCCTCACCTCGGCAGTCGTGTCCATCATCATCATCCACCTCAATCCGGCTTCCAGGAGAAGACTTCTATGGTAGATATTCCAGCGGTGTCTCTTTCTCTCAAACCTAACTCCCAATTTTACCCCTCACTTTTCTTTAGGATTGAACGTGTGTGTGTGTGTCCCCCCTTTGCTACATGTGCCATTTATGCCCTCTAATAAACTCTGTATTTTTATTGGATTCACTTGAGCTAGTGTCACTTATCTTGGGGTTTGTCGGTGGACCTCTGGTAGACAATTCTGGGACCACGATTCCGGCATAAGACTTTGTTAGGATCTTCCTCTCTGCATATTTGAGCTAATTATAATTCCCTTAAGCAAGAGACTTCCTAACAACTCCAACAGGCCTTGCCTGAAGGGAAGAAGAGCCCTCCCTCCATCCACCATCTTGAGGGAGAGAAAGGCAAGCCAGCTCCAACAGGCCTTGCCTAAAAAGAAGAAGAGTCCTCCCTCCAGTCCATCTGCCATGGTCCAGGCCTCCGAGGAGAGAAGATCTGCTGGACCTTCCCCACCACCTCTCCCTTCTCCTTTTGTGTCATGTCTTTTTAGATTGTAAGCCTGAGGTCAGGGAAATGTCTAATTAACAAATTGTAAGCTGCTTTGATAGCCTTGGCTGAAGAGCAGGGTATAAATAAAAATTATTATTATTATTATTATTATTATTATTATTAAAAGGGGAAGAGCTTGTCAATGTGTACCATTGTTCTTTGCAGCTTTTGCACCAGGCTGGTTTACAATTGAACATTAAGAAAATAAAAATAGTGACCACAGAGGATTTACAACATTTTAAAGTGAGCTGTAAAGGCACCGAAAAGGAGAACAGCTGGTCATCCTGAGCTAGAAACACTGACATAAATATAAATTCATGCTTATTAGTCCTGGTCAAAATTGGAGGACAGTTTGGAATTCCTCTTGGATGGAAAGTTGAAATATTAAGATATGTTTTGGAAAAGAAGGACACTTGATCACCCACTGCTAAAAACAGTATAAGATAAATATAAATTCATGCTTCTCAGTCATGCTCAGAATGGAGGATATTTTGGAGCTGAGGCTGAAATACTGGCATATCCTGGAAAAAAAGGACCTCTGGTCACCCTGTGCTAAAAACATTCATATAAATATCAATCCATGCTTCTTTGTCATGCTCTAAAAGGAGGACGTTTTGGAATTCCTCCTAGCAGGAAGCTAAAATGTAGGATGTGTCAAGGATGTCTGGTCACCCTCTTTTGATATAAATTAATGTTTCTTAGCCATACTTAAAATGGAGGACAGGAGACTGAGATGTAGGACATGTCCTGGGAAAGGAGGAAAGCTGGGGTCTGTGGCTGTTTGACTTTTCTTCAAAACACAAATTTCCCACCCCTTTTTTTGCCTTTTTTTAGAAACAGAGAAGTTGCTTCCTCCCTGCTTCCCTTTCCCTTTCTATTCTCCCACCAACTTTCAGGAAAGATTGCTTTCTCTTTCGTTTCCTCATTGCAGAAATCAAAGTACAGAAGAGATTCTTCTTCTAACAGACTGACTGAGTCCTTTGGTCAGTCTGAATCTGGCTTGGAGTCAAATCATGGTATGGGCTTTTCACTGTAGGAAAAGTAAGGTAAGTGTCTGACTTTTTCCACAGAAGAAAAATTAATTTTATTGCTGGAGCTTTCCACACTTTGCTCATGGAGTATTCCTCTGTGCCCTCTGCGCACCATTTTGTATCTGAGGCTGCATTCACACTGCGGAAATATTCCGGTTTGAGTGACACTGCTTTCCACTCCACCCAATGCCTGTAAGGAAGTAGGGTCAAGGTCCCAAGCACACTGCAGAAATAATCCAGTTTGAAACCGCTTTAACTGCTGTGGATCAATGCTATGGAATTTGTAGTTTGTTGTGGCACCAGGGCTCTCTGACAGAGAAGACTAAATGTCTTACAAAAACTACAATCCCTAGATACATAGGAGTTTATCACACGTGAGGAATTTCTTCCAATTTCAAATTGGGCCAATTTGAATTCACGTAAATTTGCTAGTTTAGCGAATTTACGTGAAATCAAATTGCATTGGGAACGCATTCAGAATGACTTCCCATTTCCCGAAAATGACCTCCCCATTGCCCAAAATTGCATGAGATACTCTTATACGCATTAACGTAAAACCTATTATTGCGTTCGGAATGACTTCCCTTTTGCCTGAAATAATAATAATAATTATTATTATTATTATTATTAACTTTTATTTGTATAGCGCTGTAAATTTACACAGTGCTGTACATTCAATCTTATAAATTAAACGGTTCCCTGCCCTCAGGCTTACAATCTAAGAGAGACAACAAAAAGAGGAGGGAGAAGTGGTGGGAAAGGGGATGAGGTCCAGTGGTTCTTCTCTCCCTCTGAATCTGGGGAGTAAACGACAGAGAGGAATCAAAATGAAACCAAGACTGCGGGCTTGCTGAACCGGTTGAATAGATAAGGGAACAGAGGAGGAGGTCTGACCACCTGTGACCACGGCAAAAGATTGGTCTGACAAGTAAGATTTAAACCAGTTGAGAACAGAGTTGGAGAACCCGAGGTCAGAAAGTAGGTCAAGCAAGAGACAGTGGTCCACGGTGTCGAAGGCCGCAGACAAATCTATAAAAATGAGAATAGAAGCCATTCGCCTTGGCCTGCAAGAGATCATTTGAGATTTTGGTGAGGGCAGTGGGTGGAAACCAGACTGAAATGGGTCCAGGATGGAATTGGCTTTGAGAAACTCAAGACAGCAAGAATAAACTACCCGCTCCAGAACCTTAGAGAGAAAAGGAAGAAGAGAGATTGGACAGTAGCTAGATAAAGAAGAGGGGTCAAGGGAGGGTTTCTTCAGAATTGGGGAAACGAGAGCATGTTTGAAATCCGAAGAGAAGGAACCCGAAAATAATAATAATAAATAATAAATCTTTATTTCTAGCCCGCTCCTCTGTAGAGCACAATCAGCGCGGGGTACGGCAAATTAAAACACACAGATTAAAATACTTCATTAACCCATTCCCAACCACCCATCCTTAAAAATAAATTAAATTAGCAATAATTTAAAACCATAACAACATTAAAAACATAATACATCCTCATAGATCTTAGATGAGGTTAAAAATAGCACCAGGCAAGGGGTCAAAATAGGTCCCGTTTTGGAGCCGGGATCTAGGAGGTTTCAGGGAAGGCCTGTTGGAAGAGATGCATCTTCAGAGCTTTTTTAAAGCAGTCAAGAGATGTTATAAGACGCAAGTCATCCGGCAGTCCATTCCAAAGCTTGGGTGTGGTAGCTGAAAAAGTCCTCCGGGAGGTCTGCGACAGCCGAGTTTTCACAGGCTGTAGCAGGTTCCTCCCAGAGGATTGGAGTGTGCAGGGAGGTTCATACGGGGAGAGGCGGTCCCTAAGATAAGATGGACCCAAGCCATGTAGGGCTTTAAAGGACCAATACCTTGTACTGTGCCCAGAAACTAATCGGCAGCCAGTGGAGAGCCTTGAGCACCGGTGTTATGTGCTCTCTCCTTGATGTTCCAGTTACAAGCCTGGCTGCCATATTTTGGACCCGTTGAAGTTTCCAAGTTAAGCACAAAGGTAGCCCCGTGTAGAAAGAGAGACAGATTCAAGATATAGAGGAGCGAGGGCAGAAAAGATGGGGTTATAGAGATTAGAAGATGAGAGGGGATAGGATCAAGAGAACAAGTTGTAGGTTTGGAAGAATTTAGCAGTGTAGAGAGTTCATCCAGAGAAACAGGTGGAAACACAGAGAGTTTATTAGTAGAAGGTACCAGGAGATTAGTGGTAGTGGGCAATCAGAAGGAACAATTTCAGATCGAATAGTAGTGACTTTTGTGAGGAAGTAGTTGGCAAAGTCAGTTGGGGAAAATGATGAGAAGACAGGGGGAGAGGAAGGTTTTAGCAGTGTGTTGAAGCAGGAGAATATACGCAATAACATGAAACATGAATAATAATATTGCGTACAGATTGCCATTGGATAATACCCCCAAATTCCATCATACAATAAACTCCATAGAGAGATCTTGTAGCACCTTTGAGACTAACTAAAAGAAAGAAGTTGGTAGCATGAGCTTTTGTAGACTTCAGTCTACTTTCTCAGATGCTTTTTCAATTTTTACTGTTCTCAGAATTCAAAAGCACTGAGCCATAGCAGTTAAAGTGCTGTCAAACTGGATTATTTCTGCAATGTGAGTGCAGTCCCAGTGAGTTTCCATAGCTGAGTGGGGATTATTGTGCAACCCCAACATAAATCTAACTCACGGGTCGTTCACACTACGGTGCTTATCACTCATTTTTTAAAACCAGTTCAAGCCTCCCAGGCTGGAGTCAGGAAGCGGGATGAAGGCGGGGATTATCAAACACTAAATCGAGGTCCAAGCCGGGTCCCAGCCACTCTCCCCTGTCCCCCCGCCCCCCACTTTTTAAAAGCCAGAAAACTTTCCAACTTCTAAAAAGTGCAGGCGGAGCATGGCTGGTAACCAGGCTGGTGGTGGCCAGTGGTTTGGTGGTGATTTAGTGTGTGATAATCCCCACCTTCATCTCACGTCTTGGCTCCAGCCCAGGAGGCTTGAACTGGTTTAAAAAGATGAGCAGGTTGTAAACTGGTCTAAAAGAGGGTCGTTCACACTTGAATTGGTTTGAAAACTGGTTTAAATATGGGTTGTACACATATGAATTGGTTTCTTTCCAACCCAATTAGGGGAGGGCCCATGTCATATCCCCCTTAGCACCAATTTTCTGATTCTCTCTCTCTCTCTCTCTCTTTTTAAATGGTTTTGTTAGGGTGCCAGCAATGGGAACTTGCTCCTGATTCCCATTTGGGGCATCCTGAAGGGAGGGGATTAATGGGCATAGTGTGGGTAGAGGAGCAGAACACACTCATCTCATCACAAGGCATAGAGTGAGTGGCAAACATCATTTTTTGTTCTAGCACTGGTTGTTGGCAGAGAGTTTTCAAATTTCCCACAATTGGGGCCTTTAAACTACTGCTGGGTGGGAGGATTTTTTAAACAGAATTTGTGAAATTTTGCATTTATGTGGCTGAGTATTCTGTTAAATACTCTTTAATACCCCCCGCTAACATATCGCTCAGCTGTTTCCTTTTTCTGATTGTGTTCCATAACTGATGTGTTGCCAGATGCGCCACAGCAGGGAATGGGTGGTTTTTTGGGGGCATGTTTTATATATATATATATATATATATATAAAACATGCCCCCAAAAGACCACCCGTTCCCTGCTGTGGGGCTGGCAGACCAAGTGGAGTAGGCATTGGAAAGGCAACAGCGGATCCAAAGTGACATCAGCAACAATGGGGATTTCTAGATTGGCAAAAAGAAGTGTGTTCATGGCTGCATGAAACTCTAGCCTTTAGATGAGAAAAAGGGAAAGTGTGCCATGAAAACACTTTTTTTTGCGTTTTAGGGGAGAAGAAGCACCTTTAAAAAGGTGCTGGTTTTCCCAGCTTCTTTTTTAAAAACTGCAGAACAGCGTAGCTCCATCTAAAGGCTGTGGTGCAGCTGCTAAGCATTAGAATCATAGAATCATAGAATCATAGAATCATTGAGTTGGAAGAGACCACAAGGGCCATCCAGTCCAACCCCCTGCCATGCAGGACCTCCAAATCAAAGCATCCCCGACAGATGGCCATCCAGCCTCTGCTTAAAGACCTCCAAGGAAGGAGACTCCACTACGCTCCGAGGGAGTGTGTTCCACTGTCGAACAGCCCTTACTGTCAGGAAGTTCTTCCTAATGTTGAGGTGGAATCTCTTTTCCTGCAATTTATATCCATTGTTCCGCGTTCTAATCTCTGCAGCAGCAGAAAACAAGCTTGCTCCCTCCTCAATATGACATCCCTTCAAATATTAAGGAAAAGGCAACTTCATGTCACACTTTCCTGCCAATCTAGAAAGCCCCAATGACAACGGAAGTGGAATGACATAAATGCACATCATTTGATTGGCAGAATTAAAAAAAAACCTGTACATGATCAAATGTGATCGATACGGAGGATCCATTTTGAACTGTTACTTTGGTCAGTGTGAACTTTGAGGGGGTTAAATTGCACCAGAGAGATTTGATCAGATTAAACCTACTGGGAACTTCAATTCAGTCAGATTCGGTATTGCATTTATCCAAATCTCCACAGATCTACCCGGCACAAAACACTAGTGTGAATGAGTCCTAGGTAGCGTATTTTCAAAAGAAACCTGGATTATTTTGGCAGTGCGAATGCAGCCTGGATTATCCTTGGTCAAGATACTCTCTCTCAACCTCAGACGAAGACAAAGGCAAACCACCTCTGAACAAATCTCTCCAAGAAAACCCTGTGATAGAGACAGCTTTGGATCACCATGAGACAGAAATGACTTGAAGGCATGCAACAACAAATAACAACTAAACAGTAATGCTGCTATTCTCTTACAACTGCCAGGACCACCACTATCCCCCAATGTGTGGCCATGATGCTTGGAGTTTTTAGGAAGTGTACTCCAAGCTTCAGAAACAGAGGAAGAAGAACTATGGGATTCAGAGTTGCTGGGCACAGAGTTGCTGTTTTGGACTACAATTCCAGAGTCCTCCCCAGTCTGCTCTTTATAGAATGGCTAGCTGGTGCTTCTGGGAGCTGCAGCCCAAAACATATGGGGAGTCAAAGTATGGGAGCCACTGACCTAGGGTGCGTCTACATTGCAGAATTAATGTAGCTTGGCATCATTTTAACTGCCCTGGCTCAGTGATATGAAATTTAGGAGTCTGTGGTTTTATGAGTCCGTTGTTGTTGTTGTTGTTGTTGTTAACTGCACTTGAGTTGACTTCAAATTATGGTGACCCTGTGAATGAGGCATCTCCAAGGCTCCCTGTCCTCTACTTCTTTTGTTGTTTTTCACTTTTCAAAATACAATTCTTTCTGTTTAATTGCCTAGTTCTAGATTTTGGTTATGATGATAATGTTAGAAACTCTTCTTTCAATAACTGTTGTTTAAATTTTCATTTTTGATTTGAAGTTATTCCAAGTTTTGCTCTTTTTTAATAGCATGGATTTTCTAAATGAAAACTTAAGAGATGAGGATTTAGAAGAATTCTTCAGAACCAAAGAAGTGGCATTTTCTTCTGCAATCAACAATCCACTTCCTTTACTCCAAGGTCTACGAAACGAGAATATAATCACTGAAGAAGAATTTGAGGTGACTATTGTAGGCTGTCCATTCAGGGTTTTTAAAGACCCAGTTGGTCTTTGAGAATTCTTCTAGGCTGTTGTTAGGGCCAAAACCTGGTGTAAAGGTGCCACTGATCCTGTATTTGCTAGAGGTGTGAAGGCCTGGGGTGGGGAATGGAAAAAAAATGTATTATGCAATATTTTTCTTTTAAATAATGAATACAAACAAAACAAACAAACAGCTTCATTTATATACCGCTTCATACCACCTAAGCAGTGTCTAAGCGGTTTACAATTATAAGCTATTTGCCCCCCAACAATCTGGGTACTCATTTTAGCGACCTCGGAAGGATGCAAGCCTGAGTCGAGCTTCAGCCCTTTTTGCTGGTCTTGAACTCGCCACCTTATGGTTTTGAGTGAGTGGCTGCAGTACAGGCATTTAACCACTGCGCCACCAGTGTATAAGACAAGGTATATATACTTCCATTATGGAATCCAAAGCACTTTACAATATAAGTTGAAACAAAATAGCCAAAGCAATATATAGTACAAGTTTTTTTTTTTAAAAAAAACACCATTAAACAACCAATCTAATCAAAACATCAATTTAAAACAAATTTAAAAGACATTGGGGCTTTTTAGATTGGCAGGAAAGTGTGACATGAAGTTGCCTTTTCCTTAATGCTTAGCAGTTAGACTGCAAGCCCCAGGTGTGCATTTAAAAGGTACAGGGCAGCTAGACTGAGGTTTTTTTCTGTGGCTCAGCAACTACATGGGAAGCTGTCAAAACGCTACAAACACAGGCGGAGCAGCTACATGGGCGGCAAGGAACGTGGCTTTTAGCCACGCTTTAAACATTTTTTTCCCCTTGCTGGCTGCGAATTGCGCAATTGCGCAGGTACATCATACAATCGGAGCTTATCACATGGGGGAGTACAGGACCATTCCGAAAGAGGGAGAAAGTGAGGTCAGTTCGGAAATGCACGTGATTACGCACAAGCTCATCACACACAAGACAAGAGAGCATCTACACAAAAAGAAAATGCAGAGTCAATACGAAAGAATTCATCACATGTGAACATACTGGTCGGCTTTCTGTTGCAAATTAAGGCATCTTGGGAAATGGTAGCAAAGGCTCATGGGAGTTGTAGTCTGTGTTCTATCAGAGCATTATATTGAGTTGTCTTGAGGTTTCAGCCCTCTGTCCAGGAGGGATTCCCATATGTCCTCCATTCTTGAGCAGAGGCCCCCCTTTTCCAAGTTGACCAGGCACGTCCTCCTTTGCCAGGACACGTCCTACTTTTCCAGCCTTCTTTTTGAAGAGGAAGCAGGAGGGCCAGGCGTGCTCTGGCCAGGCTCTGAGGGTCTCTTCCTGGCTCCTTCCCTCCCTCCCTCCCCGCTGCCTTCCTCCTCCCTTTGGCTGAGAGAGTGTGACTTGCAGGGAGGAAGGGCAGCGGTGGTGCTCCAGGTCCTCCTGATGCTGGGCCAGGGCAAGCTGGAAACAGGAGGAGGAGGAGGAGGAGGAGAGGGACATGGGGCCCCTCTGCTGCCCTGCCTCCCTGCAAGTCACACTCTCTCAGCCAAAGGGAGGAGGAAGGCAGCCAGGAGAGAGCCCTGGAGCCTGGCCAGAGTGTGCCTGGGCCTGCCTTCTCCTCCCCCCTTCGGCTGAGAGAGTGTGACTTGCAGGGAAGCAGGGCAGCGGAGGTGCTCCAGGTCCCTCCCCTTCTCCTCCTCCTCTTGCCAGCTTGCCCTGGCCTGGCTGAGCGCCTCCAGTGCCCTGCTGTCTCCCTAGAAGTCACACTCTCTCAGCCAAAGGGAGGAGGTGAAGGAAGGTGCAGGCGCACTCTGGCCGGGCTCTGAAGGTCTCTTCTTGTCTTGGCACCTTCCCTCCCTCCGCACTTGTATCGCTACCTTTAAATGGGTGCTTTAAAGAGACAGAGCCCCATTTAACCGTGCAACTACACCTTAGCCTTTAGATGCAATAGCAATGTTGCGCCCTTTTAAAAAAAAGTAGTGGGGAAATCAAACTACTTTTTAAAGGCACTTCTTCTCCCCTAAAACTCAAAAGAAGCGTTTTCATGGCACACTTTCCCTTTTTCTCATCTAAAGGCTGGGCTTTCATGCAGCCATCAACACACCTCTTTTTGCCAATCTAAAATGGGCCAATATTGAAAACATAATAAGATACATTGGACACTAATGGGCATCCTTCAGGCCCAAACTGGGGTGTTTATTTTTTAAAAAGGTCTTTGCCTGCCAGCAATAAGAAGTGAGGGTAACTTGAGCAGGGAGGGGAATGCCATACGCTATTCCATACTCTCCATTCCCATGCCCTTCCTGGCTCACAAAAGCAGCCAGACTGTTTTATCAGCCAGGAAGGGCATAGGAATGAGTGTGTTATTTCTGCTTGACACTACAGAGAAATAATGGAGATATTTTCTCAGTTTTATCCATATTTATGGGTTCTTCTTTTTGTTGTTGTTGATTGCCTGCTCCTCAGACTGGCAAAACCAAAAAAGGTTCCTTATAGTTCAGGTGTTCATTTGTAGCAAAAAAATATTTAAAATTTTTTTTTAAAAAAAACTAACAGTAGTATATTCAATGTGTAATAAAATTCTGACTAAATTATACTTTTAATATTAAACACAATAACTATATTCCAGAAACACAATAACTATATTCCAGATTTACGGTTGTTACATATAATTCATTTTATGTTCCTAAAGTAACAAAGGTATTTTTTTAGTCTGTGAAAGATGCTCTGTGTGTGTGTGTGTGTGTGTGTTGTGTGCCTTAAGTCATTTCTGACTTATGGCAACCCTATTATGGGATTTTTTTGGCAAGATTCGTTCAGAGGAAGTTTGCCAATGCTTCCCCTTGAGGCTGAGAGCATGTGGCTTGCCCAATATCACCTAACAGGTTTCATGGCCAAGTTGGGAATTGAACTTTGGTTTCTAGAGTCTCAGTGCAAAACTCAAACCACTATGCCATGCTAATACTGCATTTTTCAATTTTAAAAAATCTACCACCACTCCCAGCATAGAAAAATATGGTTCCCCCCACCTTCCTGGCTGAAATTTCCAGAAATTTTACATTCCAATAGCTGACAGGGTATTTGTTACTAATGTTGAATCATCCTCTTGCCTTACCTTCCTTTACAATTCTGACACTCAAGTCAGGAATTGGGGGCGAGGAAGGTAAAATGAGAGGGTGTTTCAGCCTCCTTCCCTTGTGAGCTTCTTTTAATGTGGAAGTAATGGTATATCAGCAGGCCACACTGTAAATGGATTTTGCTGTGGTAGAAAACATACAGCATTCCTAACTGTGAAAGGTTATAGGATGACATGAGCAGTACAGTTTGAGAAAACAACAAGGTAGGTATGATGCAGATGGGGAGACCTGAATGGAAGCTACTAATCAGCCATAAAGTTGACCTTGGGACAGTCATATTTTCCTACCCTAATAGTTTGGTGTGCACTGCCTCTTTAAGAGACAGGCCCAGAAGGTTCCAGTACTAGGGCACCTTGTATGGGGCAAAACTGTTAGGAGCAATTGGGCCATGGCAGCATCAGCAGCTTAGAAGCCAGGACAATCCTGGGCCTATTCAGTTACCATTTATGTTTCTGAAGTTATAACTTGCGCAGACAATGTATGTGCAATGAAGTCACATTTTTAAAATAGCATAGTAAGAGCAAAATTACTTTATTGGCGTAATGGGTCACTGTTTCTCATTACTTTCAAATGCTGCTTTTTAAGAGCATTTTTGTAGGGAATTGGACAGGAATTTTTCAAATGTTATGTCATCCTTCTATCCTAAGGGCTTTTTCTCCATGAGAACATGTAACAGACACCAATGGAAAGCCAATGAAAAGTACAACAAGCAATGTGACACATTATATGCTTTCATCACTGTTGTTCCAATGAACTATCTCCCCTATGTACATGCAGTGGGCCTGATCCAGATCAGTAAAAAAGTACTTTTAGCGAGTTAAAAAAAAAGTCTCTGCTGCTACACACTACACATTTAGCATAGCTTGTAGTTTACACCATAAAAAAAATACAGGCCTGTTTCGATTTGTGTTAGGACTGTTTCTTCATTTGAGATGTAAGCTGAGACTGACATAAAAGGAGGGTTCCACAGAGAACCACTGGAAAATAGAGGATGCATTCCAATGGAGCTAAATTTAACCCACCGCTAATTTTAAAGAGATTTAAACATAAAACGTCAGTGCTTACCTTTTGAAAGCTACAGAAATGTGCAGATACTCTCCAGAGGAACCAGAAGAGACAGCAACTGCTGATCTTGAGGGGTTTGGCTTGGGTGAACTAGCTTGCCATTAGAGGAGCAGGCGGAGAGAAAGCAACTGGTAAAAACTATTCTTCTGCTGTGCCTTCTCCAGCAGGCTCCCCAGGTGTACAGTGTGCATAAGGAAATAGAGGGAGGCAGCATGTTTCCCACTGTGTGTCCTGCAACAGGTGTAGAGGATACAGCAGGAGGAGAAGCAGCAGCTATCCTGCTCAACCCTCTCCAGCAAGCTGTGCATTGTGAATGAGACTCATTTATTTCTGGTGAAAGGTAGGGACCACTCAAATTGAGACTGGCCTGTATTCAAGCCATTACGAATAGAGCTAGAGTCTGGAAATAGCACCACACAACTCCAAAAGTACAAAGAGCATGTGCAATATCAGCACTGTGCAATATCAGTGCTTTGTGTATCCCATGACTCCATGATTACCCACAGTGCACTAAATCTGGTGTTTGGATTTCAACCATCTTAGAATCTCCACTTATTTTTGGCAAACATGTTTTGTAGTCCTTGAGTTGTGAAAACAGGTTATAAAATGTCAAGGAAATGCTCAATGAACCAACAATATAGGATGGGTAAGATTGGAGGGTTGGCAGTTCAAGGCCCGAGTGCAGCATGATGAGGTAAGCTCCTATCACTAGTCCCAGCTTCTGCCAACCTAGCAGTTCGAAAGCATGCACATGCAAGTAGATACCCTGTTTCCTCAAAAATAAGACATCCCCAGAAAATAAGACCTAGTAAAGGTTTTGCTGAATTGCTAAATATAAGGCCTCCCCCAAAGTTTGCGTGTGTGTGTGTGCGATATACACAGTATACACTAAATGTTCTTTTTGTTGTTGTTTTTGTTCAACAATAAATGTGAATTCTTCTTCATGGAAAAATAAAACATCCCCTGAAAATAAGACCTATCGCATCTTTGGGAGCAAAATTAATATAAGACACTTATAATTGGGGAAACACGGTAGATAGGTACCACTTCTTTGTAGATGCTTGGTAAGAGTATCTGCAGTCATCACTTCAGTCCATTCTTAACTGGTCAAGTCCATTTTGCACCTTGTGAAAGGCAATGTCAGGCCACCAGCAGGAGCAGATTTAATCCGCTCCTGGAAAGTCCAGCTTCTGCTGCCTTGACACAACTTTGGAGCAACTTCCAGCCACTCTAGGGGCATGCATCATCTGAATGCTATGCTCTCAAAGTGGGTAGAAAGCCACTTTTTTGGGCCCATTTGTTTGCTTACCTAAAGCACAGTTGCACAGGAGGTAAACATCTAAAGTAGGTTAATGTTTTTAACCTTTCCTGCTGCAGTCCTGACAGTTGCATTATGAAAGAAGATAAGAGGCAATAAGATAGAAGCCGCTTTCTTCTTACCTCCCCGCATGATGTCATAGTATTTCAATTCTCCCTCCAGAGGGAGATGGTTGTAAATGTGTGGCTTTTGCCAAGTGGATTTTCCAGCAGGACAAACAGCACTCATTTACGATTGTCTCAGTTGGAAACAGAACAGGTGTGCTTCGAGGGCATGTGGAGATGTAAACAGAAAGCCGCTTCTGTCTTGCTGCCTCTTATCTTATTTTTGTAGTGTGATATCAGGCTTAAGGAGCCGTACTCCTCAAATCTGCTATAGACAATGAGGGGAAGCTATTACCATTGCTGCCAGTGAAAATATTATTGCTTTTTGCCATGAGTCTCAAAAAAATACTTCAGTGCTGAGATTTTTAAAAGGATGTGTATTTTACCTTCTAGAAATACCAAAATGAAACTACTTCAAATCCAGACAATATTGGAAATCTAGTATGTGACTTGCTTAAAAAGACAAACTTTATCTCAGCATTAAAGGAGATCTTCTGCAACAGAAATTTGGAGATGTACCCAGATTTAAAGACAATATTTCACAATATGTACAATGGTAAGTAGTTGTGTTTGCTATGATAACCCTATTAAGCTAGTCTTAGAACTTTATCACACACATTTTTTAAATGTTATGGGTACTGGAAGGGGCCGCTCAGGGCTGCGTGCAACTGAGGGATAACGGATTTTATTTCACACCCAAGTGTCCTCAAAACGGCCCCATTCCATCACCCAAGGGTTGAAAAGCAAAATGAACCTAAGTTAGCAGAGCATATTGAGACAGAGTTACTTCTATCCAACTGATAATAATTGGTTCTTATTTTTATTTGAATTCATTTTAATTGTTGTGTTGTGGAAGTGACTTATTTTAGCGTCTAACTGGGCAGGTTTTTACCCTTCCGCTACTTAAAACTAAAGTAGTTTGGTGTGTATATACTATTTTACATATTTTTATGTATTATTTTATTGTTTTCTATGTACTGTTTTTGATGCTGGTCTTTGACCATAATAAAGTTTGGCTTGAACCACAAAATGGCCCCATTCCATCACCTGGCGCCAGGCCGTTCCCTTTCAGTACTGTGTCCTTTGGCTGTGATGGAAAAGTTCCCAAGGAGCAAAATGGCACGTCTCAGCACTGAATGGGAATGGCCTGGTGCTGTGCTGTTTTGAGGACACTAGGGTGTGCGATAAAATCTGTTTTCCCTCGGTCGCGGGTGGCCCCGAGCGTCCCCTTCCAGTGCCCATAATGTTTTAAAAAATGTGCAATAAAGTTCTTAGAGGTAATTACAAATAATTATCAAAATTTATAGAGAGATGGTCTCAGCAAGAAAGCATATGGTTTGCATGCAGAATGTTCAGTGCCTAGCAACTTTACTTTAAAAAAAAATCAGGTATTAATGATAGAGAAAACCTCTGCCTGAGACCTGAAGTGTTTTTTGGGAGAGAAGGTATAAAAACAAAAAAGTGGATAAGATATGTGGATATATTGAAAGAAGTATAAGGAGACCTAGTTTTTAAAGAACAATCAGAATTAGAAAAAACAAATATAGAGTGTCACTGGTATATGTAGAGACAAATGAAATAATAATAATAATAATAATAATAATAATAATAACAACTTTATTTATATACCGCCCTTCCTACGATCAGGGTGGTGCACAACATAAAATGTTAAAAACATTATAAAAATGAACAAGAATAATAAAATCAAATAACATTACAATAGCGATTGTCAGGCCTGGTCGCATTAGGGGAGGGGGAGTCACACAAGGAGAAAGTATCAAGGATATGCCTGTTCAAATAAATATGTTTTTAGGCCCTTTTTGAACAGAGTGAGAAAGATTCAAAATTGATATGAGATGGGAAGGTATACAAAAAACAAAAACAAAATGGGATGAAATATTAGAAAAAAGCAAAGGAAAAATGATTTCAAAGTGTTATAAATTATTATTGGACTGGTACACAGAGGGGGAGGTGATAAGAGAAAGCATGGTCAAATGGGCCCAAAAGATAGGTCATAGTATAGATTACGAACAGTGGAAAAACAGCTGGAATAAAAGAATAAAATACACTGCCAACCAAGGTTTGAAGGAGAACATGTATAAAATAATGTACAGATGGCATCTACTGCCTTTAAGATTTACATATATGTACAAAAATACCAAATCAAATTGTTAGAGATGTAACTATGTTTCGGGCTCCTATTACCTTATGTGGTCGTGCTCACTCTCTAAGAAATATTGGTTAGATATAAATAAAATTATAACAGAGGAGTTGAACATCCAAATATCTTTTCTCCCAGAAACCTATATTTTGGGATCACAAGCTAGAAAAAGATTATGGAAAATTAATCTTCTACCTGTTAATATGTGCTAGAATCACTTTTGCTAAAAACTAGAAGAGGAAAGAGAATCCCACCATTGACCAATGGCTACTTAAAGTATATGAAATGGTTGAATTAGACATAATGACCTGTTGGAAAAAGGATGCGACTGAGGAAAAAATAGAAAAACTGGAATATACTACTAGGCTTTCTAGGAAAACAGTGGAAGGATATAATAATAAAAGTCTGAAAAGAAAAATTAGAGAAGGAACATAAGAAATGTTGAGTCCTGTTTAGTTAGACTTTAGGGTTAAGCATTGTTCACTTAAAAGTTAAAATTAGGAACGGTCTAGAAAATAGATAACTAATTACAAAACAATTAAATACAAATCTTTTAAAGAAAAATATGGAATTTGAATTGATACTGGCGGTAGATGAAACAAAGGAAAATAATCTTAAACTGAAGGTGCCAGGGGTAAGGAAGGAATGTTTTTGTGTGTGTTATATGTCGTTTTAGTTATGATGGATAATATGAGTGCTTTTTGTTTTGTATACATGGTATAGAAGAATCCATGTGTGATTTTTTTAAACTTTCTATCACTATGTCAACGTTCACTGTCTGTGTGAATATTTATATGTATATTTATATAAAAATTATAATAAAAAAGAAAAAGAAAATACAAATGAGAGAAATAAAATTCAGAGGAAACTTGGACAAAACTTTTTAACATACTGCCCAAGATTAGATAAATGGCTTTGAGGTTTATATCTGGCTTTTGGACACTAAAATATAAACTGAAAGAGAAACTACAAATAGTTTGGTATAATTTCAATAATGATTTTCCAGCAGCTGTTGGTAGAACAAAGGAAAGGAGAAGGCCCCAAAGACAACCAGGAGGCAGATGGAAAACTACACACATTCAAAAAGGTAAAGATAATAATATTGTGCTATTTAGTAAATGTTATAAGATCAGGAAGATAAAGATAACGCAGTGCTACAGAACATCACAACCTCTTTGGAATATTGTTAGATGTATTGATATTGAATTAACCCTTTTTTATGCTCATTCTTCTCTCTATTTAATTTGTACTTAGTCTATCACTCTTGTTCTAGAACTACAATAATAGTCATTAAACTGACTGAACGTTACTCCTTACAGTGCCACTAGAGTTATCAGTTGGAGACCTCTGAGTCAAATTTGGTCCCTTGAGTGATACCTCTCAACTCAGGTGTCAGTCTAGAAAGGCAAAAAAGATTGTTAAGTAAATGGCACTTTGCTGGCATTCCACTTTTTGGGCTTGGTTTTAGAGTACTGGAATACAGCTTGTCTTTCCATTTTCAGTCTGGCTTTCCAAACTTGTTGGGGCATAGAGAGACATGCTACGACCACATGAAGAGTTGATCCATGCAGGCAGGATGCCCAGAAGAGGCTTTTGGAGAGAAGTCTGCAAAGGCTTCTTGCTGCAAGAAAAAAATTCCTCCCACACAGGCTTCAGCCTTAAGCTCCTGGCTTGAAGAAATAACACTGCTAGACAGCCAAGGCTTCTCTTGAATACAAGGGCTTTAATAACTTGTTGTTGTAAACTATATACAATAATGCAAGAGCACCAGACAGCCATCTTGGATACTCACAGCTATACAGACTAACAGAGTGCTTCGCCAGCCACTGACCTCAACAAGCCAACAATCCACATACAACTAAGGACAACCAACAAAGGAGATGGTCAGCTTCTCCCTTTTATAGGTGGTCTTCTGTGAGGTCATGTGACAGCCATGTCACCAATGAAACCTTGTTTTTATACCCAGTACCTGTTGCATCATACTGTATCCCACGATGCACCCATGTCTGACTTCACCCACTATGCATGTTGCACCAGATGTCCCATGATACACCCACCTGCCACTTGAACTGTAGTAACTTTTGCTCCAGTTCCTCCTAGTGGTCACATCCATGTCATTTTCCAGACCAAGTGTGCAAGATGGTCTTGATAATCCCAGCTAGGTCGGTGGTGATTTAGGTATGGTAACATCCGGGGGGCATCCCGGATCCTGAAATCAAGCCAGAAGAGGTAAACCAGCTTATTTGCCCAAGTGATAAGCTCCCGAGTTGATCATTAGAGCACTGATTGTGTCCTTCCCTTCTGAACTGTTTGGAACATAACACGTTCCAGTTTAGTTGGCTCTGGTGGCATAAATGAAATCACCCAAAACAAATATCTAAAGATGTGGCCCAAACCTTCTCCTTTAGTTTGGCTATAGAAACTTATAAACAATAATTAGTAACTTTTCACTTTTTCACCTTTGTTCCTTATGATACAAAACTGAAAGTTGAGCCCTTGTGTAATTCAAGCAGAACCAACACCTGCAAAATAATTCAGTTTAAAAAACTAATTAATCGCAAAATCGGTAGAAAGCTTAAGCAGCTAGTTGTCTTTGCAAGTAGTTGTTTGCCAATCTATTGATTTTTCAGTTAATTTTTTTTTTAAAAAATGGACCCCAAAAGGCAGCACTGGGGATGTGTGTGACACATCCCTCTGCCATTTGTCCCTCCCCTCTAAAAGAATCGATTCTGATCTGGCGTTCCCACTTATTGGACACACATCAGGATCGATTCCTTGCAAAAGAACCTCAAAATAACTGCTACCCAGCCCCCCCCCCCCGGGTTTTTGGGTAGCAGGTTTTTGAGGTTCTTTTGCAAGGAATCGATCCTGATGCGTGTCCAATAAGTTTGCTTCGCTTATTTCCCACTGGAATTGATCAAATGAGGATCGGGATCTATTTCCAGTGGGAACTAGGGACATATAAATCGAATCAGGATTCGGAGCTTATTATAGTGGGAACAAGCCCCTACATTTTTTGGGAAGATCATTCACATCACATAGATTTTACCTAGTCTAGTTACATTGTTTTTATATACTTTTAGTAGAAGTCCATCATATTACATACACATTTCCATTCTAAGTCCATTTATATCTCTTCTCGCAGGAGTTTATCACACAGGGGAAATCCCATGCAAAAGCTGGATTTAAAATGTAGCAAAAACCTGCAAAAGCAAGTTGATTTTCACACATGCTGTTTTTAAACATGTGTTAACCTGAACAGAAAGTGAACAAAAGCCGCTCTTTTTTACTTTCAGGATTTTCCAAAAGTAAAAAGGAGTGGCTTTTGTCTACTTTCCCTCTACTTTCTGTCTGAGTTAACATTCGTTTAATGAAGATGTCATGTGAAAATCAACCCACTTTTGCATTCCCCCCCCCCCCCCCATTTAAACCCCCGTTTTTGCACAGGATTTCCCCAATGTGATAAACTCCTCAGACTTTACATATCCTAGGAATCTTGCAATGTATGTTTACAGTGGAGCCTCAACATTGACTCTGGTTAGGAGCACAGAACCCCTGTGGAAGTGGGAAAATGGCTTACACCTAAAAGAACACCAATCTAGGAACATATAGGTCCACTAGCACAACTGTATGGCCAACATCAGCCAGAGGGAATTGTGCTGGAGAACTTACAAATGCCTAGAGAAGTGTTTTCTCTAGGAATATTTAAGTGACTTGATGGTCAGCTTCCAGCTGAGTCATGTGGAAGGACCTAGAGGTTCCTAGAGAGAACAAGTCAATTAAATCTGCTAATAATCAGATCCACAAAAGTCAAAGCTGCAAATGTGGAGGGCCAACCATATTACCTCTTATAAAGAACATCTCTCAAATGTACAAGACACGTGGTACTCATATGTTGCTTTGGTAACTGAGCATTATTAATGATAATGATTTGGATGACAGAATTGGGGGCATACTTATCAAATTTGCAAAGGATGCTAAACTAGGAGTAGCAGCTAATACCCCAGATGACAGGATCAAAATTCAAAATGACCTGAATAGACTAGAAAGCTGGGCCAATGCTAACAAAATGAAATTCACCGCAGAGAAATGTAAGGTACTGTACTTAGGGTGGAAAAATCAAATGCACAGATATAAAATGGGGGACACCTGGCTGAATGAAACTACGTGTGAAAGGGATCTAGGAGTCCAAATAGACCACAAGTTGAACATGAATCAACAGTGCGATACGGCAGCTAAAAAGGCCAATGCAATTTTAGGCTGCACCAATAGAAGTGTAGTGTCTAGATCCAGGGAAGTAATAGTGCCACTCTATTCTGCTTTGGTCAGGCCCCACCTGGAATACTGTGTCCAGTTCTGGGCATCACAATTCAAAAAAAATGTGGAGAAACTGGAGCATATCCAAAGGAGAGTGACTAAGATGGTGAAGGGTCTGGAAACCATGCCCTATGAGGAACGCCTTAGGGAGTTGGGTTTGTTTAGCTTGGAGAAGAGAAGGTTAAGAGGTGTTATGATAGCCTTGTTTAAATATTTGAAGGGATGTCATATTGAGGAGGGAGCAAGCTTGTTTTCTGCTGCTCCAGGGACTAGGACGTGGAACAATGGATGCAAATTGCAGGAAAAGAGATTCCACCTCAACATTAGGAAGAACTTCCTGACAGTAAGGGCTGTTCGACGGTGGAACACACTCCCTCAGAGGTGGAGGTGGAGTCTCCTTCCTTGGAGGTCTTTAAGCAGAGGCTGGATGGTCATCTGTCGGGTATGCTTTGATTGTGAGTTCCTGCATGGCAGGGGGTTGGACTGGATGGCCCTTGTGGTCTCTTCAATCCATGCTTTTTTCTCATTGCGGGGATATCCTGTGCCATGCTAGGCTCAGAAGAGGCCCTTTTTTCAACCAGTACCTAAACCAGATAGATGGAAGAAACTTCAGGATATTCTGATGGTGCATAGGGAGTGTAGTTGTCCAAGGCCCCATGGGGACTGCAGCCTTTTCCCCAGGCCATTGGCTATCCTTGGTTTAGAAAGATTGCAAGTAGTGTGTTGATGAGAGCATTCCATTCTGGACACATTTCTGTGGCTATCTGTGCATGAAGGCTGAATATAATTGTTGTTGTTGTTGTTGTTGTTGTTGTTGTGTGCCTTCAAGTCATTTTGGACTTATGGCAAACCTAAGGCGAACCAATGATGAAGTTTTTGGGGGCTGAGTGCTTTTTGGGGACATCCAGTGGGTTTCCATGAAATAGCGGGTAATTAAACCCTGGTCTCTGGAGTTGTATCCAATGTCAAACCACTATACCATGCTGGTTTTGCCATTATCTTTGAATGTTTCTTCATTTTTAGTTTTAAAGGTCATTTAAAGCTTCATTTCCTTAATTAAATTCAATTTTATTTTTCAATTCTAAGTATCCCTTAGTCACACACATACACATATATATGATGGAGCTTTCACTAAGTATCCAGTTAACTTCTGATTTGATAGCAGCTGATCCATGTTTTTATGTTTTTTAAAATGTTTAATGACACCCCCTCTGGTTGAAATGATAAAAGAAGGCAAATATGGATATTGTGCACTGAATCATAGTATTACTTACCTAATGAAAATACAGATGAGAGAAATAAAATTCAGAGGAAACTAGGACAAAACATTTTAACATACTGCCCAAGAGCAGATAAATGGCTTTGTGGGGGTATATCTGGCTTTTGGACACCAAAATATGAACTGAAGGAGAAACTACAAATAGATTGGTATGATTTTCAATAATGATTTTCCTAAGGAATAGGACCTGCCAGTGGGACAAAGAGAAAGAGAAGGCCCCAGTCAAGAGGCAGATGGAAAACTATATGCATTCCAAGAGGTAAAGATGATATTGTCCTATTTAGTAAATAGTATGCAGTCAGGAAGCTAAAAATAATGCAGTGCTACAGAACATCACAACTTCTTTAGAATGTTGTTAGATGTATTGATATTGAATTAATTCTTTTTATGCTTATTCTTTTGTCTATTTAATTTGCACTTACTGTAGTCTGTTATTCTTGTTCTAGAACTACAGTAATAGCCATTGAATTGACTGAATGTTACTCCTTACAGTGCAATGTACACACAACCTTTTTTTCCAGTTTTTTCTCAATATAAATTCAGTCTTCTTAAAAGTTAAATGATGGAAGCAAAAACTGGGGAGCACTCAGTATAATTAACAGAAAATAGGGAAGCACCTTGAAACGTGTCTCCTGTTTTCTGCTGATGGTGAATTTCATCATCTCCAAGTGATTTGAAAGAGTCCATGCCATATCACATTTATACTGGCCATGTCTGCAGTTAAATGAAATATTTGTCATTTTTTAAGGAAACTAAGGGGCTGTACAGACTGCAGCTGCCTCTCTCTTTGCCGGATTGGGGCTGGCAGCACAAAAAGGAGCCACAAAAAGGATCTCCTTTTTGTGCCATGGAAAGGGCACTGTAGCCACTGTTGCTGTGGCTTTTTGGCACTCCTTTGACACTGCATCATCTGGACACAGCACCAGAGAAGCGCCATGATGCTTCCTGCCATGTGGTGGGGCACATGGCATCACACTGGCATGGGGGCAGGGTCGAGGCATGTGTTGTGTGGATACCATGCCCCCACTCTGTCCCGATGCCGGCCTTTATCGCCGGTCTGCACAGCCTCTAAGATACTGGAACTCTAACCTGTGCTTTCAATTGTTGGATTCATCTAGGAAAAAAGGTACTGCATGTCAGCTGTGGAAAAACTACAGGTGTTTTATACATAGAAAAAATGAAAGAAGGTAATTATAATTTTGGAACATTGCTATTAAATCTCTTCAAGCTATACCAATGATAGGTTAAAATATTTGGGATAGAGAAACTGACTTAATGCAGTTAGTATGTTGATATAATTTGCATTTGGAAATAACACTTGGAGCATGAGCCTATACATGGCTACTCAGAAGTAAGTCCCATTGAATTCAATAGGTTTAGAACCTAGGCGTATGTTTGTAAATAGGGTTACAGTCTTTAAAATTCTCATTTCCCCTAAAACAGTTTAATTATTAATTTATACATACTCCTCTCTAGCCTGTGAATTCAGATTTAAAGCAATTTCATAATCCATCAACCACTTTATTAATATCCCACATTTCTTCCAGGCTAGGGCTTAAGTCAGCTTACAAAAAGACAAAATACAGGTTGCGTCTCCCTTATCCAGAATTCCAAAATATTCCAAAATCGTCCATATGAGTGGCTGAGATAGTGGCCTTTGTTTTCTGATGACGCAATTTACACAAACTATTTCATGCAGAAAATTATTAAAAATATTTTGTATAACATTACCTTCAGTCTAGGTGTATAAGGAATATATGAAACATAAATGAATTTCATGTTTACACTTGGGTCCCATCGCCAAGATAACTCATTATGTATATGCAAATATTTCAAAAGCTGAAAAATTCTGAAATCCCAAACTCTTCTGGTCCCTAGCATTTTGGGTATGGGAGATTCAAACTGTACAATAAACCAGGACAAGGTTGAGATTTTAGTACTTTTAAATCCCTCTTAATTCAGAAAAACATATGTGATTTCCTGAGTAACTGTACTAGATAAATATCATATTCAAAACACACTTTCCTGTTTTCCTGCAACATATTAGTGCTTGTGCCTCTGAATCCTGAACTTCTGGACAGATTAGCCACACCGTTTTCAAAGAAAGCCAGTTCAAATTCACTTTCTGCCCCACCTAGCAGTTAAGGGGGCCAACTCTGTGTACGCACTATCACTATCCTTGTGCAGGATTCAAAGATATAGCTGTGTTAGTCTGTAGAATCAGTATGCAGAGAGATCTTGTAGCACCTTTTAGACTAACTCAAAGAAAGAAGCTGGTAGCATGAGCTTTCATAGACTTAAGTCTTCTTCCTCAGATGTATTTGGATGTCCTTATGCAAGTGTCTTGCAGCCTGCATAAGCATAATGTCATTGGTTTGAAGAAGATACTAGAGGATACATAGCTTTGTGACACTGCAAACTGTGCATCACATTACCCAGACAAAGCAATTTTTTCCAATCCTTAATTGCTGCTTGGTGATGGTGGCTTGTAAGTACTGTATAAATAAATATCTTATTCCAGGCTTCAGGTACTGATAAGTCACAGCCCAGTAATGCAGTATGCACAGAAATTTAAGCCATAACTTAAATTTAATTAAGCCCACATTGCTATGCTTTGCAATACAGTATCAAGCAAAGAAGGTTATATTTGTTCTTCCTTAACAAATATTCTGACAGTTTTACATATATATAGAGACAATTGAAAATTTCAGTACAGGAGCTGTTGGCCTAAGAAAACAAACAGGGTAAGATTTTTTTATTTATTTTATTTATATCCCAGCACAGGAGTCAAGGCATCTTGAATGATCTTGCTGGGGTGGCAGGGAATCTTTCATTGTTGAGTTTTGCTGAATGAGAGACCCATGATTAATGTGACTACCATATTTGTTACAGGTGTTTCCGAAAAATGTATTAAGGCTTCTGATGGAACATGGCTCAAACTATCAGAATTTGAGGTAAAAGGAGGACGTGGGAATTGTAAAAGCTGGAAGAGAACTATTCGTTTTAATGGAGTTGCATTAGAAAAATTGATAGAGGTATGCAGATTATTGATAACAACCTTTAAATTCTATTAACAACATTAGGGCAGGTTCTTTTTAGGACTGATTCACTTGTATGTACCTCTTTGCACTTCAGTATCAGCTTCTGTAACCTACTCTTTTCTGAACAGAGCATTTTCAGTGGTAGGTATAAACATATTTATTCAGATTCCACTCTTTCAGTCTTTAGAAATGAACTGCAAAATTTTAATGCCTTTGAAAATTAAGCTTTTGCTGCCTCTATCCTTTATTTACAATATTTTGATTATGATGTTTGCCTAAATTTACTTACAGTCCCAATTACAAGAATTTATGTAAGTGTTAATTCATTGGCTCTATTCTGGGTGAAGCTATCAATTGGATTTATTTTGAACAGGATATAAATAATTACAGTAAAGACTCCAATATAAAAGTGGATGTATAGGTCATTCTGATACAGTTAAACCCCAGTTAACAAAATAGATGCATTCCAGGGTATTACTTCTTTGACAGAAAATTTGGTACCAGAAGCAGAAATAACATAGAAAGAAGAGGGATAGGTTCCTGCAACACTCCCCCCAAAAATTAACAGTTCAAGATATTTCAGCAAACTTTTTATTCAGAAATAACAGTGTGCACATATGAGCATAACCAGGTCAGGTAAACCTTGCATAAGTAAACAAAAACACTTTGAACCTTTTAGAGACAACATGGAGGCTTTTTTCCAAAGTGCATCAAGAATCTACTTTTCTTATGATTCCAGTTTTGGTGGCTAAACCTATAAATCTATGCTTTTAAAATATACTGGATGGTGGGTAGCTGGTGTTCTCCCTCTTTTTATTCTGTTTTGATATTCATGCATGCATAGTAAGGGATTTTTGGGGCAGCTGGTTTTTAAGGTGTTTTTTTTTTAAATTAATCTTTCCTGTTTTAGGCAGGCACACGTGGCCACCATGGGATCAGCTACAATAGAATCCTACTTTTCAAGTCAAGCTTTGTTTACAGCAGCTGTGTTGCTGCAATCTGACACTGATTTCTCCAGACCTTTTTCTTCATCACCCAGTGCTGATGGAGCCCTGATGGCGCAGTGGTTAAATGCCTGTACTGCTGCCACTCACTGAAAACCATAAGGTGGCGAGTTCAAGACCAGCAAAAGGGCTCAAGCTTGACTCAGGCTTGCATCCTTCCAAGGTCGCTAAAATGAGTACCCAGATTGTTGGGGGCAAATAGCTTATAGTTGTAAACCGCTTAGACACTGCTTAGGTGGTATGAAGTGGTATATAAATGCTGTTTTTTTTTTGTTTTGCTAATTTTTTTTTTAATCCACCTAGACAGAGGATCAAGAAAGGCAGGGCTTGGCAGGTATAAAAAACCTTTATAAAATGGAGCTTCATTTTTAGAGGCATTTTAAACTGCAGTATTTTCTTGCTAGTTAAAGGTGAGATGTATATTCTGTAGAGGAAGTTTCACTTACCGTATATACTCATGTATAAGTAAAAAAATTTCTTCCCAAAAACTGACCCAAGAACCCAGGTCGACTTATACATGGGTCAATATGGTCAGGAAAGCCCCTGTTGTCCCCAATGGCGGCACATGCACATGGCCCTGCAGCCACTGGGGACAGCAGGGGCTCAAAGCAGGGGATTCAGAGTGGCTCACAATGTAAAGGAAGGATGCAAATAAAATACAGGGGCTGGAAGGAACTGGGAGGGGGGATAAGTCAAAGAGATTCACCAGAGGCAAGCTGATCATGCAGAACCCCCCCCCCCCGAGTGCACTGCCTCCACCGTTTCTTCCTCTTCTTGGTAGGGCTTCCTTTTGAGGGCCAGAGGGCGCTACGCTTCCGGGGCTGCTTTAAACTCAGATGGGAAGGGATGACTGGGTGCCAGCTTCTGGTTTAAAAGCAGCCCCTCCTCCTCCTTCTCCTCAGCAGGGCCCTCCACTCTCCACTCCACCTTGGCTGTCTCTCGGGACACAGCCGAAGTGGAGAAGAGGGTCAAGGAGCCAGCGCTGACCCTTTACTCTCCTCCCCACCTTGGCTGTCTCCCACCAAAGAGAAGAGGAAGGAGGGGCTGCTTTAAACTATATGCTGGCAACCAGTCATCGCCTTCCGTCCGGGTTTAAAGGCACCCCAGAAGTGAAGCACCCCCCCCCCCCGGTGTTCTCAAAGGGACGTCTTGCCAAGGAGAGGAAGAAGAAGCAGCAGCGGCTCCTTCTGGACACCTTTTGGAGCAATTGTTGCAGGGTTCACACGTGGAGCCTACCAAGGAGGGCTTTGAGGGGAGGACTTTGGAGGGGGGAGCTCTGCATGATCAGCTTGTCTCTGGTGAGTCTCTTTGTCTTAGCTCCCCTCCCAGTCCCTTCCAGCTGCTTTGAATCCCCTGCTTTGAGTCTCCCATTGCCCCTAATGGCAGCATGGCTGCCACTATGTTGTACTCTCGACTTATCCACAGGTTACATCAAATTTTGACCCCCAAACCTGCTCTCAACTTATGCATGAAGTCGAGTATATACAGTACACATATTCAAGTATATACAGCATCTCTCTCTCTCTCTTTGGCTTTTCTTCGCTAATGAAGATTCAGGAAGGTCTCATCCCACACTTTCTACAAGCACGTTGATGACTAAAAAGGCCAATACAGTGGTCCCCCGGGTTACGAATACCCCGGGGTATGAAAACCCCTGGGTACGGCCCCGGCTTGCGAAGAAAACCCCGGGATACTAAAGGAAAAACCGCGCAGCCCCTTTAAATTTGCCGTGCGGTCCGGCAAATAAAGCGGTCCCCCGGGAAACGAAAATTTCCGGATTATGAAAAGTAATCCGGAACGGATTACATTCGTAACCCGGGGGACCACTGTACGAGATAAACAAGCCCGGTTTCAGAGAGCACAGCAAAATGTCTCCTTGGGTGATGTTTCCAAGTTGTGGTTCTTTCTCTTCGACACTCGTTCAGCGTGAGTTCTCGAACGAGGCTGCAGCATTGTGACTAGTGCGTCTCCATGCCTCCCGATGTGAGGCCAGGGCAGACCATTGTTGGTGATCAATTTGGCCGAGATTGAGATGTTGTTTCAGGGAGTCTTTGTATCTCTTCTTTGGGGTGCCCCTCTTACGCTGACCCGTGGCGAGTTCACCGTAGAGTATTGTTTTTGGGAGGCGGTGGTCCTCCATCCTAGAAACCCTGCCCAGCGCAGCTGCATTCTCAATAGCATGGCCTCAGTGCTGGTGATCCCTGCTTGCACAAGGACAGCAACATTATATACAGTATATGTGGCAGTAAGGCATATATATGTATGTATATAGACTGCAAAAATGTGAAGAAATACATATAGAAAATAAGAGATCTAACTTCTTTAATTCCTTAAGTTCTCATGATATTTTGGAATTATTGTGTCTCAGAATAACTATAATAACCATGGTGTTTCTTTCAGAAAGGAGAACTTCCTAAACCACCCTATCACAGGAAAAAAAAGGTAATGATTGAAAAAGAAGGATGAGCTCATGGATTGACTTGCAGATTTACCCTGTGGTCATAGAAAAGACTCCATCTCCCTCTTTATATCCATGGTCATGTCAGATTGGCAAGGACTTCTCAGGCATGTCTGCCTACTACAAATCAGCCTTCCATATGCCATATTCTCACATTGCTTCTATCAAACTTCCTGTGCCTTATCAGTGCAGTAGTATTATAAATATATACTATGTTACCCATGTAATGCCCTCAGGCAACTGTTAAGATTTTCTCATTCATGAGTATTAGTTATGGTTGTTTTCCAATCACTCCTTTCCCTTGACATGTGTCAGGACCTACTCTCTTGGAATTCTGATGAGATTTCTTTCTGTAGGTGTAAGCAAAGCAAAGCGTGGAGGAACTGATGGTGATCTCCCATCCCTCAGAAGAGTGTTCCACAGGACCCACTCCCCTCTTTCCAGGCAGGGAAAAGCCTTTTATCTCCAATCATATCCTGGCTGAGGCCTGTGAAAGTTTCCATTTCTCAGTGCTGAGCAAAGAAAAGAAACCTCACTGCAGCTGATCTGCATGGATCAGCTCGGGATTAGTGGCTGTGAAAATATGCATGGTGACGGCAAATGTAAGAGAGTTGTATGGCAACACCTGCTTCGTGCTTTTCAGGCATGCTACCCACCCACTTGCCCCCGGAGATATCTGGGGTACCAATCTGGCCTCGTGGGGACTTAGCAGAGTCCCCACCCTGTCTTAAAGCAAAATGGTTATAGGACAGAGAATTCTTTTGTGTAATGTCTGTTCATCCTCTGAGCGGAAAGTCTTGTCATATTTTGAATACCCAGATTATATCCTTCAGTCCCCTTACACTGTGAAGATCCACTGGACATTGTGGACGGAAAGAATATTTGTTATTATTCACTTCCCAGCCAAACATTGGTCTCCTGACACGTGGAAAACTCAGTCAGAAAGAATAAATCTCAAAAACTTCATGCAGTTTTCACTTGGTATTCACACATTCTAGTGTTTCAGAAATTATTTTGCTCAGAGATACATGTGTGTGCACCCATGGGGAGTTTGCACAAAATGGTGTTTTTTGCACCTGCCCTGCTGAAACACATGTATGGTGTACATTGTTCATCCCAACATCTTCCACTGATAAACCACGTGTGTCTTCTTCTGACTCCTGATTCCCCCACCCCACCCCGTTCTTCACACAGAAAAGTGGAATGGAGAAAAATGGTTACACAACATCTTCTAATAGGTAGCAACATGAGTCCTCTTACATTTGTCATTAATGACTTTTATGACTACCACAAGAGTCAAAACCTGTGGTAATTCTGGAGTTATTTGTAGCTGAAAAGCACACCTAACAGAACATACTGGAGTCACTTGTACTTTTTTTTTATTTGACAGAGAAAGACTGCTTCAGGACCAGTTCACCAATCACTGCAGTTCCAGTCATCAGGTCAGTGGCAACTTTGGTTAGTATATATTTTACACTAGTATGAGTGTTGGTTTATATGTAGGAAACATAGGGCCACATCCTTGTACATGCTTTTGTACAAAAGCCTTGTATCGCTTTTGGCCAGGAGCTGGAAACATGCTTCTCTTTAGATGTTGTTGGACGCCAGCATCCATCAGCCATAGGCAACCTGCCCAATAATAAGAACTATACTTCAATAGTATCTGGAGGGTAACAGGTTATCCTGCAATAAGTTATCATATTTTATTCAACTGACTGACTACATTTGTGATCTTCGACCTTAAACTCTGTGCATATTTCATTTATATCCAATAGAGACAGGAAGATTATAAACAGATTGCCCTGTACAGATAGGAAAAGTTGTAAAAATACATCATTTCCAGTACAGCTTTGAATGCAAACATACACAGATCAGGAATGTAGTATCCAGTTTCTTTGCATCCGAGCATTTTGCTTGTTGTTGACACATGCTATCGTTGGCTTCAATTTATGGCAGCCTGTGAATGAATTGCTTCCAAGAACGATCCTGGTCATCACCAGCCTTGCAAACTCAGAGCCATGGCTTCCTTGATTGAGTTAACCTATCTGTATGGTGGTAATTGATCCTTTAGTGAAGCAGATAACTACGGTGATGCTTAAACACACAAAGACCTGAATAATGCACACTACTCGACTTCCAACATTTGTGGATCTATAGGCTATTCTTTTGCCCCTGTGATCCTGGAAGGAAACATACAGAGTGGCTAACATGAGAAAATAAATCTGGAGGTGCCCACAAGTACATAGGTTTGGAAAACAGGTATTTAAAAAAAAAGTTAAGCAGTACTGGAGTGGGGACTGTGACATATTTAAAAGATAAAATGTAACTGGTGGTTGTCATTTTAATAGCATTAACAAAAATGTATTGAGTATTTAATGTTTACGTGTTGCATTGCTTTTCTTCACCAAATAATAACATTTTGACCCTAAGGACAGGCTGCCTTCCTTGAAGCAATCACACTCAGCCACTTCTTCTCCTGTTGAAATCCACACAATCATTGTGACATTCATTTTGAAATATATACAGCTCTTATGATAACCCTCAGGAAGAGGTTGTGTGGGCGGGTGTTCTGATAGCTTTGAAGATATATATACTGGTTTTGTACATTAGTCCCAATCTTATTCATATTAACAGTTTATATACACATAGATAATTTTTACATGTATTACATCAATAATCAGTTCCCTATTGAATTGCTGTACTGCACCACAATAAGATATGGGAGTTTTTTTCTCCATATATCATGTTACTTTTGTAAATTCCCTTCCTATCCGTGTTGCCAACAATCCTGCAAAAATGTACCCCAAAAATATCAGTAGCAATATTTAAAAGTAAAGCCTTTATTCTTTTCTCTTTTTATATGAAATGATGTCATTGTTGAGGGACAATCACAGCAGCCCCGTCAAAAGAATACATGCTTACTCCATCATTCCAAGCTGCCAAGTAGAAAACTGCCAGGAAGAATAAACAAAAGAAAATAAATTTCTAAACTACTGAAATATTGCATATGCGATTTGAACTTTAACAAATAATCACACATGAGCTCTATAGATTCCAGCCCACCGTGCTGCTGTGTTCTACCCAATGAAAACTTCTCAAAACTTTGCCAATCGTCCATGTCACCAGGAAAAGTATAGTTTTACAATGTATCAAGATATCTGCCTGTAAAGAAGGCTCTGCTTGTGTATTGGCCAAAATGATGTATCCTTGCAATTTGAAATATTAATGGCAATAAAGACATACAGTATAAATAAATAAATAAGTATGAGGAATCGAACTTGCAGGCCGTTGGAAATAATGGCTGGCAGGAGGGTTCCCAGGCTTCAGTACTGGCGCTCTAGAGAGGTTAACCTCTTTCTGGATGGCACAGCTGAGCAGCATGGAGCTGCAGTGAGGCTCATGCAATCCACAAACATGAGAAATATTAACATTTATCAAGCCGTTGCCCAAAAGCTGAACCTTGAGGGTTATATGTGTACGGTTGAATAGGGCTGTACGAAGTTCAAGACCCTCAAGACAACATTTTATAGGGCAATGGAGTGCTTTCATGGAGACCCTCCACATGCCCACAGGCCACCACATTTTGATAAGTTTAAGGAGCTGTGGGTGGCAGTTGGGTGACCAAGCTGGTGTGAGAGGCGACCAGCAGGCAAGTAAAGTATTCTCATGTTTTGGTGTCAAGGTTGGGTTAATGGTACATTATTGCTTTGTCCCTAATGCCATTTCTAGGTGCTACCAGTAGGCGGAAGAGGAGGAGGAGGAGGGTGATAGAGACATCATCATCTTCATCCTCTAAAGTCTCACCGGCTGCCTCCCCAGCTACCCCCCATACTTGGGTACTAGTGTCTCCAGAGGAAGGTATTTAGCATGGCTTCTATTGCATAGATAGATAGATAGATAGATAGAGTAAATAATATATATGTGCATATGTAACTATAATGTTTATATGTTTTATATATATATGTATATATATATGTGTGTGTGTGTGTATGTATGTATATGTATATAAAGATATATGATGTGTGTTTCTTTGTATGTATATTTATCTAAAATACCATACATCTACGTAGGATATTTCTATATATAGACTATAATATGTCAACACATATTTTTACATATCTGTATATATATATATATATATACACACACAATTGTATGTCTACATATGATATTTATACATATTTGTATATGTATAGTGTGCGGGCGTGATATATGCGACTTTCAGTCATACGCGGGCATGATATATGTGACTTTCAGCATATGCTGAAAGCCATGCTGGAAGAAACCTCGGCGTGACTGGAAGAGGTAATGGCGCACACACCTGTGGCAACTGCACCATGCTGTGGGCATGAGCCATATTATTTTTAATGGGGCTTGAGCATACGTGGAATTCCCCTTATGCAGGGTGCAGGGGTCCAGAACAGATTTCTGCATAAGGGAAGGGCCCACTATATATATAAATGTGTCTGTGTGTGTGTGTATGTACCTGTATGTGTGTGCATGTTTATATATGCACGCACACACACACATATATATATACACGCACACACACACAAAATATATATGCATGCTATGCATATGTGTGTGTGTTTAGGTACATATGCATTTATGAAATATATGTATATTTTAGATGTGTGTTGTGTGTGTATGTACATAACCAGATGACATAATAAAATGTTACCCTGCTCACACAAACAGCTGCAGCAGAGACAGTGGAGAAGCAGGAGGAGGAGGAGGAGGAGCAACCTGGGACCTCTGCTGCTTCTGCAGGCGTGCCACCTTATGTAATAGGTAAGTGTACTGATATGGGTAGGAATAAATGTAGATACATGGACGTGGTTGTGACTATTTGTACATGTCAGCAAATATCTACATCAATATATATATATACAGACATATATATAAAATATAGATATACAGATATATAGATGTGTGTGTGCATGTGGCCTTGTGTGTGTATATATGTATATATGTATGTTGGTACGTGTAGAAGAGGGTGGGAGAGTTAGTTCACACCCGCACAAATATATTTATGAATAACATGCATTCATGGAGAAATCAAACCTGCAGGCAGTTGGAAATAATGGCTGACAGGAGGGTTCCCAGGATGATCAGGATGATGATGATGATGATGATGATGATGATGATGATGATGATTTCTTACCCGCCCCTCTGAGCGAGCAATCGGGGCGGGGTACAACATGTTAAAAACCTCCATACATACCCACCTCCCTCCCCTTAAAACAGTATTAAACTAATCACAATTAAAAGAATCAAAATGCATATTCATTCAACGTCCCATGTAGACGGTCAGATGGGGGCGGGGGGGAGGTCATCAGACGGTGGGAAATTAGTTACTATCTGGGAAGGCCTGCCGGAAGAGATGCGTCTTGGTCGCTTTTTAAAAGTCTTCCAAGGTTGTAATAAGACACATCTCATCCGGCAGGTCGTTCCACAGCCTGGAAGCAATAGCAGAAAAGGCCCTCTGGGAGGTCTGGGACAACTTAGTTTTTATAGGCTGAAGCAGATTCCTCCCAGTGGACTGAAGTGTACAGTACTGGCACTCTAGGGAGGTTAACCTCCTTCTGGATAGCACAGCTGAGCAACTGGAGCTGCGGTGAGGCTCATGCAGTCCACAAACAGGAGAAATATTAATATTTAGCAGGCCAGCAGGTGACCAGCAGGCAAGTAAAACATTCACATGTTTTGGTGTCAAGGGTGGGTTAAAGGTCTGTTGTTGCTTTGCTAATTTGTCACTAATGCCATTTCTAGGTGCTAAGCAGAGGAGGAGGAGGAGGGTGATAGAGACTTCATCTTCCTCCTCTGAAGTCTCACCGGCTGCCTCCCCAGCTACCCCCCATGTTTGGGTACCAGCGTCTCCAGAGGAAGGTATTTAGCATAGCTTTTATTGCGTATATATATATATATATATAGTAAATACTACATGGTATATATATATTATGTGCATATATAACTATGATGTATATGTGATATATAAGATAGATATATGATGTGTGTTCCTTTGTATGTATATTTATCTAAAATAGTATACATCTACATAGGATATTTCTACATATATGTAGATAGATAGATAGATATACACTATCATATGTTGAAACATGATATTTCTACATATTTGTATATACTTATCTTAAACAATTGTATGTCTACATATGATACAGTATTTATACATATTTGTATATATACAGTGTGCCCACATCATCTGTGGGCATGATATACGTGGCTTTCAGCATATGCTGAAAGCCGTGCCAGAAGCCTTGGGAAGAGGTAATTGCGGACATGCCTGTGGCACCCGCACCACGCTGCAGGCATGAGCCCCATTATTTTTGATGGGGCTTGAGCATAAGCAGATCAGATCTCGGCATAAGGGAAGGGCCCACTGTATATATGAATGTGTGTGTGTACCTTTATGTGTGCATATATATATATATATATATACACACACACACACACACACACACACACACACAAAATATATATGCATACTATGAAAAATATATATGTATACTATGCATGTGTGTGTGTTAATGTGCATATACATGTATGAAATATATGCATATTGTGTGTGTGTGTACATAACCAGATAACATAATAAAGTGTTACCCTGCTTACACAAACAGCTGCAGCGGAGACAGTGGAGAAGCAGGAGGATGAGGAGGAGCAGCAACTCGGGACCTCTGCTGCTTCTGCAGGCGCGCCACCTCATGCAAGAGGTAAGTGTACTGATATGGGTAGGAACAAATGTAGATACATGCACATGGATGTGACTATTTGTACACGTGAGCAAATATCTACATCGATATGTACACAGACATATAGATATATATGGATATGTGTGTGCATGTGCCCTTGTGTGTGTATATATGTATAAGTATATGTATGTTGGTATATGTAGGAGTGGGTGGGAGAGTTAGTTCACACCTGCACAAATATATTTATGAATAACATACATTCACAGCTATAAGTAAGCATGTACATACATACACATGCATGCATAAACATACTTTCACACACATGCACAAACACATCCTTTCTAACCAACAAGAAACCACAATCACACTTTGAAGAGACAGATGCCATTCATTGCCCTTTGAGAGCAGTGGTGACTCCTGGTGTATAGGTCATGGAGATTTGGAAAGGGATGTCTGTGAAGGAGCTTGGTTGAGAGGCCTGTGAATGCATAGACCTATGTGAGGGTATGCTGATTTGAATATGTACTTTGCTACTCCTGTGGTGATCCTGTGCTGCTTCCTTTACTTCAAAGATAAATGGTTGCAACTGCAGTGACACAGGAATTATCCTGGGCTGTAAAAAAAGTGGCCTTACCAATTCAAACATGCTAACATATTTTCTTCCCCTGACTCAAATTCTACCCTAGCTGTTATCTGCGATGACAGTCTCAAATGGGCCACAACATCAGGGTCACTGTCAGAGGGTGCTGAAATTCTATCCCAACTACTACTTGGGTCCATAGATATCATGGGTGCAGCAGAAGGACTACAGGAACCAGCAGAGCTTCTGAGAAGACTGCTACCCAGTCTGTTGACAGTCTGTTCTCTATCCCAGTCGCAACATCTTGTACCCCAGCTAAGTCACCTGCAGTGAGAGTCTAGTTCAAGCCACACCTTCTGCAGCTGCTTCATCCCAGTCCTTCCCAATAGCAAGATCCCTAGAACTGTAGCCTAGAGTAATACTATAACACCTCCCACTAGCCATAGCTGCTAGAGCAAGGGTGAAGTCTGCAGGTCCCTATCTAGGCTGTGGTCAACCTTTTTTCTTTTTTTTTTTTTCCTTCTTTTTTTTGGCTCCCGAATTGGTGAAGGGGGTCCTGCAGGCTTCATGCTATAGCTTGTCCCAAATTGACTAAGAGGCTATGGATTGTTGTTTGATATTCTAATCTTCTTATCTCTTTCCTACAGCATCACGTCAAAGCATCCTGCACAAAATAAGGAAGGGAATCTTGATGATTTCATCAAATTGCAGTAACATGGAGGTGAAGCTCCAAGCCACACAAAGTCTCCTGTATGGCCTGCAGGAGCATCTAAAGCAAGCCCCAAATAGGTCTGATGTTCAGAAACAAATGAATGACATCATTCACTACCAGGCAAAGCTGCACACATCAGTGGGGAGGCTTCTGGAAACCCAGAGCTTGGAAGAGCCCCAGCTATAAGGAAATGTGCTGCTCTCCCACCCACTTTAATCCTATTCCTTTATCTCCATTATCCCTTGCATACCCCTCCCCAAAATGATATTCTGGTACAGTTATATTGCTCGTTATGTACTCTGTGGGGCTTTCTAGATTGGCAAAAAGAAGTGTGTTCATGGCTGCATGAAACTCTAGCCTTTAGATGAGAAAAAGGGAAAGTGTGCCATGAAAACGCTTTTTTTGCGTTTTAGGGGAGAAGAAGCGCCTTTAAAAAGGTGCTGGTTTTCCCAGCTTCTTTTTTAAAAACTGCAGAACAGCGCAGCTCCATCTAAAGACTGTGGTGCAGCTGCTAAGCATTAAGGAAAAGGCAACTTCATGTCACACTTTCCTGCCAATCTAGAAAGCCCCTGTGTCTTCTTTAGAAGTTTGTACTTCAGCCATTTGCAGCCATAATGGAAGAACAGGTTTCTGTTGGTTGTATGAGGAGGATACTGAAATTGAGTTGTCTGAGAAGGTACAAGATATACATCTGTAAACACCCTGTAAACACCTGCAGTGTGGAATTCATACAAGGGAAAGATAGTGCTGTACTTTGATATGGGGGCCATATGTGGAACATCCATTGTGCCGCTACTAGTATTGGGAAAAAAATAAAAACCCAGTTTGCAAAATTGTCACATTTTTACTATCTTACTTTTTTCATGCACAGATTGTTTCATTCTTCCTTGTCTTTGGTTATATTTTAAAGCAGTTCTTAGGAGTCTTTAACAACAATTAAGCAGCTGATTCATACAGTACTTTATCATTCATTAATACAAACTAGTAAATCAGTTTTAGAAGACACAGAGGTGGACAACAAAATGTGGGCTAGACAAGGTAACCATTACATGGATTTGTAATTGGTTGACCGGCTGAGCCCAAAGGGTGCTCAACAAGGGCTCCTTTTCATCCTGGAGAGAAGTAACCAGTGGGGTCCCACAGGGTTCTGTCCTGGACCCAGTGCTATTCAAAATCTTCATCAATGACTTGGATGACAGAATTGGGGGCTTTCAGCCAGGTGCCCCCCATCCTATATCTGTGCATTTCATTTTTCCGCCCTTAATGCAGTACCTTACATTTCTCTGTGTTGAATTTCATTTTGTTAGCTTTGGCCCATCCTTCTAGTCTATTCAGGTCATTTTGAATTTTGATCCTGTCCTCTGGGGCATTAGTTACTCCTCCTAATTTGGTGTCATCTGCAGCACAGAGAAATGTAAGGTACTGCATTGGGAAAATGAAATGCACAGATATAGGATGGGGGACACTTGGCTGAATGAAACTACGTGTGAAAGGGCTCTAGGAGTCCAAATAGACCACAAGTTGAACATGAATCAACAGTGCGGTGCAGTAGCTAAAAAGGCCAATGCAATTTTAGGCTGCATCAATAGGAGTATAGTGTTTTGATCCAGGGAAGTAATAGTGCCACTCTACACTGCTTTGGTCAGGCCCCACCTGGAATATTGTGTCCAGTTCTGGGCACCACAATTCAAAAAAGATGTGGAGAAACTGGAGTATGTCCAAAGGAGGGCAACTAAGATGGTGAAGGATCTGGAAACTGTGCCCTATAAGAAACGCCTTAGGGAGCTGGGTATGTTTAGCCTGGAGAAGAGAAGATTAAGAGGTGATATAATAGCCCTATTTAAATATTTGAAGGGATGTCATTTTGAGGAGGGAGCCAGCTTGTTTTCTGCTTCTCCAGAGAGGAGTAGACTGTGGAACAATGGATGCAAGCTGCAGGAAAAGAGATTCCACCTCAACATTAGGAGGAACTTCCTGACAGTAAGGGCTGTTCGACAGTGGAACACACTCCCTCGGAGGGTGGTGGAGTCTCCTTCCTTGGAGGTCTTTAAGCAGAGGCCGGATGGTCATCTGTCGGGGATGCTTTGATGGAGAGTTCCTGCATGGCAAGGGGTTGGACTGGTTGGCTCTTATGGTCTCTTCCAACTCTATGATTCTATGATTCAAGTGGCATTAAAAATGCATACTAGAATGTAGTTTAAACTTTTTGTTAGACTAGTCTTAACTTCCAATTGCAACCCATATAGGTTTTACCAGTTATTGTGACTGTGAGAGAGATTAGTGAAGAAAAAGTCTACCCTTATACGATAGCCAGTAAATATACTTTGTTGAGCTTTGATGTCTGAATCTGGCACACAAAGGATTAATTACAAAAGAATCATTCTCAGAGCAAATGAGGGACCATCAGGGATGCAGATAATGCCTCAAAACCAACCCACAATCACATAATGATGTCAGCAGCAACACATTGTCAACTGTATAAATGTCAAAAGAACTCTGTAACAGGAGCAATAGGAATAATTGCAAAAGTATTCATATTTGCAAAACTGGGTTTTGCTTCATCTTAGGTTCATCTGTTTCTAGAGCATTCACAAATGAATTTTGTGGATAGCATCCTGTCTTCAGAAACCTAGTGTATGAGAGATCATAGATTGATCTATTTTTGATCTAAGATGATCTAAAAATAGGACTAAGACCCATTTCTCCCAAAATATAGTGTACCTCATATCTGAGACCACACTTTCTTATTTCAGACCATCTGTTCCACTTTTTCTCTTCATGGTGCCTATGAACTACTCAGTGCATCTGAGGCAGTGGAGTATAATCACAAAACTCATGCTAAAATAAATATGTTAAATGTGTCAGAAAGTCCTTCCCTGCCCCCCCCCCTTTCCTGAGCATGTCTCTTTCTGAAAATTGCTAAGTAATGTGTAGAGTAATTCAGGAAAATGGATGGTCAGATCTTGGCTGTGGCAGATTTTGTTTAAATGGTACAACATGAGCACCCTTTGATTTGGAGAAGGACACACAGAACGTGGTCCAAAAGAATATTTAGAGTGCTTTTCTTCTGAAAATTCCTGCTGACATTTCTATGACAAAAGAAAACTTGAATATCTCACAAATCAATGTTTCATCATACAATTATTGGAGAAAGATTAGTTTGCTTACCCGCTCTTATACAAATTTTTAAAAATGCATTATCTTAACTGGAAAGCACAGAAGTATTGGCTTAACAAAATGATTGTCACAGTAATATGGATACCACATTAAAGCAAGGAATTTTGGATGCTAGTACTCAGCTGTAGAAAAAAATAGAGCACATTTGTTGTTACAGCAAGGCAAGATCCAGAGTCCTATGAGAACAATCCTTGGGTGTCAGAGTTAGAACGTGACATGTTCTGGAATGCCCAGTGCAAGATCCCATCAAAGGTATTCTGGAAGATTACAGAGAAAAAGAAAGGCATTTCTATTTTTCTACTTGATCATAAACATAATTATTAAAAAGACACAATTCATGTTAACAGAATGAACAATATAGTCAATGAGGAAATATCATGCTTTAAAGGAATTTGATGTGTTCACTGACCAAATGAGCAAAAATGCAATAATGATTAAAGTGCATATTCTGTCTGAAAGATAGTTACAGAATGTAGGACAAGTTACATGGCAAACAGCTCTCTCTGACAGCTTGCTACTGCCTTCCACCATTTGCCACTTGAGGCAACCAACTCATTTGGTGTAATGGTAGGACCAGCCTTATATAAGACTTTGTATTATCATCATCGTCGTCTACTACTACTGCTACTACTACTACCACCACCAGCCCATCAAAGCCATTGAACAATTTATAAATTTGAAAACATTAACCATTAAAATAGCAAAATGTATTTTAAATACTCTACAAATCTTAAAATCTTAACTGCACAGCACTTAGAAGCCCAGCCCTCATCCATAAAATCCTGACAGCCCAAAAGTGTTTCTACGAGCAGATTTAAGGAGCACAGGAATGGGGCCATCCTGGTCTCTCTAGAGAGAGAGTTCCAAAGTTTTTGAGTAGGTCAAAACCACTTTGAATTGGCCTTGGAAACAGCAGCCAATGGAGCTGTTGTAACAAGGAAGTTGTGTGCTCCTTATAACCAGTTTAACAATCTGGCTGCAGCAATTTGGACTAACTGAAGTTTCTCAGCATTTTTCAAAAGCAGACCCAGGTAGAGGGCATTACAATAATCCAGACAGGATGTAACCAAAGCATTTTCCATTTTGGCCAGATATGACTTCACCAAGAACAGGCAGAGTTGGCACACTAGCTTTAACTATGCAAAAGCACTCCTGGTCACTATTAAGACCTGGACCTCCAGGCTCAGAGCTGAATCCAGGAGTATCCCCCACACTGTGAACCTGCATTTTCAAGGGGAGTGTAACTCCATCTAACAAAGGGGCTGTGCAGACTGGCCATTTGGGCCAGCTTGGGGGCTGAGTCAGGGCATAGCATCTCCACGATGCACACCCCAGTTCTGCCTCCAGGGCAGCATGACGTTGCATGCTGTACTGCACGGCATGCGACATCACGGGCGGTGTTCCTCCGGTGCTGTGTACAGAGAACTCAGCGCTGAAGGAGCACCGTAAAGCCATGCTGCAGCAGCTATCACACGCTTTCCATGGCACAAAAAGAAGGCATTTCTGCGGCTCCTTTTTGAGCCCTGAAAAGGCTGGATTGGGACCTCAGCATGCAGTTGCTGCAGCCCCAATCCTGTGAAAATGGAGGTGCCTGCAGGCCGCCCCTTGGGGTGGTCTGCACAGCTCCAAAGGCTAAATTCCTACTCTCAGATCTTTCTTTTGACTGATCTGGAGCACCTCTATCTTGTCTGGATTAAACTTCAATTTGCTTGACCTAATCCAGTCCATTACAGTTGCCATGCATCGGTTTAGCACAAGAATGGCTTCCTTGAAATTAACTGGAAAGGAGTGAAAGAGCTGGTTATCAGCAGCATACTGGTGACACCTGACTCCAAAGCTCTGGACAACCTCTCCCAGCAGTTTCATGTAGATTTTAAATAGCATAGAGGATAAGCATGAACCATGAGACACCACACAGGCCAATGGCCAAGGAGTTGAGTGGGAATCTCCCAGCGCCATCCACTGAGAGGATCCCACCAAGAAACAACTGGGCTACTGTAGAACAGTTCCTTCAAGCCCCATCCCAGAGAGGTAATTCAGAAGGATACCATGGTCAATGATATCAAAAGCCACTGAGAGATCCTACAGAACCAACAGGGACACATTCTCCCTGACCAGGTCCCTGAGTTGCTCATCTACGAAGGTGATCAAAGCTGTCTCCATCCCATAACCAGGTCTGATTCCAGAGTCAAATGGATCTAGATCTGTCTTATCCAGGAGCCCCTGAAGTTGAGAAGCCCGCATATGTCTATACCTTGCCAAAAAACTTGAAGGTTGAAGAGTAGCCTATAGTTATCTACTGTAATAGGATCCAGGAAAAGTTTTTTCAGAAGAGGTCTTACCACAGCTTCCTTCAAGCATGTTGGGACCCTGACTTGTAAAGAAGCATTAATCACGTCTCTTACCCACTCAGCAAGTCCTCCTCTTGCTTCTTAAATTAGCCAGGAGGAGCAAGGGTCTATTACACATGTGGTGGCTCCCTCCTTTCCAAGTATCCTCTCTACATCCTCAAGCTGCACAGACTGAAAAGTTTCCATCAGTGATGGACAAACAGGCCAAGGTTACATCCACCAGAACTGTGTCAGCTCTGTTATCAAAGAGTGAATCAGAGTGTTTTTATCTGTGAAATGGTGGACAAATTGTTCACAGTGAGCTGTTGAGTGCCTTATATTCTCCTATGGACCAGATTGTAAAAGATCCTTGATCACTCAGAACAGTTCTGCATAATGGTTCTGTGCAGAAGCAATGGTGTTAGCCAGAAAAGCCTTTTTTGCTACCTTTACTGCCTTACCAAAAGCCTGTTTTCAGTTGCACTCAGAATGACTGCCACTGCTACTGTAGTCCCCATCTCATTCTTTTCATTACTACAGCTCCTTAGAATATCAAAGGGCTGGTTAAGCTCCACTCCATGAGATGGGACACTTAGAAGCAATCATGTCAACCACCCTGGTCATTTCCCGATTCCAGTGATCAACTAGCACTTTGACAGGATCACCTGCCAAGGCAGCAGGAAACTGCCCAACAGCCATCATGAATAAATCCAGATCCATAAGCCTCCTAAGGTGGACCATATAATGGGTCTCCCACCCCTGCATAGATTCTGTGTCACAGCAAGTCTAAATCTGACCAAGAAGTGATTTGTCCATGACATAGGAGCAGTAAAAACCTCTTGCATTCCCAAATCACCATCATCCCCTCCTTACAGAAAATAAGGCCTAAGGCCTAGAAAATGTTCAACAGTATGAGTTGGGCCAGATAGCACTTGGGACAGACCCATGGTTGTCATAAAATCCTGAGCTACTCCCAACAAGGTAGCATAAATATTGAAGTATCGCAGCAATACAAGCTGCAAAGACTCCAACACCACCCCCAAGACCACATCAGCTAGCTCATGAAGGGAGACTGTTGAACAGCAGGGTGGGCAGTACACCAACAGAATCCCTAATCCTGATAGACCACTGCAACTGCACCTCTTTGCCGCCAAGTCTTGCCTGCTGCAACACAGAGAATCTTGGTGAGCAAAGATGTGAGAGATTAACACACACACCACAGCCTCATCCAACTAGGTCTCTGTAATACATGCCAGATTGGCCTGTTCATCCAGGATCAAGTCCTGAATGGTAGCTGTTTTACCATTCACCAATCTGGCATTAAGAAGCTGCATTTTTAACCTAGGGAGGTTACCATCAGCCCTGGTGGCGCAGTGGTTAAATGCCTGTACTGCAGCCACTCACTCAAAACCAGAAGGTGGCGAGTTCAAGACCAGCAAAGGGCTGAAGCTCGACTCAGGCTTGCATCCTTCCGAGGTCGCTAAAATGAGTACCCAGATTGTTGGGGGCAAATAGCTTACAATTGTAAATGAAGCTGTTTGTTTAACAAATTGTAAGCCGCTCTGATAGTCTTGGCTGAAGAGCGGGGTATAAATAAAACATTATTATTATTATTATATTATTTACCATATTACCTGATACAGTCAGCCTTCCCCATAGGTGGTCTTGCCTTCTGCTTATGCAGCTTATGCAGAAGGCAAGCCCTGGCAGAAATAATGGGGTGAATACCTGCGCCACCACAAGCATATGCCCCATTATTTTCTATGGGGTTTGTCCATATGCTCTTTTCCCTATACATGGGGGGCAGAGATCTGGAACGGATCCCCCGCGTATGGGGAGGACAGACTGTATATGAGTATGGTTGGATTATAACTAGAATGCCAAGTGTTGAAAGTTAGAAGGGATTGGGTTCTGTGGAAGCCTATGAGTTCTTTGATCTATAGAACTGTTCAGAAATGTGCTATGTCATAAAATCACAAGAAGATTGTTATTACCTCCCCTAAGAGAGAATCCAACTCATCTTTGTTCAGAACAGGTTCAGTTCCAGTAGATTCTTCGACCACCTAAGATTCAAAATACTATCTTAGAACACTATCCTATGTGTGTTTATTCAGACGTATGTAAACCCTGCTGAATTCAATGGAACTTATTCCCAGTTGAATATCTACCGATATTACATTGCAGCCATAATAATTAAATTCTGCTTCTATGCAATGGAAATGCTGGGAGGTGGAATCAGCTAAGAGAAGCCTTATATGTAGCCTACAGTTAGGGTAACAGCAGATGTAATGTTTTGCAGAGCAGTGGCGGTGTTCTGCAAAGAATCCCACTTGTTCAATCTGAATTTGGTTTCCCTTTCCAGGTTCTGAAGGTGGTTCTGCAAGTATGCGGAAGCAGCCAGCTGATCAGGTGGTGATTGTCTCAGTGAGTCCACTAAAATCCATCTCCTGAAGCATTTTAAAACAACTTTTCTTTTGAAAAATACAGTACTTTATGAACAGATGAATGAGAAGTCACATGAGTCTTCATGCAGAACTTTTGCACAGGAGCAGTCAAGAATACACCCATTCTCCCAGCTACTACTGTCACATACACACAAGATACCACACGCATGCTGGAAGAGGCCTCCACTAGCATACTTAACACCATCATCTGGGCAGCTGAGAGTCCCTTTTTCCCACTTCCTCTCTAGGTGTGCTACAGGAGGTGGATTCTGGGAGGTGTAAACCAAAACAGCTGAGGAACAAGTCTTTGGGAATCACTGACATCATATATGGATCTCCCCAAGTTTGTTTGGTGTTTTTTTTTTTAACTTCTACCCACTGGTGTTGGTAAAGCTGGAAAAATTATGGGACCTCTGACCTTCACAGCTTGGAGGGCTGGTGTAGTTGAGTTTGCATCTCCTTCCAGGTTGATGGTTGCAGAATTGCCAGAACAAGACTTGCAAATCAAGATTCCACTGGAACAGAATATAAGAAAAGCTCTGAAGTACAAGTGGCTCTTATTCAAAAATACATGGTCACCTCTGAAAAAAATTTTTTTTTTCATGACTGAGATCAAACACTTTAATGATAAAGTAGCACATCTGTCTGGGAAGCAGGGACCTAAGCAGTTTTTAGGTATTAGTTGCTCTGATTTATCACAACTGGGCTAAATCAAAAACATTCCAATCTCCATGCTCACTCACACTTATTTCTTGTGGTATTTGTCCCATATGATGATGAGGATAATGGAACATTAAATGGCATCAAGCAATAATTTGGGCATGGATAACAAGCTGGGGGAGTTAAAGATAGTTTTATTCTTCTTGAATATAATTGATACCTGATTTGATCTGTATGGGCAGGAAAATGGCAGGGCCAGTGGAAAGCCCTGAAACATTTATTGCAGTAGGCCATGTCTCCCCCTTTCCTGCATATGTCACACGTGTCACCAATGGTCAGTTTCTGTAAAAAGAAAAATTGAGAATCATGTTATACTTGGAAAGACTGTTCCTCTTTTCTTGTGGCATGTTGAGTCTTGTGGCACGTTAAAGACTAAGAAGTTGTATTTGGCATAAGCTTTGATAACCAGTAGCTTATAGAGAGAGGCCAATATTCTGTTAGGGACATACACATGAGCAAGTATCTCCTATGCACATGGATTCATTCAGGGGGTGGGCACTGTCAGGGTTGATATTTCTGTTCTCCCACCACCGCAGCCAAAGCCCTCCACCTTATTGTAAATCCCCTAAAACCATCCCATGTGCTCATTCTGTGTTTCACAGTAAGCAGGCAAAATCAGAGGAGTCTCTGGACACATCTCATAGCCAGGTACAAAACGACGACATCAGCACTGAGATCTGCCAGGGTCTTCCTCCTTTGCCAGATCCTGATTGTTTCTGAAGCACAAAATGGCCATGCAGGGCACCTTCAGAAACCTTCAGGAAGTAAGAGGAAAGGTATATGGCTCAGTTCAGCATAGGTCCATATGTGGATATTCATGCTATCCTGTTGGGATGTAGGATCAAGACCATAATCTTATGAATTGCACTGCTGTTCATGGAAGCTTACGGAAAATAAAGCTTATTAGTCTTTTAGGGGGCTCAAGATGAAAATGGTAGTGTTTGTAGTGGTGGTTGCGGTTCTTCTTCTTTTACAATGCACTAGGTCCAACTGGAGGGAAGTGACTGGCCCAAGATCACCTACTGTGTTTAATGCTCCCCAATCTAAGTTCCAGTTCTACACTCTAACTACTGCAGGCCCTTGGTATTCACTGCGGTTTGGTTCCATGTTACCAAATTCTTTGAATGTTCAAGTCCCTTTAAATACAATAGACAGTAAAATTGTGTTCCTTATATAAAATGACAAAATCAGGCTTTGCTTTTTAGAATGTATATATTTTAAAAAATATTTTAAGCTGTCCACAATTGCACTACTATACTTGAATCTGTGGATAAAGCATCCATGAATATGGAGGGCCCATTGTGCAACCCAAGACTGCCAGCTTCTGGTAAATTTTTATCCCCCCCTGTTCTGATTTTACATCTTATGCAAGCAGAATATATGTTTATCTTGTTCAGTGCTCTAAGATCTTATGATAAAGGGTGGGACAGAAGTGTATAAATAAATAAATAAATAAATAAAACATGTTTCTTTTCATTTTTTTAAACTTCTAGGAATCCCAGACTTTACCATGGGAAGTACCTAGTAAAAATCTGGGTAGGTCAGATAAACTGAATTCTAAATAAAATCTGGATTAGAGGAATTTATCTATACTCTAAAATAGTGGAATGGCTAAGAAATATAATGTACACTTCTTAAAATTTCTTGCTGCTTTGTTCCATGTGAAGCCATGCCATGCCTTCATGCTATACTTGGAGGATTAGCATGAATGTCATTGAGTCACCTATCTTTGTTCTGTCTCAGGTCAGGGAAAATACTCTCAGGCCCTCCAAAGGAGAGCTTAGAAAAGTCCCTTCGTGAATCCTCTAGCTAGTGTCCCAGAATCCTCTAGCTAGTGTCCATACTGACTGGGAATTCTAGACGTTTTAGTCCAAAAATAACTTTTCCAAACTCCAAACTGAATGACTAAAATATCTAGCATTCCTGATTCTTGGCCATTTAAGCAATGGCTGGTGGAAGCTGGAATCTAAGAGCATCTGAAGGGCCACCTGCTGCAGAAGAACCTGCAGAAACTTTTAACAGCTTTTCTTGCTTGTAATTCTGGGAACTATGTCATAATTTCTCTGAACTTTAACTATATGCAAGTCTCTGGCAGAAGAAAGGAAATGCAAGCAAGATAACAAAATATTTTGCAGCACCACACTGACTTGACATCCATGGAAGCATGTGAAATATTTTAGATTTATATAAAGTTACTACTGACCAGCTGTTTCTGGTTTCCCACACACTGTAATGTTGGCAGCACGGCCACAGGCACTGGGGCAGAGGAAGGCAGAGGCTGTTTCAAAGGAGTGCACACAGGTTCTTTGATAAGGATTCTCCGCCCATCTTCTGTTGTCCTTTGCACATATACAGCACCCTAGTCAGGTATTTTTAAAAAATAGTATCATTCTCTGTTCCAGGAATTCTCAGCTTTTGACCCACCAGATGTGTTGGGCTTTGACTCCCTAAAACCCTGACCATTGCTCATGCTGACTGGGAGCTGCAGTTCAAAATACAGTATGCCCATGTTTTAAGCCCTTCAGGGGAGGGCTTTCTCTCAGTCCATCACCTTCAGAGGCACATTTGGTGAGGACACAGGAGAGCGCCTTCCCAGTGTCTGCTTCTGGGCTATGGAACTATTTGCCACAGGAGATTAGAGATTGGCCCCCTCTTTGCTCTCCTTCTACTAGGCTAGTGTCTCATTTCTCACAAAAGGAAAACTGAGTCACCATAAAAGAGCACAAGACACTTGCTGTTTGAGACTAAGGACACAACACTGTCTTCCTCCAGTTCCACCTACAATCTAGCTCCTGACTTGCAAGTGAACCTTGCTTTAACAATTACAGCAGCATTTCTACACTTGAAAGAAGGAGGCTAGCTTGCTGGGTAGGGGGGAGGTATAGGATGGCACATACAGCTCTACATAGCGCATACAGCTCTCAACACCTGGTTCCCTGTTCTCCAGTATTACAGTAGAGTTTCAGTTATCCGACATAAACTGGACCAGCTGACAGCTGGATAACCAAAAATGTTGGATAATCCGGAGGGTCTAAGAAAAGCCTTGAAATCACTATGAATTGCAAATGCATTGAAGTTTTAGTGCAATAACAGTAAAAGTAAATGTAAAGAAATCACTGAGCAACATTGCGATGTACAGTATAAACAGTTCAGTACTCTGAAAATTTAAAGAAATCACAGAAAATTTAAAGAAATCTCAGCAGCCACGACTTTGGATAATCCAGAATGTTGAATAACTGAAGGCTGGATGATCAAGACTCTACTGTAGTTGCTTTTAACAGCTGATCCAATAGTGGGGCCAACTCTGAAAAGTGTGCCTTGCCTCTTACAACAACCAGCCATTGAAGGAAATACATGAGCAAGATGGAATTGCCTTGGAGCTGTTCTAAAAAGAGCTGCATGAAGAGACAAGAATTTGGAAAGTCAGAGTTATACCTGAGTTTGAGAAAGCGGCTCTCTGTTGCTTTTGCTTTCCTCTTCATTGCGCCTATCATGTTTCACCTTCCCAGGTGAGCAGGAATCACACCTCCATGTCCCACTGCCCAGTGCCCCAAAGTAGAAAGACATTTGTAGCAAGAGAAGAGAGAAGGAGAAATACACAAAGAGGCTAAGCAAATGTATTTGGACATCAAAATCTTCCCCTTGGGGAAAAATGGCATCTTTGTGTAGTGGCACTAATCTAGTGGAGAAAGGCACTTACATCCAGATTAGTTCTCTGTGTACATAAAAAATCATGGACCAGGAATGGAGGGAGAATAGTTGCCTTCCCCCTCCTTTCCAGACTTCTCTTTTAGTAGTCCTAGGCATCAGTGGTGTGAACTGGTGTGGCATGTATACCACCAGAAGTAGATACTTTCTACTTCTTTAACAAACTGTGTTATTAGAAGTCAAAATAATATGAAAATAATAGGGACAGGTTCCTACACCACAAAAAAGAAGGGGATTTCAACATGTTTCGGCAAACTTTTAAACTAAAACTACATTATGCACTTGTGAAATGAAACAGCCAGGTGAGGTAAGCCTTGCATAAAAAAGCATTAAACTGAAAATCTGTCTTCTTCAGCCTTCTTTCACCATCCTCCCAATGAGAAAGCTGCAAAAAAACCATTCCACTTACACAGAAGACAAGAAAGGTGGGGAGCTTGACTGGACTCTTTTTTCCCCAGAGGTTTTGTTAACTGTAGTATGATTGTATATCCCAATTTAGCTGTTTTTTTCCCCCAATATGCCTTTCATTTTTATTATATTTTTGTTCAAGAACTCCTCCATGTAAGTTAGAGACAGTAGTCTGACATTCACTTGTAGAATTGTCATTACCTGGGAATCTCTGTCAGTGGTGGTACAAGGCAGGCAAGATGGAAGGCCTTGGGGCATCCATCACAGCAAATCAGTTCCCCACCATCCCTACAGACAGCACATTCATCATCATTCTTCTGGCCCAGCAAATTGAGGGAGGAGGACTAAAGCAGAAAGAAGATTCAGTTTTCATCCAGATTTTCTAAACATGACTGCAGAGTGTGTCATTTAAGTTTTTTTCACCCATTAGACCAGGAGCCTCTGCTATTATTATCACTTTTTAAGTACTGTACCTAAAATTTAGAAAGCATTGCACAGAGATGTTTTTAAAAAGAAGAAAGTCCTACCTGGCTACAAATTTATAATATCCTCTCTTGCCACCATCACACTCTTCCTGATTTCCCCTGACTCCCACCTGCCAGTTTTATGCCCTACCCAGCATGCCTTTCGAGGGTTGATTTTATTTTTATTTTCACTTTAACAGGCAATTCCAGAGCTCTGCTACTACAATTTAAGTTTGAAAAAAAAGAAAGAAATAGAAAATAAAATCAAGATAAAGATAATCAGGCTGCTTGAGTATAGCAAGGGGAAACAGACACCATGCGATACCTATGTACACAACTGCCCTGGCAGCAATGCTTCACACTTGGGGATTAGTTGATCGAGAGTTCCTGCATGGCAGGGGGTTGGACTGGCTGGCCCTTGTGGTCTCTTCCAACTCTATGATTCTATGATTCTAGTGCAATTGTGAGTTCATTGATGGGTTTCCCCCATCAATGAAACTGGACACTCTACCTGCACTTGGGGGATGTAGCAGGTATGGTTCAGAAGTGTCGTTGTGTATCACCAAAGCCACCCCCCATGTCTAATTGCACTTTTAAAGCAGTGTGTAGTAACCTCCTGAGCCAGATGTTGTATGAATGCAGTACTATAGTAAAATATCACTTCCTTTACAGAAAATGACTTATATTTTTTCCTTAGCTTTTCACTCCTTTGTCCATATAGACTCTTTTATAAACCTGACATCTGTGGTGAGATGTCTGGAGGACATGCAAAGTATATGAATGCCTTGCTCATTTGCCCCTATTCAGAAACAAACAAACAAACAAAGCCTAAGCATAGGAAGGTATTGACATGTAATGCATCGGATATAAGCTGGGAAATGGCTGTAAACAGTTGCAACTACTGTTTAGCTTTGAAGTGTTTGGGGAAATTCCATCTTGGCAGAAGTGGGTCAAGTTTTATTAAGGAAAAATGTTTCTTCTGATCAAACCTGTTTCACACTGGTAAATCTGGCACCGTTTAAGTATCTGCAGAAATCCGGGACTTCCCATGTCAGATGAACTTTTCAAGAAACAATAAATGGCAAAGACAGAACAAGAGCTAAATTACAAGGCACCAATATTATAACACAAAGGACGGCGCTCAGTATGACCCATGATATTTACCTGTTTCAGGAGAATCTACACACTTGTGAAGGGCGTTTAGAGTGGTATTAAGCTTTATATAATAACCTTATATTTTCATAAGAAGTTGCCTTGCACTTTTTCACTGATTAATCTCCTTTCCCCTACAATTTTCAACTTCTGACTTTTTCTCCTGACAAAGCATAGGCTATAAATTCTAGATCCTATGTAACTACTAATTCTTCCCATTTTGTTTTCAACTCTAAGGTGATAATAGTGCATGTAAAGGACTTAGACTATAGACACCTTGGTTCATTTGCACTTAGACTGTAGACACCTTGGTTCAAATTGAGTCGTGAAGCTCAATTTGTGGCACTCATTCCCAGCCTTATCTACTTCACAGGTAAGGATAGTCTTATGCATACCAGCTGAACTTCTTGCAGGAAGGTGGAGAAAAAAAATGATTAAGGATAAAATAAAATATGATTGTTGAGTGTAAGACTGAACAATTTTTGATATACGTTACTTTAAAAATATGATAACGCAATACCTCACAATTTCAAGATGAGAAAATGTGCAGAGAGAACAAAATAAAATGCAAAGAACACTGAGAGTGTAGGGCTGGAACAGGCAAATCCCTGGTACTGGGGAGGGGGGATGGAAATCTCATTACCTGTTGGGGAACTGAATCTCCAGACTTCAAAGGTACAGTGTGGCACCCATCCTGCAAGTTAGCTTTTTGATGTCCATTCTGAAAATAGAGGAAAGAGCACATTGTTGTAGGCAAAGGTGGGCAACTATGGTCCTCCAGATATTTTTGGTCTACAACTCCTACTTGCTGTACCTAGCAGAGCCAATGAGGAAAGGTTATGGGACAGGTAGTCCATGAACATCTGAGGTACGACAGTTGCCCATCATTGCACTAAGGGACAAATCCCACTGAACACAGCAGGACTTATTTCCAAGTAAACATGCACAAGTTGCATTATTGACTAAAGGAGCAAAGTGCACCAGTTCATTAGTGTTTCTATACCTAGGGCCATTTCACACTACATAATGTTAGCATTATGATTCCACTTTAGCTGCTATGGCTTCATCCTTTTGTATCCTGACAATATAAGGAGCAGTCTTTAGAATTCTTGGCCAGAGAGCTCTAGTGCCTCAGCAAACTACAAAGCTCAAAATTCTGTGAGATGCAGCCATGAAAGCTGAAATGAAGTTATAGCACTATACTGGTAGAAATCAAAGATATAGCTGTGTTAGTCTATAGAATCAGTATGTAGAGAGATCTTGTAGCACCTTTGAGACTAACTGAAATAAAGAAGTAAGCATGAGTTTTTGTAGACTTCAGTCTATATGCCTCTGGGGAAATAGACTGAAGTCGATGAAAGCTCATGCTGTCAACTTCTTTATTCTATTTAGTCTCAAAGGTGCTACAAGATCTCTCTACATACTTATAGCACTATAGACGTGCAGTCTAAAAGGACCCATAGCTTTAAAAGCTAAAATTACACTCCTCTCCAGATCTATCCCACCCAGAACACAGAGACTTGCAGATATGAACATCCCACAGTCTTTAACTAAACCAGTCGACTAACACTATTTTCTGTAATGCTGATTTTTTTTTAACCACAGCTGTAGTATTGGTGATAACACAAACTTTATGATGGCCATCAAAGCAGAGCTGACCCATAGATCTAGAAAGTAGCATCCATTAATATTTTCTGAAGCTGGGGTGGGCAATTTGTGGTCTTCCAGATATTGTTGGACATCAACTCCCATTAGTCCTAGCAAGTATAGTCAATGGCGAGTGATTCAGAATAACAATATCTAGAGGCCAAACATTGCCTATCTAAAATTCAAAGAAATGCAGAAAAGCCTTTATCACAAGAAAAAGAGCCAAGCTGAATGTGAAACAAGAGGCTAAAGTCACACCTGAATGATGTGCTCTGGGCTTTGGACGCAGCAGCAGCCATCTAAGGACTAATTTATGCACCTTACTTCTCAGTGACCCTGTGGGATTCCCTATTGTGGTGAATGGGCCATATAATTTATTTGACATGGTCAGAGGCTTTCAGTTTTGCATCACAAATGAAAGCTCAGAAAAATTATTTTTGGACTACATTTCTTAGAGTCTCCCAGTTAGCATGGCTGGAAGACTGTAGTGAAAAAAAATAACTTTTCCAAACTCTAGGTTGGCAATCCATGCAAAATTAATTGTAAAGGACTTTTCTGCAAGAGGTACATATATAATAACTAGGCGGGTGTGTTTGTGGCGCACAGCACCTCCTATGACATCACAAAAACCTACCCTTGTGACATTAGGAAGACCCACTCCTTTCAGTTTTGGCCTGAAATCTCAGAGAATAGAAGGAGGCTGCTGATTTGACCTACATTCTCAATAATTGGTCCTGGATGTGTATAGGTAAATCAGCCTGGTATACATATTAATCTGGTCAAGAGAGCCCTAGAAAATGAGAAGACTGAGTGTCACTTACATATTCAGGGACCTGGGATTCTTTGGCTTTCATGCTCAGGTTCATTTCATAAACTTTATTCCTCTCGTCAAAGTTTTCCAATTTGCTTGATGCATACACATCGCCACCAACTTTGATACATTTCTTGGTATCACCTGGAAAAAGCAAGATTATATTGACCGTATGTCATCAGAATTAAAGAAAGCTACTTCATATAGCAGGGGCCAGAAATTTCATAAAGGGAAAATCATGCCAAAAGATACTAATCAAAGTAACACTTTTCACAAGGATCAAAATAGTGATTCTGAATTCTCCACTCAAGTGGCAAAAAAGAATTCAACCAAAATGGGCAGAAGAAAACAAGAAACAATATCAGAAACTTCAGATATTGCAGAAAATAAATTGAAATCTAAAAAAGAAAAAGCTGAAAGTACAACATTGACAAAAGGAAAGAAAATGAAAGATCATACCACAGCTGTGATTGAACCTACTACAGAAACAGAAGCCAGGACAAGAAGCAGCAGAAGAACAAGAAAATGAATATTGTAATAATTGGTACTAGACTCTGATTCCCTCCTCCTCTCTTCACATTAAGCAAATTGATATGTCTTAAGATTTTGAAATTCAGGGAATGCTCTCCATGTAAATATTTTGTTTGGGTAACTTTCTTCAGCTTATTCCTCAGCCGTGATACACAAAGTTCTATATATATCTATTTTTTTTATAGAATTTCTTGCTTAAAGATGCAGGGGTTTGGGATTTTTGCTTTGTTAACTGCTTTGATCTGTATTGTTTGAAGAGGTTTGAGTACTGATATTACTGTATTTGTACATTTTGACATTAAACCATGTATTCATCTTGTATCTCTTGCTATGTTTTAATTCAAACCTAAGATAGCTGCCACTGTAGGGTGTTGGTCTGCACTTGGCAATCAATAGTTTCAATGCAATAAAACAGGCACCATATTCTATAGCACACAGCATATCAGTCAATATACAGTAATGTCAAATAAAAGTAGATTGTGGTCATTGCATTCTATTCACTTCGATACAATAGTCATTGAGGGTTGCCAGGATAAGGACCTATTGGCATTTCTTTTTCCTAGAGCACTCAAATTCTTATGTGAAGAACTTTCAGTGGTCATAATTTCCTGTTACTGTTTTGGGGCAACCATTCCCAGTCTTGGTCCTCCAGATTTTTTAGTGCCTATCACCTCCAGACTTTTCTTATCATGGTTGGGAGTGACGGAAGGCTGTCCTAGGGAACAGTAGGTTGTTTTGAGATGTAATGGGGTCACTGCCAAGTGCTGTAGTTGCCACAGCTGGAATAAACTAAGCAGTATTCTGATGCTACTGGAAATCATACAAGTGCATGGCCCCAAAATAAATATTTAAGTTGCCTGGATTGTACAGTCAGTAATAGGTGGCTTGTCTTGCCTTAATTATTCAAGAAGAGGACCTGAGTGTGGATGATATATGGAATTTGGGGATTTATTTTTATTTTGCTTGGTTTAACTAAAAGTTTCTTAGGAAAATTACGATAAAACATTATATATATATATATATATATATATATATTTGTTATATAAAGGTGCCCTTCTTATAATGGGTCTCTTGTATTTTAGCTATAGCTGGAATCCTAAACTAAAAGTTCCTTCTTGGCAAGTGTCAAACTGCTGGATAATAAATAGTGCACAAAAGTAATCTCTAGGTGAAGAAAAAGACAATCAAAACAATCAAGAACTGGAACAACTTTCCTATGATGAACTGTTTGGCTTTTTTTAAAAAAGAGGGGGTAAGTGAAGAGAAATATGATAGATATGTATAAAATGATGGATGGTTCTTTCATAATACAGTACTAAAACACTCACAAATAGTGAGAGATCCAGAACAGATAAAAGGAAGTACATGGTACTCCATATACATTTAGCCTGGGGAAAGCACGATGTGTGTGCATGCGCTTTCAAGTCACCTGTAAACCTACAATGACCCCAGGAATTTAATAGGAGTTTCTTAGGCAAGGAATACTAAAAAATGCTTTCTTCCTCTGAATATATAGCCTACAGAACCTGGTGTTCATTGGTAGTCTCCCATCCAAACACCAGCAAGGGCTGACTTTGCTTAGCTTCCATGATCAGGCAACATCTACATTGGGCCCTTGGTATCCACTGAGGCTTGGTTCCAAGACCACCCCTATGGTTACCAAAATCCGTAGATACTCAAATCCCATTATATACAATGGCGTAATAAAATGGCGTCCCTGATAGAAAATGGTAAAATTAGGGTTTGCTTCCTTTTTTTTTAATTTAAGTTTTGGATGCTTGAATCAATGCATGCAGAATCCATAGTTAAGGAGGGCTGACTGTATGTGAAAGAACAAACATTCAGATAATAATTTGGTTCACAAAAATATTGTAAGTATAGATGCTACTTTTTTCACTTTTCCCATGCAATTCCAGAGATCTGCTACTGTGAATTAAGTTTTTAAAAGAATAAGAAAATAAATAGATTAAAAAAAAAAAAAGGAAATCAAGCTGCTTGGGAATAGTGAGAAGGGGGGTTCCCTGGTAGACTGGGAGGTGATATATAAATACTTTAGGTAAATAAAGTGAGGCTGCCGTACTTTGGACACATCATGAGAAGGAAGGACTCATTGGAAAAGACAATAATTCTGGGAAAGGTGGAAGGAAGTAGGAAGAGAGGAAGGCCACATACCAGATGGATGGACTGTATTAAGGAGGTCATGGGAATGGGGTTGCAGGAATCAAGCAGAGCAGTGGAGGACAGGGGTCTTGAAGATGTCTCATTCATAGGGTTGCCATGAATCGAGATTGACTCGTAGGCAGTTAACAACAACAACAACAAAACAAATAAGCATTGCAGCCATTTTATTTATACATAAATAAAATGCTGTGCTTACCAGTGAGAAGTGAGTAATGTTGAATCTCAACATTCTCTGATTTCTTCATTGCTTTTGTCCTTGGAAGGGAACCTGTTGATTTACAGGGCAAATTATAACACTAAAAGCAGGATCTGATCATCTCCCCACCCCCCCACCCCCTGCTAGACTGAGTAGTAGCTTTGTTATCCCATTCAGATAACAAAGGTTGTCTGGGCTTTTTGTGGGGTTTTTGGGCTGTGTAGCCATGTTCTAGAAAAGTTTCGTGCTGACGTTTCGCCGGCATCTATGATTTCTCTGAAGATGCTTTTCTCTGAAGATGCCAACCACAGATGCTGGCAAAATGTCAGGAAGAAACTCTTCTAGACCATGGCCACACAGCCCGCCATGAAAGCCATTGTCTGGGCTGTTGTCAAATCCTGCATCATTTGCACACAAATGGAAATGAAATGAAATGAAAAGGATGGACTCCATGTTGCATCTAATATATGCACAGTTCTTATGTACAAAAAGAGGAAATATATTATCTTAACGGAATTCTGTCTCTGGGGCTTTTGTTTTGTGCATATGGGTGTGGAAGGCTAAACTTTATTCTCTATATTTCCTCAGCTATATTCAAGTGTCCCCAAAAACTACAGCAAAGCCAAAGATATAGTTTTGTACCAAAGTGTGGATTGCCTTTTGATGAAGATGGAGAGAGGTGCAGGGAGTCCTCCATTGCTTTCCTCTTTCCTTGAGCCTTGTGCTGAATCAGTACCTTGGGACTAGATGTGAGTTTCCTTGCCTTGCGATGCCTGTTAAAATCCATATCTAAAAAAAAGGAAACCACCAAGACTGAATGGGGATTGTTGGCTAAACCTATAGAAACCTTACCTGTAAAAATGGAAGACATACTCCATGAAACAGGAAGGCAAATAATGTTGTGCTATGGGATATATGGGCTACTAGTTATATCTTTACATATACATTATATATTTTCAAGATCAAATAAATAATGCCTTAGATATTTAATTAGAATATTTATACCCTGCCCTTCATCCAAAAAGACTCCCAGAGTGGCTTACAAATGGTTAATTTGACAGTTCCTTGCCCTAAGGCATACAATCTAAAAATAAGACAAGACACACAAAGAAAAAGGAATGGCAATGGAGGAGGGGATTAAGTCCATCAGATATTGCTTATTCTTCTCTACCTCAGCTGCCACAGCAATGGCAGTTGGGATGGAACAGATATTGTATTAAGACACCCTCTCCAGCATTCATTTTAAAGAGGAGGAAATAGTACCCTCAAGTGGTTCAGTGAGTTTTGAGTGTGATCTTCCAAAATAGAAATGTGAAGTATATATAAGATTAGATCCTTATGTAACTGAGCAAATTCAGGTCATTTGGAAATCAGTGAAACAAGTTTATCATAACATAAGTACCATATTGTTGATTTCAAAAGGAAAGACCACAGGATTCAACCCCTAAGTCCCAGACTCTAAATGTGTGCCATTCTCCATCTTTGCTTTATAATTCACCCATAAACAGGCTATGATGTCATGAGCAATTACCTTTAGGAAAGCTGCTTCGAATGGACTGGAGCTTGCAATATCTCTCCATGTTGTAATCCTTGAAGAGGACCCTCCAGAAGTCCTGGATGGAGGGCGAATCCTGGCTCAGCAGCCATGTTAACATGGCATGAAAAGCCTTGTGACAGCCTTCCTTTTCCTTCAGATGAAGAGTCTCCTTCAAGAAAAAAGAAAAAGGAAGGGGGGAAAACCAACTACCAAATAGAACCACCAAACAGAGTTGAATGGGCCATTAACATGTTTCAGTGAGATCAATCTTCCACAGGAGGAGAGAACCAGTGGCTACATGGGGACTACATAAAATTATATTCATGCTGGATGTGTTTCAACGGCTTCCACAGACAGAAGTTTCACCATGAAGGCAATAAAGCTAAAAAGGGGAATACTGAATAACAAGGAAAGCACACAAATATCACTTATCATCTGAGTGTTTTTAACATCTTTGTATGATGAAGGCAGTGAAGTTTGAAAAGTTTGCATGATGCATTCTGTGCATTTTAGTTGGTTCAATATTGGTTTTGTGGATGTTGTTGTATTTTATCATCTGAATGTTAAACTCCTCTGAATAGCTACAATACAATCATTTCACAGAGTACCAGATACAGATTTTGTAGTTATTTGTCAGGATTTTGAAAAGATATTAATAGTCTTTGGTGCGTAAGACACCAAACTTCTAGATTTAGGAGCACAGTTCAAGGTTCAACCCAAAAGTTGGTACTGCAGTATACCACCCAGTTTCAATCTCTGGTGGAATTTTCTATTCAGAACTCGGCTCAGAGAAAGATCCGTGTAAGCAGAATGGAAATAAAAACGCATGGCTGTGAAAAATGGTGTCAATGGTCACACTTCTCCAAAATATATCAATCTATAAGTTGCATGTCTGACTTTTTTTCCCCTATTAGTTTGAGAAATTGTATCTTCTTTTAAAGTATACATTGCCCACTGTAGGAATGAGCAATTAAAAAAAATTAAAACCTTGTGCAGAATTCAATACAGAAATGCAAAATAAAACATTAAAACTCCAAAAACAAAGCACAGAAATTCAGGCTGAATATGATGGTTTTATATGAACTTAAATGTGCAATGATGTAAACTGTCTTTGTATACAAATTATATGCACACTCTAACCAAACTGGAGATATTCCTGCATTATCCACTGAAGAATAAACAGGCTTAGAAATGTTTTTGCTTCTCTCACCTTGAACATCTCTTCAGTGACAACGTCATAGTCTGCAAGTCCATGTAGTAATGGAAAGACATCATCCACAGCCATTGAAATCTCTGTGCGATAAAGCTTCAATAATTTCCGTAAGTCCCCCTCTCTCGATGGTATATCAGAACTAAACATCCTGGGACAGAGTATAGGATGGTTAGGACCATTCACCCACTGCATCTGTTTTCCCCCAACATTGTCATCCACAATCTGTCAACCCTCACCACACAAAAAGCCTTAATCTCCTCCTCCTTCTTGATGTAGGGATGCAGGAAACCTGTCGGATAAAGCTCCTAACTTTTGCCAAAGTAAAAAATGCAGATATATCCCTAGAAAATATTGTATTTTGATCCTTGCTGTCAGCTCATCTGTCTCTAAGAATTCAAATACGTGTAAGCAGAGATTGCTAATAAGAGCCTGTTCTTTCTCTATTAGTCATTGTCTTTCATCTCATAAATCAGTGGTTCTAAACCTTCCTAATGCTGCGACTCTTTAATACAATTCCTCATGTTGAGGTGACCACCAACCATAAAATTATTTGTGTTTACCGATGGTCTTAAGCAATCCCTGTGAAAGGGTCATTCAACCCGCCCCCCCAAAGGGATCGCGACCCACAGGCTGAGAACCGCATTTATGACATAAATGCTCCTAAGCATCCAGCCTTCAATCTGTCCTAAGAAGCAAGGGAGATGGCATTATTTCTCTCACCTGTCATCTGTCAGATACAATATAGTATCTGTTTTCTCCTGTTCCTTGTGCTCTTTATATTTGTCAGTCCATGAATGTGAAGGAGGAGCAGAATATTTGAAAATTCTTCTTGAAAAAACAAATAGAACCCCAATGATAATCTTCTGATTGATCTGGGAAGCTACAGCTATCTCCAATGATCTCCTTATTAGCTGAAAATTTTTGAGAGCGTTTCACGCCACCCAATGCCATCTGCACAGCCTATATATTACCTTACATAACTGGAAAAATTGAAGGGTTGCAATGTGTGAGGGAAGTACTGTGTTTCCCCTTTCTCCACAGTACAATGCCATGTGGATTCTGCAGAAAACAGCTCAGTTCATCTAAAGAAGTGATAATAGCCAACTACATAATTATTCTGATAAATGTTATCAGAGAAAGAGCCATGATACTATCTGTCTAGTTAGTGCCCAACGAATGGGCAGAGTAGAATCTGGTAGATCATCGCAGGTAGGGCCAGGGTGCAGTCTGTCAGAATACAGGTGAACGGTAGTAGATTCTGGTGGATGATCAGCAAAAGGATCTAAATTTCAGGTCCCCAAAATCCTGGTTTTCTAATAGGACATAGCTCTGACAGGAAGATAAATAATCTTAGTCTTTGAGGCAGATCTCACACTCATGCCCTTACATCACTTACTCAAATCAAAGCATGCAGCACTCAAAGCCAGCTGATTTATTTTGGCATGTGAAGCCCAAAAGCACATCTTCTCACTCCTGACAATAACATAAGGAATTAAAACACTAACATTTTAATCCCATGACACTTCATATGTGCCACCTAAAGGCAGTTGTCTCACTCTGCCTAACTGTAGAGTTTGCCCTGGACAGACAAGTAAATTAATGCCAATTTATCAACCCTAGATATTTTCCAGCTTCAAGTTAAGATGGATCTTTTATTTCAGAGTGAAATTCTTTCACCCATAAATAAGACCTGCTTTTCCTTTCTGCACTGTGTCAGGCAACTCTGGGTGGTGTTTTAAAACTCCTAGATTGATCTCTGATTTCCTTCTGTCTTCAGAACTTTAACAGAATTCAGGACTACCCAGAATTATTTTAGAAACGTAGCACTTCTCTTTCTACATAATTATCTGGCAGGTGCTAATTAAAGGTTATGAATTGATTTGCTCTTTCTGTGTTGTGAACTGCTGTTTCTATGGGAGAACTGCTGCAGCTTATGTGAAATAAACATACCACACCTCCCAGAATACTAGTGCCTTAACAACAACCCCCTCCGATTATTCCTGATAGTAGCTGTCAGCAAGCCCAGAATTTATGGGCTTTCCATGATACCTAGTAATTATATCTTGTAGGTCTCCTCCCACCAAATGAACCTAGAAAAATACAAGGCCTGTGGGCACCAAGGGCACAGAAGCACAATTCAGTTCTGAAGCCACTTTTTGCTTTTACTAAACTGAAGGAAGGCCATGGTGCTACATTACCACAAAGATCACCTGTTCACATTTTAACCATGTTTTTACCCCACTCATTCCCCCATAAACCCCCCTTTCTATATATTTTGCCCTTTCTCTCATCGTGTGAACCCTCGCTAACAGCTCTCCATCTTTCTCTATTTGACATCCACGTTCCTCCTGACAACTCATTTAACCTGTCCTTATGGTTAACTGCTGCATTGTAATCTATCTTCTGTACCTGTCAAATTTAGTATTTGTTTATGCCTGATTGTAGTTTCTTTTGGAGTGGCTGGCTTAAATCCAGTTGTCCAAACTAGATCCCTTGAATCAATTGAAGTTATATGTCTTACCAAGTTTAACATAATGGAGTTGTTCTTCTTGGAACTAACAACCTGATGTAGGTTTATGGTCCAAAACACTGCAGAAATAATCCAGTTTGAGACCGCTTTAACTGGCCTGGCTCAATGCTTGGGAATTCTGGGGACTGCAGTTTTGTGAGACATTTATCCTTCTCCATCAGAGACTGCATCAGAGCTCCATCAAAGGGCCACATGATTCCCATCTGTTAATGATGATGGACAGACACATCTAGATAGCACCAAGTTAGAGAGGTCTGCTATATGGGGGCTTAAAAATGTGCTCCCTTCCCTCCCCCCCCCCTTTTTTTACAGCAGCCACACACAGGATGACATTTTTCAAAGATCTTTTAGTGAGCTGCTGCCAATTCAGATCCTATTGGCATATATGTAATATTGGGATTTTTTTGCCCCAGTATGTAATCACTTGTTTTTAGTGAATTTTCATTAATCATTTTAAATCCCATTCTATTTAGGGATATGCTTTTGGTCTTCCCTTTGTTCCCAACAGTCTACATAATTCACTGTCAGCAGTAAATGTGACGACCTCATTTTGTTGTTTTTGTTTCAAGCCTTTTCCAAGTTATGGCAATCCTAAAGTAAAGCAAATCTATCAAGAGATTTTCTTGACAAGATTTATTCAGGAGTTTGCCATTGCCTTCCTTTAAAGTTGAGAGGTAATTTGCCCAAGATCATGCAATGGATGAATTGGGATTTGAATCCCAGTCTCCCAATGTTCTCAAGCGACCGTACCAGCTCAGTGCAAGGCAACTTCATTAAAGATATCACTGTTGCTGTGCATCAAGGGGACTTGAGCCTAGCTGCTATTAGAGTTGGATTTCAAAGCAAAGATGTAATTTGTTCGTCTTCACAGCTGCTGTGCCACTTGATGTTCCAACCACAGGTATTAGTCTGATACTCTCCTTGCATGAAGACCACAGACTTGATAAGCAAATTTTAAAAAAGGATATGAACACCTCACTTTGCTAGTACAGACCTCTTATTAGGACATATAATGTAGATTCCCCCCATTTCAGTATTTTTCCATATTTGTTATATTACAAAGAAATAGTAGGTGTAAGCATAATTAGCTAATGTTTCCTCTTCTGCTGCTTCCTTATAACATGATTGGATCTACCTGCCATCTAGAGAAGCCAGAAGCGCCTAACATCAGTTCTGATTATTCTTATTTATCTTCCTTTTTTAAATATAACTAGCTGAGTATGAAGATAATGAACAGGTGATAACAAAAATGGTACTGTCACTTTTGCTACTGTCATTTATAGACTTCATTTGTTATTTTTTGAAATTCACAAATTTCCCTGGCAACTGATTCCATAATGCTACCATCAATACCAATATGTGAGAAAAGAACCCATTAGTTGGTGTTGCAATATACAAAACAAGATATTTCCATGAAGTTTATGAATAGCTGTAACATTCAGAATATTTTTGTTCTCTAAAATGTCATGTGCTCTGAGCCATTCAATTTGGCTGAATCTTAATGTGAGCAATTTTGTTCAAAGGTCAACCCAAACTACAATCTGTTGAACACAGGTCTGGTAACTGAAGTGGACACATTTGATTCTGTGTGTAACAACGGGTACTTTTTAGTCAAATGATTAGCTGGTTTTATTTGGAAAGATAATTATCTTCAAAACTACGTCCATTGAATGCACATATTTGGAATATCTGCGTAAAGATATTAAATTAAATGGAAACAGTGAAAATAGTTTTTCTTTGTGTCCACTGCTTTTCCAGATGAAATAGGTGTGTTTATTGCTTCAAATATCAAGTAATATTTTGCAGAGCAGCAGCAGCTCAGAGAAGCAACAATTCCACCAAGTGCCTGCCATATGCTTTCTATGACACCAGATCATCAGAAAAGAGTGGATGAAAAGTTAGACTCACATGACAGAATGAGAGCTAGAAACTGATGTTTAGTCTATAAAAGTCAGGAGAATAAAGAATAGAACATAACCAAATATAGTAAAGCTTTGAGCAACATTAAATAATCAACCTTTGGTCTCAGACCAAATTAGATAGTTGTCAACTCTGCAAACCAATTTGACTAATGGAAGGATCCCGCTCCATCATAGTTAGACTGAGGCAATTGCTGTAGAGCCTTTTGATCTTCAAGTGGTCATCATGAATATTTATCATGAAGTCACACAATCCCTTCCCCCAAATAATGCATGATTATTTGCTTGGACCTTCCAGAACTATGTACAAACTGGCATTCAGCATCATCCACGTGCAGAGAACATTAGTTCTATCCTTCCTTTTCACTAGCCTTGTTAATGTAATCATGCTGACCACTCAGTGTCTCATCACAGCTTGGTCCAGATCATTGGAGTCCAGACAAATCTGGTAGATTGTCAAGAAATGTTACTGTTATGTGCTTTCAAGTCAACTCTTGATTTATGGTGAGTCTGTTCTGGGATTTTCTTAGCATGATTTATTCTGAGTTTGCCACTGTGTTCTTGTTAGGTTGAGAAAGAATGACTTGCCTAAGGTCATCTGTCAGGTTTTCATGACTGAGCAGGGATTTGAACCCATGCTTCCTGGAGTCCTAGGCCAACCCTCAAACCATTACATTATCCCTGACCAAAGGGGAAAAAAATTAGGAGCAACACATCTGATATGTATATGCTCAAGACGTCTGCAAAACCTTCAAGGCATACATGAAAGGACCTGATCTCCCATTTCCCCACTTAGAAGGACCCCCTTGAAAGAGTCAGCATGGACAGCTAGCTGTGCAAAACCTGAAACACAGTGCTGCAGTACAGACACAAGGAGAGGCAGGTTACAAATAAATATATTAAATATTATTATATTATAGTCAGTAAAGTAGTCCAAAGCAGAAATTCAAAGCAAAGTGGTGGTGGGGGGGGAAGGGAATGTGATCAGAGAACTGGACATGTTAATTTGCGGTATGACAAATCAAACCCATCGTTACACTTGATCTACTTTAGTAGTAGTGGTCTAGTCTATTCAAAAAGAATGGACTGAACTCTGTATAATAGACTGCCCACATAACTCAGAACAATGAAAGCAGGTCAGAAAGGCAGGGTAGGGCGTGTTAAAGTTTGTGTTCCCATATAATGTCTAAATGCAAAATGAAATAATACTGGCTAAACAATTTTTTTGTTTTCTTTGATTTTATTGTGCTTTTAGCAATTTAATCCTGTTTTAATGATAGCCTTTCAGTAGCAGTAATGTCTGTTTGTTGCACTAACCTCCCACATCTCTTGTACTTCCTTTGTTTCCTCCTCTTTCCATCATACTACAACCTTGGATCATTGATGAAGCTGAAATTCATGAGACTCAGGACAGACAAAATTAAGTATTCTTCAGAGTGTGATGGAGTCTCCTTCCTTGGAGGTCTTTAAGCAGAGGCTGGATGGCCATCTGTCGGGGATGCTTTGATGGAGAGTTCCTGCATGGCAGGGGGCTGGACTGGATTGCCCTCGTGGTCTCTTCCAACTCCATGATTCATACAACACAAACTAAGGGAATTCACCTTGACTAAGTATGGTGGTAGCCACTAACTTATATGTTTCTAAAAGGGCATAAAGCAAATACATGGAGATAAGGTCATTGATGGTTATTAGTTATGACAGCTATATACTAACTAGCAAACAGGAGGAGAAGGCTATTTTCTTGCCACTTTCTCAGCTGGCCACTGTGGGAAAACAGGATGCTGGATGGCTGTTTGGCATGATCCAAGAGATCTTCTTGTGTGTTAGTAATATTATCCCATTCGACTTGACACATCCTTATAATCCACAGCATTCTTAATGAATAAAAGCCACACCGGATTAGCTTTATCATATACTTTCTTGTAAATGTATATATGTTATACCCTACCAAACATATACATTTACAACCCATTCCACTATATACAAAGTCATAAATCTAGAATTTTATAGATTTTAATATATACAGGTAAACATAAAATAAGGTTCACGTAAAAACAGGCTGATGATTTGCATAACAGGAACAACTATTTCTGATGTAAAACAATTAAAAGTAGCAAACCTGTGTCCAGAGAATTCAAGCAGTATTCATACACTTATAGCTGGCCTGCTTGTAGTGTAGTACTTTATTCTTAAATTATTTGTACCAATATAGGTTGCCTGATTTACTGGTGTAGTTTTTAAAACCTGTGCAGACGTAGTTACTTATTTTTGGGTCCATACATATGTGCACAAGATGTTCTGATATGATCATGTACTGTGCTACGTCTCATCTAGGCAAATCTTCTAAGGCTGCATCCGCACTGCAGGAATAATCCAGTTTGACACCACTTTAACTGCTATGGCTCAATGCTATGGAATTGTAGCTTTGTGAAACATTTAACCTTGTCTGTTGGAGACCTCTGCTGCCACAGCAAACTACAGTTCCCAGAATTCCATAGCATTGAGCAATGGCAGTTAAAGTTGTATCAAACTGGATTATTTCTGCCACGCAGACGGTGCTTAAATAAGATGATAAAGTATTCCTTTGTTTGATGTGATGTGTAAATCATTGTATATAATCACTCTTGGCCCTTATCAATTCAAAGGCAACATCCAAAGAGAAATATCTCTGTTGAAAGGAGAACAATTTACTTTTCAGTTTCACCCTTAGACCTTGAAACTAAGTTACGAATTAGGAGACACAGAATATGACTTCAGGAGGCAACTTCATACACTCATGCTCAACACTGGCTGGTTATAGTATAATGTGTTTGCATACATGACAAAAGCCATCAGATTAGTTACGGAAGATCTGCATAGTGGTTTATGCCAGTTCAACATTGCTTGAATTTACTAATTTAGCTAAAAAGTGCTAGCTCAAAACACAGATCAAATCAGCTCCAGGATGCCCATCATCAATCTCAGACTGCTGTAGAGTGTAAGGGCAGTGCACTGGGGAAAAAATGCTGTCACTCCTTCCCAAAGTGTGAATGAAGATATCGGCATGTGTGAATTCCTACACATCTGGAGTCTTCCAAACCCCTCTATTAGGTAGTATTACAATAGTTCTGCACATGGAAAATTTGTATGCATAGCATGAGTCGAAGAGGACATGTAATAGGGAAACATAAATGTAGGCTACTACATGTACCATATGGCTGGATTGGACTTTAAATTATGAAAAAAACCACCTTACAGTATGCCAGGAAGAATACAGAATAATATGAAATGGGTGTTTCGCTTTGATTTGAATTGGAAAAGTATGTACCACACATAACTAATCTATGTAGACCAGTAATTTATTCTAGATTTTAAAGTATGCTTCCAATAGAGTTCACATTATTGCCTTATTGCTAGGTCTTTCCACTACTGCAAACAACACAGGACACTCATTTGGAGTTCATAGTCCATGACAACAGGTTTTTAAAAACCCTCTACAACAGGAGTCAGCAACTGTGGAAAGCCAGGGGGGAACTTTAGTCCCCTTAACTTTAGAGGCCTGCACTCACTCTTTAAAAAAATACTTTGTTTGCCTCCAAACACCTTCTGGTGATGTTTTTTGCCATGTTTTTAGCCCCTCCAGGTAATTTTTGTCCAGTAGAGGGCTTTTATTTTTAAAGAACAGGAACTTAACAGAAGTCACTTCCAGTTTTCTTTCAAAAAGGGCTTAACTGGGTGTTACTTGGGCCTAAATTGGCCCAAGGGAAACAGAAACATGGTGAAAATATCCCTCACACCCTCGAGAGGGCATTTGAGGGGATCTTGGGGCAAAAATTTCGTTTGTAATTTTTTTTTTTAAATTAAACTCTGGGAGCCACAAAAATGGCTATGTGGGCTGCATACAGCCTATGGGCTGCATTTTGCCCACCTTTGCTTTAAAACAATGTCTTCTGCAACTCTACACTATGCCATATTCAGTGCATCATATATGTTCAACTCCCAAATATTTACAGTTACAAATTCCACTTTTCCACATAACTTCTCACCACCAATGATATTTAATTCCTAAGAATGCAGAAGATATACAGACAGTTGTCACCACCACATTTATACCTAAAGCTGTTGTTTAAATTCCCTGATCCTCCTTTTCTCCTCACGCAAATCAATGTTATCTAACAAAGCTCATTCTCAAAACTGTAGAGGTCTCTTGTCAACTATGCACCACCCAGGACCGGCCAACCGATCCATTTTCCTTCTCCTGTCAGTATTTAGATCCTGATGCAAAACCCTTTCAAGTCTCAGTGAATTAACTGAGTTGTACATGTTCTATTGCTTAAGATCAGATAAGAATTACTGACTTTTTTTCAGGAAGCTATAGTACTTCTTAGGTCATTGGTTCAATTACTCTTTACCCATAAGGGGGTACACTCTCTACTGGTTGTAATGTCAGATTTGATTCTCCTGTAATCCGTTTTGTTAAAAAAACTACCTTGTAAGAGACCCAGGATCATATCTTCCTTTAAGCAGACATCTAATTAGCTACACTTTCCCTCAACTGTACATGGTCTTCAGTCTTGTTAGTTACTGAAGTTGGAATGGGTAACAGATTATTTAATGACACTACTGTTTTGCAGAAGAGGGTGCATGCTCTCTTATATTTCCATTTCAGGCCTCCACACTCAATCATTCAGTACAGAATTATTTTCAGAAGTATTCAGCCCAATATGAAGGCTGTATATGTTACAAAATGTGCCATCTTCCTTAACAACCTGCTCATTGTTTTCACATTGGCATGCATTTTGTTTGTTTTAATTTCCAAACTCTGGTGGTTCTGCTGTATTTTGCTACACTATAGCCTTAGTACCTCATACTTTCACCCTCTGGAGGTAATGATAAAGGCCTATACAAATCACATCATAGCCTTTTCCAGTAAGCTAAAAGCCAGTTTCTACTGTTGCCTTTGCTTTGGTGTTGTTGCTGTATATTAATGAAGCCAAACATAATTATCTACATCAACTTCCAATTAATCAGGGTTCTTAAGACCTCCCAAAAATCTGTAAACACCAACAGAAACAACTCCCCCTAGAAACACCAATGTTAGGCTAGCAGTTTTCATATTTGTCAAATGTCTCATAGAACCCTGGTCTGACTTTTCTGATGCTCATACGTATATGCTGACACTCAGGAGGAACGGACTCGCTAAAGCTAGTTGAGGTTGCTGTCCCAGTAATCCAGCCAGAAGATAAACGCTTTCTTTTTGCCTTATGTGAAAAGCTTCCAATTCCTTTGTTGCGTTCTATACAAGAATCATCTGTACTCCTGTCATTGACATCTTCAACTGACTGCTCATCTCGGTTGGAAGTCATTTCTTTACGCTTACAAGCTTCTCTCTCTTCTTCTGCAATTTTCCTGAAATGCTCCAGTGACTCTACCTTTCTTCGTCTGTCTATTGTTTCCATTTGTTTCTTGTCCATGAAATCCTCAAAATACATTTTTCTTTCGCTCCTCTGATCTTCAAGAAATTTCCACTCGGTATCTGTCATCTTCATACCACTGTATTGTTCCAGTTTCTCTCTTGTTACAGTGTCTGTACAAAATATGTCAAAGAGCTGTTCTGAGCTCCTGTTGAAATCATCGGCTTTCTGAATGAACAACTCATTTTTTCTTCGCTTTCTGGACTGATACAGCTTTGAGAATTCTTCATACACCTTCAGAATATGCTTCTTTATGCTTTGTGTTGCTATGGTATATAAGTTGCAGAACAGCCAATGTTCTTGCAAAAGTTCAGCAAGTAACTGGGCAGCATCTTCTTTAGATCGCTGGGCTTGTCCAGCCCTTTTTGGATGCAGTAGATATAACATGTTTTGAATGACATCCTTCTTGGTAGGCAGAATTCCTTGGGCAAACTCTGACGACTCGACATAATCAACAGTTCCCAGAGTTTTCTTTGCTTTAGCTTTAGTATCCAAAGCTGCCATCATTCCTTCTCAGTGACGCTTTATAGCAACAACTGGAATAGAGAGAGAGATGTTAGCTGGTATGGAAAAGTGCAGCAACCAGAACCAAAGCAAAATCTGTCATTCTGAAACAACAGTAGTGCCACTGACTCCCATGTAAATAAAATCAAGATTTTCAAAATGTTCAGGGCTGCAAGCAACATTACTTTCTACACATAAAGTTACTGATTCCCAGGTTTTTCTGCTTGCTAAGCCCTCAACAGAAGGAGTACCAACACTGCAGAATTAAAGCAGTTTGAGACTACTTTAACTGTCATGATTTTACCCTACAGAATCTTGGGATTTGTAGTTTGGTGAGCTATTTAGCCTGGTCAATCAAAGAGCTCTGGCGCCTCACCAAGTTACAAATCCCAGTATTCTGTAGGAGAGAGTCATGGCAGTTAAAGTGGTGTCAATCTGCTTTAATTATGCAGTGTGGATATACCCACAATTATGCTGTCGAACAGCACAATATCAATAAGTTTTTTTTTCTTTAATTTCCTCCATGCATCTCTTGGCACAGATAAATAATGTCTCTTTTTCTAATGCTATTCATGTATTTACCATATATTTAGAAAATTGTTTTATGTGATACTACTAAATTTTGACAGGAATTTGCCAAAAATATTATGCAATGCTCTAGGTCAAGTGGGAAAATGAGCCCTCTGATTGTTGTAGCACTGCTCTTCCCATCAGCCGTAGCCAGCAAACGCAACGATGAGGAAAACTGGAGTTGCAATCCAACAACATCCGGAGGGCTGCACGTTTGCCATTTTGGCTCCTCTGTTTCCATGTGCCTGTTTTTAGGTATTACTCCATAGCCACCTATGACTCTGTTGAGAAAAAGTGGAGAATTTTATTATGGTCAACTTTCTGACATTACGTATCTTTAAAATACTTAGGCTTTGGTCGCGAGTGCATTTACTATGCAAAATTTAAAATAATTAGTTCTCTAAACCTTGGCTTCCCCCGCTAGAGTTGTTCACTGCTAGAAAGCATGACTACACTTCCTCTACTCCATTTCAGTTATCTAAGCTTCTTGAAAGGCCCATGGGAACAGAGGATCCAGTTGTATTGCCTTTTCATTTCAAGGCATACTCCGATATGTGTGGCACAATCCCAAGAATGAATCCTGAGAACTAAGCCTCACGGAGTTCAGGTTATTGCCAGTACACATAATACTGCCACCTTGGGTTGTGTACACTGGGGAAGTAACCCGGTTTGAAACCGGTTTAAGTGTCTTGGCTCGAGGCTATGGGATTCTGGGAGTTGGAGTTTGTTGTGGGGTCCAGAGCGGAGCTCTGCTCCGCTCTGGGCCCCACAACAAACTCCAACTCCCAGAATCCCATAGCCTCGAGCCAAGACACTTAAACCGGTTTCAAACCAAGTTATTTCCCCAGCGTGGACGCAGCCTTGGATTGCAATAAACCAACTTTATTTCCAAGTCTCTTCCCCATCCCCAGTTAAAAGCTTGCAAAAAAAGGCAACTTTTAATATTCTTAAATGGATCATTACTACATGATTCCCAAATACGGGAGGAGTGACAAGACTCATAAAGGATCTTGCAGCATCTTTGAGACAAACCGAAAGAGAGAAGTCGGTAGCGTGAGCTTTCGTAGACTTGAACTGACTTCCTCCGACGCGTTTTCCGGACTAACGCAACTACAGTCCCAAACACACTGTGGAAATAATCCAGTTTGAGACCGCTTTAACTGCCCTGGCTCAATGCTAGGGAATTTTGAGAACTGTCGTTTTGTGATTTAGCCCTCTCTCTCCTTAAAAGTGAATCAGGGCAGTTAAAGTGGCCTCAAACTGGATTATTTCTGCAGTGTGTTTTGGACCTATAACCTTTGAAGCCTCAAACAGGTATAGATTTTTTAAGAAGCTGCGGGTTGACTCTGGGGACCAGAGGTCCTCACTGCAAAGGAGGACAAGGCACCGCAAAAATGTAGGACATCAAAGAAAGAAAAACTAAAAACAATCCTAGAAATATAAACGCGTGCTTCTTAGTCCTGCTCAAAATGGAGGCCGTTTTGGAATTCCTCCTAGACAGAAGGCTGAGATGTAGGACGTGTCCTGGAAACGGAGGACCCCTGGTCACCCTGAGCTAAAAACACTCATAGAACTATAAATTCATGTTTCTTAGTCTGGCTTAGATTAGAGGACATTGTGGAATTCCTCCTGGATGTATGATGGCCTGGAAAAAAAGGACCTCTGGTTACCCTGGGCGAAAAACACTTCAAGAAATATAAACCCAGGCCTCTTAGTCCTGCTCAAAATGGAGGACACTTTGGCATTTCTCCCAGACAGAAGGCTGAAACGTAGTAAGACATGCCTTGGAAAAAAAGGAAGCCTGGCCACTCTTGAGGTAAAAACTATATAAATATAAATCCATGCTTTAGTCCTGCTCAAAATGAAGGACGTTTAGGAATTCCTCCTGGACAGAAGGCGGAAATGTAGGACATGTCTTGGAAAAAGAGGAAGCCTGGTGAAACTGAGCTCAAGGATATATAAATATAAATGCATGCTTCTTAGTCCTGCTCAAAATGGAGGACGTTCAGGAATTCCTCCTGAACTGAGAGAGGAAATGGAGGACATGCCTTGGAAAAGGAGGGCGCCTGGCCACCCTGAGCTCAAAACTACATAAATATAAATATATACGCTTTAGTCGTGCTCAAAATGGAGGACGTTTAGGAACTCCTCCTGGAGAGAAAGCTGAAATGGAGGACGCGTCCGGGAAAAGGAGGGCGCCTGGGCCCCCCTGCGTGAAGGGAAAGAGCAGAGAGAGAGAGAGAGAGAAGCCAGTTGCCCACCTGTTCCTTCGTTCGTTCGGCCAGGATCAGAAGCAGCAGCTCCGCCTCAGTCGTCGTCGTCGTCGTCGGTCTCCCCTCATTTTTCGGGAAACGGAGGCGCCTTCGGCCCAACAGCCGCCATTTTGAGGATCGAGGGCAAAAAGGCAGCGCTACGCAGCGGGAAAAGGATCGGCGACGCCCCCGCCGCCATCTTGACTAAGGGCAACGCTCCCTTCCGGGGCGTGGCCTCTCTCGCCGTCGCGTCTCTATGGTATAAAACGGCCACCGCGGAGAGGAAAAGGGCAGCAGCACAGAAAAAACAGTGAAGGTGTAGAGGGAGGGGCTTGCTTCTCAGAGGGCGGGGTTTTTTCCGTCCCTGCGCTTCCGATTGGTTAAGATGACACCGCTCCTTAACCAATAGCCGACAGGCGCTGGACGAAGGCGTCCACTGATTGGTCAACGAGCGCCCGAACTGTCTCAGTGTGTGAGGATCGACAGCTGTCTGGGGTAGAAGGTGAAGCTGCGCCACTTGCCAGGCTCGACCGTGAGCCAATCAGGTTGGCCGGTACATAGCGTCACTTTCCCACCTAAGGAAATAAACCCCTGCGCTTCAGCAGCACGCGTCTCTATCCTCTCTATTGGACATATCTACTTGACAGCGTTGGAACGTTGGCCAGCAGCGGCAGCCAATAGCGTCGGGGTGAGCTGGAGGGCGGGGATTGGCTCGTTGGTTAATTGATTACGCGACGGGAGCCAATAGCCGAGCCTGTAAGTTCGCACAAAACTGTCTCGCGGACTAAGCTGGTGGTGCCGCGGCGTCGCTTTATAAGCAGCCTCCTGATAGGCGGGTTCGGGAGATGGCGGTGGGCGGGGCTTTGAGGGCAACTTGACTGTTTTTGAATTTGATTGACGGAAATTTCCGTTGAACTGTCAGGGTTCATAGGTTGCGTAGCAGCTTGATAACAAATGACACTTTTGACAGAAATGTGTTATATATATAATGTAATGCCCTACATTTTTTCTGGGATGTCCAACATTTAATAATAATAATAATAAATTATTAATAATAATTATTACTTTATTTTTACCCCGCCTCTCATAAAATACAATATAAATCAGTCATAAAATACAATATAAAACGCATCGTACGTTACAAAAATACATCCCATTGCCTCCTCCCTTCTAAAAAACAACACAATAATTCTAACATATTTAATAATATTTATATTTATTAAATATTTAATATTTATTAAATATTTAATATTTAAAATATTAATATTTAATATTTAATAACATATTAATAACATAATAATAAAATACCATTTTAAACTATTAAAACAATCGATGACAGAAATATGGGTGTCTTTTGGTGTTTATTAGTGAAAACATTTGGCAGTGCCTTCTTTGTCCACCCTTTGCAGTTGTGGCACCTGGTCACACCCGCACCAGAGCTCTCTGACAGAGCTCTCTGACAGAGCTCTCTGAAGGCTAAACATCTCACAACATTACAAATCCCAGAATTCCATAGCATTCAGCCATGGCAGTTAAAGCGGTGTCAAACTGCTTTAATTCTGCAGTGTAGATACTGCCGGAGTGTGTGTGTGTGTGTGTGTGACTCTTGTCCAAGTGGGTTTCCGTTTCCACAAAGCAGGGATTCAAACCCTGGTTTCCAGAATCAGCCCAATGCTCAAAGTATTGAGCCATGCTCCTTTGACATAAATTAATTAGCCAGAAAATACCACAAAAGACTCTGGATGCCAACCATGAAAGCCGTCTGGTTTGGCTAACTTGTATACTTGCAAAGTATGTGACAATAAACACTTTCTAGGGACCTTATCAGACGTTGGAAATTGGAAGTTTAATCTAATGGCAATCCGAACGCAATCATGGGGTTTCACGTTATTGCGAATTAAAGTATCTCATGCAATTTTGGGCAAAAGGGAAGTCATTGCGAACGCAATCAAGGGTTTTACGTTATTGCGAATTAAAGCATCTCACACAGTTTCGGGCAATGGGGGTCATTTCGGGTAATGGGAAATCATTCTGAACGCATTCAGAACGCAATTGGAATTCACGTAAATTCTCTAAACTACCGAATTCACGTGAATTCGAATTGGCTCCAATTGGCTCCATTTGCAATAAAGAAAAATTTCTCCCATCTGATAAGGTCCTAGGACAAATATACAGTAAGCAAACAATAGAGAATGCACTAAATCTAGGTAGTACATGGGCATCTCTGCAGATACACAATCTGTTAGTTACAGGGAAGTGTACATACCTATCCTTCAAGATGGCCAAATTGACATGTGTTGAAATCTTAGTTCCAAAACATACTGCAGAACTAATCCAGTCTGATGAGACTGCTTTAATTGCCTTGCCTCAGTGCTGTGGAATCATGGGAACTGTAGTTTATTGTGGTACCAGAGCTTACAGAGAAGGCTAATGGTCTTGTCTCACAAAACTACAGTTTCCAGAATTCTGTAGCATTGAGACTGAGACAGGACAGTTAAAGTGGTCTGAAACTGGATTATTTGTGTGGTATGTTTTGGACCTTAGTTCTGTAGCAGCCTTCTTCAAAATGGTTTTAAGAAAAAGCACATATGATATATGACAGGGTGGGATGGCTAGCTGAAGCAGTTTTGCTAGTTCCATCACAATTTTGCCTTTAGCTGATTTGCTGATTTGCCATGTATCGCTTCCCTCCCCTTACAGCATTATCTTTACTTGTAGTGTAATCTGGACTGGAATCTGTTCTCCAGTACTGCTTCCCAAATTCTGAGAAATTCAAGGTTTATTATTTAATTGTGAGATTTATTTATTTATTTTTATTTTTTCAGAGTTGTCCTGTTAATCATGAAAACCTGGGAAAGGCAGGCTTGTAAATTTTATTTGCAATAAGCATTCATGGACCTTCCCCTGCACTTCATTTGATTTTTTTAACTGCATTTAACTGTACACACTCTTTTCCCCCTGAAGGATATAAAGGTAACATGGAAGATATCTCAATGAAGACAGTACTAGTGAACAAAGGATCGGAGACCAATGCGAAAATCACATGTACAGGGAAAGGGAACACTTCTTCAGCCAGGTTTGTAGCTTGTCCGGATTTCAGAGATGGCCTGTTCATTGATAATGCAAATGCTGAGGTTTTACGATTTAATGTATGATTTACTTTGGAAGTAAGTCTAGTTGAACTCAGTGGAACTTTGTCCGAGTAAATGTGTGCAGGATGGTGTTGCAAAACTCCAACAGCAAGTGCAAAAGTTGCAAGATTATTAGTTATCTTTTAAAAACTTGATCGGAAGGCATGACTTTGAGGAAAACCACTTAAGAAATTAGCAAATGTCATATGCTTTGATGGGAAACAGCCCATATTATTTGGTTTGTGAGAATTTATCTAAGTGAATTTATCCAATGAAATCAACACATTATATTTTTAAGTTTGCAGGAAATAGTAGCGTTCTGATTTCAGAGCTCTACTGTCTTCTCTCTGAAAGATATTCTCTGTGGCAATGATGGCTTCAGCAAATGTGGGGGTTTTTTGTTTTGTTTTGTTTTTGGAGAAACTCTTTCCATAACCAAAGGATCACTGTCTTTGGCTGAGAAAAGAATTTTGGAATGGATGTGTTTTCTTGCTACTTCTGTTGCAATAATTCTTCCATTTTGTTTCCTCCTGCAGGAAAATATACATGGATTATAATGCAACTACTCCTCTAGCCCCAGAAGTGATTCAGACAGTTACAGAAGCTATGCATGAAGCTTGGGGCAATCCTAGCAGCTCTTACACAGCAGGTCAGAGTATGGTTGGATAGAAATGTTATGTGAGAGTGTTTCCTTGGGATATAATTGCATCTGCTGTAGAAACACATTTCCGATCTCAATTAGCTTGCTGGCACTGAGAGTCAAAGGCTCAGCTTTTTTGAGTGGCGAGTGTACAGTAGATAAGGAGTGAGCCATGTGACAGAAAAGAAGTATGTTCCCTTGAAGGGGAATTGATGTGTAGTGGGAGAAGTGGGCTTTTCTCTGTTCTAAAAAAAAGTAAGCCGCTCTGATAGCCTTTAGGGCTAAAGAGTGGGGTATAAATAAATAAATAAATATTTGTAGTAGTAGTAGTAGTAGTAGATTTATGGGGAAAATGTTGTATTTTCCCCCACCCCATTTTCCATTGCATTTGTGAATACCCTGCATTGTGTAAAGCTGCATGAGTGGCATCATCATCTAGTGCAGAATATCTAAGTTTTTGGGGCCTCAAACTGATAACCCCCCCTTACTCAAGTTCCCCCAACTCCCCCAGCTGTTTTAGATCATGTATAGGATGATTATTTTCTAAACTGGAAATGACTGCAGTTGTTTGAGGGAAAAGGCTCCTTCCAGGCTTGAAGTGTTGGTTTTCTTAAAGCTATGCTACCCTAAAGCTTTTATAGCAAAAGTGGGCAAAGGATCTCCCATAGGTCATTTCTGTAGTCCCCACCCAGCCTCCCAGCTGGCAAAAGTGCCCTCAATGCTCTCCAATGGGCATGGGGGCTATTTCACTATATTTTTGGCTACTTGGGCTATTTTAGGCCCAAGAGAGGGTTTTTTTTCCCAAAAGGAAATGATCCAGAAGTGAAGGGGGCAATTTTTAAAAAAAATTCTGTGGATGTAGTGGTGGAAGGTGCAATCCTCCAAGGTCTCTTGGGGGACAATGTGGCCTCCTAATTCCCAATAGCTGGCTGTCTCTGCTTTAAAAGTCATGGGTGCCTTTTCATTAAAAAAAATCCTTTTGGGGACTGGAGAGGAGGTGTAACCCCTAGTCCAGGCAGATGTGCATGTCATCTCGAACCTCCAGGCCTTGCCTTCCCTTGGATTTTAGACAAAGGTTAAAACAGGTACTATATTGGAGGGAGCATTGGCTGGATCCAACAAGGCATTTACTGTATTCTGTATCCAGTACAACACCCTTCTTGAAAAGGCTCTTCCTGTATTTAATAAATTGTACATTGGCTTTGAATCTCCTCTTACCTTGATAATAAGGCCATCTATTGTTTCTTGGTACTGTAGGTCACAGGGCTAAAGAGATAATAAATGACGCCCGTGAAAGCCTGGCTAAAATGGTAGGAGGTCGGCCTCAGGACATCATCTTCACTTCTGGAGGAACTGAGGTGAGATACAGGGTGCTGGTACCATTTGCCCTGTTCTTGACTGACTGGATTTAACAGTGGCCCCTCTCCTTGGTTATTGGTGCGATTGAAGTGTCAGAAGATACCAGTGAATCAGATCAAGAGATAGTCTATCTGACTTCTGAAGAATGGCTCTATCTTTTACTTGAAACATTCAGAACATCAATTCTTGCAATGGCATTATCTTATGTTAAGGTAGTAGCTACAAAAGAGAGCCAGTGTGGTGTAGTAGTTTGAGCATTGGACTACAACTCTGGAGATCAGGGTTCGATTCAGCTATGAAACCCCCCTGGATGATGGTAGGCAAGTCACACACACTCAGCCCCAGAAAACTCTATGGGTTGCCATAAGTTGGAAAGAACTTGAAGGCACACAACAACATATAGCTATAGATCAGTCCTCTATTCTGGATAATTTTCAGGCCAAACATGAATCTCTCAGTGGGCAAAGTGCTAGCCCAGTGCATTGCAATTAGAAATTCAGGGCCACTTTCAGTATCCAATGGATGATGATAATGGCAACCGCATTCACCTCTCTCCTTTTTTTTCCCTTGCAGGCAAACAATCTAGTGATCCATACTGCAGTGATGTATTTTAAGGAAAGCAACAAGGAAAGGCCTGTTGGTCCAGGTGAAGATCCAAAGAAGACTTCAGGGTCATGTCCACATTTAATTACATCTTGTATTGAACATGACTCAGTACGTCTCCCTGTTGAGCAACTAGTGAAGGAACATGAGGCTGGTAAGAACTGGCCACTCATAAGAAGGATTGAGGTGACTTACTCCTGTTCCACTTTTCCTTTGTTGTGACTTTTGGATTCTAAGTTCCTGGTTTTCTTTCTTAGCATGCTGGATTGTTGTTTATGGGCTTCTTGTTCTGAATGTCAGCTGGCTAAAGGTGGCTCAGATACAGTTTCACTAAGATGTCCATGGATAGGGGCTTTAACTCCACTTCCTTTCTTGGTGTCTTCTTCCACTCTTTTTATATTTTTCCCAGAATGCATAAATGCAGAAATCAACACCAGCATTCTGTATGTGGATCATGTGGATATATGGGCTTCTCTCAGCCTTAGGAGAAATGCATGCTTGCATTCATACCATTCCAGATTTGACCTCTGGTATTTCCAGTTGTTCAGGATCATGGCAGTAGGAAATTCAGAGCTCTAAGCTCAGGCTTTAACGAAATAAAAGACACTAAATAGCACCCATATTCTCCACTCTATCTCAGTTTTGGTTTTACCTTTTTCCAGGCACTCATCTGAGTTCCAGGGAAATAGTCCTTAACCTGTAATCCAAACTTGGAATAGTTCCTTTTTTGGGCTACGGTTCCCAGATTCTCTTGCAAATTATATCTCTGAAAGTAGCTTTGGGCTGTGCCCTTTTAAAATATTCTTTTAAAGCCACTCCCCCCTGCCCCAGTTCCATAATGACAAGTGTATCTTGCAGGACTAAAGAAATTACCACATGAGGCTTTTAAACTGTGATTAGACCTGAAAAAGCAGCTTTGGCAATACTTATCACACAATGCCACCTCCTGTGGGTGCTGCATTCTTTTTCATTGACAGAGGAAACCTGTCAATGACCTTGCAATTGTGCAAGTCCCCAGGTGTGAAATGCCACTGCCAGGGCAGTTGCGAGATTGGCAGTCATGTGTCATTGTCCCCTACTCTACCCCTGTTTCCCTCCCCATCACTACTTCCAAGCGGTCTGATTCCCTTAATTTTTTTTTCTGTTTCTTTTCTTTAAAAAGAAAAACTTAACTTGCAGTAGCAGAACTCCAGAACTGTGTGAAAAAAAGTGGGGAAAAAACAAAACCCTGAAAAGCAGGCTATGTAGAGCATAGGGCAGGGAGGTAGGATTAAGAGAGAGTCAGGAAGAGAATGTAATGGGAGCAGTAGCCCCAGTCATGTAACTGAGTAGACATTCTTACAATGGTATGTTTGAATTTTTAAAAACCTGACATGATTGCTGTGAAAGCAGGACTTGTGTGGTAATGTCCTCAGGCACCTCAGTCTGTTTCCCAACAGTGGGTGTGGTACTTCTCTGGCACGGTTCAAGTCTATTTCCTAGAATACAGTAAGCCTGATAAATACATTTAACTATAGGATAAAATACTGGTAGTACATTTTTTCTTTTTACATCCCAATTTGTAGAAGCCACTTTTGTCCCAGTGTCTAAAGCAACGGGACAAGTGGAAGTGAATGATGTAGTTGCTGCTGTCCGTCCAAATACATGTCTGGTTTCCATAATGCTGGCCAACAATGAGACTGGGATTATCATGGTGAGTATGTGTCATTAGTTCTTATTCTATGTTTAATGTAAGATTTAAAATGCATCATTTGCAGGGATTTCTCCAAAGAATAGTGAGAAGTGGTTGCTCCCCTCCAGATTTCCCACTCCAGTAGTATTTGTTGTTGTGTGCCTTCCAAGTCATTTCCGATTTGTAGCAACCCTAAGGCAACCCTGTCATAGGGTTTTCTTGGCAAGATTTGTTCAGAAGAGGTTTGCCATTGCTTTACCCTGAGAAGGCTGAGAGCATGTGACTTGCCCAAGATCACCCAGTAGGTTTCATGTCTGAGCTGGGGATCAAAACCTGGTCTCCAGTGTTGTAGTCTTAACACTCAAAGCACTATGCTACGCTGGCTCGCTAATCATAGCATGCTTGTAGTTAACATATATTGTTGTTGTTGTGCACTGTTAAGTTGTTTCCAACATCTGGAGACCCTAAGGTGGATCTACCATGGAGTTTTCTTGGCAAGGTTTGGGGGGGGGGCTTACCTGTGCCTTCTGACAATTAACATACGTATGTACTCCCCTAATATTGATTGCCACTTCATTCTGTAACTGAGTTTTTTATGAACTGGCCTTGATTCTCTCTCAGTTAAGGTTATTTGCTCTCAGAGATAAACCAGGGGTTTTTTTTTCTGAAGGATGGCTGTTCTTTATTTATTTGTTTCCATCTTCTTTTCATGTTGTACATCTTGCCTTCTTGTATTCCCATATCCTGCAATGGGTATTATTTTATTAGATTTTGTCAGATGTTAGATTATTAGTCTTTTAAATGTTGAAAATGTAAGCAAAATAATCAGGAAGAAGGCTTAGAAAGACAAAGTGATAGTAGAAATACAAAGCAAGCACTAAATCAAATTTCTGGATGTTAGAATTACCTCGAGTATTATTTGAGAATCAGACAAAAGTTGTAATCGTTTTTTTGGCTGAAGACAGGGAGTGGTGATGTTGATCACACTGGGTACAGCTACTATTACCAATATATTTATATTCTGTTACTGCAACTAGCTTCATAACTCCTTGACAAAAAGGACCCAGAGCAGCTTACAGTTTACTAAGAATGCCATGCAACTGGCATCGGTAAAAACTACAAATATAGCAAGTGGCTTTCCACTGAAGTACTGTGGTCCCCCGGGATATGAATCCCTCGGGATACGAAATCCCCGGGACCCGAAACGACCGGGGCTGGAAAAACAGCCCCAGTCTACGAAAAAATCCCCGGGTTGCGGAAAAAAAAAGCAACCCGGGCCCTTTAAAACAGCGCGCTCTGGCGCGCTGTGCACCAAAAAAAGCGGTCCCCCAGGTTGCGAAAACTTCCGGGTTACGAAAGTAATCCCGGAACGGATTACTTTCGTAACCCGGGGGACCACTGTAATTCCACAGAGACGTTATGTACCAGGTAGCTGGAAGAGACAAATACTATTCTGGTAAAGATGAGACATCCTGACCTCTGGCAGTCTTCTTCTTCTTCTTTTTTTTCCCAGCCTGTCTCAGAAATCAGTCAGCAGATTCAGGCTGTCAATCAGAAGAGAATTGCATCTGGTTTGCCACGGATCATGGTGCATACAGATGCAGCACAGATGATTGGGAAAGGTCAAGTGGATGTGCAGGATCTAGGAGTGGATTATCTCACTATTGTGGGGCACAAGGTATGGCTCTGGTTATTGTATTCTGAAAGGAATGTCCATGGATGTAGTTCACTTGTAAATGCTGCGATTCCAGTTCCTACTGAGAAACATAGTAATGCTTTCAACTGCTTGACAGTGCTTTTCTTTTCCTTTCCCATCCTTGTAATAAATGTGCAGAGATATGGTATATACTCAACTATAAGTCAACCTTATGTTTAAATCGAGGGCAGGTTTGGGGGCCAAAATTTTGGATTTTGATATGACCCATGGATATAAGTCACAGGTAAAATGTAGAAACATAACAAAGAATGGAAAGGATGAAGTAAAGGAAAACAATGCCAAAGTAGAAAATTCCAGCAGGAATAACTGTTCATGCCCTCTATAAAGGCTGGATGGATAAGTAAGTAGAGGGGAGGTCAGTGATTGCAGAACAGATTACGGTTTTGTCTTTCACCAAAGTGGTTCATTTTTACGATTTAAAGTCCAGTACTTATATGGACCTGTAGATAAGTCGACTCAGGTTTTTTGGGTCAAATTTTGACCAAAATTTCTAGACTTATACATGAGTAATATAGAACAAATGGAGTTTATGTTGGAGTTTAACATTATATAGAACAAATGGAGTTTACATTGGAGTTTATTTTCATCTTGATTTCCTACAGTACTGAAATTTGCACAGCAAACCCAAATTAACACTCATTCTTTGGGTGCCTTCAAGGCACATGAACACACCTTTGGGTAAAGTGTGACTTCAAGGACTTCTCCACTAGATGGCACTGTAAGAACAATGTAGAGGGAAATTGTCAGCTTTTTGCGCAGGAAGCCGCCAATGAATACCAGTTACTGTAGGCTCTATTTCAGAGGAAGGAACTGGCAAAACCACCTCTGAATATTCCTTGCCTACAAAAACCCTATTGAATTTATCACTTGGGGAAAACTGGAAGTTTAAAAGGGGCAGAACCCACAGTTATCCAGTGTATTAAGCACAATTACACAAATGGTTTTCACATGACGTTGTGCACAAACCACTTAAAATCTGACCACAAAGTGACATGAACTAGGAAATAAGTATTTTTGGGAAAATATTGGAAATTCATTTCCGTTTCATTCATGAATTCGCTTTTTTGCGCAATTGCTGTAGTGTGAAAGCTACTTGCAGTTTATTCAGGGGATTCTCCCTGTTTTGTGTTTGTTGCCAGATTTCCCATGGTTCTTTTAGGGCAAGTTTCCTTCCAGTTCTGCAGAATAAGTAAAATAATGCTTGTTTGAGTCCTGATGCGCTCCTCTGTGTGTGTGTCCTGCTTCAACTACAGCGATCCCCAAACTGTCCCTTTTAAGTGATTTTGGACTTCAGCTCCCAGAATCCCAGGCTATTGGCCAACATGGCTGAGGCTTCTGGGAGCTCCAAAATCCCTTAAGGGGGACAGTTTGGGGATCACATCAACCTTCCCTTCGAGCCAGAGCTCTTAAAGAAACAGCTACTGAGGCAAAGGCAGGATCAGATCAGTGAGATAGAGAAAAGGCTGAGTTTCCCCTCACTCTCTCCTGTGTATGTCTGTCAGTCTCCTGCTTCAGACTTCCCCATAGCCAGGGTTCTTAAAGGAACAGCTGCTGAGGGAAGGCATGGGCACACATCCACACAGATTTGTCGCAGTCTAAGTGTGAAAATCATTTGCGCATTTGATTGCTTTTTTGGGATGCACATGCTTTTATCATTATCGGGATGGAAGCACATTTGGTCCCATTGTGTGAAAACCATTCGCGCATTTGCGCACATGTGCAGATTGATCTCAGATTCTGGACCGGATAACAGGGTTTTGCGTGTGAAAACCATTTGCTCAATTGTAAGTTAATAAAACGTTCTTAACATTGTAAACTTCCAATATTTTCCTGTGTGATAAACTCCATAGAAATTCAAGGAATTGCCATAAATCTGCAGGCAACATGGAGGCACATGCACACAGGAGAGCATAGGCAAGTCATACTTTCTTACCCTCAGAAGGAGGCAAAGGCAAACACAAACCCCCTCTGAACATATTTCCCCAAGAAAAGCTTGTGATAGGGTCACATTTGGATCACATTAACAGCTTAAAGCTACGCAACAATGATGACAACAACAACAACAAGAATGTGGCTTGGCCAGTCTATTCTTGCTACTCAGAGGCCATCTAGTGATCCAAGCACTGGAGTGTTCTCTGCTCTGCCCACAAAGAGGGAATCACTTTAAAAAAACTTGGCTTCTATTCTCTTCCATTACAGTATTCAATTACAGCTTTCCATTATTTTTTGGCAGCAGTCATACAAGGATTCAAGTTAATCTCCATATGTAATTAGTTTAATAATTTTGGGTAGCTGGAAGAATGTTTATAAAGTTACAGACAACAGGTGGAGAAAAGAGAGGTCTGTCTTTTGTTATGTGTGAAGTAGTTCAAACAGAGTGTAGCCTGGCAGTCGGTCCTTACTGTCTGACTATTATCTACCATGGTTTCCTTTCATTTCTGTACTCCTACCAAGAACCTAAATACCCTAAAGCCACCAGATCCCCTATGATCTTGGAAGCCAAGCAGGATCAGCTGTGGTTAGCACTTGGCTGGGAAGCCATCAGTGAATACTAGGTGCTATAGGCTCTATGTCAGAGGAAGGAACTAGCAACTTGAAGGCATACACACCAAGCACTGTTTAATGACTCGTGTCCCTTCTCTTTGGTTGATGAACTTTCATTTCCTGCTGGATTCATTTCCTAGTTCATGTGTCGAATACCAAATTAGGATAATAGATTTCCAAGAGACCTAGGAAGTCATCTAGATTTACCCTGTGCTCACTACAGAAACTGTGATGGCACATGTAACCACAGTATCACTGACATATGACTATCAAGCCATGACTTAAATGCTTCAATCAATAGCCCAATAATTCCAGAGGCAGTGTGTTCCACTTTCAAATAGCTCTTTGTATTAGGAAAATTTTCCAAATGCTTAAACAGAAATCCACTTCTCTGCAGTTTTCACCCATTGCTTAAAATGGCCTCTTCATCTTTGTCATTTATCATTACAGTTTTATGCCCCACGTATTGGAGCACTGTATGTCCGAGGGCCTGGTGTCACCACTCCTCTCCATCCCATGCTCTTTGGAGGTGGGCAGGAACGGAACTTCCGCCCTGGGTAAGACGGCTGCAGAGCACCTGCAGAGAGACCCGTTAAACAGAAAGCCATGCTAGGTTCATGCATGCAAGCAGTTTTATTCCCCCTTTTTAAATTGCTGTGCACGCAAGAGAAAACATCAAAATGAGAAAAGTGATATTTTCCTGTGAGTGTGAGGCTTGTATGTCAAACTCAGAGGAAAGTAACTGAAAAGCTAGGCTTTTGAAAAATCTTTCCTTTTTCTATTTAATTTCCAAATTGATATTTTAATGGAAAACACAAAGAATTTAATTGCTCGAAAATATGATATAGCTTCCAGGTCATCACATCCAGAGGACAGTGTCACCTAGATAGTAAATAAACAGTGAGATAGCAGGTGGAGAGAAGGTATTGTTTCAAGTCAATGCCTTCCGTTTTGTAGCCAGTGGCAAAGATCTTTGCTGACAGCCATACTTTTTCCACTGAGTAACTAAGATGCAGTAGCTCCATCTTCATTGCTAGTATCCAAAGAGTTGGAACTGCAGTACTTATTGAGCTTGTGTTGTACTGCCAGGATAAATACATGCTCTGCAATTCTCTGTTTTAGGACTGAAAACACACCAATGATTGCTGGCCTTGGCAAGGTAAGCATAGAAGCAATGAAAACTCAATAGTACGAGTGAAGATGGATCATATACGCCATCTTATTGTACACTTTACCTGATTTATTATAGTATATTCCTTAAATACAAAACATATATTCCTTAAATACAAAACATATTATCCAGAAAGAGAAAAAAAATCTTCTGGAAATGTTGAGATTTTCCAATTCTTCTTATTTTGGTTTTACCTGCATATTCTCCAGTTTGCATCCAAACCCTTTCTTGAAATATCCTCGTTTTCCCTCACTTCCCTCTCCCTTGTGTTCTTCCCCCTCTTCCTGCCACTAATAGTGTCACATCTAGACTCAGTCAATTAAGATTACCGCATTGCATTCTCAGAACATTCTCAGAACGGTACAAAACGGGAGCGGGTGGGACGGGACGTGGCTGTTCCCGTTTTGTACAGTAAACTTAAATGTTTCAAAAATTGATTTTTAGCAATTTCCACAGAGTCTTTATTGTTATTCAGGAGTTATAGACAAATTTGGGTCAAATTTGGTGTGAATGAACCCCATGCCATCCCAAGCCTTCCACATACAACAAAGCAACAAAAAAGCTGTAAATGGAATTAAATTGAAACTAGAAGTAGTGCAGCGTGACTTCTGGTCACATCAGGCATGTCAGTGAAACTGGGGTGGGGTGGTGGTGGGAGGGTTTGCAGGTCAAATTTTTGCCCTCTCATGCCTTCCACTGTTGTCCAACCTTGCTTTAGTTAACTGGGAGTGGGGCTTCTTGAGGGGTGCTGTGTAGGGGGGGGTGTTCTTAATGTGAAATTATGCCCTGCAGATTTTCTCCAGTGCTTGGCAAATCCTCCTCAGGACAAAAGAAACACCTTCTTAGGAGGTTCATCTGACAGAGTTTGCTTACCAATCTCATTTTGAAGGGGATTTCTGGGTTTATTGTCATCTAACTGGACTCGAACATTCTAGAGAACCAGGATTTCTCTCATGGTTCTCAAGACTATAAGTTGTATCTAAAGGTGAAATATGTAGTTCTTATTGTTGTGTTTTTCAGGGAGCAGAACTGGTGAACAAGCATTGTGAAGCTTATGAAGCTCACATGAGGAAAGTTCGGGACTACCTGGAGGATAGGCTTGAAGTAAGTCCACTTGCCTGTCTTTTTCCCAAATGGGTCTGTAACTTTAGCATGAGGGGAGGAAATGGTTTCAGGAGCGCTGCCTTGGGAAAGCTACATTACACTGTGCCCAAAATACATGCTGGAGTCAGAAAGTGATGCAGTTCAGTTCAGATTCAAGCCAGGAGGGAGGGCACAGACAACCTGAAAAGGCTTTCCAAGTGTTTTGGTCTACAACCTCCTCAGCTTTACCCATCATGTCCAGTAATAAGGGTTTGGGAGAGTCATACTTACAATGGGGCTTTCTAGATTGGCAAAAAGAAGTGTGTTCATGGCTGCATGAAAGTCTAGCCTTTAGATGAGAAAAAGGGAAAGTGTGCCATGAAAACGCTTTTTTGTGTTTTAGGGGAGAAGAAGCGCCTTTTAAAAAGTGCTGGTTTTCCCAGCTTCTTTTTTAAAAACTGCGGAACAGCGCAGCTCCATCTAAAGGCTGTGGTGCATTAAGGAAAAGGCAACTTCATGTCACACTTTCTTGCCAATCTAGAAAGCCCCAACATATCTGAAGAGCCAGAGCTTCCCTAGCCATTTAAGGCAATCTTTCCACACCTGTCAGCAAGGTTTCAGTGTTATCCCAAGCTCCACTCCCAACTTTGTTATATTTTTTATCCATATTTATCCATTGAATTGTAAATTGCTTCTTTTGTACTGCCTTCATTTCTCAAACTGTTAGGCCCAGAGTGAATGAGTGGAGGGAATCATGAATTCTTGAAGATACTTACTTTCATATTCTAGGCTGAGTTTGAAGACCAAGGAGTCCATTTTAACTGTCGCCTAAAAGGTTCTAGGCGACTGTGCAACACCTGCAATTTTTCCATAGTGGGCTCAGGACTGCAAGGTAACCTATGTGATTCTAAAGATGCCTCATTCCCATTGGAAAGCTAGAGTACATGTGGCCTTCTAGATACAGGTATACCTCAGTTAATACAGTAGATGTGTTCCTGCACATTATTTTTTTAAAACAGAAATTTTGGTACCAGAGGCAGAAATAACATGGCAAGAACAGGGATAGGTTCTTACACCATAAAAAAAAAGAAGAGCAGTTCAACATGTTTCAGCAAACTCTCTTCCCAAAATTAACAATATGCACATGTGAAATGAAACTATGGGGCTTTCTGGATTGGCAGGAAAGGGCAACATGAAGTTGCCTTTTCCTTAATGCTTAGCAGCTGCACTGCAAGTCCCAGGTGTGCAATAAAAAGGCATAGGGCAGCTACACTGAGGAGGTGTGGGGACGACTTATATGAAGTCTTTTCTGTTGCTCAACCACTACATTGGAAGCTGTCAGGATGCTAGAAACACAGGCGGAGCAGCTGCACGGGTGGCAATGAACGGGGCTTTTAGCCGCACTGAACCTTTGATTTTGTTGTTGTTGTCGGCTGCAAATTGCACAGTTGCACCAGTACATCACACATGAACTGTGCAGTTATGAAGATCTGTCAAATTACCATTGTGGTTTTGCTTCCCTTTTTTAAGTGTGCAGTTGCATCGGTGCACCCTGAATGAACCCCTTTATTTTATAATAATAGTTAGTATTTATTTATTTATTTATACCCCACCCCTTTGAGATCAATTGAGGCGGCTTACACATTAAAATAGTATTACATCAATAAAACAAACTGCATCCCTCCCCCCTTAAAAAGATATTAAATCTGTTACAATTTAAGTTTATGAATAAACTTCTTTATTTTATGAATGAATTGACATTTTATGCACAGTTGCATAACAGTTACATCATCCCAAAGTCCCTACTGCGCACGCCTAGAGTTCGGATTAGAGCTGGAGCTTGGGTTTGGGAGCTTTAAAAAACTGCACAGTTGCACTGCAGCATTTAGATACACCTGTGCTGTTACACCCTTTTTAAAAAGAATCTGGGAAAAGCAGGTCCTTTTTAAAGCTGCTTTTTTCCCACTAAAATGCAAAAGAAGTGCATTCATGCCAAACGTTCAGTGTAGGTCATCTAAAGGCTACACTTTCATGCAGGCATGAACATAACCCTTTTTGCCAGTCGAGATCAGCCAATGAGGTTATATAAACCTTTTGTAAGCATATAAAAACATTCGGAACCTTCTAGCAAGTACTTGAAAGCTTCTTGGATCTAGGGATGAGTTGTTTTTTTGTTTGTTTGTTTGTTTGTTTTTAACTTTCATCATCCTACACTTTTCTTATGATTTCCATTTTGGAGGCCAAACATATATTGTGCTTTTTTAACTTGCTCAGGTAGCTTGAGAGGCAGGCTTATCTGATTGCCCCTTTCCTCTGTTTTGCTGTTCAACCATACTCACTAAGTGATTCTTGAGGCAGCTGCTGTTTACCTTGTCTGTTGTAGATAGGCACACACAGAAACAACAAGGTTGGTTGGAATAGAATCCCATTCTTCTCAGGCTTTATTGCATTGTTTACTGTAGATATGCCGCTATGTTTCTCCAGCCTGCCTTGACCAAGACAAGAACAAGAAGGAAAAAAGGGGGTGAGAGGGCTGATGAAGTGTAAAAAGACTTTGTAAAAAGGAGCTTTTTTGACAGAGGCTTCATTAACTGAGGTATTCCTATATTGTTGGATTCCAGTTCCCCTTGGCCCAGATATTGGTGCAGAATCATGGGAACAGTCATACATAAACATCTGGATAGCCATGTATTCTCTGGTTTTGCTACAGGGCTATTGTCAATCTTGTTAAGGGATTTTACCCCTGGTCTACTCAGTGACTACAACAAAACCACATGCTGGTTTTGATCTTTAGACTGGTCTTGATCTTTAGACTGGTCTTTCTGTCTGCCTTGGAAGAGCTGTTACCTTAATATCAAATAAATGTTAATGTGTATCTGTTATTGTTTGTTTAACAAAAATGGCTTTGTAGCTGCATAAAACAATCTTAAAAGTATGGAATAATGTAAGAAACAAAGGAAACATGATTCATGCTTTAGCATTTTAAAATCTGGGAATGAATTCCATGTTTTTGTCAAGAGGATTCTTAACTGTGAAATGCCATACCTACATTTTAGCCTGAAATCTGACTTTACCATTATAGCCCTGCCTTTACCATTTGCTTTGTTGTTGTTGGTTTTTATCAGTTTTATTAATAAGCCAGTAGTAGCAAAATTTGGGTTGGATATTGATTTTTTTTAAAAAAATGGTGTCCAATCAGAAACAGAGTGGAGGCTGAAAGGAAGGTCTGGGTTTTTCCCCCTACACCTAAGTCCTTATAGTTTTCATGAAAATGAAAGGAAGTATCTGTCTTTTCTTCTGTGCAGGTCGGCTTGTGCTGTCTCACTGTAAGACTTTGCTTGCCAGTGTTGGAGCTGCATGCCACTCAGAGAATAGTGACAAGTAAGGAACCTTGTTTGGGACATAGGTATTTTGTGGCTGAAGCAGTGGCATCACCAAGGGGAGTGTGAAGCCATGGACATGCAGGACTCAGAAGGTGTGGGGGGGGGTGCTGAGAGGTCTGATTGTGCCCCTCACCTCACTGCCCCAGCACCATTCTACGCACTGCAGCAACAATGTTGAGGAAGTGCCCTTTTGGCCCCACCCTCTGAAGGCCCCATTTCCCCCCCACCAGGTAACACCCCAGGCAAGGACACCATTGATTCAAGGGGATGGTTCCAACTAATACAGAAAAGTGAAAGGAAAGCTTATAGGAGTTTTGCAGATAATTAACTGCTAATGGATAATTAGCAGCAAAATACTTACAAAACTCTCAAAGAAATACTTTCCATTTCCAAACTGAATAACCCTGCACTAAGAACAAACTCCTGAAGTCACATTAAAACTGAGACCCACAAGCCACTAGTATATACTAGTCATACATCTTGCCATCTCATGGACTGGTGACTCTTACCCCTTCACTGATCAGCTACTAGCTAAAGCACTGGTGTGCACTGTCTTTTTCTTCACTGTGGAATGCCACTGGCCCTTTAAGAGGAGAATGTGGAAAGACAGAATGAGCAGCATCTGTTTCCCCTGATAAAAAGAGCAACATTTAAGTGTATGGTGAGTAGGAGGAGGCTGCTGAGAGAGTGATCCTGTTGCAGACTGTTGCCAGCTTCTCAGGCACTGAGCCCACTGTGGAAGATAGTCTGCTTTAATTTAATGAGGTGATGAGTGTGTCTGTCCTAATGGAGAACATTTGCCTCGCATTTCCATGTTTTATGTACGCACACTCTTTTGGATTTTACTAGTGATGTGGACTAGGTGATCATCTAAGTATTTAGGATTAGAATATCAGAAAGTGTTTTTTGGTTTGTGTTTTTTTGTTTTTTTTGTTTTTTTGTTTTTATCTGTATAGAGAAGGCAGTGGAGTATGGTGGATCAGATATCTGAACAGCGACTTGCTTCCCTGTTGTTGTGTGTTGCATATTTCAGGTACCATAGAGAGCAGTGGAAACATAAGTACCTTGCATTGTATATCTTTATTTTGAAAACTTTCCCAGAATTCTGAGGGGTCCAGTATTATGTCTGATGTTCACAGGATCATTTCCAAAATGCTCCTATGAGCATATTGATGTGACAAACATGTCTCCAGATTGCCCAGCGACTTAAATCTGTAGCCAAATCTGTGGGCAGGATGGGACTGGATTCTAGGGATGTACATGAATATTCACTCCTCTGGAAATGTGTTAATGGATTTCAATGTTTCTTTTCCATGTGCGTGTACACAGGTTCATATTATGGAAGCAAAAATTCAACCAAGGCATTCATTCATTCATTCACTCGTGTATTCTGTTTCCATACCACACATCTTCCAAGGAGCTCAGAACAGTGTAAATGATTCAGTCATCCCATAGCCTCTTAGCCAGCCTGTGAGGAAAGTTAGGTTGAAAGCTAATGGCTAGCCCAACATCACTAAAAAAGTGAGTTTTGTGATTGAGTGGGGACTTGCACAAATCACCTATTCAAAGTTTGATACTTTTCCTTACCTCATCATGCACATTTTCCCACTCCTGTTTATTCTCAAAGCAGCAATGTAAAGTACGTAATAGAGTTGGGTAGATCAGTCTATCCATTCTGTCCTATTTCTACATCAATCCTTGATTTTAAAAAATGCATGGAAATATGCAATATGGACTTCATAATAAAGTATACATTTCCACACATCATATCTTATCTTATCTTATCCACATGCCATTTTTGTTCATATTTCTGCTGATTTTGGTATGCTTTTGGTCATAACTTTTGAAGAGTCAGGGAACCTGAAGGATAATGCCATCACAATGAACTAGTCCAGGGAGATCACTGAAAACTGTGTACAGAACAAAATTTTGGGGCATCCTTTAGTGGGGAGAAAAGGAAATGCACATGAGAGAATAGTATTGCCTTTCATTTAAAACGGATAAACCCTCCACCCAAATAAAAATATGTAATTTTGTTTGCTTCCAAGCAGAATCGATTGCATTCATTTCCAGGAGGAATGGTGATGTGAACATGTGCTATACAAGCACATTTCTTTAGAGCCTGACAGTTTATGCTTGTGGGCATGTATTGAGAGAACAGATCTCACTAGCAAACGTAATACAAAAACATAAAGAATTGACCATAGTCTCTAGTAAATCTTTGGACAGACAGACAGACAGACAGAGGAGTTTATCAGATGACAGAATTTGGGGATATAATGCAATGGCAATCTGAATGTAAAAATGGGATTTCACGTAATTGTGTATGAGTGTATCTTACGCAATTTCGGGCAAAAGGGAAGTCATTCCATATGCAATCATAGGTTTTACATTAATGCTTTAAAGAATATCTCACACAATTTCGGGTAATGGGGGGTCTTTTTCGGGAAATGGGAAGTCATTCTGAATGCAATTAGATTTCACGTAAATTTGCTAAACTAGTGAATTTATGTGAATTGGCTCAATTCAAAATTGGGAGAAATTCCTCCCGTGTGATAAACTCCAGACAAACACACACTGTTTTTGAAGATGTTATCAGGAGCTAATTTTCATTGGAACTAATAAAACTTAAAAGTTGTTAGAACTAGAGTAGCTCTGCCTAATTTTTGTTTTCCTTCTCTACATTTCTCAAACTCACCCCCATAAAAATGTTTTACAGGTGGAAAGTTTATTTTCATTGTGTTTGTTCTCCAGGCCATCCTTTATCCTGCTTAACTGTGGCATTCCTTATGAGGTGGCACAGAATGCTTTGCGCCTCAGTGTGGGGCGTGACACCAGCATGGACGATGTGGACCTGATTGTAGAAGATCTGAAACAGGCTGTGACTCTGCTACAAGGGGGAAAATTTATTTGCTAGAATCAGGAGGTGACTTTCCCCAGACCTACTTTCTCTAGCATCACTTCGGTTTGAGATAATGATGGAGAGTTACATCCTTATCAGTTCATGGCTTCTGGATTCTTCCTAAACTACCACTTGTAATTCCCCAGCCTCTGAATACATCAGGCCATTTTGTTATGGTTGTGGCAGCAGCACTTGCTTTGAGAAATAATTGCTCATCTGTGTCTTCTAATATGGGATGGAGATGGAGGATTCGAGCTGGATCTTTAGGTGTGTGCTTGAACCTTTTAGGTGGGTTTGAATGGTTACATATAGGAATAGATAGGTGAAATTCCAAACCTTCAACAATTGCCATCTGCCTTATTGCCTAGAAACCAAGACTTGGATGCCACCCTTCCCATTTATCACTTGCCAAGAGTGGAACAGTGTTGTTCTCTTCCCACCCAAGTGGGGCATTCAGGGAACATGAAAATTGCCTGTTTGCACAGTTGTCATGGTAGTGCATGGTGTTTAATGAAGAGCTTTGAACTGGGAGCAGAATATCTAATACCCTGTCTCTTAGAATTAAAGAGCAGATTGTGCATGTGTGGAGCCTTCATTTCACATTGCTCTGTTTAGCATTAAGGCTGCATAGGCAGTGTCCACTCTCCTGATAGCTTAGTTTTAAAGGGCCACTTTGCTTTAATTCATGGCAACTCCTGCTGGAGAAAGCAACCATGATAATGGAGGAACTGAACAAGGAATCAATTCTGTCACTGTTTCTTGCTTTCCAAAAGGAACAAGTCAGCATTGCTGTCATCTCTGCACAGAGGAGGATGGCAAATACTGGCTACTGTAGCAGTTAGTTTGCCCTTGCAAGGAGATGCATGCTTCACTGTCTCATTGGTGTAAGTATGCCACTTGCCTGTAAAGAAGAGAAGGCACGCTATAATTTTGAGCAGTGGCTTTTACCTATGGTGGGGCAGAAAAGTTACCTTCTTTGGTTGCCTCTGCAGGGGCTCTCTTTGGTAGTGTGAACAAAGAGAACAATACTGTGGAAGGCAGAAATTTATTCTTCATTTCCCCATCAATATAGCAGCACATCTGGGCATCCAGCCTAGCTCCCTGCTAAATTCCAAATTCAGCCATGGAATATTTATGCAAGACTGTCTCTGGCATAGATATTTTGCTCTTTATTGGCATTAATGGGTAGTAAGGAGGGTGTACATGGGATTCTCTTTGTTGAAATGAATAGTTAGTCATCTTTTGTAAAAAGAGGAAACTGGTAAGGAGAAATGCCAAAAGATAATTGGCAAGGCAAGCAGAGCTCAGATTCTCCCTCTGTTGGTTAACCCACAGTCAGGGAAAATATGGTTCATGTGCTCCCAACACCCTTTTTATTGTATGTTTACTTTTTCTAAAAGCCTTTGCTTGCAAAGTAATTTTTTTCTGGGTAAAAAAAAATGCCTCCAAACACCACCTGCAATGGCAGATTCAGTCTAAACACCCCAGCACTGAAAAATGGGGAAAAACTAGCAGAAAAAATGCAGGAGAAACTAGAAGCAAACTTCTGCTTACATCCAGAACTTGTATTGGGCTATCAGCTCCTTTTGTATGAGGAAATTCTGCTTTGGACTAGTACAATGAGCAGTACTCCAAAAATGCTCATACATATGGATAATGCTATCTCCTCCCTCTTCCCCTCTCTGTCTGTACACACACATCTCATAAAAGAAAGGACTTCTCTCATTTCATTGGATAGGCTATGCTCAGATAGAAGTGTTCAAAATACCAAAAGGTTTCAGGGCATTTCTGAAAGGTAAAGATTCTTGCCAGGCATGCTGTTTCCCAAAGGTTGATGCCAAATGCTTTAGAGGCACAAATATTTTAAAACTAGACTGTTTTTTTCTTTGTATTTCTGGCACTTCAGCAGACTTTGCATGTCATTATCAATCTATGCAGTTTTTTGTTTGTATCCCTGAAAAGGAAGATTTTTTTAAAGGGATCTGTGAATCAACAATCATAGGAAAATTTCAAACTTGCTTCTATGGAGAATGGCCTGCTGGAACTAATGAATGGGAAATGATTGAGGAGGACTGCCCAGTATAGATAAGATAGGAGTCTTCTAATTAAACATGTAGGAGCTGTGGTAAAGGGATTCAAATAGGAATGTGATGAAAGCTCATTGCTGTTCATTAAACATTAAAAAAATTTTCTTTATGCTTGGCTCAAATATTTACAAGCTCTGAAATTTGATTACCTGCTCAACTGAGGTGTGAGAATCTGCACATACTTCGTTTGTAAAACAATAAAATAAAACTAAAAAATTCCTTAAGTAATAAAGGTAACACTGCCTCAGCCATTGTGTGAGTCGTCGTTAAGGCAATTTGAATTTTACCCCACTTAGCTGCAGAAGGGGAGAAAGAGAGGGAGGAGTTCAATTTTAAGATAAACATAGACCTTCCTTCCTTATTAGACACTGTGAAAGAGAAAGGCAGCTGAGTGTTTTATGACATGCTCATAACTAAAATTCCCATTATGGCTTCAAATCATAAAAGTGTATGTATGCATGTGTATTTTATGTGCACCTGACATTGTACGTAAGCATACACAACTACAATAGGTTCCCAGGATAACTCGATATTTCTCATTTTAATTGTGTTAGTCTCTGTCAAGAAAATTTAAATTACTCCATTGGGCTGAGGAGGGGAGGGAGAGAGGGAATTCCTTGTAAAGATAAAAACAAGATGGGGGGCGGAATTGGTTGCATTATATTGCAGAATATCTTTTATTTGAATTACTTAAATATCTTTTATTTAATTTTTTAATTTAAATTATTTTATTTAGATTATTTAAGGGAGGTAAAAGAAAAATATATAATGGTCAATCAAAGGAAGTAATCTGGTGGGACAAATGGGATTGTTGGATTGAGAAAGATAAAGCTGAAAAGGGGTATGATGAAATTAGGGAGACTATTAATAAGATATTCCACATTATGGGTACTGGGTGCTAATTTACTTGGTTATAGCCATTGGAGGAGCTGGAGGGAAAGGAGAGCAGGGCTAAAAAGTATGTGATGTAATAATGGTAATAATTAGTAAAGATTTATTATATCTGTTGTATAGTATTATAGGCCATAAAACTTAAAGCAAATAATAATAGGAAGAAAACAGGTCATCCTTTCTTGGTAGACATTGTAAACTAAATTTTATTCACATAACTAATTGCAAGAAAGAATTAGCGACAGAAAACCAGCTGAATGTTTTATAGCCCTCATTCTTCAGGAATTTGTCAGGAGTGGTTTGCTTTTCTATGAGAGGTGACCAAGTTGAAATATCTTGCTCTCCACAGAGGAGGAAGAAGAGTAATAAAAGTCCCTGCTCTCCACTTCAGGGTTGGGGAGAATAAAGAGAGAAATTTACATCACTAGAGTCAAAGCAGACAAGTAGAGCTTGGAGAAGGCTAGTCTTCCTTTCAGTTTGGCAATGTGGTGAAGAGATCTTGTTTTAGTGGTGGGTGCTCCGTCTGGAACCACTTCCTGATCTTTCAGACAGTTAGCATTGTCTGTTTCAGCTTATAAACTTTAAAATGTTCTTAATTAAAAATAAACCTGTTATCATACCATTGTCAATGTGATTTTTTAAAAAAGGCCTTGCTGTGGTAGAATGTAAATTATTCAATCACAGAAGTGCATTGTAGCATGGAAAAGAGTAGCAGACAACCAGTTTATGTGCACTTATAGGCAGTTTTCCTCAATCACTGTGTCAAATGGCTACCTTGCACTTTCTGACTTGGGCCATAATCCATTGGAGGTCAGAACAGTTGTATTGTTTTAGACACTGATTTATTAACCAAAAGCTGAGTTTCTTTGTCAAAGCTTGGTAATCGTTGCCCAGTCTTGCACATTGGTGATCAGACTCTTTTTTTGTTTGTTTGTGGGGTGGTCACAGTTCTGGCATTCAGAAGGCTGCCCCCTCTCTCGGTAACAAAGAAGGTCAATGCACTTTGGGGGTGGGTCTCCGTAATGTAATACTCTTGAACCTGTACCTTTTATTCAAGGATGTCCAACAGCCAGAGATGGGGGAAGTACATTGCCCCCACCACAGAACCACACAAGGCTGTGCCCCAGCCCTTTAAAAATTGTTATTTCCCCACCCCCATCCCCAAATATATATTGTTTAGAAACTTTGAGAGGTGATACTCCTCCAGTCAGAAAACTGGGAAAATCAAGACTGGACAACTTTGCGGCGTCCTAACAGTTATGTCACTTATGAAACTTATTTAGATATGCTGCACGTATTCCAGGCTTGGGTGGCATGATGGAATTGCTGGTGCTTGCACTTTTTTCATTCTTCATAAGAAAATAGAGTAAAAGTTTCAACAGCCTTGACATTTAGGTTCTGTAACAAGTCTCAGTAAATGCATGCTGAAATACAAGGATTTTCCTTCTTGGGAGAGGATACAGCAGACTGGAATACTAATTTCTTTGACATTGAGGGGCTGTTAGAATCTAAATGTAGAGATGGATCACTGTTAGCTTTGTTCTCCCAAACATTCAATTCTTCAAAAATCATAATTCTGTCTATGAATAAATATGTGTCTCTTAAGATTTTAAAAATGGTGTGTTCACATACAGAAAGACAGATGCCTCACCCTTTAGCACCAAACAGATTCAATAGACACAGACATTCTTATAATAGACAAAGTTTTATATGCCTGCCAAGACATCATACAAGATAAAGAGCCTTGCAGGAAAGAATAATGTAGCGGCCCTAATTCATCACCATAAAACATGACCAGATATGCAAGGATTACTTTTACAAGCTAAGCCTAGGTGTGCAAACCTTAGTCTTGCTATCTCCCACAATCTCTTTTTTCATTATGTTCTTTACGAACCATTATAACAAAATGTGTGAATTTTGCAAATTTCAAGCAAAAACAAGAAACCAAATTCCCATCCATCCCTATCCTGTTATGGCAGAGAGCTGCAGAACCAACTCCTTCATTATTCCCCAAATTTGTAATTCATTGGTGGTATTTATAGCATAGGAACATTCATTATTTGAAATAGAGGTCAGTTATATACTAGAAATATGTATTCAAGACAAAAAATGGCAGAGGCTTTCTGGTTGCAGGTGTGGTGGTTATGAACCTGAACCTTGCTCTTAAAATATAGTTAGATTGATTCGGGTAGCTGCTTAAGAAATACTATGGACAGATGATAATCACAGGCATCACAAAGGTATTGCACTTGAAAGTCTTATTTTACAAATTAGAGTGTAATTTTTTTTTACATTTAATTGGATTGCTCTAGTAATTTAGGGTTGTGTGGTAAACAAGAAGAGCTAATAAAATCCATGATTCCACCAGTAGCTTTTAGCTATTATGTCCTGCCAACCATGTGCCCCTTTCAAAACCCCCTTGCAGAACATATGCTTCCTGCTGTACTTTACCAGGTAACCAGAGACACACACCATCTGCCTGCTACATAAAACAAGAGACTCAGAGAAAGTAGAACTTCCCGTAAAGACAACGGCAAGACTCTCGGAGATGGGAGACCAGAGAGCTATTTTGGCTGTGAAGGAAGGAGACTTGAGCACTTTGGAGCAGCTACATATAGATGGCACTTTGGGTCAGAATATCACTGACTCCTTAGGAGCAGGCCTGGTCCATCATGCCTCACGAGCAGGCAGGCTTGAGTGTCTCAAGTTCCTGGTACTGCAAGCAAAGCTTCCCGGGAATCAGAGAGCAAACAATGGTGCGACTCCAGCACATGACGCTGCAGCCATGGGCAACTTGGCTGAACTGCAGTGGCTGATCAAAGATGGAGGATACAACAAGCAGGTAAGGTGGCTGACTGATGTAAAAGGGGCTTCTTAACCAGGAGCTACAGAAAGCAGGAGCAAGGTAGAAGGTTGTTTACAACTAGCCATATGCGAAGGGCTGTTGTCCATATTGCTATATTGGATTAGCAGAGAATACCAGCAACCCCTGTGTACAACAGCGTCAAGTTGGAGTGTTGTCAACAATTAATCTTCCTCCTCCAAGGATACTCCAGCATCTAGCACATTGCTCTTCATTATGGTGGCAAGTATAGGGGAGGGCTTGTATATTGCAAGGAACTGTAAAGTCAATGCTTTGTGCAGAGATATACTATACATTTCCTGTAAGATCTTTGTAACCTCTGTACTCGAGTACCCACAATCAGAGGAAGAGGGTACGTGTACCACAGCATCAACTAACAAGTACAGCATGAAAGTGAATGGCTGCCATTCACACAGCAGGAAGAAAATAAATAGGTGTGCTAAGGGATATAAGAACGGATAAAAATTGGTCCATGTCTTTTATCCCTCAGCTGCTAAGAATCAGTTCTCTAGGGCTAGTCTACACAAAGGGTAGTATGCAAATTCCTGTAGATTTTTGCATATTTGCATTGAAGCTTAATTGCCTTCACTTTGCTATGCAAATTTGTATCTATTTGCTTCCTTCTGCCAGAAACGTATAGCCATATGAATTCATGCAAAGCAGACAGACATCCACACATTCAGTAATGTGCATCTTCATGGATACTCCAGTAAAAAATGCAAATCCTTTCCCATTTGCATTTATGGAGTTTTTTGCCTTCCCCCAAAGCTTGAATTCCTCCAGATCGTAAGGCTGAAACACAGTCTTAATTGATTTAAATGAAGAGTATTTTAATTGTGTAGACAAGCCCCTATATTGATTTCTGTTTACTGTGGAATACAATGAGATTTTGTGAACTGTGGCTTTTAAACCACAAATAAGGCACTCAGGTAAAGATTGTGTATGCTGTGAGAAAGGGCAAGGATAAGGTAGAAATACAATAAAGCTGAAAGCATCAATAAAATTGTTGTCTGCCTTACTAATAATACTCTTTCCAAATGCTGCCACATGGGAACACTTAACTGAAGTCTTTTTCATTTATTCATCCTAATGCATTCTGGGATTGTAATTCTATTTGTACCAATTGCTTCAGAATTGCACAAGCAGGTGCCCTCTAGAAATGTCAGATTGCACCTACTATCACATCCAGAGGACAGACGATTGGAACAAACTGCTTTATACCATCCAGGCCAGGGATCAGGAGTTTGTAGCTCTCTAGTTAATTGCTGAACCACAACTCCTTTGACCGCTCCCCATTGGCTATACAGTCTAGAATTGTTGAGAACTGCAGTGTAACTCCATCTGGATGGTCACACATCCTGCACACTCTGTCTAGGCCAAATTCAGGTTTGTTTAATTCATTTATCTCCTCCTTTCTCCCAATAATGGGACACAAGGCAGCTAACAACATATTTAAAACAATACACATTAAAAATATTGCAAAATCTTTAACAAAAGTATAAATATAAGATTTAAAAAACAATTAAACAATTTATAAAGTTAAAATGTTAAGCATGAAAAATATTAAAATTCATTAGAAGACTATACACAAATCTTAAAAACAGCATCCTGTGTCTGTGTTGTGTGCCTTCAAGTCATTTCTGACTTATGGCAACTCTAAGGTGAATCTATCATGGGTTTTCCTGGCAAGATTTAATAATAATAATAATAATAATAATAATAATCTTTATTTGTATACCGCCCTTCTTACGATCAGGGCGGTGTACAGCATTTAACAAACAGCTTCATTTATATACCGCTTCATACCACCTAAGCAGTGTCTAAGCGGTTTACAATTGTAAGCTATTTGCCCCCCCAACAATCTGGGTACTCATTTTAGCGACCTCGGAAGGATGCAAGCCTGAGTCGAGCTTCAGCCCTTTGCTGGTCTTGAACTTGCCACCTTATGGTTTTGAGTGAGTGGCTGCAGAGGAGGAGGGTTCAGAGGAGGTTTGCCATTGCTTTCCTCTGAGGATAAGATAATGTAACTTGCTCAAGGTCACCCAGTGGGTTTCATGGCTGAGTGGGAATTGAACCCTGGTTCTGCCACAATGGCTCTAGCGTTAGAAGTCCAATCCTAATAAGTTTGTAAAAGCAGATGGCACAAAATTGTTTTGACCCGCCGATGGAAGGAAAGTATGGAAGTGGCCATCCTGGTCTCTCTGGGGAGGGAGCTCTGGGAACAGCCACAAAGAACACCCTCTCCCTAGTTCCCACCAAATGAGCCTGAGAAGGTGGTGGGACAGAGAGAAGGACCTCTCCAGATGATCTTAGAGCTCTAATGGGCTCATAAATCTTTTCCTGCATTTTTCTCCATACAACCTAAACTGGGTCCGCTCCCTACTATTGTGTATTGCTATTTTAATCTATTATGTTTTTTAACTCTATTGTGATTTAATTCTTTTTTAAGGGAGGGTGGTAAGGGTAAGGAAGGGGTATTTTAACTTGACATTGTTTTAACCTCTGCTGTACTCCGCCCCGATTGCTTGTTCAGAGGGGCGGAATAGAAATAATAATAATAATAATAATAATTATTATTATTATTATAAATAAAAACTTCATTTTGCCAATCCTCAATACACTTAAATACATGTATGTTGTAATGCTGGTGACATGTATGGCGGTTTGGCACATGAACCATCCCATTACACAGAGTTACCATGCTATTGCTAGAGACTGCTAGTGGTGGCATTAGAATATTTTACATGGAAGAGATGGAGCAAACTATCTCTTCCATGCTTTTGTTTGCTTTTGCTTGCAGTCCTATGACATAGTAATCTCTGTGGGTATTCAAATACCTCCTTTGTTCATTTGCTAAACACATGAAGAAGTAGTGGGATTTATCTTGTAAACCAGAGGTGGAAATTATGTGGCACTCCAGATGTATACCCTCAAACATTTTACAGATTAAAATTTGTGGAATTATGTGGCTAAATTAAATCAGAGTTAAGATGGCAAAAATGATTAATGAGGAAGAACACAAAAAGTATAACATATTCAGAGTTAGCTGTGTTGGCCATATAGCAAAGTGCAATAACATCTAAAATCCACAAAAGAGCAATACCTTTATTCAGATAATCAAAATACACAAAATACACAATGCAAGCTTTCAATGCTCCGCAAGCTTCTTCATCAAGCAAAGGTGTTTCTTTAAAAAAACCAAACATACAGGAGGAAATTCTTTTAAAAAATAATGTGTGCTTTTTCTCAAGATGTTATTGTGTTACATCTTGTTCTATGTGTGGGGCTCTCGCTGGCAGACCGCAAGGCGGCCACCACCCCGTCCTGATAGTGGGCCGGATACATGGTTTGCTAACCCACATTTGAAACACCCGCTCACTGAGGTGATGCTGCCTGGCCCAATCAGCACCCGCCAAGTGTACTTTTGTATCCAATCATGTAACCTCATACTTTGTAGCCAATAATGTAGCATGTAACTCATGATGTAACCAAAGACAATAAAAGGAGCGTTTTTGAAACGCGGCGGGAAGAAGCCTGCCTGCACCTCCAGCTCTGCCTGCGACTGAGTGATTTCCCAACATCTATGTAAGCAAGCCCTTCTTCCTTCTAACCATATGTCACTGGGAACAACCCATTCCAAAGTTCAGGAGATAAAATTTGTATTCCATTAGCAATACAAAAAGGTACTTCTTCTCAGTGTGGTAATCCAGTCACCCCTCACATTGACCTCCACCATACAGAAGGCTCAGTAACATTTATTGTACTAATGTTTCTCATAAATCCTAATTCCCATATATCACTGAATGCAATGCCAATAGCTCTGACATAAGATAACAAGCAAAATTGAAATTATACATTTAAATTACAGTATCGTATGCACAGCCTAAATGTATTTACATATACATAGTTTTGTGTGGTTAAAGTGAAAATTTGGTAAGATGTGATGTGATAATTTTAAAGAAAAGTTAAAAAGAGTAATTAAAAAAAATGTAAATTTATTTTAACTTTCAAATTTAATTTTGATTTTTAAAAAGTGGCCTCTTCTTTTTCTTCCCACTGAGCCCCCCCCCCCCACAGTCACACCATCTTTTCATCATTTTAAAGAGACACAGAACCAACCCTACAGATCATTTCTGCCAAAAGGCAGATGTTTGGGCATCAGTGATGTCACTGCCTTAGGGTGTCACCTAGTGTGGCCTACATACCCTGCACACCCCTTGTGACTCCCTTGACTGCAGAAGCTGTTTCAAATGCTCTGCGTGTTACAGTTATAACTGGTCAAGTAGCCTAGACAGGAGAGTTAAAATGGGGAAGACCACCAAATGCTGCTCCCAAACTGTCCTTTCCCCCATAGGAACAAGATGCTTCAGGGGCTTCTCCACTCCATTTAGCTGCTCGCTTTGGACATTCAGACGTTGTTGAGTGGCTGGTCCAGGCAGGGTTTGACACTGCAAGGGAGACCCGGGAAGGAGCAGTGCCAGCTCATTATGCAGCAGCCAAGGGAGATCTCACATGCCTAAAAGTGCTGGTTGCTGCAGACCTCAGGTAAGCAAAAACCTTATGGTGCTCTTTACAGGACATCACATTCACACTACGCCAAAGAACACAAAGTACTGCTTCCCCTCTGTGCCTGTTGCTCAAGCCTGGCCAACTTCATATGTTGCAAAATTAAATGGTATTATGTGGACCAGTTTTCCCTAACCTGCTGACCTCCAAAAATGTTGGATTACAACTCTCATAGGTCCGTCTGGTAAAGCAGTTGGGAGCTTCTTGGAATGATAGTCCAACTAGGACCAAACCTACTATTGGGTAAAGTGAGGCAAGTCTAAGGAAGACATCTAATTGAAGAAAGGTTCAGCTGCCAGTTTGTCTGGATTCTGTTTTATAGAGATGAGTGGCACTTTTTAAAAAACCTTCCCAAGCAAATTCTCAAGAGCAAAATGTCGAGCCCTAACTCCAACACATGTGGAGGGTACCAGGTTGCGGGGAAATGATATGAACTGTACCACTTGAAAGTAACAGCAATGGCCATGTGAAATAACCTTGGCTTCTTAAAAGCAAGTAAGGGAGTCAAGTAGAATTTTCTTGGGTGTTTTGTTTCCATGGCACAGCATTTCCAGATGCTATGCCTGTGTTTACTAAGAGAACAGAAGGCAAGCGCTTGTAATCTCTACTGAAGACGATTGGGTTTCCAGCAACAGTTCCCACAACCATCTGCTCCCAATGCTCTTGTGCTCTTCAGTGGTCTGTTCCTTCCCAGCAATAGAAACTCCACACCAGGCAGGATTATTCTCTAATGGTCACTTCTGTACACACCTAAGGAGGACGTGATGGTGTTCAGTGGGATTTCTTTCAGTTAAGGGGACCTAACTGTGAACCCCCAAGACAATGCGCATTTAGAAAAAAACAGATCAGGAGACAGGATGTGAGCAAGACCCCATCCACCAATACATCTCCTCTCCTTAAGTGTATCAACACTGCATCAATAAAGCTGTTTGACAACACTTTAACTGCCATGGCCTATTCTATAGAATCTTGGGATTTGCAGTTTGGTGAGGCACCAGAGCTTGCTGACAGACAGACCAGGCTGAATACCTTTCAAAACTACAAATCCCAGGATTCCCACAGAATGGAGCCATCAGCCATGGCAGTTAAAGTGGTGTCAAACTGCTTTATTTCTGCAGTGTAGATTAGTTTCCTGTACATGCTTAAGAATGGATTAAATCAACAACTAACCCACACTGTGCCTCCTTACCTACATTCCTGTGAAGGTTTTGTGCTCTTTAGTCTCTTCAACTGCCAGAACCTGCCTAAGGAATGCAGTTAAGGTTGCCATATTCCAGTCCCTCATATCTGGGCATCTAATTTGCATCAACACATTAATCATTGCACTTTTTCTACCATTAATTTCAACCTCAGTAACGGTACTGGGATCTGGAGTCTTTCGGGTATTTACGCCCCCAATATCAGATGACAAAATCTCAAAGCAGTGATGTATATTGACTCACCTGTGTTACTCTGGAGAGGAATATACGATACAAGAAACATGGTTGCCCTCTGCTGGCAATTAAAGCAACAGAAAAGCCATTATTAAAAATTTAGCAATATACCCTTGTATAGTGGTTCCAGTTCTTTTACTTCATATATGTTATCTTGTCATTTTAAATGGAGGCTTATTGTAAGGAATGTTAATATAAATGACCATTTCATCCCAGTCTTAGGGCAGGATATGTGTGTAACCAAGGGTCCAGTTCAAAGTGCCAGTCCAGACTGCAATGCTGAGGTATCTTCAGCATAGGAAAAAGGCAAATAAAGGGAGATGTATGAAATTATGCATTTCATCGTCCTAAAACTCAGGGTCATCCACTGAAATGGATGGGTGAGAGATTCAAAATGGATACAGTGCAAAGGTGAAGTGTGGAATTCACTGTTTCAAGATGTAGTGATGGCTGCCGACATGAAAGGAGAGTGAATAAATTCATGGCCCTCGTTCCCACTGTGTTTTAAACCAGTTTGTTGACTGGTTTGAAGTGGTTTAAACTACCCTTGTTTGCACTGGAGCCAAATCACTGAAGCAGTTTGGAGAGGGGGGCCATGCACTAGATACATTTAACACACTTCTTTTTGACACTCATTTTTTTCTGCATCTTTTTCAATAAATCAATTCAGCGCAAGTGTGAACAGGATGCAGATCGGCATCAGTTCCCTGTGACGGAGTGTCTTTTCAATGTGCTCAAGCAGAAATTCATCTTACCTGTGTCCACCCACCTTTGGAATCCCCCTCCCTCTTGTCAAAGCACAATTTTTTATTGACCACGCTGTAGCAGGGTCCATTACTCTGCCTCCCCCATTTATAGCAGCTTCTCCTTTTTTGAAAAAAACTTTGCCTCATGTCGTTGGAGTTTGGGTTCACCTGAACACTTAAACACACCCTTTGATTTTGCCAACTGTTTTTTCTTTCTTTTTTCCCCCCTTCTTTTTTCTTTTCTTTTTTTTCTTTTCAGGGAGCAATGTCTGATTGCTCTGATCCACATAAATCTGGCAGGGGGATCTCTTGGAAACTTGGGGAAATGCAGGATTTAGTAGCCCAACTGGGAGTTGAAAAGCAGATGCAACTGACCACGTCACCGTTTGTGGGTGGAGATGGGTTGCCACATCTGGATGGACACACAACTACATAGATGTGATTGCCTTGATTGACAGCCAAAAAAAAAAAAAAAATTCCACAGAAGAGAATCCATTTTGAATCGATTCATTGATAAATGTGAATGTGAACTGGGTTAAATGGCAAGGAAAACACTTGATTGGCACAAAGGGAATGTGAACAACACTATGTTGTCAAATCAATTAATTGATTTGGATCGCAAACCGATTTATTAATGGGATTGAGGCCATGGAGAATGGGTCTATCAATAGCTGCTAGTCAGAATGGCTATATCAGTATCAGAAACAATACAAACAGATATGCATGTATATATACAAATATGTATGTATATATAGATATGTATACGTACAAACACATATATATGTGCATATATATATATATATATATACCTATATATGTATATGTATTTTTATATATACATATATATGTGTGTATATACATACATATATACACATATATACATAAGTACATATATAGATAGATAGATTCACAAACATATATGTATATACATATATAATGATTGTATGTATAGTGCTGTGTAAATTTACAATGCTATATAAATAAAGGTTAATAATAATAATAATAATAATAATAATATATGTATATCCTTCTATGAACATACATGTATATACATACACGCAGATACAAAAGTAATAACAATAAACTAAAGGCTTGCAAGCAGAGCAACCACATCAATGGTATTAAATATTTGCACATGACTGGGACAAGAGGTTGTTTGGGGAGATCAAGCGGGGGAACCACAAACCCCGCAAGGTGGTAGACACAGGGGCAAGAGGCATGAGCAGGTTCATCCTTGCCCTTCACCCCTTGCTGTTTCCCTCTTCGAAACAGCTCCCTCTACTCATGGGATCCAGAGAAGAAGTCCCTAGGCAAGCAACCCAGAAGCCAAGCCTCTGAAGAGGATCATGGGAACTGAAATTTTAAATGGGAGGGGGGGTAATCCCAGGGTAGAAGTGAACATGCATTCCATACAAAAGCTAATTCAAATTAACTTCAAATTCACATAGGAAAAGGACTTGTAACTTCGATGTTTTCTGAATTTACATAATCCTGGAATGACCCATGGATGCCTCCGCATTGGTCCCGCATTGCCAGCAATTGTGTATGAACGTCTTTTACTTAATAACGCAAATCTGATGGATAACACCGAATTGGCACTACTTTAACCTTCCAATTTAGCCCCGTGTGAAAGAGTCCTGAGTGATAATTCCTGATGGGGTTCAACTATATACTAGCATTGGCTCTCCAGTTTTGTATGATCTTTTTTGGGGAGAGGGGTCAGGCCCTCTACCTTAGTCCCAGGCAGTTGTTTTTAATATCATGGTGGTTTTGTTGTACTTTGCATTTTGTTTTAATGGGACTTTGCCCCATGAGCCCTGTTCTTGCAGTAGTTACACTACTAAAATAAAATGGGAATATACCACCATCACTGCACCTTTTCTCAATAGTGCAATTGGCTCTACTGCCCTCACTGCCCTCTATTCCCGACTCTTCCTTAACCTTGCCTCCCTGTCTTATGCCGTACGCAGAATGCCTTTAGCCTCCCCCCATTTCCCATGCAATTTGAAGCTCTGCTACCATGACAGAAGTTTTTAAAAGCTTTTTTTAAAAAGAAAATACAGTGGTCCCTTGGGTTACGAATCCCCTGGGTTACGAATCCCCGGGGGTACGAAAGAGCCGGGGCCGGAAAAACGGCCCCAGGTTACGAAAAAAAACCTGGGTTGCGGGGAAAAAATCGTGCGAAATTCAAAAGGCGAAAAGTTTTTCCCTATACTTACAGTGGTCCCCCGGTTTGCTAACTTTTTCGGCTTACGAAAGTGGTGCTGGAACGGATTACTTTCGTAAACCGGGGGACCACTGTAAATAGAAAAATGTAAAAAGGCAATCAAGGTGCTTGGGAATAACAAAAGGGAGGGGGAGGAGGGAGGGGGGAGTGGACACTGACATTATGTGACTGGCAATCGTGCAAATGCCCCAGGAGTAATGTTTTGCACCTGGAGACTTGTGAACTTGCCAGGTCATTAGCAGATTTGCCCCATCTTGAAGGGCAGGATTTAAATGCCTATTTCAGTGAGTGAACAAGGTTCAGCCGAAGCAGTGAGTCCTTCTACTACTTCTAACACTGTTGTATTAATTCCTCTCCTCCAACAGTTGTGTGAACAAGCAAACCAAGAGTGGAGCAACTCCTCTGTACCTCGCCTGCCAGGAGGGCCACCTTCACATCATCCAATTCCTGGTGAAAGACTGCGAAGCTAATGTGCACCTGAGAGCACATGATGGCATGACAGTACTGCATGCAGCTGCTTGTGGTGGCCATTATGCCGCTGTCATCTGGCTGGTAACTTTACACTTTTTACATTTCAAAAGAGCAAGCATTGTTGACATCTGCAGTAGAATATCCTTCTCTAAATGTTTTTGTCATTTTCTTTAGTGGAAAATGTTAACCATTCTGTTCAGTTAACTTACGTGTCTCTTTCATCATTCCAGTGTAGGGTTTTTTTGTTGTTGTGGGCCATCGACTTGTTGCTGACTTATGATAACCTTAAGGGGGTTTTCTTGGCAAGATTTGTTCAGAGGAGGTTTGCCTTACCATTCTCTGAGGCTGAGAGTGTTTGATTTGTCCAAGGTCACCCAGTGGGTTTACATGGCTGAGCAGAGATTTGAACCCTAGTCTGCAGAGCTGCAGTCCAACACTCAAACTACTGCACCATGCTGGCTCTCATAGGGTTTCCACTCAGGCTAATCAGATTTTTCTACTAGCATTATCCAGACCTTTAAAAAAAAACCATCAAGAGTACCACAGGTTGGGACTGTGTTTGCTTATTGCTAGTAGTATCTGCCATTTAAGAGGGACCAGTCTTTAGGAAATAGCTTTTTTTTTTTTTGGACTCTTGCATGGCACCTTCAACCCATCTGGTATGTAGCCATGTGGATAAAGAATTCTGAGAACTGTAGTGCAGAAAAATAATCCAGAAACTGTAGTCCAGAAAAGTCCCCCATCATTAGAAGTGCCACCAAAAGAAGGCTTTACTATGGCAGCAAAAATCAATGTTAATAGCTTTTTCTTAAGCTAAAAACTGAATTTTTGTCACTCTAGCAATGTGGGAGATGGTGCTACTGATGCTGTCTTGTCCACTAGTTTTAATGCCTCACACTGAGGAAAGACTTTGGCTTGCCCTTCTGTTTGGGTTTATGTAGTTGAGCATACAGTGTATAGAAAACAAATTCCACCAACTGTCTCTGTATTTTATTAGATGCATTTCCCTTGACAGTTAAATATTAAAGGTCGTAGCAGAGTCAGATGAATGAAAAAGATCCACTGCAGAAAGGCAGTCTCCGTTTTCACTTCTATTTGACACTTTCCCAACAGACACAATTTTCTTTTCATGTAGGTAACCTTCACTGACCTCAACCTCACCATGCAGGATGTGGAAGGAGCCACTGCACTCCACTTTGCTGCCAGAGAGGGACACACCGCTATTGCTGACAGACTCCTCCTTATGGGTGCTAAGATTGTGCTGGACTATTGGGGAGGAACACCTCTTCATGATGCAGCAGAGAATGGGCACTTGGAGGTATTTGTTGGTATTGAGTGGAGAACAAGAAGTATGGAGGGAAACAAAGGCTTGGCCAGAACCCATACTTTGGGTGAACATTTCCCCCTACATTGAGCACATGCACATGTACACACACACGCACGCACATATTCATTTTCCACCAGGCCAAATTTGGTTGTTCAAATAATTTGCTCCGGCATCATCTCTCTAGGGTCTAAAGATTTGCTGCTGTGGCAATAGGGAGGAATTTTAGAATGCAGGGTCCACAATATGGATCATTATGGAGTCCAATGGGAAAGAGATTTTTAAATGTGATGTCAACTTACCCTCCTGAAGAAGACTGAGTGCACTGCATTTAATATGTTAGGATGGTCGTATTATCACTTATGAAAAATTCTTGTCCTCATGTAGAAGGTACACTGGGGAAAACAATGACATTTAAGAGAAACTCCAACTGCTTAAATTATTTTCTGGGTTGTGTGTGAATCAGGATAATGGTAGTTGTTTTATGTATTTATTTACAGTGCTGCCAGACACTGATCTCCCACCAAATAGATCCAGGCATTCGTGATGTTGATGGTTACACTGCAAGGGACCTGGCAGAATATAATGGACACAGGCAGTGTGCATGTTATCTGCAGGAGGCAGAGAAGATGGTAAGGGAATCTTTGGTTATACAGATCTTTGCTTCCATGTGAGTCCCTGAAAATAGGGGTCACTACATTGTGTGGCCATATCCATTAGATAGGATAGGAATGTGAATTGTGCAGTCTTCCAGAGGCTGTTGGACTGCATGAAAGAGAAGATGATCAGATTATATTTATGGAGCAGATAGCTGTTCTGGTTTCCCAACTGATATTTTCCTTATTAAAATGGAAACATAAAAATATTAAAACTGTCACTTCAGAAAGAAACAATGAAAGAAAGAAAGTTTATATGACTATTTGATATAACAAAAATACTTAGCCCCAGAGAAAATCTAGAAACTTCAATATTAATTGAAAGCATTTTGTAAGACTAAATAAACTATTAATAATAGAACACACTAATTTTTCTTAGCTATATCTTACTGGATTCTGGAAGAGGAACTACTAATAAGTAGCAACTAAAAATAATCAAACAGATTGTTTAGAATCAGTCTCAGTCTATCCTATTTTCAAAGTACAATTTATATTACACATAGTACATAGAATGGAGGATGGTGAAGGTATGAAAAGACAAAAATATTCTTTAATTCGTTTAGACAAAGACATAAGCCACACCCTTCTAGTGTTTCCTCACCGCTCTGGGCCACTAAAGGCAATTGAAAGCAATAATATACAATAAAAATAATAGAATGTAATAACATAGGTAAAATAAATGCAACATTTCATAAAATTCAAGAAAGTTTATGTGTGTTTGATCATGAAAATAGTTACCATATAGGAAATTTCTTGGGGCAAGAAATTTGAAACATAGATACAGATTTATGTATTTATGTATTGATATTGGTGGTCCAGGAGTGCTTTCCCTTTTATTAAAATTAAGGAGGCAAGAGGAGGTGACAGTCATAGAGGCTGCTTCTAGGGTACAAAGACCAAACCAATGATCTTTTATCATCATGTTAACCATTACCTCTAGCTGGTACTGAGTTATGGTGGCTAGCAAAAACAGGGTGACTGAGAAACAAAATAGAAATCTCTATGGGCTAGAGATTTGCTACTATGGCAGTATAGAGTAATTTTAGAATGCAGGGTCCTGTCCCAGCAGTGATGTTTCACACCTGGTGACTTGTGTGATTGCATGGTCATTGACAGGTTTCCCCCATCAATGAAAATGGTTGCCTTAGTTGCACTATGGGAATACAGCAGCTACAGGTTGAAGGTGGCATCATGTGATAAGTGTTGCTAAAGCTGCTTTGTTCCAGCTGTAATAGCATCTTAAAAGCCACACATAGTAGTCTTGAGTGTTTGTTTGTCCTATACCCATTTAATCTTTATCCTCATGAATGAGGGAAAGTTACCCTTTTTGGAGAATAGATCCCACAATCCAAAATACAGCCACTCAACCTGCCTCATTAAGCTCAATGTGATCAAACAGAATTTAATTAGAGACAGATGTTCATCATTTGAGTTTTCCACAACCGCTACTACTACTACCACATACCTGCTACATTTCACAAATGAAAACCAGCACATGTGTGGCCAAGTTACACCAGAATGTGGTTAAGTTGACAAAGGTTATTAATGAAGAAGACCAAATAAAGTAGGAGAGCTGCTGCAGTTTGCTTTTGCCCAATCCTACTGGGAAGGGCAAGATTCTGTCCTCTTCTTACCCTCCTGCTGAGTTAATGGAATGAAAATTACTTTTGCACTTTGACCTCAGTAGTAACTGAAGTAAGCTGGGGACAAATGGGAAAAGTGTGGCATTTTAAAAGCAGCTGAAAAAGTGAGACGACTGTTCTTGCCAAATGGGGACAGTTGGAGGCTATGCCATCACTTCCTTCTCCTCCTTCTCCCTCTTAAGCAGCAGATAAGTGTTGGAACTGGAGACTATCTCTCCACTGCTATAGTCCCAAAGGAATCCAGTCCATGCTCCTTTTGCCTTTGCAGCTATTTTTGGTTTGATATTAAGCAGAGTGGAATTTTTTCACCTAGACATGTCACTGGCACAGAGTAACAACTAGGCGAGCATACTGCCAAGGCTACTTACTGGTTGCTTTTGCCACTCTCTGGATGTGGATACTAGAAAGCAATCAGCAGGAGCCAGATGGCAAGAGAAGAAGGATCAGGAGGAGTAGCTCAGAGACTCTTCAGTCTTCGGTGAAGGTCTTCAGCTGAGCACCTAGAATTTTTTTTAACATTCCACACTGGAAGCTTTTCATCCACAAGAGAAGACAATACAATGGGACATTGCGGTGGCACTGTGGTTAACTTGAGAAGCTGGTGCTGAAATCCTAATCAAGCTCTTAGGTTTCATTGAACAAAGCACAGTCAATCCTTACCACAGCATGAGATTTGGAACCGGGCCTTCTGAAACCAGAGCTCTCTGCCATCACTCAGTTTGCCAGTAAAATATTAATGGGGAAATATATATATCTCAATAATACTTTTTGACTAATTAAAACAGTGCTGCAGTCCTCATCTGGTCTACTCACAAGGTCTCTAGGTCTCTCCAGATCTGATGGGGAAATACTGTCTGAGCAGGATAGGATCCCAAAATAACATTGGAGATTATCACATGGGGACAGGATAAGGATGGGATTGCTCCCCTGTCCTTCTCCTGTCTGTGACCCAAGTGAAAGTGATTGCATGAATCACTTTCACATGAAAGTGGATTGAAAAGCACTTTCAGGCGTCAGCTGAAGGTTCTTTCAGCCATCATGGTATTAACGGGTCCTTCCATTAACACAAAAGACTGCAAATGAGAGGAGAAAGCGCTTTCAGCTGATGGCTGAAAACACTTTTCAGCCCACTTTATACGAAAGTGATTTGTGCGATCACTTTCACTCATGATTCCCAGGTGGCTGAGTGAGGAGTTCAGTATGCTTGCGGGTGAAAGTGATTCACGCAGTCACTTTCACTGGTGCTTCCCTGCTGGGTCATGTGTGAAAATCCCTCTCGTAATCGGGCAAGAAGGATGGGACAGGGACAGGACAACGACGTCTTGTCCCTCATGTGATAATCTCCAGTGTCGCTGATTAACACAGACCAGTTTGTTCATGGTGTAATTGTATTTTGCAGCTGTTTTCTTTACAGTAGCATTGCAGTTTTTCAAGATGCAGTAAGGGAAAATAGTAATTCATGACACGTAGGGTTGACAATCAGGAATTTGTTGTTGTTGTTAACCACCCTGGAGTTGATCTTGACTCATAGTGACCCTGTGGATGAGACATCTCCAAAACTCCCTATCCCTCACTACTCAGTTTCTGCTGAAACATATCTGTAATCTTCTTAATAGAGTCCATCCATCTAGCATGTGACCTTCCTCTCTTTCTACTTCCCACCACCTTTCCTACCATTATCGTATTTTCTAATGAGTTGTGTCTTCTTATGAAGTGACCAAAGTACAACAGCCTCAGTTTAGTAATCTTAGCCTCCAGAGAAATATCGGGCTTAATCTGCTTTAGGACCCACCTATTTGTTCTTTTTGCTGTCCATGGTATCCTCAGCACTCTTCTCCAGCACCACACCTGAAATGAATTTATTTTCATTTTGTCCATTTTCTTAATTGTCCAGCTCCCACATCCATACATGGCAATGGGGAATACAATTGTTTGTACAATTCTGACTTTTGTGCTTAGATGTATATATTTGCTCTTTAAGACCTTTTCTAGTTCTTTCATATTTGCCCCGCCTCCCCCCGCCTTTCTAAGTTTTCATCTGATTTCTTGACTGCAGTCCCAATTCTGATCTATGTTTGATCCAGGTATAGGAACTCTTTTACAATTTCTATTTCCTCATTGTTATGAAGACCCTCCATGGTTATTATTTTTATTTTCTTTATGTACAATCAGGAAATAGCTATTAACCAAACTATTAAATACCAAACAAAATACAGTTGGCCCTCCACATTTGTGGCTCTGACCTTTGCAGATTTGATTATTTGCAGTTTTGATTAATATGTTTTCTCTAGGTATCTCTAAGTCCTCCAGCTCATTTCTGCTGGAAGCTGAACATAGATTTGTGATGGAGGACCTAGAAGTTTTTAGAGAAAACACTTCTCTAGGCATTAGTAGGTCATCCAGCATGATTATATGATCAGGCTCAGGCAAATGTTGACATAGAGCTGCACAGGAGGACCTGGAAATTCCTAGAGAGGTGCTATTTAATATCTACATGAAGCCGCTGGGTGAGATCATTCAGAGGCATGGAGCTCAATGTCTTCAGTATGCTGATGACACTCAGATATACCTCTCCATGACTAGATCGTCGGTTCAGACTTCAGATGGTGTCTCCCCTCTCAATAACTGTCTTGCGGCGATAATGGATTGGATGAGGAAAAACAGGTTGAAACTCAATCCAGACAAAACGGAGATACTAGTAGTTACAGGCCCCAAACCAGGTACGGGAATACAGCTTCCAGTCCTAGATGGAGTCACACTCTTCTCAAAGGACTTTGTTCACAGTTTGGAGGTACTACTTGACTCGTCACTTCACATGACTAGTCAGGTAAATGCGATGGTCAAGAGTGCCTGTTATCAGCTCCGGCTGATTTGCCAGCTGTGCCCCTACCTGGATCTGAAGGACCTGGAAACGGTGGTACACGCTTTGGTAACCTCACGTTTGGATTTCTGCAATGCACTCTACATGGGGCTACCCTTGTGCCTAACCTGGAAACCCCAATTAGTCCAAAATATGGCAACCAGGCTAGTCAGTGGCACTTCTAGGAGAGAGCACATCACACCAGTGCTTAAAGCTCTTCACTGGCTGCTGATCAGTTTCCGGGCGCAGTACAAGGTGTTGGTTTTAACCTTTAAAGCCCTACAAGGCTTGGGTCCATCTTATCTTAGGGACTGCCTCTCACCATATGAACCCCCCCCCCCCACACACACACACATACTTTGGTCCTCTGGGTGGAATCTGTTGCAGCCTAGGAAGACCAGGCTGGCACAGACCTCCCAGAGGGTCTCTTCGGCCTCTGCTTCCTGGCTGTGGAATGACTTGCCGGACGTGATACGTCTTATTACAACATTAGATTGTTTCAAAACAGCTTTAAAGACGTATCTCTTCCGGCAGGCCTTCCCAGATACTGTATAGCTTCCCAGCTCTCAGAATTTTTCCAGGTAAGTCCTCGCCCTCCTGTATCCTGATGCTACCCTAGGCTGCTGCTAAGTACTTGGATGTTAATGTATTTGTTTTATTGTTATTTTATTATTTGTTTTAAATCTTGCTAGTTTACTTCTATTTTAAAGGGTGGGAGGCTGGGGATGGGACTGTTGTATTATTTTAACTTGAACTGTAATTGCTTTTAAACTTTGTTGTACCCCGCCCCGATTGCTCAGACAGAGGACCATGTAAGAAATAATAATAATAATAATAATAATAATAATAATAATAATAATCTTTTTTAATTTGCGGTTTTTCCACATTCATGGGGGTCCTTCACCCCTAACCCTGGGGAATGTGGAAATACCACTGTATTGATTTCAGGTAACTAAACCATGTATTTCACTGTAAAATTAACATATTGTCCATATTCATAAAGTACATGTGCACACATTTCTGCCTTTATGTACTTCCCAGCCCTATAAGAATTCTGGCCCTCAAAGAAGGGCACTGGGCAAGAGGGTATGAAGGAAAGATCCTACATATACAAGGGAACCTTTCTCAGATAAGATAAAAAGAATGCCTGGCTTGAGGTGGCTTAACTATTCTGACTAGTGGCTCTCAAACTTTGGCAATTCAGGTATTTTGGACTTCACTTCCTAAAATCACCAGCAAGGTTGGCCAGTGGTCAGGGATTCTGGGAGCTGAAGTCAAAAACACAGGGAGGACCAAAGTCTTAGGCCACTGTCCCAAAGAAAATACTATAATAATGCAAACTCATCCTAGAGACACATCATTTCGGGGTATGACACTGTTGAAAATTCGTAAAGGCAGGAGCTTCTTCCTAATGTTTAGGTGGAATCTCTTTTCCTGTAGTTTGAACCCACTGCTTCAAGTCCTATTCTCTGGAGCTGCAGAAAACAGATTTGCTCCATCTTCAATTTGACATCCCTTCAGCTATTTAAACAGGGCTATCATATCACCTCTTAATCTTCTCTTCTCCAGGCTAAATATACTTAGCTCCCTATTTTGGTTCTCATAGGACAGGACATGGTTTCCAAATCTTTCACCATTTTGGTTGCAAAATGGGTCTGGAAAATTTTATGATAACTTTATATGATCCTTTATCATTTTTCTATCTCATTCAATTTATTTTATGGGAGCTTTGATGTTCTCCATTCATAGTTCAGCCTTGTTTTTTTTTTTGTTTTTTTTTTACTGTTGATTATGTCTTATTTCTTGCCATGGACAATCTGTGAAGAACATGCAAGATGAAGTAGCTGGACAATGCCTTCTAATTGCTTGCATGAGACATTTTCAATTTGGAAAGACCCACATTTGTAACCCTTTCCACAGCTTCCATGTTTTCTCATACAAGAAAGAAACAAACATTATGTGAAGGGTGAAATAGTTGTATAATACTTTTTGACTGACAGCACAAGCAGCTGTCCATCCTGAAGCTCCCTAGTTGTCAAATAAGATCAAAATTTCTTATTACTGGCTAATATTAAGGCAATGGCTGTGAATGCCATTCCAATGAGAGCTTTACATGCTGACTGAGGACTCTTTCAAACGGGGAGGAATTTCTCCCAACTCCGAATGGAGCCAATGCGGATTCATGTAAATTCGCTTGTTTAGCGAATTTACATGAACCCCTGCTCCGTTTGGAATTACTTCCCATTACCCGAAAATAACCCCCTCCTGCCCGAATTTGCATGCGAAGCTTTAATTCGCAATAACGTAAAACCCATGATTGCATTCGAATTGGCTTCCCTCTTGCCCGAATTTGCATGCGAAGAGTTAATTTGCAATAATGTAAAACCCATGATTGCATTTGAATTGACCTTAAATTATACTTCCAATCTGAATATGTTTATGTGTAAAAACCTGTTTCTCATGATATACGTAGCTATAAATTGGATTCCATGCTTGTTGCAAGATTTTTCCCTAGAATGCATATGAGAAAAGGAAGCAAGTCCAAGGGAAGCCACTTAACTGGGGTCAAAATGCTCAAGTGTCAAGCTGCCCTGTATCTATTTCACCCTCTGGTTATGTGCATTCAATCTAGGTCACTGTGGGAAGGGGTTTAACGGCAATTGGTAGAGTGCTTTCATTTATTAGTGTGTTTTAAACTGTGATTGTGATCTGGATTATTTTCTGATTGTATTTGCTTTCTAACTGTTGCTAGCAAGGCAAAGTACCATTCTTTGGGAGAAAAGCAGGGTATAAATCTAAGAAATAAATAATAGTCTGCTTTTCCACTGTAAGTATGAACTTAACAAGGCATCTGGGGAATCCATGTGGTGCAGGTTGATTCCATGTCAATGGGGCAGCAAATCTTCCACTGGATTTACCACTCCACATACATGGAAGCTACCAGCTGCCATGACTCCAGGGCCTGGAATAACTAGTACTTTGTTGTTAATTTTGAACAGAAGCTGAACTTTTATTGGTTAGTATGCAAAGGGATCATTCTTGTAGCACCTTTGAGACTAACTTAAAGAGCAAAATTGGTAGCATGAGCTTCTGTAGACTTGCGCTCAAGTCTACAAAAGTTCGTGCTAGCAACCTTTTTCCTTCAGTTCATTGCGTACTGATTTTCCAGACTAAAATGGCTAGGTCTTTTAATTTTATTGGTTAGCTTCATTCTAATTTTTTCTTCTTTCTCTTTTTGTGGTTAAAAATCTCAATCATAGGATACAGCCATATTTCATGGTTTGTGTTAATTGCATTATAGATGATGTTGGAAATCATCAAGCAAACTCACAACCAAATGTGAATGTAAGGTGGAGAGGCCATTTGCTCTTCTTTCAGGTGTTCTGGTCTCTGCCTTTTCTGTAATTAGCTCCAGGATACATTATTATCTGCACTGAGCCAAGCTTTATTTGCTAACATCCTCAGCTAGAATTACACATTCTTCTCAGTGCCTTTGACATACAGGGTTTTGTCCTGTTTCCTCTTTGCAAACACAGGCTTTGTTCCATCATAGATCATTTATTTCTTATACTGGTGGGATGTCTTAACAGCCAGAGTTGGGCAGCTGTAAGAGCAGGGTAGTTTGCCACTACCTCTGCAGCATTATTATGCATTATTGCCTTATAAGGAAGTATAAGTGATTTCCCTATTCAACATCTTTATTAATGAATTGGATGACAATATTGGGGGCATAGTTATCAGATTTACAAATGACACCAAATTAGGAGGAGTAGCTAATACCCCAGAGGACAGGATCAAAATTCAAAATGACCTGAATAAACTAGAAAGATGGGCCAAAGCTAACAAAATGAAATTCAACATGGAGAATTGTAAGGTAATTAGCTTAGGGCAGAAAAATGAAATGCACAGATATAGGATGGGGGACACCTGACTGAATGAAACTACATGTGAAAGGGAGCCCAAGTAGACTACAAGTTGAACATGAGTCAACAGTGTGATACAGCAACTAAAAAGACCAATGCAATTTTAGGCTGCATCAATAAAAGTATAGTGTCTAGATCAAGGGAAGTAGTAGTGCCACTCTTCTGCTTTGGTCACGCCCCACCTGGAATATTGTGCCCAGTTTTGGGCACCACAGTTCAAAAAAGATGTGGAGAAACTGGAGTATGTCCAAAGGAGGATGACTAAAATGGTGAATATCCCTTCAAATATTTAAACAGGGCTACCATATCACCTCTTAATCTTCTCTTTTCCAGTCTGAACATCCCCAGCTCCCTAAGCCGCTCCTCATAGGGCATGGCTTCCAGACCCCTCACCATCTTAGTTGCCCTCCTTTGGACATGCTCCAGAACACTTTGGAATGTTTGAATGCTGGGGAAAAAATTGCACAGACATATTGCTGCTCTCTTATTCTTTCCTGGGGGTCTGGAAACCCACTTTTCAACAGTGAATGAATAATAAAGAATATTCTTTCTATTCCTAGTGAGGAGGCAGGTGGAATTTTAGGATGAATGTCACTATCTGCCCCCCATAATGTTAATGGAACATTTTGTATTGATTTTCTATGCACCCCAAGAATTCTGAATGAGTTTATGTTACTAATAAAATCAGATAAATAGATGTCACTTACATGTTGGGGAAACAGATATATGAATCTTTTAGTTTCTTCTGAAAACTGCTAATAAGTTGGGGTGAGTGGTTATTTAGCTGTGGAGTATGTTTTGAGTTTCCTCATCTTGTGGCTCATTATTTTATTCTAACCTCTCAATTAAATTACACTTTTGTAATCTATCCCTACTAATCCATTATATCCATATATAATGTATGGAGGTTGCTCTGATGAGAGACGTTATTCATGTAAGGGCTATGCCCCAGATGACATGGACATGAGCTTCATTGACAGATCTCACAGCTTTGTTTACTTTAAAGTTGTTGCAGGGGCTTTATGTTTGATCAGAACAGCGGCACTGAGAAAAGGATGTTTAGTATTCTCTGTCTTTCCTGTTTTTCTAAAATATCCTCTAAGAAGGTGCTCTTAGCTCTAAAAATATGGGCATACTGTAGGGTGCATTGACTCTGTAGAAATAATGCAGTTTGATGCCACTTTAATAGCCATGGCTCCATCCTGTAGAAGATTTGTAGTTTTGTGAGGCACCAACACTCTTTGGCAGAGAAGGCTAAAGACGTTGTAAAACCAGAAATCTCAGGATTCCATAGGATGGAACTACTTCCCTTAAAGTGATGTCAAACTGCATTATTTCTACAGTGCAGATACACTCACACACAACTTTTTTTAAAAAAAACTTTGTTATTGTTGTGTGCCTTCAAGTAATTTCTGATTTAACAGTGATCTTAAGGTGAATCTATCATTAAGTTTTCTTGGCAAGATTTGTTCAGAGGAGGTTTGCCATTGTCTTCCCCTGAGGCTGAGAGACTGTGACTTGCTGGTCTTCAGAGTGGTAGACCTATACTCAAACCACTACACCACATAGCAGCTAGTGAGATGATTTAGAGCTGGAAAATGGCAACGTGGAGAGAAAGATTAATCTAATCTCCCTGCTGCTGCTGTTATTGTTGTGTGCCTTTGAATTGTTTCCAATTTATGATGACCCCATCACCAGGTTTTCTTGGCTAGATTTGTTCTGGGGGAGTTTGCCTTTGCCTTCCTCTGAGGCTGAGACACTTGCCCAAGATTACCTAATAAGTTTCTATGGCCGGGTGGGGATTCAAATCCTGATCTCCAGAGTTATAATCCAATACACATGCCATTAGACTACACTAGTTCCTCCTGCTGCTACTTTGATAAAAATTAGAACCCCACTGCAGCGGCTTTAAAGTTGTATATGATTTGGTTTTAAGTCTTCGCAGGGGATTCTGAGATGATCCAGAAACTCATTTTGCAGAAGGAGACTGAATGCAACTCAGGCAGCTTTTGCTTGACCTCTGCTGAACTCTAGCTCTGGCCATGATGAAACCACCATATACAAAATCACTGAGAAGCAGGAGATTGCTGCACTATAATCTCCATAGTCTCAGTGCAAATAGTTTAGTGCTGCTAAACTCAAGCAATTTTTCTCTTTCTATCCAAAATGCATATATTGTAGCAAATAAATGGAAATGGAAGGCAAGGGTAGTTTGAAGAGTTGGGGCAGCCACCCAAGGCTGCTCATACAACCAAAGGTTCCAGCACCCTTGTGCTCTCCTGCCACCTGATGCGCAGACTTCAAATATTAATAGGATGCTAATTGTGACTCCTTGACCTGCAGTCTCCTGCTGACATTTACCACACAGTGCAGTCTCTGGCTGCCTCTAGAACATGTTGAGTTCATCAGTTTTTCCTCCTTTTGCATAATATTCACTGGTTGGTTATGAAATTTTGATTTTCATAAAGACTGGATCTAATCAGAACAGTGTTTGTCCACCTTTTCTCTTCTCTTCCAAATGGGTCCCCTCAAGGATAGGAGATGTATATCAGGTATGTACCTCTTTGAACAATTCCATAATTTACGCTATCATTTCTGGTCTCTGGAGTCTGAGAGGCCTCCTGCTGGTGATGGTTGGGGCCAGCCCTGGTTTTGGAGTTTCTGAAGATGGGACTAAAATCTTAGCCTGTTGGTTTCCAGGAGTGCAGAACCTACCCAGAATATTGGAATATCTTGAATTGTGGTGAGCAACTTCGTTTTACATTCTTTTTGTGAAATACAATCTCCCAGATAGTATCAGGAGACATGTTTCCATAACTTTGGCAGAAATTACTGCTTGCTTTAATAGATTCATGGTGGGGCTTAGAATTTAAGGAACACTACTGGTATTTACCATTCTGAGGGACATTTGGGTTTCTTTTCCAGATCTATGATTCTATGATTCTACTTTTGTAAGGTGAAAATGAAAATGGCACTACATATATTGAGCTTTTGGAAACATGTCAGTATGTTCAGTTCAATTGTTGAAAGACAGATGATTGATTGTTAAATTGGTTGTTAGTGGTGATTATTAAATTGGTTGACAAAGAAACCATGTCAGCACCAAGATTTATTGGACAACCACCACACCTGTTCTCTGCCTTGTGCTGAAGGAATGAAATACAAAAACAGAAGAATGCAACATGTAGCTACATAGGTTATCCCCAACAGTAACTCTTAGATGACAGAAGCCCTCAAATACTAAGATAGGTGTGATCCACACACCAGTGACAGGGCAACAAGCAGAAAACACCAAGTGTCCTGGCAAACAAACAGAACACAATATCAGGATACCAATTAGTTCGCCCAGATGTGATTAAAAGTGTTTCTAAATGTAAGCGTGGAATCAGGCCATAAAACAGATATATACTATACTTTCTGTTTATTATAACTAACTGTAAATATTAATTGTTTAGTGCTGTTGTAAATTTTGACCTCCTTCTCCTTTTTCCATTGATAAAATTGTTCTTACTCCAGTGTTTCTCTCATTTGACTGCACATACATAACAGTGAGGGTTTGTACTAGTGAGCCAGGTCTGAACATGAATCTGTCCTCACAATCATTCAACATTTGAAGTCCTGCTTCAGAGGTGCATTACCAGGTTAATGAAATTGGGTCTTGTATGTAGTATCTTTCCAGTTATGGAATTCCCGCACCACTGAGGTTTGGCTGTTTCAGTCTCTCTCACACACTTTTTTTCTGAGGTATTTGGAGAATTGAGGGTATTAAGAGAGCCAGCATGAGGTAGTGGGTTTGTGTGTTGGACTACAGCTCTGGAAACCAGAGTTTGATTCTCAGCTTGGCCATGATACCCACTGGCTGATTTTAGGCAAGTCACATGCTCTCAGCCTCAGGGAAAGGCATTAGCAAAACCTCCCCTGAACGAACCTTGCCAAGAAAACCCCATAGGGTCATTTTTTGTGGTTTTTCAGGTTATGTGGCCGTGTTCTAGATGAGTTTATTCTTGATGTTTCACCATATCTGTGGCTGGCATCTTCAGAGAATGCTGGCATGGAAGACATGCTGGCGAAACATCAGGAATAAACTCATCTAGAACATAGCCATGTAGCCTGAAAAACCCACAAAAACTATGGATGCTGGCCATGAAAGCCTTCAACTTCAACTTTAGGGTTGGCATAGGTCAGAAACAACTTGAAGGCACATGACACACACACATTAGGAGTGCAGAAAACACAGCTTTACTCTGTCATCCCATTAATCCCTTTTATCTTTCTGTGCTATCTGTGCATTTTTAAATTGACCCATTTGTTTTAGCATTGTATGTGCTATATGCATTCAAGTCATTTCTGACTTATGCCGACCCTAAGACGTCTCATGGGGTTTTCATGGGGTTTTTTGTGTGTGTGTGTGTGTAAGATTTGTTCAGAGGAGATTTTCCAATGCCTTCCCCTGAGGCTGAGAGCATGTGACTTGCACAAGGTTACGAATCCTGGTCTCCAGAGTTGTAGTCCAATCCTCAAACACTATGTTATGCTGGCTCTCTATTATTTTTACTTTTACTTTAGTATTTTATTTCATTTATATGTGTTCAGTCTGGATACTGCCTTGGGGTAGTAGATTCTTGAGTAGCTTTCTGTGGGGCTTTTATTACTGAACGTGGTTTTCCATGCCTACTCAGAAAATAGTCAGATTTTCCTGCTCTCATCCTTTAATACAGAAAATGACTTGCTTTTTGATAGGCTGCTACTGCTGTTGTCTGTATCCCAAATAGGCAATTCAGCGGAGTGGTTTTAGGAATCAAGAGGCTCAGGAAGCCAAGGTCAAATCAAGATTGTCAGCGGAAACCAATAAATACCACAAAACAGCAGTTGGACAAAAGTGTCAGCAGGTACTGAGGGATGATATCACAGGTTTGGCAAATGGCAAGGTAATAATTGCACTTAAAAATAAGAATCAATTTGTTATTATGTGAAATATTCTCACTATTTAACCTGTTATGGATTTTTGGCTTAAACTTTGACCTCACTGCTTTTGTAAGGCAAGATGGTTTTACATTAATTTCATAAATAGAAAAATGCAGACCACAAATGTTTTCCATGATAGAAGATGACTGTGGCACAATAGGAAGCTGTTGAGATTGCCAGTAATATTTTGCAGACCAGCTTCTAGAGGCCTTGAAAATGCCCATATTTCTATTTGTATATAAGTTCTTGCCACTGTGGTTTGATATTTAATGGGGGGGGGGGGGAATTAAGAAAATGTTTTTTTAAAAATAAAATACAAAGACAACAAGCTGCATTTATTGAACCTTCTCAACTCCCTGCATGTGTTTTTAGACTCAGCAGCCTATGAAACCTCTTCAGTCAAATATAAGTCCTACATCAAACATGCAGAAGGAAGTTAATAGCCATCTTCAGAAAGCACCCAGTGAGTAAATACATCCGCATTAGCTTTTCTTGCTAAGCAAAAATGCCAGATAAACATGCCCGAAAGATAATAGACCCATGAGGGCATGCAGAGAGATGGAAGAAGTTTAGGAACAGGCACACACCTGTTCCTCCTCTTCCCTCATCCTCCCGTGCCTTTAGCTGTCTCCAGGGAAGTGACAGTCCTTCCTTCGGAAGCTGGAAGTCCTGCTCCTGGAAGGTGGATGTCCCACCCCCCAGCACTGGGTAACACCTGGTGTGGGAACGCCTTTGAGTTTGGGTACTCAGTCTCTAAAAAGTTTGCCATCACCGCTACCTTTTCAAATGTTCAGTGAATATGTAAGACAGAGCAGGGTTGAGACTTTCAGTCACATCCAGTTCTGTAGTTACAAATCTCAACAAGTGGTAGAATTCAAAGATATAGTTGTATTAGTTTGTAAAATCATAGAGATAGAAGAGACCACAAAGGCCATCCAGTCCAACCCCCTGCCATGCACAGTCCAAATGTACCTGCCTTTGTCCCTCAATGACCACAGCTAAAACTGAACATGTAACCTTATCACCATACTCATAAGTTCTGCATTTCTATGGCTATTCATACAGTCTGATTTACAAAGGTCTCTCCTGGGCATCGGTTCATTCCATGCATCTGAGAAAGTAGACCAGGTCTATGAAAGCTTATGCTACAACAGCTTTCTCTCAGTTAGTCTCAAAGTTGCTAAAAAAACAAACAAACCTCTTTTTATCAATACTGATACCACAGACTCACATGGCTGTGTTTCTGAATACACAGCCATTGTTTGCCTATTCTTGCCCTATATCCCCAAAGGTTTAAAGCCTCCTTTTCATCCTGCTGAGTTCTAGAGACCACTGGGCAGGATGTGGAGGTCAAAGTCTTTGTACATGCACACAATACAGGTAATGTTCACATTTACATTATATGTATTCCTCCCAACCCCCCCCACCCTTTTGTAGAAATACTATCTTTTAACTAAATAATTGCTTTGCAACATACTGCCATTTAGTATCTATCTTAGTTCAGAGGCCTTTTCACACTACACAGTCATAGCAGTATGATTCCACTTTAAGTACCATGACTGCATCCTATAGAATCCTGATTTGTGTCATTTTGTGAGGCACGAGAGCTCTCTCTCTGAAATTCTAAATAACCTTTCTAAACCACAAATCCCAGGATTCCATAGGATGGAACCATGACAGTGAAAATGGAATCATACTGCTTTAATTGTGTAATATAAAAGGACACTTGGTGTTATGTGTAGGAAATGTAAATCAGATTGATTAGATTACTTTTAAAATGTGGATCAAATCATATTCCCCAGCATCTAGAGATGCCAGGTTTTAAAAACAACAATAAAGGACAGTTGAGAATTATTATGTTCAGGGTGAACTAGAACTAATGTATACTCACCTAGCATACCATAAACTGTCGAAGAAGATAGTGAGTTCCCATCTGTTTTGTGTTTCATTTCATTAGCTTGCTTGTGTTGTATATTACTTGTCTGTTTTGTTCCAAGGGCAAAGGATAGTTTTCAATGTGAGCTAGTTTTGTTGGATGAAATGGTTTGGTGGAAATTGTTACACATATGTATGTGTAGATATATCATATTACTCTTTAAAAATCAACAACTTGAGATATCTTACCAAGATATCTCTCACATTATGTACCTCATTATGTTGTATGTGTATTCATGTTACATTGTATGTCCACATGTGTGTTAGTGATTTTATAAATTTGAACCATTTGTTAGGCTAAGAAAGGAACAAGGTACACGTAAGTTAAAAAAATCTTTAGTAATACACACAGTTCTCTACTTTGTCACAGTTGAAGGAAAAATCGAGATTATCAATGGACAGTTGCATTTTCTAGCTATTCCCATGACCTCTTTGGATAGCCCTGTAAAACAGCACTATTATTTTGTCTTTTTTTCCAGCTTCAAAGGTGTTCAGCATGACGAAACCTGCGGACACCAATAAATTACTGACAGCTGAGCTGAAGATCAATAAATCTCTGCAGAAGGCGAGGATCACAACATTATTTTCAAATTCTGTATGTTGAACACATAGTCTCCAATGGCTGTCTAATCTTTCCTATATTCCGTTGCCATTCTTATGTTCTCTCTTTGGATTCTCTTCTACCCAGGCTCACTCTGTGTTGTTTTTGCTAACACTTTCCCTGCTAAGTCTAGCTATTTACCTAACCTGCTTTCAAACACCCTCTTTCAGAAGAGGCCAAACTAACCCACATGAGGGGACATACACCATAACATGTTAACAATAGGTCATGATATGTTCTTGACCATCTGTTCTACTTCAGACTGTGGGAAAAACGGCATTTAGAAATACAGCTGTTCTCTATGCAGAGTGAGAAGACAGAGCTGCCAAATGCTGTAGTATCAAGGAGCCTCCTTTCAATGCTGGATGAATTGGGAACATCAGACATTGATGCACTGGTGCCTACTCATGATGAGCGAGGTTCTTCTATCCCAGAGTGGAAACGACAGGTGATGGTGAGGAAACTGCAGTCCCAGCTGGCATCTGAAGAAGGGATGGACAGGAAGGTATGGTACACTGAATTCATGGATGAGGAAGTGTCACTAAACCTTCTTCCTTAGTTTGCACTCCAAACCTCCATTAAAATTTCTTTCTATTACACTCCATTCAGTTCTTCATTTTGTGCTTCTTTGTGATGACTATGATAAATGGTTATCCCTACAACACAGTGGATCAAGGAGTTGCAATAAAAAGAATGGCCTGACATACTGAGTACATGTTGCATAAATGTTCTTTGTTAAAAATTAATCCTAGGAAACATGGATCTCAAAATAATTACCTTCTTGTACGAGACATGTTACCTGTTACTAGAGTTGACTTTCTCTATCATGTAAATGCAGGTCTTTTGACAAAATCTTAACCCTGTACTGGGAAACCTCCACAAGATGTTGAAATCCAGTTTCCATTAGACCTGACCATTAGTGACTTATGATGGGAATTGTACCAAGAAATCTTGCCAAGAAAATTCCATGATAGGCTCACCTTAGGGTCATCATGAATCCAAACCAACTTGAAGGCACACAAACAAGAAAGTAACCCATTAGCATCAACCTAAAATTCCCTGTTCCTGTATTAACCCTTTCTTTTTCTCAACTTTCAGTAAACACATAGGTTCCAGATTTGATGGACTGCTGCACCCATCCTAGGCAGTATGGCCATGTTGTCCAGGTATGATGGCAGTTGTAATCCAACACATCTGGACAATAACAGGTTGGAGAAAGCAGGCTTATCACAATGGCCCACCCCATTGTCACACCTTTTAATCTTAAAGCAACCCTAATTGGAGAACCATTTGGAGCCACTAATAATAATTTGTGAATTCTAGCTTTAAAGCCAGTCATAGTCTGCTAGACTCCAGATGTATTGTGAGAACTGGTTGCCTTCTTACATTACTTCAGCTTTCTTGGAAGTTGACTGAATCATTTCAAAGAATTTATAAGATTACACTCTGTCTTTTATTCTTTGACTCCAAATTAAAATAATGGAAGGATAAGATACTAAAATTAGTAATAAGAGGTAAACACCATGACCAGTTGCATAATTATGTCCACTAAAGGTTTGTGAACTGCCTTGAGTCCTATTTTGGGAGAAGGTGAGATATAAATCAAATAAATAAATATTCTCAAGATTAGTGAAACATGATGGCAGTAATATCAGTGATGGGATGAAGGCAGCTATTTGGGATAATTCTATGTATATGTCACTCATGTGAAGCAACTTCTTGCTTGTTTGTAGCTCTGTCAGCCATGCTATTGCTGCAACCATGGCTGAAAATGCTATATGAGTGTTGTGTGCTACTTGACACAAAATGTATTTTAAATGGAAATCATGCTATCAATTGTGTATATGAATTAGATTTTAGTAGAGAAGAGAAAAGTATTTGACTAGTTTAGCTTAGGATATATCCGGGCTGATTGAAAAGTCTTATTTATTTCAATTCATTTATATATTGCCTTTCTCCCCGAAGGGACCCAGGGTGGCTCACAGATTTAAAAAAACATTACAATAAAATTTAAAATAGTTAAAATAATCTAAAAACAATATAAAATTACATTAAAATATAACAGAAGTTAAAAAGCAATACACATGATCAATATAAAAACCATTGTGGCATGCTTATATTTTAAACACTTGCTTAGTGTGTTGTTGAAAGGCCAGCAGGGAGGGGGCCAGTCTAGCCTTCTGCAGAAGGGAGTTCCACAGGATGGAAGCAGCCAGGGAGAAGGCTCTCTTTTGTGTCCTCACCAAGTGAGCCTGGGATGGTGGTGGGACCAAGGGAACGCCTTTCCCTGATGATCTTAGTGTTCTGTCAGGTTCATATGGGGAGATACGGTTCTTCAAATAAAATATGTAGGGATCTCCAAAATAAAATTGGAAAGAACAGGAACAAGTTTTGTAGTCTTTTTAATCAGTCTGGATGGACCTCAGGAAGATTCATTCCTAATTTTAGGTAGATTCAACCAGTTCTCCAGGCAGGAGGAGCTCTTAAATCATTGTAGAGGCATCAACAGGGGAGTTAAAGCATTTTACCCTGTGCTGAAGATAATTGTATGTGAGATTCCTACTTCTGTGAATTGGACTTGATGATATAAATACTGTATTTCCTTGACTGATTACTAATTGATGGCAGGCTGAGGTCAGGGACTTGTCTTTGAATTTAACTGATTACATGATTCTGTGTAATCTCCCGCTTTCTTTCTATTCCATTCAGGACAAGGGAAGCTGTGCACTGGGCATGGATGACTGGCAGTACTCTCAGGTTCATAATGCCATCCTGGGCCCCTATGGGGAACTACTCACTGAGGATGACCTTCTGTATTTAGAGAAGCAGATTGAGCAACTTCAGGTGAAGAAGAAATGCCAGGAATATGAGAGCGATCTGGGATGCCTGACAGAGGAGCTGCAGGCAGTTCTTCCTGTTCCAATTGTCAATATTGCAGTCAATAATCAATTTCTGCAGCAGGACTCTGAGAAAAACACCCATGAGCTCCCTGCCTGGTGCAGCCATGTGTCTGGAGTAGTCAAAAACATGTCCCTGTTGCTCACGGGCATCAATGGCATGAAGAAAGAGGATGATAATGAGAAGGTCCTTAGTAATCCAATCAAGACCAGAAGTTTTTCAGGAGGCATGGCCAAGAAAGAGATTCTGGAGTGTGGTGTCTCTGTAAAGGACATGAGAAGTATTTTTGAAAAACAAGATATTACAGGACAGAACAAATCTTTTGACCTTCGAGAGCCAAAGACCAGATCCTTGCAACATGGAGCAGGGGATGAGTCAACTTCTCCAGTGTTATCAGCTATTTGTAAGGGCAAGAGGCAATTGATCTGTGAGGAACCTGAGACTGGAGATGTGGAGAATGCCAGTGATTCTGGCATCAGCTGTGAAGAAGCTTCTACTGAAGCTGGTGGTTCTCATAGCGCAACTGCAGAGGCTAACACACTCCGAAAAGAGCGCATTGTGCTGCTTTTTCTAAGCCACTGGAAGAAATCTGCTTACACTCCTTCCTTGAAACTCATAGCCAGGAATGCTATGGATACCCAACAGCCTGGAAAAGTAGGATTGATGGAGGTGATGACAGAAGTCAAGAAGCAGCAGGCTCCCACACAGAAGCTTCCAATGGAAATTAGCAGACTTAGCCATTTAGTTCAACAGAGTTACACCATCAAGAATCTGATTAGTCGTTGGAAGAATATCATCCCTCTTGTACCATCTCGTCAGATCAGGCGCCTTAATCACCAGCACACAATATATTCTCCAGAGCAATTCCTGCCTTATGTCAATGGTGAACCTGTTGACTACAATAACTTAACTCTTGATCTCTTTATGCTTGGCTATTTTCACATCCTGGAGTTGGACCTCTCTCCAGAAGAAAGAAAGGCAAGGCATCTCCTTTGCTTTGAGGTTTTTGACCACTTGGGCAGCCATGCGTGGGAAACAGTGCATGCTTTTCATAGAGCAGTGATGGATGAGATTGCTGCAGGCAAACGAAACTGGAAAGATAGTTTGGAAGATATTAAGATACAGTTCTTTGGAAACAACAGACACCATGCTAAGAACATGGAACTTAAAAAATCCTCAGCAGAAAAAGATCTAAAACCAGTCTCCAAACTAAGAATCCCAAACATGGGTCTTCAGCAGGAAGATTGTATCCCAGAAACATATTGTGAACTTGGCAACTTTAGCAATGATGAAATCTGCAGATACATTGACAGGAGTTTTGCTTTCTGGAAAGAAAAAGAAGCAGAGATCTTTAGCTTTGAAGGGTCAGAGTCTTTACATTAGCATTCTTAATTTGCGAATAGAACTAAGAAGAAGATTCAGAATGTACCACTGAGAAGCCTATTAGCAGCAAGATGCATTGCATCAGAGACACAGCATGGAATAAGGCGTTATAACCTGTTTGTTTTATAACTTGCTAGAAATGCCTACTAGATTTGTGGGCTAAGGGTCAAACCACAAGCCAGACCTTGGAAAGCTTACTTTTTTGGACCACATACCCCAGAACCCGTTAACTAGCAGGTTGGTAGTGAAATTCTGCTAGTTCTAGTCTAAAAAAAGTAATGTTTCCAGGTTCTGCTACAATCTTGCTGTGACAAAGTTATGGTGCCTACTGGCTACCTCTTTATTGCAGAGCACTGTTTGGAGAAGGCAAAAAAGTGTTTATATTTTCCAGTTAAACTGCTGCCAGTTCATTTCTCTTTCTCAAAAAGCTAGCACATGTGTTCCAACCGTTTTCCCTCCCCTGCATAAGACCTCTGAAAGTAGAGCTTACAAACACGAATTTAGAACTCTGTGGTGTTAATGATGAAAGAAAAATGGACTGGCAGTTGAACGGGTGGGCACTCTGCCCCCCCCCCACCACTCCTCCTGTTCCAACTTGAAAAAGAGGTTGAATTGTCAGGGCTTCAATATACATGGTTGCAGTGTAACTGGTTTATCTCTAAATGGGAGATGAGTAAGGCGTGTGCGGCATTATGTTGTTTTCTTTCCATATTTATTTTGCTGACACTTGTTCTTAAACTATTATGTTGCCTGGAGTTACATATTTTTTCAGCTTATGAATTGTTAGATGTGCATGTGTTAATTTTACAAATATGCATTTGGAAAGTGTTCGTCTAAATGTGTCAGGAAGTTAAAATAATTATGAGCCTGCATAGAAACAATTTGTCCAGGGGAGGTCACAGCTCTACCCACTGTGGATGCCTGATACAATCATAGAATCATAGAATGATAGAGTTGGAAGAGACCACAAGGGCCATCCAGTCCAACCCCCTGCCATGCAGGAACTCCAAGTCAAAGCATTCCTGACAGATGGCCATCCAGCCTCTGCTTAAAGACCCCTAAGGAAGGAGACTCCACTACACTCCGAGGGAGTGTGTTCCACTGTCGAACAGCCTTTACTGTCAGGAAGTTCCTCCTAATGTTGAGGTGGAATCTCTTTTCCTGCAGTTTGCATCCATTGTTCCGCGTTCTAGTCTCTGCAGCAGCAGAAAACAAGCTTGCTCCCTCCTCAATATGACATCCCTTCAAATATTTGAACAGGGCGATCATATCACCTCTTAACCTTCTCTTCTCCAGGCTAAACATCCCAAGTTCCCTGAGGCGTTCTTCATAGGGCAAGGTTTCCAGACCCTTCACCATCTTAGTTGCCCTCCTTTGGACATGCTCCAGTTTCTCCACATCTTTTTTGAAATGTGGTGCCCAGAACTGGACACAGTATTCCAGGTGGGGCCTGACCAAAGCAGAATAGAGTGGCACTATAACTTCCCTTGATCTAGAAACTATACTTCTATTGATGCAGCCTAAAATTGCATTGGCTTTTTTAGCTGCCGCATCACACTGTTGACTCATGTTCAGCTTATGGTCTACTTGGACTCCTAGATCCCTTTCACATGTGGTCTCATTCAGCCAGGTGTCCCCCATCCTATATCTGTGCATTTCATTTTTCCGCCCTAAGTGCAGAACCTTACATTTCTCCCTAAGTGCAGAACCTTACAATATATTTTGCAACGAAGAGATTGCATTAACTCATTATTATGGCAAGACGTTATAGTGACACACATTTTATGAAATCGAATTTCTGTAAAAACAATAGATTATCTTCTGGTACATCAAAGAGTAGCATATTTATTTGGCATAAACTTTCATTGGCAGCAGCCTACTTCATCAAATCATAATTTCTATAACCACCAGAGATTATTTAAGGTGCTAGTGTTTTCCTTTACATATACAAGGAAGAGTCTGATTCTATACACTGGTCAAGCTGTGAGTTACCATGCAAAGTGTATATGATTCCTTTTGCTTGCCTAATGCCACATCACTGGAAATGGAAAATGATATCCTTGCAAACCCTCTATGACTGCTTCATGGGTTTATTTGTGGACATTCCTGGGGAAGGAGTGAAGTGTTACACAGGGATCCCAGTGCCAAACTCCTGATATAAGTAGCTAACTGGCCTATATTTAGAAAATAACAGTGAACAGTACAGACAAATTTGCAAGAAAGGAGAAGAATGAGTACTTACTTGAATCATGATTGAAGAATCACTAGGATGAGGTTGTTGTCTTTGCATTTTTTACAGTCCCCCAAAAGTCTTTTGCTGGTCATTTTTTGGTAGCTTCTGGTTAAGAAGCTGCTATCTCTTCTTTCCCTGGCCCCCATTATTTAGATCAGGGTTTGGAATTGTGCTGCCCTATGGCTTGGATATTTTTGGACTGCAGCTCCCAACATTATAGCATTATCACTGGGTACAATGGTTAAAGAGTTGCAGTCCAGCAACATATGGAGGGACACATTATTTCCTACCTTAGTTAAATCATTAGTTCATTGTGTCCCAAACACATCTCTGTATCTCATTTGTGGTGTACCATCCATGCTCCCAAGATTGCCCTTTTTGTTAACAAATTGCAGTGAATTTTTCAATCTTTCCTGAGTTGAATAAGGACATTGTCTGATTATAATGTATTTGTGCAACTGTTGCAAGCTCTGATAGATTACTGTGTGTGACATAGCCCACTAGTCATCTGTGCAAACCATTATATGTCTCATTTAAGTCTGAAATTGGTTGTATGTCTGAAACATCCCTATGCTAATTACTATACAGTTTGTTTAGTTTCAGACTCCTAGACTCAATCCTAGCCTTCCCTTTCTAGTGAGGTTTAATAAGCTGTTAAGAACAAGGTCAGGAACCTAGGTGGTTGAGGGAACTTTGCCAAGCCACTTGTCCACATTCTCAGGCCTCAACAACTGAATGTCATCCAATAAAACAAGGTCCATCAGTGTACTTTGCTGATGGGACTGCATTAACTGTGAAGTCGTTGGATGTGAGTGCAGTTATTTTTTGAAGTGCTTTTCCATATATGTCACAATATGTCACCAAGGGTTCTGTGATCTCTCTCCCTGATCCATCTTGCAAGAGAAGTAGAAGGGACTAGACTCTAGAGACATCCAGTAGACCTAATGTGAAAGAGAAACAGACTTTTAAAATATATTTTTAAAGATTTTATTCTACAAATTAGTACAAATACTACAAATAATACTCCACACATAAAACATATTTAAATACATCCTGATACAAAGGACTTTATTACACCAGCCTATTGTCTCACCACAATAGTGTTAGTTTAAGGAAATGGAAACATGCCTATTTGGGAACATGCATTATCATGCTTGTTTGCAATAGCGCTAAGGCGCTGCTTTGGCAACCCATGGTCTAATTTATGGTGATTAGTGTTACTCAAAGCAACTGTCCGTGAACTGGTGCCGGTCTGCAAGCCATCATCTACCATCCCCTCATCAGAGTGCTTAAGAAGCAGCAAGATGGAAGATGACCTTCTCTGTAGCCCTACTGTGTGTGTGTGTTTTGGGCCTGATCCCTTTCCTCATACATTCCATACCCTCGATCAACTGTCTTCATTTGGCAGAGAACATGATTGATTAATTCGCTGTCATCCTAGTTTTCTACTGCTTTTAAAATGCCGATGTTTCTCTCCCCATCTTCAACACTCCCCCTTTATCCTCAGTTTACTTCAGTTACTGCAAATTGAGTTCAAAGTGCAAAAATAGTTTTCATACAATTTATACTGGGGGGCGGGGGGGAGGGGGGAAGGAGCAGAATCTTGCTCTTCCCAGAAGACTCAGATAAAAGCAAGCTTCCACAGCCTCTCCTAATCCAGGTTGAAACCATTTTAACTGCCATGGTTCAATGCTGTAGAATTTGTGGAACTGTATTTTATTGAGACACCAGAGCTCTCTGACAGAGAAGGCTAAATGTTTCACAGAACTAGAGTGCCCAGAATTCCATAGCACAAAACTATTTAAGTGGTGTCAATCTGGATTATTTTTGCAGTGTGGGTGCAGCCTCAGGCTCTATCTTGTGCGTTCTTCCTCATTAATAACTTTTGCCATCTTGATGTTGTTTGGCCAGATGTGTTCCAGTTTTCATGTGTGAAATATCAGAGGGTACAATGTTCAAATGAATCCTGTATCCAGAATGCCTTGAATAGGGCTAATGCTTCAAAGCAGCACAATGTCAAGAGGCACTGCAGGAAGTTCTAATGGCAGCTAGCCTCCTAGTGCTTCCTAGGCACCTGTCTAGAGTGGGCCCACTTTGTTGAGGACTACATAAAGCCTGGAAGTAGCATGATCTAGAATTCAATGTGAGTTTTTTTGCGGGGAAGAGGAGATGACTTCCATGTATCTTGTCACTCCAGTTATGCTTAACACAGCTTGATTTCTGCATCCAGTGGACACAGGCCTTCTTCCCGGGCTCTCTGTGTATCTTCTCATTGGTGTGTTGCTTTAAGAGCAGGTGGTCTGGAGAGTATAACTGTCAAAGCACTTCCCAGCCCTCCCCCGCTCAAGCTATGAGCTCCAGTCTAAATATATGCATAAACAGATATCTAGAGATACACACTGTTGGTTGTCACCCGGAGCCACAAACTGCTTCATCAGAATCTACTCTGGCTAATAATCTCCTCTCAGGAATAGGACAGGCTGAGCCCAGTCATCCTCTCAAATCAAATTGGCTGAAAGAAGAGAACAAGGTAAGAACTGTGGTTTGGATGGTTTTGATTTCTGGTGAGGTTGAGAAGACAGTTTGGGGTGAGAGGAAAAAAAAAGCCAAATTAGATTAGGGGATATCAATATCATGCTGTCAGGGGGGAAAAATCCAGTATTGAAACCATCAGTATGAGGCATAGGAGATTTTCACACCAGTGCTTACCGTGGGGTAAGCGCTGGTAAAACACTGGTAAAATGCCAGGGAAGCACATGTGTGTGAAAGCCTAATGCACTTCTGAAATGTCAGGGAATCATCCTCTCACCTATAACATCTTTGAATTGTTTGTGGAGCAGCAATTTACTATGAATGCAAAGTTTCAGTTCATAGGAAATTGCTGCTCTGTGAATGATTCAAGGACACTAGAGGCGAGGGAACAGTTCTCTGACGTTTCAGAAGCATGTCAGGCTTGCACACGTGTGCTTCCTTGATGTTTTACCAGCGTTTTACCAGCACTTACCCCATGGTAAGAACTGGTGTGAAAATCTTCATAGAGAACAGCCACAATTCTAAGGTCTTGCCTCCTAGAAAGCAAATGTCAAATGTCTCCAGCAGAGAACAATACCGGGAAGATCTATCAGTGCAGTATGAGGGAAGAAGAAATTTCCCAGACTTCATGCAGAAGGAGCATTTGAGACAAGATAGGCATCATTCCTTTTTTATTTATTGGCCAATGATAATGTTTCCCTGCTATGCATGGCACAGATACCCTACATATGAATTCCTTTTTAGATCAGACGTGATGACTTGGTGAGAAGGTGCCATCCTTCCCATTTTAATCAGAGTCACTGTGAGCTGGCATGGAGCACAGGGCAAGATGCATGATTGTGGACCACCTCTTCCCACAAACCAAGTGTTTCTGCTTTCTTTACATTTTTCAGTGACTCAGGGTCAAATAGGTTGAGCAAGATTGAAATTGAAATCAAAAACATTTATCTGAATAAGATAGTTACTATGTTTATTAAAATAATACTGTTCACAAACCCCAGTGAAAATAAACTTAACACAGTTTCACTACCACTACATTGCATTTAGTGTTAATACTTCTGAATGAAAGCACACTGTTTATGACTGACGATTAGTCACATGTCACAGTGCTTTGCAGGCTTTCATATTAGCCAATGTTTCAGTTAGGGATTAGTACTTCTTGTCTTGTGATACCTGTTGCATTTGGCCACGTCTGAATCATATTAGTAAATGTTGGTGCTTATACAAGACTTGAAATATGATGAGATTTAGCAACATACAGGATAGCTTATCCTCGGGTCTGTTGAGTCACCAAAATCTTAACATTTTTGTTTGCTTGTTTTTCACTGTTTTTCTGGGCACCTCAGTCATAAAGGTACTTACTCATAATGGTACAAAGATTTTCAGCTTAAGCATAATGGCATCAAGGTGAACTATGGCTGGCAGTTTCTCAGCCACACCTTGCATATCCAGTATCCAGGTTTCAAAGCCTTCCTGCACAGCACAAAAAATTCTGTACTATGGAAGGAAACCAAGATACTGTATAGAAAAACAAAAAGCAAAATTGTGCTCTCCTTAGGCTGTAAAGCAGGGGTGAAAATCATACTGCCTTCTAGATGTTGCTGGACTGCATCTCCCACCAGTCCAAGCCAACATAGCCAATAGGGAAGAAATCTGGTTGTTGGAGTTCAACAGCATCTTGTGAGCCATAAGATTTCCTTCCCTGAAGAAAAGAGTCAAAGGCCTAAACCCAATTGCTAGCCCCAGTAAGAGAGGACCCACTGAATCACTTGCTAAATGGTAATTCAATATTTATATAAAATCCAATAATTCTTTGGATCTACTCCAGTTAAAACTACCAATACCATATAGGTCAGTCTTTTCTGTGCAGATCAGTTTATTGATCCACTTCTGAACCAAAATATTCAGCTTGTTTTGTGAAGGGTTAATATGCAGAGGTGCTAAAATTATAGCACATCAACACTAGCAGCACAGCTCTGACATATTTCCCTCTAAACAGAAGTACATTTGAAATCCCAGCAACTCCAGGAAGGATATGATACAGATCTTGACATCTCTGTCCTTGTGGGTCCCTCCTAGTAGTAAGATGGTCAGGACATACACATTTGGCACTGTCAGGGTGTTTGAAAAGGAACACACACTTTACATGTTATTATTTGCACACACACAACCCAGAGAACTCACTTAAGGAGTACTAGAAAAATGCCATGAATCATCCTTTCAGTCTGCTGCAGTCCAGATGTAATACCCTCCATTTTGGCTGAATAAGATGGATGTTGTAGTCTGGAGGCCTGTGGAAGGTACCATATATAAATGAAAAATGAAATATCAGGCTTCAAAAGCATGCACTTATTTCAGGCAATGTCATGGATTCAGAAGTGCTAGTAGGGAGACTTCCCATCTGAATGAGCATTTCCTTTTTTGAACACAACCTTTATTCTGCTCTTCTCTGTTGTCTGACTAGGCTCAGGAAAAAATTATTTTCCACTGGTGGCACTTAGGGCCATTTGTCAAAGAAGAAGGGGAGTGGAACACCATCATGGTGAGGAACATTGATGATTTCGATTTTTGCCTTCCATCTCATCCTCAATCCATTCTGGAAGGGCTGCAGGCCTTACGCTCCAACCCCAAACTCTCAGATGTCACCTTGATTGTTGGGGGACATGAATTTCTCTGCCATCGCAGTATCCTGGCCCTCTGCAGTCACTACTTCAATGCCATGTTTGCTGGTGACTTCCTGGAAAGCTTTTCAGCCCGTGTAGAGATCAAAGATGTGGATCCTGATGTTATGGAGTGTTTGATTGACTTTGCTTACACAGGGAAGGTGACCATCAATCAGGGGAATGTGGAGGCTCTAATTCGGACATCCAACCAACTCCATTTCCCTACTATACGGAAAGTTTGCAGTCGGTATCTAAGGCAGCAGATGGATGCAACCAACTGTTTAGGAATTTGTGAGTTTGGGGAGCTGCATGGCTGTCCAGAGGTATCATCCAAGGCTTGGTCATTTCTGCAGGAGAACTTTGAGCTTGTGTCTCAACAGGAAGAGTTTCTTCAGCTATCCAAAGAGAGATTGATTACTTACTTGTCCAACAATCTACTACAAGTACAGGAAGAACAGAGCCTGCTTGAGGCTGTGCTCAGGTGGGTGAAGTATGAAAAATCTGCTAGAGCCATCCACCTTCCAGAGCTTCTTGACCTTGTGCATCTGGTCTCATTGCCAGATCAGTATCTTCAGAACCTCTTGTCATCAGAACCACTGATTCAGGAATCAGAAGCTTGCAAGACCATCATCACCAGACATCGCAGCACGGTTAGTTCTTGGAGGTACCACAACTCCACTTTTCCGTCCTAAGGTTAGAAAAGAGACCATATAGTGTAACAGTTATAGAAAATATAGGAGTTCCTGGAGCTGGGCAGTATTATTCTTGCTATGCATAACACTGGAATTTATAGAGTTTTTGACCTCTCACTAACATTCAGTGGCTAGAGTGTGGGGGATTCTTTTAAAGCTAAAAATGTTGTGGATTAGTAGCAATTTAGACTTTTGGCTACTGATCTGAAAGGGCTGGGCCACTTGAGGCTGGTGGCTTCTGTGTCAGTGGAGTGATGAATCTACCCCAAATTTTAGTGTGAACTTTAAACTAGCTACTCCACCTTCACTTCAGCACGTTGGATAGCTCCATTAACTTTCTAAAGCTAGTAGAAAATTCAGAGCCACCAGTCTTCTCTGACAGTATGGGAAACTCTTGTTGTGAGGAAACTTCTTCTCCAAGAAACCTCACTGTATTTAATTAATTAGTTAAGGACTATTACATATGATGGGTAGCAGAAGACTGGAGAATTCCTGTCCTTTTCCTTCCCAGATCTCTCCTCCTCTTTCCATCCCTTATAGCAAGCAGCTTACAAAAGCAAGAGTCTGTGTCTGGTTTTTCCAAAATTAATAGCCTTCAGGCTGTAAGGCAATGAGGAACATTTCCCAACCTGTTTACTGTTTTTTCACTCATTCATTGCTCGCAGATCCAGCTTCTGTTTAATTGAAGAAGGTCTGAGGGAAGCTGAAAATATATTGACTCACAGAGCACTTAGACTGCCTTCAGAAAAGGCATTATTGCTCCCACTGCACCCCACTCTTTGTCAAGACAAATGGCAAGGTCACCTGAATGAGAGATGTGACAGACTGGTGTTGCCTTCACTAAAACGGTGGTTCTAGATGTAGTGCTTGACTTCCTTTCTTGGCCACTGTTTAACAATCACTCACTTACACAGGAAAAATAATAGCATGTATCCAGGGTTAGGCCACTAAGCATTGTGTCAACATTTCCCACCTTTTTGTTTGTTTGTTTTGCCAAAAGCAACTGTGAGAAGCTACAATCAGGATTTTTACTCTGTCTTGACCGATCCCCACCCGCACAAAAAATATAAAGTTGCAAACAAAAATTAAATGGCTCTGGCTGAAAATCATGTTTTTATGGTTAATGGACAGTCTGGAAGAAAATGTTTTTATTGGATGAAAATAAAATGCTTACATTTTCCAGATAAGAGTATTAATATTCATATCTGAGAAATTAGCTCACTGATTCCTTGATAGAAAAACCTACTCTTACTTAGTAACCATTCATCATGCCACACTTTAGTTTAAAAAGGTGGATGAGAGCAAGTGTTGTATTGTGGTTGGAATGTTGGACTGGTGCTTACTTTGGAGAGTTAGGTTCAAGTCTTCACTGAACCATGAAACTCACTAAGTGATGTTGAGTCAATCACTCCATCTCATACTGTCCCTTAATGTGAGGATAAAGTGAGGTGGAGGGAAGGAAAACCATATATGCTTCCTTGAGGTAATTGAAGGACAAGAGAAGGAGGAGGAGACCTTTGTTAAGTCCCTGATTTACCCCTCATATTTTTATATATCAAAAATGTAACAAAACATATAGACTGGGTGACACCCCACTGCAGATGCCATGATATTAAAATAAATCTCTGCATGTATGCTAGCACTAGGAGTTGCCTTGGGCCCCAGCTAGACTGGATCATGACATGCTTTAAACTGCTTTATCACACTAGGGGGCAAACAGGATTTAAACGAGAGTTAAACGAGAGTCAAACAGGAAATGACTAATGTTTATCATAGGCATTTCCTGTTTAACTCTTGTTTAACTCTTGTTTAAATCCTGTTTGCCCCCTAGTGTGATAAAATTAGAGGAGGTAAGAGGAGACTCGAGAGAAAGCACAGGGAAGGTAAGCACAGCATCAGCGATCCTGTGTGCTAATCCCCTCTTGTCTGGGAAATGCACATCTATCACCCCTCTTTCAATTCAGTTTTGATCCATTGTTCCTACCCCAGAAGACCGATTCCAAAACACTTAATCCGTTCAAACTCTTAATATCTGCTCCCAATGGATATTTTGGGTATAAATATTAGCACAATTAGAGACGGTCTTTGGGTCAGTTTAGCAGCAGGCAGAAACTCCGTCAGTTTCCTTGGCTTAGTACCGCAATACACTTGGCACCCCACATGCTTCAGCAGCTATTGACTCCCCTCCTCATACTGAAACCTCAGTGACTGGAGCCAAGATCCACATAGGTAATTATCACCATCAGTGAAACTTCATACTTATCCCAACCTCCCACCTTTGATTTTGTTAGTTCTTGTACGTTTGTGTGCATGTGTGAGTGTGTTTATTCTCCTTTTAAAATAAAGCTTATTCTTTTATTCTGAAGTCTGCCTCTGGAGATATGTGTGAATTTGGACCCCATAAAAGCTGGGGAAGACCCTTAAGACTGAGTTACCCCAGTCCAAATGTCTCTGTTTGAGCTAAGCACAAATTCCCTTGAGCAAGCATTGGTTTGCTGTCCTCTCCGGACACCAGAGCATTGAGTGTAACATCTCCAACTACTGGGAAGAAAGTAGTGTGCTATACATTTTACATTGGGGGATTTGATCTGGTTGCTACAGATTCTAGCCTATATCCCATAGGATACTGGGAAATGCTAGGAAAGGTAGAGTGTTGTAGAAAGAGTGGAAGACCACACACCAGATGGATAAACTCAATCAGAGAGATCATGGGCCTGAATTTGCAGAACCTAAGCAGAGTGTGGAGGACAGGGAAGCTTGGAGGTGTTTCACCCACAGGGTCACCAAAAGTCTGGGTCGACTCGAGGGCACTTAACAACAACAACATCCCATAGGAACTTTCGGTATTTTTTTCATTTACTGAATTCCATCATAAAATTTTTTATATATAATGTGTATGGTATGGTAGGCAAAGGAAGATGGCAAATTATTAGCTCTTGGTATTGTGACATTGATTTTTTTTTTCATTATCTCTTAGGTGGAGAACAGGCCTTTTGTCCAGCAGAGACTGAAAGCCCTTCCACAAAAGCTTGAAGAGGTGCTGGTGGTGGTGGGAGGTAGAGCTTTGGATGAGAATGAAGAAGAAGGACAATCACCACCAATTTCCAGGAACTTTGCTTTTTATAACACCAAAACAAGTAAGTGTCTGGCATCAACAGCTCCTTCTGACTCAGAATATCTTTATATTAGGGTGTAAATAAGGTCATGATGATGCTAGCCACTACAGTATAATGACTATTGTATGCGTGGGATTTAGAAACAGCAGAAATAAAATATGCACCAGTCTCTGAACAAATTCACCTTGTTCTTTATCCACTGACGTTATCATTCTGTACTGAACTGAAAAATGCACAAGTTTCTAGACCTTGTTGTGGTTCAGGGAAAATATAAATTCTAAATTCCTCATAAATCCAGGGATTTCCACATGAAATCAGGCCCTCCACAGGGTTTCATGGTCCCAACTCCCAACCTTATTTGTTTCATTAATTCCCTCTTAGTTCTTTGCTGAAAACCTCTTGCCCTCTACAAATTTCACCCAGTGTTATCAACTATTTTATAATGTGTTTTAAGTGCAAAGGAATTAGATCTTCCCTTATACAGTGCCTTAGTTAGTAAGTGAATGAAGCTGAAAGACAAGTTTTTTTAAACTAATAATATAAAACACTTTATACAAACCATACCCATTTTATGTAAAAGAAATGCTAGTATAGGCAGAACCAACCATGTCTTGGACTTGAATCTAGAATTACGTAGCCCCTGACAAACAAGAGATTTCCACATGATGTAATTGCTCTGCGTTTCTTTGGCGTTTGTCACCGCTGAGCAGCTGCCTTCAACCCAGGCTGACGTTGCCATCAGACCCTGTCAGGATGGCTGTGCAAACACACTGCATGGCAGGATGGGAGGGGAACTAATTTAGAGGAGGGAATCGAAATCTGAGAGAGACCTTTGGCATCTTTGGCACTGTCTGGGCAAGATGATGCAATTAGAGTTCATTTTGATAATACTGTGAACATGGAAACAGTTAATAACCATAGATAATTACTTCCAAGCATATGCAGTTATAAAAAACAGTGATTCCAATAGGAAAATTCTTGGGGGGGGGTTCCCCCCAAAGAAGTGGGGTTACTTCGGAGATTCATAAATGAACTTCAGCGCTACACTTGTTGTAATAATATTCAGTCATGTCTTCTTGACTGAAGACAACACTTGGTCTAACTAGTACTGCAGAGGTATGGCTTCTTCAGTCATAAGCAGGGTAGCCTATTAGTGGGTGGCATGTCTATTCCTGGGCACACACGATAAAGCAGCACAAGTGCACAGAAGGCATAGGACTCACCTTTGTAAGGGAGGGGGCAGTTCTTAGTTAGAATCATAGAATCATAGAGTTGGAAGAGACCACAAGGGCCCTCCATTCCAACCCCTTGCCATGCAGGAATACACAATCAAAGCACTCCTGACAGATGACCATCCAACCTCTGTTTAGTTGCTGCACAATATCTTAGAGTCATGAAATTAAAAGAGGACACTGCTGTGGGTCAATGATCTTCAACACTAGCACCAAAGAGAAGGGGAACTGATCATAGTAGATGAATATTCTACCTATAGCAAAGGCCACATACACATCATACGCTGCAGACATAGTGACAGTCTCAGAGAAGAACAAGAAAACAGAGTTAGCCCTGAATGTTTCACTTTTGATTGTCCTGCTGCCTAGTCCAGTGGTGAAGAAACTGAGCTGTTCTGAATAGTGTTGGACAGAAGCTCACATCATCACTGGTTATTGACCATTATGGCTGAGGATGATGGCAGTTGTGGGCCTCCAGGTGTTGGAATCCCAATTTCTCACCACTGTTCTATTCCTTCAGTGTTCTGATCTTGATCCCCTATTACCACTGGGTGTTTTAATAAAATCCAATGCGTTTCAGCACCTCCTCTGTTCCGATGATGTCTGGTTGCATCTTGTTGCCCAGATCTCCCTATCTGTTAACTAATGTATATGTTTCTGCCTGCCACTTAGATTTATCCACCTAGATGTCTCTTCGCCATTTTGAACACTGAGCCAAATCTCCCCCCCCCATCCTTCTTCTTATCCACTCTCCATATCAATTGATAACAATAATCATTCCTCCATTTGACAGCGTTAGCTTTTCTGTTCTTACTTTTTGCTTGTGCATCATATTCAATTAGTTGCCAAACTGTGTTGCTTCTCCCTGCACAAGAATCCACTCATGTAATCCACATTCCTCACTTCTCCTGGCCCAGGAATAAAAGCTTCTATGCAGAAGCACCCACATCATGTTTTACAAGGCAAGGCTCACAGGGAAATCAAAGCAATTAACTAGTTATAACTGACCCAGGACCACTAAACAGACTTGATTATCTCATTTCAGAAAGCTGGATTGCTCTGCCGGATTTTCCAGATTATAATAAATGGGGCTTTTCCATGATTGCTCTGAACAATGATGTTTATGTTACAGGTGAGGCTGGTGCTTTTCCCAAATTAATGTTGATATCAGTGTTTGTGTGTGTGTGTGTGTGTGTGTGTATTATACTGACTTCCTGTGTTTGTTGGTTTGTTTGCGTTTTTTCAAAAATCTGAAACAAATCATTTTAATTGTAGCAATTAGATTACATAGTCAACTGATCAAATGTAAATCTAATTACCATCATTTTATATCACATTGTTTAACTGCTAATTCAGCAGATTTTCATCTTTAAGGAATCATAGAAGTGGAATAGCTTTTCCAAGGGTCAGTGAATCCAAACCCTTGTGTGTGCAGGCTTGGGTGTGGATGTAGATGGGAAAGTTCATGCCCATCTTCAAATCACTTGTTCTTATGGCGATCCCATGGATTTCATAGGGTTTTCTTAGGCAAGAAATACTGAGGAATACTCAGAGGTGGTTTGTCACTGCCCTCCTCTACCATGCAGAAACTTGACAGCTAAAGCATCCCTGACAGCTTTAGGTTATTTTACTACTGAAGTCTCCTAAATGTGGGAACTATAGATCAAAACTACATAGCAGGATGCTAAACCCTTTATATCAAATCCACAAATTAACTTTCCCCAAATCTGCAAGAATATAACATTTTAATACCTAAGTGCTTTCATTTGAAGTACACACACAAATCTATTAGCCATGTGTGGTGTGAGGCCTCTTAGAAGGGAGTCTCTCTGAAAGCATGGAAAACAACTGTCAATTGTTGTAAATAGTGTTGAGCTAGATGGACACAATGATCTGATCTGGTATAAGTCAGCGTCTCATGTTCCCTGTTTACCTCTTCAGGTGGCTCCCGAGGCTCCCAGAATGACACATGGTCCACAACCCAGTCTTGGTGCTTCTGCCTGAAGAAGGGTGCCTGGAAATCTATTGCTCCAATGCTGAAGCCTCGAACAAACCATGCCAATGCTGTCCTCAATGGAGAGATCTATGCCATTGGTGGTAGGCTGTAATGTAACAGAGCTTAAAAACAGTAGAGGGCACTGAGGGAAACCTGACAGAGCCATCACTGAGACCATCCAAAAGTTCTCCTGGGTGATGTGGATGGAGAAATACCTGGAAATGTGTGGTGTGTCTCACAGGGGAAAGACAGAATGGCATTGCATTAGCAAAGTACCTTTCACTACTGGATACTTTTGAAGAGGTTGTAGACCCAGTTGCCACAAAGGCTTTCTCTACAAGAGGTGGGAATGAAGGGGGGGGGGGGAGTGGGAGTAATTCTGTGGTTATCAGAGCTGAAGAAGTGACAGCCACAACAGAAGACCAATTGTTTTCTCATGGGGAAATTTGGGACAAAATTCTTGGGGGGGGGGGGGGCTGGCAGGCTCTTATCTTGGCACTAGCAAGATTAATCCTGCTTATTTTGAACATTAGTACAGCATTGTTTATCCCTAACATAATTGTACAGAAGAGTCAACTGCCGTGTGGCTGATGTAAATAAAGATCCCAAGCTCATAGGGAAATATGTTACTGTGGGAGTTACTTAGGCATTCATGTTGCTTGGTCCACATGACTGTAAACCTCTGCCTCACTCAAAATTCTTCTATATTTCTCACATGGTCTGCAGGCACCACAGTGGACATTGTGGAGGTGGAGTGCTATGATCCTTATAATGACAGCTGGTGTTTTGTCAGCCCTGCCCTGAAGTATGTCAGCAACTTTGCCGTAGCTGGATGTCTTGGCAAGCTATACCTGATTGGCTCTTGTGCTGTCAAATACAATGCCTTGACCCTGCAGTGTTACAACCCTGCCATTGGTAAGAAGGAACAAGGAAGGCTTAATAACACATTAATTTGGGGCTACTGTGACCATATCTTTTTTTGTTTGATTGTTTGTTTTGTTTTGCAGCAGACTCTTTGATCTTGTTCTGTACTCCTTAAGTTCTTGTCACCATTTGTCTTGAAAATGAAGCCCAATTACTTTACCCGACACATCCACTGTAGAATACATAAGACTTGGAAAATGCCTGTCATGATCAGTAATGTCTGGTGGTGTGGTGTCAATGTGTTATTAAGCTTTTCCAGTTTTTAGTTCAAACTTCAAATGAGATGTCCAAAGGGCTGATTCTATTCTAGAGCTCAGGTTTAGCACCTTAGCTATTTCCTTTAAGGTCAGAGTGAAATCAAATTCACCATTCCACTGATATTCAAACCATCACTGACATTCAAGCTGTTGGCCCTGAAGATGGTGTGCATGTGCATGTCTGTTTGTTAGTCAGTGTGATCCATGGCATCAGTTGTCAGTGATAGTTGGGCTCCTAGTGTCAAGATCAGAGAGCAGGTCATGTCTGCATTACAACAATGTTTTCAAGTGCAGTGTTTCCTTTCTTCAGTTATGGGTGAATGCCAACCATTCTTTCACCATGTAAACAGGAAACAGTGTACATGCAGGGACACTAGTCAGATAGGGCTAAATTTCTTCCCAACTCCTGCTTGACCCCAGCCTTTTATCTATTTATTTTGAGATATGAGGGACACAACAACAACAACAAAGGAGAATGAGAAGTTTATAGTGTGTGATTCCCTGCACTGGTACACAGCCCAGGATATTATCTAGCTCAGTGCGCCTTAAGCTATCTCATATGCAGGTCTGGCATGTTTTCCCCAATGTGCCTGGGACCAGAATCATATTTTGCCCATTGGCTGCAATTGTTTCTTTCATGGAAATGCTCCAAGACCGGCAGCTAATGGCTTTGAACTGCTCTTGGGCCATGGGCACTCACTTTTGAGAGCTGGTTTAGCTAGCACTACATGTTGTTAGCTTCTTTGATTCTTATGGTTCAGTCCCATGGTTGCTCATTGTGCTTGATGATCCAGTAGACTACATGTACACATCTGAACCAGACTTTTAAACTACTTATTTCTCACTTAGTTTCAGTTTGCACCTTGTAACTCACAGAGGTATTCGGTCTTGTGACACAGGTTTAGTTTGCCTGAGACAGTCCTCAGATACGGTAATAGTCATAGACATGAGAACACCATATGATAAACAAGTTCAGCACTTGTCATTTTCATCTCCTATGATGTTATCTAATTGGAATGGATGCTGATCAGCATGCCATGCTGGTTTCCCCCAGCCCCAGCCTACCTCACCAGGAGACATTTCATGTTACACAATCATAGTGCTATATTTCACTTTAACTGCCATGGTTGCATCCTATGGAACCTGGGATTTGTAGTTTGATGAGACACTAAAATTCTGGCTGAGGATTTTAAATATTCCTTTCTATATTGCAAATCCCAGAATTCCAAAGATGGAACCAGTTAAACTGAAATTATGGCACTATGATTCTGCAGTGTGAAAGGTACACTCCAAAGCTTGAGGATGTGCTAACATTTATTGAATGTGATCGATTTACCAACTTTTTAAAAGCTCCCCAACACGTGGGACCGGGGAAGATTTTGAAAAGAAAAACTTTATGGACAGAAAGTTTAAACTTTTAATTGTTATATTTTTAGTTTGGTAAGGGTTGTTTTTTTAAAAAAACTGCTATGATTTATTTTAGCTGTACAGCCTGACCCCCATATCTATGGGGGATCCAAACCCATGATTACCATAAAGAAGCAGAAACTGGAGTTAACACCGAATGGCAGATGTTGACTATATAATCATGCTGGAGGACCTCCAGATGCTGAGAAATGTGGTCTGTCTAGGCATCTGGAGGTCCTCTAGCACGACTCTATGATTAACATCTGCTCAATACTGACCATAGCATTACACTGGAGGATCTCCAGATGCCTATAGAGACCTTTTTTCCAGACATGGTTAAGTGAAACCATGGTTACCCATCCCATGGATATGGTATTTAGTTTTAATCTATGTTATAGATACGGAACTGTCACCAAGGCAATAATGGCGACAGGTTGAAAATGGAGGATAGTCAGTTTTTCAAGGCAGCACTTTTGCCCTGAGATTCCTCCTTTTGCATTGAGGACTAGAGACGTGCATTCAGGTTCTGAAAGTAAGGGCATGGCCTAAGTTCTGAGAACCCTGTTATATATGTATGCAAGCCTTTTGGCATTAACAAGATTGATATGGATTGCTTGAGTAAATGATGTAACAAAACCCAAGCCCTGTGAACCTTCTCTGCCATCCCTATTTTAGTTCTACTCCATTTCTTGCCCATTAACTTTTCTCTGAGATTAATCCATCATTCTTCTAAGTGATCTTTTTATCCAGAAAAAGCATTATCTTTGTTTAAGAATGTTGAAGATTTCTTAATGAAGACAAATGTATTTATTTGTTTGTAGATGTCTGGAGCGTAATTGCATCACCCTTCATCCCAAAGTACCTCTCTGGTCCCCGCTGTGCCTCCTTGCATGGAGTAATATACCTTATTGGTGACAACACAAAGAAAGTCTATGTGTATGATCCAGATGCTAACATATGGCAGAAGGTGGGTAAATTGGAAGTGGTCTCAACAAAAATAGAGTGAGATAGGAGTAGACTCTGGAGACTTGGGTTCAGATCCCCACTCAAGCCACAAAACTTACTGAGTAATCATGAGCAAGTTGCTCTCAGTCTAATCTACCATAGAGTGGTGTTGTGGAGAACAAGCATGTTTATTTATTTCTTGTCTTTTCCCAGGTGGAGTTGACTTACATAAACTTAAAAATACTATGAGAAGAAAGATTAACTCACACTAAAATAATGGTAAAATGGAAGGCAGAAAAGAAGTATACGGCCATGTTCCTTGCAGAAAGGGCAGGGAAAACAAACAAACAAAAACGTAAATGTACCCAGCTTTATTTTAACTCCCCCCAACTAAGTCCATAGCTACATGGCTACATCTTTCTTTTGCACATTTAACAAAAAAGTAGTCTACTTAGCATTTAAAAAAATACCAATACATAGGCTGGCTTCTTGTTCAGCAGTTATGATATTGTAATCTGGATGTACAATGTCGTAACTGTTAGATATTTATATTTATGGTCATTAACAAGTGAACATGACCCCAAAAACTTACCTTTGCAAGCGTAGAGATTGGAGTGTTGGAAAATGACATCTGCAGTGGTCTCCTAGTTGTGCAGTGCCTTGGGACAAGCAGTTGTGGCAGGACCCCAAGGGGACTCTCCAATTGCCTGTTCACAAGGCACCTCATCACTGGGAGTGCACATGGACATTATATCCAAGTACCCTGATCTCCAGCACCTTAGAAACACTTCAGTTGGGGTCCTGGCAGACTTCAAATGTAGCAGTGGGGGCATCATCAGTTATGACTATAATGACGTGCTGCCAAGGAAGGGGTGGGTCGGTGAGGTACGTGTATATTTGTGACAATAGTAAAAAAGGAAGTGGTTACACATTTCCATGGTCTGTAGGCTTGTTAATGAGAAGCTGAAGATGCAGTCTATTTCATCTGTACCTAAAAAGATGCTTAAGATATCTCTAAATCAGTGGTTCCCAAACTTTAGTCCTTCAGATGTTTTGGACTGCAGCTCCTAGAATTCCTGACTGTTGGCCAAGCTGGCTGGGGCTTCCGTGAACTGAAGTCCAAAACACCTGTAGGACCAAAGTTTGGGAGCCACCGTGACTCTAAATCATAAAATCAGGATCAAAAACATACCATGAGCAGAAATAAATTAAAACTTAAACAGTAGAAATCATAACCAGTTAGACACCATTATTGTTCCCCTTCTACATAGTTTTTTTTTATTTAAAACATTTTCTTAGAAAATGTCACAAAAGGTTACAATGGCTTGATGGAAGTGTCACCAAAACAGACACTGTGGTTTGATATAAAGGTACTATCCGTATTCCAAAATGGCATGAAGCCCATTCCTTGATTGAGGGTATCCCAGACAGAAGCACACCATGGCCCTGTTCCCTCATCCTGTTGGCTTCAGGAAAGGCATGTGTAATGTTGTTGGAGGGTTGGTTTACGCAGCATCATTCTGAAATCCTGCTGCAGCTGTTCACATAGTGTCAGTGGTCAGCTGACCTTGTAGCGCCCACTCCAGTCTCCATGACAGGTGCATAGAGTACTCTGCCAACCTCTTTGTTGCTCTAGATTGATGAATAATAGTTAATGCTGTTGGTTTCCATCAGTCCTGATTACCTCCCTGCTGTCTTTTCGCCGGCAGGCAAAAACATTCTTATTTAAGCAAGCTTTTTGGTGCTTTGTCAGGGAAGGTTTGTCAGGGAAGGTTTTTTTTTTAAATGGAGGTTTGTTTTTAACTTTTGTAAGTTTTTAAAATCAGTTTTATAGTGCTTTAATGTGGTGTTTTTAAAATTTGCTTGAACTTTTTAATATGTTATGGAAGCCACCTTGGGCCCTGACCTCAGAGAAAGACGGCATATAAATAAAGTAAAGTAAATAAATCAGTCCATTAGTTATACTTTTGTCCATGGCCTCTTTAAGGTTCCCACTGTGCTGTTCGATCATCAAGCAGCTTCTCTGCTAGCAAGCTCTTGGTTGTATCCAAGGACTGTTTATGTACAGCTTCACCTGTTGCTGTTTTCATTGTGTTCTCCAGGAGGAGAGAACAGGAGTAAAGACAAGTGGTGTACATAACTCAGCCTGATTACCAGTATGCAATATGCCTGGTAAGGAGGGAGGTGGAGAAATAAATGGTTACTGTAGTTTTTTTTTTTAATTGCAGTTCAAGGGACTACAGACCTGTATATGTGCCACACATCAGGTTCAACTAGAACAGTGACTCAAGTACCTTTAAAAAAATAAATTAGGTCCCATAGGCTTTAATAAACAATTGTGTTTCAATTTGTTGTCAGAAAAACAACAACAACAATATTAGTGCCAATCAAACCTCCAAAAGGAAGGCGCTCCACAAATTGGGAATTCCGCAACAGATAAGGCCCTTTCTCATATCTACCTGCAATTTATTGCTTCCATTGATAGACAAAGAGGAGGCTGTCCAGCAGATCTCTGTCCTTGGGCAGGCATATATAGGGATGTATATTTTTCTTCATAGAATTACTCCAGCTGCTTCAAAACCTTGTTAACAATGGGGCTGGGAGACCCAAGGAGCTTCATTATATTAATTGGCAGTATACTTTTCAACAGTGAGCCAGCATGGCATAGTGGTTTGAGTGCTGCACTACAACCTGGAGACAGGGGTTCAGTTTCCTGCTTGGTCATGAAACCTACTGGTTGACCTTGGAAAAGTCACATACTCTCAGCCTCAGGGGAAGGCAATGGGTCGCCATAAGTTGGAAACGACTTGAAGGCACACAAAAACAACATGCTTTTCAACCAATAAACAACATCATTTTTTATTTTCCAGCTAGCATATGAGAGTCCCATCTACTAACTAGATACACGTGTGTGTGTGTGTGTGTGTGCGCGCGCGCCTTCAAACTGCCTGTAGATTTATGGTGACCCCATGAATTTCATAGGGTTTCTTTAGGCAAGGAATATTCAGAGATGGTTTTGCCATTTCCTCTCTCTGAAATATAGCCTATAGCACCTGGTATTCATTGGTGGTCTCCCATCCAAGTAGTAACCAGGGTTGACCCTGGTTAGCTTCCAAGATCAGACAGTATCTGGTGCCTTGTTTCTTCTCTGTGTATAAACCCTATTGTGGCTTCCTAAGACATGCCACATAATATGTTCTCTAAACATTAATGATGTCAATTCTTTGTTGGCAGGTGCAGCAGCTTCACACCCTTCATGAAAATGGAGGCATGGTACCTCTTGGAGGTAAACTTTTTGTCACAGGGGGCTATTGGAAAGGTATGGATGGTGACTATCAAGTGGAGATGGAAACGTATGACTGTGCCAAAGATGTCTGGAAAAAGGAAGGGGCTCTCCCATGTTTATGGCTCTACCATAGTTCCTCTTCTATCTTCATGGATATTTCAAAATGGACAGAACCTTTCCTGGGAAACCAGTTGTAACAGAAGACAGGTTCAGTCATGCGTTTGGAAAAGGAAGAGACTTTCTGTTCAAGATCCATTTTTTGTACTTCCTTTTACATTTACCTTCTTATTCTGACTTTACAGTTATTATTGTCTTCCTACTACAGCCCTTGTTGGATTGAATCAATTTAGTGGATGCTTGTCCTTTAGTCACAACAGTACCATTAATGACAAACATGGGGTGACAGGACTGTAAAGCTGTCAAGCAGCTGAGAGTTAAAATGAAGGTCCTCTAATATACTCAACACAAAACACTGTGTTAACTCTACATTTCTAAACATAACACACTATCATATTCAAGGCCAATGAAGTTAAAGGTTAGTTCGTATGCTGTTTCCAGATCCCATCACCATTGATGAAAGAAGGTATGAACAAGTCTTTCACAGAACTGAATGCTAGAAACATTTTGCAATTTCTACAACTGCCCAATGTTCCTTCTAGATAGTTGCCACAGCTGAGGTTTGTGAGATTCTAGTGCAAAATACATTATGAATAGAATGGCCATCCTTCATAAGTAGATAACGTCTTTGATCGAGGGCAACCAGTCTTGCAGAGCTAATGCTAGGGAAGGCAGAAAGGCAGCAGAAAGAGGATGACTGCAAGCCAGATGACTGGACTCAGTCAGGAAGGCCATGGGCCTGAATCGATAGGACCTATGCAGAGTAGTGAAGGACAGGAGGTCTTGGAGATGTCTCATCCACAGGGTTACCATGAGTCAGGGCTGATTCAAGGGCAGTTAACAACAACAAACAACAACTGCTTAATTGTGTCGATTTGTAGCCAGTGTCTAAAAGGGGCCAAAAGGAATATAAGCCATATCTAAATGAGATATAGAACTTTCTTAAGAAGAAGACCATAGAGGCTAATATTCAAGAGCGATTTTAGTGACCAATTTACAGAACATGGAAATGTCATTTTTGGGGCCACAACTCTCCAAATTCCCCAGTAACTTTTCCATGCTGTGGCCCAGCGGCAACACTAGAGTTGGTGTCACCCAGTGCAGGGTGGTGGTGGTAGTGAATGTATGTAGTTGATAACTGACCCTAAAACTGCCACTGAAATTAGTGTGGGGCGGGGGGGTTCTTGGAAGAATTTGTAATTTTGGAAAGGGTTGTGTGACATACAGCATCAGCTAAAATTAGCCTCCATAATTTCTTACTTTTAAGGTAATTGTGAGCTTACTTTTTAAATGATTCACGCTATAGTAGTATGGAGAGTCATGGAAATACCTTTTTAAACCTAAATATATCATAAAATAATATTCTGCATTGATCCACCCAAACTTACAAGTTGGTGCAGCTCATAGAGATGAGCCTTGGTGGCACAGTGGTTAAATGCCTATACTGTAGCCACTCACTCACAAACCATATGATTGTGATTTCAGTACCAGCCAGGGGCTCACTCAGGGTTGACTCAGGCTTGCATCCTTTCAAGGTCACTAAAATGAGTACCCAGCTTGTTGTGGGCAATTAGCTTACACATTGTAAACTGCTGAGGGAGTGCTTAAGTGCACTGATAAGTAGTATAGAATTGTACTTGCTACTTGCTATAGTCTGAGTAGGGAAGGTACAACATCTTGGGATAAGCCCCTTTTCTTAGTTTAATTCAAATTATTTCAAATTCATATAAATTGTCTAGAGCAGGGATGGGGCACCTTAGGCCTTTCAGATCTTTTGGAACATCTCCCACAGCCCTTTACCATTGGGGCTGAAATGGGCTGCAGGCCAAAACTTCTAGAACATCAAAGATTCTCCACCTCTGGTTAAAGATAATCAGAATCTAATCAAATTGGAAAAATAAGACAGAGCAGATTTTTTAGAGACAAGTGTTTGATTCTTTGTGATGATGGGAACATAATAGGGGATCAAAGCTGGACAGATAATTGATAAAGCTAGATTGACAATAGAGAATTAGGGGAAACCTAATAAGCAAACCTAATAAGCCAGGGATGCAGTGAGACAATTTTCGTTGAGTAGGTACAGAAAAAAATAACAGGATAAGGACAGAAATGTTGGGACACTGGTCTTTATAAAAGAGGTTTCACCAAAATAAAATTTCACCCGGGGAGACAGTTATTCGCTCCCACATCACTATACCCCTGTGGAGTGCATCCTTCTCCATTCTTTTTGCAGGGTGCTTGCTACTGGTTATAGCAATTTATCAGATTTGCACTAGTGCTCTTCCAAAGATTTCTTTCTTTTTATTTTAAATCAGGGGTATGAGCTTATGGTTTGTAGGGCAATTTTTTTCCTCTCTGAATTTTTAGAATTTTTTTTTTCAGTGTTATACTGCTATAATGCTAAAGTATAATTTCACTAGTGCACTGATGCAGTAATTTGCTATTACCTTTTTTTTTTAAAAGAGAGATGGAAATGGAGAAGAAGAGGATTAAAGAAGAATCTTATCTTTACCTTTCTAGCCAACATCACCATACCCATCATTGGGTGTGTGAGAGTGTGCCTTCAAGTCATCTGTCAAGTTATGGTGACCCCATGAATTTCATAGGGTTTGGAATACTCAGAAGTGGTTAGTGCCTTTCACAAACCTGGTAGGAACTAGAACTACTGATGTAGACATGTCCCTTGAGATTGATATGTCTTTTTAAAAACCCACATTCAAGAGTGGGAGTAAAAATTTGCAGCTGGGGCAGGGATTTGTCATAAATATTCTGGGACAACAAAAATGTTGCTTGGATTTTTTTAAAGAAAGCCCAAAGATGCTGCAAATTACTAATTCCTTTTTCCCATCTGGAGGAGCCCAATGCATACATTTAAGTTGTGAAGGCAATGGACAGGTCTGGTGGCTCCTTGATCATTATTAATCATGGACAAAACAGGAAGGCTTCATATTGTAATTTTGCAAGGGTGGTTTTATACCTAGCACAATTCATAGCTTTGCTAATGGCATGCATTAGAAAGATTCAAGATGACATATGCTCATTAGGTTTTACAGATGATACAAATGTGGAGGAATTTCAAATAACTCAGAGGCGATTATAACTCAAAACAAGTTTAGTGAACACAAATGTTCATTCTGAGTTGGGAAGCAAAGGAGCATTTCTTTTTGTCTTTTTGTCAAGCCTGGAATAAAATCCAAAAAGTCTTCACTAGAGATGTACTTGCATACGTCTTTCTAAGTTTTTATACTGAGTTGTAACAAATTGTTCAGAGTGCTACTATGGACTCTTTCAAACGGGGAGGAATTTCTCCCAACTCCGAATGGAGCCAATGCGGATTTATGTAAATTCGCTTGTTTAGTGAATTTACATGAACCCCTGCTCCGTTCGGAATTACTTCCCATTACCCGAAATTAACCCCCTCCTGCCCGAATTTACATGCGAAGCTTTAATTCGCAATAAGGTAAAACCCATGATTGCATTCGAATTGGCTTCCCTCCTGCCCGAATTTGCATGTGAAGAGTTAATTTGCAATAACATAAAACCCATGATTGCATTCGAATTGACCTTAAATTATACTTCCAATTTAGCCTTGTATGAAAGAGTCCTATGTCTCATAAAAATTTCCCCAAATAAATATAAAAATAATAATAATGTGTCTGTACTTTCTGTTTATATATCACAATTTAGTTTCCTTCTTCTCAGCATTGGTTATATTGTGTCCTTTTGTAATTTATCTCTACAACAGGCCTCTGTCTTTAATATTTCCTAGTCCAGTGCAATCTTCAGCTTTCAGTAGAGCAAGTACCCTGAACATAGGGTAAGGATGTTTGCCTCTTAAATGCTGGTGCTTCAGTGCTGATGCTTTTCCTCCTTCTTCGCCTTGTTATGTGTTGGCAAGTCTAGTTTGATTTATGGTGGCCCTTTGTATGAGAGACCTCCAAGAGACCCTGTTATTATCAGCCCTTATCAAGACTTACAAACTCCGTGCTGTGGCATCATTTATTGAATCAATCCATCTGTAATGTGGCCTACCTCTTTTCCTTTTGCCTTTAGTTTTACTAAGCGTTACAGTCTTTTCCAATGAGTTATGCTATCTCACCATATGCTCAAAACATGCTGACTTCAATCTAGTTATTTTTCCTTCTAGAGTGTTCAGCCTTTACTCTTTAACCCATTTATTTGTCATTTTGGTGATCCATGGTATCCGTTAAACTTTCCTCCATCACCATGTTTCAGATGAGTTATTTTTTCATTATACCTCCCACCCCCCCATCCATGCATAGAAATCAGAAATACTGTGACACTGGTGATCCTTAATTTGTTGTTCAATATTTTTGGGAGAGCCACATGGTGTAGTTGCTGGAGTGTTGGACTGTAAGTCTGGAAAGCAGGGTTCAAATTCTGCTGGGTGACCTTGGGCAAGTAACAGTCACTGAGCTTCAGAGGATGGCAATAACAAAGCCCCTCTGAAGAAATTTGTCAAGAAAACCCTGTGATATTGCCTTAGGGTGTCCATAAGTTGGAAAATGACTTGAAGGAACAGAAGAACAACAAACATATCTTTACACTTGATGATCTTATCTATTACCGTCATATGTTATCTCCTAAGTATAATGAGATTAACACACTAGGGTCAATTCCAGAACCATTCCACAATCATCCCATTATTGGCAATGAATATCCCATTATTGGCAATGAGATAATTGTGGGATGGTAATGGGATGATTGTGGGATGGTTGTGGAATTGACCACAGTGTGTCTTTTTCTGGTTTCTTGGTCACAATCACCATTTTGATTAATGACTGAGCCAAGTTATAGAAAATCTTTGCCAATTTTGATGCCTTCATCACCCATTTTAAACTTATGTAAATCTATGGTCATTACTTTTGTTTTCTTACTATTCAGCTGTAACCCTGTGTTTGCACTTTCTTCCTTAATTTTCATCAGTAATTGTCCCCGATCTTTGCTATTTTCTGCCAGTAGTGTCGAGCCACCTGCATATTTTCAACGATTGCTCTTTCTTCTTCCTGCTTTTTACATTTTCTTTTTCCGAGTCTGTTTTCTGAGTCTGAGAATAAGAGGAGATGTTGGAGGGTTGGGGGAAATGCATATTTTCTTAGTGGGACAGACACTTTCTGCCACACAGCAAAGTATTTGTTGCCTAATAACACAGCTACCATGTTTGTTGACTTCCCTTCTGCACTATAGTGTTTTTGGAAACAGATGGAGTTTTCATTCCCATGACTTCATTGGCATGGTCCTTCCCTTCATGGAAAACTGAATGAGAGACTGAGAGAAAGAGAGAGAGAACAGCTTAGTTACATCACTCTGCTGGGAACAGTGGCCAAGACAATGACATGTCAGTTCAAGAATGAAGCTTACATTTCATTCAAGCATGAAGAGAAGCAGGGAAGATGAAACAATTATTCTTCCTCTTTCATTGTAATATTGTGTATTACTCACACAGAATGATAAATTCCCCAATGTACTGTATCCCTGATGTCTTACATTAAAGGAAAGAGAGGCCAATAACTGATGTTAAGTACCTTACATTTTACTGTTTCATCTTAGAACACTCACTCACTGTAATGAAATGTTTTAAGCTTCAATTGTATGCTGCTTTTTTCTAGTGTCCTATAGCATTTTACTCTTATTGTCACTTTTGCTGCTTTCAGTGATTTTAAATCAGTTTTGTTTTTATTACTGCTTAGAATAATAGAATTATAGAATAATAGAAATTTAGAGTTGGAAGAGACCACAAGGGCCATCCAGTCCAACCCCCTGCCATGCAGGAACTCTCCATCAAAGCATCCCCTTGTGACAGATGGCCATCCAGCCTCTGCTTAAAGACCTCTAAGGAAGGAGACTCCACTACACTCCGAGGGAGTGTGTTCCACTGTCAAACAGCCCTTACTGTCAGGAAGTTCCTCCTAATGTTGAGGTGGAATCTTTTTTCCTGCAGTTTGCATCCATTGTTCCGAGTCCTGTTCTCTGGAGCAGCAGAAAACAAGCTTGCTCCCTCCTCAATGTGACATCCCTTCAAGTATTTAAACAGGGCTATCATATCACCTCTTAACCTTCTCTTCTCCAGGCTAAACTGCTTAGCTGTATTTTGTCTGTGTTGGGAATGATAGCGAAGAAGTAGGGTAGCAATAACAACATCAACAACAAACTCTGCACTATAAATGAATGACAAAAGTACATTACCAAAAGCAGTCATTGTCAGAATTAGGATACATCAAAGGAATGGTTCAAGCGTACGTCTTCTCAAATCCTTCAGATTTCTGCTTCACCAAATGTTCTCCATCAGAGAAATTAAGCATCCATGGTTTGTTTGTTTGTTTGTTTAATAATAATAATAATAATAATAATTTTTATTTATAGCCTGCCCCTCTGATCAAACAATCGGGGCAGGTTACAACAGAGTAAAAACAGTACAAAGTTAAAAACAATCCCATCCCAACTCCCACCCCTTAAAATAAGATTACATTAGCTATGAATTAAAACACAATACAAAAATATAAAACAATTTCCTTAAAAACAAAATTCCTGTATGGGCAAGATTAAATGTAAAAAGAAAAGAGCTGGAAGAAAAATTAAAACATAAGGTTTGGAGCCGGGGAAAATTAAGCAACGTCTAGGAAGGTCTGCTGGAAGAGATGTGTCTTTAAGGCTTTTTAAAAAGCCTTCAATGGATATTATGAGACGCATCTCATCTGGCAGGTCATTCCACAGCCTGGGGGTGATAGCTGAAAAGGCCCTCTGGGAGGTCTGCACCAGCCTGGTCTTCATAGGCTGTAGTAGGTTCCTCCTAGAGGACCGGAGTGTGCAGGGGGGTTCGTATGGGAAGAGGCGGTCCCTGAGATAAGGTGGACCCAAGCCATGTAGGGCTTTAAAGGTTAAAACCAACACCTTGTACTGTGCCCGAAAACTAATTAGCAGCCAGTGGAGAGCTTTAAGCACTGGTGTTATGTGCTCCCTCCTAGATGTTCCAGTAACAAGTCTGGCTGCCATATTTTGAACTAGTTGCAGTTTCCAGGTTAAACACAAGGGTAGCCCCATGTACAGCACGTTACAGTAGTCCAAGCGTGAGGTTAGCAGAGCATGTACCACAGTTTCCAGGTCCCTCATGTCCAGGAAAGAGCGCAGCTGGTGTATCAGCCGAAGCTGATAACAGGCAATCCTGACTGTCGCAGTCACCTGACAAGTCATGTGAAGTGACGAATCAAGAAGTACCCCCAGACTGCGAACAGAGTCCTTCGAGGAGAGTGTGACTCCATCTAGGACTGGAAGTTGTATTCCCAAACCTGGTTTCAGTCCTGTAACTGTGAGTACCTCCGTTTTGTCTGGATTGAGCTTCAATTTGTTCTCCCTCATCCAGTCCATTACCGCTGTAAGACAGTCATTGAGAGACGCCATCTGAAGTCTGAGCAGACGATCAGGTCACAGAGAGGTATATCTGAGTGTTATCAGCATACTGAAGACTCTGAGCTCCATACCTCCAAATGATCTCACCAAGCGGCTTCATATAAATGTTAAATAGCATCGGGGACAGGATGGCGCCCTGAGGGATGCCACAATTAAGCTCGATTTTGGAAGAGCAACTGTCCCCGAGCCTCACCCTTTGGGACCTGCCAGAGAGAAAGGACTGGAACCACTGAAGTGCGGTACCGCCAATCCCTAACTCTCTCAGCCGATCTAAAAGGATGGAGTGATCGATCGTATCAAAGGCCGCTGAGAGATCCAAGAGCACTAACAGGGTCACACTACCCTTGTTGATGCTCAGGCGGAGGTCGTCTGTCAGAGCAACCATGGCAGTCTCAACTCCATATCTTGTCCTGAAGCCGGTTTGAAATGGATCTAGATAATCGGCTTCATCCAAGATAGCTTGGAGTTGGGAGGCGACAGCTCTCTCGATCACCTTGCTTAGAAATGGTAGCAAGGAAACTGGTCTGTAGTTATTCCTGTCCAGGGGTCAAGGGAAGGTTTCGCAGCCACCTCCTTCAAACAAGGTGGAATGTTTGTTTTTATCCTGCTTTTCTTCCAAAGTGGGACCCACTTTGTGCATTGCTTCTTCCTAAAGCCTGCAGCTCTTCATTTACAGAACATGTAGGAGTTTATCACGTGGGAGGAATTTCTCTTAATTGCGGATGGAGCCAATTCACAATTACGTGAATTCGCTAGTTCAGCGAATTTATGTGAAATCTGATTGCATTCAGAATGCATTCAGAATGACTTCCCATTTCCTGAAAATGACCTCCCATTGCCCAAAATTCCGTGAGATACTCTAATACATAATTACGTGAAACCCCATGATTGCGTTTGGAATGACTTCCCATTGCCTGAAATTGTGTGAGATACACTTATATGCAATAACATGAAACCCCATGATTGCGTTCAGATTGCCATTGCATTATACCATCAAATTCCTTCATATGATAAACTCCATAGTCTCTGTATTGTCCTGCTGCAACAGGTTTTTTAGTTTTAACATGGGCTCAACTAGGGATGGAGAAATCTGCCAGTTTTACTTTCCTCCACATTTCATGTTTTTTTTTTTTAAATCTTACATTTTTACTATTGAGAATGTCAAAAACTTGGTGAAATTCTGCCAAATTCTTCAAAAAAGAAGCTGAAATTCAATTTCCCCCAGTTTACATGGGCAACATTCAATGGGTATAGCCATCATAAGCACAGAGAGAACCTGTTTGCTGTGCAGATATTAAGGGCAAAGAGCCTTTATAGAAAAAAGTGGCAATCTTAAATCAGTGATAATGCAGAAGAATAGATGGAGACATAAACCAGATTCTTATGAATTAAGAACCAAATTCAGTATCCTCCAGCATTTCAGATAAAAACCAGGACACATATAGCTAAATAACATCTGTGTGTGATCAAAGATGGCAAAAGGTGTTGAGAAGGAAGAACATACAAGGTAGGAGAAACTGCAGCACTTTTCTTTTGCCTGAGCCCTGCGGGAAAAGCAAAATTTGCCCTCTCCTCTCCCCTTTGCTGAGTTAACTGAGCACAAACTAGTTTTTAAACTCTGAACTCACTTTTCAGAAAGCTGGGGATAAAGGGGGAAAGTGGTAGGAGGATAGAGAAACTGGGACATTTTAAAAGCAGCTAAAAAGTGAGGTAACAAAGGATTAATCACGACTGTCCTTGGCAAATCGGGATATTTGGAGAGCATGAAATTCCTGATGGATTAATATGCTTAAATGTTTATTTTTTAAAAAGTCCTACATTCCTTCATGCAAGTCAGCATGGTAGAGTGGTTTGAGTGTTGGGCTGTGACTCTAGATACCTGGGTTTGATTCCTGCTCGGCCATAAAACCCACTGGGTGATCTTGGGCAAGTTGCATGCTCTCAGCGTCAGGGGAAGGCAATAGCAAACCTTCTCTGAACAACTCTTGCCAAGAAAATCCCATCACATACATCCTTAAAAGTTGAAGTTCAAGGTAGTCCCTTGACATGAATGTTAGGGTCACCATAAGTTGGAAATGACTTAGTCACACAACAACAACATTCTTTCTATGCTCAGTATGAAGAAATTTGCCAGTTTTTGTACATTTTTAATGAAAAATGTTGATTGTTAATGACTGTCAAATCAGCTTCAGTTTATGGCAACCCTAGGAATGAGAGCCCTCTCCAAGACATCCTGTTATTAACAGCCTTTACAGATCTTACAGTTGCAGGGCTGTGGCTTTCTTGAGTCTATCCACCTGTAATGAGACCTTCCATAATTGTCTTCCCTTTTGTTAAGCATTATCTTTTCTAGTGAGTCATGTTGTCTTAGAGTCCATCCACACTGCAGAAATAATCCGTTTTGACACCACTTTAACTGCCACAGCTCAATGCTATGGAATTGTGGGAAGCCCTGGTGCCACAACAAACTTGTTCCCAGAATTCCATAGCACTGAGCCACAGCAGTTAAAGTGGTGTCAAAATGGATTATTTCTGCAGTGTGGATACAGCCTCAGAGAACTGAAATTCTCACCCATTTTTCAGCCCAGAGTTTTTGGGTTGTTGCAATTTACTGCTGGTTTCAGTAGATGGCTCTGTAATGTTTCTCAAAATGAATGTGGGTGGCAACTGCAGTGAGGCGGGGAATTCAAGCTTATTAAAGGAAGGGAAGGCAGCAAATATAATGCAGTCAGAAGAGCAGGTGGATAGTGGTGAATTTAGCTGGGAAGTGGAGTGGCTTGGAGGATACAACAAGTCCTTAGGAGGCATTTCTTTTGGAAACGGGAACACTGATAAGAGAGTGGACCAGGTATCCCTTACAGCTCTGAAAAGGAAACCCATAGGACTTCTGCGGTTACAACACAGTGCCTTAAAAAGAGGATCCAAGAACAATAAGGCCAACTGCTCCTGCTTCATCTGGATACAAGTCTTCACTCCAAGAAGGGTCTTGAGTCCCTTGATTTCAAACCTCCTGAACTGGAAAACTAGTGGTGAGATCATTTCATAATATTTTTTCTTTCTCATCTGTAGAACTTGCATTTAGTTTTTTCTGATTTTATTGGCAACCCCAGAACCTCAATCTGATGTAGCGTGTATAGTGTGGGTTGTATGATCCATTACGCTTCATTTTTCTTACCTTTTTTTGTCCCTTTTTGAAGCTGGCTTTATTCTCATTTGCTTGCTCTCCCTCCCTTGCTCAATTTCTTCTTTTTAATACTGTATCTTGTATGGGTCTGCTGGGAGAAATATGGAATACATAAAGGAATCTTGAGGATACACTGGATAACAACTTTCTGGAGTTTATTCCTCTTGGAATTTCCCTAAGAATATCAGCCACTGTCCTTTTTGAAGGCCACAACTTAAAGGGTTTTAGGGTTTCTGATCTTTTCTCTTGAGAAATTCCATGCAATGCCTAATTCCATGAGTCTGTCTCTTTAGAAACTGTGGGGCAGTGTTCCAGAGGATGTCTGGGCCTCTCCTTCTCCTTTCTGGCTGTCTGCTTCGGTTATTTGTCGTGGGTTTGCTAGCAGTGACTTTTTGTGTTGGCCCCGTGGAACCTGAAAAACATGGAAATGGAATCACCCAGGAGAAGAAATCCCCAAGGAATGAAACAGGAAGCCTTCCTTTGGTATCATCTAATGACCAGGTAAGTACATGTGCTATTACAGACTCAATAATTCAGTGTATTGTCCTGTTTGTTGCCTAAGTAATGACAGAAGCTTCTCCATTGTATCTAGCTCTACAACTAACAAGGCACAGGACTAAAACTGGAGTAGATAATAGACAGCCCTAAGGTGTTTCACTTTGAGATGGTGTTGCTGTTGTTGTTGTTGTTGTTGTGTGCCTTTAAGTAGTTCCCGACTTATGGCATCCCTAAGACAACCCTATCACAAAGTTTTCTTGGCAAGGTTTTTCAGAGGAGGGTTGTCTATGCCTTCCTTTGCGGATATGACTTGCACAAGGTCACTGATGAGTGCATTTCCGTGGCTGAATGGGGATTCAAACCCTGTTCTCAAGAGACAGAGGAGATTATCACATGGGAATAAGAAACGGGAGAGAAAGGGAATGCTCCTGTCATGATCGCATGATTGTGCAAAGATTTTGACATGATGTCGTGCTTATCTGGTACTTCTCCTGTGAATAAAGTAGAATGTTCCTGGAATATCTTAGTAACACTAAACTCCCTTTAATAGCTTGCCAATAGTGTGAATGACGTGCTATCGTGAAGGTGCAGAAGTCAATAATGTTTTATTCACACTATCACAGAGCAATTCGGGACCTTTTGCCAGAGTGCATTTTGATACAGGCGATTCGTTCTCATTGCTAAGATTGGCCCAATACAAATGGGCACTATGAGGTGCAATTAAGGTTATGAAGGGCGATTTTAGCGTATGGACGCCACCATTTTAAAATGGTGGCATCCATATGGGCACGCCATAAGAATGTCATGGCACGCACAGTGTTTACACAATGCTGGGCGTGCTTGACATAATGGTGCTGCGGGAGGGCACCAAGCACGCCCTTTCCACGGTGCCAAAAGGAGCTCCAAAACGGAGCTCCTTTTTTGTTCTGGGTCCTTGGTGCGGCCTTTAGACGGCCACGCCAAGGGCCCAGGGGGAAAAGGGGCTGCAGCGGTGGCCCCTTTCTCCCCTTGGAATCAACTGGGAGAGTTCACCGCTTCCCCGTGGCCTGCAGAAGTGGTGGGATGGGGCATCCAGGGCTGCCGGTGAGGCAGCCCTGGCCTCCTCTCGCCGCTTCTCTGGGCAAGTAGAGACTGCCCCTTTTGGGTGGTCTGTACCGCCCCATTGTTTCTGGAGTGAATTTTTTCTCATATTTTGAGGTGTAGGGCACGATTTTGTTTGAACTGTATAAAAATAATGTTGTAAAATACATTAATTTTATTTGGTTCTGTTCAGGATGGAACCATGATTTTCACATGCGCAATAGTAGTGAAACAGTGCATGTGTTAATATATAACAATATATTAACAATACAAGAATGGTATATGCGGTGCACAATTGCATTTCTCTGCAATTTTTGTATCATCATTATCGCACAATCGTGCGACTGTGCAAAAATATCTATTGCTGTAGCACTATTGTTCTGTTATCTTCCAGTAATGCAAATGCAATGGAATTGGCCTTTGTGTGATAATCTCCATAGTCCAACATTCAAACCTCTACCCCATGATGGCCTGCCAAACCAGGGATCTTATTGCATGGGGTTAAAACAGCGGCCTACTTTTCCTGAACTGAGCACTAATTCGGGAGGCAGACAGGTCCTGTCACACAGAGTATCACACAGATTTGCTGCTGAATCGCTGCACAGGTCCGTCCCAGATACAGCCCTGGTCCTGTAAACTGCTTCAGTGGCCATTTTTAGAAGTCTTCCATTTTCAAAAAAAGGGTGTTAGAAGCGGCTTACAGGACCTGGGCTGCATCTGGGATGGACCTGGGCAATACTTCAGTGGCGATTTCTGTGTGATAGAACCTGGCTGCCTCCCGAATTAGCATTGAATTCAGGAAAGATAAGCTGCTATCTTAATCCCAAGCGATAGGGTCCCAGATTGAGGCCCTGGGGTTGTCAATGAAACCAGGAAAAATTAATGCAGTTTCTGCATTTGATGATAAGGGTGATAGAAAAATTATTAGATATGGCTACACCAGTTGCACCTTCAGAAGGCTTGAAATCAAGAACATTAGAACACTTCTTGGAGGAGCTGCATCAAGATGATGCATGGTGTGCAGAGGAATGTGTTGTTGTTGTTGTTGTTGTTGTTGTTGTTGTGTGCCTTCAAGTCATTTCTGACTTATGGCGACCCTCAGGCAATCATTAAGTTTTCTTGGCAAAATTTTTTAGAGGCAGAGGAATAACTGGACATGAAAATGTGAATGTCATACTCTGTTCCTGTGAGATCCTAAGTAAACTATTTGGGAATAAGTCCCATGGAGCTCACTAGGATTCCTCATTAAACATGCAAAGACCTGCACAATAAATTATAGCAATAATCCATTTTATTTCTGTGCTGTGACTCTTCGGATGCATGCATCATTTAAACAGCATACCTCTGAAGTGACCCAAAGCAGCTTTATTTTGGCTTGTCTGTATGGGGCAATAATGTAGGCACCAGATGAGCCACTCAGGGAAGCTGGTGGTGTAGTGGATCCAGGGCTCACAGGGTTGTAGCCATGCAACTTTTTCTATTGACAGGGATGATGATAGCATCCAGACAAAACGGAGGTGCTCACAGTCACAGGCCTGAAACCAGGTTTGGGAATACAACTTCCAGTCCTAGATGGAGTCACACTCTCCTCTAAGGACTGTGTTCGCAGCTTGGGGGTCCTCCTTGATTCGTCGCTTCACATGACTAGTCAGGTGAATGTGACGGTCAGGAGTGCCTGTTATCAGCTTCGGCTGATACGCCAGCTGCGCCCTTTCCTGGAGAAGAGGGACCTGGAAACTCTGATACACGCGCTGGTAACCTCATGTTTGGACTACTGTAACGTGCTCTACATGGGGCTACCCTTGTGCTTAACCCGGAAACTTCAACTGGTCCAAAATATGGCAGCCAGGCTTCTTGCTGGTACATCTAGGAGAGAGCACATTACTCCAGTGCTAAAAGCCCTCCACTGGCTACCGACCAGTTTCCGGGCACAGTACAAGGTGTTGGTTTTAACCTTTAAAGCCCTAAATGGCTTTGGTCCATCTTATCTAAGGGACCGTCTCCTTCCATATGAACCTCCCCGCACACTTCGGTCCTCTGGGAGGAACCTGCTACAGCCCATGAAGACAAGGTTGGTGCAGACCTCCCAGAGGGCTTTTTCAGCTGTCGCCCCCAAGTTGTGGAACGACCTGCCGGATGAGATGCGTCTCATTTCATCCCTAGAAGGCTTCAAAAAAGCCCTGAAGACGCACCTCTTCCGGCAGGCCTTCCCAGGGAATGTGAATATCTCCCAGCTCCAATCCTGAGCCTAACCTTAGGCCCTAGAATCGTCTTTTTTCCAGCTTTCCTTCCCTTGTACCTTATTCCTAGATGACCTAGGCCTTAGGTCCGTTTTCCCTGCTGCTGTTTTTTATTGCCTATTTTAGCTATTCTATGTTTTAACTGTATTATGATTTAATTTTTTTAAGGGGGGCTGGTAAGGGAAAGGATGTAACTGTAACTGTTTTTAACTCTTGTTGTAATCCGCCCCGATTGCTTGTTCAGAGGGGCGGACTAGAAATAAATTATTATTATTATTATTATTATCTGCCAGTAACACTCCTTGGTTGCCGTTCCTACTGTAGCTGGAAGGGAAATAGATTTCCCCAGAAAAGATGTGAGTTGGGTGTTTTTTAGTGATTCATGTTGGAATCGTTTTAGAAAATACTTGTTCCTAGTAGAAGTGGAAACTGCTAGAAATTGTTTTAGATACAACTCTTCTGAACTCTTGGTCATCTACTACAAGAAGGGTATTTCAAAAGTGGTCTGCTATCACTGAAAAGTGCTGGCACAAATGCCACCTTCCAGCTCAGTGACACAAATTATTAGAAGATTGTAATGGCAGCTCTGACCTATGAGAAAAACATACACTCAGAATATTGGCACGGTTTGGAAATTATATAATCAAATATGACAGTGAAATGTATCTCTCGATGAGAGAGGAAGAAAAACAAAACCCATCACAGTGCATTGACTTTATGAAAGGGGATTACAAATGACATTGGAATTAATACAGTAGTGAAGGTGAGGCAGATGATGCAGACTGAAGGATATACTGTGATTGGTATTTGGATGCAGCAGACAAAATGAGCAAAGATAATAATCAACAAACTTTTGAGAACAGTGTAATATTATGTTGTTTGTTCCCAAACTGTCTTACTTACTCTAAATGTGTTGCCTTTGCTTTGACTTTCTTCAAAGAACCCTGCTACAGGAAAGATCAGCAGTGCCGTCTCTCGAGATGCCTGGTTGCTTCTTATGAAACAGTCAAACAATGGGGTTGTCATCAAAAAAGGGCCCAAAAGCCAACCCCAAAAGTTAAAGGTAAGGAATATTTGCTTGACATAGCTTTTTTTTTTTTGGAAAGTTTACATTAGGGATTCTTAGAACTCGATATAGCAAACCTAGATTGTTTGGCAAAAACTGTTGGGATCTTTCATGATGTAGTTTTTCAGATGTATATTTTAGAGGTACATTGAAATGTGGCCTTCATATGTAGCCTTGAGAGGTACATTTCATTCAGACACAGAACGGCCTTCTTGGTGGCTGGTACCTGATGATGGCGCACTCTTGTAATTACACAACCCCTTCCCTGCCCTCTGTCTTCTAGCAGACATAGAGCTTTCTATTTAGTCAGGTCTTCAGCAACTGACCCCTTGCTATGGTCACAAGTTTTAAGTGCATATGGTGGCCTTTTAATATTTTACTGCTTATTTATAATTAGTTTGGAGTTATTAAAATGTGTTTAACTGGTAGTTTAATACAATAATTACATACATTTTGTGGTTTTTTAATATGGATATTTTATTGTATTTTAATTTGACCTTTCAGAAAACATGTTGGTACCCATTTGTTAGAAAACATTATTGAACACTTTGCACTACCTGTATCTATTGATATTCCCACAATTCTGAATGATTTACTGATCTACCTCCTGGGTCTCTGCACAGAACTTTAGCTATTGATCTGCCTCACATGTTGAAGACTACTGGTTTGCATTATTATTTGGTTTTGTTTTCACTGTTTTGCTACTCTGGCCATGTTGTTGCTCTTTTTAAAATGTTAAGGGTTTGACTATATTGACTATCAAATTCCCATGTGCTTCTTTTGGACTCTCGGGGGTGAATGTAACCAGGATATGTGTGACCTGCAATAGAAAAATGACGGGCAGAAAAGGAGTTAAGCATCCTTTCCCTGTTACCCTCTGTTTCTCAACTTTAAATTCTTGTTTTCCCAAGTTTTTTTTAACTACACACACACAGTTGGGCAGATAATGTGGCTTTTAACATTACTGGTTTAACCCAAAATTTGTCACAAAACAATTCACAGTTGCATATTTTCATAAGTTAGACATGTGCTCTTCTTCCACTTTTGGGATTCTTGGCCAACCACTGAATGCATTACTGTTTGGACATCAACTCATGTTGATGTTACATAGATGCATAATTTGCAAAGTTGTGTTCTTCTGTGATCTAAAAATTTCACCCTGGAAATTACAGTTCTTTTTCCTGCCTGTCTTGAAAGGATTGGACAACCTTCCTCAAATGGATTAATGAATTCAACAAGTGACAACCACCTCAATAAAACAGAGGCCACCTCTGGAGCCTGACAACATGGATGATTAGCCATAAATAGGCAGATAACAGTCTGAAGTAAAGAGACAAGGCTTTAAATCACTGTCTTATGTTTGGCTTCTAGCTTGGCATTCCTGGTCCGCCAGGTCCTCCTGGTCCACAAGGACTTCCTGGAGCCACAATTACAAAGGAAGACATGCTGAGAGAACTCCGATTAATACTTAAAGGTATGAAATGAAGGTTGCTGCATTCCAAGCATATATACTATGGGACTGACTAAGCCCAAATGCACAGAAAAATGAATTAGGTTCTTGATAAAAGTAAAGGTAAAAGTAGTCCCTTGACATGAATGTCTACTTGTAAGCGATTGTAGGGGCTGGTGCTCATCTCCGTTACTAAGCCAAAGAGCCAGCAATGTCCGAAGATGACTCAAGTGGTCATGTGGCCAGCACAACTGCAGTGAATGCTATTACTTTCCCACCGAAGGGGTATCTATTTATCTACTTGCATTTGCGTGCTTTAAAACAGAAGATGGGACTAGTGACAGCTCACCCCATCATGCAGCACTTAGGCCTCCCAATTGCCAACCTTATGATCTTCTGATCATCAAAACTGGCATCTTAACCACTTCCATAGGTCCTTGATAATTGATGGTTATTGATTATGGGTATCCTAATGATCTATCTGGATTCTCAGAGTTTAGAGTTCTTTAATTAATCTCTGGGGCTTTGAATGCTTTTAAAACAAAATATGAAACCATGTCTTTGTTTTTTTGGTTCCAAGTCATGATTTTAGGACCATCAAATTTGCTATTGCACTGTGGCTGTTTGCAAGGCTGAGAATATTCTCCACATATTCAGCTTTATAAATTCCTTTGGTCTTTTAAAGTTTTTTTTGTTTTGTTTTTTGGCTTATCCATTGGGAAAATGAAACTAAAGTTCTCTTGTGTGTGTTAATTGCTCTCTCCATTTTGGGAGAAAGGTGGGATACAAATTAAATTAAATATTGTGTTATATAATAATAATAATAATAATAATAATAATAATAATTTTATTTATATCTCTTGCCTCTCCCCATGGATCGATGCGGGAATACAACAATTTAAAATCACAATACAGTATAAAAGCAATATTAAAACAATCTTAAACATATTTCTATAATCAATATAGTGAGCTGAACTTAATAAATTAGTTGCATGTGGTTTTCATTTAAATCAGTGAAGTGTAAGGAGTTTATCAGATGGGAAGAATTTCTCTTCATTGCGAATGGAGCCAATTGGAGCCAATTCGAATTCACGTTAATTCACTAGTTTAGCTAATTCACGTGAATTCCTATTGCATTTGGAATGCATTCAGAATGACTTCTCATTACCCAAAAATGACTGCCCATTGCCCGAAATTGCGTGAGATGCTTTAATTCGCAATAATGTAAAACCCATGATTGCTTTCGGAATGACTTCCCTTTTGTCCAAAATTGCGTGAGATACTTTAATTTGCAATAACGTGAAACCCCATGATTGCGTTTGGATTGCCATTAGATTATACTTCCAATTTCCAACATCTGATAAGGTCCTTAGTCTTTGCTAACTTTTCACATTGATTTCAGCAAGGGATAACTATAACTAACTTAATCTGAACTGGGAACTTGGGAAATTTATTTTTTTGAAACTTTCAAGGGATTCTTTTTTATAGTCCAAGAAAGTAAATGTTCAATGCTGTGCATTTTGATTAGAACCTGTTACATTTATGTCTCTTCCGTTGCTGTGAATGAAGACAAGTGGATGAAGCTTTGACCTTGACTTGCAAATGGAGATTATTTGGGCCCACCACAGGCATTTAGGATTGTCTTTCTGATTTCCTAGGAATAATCAGGGAACGGGAAGGAATCAAAGCCTGCAAGAACTGCCAGGAAGAAGAAGACAGGGAAGGAATGGAAAAAAAATTATTTGCCCAGATGAGTGGACTACTACTAGAAAACAGTGAGCCAGCAAGAGTGGAAGCAGCATTCTATTGTCGGATCCAAAAAAATATTTCAGTTGAACGACGATCTCTGCAAGAGCTTCAGCTCTATTACATAGTAAGTAGCAGAGGGAGATGGAGTTGTTTCTTGTTGGTTTGGTACATTTCTCTTGAAAGTGGCCGGTGCCTGTGCATGCTAGGAAAGGGTAAAATTGCCTTTTTGCCTGGGCAGCAAAACAAGGATGCTAAAAAAATCATAGGAAATTTGTCTTCTGCTTTCCAGGCTGTTGTAGTGTGTTCTACAACCAGAGATCCAAGCTCTGTTTTCAGTTTTTAAAAGCAAATAACTTAAATTCAGTTCTCTAGATTAAAAAAAAAACAACGAAAAAACGTTAGGTATACTGACTTTGAAAGATCACATCACTAACTGAGACACCTCTTACCACTAAGCTCTGAGTTCCCTCATGCCAGGTTAATCTAGACATTTATCTGTAAACACTAATGTATTTTATTCCTCCTGGAGTTTCCCTAAGAATAAAAGTATGTGGATCCAGATTCAGCAATGCTTCAAGTAAATTCAGGGCAGCATTATTTTCAGCAGTGTTTTTACTCTTTGCTGCTAGTTTTATCTTGGTCTCAGTGTGTGAATTCTGTCATAATATGCTGTCATAATCTTTCCTTATGCCAGTGTATGTACTTTTAAGGTCATGGCAGAAGGAGGTGCCTTGTACCTCTTTCTACCATAGCCCCCCTCCCTTGTAGACAAACCCAGCTAACAACAAAGGAATGCACCTTCATGGTCAGTGGGGTGGAGACATCTTGGGCACCATGCAATTTTGCAGGTAGGAAAAAAATACCTAGATGTTGGATATAAGCATGGAAGGAGAAGTCTGGTAGAAAAAGGCTGGTGGAGAAGTATACTCACCAGTAATCATACAGGAGCTCAACTGTTATATGCTGTTGTTAATTCATTGTTGGTATTTTTAATATATTTTATACTTTCCAAAGAACTCAGTCCAATTGGTGATCTAAAAGTGCTATAAATAAAGAAAATGTCCACTGAAAATAATATGTTTTATTATAATTTGTTGTTGTTGTTGTGAGCCTTCAAGTTGTTTCCAATTTACAGAGATCCTAAGGCAAACTTAGCACAGGATTTTCTTGGCCTGAGAAGGTGTGACTCACCCACGTCACCCCATGGATTTCTATGGCTGAGTGAGGAACTGATCCCTGATTTTCAGAGTCCTAGTCCTACACTCAAACCACCATAATATTATAATTTATTATAATAGTATATCACATTGCACATGGCTAATTTCAGCCTTGTGGAGAGTAATAGTTTATTATAGACATTGCCAAGCCACATATAAGAACTTCTAGAGAAAAAAAAATAAGCAAATGCACTCTGGGAAGAGAAGAGGAATTGCAAGAATTGGTGTATATGGAAAGAGGACATGAAGGATAATGCCTTACCTTTCCAAATAATGTACTTCTAAGGAGAAGGCAATTTTGGAATAATGGTGTAACCAACCATGATACAGAAACAATCAGTCATAGTCATGGGTGTCACAATCAGTTCAGATTACACAAGACCCAGATGCCCAGTGTCTGAAAATTATGAGTAGGTCACCTCCATTTGCAAGTCTGGATTCAAGGCACTGTCTCCCAACTATGCATCACAGAAAGTGAACAAGTGATTTAACCTTTGGACCTACTGCTTTGTGATACCTTGTTTGAACCCACTAATTAAGAGCTTATATCAGATCTTGGTCTGTATGTACAATAGAAAAAGCTGGAATGATTTTTTTCCCCAATTGGTGACCCCTTTTGTTTTTTTGGTACTAGCCTAAAAACGGAGGTGTATTCCAGCGTGGTTTAGGACTAAACCTTACTAGTGGGCAATACCAAGCACCTCTCAGTGGATACTACGTCTTCAGTGCCACATTGCATGTTGGTAAGTGCTAAATCAATCTGGTAATCTTCAACAGAGAAATGCTCACAGTCAGGGCTGGCAGATCATTTCTTTCACTTTGCCACCTAAAATGTTCAGTCTCTCTGTCTCTCAACTCTGGACGTATGACTTTGAAAAGACTACAGACTGACATTATCAGTTCTGTTCTAGTAAACATTTTGGCTAATGAGGAACCACAAGGCCTCAAGGGGAAATTTGACAGATAAGGATCATTAAAGGATCTTAATGATTTTATTAAAGATGTGTACTGTTTGGCTGGCTACGACTAGAGTAGGATTGGAACATGCTTCTCCACTTGTTGAAATTGAACTTTTATTTCTACTGATCTTTGGGGTAGACAATAGCCACAGGAGGCTCAAAAGACTACTGTATAGAGAAAATACTATTGTATAGTACTATACAGTGATATTGAAACATGAATTGGCCCTGGAGCAGTGCTTGGAAAAGTTACTTTTTTCTCCTGCAGCTTCTCAAATCCTCAAACCAGCATGAGCAGTGGCTATGTGGATTAGGGGTTCTGGAAGTTTTAGTGCAGATAGTAAATTTTTCAGACTATGCATTGAAGTAAAAAGTAGGTTAGTGAAATGCTATCAGGTAGTATCAAGCTGTTAAGGCCAAAGATTTCTTTACAGTAGCAGGTGCTAATCTTCTGTTTCAGCTTGATAAATTCTTGCTTGTTGCAGTTCCCAATGGCCATGCAAAGAAGAGCCAGCTGTGTGCCCGAGATCGTTTGCGTTTGCTGATCTGTATCCAGTCACTTTGCCGTCAGAATATGTGAGTATTTGTGACAGAAGGTATTCATTTAGGAAAGCACAAGTCCTGCATTTTATGCATGTTGGACTGGCTTTCTCCTTTTGATATGTGTCTATGATGGGAAACATCACACCAACTTGAACAGCTCTAAAAAGGGATCCAACAAATTCATGAAGATTAGGTAATCAGCACCTACTGTTCATGATGGCTTAAAGGCAGCATGCTTGTAATACCAGTTCCTGGGAAGCACAAGTGGGGGAGTGCTATTGGATTCATGCCCTTTTGGGGGGCTTTCCATAACCATCTGATTGGCCCATGTGAACAGGATATTGGAATGGACAAGCCCTTGAAATTTTGTTTTTTGGGCCACAGCTCCAAGAGTCTCCCAGCTTGCATGGTCAATGGATTCTTGAGGCTGTAGTAAAAAATGTAACGTTTCTGAGCTCTCTTTTTAGTCTTCACTGTTACCTCCCAACATAGCAAATTACTTACCACTTTGGGTGAAATGTAAGATACTTAGGATAATGTGAGGCAGAACAGACTGAGAATAGCAGGTGAGACTTGATACAGCTATTATGAGCAAAGTGGCATGAGTTATGCACAAGTTATTTAATAAACTGAAGAAGGGACATAATCTTATCTTGTATCCCTTGGTTTTGATGAGGATATTGGTATCTCTTGCTTTCAGTTCTCTAAAAACAGTAAAGCATTTGGACAAAAACAGGGAACGATTCACTGTTTCAGTCACTGGAACCCTCTTTCTGCAGGTGAGTATATGCAAATAAACCAGTACCAACAGAATACTACCAGTGGACAAAAGTTGTAATGGGAAGTTGTGAATATCTAGTCTTGTAAGGGTAGAAGAGAGCATGTTCCATTTGGTCATATCTTTGTGATATGTGGATAAAAGAAGCTGACTTAACACAAATCTGACAAAATTATCAATTTTCTCCCTTCTGGCCCTAAGCAACAAATATTAGAGTCAAGCAGGCAAATGTAAATATTTAGAGTAAGCAGATTACTAAACAATATGCTACAGACAAAGGATGAAGCATTTTAAAATAATCTCCAGGGTTGATGTTCAGATCAGTGTATATTTTGCTTTGCTCATTGACTCACTTTTAGTTTTTCTGTTCTAGGCTGGCCAATATGCTTCAGTATTTGTAGACAACGCAACAGGATCCTCCCTTGTTGTACAGAGAGGGTCAGACTTCAGTGCTGTTCTCTTGGGCGCCTGACTGATCTGCACCCACCTTTCTTTAAGCTGGAATTTTGCCTTTGTTAGCCATGAGCTAAGCTTGCCCCTTTGGTCATGCATGTGGAGAAGACAACGTTAGAAGGGATACATAATTCCTGTTTGTGCAATACAAACACACACACGTTGCTACTTGCTGGTTAAGATTGGCAGGATGAAGAACTGGATTCAGGAAAACTGGCACTGCTTATGGTAAAATTGTGCAAAAGGATGCTGAACAGCTGTGTGTAGACAGCGTTCAAAAGTGTCAAAGATTTCATCTGTTACTAAATGGCGGTATACAAATTTTGTTTTCAGTGAGGGTTCTCCAACTTAGCTTATTCTTAGAAATATATCTACTTTTGTTTTCAGTGAGGGTTTGCTAATCTATTTTATTCTTAGAAGTATATACTTGTTCTTAGAAATATATATGCTGTTCCTTGCTCAGCAAGAATAGGCTTTGCAGAGGATCCCACTTTTAGAAACACTAACATATGGCTGGCATCCTGTTCGTTCAAAAGCATCTGAGGAAGTAGACTTTAGTCTACGAAAGCTCATGCTTGCCAACTTCTTTCTTTCAGTTAGTTTCAAGGGTGCTACAAGATCTCTATACATACTGATTCTAGGATTAACATGGCTATATCTTTGAATCCTGTAAGTGAAATATGCATGCATAAGTCCAATTTATGCCTGTGTATGTCTTTTGGGGTGGGGAGGGTTCCTTGTGCAGGTCAGAATTCTCTTCCTTTCAATGACCAAAGTCCTTCTTCTGGGACCCCCTACAGGTCTTCCCAAAGTCATGGAAGATGACATTGTTGTTATGATCTGCCCATGACATGGCCAGATGGATCCCAATCATCCCCTGCTCTCCACAAGTACTTACATGGCTATGAAGGAGCGGGGAGCAGATACAGGACAATGGTCTATAGGATGTTTCATAATTCTTCCATGGTAGAGGTTTATGAAAGAGATTCTGATGCAGGATCATGGCCATAGATCTCCTTGTGCCCACTTGCTCACACACATTAACTCCCCCCCAACCCCATACAGATATGCATTGCTTTTGTGTGGGATGTACCAACTGTCTAGTATCTTCCTAACCTGGATATGTAATTTCTTTATGATTTTGTGCTGCAGATTGCCCAGTTTACAAATCATGCTGGGCAAACTGCTAGCTAACAAGTTTGGCTCAGGGTTCATAGAGGCATTGACTTGCCTCACTTGCTCCAATACTAGTCCAGTTCAGCTGTTGCCTTGAAATCCATTAGACCACATTGTGCTGACAAGCCATGGAGAAAGATCATACTTTGTGCCACTCATTTTGGGACTGATTACGTTTATCAGGGCAAACTTATATGTCCAACGGCGACATGAAGGAGGAAGAAAAAGGTACTTCCCTTTCTTAGTAATTGTATGTACCTTCTCTGCAGCTGCTACAACTGCGCTATGATAACCAAGAAATATAACACAGCATAGAGCCACCCTCTACTCCTACACGTATCCTGGCACGTAGACAGGGATATGAACCATTCTCATATTTAGTTTGTTGTTTGTTTTTTTAAAAAAAAGGTTTTCAAAGAATTTGGGGAAAGTACACATTTTAGCCCAAGATATGTAACGGCTCTCTCCAGATAGCTCTCTTTTATATAATCGCTCCCTACAAGCTATCATTGAAAAAATGTTCAGCAAAGTATACTGTGGAAACCCTTGATACAAGTGGGATTTCTACTGGAGTGCCAGCACCAATTTTTCTGAAACAAGATCTGCCGCTAGGACCTCTTACACTGGTCTACAGACATGCAGAGTTTAATTAAATAGCCATGTCATATTACTTTCCAGGCAGCGAGACTCTGGATTTTTGAATCTCCCTCCCATGAAAAGGACCCTTCATGTAAAAACCAGTCAGTTCCAGAAAAACATCTAATATTATCTCCTTCACATCTAACTTTCTACAAGCAAGGGTTTTCCCCCAGAGCAGGGGAATGTATTCATACATAAGCCTGCCTTCTCTGTGCATTATTATCTCAGAATTATGAACTGGGAAAACAAACAAGTTTGGAGGCAGCTATATTGAGCTGTTGCATACAGCTAAATGTTTTGGGAAAGACAAATTGTCAGTAAATAGTGCACCCACCCTTCCCACTCTGGAAATGCCACTTAAGCCTGATAAGGCACAGGAGGTGCCCTGCCCTCCAGCATGATCGGCATTAGCCCTTCTACTGCAACTGTTTTCTAATAATGCTTACATTCTCATCTGTTAAGTGTGTATTAATATATATGCTATAAAGTTTTTGTCAGCAGCTCTATTTATTGTACTATATTGAAGAGAATATATATGTATTTTTAGATGTGTCGTGTTTCCTTGGAAGAGTATGCAAAGCAGAAAGGCTGCAACCCAGGCTTTGTTTTATTGTGACTTGAATACAGAATAAAATGTAGTGAAATGGCCACAATAAAGCACACCTCTGGTTTAAGTGAAAATAACCACCATTTGGTTTTATCGCTGCTGGCTTTTCCTGCAGTCAGTGTTTATTTGCCCTTTATTCCAACTGGCTCAAGGTGTGCCCACAACAGCTTGCAGGGGTACCAAGCTGTTAACACAGATGTTTGCTGTCTATTATTATAACTAAGGAAGGAATCTTTCAAAAGTGTTTCATAATAAAAATGTTTTCCCCACTTCCAGGCCCAAAACAGAGATGCCCCCCCCACCCCCATTTATGTTTGACTGCAAATCCCAACAACCACAGACAAGCTAGTGTCAGGGATGACAGAGGTTACAGTCCAACACTATGTGGAGGGCCACACACTCCCTATCTCTGGCTCACAGATAAAACATTTGAAACAAGAACAGTGTCTGGACTCAGAATCTGTTGATTATCAAGCATATTTGTCACAAAGCGCTGGTTTTTATGTGTAACTGATCCATCATTAGTCCAGCAACATCCAGTGTTACCTCATTCAGAATGATTTTTCATATCCAGGTGATCAGTCTTCCAGTGTTGAGACCCCAATTGATGTATATTCTTGTGGAAACCAGCCCTAAGAATCCCCTGAAATGTTTGTATTTTGTCATCTTTTGGAAGTTGAATCCTTTGGACATTCTTAATGATGGTCCCCATTTGTAAAAAAGAGTGTGGTATATTACACCTCAAAAACATTACATAAAATTTCAGCACCACACAGATGTATCAGCCTCCACCTGTACCCAATCAGGGTATTAAGCAAACCTCACCATAAATTTTTAGATGTCTATTCATTAGGAATAGCCAGATGCTAGTCCCAATAACTAGTATCATAGTAGCATAAATCCTATTATTCCTGACTAGAGTTGAATCAATTTGATTCACTTGTCTTGACTCTCACTCAGCAATTCACACTCAGAAAGGAGAGATGTAGTAGTGATGGGTGACTTCAACTATCTTGATATTTGCTGGAAGTCAAACTCAGCCAAATCCCCAAGGTCTAGCAAATTCCTCACTTGCCTGGAACCCAATTTCATTGTCCAAAAGGTGGAAGAGGCAACAAGGGGGTCAGCCATTTTAGATCTCATCTTAACCAACAGGGAAGACCCAGTTGATGGGGTGCAAGTGGTGGGATCCTTAGGTGGAAGTGACCATGTTCTTCTGGAGTTTGTTATACAGAGGAAAGGTGAAGCTAGGCATAGTCAGACACACACTCCAGACTTTAGGACAGCTGATTTCAATAAACTTAGAGAAATACTGAGGGTGATCCCATGGTCAGGAATACTAAAAGACAAAGGAGTTCAAGACGGATGGGAGTTTCTCAAAAGGGAGATACTGAAGGCACAATTTCAAACAGTTCCAATGAGGAAGAAAAATGGGAGGTGTCTCAAGAAGCCAGGATGGATGACTAAGGAACTTTCAACTGAGCTAGGTTTTAAAAAGAACATGTATAAGAAATGGAAAAATGGGGAAATCACCAAAGAGGAATTCAAACAAATAGCAAGCATGTATAGGGATAAAGTCAGAAAAGCTAAAGCGCAGAATGAACTCAGGCTTGCTAGAGAGGTTAAGAACAATAAAAAGGGCTTTTTTGGATATGTCCGCAGCAAAAGGAAGAGGAAGGAAACGGGCCACTGCATGCAGAAGATGACAAAATGCTAACGGGACAGAGAAAAGGCAGAATTACTCAATACCTTCTTTGCTTCACTCTTCTCAGAAAGGGCAAAGGGTGCTCAACCTAAGGATAATGGGGAAGAAGACAGAATAGGGGAATTTCAGCACAGAATAAGTAAAGAGATAGTACAGGAATACCTGGTTAACCTAAATGAATATAAGTCTCCAGGACCAGATGAACTACATCCAAGGGTATTAAAAGAACTCGCAAATGTAATATCGGAACCACCAGCAATCATCTTTGAGAACTCCTGGAGAACAGGAGAAGTCCCAGCAGACCGGAGGAGGGCAAACATTGTCCCCATCTTCAAAAAGGGGAAAAAAAGAGGATCCCAATAATTATCGTCCAGTTAGTCTGACATCAATTCCAGGAAAGATTCTGGAGCAGATCATTAAACAGAGAGTCTGTGAACATTTAGAAGCTAATGTCATAATCACAAAAAGTCAACATGGGTTTCAGAGAAACAAGTCATGCCAAACAAACCTGATCTCTTTTTTTGATAACGTTACCAGCTTGGTAGATGAAGGGAATACTGTGGATATAGTATACCTCGATTTCAGTAAGGCCTTTGACAAGGTTCCCCATGACATTCTTGCAAACAAGCTTGTAAAATGTGGGATAGACAAGTTAACTGTTACATGGATTTGTAATTGGTTGATGGGCCGAACTCAAAGGGTGCTCAACAATGGCTCCTTTTCACCCTGAAGAGAAGTGACCAGTGGGGTCCCACAGGGCTCTGTCCTGGGCCCAGTGCTATTCAACATCTTTATTAATGATTTGGATGACAGAATTGGGGGCATACTTATCAAATTTGTGGATGACACTAAACTAAGAGGAGTAGCTAATACCCCAGAGGACAGGATCAAAATTCAAAATGAACTGAATAGACTAGAAAGCTGGGCCAATGCTAACAAAATGAAATAAGGTTCTGCACTTAGGGCAGAAAAATGAAATGCAGATATAAAATGGGGGACACTGGCTGAATGAAACTATGTGTGAAAGGTATCTAGGAGTCGAAGTAGACCATAAGCTGAACATGAGTCAACAGTGCGATGTGGCAGCTAAAAAGGCCAATGCAGTTTTAGGCTGCATCAATAGAAGTATCGTGTCTAGATCAAGGGAAGTAATAGTGCCACTCTATTCTGCTTTGGTCAGGCCCCACCTGGAATATTGTGTCCAGTTCTGGGCACCACAATTCAAAAAAGATGTGGAGAAACTGGAGCATGTCCAAAGGAGGGCAACTAAGATGAAGGGTCTGGAAACCATGCCCTATGAGGAACGCCTTAGGGAACTGGGGATGTTTAGCCTGGAGAAGAGAAGGTTAAGAGGTGATATGATAGCACTGTTTAAATATTTGAAGGGATGTCATATTGAGGAGGCAGCAAGCTTGTTTTCTGCTGCTCCAGAGACTAGGATGCAGAACAAGGGATACAATTTGCAGGAAAAGAGATTCCACCTCAACATTAGGAGGAACTTTCTGACAGTAAGGGCTGTTCAACAGTGGAACACACTCCCTCGGAGTCTAGTGGAGTCTCCTTCCTTGGAGGTCTTTAAGCAGAGGCTGGATGGCCATCTGTCGGGGATGCTTTGATGGAGAGTTCCTGCATGGCAGGGGGTTGGACTGGATGGCCCTTGTGGTCTCTTCCAACTATGATTCTATGACTCAGTCTAACAACAGAATTCCAGCCACTGAGTCCAGCTTAGTATAATGTTTTGGTGTTGAAGAAGCACAAATAAGGTATACAGTGGCTTTCATGACATTTTAGCCAGGCTACATTTGAAAGATATCTTTTGACATGCACTCAGAAGAGGAGTACTCCTACTGAAATATCTAAATAATCTAGCAGGATCCTCTTTGTGCCTGGACACACACAGACATACATACCTGTGCTAATACAACAGATTTCCTTACGTGATTCATTTCTACAGCTTCCATGTAAAGTCCACAGCGTCTTTTAAAACCCCTGTGTGATTCTTCAACAATGGCATCCTTTAATTTGTTCTTATGCTCATTCTTCATTGACCTTCCTCAGGAAAGAAGTTTGTTGCTAATTCTGATCAGAAAGCCAGTGTGTAATTGAATATTGGACTAGGACTCTGGAAAACAGGGTTTAAATCCCCACTTGGCTATGGAAACCCACTGGGTTATTTTGGCCATGTCACATTCTCGCAACCTCAGAGGAAGGCAAACTCAACCACCTCTGAACAAATCTTGCCAAGAAAACCCCATGACAGGATCGCCATAAATCAGAAATTACTTGAAGGTACACAGTGACAACTGACCAGATTAAGGTATTCTTTGTTGTTGAAGAGACATTCTACATTGTTGTATTCTGGAGAGAGGTAAATATAAGTATTTTCTTATTCATTACTGGTGAAAGGCATATTTAGTCATATGAGTGCTTAAATAAATGGGACTTAAGGTAGTAATGACTAATTTACATCTCAGAGTTTTCAGTATATTTGCTCTAAATCAGGATCAAACTTTGTATGATGGTCATAATGATCACTCCTATACAGTGGACTCTTGGCATCCACTGGGGTTTGGTTCTAGGACCCCCTCATGGATACCAAAATCTGTGGATACTCAAGTCCCACTATATACGATGTGGTAGCAAAATTGTGTTCCTTATATAAAATGGCAAAATCAAGTTTTGCCTTTTTTTTTTTTTTTGGAGGGGGGTATTTTTAAGCTGTGGATGATTGAATAAGTGAGCAACACTGGGCAAGTCACATGCTCTCAGCCTCAAGGGAAGGCAGTGGAAACCTCCTCTGAATCTTGCCAAGAAAACCCTGTAATCGGTGATAGTTCCCCTTAAGGTTGCCATTAGCGGAGACCACTTGAAGGCACAAACAACAGTCTCACTAATTTCAACAGAATTGATTTCCAAGTATAATGACTACATCAGCCTTTACTGATGTGATACCTAAGTATCATTCATAGTATACCCCTAGAATCTTACCTAACCCAAATGAAATTAAATGGCTCACTCTACTTTAGAGACAGCACACAATCCAAGCTGTCATAGAAATCACAGTTCTCAATAATCTTTTTTTTTACCAAGGTAACAAGCAAAATGGGGGGGGGGGGGGGGGAGAGAAGCTGCGCCTCTCACAATATTTAACTCTTTGTTTCCTATAATTTTATGATAAATTTTACACATTCATCCATATCCATTACAGTTATGCAAACATGACATGCCTTATATTATAATTCTCTCTTGAAATGTGCTTGAGCAGTGAGGGCCTGGGAACCCTTTAAAATGTATCTTCTAAAAGAAGCTGCAGTTTAAATGCATCTGTGCTCTTCATAAAAGGTACTTCTTGTGTAGATGGAAACTGAAACCAGAAGCACAAGGTGGTTGGTACAGTATTTGCTAAGAATGTTTTAGAGGACTCAGCTGTGAACCTCTGAAATAATGAATTGACCTAAACAGTTTAGAAAAAAGAACCAAACTCTTTTATTTACAAATAAGAGCATTTTGGGAAGAAAAACACAGAAAAACTCTACATACACGCATACACACTCACAGACACACTAACTTGTTCTATTTAATCCATTGCATGCTGCTAAGGACTTCACTTGCACATATTCCTCCCATCACTGCTCAATCCGGACCACCACCACAGTGACGTTATCGGCTGATCCTCGCTGCACTGCCTTGTTGGCCAGCCTGTTACAGGCTGCTTCGTATCTAGCGTCAGTAGCTGATTTGGCATCTCTTGTAGGAATCGTTTTGTCCTGTTGAACATACAGACAAGATGGGTGGATTTTCTTCATTTACTTACATTGCAGAGATAACTAAGATTTTTCTCTTCCTTCCAGACACCCCCCCCCCCCAATCTGTATCTTTTTCAGGGCTATCCCAGCACATGTTTCTGCACCTGGCACAATAAATGCTCCTTCTCTCAGTGCTGTCCCTAAGATCAACCCAGGGGTAGACAAGTAGTTTTGCTACCTGATGCAGAAAATTCCACAGGCACCTCTTTATTTTCTGGTAGTAAAAATACTGTAGTACAAGGCTAAATAACTAATTTTGCTGCCCTTTCATGACATGAAACCTGTGCCAGAGACAATCATCTCACTTGGTCTGAGAGCAGAGATTTTACCAGTTACCCCTTCCCAGAGTAATTCACTCAGGCCTGCACTTAGTTACTTGTACTGCCACTTGAGGGTGTGTTCTCTGTATTCACCACAAGCAAGAGAGAGATACACATCCCTACCAAGGGGAAAGAGGTAAGCAGTGTCTTTTAACCTAAAAGAGTAAATTACATTTACCAGGGAGACATGCAGCCTTGACAGCACTGTCCTGTTTAACACAGGGCTGCATTATAGAAGCTGTGTGTTCTGCCAATTAGTGCTGCTTGTCTCAGAGCCCATGCTGAGAAAGAGAATGGGACTCATGTTCAACCTTCATGCACAGTGAAGGCTAACCATGATTTGCTCCAGGACCAGAAGTTGGGAGGTGAGATACAGTCAATGTGGGCACAAGTGGAAAATAGCAGAAAGGTGAGCAACCTTTCAGGATTTTTTTTAAAACCACGAGGAAATTTGAGTATAATCCTCCAACAAAAGGTGAAGAAAAGCCAAGTTGTTACTGTTAAGGAAGAGTGAAGTGAAAAGGAACAAGAATGGTCAAATTCTCCTATCAATAGAGTGAAAGTGTGGTTCCTCTTCCAAATCTGCTTCCTAAAAGGGAATCCCATCTCTCTCACTTAAGCAAATGTGCAGACCCATCTTCTGCTCACCTCCAAACAAGACATGATGAAGTTCACAGCTTCTTCTGGTGAGAAAACTTTGAAAAGACCATCACAAGCCAACAAGATGAACCTGGAAAAATAATTAGTGTTAGTTTCATTAAAAATAATTGAGCAAAGAGATGATGATGATGATGATGATGAAGAGGAAGAAGAAATAAGTAATAAATCTGAAGTCAAATGCCATTTAAAAAAACAATAACAAATAATTAACAATGACACCACTCCCATTTTCCTCATTTGCAGGTTTTAGTGCAATGTTACCTGTCATTGTGTGTTAGTTGGCAGCGTTTGACATCTGGCACAGAGATGACACCAAAGCGCTTGTACTGTCCATCCCCAATAGAGCGAGAGACTTCCAGGACACCCAGGACACGACCTTCCCTAAGAAGGGCAGAGAGGTGGGAGGGGGTTCAGTGTATCAACAAGTTAAACTCAAATACTGTACAGGATTCAATGAGCCCTGTATTTGTTGGTCTCCAATAATAGTGGCTCTAGCTAAATTGGTCAATGGCTGGAGGTTTGAGGAACTATACTCCAATCACATATGGAAGTCCAAATTGGGAATCAACAGACTAGAAGAAACAGGAATATGGAACCAACATGAAGCAGGTTTTGCAGGCCCAGGCTCTGAATTTCACAGGCAACACTTCCAGCTGAGCAGTGGATGGAGTGAAGCCTGTGAGCCTTATGTGACCCCCTGAAGGTATTTCTCCTACAGAGAACTTTTTAACACAAGTAAATAAACCTGAAGTTTATATTTGATTGGGTACAGCAGAGGTATGTGTGTGGCCCTGGACAAATGGAGCTGCCCAGTCCTGCTCTATTTCTAGAACACAAGTGAAAGCAATGTCCTTCCCAAAGATGTATATTTTTTAAAAAATTAATACCTGCTTTTGTTATTTCTTAGTATCAAGTTGTCTACAAGTTTAGCATTACAGCAGTTTCCTAACTCCTATATGTTCAACCTGGAATGGAGATGTTAGAGAATGTCATTGACTTTAAGAAATTTAAGAAAGCCAAATCCGTAAAAAAGGACAATTAGCAGGTATCTGCCAAACAACAATAAATGTATGAATATATGCATCATGGGGCTCTATCATGAGGTTGTCTGGGGTTCTAAACTAAACCAAGTTCCATCTTTGTTCAAATACTGTGCTCCACTGGTGAAAAGCTACTGGAGCATATGATTCCTCCAAAATTGAAACCCAAGACTTTCCGGAGTTTAACTAGTATTTATTACCTGACATTCCCTCCAGCCTTTTGGATCCTCATCCGCTCATCATACTGAGTTGGATTATGCTCCTTACTGAGACTTAAGGCTGTATGTTTCTGATTATCTTCACTGTAGCGACACAGAATCGCCTGTATTGACAGAAGAAGCCTGGTTAACAAGCAGCCAATACTGTAATCTCACAGTTTTTGCTTGGATAATACAGGACACCAGTGTCCTACAATGAGATCTCTAATCAAGTAGCATACTGATCTGCCTATCTCAGTACTACCTGGTTTAAGAACGAACTTTTTAAAATGTAATGATGAACACCACCACTGGACCTACAGCACCACCTAGAGTTCACTAAGAAAATCCAAAGGACCACAGAGATGCTGTAAAGGTCTTTTTCATAATACAGTTGTCCCTCCGTATATGTGGATTTGGCTTTTGTAGATTTGATTATTTGCGGTTTTGATTAATATGTTCTGTCTAGGAATTTCTAGGTCCTCCAGCACAACTCTGCCAGAAGTTGATTGTAGAGTTGTGCTGGGGAAACTAGCAGTTCCTAGAGAAAACACTTCTCTAGGCATTTGCAGGTCCTCCAGCATGATTCTATGATCAACTTCTGGCAGATGTTGAACTGGAGGACCTGGAGCTTCCCGGAGAGATCTTCTCATAAGTAAAAATAATAGTGTGGTTTTTTTATTTGCGCTTTTTCCACATTCGTGGGGGTCATTCACCACTAACCCCAGCAAATGTGGAGGGACAACTGTTGTTAGGTGCCTTCAAGTCCACTCAGACTTATGTGACCTTATTGCAGGGTTTTCTTGGCAAGATTTGTTCTGAGGGGGCTTGGCATTGTCTTCCTCTAAGGCTGAGAGGGTCTGACTTTCTCAAATCACCCTGTGAATTTCTGTGGTAGGGATTCAAATCTTTGTCTCCCGGGAGCCAAGTCTACCACTCAAACCAAGACATCACACTAACTCTCACGCCACATAATACAGCACACTAAACCTCTTTAACTGCCATGGATGCACCCTACAGAATCCTGGGATCTGTAGTGTGGTGAAGCACTAGAGCTCTCTGGCAGAGAATTCCAAATACCTAGTACACTAAAAGCACCGGATCTTGTCTTATCTTGGAAGCTAAGCAGGGTCAGCCCTGGTTAGTACTTGGATGTGACACTGCCAATGCTGTAGGATATATATCAGAGGAAAAAACTGGCAAAAGAGAGACAGTGTGGTGCAGCAATTTTAGCATTCGACTAGGATTCTGGAGATCAGGATCAATCCCTACATGGCTATGGAAATTCACTGGGTGACCTTAGGCAAGTTACACACTCTCAGCCCCAGAAAACCTCATAATAGACTCACCTGAGGGTCACCATATGTCAAAAACTACTTGGAAGGCACACAAGCCACCTTTTGAGTATTCCTTCCCTAAGAAAACCCTATGAAATTCATGGGGTCACCATAAGTCAACAGACAACTTGAAGGCATACACAGTCAAAACTACAAATCCCAAGATTCCAACAGATAAAGCCACAGCAGTTAAAGTGGTATCAAAGTGTTGTAACAGTGCAGTGTGCAAGAAATATAAGACACTTTTTTCCCCTCAAAGAGAGTCTGAGATAGATGATTACCTATTTCAGGGACATACTAGAAAGGCAACACCTGCTATAAGGTATAGTTGCTACATCACTCCGTGCAACTGGAAAAAAATTGACTCATGCAATGCAAGAGAAATATATCTAAGCTGAATCCCCAATTTCAACATTGCTTACCCTGCTATCCCCAAGATTGGCAATATATAAGGTATTATCTATCACCAGTACACAGGTTGCTGTGGAACCATCCTTCCAGGCAGGTTTCCTAAAGACATCAGAAATTGAAAATATTGAGACCAAGCCTTCTTTGAGGTGTGTTCTAACCCCATCCAAGATACCAGATGCACAATTAAAGGAGATTAAGAAGTACAACTCAGAAGTGGGGTTTAAGGCAGCACCGACACATTCAGAAGATACATAAGGAAGACTTCTCCTTGTATTCTGAACTAGCAGAGTTCAAATGGAGGACTGCATGTTTAATTACTGTCCCTCCCACACATACACATTAAATGCTGCTTACAAATGGAATGCTAGTAAGCAAATGAGACAAAAAGCTAGATCAGAATTAGAAATGAATGTATCAGCTCATATTCTAACTATGGTCCAAAACACACTGCAGAAATAATCCAGTTTGAGACCACTTGAAGTGCCCTGGCTCAATGCTAGGGAATTCTGGGAACTGTGAGAATCATAGAATCATAGAGTTGGAAGAGACCACAAGGGCCATCCAGTCCAACCCCCTGCCATGCAGGAACTCCCAGTCAAAGCATCCCCGACAGATGGCTATCCAGCCTCTGCTTAAAGACCTCCAAGGATGGAGACTCCACCACACTCCGAAGGAGTGTGTTCCACCGTCGAACAGCCCTTACTGTCAGGAAGTTCCTCCTAATGTTGAGGTGGAATCTCTTTTCCTGCAGCTTGCATCCATTGCTCCGCGTTCTGGTCTCTGGAGCAGCAGAAAACAAGCTTGCTCCCTCCTCAATATGACATCCCTTCAAATATTTGAACAGGGCTATCATATCACCTCTTAACCTTCTCTTCTCCAGGCTAAACATCCCCAGCTCTCTAAGTCGTTCCTCATAGGGCCTGTTTTCCAGGCCCTTCACCATCTTAGTTGCCCTCCTTTGGACCCGCTCCAGTTTCTCCACATCCTTTTTGAATTGTGGTGCCCAGAACTGGACACAGTATTCCAGGTGGGGCCTGACCAAAGCAGAATAGAGCAGCACTATTACTTTCTTTGATCTAGACACTATACTTCTATTGATGCAACCCAAAATAGCATTGGCCTTTTTAGCTGCCGCATCACACTGTTGACTCATGTTCAACTTATGGTCTACTTGGACTCCTAGATCCCTTTCACACATAGTTTCATTCAGCCAGATGTCCCCCATCCTATATCTGTGCATTTCATTTTTCCTCCCTAGGTGCAGAACCTTACATTTCTCCGCATTGAATTTCATTTTGTTAGCGTTGGCCCAGCTTTCTAGTCTATTCAGGTCATTCTGAATTTCAATCCTGTCTTCTGGAGTATTGGCTACTCCTCCTAATTTGGTGTCATCTGCAAATTTGATAAGTATGCCCCCAATTCTGTCATCCAAGTCATTAATAAAGATATTGAATAGCACTGGGCCTAGGACAGAACCCTGTGGGATCCCACTGGTCACTTCTTTCCAGGATGAAAAGGAGCCATTGTTGAGCACCCTTTGAGTTTGGTCAGTCAACCAGTTACAAATCCATGTAACAGTTACCTTGTCTAGCCCACATTTTACAAGCTTGTTTGCAAGAATGTCATGGGGAACCTTGTCAAATGCCTTACTGAAATCAAGATATACTATATCCACAGCATTCCCTTCATCTACCAAACTGGTAATTTTATCAAAAAAAGAGATCAGATTTGTCTGGCAAGACTTGTTTCTCTGAAACCCATGTTGGCTTTTTGTGATTATGGCATTGGCCTCTAAATGTTCACAGACTCTCTGCTTAATGATCTGCTCTAGAATCTTTCCTGGAATTGATGTCAGACTAACTGGACGATAATTGTTGGGATCCTCTTTTTTCCCCTTTTGGAAGATGGGGACAAAATTTGCCCTCCTCCAGTCTGCTGGGACTTCTCCTGTTCTCCAGGAGTTCTCAAAGATTATTGCCAATGGTTCCGATATTACATTTGCCAGTTCTTTTAATATCTAGGATGTAGTTCATCTGGTCCTGGAGATTTATATTCATTTAGGTTAACCAGGTATTCCTGTACTATCTCTTTACTTATTCTGTGCTGAGATTCCCCTATTCTGTCTTCTGCTCCATTATCCTTAGGTTGAGCACCCTTTGCCTTTTCTGAGAAGACTGAAGCAAAGAAGGTGTTGAGTAATTCTGCCTTTTCTTTGTCCTCTTTGAGCATTTTGCCATCTTCTGCACGCAGTGGCCCTACTGTTTCCTTCTTCTTCCTTTTGCTTCGGACATACCCAAAAAAGCCCTTTTTGTTGTTCTTAACCTCTCTTGCCAGCCTGAGTTCATTCTGTGCTTTAGCTTTTCTGACTTTACCCCTACATGTGCTGGCTATTTGTTTGAATTCCTCTTTCGTGATTTCCCCATTTTTCCATTTCTTATACATGTTCTGTTTAAGGCTTATCTCAGTTGAAAGTTCCTTAGTCATCCATCCTGGCTTCTTGAGACACCTCCCATTTTTCTTCCTCATTGGAACTGTTTGAAATTGCGCCTTCAGTATCTCCTTTTTGAGAAACTCCCATCCATCTTGAACTCCCTTCTCTTTTAGTTTTCCTGACCATGGGATCTCCCCCAGTATTTGTCTAAGTTTATTGAAATCAGCTCTCCTAAAGTCTAGAATGCGTGTCTGACTACGCCTGGCTTCCCCTTTCCGCTGTATAACAAACTCCAGGAGAACATGGTCACTTCCCCCTAAGGATCCAACCACTTGCACTCCATTGACTAGGTCATCCCTGTTGGTTAAGATCAGATCTAAAATAGCTGATCCCCTTGTTGTCTCTTCCACCTTTTGGACAATGAAATTGTCTTCCAGGCAAGTGAGGAATTTGCTAGACCTTGAGGATTTGGCTGAGTTTGACTTCCAGCAAATATCCGGATAGTTGAAGTCCCCCATCACTACTACATCTCTCCTTTCTGAGTGTGTGCTCATCTGTTCTAGAAAGGCATCATCCAGTTCCTCTGCCTGAGTCGGGGGTCTGTAGTAGACTCCCACAGTAACATCCCTGTTGTTTCCCTCTCCTTTAATGTTTATCCAGATGCTCTCCACCTGGCTTCCAGTATTGACTTCCTGGATCTCTTCACTGGTGTAAATATCCCTGACATACAATGCTATTCCTCCTCCTTTCCTGTTTGGCCTGTTTCTCTTAAAAAGGTTATATCCCTCTATTTCTACATTCCAGTCATGAGACTCATCCCACCAGGTTTCAGTGATGCCTATTATATCATATTTGCTCTGTTGTGCTAGGAGTTCAAGTTCATCCTGTTTATTTGTTATTGGAGTGCAAGTGGTTGGATCCTTAGGGGGAAGTGACCATGTTCTCCTGGAGTTTGTTATACAGCGGAAAGGGGAAGCCAGGCGTAGTCAGACACGCACTCTAGACTTTAGGAGAGCTAATTTCAATAAACTTAGAGAAATACTGGGAGTGATCCCATGGTCAGGAATACTAAAAGAAAAGGGAGTTCAAGACGGATGGGAGTTTCTCAAAAGGGAGATATTGAAGGCACAATTTCAAACAGTTCCAATGAGGAAGAAAAATGGAAGATGTCTCAAGAAGCCAGGATGGATGACTAAGGAACTTTCAAATGAGCTAAGTTTTAAACGGAACATGTATAAGAAATGGAAAAATGGAGAAATCACGAAAGAGGAATTTAAACAAATAGCCAGCACATGTAGGGGTAAAGTCAGAAAAGCTAAAGCGCAGAATGAACTCAGGCTTGCTAGAGAGGTTAAGAACAATAAAAAGGGCTTTTTTGGATATGTCCGCAGCAAAAGGAAGAAGAAGGAAACAGTAGGGCCACTGCGTGCAGAAGATGGCAAAATGCTAACAGGGGACAGAGAAAAGGCAGAATTACTCAACACCTTCTTTGCTTCAGTCTTCTCAGAAAAGGCAAAAGCTGCTCAACCGAAGGATAATGGAGCAGAAGACAGAATAGGGGAATTTCAGCACAGAATAAGTAAAGAGATAGTACAGGAATACTTGGTTAACCTAAATGAATATAAATCTCCAGGACCAGATGAACTACATCCTAGAGTATTAAAAGAACTAGCAAATGTAATATCAGAGCCATTGGCAATAATCTTTGAGAACTCCTGGAGAACAGGAGAAGTCCCAGAAGACTGGAGGAGGGCAAACGTTGTCCCCATCTTCAAAAAGGGGAAAAAAGAGGATCCCAACAATTATCGTCCAGTTAGTCTGACATCAATTCCAGGAAAGGTGCTAGAGCAGATCATTAAGCAGAGAGTCTGCGAACATTTAGAAGCCAATGCCATAATCACAAAAAGCCAACATGGGTTTCAGAAAAAGAAGTCATGCCAAACGAACCTGATCTCTTTTTTTGATAAAATTACCAGCTTGGTAGATGAAGGGAATGCTGTGGATATAGTATACCTCGATTTCAGTAAGGCCTTTGACAAGGTTCCCCATGACATTCTTGCAAACAAGCTTGCAAAATGTGGGATAGACAAGTTAACTGTTACATGGATTTGTAATTGGTTGAGTGGCCGAACTCAAAGGGTGCTCAACAATGGCTCCTTTTCATCCTGGAGAGAAGTGACCAGTGGGGTGCCACAGGGTTCTGTCCTGGGCCCAGTGCTATTCAACATCTTTATTAACGATTTGGATGACAGAATTGGGGGCATACTTATCAAATTTGCAGATGACACTAAACTGGGAGGAGTAGCTAATACCCCAGAGGATAGGATCAAAATTCAAAATGACCTGAATAGACTAGAAAGCTGGGCCAGTGCTAACAAAATGAAATTCAATACGGAGAAATGTAAGGTTCTGCACTTAGGGCGGAAAAATGAAATGCACAGATATAGGATGGGGGACACCTGGCTGAACGAGACCACATGTGAAAGGGATCTAGGAGTCCAAGTAGACCATAAGCTGAACATGAGTCAACAGTGTGATGCGGCAGCTAAAAAAGCCAATGCAATTTTAGGCTGCATCAATAGAAGTATAGTTTCTAGATCAAGGGAAGTTATAGTGCCACTCTATTCTGCTTTGGTCAGGCCCCACCTGGAATACTGTGTCCAGTTCTGGGCACCACAATTCAAAAAGGATGTGGAGAAACTGGAGCATGTCCAAAGGAGGGCAACTAAGATGGTGAAGGGTCTGGAAACCTTGCCCTATGAAGAACGCCTTAGGGAGCTGGGGATGTTTAGCCTGGAGAAGAGAAGGTTAAGAGGTGATATGATAGCCCTGTTTAAATATTTGAAGGGATGTCATATTGAGGAGGGAGCAAGCTTGTTTTCTGCTGCTGCAGAGACTAGAACGCGGAACAATGGATGCAAACTGCAGGAAAAGAGATTCCACCTCAACATTAGGAGGAACTTCCTGACAGTAAGGGCTGTTCGACAGTGGAACACACTCCCTCGGAGTGTGGTGGAGTCTCCTTCCTTAGGGGTCTTTAAGCAGAGGCTGGATGGCCATCTGTCAGGGATGCTTTGACTTGGAGTTCCTGCATGGCAGGGGGTTGGACTGGATGGCCCTTGTGGTCTCTTCCAACTCTATGATTCTATGATTCTATTCTATGATTCTATGATTCTATGATTTCCCATACTCTGTGCATTAGTGTAGAGACATCTAAGAACATGTGTTCCCTTTACTTGCTGCCTGTGCAAATTTTTTTGCTTCCCACTGTTGGGTCCTTGCACTGTTTGCCTTGTTCCCTCTATGTCAGTTTGATTATTTTCTCCAGCCCTTTTGCCTTCCAAAATAATGTCTCCCTCCCCCATATAACTCAGTTTAAAGCCCTCCTGATCAGATTTTTGAGACTTTTGGCAAAAACGTTTTTGCCAACTGGCGTGAGATGCAGCCCATCCCTTGCCAGAAGTCCCTCCTCATGGAACCGCAGCCCATGATCCAAGAATCCAAACTGTTCTTGGCGGCACCATCTACGGAGCCAGTTATTCACCTCTGCTATTTTCTTCTCCCTTCCTGGACCATGCCTTTCTACTGGGAGAAGAGATGATATGACAACCTGTGCATCCATCTCTTTCAGCTTCCTACCCAGATCCTCATAATCCCTTATGATATTCTGAAAGCTGTGCCTTGCAGTATCGTTGGTTCCCACATGAACCAAAAGAAAGGGATAACGGTCAGTAGGCTTGACAAGTCTTGTCAGCCTCTCTGTCACGTCACGGATCTTTGCCCCAGGGAGACAACATACCTCCCGAGACATCTTATCAGGCCCACAAACCACTGCTTCTGTACCCCTCAGCAAGGAGTCCCCCCCCCACCACCACATGCCTCCTCCGAGGCTTAGCAGCGGCTGTTCCCTTTCGTGGTACTCTCAGTCTCCCCTGCTCTGTCCCTGATGTCTGTCCCTGCTGCTTTTCCTCATCATCTCTGATAACAGAGAGAGATTCAAAGTGATTCTGTAGCTGCAAGCTCACAGAACGAACCGTGGTTTCCCTACTTCTGCGTGTAACTTTCCTCCAACCATCTCCTTCTTTTGTGTGTGAAGTGACCTCTTCTTCCCCAGCAACTTTCTCTGTGTGTTTCCTGTCCAGGACAATCTGGTCCTTTCTGTTCAGGAGAACCTCCTGCTCTCTGTGATGCTGAAGTGTTGACACCTGGGCCTCCAACTGCTGAACTCTTCCTTCTAAGAGGGCTACCAACTTGCACTTGGTGCAGGTGAAGTTCCCCACATCTATAGGCAAGAAGACAAACATCCCACAGGTGTTGCAGGTGACAGCAGCAGGTCCCTCAGTGTCCATAGTGAGAAGTCTTAAGGAGGCAATGAAACAAGACTGTGGGCTTCTCCTGTAAAACACCAGTGTAAAGTATCCCTGTGTGTCTGGCCTTTGTCCCCACGCTCTGTTAGTGACCTCAATCAACTGGGCCTATAGGTATCTAGAAAGTTCCTGGCTGCTAGCTCCTTCTAGAGGCAAGTCCCTGATTCACTTCCTCTGAATCCCCACAGCCCCTTAAGGGAATAGTGGGAAGAAAAGTATAAATATTGAATGAGTTTGTCCTCACTGTGTTCAGGCTACCTTCTCCTCTGTACTTCCACCCTGCCTTGGCGTGAGTCTTTTAAGCCTTCTGTCAGAGAGAGCTCTGGTGCCATAATAAACTACAGTTCCTAGGATTCGCTAGCACTAAGCCAAGGCAGTTAAAGTGGTCTCAAACCACATTATTTCTGCAGTGTGTTCTGGACTTATGTCTCTATTACACGTATACATTTTAAATCAGATCTCTCTAATTTCTACAACATCTGGCAGCTTTTTCTTTGATTACCTAACTGCTTTCCCTCCCTGGCATTTGTATACATTTCCCCCAAAATTACATTTAGGAAACAAAATTCCATGTGTTCTCATATATAACTTTCCCTAACATTTCTATGCATCTCCTCCGGTAAATACATTCCTGGATGCAATTTTTGAATTAAGAATTGCATTTTAAAAATCCGATAAGTACAGAATCTGAAGGATAATTTGTTTTCATCAACATATTAGCCTTAGAAGTGTAAATAAATTGCTCATCTAAAAAATCTGTATCACGTAATAAATTCTTGGACATCCTTAGAAAATTTCTGTTACCCATGTGCAAGAACTATTAGATATACAGGAAGTATTAAAGTATTAAAAATGTAATCCTAATCCCTATGTACTATCTAAAATGACACGGTCCTAAATATCCTTGACAGAAGCCCAACCTCTGTGTAGTTGGTAAGGTCATACTTACTGGCTGGAAGCCTGCTTGAGAAATTCTTCATCGGTGTGTTTGAAGGTATCCAGAAGGCATCTTCTTACTGCTTTTTCCACACTGGGCACCTCTCCTGTCAAATAAACCCCAGCAAGAACCATCAGCAACTTATTCCACTTGCCAGGCAACAGGGCATGTATTTTGTGTGCTGCATAAATGTGCTCTCAGTAACTATGAAGACTGTGGAATCAATGAGTTGAAGACTGATGCTCAGGTCCAGCTTTTAACTAGCTTGCCCCATGGTCATTGCTTTCTACAGTTTCCATTTATCTCCCAAAACTGAAGCAATAAACATTTATTTATTTATTTATTTTTATATATTTCACTTTTATGCTACCTTTCTCCCAAAAAGGGACCCAATGCAGCTCACAAGATAAAAAACACTTTTAAAACTATTTAAATAAAATTATAAATAAAAAAAAGGATATAAAATTAAGACTAAAACATACAAATTTTTTTAAAAAATCACTCATGCAAAAGTATAATTATTTTCCCAAACAGAAAATTAATCATGTTGACTAATGGATACCTGTATGTATAAATTTGGTTTCTTAAGAGCAAAGAGTGCCAGAGTGCAGCACTTATGTTCCTTTACATTAGAACAAGTCTTCAGTGATAATGCAGCAGAAGGCCACAAAGGATGCTTCTGCGTGCCACTTCACTATCCTTTTATGTCCCCCCCCTTCAATTTCGTACCTTTGGGAAATTTTCTTATCAGGTTTTGATGCAGATTTTGTGCTGCGTAGTTTGAAGCTCGAGCTCCTCCATGGCCATCAAAGACAGCAAAGTATGAGACCCGGGTACTGTAAGAAAAGACATGCATACACTGACAGACTGATCCCACTCCAGGATTGTCCAAAAAACTGTGTTCAGCTAACAGAAGTACAAAAAAGCATCCCTTTATCTATATACAGTCTCAAATGCTTATTCCCTATTGGTCTTGCGACAAACAATACTTTTCTGCAACCAACACTTGTGAACAAGAGAGGCTCCTATGTTCAACAAGACAAAAGGCATGCAGCTTGTTATCTCTGTCCAGTCTCCCTTGATATGCTATATGAAACATTTGCGTGAAGACAGCACAACTATAAAGGCGCCTGTTCTAAGATGTTCTTCAACAGCACCAGATCTCAGCTGTGTTTCCTCACCAGAGCTTCCCCTTCTAAAAGGTGATGAAACCAAATTCAAAACAGTAGGACTGATAAGTAAGCCCAGTCCTACACAAGAATTTGGAGAAAACATACACAGATTGTAATGTGAAACAATATTAGATACAGGTTTCACAATTGTTTCCACTTGGGAAGCACTTTACGTTTCTGAACTTGTTAAAATGAAATCTGACCATCAGTGTCAACTACATCAGAAAATCAAAATAATAAAAACAAAAGGGTGAGGGAGCAAGTATTAGTTGACCATTCCTCTGATAGTAGTTCCAGGACAGAGGTGGGCAACTGAGGAAAGGTAGGGGGCTGCATTAGCTCCTAGGAGACCTTGCAGAGCCATGCTTGTTCCCAGAAAACAAACAAACAAGCACACACACACACTACACATTTTTGTCCCCTCTATGGAGCAAGCATAATTTCATTATGTTTGCGTTTCAAAAAAAAAAAAAGCTTTTCCTAGGCCTAAACTGGACCAGGAGGTCTTCAAAATGTGATGAAAGTGCATCCCATGGCCCTTAGCAGATATTTTGGAGATTTTGGGGAGAAATTTTTTTTTTAATTTTTTGCAAAAATTGTTTTTAACCCTCAGGGAATATTCAGATGTGGTACAAATGCCCGCCACACTCCCTAGAGTTCCTTTGAGGCATTTGGAAGCAATAAAAATGTTTTTGAAACTTTTTTTCCTTAAAAAAAAGTGTTGTTTTTTTTTTACTTCTGGGGGACTCTGAAGGCCACAAAAATAGCCTTGTGGGCCAGATTTTGCCTACCTCATCTAATATGATCAAACTCTTTTTCAAATAAGACATATTATTAGTTCGTTATTAACTGAACATTTGAAAGATCAGGATTACTCTTTCCACTGACATGGTCTAAATCTTTATAGGTAATAAATTCCAGGTCTTGAACATCAAGATGGATACAGAATGGAAAGCATATTTCTAAATGCCCTAGAAACACCTTTCTATGGTACAGTTGGTCCTCTGTATCCATGGATTCATTATTCAAGGATTCAAGCATCAATGGCTTGAAAATAGTCAAAATATATAAATTCCAAAGAGTAAACCCTGATTTTGCCATTTTATATAAGGGGCGCCACTTTACTGTGCCACTGTTTTTAATTGGACTTTAGTATCCGTGGACTTTGGTATCCATGAGGGATCCTGGAGCCAGTGGATACCATGGGCCCACTATGCTTACCAAAATGGGCAGGTATGGGGGGTTATGAGCACATATACACACATGACTCTATTTATATGACTGAAGTAATGTACAAGGGAAAAAGAAGTAGTACAGGAACACTGACCACTTCCAGACATCAGCCCAAATGAATTCAGAACCACAGTTCCCACAGGATTAGAAAGGATGTCCTAGCACAAGATGGAAGACAACAAATGTACATGTCAACATGGGTACACAGAGATGTAAGACTCACATCTGAGAGGGCAGGGGCTTGCACTCTTCTGAAATATCGTTCAGAATCACATGGGCATCCTGCATCTCTTCTCGTTCACCTTTCCTCTCTGCCACATAACCCTTCACAGAAAGAATCCCCGAAGAATCTAAAGAGAAACCAAGGAAAGGTATATGCAAAATTCAATCCCTGAGCTTCCTTTTTGACCCAAAGCAAAACAGTTGCCTAATGAAGGTGAGCAAGTAGTGCTCTAAAAACATATTGGGTATTTAAGCTTTAAGTAATCCACACATGGCACCTGTGGTGGAAGAAGACTTTTGTGACTGCTATGGTTCTAAGAAAAAGTTATGTAGCAGAACATGGCAATTTAGAGTACTATGGCAATGACAAACAAAGGCTGAGATCACATTCCCAAAAAGAGTTCACAAAAAGGTAGAGTAAATTTTACAATCAGCTATTCAAATGAAGTTTGTACCAGTGCTAGACAGTACCACACTGCAAGACTGAACAGTTATGTCTCAATCAACTACATAAGAGCAAACACATTAAAATGGTGTGCAAAGATTTGAAACAAATGCAAACAATAGTAGAAGCAGGGAATGGATGCAACTGGCACTATGCCACTGTCATTACACCACCACTACAGTGGGAAATTCAGACACAGTGCTTTGGCTTGTATACACTAGGCTGTCTGAGACGAGTTAAGAAGCCTCCTACATAAACAAGACATACTTAAGGAGGGTAGAGACAGAGTCAGGCTGGGGCTGTACACCATGGTGGCAAGGCAAGCCATATTGTACGAAACACCTATAACTATATAGTTGGCATTACAAAAAGAATTTGTGGGGCAGAGCAATAAGAAAGAACAGAGTCCTACATTTGATTTCTCACTCAGCTTAATAATAAAAGACTGTTTTATCCACACTGATTCTTTTTAATTGTGGACATTATTTTGCTATTGCAAGGCACTTCGAGAAACAAGCTGGTAATCTATAGGTTTAATTATAAAATAAAATAAAACAGTTAACATGACTAACCTACCTCCCAAGACTGTTGTGAGGAGACAGGGGGAAAAGCCTCGTGTTGACTGTAGCCCAGAGCTCCTTGGAGGATATGAGGGCTACAAATGTGAAAGAGGCACTACTGTGACTGGCAAGAAAAGAGGAGTTGGGAGAAACTCATTCTTTACTGTCACTGCCCACAGACAGCAAACCCACATGTGCATTTGGATTATCATAACCAAGACTTTCCTAAAGATGTAATTTCATCTTTACCCTTTAAATGTAAAGCAGCACTAAAAAAGAAAAAAAATATTTGGCTTCAGATTGTCTGAAAACCTTTACAAACTTTCTTTTCCACAAGTTCTTCACTCCCATTCTTCTCTCCTTCAGTGGACTTTCTCTTCTCTCCCTTTCCATAGCTCACAGAAAGAGAAACTTGCTCTGTGGAATGTGAACCTAGAAAACAAAATGCCACCAGTTATTAGGAGTCCCCTCTAGTCTCAAATATTTACAATGACAATTTCAATTTTTAAAAAGCCAGTTCCATAAAACTATATTCTTAAGTGTATGTATTACATCACTTTGGTAACTGTTTTAGATCAAATTCCTTTTCATGTTTCTCCTACAGGTTATATCTGTCTTTTTATTAGAACAGGTTGAGTTTCCCTTATCCTAAATGCCCGAGACCAGAAGTGTTTTCAATTTTTTCAGATTTTGGCATATCTGCATATACATAATGAGATAATTTGGAGATGGAACCTAAATCTAAACATGAAATTAATTTGTGTTTTGTACACACCTAGTATACACATAGCCTGAAAGAATATTTATACACAATATTTTTAATAATTTTGTGCATAAAAGAACATTTGTGTACACTGAACCACCTGAAAGCAAAAGTGTGAATACCTCAGCCACCCATGTGGACAATTTTGGATTTTGGGATATTTTGGGTTTCAGAATTCTGGATAAGGGAGACTTATCCTGAATTAATTTGATGTAGTCAAAGTAAGGGATTTCAAGCTTTTTGAAATGTATAATGCTGTAGACATGGGGCACTGACTACACCTTCAATGCAACTTGTGCCACTTGAGGAAAACAATTAAAAAAATGAAACAAAACTATGTCTGAGATCTTGCCTTGCGAAACATACATCTGGCATGTAGCTACATCTCCACAGCTGCAACTCTAGGTGCTACCTTCTTCCTTTTTTTAAATTACCTTTATTGATTATACATATAAATACAACATCCAAACAACAAATCAATCACATAATATCACAATACATCCAAAACAATAACAACCTCTCAGACAATCAACACATTACATTAGGTACTTACAAAGCCAGGAATCCTAATGTTACAAATATTACAAACTATAATTCCAATCAATGTTGTTACGCTTTCTTTCTTTCTTTCTTTCTTTCTTTTTATTTTTGTATCTAGTCATACCTTGTCCTTCTTCATTGTACTAACAACTGTGTTTCTTGAATCTTAAACTTTACACAGACACTATTATTCCATTTAGACCCTCTACTTCCTTTCGGGTCATTACTGGTATATCTTAAATTCCATTTAAAATTCCATTTAAAATTGGAGTAGCTCCCCCCCCCCCCATTTCCTTTTAAGCTAAGCTTTTTAATTTGTCCTGTACTCTCTTTAAGATTGGTGACCAATCCTCATTAAATTTCTCTGTGGATTTATTTCTTAATAAACAGGTCAGCTTTTCCATTTCTGCATACTCCAAACCAAACCAATCTGACATTTTTCCAAACCAATCTGACATTTTTGGCATTGTTTCCCTCTTCCACATGGCTGCAAATATCATTCTGGCCACAATCGATAAATAAAATAATATTTTTTCATTGTTTTATCTAACATTCCCAAAAGGAATATTTTTTGTTCTTTTATGATGTTAAAATGCATGATTTCTTGTAATTCCTTATGAATTTGCGACCAATAGCCTTTAGCATTTAAAATCCACCTGTTAAGCAACACAGTGCCCCAAACATGGCTATTTCTGTGTTGCTGAATGGAGGAATCTGTAGAGCCACATCTAGCCATTTTCCTGCAGCTGGACCTGCTGTATAGACATCGTCTACAGACTCCCAAGGACCCTTGGTGGGAGGTTCCTATGGATGCCTGCTGCAGCACATGCAGCTATAGGAAAAATAACTTGATGCATCTCCACTGCTCCCCCTGACCTCCAAATATATAGTAATGACCCCTGCATCACTTAAAAGGTGGTCTGTGGGTGATTTTGGTCACTGCATAATCAATAAAGGATTTTGACCTCTACAATGAACAAAAAAGTGTGTGGATGGTAGCACATACAGAACTTACGGTATTGTAACTCACTGACAAGATGCCACCCTATGTTTAGGAAAAAACAGCTATAGAGAGGGAGGCTTGGAAATGAAAAACTAGTGGGAAGTATACTTAGCACAATCTCTATTAACTGTTTTTTGTCCTAATTGACCTTCTCCTAAAGCTACATTGTCTAAGGAAAACAGAAATTAAGATTCTACATTTGCATGCAAAGCATAGCACTTGCTCAGGAATATGCTCCACTGCAATCACTGAGATGTCATTCTTAGTGGGAATGGATATGAACAAACAGTAAGTCAGTGGTAGGAACTGCGTGCCCTCCTCCAGATAGGGTTGAACTGTGACTGCCAGAATTCCTTATCATTGGCTATGCTGGCTAGGGCTGCTGGAAACTGCAGTTCAGCACTGGAGCTGCACAATTCCCACTCCTGGCATAAATGTAATCTTGCTTCTTTGTTCATACAGTGGTCCCCCGGGTTACGAAAGTAATCCGTTCCGGATTACCTTTCGTAACCCGAAAATTTTCGTAACCCGGGGGAAAGAGGGCGGGGACCTCCTCAGAGAGAAAAGCGTGGCCCGATCTGGCGGATCGGGCCGCGCTTTTCTCTCAGCCGGCCGATAGGAGGCCTCCTCGAGAGAAAGGCACGGCCCGATCTGGCGGATCGGGCCGCGCTTTTCTCTCAGCCGGGCCGAGAGGAGGCCTCCTCGAGAGAAAGGCACGGCCCGATCTGGCGGATCGGGCCGCGCTTTTCTCTCAGCCGGCCGAGAGGAGGCCTCCTCGAGAGAAAGGCACGGCCCGATCTGGCGGATCGGGCCGCGCTTTTCCTCCAGCCGGGCTGAGAGGAGGCCTCCTCGAGAGAAAGGCACGGCCCGATCTGGCGGATCGGGCCGCGCTTTTCTCTCAGCCGGCCGAGAGGAGGCCTCCTCGAGAGAAAGGCATGGCCCGATCTGGCGGATCGGGCCGCGCTTTTCTCTCAGCCGGGCCGAGAGGAGGCCTCCTCGAGAGAGAAAAGCGCGGCCCGATCTGGCGGATCAGGCCGCGCTTTTCTCTCAGCCGGGCCCAGAGGAGGCCTCCTCGAGAGAAAGGCACGGCCCGATCTGGCGGATCGGGCTGCGCTTTTCCTTCAGCCGGGCCCAGAGGAGGCCTCCTCGAGAGAAAGGCACGGCCCGATCTGGCGGATCGGGCTGCGCTTTTCTCTCAGCCGGGCCCAGAGGAGGCCTCCTCGAGAGAAAGGCACGGCCCGATCTGGCGGATCGGGCTGCGCTTTTCTCTCAGCCGGGCCCAGAGGAGGCCTCCTCGAGAGAAAGGCACGGCCCGATCTGGCGGATCGGGCTGCGCTTTTCTCTCAGCCGGGCCCAGAGGAGGCCTCCTCGAGAGAAAGGCACGGCCCGATCTGGCGGACCGGGCTCCGCTTTTCTCTCAGCCGGGCCCAGAGGAGGCCTCCTCGAGAGAAAGGCACGGCCCGATCTGGCGGATCGGGCTGCGCTTTTCTCTCAGCCGGGCCCAGAGGAGGCCTCCTCGAGAGAGAAAAGCGCGGCCCGATCTGGCGGATCGGGCCGCGCTTTTCTCTCAGCCGGCAGAAGGGATCTTTCTTTTTTTTTCCGTATCCCGGGGGATCCTTCGGATCCCGGGGGATACAATCGCGGTCCCGCCGGTTTCGGATCCCGGGGTTTTCTTAACCCGGGGGATTCGTATCCCGGGGGACCACTGTATATTGAAAATTAAATTGATGCACAATTCAGAAGGCAAGACAAATTGAATACTTTACCTGGCCTCTGGTAAAAGAATTCACACAAGTCATTCCTAATCATCAACATGTGTATCATACATAACTACTGAAGTTTCCCAAAAAAGCTACACATTTCAGATGTGTCTCTGAATAAGTCTTAGGCTAAGAGAAGCAGCCAGGAGATGTAGCCAGACAAAACTGAATTCAGCTAGCAATGCTTCTCAAGCAAAGCCCAACTGCTCACCCAGAACCTCAACAGTTGTGGCTCAAGATTGCTTTTTACTTTAACTAAGTGGAAGTTTTCCAAGGTATAGCCATGCTAGGCTGGATCAGTATGCAAAGCACCTTGTAGAACCTTTGAGATGAACTAAAAGAAGTTGGAAAGCATAAGCTTTTGTTGACTTAGGTCTACTTAATCTAATGAAGGAGACTACAGCCTGATACATACCGGCCTGAAGAGGCACCTAGTTTACACGCTCCTAAACCCTAGCGTGTAATGGCACTGGCGCCATTACATAACACCATTTAGATGGCATATGTAATGGCGCCGCCGCAACCGCGCAGCTTCCGCACAGAGTTGCACAGTTGCGGTGGTGCAAAGGCGCCTAATGGCGCCTTTTTTCTTTGCTGTGCTGCAACTGCACAGCAAAAAAGGAGCGTGGTTTCCCCGCTCCTTTTTGTGGCGCAACTGCACCACAGCATCTAGCTGCTGCAGCGCAGTTGCAGTGCTAAAAGAGGTGGTGCCAGACTGCCCTTTTTGGATGGTTTGTACCGCCCTTACAAGTCTACATAAACTACATAAGTCTACAAAATCCTACACCAGCCACTTCTTTCTCTTTCTCTTAGTTTCAAAGGTGCTACAAGACTGTTGTAATGTTTAATGTTTCAAATACAGAAGCAGCTTTACCTTCTGCAGACACACCTGATGCAGTATTACCTATTCAGAGCTTTAGGGGGAGCTGAATCATTTTTGGGGGCTACAGCTCCCAGAATCCCCAGCCAGAAGGCCTAAACTATAACTCTACCCCAAATTTAAACAGTTCATCATAGCCCAAAGTGACAGAGAGCTCTTGTAAATCTCACAGTCTAGAAGAAACCCAACATACTGAAAGCCAACTGTTCTGAACAGCCCTCAACTGAAACAAAAAGAAATGTGGTTTTCTTCAAAGCTTCAGTCAACTGTAAAAAGCAAGCATGACCCCACCCCAGTTTTCAGGGGCAGGGAGGAAAAAGGCTGTGAACAGATGAAATAATGTTTGATTACTTAAAACAACAGCAGAGATCAGTACCTCACTCTCAATCTGAATTATCACTGCAATGTGGTTACCTCATTTAACTAGACAGGCTAAGTCAAATATAGGGAACCTCTAGCCCTCTAAATGTTTTAGCCTACAGTTTCCATCCATGCTCATGAGCGATACTCGGCAAAGTCAATAATAAGGGACTGTTAGAAGCTGGAATTCCAAAACATCTTGAGAGCCAAAGACTCCAACATCGGGCTACATGATGTTACCACATTGGCTACATGATTCCCAATTGGTTAGGATAATGTAGGCACTGCTATCATGTAATTTTTTTCTAAAACAAAATGTCCAAACAGCCAACAGCTGCAAAGTGAACTGCCACTGAACAAGAACTAAAAAGCAGAGCAAAAAAGAGGTGCATTTTCATGGGACATTTCATCCTCCATCAAAGTATTACTTTGTTGCTGAAAATGTTCACCTTGGTAGAGTCCTCAGGTTAGTCAACATTTAAAGGATTCAGCATGTGCAACTCTATTATGGCAGTGCAAACAATGGCAAAGAGAGGTACGGGGACTGCTACTCACCTGAGTTCCCACTGCTGGCAGGTGGTAGATCATCAAAAAGCAGAGAGCTCCCAGCCCCTAAAAAGACAAGAAGAAATATTTTAGAATCCAAATTCCACAGCAAACAGATTTCTGAGATTGCTTCATAGAAAAGATAAAATCTACAAAACATAATTCTGTCAAGCGTAAAATAGTTCCTACACTTTTGCTTATTCAGGACAGTCCACTCAATCTAGCACATAAAATGGAGGAAAGATTCATTTAGATTGCAATCCTATGAAAACTTACCTAGAAGTAAGCCTCAGTGAAATCAAGGGACTTACTTTTGAGCAGACATATATAGAATTGTGCTGTTACTCATTTATATCTCACTCCAAGGGCAAAACTTGAGGCATGTAAAAAGAAGATTTAAAAGATATAAAGCTTTCAATTAAATTGATATTAGCATTTCAAAATAGCAAATTAAAATGTTAATAGAATATGAAACTTGTGGCAAGAAGAGGTAAACAATCAGTCTACACTGAAGGTTTAAGAGTATGGAAAGCTGCACGACATAAGGCAAGCCCTTGATTCATGCAGGCCAATATCATGTGCACTAGGGATGGGAATCCTGCAGCCCTCCAGATGTTGCTGAACTGCAACTCCCAGCACACTCCATCATTACGTAAACAGTCTAGGGCTGCTTGTAGTCAAACAGCATCAAAGCTGGAATCTTGTGTGTGACATATACAAATTTAAGTATGTCTTGAGCATGTGTATGCATGCATTTTTTTGGACAGAGCACAAGGTGCTATGCTGTAGTGCTTTACATATGCCCAAAATCAAACCTCCTCCTCAAAATTGTCAACCCCCCCAGACAGGCAATTCAATCAATGGAAGCACCAAGGTGAAGAAGTGGAGGCCACACTGTCTGTGAGCACACTTCCATTTCTTTCCCCCTATAAGCCTAAATGGGTCATCAATGCTTGAATTGCCTTCCCACTGGTACCACTTCCACTGGTAAGCAGAAGTAGCCACTATTAATGCTTGTTAGGTTGGGGGGGGGAGGCTTTAGGTGGGTCACAAAAAGCTAGAGGATAGCCCCTTGCACCCCATCAAAAACAAACAAACAAACAAAACAAAACAAAAACCAAGACATTTGCATCGAACTGCTTGGGTGGAACATTTTGCTCTGCCTCCCTGATGTAGAATCTCAACCACAGAGAACTACATAATTCCTACTACAGGTCTACACCAACCCTTCCTTACTTAGAGCTCTCCAGTTGAAAAGTTAACTGTGAGTTTATGGGAGATGTAGCCCATAAATTTAGAACACACCAGGTTCAGCGATGGCAGCAACTCTACAGGGTTTTAGACAGATGTCTTTTATAGCCCTACATAGAGATTTTAGGGGCTGAACCTAGGATCATACAAACAATGGCCCTTATCCAGCAATACTTGTTGTTTCTAAAGACCATGTATCTCAGGATGAATTCTCAAGGACAGAGTGCTCTATAGATGTGGGACAGTTGTCCCTGGCCCCTCATTATGTATGTTTGCTATCCACCCATGGCACACAGGCAAGGACAAAGAGGTTGCTTTTAGCATGTCAGGACAGGGAGAAGAGAACCTCCATCTCCCCTTGCTATCATGCAACAAACAGCCTTTGCATTATCAAATATATCCCTGCTGTCTCACCAAAACATTACCAGAAAACTTGAATGTAGAAAGGAAGCTGGGGGGGGGGGGGTAGCTGAAGACCATAGGTAAAGTCAGGTAAATACCTAGCTATATATTTTTTAATATAAAGGCAAAGGACTGGTGTGGACACTTCTGTCTTTCAATACAGGAGTCAGGTCCATGCTGTTTCAAGAAGCTGGAAGAGATGAGAACCAACCAAAAAGCAAAGCTACAGAGGAAGCATCAGTACAGCCACCTTTCAACAGCAGCCACTCCAAGGGAAGGGGAATATGAAGGTTCAGGGCTTTTACTCAAAGTGCCTATGGCCTCATGAACAAGGGCATACCTTATCAAAGTACCCCTAACAGATGGCCATTTAGCCTCTGGATGTTTTTAAACAGAGGCTGGATGGCTATCTGTCGGAGGTGCTTTGATATTGTGTTCCTGCATGGCAGGGGGTTGGACAGATTGGAGTCTCTTCCAATTCTATGATTTGGTCAGTGGGTCTGGAAAAGAAAATATGTCTGGTTTGGAGACAGAACTGCCTAAAAAGGCAGAAGAGGCCAAGAAGGAAGGCTGTTCTGTTCTCATTTCAAAATCACAACAAAGAACAGGAGGATCAATGCCAGCCACCCTGGGCATTGGACAACTGGTAGGGGTAGGCCTTCCAAGAGGGTATAGTTCAGATTTCCATGCCTATTTCCTTCCCTCTCTAAGCTTATAAGAGATAAGCCTTCTGACTTTCAAATAAGGGACATCACTAATAATAATTATATTATTATAACTTATTATTAGTGATGTCCCTTATTTGAAAGTCAGAAAGCTTGTCTCTTGTAGGATTGGCAAGTGTCTCTTATTTTAAGAGATGTTCCCCTATCAGAGGTTGATAATCTTTTTCTTTTATATAGACTGAACAAGCACCCACTATTTTAGTGTGTGGGTCCTTCATAAAGATAGAAATGTGTGCATCATGTAATTTATGAGTTAACAATATACTATATTTCACATAGAAACATATGGCGAAATTAACTGAAATCATTTCATTTTGTATTTTGGTAGCACATATGCTACTTTCTGATGGTTAACCTCTGCAGGTCATATTATCATCATCATAATTTATATAGTGCCATCCATATACATGGCATTTTACAAACAGAATAAACTTGTCATAAATTTCAACTATCCCTTATTGCTGTTTTGAAAACCTGGTAACACTAATACTGAGTAACTTTACACAGAGACCCAGCTAACTCCAACCGAAAACCTGACGGTTAACCTCTGCAAGTCACATTATTATCATCACCATCTATTTATATGTCATCATTTATTTACATAGCACTTTACAAACAGAATAAAACTTGTCATAAATTTCAAGTATCCCTTATTGCTGTTTTGAAAACCTGGTAACACTAACACAGAATAACTTTATGCAGAGACCCAGCTAATTGCAACCTCTGCCTCCCTATTTATGCTGTTTGGTGGAAGACAAAATAGGCACAAGAATCATACCCAGGTCAGTGCTGCTGACTGGTGGAAGATCGTCAAAAAGCAAAGATCCTCTCTGTTCTTCTTTCTCTAGAGAAACACACCAAAATACAAAGTTACAAGAGCCCCTCGGCCATAGAGGGTGGATCTAGACTGTAGAAATAAGGCAGTCTGACAGTAGTGCTATAGTTTCTTCTTATCGAATCCAGGTATTTGTAGTTTTACAAAGGTCCAAAACACACTGCAGAAAAAAATCCAGTTTGAGACTGCTTTAACTGCCCTGGCTCAATGCTAAGGAATTCTAGGAAGTGGAGTTTTGTGGCACATTTAGCCTTCTCTGTCAGAATTCTGGCACCACAATGAACTACAATTCCCAGGATTCCCTAGCACTGAGCCAAGGCAGTTAAAACAGTCTCAAACTGGATTATTTCTGCAGTGTGTTTGGGACCAATATTTGGTTCTATATTCAAAACTCACATCTCACTCATATCTAATTGTGAGATATGAGCTTCCTTCTAATGATCAAAGGTCCATTTCTACAGGAAGTGCAGACTGAAACTCCAGAAATTTCTCAGACTTGAATAGCCCCTGAAGAATGGCAACTGGTGATCAGGCTGAAATGTGTTGAGCTTTTTAAGTAATACAATTTTTTGACGAGCATATAGCATGGGAGCCTACATGGTGTAATGGTTTGAGTATTGGACTACAACTCTGGTGGAGACCAGGGTTCAAATCCCTGCACAGTCATAAAAACCCATTGGGTGAGAGCTTGGGTAAGTCTCACCCTCACCCTCATTGGCAACTCCCTCCCGAAGAAACATGCCAAGAAGACCCTATTACAGGTTCTGGTTCTTTTTCTTGTTGTGTGCCTTCATTTCTGACTTATGGCAAGAGTTTTCCTGGCAAGATTTGTTCAGAAGAGGTTTGCCATTGCCTTTCCCTGAGGTTGAGAGAGTGTGACTCACCCAAGGTCATCCAGAGAGTTTCATGGCTGTCCTGAACATGGGTCTCTGGAGTCGTAGTCCAACACTCAAACCACTACGCCACACTAGTTTGCCTCAGGTTGGCCATAAGTCTAAAAATGACTTGGAGGCACACAACAACAGCACATGGGGACTTTGTCTCCATTCATTCTGTGTCACCGAGCTACAAATCCCAAACTACAAATTCTTGTTGGATGGAGGCAGGGCAGTTAAAGTGGTGTCAAACTGCATAATTTCCACAGAGTAGATGCACCCAAGGATTACCTCCTTCCCTGCTTCTCATTTTATTTGAGGCAGGAGACAACCCCAAGCCATGACGATTAATAGTAATACCAAGTAGCGTATACTGTGTGTTTCTATACCGCTTCATAGTGAACTAACCGCTCCCTAAGCAGTTTACAATGTGTAAGCCAATTGCCCCTGACTAACTGGGTACTCATTTTATTGACCTATGAAAGGATGGAAGGCTGAGTGGACCCCGGAGCCCTCCTCTAGGATCAAACTCACCCACAAAAGAGGACATGATAGTCATATCTAAATATCTGAAGGGGTTTCCTGTTGAGGAGGGAGAAAGCTTGTTTTCTGCTGCTGCAGAGAATAGGTCACGGAGCAATGGATTCAAACTACAGGAAAAGAGATTAGAAAGAATTTCCTGACAGTAAGAGCTACTTGGCAATGGAATATGGCGCCCTGGAGAGTGGTGGAGTCTCCTCCTTTAGAGGTCTTTAAACAAGGGCTGGATGGCCATTTGTCGGGATTGCTTTGATTGGGAGTCCCTGCATATATATATATATATTTGTCATTGTTAGTTATTGTTAATACTGTTGTTATTGTTTATTGTTATTATATTTTTATAATTATATTTTATATAATTATTTATAATTATACATAATATATGTATGACATTATATATTTATATATAATAATTTGTTGCTGTTAATTATTAATACTGTTGTTGTTAATTATTATTATTTTATGATATTTACAATTATATTTTAAATAGCTATATATAATTATATATAACATTATATTATTTTATAAAATAATTTGTTGTTGTTAAATATTACTAATACTGTTGTTGTTAACTATTGTCATTTTATAATAATGTTTACAATTATATTTTAAGTAGTTCTCTCTCTCTCTCTCTCTCTCTCTCTATATATATATATATATAATTATATATTTATATAAAATAATTTGTTGTTGTTAATTATTGTTAATACTGTTCTTGTTAACTATTATTATTTTATAATTATATATATTATAATTATATATATATTAAATGTATATATGTGCGTGTGTGTATATATATAAAATAATTTGTTGTTAATTATTAATACTGTTCTTGTAAACTATTATTATTTTATAATTATATATAACATTATATATATAAAATAACTTATTGTTGTTAATACTGTTCTTGTTAACTATTATCATTTCATAATACGTTTACAATTATATTTAAATAGCTATGTATAATTATATATAACTATATATATATATATATATATATACACAATGTTATATAATTATATAAATAATTTGTTGTTAATCATTGTTGTTAACTATTATTATTTTATAATATTTACAATTACATTTTAAATAGCTACATATTATTAAATATAACATTATACAGTATATATATATATATATGTATAATTATATAAAATATATTTGTTGTTGTTAATTATTGTTAATACTGTTGTCGTTAATTATTATTATTTTATAATAATGTTTACAATTTATATTCTTAATATTGTTGTTGTCTGACTGGGGAGATAACCCGGTTTGGAAGCGCTTTAACGCTCTGTCTGACTCAGTCGCTATGGAATTCTGGGAGTTGGAGTTTGTTGTGGGCCCGAAGGGCCCACAACAAACTCCAACTCCCAGAATTCCATAGCGACTGAGTCAGACAGAGCGTTAAAGCGCTTCCAAACCGGGTTATCTCCCCAGTGTGGCTTCATCCCGGGTGAGCTTGGGCGAGTCACACTCTCTCAGCCTCAGAGCCAGAGGGAGGCTCACCTCCAGAGGGTTCCGGGAGGTCCCCGAAGAGATCCATCCAGCCTCAGCCTCAGCCGCCGCCGCTTCCCGCAAAGGCCGCCCGAGCTGCCAATCAGCTGCGAAAAGGGGGCGGAGCGTCACCCAACCGGGTCCGCTCATTGGTCGATCCCCGCGAGGGGGCGGGGCTATTGGAACGTTCGTCGCTCCCTCTCTTAGTCTCGCCTTTTTTCCGCTCTTCATTTATTCTCTATCGTGTGGAGGCGGGGTCGGCTCCTGCCAATCACGGGACGGCACTTCCGGTGACGAAATGCGGAAGAGGGCGGGGCTTAGTCGCTACTTCCGGGGGCGGGGTTTTGAAGGGCTTTTAGGGAATTAAAGAGAACCATAGAGTTGGAATAGGCTAGAAGGGCCCTATCATTAGAACCATAGAGTTGGAAGAGACCAGAAGGGCCCTATGATTGATATACAGTATATATATTATATATTGTATATATATTATATATAATTATATAATTAAATGATTATATATATATATATATATATATGATTGATAGGGGCCTTCTGGTCTCTTCCAACTCTATGTTTCTTTGATAGAGTTGCAATTAAGGCCATGCAGGAAACCCCATTCTGCCATGAAGGAATTCACAATGAAAGCATCCCTGACAGATGGCCATCCAGTTTCTGTTTAAAGGCCTCCAGGGAAGGAGACTTTCCTTCACACACTCCATCTAGGGATAGATAGCCCTGTTGGCCGTATAGCAAACCCAATAACATCCAAACAGTGATGCCTTTTAGTGGGCCAACCAAAATGCACCTGGGACACCTGGCTTAAGGGGACTATAGGTGTGAAAGGGATCTAGGAATCCTAAGTAGGCTACAAGTTGACCATGAGTCAATGGTGCGATGCGGCAGCTAAAAAGGCCAATGCAATTCTAGGCTGCATCAATAGAAGCATAGTGTCTAGATCAAGGGAAGTAATAGTGCCACTCTATTCTGCTTTGGTCAGGCCCCACCTGGAATACTGTGTCCAGTTCTGGGCACCACAATTCAAAAAGGATGTGGAGAAACTGGAGCCATGTGTCCAAAGGAGGGAGATCAAAATGGTGAAGGGTCTGGAAACCATGCCTTATGAGGAACGCCTTAGGGAGCTGGGGATGTTCAGCCTGGAGAAGAGAAGGTTAAGAGGTGATAATGTATAGGTAGATAATAATCTGTGCCATTAATGACAATACATAGCACAAGTAGCCTAGAGATGGCTAGAGGAGCAGAAAGCAAGAAGGCAGTTTAAAACAAGGTTTTTCTTGAGGGGAGAAAAGGGGGCGAAATGGACGGAGAAAAGCAGAAAGGAATGCTTCAGTGAAATCAAAGGTACATTAGCTCGGAGCTCCGAGGCCATTGCTAGCCAGCTAGTCTGTGATAAGGGATGTGTATGTAATAACAAAATGTTTTCATGAAGACAAGATTTACAGACGGAGATGCAAACTGGTCCTGGCTATGGATGTTGATGAAATGAATCTGTATAATGCGCATGTCTATTGGATGTTTTTGTGAATTTATAAAAGGGATCAGCACCATGTTTTTGAACAGCTCATTATGGAGAAGCTATTCCCACGAGCACATTCATGCATGCCAATAAAAGCCATCTATTGGAAGCTGAACTTTGGCCTAGTGATTTCCTTATTGATGTTAATAGTATATTTTACCTTGACAATAGGATAGTCCTGTTTAAGTATTTGAAGGGGTGTCTGTGGGGCTCTCGCTGGCAGACCGCGAGGCGGCCACCACCCCGCCCTGATAGTGGGCCGGATACATGGTTTGCTAACCCACATTTGAAACACCCGCTCACTGAGGTGATGCTGCCTGGCCCAATCAGCACCCGCCAAGTGTACTTTTGTATCCAATCATGTAACCCCATACTTTGTAGCCAATAATGTAGCATGTAACTCATGATGTAACAAAAGACAATAAAAGGAGCGTTTTTGAAACGCGGCGAAAAGAAGCCTGCCTGCAACCTCCAGCTCTGCCTGCGACTGAGTGATTTCCCAACATCTGGTGACCCTCGACGTGATAGATAAGGCCTTGCTTACTCGACTGGAAAAGTCTGCGCGCTCATCCTAATCTCAGGATCCCGTAAGTATGGGTGGATCGTTATCTTCTGAGCAGAAAGCTCACGCGAAAGAATTACATCAGCTGGTTAAGCGGCTGATAACGGACAGGAAATTGTCTCTGGGGGAGATTGAGGCACTCCTATTGGAAATTGCATGCCAATGTCCCTGGTATCCCGAGAAGGGAAGACTCTCCACAGATCAGTGGGAAATGATAGGGAGTCACTTGAAAGCAGAACCCCGTGCCTCGCTGCCACATTTGGTAGCATGGCAAACAGTGAACACCGCAGTCGTTAGGCTTAATGAGTCAAGACCCACTGCCTCTCCCATGTCTTTGCTGACACCACCACAAGCCATAAGTAATTTCCCTGTGGTGGCCCTCCCATTGCCCCAGAGGCAAAAATCTGCCACCGTCACCTCTGGAGGCACGGACCCCGCCCGAGCATGGCCAGCTCGGATGGGAGCCGTTGCTGCCGGAATTGCGGAGGATAGGCGGCAAGGGGTCAACATGTGGGAGGGAGACATACAATGGGAACCAGATGGTCATCCGGCCTTGCTCCCTGTAACTTTTGAAAGGGCAGCAGAGCCTAACTCCACAAACGCTCCCTTACCCATTGCTCCTTCACAGGAGTTAGTTTTTGCAGTCAAAGCAGCGTTTCAGGATGAGCAGCAGAAAGGAGCCCTCACTGGGATAGAACTTGCAGAGGGTTTCCAGGCTTTTCCAGTTACACAGACAGAGCTACCTCCAAAGGTCCTAGCAATGTCTTCTGATTGTGTAATTTTGGTTTTTCAGAAGATGCCTTTCTCCGATCAGTCTGAGAAAGGCTTTGCTACCATTCAAAAAGAGCTTGCTGAACCCTACTGTGACTCTGTTAATGGGCTGCAAACAGCCTCAGCACAGCAGGATGATAATCCAGAAGCGGCCACAGAATTGTTCATCAAGTTGGCAAAAGGCAACAAAGATTGTCAGCAAGCCTTACAACAACTGATGGCTTCTAGAAATTTCACATGGGCAGATATGCTCAGAGTTTGCCAGGACATAGAAATGTCAGTGGCACAATTAGTTTTGTTACCATTTGCAGCCCCAAACCCAGCGGATATAGAGCCTGATGGTATCGATGTGCAGTGGATAGAGCAGACAGTTACCATCCAGTGGCTTAGCTGTACATTTGGAGATGGAGAGTTCCTGCATGGCAGGGGGTTGGACTGGATGGCCCTTGTGGTCTCTTCCAACTCTATGAATCTATGAATCTATAAGCCGTGGCAGATGGATGATTGCTTAGTATCCTCCATTCCATCAACTTTCCTTTCTCCATATTTCTATCGACATCTCATACTATGTGTTTTTCAGTTTTCCCTTTTGTTGTCCTTTACATGCTCAGAGTCAGCACCCTGCTGATTCTGCAGTCTTCTGCTTAGATTTTGGAACCTGGTTTTGGTTTGGTTTGGTTTTAGGGTTTCTTTTTGCCCTGTTCAAGTCTGATATTTAGAAAATTTAGCCCTTTGTCTTGTCCTCATGAATTTGCAGCCTGAAATTGTATTGTGTGTGAGATTTTTGTTGGCAGATCATTGGGTCTATATTCTTGCTTAGCTGAAAGAGTTTCTTTTCTTTTGCTTCTTTAAGTCTGAGCTTGCTCTTTTCCTTAATCCAAGTTCTTCGTTCTCCTTTCCTGAGAGTGTGTGACCCAAGAGTGACACTGTCTCAACCTTTTGGTCTCTTCCTCCATGCTGCCTTTCAGCTGATTCTGTATGCTTTTAGTTTGTCCTCTCTTTTTAAACTATAGGCCTCCTATATAGCCTGGACATGGTTGTTTGGAGACATGTGTAAAAAGAAAATCTGATAGTCTTATAATTGTGGAAATTGTAAAGGGACAAGAGTTTCTAGTTTTTTTCCCTTGACTCAAATCTGTGCTATTGTTGCTATTTTGGTTGTGATAAAGCATAATTAAAATCCCTTCTGGATGCACAAGTCTTGCAGACAAAGAGAACATCACATTTTGTGGAATAAAATCAGTACTTAGCGTGGTACTTGGGAAAACTAGGCTTTCCATGTTCTATATCTCCTTCTTCTAGTGGTCAGCTCAGCCTGCCTGTGTTCTTTGTGGGATAGGCTTGGCTGGAGAATTTCAAAAGCTAGAGGCCAGAATGGTCAAAATAGGTGTTAATTGCTGTTTGCATTTGTCTATCTGTGTGTTTGTTTGGCTGTCTGTGATTTGCAAATCTGAAGGCAGCTCCTTTCTCTTGCTCTAAAAGTCCTTGCTGTGTTGACTTTTGATAGGAATTTCTGTTAAGCTTCATCTTGATAGGCACAGTCTATCTGCAAAAATTGTCTTGGCTAAAACAAAGAAGGAATCTTGCCTGGGTTGCTTTCTGCCCTCATGGCAAAAGAACTATATATCACATCAACCTTAAGTGTGGTACATATTTAGAAACAGGTTCTATTCCTTTTGCACCTAGAAATTGTTCATTTGTCTTTTTGTTAGCGTGTTTGGGCTTATGTCATACTTTTGCAATACATAAGTCTGAATTTCTTGTACTCTTCCTACATTCATTTATGTTTTTCTGCATCCTTCCTTCATGCATTGCTTCTTAGGGAGAGAGCTTCACTTAGAAGCACAGTCTATCTCACTCTTCCTCTTGGTGAGATTCAGAGGAATTACAGAGGGGGATTTCCTCCTCCTTCTCCTCTGCTTTGTCCTTTTGTTTTTGAGCTTTTCCCGTGCTTCATAGCTCTGCTTGCAGAAAAGGATCTGCTAAAACAGGTTTCCTGTTCTTTGCAAAATTGGTGTACTACATCCTTTACTAAAATCTACTGTTGCCATCCATTTATGTTCCTTCCTATGGATAACCCACACTGTTTAAAGTCCAAAAGGGGGAAGACGCTAATCTTTTCTCCCCCACCTATGTTCCTAACAATTTTCTTAGTTTTCTTATCACTGCCTATGAGTGGATGAGGCCATCCCGGCACTCTGTCTCTTCAAATGCGTTGCATCCTCTGCTTCTGCATTTTTATACTCTTCACATGCTCAGAAAACTCTGCAAGTTGAAAGGCACAGGCCAACCTTTTCCTTTCAATCTCAGAGGTGGTACATCCTCTCAGTTCAAATTGCTTGGTACAACTCCCAAACAATTAGCAGATGGTGCAAATATCTCCAGTTTTTTGAACTCTCCCTATGCCCAGAGGTTAGGGGGACATAAAACGTTCCTCATCCTCCCTTTTACTGACTCAAATAGCTTTCTTCTACAAAAAACAAAAAACAAAAAAAAGGGGGGGGGAATGCATCCCCCAACCAACAAAAACAAACAGGTTGTGAACCGGGCCACATCTGTTGTATTTGATTTGCTTGGAATCATTTAACTTTACTGTCAGATTATTTATTTCAGAAACATTCTTCATAGCCTACCCATGGCATGCACCAAGGACTGAAAACACCGATCCCAAATTTCTCATTCAGCCCCATCCCACTAGCCATGGCAGAGGACATCCGACCCCATGTCGTGGCACGACGGACTGAAGAACCCAATTCCAGACTTCAACATGCAGATAAAGGACACCGAGTGCCAGGCCAGGAAGAGGGGATCAGGGAGACGGAATGACCCGGTGACCTGGGGACAGATCAAGGCCTTGAGCAACCAGGCCAATAAACTCTTAGAACAATGGGGCCTGCAAAAAACTGACAAGAACTTTACTGTTGCGCTAATTGCGGCGCTAAATGCTAATTCTGTAGTCATGATATGTATTTTTCTGTTTCTCTTTGTGCCAGGAACTGTGAGCAGGAGCACTACCCAATCACCCACCCAGCCTGTAAATGTTTGGGAAGCCTTCGCCCTCTCGCTTAATCAATCCTCCTTCTGCCTGTCTAACCAACATGCAGTAGGGGAGATATTAAGTACATGCCTCATACCTGTTTGCCAAGATCCTCGCGATATGCAAAATGAGACCTGGTTTTACAATGGTCTAAGTAAGGGAAAACCGGTTGCGAAATGAGGGGTACCGAGGATACCACAATTGGGGAACCCAGATAAAAAAGGTGCCATCCTCAGCCACACACTTGTTAACCCCTTGGGTGGCTGACAGTAACATGACATGCGCTCGCATGGTCAACTGCACAGCTGCAAATTGCGCCCGTCTTGGCCACAGGTATGAACTCAATTGCTCCAGCTATGTAAACATATCATATGTTTATAAATTCGCTCAGCTACCTCTTGGGTGGTTTTGGACATGTGCGGGGTACACCTTCAGCTACATTCCCGCTAACCTCACACACGGGACAAGGTGCTGCTTGAGCCGATTGTCCCTCATCCTACCCCCGAAAAAACAAGAGCCGGACCAGGAGATCGGTTCAGCTTAGCTCAGACTGCGACTCAGAAGTGAAGCTGCTAAGCAAAGCCGAGTACCTGTCATTGGCCTTCTCCTTGGTGGGGGTTCCTGGGTTAGCAGTGGGGAATGCGAAGAACATACATGAGCTTGCATGTTGGGCAACAAAAAATTTGAACGCCACATCCAAGGCTTTAGGGCTGCTCAACCAGGAGCAGACCGAGCTGAGGCACGGACTCTTGCAAAACCGAGCAGCCATTGACTATTTGCTACTCTTACACCACAAAGGGTGCGAGACAGTGGAAGGCATGTGTTGCTTCAACATGACTGATAACAGCCAGAAGGTAGAGGATCAAATAGGACAACTGAGGAAGCTCGCCCAAGAGATTAGAGAGTCATCTCTGGGAGATTGGTGGGAAGGCCTCTGGAGATGGCTCCCCCTGGGTGGGCTCGATCCTTAGTGCAGTATCTCATGATCGCGGTGGTGTGTTTGATTGGGCTTTGCTGCTTCATCCAGTGCCTCCCCGGATTGGTCCGGATGGTCGCCTCTTCTGCCTCGGCGGGTGCGCAGAGGAGGGGGTTCGCAGGCTATGTATACCAGCTCATAAAAAACAAAAAAGAGGGAGGTGTGGGGCTCTCGCTGGCAGACCGCGAGGCGGCCACCACCCCGCCCTGATAGTGGGCCGGATACATGGTTTGCTAACCCACATTTGAAACACCCGCTCACTGAGGTGATGCTGCCTGGCCCAATCAGCACCCGCCAAGTGTACTTTTGTATCCAATCATGTAACCTCATACTTTGTAGCCAATAATGTAGCATGTAACTCATGATGTAACAAAAGACAATAAAAGGAGCGTTTTTGAAATGCGGCGAAAAGAAGCCTGCCTGCAACCTCCAGCTCTGCCTGCGACTGAGTGATTTCCCAACAGGTGTCATATTGCGAAGGGAGCAAGCTTGTTTTCTTCTGCTCCAGAGAATAGGAATAGAGCAATGGATGGCAGCTACAGGGAAAGAAATTCATGGAATCATTTCAATCTAAACGTTAGGAGGAACTTCCTGACAGTAAGGGCTGTTGGACAGTGGAACACACTCCCTCAGAGTGTAGCGGAGTCTCCTTCCTTGGAGGTCTTTAAGCAGAGGCTGGATGGCCATCTGTCGGGGATGCTTTGATGGAGAGTTCCTGCATGGCAGGGGTTGGACTGGATGGCCCTTCTTGGGGGTCTCCACTCTCTTCCAACACTATGGGGCAGTCTGCAGCCCCAGAGGCCCCATCCCAGCGCTTCTGAAGGCTGCGGGGAAGCGGCGAACTGCCGCTTCCCCATGGCCTGAAAGCGGGGTACACTAGGCACCCTGGGTGCCTGCTGCACCCCGCTCTCCTTTTCTTCTCAGGGGCCTTGGCGCAGCTGTCTAAAGGCTGCGCCAAAAACCAGGCACAGAAAAGAGCTCCATTTTGGAGCTCTTTTTAGCACCGTGGAAAGGGCACCATTGGCACCCTTCCGTGGTGTGATGTCAGGCACGCGCAGCTTTGTTTAAACGCTGTGTGCGCCATGACGACATCATGGCACGCCTGTATGGATGCCGCCATCTTAAATGCTGCACCCTCCCTAACCCTAATCGTGCCATAAAGAACTCCAATCGCACCTCTTCATGCCTGTCTGTATCGGGCCAGTGATTCTGTGATTTTCTGTTTCTCCAAGTCACACCGGCTTCTTCTTCATCAGACACACAGGAGAAAGAACTTGAAGATTTTAATCCCACCGCTGCCACCAAAATTCTTTGAAGGACTCCTGCCAACTTTCACCCTAACACCCTAACAGAGGCACAGCACCTCTGTGTCACTAATATTTGGTAGCGTGTTTTGATATTCAAACAGAGGCCAAGTAGTATTTCAAGCACTAATAAAAGTTTGTTTGTATGATATAAAAAGTAAAACTATAAATTGGTTTCAAAGTTGTTACTATTGATTTATTATTTAGTTACAAGAAGTCCTTTCAAAATAATAATATTAGTACAGCCACACAGGTAATCTTATCTCAGGTACATAGACCAAAATTGCTTTCTAACAACCAGCTTGCTCTGAGCCTCTCCCTACTAGACTCCCCAAGCCTACACAGTCCCTCTTTGGACTCTCAAGACCCTTTTGTGGCCACCAAACAAAACTAAAATGTTCCCTCAGGAACTCTAAGAGCACACCCTCCCTTTGATGTAACTCCCCCAAAACTAACCCCCCTTTCACTCTCTGCAAGGCTCTTTTATAGACCTGCCCAGCTGCCTGCCCATTGGCTGGTCTCATGCTGCTTCATCATGATTGCCTGATAGATCGGCCTTTTCACTACAGCTGTGTTGGCCATATAGCAAATCCAATAACGTCCAAACAATGGTACATTTATTGGGCCAACCAAAATGCACAATTATATGTTGCAAGCTTTTGAAGTCACATTGGCTTCTTCATCAGGCAAACAGGAGAAAGAAAGGGAGTATGTTCCACTGTCAAACAGCTCTTACAGTCAGGAAGTTGTTCCGTGTTCTAGTCTCTGGAACAACAGAAAACAAGCTTGCTCCCTCCTCAATACTTAAATAGGGCTATCACATCACCGCTTAACCATCTCTTTTCCAGGCTGAACATCTTCTGTTCCCTAAGGCTTTCCTCATAAAGCATGGTTTCAAGACCCTTCACCATTTTGGTTGCCCTCCTTTGGACCCGCTCCAGTTTCTGAATATCCTTTTTGAATTGTGGTGCCCAGAACTGGACACAGTATACCAGGTGAGGCCTGACCAAGGCGGACTAGAGTGGCACAATTACTTCCCTCAATCCTGCCACTGTACTTCTATTGATGCAGCTAGAATTGCATTGAACTTTTTAGCTGCCGGATCACACTGTTGGCTCATGTTCAACTTGTAGTCTACTAGGACTCCTAGATCACTTTTCACACATAATTTCCTTAAGCCAGGTGCCCCCCCCCCCCCATCCTTGTATGTATGCATTTCATTTTTTCTACCTAAGCAACAGGGAGAAATGTATCTTCCCGTGTTAATTTTAAATCTGTTTCCAAAATTCCTTTCAAAATGTCCAGTTTTTAAACTGATGATCTAATATAACTCTGTACATAGGAATCCAATGATACCTTTGCCTTCATTTAACATCTTTATGGTAATCCCCTCCGATGGTGTTATATTATATTGCTACATATTTTTAACTGTATCCTTCAGCAGTTTGTTTATTCCAGCTTCATGGACCCAATACTTCTTTCTAATTAAGTTGGTGAGTCTCTCCACTCCCCATGGCTTGCCCACTTCATCAAGCAGGTCTCCAGGAGTTCTCAAAGATTATTGCCAGTGGCTCTGAGATTACATTTGCCAGCACTATGTATGCATCCTTCTGAGAAGATGCCTTTCCAAGTAAATTCCAGTAGTCCTAATAAGCCGTGTTTGTGTCAACTCCAGAGGCATCTTCTCTTAGGTCTAAAACAGATGAGCAGACAGTAGTGGCTTCCATTTGCTCTCAGCACATGACATTTAGATGAAACACATCCCTAGAGCACCCACAAGCCGCCCTAGGTGGCCCAAAAGCAGTTCAAAAAGAGTGGCTCTTTTCCACTCCTTTCCGCAATCCATTTGGGAGTGCAGAAGGAGGCACCCTCGAGGCCACCGTGTATTTGCTGTGGTCCCAGGGCTGCTTCTGGGCACTCCTTCTAGTCCATCTGTTTCACCCCTTATTCCCAGTGCGTGATCCTCACTGTCAAAGCTGATAGAGCTCATGTACATTCCTGCATGTGTATAGAATTGTCACTATTTTGCAGCCTTACTAATGGTGATCATATACAAATAGCGTTACATAAGGTAAAACAGGGATAGCCAACCTCCATTTTAGAGCCAGATATTCTGTTTTCTAGAAAGGAGTGTGAGCATTATTGGTATGTGCATCACACAATACAATTGTTTCATAGTCATGACGAAGCTGGTTTCTGAAACTAATAGTCCCTTCATTCCCATCATTCCCAACCAGTACAATCAATGCTCATGGTTGCTGGGAGGTTAGTGTAACACCTCTGGGGTACACTACGTATGTAAACTATTTTGGCACTGGCCATGTGATATGCAAGGGCTATTTTGTGTGTGTGTGTATGTATGTGTCTGTGTGTGTACATATATGTGTACACACACACACACACACACACACACATATACTGTTTATACTTGTCTATAAATCTAAACATTTATGCCCAAAAATTGACCCCCAAATCCCAGGTCAACGTATTTGTGAGTCAGTATGGTACTATGATACCAGCTCTTTCAAATTTTCCCATGCAGTGGGAAGATAGTTTCTTATTCTCTTTTGCCAAGCAGAAAGAGCCTGCGAGGGAGGGAAGAGGCAGACCCAACTCCATCAGGGCTAGTCTGAAGAAAGAGAGCCCTCCTTCCAGTCCATCTGCCTTGGTCCAGGCCTCAGAGGGAGAGAAGAACTGCTGGATCTGATCCCCCTTCCCCACCACCATTCCCTTCTCCTTTTGTGTTGTGTCTTTTTAGATTGTAAGCCTGAGGGCAGGGAACCGTCTAGTAAAAAGTAATAATTGTAAGCCGCTCTGATAGCCTTTAGGGCTGAAGAGGGGGTATAAATACCATAAATAAAATAAAAATATAATATAACTGCTTTTAAACAAATGAACAGAGACCTTGTCCTGCATTTGGCCATCGATCACTGTCTGGGTGAAGGCTGAAAACAAAGTTGAAACAAACAGCCTCATTTAGAGTCTCCTTTGCTGTATGCACATGCACACACACTGAAGGAGCCTCCAAGTTTTACCCTCAACTTATCCATGGGTCATGGCAAAATCCATAATTTTGGCCCTAAAACCTGACCTTGACTTATACATGAGGTCGACTTATAGTTGAGTATATTCTCTCTCTCTCTCCCTCCCTCTACCTCTCTCTCTGTATAAACTCCTTAAAGAATGTTTCATGTAAAAGTTGTGGGAAAGACCTTCACTGTTTATTTTTAGATCAAATTATATTTGAATGCTGTTTAATTAACCAGACAATATTTAATTAAGAGAACAAGAAAAAGGTCAAGGATGCCTTGTCCAGTATTTGCATAAATGCCACATTTATTTCTTTAACTGAACAATGCCTTAAGTGTACACAAACAGTTCAAGACCCTAATTTCCAACACTCATAATTTAAGACATCAAGAAAACTAGACTCATTACTTCAGTATTGTTATTTATAACAGGTGTGCCCACAGCAATCACATATATACAAAGCAAGAGAAATGGTCTCCCAGCACTTGGAGATGATGTCACAGGAAGAACTCATGTGGACAAACTAGATAATGGAAGCACAGGCAAAATAAGATTAATAAAAAATAAAAATGTAACCACAATCTCTGTTATTATAAAGTACGATCTTGATATTGAGTCATAGCTCATGAATAAAAGTGATCCTTCATATAGATCATCCAGTACACAAGAGAAAGACAGTAAGAGCATATTAAACAGTTAAAATGTCTTGTGTTGTTGCAGTTGCATGTTACCACAGAGGTAAACAATCTCCACTTAGTTCCACAGTTCTTAGCTAATTGTGCTTCTTTCACTTGTTTCTCTGCCTGTCTGTTGCTTTATGATCATTTTAAAGTCTACTCTGGGCTAAGTTGTGCCATCCTTCTAGTGGAAGGTGGCAGAGAGGGCATCTTTTTTGTGAAAGTATCCTGCATTAATTTATTAGAACTGGAAAGAGTTTTACATAAATAAAACAAATATGCCAGTGATAGTTATGGAAGATCAATCCCTCACCAATACATGATATGGAAGAGTGTTAAATTATATCATAATATTAAATCGTGTTTTTTTCTTACATTACATCATTTTATCTCACCAGCCTCCACAGTGATTCGTATAACGTAAGGATAGTGTTAGTGTGAAACTGAGTAAAATTGGAAACATTGGTATTTCATGCTGCATTTAATGGGTTCCCTTATCTATGGGATAGAATGGTATTCCTAAAATAGGAACTAAAAAAAAAAATCCAAAAAAGGCATATGTGTTATGAAAGTAAATGATTTATAGAGGGTATTCAAAAATATTTACATCTTAAATTAAGATCAATCGCGATAAATCAGTGGAGACTCTTCTCAAGTAGTCTGAAGTCGTGTAAATGTTTGTTACTTGGTATTTTGGCAATGAATGAAGCAGTAATTTCAGAAGTACAAATGCCAAGAAAAAAAGATAGATTATTAAAGCAACTGTGATTATTAATTCCTGTAACTATTTCTTCCAAAGTATTAAAGAAATCCTTCATGGGTATTTACACTACTAGAAGATTGCTATCATTTTAGATGAACAACATGATAAATAAAATACTGTCAATTTGTTGAACTTGTGGTTCACTAATGTCTTTTCAGTCACTGCGCTGAATTTCTGATGTAAAAATTCCTGTTTATTTCTACCTTCAGTCACGCTTTTAATCTCTTACTCAAGATTGTTGTGTTGTCTGCAGGTTTGCTGGCCTCAGCAACACAGGACTCTGAGTGAGAAAAAAGACTCTTTCCCCAAACTGATACCATCAAGGGACATGAACTTTAGGCTGGCTGACCTAAGCCATACCCTGTATCAGTCTGCCCTTCCCTATTATACAATCCTTCCATGCTATGCTGATAATGTACATACCGTCCTCACATGACTGGTTAAAAACAAATGTGAACAAGGATACTGAAATTGCTTCTTCATTCATTATCACTAATATATTCAAATCTCTAACAGTTTCCTTGTTTTGGCCTGAATGACAAGGTGGTTGTACATACAGTATATTCCTCTGCTATTAGAACCATGTTGTAATTAATGGGGCAAAGTCTATTTAGATAAATTCTACGTAGGCAGATTTTTGATAGGTGCACAATCTTCTATTGAATGAATCCCATCTGTCTCTGAAGGCCTGCCTCTGCGCAGAGGGGAGAAAAATAATATTCCCCTGTAGATGAACTATTGTGATACTAAGCTTGCAAACATATGCACACTTACATAGAAGTCAGTGCCACTGAACACAGTGAGACTTGCTTCCAAATAAATACGTATAGAATTGCACTGTAAATCTTGTTTTTTAAAGATAGAGGCTTACATTTCATCTGCTTTTTTCAGGTAAAATTTGACTTAGAACATTTTAGAGAAATGAAGATTCAGCATGGCTATCTGTTGTATTATCATAAATTATGTTTGTAAAAATCCTCCATTCAACCCATCTGGTCTAATGCCAATTAATGCCAATGTAGCTGTTTTTAATTATTATGTTAGATGACAGTATATCAGATACTGATAAATGAGCAAGAATCTCCACTGGTCAGAAATCAAAAACCAAGAATGACTTTTCTTGAAATTTCATTGTTCAATGTTAACACACAATAATGCTTTTATTGTTGTTATTGCTGATGTTATATGATGTTTTTGTTCTGTTTATATTCAATAAAAATTAAATTAAAAAAAAAAGAAATTTCAGTGTTCCTTCTACACTGTTTGCTCATCTGTGAAGAATTTCTGCTGCTACTCTTCTGAATCAGTGTATTCCATGATATGAAACTAGATGGATGCAGCTTTGGGAAAGCAAAGGGGTGTTATAAGAGGACAACTGTGCCATGTGGAACACACACAACATTAAATGTAAGTGTAGAGGGTATAGCAATTCCACTGTAAACACGTTGTCTGGAAGCAGCCTTAGGCTGGAAAGTTGCAATGAATAAAAGTTGTCCACTAAGGCTCGTTTAAAAACAAAACTACTTACTTCTTCTTTTTGTTTTGTTTTGCACTCAGGAAAAGTAAACCATGCATATTAAAACAAACATAATTATCACTTGACAGCCTCCTGTATGGTCATCATGACTGCACTGTAAAATAGCATTGTTTACGCAAATAAAGTTGGACATTACATTTTGAAGAATTAACCTCTGGACAGAAAAGTATGTCCTCCAGACACATAGCATATAATTCCTTAAAATGCAAAAATGGATTTAAGAATGTTTTTGAATGTTTTGCCAATACCATAAAATACTAGGACTGATCTAATAAAATGCAAGTCCATGGGGAGAATTAGCCCCTCTCCATTGATATGTAAGTCAAAAGGTGAATTGGAGAAATACATGCTAGTTTATGGGGGATAATAAGAAAGAAATAGTCAACAAAGAATGAAGTAAAATACCACTCAGTTGTGTAGTGTCCAGCTGGCGAAGGAATCACACTCTGCCATATTCATTCCAGCCATTAATCTTCTGTGTTACAAGATTATACACACCTTGACCAGCCTACTGAATCTATTTAGAAGGGCTTCACTCCACCAGTCTGAGTGAGAAAGGGGAGTTTATCACACAGGAGGGAAGTGACCGCATCTTGTGAATAAATGTGTATTAAATCTGTTGTGTGAATTCACCATTATCCTGGCATTAACCTGTGTATAAAGCAGCCAAATTGTGCTGCTTTTTATTTTCAAGATTTTCCTGAAAATAAGCAGCGGTGCTATTTGGCCACTTTATTCAGGGGTTAATGCTGGGATAATGGCAACATCACATGAAGTTGTCTATAAACAATCCAGCTTTTGTGGGATATTCACAGGATTTAATACCCACTTATTCATGGGATGTGTGATAAACTCCAGGATGTTATTTAATTTTCGGGTTACAAATTCCCAACTAGGTCTATGGATTGTCCCTGGATTCTTTTCTCCTTCTGTTCACCCATTTCTCTTTGCAGCATAAGAAGAATAGACTAGAACAGAACAGATTCTAATTACTAAAATGAAGAGAAGTGCTCATTTGATATCACACATTTCCATCTGTAGTCTAGGGCCTTTTCATTTCTTTCTTTCTATGTCATGAATAATAGCTTGAATGGAAAGAATCCATCCCAGCATTCCTTTGCTAGACATCACATACATTTACCTTCAACACCACACCTTAACTGAATGAAGAATAATGAATGCCAGTCTCAAAGTTACATGGGACAGCATTTAAGAAACAGTGATAGGCTTAAAAGGTAAAAAGCAACACTGTGAAAAGTTGGAGACCAAAAAATGCATCACATGTTCCCCTCCAATCTTTATTCTGCTGCTTTCTCTCCCATAGAAGAAAGTGTAGGGTACTGGATCTCTCCCCCTCGCTCCCACCAACAGAAGCAGCAACTGAGAGGTGGTATAATTCCAAGGAAAAAATAGCTAGTGAAGAAAGAATTAAGTGCAACTGCCATTGCTGCTTCTTTACCCACAAGTGGAGCCTTCCAAAATTGCTTCTCATTGAGGGGAAAAAAGTAAGCATTTTGGAGGGATGTTGGACATTTTTGAATGTAATATCTACTTCTGCCCTTAGCCAAGTAAAATAAACTTTGGTGACTGGGAAAAACAAGTAGGTTGGCAGCAAGTGTAGTGTTTGAAATGGGGGGAAAAGGTAGCTTCACACAATGGCTGACGGGGCCCTCTTGGGCACACTTCCACATCTTTTCCTTTATGAGAAATAGAATGCAGCATCACATATGTGCGTAGGTGTGGAAAACAACACATGATAAACAGAATGTACATTTTCCAGTGAAGTAAATAGAAATAAATACTTTATAAATATAATCTCATACTAGTCTTTCTTGCTCTACCAAGTAATTTTTTTAAAAAATGTCAATAAGTTATGATTTATCAGCACACAATCCTATCATTTTTACCTCTTTTAAGTTACATGATTTATAACTTCCACTCTTTTGCAGACTCCTGCCTCTTTAAATTGAAGATGCTTTAAAAATCAAAATAATTTTAAAAAGCTCTGGTTTTGTTAGTTAGTGCCATTTGTCACCCAATGAAGAAATGGGTGGAAGATCACATGTGCACAAGAATTTCAGGGCATACCAGGCTTCTAAGTTACCATAGAAATGAATTTGGCCAATGAAGCTATAACTCAAGATGGATCACTCTGTGGCGCAGGCATCTGGGAGATGAACAACAGGAGAGATCCAAATTTAAGAAGGGGACTCTCAAACAGCACCCATTGTTTCACTTTGTTTGATGAAGTGGGTGGTTCTTTTGGGCTAAATTCTTGTCTGGGCTGTTCTTCGTCTAGATAGCTTGGACCTGTTGAAGAAGCCATGAAATAAGAGATGTGAAAGGATGGGGTAGAGGGATAAGGTAGATGAGAAATTACTCTTCAGTCCCCTAAGCTTAGTGGTGTCATTTAAAGTAATTCACAACCAGTTCCCCATATACTTTCCTTGTGGCTCTGGGGAATTATCCCGTGGGGTAAGCACTAGTAAGAAGTGCACGTGTGTGAAAGCCTGACACACTTCCTAAACGTGAGGAAATCAACCACTCACCTCCAGCGTCCCTGAATTGTTCGGGAAGCAGGCATTTCCAACTAACGGAAACTTTGCGTTGATGGGAAATGGCTGCTTCCCAAATGATTTAGGGATGCTGGAGATGACAATTCCCTGACGTTTAGGAAGTGCGTCAGGCTTTCACACATGTGCTTCCTAAACATTTTACCAGTGTATTACCAGCAGTAAAGCACTGGTCTGAAAATCTTCTCTACCTCCTCCCCACTTCACTACTTTTAGCCCTCCTTTTAACCTCCTCAGCCTCCATGTCTTTTTAACAATTTTAACTACCAGTTCCAGCCAACCGTGCAAACTGGCCAAAAGACACTAGTACCTAACTTGCTTTCAGAAAAAAAAAGCATGCAGAAAAAAAGGTTTCTCTACTAAGCAGGCAGCTTTCAGATCTGAAGATATTTTCTATCCAGAAGCTGTGAATTAATGAAGGCTTCTCTTATTCTAAGAGCCAACATGGTGTAGTGGTTTAAGTGCAGGAACAGGTCTTTGGAAGACCAAAATTGGAATCCATAATTGGTCATGAAAACCTACTGGGTGACCTTGAGTAAGCCATACTCTCTCAGCCATAGAGGAAGGCAAGGGCAAACTCCCTTTGAAAGAATTCTGCCTAGAAAGCCAAATGACAGGTTCACCTTGGGTTCAATGTAAGTAAGAAATGACTTGAAAGCACACATCTTTCACTCTGGACTAGAGAGTGGTTATTAAATTGTGTAAATACCTTATTGAGCCAGCCAGGAGAGGGTTAAATGCATATAGCCAGTCGTGCATATCCTTGTCATTGCTTGCCTGCAGCAGGATCCCACGATGTTCAGTGCACACTGCAAATGTGTTGGGGGTCTGAGAGAGAAAGAGAGAGGAAGAGAGAGAGATGCATCTGAGAACAAGTAATAAAGGAGGAGGAGGGCCATGCAACAGACTCTAAAAAGCCAAGACATCACAGACCAGGCCACCTCAGAATCTATGTTGGACAATGTGGCAAAGTCCCTCAGAAACTATGGCCCTCTCTGTCTCCAAATATAAGTATTTGTAAGCACTCACAGTGACATGCAGTTTTGCAAATGCAGAAATCTTTTTTAACCTTTAGCAGAGCAGGACTGCAGTCTGTCCTCATCCTTGAAGGATCATTAGTTTTACAAAGAGTTTACTGCTATCAGTTTTAAAGCACAGAATGTTTACCTGAGAATCATCCAGGTCTGAGTATTATCTCTACCAGTGGGTTAGACTCAGATCGTCTTTACATTTAAAATATTTTTGGTGCATGAGATGCTGCATTTGTGTTTGAAGGTCTTATTCACAAAACTGTAGTTTTGTGAGGCATTTACCCTTCTCTGTCAGAGAGCTCTGATGCCACAACCAACTACAATTCCCAGGATTCCCTACTATTGAACCAGGACAGCTACAGCCATTTCAAAGTGGATTATTTCTGCGTTTTGGATCTGTGTGCAACTGCACCAGCACCTCCTAAGAGAAATCAGCAAAATCAAACCACAACTGGATCAAACTGGAAAAGGATATCCTGATGAAGCACACCTAAGAATATGAAGTCAAGTATGTTTTTGGTTCACTCATGTTTTTGTTGCACAGTAAATTTACAACAAAAAACTTGAAACTACTGTAAAATATGACAGTTCTACATGTAGTGAGCATGATTTCCAAGCATATTTAGCAAATGCAGTCTAATTAGCTGCACTACAATTCACCAAAGAGAAGGTAGTGTGTAAAACCATTGTGTGATACCTCTTTGAGCAAAATCATGGAAACTAACAAGGAGGCTAGATATAGCTGTTCAAAATCAAATCTGATCGAAACATTTAGCTTCTGTTGTCATCCTCTTCTGTAATTTGCAATCATTTGGGCTTCCGGAAAGACAATCACTATGGTCTCTTATTTCTGTTACAGCTCCATCTTTAACACTCTAATAATCTATTCAGGCTTTGGGCTCTCTCATTTTGCCTAATCTGTGAACTTGTTCTTACTTTCAGCATGGCCTGCTGGTCCTCACTGTATTCCACCTGAGCTGATGAGAGATTGAGAACTGCCCTCTCCACCGAGTCCTTGTCACTGTTGTAGATGTAGACATAGGGGCGTCTCACCACCACATAGCGCTTCACCCAGCCATTTGTATGCGGCTCCAAGAAGTGTAGATAGCCTTTTCTGGAGACAATGGGGCTGTGGAAGATACACTTTCTTAGTAATTGCACAAAAACTGCACAGTGTACATTATACCATGCTGGTAACTGGACATTTTTAATGCCATGAAGAATTGTGCCTTTGTTTGGGACTCACCTATCTTTAAAAAAAATTAATTGCTTTATTTATTAGTTATTAACTGGATGCAAGTAACTTTGGGGGGGGGGGAGGTTCCTTGACACCTGAAAAAATGCAGGGTAGTGGCCCACAACTAATTACCTGACTCGAATCTCTTGAATGTCAGGGACCAAAAGGCGCTGGGTCTCCTTTTCATCCTCAGGCCCACAGGTGGGGGATTTCTTTTGTTCTCCTTCAATTGTGGATTCAGATTCAGGGCTGTCTACCCTGGAAGAGAGCTGGAGAGGTCTGCAGGAGAAAGGCAGATATGAAACTTCATTACATTTTGACCTTTTCTTATTAATGAAGGCGACACAAGCTCTGAACCTGCACATATAACTCTGACTGCAAAGCAAGTTTAAAAGTCTTAGTTATGCCACTTGTCTCACCTGGACTCTGTGGCAGTGTAGCGTCCTTCAACCAGTGATGGGCATGTGGAAGAGGGGGTCAAAGTATTGCCACCAAGAGCTGGCATGGAAGGATCTCTCATCAGAGTCACTGACATTTCAGACAGCTGTATAAAAAGAATCCATCATTAGAGTTGCTTCCTTTACAAGAAGTAGAATGCATATAGAATACTTCCTATTCTCAGGATGAGGAACATTTTTAGATCTGATAGGATTTCATTGCTGTCGGGTGGGCAGAGTCTGGTCTTTGGCTGCGTGTGGGTTACTCCTGTCTTTGGAGAAGTAATCTACGTGTATCAAAAGTGGCAAATGGGCCAAATTTTGCCCCTGCAGAGAACTGCACTGAACAATTTTAGGCTGAAAATCAGCCAGTAAATGCCAAAGAAATCCCATCTGGTCATGACTTGAGGTTTCAGCAGCATTAGGGGAAGGTGGAGAGGGGTAATTTTCTAGCTATTCTACCATTCCCGGATGCCAGCAAGATTGCTTATTTTTTGGGTTCCTTTTTCCAGGTGATTTTTCACCCAATTATTTTAGGAGTATATGGGACTTGGGTGTGTGTGTGTGTTGGGTGCTCGGAGTGTCAAAAAAGGGATTGGGGCTTTATGTGACCTTTGGGATGCACTTTCCCATCTCTGTCATATAGTCAGTGATCCAGATGGTATACAATCCCTAGCATCTTCCAAGAAATCAGGCCAAACTTCTATTGTGACGGCATTGGCATAATTACAGACGTGAAGATACTGGTGGCAGGAAGAACAATTGGTGCCAATGGTGGGAGAAAAAGTCTGCCAACGCCAAACATTCTGCTTTCCAATGGCTGGCTTTGGGAGAGAAGAAGTTGTCCCCAGAGGCAAAGTGCCCTGAGAAAAATGGCTTATCCATGACACAGACAACATCTCAAATGACCTCTTCAAATCACTGCTCATAATCACGTCTTCCAAAGCTCCTTCATTCTGAAGATACCTCTTTCTAAGAAGTCAGGCATTGGTGAAACAGGATGCTCAGATCGTCCCTCCTCTCTGTTACCTACCATTACCTCTTTCTGCCTCCCTCACTGCTGCTGCCCCTCTTCTTCACTGTGTGACCCTGGAAAAAGTGCACTCAGTTGCATAATGGCCCATTATGAAAGTAGAGCGCACCACCTGAGCTTCTCAGGTAGCAAGTGACAGAAATTCCTAAAACTAGACTGCAATCTGATGTTGGCTTACCTGAGAGTAAGTCCCACTAAATACATAGTGGTTTATTTCAGATAGGCTGGGAATGATAAAACTGAGGAAGGGCAAGAGGACAGTAGACAAATTTATAGTAGTTGGAAATGATGTGCATTGGAGGTACTTGTGTTCATCTTTCCACTTCACATGACAGGCTGGCATATCTCCATGGAAGAAAATAGTTATGGGGTACTTTTCACCCTGCAACTTTATTCCCAACACTTCTGTATTCAGACACCTTTGACACCAAACAGTTTGGTAATTCAGTCCATAATACTGTCTCCTTTCCATTGCTAAACAGCTCCCGTTCCAGCCCCCCTTTCCACTTTTTCCCAAAATGAGATAGATATTACATGTATAGCCAAATGCTCATATTAAAGTTTGAAAAATTGTTCCATCTTCCACCAAAGAGGCAGCTTTTCCAAGGCCTACCCTGAATGAATATTCAACTCTTTGCAGCTATTTCCTTCTGAAATAAAAGTGTCAACTGGATCTTTTCCCTTTACTCGCTGTGGATGCAATTTCACATCCTCCTTGCCAACTGAACAATCACGTTCCTACTTTATTGGCTGGTGGCAAGACCAAAACTAGAAGCATGGAGTTTCTCTTACCTTGCTCTCACTTGCACTAACACAGACGTGGCTATGACTGTACTCTCTGTTGAATGTGTGTGTAAGGAGGCGCAAGCACTGCAGAAAAGAGGGAGAAGAAAGTAAAAGAAGTTCCACCATCGTAAAAGATTGATTTCACTGTGAGTAGGTTAGAATTAACTGTGATGCTAAGTTGATTCTACAGGACCCAGAAACTGTATCCTTTTTTCTTTGAATGTGAAATATTTTGGGTTTGAAATCTACTAACAGAAAGTAATGTCTCAACATTTCAACAATTCTGTCACTGGTGTGTATAGATATATCATTAAACAGTGTGGTCACAAGGGGGCACTGCACTTAGTTTTAGACTGATGGATTCAGCACCCTGTAGCTACTTTTTCTGTGACAGAGAGAGACAATAAATTTCTTGTTTAGCCTGTAATGTTGACTGCTTCGTCCTTTAATCTTTCCATGAGAGATAGCACTATGCATGTCTCCCCTCTCTGTAGAAATCATACCCAGCCAGACTCTTATCCCTGGATGACCAAAACAACATTTTAACACTGGGACTCACAGCCATTATCCAGCTGCATTCCATTTAGACACTATGGGAATGCAAACATATTGATGCCCATTTTATCACCTGCCTAAGCCAAACACAGGTTTCCTGGAAACTGGTATGGGTTTATGCCACATCTTATACCTTGACTGCAAGTTCTTTCTGCCTCTCACTGGGCATGTCCAAGGGTAAAGTCCTTCCTTCTGGGGTACCATCTGCTGAGATAGGAGATGAAACACAAGATGTGCTCCGGGAATCAGAGTCTTCACTGGAGCTTGACGATAGGGAATCAAGACCTAAACGTTGAGTTGTCTCTAATTTCTCACGCAGGAGCAGGTAATGTCTTGTTTTCTCAACCTGTAGAAAGGAATAAAAATTCTGGTAGGTTTGAGCCACAGATGTACACATAGGGATTCATTTCATGCATAATCAGTCCCTAATGCAGGAAACAGCATGTACGATATATCACTTCAAAGGAAATGGCCATAAATATTAACCCTAATCTGTGTGGCATATGAAGTGGCAGCTCTCAAGAACAGTGTACTAAGTGGTAGGGAACTCATACAAGTAATTATTGTATAAACTTGTGTAAGTTTCCATCATCTTATATACAAGCAGATAATCACCCTTACCCTAGAGTCTGGAGACTTTCTGAACTGTAATTCTCCGAGCTAACCCCCATGTTGTGTGTGTGCATGTGTGTGCATGTGTGTATGTATGTATATATGTACGTGTGTGTATATTCATTCCTAGCTTTGCCTTAGATACACACAATGACACAATTTAGTGTTTGTAATATTTCTCATATTACTCTGAATAGGGGAAGGAAGAAGGGAGCATGACTTCTGTTTATGCAACATTTCCAATTGGATTTAGTAAATAGTTTCCCAAATGTTCCCCAGTGCACACAGTGAAGCTCCATAATGTGAAATTAATGTGCGGTGATATAATCTCTAGGAGCCTACCTAGAGGCGAGCCCAGCCGGACGTCACTGTGAAGTAAGTTCTATTAAATTCACTGGTCTTCCGTCCAAGAAGGCATGCATGAGATTGGACTGCACAGCCCAGAGAGAATTGTGCTCAACTTCTACTGAAATCAGCAGAATTAGCTAGACATGACTCTATATATTAATTTAAATGAGATACAAGCATGACTGAATATGGGTGCTGGTTTTAGAGCACTTCAGTGCTTCTTTTACAATGCCTATACCAGTTCAGATGTTCAAGTCTCCAAAATAAAAGACATCTGTGTGCTATATATAGTTTCTCTTTTCAATTTTAATAAGGTGTATATTCAGAGGTTTATGGTGTATAGACATATATTTAATTTATTATATATATCTGTATTTAATAAGGTGTATATACAGAAGCCAGTTATCTTAGTTAATTTTTTCCTAAATTCCTCACATCTGATCCCATCCACATGAGCATGGGTCCCTGAATTGCAGGGCTTGAGTCTTACTTCCTGCAGCAGGCTCAGTTTCTCCAGTTCCCACTGGTGATCCAAGATAAGGCTGTCACTACGTGGCCGCCAGCCTGCTAGGTTCTCTTCGCCTCGGACATACGCCACAGATGTGTCAAGTACACGCCTTCGTCTCCTTTGCATGCCTGTGTTTGGAAATATTCCAAATATAAATGTTTTATTTACTTATTTACTTGTAGCATTTCAATACCACTTGATATCATAAAATCTATAAGTGATTTTCATTATTTAGCACTGCTCATGCCCAATCTGCAGAGCATGTTTAATTTATTAATTTCAGATACACTCCAATTATGGTTGACCTGGAAACTAGAGTTTTGTTACAGGGAATCAGGTTGCTAACTGCAGACTGTGGATTCCCTGCCCCTGCAGGGAGATGTCCCACTGCAGATGTTTATGATTAGGGAATTAATAGGCAATGGAACCATGGTGTTCACTCAAATGAAATCAATTATGTTATAGCAACAGTCAGTCTGACCTTTCCTTTCCCTCCAAACTTTCTTGTCAGTATCTCCTACAGAGCTGTCATAATGGTAAAGCTAATTAGAACTCCTAACAGATACTTCCTAAAGTGAAACCAAAGGTAACGAGGAGCTTTTCACCTGGACTGCCAGCATCAGCCACCCGACAAAGGCTCAGCTCATAGACCCCAGTCACACGGTTGCTGCAAAGGTGGGAATGAAAAGTCAGGTCAAGGTGACAGAAGAAATGCCTTTCATAAGAACAAAGGAAATAGCCATGCTGGATTAGGTCAAAGTCCAGCATTTCAATGAACGATGGCTGACAAGGTGCCTATGGGAAGCCTACAAGCAGGATAGGAGAGCAACAGCACTTTCACACTCATTTGCCCCAGCACCTTTGAGACTAATGAAAAGAACTTGGTAGCATAAGGATAAGTCTACAACCTCAGAACAGTTCTTAGAACAGCAGTTCTTGAACAGAAAAACTGCAAAGGAAGATTTTAAAAAGGAACAGCAGAAGGGAATGTATCCACAAATGTCAGTCCATCGACAGTAGCTGAAACAGAGACAATGGTTCCCTGGCACACTACACATATTATAACAATAGTTAGCACCCTAGCTTCATGAGGGTTCTCTTGGCTAGTTTATCATATCTCCTTTCTGGTACCCAGCCAGCATCACACTACATTTCAATAATGCTCTACACCATTCATATGGCTCTGTCCAGAACTCAGCTGCACGTATTATCACATCCGCTTGCCGCTTTGACCATGTTTCTCCTCTCTTATCCTCCCTTCATTGGCTCCCTTTCCCCTTCCGCATCCAGTGCAAGCTTTTGTTGTTGACTTTCAAAGCCCTCCACGGACTGACCCCTCCTTACTTTCAGTTAGTGTCAAAGGTGCTACAAGATAGCTTTGCATAAGCATCTTATTCTGGAAGTAATATAATCACTGTACAGCCTTAGTTACATCTTAATTGTGTGACTCTAATGTGCTCCATGTGAATTTGATTTGGAGAAATGTTTGAAACTTCAGCAGGCCCCAAAAGCTGCACCCAAACAGTTAACAGGGCCAGTTACAAGAAGTGCGCAACATCTCTTTCTGAGGGAAAACATAGCATATAAATAAAGATGATGGTAATGATAGTAATAAAAATAGCAACAACCTGAGAGCCACTGGTAATCATGTGTTGTATTTGGAATAGTAAAGTATTTTATTCCTCTTGATGTTGAAAGCACTCAAATACAAACCAAATATTCATATGAAAATCAAACAACTCTTAGCTAAAAGTGTGATTTTATTGAAGAGTCGATAACCTCTACTGAGATCTTCACACAATCTTCCTTTCCAGTAGATCAAAAGTGATACCCTTGAGCTTAACTCTATCCCTTTTTTCAGAAGAAAAAGCAGGAGCTATATCTTTACCTCTCTGAGGCTCGTAGACTTCCACTTCCAAAAAGATTGCGGATGGATCGAGAAGCAGGGAGTTTGGCATCTCTGGAGTAAAAGACCATGCAGAAATCTTTGGTGATCACAGCTGGCTGGGTGCAGTTCTCCATCTGAAAAAGGAAGAGACTTAACTAGTTTTTAGGTGTCATCTCCTCAGGATTCTTTTGACTGTTAGTACACAATGGGTTATTCTCAGATGGTAGTGTGAGTGAAGAAAACTTTTTCCAAAGTAAAATTCTTCCAGAGTAAAATTATGTTCTGCAGCAGGTGTAATTAGTATATTTTCAATAAACCATTAATGTTTACACTTTTAATATCTAGAGGGACACAACATAGGGACAATCTAAGAGTGTGAGACAAGTGTACTAAACCTCTACATCTTTTCTTCTCTTATATACGTACAGTGGGACTGCAGAATGCTACTGGCATAACCGAAATATATTCCCTCCTTATTAAGGGAACAGTGGTGGTTTTTTAGCTATTTTTAAATGATTATTTAATCAGTCGCCATCATCATTATCATCATCAGATTAAGAGATGACATGATAGTCATGTTTAAATATTTGAAAGGATCATAGAATCATAGAATTGGAAGAGACCACAAGGGCCATCCAGTGCAACCCCCTGCCATGCAGGAATTCCCAGTCAATGCATCCTCGACAGATGGCCATCCAGCCTCTGCTTAAAGACCTCATATTGAAGAAGAAACAAGCTTTTTTTTCTACTGCTTCAGAGATCAGGACATGGAGCAATGGATTCAAACTACAAGAAAAGAGATTTCACCTAAAAATTAGGAGGAACTTCCTCACAGTAAGAGCTGTTCCACAGTGGAACACACTCTCTCAGAGTGTGGTGGTTTTTCAAAAACAGAGGCTGAATGGCCATCTGTCCAGAGTTCTTTGATTGTCTATTCCTGCATGGCAGAGGGTTGAACTGAGTGGTCCTTGTGATCTCTTCCAACTCTATCATTCTATAACACTTATCTTCATGTGTAAATTTATAGGGGTTATATGAAAGTATTAGTGAACTCTTGCCTCAATGTATGCAGAGAGGGTCATGTAGATTTTCTCCCTGTATGGGGTGACGCGATTCAGTAGCAGAGAGTTATGCATGGAACTATCCCAGGCTGCCTCAAATTGGTAAAATGTCCTGCAGAGAAAAAGCAAAATGTTTGCTTAAAAAAACATACCAACTATGAACAGAACTACATGGAAAGCATTATATTAGCAGCAGCAATATGCAAACATGCACACGCACAGACATCTTTGGGCTGAATGGATGCAGCCATCCTGGAGTGCTCTGGCTCAAAAACACTTTCCTTGTTTTGAAAAGGCATCAGTGGGATTTCTCAAGGAAGCTATTGTGCTATGAATTCTGCTATTTTCTATATACAGACAGAGATGATTTTGCATACGCTTAAGCTGTGACAAACAACAAGGTGCCAGAAAGGCGTGGAAAGAGGGAGACAGTGATAGAAGGACAGTTGTACAGACAATTGGCATTCTGCCATCTAGACTCTGCAATAAACAGAGAATACAGTAAGTTTCTCATGGAAATACTACAGCTACAAGGTAGGAAAGCTAGGAAGTTATTTCTTTCTAAATAACTGTAAGCAGTAACAACAGTGCCACAGATATATTGTCCCATACTTATCATGGGATATAATTTAATAATACCTACTGATAGTGAAAGTGGAAAATAGTAGATGAAGCAAGAGTGGAGGGATGCAGAGAGTAATAAAGCATGTTGTTGTTGTTTTTAAAAAGAAACAAAATATCCTCTTATGATCCAAAAATTTTCAGATTTTGAATACAGCACTCCAGGGCCATATCTCTTCAGTCAAACATAGCATATCACAATCTATCTTCCTTCCATTGAAAGGAGGAACTAATTTTTAGCAAGCAAGTTCGGTTGGGGGGGGGGAATAAAAAGAGTGAGGATGCTCAGTGCTGCAGTCAGTTCCATCTCTCTAGAAGTATTTGGCATTTCACAAATTGCATATTACCTGTTCTAGAAGTTTGATATGTCCATAAATGTTTTCACCTACTTCCCTTTGTTGCTTATTTTCCACATACAGTCACAGTTGGCTATACTCTAGAGAAATCCATGGGCTAGCCTAAACCCTATGAAATTTGGCTATTTCTCCAATTCGTGATTTATTCACTTTGGAGGAATTTACTGGACTGTTCCACAAATCCCATGTACCAGGCATACCTAGCATGATAGGAAAATGTTTTTATTCCTAGGCATACCTTGCCCATAATGTTCTCCTATGTATCGCTGATATTCAGAGCATTTTGCCTTGCAAAATCAGATGCGTAAAGGTGTCCTGGAGAAAAAGCTGTGCATTCGGTCAGGTTTTGTATTAACTAAAAATCAGCAGTGTAAAATTACCCAGTATATTTTCTGACAATGATTATAGATATAATCCATGTATAGTCCATGTTCAGGCATTCACCCGAACATCTGGAAGGCTAAATGGGTGGTAGGGATGTCAGTTTTGCTCTCCCTCCTCCCAAGTTTTCACATAATTCTCAGTGTTGGAGATCTTTACTCACTGAATGCAAAAGTTTGCAGAGAAATCTGCAACCACATTTGACTGAACCCTGCCTAATTAGGATCACAGAAACTCTATAATCCATGTTCCCTCAGTCGGTTACAAAATCCTCGGCAGACCTTTGTATTCAATGGTGATTTATGATCATGCAAGAAGCTTGGGGATATTTGGGGAACATGGCTGGATGCCTGCGGGTCCATATTGCCAATACTTATTTCATATATTCAGATGAACTCCTGAATAGGGCTTATAATATTACACTGCTTCTGAAGTACTGATGTGAAATACTATCAATATAGATTTCGCTGTATTTCTTTGTATTCCAGCTTCATTCTTTTCCCATACTTTCTTTGTATCATGTTGCAAGACTTTGTTTTTATTTCTTCCACAGAAATTCACAAACCCATTTCCCATAAGGCATACTTTTTCTTCCTCACACACCTTGGGTGCATTTCAGCCATTTGCATTTTTTAAATGTACATGCTTTTGTAAATATTATTTTTCTCTTAAATACACTACAGCGATCAAAATGTGTGAATTTCTGAGGCAAGTTGTGGTTTGTTTTGCAGTGTATCTTAGAAGGTGTGAAATGAATACTATCATAAATAAATTCTTTCCCAACCCTCTTCAGAAATTAGGGTTTCTGTAAAAAACATCATATGAGCCATAGCAGTGACTCCTTCAAAATATGACAACTCAATGTGGTGTCCTTTGGTCTTATTACAAATTCCACCATCCCTAGGCACTATGGCTGGTGCTTAACATAATACAATATTGGTAGACAAACTCACACCTCTTGTTTCTGAGTAGCATTTTCTACCATGATGACATCCCTTTTGCAGAGTCTGTTTTGGCTCAGCTTTAACATTTTGGATTCACTAAATTAAAGAGCATTTCAGAAACTATGTTCAGAAAGTAATCAAAATATCAGGATGATCTCTCATTTCTGTCTGAGCATCCTCACATTTCAAAGCATTTCCACATGGACATTCCACTATCACAGCTCAGCAAACTTGTATTAACCATAGTCAGAAGCCTCTTTTTAAAAACAAAGATGCCAAGCCTCCTTTTGAAAGACTATACATTACAACAGGTCCAGCTCTCAGAAACAGACACTGGCTCTTGTTCAAGAGGATTTGACTATGGGTTGGTGTGCAGTTACCATCCCATTCTAAACACCACATTTTCACATCAAGAGATTTGGAGCATCTTGCAAATACCAAAACCAAAAGAGCTGAGACTAAGCTCACTGAGACACAAGCTAATAGAGGATAGGTTAACTCCAGTAGGAAGAAAGCAAGGAAGGGAAAGTTGTAAAGTAAGTGGGGAGGACACAAGTGAGAAGAGAAAGAGAGAAAAGCAGAAGGGAACAAACCAAGCAAGAGTGTGAGAGAAAAGTGAGAGAGAAATACCTAGTGTCATTTCCAAGTGAAATGCTATAAGTGGAAGGCAACCCAAGACAAACACATGTACACATACACACATACACAAAGAAATTAAAATGTCAGAAAGCATTGTTTATATGGTGTCCTGTGAAAAGCTACCCAGAGAGGCAGCTGCATAGGGTGCATGGGGATCTGAACAGAGTCCAGCTTTAGTTAGCTGTGGATTTGATACAGGTGGGTAAGCAAAAGGAAGAAAAGTTAGTTCTCCTTTCACTCTTTGGAAGAAAGAATCCAAGTTGCCAAATGAAATCCAGACTGAACGTTCACATCCTGAACCCTCTACTTTCACTTGTTAGTAGGCTGTCTTATATCCATGACCATCCAAGTTATGTAGACTTCAATATTCTGCATTATCAATAGGCTGAAATAGCAAGAGGTTGTTTTCGGTACAGCATAATTTTTGTCAGGATTTTTATTCTTGGTATGAAAGGGGAGCTACAATGACCTGAGCAAGGGACATTTACACATTCAGTAGCTTTTGGTCAACACCTCAAGGAACATACCAAATCAAAATGGTAGTGTGTTTTTTTCAATCCAGCACTCTACAATTTTTCACAGTCCAGATCTTCATGGGGAATGCCACTAAGCATACCTTACAAATCTAGACGTGAAGACTACAGAGTGCTGCTTTGGGAGCTCCAGAGATAGAATTACAATTAGGATACCCCTTCTATATGTGCTTTGTATATTTGCTCTGTGTATTTGCACTGAGAACCACTGAGTTCATCCAGCCCCTACTCCAGGCTCTGGAAAATTCAATCAACAATGAGCCTCATACATTACTGGCTTGTCTACCCTAATGCACCATCCCTTTCATGCATAACAAAACAAGATACACAAATGCTCTTTAGCTACTGGATTCTTATGTGCTAGCCCTTCTACAACATCAGAAATATGTATTATTAGTACAGTCTCTTTTGTGAACAGCTACTATTATTAACAACTGTAAAAATGGAGAAATACATGATCAAGATATTCCATAAGCAGCAGTTGTACATGTTTCAATAGACAACGTAGCTAATACATCATTTTGCTGATCAGGTGGCAGGGAGATCCTGGAACCAATACCAGAAGGTGCATTCAGAGATCCAGGTCAGTTCATTAGTAAAAAGCACGGCTGAAAGATTCTGCAGTTGGTCCTTAACATAACACATTTTCAAGAAGTTATTCAAACAAAGCCAGTCTGAGTTAATCACATAAAGCTGCAATGGTGAATCAGGCTGCATGCACTGAACACAAAGCAATGAGGTTGAATCTGTGCATTCATTTCTTATCTTATCCTAGAAACTTTGCCTTTTCTCTTTCAATAAAACATTTTGTTATTCCAGGTTAGTAAATCACAAGGTGTATTGATATGGTATTTACCCATGAGAGGCTTCGTAATCCCAGACTCATAAGGAAACATGCATCCTAAGGCATTCAGTATTAATGCATGCAACATCAAGAAGTAAATCCCACTGAGCTCAATGAGATTTACTTTCCCATTAAATGTGTATTTCAATTTAGGACTGATGAACTAGGGCTAATTATTATGGAAGTGCAGTAGGGCTACTGTTTCTGCTCAGTCCTATGATGTATTTAAAATGTTTGAAATGGGAGACCACTCTTCAAATAGCCCCTCTTTGTCAGTGAATCTATCTTCTCTCCAGCATTGTTGCCAACAGCCCGTCCTCTTCCTCATCACTGCTGCTCTCTGTTTGCTTGTCACAGAGCCAGTCTGCAGTGGCATCTGCTGTACTTTCTTCATGATATTGGTATCGGTATCAGGCCAGAGCAGCAGATGGGTGAACAACGTGAGAAGGGTAAAGAGGAAGCAGGCTTTTGTCAATAGGCCTCCTGCTTGGCCTTGGCTGCAGCACTAGCATGGAAAGCAACCAGAATCTTGAAAATCCTTTGGCCAGTAAAGACACTTTCTCAAGTTCTGACAGTAACCACATAATCTGTTAAACCTACGTGGTTTCCTGTTTCAAACGTAAGCACCTGAAGTGGCAATCTCACTGCACAGGTAATGAAAGACTCAGGACTCTTTCATACGAGGCTAAATTGGAAGTATAATTTAAGGTCAATTCGAATGCAATCATGGGTTTTACGTTATTGCGAATTAACTCTTCGCACGCAAATTCGGGCAAGAGGGAAGCCAATTCGAATGTAATCATGGGTTTTACGTTACTGCGAATTAAAGCTTCGCATGCAAATTCGGGCAGGAGGGGGTTATTTTCGGGTAATGGGAAGTAATTCCGAGCGGAGCAGGGGTTCTTCCGAACGGAGCAGGGGTTCATGTAAATTCGCTAAACAAGCGAATTTACATGAATCCGCATTGGCTCCATTCGAAGTTGGGAGAAATTCCTCCCGTTTGAAAGAGTAGTCAGTACTTGGTCTCTGTGTAAACTGTACTTCAGTTGTGATGAGCTGATTTCAAAATGACTGCATTATTTGATCCCAACTTCAGCGTGTCCTGATGAACAAGGTGGAGCAAGCAAGGGGCACCATGCAGAGCCACCACAGCAAGATGAGGAATTGCAATAGCAATAAATAAATCCAAATGTCTCTGGAAAATGAGGGGAGCTCACAAATTACATATCATTAAAAGTCAAACAGACCTGAGGGTTGGAATTTTAGGGTCTCCATCCTAACATCAAACATGTACAACACCTGTCTGTCCCATTCATCCTCCAAGGATAATTCTACCTGTGATTACTTTATATAACAACCCAAAATGAAACATGGTTTCAGTATGCTATCTTGAGTTTGTAACAGAAATACCACTGAAAAATTAGGCTCAAAATTGCTCAAGCAGAAAATAAGCTCTTGAATGCTGACAGAAATTCAGATGCCCCAAATTAACTATTACTTAGTTATACGTATTGATACATTTATTGTTGCTGCTCTTGTTGTTGTGTGCCTTCAAGTCATTTCTGACTTTTGGCAACATTATTATAGGTCTTTGGGGGTAATTACAGGGGGGGGGGTGTCATTGCCTTCCTCTGAGAATGAGAGTGTGATCCATTTGAATGTCTACTGATAACACACATTCTTCTCTCTCAAGTCTCTGTAGCAAGCTACCAGTAATTCTGTTTGATGGCTCCCACATGGTGAGCAGTGAAATATCTATCTCATAGTCACATAAGAGGCTGGTGAAGAATATAATTTGGAACTGTGAAAGAAAAAGCCTGAAGAATAATTAAATTCTGGATACCACCAATGTTTAGCTTTCTGAGTCCTGGAAGTGATATAGATACCTGGCTCTAATAGGTAGCTCACCTGTACTTCCTCTTTCTAAAACTATATGTTGGGCTCTGGATTCCAATAAGTTACTTCTGATGACCACAAATCCCAGACCCCGATAGCCAGCACGGTCACTTTAGGGAGTTGTAGTTCAAGAAAGTAACTATTCCAAACTGTCCCCATCCCCCATTAAATCTAGCTGACAAAGAAAATGTTTTCAAAACTGGCACCAAGATTTCCTTGCAATTGTTGTTAGCTTAGAGAAATATTACTATAATATAAATGCAGGCATTTTGACATATAACATATACCTGGAACATCTACCAAAATGCTTTCTTAGCAGGAACAATGGCAGAGAAGAGAAGGTTGATATGATAGCCTTGTTTAAATACTTGAAGGGATGTCACATTGAGGAAGGAGCAAGCTTGTTTTCTGCTGCTCCAGAGAACAGGACAGGGAACAATGGGAAGAGATTCCACTTCAACATTAGGAGGGACTTTCTGAGATTAAGGGCTGTTCAACAGTGGAACACACTCCCTCCCTCCACAATGGTGGAGTCTCCTTCTTTGGAGGTCTTTAAGCAGAGGCTGGATGACCATCTGGCAGGGATGCTTTGAATGTGATTTCCTGCATAAGAGGGGGTTGGACAAGATGGCCCTTGAGGCCTCTTCCAACTCTATGATTCTATCTTTAAGGGAACTGGAGCATCCTATGATGCCATCTTGACATGCTGAGACACCCAGTAGCCACTAGACTCAATGTTGAGATTTCTTCATATCCCAACTAGGATGACATATCATATCTCTGAATGAGTACTTGCAAAAGCAAATAAATAAATCTGGTACAGTGACTGCATGAAGTCCAGCACCAAAGAGCTCAATGAACTAGACACATGCAAGTGATAAGCCACATATTACTTCATTCTAGCACCATTGTATAGCATTTTCAGCCTAAAAAATGCCAACCATATCTGGGAGACATTTTTTAATATGACTTGTTCTCATGATCTTGACCACCCCCTGCTAGCCTCCCCATCCTTGATTTTATTTTTTACACAAAAATGTGTGTATCTTTTTCCCCTCAAGGTACTCCCTATATTGGGTGTGGGAGCAATCTCATCATGTTTTGTGAGCCCTTTGGGCTGTTTGAGGCCCAAGAGAGGCATTTTTCAAACAGCAAACTGACCCAAAAAGTCATCAGTACAGGTAGAACCAGAATGGGTTTGTGATGCTGCTGATGGAATTGTTGTTTCCCTTCTTCCAACCACCATTTACCCCAGCACCATTTTCTAACCCAGCTGGATGGGGATTATGGAAGCTGTAGCCCAATGGATCCAGGGTGGGGGTGGAGGGAAATCAGTCTATTGCTGAAGAGAAGTCCACTATAATCTCATCACTTATGCAATTCAATCAACTCTAGTCAGTCATTCCACCCTAAAGCTCAACCTATCTAGTTTGCTTCCACATTCATGTAGAGATTTCCTATAATTTTATCTAGGACAAATTAGACACTAAAGATACATTCCCTCCCTACAATTATTTTCCCTTCAACAACATGATTTCCTCAGATATACGCCTCAACAATCAGGCTTACAAATTAAGTCTATGTTTACTTTCTAACAACCATCACAAAACAACAAAGCACACTAAATGTAAGGTACACGTGTGAAGAAAAACACATGTTAAGACGAACAAAGGCATTTGTGCTAAATGTATCATCTAGTTTGAAATATTCTAATGGTTAATCCTTCTGATTCTTCATATGTTGCTGCCTATTTGACCCTTGCGTTTGTGAAGCTGCCTCTGACTGGATCAACAATCCTTTGCTAGTCCATTTGAAGAAGCTGTTATCTCAGGACAGCTCCTTCCCAGAGAATCTGCGAAATCTGTATCTTTTCCTGTTTGTCTTTCACACACTTTCCCATACTCCCATCACACTCAGCCCAGCTGGTCATGCAGACTGCATCAGCTCACAGCTCTCTAAAAGTGCCTTTGTGCCAGTGCTGGCTGCAGGGGATGGGATTTCAGCATGGGCGAGAAGGGCCAGCATGTTTTGGGGATATGTTGAAAAATAATAGTATAGCGGTAGCAATACAGAAAGAAAACCCAGCCAACAAAAGAAAACAAAAGTTTATGAGAGAGCGTGTGTGAGAAGGAGAAATAAAAGACAATGCTATTTTTAAAAAGAAAGAAAGGAAAGAAACCCAAAACAGAAAAACCCAAGTAACAAAATGGAAGAAAAAGGAAGCCCAACAATGCAGAAGAAGACAGAAAGAAGCCAGTGTATGCAGGTAGGTGGAAGGAAGCTCAGTGTGTAGCATTGTTAGCCACAATGCTGACTTGGGTGGGAGTGAGGGTGCACCAAGGAGCAGGTAAAGAAAAATAAATGGGGAAGGGAACAAATAATACCTAGGCATATCCGAATCAAGAAACTGCCTGCAAAAACACAAACAATCACATGGTTAGTGTGGTCCAAATGGGTGGCGGCGGCAGCAGTAGCAACGGCAGCAGCAATAGAAGCAGTTCCACATTGCAGCTCTTCAAAAGCCCACACCCTACAAACAGCACCTTTCTGTTCTCCAGCAGGCCACACAAAGCTGCGGAAGAAAACTACTAAGTTCTGAAATCATTCAGATAAGGGTACAAAGACATGGGGGTTTGAATGAGCCATCTGGCAATGAAAGCAAGTGCCATGTCACAGGTGGCATATTGACCCTGGACTGGGAAGACATTTCAGAGAGATTTCAAATGCAAACAAACAAACAACAAAAACCATTGTGGCAGTTTACCATTTTCTTGACAGTGTATCTTGACATGTCAAGAAATCCTTTTTCATCAAGAATGAAAGGAATTGCTCAACAGAGTTCAAAAAGCTTAACTGAGGCACAGATGTCATACTGTTCAATCTGAGGAATCATTAACTCAGAAGTGATGAACATGTGCTACCGGCATAGGTTCAGGGAGGCTTAAATAATGTCAGAGTTCTTCTCCTTGTTTATGAGAATTAAGCCCATTTAACTTTTTTGTGCTGGACATCTCCAGTGGACTCAAGATAAAGGGGCTGAGACCAAAAGAGGCAGTTGCTTGGTCTTTAGGAAAGTAGCTTGATGACACATAATAGCAAAGCTGGGAGCCAAAGCAGCACATTCATATGGTGGGTTAGGCATGTTCCCGCACATAAGCTCTTCTTACTCCAGCATCATCAAGACCCAAAGCAAGCTCCCAAAGCCCATGCAAAATAGAAGGATGGGGCATCTGGAATTTCCCATGGTCTTCCTCAGTTGCTTTAGCAGACTTCCCCTCCATTTTCCTTGTCTTCCTGCCAGATCTGTCAATCTTTTCTCACAGGTCTGTGGTGTCAGCCAACACCTCAGTTTTCATCCATGTAGGCAGATAAGCAGAGGACTCATACACCAGGCATAGATATGAAAAATCAAACATGAACGTGTATGTAATTCCTACCCTTCCCTCATTTTCCTGGCAAATGTTTCATAGTCTGGGATAGAACCTTTTAGTTGTTCTTGATGTTCTGCAGTTGAAAACTTTGGTTTTCAGGATGGATGCTGCTTTGGATTTCATATTTGGCAGAGAATTATGAATAAAAATGTGATATAGATTTTATAAGTTTTTTTAAAAAAATGGTAATCACACTTAGCACTTTACATGTCTATACCACTTCTTAGTGAACTAAGCACTCTCTAAGAGGGTTACAATGCATTAGCCAATTGTCCCCCAAAAATGGGTACTCATTTTACTAACCTATGAAAGGATGGAAGGCTGACTCAAGCTGGAACCTTGCAGGATCGAACTCATAACGTTGTGGCTGCAGTACTAACATTTATCCATAGCACCACCAGGGCTGCTTACATAAGTAAATAAAGATGTGCTAAACCAACATGATAATAATCTGCTTGTTGGCTTCAAAAGTCATGGTTGTGTCTCCTGCCAAAAGCTGCTCAGCTTTCATAAGAAAGCAGTACAAAGACAACTCACAAGATATGCAGTACAGAAACCTTCCTCAATTTGGCACCCTCCAGATGTGTTGAACTACAACTCTCATCATCCTTGACAGTATGGCCAATGTACTTTCTGGCTGGAGATCATGCAAGTAGAAGTTCTGGACATCTGGAAGGCATCAGGCTAAGGAATGGTGCAGCAGAGAGATCTCAACTACCAACCAGGACTGGAATTACCCTATAGTACTGAGCCCCAAGACATGGTGTTATTTTATGGGACAAGGTCTACTGCATGACTATGACTATCACCAGAAGTCAGCTTTCTTCAGTGATCACAGATCTCCTGCAACTGAACAGCATAAAAGAAACCAGAAATTTGCAAACCAGGTACTTGCTATGCTTCCTATGTCATCAAACATATTAGCACGATTAGATAGGAGAAATAGGAACAGTTGTGCAAAGACATGAACAAGAGTTTCAAACACCCATGATTATGGGTGAGTCTGTTCCTGTTCCTGTTCCAGACAAATTTGTTTTTGACTTTGCTATTACTGTAACTGAAGAAGCTACTATTTGGAGGTGCCTTTATATACATTCCACCTGTTCCACTGTAATCAACAGGAGATGGGGGGGGGGGGCTGAATGGTGTGGCACTGCTGTCCGCTAGCTGCCTGCATAGGTTTTGGTTTTGTTTCATTTTATATTTCATCAATTTGGATGGGAGGACCTCTTTGAACTAAATATTCATAACCACTCAACAAGGGAAAGTTTTAGCTCTTTTTCAACACAGCCATCCAACTACACATTGTCTCTGAGCCAGGGTGACTCACCTTAGGCAGTTCATTTTTTATTTTGGCCTTTCACTGTAGACTTCTTTCACACAATATGCACAGCAAACTAACACTTTGCCGTGCCCCCAAATTCATCTGCACACCTCCCTGTCATAATTTCATAATTTCCCAGCTTACTCATATTGTTTTGTGATGAATGAGCCTTTGCTGGAGATCTGGACAAATGATGTGTGTTACATATATGGATGGAAGTGAGTATTGGAATATGTACTTGGGATGATTCAGTAATAATCAATTATTCTCACAACTATAGGTTGCTCTGAGAAGGGAATTACCCTCCCCACAAAAAGAAGTGCAAACAAGGTTGCACTAGGATTTCCAGTTGTCTACATACTTCTCTCCTAACACAGAGATATTATTATCCAATACATACTACCAAACTAAGCCCTTCATCTTATGAATTACAAATGCATGATGCATTGTCATCTCTTGGACTTGTCCCCCAGTTTCATACTACCCAAGCCACATGGAGCCTGGAAAGATCTCCTAGAACTAAGTCTGTCTAAACAAACAGAAAAGAGCAGTGGTTTATTTCTGGGGTATCGCTAAAGGCAGTGAATGGGGGGGCAAGAGCTCCTCCAGTTACAATGCAGTACTAAATCTGGAAGTTACGGCATTTATCATCATGCAAGGCAGGACAATCGCTGCATAGCAAAACTGTTTCTCAAAACTTCTGCCCTGGAAGATGACCAGCATCACAAAGCAAATACTAGAGTCTAGTATGCTTTCACAGCAGGGAAAGCTCCTAGCCCTTCACTTTTCTTGGATCATAGTTTAAAATGGTCCTTACTTTGTGTTGAAAAGAGATGTCTGATGGCTTGTTCTAATGTAACTGTGTGATTGTTGCTACTCTGAGCAGAACCCAATGGCAAATCCAAGAATCCTATGCATATTGAGAGAGGCCATCCCTTGGTGTTCAAGCACCTGTTTACCATGTAGAAAGTCTTGAATCCATGCCATCTCCAGTTAGAAGGATCAGGTAAGGCATAGCCTGGAATCCTGAACTTCTTCGCCAGTCAGACCAGTCAATACTGGGCTGGATGGCCAAACAGTCTGTCATGGCAGCTTCCACAGTTTTTATATGGCTCCAGACTTTTGCATGTTCTGTGGGGAATAAGGCTCATGGATCTCAAATGTCAGCTATCAGGCTGGTAAACCTCTTATCAGTCAAAGAAAGCACTCAGAGAAAATATTTTGAACCCCTTAGCTAGCCTTATCATGACTTCAGCCCACTGGCTATGCTGTAGTAATAGGGTGGGGGTTCACTAGAAATGCTGTCCACACACTTCCCACACAGTCCCACAGGAAGACCTACAGGGAAACCATGTTTGCCCCAGGTTAGATGTGCACATGCTGAAAAAATGTTTAGTCAGTCTCACCGATCATCTTGGGAAGGACGGATATATCCTGATGACAGAATGTTCAGAGAGAGGATGTTGGGATCAATGAGAGATTCATCTCCTTCTGGGGTGTTTCGGATTCGACCTGCAGACAGAAAATATCACATGCAATTGATTTTGCCACTATGTACGCACACACTGCCACTTCCTTCCCACATGACAAAGTTAAATGTCCCTTCATTATGTGATAGCTGTCATTATACCCCCTCAATCCCTAAAGTTGAGCCCTGGTGGTGCAGTGGTTAAATGCCAATACTGCAGCCACAACGTTATGAGTTCAAACCCAGGGCTCCAAGGTTGACAGCCTTCCATCCTTTCATTGGTCTGTAAAATGAATACTCAGCTTGCTTGGGGCAATTGGATTACAGACTGTAAACTGCTTAGAGAGTGCTGAGTTCACTATTAAGCAGTATAGAAATATAAATGCTATTGCTATTGCTATTGCTAAAGTTGATTGATATCTGGAATCACAGCACCAGTCAACTGTGTGTGTGTGCGTGTATAGACATCACATTATTTAAATGAGGAGGGCAGCATGTAGGGATGACTCTCTTTACATGTTGTCATCCTCATCATAATAGTCTCCCAGACAGCTGTTGAGCAGGCCATCGTGAATACGATGGGGAGGGCAACATGTGAGGAAATCAATCTGTGCACTGTCATCTCTTGAGCTTGATTTTGCTGGCGGCAACTGAAAATTCATCAACAGCACTGGTGTTGGCTGGAAGGCCCCTACGAGCCATATATGCTTTCAAGGATAGTTATACATTAGGGATAATATGTAATCCTAAATTCCATCACTCTCTGCTAAGCTAAAGCTGCACAGCAGATCACACCTTCACATATCACTCTATACATCATGCTATCCATGAAACAAAGAAGCCTAGCATATCACTCTGATTTGGCCAGCACTTAAAATTTACTTTCAGAGGCAAAGGGAATCATTTTGACACAGATTTCTAATCCAAGGTTTTAGCTAAAGTGCTGTTGCTCTTCATCACAACAGGCATGCATATCAGTTTGACTTTCATTGTGCTGCATACCACTGTATGACCCAGGCAGCCAAAGTAGGCTCTGCCTACGTGAGTTGGCAGCCACTACAATGTTGCTGCATCAAAACCAACAAAAGTGTTCATTTTCCTGTTTTTGGCCCTTGGTACACAGCATTTGTATCCACAAGCCTCCCTGAAATCAATGACTTTGTGTAGGAATATGGGGCTGCTCAGTTGAGACAACTGTTTGACCTTAGCATTGGCACGAAAGGGCAGAAACAAATTTTGCTTACCCACAACCAGCTCACGCACTTCCTTCCAGTGGATGTGGCTACCTGTCTCATGCACCAAGGTCACCGTGATCCTCCTCTGGATCCCCTGCCAGCCAATATGCCCAAAGAGAAAGCAAACAGTGTATAAAAGATCCATGAGCAGGCAATGGGTAGCACTGAGCAAAACTTTTGTTCTTTTCAAAAAGACATACAGTATAAGCAATCAGGGCAAAAAACCATTGGTCAAAAGAAAGAGAAAGAGAAAAGAGAAAAGAGAAAGAGATGGATCCAACTACAGATTAGCTCTTTCAAACAGGATCTTATAGGAGGAATGCAATCCATATAGCACACTTTCCCTCAGCAAATTCTTTGCCAGAAAAGGTTGTGTGTGTGTAATTTTATTACAGAATGTCGCCTTTAACAGGACTGCTGTGAATGAGGCAATCAGCAGCGCAGAGCTCAGCAGAATTCCTCTTCCTTCTCTCCTGACAAATTATAGTGTTAATGAGAAAAGCAATATTATTATGTTTTATTTATTAATTGTATGGGTGGCTTGTCTTCTTACAGGAATTGTACTGGCATTGCTTAATGGTGTTAAGAACTGACTCTCACAAAATTGAGAATAGTACTGGGGTGGACCTGATAGGCATGGAGGGGTAGGCCAGAAAATACCTGGTGTAGTAAGAAAGTTCCATGGCAGGGCATTCCTCCCCGGTGATCCACAACAGCAGGAATGTAGCTGGGAAAGAAATGCCAGTGAGTCAGGACAGCAAATATCCAAACTTCAGAGCCCCAGAAACTAAACATGTGTAATTGTTGTCATCTGTATCATCCACAGGAGCACACTAAGGGATTTTTTTGCCATTAAGCCAGCTTGGCACTGTCCTTGCACCCAAAATGCAACCATCATGTGTTATTCACATTGTTGTGGCTCTGGGTCGTAACCCCTCCAAAGGGCCCACATTGCAGAAGGGGTTGATTTGAAGCAAGGTCCTTTCCTAACTCTCTCTCTCTCCATGGCTTCTTGAACAGTTTTAGTACAAGGTTTCTCATACTATTCCACCTTATGCTTCCAAGATGCAAGGTCTCTCACAAATCTCTTTATTTATAGATGACTGTCATCATAGCATCTCAGCCCAGAGATATACAGGATTAGAAAAATCAATTTTGCATATATTAGTCCCAAAGAGTGCATGAGGATATCCAAATGCATTACTAGTGACCCATTAAGGAAGCATGTTTATGTTCCTTCCTGAAAAGGCACACCAACCATTCTCAACTTTTACCCCAGCATTTTTTTTTTTGCATTAACATTTTTATTTTATTTTTGCATTAACATTCCTTATCCCAAATTCTCTGTACAATCCTATATGAATATGTGGCTTGTTTCTGTTTTGTAGTTGTGAATTGCATCTGCTTGGGAAGAAACGTGTCCATTACCAATACACATCTGTAGGATTTTCCTTGCTTGCTAGTGGTAAGAAGCTGCCCTACTTTGGAACTAACCATCCTAACTTTTTGTGGAATTTGAGACAATGCAGCACTCTTGTTATTCCATTACATTGGAACTTCCTCTGAATTGATTTTGCAGCCCACCTACATCATGCAATTTAATGTACTTGCTCTGTCAACAAATAGAAACAAGGTAAGTTGTGGATTCTAAATATCTGATTACATGCTTTGCATGCAAACAGTCCCAAGTTTGGTATGTTGAGTCTGCAGATAGGAGTGGAAAACATTCCTGCCTGAAATCCCAGACAGCACTTCCAGTCAATGGGAACTGGACAACTGCAGAAGGTTCAGAAGCCAATGTTCTTCCCAAAACCTTCTGGGGTCCACAAAATTGCAAACAAAGCCAAAACACACACACAAATGTGGACATGGCCAAAATTTTACTTCTGTTTTTGAAAAATAAGTATTTTTTGATGTCAAAAAGTTGGTGTGGGTGGGTGGTACAGTGCTGTGACCTATTTAATAGTTTACTTATTAAAAAAACTTATATCCAAGGATCTCAGGGTAGTGTACCAAAAATGAATCCAGGACCATTTAAAACAAGAATAATTTTAAAAGCCTAAAATATATATTAAATCATGTATCACTTAAAACAAGACAATTTAACACCAGTGAATAGTTGAATAGCTCTTGGAGGTTTCTAGGGCAGGCAACACATCCTTTGTTTCATACACAGAGAAAGACAAGAGAGTTTGGAGGATCTGAGGGCCACAAAAACAGCCCTGGCCCTGCACTTTATCCATCCTTGGTGCAGACACTACTGAGGCAGATGATGCAACAGTTGACTCAGTATAACAAAGCTACACAACAGAGCACTCAAAAATTACATTTTTTTTGTAATGCAGCTTCTAGAATTCCCCAGCCAGCATGACCATTGTCATTTTCCAACCTCATCTCCATAGAAAGACAACAGGTAGCTTGCAAATGAGCTCATTTCAGACAGATTCAATCTACCTGCAAAGGCTCATTTAATGGCTCTCAATTTTAAACTCTGACAGAAATTCCTCTCATTGGTATATTTAGTTATGGGGAAAATATGTTAATTTTTTTTGGCTCTGGTGATCATAGCTCTTGAAATAGAAACTAAAATCTGCCCCTGCTCACTCCTCCATCAGCTGCAAGGGCCACTTACTCGCCATTGGCCTCCAGCTCACAGATCTCAAAGAAGACCATCAGATCATACTTGCACTGGCAGGGGCCAATGCTGGGTCTTGTCATGGCACTCAGTTTGGTTGCAGGCACTGCGAAGAAAAGACATTGCAATTATAGGACAAAGACAGAGGCAAACAAAAAGCTATTTATCTATGGTAAGTTTGGAATTTGAATTAACTCCATCACACACTGCTTATTTTCAAAAAAAAAAAAAAAAGAGAGAGAGAGAGAGAGAGAGAGAGAGGGAGGAGGAACGATACTTTAGATGTATGCCACACATTTAACATAGGTAAAAAGAGTCAGTGCTAATATCTGGTAAGGTCCATTGACCTAAATGCAGGGAATGCCTTGTATGGAGAGGATCTCCTTACTAGACCCTCATGTAAAGAATTCCAAGTTAACACCAAGCAATGCAAACTAATTGTCAAAGAAAAGGGGTTGGAGTGGACAGGAAAGCTGCAAGACACATGAAGAAAAAGAAAACGATCTGTGCTCATAGTGCTATTGTGGACTGCCATGAAGAATAATGTCTTTTGCTTCCCCTTCCATGGTTTGAATAAACAACAATATGGCTGAGGGCTTAGCATTCCACTCCTAAACCACTACTCTCTGGCTTGAAAGCTAAGAGATACTCTGTATGACTAAACTCTGTGGTACCCTAAAGATAACACTGTCACTCTCTTCCCCCAATGTGATTTTACCATTTTGCCTGATGAAGATGCCTGTGAAACTTTGAAAGCTAGCAAGATATATTCTGTGTCTTTCGGTTCCCCAATAAGGGTATCACCACATGATGGTTTCGTTGTTGTTTTTGTCTTCTGGCCAACACTGCTACTCTTGAAATGTTTTCTAATGAGATCAGTTGTGCTAGGGCCTTGGAGTGGGTAGAAATCAGCTCCATTAAGGCAGTTCAAGAGGGATATCCCTTGATCCACTGTTTATGTCCCTTATTTGTGAAACCCAGGGTCTTTCAAATTCTAAAGATGTGTGAGCTCTTATAATATAGTTCCTTGGGTTTTGCTGGGCTTTGCTGGTTGCTCTCACCCCTGCCTACACTCATTCTATTCTTTTGTTGGGCTCTTTAGAGAGATTTCATGGGATCTCTCTAGAGGTATTCCAAAAGTAAACTGAGGCACGGTTTGCTTGGGTAGTCTTATGGCACAGTGGTCAAATTTTCTTCTCGCTGGTTTTTAAAAAATGTTTTTAGAGTCATAGAAGTATATTGTAAAAGTGATATTTCACTGGTACACTACAGTATTATAACTCTTTTTAAAGTTTTAAAAGAAAAGAAGAGCAGAGAAGGGTACATATTGTTCTGGTATGTCTTAGAATCAAAAATAAACCCATCAAAGGTTGGGAATATAATGTGCCAAGAATTGCCAGAAAATAGCCCAGAACAACAGAAATGTCATTTGGGTGTCACACCTCTGTTGCTCATATTATTCTTTAAGATTTTGTGCACTATGCTGACCTTATTACTCATTTGTATCCCTATCTCTATGCATTTACAAAACAATAAGCACCCTATTGCATTACAAAAGACAAGACACAGCAAGACAGAAGCAGCTTTCTGCTTACCTCCCTGCATGATATTGCAGCACTTCCATGCTCCTTCCAGAGGGAGATGTTTGTAAAAGTGTGCCTTCTTTGAAATGCATTTTTCCAGTGAGACAAAAGACATGCTTTTATAACCACCTGCCTCAGGAATAGAACAGAAGTGCTTTAATGGCATGTGGAGAGTTAAGCAGAAAGCCACCTCTCTATTGCTGCATCTCAGCTTACTTTTGTTATGTGCCAAGGCTCTAGGAAAAAAGTGACAAAGGATGTAAGAGATGTGTAGATAGTGAATAACCTTCACTGGATTCCTCAAGCTACACTGATTACCAGCACAAAATAACACACAGTAGGAGGTAGCAGAAAAAACACACAGAAGGCACAGCATACAGCATAGTGGAAGGTCCATGGACTCAGGGATCAGTCATTCCTCACAAGTGTTGGAAATTAATTGAAGCTTTCAATACAGATTGAATGTGGGTACAAGCAAAGCAATGCTATTCTGAGATAGAATGGCATGTTGTGCCAGTTCTAGGCGTTTCAAGTCCTGTCTGGTTTCCAAGGAACACCCCTCCCCCAAGGTAGGAACCCTGAGTCTGGGTCTTTCCACAGCTTTATCTAGAGGACCAACCAGGCTTCTGAGCCTTTCTCACAACACAGTTCACAATGGGCATGGATGCTGCAGGGTTTGGTTCCTTCCCCTCTTTTATCAGGAAGGAGGAGGCAGTGCTGGCAGCTGACAACATGTGCCCAGAGAACGCTTCCAGGAGTTGACTAGCAAGCATGTGGGGTACCAGACCCTTAAATTTCTGAAGAGCTTCCTCATGTCCTTCACATGTGGCAGGGAGAGACAAACAAGGCGCAAGACAAAATGAAACAATTTTGCCTGGATACATGAAGCCAAAAAAGATGCATGAAAGAAACAAGTAACTTATTCAGTGTCTAAAAATATTTCCCCGCTTCCTATGAACTAAAATACTGTATGCTGTTAAAACAGACAACATTCAAAGGAAACCAGGGAAGCTTTTATCATTCTCAGCAGAAAATGAGACTGGTGACTGGAGAGGAAGATGTAACAGAGAAGCTCATGCTAAATTCTCCCAAAAAAACCTCGTGTGTACTTAGGCAAGCAAGCCAGAGTCTCATTTAACTGAAATGGACAATCCTGTCCTACTTGCTTCACAAAGGATTGAGACAGCTTTACAGCACCTGTGACATATGCAGGCTTGCTGTATACAGATTTGAGCTTACATGTAAGGCAAGCCCGGGAAGACAAAATGGTGTGCGTGCCACAGGTATGCATGTGGGAGTGTGCCACCATAGAAACCAATAAGATTTGAGCGTACACATTTTTCCTCATATGTGGGGGGATCCAGAATGGATTCCCCACGTACAGGAAGGGCCCACTGTATAACCAAGTGCTTCCTGCCAAGGCTTTTGATCTTGTAATTGTCCTGCCTCGTTTGTTTATATGCCTGTTTATTTATATTAGTATCAGTATCCCACCTTTCTCCCAAAATTAGGACTCAAGGTGGCTTACCATTTAAAAGTAGAATACAGCTAAAATATTAAAAAGTTAATATTAAAATGGAATTAAATCATTCACAATATTACAACAATTTAGACCAATACTTAAAAGCTAAAGAGCATTAAAAAACAACCAATTTTAAATGGTTCAGTTTTAAACACTTAACCTATTCTTTTAAAACTTCCTGTTTTAAAGGCCTGTTGGAATAAAATGGATTTTGGTTGCTGACAGAAAGACAGCAAGGAATGGCCATTCTGGCCTTCCTCTTGTGTCCCCACCAACCATGCCTATCTATATGTGTATATGTGTGCCCATGCACAATCATATAACCGTAGTATTTGTAATGTAATGAAGATATAAGGTGCAAAAAAGTATGTGTCATAGATTTTAAGTGTGCAGTAGGTAATATCTTGTTATCACTGAACTTTTCTAAGTCAGGCTAGAACCCATTTTGGCTGAACAGTGGGATAAACAGGTTTTAAATCGTTCATAGATAGATAAAGGCAGACAGACGTAATAAGGGTCATTGCTCATTGCTAGTGATGTTATTAGGTATACAAGACATCACTGCAACCTCTTGTAGTCATATCAAAACAAAGGGAATAATTCCAGCACTGATTCTGTGCTAGAAAATGAAGTACATAGTGAAATGTGTAAAATAGGCTATGTAAAATTGTCATGCTGCTTTAAAATTTTATAATATGTATTTTATTGTTGTTAGGTGCCTCAATCATCTTTTTGTGGCAGAAAGGCAAGGTGTAATAAAATGAAATTATCCCAATATATTATTTTATTGTTTGTTTGTTAAAGTAATTCAGAACAGCCCTTTAATAATGGATATCAGAGTGTATACAAAACGCATGGAAAGACTAAAGCAAGTCAGGAATACAAAACAATAACACACTAAAAAATCACAATAAAAACAAAGCAAAGGCTTACCAACACACAAGGAAACAAAGAATATTTAAACCTGGAAAGCAGCTATCTTGCATATTTTTAAATACATGGGCGAATATCTATAATGCTTAGAGTCCAAAAACACAAACACAAACACCGCTTACACAAGTGTAACCTGATTCATCATTGGCTATCACACTACTGTAAATTGCTAACTATTTACTATGTTGCTTTTGTATTATGTATCTCTTTTAATTATGATTTATTAGTATACTATGTGTAACCCATTAAGCAGTTTCCAATTCCTACATTTCCATAAAGACTAAATGAAGAGGAATCTCCCTCCTACCTGGTTTGGATAATGGCATGACCCGAGGGAAATGGCGCCGGGATGGTCTCAAGGGGCTGTAATGACAAAGGACAAAAATTAAAGAAGGGGAGCCCAGTGAAGAAAAATAAATCCCTGTAGGACCAATCTCTCTGTAAGGGACTCTAACAGGAGACTGTGCTTGGGGTAGGACTTGAACATGGGACCACAGGGTACAAAGTACTGCTTGCAACACTTCATTTACCAAAGAAACTCAAACTATAACAAAGACTTTAGCAATGATGTTTGGTGGGTGATTTCCTTTACCTAGTAACTGGCTGTGCCAGTTTATATAACGCTCCAGTCAGTATCCAAAAGAATGATAAGGCCAAGGCCTACTTACCTTTAACCATGTAAATGTAACAGGATCATGTGCCCTGGCATCATTGACTTGCATATTATTCATGATCATGTTTTAGTTATTTTCTCATGACACATAATACACAAAAGCAGTTATGACAAGGCCCAGGTCCTTGTTAATGGACAAACAAGACTCTTCAAAATAATGCCAATAGAGAGACTCCAATGACTTCATTGCTGTTGTCACATGGATCACAAAAGGGACATAATCTGGGCTATATTTTGATAAACTCAAACCAGTAAAAGAGCAAGTTTTGGGGAATGCCCGTTTTCATGGAGATGACTCTTACCTGAGGACATCCTTGCAGAGAGGGGGAAAAGGATGTTGCTGATAGTGTCCAAAGACCTCAAAAACAATTGGTTGGCTCCTAATGTATTCAATGAAAGATTTGGTGACCTCCACAGCAATCTAAGTGAACAGCATGAGACAAGAACATTCATCTTACAGAATAAAACATGCAACTTGAAATAGTATCAAGATGAATAAAACCGACTAGAGCATTTATAACTTCCTATGCATTTTGGCTGAAAACCAGCAATGCTTATGTTTAATTTTGAATCTGTGGCTATTAACAGGATTGTTCACTACTGGGTAGTCTAGCATACAGTGGTCCCCCAGGATCCGAATCCCCCAGGGAACAAAATCCCCGGGACCCGAAACCGCCGGGGGCGAAAAAAAGCCCCCGCGATCCAAAAAAACCCCGGGTTGCGAAAAAAAATCGCAACCCGGAAGCTTTAAAACAGCGCGCTTCTGGCATGCTGTGCATTGACGAAAGCGGTCCTCCGGGTAACGAATGACTTCCGGGATACGAAGGTAATCCCGGAACGGATTACCTTCGTAACCCGGGGGACCACTGTAATTATTGCTGTTGTTGCTGTTAACTGCTACAAGTCAGCTTTGATGGATGGCAACTTAATAAATGAGAGGTCTCCAAGACAACCTGTAGCAAACAGCCCTTTTAAGATCTTGCAAACTCAGAGACATGGCTTCCTTGATTGAATCCTTGGGAGTTAATAAAACAGGCCAATAAGATAAAGTTTATTAATCATTTGTGTTACCAATAAGCAATTTTAAAAGTATCAACAGATTAAATTGACTATATTGTTTAGGGAAGCGTTCCCAGGACTGTGCCATCTGCCCCAGGATGCCTCCTCTTAACTATGTTTTAAGAACCCACGCCCTCCCTCCAGTCCATCTGCCTTGATCCAGGCCCCAGAGGGAAAGAAGAACCACTGGACCTCATCCCCTTTCCCACCACCTTCCCCTTTTCCTTTTGTGTTGTCTTTTAGACTGTAAGCCTATGGGCAGGGATCCGTCTAACTATAAGATTGCATGTACAGCACTGTGTAAACTTACAGCGCTATATAAATAAAATTAATAATAATAATAATTAAGTTCTCTCCTTCCAGGGAATTACTCACCCATCCCACTTCACTGAAACAAAAAAGTTGTGTTGTCGGAATTCACTGGACTTAAAACTAACCACCTTCCCATTGATCTTCCCAAAACAAAAAGCCGCACAAGACTTTATCACACAAAGAAAATTGGAAGGCTAAAGTGGGGGAAATGCAGGACCATCCAGAGTATTAGGGACAACTTTGCAGCTGTGGTGGGAATCAAAAAATGAGCAAATTCGCAAATTCGCAAAACTACCGATTAATGGGAACTTCCGTTATTGAAAAAAATGGCTGCTCCACAAATGCTTTGAGGACGGGAGAGAATCAGGATGCCTCAATGATGATTTAGAAGCACAGCCAGCTATCACACCTTCACGCTTCGAGAATGCTTCAGGAACATTTAACAACGCTAAGCCTCTGTGTGATAAGGGCCATGGTTGACTAACGTAAAAGGTCATTCTAGTAATACCATCTATATGGCAATCATAGATCTGCCTTTTCAGAAGCTATATTTTCTCTTTGTGCAGGTTCTGCATGTGATATTGCCAACTGGAAGCAGGATCTGAAGTTATACTAACATTTTGAACATGATAGAAGCCAAGAGGTGGGCCTCGTCCAGTATTCTTCAAAGGCTCTGTAGAGAAGGCCTCATCGTGGCGGTGAATAAAGCTGTGTAGAGGAAAAGAATTTAATGTTTACTATTGTTGTTAAATATATTAAATATTTATTTGTTTAATATTTAAATATTTATTTGTTTTATATTTATACATTGAGAGAAGCTGTTTAAATACTATTTCTCACATTACTCTGTGTATGTGTGTGTACACATGCAGTATATTATATATTTCTAACCCAGACAGAAGTTGAGTGGGGATTTGCTGATTAACTGGACTTTCTATACAGTGTGTGTATAAAGCTCTTGTAAGAACACCACACAACGGAAGACCAATAGGTCAAAGAACTGGGAAGGAGGGATACTTCTCCGTGAGGCTCCTCACCACAAACTTGCTAACTTTCAGTTTTTGTCTACCCTCTCTCATAACAGTCACCACCATGGTAATGATATACAAAATCTAGGTCGGGGCCAAGAAACTTAGCTATATTCTAGTTTCTACTCTTTATACTTTTAAATACTGAAACTGCTTTAACAGATAGGGACCCATTTCCCTGAAGTTCAGATATCCCATGTGAAAAGGGTGCAATAGCCAGGACACTGCAAAGTGAACTAGATAAATAAGAAATAAGAGAAACAAGGACTCTGTCTCACTTAAACTGGCAGAAGATGTCTGCATATTCTGCTGAAATGCTGGAGGCCTGCAGAACAGTCACCCTGAAAGTAAAAATGCTTCCCAGCTTCAAGTGCTCCAAGGCTGACTCTAAAGGCCCATCCACAGCAGATTTCTCTGAACTGTCCATAAGAAGATCTTCTGGAGTGGCTGCAGAAATATAATAATGAATATAATAAGATAAACAACACTTCTTCACTCGTATAACATCCATGTTTCATATCCTATGTGGCACACACAACACAGTAAGAAGCAAAGGAGTCCTGGATATTGAAGGAATAACCTTGCTCCTTCTATCTTCAGGTCTTCCCATATCAAAATGGCCAGATGACTGCATCAACTTGATAATGCTGAATCTACAATGTAAAAGATGCTCTTCGTCTATAATTTAGACCTCATATGCTAATGCATCATGCATACATGTGACAATGCCACTCCATGCCATTATCCAGTGATTATGAACTAAAAATATATTCATTTAGATACAAAGGATTACTTACCTTTAATTATAATCCGGAAAGGAACTCCAAGATATATGATGCTTTACTAGCCTGATATAATCTTTTTCACTGAGAATATAACCTTTCTTTTCATATCTATTTGTTTAAGCACACAGGATGTATTTTTCCCAACGGGAGGAGGGTAACATGGGTTTGCTTCAGTTTACTCATGATTCCATTTCCACAGAGGGAAAGGAAGGAAAGGGCACAGGGAGTGCATGGTAGGAGCTGGCAACTCCTACTAGTTCCCTTCCATCACCTTTTGCTCAAGGGCTGATACTCCTGCTTGCTAAAAGAAATTCTAACATTTTCATTTGCCCCTAAATAATCCCAAACATAACTTAGAGGGCTGAGGGCAATTTTGGAACATTTTAGGTCCCATGGTTCATTTAGCCACATGAGAGATCCTTTTAAAAGAGGAAGAGACCAGAAGGTTAATATCCAGATCACTTTCTGTTAGAACACACAAGGCCAACATGGTGCATTTTTCTCACCTTTGGTTTAGAGGGTTCCCAATCCTTTTGACTCATAAATTTCCAGTCAAAATGTGATTTCTAGTTTTATTTTTATTCTACTTTTTGTTTGTTTTTTATTCTTTAATTTCATTCAATTTTTATTTCTTTCATTTTCCTGGAGCAGCTGGGAAGTGCACGCAGAGCCCTAAGGTCTCCTTGGAGCACAGGTTGCGAACAGCTGGTTTAGAGTACTGCAATATGTCTTACATGATGGGGCTACCCCTTGAAGAGTTCAGAAACTCAGCCACAGTTAATTAACAATGCAGTTAAGCAGCATGTTACTAGCAACTTTTTAAAGCTGCTTTTAAAAAATATATAGTTTGGATTTTTTTAAAATGAGCAATAAGTATATATGAAATGTGCTTTTAAAAAATCATGCTGTTGCATTATTATTGAAAAAGTGTACCCACTTTACCACAGATATATTGCAGGTAACATTATCTGCTCTTCCAAGGCCTGATTTTATTTCTGGTATGTGGTTTATAGACTATACTACACCAGATCTGTAACAAACGCACTTACTTCTGATGGCAGGGAAAAAAGAAATGACACAGAATTTAAATACAGTAATACACCATACAAGTTCTGGTTCTTTTCCGACAGACACCTAGTGGGGTTTATCTTTCAGCAAAGAGTGTTACCTTTATCACATTTGTTCCTTTGCCTTCAACCATGCTATGCAGACTTAAAGCTAATGATGTTAGCTTTTCATTATTCCATATAGAGGGAATTGCAGTAAGCACTCAGATCTTTTAGCTGCTATGCACAAAGTACTCTATGTCTTTCCTGATCTAAAAAGCCTTTCACCTGCACAAGTGTTGTTGTTGACTTCATCTGCTGATGGTCCAATATCAGTTATCTGCCCTTGTCCCTCAACAATACGCAGTTCCTCCTGTGAAGTTCCAGAGCGGGACATTCCCACCACAGGACAGGACTCAGACTGGAACTACAAGGAAAGAAAGGAAAGTATGGAACAGAGGGAAAAGATATGATGGATGTGATTATTAGTTTTCCCATGTAGCAGTGTATTTTCTCTCTCCTTTTTAATCATTTGATCAGGGAGATCCACACCCAGGTTCAAGCAGCTAATCCAAGAAGAGAAGAACAAAGAGAAGAACATGTTTTGTATTTCTATGCATTAATAAGAGACACTGCTTTGCTGTTGAACAATAGACCATTGAAGTCCAAGACTTTTGGTGTTGCTAATGCTGGTTTCACCTTCGTTCAGAGAGAACAAACCAGTTTGCTCTGTTTTTCATGTTAGTGCATGTAAACAGATGTAGTTTAAGGCAACGAAAAACAATAGGACATACTCCTATGTACCTTTGGTGGGGAGAAGATAAAGATATTTTAAAACAGAAGAGACAGGAAGATTTGTTGTCACTTTGGATGCCTCTAAATAGATTCTTGCCTACTCCTTACTTTCCTACATACAGTCCAAATCTGCAGAACAAAGTGGTTAATGAATAACTGATGACATGTGGGACAATGAGCTTTAGGTAAGCAGCTACTTGGAATGATGCTCCGGCAGTACTGGCATTCATAGCATACCTTCTCAAAGTGCTGGTCATCAAATGAAATTTTGGCTGTTCCCGACTGCCTCACTCCTGAGCCATAATCTGGTGCTTCTTCATCCGCTAGAAATAGGAAGTTAAAGATTATAGTAAGGACAGAAAAGCAAAAAATTCTTAACAGATTGAGAGTCAATGACAGAGACTCTTGTATACAAAAATTTTCACATGCAGAACTGTTCATAAGAAGAGCCTGGGCTGTGATGCAGGACAAAGGCAGCCAACCTCTGGCACATGATCTGGCATTAAAGATTATTTTTGCACATGGTAAATTGATTCTTTGGATGGCAACAATTTTTACAGACTATCAAAAAGGAAATGTAGAAAGGGGGACTGCCTGATTATCTGGATGTGACCTGAATCATCCAGACAAAATGGAATCGATGAAGGCACCACTGAAAAATCATGTGTTGGCTATTTTCAAAGTAGTAGCCATGTTAGTCTGCTGCAGCACAGAAAGGAAGAAAGGAGACTGAGGGAGGAAATTTAAAAATCTACCAGCATCTTTAAAGCTCATTAATTTTTATTTTAGTATGAGTTCTTGTAGATATAATTCCACTTCTTCAGGGCCAATATAGAATGATATTAAAGATTCATGATATGAAGCATACTTATATGGTTGCAGGAGTGAAATAAAATATAAAAAGACCCAGAAATATTCAAGTCATGACCCTCGCTCTAAAACTTCAAAGGACTGTATGAGGTGATGCGGGTCCTTCAGATCTTTTCAGTGGTCAGCTAATATTAAGATGTAGGAAAGCAATAAGTATGCTTACCAAAAGTCAGTTCCCTTGGCAACAAAGCCTTCTCTGAGGAGATTCCTTTTGTTATATGTGCAATAGTAAAGATTCATACATAAATCATTATCTTTGTTCATACCTCAGCTACTGGAATAGAATTTGTGAATATAAAGTCAATTCAGCTGTTTCTCTTTCATATGTTCAATGTTTTTTTGGAAGTGGAGAATGACATAACATTGCACTAAGTACTACTAGTACATCTAGTCCAGAGTGTTAACTGGGGCTATCATACTACTCTCCTGCTCAAAAAGCTTTACTGGCTGCTGATCTATTTTCAATCATAATTCAACGGTCTATAAAGTCCCATATGAATAAGATCCAGGCTATCTGACAGACCACAATGCCTCCTGTGAGCCTGTCCACACTCTGAGATCTCCAGGAGATGACCTTCTTTCAGTCTTTCAGTCCCACCACCTTCAGTGGTATGGTTGGTGGGAATTTGGTTAGAACATACAATTTAATTCTCTTACTGGATTGGTCATATTACTACCAGATCTTCCCCATGAGCAAAGACACAAAGGTCATGCAAACGTTATGCCACACACTCCATTACCACCCGCATACAGAATTCTTTCATGGAGAATTTGATATTAACCACATTGCCTGATTATAGTGTGCATGGAACAGGCCACCAAGTTTTCATTTATGACTGTTATTGCTGTCCTTGAATGATAACTGGAGTGACAGTATAAGGAAGATATAAGCAAACGGCAGTTCAGGTCTCAACCTGATCCCCAGAGCTGCCCTATTGGCCAAACTACCAAGGACACATATCCCTATGTATGCTATTTCCCACACAAGCTGAAGCATGTCATCACAATTTGCATGGATGAACAATCCACCACCATCAAATATAAAACATTAGAGTTACACATCAGTCCAAATTCAACACTTTTCAGTGGCATCACTTCACACAAAATTTGCTGTGAGGTTCAGAGTGCTGACTAATCAAATGATGTCCATACAACTTCCTCTGCCCAGGGGGAACAATAGCAGTTACTTCAGCAAAACCCAATTCATCTCCCAAGACATTTGCTCAGGGACAGGAGCAAATGAGACTCTCCTTCTACAACTCCCATCTGTAACATGGCCAGGCAAATTATTCTGTCAACAGAAGCAGAAAATCTTAGAAGCATCTTTCCTGACAGTAAAAATGCAATTGTAATAGCAATGATGACTAACCATTTGCTGCTCTTACATCACAGTCAAAATCTGCTCTTTAGGTGGTCAACTCACTCACTTTAATGTTACAGCAAGCCTTGATCTTCCTTCTATAATTCACCCATATATTGGCAAACAGGAATTTTTTTACCCCGGCCTTGATTTTTAAAAAATGAATTGTTGTGAGAGCTGCACACTCCACTCATGGTCCTTCTCTGCTGGGCTACTACTCAACAATAAACTGCTACTCAATAATAACCCACTACGCAGTAACCCACACTGTCCATAGGTCATGCCCATATTTATGCACACAATCAATGGCATGATCTCCCCTTACAGGTGCCTACAATCATCCCTTGCATCAGCCTGTTAAATCATCCTGGGCATGTACTCCAAGTTGTGTGGCAATGACACTCCACCATGCCAGCAACCTTTCCAGATGCTGCATCACCCAGATGCTTCCTCAGCCAACTGCTACTTTCTATCCTATGAAATTCCTAATACAGTGGTGTATATACATACATACACTGATAGTTATGTACCAAATGAGTCAAGTCTGTACAGAAGAGCACTTAGAATCTCCCACATCGCCACCTCTACAACTTTTTACCTGAGATGGCCTGTACTGCCACACGCAAGAATCCTTTAACTTCTCCCTTCTCACTGACAATGGCAACACGGTGGACCAGAGGCACAGGATACAGCAAGTTGCTGAGATACACGAAAGCTCTGGAAGGGAAAATAACATAAGAGAGTGGTCACTGCGTCTCACGTAGGAGCTTCTCCAAACACACTCCATAGCCGACGGTAGCTGGGACCACAGTTCACCGCTCACATCACAACATGGCGCTGCAAAGCAAAACTAAAGAAAGGCAGCCATGGCCAGCCGGACAGAGAGGGGAATTCAGCGTGCTTAGAACAGAGTTCCTGTACTGAGCCATGAAGCGAAAGTGTAGAGAGTTAGTGAGCGCTAGCATAGCGTACCTCTCGTTCTGTCATCTCCCATGGCCGAAGGGAAGGGAGAGGGGCTGTACTGGTGCAAGAAGGAAACTAGAAAAATGACCTGTGGCAGGAGAGACTAGACAACTAGTACCCTGGGTGCTGTAATTTGTCCAAGGTCCTGATGCTGAATAATGGCAGGGCAAAAGGGACAGAAGAGAGGGGAAGCAAAGAAAGAGGGGTTAGGTTCAGGAAATGGAGATAGTCCGGAAAAGAGGAAGGTTAGGAAAGAAGGGGGAGCAATTAGGCAGAAACTGATCAATGTTCTCAAAGAGATTTCTTATGAAACTGAAACAAATTCAGTTTCTTCAGTCCAAGCCTCCTTCAAATGAGTCATAAGGGGAGGGGAGCTGGCCACAGTATGCTGCAGCCAACTTCATTCTACCAGTAAACTGGGTGTTTCATTATACAGTAATAAATAAAAGTGCTCCTTCAGTTCATTGTTATAGCTGAATACAAAATTACATTTTTACCTCTATGGGAATAGTATCTATCACTGAAAGTTAGGACACACCAATAAGGAAGCTAGACAAGGAATGTATTTTCTCTCTTAAAACTCACCTATATACACATGAAGTCCAATGTCACTTACAATATAGGACACTAACCACACAGTGCATAAGTGTTCTTGACATAAATAGAAATATTCAGTGTTAATGTTAACTATATATGGGATTTTTGAAATCCTTGCTTTGTTATTTCCATCTAGGAGGAGATGGATTCTGTTTTTAAACTTGCTCCATTTGGCTGGTATTTTATATTTTTTCTGCCATTATGATTCCATATCTAGTAATAGACTGTAGGTATTAGCCCTAACAGAACATAGAGACATCCATTAAAGTCCAGCTAGGCTGCTTTTCCTATCATACCAATGTAGGACATTATTGTTCTGCAAAGAAGAGCAGACATAATACCCAAAAACAAACCCTACTGAAGAGAGGGCAGAGAACCCTAACTTTGTACAGTGACCTTCAGAAAATTAAGACTACAGATATACCTCAGTTAACAAAGTAGATGTGCTCCTTGGCATTACTTTTTGAACAAAAAGTTTGGTACCAGAAGCAGAAACAACATGGAAAATATGGATAAGTTCTTATGCCACAAAAAAGAACCGTTCAACACATTTCAGCAAACTTTTTATTCAACACTAGCAATATGTCCATGTAAAATGACACATTAAGATCAAGTAAACCTTGCATAAGTAAGCAAATACATTTTTAACCTTCTAGACATCACTTGAAAGCTTCTTCTGAAATACATTCTAAGATTTTTATTTATTTATATTTTACTTTTATGAGTGGAGATTTTTTTCTTATGATTTCCATTTTGTTGGTCAGACCACGTATGTTTTTTAACACATGAGGCGAGCTGGTGAAGCTTATCTGATCTCCCCCTTTTTCTGTTTTCCTGATCACACAGCTCAGTAAGGAATTCAAAAGGCAGCTGATGTTGGCCCTGCTATTGTAGGCAGGCAATAGGGTCAGCTATACTGTCAGCCCTCCATATCCATGGATTCTTTATCCATGGATTCAACCATCCACAGCTTGAAAATATTTTTAAAAATATATAAATTCCAAAAATCAAACCATGATTTTGCCATTTTGTATAAGGGATAACATTTTACTACCCCACCATATTTATTGGTTCTTGAGCATCCATAGATTTTGGTATCCACTGGGTGTCCTGGAACCAAACTCTAGCAGATACCAAGGACCCACTGTAGAAGAATCCCACTGTAGCCCAACTCAAGTTTCGTTCACTGTAGACACAATGCTAAAATCTAGTACTGAAAGTTAGTGCTTTTTCAACCCTCCTTCCTTTGACATCCTCCCAATGCCGATGAAGCTAAAAAGACAAGAGGACGAGAAGAAAAGGGGTACTGTGCAGACATAAAAAGACATTGTAAAGAGGAGCTTCTTGGTTACAGGCATGTTTAACTGAGATATGGCTGTACTTAAAGTGACATTACCATACAGATTATAATACAAGAGGGCAGAACTCACATGGAACACAGAGCAAGTAATTAAGTGGGTTTATACAGGCCCACTCCTACTGCACTGCACAGGAAGCTTTGTGCTTCTTTGGCTAGGGTTATAAGTAAGGTAAAAAGCTAATTACATTAGGTCTAAGGAGGTTTGTCCCACTTTCTGTCTGACCTATTCTTTTAAATTTATGCCTCCATATAAAGACATTTTTGTTCCAGGAGACACTGGCCCTATCTTGTTGATGTATGTTGTGTATTGCTGTTTTTAAGTTAACCCCATTTTGTTAAATAGGGATCTGCTGTCCCTAATTTACTGGATTTTGTTTCTTAGTATAAATGGGTCCTACAGCAAACCAAACCTGAACTCTCCATAGAAGCCAAGATGACAAAACTGAAACTGTTGTACTTTTGACATATCATGAGAAGGCATGGCTCACTAGAAAAGACAATAATGTTTAGTAAGGTAGAAGGCATCAGGAAAACAGGAAGATTGTGTTACAGATGGATAGACTCAATCAAGGAAGCCACAGGGCCTGAGTTTGCAAGTTGTTGTTGTTGTTGTTGTTGTTAACTTTTATTTATATAGCGCTGTAGGTTTACACAGTGTTGCACATATAAACTTATAATTAGATGGTTCCCTGCCCTCAGGCTTACAATCTAAAAGACACGACACAAAAGGAGAAGGGAAAGGTGATGGGGAAGGGTATCAGGTCTGGTGGATCTTCTCTCCCTCTGAGGCCTGGACCAAGGCAGATGGACTAGAGGGAGGGCTCGGCTTCATAATGCACAGTTAAAACGGGGCAAACAAAGTCACACATCTGGGAATGCTTCTCTAAACAATATAGTCTTTAACTCAGTTTTGAAACTGGTTAGAGAAGTGATGAGGCACACATGTAGAGGAAGAAGGTTCCAAAAGTGAGGGGCAGCAAGTGAGAAAGGACGAATCCGGGACAGGGCAGTGGAAATCCTCAGCTGGGACAGGAGACCCTGACTTCCAGAACGGAGGGTACGAGAAGGAGTGTGAGGAGAAAGAAGGTCAGACAAGTAAGGAGGGGCCAGTCCGTGGAGGGCTTTGAAAGTCAACAACAAAAGCTTGTACTGGATGCAGAAGGGGAAAGGGAGCCAATGAAGGGAGGATAAAAGAGGAGAAACATAGTCAAAGCGGCGAGCAGATGTGATAATACGTGCAGCTGAGTTCTGGACAGAGATTAAAGGATGGAGGTGAGAGAGAGGAAGCCCTGTCAGAAGAAGGTTACAATAATCAAGTCATGAGACCACCAGGGCATGGACCAGAGTCTTGGCAGTGGAGGCTGAGGGAATGGACAGATTTTAGCAATATTGTAAAGGGAGAATCTACAGGTCTTGGCAGTGGTCTGAATCTGGGGGATAAATGACAGAGGAATCAAAGATGAAACCAAGACTGCGGACTTGCTGAACCGGTTGAATAGAAGTGCTGTCAACAGAAACAGAAAAGGAGTATTGAAGGGTGGACTTAGGTGGGAAGACAAGAAGCTCTGTCTTAGACATGTTGAACTTCAAGTGCCGATGCCGCATCGATTGAGAGATGGCAGCCAGACAAGATGAAACTTGATGTTCAAGCCCTGGCGAAAGGTCAGGGGTTGAGAGATACAGCTGAGATCTTATGAGGGCAATTGAAGATGACAGACTTGGAGGTCTATCACTCATAGGGTCTCCATAAGTTGAAGTTGACCTGACAGCAATTAACAACAATACAGTACTTTTAAAATCTTTCATTTAAATTTTTTAATGTTTTATGCTGTATGCCATCTGAGTGCTAGATATAGACTAGATATATCCGCTCTGACTGGTACACCAGCTGCGACCCTTCCTGGGGCCAGGTGAGCTAGGAACAGTGGTACACGCACTGGCAACCTCTCGACTTGACTTCTGTAGCGTGCTCTGCATGGGGCTACCCTTGTGCCAAGTTTGTAAACTTCAGTTGGTACAAAATAAGGCAGCCAGGTTGGTTGCATGTACTCCTAGAACCAACCATATAACACCAGTTCTCAAATCTCTTCATTGGCTGCCAATTAGTTTCTCAGTATGGTACAAGGTTTTGGTTATACCCTTTAAAGCCCTAATGGCTTGGGTCCAGAATATTTGCGGGAATGCTTTCTTTGACACAATCCACCTTGCACACTTGGGTCCTCTGGGAAGAATCTTCTGCAACCCAACCAGATTAGTTGTGGTATCTCAGAGGACCTTCTCATCTGTCACTCCTGGAATGGCCTGCCAGAGGAGATCCGTCACATTGTCACTCTGGAAGCCTTTAAATATGCTGTTAAGACAGATCTCTTCCGGCAGGCCTTTCCAGATTAGCCTTCCCCTGCTGTCACTGATGCTGTCACAGATACTGATAATCCCCCTAAAAGATAGCTATCCCCCTTTCAAACCACCTTTAATTTCAATGAAATCTTATTTTAATATTTTAATTTATATGGTCATTGTATTTATTTATTTGCTATTTTATGATATGGGAGTTGGGGGAGGGGGTTTCTTTTAAAAATGAGAATTTTATTTATATTGTATTTTATTGTATTTCATTCTGTAACCCACCTTGATTCCCTTGGGAAAAGATGGGATATTGTTGTTATTATTATTATTTACAGTGGGCCCTTGGTACCTGCTAGGATTTGGTAACAGAATATTTTGTCCCATGTTCCAGGGATACCAAAATCAGTGGATGCCCCACTAAACACAATGGAACAGTAGAACAGTGTCCCTTATATAAAATTGCAAAATCAAGGTGTAGAATCATAGAATTGGAAGAGACCACAAGGGCCATCCAGTCCAACCCCCTGCCACGCAGGAACTCTCAATCAAGCATCCCTGACAGATGGCCATCCAGCCTCTGCTTAAAGACCTCCAAGGAAGGAGACTCCATCACACTGAGGGAGTGTGTTCCAGTTTTGCTTTTTGGAATTTTTTTCCTCAATATTTTCAAGCCATGGGTAGTTAAATCCATGCATACAAAATCCGTGGTTAGAGAGAGCTTACTGTAATTGAATCTAATTTTTTTAAAGGCAATAATACATTTTGATCCTGTGACACATACCAAGTATTATACAGGGAAATGCCATTTTATGTTAACTATGTCAAAGTGGTAAAGCTATGTTCATTACTCAAAAACAACATCACCTTGCGTCACTTTTGTATGTTTTCAAAAACTGAAATTATTCATTTGCTCATTTTTATGGAAATGCTTTTTTGGGGGGGGGGGGTTAAATCTAATGTTTTGTCCTGAGATTTTTTTTAAAGACCTAGTCTATGGTGATTTTTATTTGTTGTTATTGTTGTTAATTGCCCTTAAGTCATCTTCAACCTCTGACGACCTTGTGGATGTGTCATTTCCAAGACACATTCTTCTCGACAGCCCTGCTCAGCTCCTAAAGACTTAGGCTCATGTCCTCTTTGATTGAGTCTATCCAACTGGCATGTGGTCTTCCTCTCTTTCTACTGCCTTCTATCTTTATAAGCATCATTTTCCTTTCTAATGAGTCATGCCTTCTCATGATGTGCCCAAAATATTACAGCCTCAATTTAGTCATTCTGGCAGGGGGAATTCAGATCTGATTTGTTCCAGGATACATTTGTTTGTGTTTTTAGCTGTCCATGGTATCTGCAGACCTCCTCCAGCACTACATCTCACATGGGTTGATTTTTTTTTCCCTTTCAGCTTTCTTCAACGTCCAGCTCTCACACCCATACCTGGTGATGGGAAATACAATGGTTTGAACAATCCTCACTTCCATGTTCAGTTGTTTATCTCTGCACTTTAAGATATTCTCATTTTCTAAAAATTAACAGGCAGAAACTAATTAAAGGATCAGTAGCTGAAGCAGCATGTGAAAAAAGTAGGGAGTGAAAACTACTGAACCAGATAAGACTTTCTCAATAAATGTTTTCTGGATTTTGCCTGTGATGAGAGATGAACATTCTGGCGTTCTTACTGGGAACACAGGGCAGTATCAAATATCATGCAGAACTACCGTTTAAAAGTTTAAATTGAACTGACTGTGAAAGAGGAATGATTTAGCATTGCAAAGGGGTCTTTATTGGAGGAAAAGCCACTCTCCTAGGACAATATGTGGTGTGATTTGGCTCCTGATATTCTCTAGAACTAAATCAGCATTTCTTCAATGAAGAAATAGCAGATCAAAGCTTAACACTTGTATCCAAACATTTGCTAGGAACATAGCCTTCAATCCTTTAAATTGCTCTTGATTTTTATTCTGACCCACTACAGCCCCACGTATACATCCTAGGTAGGGGAAACATGCGCTCATTGAGCCAATGATAGGTGACAGTATCTTAGTTTTAGCAAAAATGTTGAACTTTTCAAAACTTAAGTATTTCAATAAGGTATGTGACTACGGGCATACCTCAGTTAACAAAAATTCTGACAAAGAAACTTCTCTTTACAAAGTCTTTTTATGATCACCCTGTGTGTGTTTGTGCCTTCAAATCACTTGTCAACTTATTGCAACACCATAAATTTCATAGTGCTTTCTTAGATAAGAAATATTCAGAAGCGGTTTTGCCAGTTTCTTCCTCTGAAATGTAGCCTGTAGCACCTCATATTCATTCATGGTCTTCTATCCAAGAACAAATCAGGGCTAATCTTGCTTTATTTCCAAGATAAGACAGGATCTGGCACCTTTAGGGTATTTATTCCATGTTTATTCCTTGCTCTAGCTCAAAGTTTTTGTACCAGTATTGGAACTAGAAGGACAGTGAAAGAAGGATGGAAAAACAGAGTCTTTCAGTGCTGAGTTGCAGCAGCATGTCTGCAGTAAACAAGGCAATAAAGCTTGAGCTAGGAAAGAGTGGGGTTGTACTCTAGTTGATCTTACTGTAGCCATATATACCTACTTACAACAAGAAAGGTAAGCAGCATTTGCCACCAGAATCCTTTACTGATCTTACATGAACAGCAAAACAGAGAGAAACAGGGGCCACAAATATGACTGTCTCACTAGCTATACCTCCAACAAGTTTTTAAGAACATAGATCTATAAGCTTGCCCCCGCTCCAATGGAAATCATAAGAAAAATGGAGGCCACTGAAAGAAAAGGTCATTCATGGATGCAGTTTTGAAGAAAACTTCAGGTAGCCTCCAAATGTTTTTGTTTACTTAACTTTGTTTATTTTGCTTACCTGACCTTGTTGTTTCATTTCACATATACGTATTGTCAGTTTTGAATAAAAAAGTCTGCTGAAGAAAGTTGAATTGCTCTTCTTGTTTCCATATCTTTATCTTCTTGTGTTCCTATCCATGTTATTTCCATGTTATTTCTGCCTTTGGCACCAGATTTTCTGTTACAGAAGTAATGCCCAGGAACACATCTACTTTCTTATCTGAATTATAAATGTATATACTTCACTCCAATTTACACGATAATTGTCAGGCTTCCAAACATTCTGCCTGAATCCATGCTCAGAAATGTATCTTGTCACTATAGCTTAATTTTAAATCTTGTGAAAATTTATCACCAGCTCTCCTAATACTTACAAATGGGGTGCATGTCTGTCTGTCTGTCTGTCTGTGGCCTATTCTAGATTGGCAAAAAGAAGTGTGTTCATGGCTGCATGAAACTCTAGCCTTTAGATGAGAAAAAGGGAAAGTGTGCCATGAAAACGCTTTTTTTGTGTTTTAGGGGAGAAGAAGCGCCTTTAAAAAGGTGCTGGTTTTCCCAGCTTCTTTTTTAAAAACTGCAGAACAGCGCAGCTCCATCTAAAGGCTGTGGTGCAGCTGCTAAGCATTAAGGAAAAGGCAACTTCATGTCACACTTTCCTGCCAATCTAGAAAGCCCCTGTGTTTGGAAGACTTCTTAAAAGATAACCTAGAATTGTTTCCTTGAGTACACAGACAGAACTAAGTGTTAACAGGAAACGTGTATTGGTATTAAAAAATCTCAATTTTATATCACAGATTACTAGATCAGTGTGAAAGCGTGTTTAAATACTCTTTTGTTCCATTTGGTTCTCCATAGCTTGGATTAAATATAAAACTTTCTGGCTAGGGATGAGTAAATCTGCAATCCTATATACTCTTTCCTGAGATTAAGCTCCATTAGACTCTGTTTGAGTTGACACATATAGAAATGAACTGTAAAGCTTATATCTCTACTGAATAAGGGAGGTGGGCAGCTTCTGGATGTCGAGAAGTTGCAACCCTTCATGAGATGGAAGCAGCCAGACTGGAGAAAAAGGAGGTAGCGGGTACAAACTTTTTTCTCCCTCTTGGTTGATTAATTGAAAAAGCACACTACTGAAAATAGTGAGGATCACTTGCAATTTGAATCCAATAGCCAATTGCATATTATATTGAAATACCATAAGTATCTTGACTTTTATTTCCATTCACACTATTTTTGGTTTCAAGTTCTTCTTCGGTATTCAGAATATAAAGTTCCTAAGTATGATACTTCTCCATTTCATATATTATTATGAAGAAAACTATCAGCTTATTGTTGAATGCAGTTTGAAGGTAAAATCTACTACTGTCACTACTAGAGTAAAAAAAAACATTTTTAGAGTCAAATTTTCTCATAAAAAAGGCCAACAAAACCTTAGAAAAGGCTCATAACCAGCTCTTTGGAAGGTTGAGAATGTTTCTATCAATTTCCCCATTCTGCAAATCACCTTGATGTTTAGAGCCTGTGGACAGATATGTAAATAATTTCACTTCACCAAACCATTTCTCTGTTTTCTCCAGCATTGATGGCATCGTATATTTTAATAATGGATGGAAAATGTTTGGCCCTCCAGATGTTGTTGAACTATGACTCCCAGCACTCCTCACCATTAGTTATGCTGGCTAGAGCAGGTTGGAGCTTCATCTCAAGAACATCTGGAAGAGGGCACAGTTCTCACCTCCACCTTAGAGGAAGCTTGGAGCATATTATCTGTTGGGAGTGTCATTATAATGACTAGTAAGAATAACACATTATGAAACAGGCCTGAAATCCAGAAAACTGAAGAGGGAAGGAATTGGAGAACTGGGAAGGTTCAGAGACAGAAACAGCAAGAGAATAAAAGGGGGAAAATCAAGAAGAAAATGAGGTGGAGGTTGGATCGAGGAAGGCAGAAAGAGGCTAATTGTCATTAAAAGAACAGAGTAGGATAGAGGCGCTAACCACAAGATTGGTGAGGTGCAAAGATGGCATGCTCAGACCAAAGAAAAGCCTTTCAAAAGGAAGACAAAAGTGAAATAATTCCCCCCAATTTTGCTAAAGCTTTGGAGAAAGAGCCAGCAGCTAAAAAATAAATAAATAAGGAAAAAGGAAAAAAAATCAAAGACAAGGATCCAATCAAAGCACACTTCACGAGAAATGTGAACGGCACAGCTGCTGCATGAAGGGAGTCAATTTTGTCTGACTCAAAAGACTCCCAAGAACAGTTCACAGTATTGGGGGAGAGGGTTTTCCCTCATTGAGCTATTTGGTATTTTGGCCTGTTTGTTGATTTGAAATCTCAAATCCCCCAAGAGGAGAAAAAAAAGAGGAAGAAGCCAGCTCTTTCGGTTTGAGACTGCAAGTCTTTTCCCCCGTCTCCCTTTCTGCCTGTTTTAGGCCCCTTTCTTCCCTTGTTTGCTCCCATTTTCCCTGCCCTTGATTTTTTTAAAAAATCTAGGCACCCTATCCTACACATCAATGAACCTCATGTTAATTCAAAGTTAAACATAAGAGATCCTAATCAGCATGGTTTGTGACTGTCATCCCATGAAGAGCAGGATCTAGGGTGGATAAACAGAGACAAACATTTACTTCTGCCTAGGCAAAATCAATAAGGATATGGCAAAGACTGCAGTGCCAAGTCTTTAATAGCTCCTAAGATTGATCAGTACTTTTAATTTGTGAGGGCCATACAGCCATTGCAGAACAAGCCAATTTTCTGATTTCACAAGCAGAAGCATAGTGGGAACTTTACATTTACTATCCAGAGCCACAAACTCATTCAGCAAGGCAGCAACGATGAAGCCTTTCAGTGCTGTTGATAGAAATGGGAACTCATAACGTTTGCTTCTTAGGAGCAAGCTTATCTCTGCTAAACAGTAGCATGCCAAAATAGATATTCCATTCCTTTTGGAGATAGGAGAACTAGAGCAAGTAGTACTGGCACCACATGAAAGCAAGTGGTACTAGATGGCCTTATAAAGAACTGTCCTTCAAAGTACATCATGGAGTTCATTTTTGGAAATCACCTGTTCTGTTCGGTGAAAACCTGACTTTTATCCTCTGTGAAATATCCCAAATACCTGTCTTGTACTATTGGATAATTCTGCAAGAGATATTTGAGTATTTTAGTCATAATATTTCCAGAGTTCACTATTTATATCTGAATCACAATTATATCACCAATCACTCCTTTCTCTCTAGAATCCCAGGATTCTTTTAGTTTAGAGATACACATCTTAGTACCCCCTCAACTTCCTACACCAGCATCAACAGGGAAAATTCATGTTAAATTCATGATGCTAACAAGCAACGCAAGTCCTATAAGAAAATATCAGATTGGGTGACTTGGCAGGATCTAAACATGTTGCTTTTATTGAAAACACCCACTTCAGTTTTAATTACTGCCAGCTGTCACACACCACATGGCCAATTCCTCTTTACATATACTCTAATACCTACTCTCTCTCTCTTTTTCTTTTTGGTCCAACCCTTTTCTATGGAACGGCTAATGGCTCACCTGTCCCTGACTGCCTTAACATGGGAAAGCAGGTCTCTTATGCGAAAGAGCTAGTTCCTTCCCAGCATGCTCTCCTAAGACCTCACCAACCTTCCTACTAAACTGAACAGGGGGGAGCGGTCGTAAAATGGATCCTGGCCATCATACAGCGGGTACTCCGGAAAGATGTCTTCCTCCAGGTCCTCCTCCTCCTCCTCCTTCCCCACGTGCTGCTCGTCAGCAGGCTCGGTGATGTCGGAGTCAGGGTTCGAGAAGGTGGGGGAGGGGGTGAGATCAGCCATGCGCTCGCTCATGCATGTGTTGAAAATAGGAGAGCTGTTGCAGCCAGAGATATCTGAACTAAGGTTAGTACAACAAGATAGGAGACAGGTTAACACCAGCTATTCCAAGCACACACACGTACACACACGCAGACTACGCTGGCTTTGCTTTTCCAAACAAGCAGCAGTGTTAATCAGGAAGGGAAGATGAACAAACCTCCCAAACCAAACACATGTAACGGAGGTGCCAATAATGCCATCAGCTGGAAATCCAGAAGAGCGAATACTGCACTGTATAGGAACACCCTACAGCCACCTTCACTGAAGCCAACAGGTAGCTGGGTACAGAGGGTACAGGGTAAAGGGTACAGAGAATAATTCCACTGTAGATTGGAATGGATCACACCTCAGTTGCACTCAAATTTGCTGAAGGTCAATGGCAAACCCTTTTTTACCTGGCCTAGAACAATTCCCAGCTGATGGCATCACTTCTTTTTTCTAATGTTGCATGGAAGCACACAAGACCAAACATTATATACTAGGCAGGATATAGGTAGATATTCACACAACACACGCACACAAATCCTACAGAAGAGATTTTTAGTTGCATCCAACTCTGAAAGGTTTTTCTTTTGTAGTTGTTGTTTTGCCCAGCCTGAGAGCACTATATTCACTTACAATGAGCCAGAAGGATTTTTAATAGTAATATGGGGCAGATGTGTGGCTGCAATTCTAATATATCTAAATAGAATATATATAAATGTGATGGTTCCCATCAATCCAGAAGTCACAATTTACAAGCAGGACTCCTGCTTGAAAGGCTACAATTTCTGGAGAGGTTATCATAGATCATGGCTATAAAATCTCAGTATATCTTCCTAGAGGAAATTTCAGCCACCATTAGTAATGTGGGAAAGAGAAACATGCACCTGGACATCAGACACAGCTTCTTGAATGGATTATACCACGGTGTATGTACATATGACTGTGCAACTCACATTTTTATAAGGCCCTGCATTGAAACCCACTCAGGAACATGAACCTGGAGGACCATGGAAGATCCCTACAAGGAATGAAGCCATGTTCATGTATTCTGAAATAAACCCGTGAAGAGGGGGTGATGTCCTGGCCCTTCCCTTCTTCCTGTGTGTTTCCACTAGTCCCTCCATGTGGAAAGTGAATTTGTGCAGAGTACAGTCTGAATATGGAGGCTCACCATGCAGTTCAAAACACCCATTTTTGAGTGTCATGTATCATATGGAGAAATTTCTTGGCTACAGTCCCTCTCCACATAAGGAAATGACAGAAACAGCTGAGAAGAGAGGCAAGACATAGCCCACACCTCCTCTAGTGTTTAGAAGACCCAACTCTATACCATCTGAATAGAGGTTACAAAAATTATTTTTACAAAAAAAGTTCTAATTTTTCTTAGTTTTTAAAAAGAGAATATATATATATAGCCCCAAAAAGTGGCTTTCCCAAGATGCTAAACAATCATCTTGATATATAATGTTCAAGTGCTTCCCTGCTACACTACAGAAGAGGCGGCCTTTGCTGTATAACAACAGTTGTCTTTGCTGTTGCCATGCCTTCCATTTGATCTCCTTAATTTGGGATGGTATTTCAATACAGTAGATCAAAGCTCTCACCTGCCAACCAGCCTGAACCAAGGGAAGCGGTCATAAAAGGGATCTCCGCCGGTCACCACATTGTCACAGTCTTCTATTACACTAGAGGGCACTTCAGCGGCCCGGTCGTACATCTCCCGCATCAGGTCCAACCTCTGCCTGCAGTAGCAGAGAAAACAAATTACCCCTCATAATGGTGGCCAAGTAATTCCCCAGTGCTATACCTACATCTATAACACTATATTACTTACATGACCTCAGAAATCAATGCTGAACCATTGCATTGCATGCCAAAGATCAGCTTAGTTTTGGCATCAAGTCCAAAACTTGAGATCTATGCATGGAATCAAATAACTATATGGAGTGGGGTGGCCACATTGGATTACAGAGACTATAAATTACATTATCTTTTTTGACCTTGCTATAGAAAATTTCAACTATTAAAGGTAGTATTGGGAAGGGTATCTGTTTGATACTTTGCATAGAAACACTGTTTGACATGTGCAGAAATATGGTTGGATTGTGACTGATATCACAAAATATGATCCTTGTTCAACTCTCATGGTCAAACTGTGATATCCTAAAATGGTCATATCTCGGCTCTCAAATAACCTGGAAGAGCAATGTTAACACACGCATATAGGGAAATCCCCTTTGACTCAGGTACCATTGGTTAGTTGTAAATTAAGAGGGTTTACTGCAATGTCAGATGATAACTGAACACTCTGTAATTCCTTTCTTCTAGGTGATCAAAGCTCCTATGCCTCTTGTCTCTACCTACCTGAGTTTCTCCAGAGTCCAGTAATGGGTTGCTCCATTCTTCTGGTCCTGAACCTCCACTGCCACAATGGTCCTTGGGAAAGGACGTTTCTCACGGTCTTTGGCAGCATCCGGAGGAAGCAAGTCAGGGGGTAGAGGAGAGTACAGAGTGTCTGTGAGGAGCACAAACTGAAACTGAACCTGGAAGTGAATAATCAGTGTTGCTAATTAGCATTGCTTCACTCACAGAGATGTTTTCAAGAATGTGGAGCAGCTGCTGGCATTCATGAAATGCTAGCTAACTTACAAGGTAAATATGCATTGTGTGAAGAAATACTTACATTTTTCTGTCCTAAACCTACTGTATCTATGGGCCAGTCTACAAACTGTAAAATGGGGAGGGAATAATCCTATATCTACTTGCTTCTACACTACATGCATTCTACTGCATAATGCACACATCTATTTCAGCCCAAGGAAAAGCAACAAAACCCAAAAGCTCATCATCATGATCATGATCATCATTACAGTGAATATGGCAGAAATTGCTTACCTTCTTCTTCAGTTCCACACTGATGGCATTGGCCTCCTTGAGGAAAATGGCATTGCCCCACAGTTGGTCTCGAAGAGATGTAAACTGGTACCACTTCCACTTTCTGAAGCCCCAGAGTGCCAGCTCAAACTCTCGATCTGTCCATTGAACTGGAGAGATAAAACAGTCTAGAGTAGGCCCTTGGTATCCAATGTGGATTTGGTTCCAGGACCCCCTGTGGATACCAAAATCCGTGGATCCTCAAGTTCCATTATATACGATGGCACATAAGGAAGAACAGGAAGAGAAGGAGGCAATGTTGCTGTGCTGAAATGGGCCTTGAGGGTGGCACAATTTGCCATACCTATAACTCTGTCACTGTATGTGATGATATTGCAGGCTACATTAGTTATGATGCATATCTGTATCATTTGCTCCTCAATCAGTCTTATAGCATACGGAAGCAAGAGCCTTATCTGTCCCCATTCACTGCTTCCCTTATTTTAAGTGAGAATTGTGCAAACTCCATGGTCTTTGTGTACTTTTTATTATATTATATTATATTATGAATATGAAACACTACATGAGAACCTTACCATAAGAGAACTTTCCTTTCACTGAATTCTTACCTTCATCCTCAGGTTCCTCCTCTTCCTCATTAGCCTCAGGGTAGTATCTAGAGTCCATCTGCTTCTGTAAAGCCTCCAGTTTACTCTCATAATCCTGAAAGGACAAGCAGAGGAAGAGTCCAGAACTGTGTTGTACTTTCTTCACCACTAACTGAGAAATTATCGCACTCCCTATGGTCAAGCTAGTCTTTCTTTTCCTTAGTAGCCCCCACTTTAGCTTAACAGACTGTAGAGTTTCACGTGAAACAGAATCATGCTATATATAACCTCTGAGAATACTGATGAGGAGATGCATGCCAGGTTAAAAACAGATTAAAACATTGTTAAACAAATTAAAACAATATTTAAAATCAGTTTCAACACATTACACACAATTAAAACAGTCCCAAAAGCCAAGCTTGGTTTTAAAGGCCAAAGGCCCTGAAAAACAGTATAGTATTGGGTGCCACCAGTCGCAGCAGAGACTGGGCCAGCCTGTTTCCTTTTGGGAAAGAGTTCTATGACCAAGGTGCCACTATACAAAAAATCAAGTCTCATGCATTTGCCAACCTAGTCTTTCATGGGGGTAGAACATGCAACAGGGCTTCTGTTAGTCACTGGCCTTGTGTTAAGTCTGTTTTGTCCGTTTTCTGCATAAAATACTTTGCAAAAAATGCTGTGTGTTTGTTTCTAGATTGTCCCTAATATGCATGTTTTTGTATGTAACATCCCTGCAATTTTATAGTACACAATTATTGAGTAAAGAACTGCACTGCAAAATTCAGTTAGAACATAGTCTGAATAATAATTATGTTCTAATCCAGAAGGTGTGAATTATGCTGGTTCTGTTCTAAATATGAAACAAACAAAATTCTTCTTCATCCCTAAATCTCTGTGGTGTATGATTTTTGGAAGGGTGGCTTTATTATGGAAATAGCTGTTTTCTCCAGCTACTACAATGCAGCCTTCTCTCCTGCTTTTGCTGAAAAAGCAGTATGTTTATTACTTACAAGTCTTTGCTGCTCAAGAAGGTAATTAGCCTCTTCCCTTTCCTTCCGGTATTGGTCTTCGAGTTCCTGAAGCCTGCATTAAAAATTGAATAATAAAGCAACAAGGACAGTTACACAGAACCACAACATTTACTGTTCACTGTCATTTCACCATCTCCAGATCCACACTTACTCTGGACCTGTAAAACTGCTTTACAAAGAGTCAGATCATTGACTATCTAGCTCACTACAGGCATACCTCAGTTAACAAAGCCTCTGACAGTGAAATTCCTTTTTTATGTATGCCCAGCTGCCTTGGTTTCTCCCTCATTCTCTGTTTAACTGACATTTTTTAGCGGCAACAGCATTGGTACAATAGTGAATGAGGACTGAGAAACACAAACTTTTAGTGTCAGATTGAAGCAGTTTATTGCATTATGTACACAATGCAAGAAACAATGGCTAAGCAAGAAAAGAGTGGGAGTTTACTCCAGCAAAACCTACCTACCTGTTTGTTTGTTTGTTTTAATATCTTTCCCAATGTGGAACCCAAAGTGGCTGCCCAAAGCTACCTCTAACAAATTCAAAAAGTATAAAATAAGTCTGTAAGTTTGGTCATCAAAGCAGAAATAATGAGAAAAATGGAGGCTGGTAAAAGAAGAATTCATCCCCTGGGTGCATTTTGGAAGAAGCTTCCTAGAAAGTTCACTGTTTTTGCTTATTTATGTGAATCTTACCTGACTAGAAGCATATATTTAGTTATGAATAAAAAAAGCTTGCTGAAAACACAATGAACTCCTTTCTTTTTTGTGGTGAAGGAACATCTCTCTCATTATTTCTGCTTGTGGTACCAAATTTTCTGGAGATATGTCGCACTGCTGTTTCCTTCCTGGCTGGGTGCAGGATGTCATCTAAACAGAATGGATGTTATCACACAGCCCAGTTGCCAGGCAGTATGTATCCTGCTCCTAGTCCAGGCTTCTCCCTTACCTTGTCAAGAACAGGAAAATCCCGTTCATAGCTGCCATTATTGCTTTCAGGCCATTATGGCTGCTGTGTTTAATAATTCAATGCCAGTATTAATCTGTGCTTTATGATGCCTAGTTTTGTGATTGGTTGGGACTCCTTCCTCCCCTCACCATCCCAGAACATCACTTAAACTACTGTTCTTCCGATGGTGACACAAGGATAAGAAAATGGTAATTTTATTCCTTTCATCGCTTTTCTCATTATTCCTTTTTTAAATTTCTATTGCCGTAATTGTGAGAAAAAAATAATAACACATGTTCATGACCCAAATAGTTTGCTGGGATTTCTTAAAATAGGCTGATTTTCATAAAGAGGGGCTTTTCTCACATGTTGAAATTGAAACTAACAAAAAAACATTTTTTAAAATCAAATGTGTAAGCAATTGTGGTGTCATTGCGTGGCAATCTAAACTGACACGTTGTGGATGAGCTGAGCTATAGCAGCAAAAGGCATGTGACAGTATTCATTTACAACCTGATTACATCATACAATTATGAGTCAATGCTATAACACCTGTTTCCATCTCGTTGGTTTAACAGTGCACTATTGGGACGCGATTAGAACAGGAGAGATGCAAGGGTGATAATCTTCTCTGTAAAAGAAGAAATGCCTATGAACACATCTTCTTTGTTAATTGAGGTATAACTGTATTCTGTCTTATGAAAGAAGCTTTCCAGTATTCTCTAGCACAGATCTTTCCCATCACCTACTACTTGTTCCTGCTAAATAGAGATGATAGAAACTGAGCCTGAGATGTTCTTCATGCAAACATTTGCTCTGACACTTAACTACAGACCTCTGAATACTTTATTCTTGCTCTTGCTCCTCCTCAAACTTTTCCATCTACTCACCTCTGTTCCATCTCCTGCTTCATGTCGATGCCTTGTTTCTCCAAAAGTTCTCTCTGGGCAAAAGCCCAGTCCACTGGTTCAGCAGGGGTTTCTGCACAGGGAGTTCGCTCTCTCTCCTGCCGTGCCTGCTCAGGATGATTAAATCGAAAGACGTGGCTCTTCCCCATGATTATGCGATTTCCTTTGAGGATTGGGCAGGGGACATATTCAGTAGAGGGATAGAAACAGGGTGGTATCCAAATGTCTGTTCAACCTGTTACTAAGCCAATGCAACAATTACCCACTGCACAATATTTAGCAAATGTTCTCCAGGCAGATAAAAACAAATAATTCACCTGAACCAGTACAACGTCAATGCAAATAATGCTCATGACAATGAAATCCTTTCCTCACATAATTATTTCCAGGAGTGGATCCCAAAGCTAGGAAAAAAATTACTTTTTGGGCTCAACTTCCAGAATCTCCCAGCTAGCATGGCCATTGCCTACCATGCTGGAAGCTCTACAGTGTGGCAAGCAATATTCACCTGTCAAAGCAGAAGAGAGTTGGAGGTAGATGAGGATGAGCTCACAGATCTGGATGGGCTACAGTAGATCAGCAAGGATTTTTCACTCCCATTTCTTTAACAACAGCAGTATCAAAATAAATTTCCCACCCTCTTAAACTATACTGCTGAAATAAAGAAAGCTTGGAATAACAACATTTTTTGTGGGAGGATTTTTTTGTTTTTTGAGGGGTTTTTTTGTATAAAAGAACAATTTCTGATATTCAATGGATGCTCAAAAACACTTTTTTAAAGGAAAAAAAATTCTAAGGTATATCTTTTGTGCTTGGCCCCAGCTGATGGAATCTGGGGCTCTCTGGTAAAATTCAAAACACTGCACAGTCCTAAAGTCTGGCCTCCCTGTACTAGCATATTTCTCTTACTCCTAAAGCACGCTGCCTCATCCCTTTACTTTGGCAAATGAACCTACCAGATCTTAAGATGCTAGGTTCTGTGACTTTCTTGCCGTTGACATAGGTGTCTGCCCCCTCACAGGGTTCCAGGGTCACCACTGCTGCAGAGAAGTTGTAAGTGGAATTGGGAGTGGATGGGGAATAAAAGGGACACAAGAGATGTTAAGGAAACACAAGGAACAACTTTTTTCCTAGATTTGTTTTTAAAAATTGGATGATTGGTCTACTTGAATGGGAAACCTCTGATCTCTGTGTTGGTAGGCAGTCTGTACATATTAAATTGAACTCTGGTGGGCATTTTAATTTACATAGGACATGGTAACACTTTAACGTAATACTTTTTCAGGTCTTGAAGTCTCATAGCTGTAGTTTCCTTGGTTGAGTCTTTCCACCTGTAATTCAGTACTGTATTCCTCCTTTCTTTTTAGCAATGTATGATATCCATACAACTCTCTTCCCAAGCTAGCATCATTTGATATGCTAACATGAAAAGTCATCATTGCAGCACATATTTTCAGGAATGAGTCTGTAACACTTTAAAATACAACCCAGAGGCTCAAAGGTTAGTCTAGAAACCCACTGAAGTCACATGGATCAGCAGAATTCTAGTCTAATTTTTTTAATGGAACTATTTGGTTTTATTGAGCTATAAAGAAATCCAAATTTGGCCTAAGCCTATAGAGAGAACTTGTTTCTGGGAGTGGGCAGTTTGAAACGCCCCCTAAAGATAATTTAGGAGCAAACAAATGTGACACACACACACCGGGAGTCCTAGGGAACCTTGGGGCTTTCAAATGTGTTAGAAATGCCCTTCACTACCCTCCAGAGGCATTCATACACTCCCAGAGGTATTGGGGCATTCTGAAGCAAATTTAAAAAGCAAAACAAGATTCTTGGGTGGCCCTGGGGCGCTAGGATAGCTGTGATTGTAATTCAAATCTGCAGGACTCAAATGTGGGCGATACAACTGAGAAGAAATTAGACAACACTCCTCAATCTGGCTGCTTTGCTCGATTTTGAAAAAAGATATTGGTAGAAATGGAAAGCAATGAGAAGCTAATTTCTAACTAGATAGGGAAGGATGGCTGAGAACCGTGGGCTTTCTGTATGACGGTACCTTCACTGCCAGCCCTGGTGTCACTTCGGAATATGCAGTGCTCTTCTTTGATGAAGTGCCCACTGAGTACAATGTCTTGCCTCCTTTCAGCATCTTCTCGACCAACCCTGTTTGGAAAAAAACAATTATTTAGTAATCAAAGTCTAAAATTGCAAAGCATTCTGGGTACATCCTAGAACATGGCCACATAGCCCGAAAGCCCTACAAAAAACTATTGTGGGTACTCTTCTGAACAAATGATTTGACCAACTCTATTATCATGTAGGCAGATGAGTGAGGAGACAGTTATTGGAGGAAGTAGCATGGTTCAGCTTCAGTAGCTACTAGTTTGCTTCTAGTCATAGTTTAAGGTGGTAGTTTTGACACAGAGAACCCTGAGTACTGTTGGTCCATCCTGTCTTCATGAGTGCCTACTACATGAAAGTCCCTGCCCACTTAGATCAACAGATTAGCCCACAGGACTGTCTGGGATCTCACCTCTACCCAGCCATGAGCACAAAGATCAGTGCCTTCTTTTGTACTTCTACAAGTTTTGGCATACCACATTCCCACTGACTCAATGGGTCTATTCTATTTGGAACTAACAACTGGACTTAGCCAGAGCAGAGAATCTCGTGGTGGGAGAACCCTAGGCTGCATTTTGCCCAGCCCTTGTATTGTTAAATCTGATCAACTCCAATCCACCCAGTTAACTATGAGAAATGTGCTATTCTTATCATGCTCATTACCTGGTTATTCCGTCTTTTATGTAGTATAGAAGGCACTCAGACATCAGTGGATCCTCGTTTAGGTTGACCAAATGTGGCGTCTGAGAAAAGCAAAAGGGAAATATGAAATTAAACCACTCTTGTCTTCCCAGGCAGAGGCCTACTAAAACTTGTTACTATTTTGGACTACAACTCCCAGTTTCCCCCAGCACAGGCAATGTTGGCTGTGGGATTCTGACAATTGTTGTCCCTGTTCCCCACAAAATCTTTTTCAAGATGTGGGGCTAGCCACAACTTCTCACAGATCTGTCCTCACTGAGGCAACACTGACTCAATTGCTTCTGCTGCATCATACTAATAGGTACATTTGTAAACGTTTTGGAAACTGTGTTTCGACACTTCCTATTACAAAATGTTTAAAGCATATACTTACATTTTGATGATGATGATGATGATAATAATAATAATACTGTATTATTATTATTATTATTATTATTATTATTATTATTATTATTACATTATTATTTGTATCTTGCTTTTTCCTGAAAATTGGGACTCAAAGTGACTTACAATCTAAAAGCATTAAATTAAAAATTTACAAAAGTGACAATTAAAATAGAATTAAACTATTACAATATTAAAACAGATCGTTTGTTTTAAAATTAATACAATTAAAAAAGATAAAAGCACCATAGCTGTGCTGAAGATGGCAAGAATATTTATCTCCTTGCATTACTTCAAAACCTGGGATGGAGCAAGGCAAGCTGTTCACTCCATGCAGAATAAGGTTCCCCTTTCCCTTGTTTCTATCTTTTGAAAAAATATCCGTGTAAGAAAAAAGCTTTGGAGCTGTGGTAATTGGCTAAAAAGAAATGAAATTAACCTGGGTATATATGTCGATCTATAGTACAATCCTATGTGCATTTTCCTGGGTCTCACTGAACAAAGTAGTTTTTTTCTCTCTCTAAGTAACCATAAAGTTGTACTGCATAAATTCAGTCTTGTATGTACAGTAATTAAGCCCCACAGTGTTCACTGTGGTTTATTCCAACATGTACAGAACTGCAATCTATATTGTTCTCTTATCCCAGAATATTCTTGCCTGGGGGCAGGAAAAGTTTGTTTTCTAACCAACAAATAAGCTTTAACATAAGAAAAAGTCTTATGGAACCTAACTAATTTATTGGTTAGACTGACTAATTTATTATGGCCTAAGCTGAAATGGAATAAAATCTACTTCATTAGATCCATTTCATCAGTGTGTTGTGGTGCTTGATATGTTTCCCTGTCTCAGTTTTAAGGCTCAATATTATCAACAACAAAGAATAAAACTAGCAATCTTTTGGGTGAAAGGCCTCATTCCCACTACGTTTTAAACTAGTTTTCAAATTGGTTTGAAGCGGTTTAAATGACACTGGTTTGTACTTGAACCCAATTGCTGAAGCAATTCGGAGAGGGGGGGGCATGTGCTAAACCCATTTAACCCACGATTTTCCATGTCTTTTTGAATAAATCCATTCCACGCAAGTGTGAACCAAATGCAGATCGGAATCGATTTCAAGAATTGATTTGAAGAAATGAATTCACGAATCACTTCAGTGTCAGTGTGAATGGGATGTGGATAGGAATCAATTTACTATGACGTGATAAGGGGTCACCGGGTGGGGAAGTGGAAATTAACAACCTGTGCCCACTCACTATTCGACCCAACCCCCCTCTCTTGTCCCAGCACTATTTTTATTGTTCACACGACTGCATGGCTGATTGCTGGGCGGCCTCTCTTTTTATTTTAGCACAATGTCTGACAGTTCTGATACTCAAAAATCTGGAAGGGGGATATCTTGGGGATCTGATGCAACTCAGGACTTAATTGCCTTCTTGAGAGCAATAGAGCACATCACCTCATGTGCATGGTGTCGGGTCATTGCTTGTGGGCATTGCTGGAAGAACATAAATGCGATTGCAGTGATGGACAGAGAAAAAAATTCCACTGAAAATGCTTCAAATTGAACTGATTCGTTTGTCAATGTGAATGACAAGTGTGCTATTTTGAGAGACTCCTGCAGGAAATGGTTTAAATTGAATCGATTAATTTGTCAATGTGAACCACAAGTGGGGTATTTTATTTTACAGCAAGAAAATGCGATCAGGGCAAATATAGTGTGAACTACGCTTTGTTGCTGAACCAATCCATCAATTTGAATTGTAAAATTATTTATTTGTGAGTGGGAATGAAGCCAAAAAATGCACAAGCTATGGGTGTTTATGCAAGAGGAAACAAATCTGCAGTTCATATGCACAGCCTAATTTATAAAGGAGTCACACTAACCTACATTTGGGTTTAACATGTCAACTTTATTTTTAATTCAATAGCTAAATAGCACTACTTTCAATCTTACTGTTATGACATCAGTCTGAACACCATGCAAAGATATTGGAAATGATATACTCATGCAAGAACTAGGAATCCACACAAAGCAAATAAGCTCACACTCAAGTGAAAACAAGTCTTAAATTGCTTCCAGAGCTGTAACGCCAGAGACATTAGAATCTCCCATCTTCTCTTTTATGACACATTAAAACTAGTCAGCAAATCTGAGTTCCCAGCCATGCTATTAGGTGCCTTCACAAGGATCCTGGGGCTGACATTATTAGGCAGCTGCCAAGATGCTTGAACTCAGTTATGACTCATTGCTGAGGAGGAGCGATGCTAGGCATCACTGCCTGTTTCTATTTATCTATAGGCTAGTATAGGTTAGTATCCTCTCCTCCTATGCTCTTCTTGTCTGCATTATTCTGATATCTGTGACAGTGGCTCCTCCTCCTGCATATTCACAACACAGTGCAAAGAGAGGTGCCAACAGCAGTAGCTACTGCAGTAATTTTCCTTGACTGCCAAACTCTCAGAGTGCAGCAAAAATAACCAAGAATCTAGTGGTACTTTATGGCATATGCCCCCCCCCCCAAAAAAAACATACTTCAAGAGTCTTGCTTATTTTTGCTTCTTGACCAGGTTAAGAAGTATGGGGTGAGAGTAACTCCGAGATTGCTTCTAGCTATCACTTACTCTAGTGGATGGGATGGGCAATCCATTTGCTATACACAAGAAAATAGGATCTACTCCTCCTTTTTAATGCTGGCAGTAAGGAAAGCACGACAGGTATCCATCCAGCTACAAGGACAGGAACAGGCACCACCAACATTTACCTGGTGGATGGGGCAGAAAGGGAACCACAGAATGTGGTAGAAACAACACCTACTGGTCCAAAATAGTGCATCTTGCCTTGCTGAAAGGCATTAGCCTAATAGGTAGAGCACATGCCATGCATGCAAAACACTCCAGTTCAATGCAACTAGGGCTGGGAAAGACTTTTTCCTAAAATCCTGGAGACATGCTATCGGTCACTGGGCAATTGGAGCTGGCCTCAGATCCCAAGATTCTTGCTATTGTTAAGATTCATGTACAGTAACACTGGCTTACTAAAGAAAATGTTCACATTCCTAAATACAAACAGAATGCAACTTTAGGCCTTGGGTTTGCTGCTAAAAAAACCCCAACAACTTCTGGATCAATATTATTAATTTTATTTTTAATCTCAACATATCCATGTTCTTCTTTTTTAAAAAAAATTCACAGGGTATTCTACATGTTTCAACAGCTGTTCTCAAAAGTGATAGCATTAACAACTGCTGTAGCACCATACTTGATACTACACTTGATCTTCACCAAAAAGCTAATCGTTCTAAATCCATCACACTTAAGATTGCCCCCTTTGCAGTAGCAGCCCAAAAGATCTGCTGCAACTGTGGATTGCAAACGGGATCAGTTTTTGTAGCTGTCATTATTATTGTTTGATGTCTTATCCAGTAATCTGTTGTTTTGTTGTTGGAGATTTAACTCTCTTTGTTATCCTGTGTCTAATGAAATTGTAACTATGCTAGTAAGTATGTAATTTGCTATACTAGATACATTGTTTGGTCAGAATGTTTTGTAATTGACATTGTGCCATATACAAATAATATTATCTACAGGAAATATTAATCAGTCAGAAGCAAGGCAGTGAATTGACTAAAATCAGTTGATTGACAGCCCTGCTTATATCTATGGATACACATAAGAACAGGCTCCCAGTAGCAACTACTGCAGCTGAGCTCTTTTATCCTGACCCTGAGCAAATAGCACCTGAGGGCTCTTTGCTGAGAGGAGAGTGTGACGCAGAACTCTCTCCTCTATAGACTAGTAGATTGAGGAACCACGTAACTCCCTTTACTTGGGATACTGGACAGAATATCCAGTATGGTTGAATAAGCAAGTTCATTACATCACCCTTTGCAATGCTACTGATTATGTAATTCAAAGAAAACAAGCTGAATATCACTGAATCTTCCCTCTTCCTGTGCTACTTATTGGAAAAGAACTAGGAAACCAGTGGACAGAATTGACAGTTGTCTTCAGATAAGAGAGCACAAGTGTGTGCTATATAACAAGATAAGATGGAGATGTTTAACAGGTACCACACAGATCACTCCAACACAACCCTCCAGACCAACCTTCTTGGGGGAATACACCCCTACACTTTCCAGGAAAACATCCTGGTGGTCAACTGGTGGTAGCTACATGGAGGAGAGGGAGGGAAGAAACAGCTCAAGCATACAATAACCATTATCGTAACTAAAAAAAATATATGAATCAATTTAAATCAATAATATACATGGTCTCTACTGAAGATAACAGTTAATTTTTTGGTGGACCATTTATGGACAATAAGCCACATGTGGTCCCAACGCTTTCCCTGCTGTTCACCAAGTCCCCAAAGTCCTCAAACAGCCCCTATATTGTTTTGGATGGTGTGTGTGAAATCACACAATGTCACCCAAACTACTGCCAAGCTGTTCTGCCTCTCTTAACCATTATCCTCCAGCTTAAAAAAGAAACAGACAGACAAAAATAAAGTAAATCAAAACAGGGAATAGGTAAAGTAAATCAAATGGGGGAAAAACCCAAAAATGTCTGAAAATGCCAATTTGACCCCCGTTACCCACTGCAGTTGTTCACTCCAGGATGATACATTAATTTTTCACTCTATTTTGAATAATGTTGGGCTCAGGCCAGTTGCAAACAGTTAGGCCATTAGGATGTACCAATACTTGAGCCTGAGAAAGTATTGGGACTATACTCAGAACTTGCTAGTCAGCATGCTCACTAGCCATGCTAATTGTGGAAGTCCAAAAAGTAACTTTTCCAAGCTCTATTGTCATACTGCATTGAATGAAAGTGCACATACCACATATCTATACATTTTAAGACTCAGAAGTTTTAGTTTACAGTACTACTGACTGAAGAATGACTATACATGGGAGATTTTGCTCTTCAGCAACTCAAATGGACTCTTTGGGGATCAGATATATTAATGAAAGAAAAGTCTACAAGTGGCTATCATTCACAATGGCTTCCAGTTTTCAAGGCAGTATTTGGAATGGTAATGAGCAGTGAGAGCAAAAGACTACTGCAGCAGTTCTCAAATGGTGAGGTGGGACCCTCGTATGTGTGTGTGCAAGAGTTGCTCAAGCTGTGAGACTTGGAGGCCCTGATCCTTTCTCCTTCTCTTCCCAACCTTTTTAATGTGTAAAATTTATACATGTGTTAAGTTAAATATTGAATTTACTTAAATAAAACTGTTCTAATTTGAATTATTTTTATTTACAGAACAGCAGTTCTCTACCTGTGGGTTGTGACCCCTTTGGGGGTCGAACAACTCTTTCACAGGGTCACCTAAGACCATTGGAAAACACATATTTCCAATGGTCTTAGGAACCGAGACAAAATAATTTTATGGTTTAATAAATGAGGAACTGTATTAAAGGGTTGTGGCATTAGGAAGATTGAGAACCAGTGTTATAGAATGTTAAGAGACGAATGTGTGAATGGAAAATATGCACACTGAACAAAAAAAAATTATTCATACACTATACTGAATGGGGAGGGTGATGTCCACAAGTACATGTAAACTGGGAGTCCCAAGGGTAAAAAGTTTAGGTACCATTGGGCTACAGCCTTCAGCCCTGTTTGTGGAATAGCTAGATGCATTTGGGAGAATACTGTAGGGAATGATGGACCAGATACACCACCACTGGTCTGAGCCAAGAGAATTCTTTTTAAAGAAATATTTTGCATCTTGATTTTAAAAAGAAAAGGTAAAAGAAAAGAAAATAAAAAAGAGAAGAAAAAGATTCCACCCAAGCAGCAGTAAAGTCAAAGACTTTTGGGCCTTCTAACATTAATTTAATACTATTCTACTGCAGGGTGAGTCAATGAACATCCAGAACTAATTATGGCAGCAACAAAACCAACAATAAAATATCAGTGCAGTTTCAAACCTACAAAGCAGTGGGAAGGACATTCATATGCTCAAATGATAACAAAAAAAAATCATGTACCAATAAAGTTGAAGATAGAAAGCATTTTTAAACTGATACACACTGCAGATAATCTATTTCAAGATGCCCTTGAACACTATGGAGAATGCCTACCTTCTTGGGAGAGAACACGCCTAGCGTACCACCATCTTCTCTCATAGCCACTCCCATTTCCGCCAGCAAAGCTTCTCTGGAAAATATAAAAAGAAAGGAATGAGATTTTGACATTTTTGCTGAGGCCTGGGCCTAGTAATAACAGGGGAAAGGGTTCTCAGAAAGAGAAAGAGTATCCTATGCAAATAGTACTGATTATCATCTGTGTAGGTCTTTAAAATGCAGGTATTGGAGAGAATGGTGAGAAATGGATGTTGAGGAAATGTGTGGATGGATGCTGAGAAAAAATAGAAAGAAATGAGTTGAACAGTGGTGAAGATTAATCCTGACAGAAGCCTCAAGGCCATGGTGGCTGGTCCCATGTCAATAGCACAGTGAATAATAATAATAATAATAATAATAATTCATTCCAGCTTTTGGCTCTCAAACGCTGAATATATTAACAAACAAAGTTTGGTTCCTTGCAGGGCTCTTTTAAAGCCTACAATGCCCACTCAGTCCAGCTGCCAGGATGGAGATCAGCATGGCTGAGATTGTGGAAAACCAAGCTGGGTACATCCTCAATGTTGATCCCTCCCGGGAAATGATGGGTCCCATGTACTTCAACCGCCCCTTTGACTTCAAAGTGGTCATGTCCATGTGATGGAGGACTCAACAGTGTGCCCCCCCACCCCCCAGGATCAGCATCAGATTGAGGAAAAGTCCAGGAGATCTGGGAGGACCCAGAGAGAGAGAGATCAGCATCCTAAGAATCCTTTTCAACTCCTTCCATCTTTCCTTCCTTTCTGATGGACCACATTGAGGTCATCTAGTCTGGAGAGGCATCCAGGTCACTTCTGCCTTCACCTTATTGATCTTCCCTGGTGGCACAGTGGTTAAATGCCTGTACTGCTCAATCCCAGCCAGGGCATCAGGGTCCACTCAGCCTTGAATCCTTCTGTAGGCTGCTGAAATGAGTCCTCAGCTTGTTGGGGGCAATTATCTTACGCACTGTAAACCGCTTAGGGAGTGCTTAAGTGCACTGATAAGTGGTATATAAATGTACTTGCTATTGCTATTGTGCATCAGCCACCACAACTTCTAGGAATAAAAGTTACAGTGGAAATATCTGCCAAAGTAAGAGGTGAACCCTCTTTCCATGGCTTCTTCCTAAACATAAACACCTAAAATTTTCCTAATACAAAAGCATGGAAGTTTGGGGTTTTTTTGAGAAAGAGAGAGAGATTCAATGTTCTCTGCTTTAAAAAGGGATTTGTGGCCTCACAAAGGACTGAGACATCCTGGATCTCATAAGAAATACCATTTTGTTTTGCTAATGGAATTTAAATTTCTTGGATTTTAAAATGCTTTGTCTCCTAGTACCACCATGGCCAGAATGAGGGGTGGCCTGCCTGCATAGATATCCCTCCATATTCAGACAACTATCACCACCATCTTTACAAAATGCAGGCTTGTGAATAACATTTTCTTTACTTTTTCTTTTTTTCTCTCTCTCTCTCTCTTTTGTGTGTGTGTGTGTCCTATATTATTTTCAACACCTTTGCCTGACGAAGAGGCCAGTGGAGCTTCAAAAGCTTGTGACATATATTTTGCATTTTGGTAATCCCAATAAAGGTATCTCAATTTTGTGGGTTTTGGATGTTATTGTATTTTCCATGATGGCTTTAACAGGTAATATTTATAATCCATCATCACTGCAGGCAGTGTTTCCTTGTCCTGTTACTCGGAAAATCTGGTAGAACACATGGACACCTTCCACAAGTTGCTGAACCACCTGAATGCTATTTCATGTAGCTTAAGGCACAGAGGACATGTTATATGTATAGCAGCCCTAAGGTCCATCATTCTCTCCCAAAAGAATAAAGATGTTATGGTAAAATAAAATGTTGCACCAGATGTACAGCTCTTGTTGTGAACATACTAATCCAGACTCATAACCTGGCCTTTACCTCTCCATTCGAATTGCTTCTGTTCTACGCAGCTTTTCTTCCCATGTTTCATTCAACTCAGCAATGATCTTCTCAGTTTCCTGCAGAGAACAAATTAAGCATTAGCATTTCCTTGCTTTCACTGGACTGCACTAGAAACATTTTGCCTGCAGTACATTTTGCAGAGCTCACTAGCCTTCCTTTAGGGCAGGGGCAAGGGACCTAGAGTCTCCAAGATGTTGCTGAACTACAACTTTCATCTTCCCGGATAACTGATCAGGCTAGCAATAGCTGATGTGAGTTGAAGGATAATGTCTGCAGGGGCACAGGTTTTCCCAGCCCTGTTCTGGGAGTTAACAAACAGAAAAACTTCACTGCCTCTTTTAGTACTTGCATAATGCACACACTTGCATAATGTGCATAAACTTTGTCTCTAGAAGATGTGATCCACTCAGATAGCCCAAGACCCCCCTGCAACCCATCAGAGAACCATCAGTGACTGTACTGGCATCCATTTTGCTACCTTACTGTAATTTGCTAGCAGGCACCAAACCTAATTCAACAGTGATATGACGAAGAAGGGGATTTGCTAAATGAATGCATGAATTATACTCTCAATAGGTGTCATGAGAGTCGTTCTGACAGACTTTTCACAGACAATACTCCAAATACATACTCTCATGCATTTAAAGGCACCGTATGGAGACTACTAATGTTTCTTTACGCTATGGTCTCTTTCTATCATGTTTCTTCCCACTGTAGAAATAATAGCATGCTTGATCCTGACCTTACCTTCAGCCTCTCAATGGCCTCTTCACTACCTGGAGCAAACATGATGCGCTCATGGAGACTGGAAACAGAAGCAGCTCGGCTGGACAAGGCGGAGAGTGAGGAGGATGGGCTCATTCCTACCAAGGCATTGGTCACTGTGGAGAGATTGTCATGGCGTTGACTCATATCTGCCACTCTATGGTTATCATTATTGTTCTCAAAGTCGGAAATGTCTATGGGGGCCAGGAAGGGAGAAAGAAGAGGGAAAGACACGAGACAAGAAGAAGGAAGGAGAAGATAGAGAAAAGAATTGCAGTTTGGAAATAGCAACATGATGCAATGAGGAGAAAGGTAGAAATTGAATGAAGAGATACACAGACAATAAAGTAGCTAGAGATGCTAGGGCAGGATCTTCACATCAACTGAAGCATTCACACTACGCCCTGGGCTGCTTCTCATAAGTACTGAAGCATCAGAGTTGATCTTTCTTGTGCCATGGGGAAATCTGATAACATACTGAAGACCTTGGCTACAATCACTTAACCTCCCCCCTCCGCAGTAACAGTCCAGGCAGGTGACAGAGAAACTGATGTCCATTGAGGCCATAAAGAAGGCAAAAAGAAGACCTATAGAGCTTAACATCATTCAGTCTCAGAGTTCACGTTTCAGAAGCTGAAAATGTTTTTAAATGTTTGAAGTCACCCTGGGAATTTTATTGAAATAATTGTTTCCACAGAATCAATGCTCTTTCTATTCTAAGTGTATGGGATATGTCCTTAACATGTTCACTGCTTTCAAAAGGACTTCTATTTATGTGGAATATTAAGACCCCTGATCTTTTCTATACAGACTATGGAGTTTATCATACGGGAGGAATTTCTCTCAATTTCGAATGGAGCCAATTTGAATTTACGTGAATTCTAATTGCATTCGGAATGCATTCAGAATGATTTCCCATTTCCGGAAAATGACCCCCCATTGCCCAAAATTGTGTGAGATACTCTAATATGCAATAACGTAAAATCCATGATTGCATTCGAAATTACTTCCCTTTTGCCCGAAATTGCGTGAGATACACTCATACGCAATAACATGAAACCCCATGATTGCGTTCGGATTGCCATTAGATTTTACCCCCAAATTCCATCGTATGATAAACTCCATTCCTTCCTCAAGATTCTTTCATGTTCTTCTCTCACTAACATTATGAGGACACATGTTCTTTCAGTTTTGCTGGTGCGTTATTTAAAACATGTAACATGAAGCAGAAATTGGAAAAGTTACTTTTTGGGCTATAACTCCTTGACCCCCACTACCACCACCTATCATGGCCACTGTCCATGCTGGCTGGAAAAACATGGGAATTATGGTCCCAACAGTTATTTTTCTAACTTCCACATGGAAGTCCCAAAGACCATGATAGGATGGTCTAAACAGGAAACAGGTTCCACAAGTTATGCTAAATCACATTGTTTTCCCCATCATTTGGAATGGAAATGACTAGCTGACAGTAAGTGTCCCAAAGATTCTTGACTTTTCATATTATGCATTTGTCAAATCAGTGCTACTAATAAATATGTTTAAAAGCTAGATGGTACAAAAATTGGAGAGCAGCCCAAACATGAAGAGTGTACAATACAGAATAATAAAGTATCAGGAAAATCCACACAAAAGTTAACCAATTCACTTTAGCATCAGCCATTTTAATGTTAATGGACATTGCCTGTTAACAACTTATTAATTTCATGAAATTCACATACAAAGTCAAAATTGCTTCTAGCAGAAGTTTAATAATTTAGAATTGTATTAGCACAGGATTAATAAGCAAAATAGTTTGAATTTGTAAACTGTTTAATTTCAACAGCTAGCAAAGGCCTGTTTGGAGGTATTGTTTGAAAAAGCAGGCATGCTGTTTTCCCAACATGCACCAAGATGGTGGCTGTGTAATTTGGCTAAAACTCATAAAAGAAAAAAAAATACATTAAGATCATTTTTAGGAAATTCTTAAGGTATTTCTTTCTGGATGTTCCTTCCTTACAAAGTCTTTATTGTGCAAGTGGTCTTCCTCATTCATAAATTGAGGGGTTCCAAAAGATTTTATGTTCCATATGTAAACCTCTCATGTTTATCCATGATTCCTTCATCTCTTTTCCTTACCAAAGAAAAGCCATAAAGGAGAGAAAAAGGAATAGTTGCACATCTGTCCAGAAGTACCCTTTCACCGGGGAAGATCAAGTTAACATAGCTGCTGCTATACTCTGTTTAGTGCGATAAAAACCTGTGCACTGAAAAAGCTGATTTCTAAAATGGTGGCAAAAGGTGTCAATATTCAGTTTCTGAAACCCAAATTCCAAAGTGACAGGGTTTTTTACATTTGTTGTCTTTCCCTGATTGTGTATTTTTTAAAAGGTATGAAAAGATGAAACATACATTCATTGTCTTTTGCTGGCTGTATTTAAAAAAAAAATAGGTATGAAGAGATGAAACATACAATCACTGTCTTTCCCTTCATGTGTATTTTTTTTTAAATCTAAGTATGAAAAGATGAAATATATCTAAGAAACAAAACTCCAAGAAAAGATCCTGAGAGCTTTACAAGATAGCAGTCCTCTATTCTAGCTCCTTTCCTACATGTTTTTTTTAAATCCACAGGGCCAGGCATGAGGTCTGGATTCTTTTCTTTCCTCTGCAGCTAAATTATTCAATATCTATTTCAAGATCTGGCCTGAATCCAGCAAAGCCCAAACAACCAGGCATGTCTCTCTCTCCTTCATCATTACAAAACCTTCCATTTCAGTACAGCTTTCTGACAGTCCCTTGAGGACCAGAGAAGCCAAGTCTCTATTTCATCTATCAGTCACTCTTACAAATCTTTTAGAGCATGGAGGGGGCAGGACCTTGAACCCCGCAAGGTCTAAACAACAAAATAAATATTGATTCACTGTTTCCTGCTGCTGTGTTTTAGAAAAACAGTAGAAAGCTAGCTCTGTCAGTAAAGCTAAGCTGGTAAATTAAACAAAATATCAGAAATCCAGGAAAATATAAGGTGAACAGAGCCATTCATTAACCTGAGTCATGAAGAATCAGATGAGATTTCACATTGATATACCTAAAGTATGTTTAACAATATAACTAAGCATGATTTGGCCTACCCTCAATAGATTGGGAGGGGACACAACTTGGGCAACTGAGAAGGGAAAGATAGGTTTGTTTTCTGCAGCTCCAGAGACAAGGATATGGAGTAATGGATTCAAACTATAGGAAAAGAGATTTCACCTCAACATTATGAAGAATTTCCTGATAGTAAGAGCTATTCTAAAGTAGAATACCTCAGGGGATGGTGGAGTCTCCTCCTTTGGAAGTTTTTAAACAGAGGCTGAATAGCTGTCTGTCAGAGGTGCTTTGCTTGTGTATTCCTGCATGGAAAGGAGCTGGAACTGATGGCCCTTGATGTCTCTTCCAACTTTATGATTCTATGATTCTAGGTCCAGCTGGCATTTTGGCATATGTAGGGCAGGCAACACCTGAGAACCTGATCCATAAAAGAAGCCTTCCTCAAGCTAACACCCTCCAAGTGTGTTCGACTGCAGTTCTCAGAATCCATCAGCCAGGTATCTGGAGGGCAACAGTTTAGAGAAGGCTCCATTCCAGCATAGCATCCCAGTTCTGAAAAATTCAGTGTACCTGTCTATACTTTAAATGGGTGCATTTATCAGAGCGTAGGCTGAATTGCTCAAAAACAAAGCACAGGCTACAGGGCCCTCTAGCATGCTAGCAAAAGCCAGGTCCATGTTGTCAAGTCCTACCAGCAGATGGACTACTCCAGCAGCGCTCCTAACTGGTACAACTATATGACCAACAGGAAGGTCAAAAAGGATCATTAGGAATACCAGTGCCACCTATGGCCTGAAACATATGTTTTAATGCTTCTGAACAGGCTATTTCCTACTTCCCACCCACCCATCCAGAAGATCATATTAATTACACGTAGCCCCAGCAGAAGCAGCAACAACAGCAGCACCAAGCAGCAGGAAACACAGTTACAGCATAGAGAAATGAAATCTCAATAGGGAAACCTGCAAAGACTATTTTATGGATGGGAATATGGCAAAATTCAGAGAATAGTCAGGTAAGAAAAGACAAAAACTCAAGCTAAAATGAAAAATGGAGGCCTCTGCTAAAAGGCCAAAAGGACTGAAATAGATCTGAACTGTGACATTCATTTAAGTCTATGGATTAATTTGTCAATCAAAGGCCAGGAGGAAAACTCACTTTACAACATGGTGTGGACAATGTGTGACCCTCAAGATGTTATTTGACTGACTCCCGTAATCACACATCATTGATTATGCTGGCAGACACTGATGAGACTTGCAGCTCAACAACTTCTAGCCGACTATGACTTTCCCCATTCCCCACCTTAAAGCACCTTCAGATAGGGTTGGTGGAGCATTTTTATCCATTCACCAAGAAGAAGGATAGGCCTTGTAGCTTCACACTCAGGCCTGTTCATGGGACAAAATTTCCATTTTTGGAATAAGGCAAGATTCAACAAACCAAATTGTTCACTTCTGCCCTGAAAAGCATTGAGATGACAGGCAGATCATGTTTATAACAATGGTTAGGTCACCTCTAATTTTCCTGTTTTTGTTCCCCTCTTTGCGTGTTTGTGGAGGCAGACTCAAGATCTGGCCTGGGTAACTATGAAGGCAAAAGTATGTCCTATAGCCTTGCTGAACTGTGTGCATGGGCTACTGAGTCCATTTCTCATGCTGTACATATGTTCCTTTGCTATGACTGAGTCTGCCAGAAGCAGTGAAGCACACAGAATACCAGCAATGGGGAATACACACATTTAGGTCCTCCTGGAACAGGATTAGCTAAGAGAGACAGGAGAAGGGGTGGGGTGGGGGAAGACAAAGAAACAAAAGTAGGTTCATCATATAAAATTAAAGAAACAGCACCTGAGGGCTTTTCCACATGTTCTCAGTGCTTTAATAAACCCCATTTTTGCCTACTTCAGAACTGATCTGGATTGGTTTTACTGGGACAAGGGGAACGGTGAAGGCAGAAGTCCTTCTGACATTTTATTTTAAAGAGGGAGAAGTGTGCTTTGTATTACAAAGGGTTATAATACAACCTCTGAGCACAGAGGCAAAAGAACCCAAAATCAGGTTAAGAAAATGATTGAGGGAAGGGAAAACGAGCAGCTGTGAAAGCTATCTGTCTTCTGTTGAAGACACTTTCATGATCCAATAAGGAATCATGCAACTCACATAGTCACCCTTCCTACAGCATCCACTTTCACAATGGTCATCCTAGATGGGTTTAGATCACATGAACTGGAGTGCACATCTTCCTAGCAACAAAATAATGTGGACCATGTGCTGTGGGCAAACATAAACACAGAGATAAATCCCACAAAGGAGGCAGCACTTGTGGAGGGAGGAGAAATTTGGATCCCTTGTACTGACTGAGCAAGAACAGCTCTTTTATTGTGCAGTTAAATAACTAACTGGAAAGGCCCTGAGATGCATATCCTTCAAATCAAGCAATTTGTGCCTCATTTACAGCAGAGAAAGTTCATACTGGGATAAATGTGGTGAGACATTTCTCTAAGTCAGATATCAGGAGAATTATAATAGTCTTACCATCCCACTACTGGGCCTACAAACAGCTTTCTTTTACCATGGAAATGTTGACAGCATTGCCAAGGACTGGGCATGCAAAGAGGGATGATGTATCTGGGGAATCAGCAGGCACTAACAAGGAGAGAATGTGTGGAGGAGAGTGTGCCTGGAAAAGAAGTCTCTTATGGTCACGTTCCTCACTACTGCAGCACTTGCAGCCAGTGCTTCTATCAATATGATGAGCTCTTTACGAGCAGCACCTAGCCTGGGCAAATATTGTCATGTGACTGCAACTTTTTTACATGAACACTTATGGAACTGTGGCATTAACAACCTGTGGTAGCTAGAGTAAACTTCACAGCATGTAAACTGACTTAAAGTGGGTTTCTTGTGGTAGTTACACCAAATGAGCTGGCCCTTCATATCTCCCCTTTGTCTTGTAGAAGTGGGCTAGAACCGCAGGGGGCCTATCAAGCAGAAAAAAGAGACCAAGGAGAAGGGGGATCTCTTTATATTCAAGTGAACTCAAAAGGACAAGACTATGCAAAGGCCACCCCCAATCCAGTTCAATGCATAGGAAGTCGACATACTGTCAATGATATCTCCCAAGCCCTGCGCATACAGCAGGTCTCTCAGACGAGCCACTTCGTCCTTCAGTTCTCTGATCAGTTTGTTGTTAGGATCCTCATTAATGACAGCATTGCACCTGATCTGCTTAGCACGGTCAGCATACCTGTAGAAACAAGATGCAGTCTGGGTGAAATAAGGCCGACGGTGAAGTCTGACACATATGGTGTGCATACAAAACAGTGAAGAGATGAACTATTTTAGATATTGTTTCTGATATTTCTACAACACACTATTTCTACGACAGCATGGTAAGATATTGACAAGGCATATTGACAAGGTGCCATCCACAACAACTACACTGTTATTACAGTGAACTAACTAGTCACCATAGTAAGAAGAGCTCTAGTTTACGCAGTATCCAAGTATTTATTTCCTCCCAGAATATAATAATAAAGAAAGCAAAACAGAACAAGGAAGGTCCACTCCTTCCCCCTCATAGTGTGAGAAACAGCTCCTACCTTAAGGTGCTGAGGGTCTCATCATAGTTGATATCTGCAGGGCTAAGAGCAGCAACCATAGCAGTCCTAGAGTTACCACCTGTGCAGGGGATACATAGTCACTGTAAAGATGAATTAAGAGATCCCTCCTCACAGGACTGACTCTCAATGAAAGCATGTGATTTCTGCATGTGGTTTGAGGCACAGATTGAGCAGAATGGTAGATCATGCACCTTCCACCTACGGCCTGGAACACTTTCTTGCCACTACTTCCAATGCCTACATTTTGCTGGTTGGGCATAGCAGATGCTGCTGGCCTCCTGAGCTCTCCAGGGATTGTCAAAGCCGATACTATCAATACTCTGAGGAAGGACCCTATGAGGCTTTGGGGAGCTTTTTTAAAAATGGCTTTTCACCCTCCTAATAGTCTCCAGCAGTTGCTGTAAGGACTTGCCATGATAAACACCTGCGTTTCAATATTTACTACTACACCACAGCCCAGCACTCACCCCAACACTGAATGACCTGCAATAAGGTAGGGTGCTGGTATGAGTGCCTTGAACATTCTGTGGTAATTCTGCTGTTTATAAAAGTGTTACCTAATCTTCTGGCAGAAGGGATACCATCATGATGGGTACTGTAAATGGCAACAAATTAGGACAGCCTGTAAGAGTCTGATGAACTTTAGGATAGAAATCATGAGAAATAAATACCTAGATTTTCTCGAAGGAGCCAGGTAAGTACAGAATCCCGGTATGGAATAAAATCTGTCTTTTTCTTCTTTTTATTCTATGGGAAGGAAAGAAAGCAAGAGTAAAAACAGACACCCCTGATATATGCAGCAAATGGTTATGTCTAGTAAAGGAAGATAACACATGAAGCTAAGCCCCACTAGCCTGCTATGCTCAGCATGAAACAAAAATACCTCTGCAGATGTTCTCCTTTTAATAATCTTAATTAAGATACAGACTTTCATAATGTTGTTTACTTTCAAATAATAGACTACTGATCCACTTAGGAGATCTCGGCAGAAAAACAAACAAACTGGCATGATGATGATGATGATGATGATGATGATGATGATTGAAATTTCCTTGTCTCTGCCAGATTACTGGTGTAAGAAAGCAATCAGTGTCATCACTTTTCAGGAAAACAGTGTATACAGTAAAGTCATGGAAATACAGTACAGCCATGAAGCAAATAAATGTTTTTAGAGCTGAGATATGTAAAACTTAGCTCATATATATTTAGCCTTATTACAGTATAAATTCACCTTGCCAATATGAACTATATAATATGTATATTCTGCCTATAATTGTATTTTTCCCCTTATAAGCTGTTTTGAAATTTGACAGTCATTCAAAATTATACTCAATAGCCATAGATTAGAAGTGAGCAAAGCTAAGTTTTATGACTGGCAAGAAAGACTGACAATTTTTCACGTGATCTACTAGAGAAAACCACATGAGGGTCCCCAAATTTGCTGTTTGAACACAGCATCCTCTTTCCTTCTTTTATTATTGCTCTTATGTTACTCATGCTGTCAAGCTTCTAGAGCTCTGGCCCACTTCCTCCATCTCCATTTTCAGAAACTGTTTGGTATTGGCCTCTGATTTCTTTATGATCACAGAAACCTTGCTGCGCTCTTTACGATCACAGAAACCTTGCTGGGCAGAGGGGGTTCTCACTGATTGCTGGACATCATGCATGTAGGTTTAAACAAAAATAAGAATACTGCATAAAATGTCTTAGTGGTCTAGCCATTTCCCACTGTATTGGTAGAACAATTCAAAGTGTACTCAAATACACCCTATTTAGTGAAATATCCAAATACCCACTATTGAATTTCTCCACAAGATAATGCTGCTCTGTCCTATCCTGCATACAAAATGGAAATACGGTATCTTTCTGTATTTTATCACATAATATTTTCCTGATGGTGTTACTACTTGAAAGACTGATGCTGAACAGTATGTTTTGAATTTCAGGGAATGGTGGTAGGGTGTTAATTATTTATTCCTATCATTGGACCATTCTAGGCTTTTAACAATCTATCTAACAAATAAATGATTGACAATATATTATGGGGGAAATCGATGACTGCAAACAAAATGGAAGATATATGTCAGCTCAACCATAATATCCCAAGCACAAATATTTACCTTATTTGGTCCTGAATCCTAAAAGGAAATCACAGGTATTGATTACAATATTATAATAATCTATGATCAAAACAGACTTTAAGAAAACAACAAGCAGAAATGAAATTTTTAAAAATGAGACACTGTAGCAGCCCAGATATAATTCCAAATCCCCAGTGTTTTTGGAGATAAAAGGGCTGGACATGACTGAATGCAGAGATCTGACACTCAACCACAGAACACTTAATTCTCAGTGGCACCCACCACACTAAATTGGTGTGATGGTCAAACAGGATAACACCCCCCCCCCACGTTCCTTGCATGAAAGAAAAATGCAAATTAGACAGGCAGATCAAGGTTGCTGTCAGAAAATGGCATATGACTATTCTTATTGTAAAACCTGTTTATTTTTCACTTGCACAAAAGTGCTCCACACAATTAAAGAGGACCAGGACTATGCTATCACCTAAGTCTTAGGACACTGAATGACAGCTTGCAGATTCTATGCCCCACCACCACTCCTGAAGCCAAGACCTGTGGAAAATGGAAACCTAAAAAAAGATCAATTACATGCACATAAGTCTCTCCCACCAGCTAAAATACAGTGCATACATACCGCACTGCACATTTTTATTCACAACTGTTCTGTGATTTGGAATGTGGAGTGAAAGCAAATACTTCTCTGACATCTTTTCCGGAGGCCAAATGGCTGAGCAGTCACCCTAGTGAAGCCCTTCAGAGGATGTATTGGGAGAGGAAAACTCTGCACAGCATTTCTAGGCAAATGCTCTCACACCCACTCATATCAACAGACATCTTACCATTTCAGCTAGAGCAGAAATCACCTTCCCCAAGGTGGTTAGTGATTTGTTGATGTTTGCTCCTTCCTGTGAGAAAAAACAATTTCACATTATCAGCACAGAATTTGCCAATTATCAGCACCTATTATCAGCACAGAATTTGCACAAAGACATGCTCTTTGGAGTGTGCACATTTCATTGAAAACAACTAGCAGCATGCAGAACAACTTCTTGAGAACACAACTTCTATTTTAACTTCTGCTTAAATGCATCACAGTGTTGGACATCTTTTCTTATTCTTTCTTAATTCAGAATGAATGAGGTATGCCAATAGGGGAGGGCTAGTCAGTCAAAAAAAGGAACTGGTAGGACAGCAAATAAAACTGAAAAGGACTGTGTGTGGACAAATATAGACAGGAGAAGAATACTGGTATAGGACTAGAAGTCATTTCAGATGCACCTCCTTATTCCTCAATTGACCGACACAGACTGCTCTCCAACAGATCATCTTAAACTGGGATCAAGGCTCCAATTGTCCAATATGGCATACAACAAAGATTCATGCCCGGCTGTCCAGCTTAATCTGGACTTTTCTCTTACTTTAAGCCGTGTGCCTTTTGCTCCTGTGGAGTCAGCTCGTTCACTCCCTGCAAGATCAACCAAGCTGATTTTGCTGACCTGAAAATAGAAAACAAATTATCTATTATATTTTCCATCACATCTGTTTAAAGAGATGTAGATGTTAAGAGATACAGAATCTATCCAATACAGTCTTTCCATTGTATTGTTTTCACACAATAATTGGTGTACTCCTAAGGTGTGGTCTAAAGACTCAGGATGTATCCACCTCCCTGATGCTAAGCGATTCTGGATTTGATCAGCGCTTGGATAGCAGACTTTCTGATAACCCTTTATTTATTTTTAAATAAATATTTTTAAACAGCTGGAGATAAATTAGTTAATTGCAATGATGCACATATACTGCAATACTCAACAGTTTTGTTTATGTGAAAGTGTTTTATTTATTCCAGTTTTTCCCTGGCATGTAACTGGATAATTAGGTTAGAAAATTTCAACGTATAAGCCAGAACAAAATCCTTTGTGTGTTCAGCCCACCATTTAAAAAAATATACAAGCACAATGACAGATTAGACTAAGCAGTCGTTTTTGGATTACCCTGTTTTCCCCACCCCCCAAAAAATCTTTATTTGTCAAATTTGCTAATTTCTTTTCTCTCAGGGAAGAAAGTCAAGAAAATGGAAAATAATACAATTAAGAAAGTGTAATATTTAGGCTGCTTATGCAATTGGACCAATTCTGTGACCAGTCCAAAGGATTCTGTATCCAGAGTATCCAGATCTACGTAAGAGGGACATGACTGAAAGCTGCTAATCATGATGGCTAAGATCTTGAAAATGTTACTTTTTTGGACTTCAACTTCCAGAAGCACCTCACCAACATGTAATATTTCTAAGATCACTGATGGTTCTATAGCACCACCCTGTTCAGAGGCCTTGTGCCACTGAGTACAAGTTGCTGGGTGGAACAGTAGGAGAGAGCTATTACCACCAAGCGCTTCTTGTAGGTTTGTAGGCTTGGTTGATCTCTGTAGGAAAGAGGGCACTAGAATAGAGTGACCCAAAGGTCTAGCAGGGCTATACAGTCCTGCTACAGTCTATCAAGGCTCTACTTATATTTTTCAGTGGATAATTCCTAGAATGGTCTATAATAATTAATCTGTTACAGCACATGTTTTGAGAGCTGTAGGCTGTACAAAGTTCTTCCTCTCTATATTTAATTCTTCTATACCCAACTCTCCTCAATGCATGCCAAACCCACATAAAAATAATATGTGGATCTATCCAGAAGATTAAAGCAGGTTTATCATCAAAGCAATCCTTGTAGCCATCTCATATCCTCATTTCCTGAAAAATGATGCTGTTTGTCCTTCATTTTATTGAGTCAGAACATTCAACTGTCTGTCTGGCTGAAGTCAGAGGCTTAGTCATAGTTGGGCAGTTATAAGAAGTGATATGGTACGGAGCTGTAACCCTCTCCCTCCACATTGGTGCTCCTGACGGTATTAGCATCTGATGTCATATCTCCTACCCACCTTCTCAGTGGTGATATCAGTCTCGGCATCATGCCGCTTCTGGGTGAAAATGATATTGAAGACAGCATGTGAGCGGCTACTGGTTTCATTCATATTGGTGGCAGCTACTGTCCTGTTGTGAAAAAACAGAAGCAAAGTGTAAATTTCTACTTTTCATGTCTAGTAATAAAAATCCAGTAATAAGTCTCTTTATCACAAAGAGAAACTGGAGGATTTGATAAGGTAAGAGATTTGAACAACATTCAGTTCAAGACTCCATATGACTATGGGATCAATCACCTTGCAATTCTCTTTTACCTGGCTTTGTTCCCAGAGTCCATTAGATCCTGGATGTCATTATATGATGTGACAGCTAGTTTCGAGAGATCTTCCACATAAGGCCCAAGGAGTGGATGCTCTCGCACCCTTAAATTCCCTTTATTCTTTGGGTTGAGGAGGTCACGCACACGTTCACAATATATTTCCATGTAGCTCACCTGCAGGACACAATGTGCAGACTCTGAGATTCAAGTCTTTTAAAAATGCATTTGGATGATGATAATTAATTTTTTTTTTAATTAAAATGCCTTTGTGCTGCATTTGGGCACTGACTGAAATGTACATACTGAAGGAATCCCTCTAGCAAACTGAAAATTCAGCGAATGTGTTTATAAAATATGGATTTATTTACTTCCTGTCCTTTTCCTAGTCATAGGCTTTTATTTATAGTAAGACAGCATACTATAATTTACCATACTAAGTTAGGAAGAAAGATAGTTGAGAAGAGCCACCCCAAATTAAAGGAATTTAACTAAATTAAACATTTTGAGACACACTCCTGCGCTTACATATCTGGAAATAAGGCCCATCACGAACACTGTATCTTTCAAGTTAACATGTCTAAAGTGTTTCTGTCCGTTCAATATATTTTCTTTCAATTATATCTTACAGGCCTAGAACAATCTGGTATTCATGATCATCATATATCTTTGGTAAAACACGAAAACAGCTAAGAAAAACAAAATATTCTAGTAGATAGCACTAATGAAAACAATCTTCAAAAATGATCTGTGAATAGTAAGCACATGCTATTTCTCAGCTTGCAAATAGATAATGGCACATAGGACCTCTAAAGTATCACTGTCTAAGGCAGCTGCAGCTAATTAAACCTACTTCTAAACATTAAGGAAATGTAGCAATGTTCAAAAGCAAATCTGAGACAAACACAATTCTGCAGGAATGTTTTCCAGTTATTGTTTTCACAATAGTAGTAATAGTGGTTGCTTTTGTTGTTGTTGTTGACATTATTAACTTTGGAAATTATCACATGGCGAAATAGAAGAGAAGCAGAATGCTCCCATCCTTATCGTGTGAAGATTATCACACGATGTCCAACGATGTCCAACAATGTCACACTCATCCTGTCCTTCTGCCCTCAATGAAGTGGAACAGTCCTGTCATTTTTCAGTAATGGTATTTTCCTATTAATGAAAAGTAACAGGAGCATTCCACTTCATTGAGGGGAGAAGGACAGGATGAGCGCATTGCAGGACGTTATGTGATAATCTTCACACAATAAGGATGGGAAGATCCCACTTCTCTCCCATTCTTTACTCCATGTGATAATTTCCTATGTTTTTCCTTTTCCCAAGACTGGGACTCGAAGTGGTTTACAAAATTAAAATGGTTACAATATAATTAAATAATATTGAATAATTAATAATTTAAAACATATAGAAGGCCAACATTAAAACAGAGTTAAACTATTACTATTAAAATATTTCAAAGCACAAAATTAAATAGGATAAAAGGCAGTTTAAAATACTACAATTTAAAACAATAAAAGCCCTTCTTTTAAAAGCTGGACAGTACTTCCATACATGTTCAGTGATCCCATCATAAATTCCCTCTTGCCCCGAGGAAACCATATAAAGTATGCCAAGAATCACTTTGTACCTCCACTGAGTAAGACATGTTGTCATTCGTTGTGTCATTGATTCGGGAGAAGAGATCTTCACACAGCTGCATAACATGAGAAAGAAAGTGACTGAGTTACATAAATCAGAGACAATGGTACTATTTACTTAGTACCTCTCCCCCAACAATTCAGCAGACATAAAGATTTTTAAGTGTTGTTGTTGTGGCATCAACTGAAGTTGAAGTAGAGTAGCTCATTGCATGTTTCTATCTTTCCACTAAATAAAAGATAACTTTGGCAGCAGATCCAAATTTTCAAGTATCTCTCTTTCAATGGTAGAAGTTACAGTTAGAAAAACTCTGCTTGTTCAACCAGTGGGTTCCACTTTCTTCCCATTTACCTCCTCTTGCTGCTCCCTTCTCCCTCTACAGTTGGACTGGAGTGTCATTGGAGCCCTTTCATCACAGAGCACCCCCTCCTGGCAAGTCTTTCACTAAAGGCAAGAGCAAACTGGGCCTCTCATCCCGCATGCTTTCCTGGCATTTCTGATGGGATGAACCAGCAGCTCCTTTTCTTTCTGTCCCTCTGTCTTGGCCCAGATTCCTCCCCTCTGGTTCCAATTGACCAGTCCCACTTCCAAGACTGGTTAGGCTCACCATTACTTATTGCCTCCCTGTGATTTCATTCATAGGTAATGGCAACCATAGCTAAGGCACTGGCCTCTGCTGGAACAAGAGTTAGATGTGGCTATGTAGCTTCCAGATTACCACTAGTCACACAGAACTAATGCCAGACTGCAGAAGGAACTGGCCTAGAACAGCAGCATTCAGAAGTGGGCATGCTGCTCTGATGATAATTCCTAAATAACAATAGTTTTTATATCAGGCAATCTTTTTCTCAGTGGTTGAACACTCATGGTGGTGTTGCAGTGTCCTCCAGAAAGGGGACATTGAACCCATTCTCTTCCATGCAACAACAGACTGCATTCCTTTAAGTTTCAAGACTGTGAGGGACAACAGCTGACAAAATGAAGGAGGCTTCTTCTTTAGCACTGCTATTCAGGTGCAACCTTTGTTCTGCTCCCTGCACTCATTGCTGCTCCATCTGGATTAGCAGTGTCAGGAGTGGGAGTTTCTGCTTCTCAGCCTACTGGCCATGGCTGAATGGTGCTGTCATTCAGAGCCTTGGATCTTCCAAACACAACATGAAAGAAAGCTAGGGACTTCCTCCCTGTGGTCTCCCCAAATGAAGTAGCACGTAAGAATAGCATGTGCTGTCAGGATCCTTTCCAATGTCACATGGAGACTAAGATGCAGTACCTCACACTTACACCCTGAGCCAGGCTTTCTCACTGCCCCACTGGCTAGATGCAATAACTCATTTACTTATTATTATTTTTAATACAGAGGCAATTGTAAGATTCCAATTGTTGACAAGCAGAGTGATGTGCTGCCCATATATAATTTATTTATTATTATTCATTTTATCAATTTATATCCTGCCTTTCTCCCAATAATGGGACTCAAGATGGATAACAAAATTAAAAACAATACAATTTTGACAAAAGTGTAAACATAAATGTTATTTAAAAAGCAACTAAACAATTTGTAAAGCTGAAACATTAAACATTAAAAGTAATTATAATATACAAACCATAAAACATCCCAGTGTATCATTAAATGTCTGTCCCAGTCAGTTTCCAAAAGCCTGATGGCATAAAAATGTTTTGACTTGTTGATGGAGAGAAAGGATGGGTGGCTTCACCCTCCTGGGAGAAGCCACCAAGAAGCCACCCCCCCCGGAAGATCTGACAGATTGGGTGGGAGATACACAAACACATTTCTCCCCAGATTAAAAAAAATGGGTCAAAGACTCCATGGGGCCAGGATCCCTTGAAAAAATAAAAAGTTGAGGCAAATTCTGATAAAATTCACTGCAACTGAATCACTTGGTGACATTTTTGAGAGAAATAACTAAGGACTCTTCCCAGTGACTTTAAATCAAGGCCAGTCCCCTCAACATTAGGAAGAATGAGGAGATCACCTTGGGAAGAAGCTTCTGAGAGGGTAGGTAGCAAAAGTGAGTTGTAGAGAACAGAATTATATATCCAATCTGGCTCTTAAGCCTCCTTGTCACTCTCAGGTGTGTTGGAAGATGCTGTCCTGTCACCAGTGTTGGACAGCCAGTCTACGTATCTTCTATATGGGTAAAGTGGGGGCTAGGCTTGTCTTACCATTATGAAGAGAGAGGCAACTGCCTCAAGTAGCACATTTTGGGGATTGTGAAAAAACAACAAATTCTCGGTTATACTATGTGTTTCTTTTGTATTTTTAATGCCAGAGGTGGAAAGTGATACTGTGGGATTTTCTGTCTCTTTTGTTAAAATGATTTGGATACTATATGCATTGAATCATAGAATCATAGAAATCATAGAATCATAAACATTTAGAGTTGGAAGAGATCACAAGGGCCATCCAGTCCAACCCCCTGCCATGCAGGAACTCCAATTGACTTGAATGTGTGGGGTCATTATTTGCTACTTCAACTCAGGGAGAAAAGTATATTGGAAAAGATGCTCTCTTGCCCTTTATCTCAGGCAGAAAAAAAGTTTTGTGCCAACCTTACCTTAGACAAAAGCTCATATTTCACCAGCTTATAAGGAGAACCTGATTCCATTCTATAATCTTGGAGGCATCTTTGGCATTACAGAACTTCCTTTCGTGTGGGAACAAGTTACTCTTTTTACTCCAGTCCTGCTTCTCTTGGGTATTTTGATCACTTTGGATAAATTATTCCTGCCTTTCCATTTAGTGAACTCTCCACACTAACTCACCTTCCACTACGTGGTGGCATATCCCTCCTTTCAACCAAGAAGCTGTGGGACGTTTGTGCTCTCTCTCTTTGTTGATACTCAACAACTGACCTGTACATCCCCAAATTTCATCCCCCTTTCCATCTCAAGTATGATTTTTTTCTTGGGCCTGCTTGTTTTCTTGCTTCTAGCTGCAAACTATTTTCATGATTACCTGGGGAATAATTCCTTGCTGGTCCTTTTCCTGTCTGCCCATCATGGTATATGATTTTCCAGCTCCAGTCTGCCCATAGGCAAAGATGCAGACATTATAGCCTTCAAAAGCATGCTGCAGCATCTCCTCTCCAATGTCCCGGTATACCTGCTTTTGAGAGGCATAGTTGATGTCGTCAGGCTATAAAGAAAGAAAAAGAAAAGGGAGCTTCATGATAAGGAAGAAAGATAACAAATGAGAAGAAGAGAAGAATCGTCTCTCATTTCTATGGTAGTTTGTTTTAACTAGAAAGTCATCCGGCTGGCAGTAGGAGATTACCGTAGCCCCTGGCACCCACCCTTCTTCTCTGTCGCCTTGGCTCCCTTGGCTGAGAGATCTATAGCAGTGAAGACCCCCAAACAAAAGCCCTGCTCTTCCTTCCATGCCCTCCCACTGCCTTGCTTGTCCTTTCTGGGACTGCCTGGGTGGGCAGCCAGGTGAAAGAGTCAATGGGAGAGGAAGGAAGGAAGGGTAGGCTAGGTAATCACCTCCACCCCCGGTAGCCCTTTCCAAGCAACCACACTGGGTGATATCAACCTTAGTGTGGTGTCACTGATTTTAATCAGGAACTACCGTTTTCTGAAAGGTTACTGCAGATTTATATTAGAACTTGCTTTTGTTTTGATCAGCAAAATTTTCTCTGTGCTATTCACTGTCCTTATTTATTTATTTATTCACTTATTTATGAGTAACTCTTGGAGCAAAAGTAAATACTGAATACAATACAGTTTCCACATTTATATTTTCATGATTTTGGAGAGACTTTCCCCCAAACAAAGGTCAAGACTTTGCTTAATCTGCATTACCGCATTACTGATTATAAAACCTATACTTCCTATGACTGACCACAAACTTGGCATAGTAAAAAGCATTTTATAATACACTTAGTGGCCATAATGCCCAATCAAAGGTCCTTGAATACATAAGCCTGACATTTAGAGTACCATTCATCTCCCAATTATCTCCTAAGAGTTCTGCTTCAGGGTTGTAGCTATTGGGGGGGGGGGAGCAAAATCAAGGCAATGAGTATCTTCCGCATGAAATTTTCCTTCTGTTCCTAAACTTCTAGAATTGGAGAGAGTGAGACATTGAAAACTGTTCACATCCGGCATTCTACTATTTGCTGTGTTCACAGTCCCTTGTTAAATTTACCTGCCTACAATATATTTCTAAATGCTCAACTGAAGTTTTAGGTTACTGCAATGCTAGAAATTTGGGGACTGGAGAAAAAATGTAATGGGCAGAATTCTTATTTGTGGTAATGCTCTCATTCCCCTCCCACATATCTACGCCTCAAGTCTGGGAAGAAGCTATATGTATAGATCCTTTAAATACTGAAAGACCGCCAAGTGTTCAACATGTTCAAAAGATCCACCTATTTCCACTGTTTTATCTGATGTTTGAAGAATATATATGTGAAGATAGTAGCATGTGGGAAAATATGGGTTACTATGTGGTCTCAACTATTTTTACAGCACAGAAAAAGGGAGATTGTGAGCATTGCTGGAGCCACATGGTTCACACAAATGGTCTGTCGTACAGAACAGCCTCCAGGAAGTTGCACAGTAAGTAACCATCTCACCACAATTTGCATGTGGACATCAGGTGTGTAAAATACCTCATGAAGCGAGGGAAACATGTACAGAGCCTGAGGTGGGCAATATGCAGTCTATGGATTGTATGTGCGCCTAACTATCATGCTTCCAGAATTTGGTGGCATATCACACTGACAGATTTCAAAGGCAATAGAAGTAGAGGCCAATTTAAAACAGATATGAATGAAATTAAAGCCAATTGCTTTGCTTTTTCTGTTGCCATTGAAAGTCAGTGGCACAATTTTCTGCCAAACTTTGACAGCAAGGAATGCAGCCTCTGGTGGTTCTAGAACTGCTTAAGTTAACCTTGAGTTAGACCATGATAGATTTTTAGCAAAGAAGAAATGTTTCTCTCAGCAATGTAGATCACGGTACAACAACATGTGAATTAGTGGGGAATGCTTATATCTAAATACAGAAAATGCTAACAAAGGCATGGAAGAGAAGAGTTATTTGCATATCACGGCCATTCCTTGATCTGCCATTCCCTTGCTCCTAATTTCCTTCCTCCATCCTGAAAAGGTATGGTTCCTTTTAACATCAGTGCCAAGTGGAGTTTTAGGAGATGGTTACTACTGGATGGGAAATAGGTATGTCGGGTGCTCAAGGGGCATGGAATCCTTTTTACAACTTTAATTTTTAGTTGTGGAGGAAGGAGATTGTGGTCTTCAATCATAATAAGATGAGCTATAGAGAGATCATATTTCATATTGAAAGAAAGAAATGATCAGTGATGACACTGCACAGCACTGCACAGTCTTAATGAATACTTGCAATGCTTTTTTTATTATTATTTTGGAGAACAGATTATGAAAGGAGGGAGAAGGTAATGCAAGATCCCATGAACCCAGCTGCAGAAATCCAAGAGTAGATGAGTCATAGTTTTCCTGTTACTTGTGCATGAATTGCTTGTGATTACTCCTCAAAATTACTTCCTGTTTAGAATTCATTTACTGAAAAATTCTGCTGAATTATTTTTAGCTAGATATTCATTTGGAAACATCACACTACAAGATTCGGAATTCAACCTCAATAGTCAGCCAACTCAAAAAGACTCCAAAGCAAATGCATTCCCATTTGTGGGCTGATATATACTTACTGTTGTGTGAGACCAATAGGAATAGTCAAAGCTGAAGCTTTTGGGTGTCTCCTTCGGCTGCTTTGGATTAATGATAGCTATAAAGAAGCAAGGGGGGGGGGAACAACACAATATGACATGAGCAATCAATAGTCAATATCTCCATACTGCAATAAATGAACTGCTTTGAGGCATCCATACATGTGAAACCATTAAATTAAGGTGATTTGGAACATATCTTCTGTTTGTGGTGACTACAGAGAAACTCACACTTCACGTAACACCAGGAATAGTCCACACAGAGATCTTTTGTAACAACTCACCTGGGCAATTGCATTGAGACTTAGCAAAACAGAATAAACAAACTGCCTTAAGCAATATACTGTACAAGGAAACTACCGAAATGTATAAACTGAGACAACTTTTACCCTTGTTGACCTGACATTTTTAAAGACTGGTCTCCTTTAGGCAAACTACTTGACGGACTGTGTTGCAGAATTACTTCACAAATGTCCTGACAAAGTAAGATATTGGGCCCTTACACACTATACAGTTATTAATGTTGTTCTTACATGCCATCAACTCACCTCTGATTTATGGTGACACTATCATAGGATTTTCTTGGCCTTCCTCTGCATATAGCCTATAGCGCCTGGTATTTCTTGGTAGTCTCCCCTCCACCTAGTAATGAAGCCTGATCCTGCTTACCTTCTAGGGCTGCATCCACACTGGAGAAATAACCCGATTTAGCACCGCTTTAATTGCCTTGGCTCAAGGCTATGGAATTCTGGGAGTTGGAGTATGTTGTGGGGCCCAGAGGGGAGCTCCGCTCCGCTCTGGGCCCACAATAAACTCCAACTCCCAGAATTTCATAGCCTTGAGCCAGGGCAATCAAAGCGGTGCCAGACTGGGTTATTTCTCCAGTGTGGATGCAGCCTAAGACCAGAGAGATTCTAGTGCCTTCAGAGTATTTAGACAGGCAATTATAACACTGTATTCCACTTAAAGTATCACTTCACTGCTGCATCCTATGGAATCCTGGAGATTTTAGTTTGATGAGACACTAGACCACTCTCACTGAGAATTATAACCATTCCTCCCTAAACATCAAATCACACAGAATGCAGCCATGGCTGTTAAAGTGGAATATGGTGCTATAATTAATTTAAATTAGTGCAATGTCAAAGTGTCCAGTAGAGCTATGGAGCAGTGGGGATGGGAGAAGCTGTGGTGCAGTACTTTCCTTGGAACACATCCATACCCCCAACCATGGTATTTTCTAATTCATCTCCTAAACTCTTCTCCTATAATAGTGAACATATGCTTACTGGTGAACTATTAAACCCTAAGTATTCTATAAAACTATTGTGAGTGTCCATTTGGATCATTTCTAACGACCTATCTGATACCCTTAAAGGCTTTTGTCACACCTTGACTTTAGGTGTCACAAAATATCAATACGTATATTCTTCCTCATTATACAGCTCCAGCCATGTTTACAACAATGAACTTGGGCTGGAACATTCTAACCATTTGGGTTTCACTCAATTTTTCAATTTTAAATTCAATTTGTACCATTCCTCCATCAGTCTGAAAATCCTTATCACCTCTGTACAGAAAAAAAAAAAAATCACACACATTTTTGTACATTTCTTAGACAATTTCCCCTATGCATTTTTGCATGCAAATTTCCTTGAGCTTTGTGATTTCATACATTATTTTCACTAATATATGCACTGTTGTACATCTTTCTAATATACACATTTTGGCATACTTTTTATTGTGGAGATTAAATAAGTGCAAATAGCGAGCAACAATTCTATCTCAGTCATGTTTTTAAGCAGAAAGTGTAAATAAGATATGTTTATATTAAAATCAGAACTGAACAAGTATCATTCTCATCCATGCAACAAATACATTGAAATACTCCTATATCTGATAAAGGAAAACAGGTACAGTTATGGAGAAATGTCACCCAACAGATCCCATAATTTGGCACAAATTAAAATATAGGTAGGCGGGGAAGGAAAGCCCTGGTGGCGCAGTGGTTAAATGCCTGTACTGCAGCCACTCACTCAAAACCATAAGGTGGCGAGTTCAAAACCAGCATAAGGGCTGAAGCTCGACTCAGGCTTGCATCCTTCTGAGATCGCTAAAATGAGTACCCAGATTGTTGGGGGGCAAATAGCTTACAGTTGTAAACTGCTTAGACACTCCTTAAGGGTATGAAGTGGTATGTAAATGAAGCTGTTTGTTTGTTTGTTTTCCCCATACCAAGAAGAACATAAAATTAGTTATAATGAGGAAATTCTGGAAGGAGGAAAGATTAAGAATACTCTTGTGTAGAGTGAAATAGAATGTATGTGATTTGGTTGTAGTTTGCATACCACAGGGATCGCCAATACCAGATACCTAAAATGAGAATATTGAGGCTTTAATCTTTGTGGAAGGATATGTATCACTCATTGATAACTGGAGCTGTAATTGTTTGATGATAGAAGAAAAACATCCTACACAAACAAAACAAACAAACAAACAGCTTCATTTATATACCGCTTCATACCCTTAAGGACTGTCTAAGCGGTTTACAATTGTAAGCTATTTGCCCCCCAACAACCTGGGTACTCATTTTAGCGACCTCGGAAGGATGCAAGCCTGAGTCGAGCTTCAGCCCTTTGCTAGTCTTGAACTTGCCACCTTATGGTTTTGAGTGAGTGGCTGCAGTACAGGCATTTAACCACTGCGCCACCATGTGCAGGGCATCCTGCACATGCTCACATATTTTTGCTTACAGTTGATATATACATTCAAATGTCCCTATGCACCCATAAATTAGCACATGCACATTTTATGCTCCATTGGTTTTATGCCCTGAAACATTTTTCATGCATTCATTCATTCATCTCCCACCTTTCTTCCATGCATGAGACTCTAAGCAGCTTACAATAAAATAAAATAAAATTTTAAATAAAGACAGTTGAAACATAAACATAGGGATGAAAAACTGAAAACACCGTTTAAAACATGCCCTTCTCCCAAAAGAATATATGTAACACCTGCCCAGTAAACATCCCTTCTGTAGAAAGTGAGGTTAATAGCCAAAGGATTGCCAGAATAAATGATATTTGCCTGGTAATGGAAAGACAACAGCAAGGGAACCTCCCTCAGAAGGAGGTTGCAACCCTGGGAGCAGCCAACGAGAAAGCCCTTGGTTGCCAGTAACTACAAATGCCCCAATTTATGCAGTGCTGAATTTATAGAAAGAAATGGAGCAAATATAGCAGAGTGTTAGTCCTTTCTAGCAGGAAATTCTACCCATTATTCAAATAAGGTCTCTCTATATAAGTGAGATGACAGAAGAAGGGCTATTGACACATAGCCATGATGTAAGGTACTCAGAAGTAATTGCTAGACAAAACTGACAGCCAACACAGGGAGGTCAGTGGTTTGTGCATCAATTACTTGGGTGAAATCCACAGGCACAGCTATGACGAGTCTCTCTCACACACGTCAAAAACAGCAAGTGGCAGAGTGTCCTTAATGTCATCCAGTCACCTTTAAAAATTTGACTGGAAAGCTTCTGTCACTGTACACAGCTGGCTAGCTGTTCATATCATACTGCCTCACAGAAGACCCTTGACTAGGCAAAGGCAGAAAGATGCTCTGACCATTCCCACCCTCTCATAATTCCTGCCCTTCTCTCCTTGTGTTTTCAGCAGTAATTCTTCCCTCTCTGCCATCTCAGAACAGCCTTTTGAGTAATAAAAAGAAATGCAAGTTCTTTTCCTGGTTTTCTGACTATGTAATAAGTGGTACTCTGCTGTAGATTGCATGCATAGCACATTCATGTCAGAAAGGAATTGTCTTCTCTTGCTAGAACAGTAGATATACTGAAATTGCCCTCCTGTACTAAAAAGGTTAGGTGAAACAGGAGCTATGGCTTGTTTCAAGAATGAGATCACTAATACAAAATAAATAGCAATTAGATGCAAGAATTTTGGAAAGGTTAGTTGGGTGAGTGTGAGTGGGTGGATCGATGGTTGGAGGATTCATTGGGCATGTCTATATGTATAAGGTGATTCCTATCATGTTTCAAGATGACAAGTGCCCAGTCAAGTGCAACTCTAACTAAAGAGAAGAAGCAATGGAGAATCTGTAAGCAAGGAATGCTATGTAATGCTATGGAGAAGTTGTTTTGCAGCACAGAAACTGCCTGACTATGCTAATTTATAGCTAGCTGTAATTCAGAATAGCTAGCCTAATTTCACTTTTAAAACAGGTCATGCCCTTGCCTGTGTTTTTTTTTTTGCTACTATTTCAGCCATTTGGGATGAATGAACTGGCTCAGCCTTCAACTTTATCTCTTCAGGTCTACATGTGATGGTTTGGGCTCTACCTCCATGGCAACCTCTTTCTGGCTCCAAAGCAGGGCTGCCAGCCTCTTCTGGCTCTAACTGAAGTCTTTTATCTGTGCTCAACCCTTCCTCTTCTGAGGAGTTCTCTGGATAAGGCATGACAATTCTGGTCTCACTCACTACAGGTTTTGGTCCTTCCCATTGCTGGCATACAGCCCCAATAGGTTACTCTTAAGCAAGGGGTAGAAATGTTGCAGAGCTTGGAGAACTGCAGCACACCACTGCAACCACTATTTTGGGCAAGTGGAAATGATGAGCCCTTCTGAATCAGGGCAAAGATGGATCTAGTTCAGCATTTTGCCTATGGGAAGCCCATAAGCAGTCAATGGCACTCTGTCATTCAGCATGCCACTTCAGCCCTGGGAAATGGCTTCACAAAGGAACGGGGATGTCTGCCGATTATGTGCAATTTTGTAGGGATAGCATTTTCAGTTTGCAACATCAAAAATCAGATCAAACTGAAGTAGGTTTATTCTAAATCTAGATGGCAATGTGATAAAGGAAAAGAGCAACTATCTAGGCCCAGGCCTAAGCCAACCACACAAGCAAACAAGGTTACCCATCCATGCAACATGATTAAATTTGCTTCAGGCAACACCAAGAAAATGGGGTGGGGTTGGGGATAGATCAAGGCAGGAACTAGTGTCTGGATATAGTGCAATAAGTCCATTTATGGTGGTTCCAGAGCATGGGGAAATGTGGCCCATATAACTCCAACACCACTTTTCACAGCCCCTGAAGCCCTCCAGGAGACTGAAAAAGGCTTCAGACCTCCTCCCATTAAAAAAAATCATTGGCCAATGTCTTGGCCAAAAATGCCCCCCACAAATGCCTTCCCACCACAACCTATCTCCATCCCCTCTACCACCACAAATTGTCTGAAATCTAACCATAGCTATGCCAAATTCCAAACCCTGAAGTGGTATGATTTTACTTCTGGTTGCACTAAGAGCAACAGTGTAGCCATACATGGCTGACTCCTGTTTACTCCACACTTTCCCATCCCTGCTCTAGAGGGATAGGGTTGTAGCATTTGGGTTCTTATTTAGACAATTAAAGGCCAGCAATAGTCAGCACTGTTGGAAACCTCAAGAGTTGCTTGACACACCAATTTTTTTAATGATGTAAGTTAAATCCTGTGTAATCTGGGAGATGTGCTCTCTTTGTATTTTAAAGGATGCTGAAATACAATTCTCAGCCCAGACAATTGGTATAGTAAAAAAAAAAAAATCTTGGGAATGTCCCTATGATAAACCCCACATGATCCTTTTTCCTTTACTAAGTGGCCCATCATGTCCAGTAAAGTTTGTAGGAAAGTATAATTTAATTTGAATAAGATGCTTCCCTGTTACCTGCTTCTATACATATAGCATCTATTTGAGATATTTTTAAAATAATACAGTTCCTTTTTTTTAGAGTACAACTACCTGAATCCTCAAGCCAGCATGGACTTGCTGGATGGGGGACCCCGGGAGTTACAATCAAAAAGAAAGGTTTTCCAAGATATGTTCTAGGAGGACAGAACATGCATTATCTTTAGAATTTAGTGACATAGTTATAGCAATAGCAACTACATTTCTATACCACTTAGTAATACTCTTAAGCACTCCCTAAGCAGTTTACAATTTATAAGTTAATTGCCCCCAACAAGCTGGGTACTCATTTTAGCAACCTACAGAAGGATGCCAGGCTGAGTCGACCCTGGAGCCCCTGGCTGGTATTGAACTCACAACCTCATGGTTAGTGGCTGCAATACAGTCATTTAACCACTGCACCATCAGACTCAAACTACCATAGACATAAAAGGGGCAGAGTGCCCCTTTGAACCACCAGGACTCAAACTACCAGGACTCAAACTACCATAGCCATAAAAAGGGCAGACTACCCCTTTGCGCTAGCTTGGGGGCAGCATCTGATTGTGGTGTTTAGACACACCAAATAAGAATGCCTATGGTAGTTTGAGTCCTGCACCACAAGGATTGAAATTACACAAAGAACTACCATCCCAGAATTCCATAGCCTCGAATCAGGGCAGTTAAAGTGGTATCAAACTGGATTGTTTCTGCAGTGTGGATGCAGCCAGAGAAAGCTGGGACATAAGGCAGGAACAGGCTAAGTACAATGAAGCTGTCTCATTTGCGGAGTCTCCACTACTGACCTTTCATTCTAATAACACTTTCAACTCTTGATCCTATAAGCAATTGTTAACAGTAAAACAAAACAAATATCTGGGAGTTCAGAAAAAAAGCCATTTAAGCACTCAAAATTTGCCTCCAAATGCAACCTATATGTGGTTTAAAATTCTGCACCATATTTCTCCTCTGATGTTGAGAAGGTTGCCATGACAATCGATGCACTGAGACTGGCTTGCTCTGTCATTCCTCTTTAATTGTTTGCTGCCTTTTAAAATGAGAGGCGCTCCAAACCGAAATGCACGCAGGAAATAATGGTGAGCCTAAAAATAACAATTCCATAATTTTAAGCGTCATTCAAATGACCTTCCCAAATAACAAAATGTTGCTGAGTGAAGAATTAAATTCTTAAACAGGCAGCTGATTTGCCATTCAAATCAGGAAACTTAATCATGCAAGCTTGATGATGCCAAGAAGAGGTTAGTTCTTAGGGAAAGGAAGCAAAAAGAAAATCAAAGGAGGAAAAAGGCACATGCAAACTGAATAAGACATGCAAAGGCAGGTTGAAGAAGAAGACATGCAAAGAAGAAGACATGCAAAAACAACTGAGAGCTAATGATTATTGTGTTATTTTCACATTCAGGTCTACAAGTAGGCAAAGTAGGACTATACATTGAAGGAAGTATTATAGACAGTTTCTCTCTGTGTGTTGTGTGCCTTTCTGACTTGTGGCAACCCTAAGGTGAACCTATCATGGGGTTTTCTTGGTAAGATTTGTTCAGAGAAGATTTGCCATTGCCCTCTCTGGAGGCTGAGAACATGTGACTTGCCCGAGGTTACCCAGTGGGTTTCCATGGCTAAGCTGGAAATTGAATCCTGGTCTCCAAGGTCATAATCCAACACTCAAAGCATTACATCATGAACAGTCTACCACCAGAAAATGGTAGACTGCAAATCCACAATTCTTGTGGCAGACAGAGCCGTTCCCCCAATTTGATCTCGTCTCCTGTTAGCAGAGGCACCCACAAAGCATGTGCCTCTCATTTGCCTCTCATTTGCCTTATGAAGTCATGGCAGAAAAATCAATACCAGCTTGATACGCAGAAACTAGAAGGTACTGATAACACCTGAAGCCCTTAACACTTAAGGGATTGGCTATTAATAATGGCTCTCCTGCTAGTAAACACACAACCAATATTTTCAATGCCTGGGACCTGTGTGTGTGTGTGTGTGTGTGTGCATGCACATGCATCCACGCACACATTTCAATGTGATGTGGATATGTTGCCCACCAGACTCTTTCAAAGGAACATATCCTGTTTGATGTGTTAACAGAAGAATAATTTCCATGCCTTAGCCAGGATTTGAGAGTTCCTAAATTATAACTTGAAATGAGAGACAAGTCTTGCACAGGTTTTGTCATGGTTTGGAGCATACAATGTGAAAATTCTGACCCAATAAATTCAGAGCGATTGCATCTGAACAATGGTTTGAGAGAAACACTGGGGCATACGCATGCCACTGCAGTGACTTTCTCCATCACATTCTATTCGTCTAAATGGACACAACATACTGAACTTATCCTTTATACACCACACCATCAAAGACACATATTTATATGGATTTATGGTATTTGTGCCAACTGCTCTTGAAAAAAGGAGCACCAGTTAGACAAATTTATTTTAAATGACTGTGGTTTGTCTGTATAAATCTTCACTGATTCCAGAGGCTCCTAGTATACAACACCAGAGAGAAAGCCAAAAGATCCTCACAAGTGACATCCCATTAAAAACAAAAAAAAAAATGACAAGCGTATGTGTCTTTTTTTGTTGTGTGTTGACGCATTGAGTCTTTTGACCAAGGATGCTTAGGGAACAAATGCAAAGACAATCACACTACCACTCCAAATTTAACTCCTGTGGGCGAGGAGAAAATGTCATCAATATATCAGGGGCTTTTGAAAACTCAGTTCTAATGCTTTGCTTTGCTTTGCATGTTGCTTTATCATGAAATGCTAACCGAAGATGCATAACCTATACATAGAGACACCATGTATAACTTATGGATTTTAGGTTATCATTATTTGTGGAAGAGGAAGCCATGGAATTCTTATGAGATAAATTCCCAGGAGCCCCATTTGGTGGAAAGAAAGGATATACATGTCACATGCTCATATATGAAAGAGCAACAATAATTAAGATAAGATGCATATCTAACTACATATACTTCTCTATTGGTAGTATTATTTGCTCACACACTGGTCTGCCTATGCTTTTTTTTTAATAGCCTTGATCAGATTATGCTAATTTGTTATTCCAATTAAGGACAATGGATGAAATTTTCCAAAAGCTTGTCAAGTGCTTCTTTAATGAGTTGCTTAATTTCTTACACATCTGCCCTGGATAAAAAGGTCTCACTCATGCAAACAGCATAGCTGGGGAATTAACTCTACCTATAGCAGTAGGTTCTGTAAAAGACGGAGGAAATGAAGCAAACAAAACTCTTTTATGATGCCTTCATTCCTCTTCCCTAAATTAATGATAAGCCTTCCTGTAAAGAGCTGTCAGTTGCTAAGGGAACTGCCTTGGGGTATCATGTTGGCAAGTGTGCCCATCAAAGCAAATGCAGTGTGAACCAAGTAACAGCTGAACCAAGTAATAGCTTGAATAGCAGGCAAGCCAACAGAATAAGAAACACAGAGTTATTGTATTTACCAAGTCAAATAACCTTCGAAATAAAATAAAAAAGAGCTTTGTAGTTACACTCTCCCCTGCCTTGAAAAAAATAAATTCACGATTTAACCTTCGTTCTAATCGTTTTTCAGTTAGTTTGTTTTTCTGTTAAGTATTTGATGTTCAGTCTCATACTTGTCATACTGTTGCAGTCATTCTCCCAGGCTTTGAAATGTGTATTTTAAAACATACTGTAATTTATTATATATATATATATATATATATATATATATTCCATCCTGTTTTTCGTCAACAGCCCTGGAAAGTTTGGTGATCAGCAATATGTAAATTCTTCATTCTAGGTTGTTTCAAACCTAGCTCAGAACTAAGGTTTTGCAAGCAAACCAGTCAAGATGTCAGGTTTTAATTATTTCTGACTGCTCAGCTTAGGTTAATTTCTTAACTTCTAATTTATTTTTTCTTCATTTTTCTTCTTTCAACCATCTAAAATACAGAAAGCTAAGAATTAGTGATTTTCCTCGCCTCAGGCCATCAATTAACATCATGCTGTGAAAAGAACTGAACCCGTATCTCCCCTATTGGGAACTGTTATAGAAAAAATCAGGCAAATAGTACAAAAATCCAACAAGGGGGGGGGGGGGACTTTAAATAGGAAACTAAGGAGAATGGCCCATGGTCTTAGAAGTTTCTGTACTAATGAACAGAGCATGGAAGATAAGATGAACTTGAACTCCTAACACAGCAAAGCAAATATGATATAACAGATATCACTGAAATCTGGTGAAATGAGCCTTATGGTTGGAATGTAGTAATAGATGGTTATAACCTGTTTCAGAGAGACCAAACAGGAAAGGAGGGGGCATAGTATTAAATATCAAGAATAATTACACCAGTGAAAAGATCCATGATTTAAACCTTGGAAGTCTGGTTGAGAGCAACTGGGAAAAAATTAAAGGGGAGAAAAACAACAGAACTGTCATTGTGGGGGCCTACTACAGACCCCCAAGCCAGACTGAGGGCATGGATGATGCTTTCCTGGAACAGATGACCACACATTCAATAAGGAGAGATATAGCATTAATGCGGGATTTGTACTATCCTGATACTTGCAGGAAGTCACACTCTGTAAGATCAAACAAATTCCTCACTTGCCTTGCAGATACCCCCATTGACAAATAAGTGGAAGAGACAACTATGGGTTCAGCTATTTTATATTTGATCCTAACTAACAGTAATGACCTAAATAAAAGGATGGAAGTGGCATAATCCTTAGGAGGGAGTGCTCATGTTCTCCTGTAGTTTGTTATACAGTTGTCCCCATTTTCAAATAGGGGGAAAAGAGGACCCAAACAATTACCATTAGCCTGACATCAATACCAGGAAAGGCCCTAGAGCAGATCATTAAACAGAGAGTTTGTAAGAATTTAGAAAAGAATTTCATAACTGCAAAAGGTCTACAGGGGTTTCTCAAAAACAAGTTATGCCAGACTAATCTTATCTTCTTCTTTTTTTGATAAAATTACCAGTTTGGTAGATGAAGGGAATGTTATAGATGCTGTACATCTTGACTTCAGTAAGGCCTTCTTTTTATGCCTGATCTAGATTGGCAAAAAGAAGTGTGTTCATAGCTGCATGAAACTCTAGGCTTTAGATGAGAAAAAGGGAAAGTGTGCCATGAAAACGCTTTTTTTGCGTTTTAGGGGAGAAGAAGTGCCTTTAAAAAGGTGCTGGTTTTTCCAGCTTCTTTTTTAAAAACTGCGGAACAGCGCAGCTCCATCTAAAGGCTGCGGTGCAGCTGCTAAGCATTAAGGAAAAGGCAACTTCATGACACACTTTCCTGACAATCTAGAAAGCCCCATTGTTGTTTATTGCCCTGCCATTATAATATTTGCAGAAAACCTGAGCAATATCAATAAAAACAAGATTTTAAAAACTGGTGAGAATTTCAAAAGTAATATGTAATGTGTCCTGTGTATCAGCAATTCAAAGAAACGGATCCCACAGAGTGAGCTCCTGCCCAAGGGGTATACTAAGGAGCCTCTCGGACCTCAGCCACAATTCTAAATGTGAATTATATCATTTCAACATGATCCTCACTGTTTTGTTTTTAGTCCTTTTCCTAATCATGCCTACCATTGTTTTATACCATTGCTATAAATACGAACTGACCGTTTCAGTGAGCATTTTATTAGATGACTCTAAGATTTAATTTCCGGTGGGTTGCAATAGTTTCCTTGTGGAAACTGTAAATGAGGTATTTGAGGAATAACATTTGATCCCTACTCTTGCTGTTCAAACAGCCCTGGTTCAACAAACAGGATTGCCTGCAGTATGGATGATGGGCAACTAGGCAGCATGGGATGAGGCCACAGAGTCATGGGACCTGGAGTACATTCTACAAAGCACTGTGGAAACTGTGTGTAGAATGGATGCATGGCTATCTACCTTCAAATCTACCATGTGGATGTTGTCTAATAAAGCCCAGACAAGAGCTGGATTTCCAATTATTTATCTGAAGATGAGATTTAGCAGCAGTGCGGCTGGCGTCCTAAAATGGCAGCCACCAGGGCCTCAATTTTCCTAATTGGGGCTGCAAAGTGTTTGCTTCTCTGCGTGGCCCATTAGAAGCCTTTCTTCTGGCTCCAGAAGATACCCAGCTCATCCCTCCTGCTATCCAAGCAATTGCCTTTCCACCTTTACAGCACAGAGGTCAGCCAAGATGGATCCACAGAGCCCATTGCTTTTGACACAGAATCACGTTTTAAATACAAGCCATGGGAGTACTTGGAGAGTGAAGAATACATAGAACGATATGGCAGCAATCCTGTCTGGTTTGGCTATAGGCATAATCACAAGGGTCCATTTCCACCACAGAAGACATGGAAGACTTGCATTAGACTTGCCCTTGTGGTCTCTTCCAACTCTAAATTTCTATGATTCTATGATTCTAGAGAGACACATGTATGTGGGAACCCCTGCCCCATCTGCAGAGACCAAAACCTTTTTCTGGATTATCGGCTTTCATTTCAGCCAGATACGTGGGTGGGAAAGGGACTCTTAAACAGACATCAGTATCAGTCAGTCACCCAGGACTCTTACTGCTTGGCTCCAGAGAGAAATAAACTCCTCTCCCCTGAAAGAGCTGCTATTGCATTATCATAGTGACTCATGTATTAAGAAGCCAAGCCCTCCCTCCAGTCCACCTGGCTTGGTCCAGGCCCCAGAGGGAGAGAAGAACCACTGGACCTCATCCCCTTTCCCTTCTCCTTTTTGTGTTGTGTCTTTTAAATTGTAATCCCGAGGGCAGGGAACCATCTAATTTTAAGATTGTATGTACAGCACTGTGTAAATTTACAGCACTATATAAATAAAGGTTAATAATAATAATAATAATTTACTGCAAAATTATGGTGAAATATATTTGAAAATAGCCATTGTGGTGTGAGGAGTTTAATACACACACACACACACACACACACACAGAGGGAGGAGGGAAAGAGAGGGGGGAACAGGGGACATTAGTGCAAAGAAATCAAGAGAATCAGGAGATGACAGAATGAGAAATATCCTCTGATTTATTAAAGTCCCAGAAATATCATTAATGGACGCAGATGTTTTCCACAAAGCAGCTGCCAGCTCTCTTACAGTGAAGCAATAGGAATGAGTACTTTCACACAACAAATCAGCCAATTATCTGAATGTCAGCAATTGTGTACATAGTGCAGATGGTCTCCAGTACAGATTCCCGGAGACCCGTTTCAAGATATCCAATAACTTTAGGCAATGATAAAGAAAGCACCATCCCAAAAACACTCACAACAGTAGTGAACAGTACACAAGCAATCCCACCACAACAGTGCTCCTTTTAGCAATGCACGCATATGAGATGGAAAAAATATCCAGAAATATTCGGAAAATGGTCAGAAAACATTTTTTTCAAGTGTTCAGAAACTCTTGACAAGAAGAATCCTGGAATGATGAGAATCTTCAGAGTATATGGCTTATTCTTTGCAAAATTCACACAAGGTTATTTTGAGGAGAAAACAGCATTTTTGCACATGAAACAGAATTTTCTGCATGGAAAATAGTATTTCAAAACAGAAATATTAATTGCTGTACAGAAAATGCTGCAATTGGGAATCAAATCTGCATAAAATTCACACATGGTTGTTTTGAGGAGAAATTTTCTGCATAAGAAACAGAATTTTCTGCATAGGAAATTGTATTTCAAAATAGAAATATTAATTGCTGCACAGAAAATGCTGCAAATATCAATACAGAAATATTCATTCCTGCATAGAAAATGGTGTTTTCAATGGAAATCAACCATGTGTGAATTTTATGGATAAATTCCCAATTGCTGCACAGAAAACGCTGCAGTTGGGAATTTATGCATAAAATTCACATATGGTGATTTCCATTGAAATTAGCATCTTGTATGCAGGAATTGATATTTCTGTGTTGAGTTATTTTCTATGCAAAAAATGCTGTTTTTTGCACAAAACAACTGTGTGTGAATTATGTGCAGAATAAGTCTCGAATTGCTAATTGTTGTCAAAAACTGGATGGAAACTGCTGGAACTACTTGTTGCTACCTTCTAGAAGAAACTTAGTGAAGAATTACATCAGCAGTGCAAACAAGACTTCAGCCAAAATCAAGCTGCTGTTGTGTGCCTTCAAATTGTTTCTGACTTATGGCAACCATAAGGCGATCCTATCATGGGGTTTTCTTGGCAAGATTTGTTCAGAGAAGCTTTGCCTTTGCCTTTGCCTTTGCCATTACCTTTGCCTGAGGCTGAAAGAGCAACACTGCTCAAGTACTGCTTTATCACACCCAGGGGCAAACAGGATTTAAATGAGAGTTAAATAGGAAATGTCCTGTGATAAACATAGGGCATTTCCTGTTTAACTCTTGTTTAACTCTTGTTTAAATCCTGTTTGCCCCCTAGTGTGATAAAGCAGCCGGTGGGTTTCATGGCAGAGAACCCTGAACTCCAGACTCTCTCTCAAAACCAAGCTACAAAGATCCTATTAGTATACTCTGCACTTAAATTCTCTTGATTTCCCCCTCACTGTATTTCAAGATTCAATTGAAATTACAGACAAAATTTCATGTATGTGACTAACTGGTTTACAGTCCACAAAGGTTTAGTCTAGATTGTTTAGCCTAAACATCTCTCTAAGGTGCCAGAGGACTGTTGATCTTGAGAAACAAAATGGATCAGTGTGCTCAGGGGAATCCCAAGACTTATAGAAGTGCACGGGTGAGGATGTAAACATTCATCTCCTCCATTGAGAAGATGAATAATTTATGCAATTTTCTCTCACTATAAAAGAAAATGAGTATATTTGCTCAGCTTTCATCCAGTATTTACACATCTCTAAGTGTCCTGGGATATTATTCTGCACAGAAATACATGTGGGGGTTTTTCCACACAAAAAAGGGTATTGTCTACAAATACACGAGGATTTTAATGCAAAATTGGTGTGTTTTGCACAAATCCCAGACACTTTGTACCCCAAAAAGTGTGTTTCTGGGGAAAGATTTTTGTTCAAATGCCCCTGACTGGTGGATTCTGGGACTACTAGTTTTTCCAAGCTCTCTCATAACCTATGCCAAGGATGTCATGGCAATGTTTATTTAAAATTAAGATGTAAAGTGGAAGGGGGTATTTAAAAAAAAAAAAAACCAAACAATTATATTTCTTTAAAAAGCAGGAAATAAAGCAGGTGCCTTTTTTCATTCTATCATGCTAGTTCACCCCTTTATATACTTATGAAAGGGACCCAGAGGCTCTGCTCTCTTTTGCATCAGCTACTTACCATGGTAGCCTCTAGATGTGTTTTTGAAGTATGTTCTTTCTTGGTCCCAGTTCTGTTGCAAACCTCTCTCAAGTCTTGACGCAAAAAAAGCAGATGCAGATCTCACTAGGAATCAAAAGCTACTTCTCCCCCTCTGATTATTGCTGTAAATGGCTCTCACACACTCTCACAGAAGCAAAGTGGCTTTTAGCACCTCCTTAAAACTGAATTATTAAACCATGGGGGGCACCAACATGTTTAGTATTAAGCACCGAAGGCCTTTCCTGGATCAGAGCCCAAATTAATTTATGCATTACTAGGTGGGGAAAACTTTACTGTAATGGTACTGAATGTCTCTGAAAGGTTAGGTTCATTGGCTATGCATTCCCCGAAACTTAAAAATTCTAAAACAATGAATATTGATAACTATTTATCATATTACATTATCAATTTATATTTAAGAGAAGGGTGGGAACTATGCAGCTCTCCAGAAATTTTTAGCCTTCAACTTCCACCAGCCCCTAGTCAACACTGAGAAATGCTGGCAGGTGCAGTTTAACATCTAGAGGACTGCACAATTTCCATCCCTGGTTTAAGACAAATACATTTTTAAAACTCCTGGCAAGTTTTAAAGCTCCTGGCAAGCCCAAAGTTCTGCATAAAGATGCATCTTCTGCATAAAGATGCATCTTCAGGCAGAACCTGGAAATACAGCTCCCAGAATCCATGGTCATCCAAGTATTAGCCATCCTAGTTGAGCTATTCTGGGACCTATAGTGCACAAAAGGAAAATGTAAAATACTGGAAACCTAATGTATTTACCCCACGTATATGCCACATGATATTCAGCACTATGCTTGCCCTACTGAAAACCTCACTCTGAGGAAAGAATGTTAATGTTCTTCTGGAAGTAACACAATGCTCCTTTGTCTCTCGAAGAAGGCCCACCGTCCACCACAGAGAGACTGCCCTCGTGTATGGCCATTTTTAAAAAGCAATAACAAAAGCAGGATTGGAGAATAAAGGCAGTTCAGACATACTTTAGAAGCTGGTTGGAAAGGCTGAATTATTTCTGGCCCAGAAATTGGAGAGGAGCTGCTGGAACACACTCGAAGCCTTAGGGAAAGTGATCATTCAATGGAAACAAAAGTGTAATGCTGGGAACCAAAGTTCTATAACCAGATGCCAAAAAGGCAGGAAACAGGAACACAGAAGGTTCCCATCTTCCCTTTCCATCTCTATCTGAGCTCAGTGGTGTTTAATCAATTACTTCCAGGAAGATCATATAATTGCTTTCAGGAAAATCATATAGTGATCATAGAATTATAGAGTTAGAAGAGACCACAAGGGCCATCCAGTCCAAGCCCCTGCCATGCAGGAAATCACAATCAAAGCAATCTAGCCTCTGATGATTTTGTTCAACCAGATGCTTGGTAATCCAGGAAATTCGTACTTTCTCCTTGATCCCTCTGCAGATTCTTTCCTCCTCTCCAAGGATTTATTAACAAAAGAAATCAAATTGTAGTGACTGGCTTGTGAGAAATTATGGAGCATCACTATTGTTGTATATACTCATGTATAAGTCTAAAAAAATATAGTTAAAAAAGCTGACCCAAAAAACCTGGGTTGACTTATCTACAGGTCAATGTAAGCACTGTACTTTAACTCTTATCAAAAAAGGAACCATCCTCTACTCTGAGTAGAGTGGCAAAAGGGGAGAGTTTGTCTGTCCTGGGAACACCTTAAAGAAGCACCGATCCCCCTCTACTCCCTCAGCCATGTTGCCGCTTCTGACCAGTTTGAATGCCTGGGAGGGAAAATGGCAGCAGTGGCAGCTCTTTGCCTCTTTCCATTCTAGGTGTGCATAGAGGATTTGGGCTTTGAAGGAAATAAATAAGACATTTATTTATGTTTCTCAGTTCTTCTGGGTTAAAATCAGGCAAAGCTATAACATTAAAGTTAAAGGCTATAATCATTGCTAACACAGGTCCAAAATGCACTGTAGAAATAATCCAGCTTGAGGCCTCTTTAACTGCCCTGGCTCAATGTTAGGAAATTCTGAGAACTGTAGTTTTGTGAGACATTTAGCCTTCTGCATCAGAGCCACAAGTAATTACAAGTCCCAGGATTCCCTAGCACTGAGTCAGGGCAGTTAAAGCAGTTTCAAACTGGATTATTTCTGCAGTGTGTTTTGGACCATAGTCTCATTTTCTTTGCCTTTTCATCTTTATATGTGTGTATTTTCTCAGATTTGTCTGCTTGTAGTTGCCACCTCCACACATTGCCCTTCCCTCCTCATCCATCCAGTCTTTAGGGTGAGCACATACATTGATGCTTGCTGGAATTCTGTAAGCTCTTTGGCATTATCTTCCTTTCCTTCCTCCTTTACATCCTTTGTTACACCTCTCTAAGTTTTACCCTCAGCTTACCCACAGGTCATATCAAAATCGATAATTTTGGCCCCAAGACCTGTCCTCAACTTGAGTCAACATGAGGTTGACTTACATATATATATATATATAGTATGTAGAGAGATCTTGTAGCACCTTTGAACTAACTGAAAGAAAGAAGTTGGCAGCATGAACTTTCGTAGACTTCAATTTACTTCATCAGATGCTTCCACCAAAAGCATCTGAGGAAGCAGACTTAAGTTCTTTGTTTCAGTTAAGTCTCAAAGGTGCTACAAGTTCTCTCCACATACTGATTCTACAGACTAACTCAAATATATATAGTATATCTCCACTAGGAATTTCTTCTGGCATTAAGCATCAGTACTACAGAGCACTGCAAAAGAGCTCCCTGGCGGCAGTTAGGGAAAGGGAAACAGGAGGGGGGGGGGAGGGAATCTATGGAGATGAGTACAGAAATTGTGTGTGGAGAAATGAAAGGAAACAACAACAGCTGTTTCTTTTGAATTTCTTTTCTTTCTTTCTTTCTTTCTTTCTTTTTTTAAGGAAGGTGGAAGATGTGTCCTTTCAACTGCCTCTGTCTCCATCACTGCTGGTTGCTGTCTCCTACTTATTACGTCTGTACCTTCTCGGCACTGTCATTAGCGAGACACCATCTTGTTTATTTACATACAATATAAGTATGCATCGTGTGCAGTTCAGTTAAAATAATAACAATAAAAAGTAATTACAGTACTTAATACGTACCATGACTGGAGCATACTTCAGAACAGAACGTTACCCCGCCCAATCCCACTTTACAAACACTTGGTCCTTAAAATACAGATTATTAGCACTGTACAATCTGAAGAGAAACCAAAATATATTAATGGTATTTATGAAATTGTGTATAGGTTTAGCAGATCAAAATCTGGAGCTGTATGCTATACCTTTAAAACCACCCATAAGTGGGATGAGTGGGAAAATGACAGTTGAAGTGGCATCATGATACCATAACTGTATATTGTGAAAGGCCACAGATGTCACTGAACAATGAGATCTAACCATTGACACAGTCTCACAATCCCTAATTTGCCATGCTGACTGAACTAGAACTTGGAATGTTTTTTTAAAAAAACAGCAGATTGGTTGTAACTTGTTTTTTCAGATGAAAGACATTATTCATTATGTTATACAGTTGCTGGTGTGTTCTTTTTTAAACTTAATTTTACCTTTTAAACTTAAAAAATGTTTAAAATACAAAAGTAGCTCAATATCACTGAAAGTGATATCAAAAAACAAATAGATGTTACTTGTTACATACACAAAAAAGTAACTATTGGGCTTTCTAGATTGGCAGGAAAGTTGTGACATGAAGTTGCCTTTTCCTTAATGCTTAGCAGCTGCACCACAGCCTTTAAATGGAGTTGCGCTGTTCCGCAGATTTTAAAAAAGAAGCTGGGAAAGCCAGCACCTTTTTAAAGGCATTTCTTCTCCCCTAAAACGCAAAAAAAGCGTTTTCATGGCAAACTTTCCCTTTTTCTCATCTAAAGGCTAGAGTTTCATGCAGCCATGAACACACTTCTTTTTGCTAGTCTAGAAAGCCCCATTGTCTATCATTATATTATATTGCAAAAATAATATTTTCCTCCTCATGTGACTCCCCTCTCCCAAAAAGTAATGTGTTAACAGCTATTAGTTCTAAACTCTCATTGGGGCTGATAGTAGATAGAATCCCTGCCACTTTTCCCTACCCCTGCGCTAGAATTTCTCATGCCCAGTTCTTGTGTCACCCTACTATGTGGCACACTTAGAATTCTGCTCACTCTAGCAATTGCAGAAGGCAGCACACAGGAAAAAAGCAGGGAAGGAGTAAGAGGCCACAGTGTCATACATGCTACCTAATCAGAAGTTTTCAAATGTCAGAGCAAATCTCCTGGTTGTAACTGTAGCACTGTAGAAATAATGAAGTCTGACACCACTTTAACTATCATGGCTCAATGTTATGAAATTCTGGGAATTGTAGTTTGTTATGGCACCAGAGCACTCTAACAGAGAAGGCTAAATGTCTCACAAAACTACAGTTCCCAGAATTCCATAGCACAAAGCCATGGCAGTTGAAGTAGTGTCAAACTGGATTGTTTCTGCAATGCAAATACAACCTGTGAAAACCATAACTGAATGCCTGGTGAAAGAAAAAGTCCTGTGCATGTACACAAACATGGCACCATAACTCACAATCATTTTATTTTCTTACATAACATGGAATTATTATTATTATTATTATTATTATTATTATTAGACGCTGTCCATATTCACACGATGGCAGATAGCACTGTAACACTCCAAGACAAAAAGCCTGTAAAAAAGCAGTTGTGGCAATGGGATCAGGAGAAGGTCAGCAGGTCTGATATAGCCTGTGGTTGCCTATTGACAAATAGAGATCCAGTGTGCAAAATCTAAATGGTTTCTAAATTGTTTTAAATTTCGTGTATCTATACACTGCCCTGAGATTTTATAATATAGCCTAACCATTTCTTAGTCTGCCTCCTGGAATTATCCATTGTTGAGCCACTCTTTACCCACCCACGCTCCCCAGTCGATGTTCCAGACATATAATTGCAAGATATGGCACAATCCAGAACTAGAGTTGAAGAAGTTACAATTTTGCACTACAGCTCCCAGAACCTTTAGTCAACTGGCTAAGAACCAGAACAGTGAAAAGATGAAGTTGCTGACACACCCTTACTTTAGTTTATCTAACAAATGCAACAACATTCCTGACCCCCCAAAAGTCCACAACATCACAGCTGTGGCATATAGAATGGGAAGACCAGAGAAGGTCATATAATACAGTACCTCCTAGTCACAGCTCAAGTGTAAATCCCCTCGCAAGTTCCTGCAACCCTAAGGTTGCCATATTCCAGCCCCTTATATCTGGGCATCTATTTTGCATATTATGCAAATTCTTATATTTTTACATATTATTAATTTACATTCTGATTATGCAAATTCAACACATTAATCATGGCACTTTTTCTACTATTATGTTTCAACCTCAGTACCAGTACTAAGCTAGGAGCTCCCCGCCCCTCCCAAGCTGGTATGATGACAGCTAGGCTTCCAAGCAGCCCTAGAAAGTGAAGGGACTCCCTTGACTCTCTCAAGGCTGTTTGGAAGCAAAGTTCCACCATGCTGCCTTAGCTCAAACAGCCAACACAATCAGCACAACACAAAGCCATCTCTGTTTGCATGCTTTCCTTTTCAGCGTTCTGGGCCTGTCAGAGGAAGAGGGGAGAGAATGGAAGAATAAGGTGGCAATGTTATGCCTGCACCAGTCTTCTTGCACAGTTTCCTGCTTCATTGCCACTGCCACATTTAACAGACCATCGGCCTGTGATGAAGGAGACTTCCAGGATTCACTGCTTCAACAGGCGCAGCCAGTAGTCCCTTCAATCTAGGATTTTCCAGGTTTTCCAAGACAAATGGCAACACTGTTAAGCCACAAGTTTCCAAAGGTGCCATAGGCTGTTAGAGTCACTGCATCAGTTATATAAGTGAGGGGGGGGGGCAATTGTGTGTGTATTTAAAGTATTACTACAGACAGTGCTCTTCCTCTTTTATCAAATTGGGTTATAACCAAACTTATAAACTTCAAGTAAGTATTCTGTCCAGAGTGTGTCCAGAAGAGAAGAGTAAAATGGTGAAGGGTGTGGAAACCATGCCCCATGAGGAACGACTGAGGGAGCTGGGTATGTTTAGCCTTGAGAAGTGATGGTTAACAAGTGATATGATAGCACTATTTAAGTATATGAAGGGGTGTCATACTGAGGATGGAACAAGCTTGGTTTCTGCTGCTCCTGAGAATAAGACCAAGAACAATGGATGCAAGCTACAGGAAAAGAGATTCCACCTCAACATTAGGAGGAAGTTCCTGACAGTAAAAGCTGTTCAACATTAGAACACACTCCCCTGGAGTGTGGTGGAGTCTCCCCCTTTGGAGATTTTTAACAGAGGCTGAATAGCCCTCTGTCAGGAGTGCTTTGATTGTGATTTCCTGCATGGCAGGGGGTTGGACTTAATGGCTCTTGTGGTCTTTTCCAACTCTATGATTCTGTAATTCAAAGCAGGGGTGGGAAGCCCAAATTTAGCTAGCAATGAAACAAGTTTCATCCTTCCAAAAACAACTATCTGACCACAGATATCCATATTTATTGGCTACTTCTAATTAATATCCAGGCAAATGGAACTGCTGAGCTGTTATGTGCCATGCATCCCATTGAGACTCTCAATCTTTCCATGTCCAGCTGAGGGGATTAGCTACTCATTTTGCTGCTTGTTATCACTGCTTTGTCCTGTGCAATAAAAAACGTCAGTGTCAGCAGGTCTCTGGGTCACTGGCTTCTATTAGCATACAGACATCAACAGCAGCAGCACTGTTTGAAAAAAGAGAATGTGACTTTAAGAGCCATCCTGGGAGAGCCAGAACCTTACAGTTTTGGTCTCCTCTTTATTTCTATATACAAGGATGTGCTAGGGTGAGCTGAGGGTAGGAACAACACACTCATAGGGAAAACAGATAGTTGCCAACATCATGGTTCTTCTGGTGGCATGTACAAGCATGAAGGGGCACATGTAGGGAAGAACAGGTAGATGTGTGAGGGTGCTTAACCATATCCTTGTCTGCCTGCTGAATTTCACCTGAACCTATCTATTGCTGAGCCACTCTTTACCCACCACCCACCCTGTGGTGATGTTCCAAATATATAACTGCAAGATAAGGTCAGGTCCAGAACCAGGTCCAGAAAAAAAGTAATTTGGAGAAGTTAGTTTTTTGCATTGCAGCCTCCAGAGGTCAGCTGGCTAAGAACCAGAACTATGTAATAGCAATAGCAATAGCAAGTACATTTCTATACTGCTTATCAGTGAACTAGCACTCCCTAAGCGATTTATAATGCTTAAGCCAATTGCAGCCTATGGCACCTTTGGCAACATGTGGCTTATAGCAACTTGGAAGGAGAATTTAGACTGCGACAGTGGCAACTAGGCATGGGATTATATCCCTTGTCTCCCCACTCCACATGCTACAGCTATGATGTTGTGGACTTGTGGAAGGAAAATGTTGCATTTGTTAGATAAACTAATGTAAGTACCTTTCAGCAGGGGTTAAGAACGTTGACTGTTAGGAGTGAGAGAAGGGAGGGTATGTTAGATTTAGCATCAGTCAGCATTTACATGTATTAAGTGAGCAACCCATTACATTATGTTATATTTCTGTTTAATAAACCATTTTTGTTGTACTATATAGAATGTTACCAAAGAATAATTAGTAGAAAACTCGCAACTGATGGCAGAGGAGGGATTAGTAGAAAACCCAACAGTTGGAGATCATGGTGGTAGAGCAGGAGGAAGTCTTCACAAAGGTGGTCAGAAGTGGGGGCAAGGGAAAGCCCTCGTATATGGTGGCAGTAGTTAGGTTAAAGGGAAGTTCTCACAATAGCCTAATACCCTACATATCTCATGTAACCTACACACATACACATCATGGCTTCGGTGGGGGGTGAGGAGAGCAGATTTTAGGAGCTCTGAAGGAGAGCACTCCTTCAAACCATGAGAGCATCATGGTTACTATGTCTCTTTGTTCAGAGAAAACAAGCAATTTTTAAAAAGTAAAGGCTCAAATCAGATCTATGTATTCAGTGCATCACTAAGCTGATTCTTATTCTTAATATGTTACTGAGCAACAAGTCTGATGTTCACGTCGCAATAAGAGATATTAGGTTTCAGAGGAGCAACATCCAACACTTTTATAGGCAAACCTCTGTATTCTGCATGACACTTAGGGCTTTGCAGCATCTGTAGATTTGGATCAGCCAACAGGGAAGTGCTTAAAAAGCAGCTAAACATGTGGGATCTCACATTCAACATAAAAGAAGATAGGCCCACTTAGTCAGTTAAAGAGCAAATTGATGAACTGAAAATCAAATATATTAAAAATTGACAAAATTATGAAAATTCTATAATGTAATTTTTATATAATCAAATACAGTATGTAACTCTCATAAAAATATGGGATTACACTTCCCCTGAAAACACACATTTGCAATTTGGGGACACTCCTGGATTGAGCCCTGAGCCTGGACGTCCAGGTTTAAGCAGTGACCAGGAATGCATCTGCACAGTTAAAACTAGTGCATCAACTGCCTCTGCTGCTGGAGCAGAAAGAAGAGAGGTTCAAGTGCATTTGAAAGTATCTTGCATAAAAGGATGCTGCAGTTACTTACTTGTGGTGTTTCCTGTCATCTGTATGATACATTTAGAATCTTTGCCCATTTCTCGGGAGTTGAATGGGCGCACTCTCACTGCCACCTTTACAGAGGCTCCTGCCATTCTGGCGGCTTAGACGTTTCTCTCCTTTTGTATTGATTCCACACCTGAAAATGACCTGTAAGAAACAAGAGAGAGATGTTGGCAATGTCTCTTTTAAAACCTGGCATAGCCCCACAGCTGGTGATTTTTTTTGTAGGAGATTCTCCTGAAAGGTACACACACCGATCATACACAAGCTGTACTACTCGGAGCTAAAAGACACTCTGTAACATGTAGCTGTAAATTGTATGCTTTCTTACTCAGAAATAGGTTAATGGATACCTGATACATTGCAGGCACCCATAGAAAGATAGGAGAGTTTTAAGCCTCCAGGTTAGATTTTTTTAAAAAATCAACTTCATCTTACCACATAGGAGGTGAATTTAAGTTTATTAAAAGACTTACATGCTTACTTTTGCATAAATACATCCCTATAGCTACATCCTCTGTATCAACATAGCATATAGCTTTACCCTTAGAAACAGAACTAGCTCTTCATCACCTCTGAACATGGCCATTTGAAGGCTCTCCTCTTAAAGTGCAGGAAACTAAAAAAGGAATCTGTAGCCAAGGAGATGACAAAATGTACTATGGCATCTTACCAGCCGACCCTTTTTGTGCAATGAATCTTCTCAGATATCTATGGCACATACAGGAAATGTTCAGAAATACTGAGCTACAAAGACCTCTAGCTAAGAACCTTGCGTTATTATAGAGAAAATGAGATCTGTTTCCATTTCTTATAGTGTCCCATTTTCCATCCAACCCCATTCCATTCCCCACCTGCAATCGCACTAGAGAGTTTATCAGACAGGAGGAATTTCTCTTTATTTCGAATGGAGCCAATTGGAGCCAATTCGAATTCACATGAATTCGTTAGTTTAGCAAATTTATGTGAATTCCAATTGCGTTTGGAATGCATTCAGAATGACTTCCCATTATCCAAAAATGACCCCTCATTGCCCAAAATTGCGTGAGATGCTTTAATACGAAATAACGTAAAACCCACAATTGCGTTTGGAATGACTTCCCTTTTGCCCGAAATTACATGAGATACTTTAATTTGCTATAACATGAAACCCCATTATTGCGTTTGGATTGCCATTAGATGATATTTCCAATTTCCGTGGTCTGATAACCTCCTAGGAAATTTTAAAACCAGGATTTATGGTCCTAGGAGCATTCACTTGTAATGCATTAAATTTTGCTGTATCATTGCTGACACTGCATGGTTTGTAAACTGTTTCTGATTCTTGAATTCTTGATCCTTTTTGTTTTGTTTTGTTTTGTTTACTGCTATTAATTAATTTGATTTCTAATCCTGGTTGTTTGCATGTATGGAAAATATGTATACATATATCTGTCTGTCTGTATGTGTGTGTATGTGTATCTATAAATGTATTATATTTTTACATATGCACACAGAGACACAAATATGCACAAATGCACACATACATACATACATATACATACACATACAAACTGTAAGCAATTTCAAATTTTAAATTTTCTTATTCATTTCATATTCATATTACATCTTTCTCCCAATATGGGTCTCAAACATATATTATAATAAAATACAGCTTGTTCATATATTGTATGATTTATGTTTTAAAACCTGATTTTAAAAGATCAGCAAAAAATTAAAATAAAATACAGCTTCATTAGAATTGTAACATTTTTAAAAAGGAACACATCCCCTGTGAGCAAATCTTGCTAAGAAAAACCCATGAAAGTTTCACCTTAGGGTGCCTGTACTGTATATTTGAAATGACTTGAAGATGCACAACAACAAGATGGGATTATATTAAACAGCCAATCTGATTGATGAGTTCTAAGGCTAAATTTTAACAGATCTGTTCCCCATATAGGAAGTGCAATTTTCTGTGTAATTTGAACAATATGTAATTTGAACAAAGACCTCTCTTGGGCTTAAAAATGTCCAGGAAACGGTCTAAAACATGGTTAAAATGCCCTCCACAGGCCCTAAGAGGGCATAGAGGAACTTTTGGAGGCAAACGAATTGTTTTTTGTTTTTTGGGCAGTGTGGGGAGGTACAGCCCACCCAAATTTTCCTAGAGAGCTAATGCAGCATCCTGGCCTCCTATGGTTGCCCACCCTTGAAAGAGAAACAGAAAAACTCTGATGTGACACCTAAACTGAAACCTTAATCTTGGTCACCAGCAAGTTGACATTACAGAATAAATACCTGAACTGCAGACAGATAAAATATTGACATTATGGAATAACATCACTTTTCACGGCAGAAGTACAAGGCACCAATAGGAGAGACAATGCATGGCGATAGCATAAACAGACATAGGCCCTATCAGATTGGAAACAACATTGCTCCAGCATCTTTTTTATGGGAAATGTGATCACACTGCCTCCAAAACTACCAGTTATTATATGGATTTCTGTTTTCTTCTTTTTGATAAAATTTCTCACCTACTTTCCATATTTCATAAAGCATAAGCAGTAGTAAGATTCCTGCCCCAAAATGCCAACAGATATTCATAATACAGCCTTCCCCTAGTTGAGGGTCTCTTTAAGGTTTTAGACTAAAAGGTTCCACCAACCCTGGCAATTACCCATATTAAGTCTGATGGACTTTGTAGTCCAAAACTCCTGGAGGACACTTAATTGTTAGAAGTTTGTTGTGCTGTGTAGAGCAATGTTTGGCAGTTGGAGGAGGAAAAGGCACATCAGAAAGCAACAATTAATCCTGGTGGCTCAAGTTAATTTAGCAAGGATTACTTAACAAGATGTTCCTTAATCTGTGACACTGTCTGCTTTGTCAGTGCCCACGTGACCCAATTTTCAGAAGAGAACCTGAGCATTTAAGGTTCATTACACAGCAGGATGATGAGTGGAACACATGACAAGTAGAAAAGCCCTAGAAGTCTCTAAAAAGAGCTTGCTTACAGTTCACAAAGATTATTGACTAAGATGTCTGTGGCTATCAGCAGCCTTCAGCCTACAACTGGGCTGACAAGCAAGAAGACAGTATCGCTGCCATGGGTTTGCTTTGGGAGTAAGCTTTCAAGACGACGGTGTGGGAATAACTGTCACACCACAGGAAATCAAAACAGCCATTTTCCACTAGGCAATTCTTCCAGTAAAGATGCATGTACAGGCAATTCAGCCCTCTGAATTCTTAAACACTGCCTCTAGACCACCAGGGTGATACCAGTGTATTTCACAGAACTCCTCAAGAGAGAAAGGGAAATTTTTAGAAAATCTAGAGTCATCCGGAAGGGGAGAAAATACTTCCTCTCATGTTTTCTGTCTTGGCAGACTTCTCTTTCCAAAACTGACTGATACAAAATCGCATCTGCCTGGCTACTCTGCACATCTGAGTAACAGAGCTAGCCCTTCAGGGCCCACCTTCAGGTTTGTTTTCAGTATAAATAATTCAGTGAGCTAAGTGGAGCACTCAGCTCAGCCACAGCCATCAGCCACATCCAGGATCCTTTGTTTATTGATGGAAGAAAAAAAGAAAGTACCAGAAAAGAGAAGAATGAGAATGTCAGATCAAAGCATGTTTTTACGGCATTGCTTCAGTATTAACCTCAAACTGGATTACCACATATATGTATAGGTCAACCTCATGTATAAGTCAAAGGCAGGTTTGGGGGCCAAAATTATGGATTTTGATATGACCCGTGGATAAGTCACGGGTAAAGTTTAGGGGCATGTGTAAGAAAAGATCTAAAGCATGAAGTAAACAATGCCAAAGAACTTGCAAAACTCCACTTTTTCAAAGACTTTTTTCTGGTATAATTGAGAAAAAATACACTAGGGCTGCATCCACACTGCAGAAATAACCCAGGTTGACACCAGCTTAACTGCCATGACTCAATTGTAGTTTATTATGACATCAGAGCTCTCTGACATAGAAGGCTAAATGCCTCACAAAACTACAATTCCTAGAACTGCATAGCATTGAGCCATGACAATTGTGATGTTAACCTGGATTATTTCTGCAGTGCGGATGTAGCCCCAATAATATAATCATTTGGAATGATAAATATAATGTTTAAGACAAGCTGTTCACATATTTACTGCCTCAAAATCATTTCTAAATACTATTTAAGAGAAAGACTATTATGGGAGACCATTGGAATACAGTATTTGAATATTTGTTTCCTTTTTTCACTTGTTATTATAGGAATGAATACATTATGTGTGTTTGACACCACAAAAGTGGAGACAAAATGATTTTCTTTGGTTTATTAATGTTGATGGTTTCTTCTGCTTTTATTGAGGGTTTTTGCCAATTGAAACAAATACATTTTACAATTCAAGAGTTCAGGCACTCCTTACAGTTCAGGATTATATAGCTCAATTCGTAGCACACACAAAAATAAATTCAATTTGTAATTACTTTCTGAATAAACTACTTTTGATATCTCATACATTATAAATTTATGCCAATCAATTTATATATTATGCATTTTAAATTCTTAAAGTAACAAAGTGTTTTTCAGTCTAGTGTGTAAGGCCCCATTCACACTAATGTTTTTGTGACAATTAGATCCGGGGAGATTCTGTCAGCAATCTGTCAGCAATTTAATACATGTGCGAGAGCTTTAGTTTGCACCAAATTGGGAGCAGAGTCTGTTGTGGCTTATTTCTTGGGAAAGAGGAAAAAACGACCCCTAACCCTGAGCTCCACTGATATGTTGTTTTTTTTAAATGTCAAGCAAATCATGCATACCTTTGTCATACTGATGTGAGGCCATGTAATAACAAATATGTGCATAAACTGTCAAATTTTATTGAAAAAATATCAACAACCATCTAATGATGTTCCCAGGAGAACCCTCTCTCTGGCTTTGTGAGTTCAGACATTACTGTAGATAAGGGAACTGATGGGCACAAAAGAATAAAAATCGGGCTGCGCTTTAAAGAGACCACTTTCCATAGCACGGGAAGTTTGAGTCCACTTCATTTCTGGAACTGTTTTTTACATTCCTGCAACCAAGTGCCGAGAGGTGAAAACAATGGTGCTTGGCTGGAAGGGAGAGAGCAAAGGGGTGGGCATGATCTGCCCCTTGCACATTAACATCTCCCTCCTGGATGCCCCAAATGGGATGGGGAGAAAGTTTCCATTGGCAGAACCCCGATAAACCCCAGTGTTTTTCAAAAGACATGGGGAAAAACTCAATCTTGGAAAAAACAGGTTAAGGGGGATTTGCATCAGTATCCCTTGAATTTGGGGTGGGAAAAATCGGCAGCAGTGTGAACAACCCCCTTTTAAAGCGGTTTGCAAATCAGTTTATAACACAGTGTGAGCGGCCCCCTAGAATGCCAATATTGTCTTTTTCAATTATTTTGAACATTTAAATTCTTTTTCTGAAAAAGCCCCCCCCCCCCCGAACTTCTTAATTTCCTCCCATGACTAGAAAATGAACATTTTATTTCTCTGTGTGTAGGTAACTGGCTCAATTGCTGAACTCCTCTTAATGGCCAATGTTTCTAACATCCAACCAAAATCTCCCCTGCTATAAGGGTGAGTTAAGATGGAGAACAGGAAACTCAGCTTGAGAAAGAACTGTTTAAAAACCATACTCTAAATATCCATGCAGTAAGTCTCGTAAACCTACAGTTAAGCAATCTCAAGTTAGTACTGAGTAAGCATTAAGTGATTTGGAGTTACTTTGCTTTTTATTGTCAGTTTTGAATGGTCAAGTTCTTGCAGGAGCAGTCTGGTTTCTAAAATGCTAAATGTTTCATCCATCATATTATTGTCTCATGGAGGCCCATTTTCCAGCATCTACTGACAAATTCAATTATCCACTGTGGATTCGAAGGCTTTCATGGCCAGCATCCATAGTTTTTTGTGGAGCTTTCTGGCTATATGGCCATGTTCTGGAAGAGTTCCTTTCTGACATTTCGCCTGCATCTGTGGCTGGCATCTTCAGCCACAGATGCAGGCGAAACGTCAGAAAGGAACTGTTCCAGAACGTGGCCACATAGTCTGAAAGCTCCACAAAAAACTATCAACTATCCACTAGGTGTGGAATTTGTGGCCCTCCACAGATCACTGGATTCCAGTTTTCATTAGTCCAAATTGCATTATTATCAGGGATTATAAGAGTTGCAATTCATCAACACTTGGAGGGCCAAAGGTTTCCTGCCCCAGTCAAGGCTATATTTAGAAAATGAGAACTAGAACCTCACAGTGGATTACTGCAGTTCTTTAACATCAGCCCCGCTACTGGGTTGTCCTAGTATCTCACAATATTAAAAAGATGATAAAATGTTAATGTCTGAGTTTCTTACAATTCAACGGAAATTAATTTTAGCCGGTACACGTTGGGTAGATATTAAAGCGATTGATATGCACAACCAAACTGCCTGATCTGATCATCCTTTCTGACCATACCATAGAGTTGTTAGATAGCAACTCTGGAAACTAACCATATCTAATGAATGGAATGAGATATTATGATAGAAAAATGTGCTTTCCAACAACATGTTCACATGCAGTGTAGAATTAAATAAAGATTCACAGGTACTCCAAAAGCAGTTTCTTACACTGCTAGTTGTGTAATTTAACACATAAACAGTAATGAGTGAGCTGCGAGAAAAATAGAAGAAAATTATGCCAAACTGCTCAGGTTTTTACACAACGATCCTGGGCAGTATGTATATTAATTTGGATATAATTCTTCTCATTTTACAAAGTTCCTAGCATGCTAATTGGATAAACAGAGAGAAACATGTTGCTTGAGGGGAAACAAGAATGCAGGGGGTTATCCTAGGAAAAGGTTTGACTGGCTGGCACCCTACACAGAAGCCATCTACACCACAACATTTTGTTGCAGGTTCCACTTGCGAATTGCAATACCAATAAATAGAGTCGTGTTTGTGCAGGCTATTCCATTGTTCGGCTAAAAGAAAATGTGCTGGGGATGGCCTGAGGCTGGTGTAATTTTTCTAGCCTATAGTGATACGTTTTTTGGCCCAAAGGGAATTCCATCCTCTGACCCATTATCTTTTGAACTACACCACGCCCTATCTCCCACTGAACACAAGACAAAGAAACATCCACGGAGTAATGAGAATCACTTTTTGCTTCATTCCGTAATGAAACACCATGAAACACTTCTATTTGAAACTCAAAGAATACAAAATTGATATTTAAAAAGCAGAGATGTTAAAAGAATGAGGGATACATATTAATTAAGGGGGGGGGGGGGAAACAATCCCATGCATTTCTAGGCTGTTCCTTACTATCTTCTTGTACAGTTTTCAACACAGCAAGACTATTACTCTGCTAAAAGAGTCAGTTAATTTGTTTTAGTTTCTTGTCCCAGGCAGGCTGCTGAATTTGAATGAAAATTCTGGATTTGATCTTTGGTTATTCTTGACACTTGGAACCACCATGAGTGGGATGTGGGTCTGGCATCCCAATGGATATGCTGGGTTTCTTCCCAGAATGTTGAGTTTCCAGTGTTTCTTTTAAAAATAATTCTTTAAGCCTCTTTATTTACAGCAATAAAAAGAAAGTACATTGACAGCATCTTAGCAAACTACTCAATAAGAACTATTCTGACCAAAAAAAAAAATGCAAAGGCAGTGAAATAAACCCACTAACACTTTGTGACATGATTTAACTTATATAAATTTGTGTTTTATTTTATTAATCATAGAATCACAGAATTGTAGAGTTGGAAGAGACCACAAGGGCCATCCAGTCCAACCCCCTGCCATGCAGGAACTCCCAGTCAAAGCATCCCCGACAGATGGCCATCCAGCCTCTGCTTAAAGACCTCCAAAGAAGGAGACTCCACCACACTCTGAGGAAGTGTGTTCCACTGTCAAACAGGCCTTACTGTCAGGAAGTTCCTCCTAATGTTGAGGTGGAATCTCTCTTCCTGTAGCTTCCATCCATTGTTCCCTGTCCTGTTCTCTGGAGCAGCAGACTTTCTCTTTCCTCAATATGATATACCTTCAAATATTTAAACAGGGCTATCATATCACCTCTTAACCTTCTCTTCTCCGGACTAAACATCCCCATAAGGCATGGTTTCCAGACCCTTCACCATTTTAATCGCCCTCCTTTGGACATGCTCCAGTTTCTCCACATCTTTTTTGAACTGTGGTGCCCAGAACTGGACACAGTATTCCAGGTGGGGCCTGACCAAAGCAGTATAGAGTGGCACTATTACTTCCCTTGAGCTAGACACTATACTTCTATTAATGTAGCTTAGAATTGCATTGCCATTTTTAGCTGCCACATTGCACTGTTTACTCATGTTCAACCTCTGGTCTACTTGGACTCCTAGATCACTTTCACATTAATGTGTTAATGAAAGCCAGCATGGTTTAAGTGTTGAAGCAGGACTGTAGGAAGGTTTGAATCCCCATTTGGTAATGGGGGTACCTGGGTACCCTTAGGTAAATCATACCCTCTCTTCTTCATACTGTCTTCCTTCTAAATAAATCTGTCCAAGAAAAGTCTGTGATAGTGTCACCTTATGGTTGTTGTAAATTGAAAATGATTTGAAGGTAGACAACAGTATTTTCCTTAAAATGACAAGGCAATCCAGTTGACAGGGCAATCCTATCCCTGTTGATTCAGATGTAAAAACCCACTGTGTTCTTTCTAATTGCTATTTGTACAAGTTTACATTTAAGTAATTGTTTGCTACTAAAATGTGGTCCTTGGGAAGAGTTCTGCAGATACAATCATGGACTGCTAAAAAGACAAAGAAGTGGGTCCTAGATCAAATCAAATCTGAACTCTCATTAGAAGCTTTATGGGCCAATGAGACTCTAGGATCATCTGAAGAGGTCCTTCTCTGTGTCCCACCACTATCTCAGGCTCATTTGGTGGGAACTAGGGAGAGGGATTTCTCAGTGGCTGCTCCCAGACTTTGGAACTCCCTCCCTGGAGAGCCAAGAACCTCATTCCCACTTACAAATAATTTGATTTACACTATAATCCTGTTCACACTAGCACTGAATCAATTTATTGCAAAAGCCATGGGGAATTCTGCGGATCTGGAAGACTGCACTTTAAATGGGTCTAGCGCAACCCCCCCCCTTGACAAACCGCATCAGGGATTCAGCACAAGTGCAAACAATGGCCATTTAAACCAACACAAATTGGGTTGCAAACCGGTTTATTATGTAGTGGGAATGTTAAATTATGCCTGTGCCATCAGGCATTTACAAACCATCTAGGGTTGGGTTTTAATGCTGTACAGTTCTGTTTTTAAGATCAATATACAGTCTTTTAATACATTTTAGTATTTTCAATGTCTAGTACTTTGACTTCATAAATTGTTTAATTGTTTTTGAAATCTTATATTTATACTTTTATTAATGCTTTTGTATTGTATTTAATTTGTATTCTTTTAAACATGGCGTTAGCCTCTTTGAGTTCCATTATTGGGAGAAAAGTAGAATAATAATAATGATGATGATGATAATAATATTATTATAATAATAATAGCAGGAAAGATTACTAAACTGAGGCTTTCTTAGTTTGGACATATCATGAGATAACCTGACTCATGGGGAAAAATGAAAATAATACTTTGTAAAGTGGAAAGCAGTAGGAAAAGCAGGGGACTGCACTACACAAGGAATAACTCAATCAAAGAAACAGTGGACTTGAATTTGAAAGACCTGAGCAGGGCAGTTGATGACCGGATTTCTTGGAGATTCATAGGCTCACTGTAAGTTGAAATTGACTTGACCGCTAATAGCAACAAGTAATAACAATATCTGAGTGTTGTTGTTGTTGTTGTTGTTGAGAGGGAGAACTTAATTTTTTAAGAATAAAGATTACTCTCTGTTGGGAGGGTGCATCATGATATCACAGCTGCTTAGCCAATCTCTACACTTTGTAGCCCTTTTCTAGCAGCAATAGCAATAACAATAGTGCTTTACATTTTTATACCACTTCATAGTGAACCAAGCACTCTCTAAACAGTTTACAATGTGTTAGCCAATTGCCCACAACAAGCTGGGTATTCATTTTACCAACCTAGAAAAGCACAGAAGGCTGAATCAGTCTTGGAGCCCTGGGATCGAACTCACAACATTGTGGATGCAGTACCGGCATTTAACCACTGTGCCACCAGGTAGGCCAGGATCGCCCCCTCCTTACTATTCTATTGCCAAAAAATACTTTTCTATACTTTAAGAAAGGGTACTATATTGTTTTATTTCTACCTTTTAAACTGATTTTTTTTTACTATTTTTAATTGTAGATATGGAATTGTTTTATTATTAATAATAATAGTTTAATTCAATTTTAGGGTTGATCTTTTATATGTTTTAGTTGTATTGTACATATTTTAATTTGTAAGCTGCCTTACAAATAAGGTATACCAAAACTGGTATACAGTTTTGGGGAAAAGGTGGGTATAAATAAAGCTAGTAACAGCAACAACAATGTAGAGACTGCATTTTCTTGAGCAGAGTAGCCCGTGATTTTGTGTGCAAGTAGATGCACACAATGGGACATCTGAAGACACAAACACACACACACACACGGTATGTTAAGTCATCATAAAAATGACAAAGATGGATTCCACCAAATGCAAATAACAGAGTGTCCTGGATTAATGAGTTATACATTTAATTCTGACTCAAAGGGCTTTCACATTATGTCCTTTTATATATGACTAAATGTAATGATGTAAACTATTCCCAAGACATGGAAACAGCATCGCATTGGAAACTTCCATACAAAGCAATTTTAAAAATTAACAATTTCCTCCATTGCCAAATCATTGTTACCTTCATTGTATTACTTTCTCCCCTGATATTTCTTTCTAAATCTGTTTGAATGCAACTTCAGTCTCTATTTTTCTTTTCTTTCTCTCTATTTCATTGATTAATCGTGATTCTCTGTCTATTTAATGGCATTCTTTTTAGCATTTGAAAATCAAACCAAAATATTGTGGATCCTAATCTCTGTTTACCTCTGCATAGCTTCGATTTGTTTCCTTTGTTTGAAGAACGGTGTATCTGGACATAAAACCCGAGATGAGAACCAACCAGTACCAAGTAACCCTGGCTGTGAAGATAAATCATTTGCTGATAGAAATCAAAAGAGCATTTGCCTTTTTTTCTGCAACCATTTCACACTGTTGACTCATTCAGACTATGATTCATTTGTCCCCACAGTATGCTGCTGGAATCCTGTGCTCTTTATAGAGACTGAAGAAGGTGGCTCTGGCTCAGGCTTATTGGGAAAATACATGGTTTGAATATATAATACCAGAGGTTCAAACCTTAGCATCTCTGTGTATAACTTTTCAGGGACAGAAGACAGCTCTTTGCATGAATATTTGTGGCTCACTAGGGTACATCAGTGTTGCTGGACCAGTGATTTAACATAGGATATAGCAGTCCCTTCCGTCCCTGCTGCTTCTTGTGGCATTATTTCTAATGTGACCTTTTGATTATACTGTTTGCGTATCAAGTCTCTGCAATGAATGCCCTTAGAGAATTTCTGTGAGTGCTTCAGCTGAAATATTTAGCAGTATGTATTTAAAGGTTGAAAGAAACTGATTCATAGGCAAAGGAGCCAAGAACTCATAAGAGAAAAATGAAAATATAACAGTTGTGAAAATGGAATCTGCAAATGCTATGGTCCATAGAATCCCTTTATCAAAATGAAGCTGGCGTAGTAGCTTAAGTGTTGGCCTATACAGGGTGCAGTTCCCCATTTGGTCGTGTAAATCTACTGGGTGACTTTGGGCATGTCACATGCTCTCAGCCTATGAAGACAGCAATGGCAAACCTCCTCTGAACAAATCTTGCCAAGAAAACCTCATAATAGGTTTGCCTTAGGGGCACCATAAATTGGAAAAGACTTGAAGGCACACAGCAACAATAACAACAAGAAAAACAACAACAACAATGGATTACAAAGCCAGTGAGTTTTGGAGCTCCCCAGACTTGTTTGATTACAACTCCCAGCATTACTAGCCAGCATAACCATTGGTATTCTGGTTTGGAATGATGGGGGCTATAGTCCAACATAGTCCTGGAGAATGCCAGGCTTGTGGAGACTGAAGCAGGGGATGCAAAACACTAGGCCTGGTTCAGTTTGGGTCACAAGAAGATACACCAGAAGACACCTAAGAGCTATAAGGTGTAATAACAGCAAGTCACTACTGCAAATTAGATGTGAGCAAAGATGTATCATCTGCATGAAGCCTCTGACAATTTCAATCTAATTGCAACCCCATTTTGAAAGGGCAGATGTATAAGAAATGTAGCTACCTTAACATTCAAACAATCTGTGTACAGCTGGATACAACCTTATCCAAGATTACTGTGGATGACATAGACACTTTCATCATCTGCAACACTGCTCAGAAAAAACTGACTTCATGCCGTCATCATCTTCATCATCATTGTTTATTTATGATTATTTACAAATCCTACTTCTTCACTAGATATTAAAAAGGCAGAAATATGATCATAATGGTGAATATAAGTCCGTGAAGCTACATCCATTTACCTGGAAGTAAACATCACTGATTTCAATGGAACTTACCTCTGAATGGACATTGGTAAGAGTAAACTATAAATGATAATTATTGAACTTGTATAATATCTGGAGGAGGCATGGCAAGAGGTTTATAATCCTTAGCTAACCAGCAGAACCTTACAGTTGTCATCCTTAAATAACCCACATTGTTGTAGATACATATTCCTTGAATCCCTGTTTACAACTGTCTAACAGCAGAAGCTATGTCATAAGTACGTAAGAGCAGGAAAATAATGTCATTTTGGGCCTCTTTGGCGTCTGGCTAAGAATGTATGCTGCTGTTTAAAAACGTTTGCTTTCTGCAGCATAATTCAGAGTGGGTCTGCTTCTGGGTAGGGAAAGAGATGATCTCTTGACCAAGCCCTTGCATGCTGGCAAAAGTCATTATATTCAGCCATGTTGCCAGGAGTCATTCTGTTCCTAAGATGGCCTCGAGTGACTTCCAAGAAGGCTGTGGTGCAATCTGCAATCTCCTCTTGGCCTTCCAGAAGCATAACCTCTGTCATGTATCTAATGCCTGCAGGCTCTTTTTGGATCATTCAGGAAAATGCATGATTCTTCGCTGACAGCAAAAGGCTGTCACCAATGTTCTACTCCGCCAGAGAATGTCAAAGAGCTGGTAAAAGATCTTGTGGTGTTCAGACCAATTGCTAGAATTAATGACAGTACTACTGTTAATAATTTAGACTCTCCCCTTTACCTGTCGCCAACACAGATACCACCAACCAGTTTGTGTGATTTTGTAACAATATGCTTTTCATTATTTATTATTGAGCATATTATAAGTTGCCTTTTCAAATGTATATTGCTTTCTTTTATAGACGACAAGCAGAACTTACATATTATGTAAACAAACACTCCCTATCAGTTTGTAGCAGTAACGTGGAATGCTACAAGGCTGGCATAGAAGAGAATACGGCTGTTACTACAGCAGTGCAGGCTCTAAACCCTATAAAATGGCTGACACCCCACCAGGTTCTCCGCCCATATCTGAATTAGATTTTTTTTCAGGGACTGAAGGCTTTCTGCTACATAACAGCTTCTTCCTCCTCAAATGTGTCAGATGACAGAACACCCACCTTGGCTTAACTACTCTCAAATACTGTTCTACCTTCATCATGTAAAAAATATTTTAAAAAGACATACAGCACATCACAGAGTTCCCCTAGGATGCCTTGGAAGACTTTGACAGATTCTCCAACACACCCACAAAGAAGCTGAAGTCATGAAATACACAGAAGGCCTCCCACGAGCAAATGGAGAATGGAGTAGATTTCCTATAGCCAAGGCAGACATTTTGAACACATCCCTACTCCCACTCTCTTCTGCCAAAATCTGGTTGAAGAGAAGGAACTAGGCTTGGGTTCAAAACCCAGGAACCTTTGGGATGGCATGGCAGCTGAGAAGGTAGATGCCACCCGTAAGGATGGGCAGGCCCTCGCCCAGTTGGCCACCATGACTCTGCAGTCTTTCTATGGCCCTCCATGGTCACAGCCATTGGCGCAAGGAGGGGTGGGGTGGGGTGGCAATGCCAAGCAATGCATTCCTTCTTTCTGGCTGGATGTCATTCAGAAGCTCAGAGAACAAAAATCTGCTCTTTCTCTCTCTCTCAATTCCTTCTCAAACAAGAGAAGCACAAAGCCTCCCTTGGCCAAACAGAAAGAGTGTCTCCCTCCCTGTGATGGATCAGGAAAAATAAGCAAGGGCCAAAAGCACTGAATATGAGGCAGGCATCCCCCACAAAAGGCCTTTCCAGGGGTTGCTTTGTCTGCAAAACAGTGGAAAGCGAAGGAATATAGGGATGGCCTTGAAAAGCAAGAAGCCACCTCCCTTTCTAAAGGATCAGAGCCCCATCCCTTTCTGCATGACTGTTCACACACAATCGCACACGCACACAACACTGCTGGCCATGACATCATACAAACCGACACAATGCCTTTGGCTGTGCCTTCCCAAGGGAATGGAAAACACAGCACAGGGTTGTTGTGGTGATGGTTCTTTTAATGTCTTCCCTCTTCTTCATCTTTCCCCACTTAGCCTTGGATGGCAGAAGGCAGGGGGAGGGGGGATAAATGCAGGGTCCCAGGATGGGACACACATACACAATCACACACACACAACACACACACAATTGTTTCCCCCAGGAGCTGCAAGCTTGCAAACTGGCAACCTTGTCCTTGCTTGAAACCCTGCCAGCTGCAAAGGAGGGGAGCAATGCGCAAAATGCCAGCCGCAGAGCCTGCAAAAACAGGGGGAGGAGGAGGAAGCCAGAGGGGTGCAAAACAAAAAAACATCTCTTCTCTTGAAGGATGGGGGTCCCTGGAGGGGGGCCTGCAAAAGGCTAGGGAGAAAAGAGGGGGGTGGAGGGGACCCATGCCTTTCAGGGCCTTACCTGGGGGAGGCTCAAGGGGTCCCTGAAGCCCAGCCTGGCTGGGGAGAGGCTGGCCAGGGCATGGACCAAGCCAGAGGGCTCTCCTCCTAGAAGGATGGAGAGAGTGGTCCTCCTGCTGCTGCTGCTGAGCTCAGGAGGAAGGGAAGGATGCTCCAGTCCTGCAGGTGGAAGGCACGCTCCGCCCCCTGGCTCTGATTGGCTGAGGGGCCAGAGCAGCCCCCCTGGACCACAAGGGGATTGGCTGGGCTCCAGGGCAGATGATGCGGGAGGACCAGATGTGTGACTGAGCTGAGCATCCTTCCTTACCAAGGAGGAGGAGGAGGAGGAGGAGGCAGCCCCAGGAAAAGATGGAGGCAATGACCAAAGAAAAAGAGCTAAAAACAACACTCCAAGCAATATCAGGCCATGCTTCTTGGTCCTGCTCAAAATGGAGGAGCTTTTTGGGATTCCTCCTGGGGACAAAGGCTGAAAAAAGGACCTTTTGGACATTCCTCCTAGATAAAAAGGTTGAAGTGGAGGACCCTTTTGGAACTCTTCCTGGATTTAAAAAAAGGTTGAAATGGAGGACCTTTTTGGGATTCCTTTTGGAGACAAAGGTTGAAATGGAGGATCTTTGGGGGAATTCCTCCTGGATAAAAAGGTTGAAAAGGAGGGCTCTTTTGGCATTCCTCCTGGATACAAAGGTTTTTGGGATTCCTCCTAGATACAAGGGTTGAAATGGAGGACCTTTTTGGAATTTCTTCTGGAGTACCAAATAAAGGCTAAAAGCACCAATATAAATGTAAATTCATGGCCCTTTGTGATGCTCAAAATGGAGGATATTTTTGAATTCCTCCTGGGCAGGATGAAAAGGAGGAGATTTTCTAAGATGTTATCACACAGGAGGATTTTTTCTCAATTGCAAAAGAAAGTAGTGCCAGTTCAGAAATGAATGCAATTTTCTGAAGTTGCTAGTTCACCGATATTAAATTCACTGATTTACATGATTTTGTATTGATGCTGCATTGCTTTTGGAATGACCCAAAATTGCTTCCCATTGCCCAGAATTGCATGTGGTAGTCTCACGCAATAATGTGAAACCCCACAATTGCATTCGGAATGACTTCCCATTGCCTGAAAATATTGAGAGGGTGTACAGACTGGCACTTTGTGCCAGCTTGGACCCAAACTAGGGTTCAGCAAGGGCTGAGCGTTTAGATGCTTGAAGGCCTTGTGCTGCTACCTGGGAGCCATCTTGGCATGCACTCGACCAGACAGCTCATTCCATGATGACGTTGCTCATGTCCAAACAGTGCTGTGCACAAGGTGTGTCATTAGGCTGCACCACAGTGCTTATGGCATCCCTGTAATGCCATATCCCCAACCCAGCGCTTTGAGGGACGGCATAGAGGCACCCCTTACGGGCTGTTTGTACAGTCCCAATGTTAATCACAGGCCTGCATTTTTTCAAGTTGTTAGTGGAGGTGTTCTGAGTATGGAGGGATATCTATGCAGGCAGACCACCCCTCCTTCTTTCTATGCAGGTATTGGGAAATAGCATTTTAAAGTCCAGGAAATTTCAGTTACTTCCTATGAGATCCAGAATGTCTGCGAGGCCAAAAACCCCTTCATTAAGGAGAGAACACTGAATCTCTCAAAAAGCCCTCATGCTTTTGCATTAGGAAAAATTTAGATGCTGTAACAGAGGCACTGAAGTTCCATGCAGAAGATCCCAGTTTCACAAAGGTGGGCAAATCAGAACCCTGAAAAGTTGCATGCAGTCATAGGACTCTTTCAAACGGGAGGAATTTCTCCCAATTCCGAATGGAGCCAATGCGGATTCATGTAAATTCACTTGTTTAGCGAATTTACCTGAACCCCTGCTCCATTCGGAAGGCATTCGGAATTACTTCCCATTACCCGAAAATAACCCCCTCTTGCCTGAAATTGCGTGAGAAGCTTAAATTCGCAATAACGTTAAACCCATGATTGCATTCGGAGTGACTTCCCTTTTGCCCGAATTTGCGTGAGAAGAATTAATTCGCAATAACGTGAAACCACAGGATTGCGTTTGGATTGCCCTTGGATTATACTTCCAATTTCCCACATCTGAAAGAGTCCATAGAGTATGCATCAACACTGTAGAAATAATGGAGTTTGATATCACTTTAACTGCCATGGCTCCATCCTACAGAATCCTGGAGTTTGCAGTTTACAGCATTCTTTGGCAGAGAATTACTGGCTAAAAATAACCTTGTAAAACTACAAACCCCAGGATTCCATAGGATGCTACATCACTTAAAGTGGCATCAAAAAGCATTATTTCTACAATGTAGATGCAGCGGTAGACTAGGAATGAGGCAGCATGGGGCTTCCAGACAGTGCTGGGACTGCAACTCCCTTCAGCCTCAATGAGCATAGCCAATTGTAAAGGATAGTGAGAGTTGCAATCGAGCACTGTATGTCTGGAGAGCCATCAAATGCCCACCCCTGAGATAATACTATGTGAGAGAAACCAATAATCAGACTCAGTAAAATGCTTTCTAACCCTTCCACAGTACTGGCCTACATAGACAGACAGTGGCCTAAACTAAGACCATTAATAAATAATTGAAGCCACCCACCAAAGAATCATAGTATAAAAAAATAGAAACACACTTGGATATATAATATGCATCCTGTGAAGAATTACTCCTTTAATTGTGAACCCACAATATCCTATGGGTTTCATGCATGAGGCAGTAAGGATGTGGTAGAAGTGGACTAGTCTCTTACCAAACTGGTAACATGAACACTTTTTGTGTATATATTTTTGTGTGTTCCAATTGTTGTGGTTATACTAAATTAAACCTACCTGCTTGTGGAATCAACCTCAGTATAAAAATATGTAGGCTGTGTTCTGTGCCCTTTAGTTATGATTGTTTTATCATTTATCCAATCTACAAGTGACCAGAAGTGATTCCCTAAGGGTCTAGAGTTAAAACATGGTCTGATCCCTGATATATGCCCTCCCCAGTGAAAATACATTGTGTATCAGTATCATCTAAATGCCACACTCAAGGTTCTTTGTCCTCCTATTGTTAATGCCTCTAAGCATGCTTACGGTGGGGGCTTTATGACAGTGTTTCAATTTCCATTTATGCTAAAAGTTTATTCAATTTTAGTCATTGTTAGATTTAACAACTGCTTACTCTGGGTGTGACTCCATTGATCAGAGTAGAAATGTCACGATTTACAGGCAGGGCAAACGAGGTGAGGCTTGGCATCTTTCTAGCTTTATCTCCAACTTACTTCTGACTGGAATTTGCTAGTCAGAATGTTGACAATCCTGCCAGATGGAAATAATCATTTACACCAATAAGAAAAGAAGCTTATATCCAAGTTTCCCAGCTAGCAGATGTTGAAAGTAGCACATGGGTTATTTCTTGGTCACACTAGGCTGTTTCCCAGTAAGGTTATTGGTCTTGTTTAAAAGCAAATTCCAAAGGGGAATTCTATACTTCATCTGATTTATTATTTGTTTCTAACATTTATGTATTGCTTCTCAATACATGGTCCCTGTGGTGATGTATGATGGATAAAAACATTTAAAACACTAAACACATAAATTAAAAATTAAATACTAAAAACGCACCTTAAAAATAAATTTAAACCACAGACAATTAAAACAGCCAAAGCAGCCATCCCAGTTTTAGTCTTACCTGCTTAACAGAAACTCAGAAGGGTCTAAGCCAGCCTGACTTCCCTTGGGAAGAAGTTTTATAGTTGGAGGTCTGTCACCTGGACTCACTAACTTAGATCTAATCTGCTATACAGAAATAATGTAGTTTGGCATGCCATAGCATAATATTTTTGCAGACTCAGGCCATTGCACTCCTACTCTTCCTCTCTCTGGAATGACTGGCCAGTCAGAATGGTTTGCCCAGGAGTCTTAAAGAGTTTATTGGATTTCAGAACTCTTGGAGGCAAAGTATTTTCCACTTTCCTTGACAGTTGTGTTGTCAGTGATTATGGCTGTAATCCTACTTGGCTTGTTGCTTTGAAAAATAGCAGACTGCCTAAGGAAACCTGGCAGTCCCAAGCATGATATTTGTTTATACACACATGTTGTTGTTGTTGTATGCCTTCACATTGTTTTTGTCTTATGGTGATCCTAACGTGAAACTATCATGGGATTTCCTTAGCAACATATGTTCGCAGGGGTGATCTTGAGCAAGTCATGCTCTCTCAGCCTTTGCCTTCCTGTGAGGCTGAGAGAGCATTGCCCAAGGTCACTCAGTGGATACCCACAGCTGAGCAGGAATTTGAACTCTGCTCTCTAGAATTATAGTCAAATGTTCAAACCATTATACTATTCTGGCTTATACACAGATGCATTACATACAAAAATATGATTACAAAAATGTATATCCTGCCTTTCTGGTGCTCATGCACCACTCAGAACAGCTAAAAATAATGACAATAAACTATTAAACAAAATAAAATCAAGACATATGCAACATAATAAAAACAAATACACACTGCATTGATGCACTGAATAAAAACTCACCTCTCCATTAAAACACATGTTCACTTAAAGAGGAAGAGTTTTACCATGCGGCAGAATACATTAAGGGATGAGAGGACAACTGAATCTCCCAAGGCAATAAGTTCCACCATTCCACAGAGAAGGTGTTTTCTCTCCTCCCCATCATACAAACTATTGCCATGGAACAGAACAAATAGAGGAGCCTCCCTAGTAGTGTGCAGTGCAGTCATTGCAGGACAGACATAATATGAGTGCCCATGTAACCAGCAGCATTCTCACTGCTGCATTCTGAACAAAACTTCAATGGTAGTCCCATGGAGAATACACGGCAATAACGCAATCTTGATATTGCTGTTGGTGCACCTGTTGGTACAGTGGTCTCCTGATTGACCAGATGCAAAGTCATCCCAAATCACTCCCAAAGTGCATATTTGGTTCTTCAAAAAGGAGTGTTGCATAAAGCAAAACAGGCTGAATTCCTTCTCCAGAAACCCATCCATGTTCTGGCAAAAGTCTTGATTTCTTAGGCCTCATCCAAGGTGTTATTACTCCCTGCTGATTCATCAGTAGCTTCTCTGTTAGTGGATGAAAAAGAAAAGTAAGAATTGCATATTATATGCATATTGGTGACATTCTCAAGTTTGGAAATAATGATGTTGGATGAAGATCTCCCCCATCTCCCTGATTTAAAGACTGTAAAATTGGTGTGGTTTTAAATAAGCAAGGCATTAAACAAGTGCTAAATTGGATAAGCTTTCAAATTAGGGGGTTAAGGGAAGGGGAATTTGTTCAGTGTGCCTAAGATCTGTAAGGAATGTTAAAACTGACAATTAAATCACTTTTTGATTGGCTAAAATCTATGTCTCTTTAGAAGACATGGGGAAACGTGGTACTAAACTTATGGAAGTTGGAAAAATCCCATCCTGTTTATAGCCTTTTTTAAATGAAATCAAAACAAACCATCTCACCCTTTTTCTACTTTTCAGTGGTGACTAATGTACAGTGAATTCATATGCATGCCTACTCAGAAGTAAGTCCCATTGAATTTCATGGAAATTATTCCTAGAGAAGTATTCAACACATCTGATCGTGAAAGCTAAACAGATTCATACTTGGATGGGAGACAGACAATGAATACTAGGTGCTGTAGACTATATTTCAAAGGAAGGAACTGGCAAAACAGCATTTGAGTATTCCTTGCCTCTGTGAAATTAATGGGGTTGCCATAAATTTACAGGCAACCTGAAGACACATACATATATACAAAAGTATTCATAGCATTTCAGCCTGAGCTGCAGGACACTGACTGATGAAATATTAGCTGCTATAATTGGATATCTAAATCAACCGCAACTGCTTTCCAGCCTCAGAAGCTCTTGGGTTTAAAATATTAAAATCTGTCTCTAGCCCATATAATCAGATATCAGAAGATCAGATTTTCCTGATATCCTTTGTTACCTTGAACTTGACATGTAAACTGAGGAGCACTACAGTATAGCAGCTTTCCAGTCACAACAGGCATTTATAGAGACTATTTTCTGTTTCTACTGCTCAGGTTCAAGGCCTTTATCATATCATCACTTCCTTTTCTACAGGTGAAGATGTTTCCTGAGCCTGACTGGTCCCAGCTGGAGAATTTCCTGTTTGCCATACCCCCTGCTGGTAGTCATTCCAATTATATTGTTATTATCTAATGCCTGTCTAGTAGGATTGCAGCATCGCTGCTATGATGGAGGTTGGGGGAAATGTGTGTGTGCATTAAACAGAGGTTAATGGAGTTTACTGCTTGCAGAAGGTAAGCATCAACATGTAGGACATTTTATTACAAAAAAGCATTTCCGTTACAACAGCACTTGTCATTTTAAAAAAAAATCTTCATATTGCTGTGCAGGCCTCTCTCCCCTTCCTAACCGGTAGTGACACACTGCTGTTAAATTATATATTTGTACCGGGACTCAGCTGCAGGCAAGGCAGCAATAGCTTATACCATGCAGCAAAGATACAGAGAAACCAACCACCAGTTTTCACAAGGAGCAGGATCTAGAGCTTGGGATTGCGATTTAAAAAAAAACAACTACACACCACACTATTTATTTATTTACTTATTTGAATATTTATATCCTGCTCTCCATCATGAGATCTCAGGGCATCATACAAATAAAATACGTTTAAACTATTTGAAACACGGAAAAGAGTTTAGCGTTATTTAACTGATGTAAAAACATGCATTGGGCCAGTTAAAATTTCAAACAAGCTAAAAGAGTTTTGAAATACACAGCATGTATTTGGGCAGAAACCTTAGACCCTCCCTCTCCCACAAGGCTTTAATAAATAGCCGTGTTTTAACTTGGTATCAGATTGAGGCCAATGTCAGTGTAAATCAAGCTGCAAAGGGCATTCCACCATAGAAAGCAGAGAAAGTCCTTCCCATGTTCTCACATTGTTCATTGTCCTGACTGGTGGTACACAGAGGAACCTTCTGCCCCAGAATATGTCAGACTTCAGACTAGCATATACACAGAGAAAGACACTGTGTTGGGGCAATTGTTCCAAGAAATGAGAGCTATAGTAGTTATCATTATCAGGAAAAAACAGTTTATAAAATATAATGCTTCAGTTCTCCATTTTCTCATATACCTAAAACAGTTTTTTAACTGCCTTTTTTAAAAATTGAATTTTACAAGCCACTTAGATACAAAATAAACTCTCCTCTTGTTTGATCACATCATCCCCTCGATACCAACAGAAGCACATAAAGCAGCAGCACAAAACACAGCACCAAGCTGCACTTGAATCACATATTCATCTTCTGCACTTGTTAAGAATCCCTGTAACTTAAACCATTATGACTGTACCTCAGAATGTACCCCTTGTTTAAATACTGTCATAATGTAATGAGGTTATACCCTTTGTTATTGAGGGAAAGAATTAATTGCAAAGTACGTGGTTATTTCCATGTTCTGGTAGAATCTAACTTTAGCACCAATGCAGCCAGCTCCAGAATTTTTGGCTGTCAGAAATGTGAGTAAATTTATTTGTGTTAACTCACAATATGGAACTGATTGATGGCACTTGCTGCCACCCACCTGTCTTCTTGGCCTTCTTTTCCACACAATCATTTTGTGAGATTTCATTTTAGTAACAACTTGAACTGTGGACATAAGAAATAGTTCATTTCATTTGACATTGAATTTTATTTTATTTTATTTTATTTGCAGGGATCATTTATAAGAGAGGTAACTGTCTGGTTGCAAAAGATCAAACAATTAATGATTAACTCCACTAGTACAAACACTGATCTCCCAAGGTCTCAGAATAGAATATGGGAAATTTGTTAGGATTTTTTTCTCCAAGTTATACCACTGTTTGAGTCAAAACCAGACCAACAACTATCCATCCTGCAGTCTGGTTTCTTATGTTGCAACAATTTTTGTAAAAGTGCATCAGAAGGCAAGAAGAAACTGAATCAGAGAGCCAAGGCGGCAGTGAAAAGCAGTGAAAAGTTTTGATCCTCATCACCAGCCTGACATGTCTAGGAAAAGCAGTACCCCACAAGCAGGTGAGTGAGGGACCCAGAAAGACAAAGACTAGTATAATCTGATAGTCTCCAGGTGTAAGCTTCCATCTGAATGGTGAAAGATATTATATCAAGCCAGTGAAGGGATTTCCATTCCAGGACCATGTTTGGTGTGATATTGTCATAGATCATGACTGCTCTCAGAGGCATGGAAAGTTACTTTTAAACAGTAATGCATGATAAAGGTTGTTAAAATGCCCCAGAGGGTGAGAAATGTGTTACCAAATTCCTCCTACCAAAAACCCAAACAGCAATAATTTATTACTGTAGTAAAGTGCTTCCCCCCCCCCCCCCCACTGTTTTTCAGTTCCTTTTAGGAGAGGGATCCACTTTAAAAAGTAATAGCATAAAACTGAAGTGAAAAAATTTCAAAAAGCCTCCCAATAGTAATATGAAAAAATGAAGAAAAGGCATTATTTTATGGGTGGGATAAGTAGGGGTCAATGATGTTACCAATCTATGCATTATTTTACAAAAGAGCTCTTGTGTCTTTTTACTCTCCAAAATTACCAGTAATGTTTTACTTTTTAAACATTTGTTGCAAGGTCTGGTTCACAGAACTCATTTTCTTGTTGTGTTCGGAATCTTATTGCTATAGCAGCATCAGGAAACTTAGGCTGTACCTACACTGCACATGCAGAAATAATCCAGTTTGACAGCATTTTAACTGCAATGGATAAATGCTATGGAATTCTGGATTTGTAGTTTGTTGTGGGATCAGACCTCTCTGACAGAGAAGGTTAAATATCTCACAAAACTATAAATCCCAAAACTCCATAGAATTGAGCCATGGCACTTAAAGTGGTGTCAAACTGAATTATCTCTGCAGTTCAGACTATTTCTCAACAATCTAAAGTCAGTCATAGAAGAAAGGAAAAGAGAAGAAAGAGAAGATTTATCACACTAGAGGGCAAACAGGATTTAAACAGGAATTAAACAGGAAATGCCTTATGTTTAACATAGGGCATTTCCTGTTGCCTTATGTTTAACATAGGGCATTTCTTGTTTAATTCCTGTTTAATTTCTGTTTAAATCCTGTTTGCCCTCTAGTGTGATAAACGCCCATGTGAAACCAATGGCTCACCACTTCCCATGGTAGGAGAAGCAGACTATTAACCTCTTTTTCATTTTCCCATTGATAGGTTATGTCCATATTTCTTCCGTATTTTTTTATAACCGAAAGAATATTAGAAAAATACTTCACATTTCTTCTCTTTTGATTATAATTAATGTCTGAGAGCATAGATCAGAGTGTATCACATAGATGCCATGAATATTTAATAAAAACACTGAAATTAAGAGTTCTGCAGAAGATTGGTTGTTTTGTTAACTGAATTCCCCATTTCTCCCTTTAAATAAGGGCCAGCCAAACTGGATGTGGGTTCAGAGGTTATGTATGTAAGAAGTAACCGAGTGGTGCTGGATAACACCATTGGCCCAGCAGAGATCGTCATCTCCAATGGCAAGATATCTGAAGTTCTGCCAAAGAGAAACTGGGTCAGACCCAGTGGGGAGAAGGTATTACTCATTTTCATGTGTTACAGTATTTATTTATGATTTCCTTTACAGCCATTTTGCATCAGTTTTCTATCTGAAAACCAAAATAAAGATAATTTACAACACAACACATATTTAAAATAGATTTTAAAAGCTGCAGATCCAACATTCTTTTTAAATATCTGATAGAATAAAAAGGGGTTGAATCTAATACTGAAAAAGCATAAGTGTCACTGCAAGATGAGATGCCCTGGGGAAGGAATCCCAAAGTCAGGGTACTGCAGTTGAAGAGGCCCTCCACTTATCTCTTATCTCAATGTCAACAAGGAGAGGACATGAACAGATGACAAAACAGTCTGATGCAAGAAAAGGCTACCTAGGTCCCAGGTACCTTCAGGTACCTAGGTCCCAATTCACATGAGGCTTTATGGACCCAGCACTTGGGCTGACTTTGTAAACAGGCTGAACTCGATGGAGTTTATTTCACTATTTGCAAGGTGTGGTAGTAATTTAAATGTGATAGTATTTAGAAATATCATACTTTGGATGACAACTCCCAAAAACCCCTGCAAAGCATTGAGATGAGCAGGGAGTTTGGGAGCTGATGTGTCCCAGAAGTAGACTCAAGTCTGTGAAAGGTCATGCTGCCAGCTTTTTTTTCCAGTTAGTCCCAAAGGTGCTACAAGATCCCTTTGCATATGTTAACTGTTATCTTCCAGGATAGTCCCATATATTAATACATTGCAGCACTGTGAATGGAAGGTCATCAGGGAATGGATAATTGTGTCCTATCCCTCATTAGCAAGAGAACAAAGCCAAGAATAAATCTAGTTAAAGTGTTCAAGTGAGTATGAATTCTCTAATATTTAGAGAATGTCTAATATTTAGTACTAAGTTAGTATTGCTTAACAAAAACCGTCAATCATGTTTATCTGACTAGAGGGAATAAAAAACTTTAGACACGGGTGCCATTTGCAGAGTTTGGAAAACTACTTTTTAAAGTAATTGTTCCCATTATTTATTGCAATCGTTAAAAAGTAATTCTTGTCATTATTCCTCACACAGTTAAGAAAGAAACCCTTGCGTTTCTCATTACATTTTGGGCCCGAACAGACAGGCTAAAATAAAGCAGCTTTGGGTCACTTTGGAGGTATGCTCTTTAAATGATGCATGCGTCCTAAGAGGTCAGAAGCTGTGCCAAAAGCACGCTCTAGTCCTAAGGACTAGAGTGCAGCTTTGGAGCAGCTTCTGGCCTCTTAAGATGTGTGTGTCATTTAAACAGCATGCCTTCAAAGTGACCTGAAGCAGCTTTATTTAGGCCTGTCTGTTTGGGCCCATCAGCCCGTTCCAGGCAGGCACAAAAGGGCACCCTCGTCATGTGCTAGGGTTGCCTCGGGATGGGGCTTACACATGCCCCACAACCCTAGAATCATAGAATCATAGAATCATAGAATCGTAGAGTTGGAAGAGACCACTAGGGCCATCCAGTCCAACCCCCTGCCATGCAGGAAATCCAAATCAAAGCATCCCCGACAGATGGCCATCCAGCCTCTGCTTAAAGACCTCCAAGGAAGGAGACTCTATCACCTTCCGAGGAAGTGCGTTCCACTGTCGAACAGCCCTTACTGTCAGGAAGTTCTTCCTAATGTTGAGGTGGAATCTCTTTTCCTGTATCTTGCATCCATTGTTCCGGGTCCTGTTCTCTGGAGCAGCAGAAAACAAGCTTGCTCCCTCCTCAATATGACATCCTTTCAAATATTTAAACAGGGCTATCATATCACCTCTTAACCTTCTTTTCTCCAGGCTAAACATCCCCAGCTCCCTAAGTCGTTCCTCATAGGGCATGGTTTCCAGACCCTTCACCATTTTTGTCGCCCTCCTTTGGACACGCTCCAGTTTCTCAATGTCCTTTCTGAATTGTGGCGCCCAGAACTGGACACAATATTCTAGGTGGGGCCTGACCAAAGCAGAATACAGTGGCACTATTACTTCTCTTGATCTAGACACTATACTTCTATTAATGCAGCCCAAAATAGCATTGGCCTTTTTAGCTGCCGCATCACACTGTTCACTCATGTTCAACTTGTGGTCTACTTGGACTCCTAGATCCCTTTCACATGTAGTTTCATTCAGCCAGGTGTCACCCATCCTATATCTGTGCATTTTATTTTTCCGCCCTAAGTGCAATACCTTACATTTCTCTGTGTTGAATTTCATTTTGTTAGCTTTGGCCCAGCTTTCTAGTCTATTCAGGTCATTTTGAATCTTGATCCTGTCCTCTGGGGTATTAGCTATTCCCCCTAATTTGGTGTCATCTGCAAATTTGATTAGTATGCTCCCAATTCTGTCATCCAGGTCATTGATAAAGATGTTGAATAGCACTGGGCCCAGGACAGAGCCCTGTGGGACCCCACTGGTCACTTCTCTCCAGGATGAAAAGGAGCCATTGTTGAGCACCCTTTGGGTTCGGCCAGTCAACCAATTACAGATCCATTTAACAGTTCCTTTGTCTAGCCCACATTTTACAAGCTTGTTTGCAAGAATGTCATGGGAAACCTTGTCAAAGGCCTTACTGAAATCAAGATATACTATATCCACAGCATTCCCTTCATCTACCAAACTGGTAATTTTATCAAAGAAAGAGATTAGATTTGTCTGGCATGACTTGTTTCTCTGAAACCCATGTTGAGTTTTTGTGATTATGGCATTGCCTTCTAGATGTTCACAGACTCTCTGTTTAATGATCTGCTCCAGAATCTTTCCTAGAACTGATGTCAGACTAACTGGACGATAATTGTTGGGATCCTCTTTTTTCCCCTTTTTGAAGATGGGGACAACGTTTGCCCTTCGCCAGTCCGCTGGGATCTCTCCTGTTCTCCAGGAGTTTTCAAATATGATTGCCAATGGCTCCGATATTACTTTTGCCAGTTCTTTTAATACCCTTGGATGGAGTTCATCTGGTCCCGGAGACTTAAATTCATTTAGATTAACAAGGTGTTCCTCTACTATCTCTTTACTTATTCTGTGCTGAAATTCCCCTATTCTGTTCTCTGCTCCATTATCCTCAGGTTGAGCACCCTTTGCCTTTTCTGAGAAGACTGAGGCAAAGAAGGTGTTGAGTAATTCTGCCTTTTCTCTATCTCCTGTTAGCATTTTGCCATCTTCTCCACGCAGTGGCCCTACTGTTTCCTTCTTCTTCCTTTTGCTGCGGACATATCCAAAAAAGCCCTTTTTATTGTTCTTAACCTCTCTAGCAAGCCTGAGTTCATTCTGCGCTTTAGCTTTTCTGACTTTACCCCTACACATGCCTGCTATTTCTTTGAATTCCTTTTTCGTGATTTCCCCCTTTTTCCATTTCTTATACATGTTCCGTTTCAAACTTAGCTCAGTTGAAAGTTCCTTAGTCATCCATCCTGGTTTCTTGAGACACCTCCCGTTTTTCTTTCTCACTGGAACTGTTTGAAATTGTGCCTTCAGTATCTCCCTTTTGAGAAAGTCCCATCCGTCCTGAACTCCTTTATCTTTTAGTATTTCTGACCATGGAATCGCCCTCAATACTTCTCTAAGTTTACTGAAATCCGCTCTCCTAAAGTCTAGGATGCGTGTCTGACTCTGCCTGGCTTCTCCTTTCCACAGTATTACAAACTCCAGGAGAACATGGTCACTTCCACCTAATGATCCCACCACTTGCACCCCATTAACCAAGTCATCCTTGTTGGTTAGGATCAGATCTAAAATAGCTGACCCCCTTGTTGCCTCTTCCACCTTTTGGACCATGAAATTGTCTTCCAGGCAAGTGAGGAATTTGCTAGACCTTGAGGATTTTGCTGAGTTTGACTTCCCTTCAACCTCCATCTTGAGGGGAGAGAAAGGCAGGCCACCTCCTGCTGCAAGCAAGAAGAGCCCTCCCTTCAACCTCCATCTTGAGGGGAGAGAAAGGCAGGCCACCTCCTGCTGCAAGCAAGAAGAGCCCTCCCTTCAACCTCCATCTTGAGGGGAGAGAAAGGCAGGCCACCTCCTGCTGCAAGCAAGAAGAGCCCTCCCTTCAACCTCCATCTTGAGGGGAGAGAAAGGCAGGCCACCTCCTGCTGGAAGCAAGAAGAGCCCTCCCTTCAACCACCATCTTGAGGGGAGAGAAAGGCAGGCCACCTCCTGCTTGAAGCAAGAAGAGCCCTCCCTTCAACCTCCATCTTGAGGGGAGAGAAAGGCAGGCCACCTCCTGCTGCAAGCAAGAAGAGCCCTCCCTTCAACCTCCATCTTGAGGGGAGAGAAAGGCAGGCCACCTCCTGCTGCAAGCAAGAAGAGCCCTCCCTTCAACCTCCATCTTGAGGGGAGAGAAAGGCAGGCCACCTCCTGCTGCAAGCAAGAAGAGCCCTCCCTTCAACCTCCATCTTGAGGGGAGAGAAAGGCAGGCCACCTCCTGCTGCAAGCAAGAAGAGCCCTCCCTTCAACCTCCATCTTGAGGGGAGAGAAAGGCAGGCCACCTCCTGCTGCAAGCAAGAAGAGCCCTCCCTTCAACCTCCATCTTGAGGGGAGAGAAAGGCAGGCCACCTCCTGCTGCAAGCAAGAAGAGCCCTCCCTTCAACCTCCATCTTGAGGGGAGAGAAAGGCAGGCCACCTCCTGCTGCAAGCAAGAAGAGCCCTCCCTTCAACCTCCATCTTGAGGGGAGAGAAAGGCAGGCCACCTCCTGCTGCAAGCAAGAAGAGCCCTCCCTTCAACCACCATCTTGAGGGGAGTGAATTGTCTAATTAACAAATTGTAAGCCGCTCTGATAGCTTTGGCTGAAGAGCGGGGTATAAATAAAATGTATTATTATTATTATTATATCAGGATAGTTGAAGTCGCCTATCACTACTACATCTCTCTTTTCTGACTGTGTGGTCATCTGTTCTAGAAAGATATCATCCAATTCCTCAGTCTGACTTGGGGGTCTGTAGTAGACTCCCACCGTAACACCCTTGTTGTTTCCCTCCCCTTTGATTCTTATCCAGATGCTCTCCACCTGGCTTCCATGATTGATGTCCAGGATCTCTTCACTGGTGTAAATATCTCTGACATATAGTGCTATTCCTCCTCCTTTCCTGTTTGGCCTATTTCTCTTAATAAGGTTATACCCCTCTATTTCCACATTCCAATCATGAGACTCATCCCACCAGGTTTCAGTGATGCCTATTATATCATATTTGCTTTGTTGTACTAGGAGTTCGAGTTCATCTTGCTTATTTCCCATGCTCTGTGCATTAGTGTAGAGACATCGCAGACCATGGTTCCCTTCTACTTGCTGCCTGTGCAAGTTTTTTTGCCTCCCACTGTTGGGTCCTTGCATTGTTTGCCTTGTTTCCTCTATGTCAGTTTGACTATTTTCGCCATCCCTTTTGCCTTCCTTATTGTCTCCCTTCCCCTCGGAACTCAGTTTAAAGCTCTCCTGATCAAGTTCTTGAGACTGTTGGCAAAAACATTTCTTCCAACTGGCGTGAGATGCAACCCGTCTGTTGCAAGAAGTCCCTCCTCATGGAACCGCAGCCCATGATCCAAGAATCCAAATCCCTCTCGGCGGCACCATCTGCGAAGCCAGTTATTCACATCTGCTATTTTCCTCTCCCTTCCTGGACCATGCCCTTCAACTGGCAGAAGAGACGAGATGACAACCTGTACATCCATTCCTTTCAGCTTCCTACCAAGCGCCTCGTAATCCCTTTTGATGTTCTGAATGCTGTGTCTTGCAGTATCATTAGTTCCCACGTGGACCAAAAGGAAGGGGTATTGGTCAGTAGGCTTGACCAGTCTTGTCAGCCTCTCTGTCACATCCCGGATCTTTGCACCTGGAAGACAACACACCTCTCGAGACATCTTGTCAGGCCTACAAATCACTGCTTCTGTACCCCTCAGCAAGGAGTCCCCCACTACGACCACACGCCTCCTCCGAGGCTTAGCAGTGACTGTTCCCTCGGGTGGGACTCTCAGGCTCCCCTGCTCCGTCCCTGAAGTCTGTCCATGCTGCTCTTCTTCATCCTCCTTGATAAGGGAAAGCGCTTCGAATCGATTCTCTAGCTGCAAGCTCCCCGAACAATTCCTTCTTGGTTTACTTCTCTTTGTGACATTCCTCCAGCTGTCTGCCTCCTCTGTTTGGCAAGTGACCTCTTCCACCCTAGCATCTTCCTCTGCATGGTACTCATATAAGATGGTTAGTTCTATTGTGTCCAGGAAATCCTCTTGTTCCCTAATCTGCTGAAGTGTAGCTACTCTGGACTCCAGCTGCTGCACTTTCTCCTCCAAGAGTGCCACCAACTTGCACTTGGTGCATGTGAAGTTCTCCACTTCTGTAGGCAAGAAGAGAAACATCCCACAAGAGTTGCAGGTGACCGCGGCAGATCCCTCGTTGTCCATACTGCAAAGTCTAATGCCACTTGAGCAGAGTTGTTCAGTTAGAGAAAGCTAAAATTAGAGAAAGCTGTGAGTTAGAGAAAGCTGTGAGTCACAGATGTGACTCACAGAAGCTCCTCCCCTTCAGCCACGAGCACACGGTCTCAAGCACACGGTCCCAAAATGGCTGCCAAGCAGCTCCTCTCCTTCTCCTCTCTCTGGCCGGACTGTTCTGGAAGGCTCTGGAAGGTGGTATATAAAGCTAGTCTGCTAGCTCCGCCCCTTGTGACTCACAGATGTGACTCACAGAAGCTCCTCCCCTTCAGCCACGAGCACACGGTCTCAAGCACACGGTCCCAAAATGGCTGCCAAGCAGCTCCTCTCCTTCTCCTCTCTCTGGCCGGACTGTTCTGGAAGGCTCTGGAAGGTGGTATATAAAGCTAGTCTGCTAGCTCCGCCCCTTGTGACTCACAGATGTGACTCACAGAAGCTCCTCCCCTTCAGCCACGAGCACACGGTCTCAAGCACACGGTCCCAAAATGGCTGCCAAGCAGCTCCTCTCCTTCTCCTCTCTCTGGCCGGACTGTTCTGGAAGGCTCTGGAAGGTGGTATATAAAGCTAGTCTGCTAGCTCCGCCCCTTGTGACTCACAGATGTGACTCACAGAAGCTCCTCCCCTTCAGCCACGAGCACACGGTCTCAAGCACACGGTCCCAAAATGGCTGCCAAGCAGCTCCTCTCCTTCTCCTCTCTCTGGCCGGACTGTTCTGGAAGGCTCTGGAAGGTGGTATATAAAGCTAGTCTGCTAGCTCCGCCCCTTGTGACTCACAGATGTGACTCACAGAAGCTCCTCCCCTTCAGCCACGAGCACACGGTCTCAAGCACACGGTCCCAAAATGGCTGCCAAGCAGCTCCTCTCCTTCTCCTCTCTCTGGCCGGACTGTTCTGGAAGGCTCTGGAAGGTGGTATATAAAGCTAGTCTGCTAGCTCCGCCCCTTGTGACTCACAGATGTGACTCACAGAAGCTCCTCCCCTTCAGCCACGAGCACACGGTCTCAAGCACACGGTCCCAAAATGGCTGCCAAGCAGCTCCTCTCCTTCTCCTCTCTCTGGCCGGACTGTGATCAGGGTGGCATCACTATGTTGTGCCGTTTAAATGGTGTACGTAGCTATGCCATCACAGCTGTGCAGCTTCTATACGGAGCTATGCAGTTGCAACATACTAGAGGTGCCCTACGGTGCTTTTTCCCTTTTTTGCATCACAACTGCGATGCAAAAAAGGAGCTAGGTTTGCACACTCTTTTTTTACTGCTTTTTTGAAGAAATTTTCCCTCAATAATTGATTTTTAATAAGTCTATATGTTACTTTCCTTGCTTTCTCCCATTTTTCTAAGGATATTTCTCTATTTAAATCTCTTGACCATGCCATCATATGATCCTTCACTATCTCCTCCTCTAATTTTCTTCCTATTAAGACCCTATAAACTCTCACTATCTCTTTGGGTTTCTTTGACACTAACTGTGCATCCATTTCATTTTTGCTAAAGTCTAACCCACATTCTTTCTGGTCATTTTTAAATATATCCTGCAACTGGATATAGTGAAAGATAGGGTTAGGGTTAGGGTTCTTGTATTGTAATCTCCTCGTATCTAAGGTATTTACCCTTCTCATTGAATCTACTCAAAAGAGCCTCCTGCGGAGACATCCATCCTGGTATCCCTCTATAAAACCAATCTTTTATTTTGACCCATATCCTCAAAAGAGCCCTCCTCAGAATGTGTAGATTGAAGTCATGATGTACCTTGGTTTTATTGTACCAAAGGTACACATGCCATCTGTATCCGAGGTCGAATCCTTCCAAGTCTAATAGCCTTGAGTTTTCCAGATTAATCCAATCTTTTAACCATATCATGGCATTCGCATAATAATATAGCTCCAAATCAGGGAAATCACATCCTCCATTTTCTCTACAATCCAACATAGTTTTCCCATCTTATGCGTAGCTTCTTCCCTTCCCAGATGAACCTTTTCAGTTCTTTATTCCATGCCAAGAAAGGTTTACTGTTGCATATAATTGGTAGATTAGCAAATAGAAAGTTCAACTTAGATAAAACTGACATTTTAATCAATGAAATCCTTCCAAACAGAGAAAGTTTTAACCTCGACCAGGTAATTAATTATTTCTTAATCTCTTTCTATATCTTTGTATTTTAACATGGCCTGACTTAAGTTATACTTTCCAAACAAATAAACAAGTGGGAATATGATTATGCTTTGTTTTTTTATAATTCTCTGAATGTTGGGGTACAGTTTTTCAACCAAGATATGCAAACAAAAAATGTGTATGTGTACAGTAGGGAAAATTGCATCCAAAAAGTATATACTACGGGAAGGTGTTTGCAACAAAAGTGTATGACACACCTAAGAAATATTCTTGTGGACTTTTTGAAAAAGTTAGAAACAGGCATGAAAATCAGACTTGTGCTTGTATGTGAATTTTATATAAGGCAAAAATGAGAGAATGTCCATTTGCACCCCTAAGATAATGGAATAATAATAATGCAATAAATAATACATATTGTCCTATCTAAAAAGGCTTTCCACAGTATCATACCCCCATCTATATAAATCTAATCATTAATTCCAGTCTAACATTAGCTAACTGCATTACTGTTTGGCGTCAGTGCAGTGGCTGCTGCGGCAAAGGTGCACAGTAAAAAAAGGTGTAAAGCCCTATTGTTACTTTTTTAAGGGGTCGGATTAAGAACTGATAAGTGAATGGAATAAAACTTTTTTAAAATTGTCAAGATGTTTCTTAAAATGCTCTTTTAAAGGGACCATTTAGTTAAAATGTAACTAGAAACTGTTAGTTGGTACATCAGTAGAAAAGCTTGATCTCAACTTGTTACATTGCTAGCCTTCTGCAATTATGCAGTCCTGCGTCTGTGGCAATATAACAGTAAAACTGATTGATAGACTGAAATATAAAATGTTAACACAAAATATAATCCCATAATTTTATTGTAACAAACATTAAACAAGGTGTTGACCATTGGATGTAGAAAGAAACATGCAGTTATGTTGTATGATATATTAACTGGATATAGAAACATGGAAAGTTATGTTGTATGATATATTCTAGAACCCCACTTTGCTCTGGAAAAATAAGACAAAGTTTTTAAATTAATTAATTAATTAATTAAACTGAATGAAACATAAGTCAAAATAATAATACATATTTATTTTTAAAAGCAATTAAAACATTTAAAAACATGTTGACAATGTTAAAAAGTTGTATTCCATTCACTTATCAATTCTAAAACTGGTGCCTCAAAAAGGGTAACAAAATGTAGTGAGCAACATAAGTGCACCTTCCTTAACATGGAAATAAATAATAATTACAAATAATGTAATTCACTTTTTTGTTAAAGAATACCAACTCTAGAATTAAATGTTAGAGATTTTCTAAATGTTAGAAAATTTATACAGTACTGACTTGAACCCTTTAACTAGATTCATACTCTCTCTCAATCTCTCTCTCTCTCTTGTTAAACTCTGGATTTAAAAGCCCTTTATAACAACCCACTGTAATTGCCTCATGTCTTCTACAAGGCCTGGGCAAATAAAAATAGTCTAAAACCTGCACTAAAAAAAGATATAAATGCTGACATCACCAAAGCTTTTGGTGAGACAGAATTCCATAGATGGGATGCCTTGACTATTTGATGATCTAACAGGACATTTCCTCTGAAGGTCTGGGACAGTGAAGCCTACTCCATTCCTTCTAGCTATGTAAAAGCAACTGAATTGCACCCAGGTGCACCCTTATAGCCATTCAGTGGTGATTTGGGTTGAAGGAAGGCATACGCTTGGGTGTTTTGCAGCTGTCACTGCACACCTGGCTGGAAAGTATTGCAAAAGGAGGTACCAATTACCCCCTTACATTATATGATAAAATACTTATAATGGCATAATCCCTGGTTACTCCAGCGTGAATCACCAAGATGATTCTCACCTGTGACTGAGAAGATTGTTCCCCCCCCCCCCTTTCTTCACCCATTTAATTTCAGATCATAAGGAAATCCAGAGAAAGAGTGTGATGATAAAGTACTGATTTAGGCAGGTTCATGATGTGATAGAGAACACATGCCTTCAGATGATGATGTCTCAAGTCTATTCTGAAAGAGAAAGGAAACATTACACCAAAACATAGAATATTTGGAGAGCTTCTGCAAGAAGCAGCTTGCAGAAGGGAGCAATCCCAACACAAAACATTACATCCCTGGAGGCTAATTCTCCACTCAGTTACACATGTTTTACACTGCTGTGGCTCTATTGACTTCACTGTAACTGAGTGGAGAATGAAGCCCTATAGCTAAGTGAGGAGCAACAAATAAAATTCACTGCAAATGCATTGGGAAATGCATTGTGTATGAACACAATCATATGTTCTCTTGTTCTTTTTTTTAACCCCCTCCCCTTGAGGCTTGAACTTTTAGTTGCCTGACCATTGACCCTTTATCGAGGCTTGCTGCTGATCACAATATCATCCTTACCTTGGCTAATAATTGACACACACACAGACACACGCTGCCCTATTTCTTAATTGTTCATGAGCAGCCCATGACTTTTTCTCACAGAGTAGTTCATGAGATAGATTTGAGTAGAAAAGTTGCTGTTTTTCTTTCTTGTGAAAATAGCCTGTGGGTCATTGGAATGGTATGTGAACAACAGTAACAAGACAAGAGTATAGGAGGAATATAGGAAGAATGAAGGCCTGCTTTGTTTTCAGTTTTCCAAATTAGATGCCCGATAGTTTGAGAGAGATTTAGATGCTCTGAACAGTTTGAGAGAAAGGGATAGAGGTAGTTCAAGGTCACTCAGTTCATTCTGTAGTCACTGCAGGTTAGAAACTGTTATCCTCCAAGTCCTGGTCAAGAGGTGGACCAGGACTTGGGAGATAACAAGTTCTAATATGGACTGACTACAAAACTCACTGGGTGACCTTGAGCCACCTCTACCCTTCTCTCTCAAACTATCTCACAGGATTGTTGTAAGGATCAAGTGGGAAGGATGAGAGCTATGCATACGTCACTCAGCTTATTGGAGGAAAGATAATAATAATAAATAGCCTTGTCCCATTGTTATTCTTCAGAGGCATAGCGCATCTGATTCTGGATAAAGCTATCTTGACTAGTATCTACAAATAGCTTTATTCTCCATTAATATTTTGAATCCTGTTTGAGAGCTGCCTATAGAAAGGTCATGGCCAGGTCTTGTGAAAATTAATTGCAACATTTTCCCATGTTGAAAAAAGGGTTGTTTTATTTTTGTCTATCCTCAACCTGCTGCCACTCAGGGCAAGAGTTGATTGTAAAGAATGAATGTACTACTCTGCAATGTCAATAAGTAGCTAAAATGTTGACTGCCCTATGTGCATTACTTCCCTGGGGCCTGGAAAAATTAGCAATAACTTTCACAGAATTTTTTCCCCTAGTTTCAGGCCAGTGTTATTGTGAACAACTAGCTAATCCATGTGTATAGAGTTAAATGTTGAGTTTGTGCACCTATAGCACACAAGGCAGGTAAATCACATTTGCAGCAGGATTATAGCACCTTTGGCTGGGTCTCACTGAATGATGTTGCCCCTCTTCTGTTGTCTTCCTGTGAGAGTCCATTTTAAATTATTTATTATTTATTAAATAATTTATTAATAGAAAAAAAATCTGTTAATGACCTCCCATTCTGCTTCTGTTGTGCTATCATTTACCATGTGAAAATTCAGTTGTGCTGTTATGCCAATTTGGGGTGGTAGGGCGCCATGGTTTGGGTGGGGAAAGGAAAAGGGATGGACATTACAATCTGATTTCCTATTCCCCCACATGCCTCATTTCCCAGCCCTGTTCAGGAGTCTCTCTAGAGATTATCAAACCAAGGAATCCTGGCGGGATAGTTATGGGATCTAAAAGATGAAAATGAATGTTATCGCATTTACCTGTGTCAGGTCTGTGGGCAGCCCATATCCACTTGGGCAGTCCATATACAATCCAGACTTCTCCCATGGCTTTTTCAAGAATGAGATATTCCCATTCTTGAAAAAGCTGCAGGAGAAGTCCAGGAGCGATAATCGCCTTTATTGCTACAATGCTACAATACCATTGATGTGCTAATGTTCCCTCTCTCTCTCACACACACACACACACACCAGAAATGTAGGAGGAAAAGGCAAAAGTGTCTTACAGTTTTAAAAAGCATTTATTTCACAAACCCTCTTCCTTCAGACATACTAATTGCTGCTACATGAAAGCCAGGGTTCGATGGGAAGGATAGTTCAGTAGCTGCTGGCTTTCCTCTACCAGTGATTAGTTTAACCTGGGAAGTCTGATCTATCCCAGTTAAAAAACAAAAAACAAACACAAGGGGGGGAGGCCTTTTAAAAAGTAAGGTTTTTCATTTATACTTCTGTGGGTGGGGAATGTGTGTGTGTGTGTGTGTGTGTGTGTTTGTGTTTGTGTTTGTGGAGTCCTCTGAGAATTGCAATTTGATGAAGAATATGAAACTAAGAACCTCTAAATACCGAAGTCACTGCATCTCACCAAATTTCAGTTTCCAGAATTCTTTGCGTAGAGCTGTGATAACTAGTGGTAAAACACTAGTATAAATGTGATGTGTAAATATGGCATTAGTTGTTTCTGCCTTCATTATTCTTATTTAAGAAATAAACATATTAAATTGGCTCTGAGGTCTGATGTGTGCATTAATAAATCCTGGACAATGAGAACATCTTAAGGGAACGCACAACTGACTGGAGATGCAAGAGGAGGCATACAGATTACTCAGGAATGACATAAAATGCAGCTGAGCCTCTGAAAATCAATGAATTTTCTGGGGGCAGTGAGGAGGAGACAAACAATTGCTGCGTCTGAATTCATCCTCTCATACAAAAGGGTCATTCACAGAAAACATTAGAAATCTATTCTTTTTCCATCCCCTGAAATTTCTTCTTTGCAACAGCAAGCTATCTGCAGGAGGTGGGATATTAGCAAATATATATCCTTTTGTTGTTGTTATGTGCCTTCAAGTTGTTTCCTAACTACATACTGTACTTATTAGATGGAATGCCAGCCCTATCATATTTTTTTCTAGGCACATTTCTTCAGAGGGGGCTTGCCTTTGCCATCCTCTGATGCTGCAAAAGTGTGACTTGCCCAATGTCATCCAGTGGGTTTACATAGTTGAGCTGGGATTTGAACCTTGGTCTCCAAAGTCATGATCCAATGTTCAAATCACTACATTACACTGGTTCTTATATATTCTACATAAAAACATAGAAGGAATGTAAACTTAAACTGGGCTCCTCATGGCAAACTGAAGCATAGGAATGGGGCAGCAGTGTAGCTCATGCCACAATGAAAAGATCTTTAACAAAAAGAGGGTAGGATTACCCTGCTAGTCTTTGTATTTAGTCTGCATAAATTCAGGGGTGTGACTGACATTTTATGCTGATGGCTATATTACAGCATGTTGGTGATGCCACTTCTTGTGTAAGACAGAAGCAAAAAATCTAAATATAGCTGAGCCTTTCTAGCATACGTAAGGCAGTTTTATTGAATGACAAATGCTATACTGTCTGCAAGAAGGAGATAAGTTTTAGAAAACATTGTCCAACACACTGGAAATGCGACAAATATTTTGCTAGCTGAGTCTTCCTGTTAGGACCTTATCACATAAGACTATAAAAGTCAAATGTTAACAGCAGAAAGTCACCTTGGGTTGGTACTTACCGTGTCCATTCTGCGGCTACCTTGCATCTAAATCAATATTGTAGAGCCCCTTTTCATTGAAGAGGAAAACCTTTCAATAGGCTCTCAGTCTAGCTGTTATTCGATTACTGCCTTTGTGCGACAAGTCCCTTCTACTACAATTCCACTTTTCAGGCAGTCATTTGATGTTTGTGGGTGTGATTCTGCTCCTCTCCCTCCTTCCCCTCACAGCAATTGCGTCTGCCAACACCTTCCTGAAGTCAGCTGCTATGTGCACATTCGCACAGCAGCTGGCTTCAGGGAGCAGTTGGCAGCTGCAATTCCTCTTACTATCTTTTCTCCCAGAAAGGGGCATTTGGCATTGTGGAAAAAAATCACAGTGATCCATGATGGATCAGCAAAGTGTATCATGAAGAGAAGTGTGTAAGAAATGATGGTAAATGACAGTCATCCATTTTCAAATTAGCACAATTGTGATGGGACATCAAGATTGGTGTCCTTTGATTTCCTGCCTTTTCAAACATACTTATTAGATGGGATGAGCAAGAAGTCTAGCAGTGATGACGCCAAACAGTAATGCAGTTAGCTAATGTTAGACTGGAATTAATGATTAGATTTATATAGATGGGGGTATGATACTGTGGAAAGCCTTTTTAGATAGGACAATATGTATTATTTATTGCATTATTATTATTCCATTATCTTAGGGGTGCAAATGGACATTCTCTCATTTTTGCCTTATATAAAATTCACATACAAGCACAAGTCTGATTTTCATGCCGGTTTCTAACTTTTTCAAAAAGTCCACAAGAATATTTCTTAGGTGTGTCATACACTTTTGTTGCAAACACCTTCCCGTAGTATATACTTTTTGGATGCAATTTTCCCGACTGTACACATACACATTTTTTGTTTGCATATCTTGGTTGAAAAACTGTACCCCAACATTCAGAGAATTATAAAAAAAAAAGCATAATCATATTCCCACTTGTTTATTTGTTTGGAAAGTATAACTTAAGTCAGGCCATGTTAAAATACAAATCAAAGATATAGAAAGAGATTAAGAAATAATTAATTACCTGGTCGAGGTTAAAACTTTCTCTGTTTGGAAGGATTTCATTGATTAAAATGTCAGTTTTATCTAAGTTGAACTTTCTATTTGCTAATCTACCAATTATATGCAACAGTAAACCTTTCTTGGCATGGAATAAAGAACTGAAAAGGTTCATCTGGGAAGGGAAGAAGCTACGCATAAGATGGGAAAACTATGTTGGATTGTAGAGAAAATGGAGGATGTGATTTCCCTGATTTGGAGCTATATTATTATGCGAATGCCATGATATGGTTAAAAGATTGGATTAATCTGGAAAACTCAAGGCTATTAGACTTGGAAGGATTCGACCTCGGATACAGATGGCATGTGTACCTTTGGTACAATAAAACCAAGGTACATCATGACTTCAATCTACACATTCTGAGGAGGGCTCTTTTGAGGATATGGGTCAAAATAAAAGATTGGTTTTATAGAGGGATACCAGGATGGATGTCTCCGCAGGAGGCTCTTTTGAGTAGATTCAATGAGAAGGGTAAATACCTTAGATACGAGGAGATTACAATACAAGAACCCTAACCCTAACCCTATCTTTCACTATATCCAGTTGCAGGATATATTTAAAAATGACCAGAAAGAATGTGGGTTAGACTTTAGCAAAAATGAAATGGGTGCACAGTTAGTGTCAAAGAAACCCAAAGAGATAGTGAGAGTTTATAGGGTCTTAATAGGAAGAAAATTAGAGGAGGAGATAGTGAAGGATCATATGATGGCATGGTCAAGAGATTTAAATAGAGAAATATCCTTAGAAAAATGGGAGAAAGCAAGGAAAGTAACATATAGACTTATTAAAAATCAATTATTGAGGGAAAATTTCTTCAAAATGGAGAATAGATGGCATCTGACACCTGCCAGACTGGCAAAAATATACAATGTTAAGAACCCAGTATGCTGGAGATGTAATCATCATTATGGTTCCTGGTATCACATGTGGGGGTGGGTCCAGTGGCCGCGAAATTTTGGGAAACCTTGCATGATACGATATGTGAAATTATGGGAATCTCGTTTGATTGTAGTCCAGAAGTGTATTTACTGAATATGGTGCAAGATATACATTCTATGAACAGAAAAGGGATTTGGAAAATTTTACTGTACACGATTACGATGGCAAGAACTCTGATAGCTAGTAAATGGAAATCTTCGGATATGCCTAGTATAGATGAATGGCTAGATAAAATGAATGAGATATCAGAAATGGATAAATTATGTTCTAGGTTGAGGAAGAGATTAATGAAATCAACAAGGATTGGATACCCTTCAAGAGTTATTACAAAAATATAAGGAAGTGACGAGGCTATTCTGATTTCACACTATGGTTGTTTATACATTGATCCTTGTAAAAAATGAACATTTTGGGAATACATATTTCTTTGGGATTAATACCTGAAAAAATTTGAGGAAAGTTTGAGATGTAAGTGAGTATACATTATCAGAAAGTTGGAGATATTTCTTTTATATTAAGGACAGCATAAGGATCCTACATGGAAATACTGGTTATACTTATATAAAATCTATATATGTTTATTGTTGGTTTAGATGTATAAATAGGTATGGTATGAGGTATCTAGGTGGTGGGTGATTTTTTTTTAATTTACAGTTGGTCCTGTATGGTTTATGTACTGTCTTTTGTGTTTTGTTTGTATAATTTTTTTTATAAATAAATAAATAACATACAAACCAAATTAAATTATCCTAATCTCTACTGATAAAAATCCTTTTTAAAAGAATAACATGAATTTCTTCCAAATGCAGAGAACCAGCTCTAGTGAGTGGGATCCTGGATTTGGGTCTAAAGTTATGACTGCACCCCTAATTTCCAAATGATGAAAATAAAATTGTGCAGAGACATCCAAATCTTAACCATTGTGAACCACAATTCAACACATCATTAACATGCTTAGGAGTCCCTTTGCTCTTTATTGTACTGTAGCTGCTGCAGGGTTTTAAAAGTTTGATTGCAGGTTGTAGACTTTTTTAAATCCTCTGCTGTAATTCCTTCAAGCTTTCTATAGCCCCCTAAGAAGCTACATTATTAAACTCCAGCATTTTAATGAAAGCCTGAACAAGACATAAAAACATTTTTAGGAGCCATACCCCTTAATCCAGTTGTAAAGTGCTCTGGAGTGACCTGTTAAATCTCATGGCCTCTTCTGCCTACAGATACTCGATGTTGGAAACCTTGTGGTCATGCCTGGAATCATAGATCCTCATGTACACATCTGTGAGCCTGGACACCCATCCTGTGAGGGATTTGCGTCTGTGACTAAGGCTGCAGCTGCAGGAGGCATCACCACAATTGTTGACATGCCAGGGTACAGTACCAGAGGCCTGGAGGGAGGGGACAAAGTTTTTCCTGTTTAATTTCAGAATGCATAATGAGGTTCCTCAGCATTAAGGGATGGTAGCGAGCCAGCATGTTGTAGTATTTTGAGCATTGGACTATGACTTTGGAGACTGGGGTCTGAATTCTTGCTCAGATACAGAAACTCACTGGACAGGTCACACTCTCTCAGCCTCAGAGGAACTTAAAGGCAAGCCCTCTCTGAACAAATCTTGCCAATAACCCTCCATGCCAGGGTTGCCTCCAAATCAGAAAGGATTTGAAGACACATGACAACAAGGGATAGTAGATATATACACTCTGCCTCTCCGCCCCTCCCCTCCCCATTTCTCCTGCCCTCCTGCAGTTTCTTGGCCACATGCATCTGAGGCCTTTCCTTAGCCCACAGGAAAAGCTTTCTGAAGGATTGTAGGAGAGCAGAGGGAGACAGAGAATCATGCCTGCATGAATTTCTTTGAGATTGTATTGTAGTGAATTAAACCCTCAGTCTTCACAGTTTTCTGCATAACTACATCAACTTGCACAGGCTTTGCTCAATCATCTACTGTACTCTATTCTATCCAAGCTCACATAGAGTCCTATCAGTAGCTTAAGGACACACTGATCAGAAGCCTTCACTTCTGGCATAAGTGGCTTTTGTGTGTATATTCCTAAAATACCAAATATGGTCCTGCAGTGCCAGCTACTGGTCTTATACAGATGCTGTAGAACATGTGGTTATACTTTCCAATAAACAAAGGTGTACCTACACATTGAGTACACGTACGCCTCCAGTCAATGCTTTTCCTTCCTCCCCTTTTCAGCTCTCCACCAAACATCTGATATCACATTGCCAAAATTGACAGAGTGGGGAAGGGGAAAAGAAACTTAGTGATGGCTTAAGAGGTTTCTGTGTCATAGTGGCAGCTGGTGGCTTCCATGTCAGCTGAGCAATGAATCCATCCACTTAAAGGAGCAGTCCAAGGTGCTGAACTCTGCAAGGTACTGAGTCCAAGGTGTGTGAGGTCCAGCACCTTGGACTGGATTCATTGCTCCACTGGCATAGGATCCGCCAGCCTAATGATGGGCTAATTTTCCAAGGCAGCAAAAATAATAAGAAGAAAAAAAACTAGCCCCAAGTCATCTATTTGCTTTGGATTCACTGGTTGCAATCACTTGCACAATTGTGGTGCCCCATGTTGATTTTCCTGTCTATATGAGAATTTAATTTTCAAAATAATTTTTAAAATGATTCTATTAATATTTTGGCTGTAAACTATTGCACTTCAGTTGTTTGCAGAAAGGTTTGAATTTAGATTATTTCTATCAAAATAGCTAAATTGAGTGAGTTGATTGAAGGAGAAATTGAACAGATAATTAAAAGTGACAATTTTACTAATAAAATCACTTTGTTGCTTACACTTTGTGAAAGTTAAAATATATCATAACCAATTTATTTACTTGGAGTCTTTAAATTAACAAGTAGAGCCTGCAACAAAATGTTGCACAGTATTCCTATTTAGAGTTCAAACCTGTTACTCTTTCAGGATATTCCTTCCTACTGTGCTCTCTTTTTCAGCAGCATTCAGAGCCCTCTTAAAAAGCATAGCAGACTGTTTTGTCTGTTTTGTTTCTTCGTACAGAGTGTTTTTCCCCAAAGTGATTCTGCAAACATTGGAGTTTCCCCAAGTTTCCTGATATCCATTTTTGTTTGTGACTTTTATTTTTGTGGCTACATAAGTGTCTATACTCAAGATAATAAACTTGTTCTTTGTGTATAGAATGTAAAAAGTTGCATTACTGTTTATGCTCCGGACCTGGGAGCCAGACCGTGCTAGAAACAAGCCTGTAATAGTTTAGTTGCTCTTTAGGTAACTTCATCTGTTTTTACTTCCTGACCAAGCAGATACTGCTGTCCTCCAGCCACAACCTTGTCTGCCCTTGAGTCCAAATTCCAGTCTGCCAAGGGACAGTGCCATGTTGATGTTGCTTTTTGGGGTGCTATAGTTCCTGGAAATCAGGTAAAGTATTCAGAAATGCAACTGCACCCACTGCCCCATGTCTTATGTGGTTGAGAAGGATGGTCATAAAAACAATAGAAACAGGATTCCACAGAAAGTGTCCTAGAACAATCCACTCTTAATAAAAGAAGGCTAGATTCTGCCCTTCTTTTGTCTGAGGATGGGAGACCATGAGCTGGAATCAAAAGGACCATGAGCTTAGATGGCCATAGGGTGGAGGTTTCCAACCTGTGCCCTGCCCTGCGCTATGGATTGACTCTGGAAACAGTGCTCAGTTTTATAGATAAGAAATAAGGCCCAAGATATGCTCTGAAAGCAAATTATTTTATTTGGAAGCCCTGTTTCCTAATTCATTGCTAAAGTTTATGGATCAGTTGCAAATAATGTGTGATACAGATGAAGAATTCTGCACATCACTGGCCATCACTATCTCATCCTAGACTCTTAAGCTTAATACTTCCAAGACTTTCCCTTTTCATATATTATAATGAAAGCTGTTTCGAGAGGGGAATAGCTATTATACTCCCTTTGGATTTCTGACCTGTTAAACATATAGGGGCTTTCTAGATTGGCAAAAAGAAGTGTGTTCATGGCTGCATGAAACTCTAGCCTTTAGATGAGAAAAAGAGAAAGTGTGCCATGAAAACGCTTTTTCTGCATTTTAGGGGAGAAGAAGCGCCTTTAAAAAGGTGCTGGTTTCCCCAGCTTCTCTTTTAAAAACTGCAGAACAACGCAGCTCCATCTAAAGGCTGTGGTGCAGCTGCTAAGCATTAAGGAAAAGGCAACTTCATGTCACACTTTCCTGCCAATCTAGAAAGCCCTAGAGTTAATCTTATTATTGTGGTTTCCTGGCGATAAAGAATTGTAACCCCCTCTGGATTCTCTTGCCTTTTGAGTCTAGGGGCTGGCAAGGGAACATTTTGCCCTTTCTCAGTCAGAAGATTGTTTAGACAAAATGTTTTGCCTTGTGGACACAGATGTCAGCAGAGTTTACAGTCTGCATCTTCTTAGATGGATTGCCTTGAGACAAAGATGATAATACAGGTTTTATGTAGCAAGGGGAAGAATTTGTGGTCCAAAGAGACATTGATTTGTGTACACATATGTAGCCATTGCCAAAACAGGTGCAGAACCACACATTTTTAAAGGCGGACCTTTGTGTTAAGTTGCTCCAATTCATCTTTCCAATCAGATATTGACTTCATGGTGTGCCCAAGTTCTTCTTCCAAAAGAAAGCCCTTTCATTCCAACATGCTCTATACTGGTGGCATATTTAGCTGATCTTCCACAGAAACAAGACTGATCATCTGGAATTTACCATTCACCATTGTTTTTTGTCTGATTGTAGCGGGATACCAATAGAAACAGTACAAGAACAGAGCTTCACATATACTTCAGTCTTTCTGTTTCTCTCACATCATTAGCATGCTTTCTGTTTGGTTATCCTCAGTTGCTACTCCCTTGGAAATCCTAGCGGTGTCTCCTTGTGCTGCTTGTTTTAGGCTGAGCTGCTGCCAATGCTGAAGGCTGGTGTTCCTGGGTTTCAGTGCTTCCTCTTGGCCACTGGTGTGGAGGATTTTCCCCATGTGTGTCTGCAGGATTTACACGTGGCAATGAATGAACTGCAGGGTACAGACTGTGTGCTCCTGGTAAGAACTTGGGCACCTACGCATCCTTTAAAGCAACCCTGTGTTTAACTGGCACTTTTCTCTTCACATTTTCATCTCTAATCCAGCAAAACCCCTTGGGTGCTTCCAGATGATGCTTTTACCAAGCAACAACCCTGACTGAGTCATAAAATTTTACTGAGAGAGGGATGTGATCCTAAAGTTGTTGGCTTTATTTGCAACTTTGCAACTGTTTCTTCCATCTAACATCTGAAAAATTGTTGAGGAGGAGAAAATGAAATTACTGCCCAGTGCCTTTTAATAGCAGCACTAGATGCTGCCCATTTAGAAGCATCTCTAATCTGGATGACAATATTTCCCACTCTCTAAATATGTATCAAGCATTTAGCTAAACAATATTTAGATAAACCACTAATAAAGTTTGACATGTTTGGACTGGGACTTGGAAGCTCTGGGTTGTAGACTTTGCTAGGGGATGAAACGCACTTAGGCCAGTCACACCCTCTCCTGCTCACTTACCTCACAGGGCTATTGCTAAGAATATGGAGCAGGGTAGGGTAGGCTAAGAATATGGAGAGCCATGTAGTCCATTTTGAGTTCATTGAAAGAAAGGGAGGAATGTAACTATTTAATAAACAGCCAAACAATTGTGGAGTACCTAGATTCTAAGGCAATAGATTTTGTTTTACTTTATCAATCTAGAGCAAATGCTTTTTTTAGAATGAGGGGTATCACAGGGGGTTGCTGGGCTGCAGACCACACCAAGCAACACAATGGGGAATAACACCAGTGCTCCCCAAACATCTGCCTTTTGGCAGAAATGGGCTATGACATTCATTTGCATCCCTTTAAAATGCTGAAGAGATGGTGTAGATGAGGTGAGGCTCTGTGGGAAGAGAAAGGAGAAGCCCTATGTTTAAAAAAATAGAATTTTATTTTAATTAGAATTTATTTTTTAATTATTTTACAGTTTTCTTTAAAAACATCACATCTTATCAAATTTCTACCTTAACCATATGAAATAATGTGCATGTAAATACATTTAGGCCATGTGTATGATATTGTAATTTAAAGGTACAGTTTTAATTTTGCTAGTTCTTTATGTTACAAGTATTGTCATTACATTTAGTGATAAAGTTGGTCCTCCTTATCCACAGATTTTTTAATCCACGCATTTGAACATACACGGCTTGAAAATATTCCCAAAAAGTATAACTTCCAAATAGCAAACCTTGATTTTCCATTTTATAGGGGTATAGCTAAAGGGGTGGCAGAATGAATGTATTGCCCACCCAAATAACAATTCTGATCCCTCTGTGCAATTTTATAGGACTTTAGCCCACAAACTTCTAGCACTGCAGAGAGTGGGGCACTGAAACTCATTCACACCTAGAGCTTTTATATTGCTGTGTTCCATTCCACTTTTTTTAATGCTACTGCAATGCTAGAAATTTGGACACTGAAGGAAAATTCAGGAGGCAGATTCTTATCTGAGTGAGCAGTGCTCTCATTTTGCACCCTCTCCATAGCTACACCCTTGTTTGGAGGCAACTTAAATCCTGGAAAATGAAGGGATTATGATCAGAAAAATGCTTTAATTTTCTTTCTTTCTTTTTTCTTTTAGTGGAGAAAAACATTTCCCTTTTAAACTTAAACATTTGTGGTTAGAATGCAGCTACAGTTGCAAAAGAAAGAAAGATGAAAAGAGAAAGGATGCTTTGCATTTTTATCTTCTGGTAGCAGCTTTTTAAAATATGATGTGAAACACCCTCTCTTTCTCTATCCAGTTCCACGCAGAACAGGAGCCAAATCAGCCAATGCCAGTCCTATCGGGTGTGTATGTATGATGCTATTCTTTGGCCAGTACCTTTCCTTTTACTACATGGAATATGTCTGCCAGGAGATATAATAAATTCCCCTGTCCCTTTTATCAAATGTTCTTAGTCATTCCTTTGTATTCCAATATTCTTCTAAGATGAATTGCTTGCTCAGCTTAGGGGTTTAATAGAGCAAACAAAGAGATGGATAACAGAGGAGACACCATAAAAGAGTGGATAAAAGAGAGTGGATAAGAGAGGAGACAGCAATGAGACAACAGCCCTAAGTAGTGAAATAAGACAGTAGTCAGAGCAGCACAACTGCTTCTTCAGGGCTCCTCTAATTTGCTGGGATGAATACATAGGCACACAGGTTCATGTTTAACTTTAAAATAAAAAGCCTGGCCTGAAAGCCAGCTCTCCTAAAGCCATTGTTTTTGCCAGTAACTGATAGATATTTCCCTATAAGAAATGCTATCCTAGGATTTTGTGAGCCCAAGGGCCATTTTCCCTCATTAATAGTTTCCTAGAGGTTACATGTCAATAACCTCTGTGCCAAAGTCAAAAGGGGGAGAGGGCAAAGATGCTTTTATATCTACATCTCATTCGCACCCATCCTTTTGGACATAAACATGTCACAACACAATTCCATCTGTCTGGGCTTACAGAACATTAACACCGTGCATCTCCAGCCCAATTAACACATCTGCATCTCCAGCCCAATACTGAGTTAGTGAAGTAGCACACTCTAGCTGGAATCCTACTGGTTTACTGTATAAATGTTGCATGAAATGGTGGCAAAGGAAAGCAGACAAAATCTGCCGTTACCAAGAAGCCTATTTCTGCCATGCCTTACTTTTTCCATTAATTCACCCATTGCCTTTTTCTTCCTGTTGTTAACACCTGTGCTTATACCAATAGGATTCTGGTCTTTGACCTTCTTTAGTCAGTTGAGTCGGCACCTGTACTGGCTGGGAAGAAAGTGGCTAATCTTTTTCATATAGCCAATATAGAAGCAGATTGGGTTGCAGAAACAAGGAAAGAATGTTCTACTTTCTCATGAAATATGATCAGAGCAGGGTGAGGCCTACAATGAATTCATCAGACTGAATTTAGTTGCATGAAAATGTGTTATCTTTTATCATTTCTCATGTAGACACTGCAGAGTACAGCACTTTCTTGGACTCACGCCCTGATACCATGGAAGTGGAGGCCACTCTCACTATTGCTGAGCTCTGCCTACAATATAAGTAAGAAAATGATTACCAGTTATTTGCAGATGCAGACAGCACAATCTGAGTTGGAAACCTGGCATGAAAGCTAAGGGGCTTCTCTAATTCAAACCTGGCTCAGCCTCTATCCACCTGGTATTTGTACTGGGTTGGAACTTGGGGAACTTTCAAATGGACAGAATGGGAGAGTTTCCCCAGTTAAAATATTGGGGGGGGGGGGGGCGCTAGGTTTGAAGGCTTAACTCTCCCTTCACCTGAATTAGGATCCTGTTCTTGGGGGGGAGGGGTTTCAACACTATACTATCTGTTTGTTTGTTTTATAGTTATGGCATCACATCCAGTAAATACATTCTTTACAACCATGTAGAACTGATGGCAGATGGCAGAAACCTGGCAGGCATGTGCATGGTGATGCCTTCTTAAAGACTGTAAGAAAGTAAAATAAAACAAATATCAATTACTGATGTTGAAAGGCACAATCAAGAAACCATGCTGGGGTCATGATAAGTGGCTGGACCTGGGGCCCATTCACACCACACAACTATAGTGTATAGAATCCTGGGAATGGCAATTTAGGAAGATACATTTTGAATTCTCAGCTAGAGAGGTCTAGTGCCTCACCAAACTGCCAGCCACAGATTTCCATGGGATGGAGTCATGGCAGTTAACATGGATTCATGATACTATAGCTGTGTAGTGTGAATATCCTCAGATAAGCAATGTAGGAACCATCACAAGACTCTTCCATAACCCTACCAGCCCCCTCAGAGGCCTGGCGCAAAGGTGACCCCTCTGGGAAGATCTTCTACAGGTCACAGGGATTGAGCTTCTTGAAAATATTGCCAAACTTTAGAATATTTGAAACTGAATTTGAAATTGTTACACATGGAGAGCGGGAGAGGAAGAATGTGATTTTTTTTTTCAAAAGGGAACAGCTATTACATGCAGGAGACTGGTTTCATTTGTAGATATGACCCATAATATATTGTCCTTTCCTCCCTAAATAGTTTTGAGCAACAGTCATTCTTAAGTCACATTCACCATTGAGCCACTTTACATCAATCCCAGAAATCATGAATTAAAGCTATCAGCTGACCTGAGAGAGAAGTCAATGAAGCTGAATAAACTTGTGCTCTTAATGTTTCAGAGTACCGTGCCACATCATTAATCTCTCCTCTGCTCAAGCCTTGCCCATCATCAAGGAGGCTCGTCATAAAGGAGCACCGATCACGGTAGAAACTACTCACCATTACCTCAGCTTGAGCTCAGAATGTATTCCTTCAGGTGGCACCTACTACAAATGTTACCCTCCCATAAGGGAGAAAAGCAACCAGGTAAATGATCATGTAGGACCTTATCACACAAGGCAATTTGGGGGTATACTCCAAAGGCAATTCGAACACAATCATGGGGTTTCACGTAATTGCGTAATAACTTATCTCATGCAATTTCAGGCAATGGGAAGTCATTCTGAACACAATCATGGGGTTTCACGTAATTGCGTAATACCTTATCTCACACAATTTCGGGCAATGGGGGATTATTTTCGGGTAATGGGAAGTCACTCCAGACGCATTCCGAATGCAACTAGAACTCACGTAAATTCGCTAAACTAGCGAATTTATGTGAATTTGAATTGGCCCCATTTGAAATTGGGAGAAATTCCTCCCATGTGATAAGGTCCGTAGTGTGTAAGAAATGGGAAATATATCAAATATCAGCAAATACCTATTTGGCTTCCTTTTTGTTCAGGTTTTTGGCAGGCATGAGGAAAGTTAAAATTTTCATTTTCATTTGTGTTCTTGTTTGATCTTCTACTTTGATCTGTCTTCCTGCCAGCCCTCAAAATAGAGTGGTTGATGACACCAACCATGGATCCTCAAGTTATCTCGGTTTGTTTTATGTTGTTTTTGAACATTACATTTGGTGAAACATTTTGGAAATAAGCATATATGTCTCTCAGCTGCTACAAACTGGCTGTAAAGCTTTTTCAACTTGTTTGCTTTGTTTTTCTCTGTTCCTCTGAAAGTCCTGGAAACTTGACCTTGGCATTTTATTTCTGATTTATTAGTATTTGTTAGTCAGCTTTCTACTGACTCTAACCAAAGTAGCATACACTCAAAACAGGAAAACAATTGTCAACTTTATTATTTATAACCATATAAGTCAATGGAAGTGCATTGTGAAGTGTAAATAAAATATTTTAAAAGTGCAAAACTTTTGGACATATAAATGGAAACTATGTGAAACAGTTATATCACACAAGTAAAAGCATTTGTTGTTGTGTGCTTTCAAGTTGTTTCCAACTTAGCAGCCCTAAGGCGACCCTGTAACGGAGTTTTCTTGGCAAAATTTGCTTGGGGCCGTTGTCTTCCTCTAAGGCTGAGAGAGTGTAACCCAAAGTTACCCAGTAGGTTTGCATGGCTGAGTCTGAACTCTGATCTCCAGAGTCATAGTCCAGTGCTCAAACCATTACACTGGGCTACCTTTCAGCATCAGTATAGGAACTGGTAATTTTCTGAACAAATGTATATTGAATTTTGCAAGCTGAAATGGCAAATAAAAGAACTTCTGTAGGTGATGTATTTTCCTTGATCTGATAACAGGGAGCAAATCCTTAAAAAGCAGAAAAGGGAATCAGCAGCTTCCCTGGAAATATAGCTCTAGGCTTATTATATACCAAATATCATAAGAAATAATGTACATAATATTTTATCTTTCTCAGACTATATATACAAATAAGATTATTTTTGTCTTAGTTTATAATGTTTTCCCAAAAAATCAATGATTTTTTGGGGTGTGGGAGGCTATTAAGGAAAGCAAGTGGCACAGCTTGTAAGCGTAGCCTTGCATAAAGCATAAAAGCAAAATGCATGAAAGCAAGCATTTATAAATGTAAGTTTAGGGCAGGGCAGGGGAGAGATGATCCTCATCCAGAATTAGGGAACTTCTTTAGCAAAACACAAAGAAGAACCCTCAGTTTTGTCTTGTCTAGATTCAGATTCAGTCTATTAGTCCTCATAAAGCCAAAAACAGCACAAAAACACTGGTTCAGGGAATTCACTGCCACTCTTTTATTTAAAGCAAATAAAAATATAGTTGGATGATTCCAGGAGTCTGAATGATGACATTGCACCTCAATTTGATGAACCTCTGCTCCAGCTGATAAACACAGATATTAAATAGCCTTTAGGAACAAGCTGGAAATATGCAGTGTTCCTTGGATCATTTCTACATTATAAGGCAGAAATCACACAATATTGTCCTCTGGAACCATCCTCTCATATCCAAGTGGAATCACCGCATAGTGGTGCTCCATGTTCCCTATTCCTTAAAATTCTCCTGAATAATTTGGTGATCAAGAGATCCACAAACATCAGCATGGCCACATTCATCCTATCTCAACCATCAAAACAATGTATTCTCCATACTTACACCATTTTGCCTTGCAAAGAGAATGAAGAGCTATGGTGGCTGAAACCTCATGCCGGAACTCAGTAATATCAGTGTGAAGTAAGCCTAGTGAATTACTTCTGCTTGCAGGAACTTCTGTGACTTAGCCCATACACTAACAGTTCAACTGCTTCATCTTGATCAAAGAGACCAGTAAAAATGTGTCCTTCTTGTAACCTCTTCTTCCCTTTCTCCTATGGCTTCAGGAACAGTTGTGGGCAGCTTTGCAAGTAGGACAAATAGACATGGTTGTCTCTGCCCATGTTCCTTGTTTTCGAGACTTGAAAGATGGAAACAATGGAGATTTCCTCAAGGCTCAAGCAGGGATCGCTTCATTACAATTTGGTAAGATGTTTATGTGCATCATCATCATCATCATCATCCATGTGCTTTTTCCAGTTTACTTTGAGATAAAATATGGCTTTTGTCCAATTAAAGAAAGTTTTGATTGCTTAATCATATTGGTTTCATACAGTAATCAAGTGATTGATTATATTTGCATATATTTAAGCCAGCATGGTGCAATGGTTTGAGTGTTGACTACCAACTCTGGAGACGGTTAAAATCCCTGCTTAGCCACTTCATGACCATGGGCAAATCACACTCTCTCACCCTGAAAGAAAGGCAAGGGCAAGCCACCTCTGAACAAATCTTGCCTCATGATAGGTTCACCTTAAAGTCACCATAAATTGGAACCAACTTGAAGGCAACAACAACAACAAATACAACAGTTCTGCATATGCCAAAGCAAATACAGTTTTAGAAGAGGCATGAGAGAATTGGAAAATGCTTCTTCTAAGAAGGCACCAATGATCTATCGACTTTAGGGAGTACCTGTTTTTAAAAATAATGATTAAAATCATTTTAAAAATAAACACATCTGTATGGCTCTAGGTCAATAATATGCACTTCATCAGACTAATTGTCATAATATACACATATAGCAGTGCTTCAGTTGCTAGTTTTCTTTCATGCCCTGGTAGACCAGGATGGCAGTTTTTCATAAAAATAAGATGGTAAATGTTTCAAGGTAAGGTCAATAAAAGGAGGAGTAAATTTGTTATATGGATTTTAGTACATAAAAGATGGGTGAGCATTTATGGCTGGTCTGAAGTCCAAACTCACTCTCTCTCTCTCTCACACACACACACACACAAAGAGTATCTGGCATAGTTTGCATCTGACCCAAAAATAACAAGAAATTTAATCAAAACTGGAGTGCCCAGACATCCACATCCAGTTGTTACTTTTTGAGGTTTCAGGAACATGGGGCCAGCTTTTAAAGAATGGCCTGGGGTGCTATATTGCTTTAATGTATTTTAAACATTTAAATCTTTTTAAAGCATTTAGCATTTTAACATGTAATTTGTTTTAATTGTTGTAGTACTTTAATTCTGTTTTAATGTACTGTTTTTGTATGTTTTTAATTGTATTTTTTTAATGTTGTAAGTCGCCCTGAATCTCAGTCTTTGGAGAAGGGCAGGATATAAATAAATATTCTAACAATAACAACAACAACTTGTTCAGCTTCTTAAGTGGAAAAAATATTGTTGTGGAGGCAAACTTTCTTTATCCATTTTCCCCCAGCATAGTGGGGATCAGAGAACTAGGGATCCATATTTTGCTCAGCCTTACCACAAATTGTATGTGTAGACTCAGTTGGTAAACCAATTTCTCTATTCTTACAGACTTTCTCAAAACCTCAGATCCAGGAATTCTGTGGCATCAAGTAATTTTAGTGAGAATATGCCAGGAAAGTACAGGCTTCTTGATAGTATCTTGCTTTTCAAATTGTAACTGAAAACCACACAGGTCTCCCTCTCTTCTGGACCTCTGCAAAATACAGAGGGTTCTCCCTCTGTGACCTGGTGCAACTGTTGTGCAAAAATCCTGCCATTCTGAGCAGACTGGAAGACCACAAAGGCTCACTTAGCCCAGGAATGGATGCAGACTTGGTGATCTGGGATCCAGAAAAGGAGTTTGAGGTAATGACAGCAGATGACATAGGCGTGGTTTTGATTTTTTTTTTTTTTAAATTGAGATTTTTCTTTGGGGTCCAGCACAGACGAAGAACAGGATACACGTGATTAAACTAAACAAATGGTTAGAAGGAACAAATAATTATTTGTTACAAAAAACAAGCAAGTTACAATTTGCCAAATGGGATATTATATAAAGAATAGTTTGCTCTGGAAAGATTCTAGCACATAAATAATAGCAGAACAGTTGTTTCAACCCAACATTTTTTATTTTCGTGTATGCTTCCTAGCAAGAAAGTCACATTGACACACTTGATTTTCAGTCTGAGGAATCAATCATGATGTAGCTGATGGTCTCAGTCTAACTTTTGAATTTTTATGATGCATAATGAGATCATTGATGCCTATACATTTGATGACATATGCCAGGAAAACCCTGGTATATGTTGTTGTAGAGGGGGGATTCATTACCTCCCTCATGCAGTGACCCTAATCCCCACAAAGCCCATCATACTGCCCTCCCATATAGCCAGATATACAACAATAAAGGCATCTGCTTGAACCTCTCAGTGGTCTTCCAGATGTCCCAGAGGATGACATTATTGTATATTTGGATACAGGTAAGTAGCCAACTATGTATTGAGAAGCCAAGCCCTCCCTCCAGTCCATCTGCCTTGGTCCAGGCCCCAGAGGGAGAGAAGAACCACTGGACCTCATCCCCTTTCCCACCACCTTTCCCTTCTCCTTTTGTGTTGTCTCTTTTAGATTGTAAGCCTGAGGGCAGGGAACCATCTAATTATAAGATTGTATGTACAGCACCATGTAAATTTACAGCGCTATATAAATAAAGGTTAATAATAATAATAATAATAATAATAATAGCCAGACACTGCTCTGGTATCTTCTGCTCTCCACTGGCCACTAAATGGCTATGGACTTTATCACACGGGGGGGAAATTGGGGGATTCAAAAGGCATTATCCAGGGAAAGTCACACAATCATGGCTAAGATTATCACACATATCACGATTAGAGAGGGCTTATCCTGGGAATAATCAGCAACAAATCAATCACAGGATTTCCCCATTAATGATTTGTTTCTGGTTGTTCCCTGGATATTCCTGGGATAAGCCCTCATTAATCACAATGTCATAAGGTGAATTCTGTGGGAAGGAGACAAAGTATAGTTCTGCCTGAGTGGAATTTTACATTATGTTTCCCCATTCAAAATTTTGGCCCATAACTCATATTCAACTCAAGTATATGTAGTTGATAAATTCTGATTCTTTGTGGAACAAGAATATCTTGTCCTTGCAATCTTTACAAAATTAATATGTATAACAGAGGATTTTTTTTACTTCCTTCTCTCTCTCAGGTGAAGAAAGACATAATTCATCACAAATGTAAGGTATGAAAAAAGTTAATGCTCTTTACATCATCCCAGAGTTACTGCTGCCCTCCCCAACCTCAGAAGTTTGCTGTAACTTACCATACAAGTCACTAAATTCCTTGGTCTCTGGTTAGACCAGCCTTTCCGGATTGGTAAATAGGACATCTGAGGTGTCCATTCTTGTCATGGTGAGCAATACAATGGCTGAGATTCTGTTCAGAATTGGTGTAGCATAATGGCAGTGATCCAGGTGACAGTTCAGTAGCCATTGTAGATAGCAGTTCTGGTGGTTGGGATGGGTCATGGGGAGCTGAGGTGAACACCCTGCCATTCCACTGTGAGTGAATAAGGAACTGCATGTATAAGAAGGTACTACATATTCATAAGCATGAAACAAGTGAAGGCTTTAACCTGGAATTTAAGGCAGCACAACCTGGAATTATTCCAGTGTGATGCCCCCAACAGGATGCTGGCCAATAGTTTAATCATCTCACCCCAATTTCTCACTATGCTTAAAAGGCGAAAATGAGCTAATAAAACCTGCAAGATGGGCCAAGCGTGCTTTCAGCTTTCTTTGTGGTCTTCCCAATCTTGACCATTTTGGGCTATTCAGTCTTGGAATAGGCCATGAACTGACAAATTAGACTGGGGACCTGATTCTGAGATGTGTGCTCAGGAGCAGATATAGAAGCTGAGCTGGGACCCCCACAGATGACACTTCATTGATCTGATATCAGATACTTCTCACTCCTGTTCAGCTGCACAAAGGTGCAAGAAATACACCAGTGGGAGGTCACAGAAAGAAGTGCTCACCACCAGGCTAGCAGGTTGTCCTTTGAGGATACATATTTCTCTGGCAGGGGGAACTTGGAAAGGCAAGTGAATAGAACATCTCATAAGGCCTCAATTTACTCACTTTATTTAAGCATGTTGCTCACACTGGCTTTTTCTATGTTTCTGCGATCTCTGGCTGGCCTACCTTGAGGGCATCTATATTTTTGTTGTCTTTAATTTCTCTGTTCTTTTCCCAACTCTAGCTGACCCCATACTTAGGTTTCCAGCTCTGTGGCAAGGTCTTTGCAACCCTTGTACGTGGCAAGGTGGTTTATCTGAATGGAAAATTTGCACCCAAGGCACAAGGAGAGCTGCTTATGCCTGAGAGGAAGATGCCCATAAAAATCCCCTCACCATACTATTAGTGGGAGATAGAGAACAACAAATGTGCTAATCAGACCAAAGTGCCATGGACAAATCTATAAGGAAGAATAAGGCAAAACAGCAGAATGGCTGGAGAGAAGACTGGTGAGAAAGAATATTAAAAAGCAGCTGCCAACACATAGCCTGTAATCATGCTGAGTAACAGGAGGTTCTGATCCCCTCGGCCAGCAACTATTGAGTCATTAAAATGAAGATAACAGCACCAGATAACAATGGGAGGAAACATATGAGAAAACTAACTAATGAAAATAAGTCACCATGTTTTGCTTTCCAGGATGATGCCAATAAAGATGACAGCCACCAGTGGGATCTGGGTTATTTCTTTTTTGCTGCTGTGTCATCTCAGTACTGTATTTCTTTTGTGAATTACCTGTCAGCTTATCTGCTTTAGTATAACACAGTGCTCAGAGTAAGAGAGACAGTAATAATCCAAGCTATGGTCAAGTTGTCAATATGTATTATTTCATGATTGTTGCAATTTTAGAAACTTGACAAAAGCAGATAGTTTAGATGATTCATGCTGCGTTGGTTTTCTAATCAGGATATGATTAAAATGGAATGTCTTTCTTGAACTGTGTGCATCTGCAATACTTTCACACATTTCATTTTGTAGATGGTATCACATTTTAAGCCTCACCTCAGAAACTGTATCCTGCATTTTAGACAAAATTCAGTTCATTGCCCTTCTTTCATAATTTTTGCTTGAACATGAAATTTAGCCCTGTTCCTGGCAGGCAAAACCCCCTGAATCATTTGCTTTCTCCTTTGATAATCCATGTAAATGGAGCAAGCGTAATGTCAACAACTGAAGAGTAGGACTCATTCTGCTACAGCATTTGGACATAACTGTTATGAGTTGGCAAGGATTCATAATGCCTGAGAATGCTAAAATGAAAGGAGTGAATATCTGAAGTACAATTAGAATATGCTCCAGTAAAAAGAAGAATCCAGTCACTTATGCCATTTCCAGTCACTTACTTGTACATAAAATGACTTACTCCCATTGGCTCCATTACAATACTGATTTTAAAAAGCAATGAAGGAAAATACGATATGCAACAGCAAAATGAGAGAATAAAATGTTTCCCCAAAGTGCCTGAATGTATTGAAGTCAAACATGTTTTTAAATATATGTTTGAGGGAAATTGAATTTGATTCAGAAACACCCTGAACCAAGAAACATAACTCTGATGGCCCCACAAGAAAGAAATCATATTGCTGGAAGCCACTGGGCATTAATAATCGTGGGCACTACTGAAAATCAATTTCACCTTTGTTTTCAATGATGGTTCACAGGCACTAGATGCCTTTTACTGTGGGCTTCCTCCCCTTCAGTTAGGCACCATATGGCTAAGGACCAAATTGAGAAGGGAAAGTTTCCCATCATGTGATACTTTTGTTAGCACTATTATAGTAACATTGGTCAATGAGAGAAGATTTGCAATTCAGTCTCCAAAACTGGAAGTGAATACAAAAACAAGGCTGAAAAAGGGGGTTTTGTTATTTAACTGGAGAGACATTCCCATGGGGAAATTTACAGGTACAGAAGAGATCAAATATGCATACTGACTCCTCACTGATCCTGCTATATAAAATTGTGCTCTTGTACTCCTCATCTTCCCTGGAAGCAGCTGATGACTGAAATAAATTTAGGAACATAGAGAGCTGACTTACACAACTCAAAACTTTCTGTGTTGATTGGAAACACTTATTTAATGTTTAGGCAGAGGTGGTCTCTCTCCTTGAAATACAAGTAAGTCAAACTGGGAATCTTCAATGAGGTTACAGTATGCAAAGCTTCCTCAACCTTTCTCTGATTTAGGAACCAGAAAAAGTAGCACCAGATTTGGCACCATATAGATATGAGCTCATACACGTTGTGTTCTTTTAGTGCTACCCTGAAAGAAATATGTAACATATTCAAGATAAGTAATTAAGAGTAAAACTGAATTTTACCCAGGCATGCACACTGTAATATTAGAATTCTGGATCCCACTTTGAAAGGTTTTATTTAATTGTACCAAAACTTGACCTAACACTAGGCAGTATAACACAAATACTCAGATAGCTGATGCTGGAGAAAAAAAGCAATAGAGGGGGGCTGGCAGATGCCCTATGAGACTGGAATATTGACTCTATATTTTATGGCTGCTCCTCATTCCACTGTTCTGGTTCATATAATTGCATTCTCTGAAGATTCCAGTCACAGATTCTGGCAAAATGTCAGGAACAAACTCTTCTAGAACATGGCCACATAACCCGAAAAACCCACAAAAACCCATATAATAGCTCTTCCACTGTTGAGTCTCTTTTGGAAATAACAGAGTGGATTTGTCACCCACTAGCCAACACTAAGCCTCCCAGCTGAGCTACATGGCTATTCCTCTCTCTTGCAGGTAGGTAAACTGTAGTCTGTCTACTACTGTACCCCTACCTATATCAATATTCAAAAACAGTAGGCACCATTGAGATTCATCTTTCTCCTACCCATACAGGTTTTCTGGTTTGGGAGAAGGGAAGGCTTATGCATTATCATTGGGATGTATATCATTGGCCTATGTTTCAATTCTACTAGCACTGAGAAGACACAGAGAAATTCTCTTGGATCACATTCTGGTAGATTACAGAAGAAAGCTGACACTGGCCAAAAAAAAGGGGGGGGGGGAGCCAGTATTCTTTTTTTTAAGTATTGTTTAAAGGTTTGTTTTTAGAAAATAATGAAGTGGAATCTTCTTCCTTAGAGATCTTTAAGCAGAGGTTGGATGGCCATCTGTCGGGGATGCTTTGAATTGGAGTTCCTGCATGGCAGGAGGTTGGACTGTATGGCCCTTGTGGTCTCTTCCAACTCTATGATTCTATGAAGGCAACAGATTCCTCTGTGATATGGAGAAACAGAAAAAAGAGAGTGAGGGGCTTTACAAACAAAAGGGAGACACCGTTCTTAATGCTTATATTCCTAGGATTGTAAGTGTTGCATAACATAAGCCTTTTGTAAAATTTGTTGCTTGGTAAATAGCAGTCCCTCAGTGAAACTTCTGCAGCCTTTGCCCTATGGACTTTATTACACAGGGAAAATCAGGGATTTAAACAGTTCTCTTTGTTATTGTGTGCCTTCAAGTTGGTGTTGACTCTTGGCAACTTTAATGTAGGGTTTTCTTGACAAGATTTCTTCAGGGGAGGTTTGCCATTGCCTTCCTCTACAGCTGAAAGAGTGACTTGCTAAAGGTCACGCAGTGGATATCCATCTCTGAAGGGGGACTTGAACTCTAATCTCTCATCATCCAAGAGTTAAACCACTACACCATGCTGGCTCTATTGTTTTAGTCTACACTTATGTTGTAGTGAAAGCTATCTGATATTATGTTCATCAAATTCAAAATTTATTTCAAATAACCCTTTCTCCTACTTCCTTTTGTTTCCTGGTGCCCCCCCCCCTTTTTTTTTAATTTGCAATGTAAATTTCAGTAGGCACGTGCATGCACAGATCTTAGGTCAAGACCAAAACAGAGAACAAAGGGTTGAAGACTCCTGTCCTTCACAAACTAGGTTTCTCATCCAGACTAGGTCCTCTCACACTGGAAATTTGAAAGGGAGGGAGAATATATTGAAAGGCAGCAGGAATTACGCAGTTAAGGTCATGTTTGTTTTGGCCCTAAAATGTAACTGTTGGCAAAGGACAGCATTTTTTTAAAAAAACTGTTACCACCTATGTGTTATAAGAATGAAAACAGCACTGAAAGGAACATATACAGAAGAAACTGTTTCTTTGGAATGGAATTAGTTTTCTTCAGGTTCTCAAGCAGTGATGGACAATTGTAGTACTCCACGTTGTTTTGGCCTAGAGCTTTCATCAGCTCAAGCCAGCACAGCCAAAGACACAGGATTGTGGGAGCCGGAGCGCAGAAACATCTGGAGGACCACAGTTGGCCATCCCTCCTCTGGAGTAACAATGAGCAGACGGATGGGACCAGGTCTTGCATTAGAAAGAAACTATATCAGACTGCTGATTTGGGAAGACATTGAAAGAGCAACAAATGGTTTATGCAGTTATTGTGTTGGTTTTATTGCCACAAATAAAGGGAGATAAGATAGTTGAGAGTTTTTTCTGCCACAAACATCAAAGTAATGTGAACATCTTTGGGTACTATCTATATTGATGTGAAGAGAGTCAATTTGATGATCCATCTCAGGCAGAAAAATGATTTGGGCTTGTCCTGACAAGGCAGGGGAAAACACACAGGCATGCCTGTTTGTTAATTCTTTTAGTAAGGCAACATTTAAAATTGCTACTCCTGGCAAACTATTAACAGAGGATACTTTAACAGACCAGTGCTGAACAGCTACAGTTTAAGGGCAAAATCCACATTTTATTTTAGGTCCAGTGCTTTATAATATAAGCAAACTCTAACAGAACAGTCCAATAGCTCCGATTCTCATTTGAAGCAACATTTGAGGGAAGTAACTTTTATAGGAAGGGTTCCTTTCAAAATTGTCCAAAGAACACGGGCAAAATGACAGCTGAAGTTTATTTGTTTGACATTTAACTTTTCTGCTCTGGCAGATGCAGAATTCTCAGGCAAGGAAGGCCAAAAGCTTTAGAAACAGAGCTGTCCAGGAGAAAATGGAGGCGTAAGTAGGTTCGAAGTTGTACATTGCTACTACTGCTAAATCCTATGAACAGAAACCTGAGGGCAAGTAACAGAACAAAGTAGGCTTTGAATCACTGGAAGATTTTTTTCAGAAGAAGAGGGAGGCGCTCTAGCATTTATTGTATCTAAGATCTGTTTGCTTTTTCCTGACCTCAACAATCCCTCTATTTAAGGTCAGTGATGAGCAGTGTTTTCCTAGTGCAACAGACAGCAGGTTGGACGCGTGTTTGGCTGCCTCTGTTTTCAGCCCAGTGTTGCCGCTCCATGTCTTCCCAAAAGCTTCTGGTGGGTCCCCCTGCACCTCTGCTGCAGCCACTGTTTGTGCCAGAGAGGCTTTTATTGGGTCCTGGACCATCCAATTCTCCTCCACGGATCTTGTCTGCAGGTGGTCGACAGCTAATAGGACATGTCCACAAAGAAATGATCCAGGTAAGGGTTACAATCCCAACTCCTCATGGGACTTATAACCAAAGAGTCCATATCATCCTGCATCTTGCTGTTACCCAGTCTTGAGGCATCACTCTGACATACTGCTTAATTATTTCTTCATCCATTCATTAGCTTTTTTGTTCCTATAAGAAAGGAATGTTTTTACTAAAACTATTTACTGAGAAATACAGATTCCACATCCCTTAATCTACTCTATTTATTGACTAAATCAGAAGTCAAGGAATTCAAACTGGATTTTCTTCTCCTTGGGTGGGATTAGTTCTTGCTCTTGAACTGAAGGGACTGTTTGATCCTCTGAAATGGGAATGTGATTCTACTGCAACGAAATTATCTTGAGGCTTTTCTCTGGTCTTGATCCACTTGGTCTTTTGTGCATTTTTGAAAAAAACTAACTCTTTTAACCTTATATTATCTGCTACTGTTTTGGAGATATTCTTTCCTGGTTTTCTTTCCTCTGTAAGCCAGAAATTCCTTTCTACTTTGGTGCCTGGATCAATAGTTTTCCTCAAAGCAGTGCCCTTTTCTCAGGTTTAATAGCAGATAAGTACATCCTAAATTGGAGGCATATCCCTTCTTTTTATAATCTAGAACCTGGTACCTCTGTGTTGACATTCTGAAGCCACTTAGTTCCAGATGGAGAGCTTTTAGTGATTTCCTCCTTATCAACCACAATTTTGTGGCCAAGAAGAAAAGGAGAAGGAGAAGGAAGAAACAGTTGTGGTCACAAGTTGAAGAAAAAGATGTCTGGATCCCTTGTGCAAGTCTGTTAAAGAGATAAGATAATACACAATAAAAACTTTGTCTGGAAGTACTTAGAGATGCTAAGAATAAGGCCCATCCATTCTTAATGAAACATGCTGTATCTGATAACCTAGGCATTCAATCTCTGCATAGAATATGGTGGCTGTCTTAGGTAATACAAGAGCAACCAACCTGTTCTGCACTATAAGACAATACATAACCTCATACACAGACCCTTACATCAAGATGAGTCACTATTCTACACTAGCATAATTTCAGAAGAGTGTTTTCAGCTGGGTTCAACCACTTCTAGTTCTTTTCATCTTTTAATGGGTACCATTAAATGAAGCCTCACAGATGTAAATATACATAAACGATGCCAACTTTGGGGAAGCTATTTTAAACACATACTGTCTTCTCTATTGTCCTCAGATTATGGATGAGATCAAGCTGGGAATCCAGTATGCATTCCAGACAAAGAACCCCCTCACACTGGCAGTCAGTGGCACAGGTCATTGTGCCATGGAAGCAGCCTTCTTGAACATGGTGGAGAAGGGAGACAAGGTGTTGATAGCTGTGAATGGATACTGGGGTGAACGAGCAACTGATGTTGCCAAGAGGCTTGGTATGCGTTTTGGATCCTTTTGCCATATATTTAAACTTTACTCAGTTTCCAGACTGCTTGGATTAAACCAGGGTGGGCAATTGTAGAAGAATGGGAAACCCAATGCAACTGGCACGCCTGATGTGACTGGAAGTGACATCACATCACTGCTAGTTTCAAAATTAGTGCATTTTTAAGATGATTATTCTTCTGTTTTCAACATTCGGGGGGGGGGGGGCTTGTGGAGGCTTTGTTTTTAGTGGGTAACATTCAGAGTGAAAATTGGTGATTTTTTAATTTTATTTTGGGGGTTCCTGGGGGCTTCAGGGACTGTAATTTGGGGCCCCAAAAGGAGTATGGTGCCAACATGTCACAGTTTGCTCATCCCATTTAGAGACGATGGGGGCTCATTACTTCAAAACAATACCTTTTTATTACAATCTAAACTGGGCTACCATTTATACTGCAGCAACAGTGGTGATTTAGGCCCTAAACAGACTAGCTGAAAGTAGGGCTAGATAGGACTGAGCATCCACACCCACCCATCCTACTTTTGCTGCTCATGCACCATTATGGCACATGTGCGTCCACACAGGGCATGCCATGATGATGCACAGGCACCATTATGGCTCCCCTTCCATGAAGCTGCATTCAGCAGCTTCATTTTGCTCACGAGAGGGAGCGGATCATTGCTGTGCCATGTTGATGCCACGGGAATGATATGGGGCAAACAGGGGCAATGTTTTGCCAACCGTCTATTGAGCTCCTTAGACTGTAATCTTATATACACTCACCTTGAAGTAAGCCCCACTGAACTCAGTGAGATATACTTACTAGCTAGGTTTAGGGTTATGTTGTTAACATACATGTTTTATCACACATACAAGAGAGGAAGTTAAAAGAAATTGACTATTCCCCTGCAGTATTTCTCTATTTGAGCTGTGTATTATTTTAAAGCAGGGTTTGGATGGCTTGGCTTACTAATTAAATTCTGAGCTGGCTATCATCATTGTATAAGACAATTAAGAGTCTTTCAGTATTTTTAGGACTAATGACGTTATTGTGACATAAAATGGAATAGACTAGTGCAGCCTTACCCAACCAAGTTCCATCTAGATGTGTTGAACTACAACTCACCATCACTTGATGAGACCTGTACTCCAACACACATGTGGGCAACAGACTGAACAGAATTGTATAGAGAAGTTGTGAGCAAAGTGCAGCCCTCCAAAAAATGGTTGGACCATTTGGATTGAAAGAAGAGCTTCCACTATTGTAAGTGGAAGTGTTTCTTCCAGTGAAAATGACAGAAGATGACAAAAGGAAAAAGATTCCACTTAAATATTAGGAAAAACTTTCTGCCAGTAAGAGATGTGGAGCAGAGAAATAAACTTATTTGGAGGGTAGGAGACTCATCTAGAGGCTCCATCAATAGAAGTATAGTGTCTAGATCAAGGGAAGTAATGGTGCCACCCTATCCTGCTTTGGTCTGGCCTCACCTGGAATACTGTGTCCAAAAGTATGTTGAGAAGCTGGAGTGTGTCCAAAGGAGGCCAACCAAAATGATGAAGGGTCTGGAAACCATGCCCTATGTGGAGAAACTTATAGAGCTGGGTATCTTTAGTCTGGAGAAGAGAAGGTTAAGAGGTGGTATAATAGCCCTGTTAAAATATTTGAAGGGGTGTCATATTGAAGATGGAACAAGCTTGTTTTCTGCTGCTCTGAGAATAGGACACAGAACAATGGATGGAAGCTACAAGAAAAGAGATTCCACCTCAACATTAGGAAGAACTTCCTGACAGTAAGGGCTGTTATACAGTGGAACACACTCCCTTGGGGAGTGGTGGAGTCTCCTTCTTTGGAGGTTTTTAAACACGTTAGATGACCATTTGTCAGAGGTGCTTTGATTGTGAGTTCCTGCAGGGCACTGGGTTGGACTGGATGGCCCTTGCAGTCTCTTCCAACGCTATGATTCTATGGGAAGCATTTTAGTTGTGTATTCATGAATGGCAGGGGTTGGACTAGATGGGCTTTGAGGTTCCTTCCAATTGTATAAATCTTATGATCTAGATGAACTTGGAAAAGCCACCTTGGATCCTGTTCCAGAAGAAAGGTGGGATATACATTCAATAAATAAATAAACAAATAAGATTAAAGCCCTCCTACCTCCCATCCCAGGTTCTGCACTGAGGTCTGCTTTCTTTTTGAAAAGCTGTATGTGTAATTGTACAATACAGCTTATTTTATTTGTATATAACAACAAAGTGAAGCACTTAATTCCTCTCACAAAGTGGGCTATAACAAATGTGTTCCTACCATCATTATTCCTTTGAAATTATCATGACTGCTTCTGCTCCTGTTGTAGGTTAGTGCTACAGCACATACTTTGCATGCAAAAGGTCTCTGTTTTCTAGTGTCACTATTTAAGGCTGGGAAAGGTCTGTGTTTGAAACCATGGGGAGCTTCTGTTACTTTTTAGATGAGTAAATATCATACAGAGCAATGGCCTGATTCTGTACAAGACAGATTGCTCTTCTGTTTGATTCTGTTTCAGATCTACTGTAAGTTTATGTCAGTCTATGACATCAGTTTTAATAATTAAATACTTAATTCCTGATCAGTGTTTACCTATATACTCTGAAGTTTCTCATGGAATTTGACTGGACTTTGACAGGCTGCTACTATGTACTCGAGTTAATACATGACTCATTTAAAACCGCAGAGCCGGTGCATTTCAAATATAGCTGCTGTGATCTGCTATCTTTCCATCACCCCAACAGGAACATGGATCCATTCCTAACCCTTACAATTAAAGGAGAGGAAAGGAATTTGTCGCCCTCCAGATATTGTTGATCTGCCATTCTCTTTCTAATGTATAGGTGGAATCTTTTCTTAGTCATAGAGCCATAAAATCATAGCGTTGGAAGTTGCATCATGGGGCTTCTCGTCCACACACACCCTAACTCAGTGTAGAACCCACCTTTCTAGTCAATTGATTCCAGTACCAAGCCACTCTTACCATTCCTTCTGATGTTCAATTGAAATCTACTCTTCTGTAACTTCAAACCATTAGATCTGTTCTGACCCTCTGGGCAAATAGAGAGCAGGCCTGTCTCCTCTCTGTGATAGCCCTTGCTTCAGTCTTCTCTTCACCAAGTAGAACAGGCCCAGCTCCTTCAACATTTCCTAATACATTTGGTTCTCCATAACTCCTATCATCCTTGTTGCCTAACTCTAACATGTCTATATCCTTTTAAAACAAGGTGACCAGAGATGAACATCATACTCCAGATGAAGCCTAATAAGCACAGTATATAATGGGACTATTGCTTTCCTCGACTTGGAAACTATGCCTCTATTAATGCAGGATGAAATGGCATTCACCCTTTTTTGCTGCAGTATCAGACTGCTGGGTCATGTTCAATTTACCATCAACAATAATCCCAAGATTCTTTTCATATATAGTACTGCTGAGACATTTATCCTCCATCCTATACCTGTGCATTTGGTTTTTGTGGCCTAAAAGTAAAATTTTGCATTTGTCTCTATTGAAATTCATTTTATCAATTTCTACCCATTTTTCTAGTTTATCTAGCTCCTTTTAAATCCTGTTCCTACTTTCCAATGTGTTAGTCACCTTTGCCAGTTTTGGGTCATCTGCAAATCTAATTAGAATTCCCTCCATCCCATCATCTAAGTCATTGATAAAAATGTTGAGGAGTAATAGCCCCCAATAGAACACAACCCTGAGACACTCCAATTGAGTTCTTCCAATCTTAAGCAGAGGCTGGATGGCCATCTGTTGGGGATGCTTTGATGGAGAGTTCCTGCATGGCAGAGAGTTGGACTGGATGGCCCTTTTGGTCTCTTCCAACTCTATGATTCTATGAAGCACAGCCATTGACAACAATTCTTTGAATATGGTTTCCCAGTCAATTATGGATGGATCTGACAGTGTTCCCATCTATTCCACATTTAATCAGTTTGCTAATCAAAATATTATGGGGAAACTTTTAAAAGGTGTTCTGAATTCCAGATAAATGACATCCACAGTATTCCCACATTTACAGAACTAGTTATACACTTCAGTTGTAATATTCCAATCATGAGAGTCATCCCACCAGGTCTCCATTATGCCTATAAAATCATATTTACCTTCCTGCATTAGGACTTTCAAGCTCATCTTGTTTGTTTCCAAACTCTGTGTGTTTGTGTAGACATTTGAAACTTTGTTTGTGCTCACCTACTAATTTACTATCATTTTTTCTGTGGAATTATTTCTCTCCCTAAGCTCCTCCTCTAGAATTCACATCCATGTGTTTAGAACTTGCCTTTGGATAGATGTTTGAGCTATCATCTCAAACCTGCTCAATAATTTAGTTTTAAGCCCTCTTGGATCACTTCTGCCCTGTGACATTTAGCAGTATCAACCTGATTGTTCCAAGGCTTCCCAAGTATCAGCTCCAGACTAGGCAAGGACCTACGCTCCCCGATGGTCTCCATTGCCATGCTGGTAGCAGAGGTCATACTGGTGGAGATAGCTGTGGCAGTCAGACAAAGACTGCTCTTGCCTCTACCTCCTCCTCCTCAGCCACCACCTCTTGTAATATAAATCCATTGTTTTATGTTCTAATCTCTTGAATAGCAGAAAACAAGCTGGCTCGATCTTCTCCATCACAATCCTTTAGGTATTTAAAGATAGCTATAATGCTACTTCTCAATCTCTCTTCTACCCTAAACAAACCAATTTGCCTGTCATAGAAGGAACTGACAATTGAACAAACAATCTAAAGCAAGAGTGGGGTACTTTTTTAAAAGCCCTATGGCAAAGTTTTAATTTGGGAAGGAGTGCAGGGGCTACAGTCAGCAGTATATGCAGTAAGCGTAATCTGATTCTTACTAGCTTTACTTTTTCTCAACCAACATACAAAGTACAGCTTAATTTTATTCAAATCTACTCAGGAGTATGCATCTGTACACTGTCCCCAGACTGCAAAGCACAACTCTATTCCATGCAACATTTTTCTGGTCAGCAATGCACAGTTCATTTTTATGCAACAGTTTCTCAGTCTTTGAATACCATTTTTATTGCCTACCTCCAGATGAAGATAAAAATGCAAGAAACTTGCAGATGACAATCCTTCTACAAGAGGGTGAACAGGCTCTCCAGGAATGGCAATTCACTTTCTCAGTGGGTTCCAGAGTCCCCTTGCACTGTTTACCACAATCAATACCCATTTTTCAAAACCAAAGTTGAACCTCTGACCACTTCTGGCTTTGTTCCCCCATAATTCCATTTTTTGCAGTCTCTGCATCCCCCCAAGAGTCCCTGAGAGAGACAATTGATTATGAAAAACCAAATGAGTTACCCATTCATGACAGTACCACTCATCTCAGCTCACTACTGAAAACTAGTAAGGCCAGGGCAGAAGGTCCATTCACAGTTCATGGTATTCTGCAAAACCTATGGCTCCTGCACATAAAAGGATTTGATAATTAGATTCACAGGAAGTTGCCTGATGCTGAAGCAGACTTTTAGTCCCATCTGTCCCAGACAAGTACTGTCAACACAATGACTTGTTGGCACTGGATCTTATTGTCTACCTCCACCTAAAGAATCTGGGGCTTCCTGCCTGCAAAGCATGTGCTATACCACTGAAATACAATTATGTCTCCTTCCTCAAATAACTGCATTGCTTTCCTGCAACTTTAAGAGTAATTTCTTCCCTTGAGCTATAATTCCTACTGATGTTCAAGCAGCATAATTTGTCATTAATTGCCTTACAGGAGCTGAAGTATATCAGCTGGTAAAATCCCCCGGAGAGTATTTTACTTTGGAAGAAGTAGAGAAGGTGAGTTGAGCAGGCAAAACATGCTTACAGTACAGTTTGCAGAGTGGATTCCCTCATTTTTTGTCATGTAGAGAAGACTAGAACAACTCAATCTTTAGAAATTTAGCAGCCAATCTGCTGAGAATGTGTGGTCTCAGCATTTTTATTAGCTTGATTTTAATTCCTTTTTAATTTTGTTATTTTGTACACTTCTCTCTCACACACACATATGATTCTTCCTCCCTCCCAACTCCTATCACAGGGTTTACTGCAACATACTCCCGTTTTGTTCTTCATCACACATGGAGAATCATCCACTGGAGTAGTTCAACCACTGGATGGCCTTGGTGATCTCTGTCACAGGTCAGTGGGGTCACAGGGAGGGATCAAATATTATGACAATAGATTTTCTGTTTCCTAAAGTTCTGGAGAAGCAGGGAAACTGGGCACCACATGCCAGGGAGTACTTAATGAAGTGACATAGACAATTCTAGCATGGTTGCCAAAGACCAATGAGTTAAGCATTTACCAGAAGAATGTGCTATGCCACACTTAAATAGAACCCACAGTCAGTGAAGGATGGATTTTGCTAATGCTGGTTCATGGACAGGTGTTTCAGGCCAATGGCTCTGCAAAACATGACTGGAGTAGAGATTCATGAGTCTCACTGACAAATATAGCCTGTAAAAGCAAAGTCAAGGATGAAAAAATACTGTAATCAAAATAAACAGAATTTTCTCCAGTAAAAGCATCTGCAAGAATTTTATTCTGCTAGGGCTGAAATTACATGTTACACAATATTTCTTTTTGGAGGATGGCTGTGAAACATAAAACTGCAAGACTGAAATGAAGGTAGTTAGACAGAGAGAGCTTGATGAGCAATTTTAAACTTCCATATACAGTATGGAAGTTTAAAATTGCCCAACAACCTATGTCTATACTGTATGTGTGTGTGTGTGTATGTACACACACACGTGCACACACACATACATATACTGCCTACACCTGCTTCTCCAGCTCCAAATATCCATCTCCAAGATCATTTGTTCACATTAAGGAAAGAATATGGACACTGTGTGTGCATTTCTCCCTACTGTCAGAAACTGATTGAATCTGTCATGAGCTGTATGTAATTAGTTATGTGTAGTAATATAGAAGGTATTATGTTAAAGTTGTCTGACTTGGGTGTATTGTGGTTATAGAGGATGATGAGAGGTGTACTGTTGGCAAAGAACCTCAGTTGCTTGGTACAGGAATGCACAGATGTGTGTGGGAAGAGGTTTCTCAAGATTTCTCACAGTATAGATCTAGAGGGGGAAACTGAACATGTCAAGGGGGAGCTGGGTGATTAGACCAAGAAGGATGGTACATGGAAATATATTAATGTTTCCATGTAACCAACCAAGCTCACCAAATTTCAGGGTGGGGAATTGTGAATATGGAATTGCTGTTTGGGGATTCTGTCTGCAAACATCTTCCTGCTAATACCTACAGTTTCTGGAATAAAGTTCTTGCTGTGTGAAATACAGAAGGCTGGTTCACTGACCTGTGTGGCGTGGTGTGGGGAGGCAGTTCTTGACACATACGTTAAAAATATCTGGGAAGTGTTATTTTGAATACTGCACTCCAAAATGAGTTCAACAGTGTTCCATAATTCAGATATGAAGCATATATGGGCTGCTATGATTAAAAATTGTATCGGAGGATATTGTCAAGAAAGAAATTCCCACATAAAATGTCCTTTAATCCTAATTTACATGCTTTACACATGACTCATGTGTCTAATGGTGCTCTCTCTCAAGCAAGTATACCTAGGAACTTCATTTTAAGTCGCTACCCCTTGTTTTACAGTCAGTGTTCCTCATCCACGGATTTTTTATCCACAGATTAAAGCATGCACGGGTTGAAAATATTTTTAAAAAAGTATAAATTTCAAATAGCAAACCTTGATTTTCCATTTTATATTAGGGACATCATTTTGCTGTGCCATTATATTTAAGGGGACTTGAGCACCCACAGATTTTGTTATCTAGGGAAGATCCTGGAACCAAACCCCAGTGGATAACAAGGACCCACTGTACTATACAAAGGGATCCTGTAGCACCTTTGAGACTAACTGAAATAATTCGGTAGCATGATCTTTCTTGGCTTGAGCCAACTTCCTCAGATGCACGTGTGACAAAGTGGGCTTAAGTATACAAAACCTCAAGCTACCAACTTCTTTCAGGTAGTCCCAAAAGTGCTACAAGATCCCTTTGCATGCTGATTTTCCAGACTGACACAGCTATGTCTTTGAATTCCCCCTTGTTTTAGGTATAATTGCTTACTGTTGGTGGATGCTGTGGCATCATTAGGTGGCGCTCCAATTCTCATGGACCAGCAAGGTGAGCAATTATTATTGTAACATGAAAATTTGTCATTCTTTTCATTTTGTGGCTTTACATAGACGTGATAGTTAGGAATGGATATTAGCATTGAGGTTATTAACCAGAATTGTCTGACTAATCATTCCTAGCAAAGATTTATGCTAGAGGATAAGTGGAGACTTGCTGTGGAGCTATCTTTGGCATGGTTCATGCACAAAATGTTCTAACTATAAAGTTTGGGGAAATTAACATTAAAAATAGGTACAGCAGATACTTTGTTTTCTGTGTCACCCATGTATTTTTACATAAGGAATAAAGAATACAAATGTTTTCAAACCATGATTTCCCCATTCTATACCAGTGAGTCCCAAATTTTAGTCCTCCAGGGGTTTAGGACTAACTCCTAGAAGCCTCAGCCTACTTGGCCAAAAGTTAGAGATTCTGGGAGCTGAAGTCCAAAACATGTGGACAACCAATGTTTGGGAATCATTATTCTATATCAAGGGTGGACAATATGGCCCTTGGCCCTTTCGCAGACCCCAGAACTGCTTCTATGGCCCTCAGTGGTCAACTTTAAGAAAGCCTTCAAATATGCCCAAGGAGAGCATTTTCACCATGTCTCACCAGGCCATTCTAGGCCTGGGAGAAATCTTCAAACAAACAAACAAGAAGCAAACACCACAGGTCACTGTTGTTGTTGTTTTTTTAAATGTCTTTCCTGAGCCTGAAATAGTCCAGGATGCTTTAAAATTACAAAAATGCTACTCATGATCCCTGACTGTGTTTGGGGTCATTTGAAGGCAAAAATTGTTTGTGTGTGTTTGTAGGTACAACCTTCTCCAAGGTCTTTAGTGGAACCAATGTAGCCCCATAGCCTCTAACTCTGCTCTGTACACATATGTTACCTTTATGCTAATTTAAATGTTATGGTTGCTCCCAATGGTGGTGGTGGAATAATAATAATAATAATATAATAATAATAATAATAATAATAATAATAATATCCTGGGATATTTTTTAAATGTGTAAGAAATTTCCTGAACTTTCCAGCATACCCTGTAAAAAGAAATGGTTAAATCAGTTTAAATGTCTAATGGTATATATCTAGCATTATAACGTCCCCCCCCGGTCAAATCTTAATTTCTCCAAAATCTTATTTCACAATAATTTCTAAAACAGCCCACTATTTTACATGTCAGGAAAAAAGTTTATTAGGAGAGTCATCATGCAGTCCTCAACAGAAGGAAAAGTAGACCCACATTACTCCTCTATGATACAGATTTTTCTTATCTGTCAAGCGACAGAACTTTTAAAGTATCGCTCTTATTTAACACACAGGAATTGACATTCTCTACTCGGGTTCCCAGAAGGTTTTAAGTGCACCACCTGGTGCTTGCCCCATTTCTTTCAGTGAAAGAGCCAGGTAAGAACAAGTTTGCCTATCTATGATGCACGTCAATTTCAATAGGATGCAAGGTAACACCACATGTTGTGGGGATCAGGACAGGGCTGAGACAAAATGCAAAAATCCCAGGTGAAGGTTTTGAAAAACAGTTTTGTTTTGTTATTAAATGTGGAGCATTGGAATGGCGGAATGCAACCTATTTTAAAGGGAAATTACCACTCCTGAGGGCTGCCTGGAAAACAATTCATGTCTTTTGATGAGAAAAAGAGCACTCCAGGAATCTGAAGGGACTGGGGTAAAATAAAATAAAATAAAATAAAAGATAGTCTGGGGGGCTGAATCAGACTCTAGGCCTGTACTTTGAGCATCCCTGAGCACTTTACTTCCTTCCAAAAACAAACAAACAAACAAACAAACAAAACCACCAGCCTAAGTGATGGCATTTGACATTGACTTTGAAAACAGAGGAAATTGCCAACAGCAAGTCTATATCTAATCTATTTATTGTCATTGCTATCATACTTTTTAATACTGGCAGGCAGTCTTGCATTTTTTCACGTTAGTATGTGGAATCAGTCTCACTCAACAATGTATATTGTGCAAAATAAAAGGAAACTGAAAGAAGACATAAATACCATATTGCTTTAGACTTAAAATGTTCAAATTAAAAACAACAACACACACTGTTGTGAACTATCCAGGAAAATAGGGAGTCGAAGGCTTTCATGGCCGGCATCCATAGTTTTTTGTGGGGTTTTCGGGCTATGTGGCCACGTTCTAGAAGAGTTTCTTCCTGATGTTTCCAGAGAATGATCTTCTCTGAAGATGCCAGCCACAGATGCTGGCAAAATGTCAGGAAGAAACTCTACTAGAACATGGCCACATAGCCTGAAAGCCCCACAAAAAAGTTATCAAAAAAAAAAAAAATTCAGTCAGCCCTTGGTTCCACCATTGGTGAGAATGTATAGTAACAGCATATTATCAAGATCCCTTTTTTGTTTTGTTTTTATCGATGGAACAATTACTTCCTCATATTTGTAGTACAATTCCCATTCAGATTCAACCCTTATGGGACTTGGACCCCAAACCAGTGTCATACCACTCCAAATGACCAATTGTTCTTTACTGGTATTTAAATGTGAAGTTTACAATACAGTACTTTGGGCAGAGGATGCTGAAATCTGTAATTTGTCGGATTCATTTACTGAAGTGCTCAATCTTTGCCTTTCATTTTGTCAGGAAGAAGATTTACACCAGGAAAACAAAGCCAATCTCCTTCTATCTGGACATGAAGGAGTTGACTAAATATTGGGGCGGTGATGACAACCCAAGACAGTAAGAATTTATGATACCTTTTTTCTATTCTGGAAAGTAGCTTCTCGGTTTTTCAAAAACGAATTGAGATCTATTAATCACCTGTACAACTGCACCTCTTTTCTCCAAACTGAGATTCAAAATACAAGCTATGATACTATGGGTGTATCCACGTTGCAGAAATAAAGCAGTTTCACACCACTTTAACTGCCATGGCTCCATCATGTGGAATTCAGTTTGGTGAGGCAAAAGAGCTCGCAAGACAGACCAGGCTGAATACCTCACAAAACCACAAATCCCAAGATTCCACAGGATGGAGTAACTTTGAATGGGCATATGACACGAAAGGGAGGAGTTTATCAACCTCTGCCATTCTTTCCATTCTCCAAGGTTGCTTTGAATCAAACACACAAACTTATGCAATTGAGTATCACATGTTTGTGCCTTGGAAAATCTGACATGCAAATGCAAGCACATGTACGTCATTCAATACGGGTTTTTAGCTTTAAATTACAAAATAGTACTATATTTTCCAGCTGCATTATCTTCCCCAAAGGAACAGAAGCCATGTCCATAATTCATATTAAACATTACAATCTATAGTATACAATCTATAGTATTATAATTAATCTAATTATAATAATATAATTATGTACTGCATGCACTTTTACAGATATCATCATACTGCTCCTATCAACACATTTTTTTGTCTGCGAGAAGCCTTGGCAATTCTTGCAGAAAAGGTCAGTTGCTACAAGTGAATTAAAGTCATAGGGTGAAGATTGGGTGGACAAGGTGTGGTAAATGAAACAAACAGAAGATTCTGAATCAGTATTATTTTTTTTTCATCTAATGGGAAAAGGAAATGTTGCTGCAGCTTTTTAGTACAGTGGGTCCTTTGTGTCCGCTGGGTTTGGTAAATGAAACAAATGGTAGATTCTGAATCAGTGTTTTTTCATTTCATTGGAAGAGGACATTTTGCAACAGTTTTATTGTACAGTGGGTCCTTGGTTCTGAGATTTGGTTCCAGGACCTTTTGGGGATACTAAAATCAAGTCCCATTAAATACAATAGCTTAGTAAAATTGTGTCCCTTATATAAAATGGCAAAATCAAGGTTTGCTTTTGGGATTTTTTTTAATATTCTCAAGCCTTGGATGGTTGAATCCGTGGATATGGAGAACCAGTTGTATAGTGCTCACACATGAAAGTACAAAACAGTATAATCTTTAATTGGAAATAGAATGAAGAAAACTAGAGACTGATCCCTAAATTCACTTTCTAAGTTAGGCCTTAGTTGGTTTGAGAAGGGTAACAAAGATGCTCTGCTTGTTTTACTGTTTGTGATCTAGACACAAAACAAATGCCAGGCACATGGTAAAACATATTTTTATCTCATTCACAAACTTGGCATTTCAAAAGATGGAAATGTTTGCATACTATTTAACTACTGCATACTAGCAATATATAATATGGAAAATAATTTTTTCTCTCTCTTTCACAGGGACTAGAAAACTCATGGAAGGTTCACAAGGAAAACAGCCTGTATCTGTGTTCAGGGCTACAGAAATTAGGTCTCAAACTCTTTGTAAAAGAACCAGTAAGACTGAAACTACAATAATAATAGCAGAATGTGGGCCACACTAATCACCAATACAATGAACAAGAGATATAATTTATATGTACGCTACCTCTTATAGCATCAAAAAAAAAGAGCCCTGGTGGTGCAGTTGTTAAATGCCTGTTCTGCAGCCACTTACTCAAAACCATAAGGTTGCAAGTTCAACACCAGCAAAAGGACTCAAGCTTGACTCAGGTCAGGCTTGCATCCTTCCAAGGTTGCTAAAATGAGTACCCAGATTGTTGGGGGCATGTAGCTTACAGTTATAAACCGCTTAGACACTGCTTAGGTGGTATGAAATGGTATATACAGTAAATGAAGCTGTTTGTTTATAGCACCAAGTGCTGCCTGATGGTGTGAGCTCCAATCACTAGTCCCAGCTTCTGCCAACCTAGCAGTTTGAAAGCATGCAAATGCAAGTAGATAAATAGGTACCACTTCGGTGGGAAGGTAACAGCATCCTGTGCAGTCATGCTGGCCACATGACCACCACAGTCATCTTTGAATAACACCGGCTCTTCGGCTTAGTAACAGAGATGAGCACCATCCCCTGTAGTTGGTTATGACTAGACATTCATGTTAAGGGGAAACCATTACCTTTACCTCTTATAAGAGCTCTTTAAGGTGAAGGTATGAGAATGAGAGGAAAAAGAAATGATGGTAATTTTTGTAAGATAGAAAAAAGTAATCATCCAGGCCAGAGACACTTGGTTCCTAACAACATCAGTCTAGCTAAGACTGAAGATTATGTTTCCAGCATAGGAAGTAGTTTGAAAGAGGAATACCTTTTTGTTTTATGAACACTCATGCCACTTTTAGCACTGGTAAATGTATGTTCTTTCTATATTTGTTCAACCACAAGCATTAGTAGGACAAAAATGTGGGTAGGGGATGTTTGAAATAAACTTTTAATTTTCCAGTGTAAGTCTACCCTCAAACAAAATCAAACTGACTTAACCGGACAGTTGGGCAACAGGCTCTACAGTTACACATTGACAGGCTTCCACACAAGCAAGGAAAAAAACAACAGGAAGGCAGGGGCTTTAAATTCACTTTGTGCAGCTTCCTGAAAATCAAACCCAGAAAGTAAAAGAGAGCTTCCAACCCATTCCTTTCTATTTTGCAGGATGCAAGGCTTCCAACAGTCAACACTGTCTTTGTACCTGAAGGATACAACTGGAAAGAAATAACTGAACATATTATGAAACATCATGGGATTGAGGTTTCAGGAGGCCTGGGTGCTTCAGCTGGCAAGGTAGCTACAGTCTCATGATAAGAAATAATAAAACACACATTTGCTATTTGGTTCTCAACATGCCAGCAGAAAAACTTGGCTTAAAATATAGCTTTCTCCCTGATGTGATGTTTTTCATCTAAAAGATGAATATGCAAAATACACAAACCCTTTTCTATCCTATAAAGCAAGCCCAAATAGGGATGAATCACTCTGTGGACTTAATTCAGGCCAAGTTTAAACAAACACAGCCATTGCCATTTACAGATATAGAAATCATTTCAGATATAGAAATCATTGCAAAATGATTAACAATCTATTGTTTTTACCTTTTTCTCATCATCAGGTTCTTCGAATAGGGCTGATGGGTTACAACTCTACTAAATTCAATGTTGACAGAGTCCTTCATGCCCTGGATGATGCCCTCCAGCACTGTCTGAAGAACAAGCTTTGAGATCCTACTCCACTGCTCAGAAAATTTGCTCCTATTTGCCTTTTAGTCTTTTCTTTCAAATTTGCTTAGTAAAGTATGGCCCAACTGCTTTAGCCTGCCATCTTTTCCACTAGATCAGGCATGGGAAATCTTTCACATGTGGACAAATAAACAGAAGTCCCTGTGAAGTAACCTGGGGGTCTTTCTACACAATCAAATTCTCAATTATTTTTCTGCATTCCAAAACGGCTGTGTAACTATAGCTTCCATTTAATACAGAAACAAACGTTATTTTCATTGCCATGTAATAATATACACATTACTAGAAGATGACTACATGCAAATTATTCTCTTATGTTTGAGCATCTGACTAGTTGTTGCAGTTCTTTCGTTGAAATCTTTTTCCTGCACTATATTAGCAACAGATTTTCCTAGGATGCACAGCAGCAATAAAAAGAAGCAAAATTTGTCTTCTCCTTGCAGCCTGTTCTCCAGTTCCTTCAAGACAAGAATGACTGCAGTCTTTTTCCTCCTGTCACCACTTCCTACTGGTATAGTTACACTAATGAGTTGTGTGCCTTCAAGTCATTTCCAATTTAGTAGAGTTGTAACTTATCACATGATTTTCATGGCAGGATTTATTCAGAGGTGATTTGCCACTGCTTCCCCCTGAGGCTGAGAGCACATGACTTGCCCAAGGGCACCCAGTGGGTTTCATGGCTGAGCAGGAATCCAGCCCTGGTCTCCAAAGTCATAGTCCAACACTCAAATCATTACGCCACACTGGCTCTCTGTTACAGAATATGAGAAAGATTTCAACCTGTTTTTCTTTACACTAAATAGATGCTTCTTTGTCCAAGCTAGCATGAGTATATTAGCTTGCATATAGTTCTGGTGGTATGTTTATGTATAAAAGAAAAGCCACCATGGTGTATTGGATTATGTCTCTGGAAACCAGGGTTTCAATCCCTGCTCAGATATGGAAGCCCAGTGGATGACCTTGGGCACATTACACTCAAAACCCTGAATGTACATGTCACAGGCAACAATTACGTGATCATATTGCTTTGAATGCTTTGAGAACAGAATAGTTAGGTCCAGTTCCAGCATACTAGCAGTAAATTGGATGAAGGTTGCAAAAATCAAGAGCTAGCTTGGTACGAGCCTTAGATCAAAATAAGACTTCACATTCTGAAGACTAATCCACGTGCCAACCATACAACAGGTTTCAGGTTTGTGCAATCTTTACCTTGTAGTCTGCACCACTGAGTAAATACCAAATTCCTTGAACAGCCCTGAGTCCACGCAAGAGGTAACAGAATTGCTCTGGAGCATTCCCTCATTTTTATCTCCATTTGCACTGCCTCCTTTGCATTCCTAGAATAGGTCAAATGCTGACTTTATTAACAGCAAACCAACACTTTTAAATCCCTGTCAGTAACATGTCCTGCTCTCCCCCTTCTGTTCTATGCCTAAAATATTATATAATTCAATGGGAATTCAATTAAACAAGAATTAAATACAACACCACAGACTGCTATGTAACTCGTGGATCAGGAATTCAAATTATCCTCCCCCCACATCAGAAGCAGACACTCAGGTTTTTAAATTGACTGACATTATAACAGACTCCTAGGTAGCACTTCTCAACAATCATAAGAATTAGACAAAAACAGTGAAAAGGAAAATGAGAGTATTTACCTGATTTTGACAACTCCAAGTTTTCCAATTGCAATTGTCATGATGTTTGAAAAAAACATCACAGCAGATCTGAATGTATGGCCTTCCCTAAACTTTCAGTAGTTATGGTGTAATCACAAAGAAAAAAATGAAATAAAATATCAGTGGGCCCAAGTCATTTCAAATATGTTCTCCAATAAAAGGTTTTTTTTATTTACAGTGTTTTTCTATTTGTACATATTTATAGCAACATCAAAAAAGTATTCACAATGCTTCACTGAGTGCAAAATGCCACTTCATTATCAGCTACCATCCTAATATTTCACCAACCTTTCCCCTAACATTACCCAGATTGTCTTAGCATAGTTTATATCCTTCTTTTACATATAGGGCCACTCTCCTGAAAAGCAACCATTTAAGCGTGAAGGTGAAAATTTGCACATCTCAGCTGTATTTGACACAGTTTTAGGCATATCTGTATTTTAAAGATGGATATGCAAATGGGTGATGGAGACATGACAACAATGGAAGTGCATGTGTTGAAACAATCCAAAGTGCAAAAACAGCAACCAGGCTAAGAAAGCCTTCCCCTCTACTCACTCCTCCTGGGAGTAGATTTACACAAATATGACCAGAAAGTGATTTTTTTTCTCAGTATTATTAAGGCTACAGTCACTTTAACAACTTGACTAAGGCTTTATTTCTGAGGTACTTAGTTAGCAGGTGGGCACACTGTGCAGACCTGCGGAAGCCCAACCCCAACAAGCTTGTAGCAATGACACTGAGAAATGGCATCACTTACTATTATCCCTGAATCACTGTTATTTGCCTTTCAGAGTAAAACAATACATTAAAACTTTATATAAAATCTCTGGTTTTATTTTGCAATCTCCCTCCAGCTCATGAACAGTTCCAGCCAAAGGCTCTAACTTTTGCTTTGAGATAATCAATGAATGTGCCTATGCATGTGTATATTCATTCATTATAAATAAAAGTTTGGGATGACCAAAGCTAGTGAGTGAAATGAGACAGTCAGCCTCTGACAAGCACTCATCCCTTGATGAAAACATCTATAGGCTCAATCCACAGACAACTTAACTGGTTAATTACAAGGCATGAGGCAGGCAGCAAAACATTTTGCAGAATTAAAACCTCATATTAATCTTTGCTCATTCTGCTCCAGGGAACTGTTTAATCCCACTATCATGCACTTCTTGTTTAATCTTTTTTTCAAAATAGAATCTGGAGTTTCATTGGTACCCAGACCTTTGATGGGGCTCTCTTCTCACATTTACTCATGTGTGGTTCCCAACAGCAGTGGCCATTTTTTAAAAGCTTCAAACAATCCATCATCCAAGATTCAAGTCATAAGAACAATGCAGAGTTCTACGACATGCAATTTTTCTGAGGCAGCAGTGGCACTGGAACTATATTTCTCTCGCTAGGTAAGCCCAGCGGGTATGATTTCCACAAGTTCAACCTTTGTATCATATGAAAGTCAATTTAAAAAGGCTCCATTCCATCTTGGTTTCTTTCACCTTCTCTGTCCGAAGTCCATGGAGCTGGCACTAATAACACATGGCAGTAGGAGGCCAGCTTTAGTCCCATTACATGTGCTACCAGTCATTTGGGTATCATTTTGTTTCAAAAGAGGAAGTACAGGTACGTTAAGCTGAGGTTTAACAAATGCATATTTTTACTTAAAAACATTCATCTGATCAAAATAAACTCCAAGGGACAAAACCATTTTTAAATAACATTTCAATTCAAATTGTATATAATTCTTTAAAGTTTTCATACAGCAAAGAATGGTTAATCCTTGAAAATCTGTAGAAAAAACAAAGAAAACAAAAGCTCTGAGGTATCACACCACCCAGACACAGCCTTACACTGGCTGCGGTAGAAGCAGAAAATTGTAGGCCCAAAGGATAAAGATCATTGATTGTTCTAGTAAAGTTCAGGTAGCTCAGGAAAAAAAAATCCCAGAACAGTCTTCTGAGCAAAGAAACTACCTCAATAAAGTCCTCAAGTGCATTGGAGACCTGATCACTTAAACTGCTCCTGCCAAGCAGCTCCCTGCACCTGAGAGAAATGCAGCCCAAGGTGCCTTGTGCAAAAGATAAGGAATTAGGTGCGGCTATTTCCTGTTATTCCTTATTATATAGCTTTGAGACTTGTACGAAAAGTCCAACTTGTCTTTGATCATGCAAGATACTGCTGGAGTGCTGTCTTTGCCCTGTAAAGAAAAAAAGAAGTCAACCACTGAGAAGATGCAAGCCAGCAATGGCATACAGACAGCAGAGTGAAGCTGGGCAAGCTGTGTATGCAAGCTCTCTCACTGGTAACATTTGTATTGATCTTCCCTAACAGACTGTCTGAAAAATCAAATTATTCGACAGTTTCTTCATGAGTCATACTTTTTAAATAAAAGCCAAGCATAACTGAAAAACCAAATATATTCTGTGACATTCTTGTCCAATACTACTTCAAACAAGGACATAAACTACACAATTTCCAAGAAAATCTAAATATTATGGTAAATTGTTGGAATATAGTCCTCATTTAAGACATAAGAATCCATTTTTTAAAAAAACAGTAAAGTAATTGGGGTTGCAAGGTATTAAAATCCATTGTTGTTGTTTTTTTAATAGAAAACTAGAAGAAAGATTTAAAGTGACATGAAGGTATATAGTTTTGAGGAATCAAAGGCTGGATATGAAAAGCATTTGTGTTCAGATGATGTTAAGTTGATATTAAAATGTGTAAAATCCTATTGAAAATGGAAATGGAGTAATGTCTAGTCGTAATCGGCTGTAAGGGGTGGTGCTCATCTCTGTTACTAAGCTGAAGAGCCAGCACTGTCTGAAGATGAATCCAGTGGTCATGTGGCCAGCATGACTGCACTGAACGCTATTACCTTCCCACCAAAGTGGTACCTATTTATCTACTTGCACTTTTACATGCTTTTGAACTGCTAGGTTGGCAGAAGGTGGGATTAGTGATGGGAGCTCACTCCACCATGAGGCACTTGGGCCTTCAACTGCCAACCTTCTGATCTTCAGAACTGGTTAAGTTGATATCAAAAATGTGTAAAATTTTATTGAAAACAAAAATGAAGTAGGAACAGGTAAAAGAATGTATGATTAAATGGGCACAAAATTTAGGTCATAATATACATTTAGACCAATGGGAGAAAATTAGGAAAAAGGAGAATAAAATTTACTTTGAGTTATGACCTTAAAGAAAACTTTCATAAAAAGTGTCTACCATTGGTATCGTTAATCCCAGGAAAGATTTCTAAGATGTATAAAGGTTCTTCAAACTTGTGTTTTAAATGTTAGAAGGAAGAAGGAACTTTTCCCCTCACATATGGTGGACTTGTGATAAAGCTAGAAAGCTCTGGACTTAAATTCATAACTTGATTGAAGAGAATTTGAAGATTAAATTTCATATGGAACCTGAACTATTTTTATTAGGACTCTTACTGCCAGAATGTCATAAACCCAGAGATGTAAAGGGCAGCAATCCCTTCTCCAGAAGACTGGCTGTTAAAACTGTACATAAAACTGTACATATGTTGATACATGGGAAAACAAAAAAGAATGGAAAAGGTTAACTGAATAAATGGAAAAAAGGAGAGAATCTGCTATGATCTTAGGTTTTTAAGAAAATAGTGTGTTCTATGTAGAGGAGCGAATAGAAAAGAGTTTATTTGTATCTATGGACTTATATTTATTATTATGATGGGATTTTTAGAAGAATGTTATTAGATACTTGATTAAACTTTTGAATAACCACAGGAGAGTTGCATAAGAAATGTTAACGAAAGATTGTCAGACAGGATAGAAGGCACTGATTCCTTGTCTGTCTCTCTCTTTTTTTTAATCTCTCTGTGTGCCTGTGTGTGTTTGATGTTTATTTTAAGCATTATTATATTATTATTTCCCACCCTTCTCCCAGTACTGGGATTCAGGGTGTTTTACAACTTTAAAAACACACAAAAATAGTACATTAAAACTGAATTAAATTAGTACAATTATTAAAACAGATTCTAAGATAAAATATCAAAAACTTAAAAAAGATAAAGATGTGTAAAATATATTAAAACAATTTAACACCCCAGCCAGTCTTTAAAAGCTTTCTGTTTTGAATGCCTGTCTGAAAAGGAAGGTTTTCGTCTCTTAGAGGAAGGCCATGAAGAAAGGGGCCATTCTGGTCTCCCTGGGCAGAGAGTTCCAGAGTACAGTGGTCCCCTGGCTTATGAATCCCCCGGGTTGCGAAAACCCCAGGATCCGAAAGCGGCGGGACCGCTACTGTATCCCCCGGGATCCGAAAGATCCCCCGGGATACGAAAAAAAACCCGCGTGGCCCCTTTAAATCGGCCGTGCGGTCCGTTAGCGAAAGCGGTCCCCCAGGAAACGAAAGCTTCCGGGTTACAAAGGTAATCCCAGAACCGATTACCTTCGTAACCCGGGGGACCACTGTATAGGGACAGCCACAAAAAAGCCTCTCTCGCATCCTCACCAATCGTGCTCTTGATGGTGGGACAGAGAGAAGGGCCTCCCCTGAGGATCTCAGAGCCCAGGCTGGCTCACATAGGGAGATATGGTCTGCCAAACAGCATGGACTTGAGCCATATAGGGCTTTATAGGTCATCACCAGCACTGGTGATCCAATATGTACTACTGGATACGATTTTAGTATATGAGTTAGGGTGTTATCCTTTATGTTTTTAGGTATACAAAAAAAATGTGTATTTGTTTGTGACTGTTTATAATAAAAAAATTATTAAAAACCCATCTACATGCAGCTCTAGAATGGAATTCCGGTTTAGATACAGCAGTATGTTAAAGGCATGGTTTCAGTTCAATATGATCATGGGAAAATTAGGAACAATCACTTTAAGAAAAGCATACTTTTTCTCCTGTATTAATTTACACTGTCAAATTCCTATTGGAAGAAGCAACAAGCTGTATCAGACAGGAGCTTTTATAAATGCTAGTATGTCTATGTCTTAGCCTCAAAGAAAGGAAGAAAGAAAAAAACAACAACAACACCAAAGCACATCCAAGTCCCCATATAGCAGAACTGATGTTTTCTTGAGAAGAGCTACTGATAGATAGAAAAGGTCAATTGGAAGTGTGGGAAGCTGATGTTGGGTGAAATCAGAAGTACTGCTAGACTACACAATACATGTTTGTCTCATATGAAATATGAAGCCACAAGAACCATGGACTTTATATGCCATACCTTAGTTGCAGTGTATGATACCTAAGGCATATTCATATATATTGTGAAATATTCAATCAAGAAAGAACATTTGAAATAGATTGATTAAACCAGCTACAAAATACTAAGGAAAATTTCAAAATTAAAATTAAATTAAAATTAAAAATGGCAATAATATAAACACCCACAGGGAACAGAATTAACTAATAGATCTTCATGATAAAAACAAGTATACAAATCCTACAGCCTAAATCTATTTGTTAGTCTCTATCAAAATAGATCCATTGAATCAATAGAATGATTCCTAGTGATACAACAGATCTTCTTTAGTTCAAACTATCAACTAGATTTAGGAAGACTGTGTCATCAATTTTAAAGCACTGTATTGAATGTACATATTTTAAAATAGTCCAAGATCATTCCAATTTGGTTTTATAATCATTTTATACTTACTTATCACAAAGATTTGGATCTGATGACTGACTTAATTTGTGTAGAATATCTACTATTCCAATATCTCTGAGTTTATCTTGACGATCTTGGGAGCCTAATAAAAGAAAACTGTATATTATTAGTGACATGTTCTGTGTGATTTGAGGACAGTGATTAAAGAAATGCAAGACATGTAACAAAATGCTACATGAAGAATTGTTGCAATGAGAACTCCAGTTGATTACACATATAGGCACACCCATACTCCAGAATGAGTGCATTTGTATCATGTGACAAACCAAGGATCTACTAGTATCCATGCACACGCACTACCATTGAATAATACAGAGAACAGAGATCCACGGACATTCAAATCTGCAGATTGCTAGCTTGCCAATATGGTGGGCCACTGTATTAGAATAAAGGCCTTTTCAATGGTGATTGCTCTCCCCACTGGAATTCTCTTTCAAAATAAGTTTAATTTGTACCACTACACTATATGCCCATTAACTCTATAAAATGCACTTCTTTATTATGGTGATCTTTGCATTCTCTAGGTAACATCAGAAGATAACCCAATCAAGGATATCTCCATCACCACATACAGAGAATGCATTCCATGTGCTGGGTAGCCCAACAATATTTTATTTTACATAGGATTCATGAGAAGATTCTGTCACCTTTTCAAATTAAGAATCTCACAGGAAGTTCCCTGTAGAAGAGCACTTTAAGAGACACTGCACCTTGATTATTTTTATCTTCTTACCTTCTTCTTCATTCCATATAAGGTTAGATACACAAAACATGGCAGCCAGCTGAAGTTTAGCATTCGAATGACTCTATAAGTGAACAGAAAGCCATTTAGACACATTACATTTTAAAATATTTCTTTCTTTACTACTGTAACATCCCTTAAACAATGACAGAGAAAAGTCCCTGGATAAAGGGGATTCCCCCTTTCCCACAATAGAAGGAAAGATAGGTAGAATGATTGGAACAACAGAATGAATGCACCTTGCATGCTGGAAAATTAAAGTAAAGCACTATTCCTCTCTGAACTGTTTTAGCTTTCTACCCATAGAAGAAAATCCTTCTTTTAAGTGAGCAGATGAAGCTACATAGAACTGTCTTCTCCAACTAGTCAACAGCTAGTCAACATGCAACCTTCTGCATGCAATGCAATGCACATGCTCTGCCACTGTATTACAGCCCCTCCCCCCAAACCTATAAAATAATAATAATAATTTATTTCTAGTCCGCCCCTCTGAACAAGCAATCGGGGCGGATTACAACAAGAGTTAAAAACAGTTACAGTTAAAATATCCCATCCTTTCCCTTACCACCCCCCTTAAAAAAGAATTAAATCACAATACAGTTAAAACATAGAATAGCTAAAATAGGCAATAAAAAACAGCAGCAGGGAAAACGGACCTAAGGCCTAGGTCATCTAGGAATAAGGTACAAGGGAAGGAAAGCTGGAAAAAAGACGATTCTAGGGCCTAAGGTTAGGCTCAGGATTGGAGCTGGGTGATATTCACATTCTCTGGGAAGGCCTGCCGGAATGACATACCATGTAATACTTTATTTTTTGCAAGATGTCATCATTTGTCATAATGAGTTCTTTTGCTGTTGTTCCATCTGCTATGTTGGTAAGTATACATAAAGTCTGTGGGAAAAAGATAACAATATACTGTGTAGAAAGAAAAGACTGTCTCCAAATCTGTCCCTTTGACTATGTAGCTATTTGAAAGGCTTGCCTTAAATCTGAGAGGATGAATGTACACTTTCTGCATTCATCTCCCAGACCAACAACACCTGGATAAGTCTGGAAATGAGTCCACACTAGAGAAGGAACACAACCCACAACTCCCACACACCTAATCTATCTACCTGGCAATCTACCTGGAAACCATGGCAAGGACTTTTGCTAAGCTAAAGGGAAACAAGCAGCAGGCTTTTTCAGTGACTCAAACCATTCAGTTGAGGGCTTACATATCCCCACTGATCCCTTAATTTTTTCATGACAGCATGAGGGCAACAGGCACACATAACCATCAATCTCCAGCACCTTGGGGCATTTTTGTCATATGGATTTTTGTTTTACTTTTTTGTAAGGTACTGCTGTGCCGTGTTGTATTTTCCAGAACATAAATTCTAGAGCACAGGAATTGCAACTCCTTGTACCACTAGACAACATAGCCCAGTGGTCCCCAAACTCCAGCCCTCTGGCAGGGAGGGCATTATGAGGTAGGAAGGAAATTTGAATACGTGGTGATTGGCTAAGGGGCAAAGAGGAGGGAGGCTCTGGAAGTCTATTCAGATTGACTGTAGAATCCTGAGGTAGAAGGGAGATTTGCAGGTGGCTGAGGCTTCTGAGAGATGAAGTCCAAAACATCTGGAGGGCCGGAGTTTGGGGGCCACTGACATAGCCAATGGTGAGGAATGCTGGGAGTTGCAGTCTAGCACATCTGGAAGGTCACATGATTCCTAACCTTTCTAGATTAAGAATATGTATCTGCTTGAAAGAGGATTTTGATTTTTCTTCAAAACATCCCCTTTCTGTTCATACTGTTATATATGTACAATATAACATCACACAATACCTGTTCTTTGACTTCTACATTATGCTCTCCTTCCAGGATGAGTGTTACTGCTTGCATTATTTGTTTCCCATGAGTACTTATTATCTGATCTATATGCTGCCAAAAACAGTAAACATTCCATTAGTAAAGAATTTCTTTAAACTTATAGTCCAAAGCATCAGAAATGGTATAAAAATAAAGTAGAGCAGAAGAAACTGAACTATGTATATTTGTGTTTATCCACAGAATGGTAACAAAAAACATAACTTTAAAACAAATGTTCAAAATGGGAAAAGTGCAGATAATCTAGCACTGCATTTTCATTCCAAAAGAGGCCACCTCCCTTCAACCTTTAATTTATTAAATGTTTTTATTTTTTTTAAATTGTATTCTATTTTTAAACAAATGAACTGTTTTAATACTGTAACAGTTTAATCCAATTTTAATTGTCACTTTTGTAAGTTATTAATTGTACTTTGCTTTTAGACTGGAAGCTGCTTTAGAGTCGAAATTTTGATGGGAAAAGCAAGATACACAAAAATATAATCCTCCTTCTCCTCCACCACCCTATTAAAAATCTGATATAGTCAGCTAGAAATGACAAGGAAAAAGAATGCTGCCTCCCAGCGGTTAAAGATCTAGAATATCTGGATTCTGGATTACTGAACAACCACAAACAGGAGGCTTGGCAGACATTTGTGGGTCTCAACTGATGATAACAGCATTCTGGATATTGATAGTACTGTAAAGGCATTATGATCACTGGTCTTGCTTCTCATTTATACAGCTCTTTATACAAACAATATCTCAAGCACTGATGATGAGTGCTATGACAGTCCTCCAGCATCAGAACCCTTGTGTTTATTAATTTATTGCATTTATACCCTACTCTTTAGAAATGCTCTCAGAGCAGCTTACAAATTGTTAATTAGATAGTTCCCTCCCCTCAGGCTTACAATCTAAAAAGAAGTGATACAAAAGGAGAAGAGAATGGCAGTGGGGAAGGGGATCAAGTCTAGCAGATATTGCCAGTAATCACACAAACTGTAGCAGCTTATAAAAGCTGTCTAATAAAACTAATTTGAATAGTCATCAAAATCTTACAAAGCCTATCAAAAAACAGAAGAGAAGATTTATGATTTGGCCACAGAAAAATTTTAAATCTAAAAATAGGTTTTAAATGTCAGAACTGATTAATTATTTTACTTACAGGACGAGTTGATAAAAGGTTTCTAAGTAGTCCCAAAGTCTTCATCAACACATTTACATCAGAATCTGAGAGTAACTGGAACAACTGTTCTGTACTCAAACCTCGTAAAATGTCTGCTTTGATCTTCTGTTCTGCTTGAAATGCCATGTTCTGAAGAGATACATAAAATTGATCTCATATTTGCAGTCACCATAATACTCTTCAAAAACTGACATAGTTCCAAGCCTGAGGGCAAGGAACTGTCTAATTATAAATTTATATGTACAGCACTGTGTAAACCTACAGCGCTATATAAATAAAGGTTAATAATAATAATAATAATAATAATAATAATACCCAAGCTGTAATCACCAGTACCACAACCAATAAGAACAAGAGCTTTATTTATATCCCAGCTTCCCCATGTCACAATCCAGGGCCTAAGGTAGCTCTACACTACTTACATTACAGTCATCCCTCCATATTCCTGGTTTGGACTATTTGCAAGTTTGTAGCTGCTGCTTACTTAGCTTGATTTCTCCCCCTCCTCTCAATCTCCCGTCCTTCTGAAAGAGCCTCGGCCAGTGCTTAAACTATTTTCCAGCCCATCAATCTCCTTGCCCCACTCCTGTTCTTCCCAATCCACCTCCTCTCAATCTCCTACCTTTCCAAAAGAGATAGCCAGGTTTTAAACTCCTTTCCAGTCCATCAATCTCCTCACCGCACTCCTGTTCAGCCCATCAATATCCTGGCTGGCTTTTTTGGAAGGCTGAGAGATTGAGAGGAGTGGATTGTGAGGAACAGGAGTAGCATGAGGATACTGATAGGTTGGGAAAGGGTTTAAAATCTAGCTGGCTCTTTTGGAAGGAGAGGAGATTGAGAGGGGGTGGACTGGGAAGAACAGGAGCAGCATATGGAGATTGATGGGCTGGACAAAAAATCTAAAATCTAAAAAAAATCTAAAAATCTAAAATCTAGCTAAAGCATGCTCGTAGCCTGGTTGAAAATGAAGCAACAAGTTGGCACTGTTGACAGGAAGCTGCAACATGCTTTTTGGAAACTTGGGGGCTGTATAGACCAGTCAAAAGACCAGCCAAAGAAGCGGTGTTAAGCCACCCCTTGCCAGCCATTTTTTTTGCCCCTTCGAGATATTTGCAGTTTTTTCATTTTCATGGGGTCCGGTGTCCCTAACCTCCACAAATGTGGAGAAGTGACTACATATACACATCCAAATAACTGGAATATAAAAGGAGAATTTCTTAGCCGTAAACAAGATTTTCTTTCACATCCCTAAAAACAGCCTTCAACTCAAAAATTTTCAGTCTTAAATTTTACCTTACAATCCCTCTCTTTTTCAATTTTATCACAATGGCACCTAGGGAAAAGGAAGTAATTCCCATGCAAAACAGTCTGAATTGTTTAACATTCATTCTTACCATTAAAGCCCAAACTCCATTCACTCGCAAGGCAAGATTGTCACTCTGGGTTAAACTGCAGAGAAGTTCTATGGCTCCTGATTCTAAAATAGGCTAAATGGACAAAATGTTATCAGTTTAGAAATCTGAGTTAAAAACTGACCAATGTGTGCATACACACATACATAGAATTTAGTTAACTACTTAGATGCGTATACCGTCAAACTAATACTTATGTATGGATAGCTTGTTTAAGCTTACTACATGTAATGTACCTAATTAAGGTAAGATTTTATATCTTAAAAAAACTCCATTATATGTTTCTGGATAGCTAAAACAACTTTACAGGTGCTTGCATAGTTTATCAAGATCTGTACAACAACTCCGAACAAGTTTGTAAATCATTCTAGGTCCGTTTTACATTGGCAAAAAGAGGTGTGTTGAAGGCTGCATGAAAGCCCAGCCTTTAGATGAGAAAAAGGAAAAGTGTGCCATGAAAACACTATTTTGGAGTTTTAAGGGAGAAGAAGTGCTTTAAAAAGGAGCTGGCCAATTTTACATTGGCAAAAAGAGGTGTGTTGAAGGCTGCATGAAAGCCCAGCCTTTAGATGAGAAAAATGGAAAGTGTGCCATGAAAACACTATTTTGGAGTTTTAAGGGAGAAGAAGTGCCTTTAAAAAGTAGTTTGATTTCCCCACTACTTTTTTAAAAAGGGTGCAGCATTGCTGGCCCGTTTTACACGGGCAAAAAAAGGCGCTTTTAGGGCTAAAAAGCCCGCATTTAGGGTTAGGGAGGGCGTAGCCTTTACACCCTCCCTAAGCCTAAAACGCATGGACGCCGCCATTTAAAGATGGCGGCGTCTACACGGTGGCGCCGTACAAGCGTCATCACGTGTGCAGCGTTTTGACGCGCTGCGCACGTTTTGACGCTCTGGCGGTGCGGGAGGGCGCCAATCGCGCCCTTCCCGCGCCGCAAAAAAAGAGCTCGATCCCGGAGCTCTTTTTTGCGGCGGGTCGTTGCGGCGGGATGAGGCCTCTGGGGCTGCCCGTGTGGCAGCCTAGGCCTCATCTCGCCGCTAGAAGGGGCGAGTTTGGACCGCCCCTTTTAGCCAATGTAAAAAGCACCCCTATTGCATCTAAAGGCTAAGGTGTAGTTGAACGGTTAAATGGGGCTCTGTATCTTTAAAGCGCCCATTTAAAGGCAGCGATACAAGTGCGGAGGGAGGGAAGGTGCCAAGACAAGAAGAGACCTTCAGAGCCCGGCCAGAGTGCGCCTGCACCTTCCTTCACCTCCTCCCTTTGGTTGAGAGAGTGTGACTTCTAGGGAGACAGCAGGGCACTGGAGGCGCTCAGCCAGACCAGGGCAAGCTGGCAAGAGGAGGAGGAGGAGGAGAGGGACCTGGAGCACCTCCGCTGCCCTGCTTCCCTGCAAGTCACACTCTCTCAGCCGAAGGGGGGAGGAGAAGGCAGGCCCAGGCACACTCTGGCCAGGCTCCATGGCTCTCTCCTGGCTGCCTTCCTCCTCCCTTTGGCTGAGAGAGTGTGACTTGCAGGGAAGCAGGGCAGCAGAGGGGCCCCATGTCCCTCTCCTCCTCCTCCTCCTCCTCCTGTTTCCAGCTTGCCCTGGCCCAGCATCAGGAGGACCTGGAGCACCACCGCTGCCCTTCCTCCCTGCAAGTCACACTCTCTCAGCCAAAGGGAGGAGGAAGGCAGTGGGGAGGGAGGGAGGGAGGGAGGGAGGGAGGGAAGGAGCCAGGAAGAGACCCCCAGAGCCTGGCCAGAGCACACCTGGCCCTCCTGCTTCCTCTTCAAAAAGAAGGCTGGAAAAGTAGGACGTGTCCTGGCAAAGGAGGACGTACCTGGTCAACTTGGAAAAGGGGGGCCTCTGCTCAAGAATGGAGGACATATGGGAATCCCTCCTGGACAGAGAGCTGAAACCTCAAGACAACTCAATATAATGCTCTGACAGAACACAGACTACAACTCCCATGAGCCTTTGCTACCATTTCCCAAGATGCCTTAATTTGCAACAGAAAGCCGACCAGTATGTTCACATGTGATGAATTCTTTCGTATTGACTCTGCATTTTCTTTTTGTGTAGATGCTCTCTTGTTTTGTGTGTGATGAGCTTGTGCGTAATCATGTGCATTTCCGAACTGACCTCACTTTCTCCCTCTTTCGGAATGGTCCTGTACTCCCCCATGTGATAAGCTCCGACTGTATGGTGTACCTGCGCAATTGCGCAATTCGCAGCCAGCAAGGGAAAAAAATGTTTAAAGCGCGGCTAAAAGCCACGTTCCTTGCCGCCCATGTAGCTGCTCCACCTGTGTTTGTAGTGTTTTGACAGCTTCCCATGTAGTTGCTGAGCCACAGAAAAAAACCTCAGTCTAGCTGCCCTGTACTTTTTAAATGCACACCTGGGGCTTGCTGTCTAGCTGCTAAGCATTAAGGAAAGTGCAACTTCATGTCACACTTTCTTGCCAATGTAAAAAGCCCCCTAGTTATATATGCAGAGATCCTTTTCTTATTAAAAAGAAGGCTTCTGCCTGGATCTGCCTGATGGTTGAAATACAGCAGATGTCTAATAACAAGTAAACCTTGGTTTCCATATCCTTTGCTTCCCTGACAATACATCCTATATCCTTAATAAACTGCAGTGGCTGATTATTTCAGATGAATTGTATTGGGAATTTTTTATGTCCAACTTGATTCCCTAACTCTATGGACTCAGTAAGTTACTCTTGTTGATTTCTCATCCATTTCAAACACAACAGCACATTCTTGAGCACTGAACATGCCAGTTATGGATTCTGATAAAGCAGCCCCTGCTGCTGTGTGCCTTGTAGCCGTTTCCAACTCACAGCGACCCTAAGACAAACCTTTCACAGAGTTTTCTTGGCAAGATTTGTTCAAAGGAGTTTTTGCCTTTGTTTTCCTCTATGGCTGAAGGAGTGCACCTTGCCCGAGGTCACACAGTGGATTTCCACAGTGGACTGAGCAGGGATTTGAACCCTGGTTTTGAGTAAGAGGCCAACACTCAAACCAGTACACTGCACTGTCTCTAAATATATCAGACTGAACAGAATATGTATGAAATTGAAGCAGTACAATAAGGCGCCTCACCACTTATTGAATACTGCCTAGAATTATTCCAGTTGGTGAAGAGGCAGATAAATCTAGATTGCATTCATCTGAAGCAACACTTCAGTCTGGTGAGTTTGTGGCTTATTTTGTGGAGAAGAAATAGCTGTTACGGTCATGAAACTGGAAGTCGGAGCATGATCTGTTGTGTGTGTGTTTTTTTTGTATCAGCCCTGTAGATATTAACTCACATGACAAACATTTCATATTTCAAAAAGAATCATAAACATATTTCTCTCTTTAAAAAAGCTCAACCAACCTCCTTGCTTGGAGAAAATTCTAAGAGAAGGTTGCATAGAGTGGAAGATGCTACCACTAAGATTTCATCTGGAGCATTCTGTAATACCTAAGAAGAAGAAAAGAATTCTATTGGATTTAGAATAATACAGAAATAAAAATAAGACTCCATGTAATGCTGATAACACATAACACTCAATCAACATAATTACACAGAAGTGCAGGAGGGAAGGCAATGGAGCATTCCTGGCGCCCTTGCTAATAAATAACTGTTTGAAGTGTGGGAAGCAGGACTGCACCTGGTGCTATCCAGCTCTCACTGTGCAGCCTAAGGAAACCTGCCCTGCTGCCTGTCCAGATTCAAGACCTGACTATTCCTTCCCATTTCATATGTTCACCATTTGACAGTTAGGTAACACTGGTCACTCCAGAAACAGACACGCAGATGGCATCCCTATTATCTTAACACATCTGGGGAAAGAGGAGCCAGAAACATGCCTCCCTCTTAGCTGCTAAAACCAGAAGATACCTCTTTGTCACAGACGTTTCAACACGTTTTCACCAATGCTGAATAATATGAAACATGGCAATTTGTGGGCTGTCTAATTCGCAGATCACTAGCCTGTCAATAAAAAGAATCCACTGTATACTTAAGGCCTAAGCACACGGCCTGGAAGCAGCAGCCTCTGGCCGCTCCATCCCTGGGTGTGCCAGGACCACAGCAACTGCAGTCCACCACAACAGTCCCAAGTGGCCACTAGCAGGAGCAGATTTAACCCACTCCTCAAAGGTCTAGCTCTTGTCGCCTTAGCACAGCCTCGGAGCAGCTTCCAGCCACATTGAGGATGTGTGCCATCTAAATGTGATGCCTCCAAAGTGGCCAGAAGCCACTTATTTGACCTGTGCATTTTGGGCTTTAGTGACTTTTAGCCTTCACTGTAAGGTAGCTCTGAACATCAGAGATACAGCAATATTGTCGGCCCACCATATCCACAGTTTCTTTATCCACAGATTCAAGCATCCATGGCTTGAAAATAAAATTTTAAAAGAATTCCAAAAGGCAAACCTGGATTTGGCCATTTTATATAAGGGGCAGCATTTTACAATGCAATGTATATAATCGGACTTGATCATCCACACATTTTGATATCCACAGGGGGCCCTGGAACCAACCCCAGACATCATGAGGCCCCCCCTCCCGCCGGTAACTTTAAATACGTAGTATTTTGATGGAGAAACAAACTAGATGTGCTGGAATTTATACCACAATAATTCATCTTCAAGTATATTACATATAAACTGGTTTACCTTCATTAAGGGTTTCCATACAGCATGGTCTTGAAAACTTGTTCGGAGTTGTTGTACAGATCTCGATAAACTATGCAAGCACCTGTAAAGTTATATGAAACATAAGCCAAAAGATACTTCCTTTGCATTTTGAGAAATATTTCTGGGGAAAGCCCTTTTTACAAATGTTATTAAAGTAAAAACTAAGGTAGAAAATAACAACATAAATCTATGGTATTTCTAATATATAGGCCTAAACCATAATCCTTAGAGTAGGCTGTTGAATTAACTGCAGAACGATACAACAATATTTTTTCAAATCTCACTGATTCAAGAGACCTATTTTTGTTTCGTTTAGCAACAAGGCCATAAATTCTAAATTAAAACAAATAATTAACAAATATGTTAAATATTATCTTCTAATGTGTCATTCCAAAAATACAACAGGAACATTCCATTTTCCAATAAATCTATTCTAAAAAATATGGTTCTCTCTTCCTGTCATATAACAAGTCAGTTTCTTTATAAAAGGAAGAGTTCAAATCCACCACTACCACAAACCGAGAATAGAGAAGGCAATAGTATTCTTCTAATATAATTCCAGAGAGCTTTTAGTAGTTGGTTATATCTAGGTTATACATTTCTAATCAGTATTTTAGATAATTCACAAGAACCCATAATGTTTCCATACATTTAAAAAAATCAATTGTAACTTTCACTATGATCCAAAATCAAAGTCCAATATGATTTAATTTTAGGATAATAAATGTGCATATAATCAGCACTATAATCTTCACAGCCTAAATTCACCTGTTAGTCCCAACTAGAGCACACCCACTTGCTAAAGTGCAGCTTATCAAGTTTCCATTAATTCAATGGGCATATGCTAGATATGTCAAATGGTTGGATTTAGGCTTATAGCTCCAACATCTATCAAGATAGTATTTATATATCTTCTTAATCTTACAAGTTATAAAATATCACACCATACGTGAACCCTGGTGGCACAGTGCTTAAATGCCAGTACTGCAGCCACTCACTCACAAGCCACAAGGTTGTGAGTTCAATCTCAGCCAGGGGCTCAGGGTCGACTCAGCCTAGCATCCTTCCAAAGTTGCTAAAATGAGTTCTCAGCTTGTTGGGGGCAATTAGCTTACAGTTGTAAATTGCTTAGAGACTGCTTGGTGCAGTATGAAGTGGTATATAAATAAATGCTATTGCTATACATAAAATACCAAACTTTCTTAAAGGCTATTTTAAATTCACCATAAATTATTTCCTACATTTGTGCCCGCTCATCTCCAGATCCCTGGTGATACTAACATTTGTAGGTTCTTTTTCCATAAAAGAAAAGTTGTAAATGTGTTAATATCAAATATATCTTACTTATTAGACCCTTATAAGAGATAGTTAAATAGAGTTTCAATCATAAAATATATAAGTGTTCATGCAAAGCTAACTGCTAAATATGAAATATTTAGATCTTAAATATGAAATATTTAGAAAAATGAAAATTTAGATCTTATCTATCTCTTCAAACTATAATTAATGTTGAAGGTGATTTACAATCTTCTAATATTTTCAGACCACTGCATATTCCAGATAATGAAACACATAACAATCAGGCTAAGCATCCCTAACATAATGCTATTCATACTATGTAAATTCATACCTTACTGCAGCTAATCGCACCTTGATGCTAGACTCAGACAAACCATTCACAATCCGATCCATCATATTTTCAGTTTCAATTATCTGAAAGGAAAACAGTGACAAAATCAAGTTAACTGTGGGAAGTGTTGCCTTTATACAATAATCCAATGATTAAAATAGGCTATGAAATTTAACATGTTTGGTTCAATAACCTATCTATACACTACATAAATGATCTAAAAATGTTAGGTAAGTGTCACACTTGTACAACACAGAAAAAAAAGTCATGGTTATATGATGACATTACAGTGAACTATACTTCTATTTTCATGCATGGAATGTTTTTACATTATTAGAAACACAGGGCTTGTATCCAGTGCTGGATGCTCATTCATACAATAACAAAATCCAGTGTAAGGAGGAGAAGAAATTTCCCCATTCCATGGCAGCACCCTTAACCCTCCAACAGCTCCAGAATGTTGAGGAAACAGTTTTGGGGCAACCACTAGGGTTGAAGGAGGAAAGTGAAACAGAAAGAAGCTCTATGACGTGCAAAAGCATCACACAGTATATACTCGGCTATAAGTCGACTATAATTTATGCCTCAAAACTGACCCTAAAATTTTGGGTAGACTTATATAAGGGTCAATACATCAGCAGTGCTTAGAAAGGTCCTAAAGCAAGCAAGCCTGATGCCCCAATCTCTACTGAACACCAGTTCCTTCCCCCTCCAGTCCATTTTGCAAGCCTTTGCTTCCTGTGGAAAAACCTCTCCATTTAAATCCACCTGCTTCTTTCTCTGGTCCGTTTTGCAAGCCCTGGCTTCCTGTCAAAAAATATTCTCCATTTAAATCCACTTGCTTCTCTCTCTGGTCCGTTTTGCTAGACTTGCCTTCCTATGGAAAAAACTCTCCATTTAAATCCACTTGCTTCTTTCTCTAGTCCGTTTTGCAAGACCTGGCTTCTATGGGGAAAAAACTATCCATTTAAATCCACCTGCTTCTTTCTCTGGTCCATTTTACAAGCCCTGGATTTTTATGGAAAACCCTCTCCATTTAAATTCACTTGCTTTTCTCCCTGGTCCATTTTGCAAGCCCGGGCGTCCTCTCCATTTAAATTCACTTGCTTTTCTCTGTGGTCCATTTCGCAAGACCTTGCTTCCTATGGAAACAACTCTCCATTTAAATCCGCTTGCTTCCTTTCTCAATCCGATGTTAAAATCTCTTCTCCAGCACCGGGGAATCAGTTGGCAGATGTCCAGAGAAGGAGAAGAAGGGGCAGAAGTGGTATTTCCCCATTTCCATCCTTCCTTATAGCCCCCTAGGTTTTACCCTAGAATTATCCACGGGTCATATTAAAATCCAGGATTTTGACCCTGAAACTTTCCCTCAACTTATATATGAGATCAACTTGTACACGAGTATATACAGTACTTATTTTACCATACAAACATTATCTTTTAATGCTATGTCCCTAAAAGGAAAATCAGATGATGTGTTTCTCTGTGAAAAAAAGTCTCTATTTGTGTAAGCAATGCATTTTCCAGTCATTCTTACCCCGTTGTCAGGAAAATATAACACTTTTTCATATCATTCATGAACAGTTATTATTTTTTAAATACATGCATTCAAATATCACAAGCATCAAAATAATCTGTAGGTATTCTATTGTAACTAGTGACGATCCAAGGGGCCAGCTATACTTTAATTTTTAGGGCCTTTTTTCCATCTGTGTGACCCCTTCCCCCCATACAATGTGTGCAAGAATAGTGAAAGCAAGACAGTAATTAATCCCAAAGTTATTTTCAAGATATTGTAAAAGGACAAAAATACTCTTATTACAGTGTTTCTGCAGAGAAACACATAAATGACATCAAGATTGCCAGTTATCTGTTGAAAACCTCTACCTATCAAAGCTACTAGAAGTAATAACAGAAAGTTCTACTTCCCATGCATTAGCAAAATTATACACAGATCTACAGGATTTCTTGCACATGTTTCTGACAGTCACCAAATCAGAAGGCCAAGAAAGAAAGACAATCCAAACATGGCAGAAAACAAGAAAATTACTAATATATGTCCTTCAGAGCCCTAAGGGTCTTGGCAAGGACACACAACTGTATTTGAGACAAAGGAGGAAACTTTTTCTACCTACTGTAGTGACCCAAGAGGACAGGGTAAATGCTAATCATTACATATTCCAGAAAGACTCCCCTTCCTGACTGAGAGCTATTGGTACTGGAGAACACCTCATTTCCAGCTCACCTTTTTTCGTATATCTTCATCATTTGCTCCAAGTGCCGCATAGAGCTTGAATGCAGCTTGGCGGAGTTCATGAGCATGCTTTAAGTCATGATCAAGCTATTTAAAAATACCAAAAACCAAAAAGGAGAGTCTTAGTTGCTTTCACACAGAATCTGAGATATAACAACACAGAGTACAGTTTACAAAACAATTAAGTGAGATTTGTTTTTAGGCAATATCTTTTTTAATTACCTTCCACTACAACTCTCCCAGAACCTATTAAAAGGAACATGTGCACCAATCAATTCTTGCAATGTTTCCATTACTAGTATGTAAAATTACTGCATTGTTGCTGTACAAATGAATGTTGGCATCACTTGAGTGCAATTTTCCATTATAAATAATTGTGAACAATTTTCCATTATAAGTAATTGTCTTAACAGTTCGTGCAACTGGCTATATTTTGTGTCTTGCCCCAGGCAATACTCCGTTCTTTTTAGTGAGAGATATCTTCTCTTTACTATTAAGTGTACCCTAACAGTGACATTACTTAGGGATATTGTGCTGAGGTAAGGATCATTATACTATAAGCCAGTGGTACTCAAATCTTTGAATGTTGTGTCTCCCCCACAGGACATAGTATATGAATGAAAATATTTTGTTTATGTAATGTATATATTTTCACTCACACATTCATGGTTATTCACATTTTAACATTTTATACAGAAATAACATTATTCAAATCAGAAGAGTTTTGTTTAAATAAATTCAATATTTAACACAAAACAAGTTTAAATTTTAGAAATAAAAAAGTTTGGAAGGAAGAGACTTTCATGCCCCTCTGCCCCACCATTTGAGAATCACTTCTATATACTATCTACTATAGAAATTTCACTCACTGCAAAGTATTGTTTGATTAACCTGAAACTGTTGTGATACTTTTGCTGTTTGGATCAAAGTTATACAAAAGACCACCAAGGATAAGATGAATGATGCAACATCTAAGTGGTATGTGGGGGATTCAGAGATTCAGCAGAGACTTTGTTTTTTAAATTCAAATCTGAATCAAATTTTTCAAATCTGATTTCAAATCTTACTCATATCTGAATCAAAGTTTTACCCACAATGGCTAACGTAGCATAATATTATAAAAGAAAAAAATCCCTGTGATAGAAAAATCGCATTGGACTATCATATCTAAGTCTTAAAAGCTAAGATTTGATTGAGCCTTGGACGATGCATATAGCTCCTTTACTCCTCACTTCTGAGGCATAGGAAACAAACCAGAAAGTCTTCCATTAACAACAGTTTCCTATTTAGTCTAAAGCTTCAAAGCAAGTAGGCTACTAAGCCAACTTTGAACCACAGCTTCACATCTTGGTTTGTTTCAAAGCCATTTCTTCACTTAAGACAAAATGGGAAAATCAAACAGGTGCATGTGTGTCTTAAAGACTCATCATTATCTCAGCCTCTGTTGAAAGTCATCAAACCTTCCATCAGTCCCCACAGATAACAAACCAGGGACTCCATACAGTACAGATAGTGGTCTGATTACTCACACACATATATGCTTTACAAGTTTTCAAGGGTTTTGGGAAACACTGAATTAACTGGGAACCTACCCTTTTAATGTCAGTGATGGCACTCACTGAACTGGGATATTTGAAGTAGTCTGCAAGCATTGCAATAAGGTGGTCAGTAATACTGGCAATTCTTTGCAGCTCAATATCTGCTTCAATCAAATAGGCAAGAGTTTCTGCTCCATCTACTCTCTCTTCTAGCAGTCTCTCCTTACTACACATCCTTGCCAAGCATGGTAGTGTCTGAAGGGTACAAAATGACAGTTAGATTGTCTTTTATGAATACGTAAGTTTCTGTTTGTTTTGATAGATCAAGCTTGGAATGTTGCTTAAAGTAAGTAATTTTTTATATTACTCATTCTTTGTAACAAACCTGGAATCATTGTCAGTGATTCCTCAGTCTCCATAATGACTGTAACTCTTCACAATACCCATTGTTACCATGTTACAATTAAGACTATAGCAGAAAGGGTTCGTTTACTACTCCACCTCAAACCAAACATTAATAGAACCATAGAGTTGGAACAGTATCTATGGGCCTCAGGTCCAGCTTTTGGGCAATATATTTTCTGAAAAATTACATGTGTTCCTGAAGCCTATTAGAAGCATTCATGATGTAATTTCTCCTAGGTTGCTCAAGTCTAGGCCCCAAACTTTGGTTCTCCAGGTGTTTTGTGCTTCAACTCCCAGAGGCCACAGCCAGTTTGGCCAACAATCAAGAATTCTAGGGAACTAAAGTCTAAAACATTTGGAGGACCAAAGTTTGGGAACCATTGCTCCAGGGCATTCTAGAGCAACTGTGCTACAGAGCATCCCACAGATAATTTCACTACCAACACTTCCAAAAGGCTTAAAGAGCACTTGCAGCCTATCAGATAAGGAGCTTCTATCCCTAAAGGCTTAGGGGTGTGTTTAAAAAAAAAAAAGATTATAGGTCAGTTTTCAAGGAGGCATTATCCAATGAGTAATGTGGGAACCTCTGATTCATGTGGTAGGAGGAATATCTAGAAGTATCATTACATGAGGAGAAAGGGTGTGTGGTTACATCCAAAGTACTGTACAGGTAACATTATTGTAACACATTATCTCCAAGTTCTGGTTTTGATTAACTAGGAAAAAAATCCTAATGAAATACCTTTTCAAAGGTCTATATTAAGAGATCTTTGAGTACAATTTTCACCAGTCATTGTTACTGATGTTCCTATGCAATCATAAATGTTAAAAGAAATTGTACTGAACTAAAAGAAATCTCATATAAAACTTTACCAAGCCAATATGCACTTAATCTTGCCACCACTTCCTTAAACTAGTCTCAAAAATTTCATGATTTAAAAGCAAATTGCTTTTGAACTGTGACAGAATGCAACCAAAACTGAATACAGCAACCCCCTCCCCCTCTCCAGTTCCTCAAATTTTATAGTAGTATTTGTAGCTTCTCCAAAGGAATGCAAGAAAACTCACCACATGGTACTAACTGCTTCTAGGGTGACCCTAATTCATCCACCTTACCTATTTGCAGGATGACAGTAGCTTTACATGCAAATCAACTGCACAGTGCAGCTATTTAAACCCTACCACTACATATACTGATTGCGGAATAGCCCTTTCTGATCAACATACTGAGCACTAACTATAAGCTCTAATCCATTCCAAAGGATTCTTTCATAACGCGGAACTCTGCATAATTAACAAATCCAGACCAGTAGAAATCCACAGTGAAAACAGTGCATCTTTCTTAAATATATAAATAACATCAATAACTTTATTAATCATAGCAAATGTACTAATGATAGCAAATAGGAACAGCTCTATTAGGCGCTTTCTAAATCCCTATCAGAGACACTAGTTTTACGATCAGAGTTAGTTCATAGCACAATTTACATTTGGCTAATTACTGTTAAGTACTGTGAAGGGTCTAACTTACCTTTAATACAATACAGGTATCATCAGTGTGGATTGCTCCAGCTCTGCACATATAAGTAAGGCTACAATAAAATATCAGAAAACTACTTTACTGTCAAATAGAATGTATTTAGATCGTGACAAAATAATGGCAGGCTAGATGGTCTACACTGCCCCAAAGACACCTACCACAATAAGTTTAAATCATATGTTTTTAAATAATGTCTTGGTTAGAATTACCAATGGCATCTGCACATACATAAACTTTATTTCAAGTTTATTTCAAGCCTTCCCTATGATATTTAAATACAGCCTTTTAAAATGAAGTGCAAAAGAGTGGAACTCTTCAATGTGAAAATGTGTAAAACCCAGATAAAAGTGTGTTATGACACCTGATAGATTTCCACAATGAAAACAAATGGGACTATAAAATCTAGCCTTTCTTAAATTAAACTATAAATTAAGGTAACACTATAGGTCCCATTATCCTAACCAGTATGGTAGAACTGTTGGAAGAAGGTTGATATATTTTGTTGGTGGGGAGACCAGCTGTGCCCAAGGATAATATGAAAGCTGCCTTGCACCAGATGAGACTACTGTTCATTTCTTCTCTGCCTAAAGGCCAAGTCTCCCTTATCTAGAATTCCAAAATCCAAAATACAGTGGGCCCTCAGTATCTGTGAGGAATCCATTCTGGATTCCCCCACAGATTTCAAAATCCTCAGGTGCTCAAGTCCCACTGTCCTCAACGGTGGCACAGCCACCATTGGGGGACAATTGGACTTTGCTGCCCCGCCCCCCCAAGCCTCGCTGTGGCACTCTTCCTCCTAACTCTTCCTCTTCCTTGCTCCTCCTCATTCTCCTTCTCTTCCCCTGCCACCACTCTTTCCATTCCTTCCTCCGCATCTCCTCCTCTTTCCTCCACCACCTCTCCTCTTTCTCCTTCCTCCTCTTTCTCTTACCCTTCCCGTCACTGCTGCCACTCTTCCTCCTCTTCCACCTACCTGCTGCTCTTCCTCTTCTTCCTCCTCCTACATAGGGTGGGCTGTACTTCAAAAACCACACCTTTTTTCATGGGTGGCTGAGGTAGTGATACTTTTGCTTTCTGGTGGTTCAAGTGCACTTTGTTTCATGCACAAAATTATTAAAAATATTGTATAGAATTACTTCCAGGCTATGTGCATAAGATGTATATGAAATACAAATGAATTTTGTGTTTAGACTTGAGTCCCTCATCTCCAAGACCTCTCATTACCTACATGTATGCAAATACAGTTATTCTAAAACACTTCCAGTCCCAAGCATTTCAGATACGGAAGACTCAACCTATGCTAATACTTCTCCAGAGTTGAGAGCACTTGCTTGATGATAATTTAATTGCAGATACCAAAAAATGAACCACTGAATTTGGATCACTCCACATAGTAACACTGATGCATGTATAAAATGATTGCTGAGGCTAACCGTAAGGATCACAGAGCGTAACTCTGGTTTTGGATTTTGGAATTTTTTTTTGTATGGGATAGTGTAGCATATTTCTAACCATATGTGATCTAATATAAAATGTAACATGAACAAGGAAATATTTTGTGTTACTGTTAAATTCTACAGAAGATTACCATTTGGCTGATGTGAGCTGCATTTCAATAGGCTTGTCTCTTTGTAACATCTTCACAAAGATTTGTGGTAATAATTCTCCATCAACCAACACTGAAAACACAAGAAAATATGTTTCAGAACATAATCACTCAATCAATTTATTACAATCAACTGACCAGTCATCAAATAAACATCAAATACACATCAGAAGAACAACAACCCTGACAGTAAAATAAACAACCATGACAATAAAATAACAGTAACCTTAACATCAAATTATAGCATCTGATTATAAAAGTGACTAAAAATTTAAGGGTATAAAAGTGTTCTAAAATTACTATAAAAACATTATATAAAAAAATAAAATAAAATCATTATAAAATCTTGAACAAATTTTACCATTTTACGCCGACAGACCATTGCCGCTGCACAGAAACTAGCTACTCTTGTTGTTATTAATGGATAATGGTCTGTCAGCAAATAAGACACATAGAATTCATCAGTTCTTCCTGGGAATTGGATAGATAAAATGTGGTGGTAACCATAATAGAAAGGGCAGTACAACAACACATGACCTATTATCTCCACTGTACCAGTACCACAAGGACATGTGCGAGCATCATAGAGGATATTATTATATCTCCCTTCCAATAGGGCTGAAGGTAAAACATTAAATTTTGCTAAGGCAAATGCTGTCCTGTATTTTGGAATGGTTAAAAGATTCAAATGGTTAGCTAACACAAAGGCATGGCCATTATCTCTGAAATCAGGGCATAAGGTGGCTGTGTTTACATGTTCTTGTAACTCATTATCTGTAATACGTTGATGTAATTCCTGTTTAGCTTTCCTATAACACATCGCCAAGACAGTAGTTTGTGTAAAACCCAAATTAGCTAATTTCTCATACAAAGTCTTTTTCCATCTTGAGAGGAACCCATTCGAAAATACCAGAGGAGTTAATCCTACTGGGGTAAAAAGCATTCTTAGCCAAAAATTAAATTTAAGAACCCACACCCAAGATTCAATTGATATTTGACCTGTCTCTAGATGTAAAATTGCATTAGGCACGCACCTTGGAAGAGCAAGGATAGATCTCAAAAATTTTGTCTGTGTGGACTCCATTGAAGCAAAATTAGTATAAACACACCACTGCGCCCCATATAACATTTGTGCCAGTGCTTTCATATTAAAGACCTGTATAGCTGTCCTCCTTTAGCAAAAAAGAAAGATATAAGTGACTTTATACTTCTCTAAGCATTTGCTATGGCATATGTGGACTGGACTTTCCAAAAACCTGAGGACTGAAAAATCACTCCTAAGTACTTGTAGAATTTTATTTGTTCAATTGGTTGGTCATTTATTTGCCACTTTTGCATGCTCCGTTTTCTAGTGAACACTAAGACTTTAGATTTGCTATACAGTAATTGATTACTAAATCTTCAGTTCTGCAATAATTACCAAGAGCTTTTAGTAATCGTCGTAGGCCTATGGAAGGTAAAGAGAGAAGAACTACATCATCTGCATAAAGGAGAGCTGACAGAGGTCTGCCTGCTAAATTAGGAGGATGGAAACTTAATCCAGACAAACTTTTAACCAAAGAATTAATACAGATGTTAAACACAGAGGGAGCTAATACACAGCCTTGTCTGACACCCGTAAATGATGGAATAGCCTTGGTAAAGTGGCCTCTCTCACTCAAAATGTCCCAATGGGCACCACTTCATCAATCAGGTTCAATCAGCTCCAACGAGGGATTCCACCTGCTTACACTGGACACCACTGGGAGCACCAATGTAGGTGTACTAGTAGCCTTCACCATAGCTTTCTCTGGGGAGCCAATTTCTAATAGATCTAGTTTTCTCATCTGGGTCCAATTGGGTGGGGTGTCCTCTGATTTTGAACTGGGTATCTTAATAGTGAGCTCATCTTTTGAAGTGAGCTTGTTTAATTGAGGGTTTAGTTCCACTTTCACCTGATGTTGGATGGTCGGTGTCTTCTCATTCTGGAGTTGTAAATCCAACTTAGGGCCATTTATTTCACCAATATCTGCAACTTTTGTGTGCTGCCAAATAGGAGGAGTGTAGATTGTTGGCTTTAGAGTGGGGGACTTGTCACTAGGAGGGACATTGGAGATAGAATTATTCCATATGGGATTTAGTTTCTTTGATGACTTTAAGTAATTTCCTTCTTTAGTCATGAGTCACGATGTTGCTGTATTTCCCATTGGATAGTGATTTTTCTTATGGCCATTTGGTTCTTCTTTTCTTGCTGTTAATTTGATCAGATGGACCTTTAGGAGATCAATTCTATTAATTATATCATTTTGTACTTCACAGGGTAAAGTATGGAAGGAATCTAAAAGTTTCTTTTCTTCTGGTTCTAAAGGCTCCATTGGTCTCTCTCTTGGCTGCTGGAAATCGTCCTCAACTTGAGCTATATTAGGTTGATTTTTATCTATGGAGGGGGGGTTATCCTTAGTAATATCAACAATATCAATGATATCTGCAGAATCTAAATCAATTGAGTTGATGCTATGATTTCCTGTTACTTGTGGATTTTCAGCATGTTCTGATGTGTAAAGCACCAGAGGGAAAGGTGAAGCATGGTTTTCAAATATTCTTACCGGGGGTATTCCAAGTTCAGTCAGTAGATCTTTATATCTTTATACCATTTCTGCTGTGTTCCCTTTGGTAAATGTAACTACTGCCCAGGCCTGCATACCATTGAAATATAAATATTCCACCAGTGCCAAACATAATTAAATTGTGACTTTTTGTTAACTGGCATGCCAAGCACCAAAACTTTCAGCTTACCATTTACAAGAGTCATTGATACTTGGGGGTTTTCAAAGGCTAAAACTGCAAAGCATTTCAGTGCTTGCATTTGAACCTGTGAAAACAAGAGTATTTACATTTATGAAAATTAAATGAAAGCTTTTACTTGACATAAAATCCATTATAAGTCCATTAAAAATGCATGTGAGCACACATGGAAAGTCCTTGAAAACAATAACATTCATTTCCTGTCACCATTTGGAGGAGGACTGTACAGTAAATATGAGAAATTTGGGCATGCATTGGGGAGGGTGGTTTCCAGAGGGTAAATTGGTCCCTGCCCCCATGCAATTACCCACCTTTATTCTAGAGTGATACGTTTCCAAAATGTGAGTCGGGCTTGCCAAAGAGAAACACGTGGACTTGTTGTCAAGGTCTCTTAGGTTTATTTTTGCACAGCTGGAATTGGGCAGGAAGTCACCAAAATCTCTGCTTCTGCCCTAGTCAATACAATTCAAATGCACGAGTGTCCTCATGTAGGCTGCCTAGTCTTGTATACTGTATTGAGCTTCCTCCCATTTAACAAGGCACATGTTCTTATCAACCATTCTTTTCACTCCTAACATTCTCTTCTGTTCCTGGTGACAATTTGGCCAGTTCCTTTCCTCCCTGAACTTATAGTCTATTCTGTGAATGCTTGGACTACAGAACATGACCTTCACATAATGATATTGAGCTAAAGAAATAAGTAACCACTGCTTCACCTCCAAGTCTAATGAATGACTGCACCAAGCATCCTTTTTAACACTCCTCTCTGGGATAATCCTCATTTACTTGCAGATTTGCAGAATGGCAAAAAGAGGATAACAACAGCAACACCAATAATACACCATCAGAAGTTTATACACCCATAAACTATTTTAAAACTAAACACTGGACTTATGAGATAACTGCTCATGTGAAATATCTTCTGTGGCAAAATCCTCTTATAGATTTATATAAAAATAATGGAAAAACTAAATAGCACTATTATTATATATTATAAATCAACTAAGTAAATATATACAACACTTTGTGGTATGCATTTACTTAGTTGATTTATTAAACCTAATTTCTTCATATAGCATTTATTTATTACTAATACATAATTTATATCCTTCCCTTTTAACAACCAAGCATATACTCATAGTGCATAACATTCAAATCACAATAATCAACAATTAAACAATTAAAATTTAAATATAAAAATAGTAATGCATAAAAATGCAGCTTAAAATAGTTACACAGCAGCACACCATTCAAAATACTAAAATCCAATAAAGAGTACTTAAAAGTAATCAAAATTACATTAGGATTTGTATATATAATCAAATCACATCAGTATAATTACATCATGAGTTTGGCCCACTTCTTGGTTGTACGGAAGAACAGCTACAATTGATTATACTCCATGGATGAACTCATTTCATTTCCAGGTATATATCCCTAACTTTGTAAAGTGGTCATCAGTACAGGTATTTTGTTCTCCTCACTACAGAAACTAGAAAAGGTTCTTTAAGAAAGAAGGACTGCTCTCCCACACTTCTCATATTTTTGTGTGAAAACATTCTGAAACTAGCTTTTCTCTGCCACTCTTGGTCAGAAAGGTGAGACACTAAAAGAGGCCTAAAGAGGGGTGTAGTGATTAAATACTTTCTTTCTGTATAGTGTGTTGTGAATCCATTTCCTGCAGTCTTGCAAGACACCTTGCAGTGAGATATTGCTTTTAGTCTACCTAAATACTGAACACAAATGCTTGAGTTCAATAAAATACAATCCTATTTACAGATTTCATTAATTTGTTTTTATCTATGTGTCAACTTCTAGCCACATTATAGACGAGTACTTGCCAATAATTAATATTACATCATGACGGTGAAGCTGCTTTGCAAAGTGTTCCTCATCTCCCCCCCCCCCCCCCCCGGCTTTCCATAACCTTTTCACAATCTACCAAGCCTGCTCTTCCACTTTTTCTGCTCCTTCCTCACTGCATGCCAAAAAAATTACTTTAAAGCATAAGTGGGGACCCCAGGGGTCCTTCCCATCCCTTCTCTGTAGGAAACATCCTTTGAAAAGCTCCTCACATTTGTGTGTGTTTGTGTGTGCATGCTTAATAGAGGAAAATATTTGCAGCCCCTTTCTCATCAGTACAAAATCTGTTCATACTTAACACTTTCATTCCACCAATGATGCTGTTTCAAGAAATTAAAATACCAGTAATTTTACAGAACAGATATTATTTCAATGCCTTACTTTATAAGATGTAGACGTTAACAGATGAGCAATATTCTGCACTGCGCCATGGTTAAACAGGACTGTCTGATGATCTGGACCCTGTTAAAAATAAACAAACCGCAGCTATTTAAATATACTGTCAAGAGAGAAGAAATATAAGTACTTATTGTCTTTGTGACACTTATGTTCAGGACTACTGATTTTTGAAGTTTAATTTAACTGATTTGGAGTCAAGACTAAAACTGTCTTTTATTTTAACTCTAACTTTATTGGCTTTTGGTAGCAATTCACAAAGTAAGGGTCAAATTACAGTCTATATTAAGTATGTAATTTGCTGTTTTGTGTAAATAGTACCCACAGGAAAAGATAAATCTGCCTCCAATGCCTCAATTCCTGAGCTACAATTTAGAGACGAATCTCATCTTTAAAGTTGCATGATATGTTTTTTGAGGGTGGGGAATGTCATAGTATAGGAGTGGGAAGGGGGAAAACAGGATTCAACCCCCCCCCACCTGTGGCTGTTTTAAAAGAAACACATAAACAAGTTAATATTTTAACTTTATCTTAACATAAGTGAAAATTATCATAACATAATTCTCAGCTTTATTCCATGTAACACAAGTTTTATCAGACAGGAAGGAAATAGGGAAAATGTATACACACCATAAATTACATGGTATTATGCACAGAATTACCACATCCTATATCATTAAGAACTCTGAACCTAGAATTAAAAGAAATTCTCTGTCTCAGCCCTGAAAGTATGGCTGTGGCCAGTCCAACGTAAGGTAATGCAGGCCCTGGAATAGATCCAAAAACAGGGCCCCATTAAACACACATGCAAGGTTTCCCATTGAACTTTGTCTTGAGATGGATCAGGCTTAGCAAGGCTGCTGAGCCAGGAGAAACCCTTCCTAGGACCACACCTCTTGCCTTTGTCCCAACTAGCATGAGTGAGGCCTGAGTCTTACAGCGAGCAACCCCTATGCACAACCTACATCTCCTAACAATGCAGGGAAATGCAGCCAGGCTCAGCACTAAATACTGTCAAAGCTTATGCTGAGCCTCTGGAGAGATATCTATAGCCTTGCTCTTCCTAGGAGCATTTTGCTATTGGCAACATCAAAATATAAGCAGTTTGCCTATATATGCACACCATGGAGCTCTAGCCACCACTCTGGCTATGACATATCCTAACATACAGATGTCTACTGCCCAATTTTGTCTGGTTGACTAAAGGTGGATCTGCACTACCACTTTGACAGTTAGGGATCCATCCTGCAGAATGCTCAAATTTGTCATTTGCTGAGGTATTCAGAATTTGCTTCAATGAAGCTTTAGTGGACTTTCCAAATCTGGAAATTCTGGAGGATGGAGACAGCAGAGTTAAATCAGTATGAAAATGGTATAACTGTGTGGGTCAGGTATATTACTCTTGCATGAACAGAACAGCAAGGGTCATTTCCTTGCATATAGTAAGTTGTAAAAGGAGGAAGAGGTCCCAAGCGTTCTCAAACTGACAACCAATCAGTTCAATGTCAATTGCAAGTTTATTCCATAACAGTTTTCTAATTGTTTGCTTTCAAAATGTAATAGTAATTGCAGTACAGTATTAGGACTAGTACTGATGCTCTCACTTTCGACATTTTAAGTGGGAGTGACTAATCTTCATAGTTGCATAATTTTTGCAGGTGATAGTTGAGCAGTTGAGATTTGAGAATCATTACTCTGATACTAAGCTATAGTAGTATACTGTATCAGGTATGGGCTACATGTGGCTCACAAATCTCCCCAGAACATCGCCTAAAGTCCACCAACTCCCCAAACACTTTAATATTTCAGGAGACAAAACAAAGCAAAAACATCCAAACCACCTTAAATGTGGCATTTTGGGGGTAATTTGCCCCCCAATGACCTCCTCCAATCTTCATACAATAGTAGAAGCTGGTGAAAACTAGCCAAAATCAAAACCAAAGTGACCAGAAATAATTTCCAAGGAGCACATCCATGCAGCCTTCCTTGTGGGTTATGGAGGCAAAAATTGCCCCCTGTGTCCAGTGCAGCTGGCCTACCCTGCTGTATGTATTCACCAGTAACAAGCTGCAGACCATAACATATTGGTGCTTGATGGACATGTACTACACATACATAAGCCTGATGCAACTCTTGTAGGAAACAAATGCAGAGAACATGATAATCAATAATCTCAGCCCAGGGTATGAAAGTGAGTCACCAGTCAGCTGGTACAACAAATGAGTCAAGAAAGTATGAGCTACAAGATATAGGATCACAGAAATTGTGGGAATATGGAAGTGTGTTTCTTAGTTGATGAAACAGCCAACACGAAGGACCATTATAAACGGGAAGGGCTGAAATTTACAGGGTCATAAGTAAGTATTAAAATATTTATAACCTGCTTCTCCACTGAAAAATGCTAAAGGTGCAAACTTATACAATTTTTAAAACAGCCAACTTAAAATGAAAACAGCTCAAAAAGGCTAACAGATACTTAGACAATTTCAGACATATATTTGACAATTTGTTTTATCATAAGGATGCAAAAGCAAAAAAGATGGGACTCTAATTTTTTAAAAAAAAAACAAAACAAAAAACTAGATTCTCACATTTTTTGACTGCATCTAAAATTTCTTCATATATGATCTGGCTGTCTGAACATGGCTCTGAGCATTCCTGACATTCACTTTCTCCCTACCACACTAATACTACATACATTAAATATTATTAACTTGTACAAACACTATCCCTGGCCAGACATATTTGACTAAACATGATTCATAAACAATACAGTAAAAACAATATAAATACACTAGGCCCTTCCCATTTTTGGAGGTTTGGTTCCAGCCCTCCCCAAGCCCCCATGGATGGAAAAACTGTAGAAGCTCAAGCCCATATTAAGTCAGTGTGTGGCACTATGCTGTATCAGTGTGCCTGCATGCACCACCATTGGTTAATCTTGGGCAGTGTGATCCATGGGAGCTCCAGTCTGCAGATGGCTAGCTCACTGTACATATCTGCCACGAAGGTTAGATTTCAAAAACACTGAAGAGAAAATACTGGTTTACCCTATGAGAAACCTAAATCTTTAGTTCTTTTTCTTTACATCCTACTATGGCTACAGCATGACACTACCTACTTTGGGCCTGAGCAGAAGAGCAGGTGGCTTACCAATAACTAGGGTTCTTCAAGTGGTCATCTGTGAACTCACACAACTGGGTTCTGACTCTGTATAGCACCTCATTCAGAACATATTCTAGAGTTGAGTACTTTTTTGGTGTGAACTCTGCCCCTCCCCATTGTGCACATTCCTGTGCACCAAGCTATTCTTCTTTGTTCTCAGTCTGCCGCATGGAAAATACCTGGCAGGTATTAGTAGATATGAGTAGAGAGGGGAGGAAAGTGGGTTGTGTGAGTTCACAGATGATCACTCAAAGAACCAGTCACAGGTAAGCAAACTGTTTCTTGTCTTCATGTTCTCTGAGACTCACACAAATGGAAGACTAGGTAGCTGAACTACTGGAGGTGAGAGATGCTATGCCAATAATGAAGAAAGCTTGAAATGTCCAAAGAGATTAATGGTATGTGATCTGTCATCCAGTCTATAGAGTGCTATAAAAGTGGGTGGTTGAGACTAAGTTGTAGCTCTACTTAAGTCATGTCGGGGATGCTTTGACTGGGAGTTCCTGCATGGCAGGGGGTTGGACTGGATGGCCCTTGTGGTCTCTTCCAACTCTATGATTCTATGATTCTATGAAGCAACACCCTTAAAAAGGGGGGGGGGCAGGCTGCTTATGGAAGTTGGTAGGACAGTGAGCTGCTTAAAATGGAACTGGGGTAGAAAAGAGACACCTGAAAAACAAGGTATGGTAAAATGCACACAAATCAGAGGTTCGATAAACAGAGGTAATTGCCACTAAAAAAAAGAACTGTGAGGATGACTGTTAAATATCACACAAGGCAAGAGGCTCAAAAGGTTTACCCATCAGCTGAAGAAGAAAAACAGAGAGTGACTACCATGGTACAGGTGGTGGAACAGGGGGATAGAGAAGTTCCAGGCCCTTGAAGAGCATTTTCATTAGAGAGTCCAAAGAGAACAACAAAGCTTTGGCACGGTCCTGGTGGTAAGCAGAACTGGCAACCAAATACACCTTGAAAGATCAAAAGGAGAGCCTTTATCATGTAAAGAAGTCAGACACCCCAAGACCAGTGTAACCTTACATACAAAAATGAACTGATTAAATAGGCTAAACAAATTCCAGGAATTCCTTCCATCTGGGTGCACAGAAGCACTTTGTGAAGGGCTTCTGAGGAGCATCCAGAATTCTCTGCACCTCTGCATCTCATGGAGGATGGCGTTCATAAGCACTTAGTCTGAGCATGGTTAGATCTGGGTGGACTTTGGTTCCACTGGCATGTGTAAGAAAAGTCCTGTGATGAGAGAGATACTGCTCCAAAAGAAGAGTGATAAACCATGGTTGCCTAGGCCACCAAAAGAATTGCAAGGCCACAGTTGAAGCAGCGCATCTTGACCTTGTAAGAATTCATAGGAATGGAAATGGAGGGATCGTGTAAAGGAATGCTCCTTGCTTGTGGAGAAAAGTATCTCCCAGTAAACCCACACCTCAACCTGAAGTGTGTAATGATGTTGTTTCTAACAGGGTTCTCCCACCCACCAGAAACTAACTGTTAACATAAGGAACACCATGACTCTTCTGGTGCAGTCTCCATCACCCATTACCATGGGGGGGGGGGGGGGAGAGGCGTTTGGTGAAGATTCTATGTATGACTGATAGGTTGAAGAGTAAGACTCAGAACTGGATCATGACTCAATGCAGAGCAAACCGTGGTATTTTAGATAATGGTCTTGATTTAAAAAGTGGAAGACTGTTACTATATGACCCAGTCACAGTGTTGGGAAAGATTTAATGACTGCAAACTCTTGCCTGTTTCTCAAATCCGAAATCCTGTCCAAAACATGATGGCCAGAGGGTTCAGAACAAGTTGGGGATTGATCAAAGAGCTTAACTTCTGAGCACAATCTTCCACAAAGAACTTCTTCAAATGAAAGATGTGTCACTGTTGCAGTCAATCACTCCACAATCAGGATTGGAGAATAATGAGGGACTTCCTTGGGTAAGTGATACCAATGAGAGTAAAGAGAACATGCCTTCTAGGGTGGAGTTGAAAAGGGAAGCCAAACGTAGGAAACAGAATTTAGTGATATAGTATTGACAAAGATTCCTACTGCTGCTGCCTGTGTGATGGATGAAAGAAAAACACAGAGTGTATCTTGGTGCACAGGAATGTCTGCAATAGTGGTTGAGTGGAGTTACCACCAAAAAACTACTCAGGTGCGGAATCTTAATGACGCTCTGTGCCAGATCAATACCCGTTTGTGTGAGATACAGAGACTACACCAAAGACTTACAAGCACGGCACACTATTTAAACAACAATAACAATGTCAATAAGCTACTGAGAACTGTTGCCTTAGTTTTGCTTTGTGCTCACAATCTAATGGATTACTGTACTGGAATAAGGTAAGAATTTTCCCTCAGCCAATTAATGAGACGAGTTGCCTGCAAACCTACTCCCCTTTTCATGCACAATAATAATCAGAAGCCACTTATACAGTAGCAAAAAGAATTATGTTCATTCCATACTGTTTATCATGCACAAAAAATTATCATCTGTGTAAAACCACAGAGTTGACAGGTGGATCATCTTGAACTGGGATGTTCAACCTTCAGGCTCTTCTGGTGTTTGACTGTCAAATATAAACTACAAATAAGAAAGCAACCCCACTCCATTCACAACTACCTAGTACTAGTTCTGCCATAATTCTGGTGGCTCTAAATCAGAACAACAGAACTTCTCTTATTTTAAAAATAGCTGATTTCTGGAATAAAATATACATACATTCTGACTCAGATGAGAATCTGATGTTATACTGTGAACAACCAACTAAACAACAGGAATTTGGACTTTAAAGACAGGCTTCAGCTACTATCATGGACAACTTTTATAGTTAAAAATGCAATTAACATATCATTTTGTAGAAAAAAACTTACATTGGCACATAGAAGTGGCTGAGGCGAGGATTTAAAGCCGCAGCTATGCCAGTGTCGGAGCTAAAGAACAGACATTAAAAGATATATAATTAAAGTCAAATATAATTTTGTCTGTCTACTTTTGAAATACTACAAATTATACGGGTATTATGGGCATCCCTCTCCTCCCCCCCATAAGTATTTTCAAATATGATACATTGATTTATAGACAGGAGTTTGAATGCTGGTCTGCTATGTTTATCGCCAGAATTTTATATTATAGAGCCCCCTTGGATGTACTGTACATTCAGCAATCATTACTTCAAACAATGAAGACAATACCACATTCCCATTGAAATATGGCATACAAATTTCAAAAATGCAATGACGGGCAGCTAGCATAGTAACTATAAAGTGGATTTAGGGGCTCCTAGTTCAACTCTGCCATGTACTCCTTAGGCAAGGATTGGCAGTTTTATCTCTGGGAAATCTACAGTAGTTCACCAAGGATTTCTGATGCCCAGAAGTTTAAACAGTAAAACTCCAAGGGGGAAAAAAAACTAACTGGCTTTGTAAAAAAAAGTTTCTCTCTCAGTTTTAATGTCCTTCACTGGTAAAAAGCAAAATAACTGGTTGCTTTTGGCAAAGCTAAATCAGGTCCTCTAATCAGATTTAGAAACATATTAGACTTCTTGATCTATAAAAACTCTCATGTACTGTAGATGCAGGCTCATACAGTAACCACTCCAGCCTTAGGAATCATGTCACATGTCAAGTGAAATGTAATTTTATATTCAGCCCTACTTCAAATAACCATTTTTGCACTTGATTCTTGTTAGTGGATCTAAGAATTCAAATAAGAAAACAAATAGTCTAGGTAGCATTTGGTATGCTAATCTTAGCCTTAGCATACCCTTTTATGGATAATATTCATTTACTCACCTTCAATTATCCTGTTCTAAGTACTACTGATATCAATGTATATGAATTTCTTTGGACACTCTGTGTGTATGTGTCTTGAAGTCGCCAGTGGACTTATGGCAACCCCATAACTTTCACATTATTTTCTTAGAATTCAAAGATATAGCTGTGTTAGTCTGTATAATCAGTATGTACAGAGATCTTATAGCACTTTTGAGACTAACTGAAAGAAATTGGCAGCATGAGCTTTCGTAGACTAAAGTCTAAAGACTAAAGTAGACTATTTCATCAGATAGTCTGCCCCCATAAACTGTCTCAAGCTATTTCTGACATTGTTCTGGGCAAAAGAAAGAAAGAAAGAAAGAAAGATCTAATTTTTTCTCTTGAAATGAACATTACTAAAAGGGTGAATAAAAATTTCTTCCATCTTTTTAACAATGTTATGGCAGAGCTAAAATAAACCTATCACCGGGTTTTCTGAGGCTGAGAGTGACTTGTACAAGTTCACGCAGTGGGTTTTCATGTCTGAGTGTGGACTCAAACTGTGGTCTCCAGAGTCACAGTCCAAAACTCAAACTACTTACACCACACTAGTGTATTACAACCTTTATAGTTTTCTATATTGTTTCTTGTGTTCCCTGGTTATTTTTATTATGCTAAAACAAAAATAAGAAAGGGTATGAAATGTAATATTTAATCATTCCAATGCACACAGGGTTTCATACTTTGCATGAAATCCTGGTTTTTTTAATGATTTAGTGGAAGAAATATTTATATAAGCATTTTCTGCTTGATTAATATTGAAGAACATACATAGGTTATAATCTTAAATCAGATATTTCTAGAAATGACCTTCAGTGAACTGGTAGACAACATATGAAAACTATTATACTCATTCACTGGGGATTAACAACTCAAAAAAGCACAGTTCTAAAATGACATCAACTTCTTGACAAGATTATCACTTACTACTTGTTCAGGTCTGACATCAGCTGCTACAGTTTATTTCTGTTCTAACATTTGCATCTGTTTGAGCTATAAATTGTACAATGGAACATTTTGTATCTGTCCAGAAAATGGGATGATACACACATGCAGAAATAGCATGTGACAGTAATGATCCTCCTGAAAAATATCACTTCAGACTGCATCTGTGAGGTTGTATGTGTGACTGCCACCTAACTGCCTGCCTTTTTAAGAACCATGGATTTAAGATTGTTTCTTCCAAAGTTACTCTGGTTTTAATTATATATGAAAAGTGCCATGATTTTTAGATTTTGGAGTTTTTAAATCTTCTGCTCCATTTTAACCTCAACATATTAATATCTTCTCAGCAAAGCATGGGATTTTTCAAGGATTGGTAACTTCATTCAAGATACTCAAAACCTCACTACCCCTTCACAGTGGACACTGTCTTCAGGGAGGGAACAGAAAAAAGCAGAATAACTCCATTGGCAAGAGAGTCTACTTAAGAAAATATCTTGGTATATAAAATTTCTATAGCGCCCTATCCACCTTTATGGAATTGCCATTCATACTTAAATGCTTTGTGCTAAATCTATCAAACAAAGCATGAAAATCTCCTGTGCCTGCATATCCCAAGAGGCAGTCTCATGACAGTCTCAAGTTCAAGTTCAAAATAAAGGAAATCTAGATAAACTTGTTGCTGCTGTTGTTAGATTTTGAACAATAGGACTGGAGCGTGGGATTAGTATCACACAGATTCAGTTATCATTATATCAACCACCCTAAAACACACCAAAAAGCAGCTTTAATCTGTAGTGGCAAAGCAAAATTTGTGTGTATGTATGTGTTGTAGGTGTACATGCATTAATGTACGTATTATATAAAGCTATAAACACAATGACATTTTCCCCCTCCAAACAGCCCAATAAGATTAAAGACACAGACCCATCTTTCTTTGTCAAATAAAAAATAAGAAACAGTTCATGTTGCTCTGATTTGAGAGCTTTAGTGAAAAACTTTTTTATGCAATCAACCTGAAAGAATTTTGTCCTGACTAACCTTTAATGCATACAGCCTAATTCCCATTTTTAAATTTTATTTAAAAGTAACACCCCAGAAGGCCTGCAAGTAATACCTAGCTCACTACTTCAATCCGAAATAACAAATACTTTAATGAAACAGCATTTTGAAAGCCAGAAGAAAAAAGAAAACAGTGAATAAACACTTGGTCTTTACAGACCCCACTAGAGAATATTCAAGCTCCTTTCTTACTTTGCAGCAATGTGAGAAGATCTGACATATGTATTCTTGAGTATATCGAGACCTACTGAGCAGTGCCAAGAGGTGAGGAATAACTGTAGCATCCTAGAAAATCGGGGGGCGGGGGGGGGGGGAGGGAGAAATGAACATTAAAACAAAAAATGTAAACACCAGCAAGCATTTATTGTATATTTGCTAAATGTACTAACTCAGCCTTTTCCCCTTTTGTTCAGATTCGTAAGTCAACAAAAAGCTTGCAGCTTCATAAATTATACATAAATGAAAAAACTCTAACAGCAGGATTCTGTCATCTATAGAGTTGTATCATTGTTTAGAACAAATCTAGCTGGTAGCCGAAGATATCCTCAGAATACTAGTAATTTCCAATTTACTTATAAAAGAGTTAAATATATCCTTCTGGATGGCCCTTTTGCTCTTTTCCAACTCTATGATTCCATCATTCAGCATTGCTAAGAATTATTTGGAAACAGATGGCTAGAGTCTGCTAGAGATTTAGAAGCTAGCAGGAGCGTGAAAGGGCTTGAAATATTTCTTACAACAAAAGCATATCTATTCATTTTTACTGACCACACATTCACCAGTATTCATTTAATATCACTGCCATTATTTATTATTTATAAATCACTGTCAGTATGAAGAATGCTTTAATGATAAACCTAAATAAAAGAGAACTGTCTGCTCTGACTATCAACACTATTTGATAATTTACTCTCCATGTTACATTAGGCCTCTCACCCTATCATGGGGGGGGGGGGGGGAACGCCTCTCTGCAGGTCAAGGGTCAGGGTTCCTAGGTCCCACACAGCCAATGTGAGTTTTAGAAACTATCTTGCAATTTCTAATTTCTATGCCCTTAGTACAGTTCCACCTCAAGCAATATGTTATCATGTGTATTGTTTTTACGACTATCAATGAATTACTAGCTCTACTAAAACAGCAACATTTCAAAATATTTTTTCAACAAATGAAAAATATATTATCAATACAGATTAAATAAACACTACAGCGCATGAAATTGTCACGGCAGAAGATAAATTACATTCACCTGCTGTCTAAAACTTACAGTGTACAATAATTCTTCAGGAGTTACAGGGCTGGTGAAAATGGTGCGAAGACACCTGAGGCAAGCTTCAATAAATTTAAGATCTGGTGACAGTAACCCTGTGAATACACATGGAAATATTTTTTGTAGTTCTTACAAGTTATGTAATCAAGAAACAAACACAACAATGAACACAGGGGTACCTTGCAGTAAGGCTGGTATGATATGGCAGTCCAGTAGAGATTTTACATTGTTTTCTGTACCCATTGCAAGGCTTCCTAGCACCACTGCACACTCCGTTTTCATCTCAGTGCTGGAGGTCTCTTGCTGAAGCAAGTACAGCAACCTAGATATGGAAAACACAAAGGAACAGTTTCACTTAAAGGAATATAACAGATAATTTTCCTACATAAAAAGCAAGTTCTACCAAGATGTAACAAAACTATACATTAAACAGTACCCACAGAATGAAGAGGCCACTCTGATCAGTCCCACAGATAATTTAGGAATAAACTGTTAAAGACCTTATAAACTAAGAGAAACACTCTGAAGCTGGATGAACCAATTGGTTCATTCAATGCAGGCCTTTCATTATATGTGCCCCGTTCAGCCCATCTCCCAAAAGAGAGCACAGAGCAAAATAAACAGAAAAACTCTGTGAAAATATCCAGATACACTAACCATCCCAGTACCAAATTATATAATCCTTTCAATCAAAGTTTTGATAATGCTTTGAAACAGAAAAGGATTATAGAAGCAGTCAAAAAGAATATTTTGTGATAACCACTACATCAATTATCTCATACTAACTAGGTAAACATCCTGTCAAGTCAGGACAAATAATCCATGTTTCTACCTATAACACATGATTGTACCTTCATCTGGTTAGATGATGAGTAAAATGAGTGGCAGCCCCAGATTATTACTATCCCTGTTTGTAGGTTGCCCAGTTCTTATGTTCAAAACAAATATGTTCAAATTTTAAGTTGCCTTCAACAGATAATAAACATAGGTAGATAACTTCAGGATGGCCAACAGTCATAAGATAAGGCAGCTCCTTGCTTCAAAGAACACCTTGACTTCATAATAGACTTTTTAAGTTAAACTAACTCCATTTATTTTGGGTAAATTTCTGGTTTCCTCCTGTCTCTATTACAGCACTTGAGATAGAATCAATGCTGATAAAAATAAATGTTTAAAAAATTAAAAATAGGTTATTAACATAAGGTATTAACAAAAAGGGTATTAACATATAATAACTGAGACCAATTGCAGCTAGAGAGAAGAAGAAGGAACAGCAGCTTCTCAGCGGCCATTTTAAGCGGTGAGTGTTTGGGTTTTTTAAATCTCTTGGGGAAGTGTGTCTGTTGCAGAGGAGGAGGACCTTCTGTGAGTCACAAGTAGGAGGAGCTAGGAGACTAGCTATATGGAACTCCTCCCAGAGCCAGTTGCAGACCAGTTGCAGCTACAGACAGAAGAAGGAACAGCAGCTTCTCGGTGGCCATTTTAAGTAGTGAGTGTTTGGATTTTTTAAATCTCCTGGGGGAGAGTGCCTGTTGCAGAGGAGGAGGAGCTTCTGTGAGTCACATCTGTGAGTTACAAGTGGGAGGAGCTAAGAGACTAGCTATATAGAACTCCTTCCAGAGCCGTGTGCCAGAGCCAATAGGGGAAAGTACAATATAAGGAGTAGGAGAGCTGTAAACTTTGTTTTAGAGGTTCTCCTTTAAATCTTTTCCTTTTTAAAAGTACTTTTGAGGGGTTCCCCTCCATCTCAGAGGAAGTGAGTTCAGGTTAGCAACCAGGAGATCTCTATAAAGTTATATTCCCAGTAGATTTTGCTCACTGACAGAGATTTGGTGAAATAGGCCAGGCCATCAGGGGCTTTGACATTGGTGTTTACAGGGGGATATTTTTTGAGGAAGAAGCCCACAGTCCTGTTTAAGTGATTACTTAACATTTCTTGGTATGTACACTGAGGGAACGACTGCAGTCACCTGCAACACATGTGGGATGTTTGTCTTCTTGCCAACAGATGTGGGGAACTTCACATGCCCCAAGTGCAAGTTGGTAGCCCTCTTGGAGGAGAAAGTACAGCAGCTGGAATCCAGGGTAGATACACTTCAGCATATCAGGGAGCAAGAGGTTTTCTTGGACAGAACAGAAGGAACGATCTTGGAAGGGGACCACACAGAGGAAGTCGCTGGGGATGAGAAGGTCCACTTCATGTACACAGGAGGCAGACAGCTGGAGGAATGTCACACAGGGAAGCAGTGAACTCAGGGATAGCTGTGGGAGCTTGCAGCTACAGAATTGTTTTGAAGCCCTTTCACTTATCATGGAGGATGAGGTAGACCAGCATAGACAGACTTCAGGGACAGAGCAGGGGAGCCTGGGAGTTCCATCGCAAGGAACAGTCGCTGCTAGGCCTCGGAGGAGGAGCATGGTCGTGTTGGGGGACTCCTTGCTGAGGGGTACAGAAGCAGTAATTTGTGGGCCCGACAAGATGTCTCGGGAGGTGTATTAACCAAGACTGGTTAAGCCTACTGACCAATACCCCTTCCTTTTGGTCCACATGGGAATGAATGACACAGCAAGACACAGCCTTCAGAACATCAGAAGGGATTACAAGGCTCTGGGCAAGAAGCTAAAGGAAATGGACGCACAGATTGTCATGTCGTCTCTACTGCCAGTAGAAGGGCATGGTCCAGGAATAGAGAGGAAAATAGCAGATGTCAACAACTGGCTCCGCAAATGGTGTCACCGAGAACGATTTGGATTCTTGGATCATATGCTGTGGTTCTATGAGGAGGGACTTCTTGCAAGTAATGGGCTGCATCTCACGCCAGTTGGCAAAAACGTTTTTGCCAACTGTCTCAAGAATCTGATCAGGAGGGCTTTCAACTGAGTTATGTGGGGAAGGGAGACAGCATTCTGGAATGCAAAGGGGCTGGAAACAATAGTCAAACTGACATAGAGGGAACAAGGAAAACAGGGCAAGGACCCAACAATAGGAGGCAAAAAAACATGCACAGGCATCAAGCAAAGGGGACACATAGTCTTCGATGTCTCTACACTAACACACAGAGCATGGGGAATAAGCAAGATGAACTTGAACTCCTAGCACAAAAAGGGAAATATGATATAATAGGCATCACCAAAACCTGGTGGGATGAGTCTTATGATTGGAATGTAGAAATAGAGGGTATTGAATGCAGAATGCACAGGGAGGCCATTGAAATCCATAAACACCTGGACAATTTCAACAGGAAAGAGGAAGCCCTGAGAGTAAACAAGGCTTGGCTCCCAGTCTTGAAGGAGAGCAAGGTCAAGACTGAACCTATGCAAATGAGAAACAGCCTAAGGCCAGGGGATTCCCAGCAGACAATGAGCACCAGTTAGCAGACATTAACCCTTGTGTGCATATCCTCCCACCCTGAAGACTGGCATTAGCAACAGAACAATACATTTGCAAATTACTCCTTCCTTTCACAGGGTCACACAGGATATATATCTCCATCCTTTTCCAGGTTCTCATTCTCTGAAGATGCCAGCCACAGATGCAGGCGAAACGTCAGAAAGGAACTCTTCCAGAACATGGCCACATAGCCCGAAAGCTCCACAAAAAATCTGAGATATGCTGATGACACCATAATACTAGGAGAAAACCTCACAGACCTGGAACAACTACTAAGGAAGATCAAAGAAGAAAGTGCAAAGAGAGGCTTACTGTTGAACATAAAGAAAACAAAAATAATGAGCACAGAGAACTTACACACATTCAAACTAGACAATGAGGATCAAACATTGATCAGAATGGGGACTGCAGCCAGGAAATCAGAAGAAGATTAAGAATGGGGAGGGCGGCTATGAAAGAACTAGAAAAGATTCTAAAATGCAAAGAAATACAACTCAGCACAAAAGTCAGAATCATACAGGCCATTGTACCATACTATTACCATGTATGGATGTGAGCGCTGGAAGCCAAGAAAGAAGATAGGAGGAAAATCAACTCATCTGAGATGTGGTGCTGGAGAAGAATACTGAAGATTCCATGGACAGCCATGGGTGCTAGAGCAGATCAAGCCAGAAATATTCCTAGAAGCCAAGATGACAAGACTTAAGACTGTCATACTTTGGAGACATCCTGAGAAGGAATGAATGGTTGGAAAAGTAAATAATGTCAGGAAAGGAGGAGGGAAGTAGAAAGAGAGGAAGGCCACATGCTAGATGGATGGACTTTATTAAAGAGACCATAAATATGAGTTTGCAGGAGCTGGGCAGAGCAGTAGAAGACAGGGGAGCCTGGAGATGTCTCACCCATAAGGTGGCCATGGATCGAGATCAATGCAAAGGCAGTTAACAATAGGAGTCTGCGAGACAATTTTTTTACAGATTCAGTTTCAGTATGTAAGTTCATAAATTCATAGATAAAAATTAATGCTTGACATAGTGAAGAACAGACTCTTTTTCAGTAAAGCTGTCTTACCTTCACAGCGTTTGGGAACAAGTCATCATCTTTCAGTGCTCCAACAACTGATAAATGTTACTACTACCTTACATGATGGCTGATTGGATGAAAGGAGGAAATTTATGACCCTAAGGCGGCCTTCTGAAGAGAGCAACATGTTCAAGTTCAGAAGTAGAAACTACTGCTAATGTTGAGATAAACATATTCAGATGCAGGAACTAGTGGCATATTACAGTATTTAAACACACTTCTCACTCTGGAAGGTCACCTCATTACACTCTCTAACAGGGTAGGAATCATGTGGCCCTTCTCAGACTGTAAGTCTCATGAGTCCTAGCCAGAGATGTTGAAAGTTGTTCTTCAGTTAGATTTCAAGAAGTGCATGAATCCCCGAACTAGAATAACATATGTGGTCCACTGTACCCTTTAGCAAAGAGGGAAGCCCTGAGAGGTGCCACCTTCAAGCTGCATTCAACCTCATTTCCACCAAAACAATTAGGTTATAAGCTGCTCTCTCTGTAGATGGACCCATCTACAAATGGTATATTGCAAGCAATTCCCATATCCCTGGGGCTACTATTTCATCACTCAAGGACTCGCACAGAATTTGTACACACATGGCAAAAAGGTGAAGCTATATCCTAGAAGAAGATGACGACTTCATATACAAGCTTGCCCCATCCCACCAAAGGATGATAAGTTCTTTTGGCAGCGGGCATATAATATTTGCCTGCTCTGTTCTGCAAAATACAGGTTGGCCAGATGTTTCATAACCTAATTCTGCAACTTGCAGCTGAAAGGAAAACAGGATTTATTAAACAGGACTTCAGATTCCCAAACTAATGCCACTTGTGATGAATGACACCGTTTTAATTTATGCAGTTTTACAAATGTTCAGTAGTTGAAATTATTACACCATTATAGAACGACTTTGCTGAGTTTTATCTTGACCCCGCTCATTTTCATATCAGTATGGAACTGCACAACTTTTCACAGGAAACTCATTTTGCTACAAGCTTTTATTGTATTTTTGTATAGCGAATATGTAAAGTAACCCTTCAGCAGTGATCCTATTTGTAAGAACACAAAAAGATCTACAGTAATATAATACAGTGAGACCTCACTATCCACTGTCCCCAATGGTGGTGTGTGCACACAGCCATGCACACATCATGCCATTATTAGGGACAATGGGACTTAGGGTCCCACATTTTTTTGTATCTCACACAGATACCAAGGTCCTGCTGTACTGTTTATCTTTTCATCTTTTAATCACCCTGAGTATCAAGAGTAGATCCATCACTAATTTTCAGCAATGCAATGAAAAGTTGAGTAAAGGACCACAAGAAAAGAGCCATTCCAGATCGTTTCCATTCCCCTCCTGAAGAATGAAGTTACTGTCTTCAGGGAATCTGGATTGGTGGGGGGGGGGGGGGGGAGAAGAGATTGCTATTCTGTTTTAAAATACTTTTTAAAATGCATGGAAGAATGTCAGCATTTTTTCCTTCCCTTGTACACACGATATAAAGTGAGTAGGTTATCTTCAGAAGCAAGTATAGACATGCTGTCTGCTCACAGACTCCTGCCCATGGCGCTGCTTTGCAAAGCCAATGGCTGCCTTCAACACCAGTGCTTCCCAGTTTCTTCATTCTTCTCCACCTCACTGTTTGCACAGTATACCTTCTTTAGTCATATGAGAAGGATCAAAACTTTTTTTTTTACTCATTATCAAATGGGACCATGAAATCTCAATGCCTGCCTGAGAGTTTCCACCTACCAATATGCCACAGCACAATTCTCAGTTTATTTGCAATAAAGTTTGCACATCAGTAACAGAATAGGGAGAAAAAGATGCTGCGACAATGTACCTGTTAAACCATGGTAAGACCCTTCATAAGTTGAATTAGATAAGGAATTGTTTTACCCATAAGCATCAGTTCAAGTGTGTACTTCATAGGAATGGCAGAAATCTGCTCTCAGCCCAGAGGTAGTATTGATAATTTGGAAAGTGGTGGGGCGGATTGGAAATGATGTTAATTTTAACTCCTGTCAGCAGTTACACTGTCCTGACAGGACATACTAAGAATGTTAACTGATGGAATAAGCAGTAGTAAAACAATTATTGCAAAGACAGTGATTTCAACCACAGGTGGTGACATATCTGGTAGGGGAAATTCCACATATGCTCAAGCCCCATTAAGAATATTGGGGTTCGTGCCTGCAGTGACGCACAGGTGTGCATGAGCCATTGCTTTTTCCGGCACTGCTTCTACCGGCACAGCATCCCATACATGTGAAAGGGATCTAGGAGACCTAGGAGACCACAAATTGAACATGAGTCAACAGTGTGATGTAGCAGCTAAAAAAGCCAATGAAATTCTAGGCTGCACCTATAGAAGCATAGTGTCTAGACTGAGTTAAGTAATAATACCAATCTATTCTACTTTAGTCAGGCCTCACCTGGAATACTGTGCCCAGTTCTGGGCTCCACAATTTTAAAAGGTTGTTGACAAGCTGAAGAATTTCCAAGAGAGTGCATCCAAAATGGTGAAAGGTCTGGAAACCATGCCCTATGAGGAGTTATTTAGGAAGCTGGGTATGTTAAGCATGGAGAAGAGAAGGTTATGATAGTCCTGTTTAAATATTTGAGGGGATGTCATACTGAAGATAGAGCAACTTTGTTTTCTGCTGCTCCAGAGACTAGGACACAGAGCAATGGATTCAAATGACAGGAAAAGAGATTCCACCTAAACATTGGGAAGAATTTCCTGACAGTAAGACTTTTTGACAGTGGAACAAATTCCCTCAGAGTGTGGAAGAGTCTCCTTCCTTGGAGGTCTTTAAACAGAGGCTGGATGGCCATTTGTCAGGGGTGATTTGATTGTGTATTCCTGCATGGAGGGGGCTTGACTTAATAGGCCTCTTCCAACTCTATGAATCTACACTGGTTATGACCTATAAGTCCAGACTATCTGACAGGCTGTATGTCCCCACACAAACTTGCCAGAATTTTAAGATCTACAGGGGAGGGCCTTCTCTTGGTTCAGATGCCATCACAGGCTTGTTTGGCGAGGACAAAACAGAGAGACTTCTCAGTGGCTCTCAGTGGCTGCTCCCACCACCTGGAATTCCCTTCCATGGCACGCCAGCCTACTCTCTGCTTTCCTTTCACCAGCAGGCAAAGACCCTTCAATTTAAGCAGGCTTTTAATGTGTAAGCAAGAAGGCTTCTAATTAAAATGTGGTTTTTTTTAAAAAAAAAACTCTTCTACAGTATGTCTTTTAAATGATTCTGTACTGTTCCATGTGGTAATTTTTAAACTTTTTAAAATGTTATTAGGCTTTTCAACTGATTCTCTTTGAGAGCTGCCTTGGGTCCTACTCTAGGAGAATGGCAGCATATAAATGAAGTACAGTAAAGATAAATTTGTATTACAGTGTGTTAGTTATATTACTTTAACATATTGTTTTAAAGTTTTAATGTATAACTTGCATTAAACCCCAAAAAGTTCAATGAGACATAATTTAATTTACTTTAAATAAATAAATTTTATTTTTTCATTTTTGTAAACTACCTGAAAATCAATGGTTTCAGGTGTGATATAAATATTTAAGATAAAATAAAATGTCACTTATTTAATTAATTTGATTATTTCTTTTCACTACATTCTTTTTTCCTGATGGCAGAAAAAAGGAAAAAAACTAATTTGAAAAAGTAAACAATATATTATGTTTGCCACTGCTACTTATATAACATCATCTATGTACGGTGGGCCTTTGAAATAAGCCAAATGGGGTTCCCTACAGTGTTGTCACAGAAACTGCCCTTTTCAGAATTCAGTGACAGATCACAGGAAGAAATCTGGGTGTGGAAACAGCCAGTAGAAGCAATTTTGCTATGCTGCAGATACTTTTGTCACTTACCTTTTTAGGGCAAGAATACAAACAATGGTCCATAAGACACTGCAGAAATAATCCAGTTAATAGGCATTAATTTCCCCATTTTTCATTGAGTCAGTGCCCAAAATACACTGCAGAAATGATCATTTGAGACTGCTTTAATTGCCCTGGCTCAGTGATAGGGAATTCCGGGAATTGCAGTTTGTTGTGGCTCCAGATCTCTCTGTCAGAGAAGGCTAAATGTCTCACAAAACTACAGTTGCCAGAATTCCTTAGCACTGAGCCAGAGCAGTTAAAGCAGTCTCAAATGATCATTTCTGCAGTGTGTTTTGGGCACTGACTCAATGAAAAATGGGGAAATTAATGCCTATGTAAGTGCCAAAGGACAATTTTAGGGCATTTAAAAAAGATTATCTGGAATTTACACAGTTCATTTTAACTACACAGAATATTTGACTGATCACTGGCAGGGTATGATCAGTCAATCGACTATTGGCCCAAACCCATGTGCACTCATCCCGCCATATTTGCGGCTTTGATTTTTGTGGACTTGATTATTCACAGATTTGATTAATATGTTCTCTCTAGGAATATCTAGGTCCTCCAGTGCAACTCTGTAGTCAACTTTAACAAGAAGTTGCACTGAAAGACCTAGAGATTCCTAGAGAGAATACTCTACTAGGCATTTGTAGCTCCTCTGGTGCAGTTCTATGTTCAGTGTCTGTTGGACACTGACCACAGAATTGCACTGGAGGACCTAGAGATTCCTAGAGAGGTGTCCTCTGAGGTAAAAACATGGTGTTTTTGTTATTTGTGGTTTTTCCATATTCATGGGGGTCTTGTGCCCCTAACCCTAGCGAATATGGAGGAACACGTGTATATTCAGGGAATTCTTATTTTTTTCAACCTGCAAATGCTATTCCAATGCGGACCAGTATTTAAACTCTCAGATACTTATAATTATTATATAAACAACCTTCTTATTTCATATCCCATGCAAATACTGCAGAAAAGACTTTGTTTAATAAGATCATGAGATTTTACTAATTAATCCTCTTTAGCATAAATCTCAGAGATGCATGCCATGTATTTGCTTTAATATCTTATCTACAAGAGAACAGTGTATAGAGAATAAGCCTCCTTTTTCTAGAATATAATACCAGATCTCTTACTGTAGCAACTAAAAAAGTGTTGTTAAGGACAAATAATCTTGATCTCTAAAGGAACTGAAAAAGATATGTAGTATATACAACTTATATGAGATTCATAATTACCAAAATACAAGTTATTGTAATACACACACACACAAACACACAGGTCCTCAATACGGAGTTGCCTAATTATAGCTCTTATGTGAATGAACCTGTTTGATGCGTGCTTGTCACATTTTCACACTATACTCTGTATCAGGCTTTGTCAACCTGTTTACCCTGAAGGAACCCTTGAAACAATGTTCAGGTCTTAGGGAACCCCTGATAAAAATGATTACCATATATACTTGACTATAAGTTGACCTCATGTATAAGTTGAAGGCAGGTTTTGTGGCCAAAAATATGGATTTTGATATATCTCATTGATAAGTTGAGAGTAAAATGAAGGGGCATATAACAAAGGATGTAAAGGACAAAGGAAAGGAAAACAATGCCAAAAAACCTACAAAACTCTGACGGCTTAATTGCTTGTGCTCACCGCAAAGGCTGGATGGATGAATAGGGAACTACCACTGCTATTTCCCACCCAGGTATTTTAAAAGACCAGAAGTGATGCCACAGAGGAGAGAACAGAGAGGGCCAGTGCTTCTTTAAGTTCTCCCTATGAAGACTTAGCTCTTGCCTTTCTCCAACTTAGGGCTTGTTCCCACTACGATAAGGTCTGAATCGTAACACAGGTTTTATGGTCCTAGTTCCCATTGGAACTTGAATCTATCCTCATTTGATTGATTACAGTGGGGAAAATCCACGGCAAACGCCAAAAGTCCAGGGTATTAAGTAGCCGTTTTTCAGAGGCTTTTTTTGGGAAGCTTCAATCCCAACCCGCATCCAGTAAGTGGGAACGCCAGATTGGGATCGATTCTTTCAGAGGGGAAGTGCAAATGGCAGAGGTGTGTGTGTCATCCATCCCAAGAGATGTCACACACACACACATCTGTGCCGTCTTTTTGGGTCCTAAAACTAATCGCAAAATTGATAGATTGGCAAAGCAACTACTCTCAAAGGGGTGAACGGCTGCTAAGCCAGTCTCTCGCTTTCGCAAGAGTTAGTTTTCCTTTTAAAAAAAGGAATCCCCGTCCTCCTTCTCTTCCTCCTGGCTCCTGAGAGGGAGAAGGAAGGATGGAAGAAAGGGAGGGAGGAGAGGAAGAGAGAAAGGGAAGGGAGAAAGACCTTCCAAAGGGGCTGGGGGGGACTGGCTGAAGGGGTGAAGAGCTGCTCATCTTCCAATGGGAACGACAAGTGTGCCCCGCCAAAAAATCGATTCCAAACAGGCCCCCTTTTCATAGTGGGAACAACGGGCCTTTTTGGAATCAATGAATATAGCGTGGGAGAGCTGGAATCAAACGTGGGTTATTCTGCCAGTAGGAGTGACCCCTTAGCGAAGCAGATGAATCATAGAATCATAGAGTTGGAAGAGATCACAAGGGCCATCCAGTCCAACTCCCTGCCATGCAGAAACTCTCCATCAAAGCATCCCCAACAGATGGCCATCCAGCCTCTGCTTAAAGACCTCCAAGGAAGATGGTTCCTTTTATGATAGTAAAATGGACCCTTCGTATACACGGGGGATCCATTCTGGACCCTCACCACTGTGGGACTTCATGTCCTGTTCATTTCAATGACAGCACATTCCCACATGAGCCATTTTGTCCCCCCAGGCTTGCCATCTGTGTGAACTCAGGCCTTCATATGGGAAGCCTGCATATGGGGTGAGTGGACTGTAGTTAAAATACAGCATAATCAGCCCTCTGTATCCACAAATTCAAGCAATCACAGCTTAAAAATTTTCCAAATATATATATATAAACTCCAAAAGGCAAAGCTTGATTTTGCTATTGTCTATAAGGGATGCCATTTTACTATGCCATTGTATTTAATGGGACTTGCCCATCTGTGGATTTTGGTATCCACAGGGGTCCTGGAACCAAATCCTAGAAGATACCAAGAATCCACTGTACCTAAACTGATCCATAGATAAGTCGACCTAGTTTTTGGGGGGATTGATTTTTTATTTTTTTTTTACTAAGATTGTTAGACTTATACATAAGTATATACAGTATATCTACAGCTCAATGTACATTAGCATCAGTAAGATTTAGCTATAATCCAATAATAATGGTTAATGCTCCTTTGAATAGAGGTAAGTTCTTAGAAAATAATGTATGAAAAAGAATACAGTACCAGAACTTATTGGCCATGAAATGCTGACAAAGGTTATAATGGAGAATAGGATGGAAGGAACAGAGTAATGCTGGAACAAAGAGAAACATTCCATGCTGCAACACTGTTGCAGATCTTAATTGTTCATGATAATCCAGCAGAGATATGCATAAAACCTGCTTCAGCAGGCTATATCTTTGCACTTTCTGTTCCCTTTCTGGCATACAACATTTGGCGGTTTCCTGAATAAATTAACCATGGTTTCTCATTATACACAATCCAAGAAGTGATGGTCTAGAGCCATGGTCTAGCCATGGTGCCTTTTAAGGAATTTTGGACTTCAGTGCCTAGAAGCCTCAGCCATGTTGGCCCATAGTCTGGGATTCTGGGAGCATAAGTCCAAAATCCCTTAAAGAGCACAGTTTGTGGGCCACTGGTCTAGAGCATAGTCAGAAACTATAATATAATGTTGGTTGATCATTATTCTTTTCAGAAAAAAACTTTCTTAACACAGTAGAACAAAAGAAGTATGCATACAAGAATATGCCTTTAATATACTCTCTATTTTTAGCATACTATATTCTATTTAAATACTTCTGCTTTATCCTTTATCGTTAATTCCCTTTCAGTCCATTCAACAATATACATGTACAAGATTAACTTTTCATCTTCCTCCTTTCTCCTCTCCTACTCCTGTTCCCTCTTTTGCTGGTTCTATTAATTCTCCACACTCAGATTTTCCTTCCTGTTGTCTGACATTATTTGAATTCTCTGAAGCAACACCCTAGGGAACCTATTTGGATCCCTCTCTTGATGTCCCTTTTGAAGATGCTTTTATTATAAAAGGCTTTCAATAGGACTATCTTGCTGTTGCTACTTTTACCTACTCCTTCTACCTCTCATATTCAATCAAGAAATTGCTACCGGTATTCTCTTTTTAACCAATACATTTGTTAATAGGGTTTATTTTATCTGTGCTGTTTTGTGAGGTTAATCAATTGGTTAAAATACTTTTATTCTGTGTTTTGTCATTCAAACTTTTAAAAATAATCTGCCTTTTAGTGCACACTCCCAAGGTGGGCTACAAAACAAAAAAGATGGAAATACATCTGCAGCTTTAACACGGACATAGAAGGCAGCATCTAAAGACAGTTTAGTACAAAATGGAGATTTTAAAAAATGCATCTTCAGAATTTTGTCCCCCAAGTCAGGGAGGAAATGCCTGGAGTACTGGGAAAGCAACTTAGCCTAATGATTCTCAGTAGGGCAAAACAGATCTTTTGTGGAACTTAATTCCTGGGCAGATTCATATGATGCAGGCAGACCTTTAGATGATGTGGTCTCAATACAGTTTTAAAAAGAAAAAAGTGGAAACTAACAGGAAATTAATTAAACAATACAGAACAAATATAACATGCTTATTGGCCATGAAATGCTGACCAAAGTTAAAATGGAGAATAGGTTGGAAGGAACAGAGTAATGCTGGACTACAAAGAGAAACATTCCATGCTGCATCACTGTTGCAGATCTTAATTGCTCATGATAATCCAGCACTCCCAACTCCCTAAAGTAATCAAAGGCTGCATCCACACTTGAGAAATAACCCAGTTTGGCACCGGTTAAAGTGTCTTGGCAGAAGGCTATGGAATTCTGGAAGTTGGAGTTTGTTGTGGGGCCCAGAGTGTCCGCTTAAACCAGTGCCAAAACGGGTTATTTCTCCAATGCGGATTCAGCCTAAATGTCACATTTTGTACCTGTACCAGTTCCCAAACTATCTTCCTATACACACACAATTTTGCAAACATGTGCTTCTCTCATCCCAAGTTTTATTTCTCTCACATTTTCCACTGTTATTAATGTGTAGCATTAAATAACCTTGATTCTCACCAAATCAGGTTGTCCTCTTATATATTACAAAAACATTGTCCCTCCTCTGTCCCCTCAGTCCATATCCTAGCTTCCTCTCACCTTTATACTATAATCTTCAGCCTTTTTATTGACTCACCTTTGTCCAGTCATAATCACCCAAAATATGTTGCCAAATTATTTATCCGTATTATCACTTTAACCACATAAGTCCATCCTTTGAATCTCTTTATTAGACTTGTTTGTGCACTCTGAACCCAGCAGAACCTTCTTGCACTTCTTTTCAAAGATCTCAATGGCTGTGCTATTCTTTACTGTTGGTTATGTGTCTCATTTCCTGCAACTTTTGTTTCGGCTACTCTAATGGTCTCCTCTTCCCTCAAACAACTTTTCCGATTTTCCCTTGCTGCTGCTTAGATTTGGAACTATCTCCAAGAACATCTTCATATGCTCATCTTTCTGATCTCCTAGAGGACCCCCCCCCCAAAACTCACCTCCATGAAGCCACTAGGGCTGCATCCACATTGCAGAAATAATGCAGTTTGACATCACTTTAACTGTCATAGCTCAATGCTGTGGAATTCTGAGAACTGTAGTTTTGTGAGACATTTAGCTTTCTTTGTCAGAGGGCTTTGGTGCCACAACGAACAAAACCCATGGGATGACCTTGGTCAAATCACATTCTCTCAGCTCAGAGGAAGGCAAACCTCCTCTGAAGATATTCGGTCAAGAAACCCCTAGAACCAAGTGGCTGTTAAATTGGAGTCAATTTGAAAGGACAAAACAACAACAGGAAGAAACTCACCTTTGTATCCTTTTTAAAACACCAAGGCACTATTTAAACTGTGAAAATTCTTGCTTTTTAAAATCATAAATGGAACAGAGCATATGCACTGCTTGACTATTATGCATTTCTCCCAGCACATTTTTATGGCACAGTTACATGCTAAACCTTCTACTCCCTTCTCTATAGTACATGAATGTTCTATACTCTCTCTCTTCAAATCTACCCACTGACCTACAGTATGAAATGTATTTTCAACATCTTTGACTTTGTTTTCCTGTCTTTGAGTTTTTTTCCCTCCTAGAATCTTCTCTCATCAAGCCCTCCAGTATCTAGTTTCACCCATCGAAGAACTAGCTCCGATGCCAGTGGCAGCAGTGTTGTCAACCAACCTGACTTTTCACCCTAGACATAGACAGTCAAGTGTCACTGACATTCAACTACTGAAAACGTCATTCCCTTGGCAAATACAGTGTATGTTTGGCAACATTCTTCAACTTAGTTCAGTAAGTGGATGTCACAGGCTCTTCCATCACTAAAAAAAAAAAAAAAATCCCTTACGGATTTGCAATCTTTTTTTAAGGTTCCCAAAGGAGAATTCTGAGAACAGCCCCACATAAAACCACCATTTTCACAATGAGTTAACACATGCCCAGTGCATAAAACACATTCAAATTATTTGCCTCAAGAAGATAAAATATGCAAAGCATTTTTCTCAAACTCATAATACTCAAGCTCCCTCCCCAAACAAGGAATTGTGGTTGAAAAGAAGAACATCCTAGTTTGTAAGATGGCAGAAATCAGTATTCTAGCAATCTGTACGTAGCACAAAACACAGTACAGCCAGCCCTCCTTATTTGTGGCTTTGACGTATGTGGATTTGATTATTCACAGATTTGATTAATATATTCGCCCTAGGAATCTCTATCAGCACGCCTCTGTACTGTCAACATTCACCAGAGGTTCCACAGCAGGACATAGAGAGAACATTTCTCTAGGCATTTATATATCCTACAGAACAATTCTATGGTCAATGTCTGCCAGGTGTTGATCACAGAGTTGCCCTGGAGGACCTAGAGATTCCTAGAGAGGTATTCTCTCAGGTAAAATAAATTGTGTCCTGCACTCCTATCCCCAGAGAATGTGGTAACACCAGAAATGAAATCTTTATTTCCTTAAAATACAAGTTACTGTACTGTGTTTCCCCAAAAATAAGACAGTGTCTTATATTAATTTTTGCTCCCAAAGATGTGCTAGGTCTTAATTTTCAGGGGATGTTTTATTTTTCCATGAAGAAGAATTCACATTTATTGTTGAACAAAAAAAAATGAATATTTATTATGTATTGTATATATTTTTATATACAAAACTTTGCTAGGTCTTACTTTTGGGGAAGGACTTATATTTAGCAATTCAGCAAAACCTCTACTCTGTCTTATTTTCAGGGGATGTCTAATTTTTGAGGAAACAGGGTAATATATTATTATTATATTAATAATATATTAACATACCATTATTATATTATGTTAATGTAATAATATTATTTTATAATATTGTAATATATGCAATATACAATACAATAATATTGTAAAATACTGTAATTTTGAAGAAACCAGCCAAGGAAATCCCATGATAGGGTCGCCATAAGTCGGAAATGACTTGAAGGCACACAACAAAAGGCAAGTCCAAACAGCTTCAAACAAGCTTAACCAGATAGGCTTGCTACATTCTCAATTTATCCCTATGCTCATAGTTCATGTTTAGTGTATCAAGCAGAGTCTTGCATAAACTGATTTAACAGCATTAAGGCTGTGTCCATTGTCACAACTAGTTAAAAGTCATTAAGACCAAGACTATCACAACTAAAAAACACCTCTCCGTCTCCCAACTAGAGTATTTCTTTATGCTTCATTCACAAACACTCTGATTCTCACAGGCAATTACCTTTGCAATCACCCCACTCTCACCACTGGCAGCCTTCTGTACACACACCCCATCTACAATCTTCCCACCCCCTCCATTGGCAGTCCTCCACACCCCTTCACTGGCAAAAGGTTCAGTAGTTCAAAACATCCAAAGGAAAAGGTGTCACTCATATTTCCCGTTTTAAGTTGAAGAGGCAGTCTAGGCAATGATTGATGTGCTGTGAGAGGCAGAGATACCTTTCCATCAAAACAAGACTCAGCCTTTCCTTCTGGAGCTGGGACAAAAGACTGAGACTCCTTGGTATTGTAAGCTGGCAAAATTGGTGCTGTAATTTTGGCAGCATCAACATCTCCTCCTCCACTCCCTTAAATCCAGTTTTGGAGATGAAAGTGTGCATACACAGTCCTCAGCTAAGATGTACTTCCTATGAACTGCAGAACTGAATTTGATGAGTCTACTCCAGTGGTGTCACTACCTTTGGTGACACTTGGTGTGAAGAGCTGCCAGTGAGGGTGTGTGGTGGGCTGTTGGTGGTGTGTATGTGTGTGTGTGGAGGGCTGCCAGTGGTGCGAAGGGTTGCCAGTGGGAGTAGGAGTGTGTGCAGAGATGTGCCGGTGGTGAGGATGGGGGTGTGGAAGGCTGCCCCAGATGAGATGAAAGATAAAGTATATAACCGTAATTGGTTCCTGCGCAGCCAATTAAAATCAATAAGAAATTACAAGAAACAGCAAGGGAAGAAAACGATCTCAAGAAGATAATGAAGGAAGATGACCATTTAATAACTAAACTCTACAGATTGTAACTAAAATGGGACACAGAAGCAGAGACAATCAAAGAATGCATGATCAGATGGGCTCAGGATTTCCATAAAACAATTCCAATATAACAGTGGTCCCCAAACTGTGCCCTCTGAGAGATTTTGGACTTCAGCTCCCAGAAGCCTCAGTCATGTTAGCCAATAGTCTGGGATTCTGGAGTTGAAGTCCAAAATCTCTTAAAGGACACAGTTTGGGGACCAATGCAATAAAAGAATGGGAGAAGAAATAGGTGAAGAGGTTGAAATATACCCTAAGCTATGTTATGAAGAAAAAATTGTATAAAATACAGTTTAGATGATACCTCATGCCTGGTAAACTTGTGAAAATGTATTAAAATATCAACAATAGATACTGAAAGTGTGAAGAAGAGAAATGTACCATTTATTGCATGTGGTGGCTATATAAAAGAGTAAAACAATGTTGGAACCAAATACCTAAGTTAAGAACTAAAATACTTGGAATTAAACTTAGAAAAGATCCTAAAATCTACCTCCTGGGTATAATAAATGAGAAGCTGAAGAAAAAATATCGTAAAATACTTTTTATACGGTAATTGCAGTCAGACCAATATACACAAAAAATAGAAACAAAAATCACTGATATGTCTGAGTGATTATGGACTATATATGTCTATCTTGAAATTGATAAATTAACATATTTGATTGGAACTGGATCAATGGATAGATTTAGGACAGAGTGGTTAGTAATGTTAGATTAAAGCTGAAATGGGGACCTAACAATGAATGGAATTGATGCTTAAATGAAAGAATAAGAAATTAAGGATTATAAATCACATCATGAGAAAGCATGACTCACTTGAAAAGACAGTAAAGCTAGGAAATGTTGAGGGCAGTAGAAAGAGAGGAAGACCATACACGAGATGGCTAAACTCAATTAGGGAGGTTGCGAACATGAATCTACAAGACTTAAGCAGAGCAGCAGAGGGTGAGATGGTTTGGATATGTCTCATCCATAGGGCAGCCATGAGTCAAGGCCAACTCAAGGGCAATTAACAACAAAAAACATTGGAACAACGAGTAAAAATTATAGATTTTGAAGTCTTTTTATGGTTTTTGTTGTTTGTATTGTTGTTTGTATATTACACACTGTTGTTGTGTTTTGGATTTGTGCAACAAATGTTTTCAGAATTGGTGTATATTTGCGTTTTTGTTGGTGGTGGTGGTTTTAAGATATAACTGCTAATAAAAATTAAGTATTAAAAAAGAGGGGAAAATACACTTCTCACCGGAAATACTCAAGACTAAAAAATTTTGTGGGTTTTTCAGGCTATGTGGCTGTGTTCTGCAAGAGTTTATTTTTTGCCATCATCTGTGGCTGGCATCTTCACAATAGTCAAGACTGTTTTAAGGAACTATATGGAGAAACAGCATCAGCTGTACAGACTAGAATACCGGTACAATTATGTTGTATAATATGTAGAATACAATTATGGTGCACTAAACAATGATCTAAGGTTGTTTGTTTCCAGTTTGTTTCTAGTATTCCATATATGCAACATAAGAACAGGACATTTAACTCTCACAAACTGCAAAAAAGATACAACACAGCACTAGCAATTAGCAAACCCTTATATCACCTACAGAAGGCACTAAACTCTCTGACTCAACGTGACACTTAAGACAAAAGGAATAAGCAATTGGATTTTTTGTTTTGTGTTATTCTTTTCCCCATCACCCCTGAACTGTTGCATGCAATCCATAAACAATGCCACTGGAAGCAGTTTTAGGCATTTTTCTTATCAGCTTTGCTAACTTACTGTGCTGTAGGAAAATTATTTTTACAATACTGAAAACAATACAAACCCCAAGTTTCAGTACACATCTATGTACCATTACTTCATAACAAGAACTTAATATACTAACCTCAGTAACAGATAATACAGGAAAGTAATCAACAGTCAGACAAATTAAAGTGCCTGAATCTTAACAGGTGAACTTGAGACCTGATGTGAAATCAGTGAAAATCAGAGTAGCAGAGGACATACCTTGGAACTGCTCCCAAAACAATCAAGTTGGCTTTTTGTTTGTTGTTTCCAATTACAGCATTTTTCATATCTCTGTAAATCCAGAAAGAGAAAAACCCTAGTAAATTATGCTGAGGTACTAAGGGCTCAGTTTTGCAGAATTTAGTTTCACTGAGATCAAACAGATGTTATATCTACAGTACCAGTAAGCACTGAACAGAACACAAGCAACAGATCCTATGACTTCCAAACATTTAAATCTCTGGTATTTCTCTATACCTAGCCATTCAAATAACAGAGATAATCACTTGTTGATCACTTGTAAAAAGGACATCTGGTATATATTTCAGATATCAGGATTATGATGTCAAAAATGGTACAGAAAATAAGGACTCATAAGTAGCACTGTAAGAATATCTGCAGGAAATAATTAATGAATGCAAAATCTTAACTTTACTGCTGTATGTTATCTCTGTTTGCATTATCATCTTCCATGGAAATTGTAGTCTTACCAAGTTTCCATGCTGGTTTCTGCTCAAAACAGCCTTAATATAGCCACTCTGCACAAAGCTATCCCAATCTCAGGTAGCCCGCACAGCCCCAGTCCAGTTTTAAGAGAGCCAGTGTGGACTCAAGAGTCTTCTAACAGTGTCAACTTTTCTGGGAGAGCCAGGGTGGTGTAATGGCTTGAGTGTTGGACTAGGACACTGGAAGTATCCCCATTCCACCGTGGAAACCCACTGAATGACCTTGGGAAAGGAAAAGTAAACCCCCCCTGAACAAATTCCGCGAAGAAAACCTGTGATAGTCATAAATAAATTGAAGGCACACAACAACAAAGCCTTTCTGGGTCAGATCCAGATTTAGTCATACTTAAGAACAAATCCACCAAAACTGACCATGGTCTCACTGATTTCAATGAATATGACTAAATCTGAATCAAAAATCTGTTCTTAAATGCAGAGAAGGCATATGGTAACATAAAGACCATTCTCTAATTTATCCATTCTCAACAGGGATACCAATATGAAATTTAAATTCTGGGCAGTAATATTTCATAAATTCCAGCAGCCAGATTAATTAGTGATGGCAATGAGGATCTGGGGAGATCAGAACGCAAACTGTTTTGAACAAAAGAGCAAGTGACTTTGCAAAAGCAGCAACACAAGTGACACACACATAGTTCATCTATTTGGGCCAAGCTCAAAACAACTTATATGCATCTCCTTCACGAGGAGTTACATATTTAGCTATGGCCTTTTTCCAAAGTGAACATATGTATGCACTGCTATGGATGTTATCCAAATGCATAAAAAGGGGGAAACTGGTCACTTGCTCAACTTTCCATCATTTCCAGTTATCAGTCAACATCATCATAAGGCATAATATGAGACAGTTGTATCACAAAGCGTAAGAAACTTAGGAGCCAATCCTATACATGCTTATTCAGAAAAAAAAGTTGCATTAATGAACCTCAGAGTGGGAGGAAATTTGTGATTATTAGTGATTAATACTAAAACAATAGTTTTTAAAACAAAGGTTTGTTAAAAGATAGAGAAAAACAGTTTGCATTTACTATTTCTGTGGATTACATAGAAATGTTTAAAAGTGCTAAAGGAAGATTTAGACACACAGATGAAAAATGCCAGCATGAAATTATCATCTTCCTAATCTTCCCACTTCAAGGCTTCCCTCTTTTTGTATTAGAACAAAAAAAATCTTCAATGGTCTATTTTAGATTTAAATAAGGACACATCTGAAAGAAATACTAATGTTTCCAATTGATCAAAGTGGACTTGGATTTCCCCAGTGCATTGTTTTGCAACAAAAGTTTGTGAGCTAAGAGATTAATGTAATCCTAAATATTTTTCCTGAGCTTGGGTAGCATTCAATACCAAGACAACTAAAGAAAATATCTATCTTGCTCTATGAGCAGGTAGTGTGGCATTCAACATATGGACAAGATCTTTCTTCCCACCCACATATAATGGCATTGCTTAAGAATCATATACAATTTGGATTACACATGGAAAAGACAGTAAAGAAGTGGCATAGTTTACCAAAGATCAAACAGTTTTATTTGGCATCTTTGAAAATATGGTTAGGTATAACTAGAAACAAATATTCTGCTTAATCTTATAATCATTGAATAAGCAACCAATTCTTAGATAATAGTTCTAACCAAGACTAAAAAACTTCATCAGTAATAGAAGCACACAAATGCCGTTTCATAAGAGCAATTGCTGAATACTGGACTGATTTAATGCACATAAGGTTTCAAATGTATTTATACTGTTTTATTTTAAATTGCCCAGAGTCCCATTTGTGAGAGAAAGGCAGGATATAAACTGAATCAAATTTCAGGTAATGAATAAATATTGCAATACTAACATTTTAATGTATTTGTTAATCCAATTCTGACTTCTCTACCTCATACCAAGGCTTGCAGGCTACATAGTGGCTGACACCCTGTTGAGAATTTTGATGTCATAAACAAACTTACAATTATGGCGTTTAGAACTGCAGCATTGTGCAACCATCATATTCATAGAAGCAGAACTTTGGGACCATTTGCACAGAGCAAACAGTGCAACCACTGCATGATGCACACAACAGTACAACATTTTGTGGGCTGCCCTTGCACAGTAACAGTGCAAGGAGAGGAAGGGCAACAGCCCCCAACAGACATGGGGCACTGATACACCAGTACCGGGCCAGAAAAGTGTCCACTCTTCACAGTACCACATTGTGCAATGGAAGCTCTTGTTATACAGTGGAACATCTTGTTTAGTGCCCCATGGTACATCATCGCAATTCTTTAATGTTTGCATATTCCGTCACCAACGTAGCTCCATCATTGTAAAGTTACACATCTCAACCCATGATCAAGGTTCTCAGCTAATGTTTTCAGCACCTTAAAAATGCAACTGTTTACATAAAGCACATGCACTAAAATATTATGTACAAAGCTAGTAGCAATGCTTAAATACTAATTCGACTTTAACCCTTTATTAAACTGTGTAATCATTAACAAATCATTTTACTGCTTGCCACATCCCAATGGCAGTACATGCATGTGGACACACAAACATTGCCAGCCATTGAGCAATATGGGGCACAATCATCCACGTTTTTTTCCATCTGAAGGGTCCCCTGGAATCGAAACTCTGTGGATGAGAAGGATCAGCTGTAATGGCATAAAGTGATCTTAAAACTGAATAAACTAAGGGACTAAACAGACATGCAAAAAGAGGTGTTATCAGGCTGGCTTGAAGGTGTGGCGTTTAAATGACACATGCCTTGAAGCCAGCAGGAAAGTGCCCTCTAGGCGCCTTATGCAGAGAAAAGCTGTTTCAAAAAGAAGCAGCTTTTTTCCGCTTCTTCCTGGCTTAAAGGCATGTATTGTGGTCATGACATGAGTACTCTATCTGCCTTGAGAACCGGCAGTGGAGTTGGTGGGGTTTCAACGTGGCTTCAGAAAAGTCAGCTTCAAGCCACTTTTCCTGCCCATCTGTTTCATAGAATCATAGAATCATAGAGTTGGAAGAGACCACAAGGGCCATCCAGTCCAACCCCCTGCCATGCAGGAACTCCAAGTCAAAGCATCCCTGACAGATGGCCATCCAGCCTCTGCTTAAAGACCCCCAAGGAAGGAGACTCCACTACACTCCGAGGGAGTGTGTTCCACTGTCGAACAGCCCTTACTGTCAGGAAGTTCCTCCTAATGTTGAGGTGGAATCTCTTTTCCTGCAGTTTGCATCCATTGTTTCGCGTTCTAGTCTCTGCAGCAGCAGAAAACAAGCTTGCTCCCTCCTCAATATGACATCCCTTCAAATATTTAAACAGGGCTATCATATCACCTCTTAACCTTCTCTTCTCCAGGCTAAACATCCCCAGCTGCCTAAGGCGTTCTTCATAGGGCAAGGTTTCCAGACCCTTCACCATCTTAGTTGCCCTCCTTTGGACATGCTCCAGTTTCTCCACATCTTTTTTGAATTGTGGTGCCCAGAACTGGACACAGTATTCCAGGTGGGGCCTGACCAAAGCAGAATAGAGTGGCACTATAACTTCCCTTGATCTAGAAACTATACTTCTATTGATGCAGCCTAAAATTGCATTGGCTTTTTTAGCTGCCGCATCACACTGTTGACTCATGTTCAGCTTATGGTCTACTTGGACTCCTAGATCCCTTTCACATGTGGTCTCATTCAGCCAGGTGTCCCCCATCCTATATCTGTGCATTTCATTTTTCCGCCCTAAGTGCAGAACCTTATATTTCTCCGCATTGAATTTCATTTTGTTAGCACTGGCCCAGCTTTCTAGTCTATTCAGGTCATTTTGAATTTTGATCCTGTCCTCTGGGGTATTAGCTACTCCTCCCAGTTTAGTGTCATCTGCAAATTTGATAAGTATGCCCCCAATTCTGTCATCCATTCTGCCCCTAAGATACTGAAATAAATGCTAAATCTGGAGGAAGCATAATTTGGTTCTCAAAAATACTTCAAACATAAAGTAAATAAATGTAATATGTAGTACAAGAGCACTAAAAAGCACACACAAGGCAAAGGATTCATAAGTACCATGGCCAAGGTACTTATGGCAACTGTAAAGTATTTTATGGCTACTGCCTAACTACTAATACTGTATAAAAATTGAAACACTACATGATATTTTCTGTCCACTACAAATAAATATGAGTTCTCTAGTTTCAGGTTAGATATAAAAGAAACCTTTCCCCAAGACTCAATATAAATGTAGAAAATGGGAATGGCCAGTTTCATTTTATTTTAGATACACTCAGATGCAGCAAAAATTTCCCTTATTGCTTCTGAATGATGTCACCAGAACCTGGAGTGACATGACAGACTCTGTGTGTATATGCCTTCAAGACACTAGTCATGATGACCTCATGAATTTCATCCCCCCACACATTTTAGAAGACTCGGGGAGAAGCAGAATGCCTGGCAGCTACAAACTGAGGCAATGCGGAAAACAGAAATATTATACAGTGTTCCCGCGTCATACATGGGTGTACCTTATCCAGCTTCCACCATACATTGGAAGCGGCGCCAGAAGAAACGGCGCCACATGCCGAAAAGAGTAATGAGGTGCAGGCCCCACAATGGGGCTCCAGCATACACGATAATTCCCTTATGCAGGGTGGGGTGGGGTCCAGAATGGATCCCCTGCATATAATGAATACTAGATACAGGAAGCTGCTGCTTCATAATACAGTCGCCCCTCCTTTTTCGCAGGCGATCTATTCCAGACCCCCTCGCGAAAAGGGAGTTTCACTTATATTCAAGTCTCATTTGATCATAGGCACAGGCGCAAGGGCGCACACCCCATTGATTCCCCCTCCGTTTGTCTCTGATACAAAAGCGAGGGACGCAAGTCCAAAGACCGCGAGAACGGAAGGAGGACTGTATATGGTAAACAGAAATTAGCAGTTCTTGCATCTAGTGTGCAGTATGCAGAATTACAAACATTGTTTCCAATACAATTCCATCACTTCAGTCCTCTTCCAGTTTTCTCTCCACCCAATTTAAATGTAGTCAGACAAGTTCATCATCAACAAAATCAGCTGTGAGCATTCTCCCCAAACAATATGCTGAACCTGATATGACATTATCAAACTAAGTGGTCCTAGTTATATAGTTATGCCATCACATCTAGGGAAAAAAACATGATATAGCTTCAAAGTTGCATCCAAGAGTTTTCAAACATGAACCGAATGCACATGTATGAAAACTCCAGAGCAAAGGATTCTAAAGCACAAGTTTAATTACAGTAAAATTTTTCTTTCTGAAACAAAGCATCCAAACAAAGTGGAATAATGTCAGAGTCAGACATAAGTATAAATGACTGCCATAAGCATAAAGCTATTCTAATTAAGTTCAAAAGGTAAAGATTTTGTAATAAAAACAACATTGTAATGAAAAAAGATGAGCTCCAGTTTTTACCTACTATAAAAATAAACATATTAGACATGACAGCAATAAAATTTAAGTTTTTTATTGCTTTGCCACACTATTCCTAACTAAATATACACAAATGCAATGAAAATAATGCCCAAATAATCATTCTGAAGTGACTGATATTCCAAAACTAAAACCAAAATAGGTAATCATCCCTATATTACTACACACAAATATTTTTTCTTCAGCGGATTAATTCCAAATTGCTACCTGCACATGAAAATTCCAGTAATAAGCACAATTATTTATTTAAAAGTACATTAATCCATTCACACACACACACACACACACAAGCCTCACTCTAATACCACAAACCAGGAAAGGGGAGTATAGAAAACTCTTTAAGATTTCCTTCTTAAATTACATGTGGAAGTAGTCTAAAAGTTCTTAAGATACATCAAATACAGTAAATTCAAAGAGAAAGATACATTTAGGCCTTAATAAAAGAGTGGAAATTGTGCAGCCCTCCAGATCTTGTTAGACTACAAGTCCTGGCTGCCTAAGTCAGCATAGCGATTGGTGAAGAGTTTTGGGCACTTCATTTAAGCAACACCTAGAGGAATGCAAAAATTCCACCTTAATAGTTACTGCATTTCCAGTAAATTTACAGAAAAACCTATATATTTAAAATGTTCCTGCTCAGAAAAACAATGCATGGAAAAATAATCTCTCTTTACTTGCAGGTAATTACAAGCAATCCTGACAGACTAGTAGGCATATACAAGACTACAGTACATGGGAAAATAAAAATATTGGATCTCTTCTCCACTGTAAGAATTTCAGTATTACCAGTCATCTCACCATATCTAGAGAACCCATTTCTACAACAGCACTTTTTTAGCATACCTGCCATAATAGCATATGTGCCACCTTTTTTTAAAGCACACCTGCTATTTACCTGAACTATGTATTTCCTATAATTCTGCAGAAGCTTTAATAACTCTTTAATACAAATCATATTTCAGTCCAAACAGCAGTTTTTGAATCATACTGACAGTTGCACAAGGTGCTGGAGAACAGTCATAAGCTTGAAAAACATTACTCACTTGAAAGTTATGTCTATTTTTATTTATTTGTTTATTTCTTGATTGCACTTATATCCTGTCTCTCTCCCAAAATAGGGATTTAGTATCATTGGTCAGTCCCATAAACCACTAGCCTTCCATATCCCAAGCAATCATCTTGGCAGGGATAGGATCACATCTCAAGTCAGAGAACACTAAAAACAGCAAACTGATTTGTCCTCTTCACTTACTTTTCCTGCTTTGGAAAAATTATTTAGGTGAAAGATCAGGAAGAGGAAAGGGACAGTTGTCTGGAAAGGTTATGGAGCATAGCTAACTCAGAATGCAATCAGTTAAATGTCTAATCAGGCATCTTAAAGATTTAACCACAGATACTAAAGATTCCATAATTTTCAACTGTATTCTAATTATGTTCTATTAACTTATCTCTGAAAAATTAATCAAAAGTAGAACTACCAAGTCACAATCAGTTTTATGAAGGCTATTATTCTAACTTGGCAATTTCTATCACAAATTGAATTCAATACAGGCCCCAGTTTTGGAATATTTATTTGTGAGATAAGTGTCCATACTAACTGATCAGCAACCAAGAAGAACATTTATATAGTTTTAAACTAAACCCTGGTGGCGCAGTGGTTAAATGCCTGTACTGCAGCCACTCACTCAAAACCAGAAGGTGGCGAGTTCAAGACCAGCAAAGGGCTGAAGCTTGACTCAGGCTTGCATCCTTCCGAGGTCGCTAAAATGAGTACCCAGATTGTTGGGGGCAAATAGCTTACAATTGTAAATGAAGCTGTTTGTTTAACAAATTGTAAGCCGCTCTGATAGTCTTGGCTGAAGAGCGGGGTATAAATCAAAAAAACAACAAAAACAACAAAATAATCCAAAATCTTTGGCCATGCAGCTCATAGGCAATGCAATTGTATCTAAGGCACTCATATTGCCTTAGAGTCAAATTTATGTTTGTATTTCAAACATTAGATATACACAGTTACCTATTAAGATCACATTCTTGAAAACTAAGTGCCCAGACTTTTCAAGAAACAACAGCTGAAGGATGCCGTACAAAGAAAGTTTTTTGTCTGAGATAAAAAAAGAAAAAGGAGCCCATGTCATAGCAACCTATGCCTGCAAATACTTTCATCCTCCCTACAGCACATGCAGGATGGGTCTCAGCACAAGTTATTCATAGCAGAAAGCCAATGTCTCTACCATGTCTGCAATGTGCCAATGTCTCACTCATACTACTTAAACTGAGAAATCAAATGTCCTATCACCACTTATTTTTTTTAAAAAATAGGCTCATTTTTCACCTTGCTGGCCTCATGTGGGCATGACAAACCTTGCTTTAGTATTACAAGCACACACCTATACCTTGGAGCATACCAGGTCCACTCTTGACCAGAAGAACAAATTAAAGAAACTTTTGTTCCCATTTCAGCCTAAGCTCCATTTGCCCAGACTGCTAACTGGAACATCACATAAAATTTAATACCAGTTTTAGATTAACTGGACTGGCTATCAATAGGCTTCTAGTCTGAATTCATGGTTTTGGTAATATCATTTAAAGCCCTAAATGAATTGTAATTTCAATACTCAAATGACACTTCTCCATGTATATGCCCGCCTCAGGCTTTATAGTCAGCTGGATAGGGCTTCTTCTGTATCATATCAGTCAGGGCTATATGCATTGGACAGCCTTCTTGGCACCCCAGTTATGGAACACTTTCCTCTTGGTGGCACCAATGTTCTTGTAATTCCAGAGCTGAGTTGTTCACTAAAGCTTTGGGAATCTAACTGGTTTTACACAACCCCTCATATGTATACATGGTTTTAACTGTTTTTTTAAAGTATTTAAACTGGGTTTAATCTGTTTAGCTTGTTAAGCTGTTTAATATGTTTTTGGCTTTTAAAAATCATTTTTATTATTTTGTTGCTCTGTGCTTTCAAAGACATTTCTAACTTACAGAGACCCTAAGGCGACCCTATTATGAGCTTTTCTTGGCAAGATTTTTTCAGAGTGGGGTTTGCTTTTGCATCCCTCTAAGACTGTGTGTGACTTGCCCCAGATCACCAGTGGGTTTCCATGGCTGACTGAGGATTCAAACGCTGATCACCAGAATTGTAGTCCAATGCTCAGACCACTCCATCACATCAGCTTACACTGTTTTAAATTTGTTAGATTGGTTTTACTATACACCACTCTGAAATTTCTAAATAGAGAGTGGATCATAAATATTAAAATAAACTAAATGAATAAATACAATAATCTTCAATATGGCTTTCTAGAATAAGCCAGTTTCAAACTATAACTTATGAAGGTAACTTTTATTCAGTCCATATGGTTATTTCAACAACCACTGTTAAGATTAGTAAATTGGTTTTAGGTCTGAGAAAATATACCTTACAAATGGAATTGGTCACTACCAGTCTCTTCTCTTCTTTATGATCTAAGACTCACTTGTGTAACTTCAAATTATGACTTAACACTATACTTAGAAACAAAACCAATTTAATACATTATCCATAGTTCATGTTGAGAAGTTAAATTAATTTTTTTTTATTTACAAGTTAAATAAACTTGCATTAAATTTATATTTCATTATTGCTTGTTATTTGGAAAGAAATTCATTTATCATAATTAAAATGTTATTAAAATCAATTTTTAAGAATTAGTTTTAAAATATGGATGTTTACCATGTAGAGACTCAGATCTCAGGTGCAGTGAGTATCAGCATGAGTTAACAAGATTTCTATCTGGCTTAAAGGATAAAACAGTAGGCATCATTTAGGAAGTAACTCAAATAACTTAAGTTATCAAAAGAAGAAAAATTGGTATGAAAAGAGACTGCTATTTAACATTATCTACTACAGTATAATGTATCACACATTACAGAAAGATAGTATATAAATCCCATGCCTGGGTTATCCCTCTGAAAAGAACATATGATGTGCAGTTGCACACATCCACTACAAAAAGCAACCTATCAAAAACATTTACCCAGAGAACCCAAGGCCAACATAAGAAAAATATTTATGTTACTTACATGACACCCTGCAGGACTTTCTGGGGATCAGGATCAAATAATCTGTCAACATAGTGGCGACTACTAGCTGTGACTTCCTGTAAACAAGGACATTACAATCTGTCAATCTAACATTTTAATAATAATAATAATAATAATAATAATAATATATTTATAACCCCCCTCTCCCTACGCATCAAGGCGGGTTATAATACACTTTGATAAAATACAAAATATACAAATATACAATATATAAATTATAAAAAAACAAAACCAACCCTACACAATCCCCTATCCATCCCCCATAAACAAGAACAGTAACAATAAAATACAGATTAAAATTGTTAAAACAGGCAAACAGAAGTGAGACAACTTGGGGCAGGCAGGGACCATCCAAAAACAAAGAAACAACTTCATTTATATACCGCTTCATACCGCCTAAGGAGTGTCTAAGAAGTTTACAACTGTAAGCTACTGGCCCCCAACAATCTGGGTATTCATTTTAGCGACCTCAGAAGGATGCAAGCCTGAGTCAAGCTTGAGCCCTTTTGCCGGTCTTGAACTCGCCACCTTATGGTTTTGAGTGAGTGGCTGAAGTACAGGCATTTAACCACTGTGCCACCATACAGTATTAGTATAATGGGAGGTCAGTCTGGGAAGGCCTGCCAAAAGAGATCCGTCTTGACAGCTTTCTTAAAGGCATCAAGAGTGGTGATGTGACGGATCTCCTCCAGCAGATCATTCCACACTTTTGGAGTGGCAGATGAGAAGGCCCTCTGGGAAACCCTGGGCTGCAATAAATTCTTCCCAGAGGGCCTGAGTGAACTGGGTAGATTATATGGAAGAATGCTCAAGAATGTAAAAACACAATGCAAGATTGACATGCTGATTTAATACCTTATGTATGGTCTTAAACACTTTAGGTTAACTAACAAAGGGCCAAAACAGATGGCCCTAAAGTGGCAGCATCACAACATCCCTTTGGCCGCCAGATCAGAGCCATGGCAACAGCACACTGTTGCCCCAATTTGGCATTTTTCCAGCCCCCAAAGAAGTGGCAAAATGCTGCTCCTTTTTGAGGTGGGAAAAAGTCACTCTTGCCACAGTGGCAGCGGCTCTCCTGTGTTACTTTGGCGCAGCTTGTGCAAATGCTGCACCGCAGAAATGTGGTGATGCCACCCATCATCTGGTCAGGTGAGCAGCGTGACACCACTTTGGGGGCAGAGTTGGGGCAGGCGGCATGCAGTTGCCACACCCCCACTCCACCCCAATGCCAGCATTTCTTGCCTGCCTGTACAGCCCCAAAGTTTCTTCAAATGTTACATTTCATATTGGACTAAGTTGCCATGTACAAATATAACTCCAGTTGCACAGTGCTACTGCGCCTGACTTCAGGTGATTCCTCTATGAAAGGCTGAGTAAACCCCTCAATCCTAAAGAAAGATGGTTATGGAGGTACACAATGACACAGAAGGGGAAAAGGAAAGGTGATGTATACAAGCTGTTTTTTATTCACACATCCAGTGAATACAACCTTCCACTGTAGACTGAGCCCAAAATGTGTTGCAAAAAAGTGATATTCCTACCAAAGAAATAGCAAAAGCATGCCATAGCAGTGCGAAAAAATAGAGTACAAAAGCAATCTCAAAACTACTCATGCATTTTCAATTAAATACAGGCCCTGTCACTTGTTTCAGAAGCATGTTGAATCAATATATGAAGAGAGACGACAGCCCTGTTCCCTCCTAGTTTATCTCCATTGCTCTCTGCTTGTAAGAACAAGAGGCTTTCCATGCAATTCATCCCAGTTCACACTCATTACTCTCTACATGAGGAGTGTAAAAACTGGATATTACAAATACTGTACATGGCTCGTTTATTCCCTTCTTCTCATGTTGATTCAACATGCTTCCAAAATTAGTTCCTTTCACTTCAGTTTATGTACAAGAGGTTATAGGCATAGCAATACAAATAAGCCAGATCAATAAAGGCCTACAACTCCCACTGTTTAACAACAGCAGCAATAAAACTACCCCCACTTCAAATACAGGCCAGGGCTGCAACAGTGCCATTCTTCACTATGGAATCAGATCCATATTCATTCAGGCAGCAGTCCTATGCAACTTATCTAGAAGTACATCCCAAAACAGGACGACTGAGTAAACATCCATAAAGGTAAAAGTAAAGATTTTCCCTTGACATTAATGTCTAGTTGTAACCATTATTAAGACAAAGAGCTAGTGTTGTCCAAAGATGACTCCAGTGGACATGTGGGCAGCAGGAGTGCACAGAATGCTGCTACCTTCCTACCAAAGTGGTGCCTATTTATCTACTTACATTTGCATGCTTTCGAACTGCTAGGTTAGCAGAAACTGGGACTAGCAATGGGAGCTCACCCCATCATGCAACACTTGGGCCTTGAATTGCCAACCTTCTGACCTTACAATCATCAGAACTGGCATCTTAACCACTAAGCCACCACTTCCCTTTAAGGATAACACTGCACTATTGGGCAGATAAGATCAGTTTTGCTCCGGCTATTTGCTTTCAAGGAATTCATGCTGGTTTCTTCAGATAAAGAGAAGATTCTAGGTAATTTCCAGAGTGCAAATTCTATTTACATAGGATACTGGCTAACTACACTGGACACATGGAATACTTCAGCTGCAACATATGAATGGAAAGCATCTGTCATCCAGCTCCTTCAGAGAGCTGCATGATTCAAAGGATCAATAGCACTGACAAGCTCTTTGGCAGGAAACTTGTCCCTTTATCAAGCACACCTATGATCTTCTCATAGGTGAGCCTGATAAATGTCTGAAGTTTTTCCTGGAAGAAACTTACACTGCTGCTTGCATACAGACCATACCCCAGCTTCATTCAAAACTGATTCATGGTTCAATATGAACAGCTGGACAGAAATCCCATTTATTTCCTCAAAGGGCTAAATCTTTTTGCCAAGGAATTCATGACTTAAGACAAAGTAGTATTTTTCCTTTCATAGAGAAGTGATACATATGCACACATTTCAAACACATGCATTCTCAAGACTGAAGGTCAACGAACCTAACATTTCCTTAACAGAGCTATCATATGATGCTGTTTTCTAGTGATCTCATGCAGTATTCTCCAATCATGTTGCTTACATGAGCCCATTCACTGCTAGAAATGGTCTTTTCCTGAAGAATAGATAATGCACTGTTTATAATTCAAACTAAACCTTTCTTTGTCTCTCTGCAACCAGCATCTATCTGTAACAATATTTATATGAAACCTCTCTCTGCAACCAGCATCTATCTGTAACAATATTTATATGAAACCATGCATGCTATTGTTTAGCAACTTGTTAGGGCTTCCATCTGATGGTTCAAGAAAGCAAATTCAAAATTATTGTTCGAGATTATTGGAACAGAAGCAAAAGGCAAATTCCAAGACTGACAGGTCTGGCAAAAATACTAATAGGTAAGACAGAAAGTAGCAAGAGAAACAGTTTGAAGCAACAAGATCTTAGAAACTAATTGGTTCAGTATTATTAGCACAATGCAGACTATACCACACAGTATTTTTTGCAGGATCAGATAAATATGTGATGCTCTTTATGATGCTCTTATGTCAAGGTTTTACCAGACAAATAAGCCAAACACTATATTAAAAGCTTAACAGAAGATTGCTCAATTTGGTCACCCCAGTTTTTCAAACAATATATGGATTTACATGTCAGAACAGCCTTCCACAAGTTGTGATTATACACATTTAGTAATACTGTTAACCTTTTTTTTGCCAACTGCTATAAATGTTTTTGCAAATATATGACTCGAGAGAATTTAGAAATTGATTTTTCAAGGAGCTGATTAAGAGAGCAATGACCAACCAAACTGAGCAATGTTTCATACTTCCATTTTTAAAAATCCTTCTCTAGATGCTTTCAAGCGGTATATCTAGAAATATTTCTAACCTTTTTTTCAGAAATGAGAAATACATAGAGTACTGAGGACTTGGTTTTGCACCCAAGCTTGACTCAAGAATGAGACAAACATCACAATTAAGTCCACATAAATATACAGTATAACGAAACAAAACAGCAGTGTGAAGCAGAAGACATATAAGTATTTACCAAAAATATTATTAAATTGCTAACTCAAGGGTTAAATAAACAACCTGTTAATCTTACAGCCCCCAACTAAGAATTCATAGAATCATATAATCATAGAGTTGGAAGAGACACAAGGGCCATTCAGTCCAACCCCCTGCCATGCAGGAACTCCCAATCAAAGCATCCCTGAAAGATGGTCATCCAGCCTCTGTTTAAAGACCTGCAAGGACGGACACTCCACTACACTCCGAAGGAGTGTGTTCCACTGTCAAACAGCCCTTACAGTCAGGAAGTTCCTCCTAATGTTTAGATAGAATCTCTTTTCCTGCAATTTGCATCCATTGTTCCCTGTCCTGTTCTCTGGAGCAGCAGAAAACAAGCTTGCTCTCTCCTCAATATGATATCCTTTCAAATATTTAAATAGGGCTATCATATCACTTCTTAACCTTCTCTTCTCCAGGCTAAACATACCCAGTTCCCTAAGTTGTTCCCCATAGGGCATGACTTCCAGACCCTTCACCATTTTAGTCCCCCTCCTTTGGACCTGCTCCAGTTTCTCCTCATCCTTTTTAAATTGTGGTGCCCAGAACTGGACACAGTATTCCAGGTGGGGCCTGACCAAAGCAGAATAGAGTGGCACTATTACTTCCCTTGATCTAGACACTATACTTCTATTGATGAATTGGTCACTATTAAGTCTCTTTATTTCATATGAATCTTAACCACACTTCCTATGAATTCAGGCCAATAGTGTTCAACATGTGAGTGAACATACAAAGGAATAACTCATGGGGACAGGGTTCATCTGGATTTGCAAGGGATACAGGACAAAGATTTTTGAAGCGTATTAGCAGTGAAAGGACAGATCCTCTCAAATGGTACAGACTTATCAAAAGCTAGGAGAAGGAGATCATTTTACAATGTAGAGACCAAATCCTGGTTGACTGAAAATATATGTCTTAAGTAATTTAATGTGTGGCAAGTGAAATGGCCAAATTTGCAGCTGATGCCAAAAAGACTAATGTGCCTCTACGAGCCTAGCAAAACAGCAAGATGAGATATTACATTCATGTACGCAAGGAACAGATCAACTAAGGCTACAGAATAAAAACTTCCTACAATTTAGTCCATACTTTCCTGCAAATAAGCACGCTGAAATCAATGAACAAACATGCATAGATAGGAGAGCAATATTAGGATCATATGGAAGGACGAAGGTACATGAGTCTTGCCTTCCTTTGCTTGGACTAGGAGGAGGAATTGCAGCACCTGGAGCTTGCCCTTGTTTCCTACACAACTGGTAAAGGAGCACTGCCCTCTTTTGTACCTGATTGATTTTTTTTAAAAGGGAAAACATTTCAGAACAGAAACACTTTTTAATAAACAACAACAGGTGTGCATGAAACCATGCCCAATTATTGCATACAATTTAACCCCACTCAGATAGCTGTGTTAGTCTGGAAAATCAGTACGCCAAGGGATCCTGCAGCAACTTTGAGACTCACTTAAAGACAGAAGTTGGTAGCAGGAATTTTTTCATAGACTTGACTTGAGCCTACTTCCTAAGATGCATTTGGTATGTGAGAATGTCCACAGGAATCAGAAATCTGTGGGTGCAGAGGTGCTGTATAGGTCTGTCCCTGGGCTTTTCACTCCACCAAATGCATCTGAGGAAGTAGACTCAAGTCTTTGAAAAAGCTCCTGCTACCAACTTCTCTCTTTCAGTGAGTCTCAAAGGTGCTGCAGGATTCTGTTGCATACTAATAATTTATTGTTATTGTCAAAGGTTTAAAAAAACTTTCTACAAAGACACATTATTAAGACAACAACATACTATTCTTGTGTGTAGCATGGAGAGCGTTATCTTGGTGCCAGCTCCTAGTCCCTCTGTCCGTTTTTTAGATTGTACATTGTTGAATATTGTTTTATTTTAGGAGTGGGATGGAGGGGCAAGAAGGGGGTTAATTTTGTATTTTATTGATTTGCTATGTTAATTGCCATATATTTTTCATTGCTCTCTTTGTTGTTGTTGTTGTTGTTATTTGCTAAGCATTTTTTCTATTTATTGTTATTATGACTTGTTGTTATTATTATTGCTATTGTTAATTGTTCTGTATTTTCTCTACTGTTGTAACCCGCCCTGATTCTTTGTGATTGGGTGGGCTATAAATAAATTGTTATTATTATTATTATTATTATTGCTGTTCGCTTGGCCAAAGGCATCTGAGGAAATAGGCTGAAGTCTATGAGAAAACCTCCTGCCACCAGCTTCTCTCTTTCACTTCGTCCCCAAGGTGCTACCAGATCACTTTGCACGCATCTGAGGAGCTCAAGTCTAGGAAAGCTCCTGCTGCCAACTTCTTTCTTTCAGTGAGCCTCAAAGTTATCCCTTTGCATACCAAAGTTATCTGAAGGGATGTCATATTGAAGATGGAGCAAGCCTGTTTTCTGCTGCTCCAGAGAACAGAACATGGAATAATGGATGTCAGCTACAGGAAAAGAGATTCCATCTCAACATTAGGAAGAACTTCCTGATAGTAAGAGCTACTTGGCAAAGGAACAGGCTGCCCTGGAGAGTGGTGGAGTCTCCTCCTTTGGAGGTATTCAAACAAGGGCTGGATGGCCATTCGTCAGGATTGCTTTGATTGGGAGTGGCAAGATGGGGTTGGACTGGAGGGCCCTTGTAGAATCATAGAATCATAGACTTGGAAGAGACCACAAGGGCCATCCAGTCCAACCCCCTGCCATGCAGGAACTCATAATCAAAGCATCCCCGACAGATGGCCATCCAGCCTCTGCTTAAAGACCCCCAAGGAAGGAGACTCCACCACTCTCCGAGGGAGTGAGTTCCACTGTCGAACAGCCCTTACTGTCAGGAAGTTCTTCCTAATGTTGAGGTGGAATCTCTTTCCCTGTAGCTTCCACCCATAGGTTCTGTGTTCCAATCTCTGGAGCAGCAGGAATAAAGCTCGCTCCCTCTTTTACTATTGACAAGGGATCTGGAAACGTAGTTGCTCCTGCAGTGGGACAAACATATCCTCCTTATTCTTATAATTCTTGTTATTATTTCCCCTCAGGGCCTGCCTGCCTCCCTCCCACTCACCGAGAGGACACTCATCCGGAGCGGCGCCCCCTCCAGCACACACGCCATCTTGGCAGGCCCCAAGGCGGGTCCTGGGCTGGCCAACAGCCGCTCAACCCCAAGCCAGGCCCGGACAGGCCTCCTCCTCCTCCTCCTCCTCCTCAAAGCCCAGCCGCATCGCCGCCGGCAAAAGAAGGGGAAAGAAGGAAAGGAAGGCGCCTATTCCTCTCCGCCTCCTCTGTGTCGAATCAGCCAACGACGAAACGCACGCTGATTCTCTCGCTCCCTTCGGATGCCACTGCGCATGCGCCGCTGATGGAAAAAAATAATGGAGGGAGGGAGGGGTGATTATTGCCGGAAGTCGGTGCTCAAAGCGAGGGGAGGGGGAGTGAGTGCGTGACGCAAGCACGCACGCACTCGCGCTCTCTATTAACTGCCCTCTCCCTGTTCTCTCTCGCTCTCCCGCCCTATCGCTGCGCATGCGCATAAGGGACGAAGCCACCTGTCTCAGTCAATCCGCCCTTTATTGGGAGTGAAGGAAAATTAACTGCTGTCCTGAACTTGTGCTGCTGCTCCGGCGCCCCCTGCTGGACAGACACGGGAATAGGCTGCTTTCAAAGATATCATAGAGGGACTTCCTCCAGGTTCTAGTCTCTGGAGCAGCAGAAAACAAGCTTGCTCCATCCTCAGTGTGGCACCCCTTTAAATACTTAAACAGGGCTATCCTATCACCCCTTAACTGGCTCTTTCCCAGGCTGAATAAACATCCCTAGCTCCCTAGAATCATAGTGTTGGAAGGGACCCCAAGGGCCATTCAGTCCAAACCCATACTGCCATGCAGGAACTCCCAATCAAAGCATCCCTGACGGCCATCCAGCTCCTAAAGACCTTCAAGGAAGGAGAGTCCACCACACTCTGAGGAAGTATGTTCCACTGTTGAACAGCCCTTACTCAGATCCTCCTAAAGTTTAAGTGGAATCTTTTCCTTTAGCTTCCATCCATTGTTCCATGTTCTAGTGACTAATCTCTGCAGCAGCAGAAAACAAGCTTGCTCCCTCCTCAATATGACATCCCTTCAAATATTTGAACAGGGCTATCATATCACCTCTTAACCTTCTCAAGGCTAAACATCCCCAGCTCCCTAAGTCGTTCCTCATAGGGCATGGTTTCCAGACCCTTCACCATCTTAGTCGCCCTCCTTTGGACACGCTCCAGTTTCTCCACATCTTTTTTGGATTGTGGTGCCCAGAACTGGACACAGTATTCCAGGTGGGGCCTGACCAAAGCAAAATAGAGAGGGGCACTATTACTTCCCTTGATCTAGACGCTATACTTCTATTGATGCAGCCTAAAATAGCATTGGCCTTTTTAGCTGCCGCATCGCACCATTGACTCATGGTCAACTTGTGGCCTACTTGGACTCCTAGGCCCCTTTCACGTGTGTCCCCCATCCTATGTCTTTGCAGTATACATTTCTCCTTGTTGAAGTAATGCCATTTGGCACCGCTTTAAGTGCTCTACTGCCCGTCCTAAACAGAATCCTGGAATTTGTAGCTTGTTCCAAGGTCTGTAGCCTTCTCTGCCAAAGAGCGCTGGTGGTGCCTCACAAAACCACTAATCCCAGGATTCTGAAGGATGGAGCAGGAAGAATCCAGTTTTACACCACTCAACGCTATGGAGTTACAAGAAGTGTAATTTTGTGAGGCATTGAGCCTTCTCTGTCAGAGATGGTGCCACGACAAACTACGGTTCCCAGAATTCCATAGCACTGAACCATGGCAGTCAAAAGTGGTATCAAACTGGATTACTTCTGTAGTGTGGATGCAGCCATGGTAGTTAAAGTACTGCCAACCCGCATTATTTCTACGGTGTGGATGTGCCCTGAATCTGTGCATGCAGATTCTATGGGTTTATATCTATAAGGATTAGGAGCATTTTGTTGTTAATTACTATCGAGTTGGCTTGGCTTCAACTTAAGGACAAGTCTTTGGGAGACTTCCAAGTCACCCTGTCATCAACAGTCTTGTGTGGGTCCTGTAAACTTAGGCTGCATCCACACTGGAGAAATAACCTGGTTTGGCACGGCTTTAATTGCCTTGGCTCAAGGCTGTGGAATTCTGGGAATTGGAGTTTGTTGTGGGCCCAGAGCGGAGCGGAGCTGCCTGAAAGTCCTGCAATCATTTTATATAATTTTGCAACAGTCTCAAAAGCATGTAGATCACTTACCATGCATGGAGTCCTACTAATCACTCAAAATACAATATTGACTTATTCACTTCAAACTTACTAATTCTGTAATTAAATTAACAGCAAAATGTCAAAAGATATGGAGTGAATTGGACAATTCTGGATTTGCGATAATCAGTAGGGGTCCAGCACCCATCAGAACTTAGAAGGTAAGCAGGGTCAGCCTTGCTTAGAGCTTGGATGGGAGACTGCCAATAAATACAAGGTGTGCTGTAGGCTATGGAGATTATCAGATGGGGAAAAGGACGTCCTTGTCCCCTCTTTTTCCCATCCCTATGGCGTGATTGCCAGCAAATTCTCATACGATGTCGCGCTTATCCTGTCAGTGTCCCGTCAGTGAAGTGGAATTGTCCTGTCATTTTATTTTAATGGGAGTTTGTATTAATACAAAATGACAGGACAATTCCACTTCAGGACAGGATAATGACAGGGTAAGTGTGACCTGTATGGAATGGTACTAATAGCCAGCAGAAAAAGTATAACCACTAGCATAGTGCATGAAATGTGATCCTGACCCTAGTCTGCAAAATAACAATACTTAAAGATAACAGATAAATGTCCCCATGATCCATGACAGCTACCATTAGAGGGCAGGCCATGCCAAGTCTCAAAAAATCAGCCAGGCAGAATCTTAGCAAGCATGTGGGATGGATATGATTACCAGTACAATTTGTTGTCTGTATTAACCATCAGGAATCCTTTGTTGACCCTAAGATGTACATCCAATAGACAAGAAAGGTTCTAGGTGTAACTAAGGCAGACTGCTAACTACAGCTTAGATACACAAGGGAGGTGACATTTCTTACTTAGTTATCTGAGGCCTCATTTAAACAAATAGTAGATTAAGTGGTAAAACTGATGCTGAAAGATACCACTTCATGAAAGACTGCACATTTTTTATATATGAAAAACTGAAATGTATGTATTTTGATGATGCAGTTATGAAGATGCAAGTAGTAATATTATCTATCAGGAGAAAAAAAAGAGAGAAAGTGACATGAATTATACTAATGCTGGAGTTCTATTTATGTGTAACTCTATGTTATGTGTATCTATAATATTTGCAGAAGAATTTATCTTCTAGTATCCACCTCATGTATCTAAAGCAGACTGCTAACTACAGATCTTATACTATAATAAGATAGTTTCCAGATATGTGAGCAATGTTACATGCTAGTTAGACCATAGGTCTAAGACAGCTGAGGCATATGTTTATATCCCCCCCCCACCAAAAAAAACAGTAATGAAGGGCTCTGGGAGACCATTGACTCAGAATAACTAACTCTCTTCATGTGTGATCCTACTGATCATCTCAAGTCCAATATTGTCCAGTCTGCCCAGAGCTGCCTGAAAGTCCTGCAATCATTTTATATAATTTTGCAACAGTCTCAAAAGCATGTAGATCACTTACCAAGCATGGAGCCCTACTAATCACTCGAAATACAATATTGACTTATTCACTTCATACTTACTAATTCTGTAATTAAATTAACAGCATAATGTCAAAAGATATGGAGTGAATTGGACAATGCTGGATTTACGATAATCAGTAGGGGTCCAGCACCACTATAGCAAAAGCTTAAGATGTTGCTCCTTCTGAATAATACACAACTATTTTTAGATATTTTTTTTTTATATTGGACTTTGGTATGTAATGATAGATCCCAATTTTGGCTTATTATTTATTCTATACAATAGTCAAGAGATCCTTATATGGACAATGCAACATCTACACATGAATGGGAGAAGCATTTCAGCTTTATCTTTTACTATGAAACAGTGGGATCTTTACCAGTATCAGAAGACTTGGCCTCCAGTTTCCTGTGACAAGATTATATCACTATTACTGTAAAAAGACTTAAAAGGGGGAAAGCACCTGGTATGAATGGGATCCCACTTGATATTTTAATAGAGCAAACTTAGTGCATACCAATGTGAGCCACCTCATGTGTACTTAGTGAAAGAACTGGAAAATTCCCCAATGACTGGTTAATGACAATATTGGTTCATATACACAAGAAAGGTTTGAGATCGGATCCTAAGAACTATTGGCCGATTAGCCTTTCGAGTGTGATCAGTAAACTAAGTGCAAGACATCTTTTGGATAAACTTGAAATCAGGGTGACCTCAGAAAATCTTTTGGCAAAAGAGCAGGCTGGCTTCTGTTGTGGCAAATTAACAGTTGGCAATTGTTGTATTTTTAAATAGTTTACTGACGAAATATACACTTCCACCTTCCCACTCTCTTTTTGAAGTCTTTGTATAGACTTCAGGGCAGGCTTTAACTCTGTATCATGGCCACATTTGTGACATAAGCTGACCTTTTTGAATACTGAATATAGGTTAATAAAGAGAATTCAAGGTTTCCATACAATAATTCCAGTTTCCATATTAGAATAATGGATAAGGGCCATCTTTCAGAAGTTATCCCTGTTAATGAGGTGTTCACCAAGAGTGCCTGTTAGCCACTCTTTTATTTAATTTATACATTAAGGACATAATTTCTGTTCTGTCAGGTGCAAAGTCTTCCTCTGCCTCACCTGAAAGATACATATAATTTCATTTTATTATATCCTTATGATGCCATCCTTCTTTCTTATATACAGCTGGGATACATAGACTTCTGAGAGTTCTGAAATGATAGCGTGAAAAAAAATTCTAGATGTTAATTATTCAGAAACTAAAATCATGGTGTTTGGAAAAAGGAGACAGAAAAATTAGGGCCTGAGCAGACAGGAGAGGATAGCATGGGCTAATCCCATGCTATCCTACCCTTGGTGCTCACCTGGGTTACTCCCTGGGTCAGCACAGGGATGGTCAGGTGTTTACATACTTGTCCCTGCACTGACCCTGGACCCATGGCCATTTTTTACCTTTCTGGCAGGTAGAGAATCTGAGAAGCCCCCTAGTCGCCACGTCTGATGTAGAAATGGGGCGCCTCGCTTGCACCCATGTGCCGGGGTACCCCATTTTTACATCAGATGGGGCAACTGGGGGGTTCTCAGATGGATCACCCACCAGAAAGGTAAGGAGCATGGGGGGGGGGCTGTCTGAACAGCCTAGTTTTGCTGTAGAGTTTCTTATAAACTCAGCAGAAAACCAGGGCTATTTTACCCTAGGGTAAAGAACAGATCCCCTGGATATGTGTCTGCATAGGCAGTATATGGCCCGATCCTGCTATGAGGGTTTTGGCCTGCATCATCTAAACTGAAGCCTTGAGGCCAGAGGAAAGCAGAGCAATGTGGAGTTGAAGGCTTTCATGGCCGGCATCCATAGTTTTTTGTAGGGCTTTCGGGCTATGTGGCCATGTTCTAGAAGAGTTCCTTTCTGACGTTTCACCAGCATCTGTGGCTGGCATCTTCAGAGAATGCCAGCCACAGATGCTGGCGAAATGTCAGAAAGGAACTTATCTAGAACATGGCCACACAGCCCAAAAGCCTTACAAAAAACTATGAAAGCAGAGCAATTTGGCCAGTGTGGACAGCCCCTAAATAACTAACAAGTGGAGCAAGTTAGTTACTATAAATATCTAGTGGTGATTGTTAAGGACTTTGGGTGCTGGTCCATAAACTGGAAATCATGTAGCATCAGCAGTTTCTGGTGGTAGGTTTGTGGTGCCCCTCCTTGAGCTCTGTAAGAGTAAGATTTTGCCCCAGCTGCTGTAAGGAGTTACAGTGTGAGTCCACACAGATATGGCAATATTGAATTCGGTACAACATACATTTCTAACAAGAGCTCTAGGAGTGTCTAGTTCTTCCCCCCAAGGCAGCCATATTTATGGAGTCTGCATGCTGCTCAGTTAAAACCTTGGCCCAAAAAGCAGCCATTCAATAATATCCCTTTTTAAATCTTTTTCCCCCATTAAAGTAAAACAAAATAGAAAATATCAACATTTCATATAGTCATCCAATCATTAAGAAGAAATGGGCACAAAATCATGGTCTACAAAACTTTGTCACCTTGTATCTGATTTGGGATTCTCAGTGAGCTGAGAGTTGGACTACCCTGGATTTAGGATAATAAGTAGGGGCCAGCATCACCTTGAGATGTTGCTCCTTTTGAATAACACACAACTATTTTAATATGTGTTTTTTTTCATATAGTCTGAATGTTTTCTCATATCACAGGTATTGGAAGGTGCTGGAATCAACTGGAATTGCATGTGTAAATGCTAGAACTTAAGATTTTTTACAACAAGTGAAACATAACTGCATCTGAAAATTGATAAACATAACAATTTACACACAGATACACAGAATCATAGATACATGCATCAGACATCCCCATAACTAGAGATTTAGAAAGGTGGGGAGTCTTGTCAATAGCTCAACTTGTCATCACTAGAACCTGCAATCATTTTAGAAGTACAATATGTGAGGAGTGGATTGGGGAATAAGGTAAGTGGTATAAGCTTTCTGTTTTCATCGGGGAAGGTATAGAGGCAGCTAGGCCAAACTACATATCCAAACAACATATTTCTTTGTTTTCCCATTGTGTCCTGTCTTTGAAACTGGCTTTCATCATGTTCACATTAAGATCTGCAGATATACATACATTAATACTGCATAACAGATGGATAGACTCAATCAAGGAAGCCATGGCCTTGAATCTTCAAAATCTGACCAGGGCTGTTGGTGACAGGGAGACTTGAAGGTATCTTATTCATATGGTTACCATAAGTCAAAGTTGACTTGACATCAGTTTACAACAACAAACAAATTAGACAGTGTCTATGAAAGATTTTAAATTGACACACATTTGATACTAAGAAAGGTATCACAGTAAAGAAACCCAGATGTAGTGCAGTGGTTTGAGTGTTGAACTAGGACTCTAGGAGACCAGAGTTCAAATCCCCATTTGGCCATGGAATCCCACTGTGTGATTATGAACATTTGGTGCAGATCTGGACCAAATCAGACTGGATTGGATTTGGGGGTGCTAACAAAACAAACAAACAAACAAAAACCTAGGTTGAGATATCCATTATTCAGTTTTGGGGGTTCTGAACCCCCAAAACAATTCAGAACCCCCAACTCTGGCACAGGTTTTGAGGAAATCCCAAAATTCAGGGTCTGGAATTAACAAAGCTAGTTCTAGGTTATGTTATACTTTTGGGGTAACTAAAGATTACCTTTCAGAGGTCCTTTACAGCCCAGGATCTCTGGTGCAGTGCTTCAGTATCTTGTTCAACACTGTAACTCCTTTCTAGATTTTCAACCAGCAGAGCTTTTCCTGTGAATGTGTGGAAACAAACCTCCCAAAGACCTGACAATAAACAGAAAATGACAGATAAAGGACAGAAACCTTCTGTTGATGTGTTTTAATGGGAGCAGGAATGAATTGAGAAGGGATAGGTGACAGGCAGAGATAACTCATCCTTTCTTTGCCCTACCAGGCTGTTCTGGAAGAGAGCTTACCTTTCTCTTCATCCTCCCTAAGGGACGTGATAACTCAGAGGACTGAGAACAATAAAAGTAATTTTCAGCCAGTCTGTGCTGTAACTGGATCTCAAAAGGAGGCAGAGAGCTAACTTTGTGGAGAACCATACAGGATTATGGACTCCCTTATATATCTGATAAGAAACAGAAATCTGTTGTAATGTTGACATGTAAACCATCTTATGCTTGGACTGTAAATATGTGTAAAGCAACATTATGTTATACAAATTCTCCAATGACCTGCTATGGAAAAAAAAAACATGAATTCAGTAAATGTTTGGAACACTCTCCAGTGATCAGAGGTGGAGTGCCTGCATGTAACAACTAGCTCAGGGTAGGATAGCTCACAGGCAGCCTCCGGTACAGGACTCAGGATACTCCAGTCCCTTCTCATCCCTGGCTTCCCATGATGGATAAAATCAGCCAGAAAAAGGTCAATTATGTCTTCAGGAAAAACCAACCCCCCCCCCCCCAAAAAGACCCTCCTAGAAGTAGGCCACTGGCCATTTTCAACTCGGAGGCGGGGGGGGGGGGGGAGAGAGACCAAGGCAAATGTGGACCACCAAGGGGAATGTGCTTGTGTGTGTTTCAACAGAGGTTGGAAACAGAGACAATAGGGTTGCAGTAGTACTGGAAGGCAATGGCAAGCCTCCTCTAAACAAACCTTGCCAAGAAAAGCCCATGATAAAGCCTTAGGGTCACCATAAGTTGGAAATGACTTGAAGGCACACAGCAACCACAACAACAATAATAGTATTGGTCCCTCAATAGCTGGCTGCCAAGCTATGAAGTACATACAACTTTCTGGGCCTGTATGTTAAAATGGACAAGAGTCCCTTCCTATAAATGAAAGATTCTAGACTTAAATTGGCCCAGAGCATATGTAATATGTGGCAACACACCCCTGAGGGCATCTGGGGGTGAGGGAGAGAATATATTTTTAATGCAGGTGTTGCAGCTGGTTGGGTTCAGCTTCTAAGGTCTCCTGAGGCACCGACGAAGCCTTTATTGCTTGACAGTTGCCCACCCCTAAACAGACCAAAGCTCTGGCTCAGTGTATGTCAGTCTCATGTATTAATGTGGTCCAATGCCTGACACCACTGTGTCTAGACCAAAAGAGCCAGCTTTCATATACTTCCACAGTGCAGTGCTAAGTGATATCCTAGTGCAAGCACACCTCAGTTTTTCCCCTGAGTTGAAAATGTACTTGTACAGCCATACCTCAGTTGTGGTATTTAGTTTTATTTGTTAGTTTGCACTGCCCCTTTACCTTTTCCCACTATTTTTTTTCTTTTTCTGCATACCTTGATATTCCCGCATCATTATATTCCCCTTGTTTCTCAGCAGCCTCATTTTGTTTAATTAACCATCATCATAACTCAAGGCATCAGTTCCTGTTGGTACTAGGATTATGGGAGGTGGAGCTGGGAATTATCAGAGCAACCACTCTATTGCTTGTGCCTACTTCTTGCAGAAAATTCTGGGACGTAGCAGCTTATCATGACCTGTGAAATTCTCTCATGCACATCTTATGTGGAATTACTACACTCCAGCTAGCACAACCAAGATAGGTCAACTTAATAATTTAAAAAAATTGTCTTCTTATTGCTATATCTGGACTGGTGAATTAATTTCAGATAGGATTTCTGGCGTACAGCAATACAGAGAAACTAATGAGAAATGAACCCCTGAACAGTAAGCTAGTGTTGGAACAATAAGCTAGCAGCACTTTTTAAAAACCAACTATCATATTTTGCTACTCTCAGGCATGGAAATTGCATACACTCTATTAATGTGTAATTTGTAATTAAAAACTAGCTTCTAAAGAAACAGGAGCATGACAAATCCTCCCCAGCAACATCAATACCAACCCTAACAAGAATAAGATACATCTACTTGATTTGCTATGCCTAAAGGGAAGAGCCAGCATGTTGTAGTGGTTTGAGCACTGGAACAAATCCCTGTTCTGTCATGGAAACCCACTCAGTGATCTTGGGCAAGTCACTCTCTTTGAGCCTATGTTTGCAAAGGCAAACCTCCTCTGAACAATTCTTGCCAAGAAACCCCCATGATAGGTTTGCCTTAGGGTCACCGTAAGTCAGAAATGATGTGAAGGCACACAACAACAGCAACAACATGCCTGAAGGAAATAGCAACTTCATATAAAAGGAGCAAATCCTGATAAGAAAAGAAAACAAATTAAACAAATCGATTGTTACGCCTGAACTGAAAGATTTAAAAACAGGAAAGTAATTTTATTTTTTGGATGCAGCAGTTTTGCAGGGCAGGGGGTGGGCTGGATGAAGTGTGTGCTTTAGATGGTTATGTGTATCATTTAATTTGTTAAGAACATTATTAACATTTATCTTCTTTTCCCCCAGTTTCCACAACTGCTTCTACATGCCAAACATGTTAGAACAAGAAAAACCAGCAAAATACAACTTTGTCAACACGGCTTTTAAAAAAGAAAGTGAAAAAAAATGTTTTGAACATACACAGTGTTTTAAACTCATTCAAAACAGAGTGCCACTGTGATTACAGAAATAAACAAATAGTTTGCTTCCACTGCCCTGCTGCATATATATTTATACTTGAGAATAAGCACTGTTTTGTTGTGGGAAATTATGTTTTCTTTTCAGTAAACATGCAGACGTACCATCTGTAACTATGTACATCCTTGGTCAGCTCTTCCTTGATGTAAGAAAGATAAAAAAAAAAAAACTCGACTTTATCACATGGGGACAATTGGAAGTATAAACAGGGATTATTCTGTGAAAATCACACATTCACAATTAAGATTTTCACATGACATTGCATTTAAATAGCCATTATTCCGGGAATATCCCAGGAATATTGCTCAATTGTGATAAAGCTTTTCACATGACGTCACGTTGAAAAGCTATTAAAGTGCCATTAACTCGTGAATAACCGGGCAATAAACAGCAACAAATCATTCACAAGAAAAGACTTTCTTGCTGTTTATTGCCTGATTATTCCTGGGATAATGGCTCTTTTATCGTGCTGTGCCTGAAAATCCCAATTGTGATTTAATAGTAATTGTGTGGTTTTCATGGGATAAACCCTGTTTAAACTTCCAATTTTCCTCCATGTGATAAAGCAATGGAGATCCTGCCAGTCCAATTACTGATCTGAGCCTATTTGCTGCTACCATCATCAGATGACACTCAGAAGTCATTTTTTCCTGCCTCTGTGATATGATTGGAATTTATTCCTGGGCTTCACTCCTGACATACCACTGAGAGGTGATATTCTAGAAGATCCTATAACGTTTAAATGGCTGACTATCCATACATCCAGAAGCAGAACATCTTATTCAGCATTTTTTTTTTTTTTTTTGCCTGAACTGTAGAAATAATTAATGCCCAAAGATTCCTAACAAGAACTGTAGCTTGAAAACCATGATTGCTACACCTGGACTGGAAATGTACATAGTGTCTCAAGGAGAAGATGCTGACATGTAGCATTTTTTCAGAAGCCATGAAACTCATGAGTGTTCCACATCTAGAGTTTTTACTCCTGGGCTGAGTAATGAGTTGGGATAGATATATGATACATTCCTAACAAGTTATGTTTATGAAAGTCTAGTTATCATGTACATGGTGTTACTCATAGGCTTGCACTGTCTTGATTACTTTAAAATAGACCATCACTAAAGTTTTGTTCTAAGAGTTGCCTGACAGAAGTCAGGGACTTGGCAAAATGCACCTCATGGTTAGAAAGAAGAGGCAGAGAATCATAGGAAAGCAGATTTGAAGTATAAATTGGGAGACACCGCTGTGAATTAGATGAAGCCAAAAGATCCCTGAGATACGTTTGCTCTCTCTGGTGCTGCCTTCTGGAGGGGTATCTATTTAATTTAATGTTTTAATGTTTTTTTACTGGTTTTAACTATGCTGTTTTTGACTTGCATTTTAATGTTGTTTATGTTTAATTATTATCTAACTTTTGTAATAAATATTTTACTTCTGTCTTTTTAAATTGTTGTAACCCAGCTTGAATGCCATTGTGAGAGAAACACGGGACATAAATCCTTGAAAGAAAAATAAATAAATAAATTCTCAGACTCATCCATGGAAAATTAAATATTGTAGAACTTCTAATAGAACTTCTCGCCATTAGGAAAGTAGGAACATATTACTGTTTTTCACTTGGAGGCCACAGCTGTAGAGACACTATGTCCCCGAGCCTTGGCCATGATGTTCAAGGAATTGTTGGGGTTTTTTATAATGTATTGTATTGTATTACTTTTATCTTTTTGCTGGTTTTAAACTATTGCTTAGTTTAATGCAGTTTTAAGGGGTGGGAGAGTGGGTGACTGGATTGTTTTTAGTTTGTGTATTTTATTCCTGTTGTACCCTGCTCCGATTGTTGAAACAGAGGAGCGGGTTATAAATTATTATTATTATTATTATTATTACAATAATAATAATAATGCTTGTTTTCTGCTGATCCAGAGAATAGGACCCGGAACAATGGATGCAAACTAGAGGAAAAGAGATTCCATCTAAGCATTTGGAAAAAGTTCCTGAGAGTAAGAGCTGTTTGACATTGGAACTCACTCCCTCTTGTGAGAGTAGAGGAATTTCCTTCTTTGAAGGTCTTTAAACAGAGGCTGGATGCCCATTTGTCAGGATTGCTTTGATTGCGAGTTCCTGCATGGCAGAATGGGGTTGGACTGGATGACCTTTGAGGTCTCTTCCAGCTCTATGCTATGATTTCTGTGGTGCCTTGTCCTCCTTTGTGCTTAGGACTTCTGGTCACCCTGTGCAATAATAATCCAGTTTGACACCACTTTAGCTGCCATGGCTCAAGGCTATGGAATTACGGGCATGCAGTTGGTTGCCTGGCAGTTAGTTGAGCAATGTTCTGGTGCCACAACCAACTACCATGTCCAGAAATATATAGCCTTGAACTATGGCAGCTAAAGTGGTGTCAAACTGGATTATTTATGCAGTGTGAATGCAGGCTTATTTGGTGAGAAAGCCAAGCTCATTCTTCCAACTGCAGCTACCTCTAGGAATGGAATAAACAACTAGGAGCCAACTTCATCCAGTGGTGACGGAGCTGCTGAGGGCGTAGCAAGGGTGTGGTTGGAGAACAGCTATGAACTCAATAGTTCATAGTCAAAAGAGACAGGAAACTGTAGCTGGCATTTCAGAGGTGCCAGACTAAAAAGTCCCATAACCTTGACTCAGAACTGTGGAGTTCCAACCTGGTCAATAATGTTCTTATTGTGCGTCTGTGTGTTTGTTGTGTGCCTTCATTTCCAATTTCTAGGCAAACCTATCCTGGGGTTTTCTTGGCAAGATTTCTTCTGAGGCTTTGAGAGAGTGTGACTTGGCCGAGATCACCCAGTGGGGTTTTTATGCTCAAGCAATGATTTGAACCCTGGTCTTCAGAGTCTCACAACCCTGGTCTCTTGAGACTCTCAGTCTCAGATTATGGAAGCCTTCAGTCTGGCAGCTCTGGTCCAAAACACACTGAAGAAATAATCCAGTTTAAGACCGCTTTAACCACTCTGGCTCAATGCTAGAGAATTCTGAGGACTGTAGTTTGGTGAGGCATTGAGCCTTCCCTGCCAGAGATAGCTCTGGGGCCACAATAAAACTACAGTTCTTAGGATTCCCTAGCACTGAGACAGGGCAGTTAAAGCGATCTCAAACTGGATTAATTCTGCAGTGTGTTTCCCTTTCCTTTTGGATTTCTGGAGTTTTGCGGGAAAAGGCTGTCAGGCTTTCAGAACTTCTTGACACTAAAACCTCCTTTCCCACCTAACTCCACATTTCTCATCAGTCTCCAAAAGGCCTTGGCCTTTTGTTTTAAATGCCCACCTCAAATAGGAGAGCCTCTTTAACTCCTAAAGAGGTGCCTGCCTAGCCCAGGGTCTCTGTCTTACATGTCTTATATGTCTATGAGAAAACACTCATAGGAGTTTATCAGACGACGGAAATTGGAAGTATAATCCAATGGCAATCGGAACGCAATCATGGGGTTTCACGTTATTGTGTATTAGACTATCTTACGCACTTTTGGGCAAAAGGGAAGTCATTCCGAATGCAATTATGGTGGGTTTTTTTTTAGCTTTCGGGCTATGTGGCCATGTTTTAGAAGAGCCACATAGCCCAAAAGCTCCACAAAAATCTATGGATGCCGGCCATGAAAGCCTTTGACTCTGCAATCATGGGTTTTACGTTATTGCGTATTAGAGTATCTCATTCAATTTCGGGCAATGGGAAGTCATTTTCAGGCAATGGGAAGTCATTCTGAATGCATTCCGAACGCAATTAGAATTCATGTAAATTCGCTGAACTACAGTGGTCCCCCGGGTTACGAATCCCCCGGGGTATGAAAACCCCGGGGTATGAAACCGGCGGGACCGCGATTGTATCCCCCGGGATCCGAAAGATCCCCTGGGATACGAAAGGAAAAAAGTCGCGCGGCCCCTTTAAATGGCCGCGCGGTCCATTGAAAATAGCGGTCCCCCGGGAAACGAAAGCTTCCGGGTTACGAAAGGTAATCCAGAACGGATTACCTTCGTAACCCGGGGGACCACTGTAGTGAATTTACGTGTATTTGAATTGGCTCCATTCCCATGTGATAAACTCCATAGACATATAAAGCCATGCTTCTAAATCATGCTCAAAATGAAGGATGTTGTGGAATTCTTCCTGGGCAGACGGTTGAAATTGAATTGAGGACATGTCCTAGCAAAGGAGGACGCCTGAGATAAAGACATTCCTGACTGTATAAATTCATGCTCCTTAGTCCTGCTCAAAATGGTGGGCATTCAAGAAAATGGGAAGAACATGGCCAAGTAAAAACCAAAACAAGACTCATCTAAATATCAATCCATGCTCCTTTGTCCTGCTCAAAATGGAGGATGTTCAGGAAACTGGTGGTAGGGCATGCCCAAAGAAAATCTTATCAGTATAAATCCATGCTCTTTAGACGTGCTCAAATTGGAGGACATGTTGGAATGCCTCCTAGACAGAAGGCTGAAATGTAGGACATATCCTGGAAAAAGAGGGCGCCTGGTCACCCTGAGCTAAAAACACTCCTGTCAATATAAACCCATGCTTCTTAGCCATTCTCAAAATGGAGGACATTCAGGAAAATGATAGGACATGCACAAATAAAAGCTACAAACACTGCTACTAATATAAACCCATGCTTTAGCCCTGCTCAAAATGGAGAGCATGTTGGGATTCCTCCTGGACAGAAGGCTGATGTGTCTTGGAAAAGGAGGACCTCTGCTCACCCTGAGCCCAAAACACTCCTCTCAATATAAAGCCATGCTTTAGTCCTGCTCAAAATGGAGGACGTTGAGGGATTCCTCCTGGACAGAAGGCTGAAAAGTAGGCCATGCCCTGGAAAAGGAAGACCCTCTGCTCACCCTGAGCTAAAAACCCTGCTAGAGAAATATAAACCCATGCTTCTTAGCCATGCCCAAACTGGAGGGCATATTCAGGAAAAGGAGAAGAGGACATGGCCAAATAAAAACAAAAAAACCCACTCCTCTCAATATAAATGCATGCTTTAGTCTTGCTCAAAATGGAGGACGTTTAGGGATCCTCCTGGAGACAAGGCTGAAAACTAGGGCAGGGCATCATCATGCCTTGTTGGGATTGGAAAGGAGGACTCTCCTCTCTTTGAGAAAAGTTTCTGGCAGAGAGAGAGGTTCCTTCTCCTTCTGGGCTGGCTCTAGTCTGTCTGAAAGGGAGCAGCAAAAGGAGGAGGAGGAGGGAAGGCAGGCCCAGGGCAGGCCAGGCAGGCTGGGCCTGGGAGGCTCCTGCTTGCTGCTTGGGACTCCCTTTCTGGTTCCCTCCTCCTCTTCCCAGCCTTTCCCCTCCACCGCCTCCCTTGGCAGGGACCTCTGCCTGCTCCCACCCCAACTTTCTCCCTTCTCTTCCCTGCTTGAAAGAGGCAGAGGGAGAAGAAGAGGAAGGAGGAGCAGGAGAACTGCACACCCCAAGATGGAAGTTGGGGTCTCCTCAAGTTGGGGTAAGTGCTCCCCATTGACATGGCCCTGCTAGAAAAACAGCCAGCCCCCCTCCCCTGGTTTCCCTGGGAGTGAAGCTCTTAAGACTTTTGGGGGGCACCCCAAGGCTTGTAGGGGTGGGTGCCCCCCTGGAAGCTGGTGCTGCTTGGGGACAGCTGAGTTGCCCAGGGAGAAAGGATGACAGCCACTCAAAAATGGGAACCACAACAGCCCAGCCCCCAGAAGCTGCTTTTAACTCCTATTGAAGAGTGGGGAGGGAGTAATGGGGGATTGGGAAGTCTGTTTATTTCTGGGTTCAGCTGCCCAAGATGACCATAGCCCAGAATTTCACCTTCAGGACCTTGGCTTCCTTGCCAAATAAGGCTGCGTCCACACTGTAGAAATAATCTGGGGTGACACCGCTTCAGCTGCCGCGCGGCTGAAGCCTGTGGGATCCTGGAAACAGTAGGTTGTCTGGCTGGGTTTGTCCAAAGAGGTTTGTGGAGATGAGTAAACAACCCAGCCTCTGGAAAGTTGAGGAGAAGTTTAAATGTGTGACACCCTTAAGAGATAGGGCACATACATCCCTTGAGTCCCCTGCCTTGTGTGCTGTTTGCATTGTACGTATTACATTGTATGGTGGTATGATGGACGAATTAATAGGAATTCCTTCTTGCAGAAGAGGGGAGAGGAGGGAAGAGAGGCAAAGACTGGTTGAATTTCCTTTTGCAGGCATTGGCATAAGCAGGCCACCGTCTTCTCTTGCTTTTCAAGCCTTTGGTGCTACTAGAGTAAGGCTGCATCCACACTGCAGAAATAATCGTGGTTGACACCGCTTTTAACTGCCATGGCTGAAGGCTGTGGGATCCTAGGGACGGTAGGTTGTCTGGCTGAGTTAGTCACAGAGGTTTGTAGAGATGGGTAAACAACCCACTGTTCAGGAAAGTTAAGGAGAAGTTTAAAAGTGTGCCTTCCTTAACAGATAGGGCATATATCCCTTGAGTCCCTTGCTTTGTGTGGTTTGTATTGTACGTATTGTATTGTATGGTTGCATGCGACTGAATTGATAAAGTAAAGGAATTCCTTGTTGCAGAAGAAGGGAGAGATACAAAGACTTGATGGATTTTTTTTTTTTTTTTTTTTTTTTTTTTTTTTTGCAGTCATTGGTATTAGCAGGCCACAGTCTTCTCTTGCTTTTCAGGCCTTTGGTGCTACTAGAATAAGGCTTCATCCACACTGCAGAAATAATCCAGTCTGACACTGCTTTAACTACCATGACTGAAGGATATGGGATCCTAGGAATAGTAGGTTGTCTGGCTGAGGTTGTCAACAGAAGTTTGTAGAGGTGGGTGAGCAACCCACCATTTCCCTCCTGATAGTTAAGGAGAGGTTTAAAAGTGTGTCACCCTCAAGAGACAGGGCACGTATATCCCTTGAATCCTTTGCTTTGTGCGGTTTGTATTGTATGTATTGCATTGTATGGTTGCATGTGACTGAACTGATGGATTAATAGGAATTCCTTGTTGCAGAAGGAGGGAGACGAGGGGAGAGATGCAAATCTTCTTGCCAGAGACCAGTTGAATTTCTTTTTGGAGGCACTGGCATAACCAGGGGCCATAGTCTTCTCTTGCTTTCCAGGCCTTTGGTGCTACTAAAGTTAAGACAGAGGAAGTGCTATCATACAGGACACAAGAGGCTAGGGAGTTTATCACATGGGAGGAATTTCTCTCAATTGCAAATGGTGCCAATTCACAATTACGTTGAATTCGCTAGTTTAGCGAATTTATATGAAATCTGATTGCGTTCAGAATGCGTTCAGACTGACTTCCCATTTCCCGAAAATGACCCCCCCCCCATTGCTCTAAATTGTGTGAGATACTTTAATATGCAATTACATGAAACCCCATGATTGCATTCGGAATGACTTCCCATTGCCCCAAATTGCATGAGATACACTCGTTCGCAATAACGTGAAACCCCATGATTGTGTTCAGATTGCCATTGCATTATACCCCCAAACTCCGTCATTTGATAAACTCCTAGGAGGGAGAGGCCAGATGAGTTTGCAGAGGCTATGAACTTGCCCACTCCTTGCGGCACCAAGAAGCAATTGTGTTCCAGTTATCTGAAAAGTCAGTAACTTCCCTTGCTTGCCCTTTCTCACCGAGTTTCCCAGATGTGAGGATTAAGCCCCTGGTACTACTCAGAAAGTGCAAACAGCCAAATTTGTTCGCCCACTTCTTCCCTCTCTTTAGGGAGAGCTGCACAGACATTCAGTAATGGACGAAGTTATCCCATCCTCTTACTTCTTCATCTGTGCACTCTGGATGGTGTGGTGGTGCAGACTGGACCTTCAAAAATCCCTGTCCCCCCTGCCCAGTAAGAAAGAATGTCTGAGAGCAAAGTACAGTTGGTCCCTCCACATTGGCTGGGGTTAGGGGTGATGAAGGACCCCCACGAAGGTGGAAACACTGCAAATAAAAAATCCCACTATTCTTTTTACCATAGAGAACATCTTTCTAGGAATCTCCAGGTCTTCCAGTGCAACTCTGTCATCAACATCTGCCAGACCTTGATCACAGAATCATGCTGGAGGACCTACAAATGCCTAGACAAGTGTTTTCTCTAGGAACTTCTAGGTTCTTCAGCAGAACACTATGGTCAACTTCTAGCAGAGTTGTGCTGGAGGATCTAGAGATTCCTAGAGAGAACATATTAATCAAAACCGCAAATAGTCAAAGTTGCAAAAGTCAAAGCTGCAAATATGGAGGGCCAACTGTAATTCTCTTGGGAGAAGGAGTTGCTAGCTCCACACTATTACCCTGTGTTTCTTTTTACATATTTCTAGCAAGGATTGGGAATCTAGCAAGGATGGTGGCAAATGCCTCTGAAACTGATCTGCCATCTCTTTCTGGGAGGGTACGTGTCCTCATGCATCTTCTCTTTTTGGACAGGTCTACCTGTTCTCCTACCCTCTCCTTGAATGGTGCAGACCCAACAATAACATTCAAAGGGAGCCAGAATGCATCCTTTCTCAAAGGGCAGCATGATGGAGTGGGAATAGTGTAGCTGGGACCTGTCTCCACTTCTGCAAAAGGTACATGCAAATAAGCAAAAGGGGTGGCTACATCTTCAGTTAGCCAAACTTTTTATGTTTCATCCTCCAGAGGCAGAGCGCAGAGAAGGTGGATGGTATGTTTAATCTTGGCATAAGCACCGTGAATACTCTTGCCTGCTATGGTGCCCACTGGGAGGGAGGGGAAGAGAGAGAATCTGCCTGCTCCTTCCTCTCTCTTTTGCTCACTCTCTCTCAGTGGGCACCATACCAGGTATGCCCATGCTGTTATAGTGTCTAGAATAAAGGAGCCAGTGTGACATAGTGGTTTGAGTGTTAGACAGTGACTCTGGAAATCAGGGTTTGAATCCCTGCTCAGCCAACAAAACCACCAGTTGACCTTGGGTAAGTCACATGCTCTCAGCCTCAGAGGATGGCAATAACAAACCACTTCTGAAGAAACTTGCCAAGAAAACCCTGTGATAAGGTTGCCTTAGCATCACCATAAGTCAGAAACAACTTGAAGGCATGAAATAACAACAATAACCACTTGCGTTCTCTGAACAGAAGTAGCTTTTGCTTTCTTTTGCTTATGTGTTTCTCCTTTACCTCTCCAACAAATTTCTGGAGGACTTGCAAGGGTGTGTATGCACCCCTCCCATTGTATTTTCAGTGTAATACAGATCAAGGAAGCAGAGAGAAAGTCACTTCATTGTCTCTCTGTGTCATCAGAGTTGTTTATTGCCTGCTTTTTTTTCAACGTAAAAGTTACAGGCTAAGAGCACTTTTCAGACTACATGCTTAACATAAAGCTTAGTTGGACATTTGTTCAGCAGGGATGGACCTGAGAGAGAGAGAGAGAGGAAAAACAAATGTATATGTCTGACCGAAAATACAAGAAAAGAAGAGAAAAAAGAAAAGAGAAAAAGACAGTTCCAGAGGGATAGTTGTTAGATTAAAACACAGACAGATGAATTTGGATGCAAGGATCAGGTTGTCCCTTTTCCACAGACAAATTTAAAGGCAAGGGGGAAAAAATTAAAGGCAAGGAAAAAGGTATGATATAAATTAATAAAATAAATAAATTAATAAAATAGTTCTTAGGTTTTGTGGGATGAGTTGAAGTGGTGTTGGACTGCTTTAACTCAACATTGCCTATATCCTAGTTAACCGAAATGAGTTCATATTTGCAGGGCCAGATGAACTGCATCTCAGAGTATTGAAGGAACTTCCTGACATATTTGCAGCAAATTTTGATTGAACATTAGAAGGAACTTCTTGACAGTGAGAGCAGTTTGGAAATGGAACCAATTGCCTGGAATGTTGGTGGGGTCTCTTCTCTAGATGTTTTTAAAGAGAGGCTGGACAGCTACCTGCTGGGGATTCTCTAGCTAGAGATCTTGCAACTGAGCAGGGTGCATGGTTGATGCAATGGCCCATAGGCCCTCTTTCAGCTCTATGGGGTAAAACAGACTGGCAGCTTCAGCTGGCTCTGGGCTGTGTGGGGGCATGGCCTTTAAAGATGAATGCCCCAACGCCACCCCCAAGCCAGCATCATGCCGCCCGCCTACCCACCCAGATGGCTGGCAGTGCTGCGACGCTCTGGCAGCACAGCGTTCATACACCACGCACTACAGGAGCGCAGAAAAGCCACTGCGATGGAAAAGCTGCCATTTTCCGCCCCCAAAAGAAGCACCATTTTGCCACTCCTTTTTTTGGCTGGGAAAACGCTGGATCAGGGCTGTGATGTGCAGTTGCCGTGGCCCCATTCCAGCACTCAAAGGGGCAGCGTCAAACTGCCTCTTTAGGGCCATCTGTACTGGCCCTATAATAGTTCTCAACCTGTACAGCAGAAATAAGGAAGTTCTATTTGTCCAGATTCTTGGCTGGTAAAAAAGAAAAAAGAATTAAAAACAAAAAGTTTTCAACTGCAAAGCATTATATTATTGAATTGATACATTTAATTTTTTGTATTGTGAACTGGAATAATTTTTCAATGAAAGCCAGTATGCAAATATTTTGAATTAAATAAATAAACAAATATGAATGCCTGGTAATGGTAAGAAAGTTGTATCTGTCATTCCAGTGTGAAAGGCATTTAGCTGCTCACTGGTGGAGATGCAGCAGCAATATATGTTTACAGAGTGTTCCAAAGATGGGAAACATAAGAGCTATACACACTTCATTTTAAAAGCTAAAGTTCACAATCCAAATTTTCACCTTAAGATCTAAAAAACAATCAACAGCAGCATTTCTTATGGTAATGGCTTTTGTCAAAACAATTTAAAAGTGAAAATGTCTTGTAGCTCCTGACCTCCTGTCTACATTGTCTACTGAGTCAATTATTATTATAAACACTGGTGATCTCAGATTTTTTTGTTATTAATCAGTGTTACATTTTGTGTAATTTTTAACTTGGGAAGTAGATTGAATTTAATCAGAAATCATGCTGTATAACTAAAAATGTGCACAGCAAAACTGTATAGTTTGATGCAATTGAGTGATGTGTTAGGCTTTTTACTTTTACTTTTGACAAATACATGATTTATTTTGGATGATTATTTAACTAAATCAATGGAGTCCTGCAAACTCAACATTGTTGAGGAAGGAAAAGTTGTTGTTTTTTTCTTCAAAACTAATTCTATGAAAATGTGAAACCTACTATGGCTTTAAAATGTAATCCAAGTTTTAGGGAAAACAAAATAGTATAATCACTGATGTGCAAATATTCTGTGCTGGTGTATGATAGTTGTTTTACATTTTGGCTGACTTCTATGAATGCTTACGTGGAATTGCTTTAATTAATAATTCAATATGTCGTTCACTAATATTAAGTACATTTGGTTGATACCTTATTTATGATATCTGTAGCCTTATCTCTGTCATGGCTACTACTGCCTGTCTTTATCCCATAACTTGTTGCCAAAGAATTACTTTTTATTAAATACAAAATATTAAAAAATAATGTTATAGAAAATAAATTGGAATGGAGGAAAGTCAGGATTAAAGCTGTTATTTATTTTTGCTATTAATTCTTTATATTACACTTTGATTCCTCCCTCGCAGCCTAGTAAATTGCAATAAGCAGACCTACTGAATCAGTGGGTTTACATATATGTTGACTTGCCATTCAGCAGTTGATTGAATGGGCCTAGTCTAGTTGGGAGTAGCAACTGAATATAGGTCCACAGATGTTCATACACTCCCTTCGCCCCCATCTTGGAAAACATGCATCATTCAATTGTAACTGAAAGAAATACTTTCATGTTCAGAAGCACACTACGTTTTTTGTGCTGAATATAGCTGCTGTATCTGGAACTTGTGTACTGTATATATTGTAGAAATGGGAAGAAATTAAAAATCAGTAAAAGTGACATCTAGGTTCAGGTCATGAAGAACTCCCCCCCAGCCCAAACTGGGAAGGAAGGTGTTTCAATCAGACTGAAAAAATCAGGGCCACAGCTAGAAAACAGTCCTAGTGTTCACACAGCACAGCGGTTTTCAAAATGCTTATAGGATTCCTTGGAAGCTTACTGGGGGTTCCTTAGAAGATAAACAATTGTTGAGAAGCTGCCTAAAAGACAGTTTGACCTCTGTTACCAGTGTTTATTTTACACTGTTGCTGCACAGTGGAAAACTTCTCTTTTTTTTTTTCAAGGAAGAGACAATTCATATATCCTAAAAATGATGCCTGCATTCCACCCTATAGCCTTAGCACAGGGTGTTGTGTGTTTTTTTTAAAAAAAAATTGGTTTACCAATTGCATTGGGTAGCCATACTTTCATACTTTCAAGTTCCTTTACCACAATCCAGGAGTCAGCACTATGCAATAAATAAGACAGTGTTGGTATCTCAACAGAAAAATGAATTCTGTGCTCACATTGATATGGTTGCATTCCTATACTTCAATAGCATTCCCACCATCACTCCCTGCTTTTCCTTTTTGTGAAGAAATAAAAAGACACGCTTGAGCTTAACTAAAGAAAGATGATAAAATCATTAAAAAATCAAATTAAAAATAATAAAAGAATAATAAAAGGGCAATCCTTGTATATTACTGCCTGAGATCTTTGGGTATAGGGCAGGATGTAAACATTTTAATTTATAAATAAAATACTTTAATAATTACATTGGGGGTTGGGAAAAAACAGACATACTCCAAAGTTCTTTTTAACGGCTGGCCTGAAAGTCATAGACAGCCAATGTTACACACAGAAAAGTACATAGAACTCTTTGTAGGTTACTGAGTTGACCTGCAGCAGAGAAGGGAAAGGTTTCTCCATATCTCCTCTGCCAATCTGCTTCGTTTCCATCATAGCTGTGGCAGAAAGAAACCCATCCCTCACTTTTGTCTCTTTCCTGCCAGCCTGTCTGACAGAATACAGCTTGAAGAAAGAAAGAAAGAAAGACTAGCCTACTGAAATTCTAATATTCTGCATTTCTATATTAGCTATAAGGGTGGGGCCTTTAGCCTTTTAGCAGGCTTATGAACAAAACTATAGGCTAGGAATCTTTTACACGGCTGATATAATCAGTTGCTGCCAGGGCAATTGCTGTGTATTTATAATACAATACTGCTCAGTTCCTAATTCCTTACAGTCTCAAGAAAGTGATAGTTCAGAAACCCTTTGCAGATTAAGTGGGTTAGACTGTGCCTAGTTTAAAAAAAAAAACCAAAAAACCTAAATTGTACCAAGTCATACTGGAACAATTAAGCAATGGGTTTGGATTGCTTAAGTATACAGACCACTTTATTCCTAAGTAAGAGGAAAATATTCCAGCCTTCTTGAGAAACCTTACAGGAAAACATTTTTAAATGGAGGCAGAAAAGGTGTATCTATAAGAACTCTCTGTCTAGCTGGACAGTTGTTTTTTTAGCAGCATTAGCATGAGGATAGTGGTGAAGGAAGACTGGAGAAAGACAAACTTTTGGTGCTGGGTGCAGCAGCGTGTCTGCACTAAACAATAAAATAAAGTTTGAGGTGATTCTGTTGCTGATTCTCCAACCATGTTTCCCCGAAAATAAGACAGTGTCTTATATTATTTTTTGCTCCCAAAGATGTGCTAGGTCTTATTTTTAGGGGATGTTTTATTTTTTCCATGAAGAAGAATTCACATTTATTGTTTAACAAGAACAACAAAAAAATTATTATATATTGTATATATATTTATATACAAAAACTTTGCTAGGTCTTACTTTCAGGGGAGGCCTTATATTTATCAATTCAGCAAAACCTCTACTAAGTCTTATTTTCTGAGGATGTCTTATTTTCGGGGAAACAAGGTATGTGCCTGCCTACAACAGACAAGGTAAACAGCTGCTGTGTTTAGAATCCCTTACTGCATGAACAACAAAACACGGTAAAAGGGGCACTTTATTGCACAGCTTTTCTAATGTGACTTGCAGCTCCCAAACTGAAGCCTAATTCGGGCTGCATCCTCATCCTATTGCATGGCGTTTGTCTCCTATTTTGCCATGTGAGTACAGCCTGGCTGCAACCCACATTGCTTAATGTGCTTCAGTGGCCATTTTCACAGTTGAGAGCTTTCCAGCCAGGCTTTACGCACATGGTGGGATGGGATACAAAAGCTATGCAATAGGATGAGAGTGCGGCCCAAATTAGGCTTCAGTTCAGGAGCCATAAGTCGCATTATTAAGATGTGTGATAAGACCTGGGGACAGCAGATGAGCCTGCCTCAGTAGCTATCCCCATCATGTTGAGAAAGGATAGATCTGTAAGTTAGGCTACCAGAATGGAAATCATAAGAAAAGTGGAGGCTAATAAAAGAAAGAAAAACATCATTCCTGGATGCATTTTGGAAGAAACATTCAGGTGATCTCTAGTAAATTCAAAATGTTTTTCTTTCCTTTTCTTTCTTTTCTGATCTGTGGTGTAGAAACCTCTCTCTGTTTCTTCCATGTTATTTCTACCTCATGTACAAAAATTTTTGTTAAAGAAGTAATGATCAGGACCACATCTACTTTGGTAACTGAGTTATACCTGTACTTAAATTGTAAGTGGCATTCATAAACTAATGCAACTTGGACTGATGAGATAATACAAAGTTTTGAAGAGTAGGAGGACAGAGCTTAGTACCTAGTTTTAAAAATTGCTTTATATTTATTTGGTGCACAGAAGATTCAGGCAGACCAATCTGTGGATGATTGTAATTATACAAACATCCAGAACCAGTAATTTTTCAATTGCTTAGCTTTGTAGTTGTCATTAGAGGATGCAGCTCATTGCATGTTTTACAGAAAACCATTCATATAATTACTTTTTGAAACAAATTTATTATTTCAGAAATGATTAACGTTTTCTGACAAATAAAAATCAAGAATTACAGGTTAAACGTAGAAAAGGACCCGTTTATTTACATCTTATAATCTTAAACAAATTAAATGCCTCCAAGGTTGGACTTTGTTGCATGACAACATTTAAAACAAAGCCTATATAAAGTATGTGTTTATTACTCATGGCTCCATTACTGGAGGCTCAGCTGGAAAGCAGTTACAGGGGTACAGGTTTTCATCATAGCAGTTTTCTGTTTCTGTTCATAACTGTGGCAATCAGGTACATTTATTTTCAAGAAATGTCTGTTCAAACTATGAGTACCATATCTGATTTTTAAAAGGGAAACATATATTTGAAATTGAAACAGAACTGTTATTAGAATGACATTTAGACCTTTCCGGGAAAGTTAGCAGCAGCAGCAGCACCAGCTTTCCTCACAGCAGGAGTTATGAGAAAGTGGTTAATAAATTAACTTATAAGGGTTATTTAGATGATGAAAATAATCAAAGTAGAATCCGGGTTGAATTTTTGTTGTTCAAATGCATTTCAAATGCATTTAGTTTGAGGTGGACTTTAAAAAAAACTTACTTAATCTAGGATAATCAATCTTGGGTATTTTTTTCCAGTTTTTCTAAAAGATTCAGAATGTCTGATGTTTGAATAAGTCATGTGAATAGACCCAGGGTAAACCCAGATAAAACTCTGCATGCCTTGAACATGCTTTGAATATGTTCGCATCATCGATTCCATCTTTAACCAAGTGCTGACACCTGTGAGCAAACTCACACAGATATGCATAGATGTGGCCACAGAGGAGTTTATCACACGATGGCAAGTGGAAGTATAATCCAATGACAATCTGAACGCAATCATGGGGTTTCGCGTTATTGCATGAAAGCTGATCACACACATTTTTGGGCAGTGGGAAGTGCTTCCGAATGCAATCATGGGGTTTCACGTTATTGCGTGAGAAACTATCACACACAGTTTCAGCCACTGGGAGGCAATTTCGGGCAGTTTTGAATGCAATGCGGTGTCAATACGCAACCACATAAATTTGCTGAACTAGCGAATTCACTCAATTCCGAACTGGCCCCACTTTTCATTTCTTTCAAAATTGAGGGAAATTCCTCTCGTGTGATAACGTCCATAGTGTGAACAACAAATCTGGAATGTGTGAGATTATTTGCATAATCGTGCTAAAGACAACAACATGTGAATGACCCCCCTAGTGTCTGAACCCTGAGAATATCTCAGACACAATTTTTCTAAGAGTCAGAGAGAAAAGGAGACTGATCCTGGAAGAATTACTTATGCTTGAGATTGTCTCATTATTGCAGCAGTTATAAAGATGCTAATACAACATTGCTTTAAACATTTACAATAGTGAATTAAAATTCATTTAATAAACTATTTCTTGGTTTTCTGAGCTAGAAAATGCTCTCGCTGCAATCGTATGCCCACTTTCCCACTAGACTCAGTGGGACTTGCTTCTGTGAGAGATTTATGGGGCTGAGCTAATGTACTGATGTATTATAACTTAAAACACAAGACTATTTGTAAGTTTAACTGCATTTTTATATTTGATATTAAAGTATTTAAATGTAGAAATAGCTATTAAGAACAGAATACATGTAGCTGATAATTATTGAGGTCTTAAGAGGCAAAATAGGGGAGTCTAATTCTCTCACCTCTATTGTCATGGACCCTTTGAATCAATGGCAGAATGGTAAATCGTCTTCAAGTAAATCTCATTGATTCAGTGACTCTACTTTGGTTGGGACTAGCAACCCAATTTTGGCGAGTGATTCACTGCCACATTAGTTTGTGGCAGCAGACTCTATGATCTACTGAGATCAAATATAATTCTGGTGTGATTACGCAGCTTGCCCCTAAATCTCAGAGGAGTATTTTTTTCAGAGCTTACAAAAAGTAATTAATTCTGTTACACATACAACGTTTAAAAAGCAGCTCATTCCTGTTACTTGTAACGATGGCAAAAAAAGTTAACTTGTTATATTACTTGTGTTGCTTCTTTCTTTTCCATTAATTTCTGTTACTTTTAGGAGAGGAGGACTGATAAGAGACTGGCAGAAAAACCTTGGAAGCTTCCTTTCAGAATGTCACTTAAAACTGTTACTCTTTACCAGAGATGTGAAGGCCCGGAAAAAAACCTGAGGGGAAAAACAGGGGGGAAATTGGGAAAAAAATGAAAAGAAAAAAAAAGGAAGAAAATCGGTTACAGAATGTTTTATTTTAGCATGATTCAGGGAAAAATGGGGGAAATAGTTTTTTTTCCTATTTTTTTTCTGGGTCTTCACATCTCTACTCAGCACCAGTGCTGTAAAAGTGGTATGCCAGACCTTCAGTTCTGAATCCAACTCCTTTCTGCTATAGGTTGCCAACTTTGACTCCTTCATAAATAGTAAATGTATATTAATTAGTACAGTGTAGTGACAAATTTACTACAGAGTAAAGGTAGCACAAAGCATTTAATCACTACCCCATAAAATATCCAACTTTTTATGATATATATATTTATTTGGTTAACATTTCTGGACAAGAAAAGAACCAAAAGTAAATATGCAAGAAAATAGGCATTTAATATTTTGTTTTTTTTTTTCATTTTGAAGTTGGAGTTGGAGTTGGAGTCAGTACATTTCTACTGACTCTGACTCCAACTAAAATTGCTTTTGACTCCAACTCCATGACTCTGACTTCAGCTTCAGAGACCTGCTCTTTACACCAACAAACTGTTACTTATAATTGCTTATTTGTGAGTAAGAATAGGATAACAAAGTTACATTTTAAAAGCAATATAACAAATAAGAACCATATTACTTCAATTGTTCAGAGAGAGAGGCAGGTCACCTTTGACTGGAATGCCAGCTACAGCCTTTCTTGGACAGGGATAATGTAGCTACCATAGTTCATGCACTGATTAGACTATATAATATACTGACTACATTGCCCTTGTAGATTATTTGGAAAGTTCAGCTAGTGCAAAATGCAGCACCTAGATTGCTGAACGGAGTCCCATGTAGACATAGCTCCATCAGGGCTAGTCTGAAGAAAAAGAGCCCTCCCTCCAGTCCATCTCCTTCCATGACAACACCATCTGGCCAAGAAGAGTGAAAGGGTAGGCCAAACTCCATTGGGCCTGTCCTAGATTAAGAAGCAGAGCCCTCCCTCCAGTCCATCTGCCTTACTCCAGGCCTCAGAGGGAGAGAACTGCTGGACCTGATCTCCTTCCCCAACACCATTCCCTTCTCCTTTTGTGTCGTGTCTTTTTAGATTGTAAGCCTGAGGGCAGGGAACCGTCTAATTAAAAATAATAATTGTAAGCCACTCTGAGAGCTTTTAGGGCTGAACCGCAGGTTATAAATACCAATAATAATAACAGTAGTAATTGTATAACATCAAATCTTAAAGGAATAGCACTGGCTGCCAATGCACTTGTGCTCCAAATTCAAAGCGCTTATGGTGACATTAGGAGCTCTAAATGACTTTAGACCTCAATACTTGAAGGAGCATCTCCCCATATATACATTTGGTAACTTAAAATGTATTTAAATTCCATTGATTTAGTTGGTCTACTCATTTGAAAATAAAACCTGGCATTAAGCTTGGGTGGTTTAATTTTGAATATACATGTATATGATTGAACTGTATTTTTCTCTCCGTAAAAGATAAAGTAAAAGTGAAAGTGAGAGATGGAGCTGTACAATATACTAATAGTATTTATAATTGCAGGTATTTTCCTCATTGACAGAAGACTTGGATCATTTGACCATGCTACCTGCCCTTTGCTTCTCTAACATATCTGAAAGTCAAGCAACAAACTGAATAAAATATTCAAGAGAAACCCATTCCTTCCTTTTTCTTTAATGGATTGAACCTCTATAATTCTACCTCAAAGGTTCTTTAAAATTGGAAGAAGGGAGCAATCCTGAAACAGTACAGCACTCTCAGGATGGACTACAGACCTTCAATAGTAAATAAATGAATTGCAGCCAATATACATGAAATAAGGCTTGGGCATTTCACTGTCCGTGTTCACTTTCTTTAAGATTGATTCTGGACCTGCTGACTATGTGACAATAGATTGCTTTTACAACATTGTAAAATATTAGTTAGGAGAATCACCTCAGACGTTCTGTGCATGTGTAATGTATGTGCAATTTGAAGAGAGGCAATGTGATTGCATCCTTAATTCAACTCATAGTTTAACTAATTAAAATTCATATTATGGCAGCAACCTATAGGCGTGTCGTAACAACAGTGAACTGTTACAGCAGTGTTGTGATAGATCGTCGACTGCAACATGCTGTGCATTACTGTACTGGGGCATGTCAAGTATTCAAGCAAGGATTTATGTGCATAGTGGCTCACCACAGCATTTGTGCTGAGCTAAGTAAGGTTCCTATGCCCAGTATTAGAAGTTCAGATGTGACCCACAGGCTTTCAGTGCCTGAAAATTCCCTTGCTTTGAGTAGGGATGAAGATTATCACCAAATCTTTCCTAGTAATCCAAGACTTAAAAAGGGGTCTTCTATTCAAAGCACTGGAAGTCTGAAAGATATCACTGGAGAAACTATAAATCTTGCTAGTGGAAAAATAAAAGAATTTTCATTTGAAAAACTAAGAAACTCTTCCAATCAAGTGAGTTATAGAAAGGGAAGAAAAGTAAAGTCAGACCCATTCAGTAGAAGATCATTAGATTTTGACTTGATCTATGGACATTTCAGCAATGATGAAAATTCCCCCCCTCTATTTGGTCTCTCACATAAGTCCTCTCCTGATGAGAAATGGCAGGTCAGAAGCACTTCAGTAGAAGAAAATGTGAATTCCACAGTTCCCCCATCTTTGCAGACTTTCTCTGAAGATAGTTTTATTACACAGATCTTGGAAAAGCACAAATTAGATGGTTCTTCTAGTGGGGACATTAAGATGTGCTTGGACATCCTTCTAAAATGCTCAGAGGACTTGAAGAAGTGTACTGATATAATAAAGCAGTGTATCAGGAAGAAATCTTCAGGTAGTGTTAGTGGAGGAAACAGTAATGATCCTGTGGCCAATTCTGAAGTGATCTATATGAATTTAATGACAAGGTTTTCTTCTTACCTTAAAAAACTGCCTTTTGAATTTAGGCAGCCTGGGCTTGCAGAACCTGGTGACATGGTAGAGCTGATTACCAGTTTGTCTGCTTTGCAGCAATCTCATTTCCCCCCAGTATTTGGCAGTGAACAGCCACCAAGATATGAAGATGTAGTATCTTCCCCAACCTCTATGACTAGGCAGTCTTTAACCTCAGATTTACAAGGAAGTCAGATTAACAATAATGCAAACTCATCAACCAGACCTAATATAGATTTGTCCTCAAAGCCTTTGTATGTCAGCAACCAGAATGACAACTTAGGATCAAGAAATGATCCTAGGTCACCACCTCAGTTATTATCTGTAAACCCATCTGACTGCATTTCTCCCACAGATACTTTGTACATTGTGGAAGAATCAGATAGAGAAAAGATATTAGGGAGTGTATCAGTTGCCAAGAGTAGAGGAATACAGGTAAATTCAGAAAGCAGCCCACAGAAATCTGAAAGGGCAGATCCTACTGTAGATCCTACTAAAACACTACCTACTGCAGCACAGAACTCCAGTTCAGCAACCTCGACTAGTCAGGGCCTTGACTGTACTATTCAGACTTCAAAACGAGAGCTGAAACAAAGCAATCAAGAAGAGATAGATAAACTTTTGTTGGATTTGGAACATTTTTCACAGAAAATGGAGGCTACTTTGAGAGAGACTACTATGAAGAAGAGTGATGCTGCGTATTTGACAGATAGTAATCTATCCCTCACTCTTGACAATAGAGGTAAAGCCTCTTCACCTACAGATAAAAGTGCCTCCCCCTCTTTATCAAAACTCGTAGAAACCAATGGACATAAAATGGAAGAAGAAGATAAAACTCTTTTACTCCGTATCCTTGAAAGCATAGAAGACTTTGCTCAGGAGCTAGTAGAATTCCGAATGGGGAAAGGAAGCTTATCAAAAGAGAAGGAAGTAATGCACATTCTTCAGGAAACTTTGGCCACTCCGTCCATCACAGCTGTTCAGCAGAATTACTCTGGTACAACTACCAAGGAAGCTATACCAGCATTAATTCAACAGATGCCAGAGGTTCTCAAGGTAAGATTGCAGTTCTATTTATGTAAATGCTAATCTGCATACAATGAATTTCCTACATGATGTTGCTACAGTTCTGCATAGAAAACCATGCCATGCATGCAAATATGGTTTTCACTCCATATCATATACTGTGGGAACCCGTTACCAATTCAGATCTACCACTGTGTATTTGGCATGGCAAAACAGTAATACATTTGTTATATCGGAAAGGATATACAAGGGGCTGTCAACAGCTAATAGTTTTTAAGATCCTTGGAGCTGTCCTTATGCACATACTGTAGAGCTATCTTTACCCATGAACACATATCCGTTTTTAAATATTCCTTCAAGTCCTGGTAAAAACAATTTTTCAGTGCCTCAAATTATGTCCTGGCAAAAAAAAGGGTGATCAGCACTGCTGCAATAGAGGTATCCTGTGTTCAGTTTGGTATGAGTACTGCAGGCTCCAACTGCATAATGTCAGTTATGTGTCTTCCTTCCCAGTACCCAGCACATATTGGTAATTCCTTTTGACATTATTTTAAATTGCTATTAGCACATAAAAGCACTATGCAAATGATTTTTTCCAGTTGGAAAACTGAGTAGAAGTTGCCAGCGTAGTCATTTTCATGTCTCCTTTGAATAACTTGAGACTGGAGGAAGTGGTTAGAGTTAGAAATAAATTAGTGAGCATGCTTTTTCCATGGAAGGACTTCCTCCATCCTTTGTTCTTGCCTTGTGATTGTAGAGTTATCAAATCAGATTAGGAATAGTGCCACATAACATGAAGTTGTTTCCATAGCTTGATATAAATAATTGCTGGTCTTCAGCCACAGCTTTCTATCTATTCTATGTGACTTCAGATTTTTGAAATAAATCAGACAAAATAGTATTAGCGTATTTTAATTTTGAGCTTTAAAATAGCTTTAACATAATTTGATATCTTAATTCAAAACTATACTTGCCTCATTTTCCTGATGAGATCCTTACTTGTGGCATTAGTATTCTGTTGTGTGATTTTAATGGAAAAGGAAACAAAATCCTGTTGACAAATATGATATTCAAGATTCCAGGATAAACATTTTGCCAGTTCTGTATGCGGCAAAATACCCTTTTTAAATATCAAAATCTCAAATATGGGAAACCACACATTTTTATTAAATTGTTCACTTGTATACCACACTGTGAAAGAAGAGATTTTTCATGAAATGTTAAAAGCCTTGTGGAACAGTGAAGTAATAAACATATGAGATTGAATTTACAACGTTCTCCTTCACCAGAGTTGCCAGTATGAACAAGTTTCTCTCCTCTCTCTCTCTCTCTCTCTCTCTTATTCTCTCCCTCTCTCTCTCTCTCTGATGGAGTTCTGGAACAAATTGCAATTGCGGGCAATCATAGTCTTTGTGAACTGCAAAACAAATCTCTGATATGTACAGGAGTGTCAATAATTATTAATCTGCGGGGCTTTACTAAGACATATTTATTAATATCTATGCTCAGCTTTTTATGAAGGGTATTCACAATCAAGAATTTTTCCTTAAAATCAGAGCACACACCCCCAAATAGACCAAAATTACTGTTCTCTCTCTCTCTCTCTCTCTCTCTCTATATATATATATATATAATACAGCTTTACTTAATTTGCATTTAACTTCTACATTATCTATTCCATGGAGTATACTGATACAACTGGATTTCTGGATTAATTGGCCTCCTTGATAATTTTGATAATCTAGTGTTGATTTGTTGATATTATGCAGGGAGGAGTAAGGCTTTTATCCTCTGCAGATTTTCCAAATTGTCATTACCTTGAACAATGAGTTTCATAAAAAATAAGCATGAATGATTAAACAGATGTTCTGAAATTTGTTTAAAGAATTGTTTGACTATGATTGAAATCGTTACCCAGGACTCTGACACCAACAAAAAGATATATGCAGCACAAACTAAAGCACATTTATTAAGAAATAAGTTCCATTAAATTCAGTACAAGTTCTTTTTTGAGTAAGCATGTGTAAACATTTTTCAATATGGAAGGAACATCCAGCCTGATACTCTCATATACTTCTTTGGATTTAAGTAAACACCTATTTTTTCCTGTGGTTAAAAAAGAAAAGCAAACAACTAAAAGGGTTCCAAGTAGTTTAGCTCATAGGTCTAATTAGGAGAATTTATGTTGCTAGATTAGGTCCTCATAACACAATTTTTCACACAGCAATATCATAAGTTTTTAATTCCAGCTGATGGCTGCTACTTTGCACCTCAGATTTCACCTCTGAAGCTCATAAAATAAGGACTATCTGGGAAGGTGATATATTTAGCTACTTCTGCAGTATGTCTAACTTTAGCACCACTGGACTAGTGGTGGTGGGTGCTTCCCACAATACCTCTGCTCCATTACAAGCCAAGGACAGATTGTCGCCAGCAGGGACATAGATTCTGGTGTTGATCATGCCTCTTGATAAAGAATTGAGAAGAAGCATCAGAGATATTCATGATCAGGGATTGTTTTAATGTTGGCAAAAAGGTTCTTTGGCCATAGGGTGGGGTATAGTGGCCGAACAATTTTTACTGTGAATAAGGAGGCAAGGTATGTTTCAGTTAGAATTTCTTGACCATAAAAGAAGTAAACCAAGAAAGTAGCTCACTGGAGCTGAAGTAATCTCCCAGAAGAACTCATTACCTCCATTGGGAAGATAAAAATTTCCTCAGAAAGTAACCAAAATGATGATCAAGGAAACATCTCTGCGAAGGGACCCAGATTTACGAGGAGAGTTAGCTTTCCTTGCAAAAGGCTGTGATTTTGTTCTTCCATCCCGATTCAAGAAGAGGTTGAAGTCATTCCAGCAGGCCCAGGTTTGAATGTGCTTTTCTTTTTCTTCCTCTTTGTAACTTTTTATTGGATCATGGGCTGGAACTGTGTCTCTCTCTTAGCCTTTTCTATTTTCAGAACGTTATTTGCACCAGATACCCATAGGTTTAAAAATAGGCCTTCTGAGCTTAGCACACAGATGCCCTATTGGTAAACAAGAAGAAAGTCCCCAGAGGTATTTTCCTCTTGAGGACAAGAATATTAACATTAATGAAGATTATTGACTAATTACATTTTTCCTGCTGTTAGCTAAAGAAAGGAAATGCTCCTGTGTGTTTGTGCACTGCATGTGTTTTATACTACATTCTTTACTTAGTAATTCTAAATGTCAGCTGCACTAGAGAAGCTTTGTTCTGCTCCACTGCTGAAAATATGCTTTAAAGGTTAAAAGAAAATGGTCACATAGAAGGGCATGTGTGATTGTGCTTCACTATTCCACATATTATCTCTTGCTGTTGAAGTGTTTATTGATATTAAAAAAGCAGCAGGGTTTTAAAAACTTTGTTGCTGATATACATGCTAGGAGAATAATCATCAAAGCAGCACTGCATACACATTTTAATACTGTTTGCACACCCTTTCCTGGTTTAAACATTAGCACATTAGTACCTTAATTCCATTTATTCCTTCACATTTAGAGCCTCTTCTGGGTGGTGGGAAAGGGTTCATAGGTTTGCATCACTGCATGCATTCACCAGGCTGTTCTGTTAATTTAATCCACCTCATTGTCCTAGAACGTAACCACTTCATAGTCCTTGAACTTGATATTTCTTGAGTTCCTTACAAGAATTTTTTTTAATTAAACTACTTCATATATATTGAGATATGGATGGATGTAGAGGTGTCCTGCTGCAATGCTGTTCAAACTCCGCATTTTTAAAGAATAATTATAATTCCCAGAAGAATCAAGTCTCTTTGAGAAATGTGGAAAGCTACCTCAAGTATGAGAGGTGCGGCAAAATGTTTTAGAACAATGAAACACAAAGGTGAAATTAAACATATGAGGCATGCTTGTGTGACCACTCCTTTTAATGTCTGGAGTTCTACAGTACTGCTAAAGAGCAGGGTCACTGTAAGCGTAGGCTGAATTTTTAGCTAACCCATCACTTTCTACACTCCAGAGAAATCTATACTTAACAGCAAATATCTTAGCAGAGAAGTTCTTAATATACTTGCTTGGGTTGTACACGTCTGGTTCAAACAGCACAAAAATACAGAAAAATAAAAGCTGCACAAAACCTGCAGTGTGCAATATGGCAAGTGATGGTCACAATTTAGTATACTGAAATAGGTACATGTAAGCAGATGTTGAAAAAGTTAGGGTCCCCTCCCAACTACTGTCAGAATTCTGCAGCCAGATTTGCCACATGAACCATTAGAAACAAAGATGAAGAATCCCAAAGTGCTGTGTGTGGGCGTGAAATACTGACTGCTAGGAATGCCTGGAAGCAAGATAGCTGAGGAGACTAAAGCTAGTTTGGAGCCAAAATCCAGTTTAAAAAAAGCCAAAAGAGAGGGGTCTTTCAAAACAACTATGAAGGAGAAGAACTCTCTACTTTTCCATCACCAGGCATTTAGTTCCCATAACACAGGTGATGGGAAAGAGAAGGCAGAAGGGAGGCAAAAGACAGCCTTGCTGAGATATAAGGAGCATGGAGCTGTAAAGAGAAAGGGACAGTCCAGAGACCAGCATCTTAATCAGTGGAGCTCTGTAGTAAAAACTCTAATATGAACCTCATAAGTATGTGTGTGTGTCTGTGTGTGTGTACACACACACAGACAGACAGACAGACAGACATTCTAATTATTCTTTACTGGGAACTCAGTCCTCATAGGAATGGAAACATGCACACTCCTTTGGAGAGCTTTTAATCAATACTGATTTGGGAAGAAATAAAGACAAGTAGATGCAGTGTTAAGGAAATGTTACACAGAAATTGATACTGTGCAGAGGAAGAAACCGTTATTTCAGCCTTAACTGTCTATATACAACTAACACTGCTAGCTATCCAGACTTTGGTATTTGCATTTTCATCATGCCATTTGGATAAACATAAACACAGTTTATTTTTGACACTTGCAAATGGTGTTGTGCTTATTTTGGTAGTTTAATATTTCTTATATTTCTTTTTCACATTCTGTTGTAGAAAAGTATAATAATCATATGTATCATCTTTCTAGGTCCAAAATAAACAAGAGAAAAAACCTGTGACTCCATCCCCATCTCCTGCAAATTCAACAGTCAGCCCACAGTCACTCCTGCCAACAAATAAAGTAACTGTTGGTGCCCCTTTATCCATAAACATTCCACGCTTCTACTTCCCCAGTGGACTGCCTAATGTCTGCAACAATCATGAGGAGACCATTATGAAGGTTGAGGCAGCCTTTTCAGAGTTTGAAGATGAGAGAGTCCCCCTTAATGAAATGGGGAAAATTGCAAAGGTAAGCATCATTCTTCTCATTCTGGGTTTGCAGGACTGTTCAAAGATAAAACACCAGAATGTCTGGCAGCAAATCATAGAGTAACAAATTTAGGATGGCGTAAGATTTTGTGAACAGTTGGCTATGCCCATGAAAGATTATGTCATAATAAACCTACTGGTCTAAATAGATGGTTTTGACTGATTACTTCCAACAGCTCTAGCTAGCATAGCCAAAGGTAGCAGATTATGGAAACTGCAGTCCAAAAAGACATGGAGGATCACCATTGCCCACTTATTGTCTACAAGATGCCACAAGATTGTTGTTTTACTGCAAAAGACTAGTGTGGAATTCATTCAAAGTCATCATTATTTACAAAGAAAAAACACATTTTCAGAAGTAGTAGCTGACAGTTTGATGAAATTAATAAATTCATAAGCCAAACCACCACCACCACCTGGATGGTGGCATCTAAAGGTGCTCAAATTTCAGTGCAAAGCAGAAGTGCTTATCTCTGAATGGGGATATACTCTTGCAAAACTTGAATTGTTTATTGGCCAGATTACTTTCTTGAAGAATACTTATCTACTAATGAGAGCAGTAAAAGCATCAATGGGCTGTGTTGTGCTCTGCTGGATAGGAAACAGCAAGATAATAAATAGTGAAAGTGCCTAGGATGAGTTTACTTTCTCCTCAGCACTCTGTTTAACTAGTCCTGTGGAAGCATAAGGCATGATAAGAGTTCTAGTTGTCAGCCTTTGTGCCTTCATGCAACAAAATTTAAATCCTTCTTGATTAGGTCATTATATGTGGTTTTATACTCTTTTCTTTTATATTTCTTTAGTTAACAGGGATTGTTTTGGTGTGCTTTTAGTATTTTAGCAGTAATAATAGTAATAGTAAACGTAGAGAGCCATTATGGTTTACTAGTCTGAGCATTAGAGTAGGACTCTGGAAAACAGGGTTTAAATCTCTGTTCAGCTATTGAAAAACCATGGCTGACTTTAGACAAGTAACACTCTCTCCGCCTTAGAGGAAGGCAAAGGCAAATCCTCTCTGAACAAATCTTGCCAAGAAAACCCCATGATAGAGTTACAGACTTACAGTCGTCATAAATCGGAAGTGACTTGAAGGCAATTACAGAATTAATTACACGCAATTACAGAATGGTAAACTTATTTGAGTTTACTTACATTTCCACAATAAAAGCGATCCTCTATCAAAATTTAGGTTTTGTGTCATCATAATACAGGACTGCATTTTTCCTTTGTGATAAAATCTGATGCATCAGTAGTTGCAGCTAGGTTTCTTCATTGGCCTACAATAGATAATGAACAAGTTTTAATTCCAACAAGTGTTCCAACAGGCCTTGCCTGAAGGGAATAAGAGCCCTCCTTCCAGTCCATCTGCTTTGGTCCAGGCCTCCGAGGGAGAGAAAATCTGCTGGACTTTCCCTCTTCCCCACCACCTCTCCTTTCTCCTTTTGTTTCGTTTCTTTTTAGATTGTAAGCCTGAGGGCAGGGAAATGTCTAATTAACAAATTCTAAGCCGCTCTGATAGCCTTGGTTGAAGAGCGGAGTATAAATAAAAATTATTATTATTATTATTCTCCCTACAACACCTGAGTACCACTCTCTAGGAGCACAAAACAATTGCAGTCTATAAGACAAACATTCTTGTCAATTTGACTACTGTAATTTTTTAAAATTATTAGATGCTTTCCAGCACTGAGATCTACATTGTCCTTTAGAAACAAACAATTAAACAAAACGTGCCTTGGAACCAGGGATATGGAGAGAGGCAGGAGACACAGGATGCTTTTAGGCAAGGCTTTTGATTGTGCAGTCACCCTCCCTTAAGCATGGAATTTTTTATGAGGCCCAGATTACATCACATTTAATTTGTAACCTTTCCATGTTTTTCCACCATTGCTTTCATCTTTTTGTTTCCACACACACACAAAAATCCATTATGGGGGGGGGGGGGGGGGGGACAGAATAGCTGCACATTACTTCTTCATTGGTACTGCTAGCAGCTGTCTATCTGGAAGTGCCCACAAACACTTAAATAGTAGGTTTCCAACCGCATGATCATAGATATGAAAGAAAACACTTGCCTCTTCGCCTGTAGTTCTTTTATTCCTTGATGAGACAGGCATTTGTGTGTGTGGTGTGAAACCTCAGGAAGGCAAAGCCAGAAGCAGCAGCATGTGATGCCTTTTGCTCGCCTGTGCATTTTTTCCCTTTGCTGAACTTGAATTGGCTTTTTTATTTTCCATGGCCCTTCATATGGTGATGCATTAAAAAAAAATAAGTGATAGTTGCTAATAGTGATAAATAAGCCACATTCTTGTGGAGAAAGTAAAATATAAAACAGACAAGACAAGACCCCTGCCTGTGCAACTTTGTGGGAAAATGGTGAATGGAGGACTCTTCATGGGTAACATGAGTTCTTACAGTGTAGTTCCTTTGATTTTCCTGATTGTTATCACCCTCACCTTCACTCATTCTATTCTTCCTGGGGACTATTTTTAGCAATTTTGATCGTTTTTAGTAGGGCTCATCCAGATGATTTTTTTAAAAGGCTCTTGTTCGCTGATGTGGTCCTATGGTTTTTGAAGGACAAATTTCCTCTTCTCTCTGTTAAAGAAATTCTTTGTTATAATGTTGTAGTACAAAAGTGCAATTTCACTGATGTCTTGGAGTTTTTAAAAAAACCAACAACAACACCTGATGATGGGAATAAAATTTTGCAGCTGGTGCTGGAAATTGCCAGAAAAGAATCCAGGACAATAGAATCATTGTTTGGATACTCAAAAATTCCACAACCTGCCAAATAATTTGCCCTGTCTGGAAGAGCACAAATACCTCCTGCATGGTCATCTGTCAATTTTAAATGCTCAAAATTGTATTTAGAGTACCCTTTTTAATGTTTACGTGTGAACATACTCACAAAGCTTTAAAAAATTAAGAGTCATATATTAAATCAGGTTTGCATGGCAACAAGACCCACTGTGCTAAATAAAACTTCAGAGTGAACAAATAAAGAATTAGGCTTTAAGTCTATTAGTGGTATGTTAAAGTCAGAACTAAAATTATGGTTTGTGTTTTCGTTTAAAAACATGATTCTGCATTTAATTTTCTTTTATTCATTTTATTTTCTCATACTCAAAAAGAACAAGTATACTTTCCCCAGGCCATTAGCTAACTACATTCAATCCTACCCTGTTTATAGATATGCTGCTGCCCCCTATATTGGAAAGCTCCCATGTTCAGTGCATCAGGAGGAGAGCGGACAGGATTTGTATCTGTACATTCATTTGTAGCTATGTGGAGAAAGTGAGTACTCTGTGTGAAAATCTTTTCTGTAGAAAAAAGTGTTTTCTATGTTTCAGCTGTGTACATTAAGCCCAATGTTTACAAACATTATCACCATTCCCCCCTGTAATATATTTCTTTATTTATTTAAATGCATTTGTCAGCTCATCTGATAAATCTTGTATTCATACAAGTTTTCCTGTATGTACTCTTTTAGCTACTCTCTTTCTGTCTCTCTCTCTCCCCTCTGTATATATATGAAATATATTACAATGACAAAAAAGTTTATATTTTGATTCCAGTACATGCATTCATATACATTTCTTAGTAGCACTTAATGAGCTACTCCAACAATGCATTATTTAATAGATTTGCATAAAACCATAAGGTGGCAAGTTCAAGACCAGCAAAAGGGCTGAAGCTCAACTCAGGCTTGTATCCTTCTGAGGTCGCTAAAATGAGTACCCAGATTGTTGGGGGGCAAATAGCTTACAGTTGTAAACCGCTTAGACACTCCTTAAGGGTATGAAGCGGTATATAAATGAAGCTGTTTGTTTTGTTTGTTTTGCTCCTGCTTTAACTCCTGTTTACTCTTCCAGAGCTATATTTCCGACTCTGGAAAATAGCATGCTTTTGTTTCTTTGGGAACTACAAATGCAAGGAGTACTTTTACAGTCTTATTTTTCCTTTGCAGGATACTACACAACTGTCATGATGATGCATCAAAATTCATTTGCCTTTTAGCAAAACCCAACTGTAACTATTTGGAACAAGAAGATTTCATACCATTACTACAGGTATGTCTAATGTCCTCTCAGCTGTGCTAGCCTAGAACTGATGTTGCAGAAAATGGGTCTAAATATGGCTGGGAGGATGCTGCAGAGTACTTCTGTCCCAGGAATTTGTTGGCAGGGCTTGGTATAAGAAGTGGATTTACCACTCTATTCCTTCTTGTCTCCCTTTGGATTGTTCTGCTGCCTAAATAAGATAAAATGTGGCTTTTGTAATGCTTTGTAATTTAATTTACTTTAATAATGTAATTTAATTTTGTTTACTTGTCTGCATTAAACAAACTGGAATATCTTTCAGGATATAGTTGAAACACACCCTGGACTGACATTTCTAAAGGATGCTCCAGAATTCCATTCCCGTTACATTACTACTGTAGGTTGGCTGCATGTTCACTATATCTGTAAGCAAAGGTTTATGATATGCTTTGAACTATGTCCAGTATTACAAGGAAAACAATGCAAGTTGATGGCATTATAATGTTTGTTCCAATCATTTCATTTTGTTTAGTGTGCTATTTGCTTTTCTACAGCCATTGCTAAGTTATTCACAATGATGGTAAGTAATCCCAGCTGATTTAAGGTCACACCATGCTTCTGAACCATGGCTTTGAACATGTCTAACTGTAACTGGTCCAAAATGCAGCTGTTAATTTAGTAACTGGGAGTGGTTTGGGGAAAAACATCTTGCTGGAGCTTAAACAGCTGCCTTCGATCCTGGTCTTATTTCCAAGTACAGTTCAAAGTACCAGTACCTCCCTTTAAATCCACAAGTGCCTAAAGAATGGATTACACCTGCAGCCACCTGACTGGGCACTGAGCTTATCTTTAGGCATTTTCTCAGGTAATGTGGCAGGCAATTGAAGAATGGGCCTTTTCAGTTGTGACACCCCGCTTCCCAATTTTCTTGCCAGGGATGCTTGCCTGCTGCCTGCCATAAAGGTTTTCCAAAATAGAAACCTTTCTTTATTTTTCTAGGGTTTTGACTGTAACTTGATGAGATGGTCTTATGTTATTCTTTCTTCTGTTGCTCAATTGATTATTGTTTAGTTACATATTTATTTTAGATTTACATTTTATTTGACTCACCCTAGAAATATTTGCTGAAATGTGGTATTTTCATTCACTGATGGCTTGTTCCCAGGGTATCATAAGCCAGCTTTATCTGTGTGCCCTCAAGTTCTGTGGGATAATTCCCACCACTCTCACAGCAAAATATTTTCTCTATTTGTAGATTATGGGAGTTATAGTCAGCACATACGGAGGGTGATATTTGGGATCAGCTACCATACAAACTGTTCTTGCTCGTAAGACCCTGCTCAACCATGTATTATGATTTATCCTTATTCACTCACCAGTACAGTGGTAATTTACTTTGGACATGGAATTAAATAAGGCAGCTCATCAGATGCAAATCTCAGGAGCCCTAGTCACAACAAGGAATGCTGGTTACTGTAATCCAAAAAATATCTGGAGGGCTTAACAGTTGCCAACCCTTGGCTGAATCCAAAATGAGTCCTACGTAGAGCAGACTCACTGAAATAAATGAGACTTAAATTAGTATTGAGTAATGGCTAATTTCATATGAGAGTCAATTTGATATAGTGGTTTGAGTGTTTTACTATGGGAAATCAGGGTTTGAATCACTGCTCAGTTATGGAAACCTACTGGGTAAATCACCCTCTTCCAGCCTCAGAAGAATGCAATAACAAACTCCTTCAGTCGCCATAAGTAGGAAACTACTTGAAGGCACACAACACACACAACAGCTAATTTCAGTGGGTCTTCTGTATCTAAGGCTAACATTGACTATAGCACATGGCCTGCTCTGCAGTTTCCTCAATAACTATGTTGGGTGAAGGTGGCAGGAGGATATCCTACTTATATGTACCAGCTGGGTCTTTCCATATCACAGCCTGTTGTGTTGGAACCCTTCTTAGAGAAGATCATTTTGCTCCATTCTTGCTGGCATTCAAATATTGAGCCAAACCACACTTTTTGCTATCTCCCTTTCTCTCTCCTCTCCCCACCCTTTTAATTTGGATGTTCTTTCAGTTTAAGTTGATTTTCTTTTCTTGCTCTGATAGTTCTATAGATTTCTGCTTTTTAGTTAGATGCACTATTTGTATTTTCATACTATCAGAATATTGCTTTTAATATGTATTATGGTTTTTAGGAATTCTGTTATCTGCCTTGTCAAATTGTAATAAAAAAGCAGAATCTGAACATTTAAATACATTTATAAATCTGTTTGTTTTGTACAATATTTTAGACATTTTTAAGAATGTATGAATATTTTAGGGATTTTGTTTTGTTTTGTTTTTAGAACTTTAAAGCATTGGTTAATGTCAAAAACAGGATACAAGACTTAGGGGAGCTTTGGGTTGTATTTTTTTAAAATCCACATTAATAATAAATCATCTTCTGACTAGAAAATGATTTTGAGACTTATTATTTCATTTTCTCTAGGTTATTCAAAGAATATTTTACACTGTGAATAGATCCTGGTCTGGAAAAATATCACTAACAGAACTGAGGAAAAGTAACTTCCTGCAAGTATGTTAATTATCTGGATTCATAAGGGCAGCAAGTATTTCTAAAACATTCTTTGTTCCCTCATCCTGTTTGAAGGTTTCAGCTCTGTACTTGGATTTAGCAGTAAAAGTACAGTGCAGTCTGAATAGTTTGGCAGGTTTCTAGTTTGGCATAACTACTAGTGTTGACAAAATCAAATCAGATATCCAAAGTGTTGCTTTTTCTTGGCCAGCAGACCAATCTTGTACTCAAGTTACACCAGAGATGGAGGAGATACTCCAGTACTATGTGAATAGAACAACCACTTTAACCTACACAAACTCAGTCCAAAAGGGAGGAAAGAGAACCCTACATGACCAGTAAATGACAAAAACAGCATCAAAAAGCAGATATTCCTCTAGTGTCCTCAGCAACACCATCCATGCCAGTCAATCAGGGATTGGGCTGATAATGACAACCACATGTTGCTTCCATGCAAACAAAGCCGGTGAACTGACACATATTTCAAGTATACACCTCTTTATCACCATACACAGCATGCAGAGCACCACCACACCACCCTTTTAGCCTACTGGCATAGCTGGAAATGGCCACACTCCTACAAATCCCCAGGCGTCAATACAGGCAAGGCTTTGAGTTCCTTTATACTTCTCACAACCGTGAAAAGAGGACCCATTACATGGGTCAATAACCTATTACATGAAGAACATTACATGGACCAATAACCTGGCCCCTGTATAAACTAGCTATGTCATATCCAGCAGCTAAATCCTTGATGGTCTCTTATGGTAATCAGATTAGGAAGCACAATTGTATTCTACAGTATTCCACTTTTAACTGGGGCAAACATTGATTTTGCTTTTAAAAAGTCCAAATCTTTCCTTTTTTGTTTATAATAAAATATTAAAAATAGATGCACTCAACCAGTAAAATGTCATCATACAGCAATTTCAAAATAGGGCACACATATGATAACATTAATTCTGGTATGTTTTTTGTGGGTTTAAAAAAATCTTGAAGTGTATATTTAAGTTTCTATATAGATATTTTGCTGCTTAAAGTGAATTGTCAATAATAATGAAATCTGAGACATAAGGCAGCTTTCCAGTCTCTGATACTTCTGGTCAATCTGATTCATGCTGAGCACCTTCTGGTTAGCATAAACCCATTCTCATTTTCTTCCCCAGACCCTAGCCCTCTTGGAGGAAGAGGAAGACATAAATCAAATAACTGATTATTTTTCTTATGAACACTTCTATGTCATATACTGTAAATTTTGGGAATTGGACACTGACCATGACCTCTACATCAGCCAGAAAGATCTGGCTAGATACAATGATCAAGGTAAGAGATCATATTCAAGAGAACCACATGTTGTTATTACTTGCATAAATTTAAGTTTTTCATATATATGCCTTATAATATCACAGATTAGCAAATGTGATATGTCTTCTCCTCCAGGTGCCTCATGTCAGAGAAGCTACGGGGTGGTGACAAGAGATAGGGTTTTTTGGTTTTTGTGGGGGGAGGTTGTTATGTTCTTGAGAGCCCACCTTGTCCTTCTCCTGTTGCAACATGATCATTCTTACAGTGCCAGGTTAAGTTGTCTTTCTACTCCCAGGCATTTCATGGGATCTGTTTTCAAATACTGGCATTATGCCAATGAATTATTCCTGCAGTTTGTTGTTTTGAAGGAGAGTTGTAGTTATATATATTCTAGATATATTATTTTATATATATCTTGTTTTATTGTTTATATATACTTCTATAAATTTTATCAATTCTAAGACATCTTAAATATAGAAAAAGAAATCTAATAAATTAATTATCGTTACAATCTGTAATACTGTAATGGAATCAATGGGTGCTTTCCTTGGGTTAATGAACGTGGGTGACAGTTGATCTTTCCTGTACAAAAAACTCCTGTTTTGTTGTGTAACAAAGAGGGATTTTTGCAAGAAGTTTTTAAAAATCCTGAATGTTAAAGTCAGGAGAATGTGTGGATGGGGAAGCAACAAGAAGCAATATTAAATGGTATAATATAAACTGGCACGAGGTGTGGTGGTTTTTCTGCACAGATACTAATTTTGTGTAGAAAAAGTAGGAACAGGGTTTTTTTTTTACCTGTAGCAAAATACACTCAAGAATTTAAACTATTCCTAACTCTTGTATCTTCATCTACAGCTCTCTCAAGCAGGGTTATAGAAAGAATATTCAGTGGAGCAGTACTTAGGTAAGAACACAGGGAAAAATTAAAATGGAAGAAAGAAATGTGATTCCAGCAGAAAACAACAGAATTAATCTATGTAACATGGAAATGCCCTTTTCTCCTTGTCTAAGAGTATTTGCCCACATGCAGCTTGCATTACATTTGTTTTAAATCTGTTTCTAAGATAAATATTAATATTTATATTGGCTGCAGCATATATTCAGTTTCATGAGTAGTGGTTAAAAATATAACACAAACCATTCAGATGCATTTTTCAATTTCCCTTATTCCTGAACATCTTGTCTTAGAAAATCTAAAAAATCTCAGGCAGTGAGATACTGACTTCAGTATGAAAACAAAACAGAACAACAGCCAAAAAAAAATCAGTTTGAAATATCACAGCTTGAACTGGGGGACATGTATATTATTGCATTATTCACAATAATGTTTTATCATCCAATGAGTATAAGGGAAGAGTCATTATCTGGAAACATTTGCTCAATATAAATATTTATATAAAAGCATACACTGATTCTCAGATATGAGGGCACCTTTCATTTCAAACAGGTTACATTTGTGAAACTAGGATATTCTTCATCTGTAGTTTTAACTCTTCTATCAAATTAAAAAGCATTGATTTCCACAGAATCAGGGAATGGATGAATACTAGATTTAATGCTTTTCCAGGAACTGAACCTTAATTGCTGGCAGTACCCACACTGCAGAAATAATACAGTTTGACACCACTTTACATGCCATGGCTCAATGCTATGGAATTCTGGGAATTGTAGTTTGTTTTGGAACCAGAGCTCTCTAAAAGAGGAGGATAAACATCTCACAAAACTACAGTTCCCAGGACTCCCTAGCATTGAGACATGGCAGTTAAAGTGGTGTCAGCCCAGATTATTTTTGCAGGTTAGAAGCAGCTGTTGAGATGTTTTTAAATGTCTAAAAAATTAGCCACACATGAGACTCAATTCGTTTTTGAAATTTATCTTTAGTTACCAGTATATTCTTTGCAAGATTATTTAATATTTCTCAATATATTCTTTGTGTATTTCAGAGGAAGTCAAGTAGAGAAAGACAACCAGATGAGCTATGCAGACTTTGTGTGGCTTCTGATTTCTGAAGAAGACAAAAGAAGCCCAACTAGGTAAGATAAGCCATAAAAATATTTAAAACTTGGTATAGTCAAGTATGTATATCAACGTACATGTATTTACAAGCATTTAAGATATATGTGATACATTTTCAGGGAAAAATAGTAGCATGGGTGCATTTTCTGCCTTAACTCATGCCCTGAAATTCTAAATATCATTTTTCCAATGCAAGACATCATATGGGAAACAGTCTGGACAAAGCTTCAGTGTGTGCATGAAAGCCATTTCAATAAAGCGTCTTTGTTAGAAAATATTGCCTGTTCCAACCCTGCTTAAAACAAATCTGATTCATTTCTTTCTTTTTCTAGTATTGAATACTGGTTCCGATGCATGGATTTGGATGGAGATGGCATGCTCTCCATGTATGAACTGGAGTATTTTTATGAGGAACAGTGCGAGAGGATGGAATCCATGGGCATCGAGCCACTGCCATTCCATGATTTACTGTGTCAAATGCTTGATCTAGTAAAGCCAGACATTGAGGGTAAGGGCCATTTATGCAATAAAGCTCCCCTGTACTGTGGAGTCGAAGGCTTTCATGGCCAGCATCCATAGTTTTTTGTGGAGCTTTTGGGCTGTGTGGCCATGGCCACATAGCCTGAAAGCTCCACAAAAAACTTCCCTGTACTGTCTGTGAGTTTGAGTAAAATTATGCAAGTATGGATTTGAACTCTATGGTATTTTTGAAAGTTTATGCATAATTTTTCCATTGCTTATTTATGTTGATGGCAAAACAATGTCCTCATAGGCATACTTGACCTAAAACAAAGAAAGCTAACCTGTTCTCCAAAGTCATAGTCCAGTGCTCAAGCCAGTTCAGCAGACTGGATCTGAAATGATGTGTGAATGAGTCCCTCTCCCCTATGAATCTTTAAAGACTAATTTTCTTGTTGCTTGACAGCCACAGGCCTTGTTGTCTCTCTATCACAGAGAATTGCTGCACTACTAATGAGATAACATATGCTGTTCTTGTAGGACGGGTAACTCTGCGAGACTTGAAAAAATGCAGAATGGCTCACATATTTTATAATACATTCTTTAATTTGGAAAAGTACCTGGATAATGAACAACGGGATCCCTTTGCAGTGCAAAAGGTATAAGCCTATTTCAAAATGATGCTTAGTAGAGTTTTCCAGTGCAAATGGGAAAAAAGCAAAATTCTTTATGATGTTTCTCATAAAGTATCAAATGTATAGATCCAGTGGTCATCATTATTGCTGCAAAACCTAAAAAAAACAGTTCCTTCCTTAAACATATGCCTGATAGCCACAGAAAGGAACATGAATAGATTAAACTGCACTGGTTGCTGCAGCTGAATATTTGGGTGAAGAGCAAGAGAACTTTGTATTATAAGCACCTGGGACAGTGTTATTTCTGCATTTGAATTTAAATGATTACAACTTCAATTTCTTGGTACCATCAGCCTGTTACACATTAGCTTGTAACACATTCTTTTTCTTAAATGACTAACATAGCGCTGGTAAATAAATGACACAGTTTAGAAATGGGTTTTTCAGCAGACATATCCAAGGAATACAGACATAGGATATTTAACAGGGAGATAGTTTATTTTGTATGAAATCTATGGCAGGTAATTTATCCATTTCAGTAAAAGCAATTCTTTTTAAAATACTTCATCCTGCAGATTTCAGGTTGGAAAACAGCAAATATATCATAAAACAAAATAGAATCATAAGATAAACAATAAAATAAACCACTAAATAAAATTATAGAGGTCAAGGTATTTATTTAGTTCAGATATGTTGAAAATAAAAATTTTCTAGTCAGGTAGCAAAAAGAATGGGGAATATGTTTACAGCTGTTGGGATGCCAATAACAAGAAATCTCCCTACAGTTTTTTTTTTCTTGTTAATGATCATCAAGTTAACTTTGACTCATGGGGCCCTTACAAATGAGGGACCTCCAAGTTACACTATCATCAACAGCCCTGCTCAGGTCTTGCAGACTTAGGGCTTTGGCTTTCCTGATTGAGGGCCAAAACAGACGGGCAAAAAATACAGGCTTTGGGGTAGTGTGGGGGTATGGTTACACACAGTGCATGCCCCAATGCTGCCCTGCTGACCAAACAGCAGGCGGCATCATGGTATTTCTGCGGCGTGGCATTTACATTCACTGTGCCACAGAAATGCCAAAACCTCATCACCGTGTTGGAAAGGATGTTTTTTTTTCCAAGTCGGCGTGGGCAATTTGTGACCCTCCAAATGTTGTTAGATTGTAACTTACATGATCCTCCACTATTGCCTGTGCTGACTAGGGATGCTGGAAACTGCAGTCCAACATCTTCTAAAGAGCCATGAGAGCCAATCTTGCTTTAAGGCAATTTCTGTATCATTATTCAGTTGATATTAAAAGACTTTGCGATGAATGCTTTGAAGTTTATGTTCAGTAAAAGTTTTAAACTTAAGCATAATAGAGCAGTACCTCTCTTGGCATACTGTTAATGTAAATAGTCTGAGCTGAACATGGTCTCACCGCAGTGCAGTCATCTCTTCCAATGCAGAAGTACCCATATATGCTTCATGTCAACAGTGGAGCACCATTTTGTTTCCCATCACATCTGTAGACCTGACTCTTCTGTTGAATGAATGAGGATCCCTGTGTAAACAGAGTAAACAGACAATATCTGGATTTCAGCAAACAAGTTCATGTGTTAACATAAATGCAGATATGGCATATGAAGCATTATTTGTTTTCTCTTTTTTACTACTTCTCTTTCATGGTCTATTATTATTATTATTATTATTATTAACTTTATATCTCATCTTGTCCCTTAAGTGAGACTGAAGAATATTTGAGAATTATTCCCTGTAGGAGGTGTATTTTTTAAATAGGAACAATCTAATTTATAGCAAAGTAATATACATTCAGAAAATAAAAGGAAAGAAAGAAGAAAAAGAGGTATAACTAATATACAATAGGACTCTTACCCCCTCTCATCATAACTATAATGAAAAGGAAAAAAGAATAAATATTCTTATTATTCCACCATTATAGATCCAGCTAAATAATTCTACTAAAATTACTAAAAACCATAACCATAGATTACTCCATCATTAGATTTCTTATTTCTCAAAAAAAAAAAAAAATGGTTTGCAGCCTTACAGAAATCTAGTTGGCTTATTCTTTAAAACCCATGTTGATTTGGCCATTTGGGCTAATTTTGCAACCTTAACCATTCATTCTTCTGTCAGCGCTGTAATCCATTTCCAAGTTTGACCAAACAACATTCTTGCTGCTGTTGTCATACACCAAAGAATTAATCCATATTTACTCTCCAGTTCTTTGTCCATAGTACCCTACAAAAATATTTCTGGTAAAATCTTCCTTTGAATTTTTATGATTAACATATAAAACTTACCAGGTAGAAGTTTATGATAATTTTTCTGAGGCTATGTTTAAATATTAACTATATTAAATATTGTTTACTTTTCAATATTAAGGCATCATAGCATTGTAAATGTATACATCTTAATTATCTATACATAAATATGTAAAAATTATGTAAAATTATGTAAACATGGTGTTGATGTCAGTCTTCATTTGTTTCATTTTCTGGCATTTCTCATCCTTTTATTTAGGATATTGAAAATGATGGCCCTGAACCCTCTGACTGGGACAGATATGCTGCTGAGGAATATGAAATTCTTGTTGCTGAAGAGTCTGGCAATGAACAGTTACAAGAAGGGTGGGTGTTGATACTTACAAAACCAGATTGTGGTTGCTACCCCCAGAAGCCTTCAAATAAGTTTGAAACTCAAAAACATTAATTTCAAAGAAGACTCAGGTCCAAATCACACTGCAGCCAGTTTAATTGCCCTGGCTTAGTGCTAGGGATTCTTGGGATTTGTAGTTTGTTGAGCTCTCTGACAGAGAAGGCTAAATGTCTCCCAAAACTACAGTTTCTAGATTTGACCAGGGCAGTTAAAGTGGTCTCAAACAGGATTATTTCTGCAATATGTTTTGGACTTCAGAAAATAAATCTTTTAAAATAAAGATTTTTTTTTTTAAATTAACAATAGAAATCTGATTAGTTACTCAGTAATTAGTCTTGGAATATCAGGGCACATGCATCAGTCCAAAATGTAAGGGAAAGTGATTATGGCTATAAACAAAGAGATGGAGTATCAAATCCTGAATCAAATCATTCATTATATCAGTACTTTCTTTTATGGCTTTGTAATTGATTTGACTTTACAGAATCAATTAACTGAATGGTTACTAAACTAAACATGGAGACGTGTTAGTATATCCATGCAACTCAAGGTAGAAATCATACGTCCCTTCAGATGATGATATTGAACTGCATCTCCCAACATTCCGTATCACTGGCTATGCTGGCTAGGGTGGCTGGGATTTGCAGTGCAATGTGTGTCCTGCGTAAGTTTCACCTGTAATATAGATAATGTTTTCTATGGTGTAATTAAAACAAGATGAGTCCTTGGAGAACTCAGTTTTGAGAGAGAATAGAAAAGAGTCTTGCTTTTATTATGTTTTCATTTGTAGTACACTTACAGGTTTTGATAATATTATCGCTCAAATATTTATGTGCAAGTTAGTGGCATGAAAAATTAAGTGAAGATGGGTAATATTTTGTAGTAGTATGGAAGCATCCTTACTGTGATGCATCTAAAAGTTTATTTCTGCTTCAAGGCCAAGCTCTGGAAGAAAACAATAACTGTTCTATTTACCCTGTTCTGTCCATAAAGCATATAATTGTATTGGATGACCTCCCATCATTTCCAGCAAGGAGTGCCACATGTGTACTTTCCCGTGTGTGTATGTGCCTTGAAGTTGCCTGTTGAATTATGGTGACCCTATGAATTTCATATTATTTTCTTAGGCAAGGAACACTGAGAGCCTGTTCCTTCCTCTGAAATATTGCCTACAGCACTTGGTATTTGCTGGCAATCTCCCATCCAAGTATTAACCACAGCTGACCCTGCTAACCTTCAAAGATCAGAGGAGATCTGGTGCCTTCAGGGTATTTACTGTATATACTTGACTATAAGTCAACCTCATGTATAAGTCAAGGGCAGGTTTGGGGGCCAAAATTAGGGATTTTGCCATGACCCATGGATAAGTTGAGAGTAAAAATTGAGGCTCCTTCAGTGTGTGTACATGTGATCATGGCAAGAGGGACTAATTGAGGCTTTTTGCTTCAGCGTTTCAACTTTGTTTTCAGCCTTCACTCCTCAGACGGTGGTGGCCATTGGGGACAAAGACGGACTCTGTTTAAGAGCAATTAATTACCTAGGACTCTTTCTCCTTGGCTCAAGAGAAAAAGAACTCTGTCCCTATCGCATGGGGAAATTTGACAGAGCGGGTATCACATTACCATAGTGACCCATAAATAAGTCCACCTGGGATTTTGAGGTCGATTTTTGGCCATAAATTTTTAGACTTATAGACAAGTATATAAGGTAGGCTGTTTCCCAGTTACCCATGACTACACTACTGAAAATATCCCCAGCAAAAGAGGACACAGATATTAGCAGTGAGCAAGTTCAAAGTGGGATTTGTTTTGTTGTCTAACCATAGATCAGCCAACACAATCCAGCTTTGAGGAAGCACATGAATTGATATGTTTTCTCTCACACCAGTGGCTGCCTCGTGGCAATTCTTTTCTTTATAAAATAACTATGGTCTTTTGCATAAAAAGGCAATGCGCAGGTATTCCATTTTTCTGTTTTGATGGTAAAAGATGGGGAAAGTATTGGGAAAATGCAAGATGGTTACAAACTGTACACAACAAAATCTGTAAAACAGCATAAAGGGTCAGGGAATTTGGACAATACATACTTTATCTGGAAGCATCCAAAGTCCATCCCCAAAATGATTGAATTCCCCCACTCCGCTGTTCCCCTACAATGCAATTGCTGGGGGCTGATATTTGACTATTCCATGGATAGGAACTAAATAATGCATAAATACATTAAATATACATACATATGTATAGTAGAAAAATGATAAACCCAGGCCAAAGAGAGGCTTTTACATTTTACATACGCTTTTACATGTTATACATTTAGGATTTATTCAGATTATTATCATTTGTATCTCTTGGATTTCACATTCATTTACATTATTACTACAGTGGTCCCCCGGGTTACGAAGGTAATCCGTTCCGGGATTACCTTCGTAACCCGGAAGTCATTCGTTACCCGGGGGACCGCTTTAACCAATGCACAGCGTGCCAGAAGCGCGCTGTTTTAAAGCGTCCGGGTTGCGAATTTTTTTCATGACCCAGGGTTTTTTTCGTTGGCCGGGGCCGTTTTTCCGGCCCCGGCGGTTTCGGGTCCCGGGGATTTCGGATCCCGAGGGATTCGTATCCTGGGGGGACCACTGTATTATTATTATTATTATTATTATTATTATTATTTTCTTACCCGCCCCTCTGTCGAAACAATCGGGGCAGGGTACAACAGATTAAAAACAATTACAGTTAAAATGTCCCAAGAATCCCATCCCCAGCCACCCACCTCTTAAAATAAAATTAAACTAACAAGAATTAAAATCAAGTTACTATTAAATAAAAATAAAACAACATATCAAACATATTAACCCATAGTGCTGGCCACAGCATAGGGTAACCTCAAAATGTGAGGAGCCAGGGAATCGGCTGGGAGATTTTTGGAGCCGGGAAGATTATAGGGTTTCTGGGAAGGCCTGCCGGAAGAGATGTGTCTTTAGAGCTGTTTTGAAGCAGTCTAACGATGTACAGTGGTCCCCCGGGTTACGAAGGTAATCCGTTCCGGATTACCTTTCGTAACCCGGAAGCTTTCGTTTCCCGGGGGACCGCTATTTTCAATGGACCGCGCGGCCAATTTAAAGGGGCTGCGCGGTTTTTTTTTTCGTATCCCGGGGGATCTTTCGGATCCTGGGGGATAGTTTAGCGGTCCGGCGGCTTTCGGATTCGGGGTTTTCGCAACCCGGGGGATTCGTAAGCCGGGGGACCACTGTAATTAGACGGATCTCGCCCAGCAGGCCATTCCATAGCCTGGGAGCAGAAGCCAAGAAGGCTCTCTGGGAGGTCTGCGCCAAACGAAAAATAATAATTCAGGCATGTTACAATAAATTATTTGTCTTTAGATATGACAGAACTCTGTTGTATTCATTTAATGTCTGTCTTCACCTGTTGTAAGATTAGTGTAATTGAAAACTTTTAATATTTATAATTATACTGCATGTATAATCATTTTACTATCTTTGTTCTTTTCTTGTAGATCCTTTGAAGATGACTATGAAACAGATGAACTGTTATCTCTCCCTGAAATTGGTGAAAAGTCAGACAAATTAGTTATTTCAGATCTTTCACCATAAAAATATTGCAGATGATTCATTAACGTCTGTCAGTATTAAATGGAAGTGTCTTCAGTTCCTATATTTCAAGAAGTAATTTTATTGTTGAAGACACAACCAGCCTTTGAAACACGGATTTTAAAAAAAATGTCTTCTGCAGTATGATAACTTCCAAAAATATGACACTGTCTTTGGAAAATATATTTGTGCAGACTGACTGTGTGTGACGGGAGTTGTTGTCCAGCACATCTGGAGGGCACAACATTTGTGAAAGAAACAATAAGGGCTGTACCCAACAGAAAAGCACAAAATGGGGCAAAAAGAATGCATGTTTGCAGAGACTGTAAAACATGTTTAATAAATTATTTGCCTTCATACTGGGATTATTTCCCCTCCTATTTATATTTAGAAATTATACTTCACCATGATTATATGCTATACATAAGTGTGGAGTAACTCTCATAACATTATGATGCAGTCAAAAACCACAATCTTTTTCCAGAAATATTTCCAGATTACTTGGGCACCATATAATTTAAGTATCATGGAATAAGAGCCATGTAGAATATTAGCAATTAATATGGGGCTTCAAACTGTTCATTTAAATAAAATATCAAGCTCTTTAGGGTTTTTTAAATAAAGAGTTTATTCTAGTAAGATAAGAAAAGGCTATTTAGTATTCATTGCTGTTCTTTACAGAAGGAATTTCCCTTTTAATGAAGACTTTGCAACACCAAGTATGTGAATCCCAGGTACCTATTTAAGGAGTGCAATTTGCTTCCAAGTCTCTGGACTAGGAATATTTTAAATCCATATAATCTAGGTGAAAGGAGATAATCCGAAATATTGTAGAAGTGAGACATCATAGCCTTTTCCTGTTCACTTACTTAAGGTTTTCATCCTAAAATCTACCAACAGTTTCTAGAACTGATAGAATGATTCTTCTAGTGCAGGGATCAGGTAGCTTTAGCCACACAAACACTAAACCTGGAGTGATACACAAAATATGAACATGTTGCTGGACTGCAACTTCCATGATCTCTCACCTTTGGCTGTATTGGCTATGGATGATTGGACTTGTAGTCCACCAGCATTTGGAGATCAAACATCCACTTCCTAGTTCTAACGACTGAGCAGTGTGAGGTACTTATTGTTCCAAAATCAAAATAACCTCATTAAAGTGCAGAGCAGAACATTTTCTAAACATAATTAGAAGACTATAATCAGATTCTCCTTCCATCTACCCTCCAGTCTTTCTTATGATTCACACTTTTTAAAAGGAAAAACAGCGCTAAATGAGATGTTGCTTTTGTAAAGACCGGGAAAAATATGGTAACTTTTTAATATGCTTTTTTCAAATGGCACTGGTAAAGGGGGAAGTGTCACTCAACAAATTTTACACATAATTGATCAGCAGGTGTCTCATGCATAGTGGCATTCCACAGGATGATAGTAAGATCAATGTAGTCTTAATCTGGAGATGACACACATTTTCCTGATGTGGAAATAGTGCACTGTGAGCACTGGGAAAACATGGCATCTCTACAGTGGGTGTGAAAGACTGACAGAAGTTGTGAAGGGTCTGAATTACAACTGAGATATATTTGTATATTCATTACTAAGAAAAACAAACTATGGTGTGGAAAGAACTGTTATATATTATGTTGAAAACTGCTGCTACTCGATGGACAGTGTTTACAAAAGGATCTGGCACCCCACTAACACTAAACATATATAAATTTACATCTTGCCAAATACTGTTGTATAACCTTGACATGCCAAGGCACAGGCAGGTTTTGTAATGTACTGATGTCATTTTTGGTATGTATTTCCCTACTTCATTCTAGGTCTTGAAACACAATCTTGGTTCAAACCCTTTACTGTAAATATAATTTGTGCCGGTAAAACAATTAGGGTTGTACTCTTCGATTCTTAAGTGTCTAGATTGCTTTTGAAATGATCAGCCCTGCTTGAATGGCACCAAAAATTCTGTTAAAATAATGATAATGATCATGCATTTAATATACTACAGAAACAAATTAATCTTACTTTTATTTATGTAAGAAACTGAACTAATGAAATATCAGCATACTAAATTTAACTGGTCTTGTCACAGAGCTCAATGTGTACTAGAATACGGATCCAGAACCTCATTTCAATGTTCTGGCTCATCTACATAATATATACTGTAACCATGAAGTTAGGGGATCTCTGAGCATCTGTGTGAGCTGTACAGTAAGGTTTTCAAATAGAAAGTGTGATTTTATTTTATTTTTTAAATCATCCTTCACAGACCCTTCATGGGATGGAAGGATAGTTGTACCCCCTCTTATATTACAATCAGTGCCTCCACCCCCATGTTGAAGAAGAGTTATAGCACAGTGAAACAACGTGTGCTTTGTCTGCCAGAGGTCCCAGGTTCAATTTCTAGGGTTGACAAGAACTTTCTTCTGAACCCCTGAAAAACTACTGCCAGTCTTGTGTTTTTGAACAAAAGGGACCGATGATTTGACTTGGCAGATTTTTATATATAGGGACTTTGCTAAGTTGCTAAGATTTAAACTACTTGATCCAAGATGGAGTAATTACTGACATGGCCCACCTGTCTGCAGCCTGTGTAGCCATGCTATGTTGCTAGTTGGGTTTTCGACTTACAATCCAGCCCTGTTCATATAAAGTTCTTGCTGGGGCCTGTTATTAGAGTGAACCTTACTGATACCATTCCGGCCAGAGAATTATTCTGTTTTAAAATATCTTCCCCGTCCTCCACCCCATCTTGTAGTTTGGATGAAGAACTACATTTGCTGGATAGGCCAAAAACAGCATCTGAAATAAACATGTTTTGATTTAGTTTCTTCCCTCCTTAGAGTTCCCAGAATCCTTTCCATGTCACTCTTAACTCAGACAGCTTTTACTACACAAGAACCACTTTTTCTTATTCAGCATGCTCATTTAACCCAACATAAACACAAAGGTGTGCTTAATGTCAATGAGAATAGGCAATTATTAACCAAGCTGCCGTATCTGATTTGCCATTAAATAAATTGCAGGCCATTATCATCATAATATCCCTTGAAGCCAATGCTGCAGATAGGAACATAGTTTTAGCGAATAAATATGTAAATGGTAATACATTCATTACCATTTATGTTAGCATTGCTTTTGATTAGAAGTACTGTATTGGAAGATAGTTATATGCTTCCTCATATCCAAAAATACTGGAAACAACTATGCTCACTTTTTAATGCATTATAAAATTGATCTTTTGGGGATATCTTAGCCAAAATGGAGCACAAATCGGGAGCTAAACTCTGTACTATTTATTCCCAGTTCTGCTATGCAACACTAATGAACATGTGTGTGAATGTGCCTGTGCATGAATTACCTTGTTTAGTTTGGGGGAAATTGTTAGAGATGTTTTTCAAGCCAAATTTTTGAAAGTTTAATTTTATCTGCTCTTGATGCAGTATATCAGGTTTTTTAATCTGAAGAGCAAAAATAATAACACCTACCTCATATGAAAGGGGTTAAGATAATTCAGTTTGCTATGTTGTAGAAATTCTTTTCAATAAAGGGCTCAAGCAATACTTGACTGGTTATGCACATCCTTTTATGCCTGTTGCGGCAAAGTCTTTCTTCTGCCACTTAGAGTGGGGTGAGAGAGACAGACATGATTGGTATATAAAAAAGTATAATACAACTGTATCAAGTTTTTACCATGTGTTTGCTTTTATGAAGTTGTAGTCAGCCAGTTTGTAACTGATTTTTTAAAAATACATTTTTGGGCTGCCACATAGAGGCAGTATTGTGCAAAAGACACACAGCTGAGATGAATTCCAGTTAGTATCAGGCTTATAGAGTGGGTTTTGGTTTTACGCTTTGCTTAAAAATTTGGTAGAATCTGACATAACTGTCTTGGTTAAACAACAGGTATTCCCCAGACAATCCCAATAGCATCTTGTGCTTAGCTTAATATATATAGCTGTAGAAGACCAAAAAGACTATCCACAATGCAAAAATCAGTGAGTCTAAGAATTTCTTGAAAAGTCACAGTATGTTAAGTCTATGCAAACAAGAAAAAAACACATCGAGAAATAGGACAGACAATATAAAAATTAATCAATTTGCAGTAATCCTTGTAATTAATGTTTATTCATGTATCTTAATGTGCTTTGTTACTATGTGTTACAGTTTGCCAAAACTGAGATATACAAAAATAAATAAGTAAATAAATAAATAATTGTGAAACTTGGTTAAAGCAGTTGTTCAAAAATTGCTTGCCCTGGGCATGGGTTTGCTTTAACTATTTTACTTTGTATTTTTCTTTTTGCAATTAAAATATTTTTTAAAATAGTGGACCTCATCAATTATCCTACCCTATTAATCATGTTGTACTTGACAGCAATTAATTAACTGTAACAGCAATCTCAGAAACACAAATAAATGGAAAGAAATAAACATTCTTAAGTGGAATGAAAATTAACTAATGTTGTGTGTTATTACTGTCACTAAATTTTAAAATGGCTTGCAAAAACAGGGAGTGAGCAGTCAGATCTTTAATGCTCCCTGCTACTGCTTTCTTCTTTTTCTTCTTTTTTGGCAATTCCAGTAACCTGGGGACTTTTCTACACAATTATTTTTATTCATTTTTATTTCAGCTTCTTCAAATACTATTTTAAATACCTTAAAATTTCACTGCATCTATGCATCCTCTGTCTTATAATTCTAAACACACAGAACAGGAGGAGGAAAGGGGGTAATTAATTGAGATTTTGCATTAATGAAAAGAAACACTTCCCAAACAGTCTCCCACCAGGAGAACAACAGAAGAGGGCTGACGTCATGTGATAAGCCCCAGCCAAAGATACAATTATCCTGCTCCAATTGCAATATTCTGCCTTGTCTGATAAAGTCCTGAGACTCTTCTGTTGCTACTGCTATCTAATCCCAGTATTAGGCTTTCCTTGGCAGGTTCAGGACTGGCATAATAATTACCTGTACCTTCCTTCCCTGAAACCTGCAGAAAACTCTTTTCTAAGTCATTGTTGAAAAGGAAAAAAACCAGTCTCAAAAGCCAAGGTTGAACAACATAACCGATCCGTGCCGTCAGAGTTTTTCAGAGTTAACACTCCAAGTTGTGAACACAGAACCTGTTATGAATTTGGTAACAACATTTCCAAGTTCTTGATTACAGTACTGAAAAAGATAGTAATAGAAATTACAGTGTTTTTTTCTAAGATATTTGAACAAGGAAGGGAATATAATCAAAATCCTCAGGGAGTGCTATGTTGTGTTATATATCACAGAATTAATGGAAAATAATAAGATAAGTGTTAGCTTTCAATAAATCCTACAAATGAAGAACCTAAAAAAAAAAAAAATCAACACCAAGCATACACAGAAATAACATGAGCTATTTTTTTAAAAAAAAATTAAGATCACTAAATGCACTGCATGCTTTATGAGTGATTTTTTATAATCGTTATTTAATGATATCCTTTCAGCCACATCCCAGAGGCCAGCATGAATGATGGCAATTCCCCAAGTCTGAATGGGTTATGGAGAAACACTCAAGTTTCAGAATACATACCGATCACATTACTTGACCAAGATAAAAGATCTTGGCTAGTTTAGCGCAAAGGTTACTTTAATTTGTCATAACATATGTCCATCCTAATCAAACTGGCTTTATGTTTAAGAGACATGTGCCAGACAAGGTCAGATACTCAGAAAACAGCTTATAGTTTATAGTTCAGCAAGATAAGCAAATAATCTGTGACTACACTTTCCTTGAATTCCCTCAAAGTTCTTGACTAAACAGCAAAAGATTTTGAAAAATGTATAGCATAGAGCAAACATGTTTGATTTATTAAAAGCATTAAACATGGGCTGACCTCGAGTAGAGGCAGCAATTCCAAAGACAAAGAGAGAGATCCAGGTAAAAAGTTCATAAAGATGGATGAAATTATATTATAACATGGCACAAGGCTTATATGACTGTTGGATATTTTTACCAGTTAACAGACAACCTGGAAAAGTAAACTTCTCTATGCAAAATGCTGAGACATCCAAATCCTAGAATCCTGTTCTGGAAGAAAAGTGAGATATATTTGTTTAATAAATAAAGCAACATCTTATCATAGGCCACTTCTCCACTCAGACTCTTCTTAGAACATGCAAAATTTAAATGACAAATTTTAAAAGCATGCAAAGTGACAAATAGATGTTTATACTGAGCTAGGGATTTACTTTTAAGAGAAAAAAACCAACTCAAACAGCTCAATAGCTGTTAAACAAATTAGAGGATATTAGTGTATAGTGGTTGCTGCAGCTTCAAATTATTTATTAATATTATGTGCAGAATTTTAGAATGATCAGGAACCATAAATAAATTTGAGTTGTACTAGATTGGAGTTAAAAACATTAGAGGGAAGGTATCTGAAAGTTATAGAGAGACCATGAATGATACTTTTGGCCTGCAATCTAGTATGAAGCTGATCTGCGAACTGCACCTAGCAATTTCCATTATGGTTCAATGATGTAATAAGGTATGGGTATCAGCCCCATAAAAATCTGTGTTAGCATGATTTATTATTATTATTATTATTATTATTATTTCTATTTCCCGCCTCTCCCCACGGATCGAGGCAGGATTCCAACATAGTTTAAAAACAATATGCACAATTAAAACAATCAACTAAAAAGATCCTAAAAATCATCATAAAAACAGTAAGAACATGATCCAGTAATAGAGTATAGTCTAACCCCAGGCAGATCACAGATATACTTAGCTGGCAATCAAATATTCTGTGTTCTGGTTCCAGATGAGGTGTTTTTAGTAAATCAGATTATATAAGGTCAGAAGGATAGGCCCACCAGAAGAGATCTGTCTTAAGTGCCCTCTTGAAAGCGTCCAAGGAGGTAATAAGATGGATCTCTTCTGGTAAGCCATTCCATAATTTCGGGGCTGCGGCAGAAAATGCTCTGTGGGAAGTCGATATTAGTCTGGTGTCAAAATGTTCCAACAGGTTCTTCCCCGAGGTTCTGAGAGTGCGGGGCGGATTGTGTAGGGAGAGGCGTTCCCTCAAGTAACTCGGGCCCAAGCCATATAGGGCTTTAAAGGTAATAACCAACACTTTGTATTGGGCCCGGAAGCTGATCGGCAGCAAATGTAACGATCTTAATACAGTGGTCCCCCGGGATACGAATCCCCCGGGCTACGAAAATCCCGGGATACGAAAGAGCCGGGGCCGGAAAAATGGCCCCGGCTTACGATCGTATCCCCGGGATACGAAAAAAGGCCGGCGGCCTCGGAGAAGAAGGGACGGCCCCGCGATGGCCGTCCCTTCTCCTCCGCCGGCGGCCTCGGAGAGGAAGGGACGGCCCCGCGATGGCCGTCCCTTCTCCTCCGCCGGCGGCCTCGGAGAAGAAGGGACGGCCATCGCGGGGCCGTCCCTTCTTCTCCGAGGCCAAGCAAGGCACGATCCGATCGGATCGTGCCTTGCTTTCGTTAGGCGCCCAGGGCCAGCCTTGGCTGACTGGGGAACGAAGGTTCCCCAGTCAGCCAAGCCTGGCCCTGGGAGCCTAACGAAAGCAAGGCACGATCCGATCGGATCGTGCCTTGCTTTCGCTTCGGGGCGGAGGCCCAGGCCTGACTGGCTGGGGAACGTCCCCAGCCAGCCAAGCCTCTGGGCCTCCGCCCCGAAGAGAAAGCAAGGCAGTGCCTTGCTTTCCATTCGGGGCAGAGGCCCAGAGGCTTGGCTGGCTGGGGACCTTCCCCAGCCTGTCAAGCCTAGGCCTCCGCCCCGAAGCGAAAGCAAGGCACGATCCGATCGGATCGTGCCTTGCTTTCGTTAGGCTTGGGGGGCAAGCCCGGCTAGAGAAGGGAAGCTTCCCTTCTCTAGCCGGGCTTGCCCCCCAAGCCCGGCTAGAGAAGGGAGGATTCCCTTCTCTAGCCGGGCTTGGGGGGCAAGCCTAACGAAAGGAAGCCACGATCCATGGGATCGTGGCTTCCTTTCGTTAGGCTTGGGGGCCAAGCCCGGCTAGAGAAGGGAAGCTTCCCTTCTCTAGCCGGGCTTGCCCCCCAAGCACGGCTAGAGAAGGGAGGATTCCCTTCTCTAGCCGGGCTTGGGGGGCAAGCCTAACGAAAGGAAGCCACGATCCATGGGATCGTGCCTTCCTTTCGATAGGCGCGGAGGCCCAGGCCTGGCTGGCTGGGGAAGCGAACGTTCCGCAGCCAGCCTGGGCCGCCCCTTGTCCTCCGAAGCCTAGCTTCGGAGGAGAAGGGACCCAAGGCCGCCCCTTGTCCTCCGAAGCCTAGCTTCGGAGGAGAAGGGACCCAAGGCCGCCCCTTGTCCTCCGAAGCCTAGCTTCGGAGGAGAAGGGACCCAAGGCCGCCCCTTGTCCTCCGAAGCCTAGCTTCGGAGGAGAAGGGACCCAAGGCCGCCCCTTCTTCTCCGAAGCCTAGCTTCGGAGGAGAAGGGACCCAAGGCCGCCCCTTCTCCTCCGAAGCCTGGCCTCGGAGGAGAAGGGACTCAAGCCTGGCTGGCTGGGGAAGCGAACGTTCCCCAGCCAGCCTGGGCCTCCGCGGGTGACGAATGGAAGGCCCGATCCACCGGATCGGACCTTCCTTTCCTCAGCCAGGAGGCCCCCGCCAGGCCAGGCTTCGGAGGGGAAGGGGTTTCCCTTCCCCTCCGGCCGGCCGGAACGGATTACCTATTTCCTATTGGAAATAGGCCCCGGGTTACAAAATTTTCGGCTTACGAAAAAGGGGCCGGAACGAATTAATTTCGTAACCCGGGGGACCACTGTATGGGGGTAATATGATCTGTTCTTGATGCCCCCATAACCAATCTGACTGCCGCATTCTGGATCAGCTGAAGCTTCTGGACTTGATGCAAAGGTAGCCCCATGTAGAGCGCATTACAGAAATCTAAATGAGAGGTTACCAGTGCATGTACAACTGCTTCAAGGTCCCGTCTATCCAGGTAAGGACGCAGTTGGTGTATCAACCGTAGTTGATATCATGCACTCCTGGCTATCGCCTCCGCTTGAGATGTTGACTGGAAGGATGAGAACAGGCGTACTCCCAAACTGCGGGCCTTGTTCTTCAGGGGAAGTGTGACCCCATCTAGAACAGGTTGGCAAATCTCCGTCCCTGGATTAGGGGAACCTATCGCATACCTCTGTTTTCTCTGGATTCAACCTGAGTTTATTTTCCCTCATCCAGCCCATTACCGACTCCAGGCAGGCATTCAGAGCCAAGATGCCATCCTTGGTCATTGCAGCAGTCGGAGACATACAGAAGTATATTTGGGTGTCATCGGTGTACTGATAACACCGTTCCCCATGTCTCCAGATGATCTCTCCCAGTGGCTTCATGTAAATGTTAAACAGCATGGGGAACAGAATGGTGCCCTGAGGGACACCAGATATCAACTCTCTTTTATGAGAGCAACTGTCTCCCAGCTTCACCATTTGGAACCTGCGCAAAAGGTAGGAACAGAACCACTGGAGCGCAGTGCCACCAATTCCTAATTCCTTCAGGCATTCCAGAAGGATACCATGGTCAATGGTATCAAATGCCGCTGAGATGTCCAAGAGCACCAAAAGGGTCACACTTCCCCTATCGATGCCCAGACGGAGATCATCGACCAAGGCGACCATGGCCCTCTCAACTCTGTAGCCCGCTCTGAAGCCGGTTTGAAATGGGTCTAGATAATCGGCTTCATCCAAGACAACTTGGAGCTGGAAGGCAATCGCCCTCTCGATCACCTTGCCCAGGACTGGTAACAAGGAGACCGGCCTGTAATTATGATCTAAGAACTACGTTAAAAAAAATTGATAGCACCTCTGAGAAATTAAACTCTACAAGATTAATAGAGATTCCATATCATTCTTGGAGAACATGCTCTTTTTATCTGTTTAAAAATGTCATCTTAAAAATGCCAACATTTAGAATTACTAATAAAATCTCATAACTAAATTTATCAGGCATGGCTGCAATCCTGTAGACATTTATCAAGGATAAAGCACTATCAAATTTTGTGGTGCTTATATTTGTTATATCATCTTGTAAATTTATTTATTATTTTATTTCCAGGATTTATATCCCACCGTTTCTCCACAATAGGTACATTTGGTATCTTGGTATTAATTTGTACTAGTCTATGACCATAGTAAAGAAATTCATCCATTCTTGGTATTAATCATCCTGGCTTTCCGCTTCTATTGAGAGCTCCAATTCTGAAGACTGTGTGTCCCTCTTAGCTAGATCTCCTGTCAAGGAAGAAACAGTGGGGATTCCTCCTGGCTCTGCATTTAAGTCTTCAGGCCAGAATGTTAGAGGTGACCTTTCACCAGTGGGAGCATCAATCTCAGAATGGACTTTCTGCTTTCTAATAACGACTTGAATAATTAACTGAACACAATTCAAAGGAAAATATCAGGATCTTTGGAGAGATATTCTATCCCCGAGCAGTTGATGGAGATACTTTTGGAAACTCTATAACCATTGTTTGTGATCAGGAGATGCAGTACCCATTGGATCTGTGTGAGAGAAATGGCTTTAATGATCATATCTTGATTTGACTGGAGCTCACTGGCATTGCATTTGTGTTATGTTCCTTGTTTGGTTATTCTGAACCATTTTGTTTGTTTATAGACTTCTAGTCTGAGGAGGAATCTTAATTTTAATAAAACATTTTTAAAAGGAAAGTATCAGGTCGAAGGTCTTGTGGAAATTTTTAACAGCAGGTTTCAGGTTAGAAACTGGTGTGCCATGTGTTGATATGTCAGAAAAGCACCTTGAAGAAAGCTTCTGATATAGGTGACAAGAAATGGTAGATTGTTTTAGAAAGTTTCAGCATTCTTCCCCTTTGCTATTTAGAGCAAGTGGGATTTTAGATAGCATAGCATTTCCTCCATCTCAAATTCTTCTGTCTTCCCTCATTTTAAAACCTCTCATTTCCTCCTATTAGCACTGAGTTACATGGCAATAAATACCTCTGTAACTAAGTTACACAAAGCCAGTGTGGTGTAGTGGTGTGAGTGCTGGAGTATGACTCTGAATACCAGAGTTCAAATCATAGCTCAGCCACTAGGTGACCTTGGGCAGGTCACACTCTCTCAGCCTCAGAGGATGCCAATAGCATACTCCCTCTGAAGAAATTTGCCAAGAAAACCCCATGATAGGTTTGCCTTAAGGTCACCATAAGTTGGAAATGACTTGAAGGCACACACCAACAACAAGTATACAAACCATGTGATTCAAATCACTTCCTTTTTGGACATTATTCATACAAAGAGATTCTTTGCTCCCTGTCAGGTCACCTCCCACCCACGCAACTTCTGTCAAAAGATGATCAGGCCTAAAGCTTTTTTCTTTCACCTGATCTGTTCATTAGCTAGTTAGGATGTAGGCTCCTTGTGTGTACATCTGCTCTTGCAATAAAGCAAACTCAAACACTGATAAGACTCCCAAGACATCAGAGACAAGATTTATTCTTTCACAAACTTCAGCCAAGAATTCTGGATGAGGTCTGAGAAACACAAGAGCCTCAACCCACTAAATACTATACAGCTGGAAACAAAGCAGCTTTGTATTAAAGAGACATTACATACCACACCATGTGTTTGAATGTGTATGAAGATACAAATTAAAAACAAAAATTATCTGCAGCTAAAAAGAAAGAGAAGCTTCAATGGATGACAGATAAAACTCTGTCTACAAAGTACCAAATGACATCCCTGGAGGAGGAACAGTAATAGGGTGAATATCAACTGTCATGTCTGAATGATCTCTGGAGTTGTCATGGTACCCTCTCCTGTCTCCTGATTGGTGTCTGGATCTGTGTCTCGACACAGACCTGCCATGGTACGCCAGTGATGGTAAAAGAGAGAAAGATGTAACAAAGTATCAGATGATGTCTCAGTAAGTTGGAGATGGTATCAATGCAGGGGACTGACCAGGTATCCATGATGTAGATGCCTGGCAGACAGTCAGGATGGACCGAACTGGAGTAGTATATCAAAGCTGCTGTAAATCTACAATCTCAGAGGCAGACCCTACATCAACCTGCATAATCTGCAGGGCTCCATGGGGGAAGAGAGCTAGATGTTTGTGTTTGTTCTGAAAAGCATCAGTAGCAAAGTCCTGTGGACTGGTTTTTGTCTGGACTGGCAAAGTGTGCTTGGAGCACTTCTTCTTCTTCTTCTTCTTCTTCTTCTTCTTCTTCTTCTTCTTCTGTTTTTCCTTCTTATTTGAATATTGTGGGGAAGAAGATTCAACAGAGATTATCCAGGAATCACTGTGACATCTTGGCAAAATGGAACAACTTTCTCCAGCATCATTCTCAGAACCATAGGCACAGTTTCTGAGTCAAAAGACTTGTATTTCACAGCCTTTGTAGGCAGGAATCAAAACTAAATTGTTTTGCGCCTGGGGCATGAATGTCTGACAATGAGAGCATGATTCTGTAATGTGCCCCTCACCATGGAACAAAAGGCAATGAAAATGATAATCTTGGCCTGGGAATTTAGCCTCACAATCATCACATCTTTTAAATGAGGATGAGGACTTCATTGCTGAAGGAAAACAAGAAGCTGTGGTCAACTGATAGGCCTAGTCAGTTGCTAATAAGAGCTGAGAGTGAGTTAAAGTTGAAGTGAGTCTGAAAGAAGAGCTGTCAATATGAACAGTCAAGAACTGACTGAACAAAGATGTAAAACCATAAGAACAGTTGTAAAGGTAAAGGTATTCCCCTTTGACAAGGTTGTTAAGTCATGCCTGACTGTAGGGGATGGTGCTCATCTATGTTACTAAGCCCAAGAGCCAGCATTGTCAAAGACAACTCTATGGTCATATGGTCAGCATGACCACAGAAGCTGTTATCTTCCCAATTAAGTGGTACCTATTTAGCTACTTGAACTTTTACATTCTTTCAAACTGCTAGGCTGGCAGAAGCTGGGACTAGTGACCGGAGCTCATTCCATCATCTGCTACTTGGGCCTCGACCTACTGATCTTGAAATCATGAGAGTCAGCATCTTAACTACTGAGCCACTATGTCCTACAAGAACAACCTCTCCTTCAAAATTGTTGTCAGAATAGTCATAACAGTAGTCTGAATAGTCAAAGATTGTCAGAATAGTTGTATACGTAGCCCAAATCAGAAAGCCATTAAATATTTTCAGAGGTACACTAGAGAGGTTGCTTAAATGCTGCTAATGCAGTAGAAGAAAAGGAACTAAAGTAAATGAGCAGGAACATTGTGGGACAGAGCTGACGATGGGCACAGCTACCACCAAAAAGTTTATGTAACTATTCCAAAAGGTTCTGAACAATGCACTGCAGAGATGCAGATAATCCAATTGTGTAAGTCACAGAGGCTATGAAGAAGAACATGTAATCAGAACAAGAGGCTACTGTCAGGGCAGACTATGGAGAAACGGAATGGCAAGGGGGTCAAGGCAAGGCTGCAATTTATCACCCTCTTTAACTTGTATGCTGAACATATCATACATAAAGCAGGATTAGATTCAGAGGAAGAAGGCATGAAAATTAGAGGAAGGAACATCAACAATTTAAGATGTGCAGATGACACCATACTATCAGCAGAAAATAGCAGACTTGAAACGATTACTGAAGAAAGGAAGAAAGTTCAAAAGCAAGTTTACAGCTGAAAATTAAGAAAAAAACAAAACAAAAATAATGACCACAGATGATTTACAAAAGAACACTTATATAGGTCCAAAATACACTGCAGAAATTATCCAGTTTGAGACAGCCTTAAATACCCTGGATCAGTGCTAGGAAATTCTGGGATCGGTAGTTTTGTGAGACATTTAGCCTCCTCTGTCAGATAGCTCTGGTGCTACAATAAGCTACAATTCCTTAGCACTGAGCCAGGGCAGTTAAAGCAGTCTCAAACTGGATTATTTCTGCCATGAGTTTTAACCATAATTAAAGTTTTCTTAATGTTCATACCCTGACTCATTTATTATTCAGAATGGAGACTGCAGTCAAGAAATCGAAGACTAGGACTTGGAAAGCAACTACAAAAGAACTAAATAAGATCATGAAGGGTAAGGAGATACTGAATACTCAATTTAGGATTGTCCATGCCACTGTATTTCCAATTTCTATGAATGGTTGTGAAAGCTGGACAGGGAAAAAAGTGGATAGGAAGAAAATAAATCCATTTGAAACATAGTTCTGGAGAAGAATTCCAGGGATAATGTGGACTACAAAAAAGACAACATTTCCCAGAGCAAATCAAGCCTGAATTCTTGCTAGGAGCCAAGATGACTAAACTGATGCATTTTGGACTTATCATAAGACAAGTCTCCCTTGAAAACACAATGCCTAGCAAAGTAGAAGGCAGCAAGAAAAAAGGATGAGTGCACTACAGATGGATAGACTCAACCAAGGAAACCACAGCCCTACATCTCAAGACCTGGTCTGGGCTGTTGCTGATGTGTTGATTTGGAATCTCTCATTCATAGAATCACCATAAGTCAAAGTTGACTTGACAGCAATTAACAACAAATCACTTTTAAAAGACAGTATCTTTCCATAAGAAGCCAGCCTAGGTTTTAAGAATCTGTGTGTGTGGGGGGGGGGGGGGGGTGTCTATTGGTTCCACCATTATGACAGGCACATTTGCTCAGAAGACATGAGGGTTTTTGTTTAATTGCTGCTTCTCGATTATGGAATTCTGTTCTACAGTACTTTGCTGTTTTTCAGCTGGCAGGCAATAACTCTTTAAATTTTAGATTGGTTTTTGGTTATTAATTGGTTGTTGCAGAAGGGTCTTTTAATGGTATGTCTGCACTGCACTTTTATTCTTGTTATATTTCAAATCTGAATTGTTTAAAATTGGCAGTATTATAACAGGATAATTTATTTGTTTTGTTTTTTTAAATGTTTTTATCATAACCACTGTTTTAGCTGTTTTGATGTCAATCTCTGTTGTGGGCTCCCTTGGGTTCCATACTGTGAAAAAAGCAGGGAGAGAGGGAAGGAAGGGCTTTAATTAAACAGGCAAGAAGTGTTGTCTAAGCATCCCAAATGTAGGTTGCGGCTCAGACATCCAAGTTGGCTCTAGATGCAAGACTGAGTCCTGAGATAACAAATCTGTTATCACTAGAAAGGATCATGTTCTCTTTGGAAAAAAAAGCCACTACAATCACTTGAGTCTTCACCCTTCTCCTTCTGGAATAACCTGGAGAGACATAGAAGGGGAAAAAACAGAAATGTTAAACCCTGAAGCAACTATGACAGTTGGTTATTATAACATTCTGTTTAAAGGCACCAAAGCTCATGGAGAAGCAGACAAGCTGATAATTGGCTTGAGAGACAAATGTATGTGCTGAAAGGGGCCCAACACATTCCTGGGAGTGACAAAAAATCTCAATGCTGTTCTAAGCTATTTCTTGTTAATTAGGGGTAGAAACAGCCTGACTGGGCCTCAAGTATTTCTTGAGGGTTCCTAAGAACCGCAAACCCCTTTAAAAAAAACATCAAAGATGCTTTCTTCAACTGAAAAATGCTGCTAGAGAAAATGCCTTTGCCCATAAATGCTAGTTGATGGAGTTCCACCCTGAAATGTCAAAAATTTCTTTGGAACTGACTGGAACATCAGTCCGGGTCACTGAAAATGGCATCAAAGTTTGAAAATGGTGGTAGAGATACCAAAATGGCCATCTGCCTCTCACCATATGACAAAACATACCGCGTGAGTCAAACCAGGGTGTATAATTACCAATATCAGACTAATCTGCCTAGATTAGGCGATAGAAGAGTCTCAGTTCTGTTTTTATGCTGATGACATTGTGATCTTCTCCAAAACAAGATTAGGGCTTAAACACTTCCGTGGCAAACATTGAATCTACTGTTCTAGAAATGAATCAAAATAAATGTTGCCAAATCTAAAATTTTTGTCTTCGAGTTTAACTGCCATCATTGCAGACAGAACATAGATGACTGCTCTTTGGAGCAAGTTAAAAGCTTTAAATATCTAGGGCTAACATTTAAAAACAGGATTCTGTGGAGCCTTCACAGATCTTTAATGCTGAAAGGATTCCTGGGAGGCAAATCAGGTATTGTAGGATTCTTTCAGACCAAAGGGAATCAATTTATCCCAATGGCCTTCAAGGTTTTTAATGCAAAGATCACATATGAACTGTTGTATGTAGTAGCTATATGGATAGAAGCTGCCAACTTTGAACATGATAGTTTTCAAGTAAAATTTCTCTAGGCACTTCTATATGTTCCCAGATATGTCCCTAACTCAGTTTTTTTTCCCTTGGAAACAGGAGAATGCACTTTTCCCACTAGGGCATGATTGCTAGCATTCAAATTTTGACTCAGAGTATGTTTTCAAACAAGGTGTGGGCCTGGTAGGCCTCTTTGCCTCAGATCATTGTACTAGTAGGTGGTTACTAGTATGTTACTCATAAAATGGCCACCATTGGCCTTTCTGCATCCCTGCTTCTAAATCTGGGTCATGAAAAGGCATTAAAATCACTGAGACAAAGACTCTGGGACATTGCTTTCTGTAATCTCAAGACCAGTCTTGACTGCCAGTGCCCTAAACACTCATTATGCAGATACATTTTGGCAGCCTTCTCACCTTAAAAATCTAATGGTACCAAAGTATCACATCTTGTTCACTAAGGGAAGATGCAATGTTTTCCCTTCTAACCTAATTTCCTGGGGAAATCAAAGCTTGCAAAACGGAGCAAAAGAAAAGCAAGTGGATTTAAATGGGGAATTTTTCCACTATGAAGGAAAGGCTTGCTAAACGGAGCAGAGGCAAGTGCTTTCATACGGGGGATTTTTCTGCTAGGAAGCCAAGGCTTGGAAAACAGACTGGAGGGGGAATGAATTGATGTTCAAGGGAGATTGGGGCATCAGATTTGATTGCTTTAGGACCCTACTAAGAACTGATCAGTTGACCCTTCTATCAGTCTACCCCCAAATTTTAAGGGCAATTCTGGGGCATAAATTTCTCAACTTACAGTCGAGTATATACGGTAACTTCTGGGTGATAATTATTACTTTACGATACCCCCTTGTGAGGCGCAATCTGCAGACTTCTACAATATCAGGTATTTGGAGGGTCAAGATATGCTGGGAAAAATGTGTAAATCTAGATAGTGACTACATAGAGATAAGTTAACTACAAATCAAAACAAATGTTCTGTCAATTTTTTGAAAAGATGATCCTTAAAACTTTTGGATACCCCCTTACACTTTCTTATTACTTGCTATCAAGTCAGCTTCAACTAATGGTGACCCTCTTCATGAAAGCAGGTTATCAACAATCCTGTTCATTTCTTGCAAACTCAGTCAGCTTAGTTTTCATCTTTTCCTACTGCTTTCCACTTTAACAGGTATTCTCATTTTTTCATGTCATCTCATAATATGTACAACAGCCTCAGTGTAGTTGTTTTGGCTTCTAGGGAGAATTTAGGCTATATTTATTCTTGGACCCATTTTGTCCTTTTGGCTGTCAACTGTATCTACAGAACTCTTCTCCAGCACATTTCAAATCAGTTGATCCTCTGCCTCTCACTCTTCACCGAGCAATCTTTGCAATGATCATAAATACTACATACATATTCCTAACTTTGGTATTTAAAGATATGTTTACCTTTGAAGATCTTATCTAGTTCTTTCATAGCTATCTTCCCAAATATTACTCTTCTTCTGATTTCTTGACTAGTGCCTAAATTATGACTGAATCAAGATACAGAAAATCTTTTAACTAGTTCATGTCTAAATCACCCACTTTAAAATTGCACAATTCATCATCAGTCATTATTTTCATTTTCTTTATATTAACTTCAACCTTTCTATTCTATTGTACTTTCTTCCTTGGTTTTCTTCAATAGACTTTTTGCTATTTTCTGCTAATAATATGGTGTCATCTACCTATGTTAAAATGTTGATGTTCCTTTCCTCAGTTTTCCTCCAAGTCTTATCTTGTTTTCTACATGGTATGTTCTGCATATACTTTGAAAAGAGTGATTAAATGAAGCCTTGTCTGAAAAATTCCAGAAGAAAATCAGTATGTGCTTTATACAGTGAGCCCTCCAAATCTACAGATACTTTATCCATGGCTTCATGCATCCATAGCTTCACACAAAACAAACCTTGATTTTGGCATTTTATATAAGAAACACTATTTCACTATGCCAGTACATTGGATGTTGTGGTATATCCATTTACTTTAAAGTAATCCATAATTTCTCATGATACACAGTAAAAGGTTTTGCTATAAACTTATAAAGCATAGGTTGATCTACTTCCAAATATCTTTGGCGTGTTCCAGTATCCAATTCATGCTTGCAATCTGATCCACAGTACCTCCTTTTCTGAACCCAGCTTGGACATCTGGACTTTCTCCCTCCATATATGATAAAAGACGCTGTTGTAAAATTTTGAGCATCACTTTGCTTGCATGTGAGATCAGTGCAATGATCCAATGGTTACTGCAATCGTTGGTGTTGCCTTTTGAGGAGGATTGGAACATATACTGGGCATTTTCAGTCTGAGGGCCTTCGTTTTGTTTTCCATATTTGTTGGCAGATTTTGGTTGGAATTTGAATGGGTTCCATCTGTACCTTGAAATAGCTCTATTGGCATGCCATTTGTTCCTTGTGATTTTTCCACCTCATTTTCTAACACTGTGGGTTCATCATCAAATAATCTTCCTTGAAGGAATCTATCATGTCTTCCTCTTCTTTATATAGATCCTCTGTGTATTGCTTCAGCCACTTTTTTATTTTATCTTGATCATATAGTGGATTTCCCTGTTGGTCATATAGAATATTTCTCTATGCTGATTATTATAATTTCTTTGTCCCCATACATAGGTCATTAAATAGATGTGCAAGGTCCTAAATCTTTTCATGGCTTTTTATTTTTGCTTCTCCATCCATCCATCCATCCACCCATCCCTTTATTTATTTCCCACCTTTCTCTCACGCTTCTATGTCTTTTAGTGTTTAGAGTTCCATCTGTCACCTAATGAGGCTTCTTGCTCTATTTGTACTTTCCGGACAATGATCCTAGTTTTGGTTCAGAGTTCTTCTGGTTCCCCATCACTTAGGCTTAGTAGTGCAAAGCTCTTCTTTACATGGTCTTTAAATTCTACAGGGATTTTCATCAGATTGATTTAGTGTTCTTCTGTGACTTTACTCCGATTTTTGAATATGTTGGGGGGGGGGGGTTAAGAATCATAGTTGGAACTGTCAAGAAGAAAACGGCGCCAAGAACTTGTAATGTATCAACTGCTTCTTCATTTTTCAGTTTTCTCATTTGGAGACAATGGCACTCTTTTTCTTCTCATGTGTTATACTGACCCTGGCATGGAAACAGATGGGGAAAAGTCACAAACCTACATTGCCATCAACCCTATTCATGGCCCATGTCACAATCTGGGCTTTATTTTGCAGAAAACAGTTTCTCCATCTTCTGCTTCCAATAATCTATTTAATTTCTATATTGGCTGTCTGGTAATGCCCATGTTTACAAGCACTACGTGAAAAACGTGTATACAATATATACATTAATGTTCTCACAAAATTATTTAAGTTGCTTTCCTGTTTACTTTCTTGTTCCTTGGACAAACTCTCTGAGAATGTTTGGTTCTGCTCTATTTCCCACTTTTGCATGCTGAACAGCTATGATTAGCAAATGTCCTGTCTTGGTATATGGCCAGTATATGGCCAGATTTCCTGGAGGAAATCTTTCCTCCATGAAGTCTTACAATTTGTTCCTTGTCTGTCTCTGGATTGTGGTTGTATTGATAGGTTTTCCAAGTTTTATTAATATTATTTGGTCAGACTACATACCCCAACTGCTTTTGCATTATCTCATCTCACTATTCCTGCAATTCCATTTCTTCTTAAGGTGCATCTACACTGGGGAGGGGGGGGGGTGGAGGGGTGAGACTGTAAAATGCCTTTTAACACCACGTGCTATAGGTCCACAGTATGGAATACTGGGGTGTAGTTTTACAAGGTCTTTTGCCTCCTCTGCTAGTGTGTGCTGGTGCATCACAAAACTAAAAATCCCAGGATTCTGTAGGATGGAGCCATGTCAGTTAAAGTGGTGTCAAACTGTACTATTTCTACAATGTGGCAGTACCCTTAGATTGTTATTATCAAATGAAAATGTGGAATTGATTGAAAATGTCCCATTGCTGTCCCCTTTAGCTTGCTCAATGCAAGTATTGCTATGTTTATTGGGGGGGGGGGTTTACTATATGTTGTGCAGCCTCAGATGTTTCTTTCATATCAGAGCATGGCAGAAGCTGAATTCTTTTTACCTTGAGTCCATCTGCATCATTTGACAGCACTACATGTGCTTATCCTCCACTTTTGAATTAACATTTTTGAATATACCTATGAAGAAATAAATTGTCCTTTAGAAACAAAATATTCAGACCATTAAGGGTACCAAATTATTTCCTTGGGCAGTTTACAAAATAAAATTGTAAAAACTGGCATTTATTAATCACCTCAGATTTTAATACACAGCTTAAGAATGTGGCAGCATAGAAGGAACTAGTTTTTAAAACAAACCTGAATTTACCACCAGTAACACAATAAAGGTCCAGAATTTCCAATAACAGTTCCACACTGGAACGCTGTTAAATATAGCTGTAAAATAAATTGAAATTATTCCCACATTTGGAGAAAAGGCATTCTGATGATATATTTCCACTCCATAACTGTATCAGTAGCAGTCTTGGGTAATACTTTTAATACTTCTAGAAAAATTCCCAGATAGCACCCAACCTATAGAAACAGCATGTTATGCTTTCTGTATGTTTGATTAGTCTTCTTATAGATCCTGAAATAATTATCACATTCACACAAGCAAATTAAGGTTAAGAACACTGAAGTAAATAATGACAAATCCCATTTGGTCCACACAAAAATCATATACATATTTAACTAATTATGTTTTAATAGGACATAGTTAACCTAAAATTAAACACAGAATTGAGGAGTCTGAGCTGGCAAAAAAGAGACAAGAATACTAAAGAGCATTTTCCACCATTTACTCTCATTATCAAAAATATTTTTCAACTCTTCTTGCAAAACAGAAACAAAAAAATACATACTGAACACTTACATCACATTCTTCTTCCTATGGCTTTAGCCCCCTCACCCTGTCCTACCCACAGAAAGGACAGGGGAAAAACAAACCTGAAAGCCAACAAAATGCTATTTGACCACATTCACATAAAATGACACCATGGTACACTACTGAACAAAAAGGAGACATCATCCAAATGGTGTCCAAAACCTTTTACTTATTTTTCAGACCTAGTAACCATCATTGTACATGCTTTGTGCCAAATCCAAAATGTGTAATGTCATAATTTACTGTAAACAAGACTCGGTGAACAATTAGATGGCAAATATAACTTTCAGAAAAGATGACATGAATTATTTTTAGACAATCTACTGAAATATTGCTTCAGATTACAATATGGAGGGCAAATCCAATTTTGTGTTAGCTGACTTGTACTCATGTAACAGGACCTTCCTCTCCTCTCTACCCTTTGCAGGTCCCCAAAACATGCTCCAAATGGTCTTCCAACCACTGAGAAGAGATTGAGAAGCTGCAAAAAGGGACGTTGGGTGACCCACACACACACATACACACATCCTATCGTTTGAAATAATTCTATTGGTATGAAAAGCTAATTGGATTCAATCCAGTCTTTTCTAGTCAGTCCCATAGTTTATTCAAAATTATAAATTTCAGTACTCAACACATATTCCAACAACAAGTATGATTGTTTTAAAGTGTATTTTCAAGTTTAGAATTTGTCTTTTCTCACAATATAATTTGAGGAGGGGGAAACGAAATCTTGCATATTAAGGAAGATGGATCAGCTCTTCTGTGACTCAGGTATAACTGCATACCAACCACATCAGTTCCATCTTTGATCTACTGTTACTCTTCCAGTCATGGGTGAACTGCAGCATTTCATTCACTATCTGCTAAATTTCTGCTGTGCCTCACCACTATGCATCCAGGCACCCTCCCAAGCAAGAGCAATACTAGGGTAAAGGGTCCTGGGCATTAGAGGTATGGAGAACCTCAGCTGAAAGTCAATGGCCTGCCAGTATCACTAGTCTAGAACAGCAGCAGCATGCTAGTTGGTAGTTTATGTTCTTGAACAGCTGAATTCTAATGCACATAATAAAATAATGTCTTCGTAACTTTGGCATGAATTAAATAGCTTTTATTTCGCAGCCTACCAACATACCATCTAAAATATACAGTGTGTGTATATATATATAAAATATTTATAACCAATTTCGCAATGTTAATAGTATGACACATTGTGAAACAGACTGATTTTAACCTGCAAACTTTTTTCTAAAAGTCTGAAAAAAAATTAAAAATTTAAGAAGCTGCTTTATCACAAAGGAACTCTTGACAATTATTTTCAAAATAGAAGTTAAAGTATTTGAGAAACTTAAGTGACAAATCAAAGGTAGGGCTTGGTTTGACCAATTCTATATTAGTTGGATAATTACACATTTTATTTTTAAATAAATTTAAGGTATTAATTTCACTGTTCACCAGTAATATGGTATGATAAGACAGTTTACAATTTTCTTAATATTTCTGGTATGAGCATGGTGTTGATTTTTTTCCCCCTTCAACTCTGACAATAAACTTGGATATATCATAAATTAGTAGAACTATGGTCCAAAACATACTGCAGAAATAATCCCATTTGAGACTGTTTTAACTGCCCTGGCTCAATGTGAGGGAATTCTGGAAACTGTAGTTTTGTAAGACATTTAGCCTTCTCTTTTGGAAAGCTCTGGTGCCACAATAAACCACAATTCCCAGGATTCCCTAGCACTGAGCCAAGGCAGTTAAAGCAGTCTTAAACTGGATTATTTCTGCAGTGTTTTGGACCAATGATGGACTGACTAGATAGCATTTCTGTATATTGAATCAATCTCTGATTGAGCACAAAGCATGAACTGGTACAAGGTCAGTGTTTGTAAAAAAAAAAAAAAAGTAATTTTGTATTTTAAAAAAATCATTTACATTAGCATTTGATCTGAAACTATGAGGTGCTTTAAGAACTAAAGACAGTTTCAGGGTAACTCCGCAATTACCATCAAACTATTTCCCAGACACTAACACACAACATAGCAATGAAAAACACTTGATACAAGTGATCTATATGCAGGAGCTCCGGCAAGTTAAACAGAACCATAGCTGCCTTCAAAATTGTAGCAATCCCCCTACCAAAGGTAGGAGAGAACATTTTAAAAAAGGAGGGTGGGGGGAGAGAGAAAAAAGAAAGACTCAGCAGTCATATCTTATGTCTATAGCTTCACCCAAGTTCTTATCATCGTTTGTACTGGCAGCTAAAAATGTAGTTACTGGTGACCCTGCCACATTAATTACACTGGTACTTGTGCTGGCATTGCGAACGGCAATGCTTGTCACATTAATGCCCAGAGTAAGCCTAGTCTGCTCCAAGGCCTTTTCTGGCACAGCAAATGCCTCCAGTTTCTTTTCCCCATTAGCCATATATGAATTTTGGCAGCCTCGGCATATGCAGTCTAAGCAGGCCTTACGGTTCGAGTAACAAGGGCAGCGTTGGCCACGACATGTAAGAACACTTGGATTTTGGGTGGCCCGGCCACATTTACACCCCTTCTTTTCTTGTGCCTTTTTGTACACAGTTTTTGTAGGGCTTCCTGGAGTAACATGACTACTAGGACTTTTTTCTTTCGACTTTGTTTTCAGCATTCCTGATTTGGATTTAGGATGAGACTTCTTGGTGGTATGATCTAAGTTCTTTTTCATGCTTTTGTTTGATAACAATACAGTTTTGCTATTTTTGGGAGTTGTGCCTCCATTAGGTACAGTTGATACAGGCTGCAAAGACATCTTTGTATCCTGTTTCACCATTACAGGAGCTGAAGCTCCCAATGTTGGGCCACAAAGGATGCTGGAAATAGGAAGGGGCTGAACCTTTTCACTGTCACTTTCTGATCGTGATCGTTTTCTATTTAGTTTTACTACCTTAGGTGTTGCAGCTGTACATGAAATTCCATGAGGCGAAGAACCCATTGACATGAACATGTTATGGCTAGGAGGTGGGGGAGAAACCTGCAAAAAAGGACCATTGGATAAATTGGTTTCCAAGCTATGTTGCAAAGTAGGACTGCAGACTGGTGGGGTAGAGTCCAAAGTCCGTAGCACTTCTTCAACACTGAGTAAAAGTGGATCACCAGACTTGATGTCTTCACTGAAATTGTGAATATCAATGCTTGTTCCACACAAGTCACTGGGAGAAACTATGTCACAGATAGGATCAAGGTTGCTAGAAACATCGTCAGCTTTCATGTACTGTTCAGAACTGCACACATTGACTGTATTTGTATGTTCAGGGGAAGGAATATTTTCTCCAAGTTTATCTACTGATAGTCCATTACAGTTGGGCAACCCATTAACAGCAGAGCCTTTCACATCAGAGTCTTGTGTGCTTTCAGTTACAGAAGAACTACTTGCTGGAGGTTCAGGCTCTGAAGCTGGAGGAGATGGGGAATGTGTTAAACACAATGCTAAAGCTTCATCAGATGTTTTTTCTGTATCCTCATGGAGAGGGGAACCATCTTTAAGCAAAGTCAAAAGATCCGGAGAAGCATCAACAGCTTGTTTAATATCCCGTGCTAATGGTGTTTGTGTTATATACTCACAAAGTTTTTTATAGCAATTCACTAGAATGCTTAACTGTTTATTTTCTTCAAACTGCTCATAGTCCTTGCACCAACTACATGAAGGCTTCATCATCATCTTCTTGCCTTTACAGTTCTTGCAGACATAATGCTGACAAGTAGAGTTGGTGGGTGCAATTGGATCTTGTAGAAGATTTCCTAAGGAAAAAAATGGAAATTATTATAAAACCTTCTAAAGACTTCACTGTAACAGTTAAAGTATTATTTACGGCCACTGCCATATATTTACATTTGAGAAAAATAATCACAAAACTGCAAAGTATGTCATCAGCTAATAGGCAGAGAATGCTGAAAGGGACATAAATCACATGCAGAGTGAAGGATGGACTGACGTTCCTTCTTTGCTTACTGGTTATTTTCTGTTCCTTATCCTCCCACCAGACACTTAAACACATGCAAACACGTGTATTTGTTTTTATTTATCTGTGAAGTAAAAGTAGCTTTTAAAATTGCAATATACTATAGTAATGGAGACAAAAAATGAAGTATAGAATTTTAAAAATGAGAGGAGATCTGAATTGTGGCAATTTATCTCAAACATTACACAGACCTAGCAAAAGCAAAATGTCACTACAAAAGAGATTTTAATAAATAAGTAACATTTACTGTTTGAAACTTCCATAGTGACTGGAATATATTCTTTGTCCCAACTGCTGAATTCTTGTGGAATGTTCATGAACTGTTCAGATGCCTATACAGAAATTGAGGTGTTTGTTTCAAGGGTCTCAACACAGTGAACAGCAATGAAGAAAAGGGTTCCTCCCAATGTTAGATAGTTTTGTGCATACAAAAATGGTCTATGAATAATGGAGATACATTGAGGAATGTATACAAATGTTTCATAAACAAAAGCACATTAAGTGTGGACTACTCCTTCCTATCTTAAATATTAAATAATTTGATAGAAACTGTTTTTCATAAAGATGCTTCATTGTGGATTTTGAGGCAAGAATGCTTCAGATAATTTCTGAAATTACATTCCTCAAAATACTTTTAGGCTAATGTAAATATAGCCCCAAAAGAAAATTGTTCTCTTCATGGCCCTTCAGATACTTTTGGACTACAATTCCCAGCTTTCTTCACCATTAGACATGTTGCTACAGCTGTAAGAAATTGTACTCCAACAACATTTAGAGGGCCACAAAATATACACTCCTGCTTTCGCTCTTAGAAGTATATTTAAGAGACATGGAAGTGGAGACAGGGTAGTGGGAACTGTACAGGATACAAAAGTACTTCTCTGAAATTACCACTGAAAGATCCATTTTGTTCAAATAAAACTCTGCAATTCTTACAGTATTGCCTGGCTCTCCTGATACTCTATATGAATGAAAAAAGTAATTACTAAGATTTTCTTTCACAACAACATTTTACAACATTTATCATATTACTACAGTAGTAGTAATACAATAGGTTTTACTATAATGTGTCTTTTTATAATGTGAATTGGCAATAATATGATTAGTTAATGGAGAAATATTATTTGCTGAGCACGAACTCTTAACTGGTTATAACACAATTCAATCTTGAGCATTTAAAATTGGTGCTTCTCAGCGTCTCAGTTTTTATGCCTGTCTCCTCTCATTCAGTCTGCATGTAGGTTTGTGAAGTGAAGGAATAAAGTGAGGTGGATGGAAGGAGCGAGTGGGAGCATTTACAAGCCGGGGATGAGATTTTAAGCTGAGACAGGAGTGAGTGAGATGGATGGAAAGAGGGGGTGGGAGTGTTTGAAAGATGAGTTCTAAGCCTGGATGGAGTGAGGTGGATGGACGGAGGGGAAGGGAGGCAGCCTTTGTACAACATTTGACTGCTGCAGTAAGCCAAGGCTTGTCCATGCCAAAGAGTGGCAAGTGTTATCAGCTGTTTAAAGTACTTGGGGGGGGGGGGGGTCCCTCCACTTTTCAGAAAGGATGCAGAGGCTTGTGGGGGCTGGACTTTGTCATAAATATTTATCTTTATTATTTTTTTAATGGTAAGAGTCAACATTTATGTTAATAATTAAAATGTATTCATTAAAATTTGTGGCGAATTAAATACTGTAAATATCTTGGCCAGCAGTACTATTTTTGAGATATGCACCTAATCCTATTTTTCCCATAAGACCTGTTATTTTTAGAGTGTAATTTTCTGTAACATGGACTTTTAAAGGAACACAACCATCACATTACAAAGTTGCCAATGTTTGGGAAGATTAAAAAAAAAGATGTTAGATTAATATTCCGTTTACTGTCTAAAGATACAATTCTAAAATGCTGGTACCCTACAGTGTGGGATAAAAGATTTCAGGTAACTCACTCGATCATTAAATGAGGGGCTCAACAGATGGGCGGCCAAAAGTTGCCCCTTTTAGCCCTAGATCGTTGCCGTGGCAACTGCACACTGCGGCAATGATCCACTCCCTCTTGGGAGCTGAAAGGGGTACCATAATGGCACTTGCGGGCCATGATGATGCCCCTTTCGAGGAGCGCAGTTTGGGCACTCCGACACCCATATACCATCATGGTGTGCCTCGTGTGGATGGGTGAACACCAATATGGTGCACGGACGGCAAAGGTAGGTTTGGGTACATGTGGATGTACAGCCCTATCTAGCCCTATGTTCATCCCCAGGCCAGTACAAAGTGCCGGTTTGTTTAGGGCCTTAGTGCCCAAGTGGCTAACAATAAACTGTAGAGAACAAATGTTATTAAAAGATCCAATAGAGACATCAAATAAAAACACAAAAGACAGAAACAGCATGCATCAGATTAAAACCTGCATCAGAACCTTATATGTCTTGCTCATAAAATAAAATGGATTATATTAAACTGTCTGTCATCAAGTTGGGGTGTGTAGGTCACATCAGCATGTTCAATTGTGCCCAGAGTTGAGCCAATGAATTTGTAGTAACCAAGTAATTATATAATCTCTGTATTTGGCCCAACTCAGCACCTCAGCAACAGCACTCTGGATTACCTGATGTTTCTGAAGATTTTTCAAGGGTAGGTCTACCTGGATTATGTTACAATCATCCAAACATGATGTAACAAAGACATTTTTCATGTGGTCAGATATGCCATCACCAGAAACAAGTGTAATTGGCATTGTAGCCTGGGCTATGCATATTAAGATGCACAGCCTGGGGCTACACCACTCTTCCCTTACAGATAAAGAGCATGCTGTATAACTCTAAAAGCTATAATATATTTTGATCAGTTTTCTTTGTTCTTCCTTTTAGCTCAAATTCTCCTCTGTCAGCATCCAAAACAAATTCCAAAGATCTTAAACAGACCAGATTTTTTTAAAGTATGAAAAGTACAGATTAAAGTTTTCACCTGTTGTAGACCAGGTGGCTGAGGCAACAGTATTTAAGAGAAGGAAATCAAAGACATAGCTGTTACTTTGGAAAATTGGTATGCAAAAAGTTCTTGTAGCACCTTTGAGATTAACTGAAAGAAAGAAGTTGGTAGCAGGAACTTTTGTAGACTTGAGCCTATATGCATCTGAGGAAGTAGGCTCAAGTCTATGAAAGCTCATGCCTCCAGCTTCTTTCTTTCAGTTAGAGGCGGAAAGGGGCGGCTTGCAGCCTCCTCTAGCTGCGCCGTACCGGGGCTGTGGCAATTGAACGTGGCGGCCCCGACCTGACCTTTCCAGGGCGCAAAAAGGAGCCGCAAAAAGTGGCTCCTTTTTGCGCCCTGAAAAGGGCTTGATAGCTGCGCCACTACGGCTTAGGCACTCCTTTGGCACTACATCATGTAAACACAGTGCCAGAGGAGCGCCATGACGCCCTGTCCCATGTTGGGCAGCGCGCAGCATCACACTGCCATGGGGGCAGAGTCAGGGCATGCGTCGTATAAACGCCATGCCCTGACTCTGCCCGCAGGCCAGCCTTAATTGCTGGTCTGAACAGCTCCTTAGTCTCAAAGGTGCTACAAGATCCCTTTGCAAGGATAACAGATCATAAGAACAGATAACTATAGGGAAAAGGCACGCCAAAAAACTGAAGCTCTCTGCACATGCACACAAAGTGGTGAAAGACAATTGATTTGTAAAAGAAAAAAGTAGGGCAGTCTGGTAATGTTTGTTACCTCAGTTCCACACAGATATTCTGCTCCAGGATAAAAGCAAGTAGTAACATCAACTCAGCAGATGCAACAGATACAAAATCAGGGCACTTCACAGATATAAATAAGGTCTGACTTCAGAAAATGAAACACAGAAAAGAGACTCAAGCAGCCATCAGATATTCTCCATTTCTCCTCTCTAAGGGGATCTTGGGTGATGGAGAACATCAATAGCCATCAACTACTCCTCCACCAATAAGAAATAATTTCTGAGGTCCCAAAATGATGCTGTTGTACAGAATGGTATAGTGGGCACTACAATTAAAAAATGTGGTCTAGTTGGAATACCTATAAAACTTAAATTCTCTTTCACCAGTTACAGCAATGAAGGCACAACCTAGAGAATACATTTCTTAAGATAAAAATACTGCTTTTGAGTACACCATATCACCACCACCAATAAATAAATAAATCTGTACAAAAAGGTAGTCTTGCAGAGTTGGGTAGAACAAGTGAGAAACCAAGGCTCAAAAATAGCCTACGTAGAAGATGTGTGTTCCAATTCAGCTTTTTGTGCCTATCATGTTTAATCAAAGCACAACTCTTTCACATTGATAGCTTCTGAAATTCAGTTTAGATGTATCAAAAATGCCATTCATGCTTCCCTAAATCTTAGTTGTATTCAAATCTTCATGCGATACCATGTATCCTAGACAGATGCCTAAGGATTAACAGTTCCTAAGCCCCAGTTTGATTTGCAGCGTAACAGCCATTCTCTCATCTTGGACTTTGTTCAGTACCAAATTAAACTATCATAAAAATCTTGAGTGTGTTAAGAGTAGTAAATGTAAAGCAGACAAGCATTTGCCATAAAGTGGTAGATCAGTGCACTTATTACCCAGTCTGACTAAACAGCTACAGCTCTCCTATTGCATAAATTATCTATTTTTCCATTTCTAGGAATTAAGTCAAATTATAACTCTTTAAGTAAAATCAATGTCTTTTAATTTATCACCTTGATTTCTGACTTCAATACAAGCAGAAACAATTTTCCCTCCATATTGTCATTTGTGCAGATTCTTGCCTAGAGAAGGCAGAGTTATATTAAAATTACAGCTTTGCTGTGCACCATTCACATTATGTAACCATTTTCGTATGACATGGAACAAGACTACAGCCGGCATGGTTTGGTTTTCAACAAGAGAGTCCCAGCTATTTATCTCCCCATGTTTTTACTCATCCTTATTTGCAAAGAGGTTTAGAGAAAAACTTACATACCATATCATTACTTGTGCCATGTATTTTGTTCTAACCATTTTTGCTATCCAAGAGGTTCACTGGCCTTAAATAATGATTTGTATAACTGATTCCAGCTTACTGGACTAATTTGAAGTTCATACAGTTAAAACAATGGTATGGCTCAAAAAGTGCTTTTCAAATGAGGGAAAATTTTACTCATCTAATAATTTTAGTAATTTTACAGTGATATGGTGTGAAACAGTACAGTAGCAATCCCTGATCTAAGAAACACTCCAGTTTCAGTCCTGCAGTCAGTGACTTCTCTTGCCATTTTTATCCACCCCTCTTGGAACAAACTGATCTCTGACTTCTTTTTGTAGGTTTGCTATCATCTTCACTATTTGTCTATACCTGTATAGTGGGTAGGAATCAACCTACTGCAAAATATTCCAGCAAAGTTGACAACAGATGTTCTTCTGGGGAGTTAAGGCACCACTACAGAGAAAGACTGATTTGATGTGACCATTCTATCAACAAAATCAGCTTCTCCCCAGATCTAAGATCATTGGCAGCCCAGTGCAAGGAGATGTGTTCCTTTACTTATCTAAGGCTTCAAGTTGTTTAGGGCTTTGTAGGTCAATACAGCGTCTTGAATTCACTCTCAAACTACAAAAATGACACTCCCCACAAAACACAGGCAACCAATGCATCTCTTTCAGGGTGTATGTGGTATCATCACTGACTGCTATCATTGGGAGAAATTTGGTGCCTGTATTTTCCCCCGTTTCACCTCCCAAGATTGTCTGCAAGGGCACACCAATTACAATAATCCAAATGATGCCTTGTCCCAAATTGCCCCAAAACCTCTCTCTGTGTCTCTGGGCCAGTCTACATGTAAGTGGTTTATGAGAACTGCTGCAGATTTTCCCACATTTGCATTGACGGTTAAATGCCTTCACTTTCCTGTGCAAATTCACATCTGTTCCCTCTCTCTCTGCTGAAAATGCACTACCATCCAAATCCACGCAAAGCAGACACGATGGGCCACATGTGCGATAATGTGCATTTCTATGGATTTCTGTGGCTACTCTGGTAAAAACTGCAAAGCCTTTTTCTGTGGTGTTTAAAGAGGATGGGGGGAGGGGTGTCAGCAAATAGCCCTAACTCCTGGATCAGGGACATTTCTCCTGGGGCTACAGGTGCTACCAGAAACACTTTTTTAAAAAAGGAAGCAGGTAGAAACTATTTCTGATATTGAAAAAAGTTTTAATTTTTTAAAAAAAGGTAAATAGGCCTTGCAACCAATTTAAAAATGAATTGTCACTCCTGGGGCCATTTCACACCACACAACTAAAGTGCTATGATTCCACTTTAACTGCCATGGTGCTATCCTATGGATGTTGGGACTTGCAATTTAGGGAAGGCATTTTGAACTCACAGTCAGAGCGCACTAGTACCTCACTGACCCTCAAGCCCAAAGATTGCAAAAAATATAGTCAAGGCAGTTAGAATGGAACCACAATGCCACAACTGTACAGTGTAAATCAGTCCATGAAACCTTCCAAGAGAGGCATACCACACATTTTTTGGCAACAACAAAAATAAAAAAGGGATGGTCCAGTCTGGAGAAGACAGGAGCCACAAAAATAGCTTTGCTCACCTTGATATCAACATTAAAGATCACTGAGAATAGAAAAGAACCTTGCAGAACGCCTAGCACAATAAAGTGTTGTAGATACATAGTTTTTTGTGGGTTTTTGGTGCTATGTGGCCATGTTCTAGAAGCAAACAATTGCTTAAGTTTAGTTATAAGTTCTTTCTAAATTTAAAATGCAACTGGAATGGCCAGCTCTGTACAACATTTTGCCTCCTTAATGCAACAGGCATACCTGTCACAATATATTAAAAATTCTGGGAGTGGAAATGAGAATTCCTTTATTATATCTATTACCTTTCTCCCCCCCCCCCCTTTACTTTTTTATATATCTAGCAGTATATCTAACAGTATAAGAAATGACAAAGATACATTTCAGTCTTCTATTGGACAACAAGACAATTCAAATGTAACAAGTGTCAAATCCATGTGCTTCATACTACCCACATGTCAGTTTCAATGTTTTCTCCTGTGGTTGTTTATAACCACAGTTTCCCATTACATGCAAACTGGGAAACTGGAATTTAATCTGTTTATTGAACAGCAGACAAAAATATGATTAGATTTTCTGCAGGAGTTAACAATGGCAAAAGAATCAGTCACAAAACTTACTCTTTTAAGTTAAAGTTACATTAGTATCTTAATTAACATAACATAACTGCAAAGTGTAGCACATTGCTAAAAAGCCTGCACTCTCAAACTATAAATTTATGATAGAAACATAATTTTTTCTGAGCTATTCTTCCATTAACAATATAGAAAATACCTTACAAAGAGTAAAGACAGTAATTTAAAAATCAGGAGACTTGCCGGATGATTAAACTCTCTTTATGTAGAGAGGAAGAGACATGATCTCTGAGGGCATCAACACTTACTATTCATATCCTTATGTTCCTCATCCTGTTCAAAAGGCAGGTTATAAGTGCAACCAATATGTTTATGATATCCAGACCTCTTCCCAGTATAGTCCAACTGCCAAAAATTGCCAGTATTTTAGGGGGGGGGGGAACAACACATGGTGAAATCCAGGCAGCTCACTGAATAAATCTTTTGATTTTCCTCTCCCTTGTTATCTCCATAAATATTCTCCTGAGATGGGAGGAGCTCCTGGGCTGGGGAGGGACACCTGACACCGAGACTCATTTGGGAACAGTACAAGATCCATGTGCCTAATTTGGAGCACTTAGCCCCTCCCACTGAGGCTCTGCAAGACCTAGACCATGCTGTTCAGTATATCTCTTCTTAACCCTTTGGTGGAGATTTTGAGGGGAGAAGGGGGAAAGATCTATTATACAATGTTTGATGTTACACAACATCTTCATTTCATACTTTCATTCAGATTGTATAATGTCTGCAAATAGATGCCTTGTATTTGTGTACAAGGGATCACAATTGAAAGAATTTCAGCTTACAAATATTCATAGTTGCTGCTGGACAGAGCAAGCATTAAGGCTAAATGGATCAGTGGTTTGAACTGAACAAAGGCATCTGAATACAACTGACCATTTTATCTAGTTATAAAGCTAAGAATACTCACTTTACATATTCATTTTTGGCAATAAAGACTGGCCTTATTCAAATACATTAAACTACAGTTATGTGAATGAATCTTGGGCCTGTGTAGTCCCACTCCTAGAAGTTACCTTTAAAAAACATTTTTTAAAAAATTTATTTCCATTTTACTTGGTTTTCACTTAACTGTAGTTTAGCATTATGCCTGAAACCAGCTAAACAATTAACCGCAGTTTAGCACTTTGTCTGAACGCAGCCATTGTTTAGTCTTGACTATGGTTAAGAGAAACAAGCTAAAGTCAAACTGTGGTTTATGACAGTGGTTTGAAACTTAAAATCACAATTCTCCCTAAAGTTTAGCTCATAGAGATGTGTGAAGTTGAACTGTTTTTATTGTTAAGCAACTGTCTCTTGTTTTCAAGCTTTATTCCACAACCAAATCTGTGGCAAAACGTTTATACAAGAAATAGGGAAGAAAATCAGCTGTTGGGCTTAAAGTTACAATGCTAACAGTAGTAGCAGTGAGTGGGAAACAGATAAGCACTTGGCATTCTCCTTCAACAGTCCAGACTTCTTTCTTGTAAACAAAACCAATTAAAGACCAATTCAGCTGTTTTGGTTCAAAATCAATAAGGATAACATGACTACATCAAAATAAGCAAAAAGGAAGTCCTTTAAAAAAAAAGAGAGGAGGGGAAAGAGATGGTCTGTCTGTATACATTTATGTGTTAAATACTGAATAAAAATATTTTACCTAAAATAAGCACTTTCCTACTGAATTCAGCTACTGTGTCAGATATAGCCAAAATGCTTGACTGTGGCAAAGTTTTCAAAGTGAAGTGAAACTTCTTTTGTGAACAAGAAAACTATCATCATACACATTGCCAAACAAGGAGAAGGGGGCAAAAAAGAAAGAAAGAAAGAAAGAGAGAGAGAGAGAGAGAGAGAGAGAGAGAGAGATGGATGGATGGATGGAGGAAAGAGGGAAGGAAACCAATGTTTAAGGAAGAAAGTCTCCCTTCAGATAGGAAAGACAGTTTTCTTACTATCAGCAGTGCAGGGATCAGGAAAAAGAATACATGAGGACCCTCTTAGCCTCTTCCTAATGGACTGTAAAAACAAAACAGTTCATTGTTTGCTACAACTAGTGAAGAAAAAGCACAAGAAAATCCCAGCACCTCTAATTTACAGTGACATGAACTCAAAAGCTTCATCACTTTGCAATCAGTGAAGTGCTTTTCAAAGGAAAAGACACACATTTAATTATTAGAATGGCCTTTTCTGCTTGATCTAAGATAGAGAAAAACTGTCTCAATGTTGAAAAGTGATATGGGTTATTCAAACACCAGTGATTTCTCTCTGGAACCAAAAAGCAGGTGTGAGAAAACGTGTGTGATATCTCTACTACAGAGGTCAACCAATGTACCAAGTTGATTTTGTAAACAAATGATTTTTTAAGCTAAAAGGTGTTTTTTATCGATTAACTGATGGGTGCATTTAAGGATCTTTTCATTTTTATCTTATTTTTTTTCTCATGTGTTTATAAGCCTATCCTAGGAAAACTAAGGGAGGGGAATAAAGTTACAGTGAAAAGGTTGTGAGAAAGAAAAAAAGCAATAAATGAATTAACTTGTGCACTCTCTGGCATGGTTCACATGTCAACAGTTTGCACTGCTGAAAACTCTGGAGTAAAATGAATAAGCATTTCATTTGGCTCTTTCTGTCAGTGGAAGTGATTAAAGAAACCAAAAAGCACATGTCCATGGTTTCTTCAGTGTTATGCTTGAACTGAGATCCCTGCAATATTTCCCTCCTTATAAGCCAGTATGATACATCAGGTTTTGTTCTTTTCCTGTGATTCCTTGTTATGATAGGACAACAAACCAGAGATTCCAGTTCAGACACAACACTAAATCAACTAAGAACAGAAGTTCCTGGTTTGTTTAACTCCAAATTGTCATTAGCAGTAGGAATAAAATGTGTGTACACAATCACTCATTCCAGAGAAGCCAGAGTCCTGAAATATTCAGTCTCTGAACATGCTTTCTCTGGCTGAAATCTCAACATGAGATCAGGCAGAAGAACTAGAACTCACAGACTCACTAAAAATGGGATTCTATAAATGCTGACCTGGAAGTAACTCACACTGTACGCAGTATGGCCTACTTCTTAGAAAGCGGGTTCAAAACTGCAGCTGAAGATACCTAGAAACTAGCAGGAGTGATATAATTTAAGTGAGTTGAGCTGAAAAAATTATGCTCATGAAGTCTAAAAAGTTAAATGTCATGAGCTTTCCTTGAAGTAATAGGGCAAGTGATATAGCTCGGAAACACACTACAGAAATAATCCAGTTTGAGACTGCTTTAACTGCCCTGGCTCAGTTCTAGGGAATGCTGGGAACAGCAGATACTGGGGCACCAAGGCTCTCTGACAGAGAAGGCTAAATATCTCACAAAACTACAGTTCCCAGAATTCTCTAGCCTTGAGCCAGGACAGTTAAAGCAGTCTCGAACTGGATTATTTCTGCCGTGTGTTTTGGACTATAATCTTTTATATTTAGTTCTACTTTTTACAGTAATTCTAACTATACTAGGAGACAACAAACCTTGACCCAGGTAAAATAAATCATTGAGAACTCCTCATTTCTGGGATTTTGTTGATCAGGTGAAGAGGTCAGCAATGTTAATTAGAATTGAATGTAACATTCAGAATAACAGTGAGTAAAAAAGTGTGGCCCATGGACCCCAAATCCTTTTTTTTTTTTTTTTTTTTTGGTGAGCCAAAAAATGCTCCACAACGACCCCCCCCCTCCAAAAAATTCCAAATTGGGATGGGGGTGGGGCACAACAGGTATAGCAGTTTTTCACTCAATTTAGAGATTAAATAATCTTACAAATTCTTAGGAAATACAATTTGCTCTCAGGAAAAGATCACTGAGTCTCTGAAAGAAACTATGAAAGAACTTATTTCTAAAACCTAACATAAAGACAAGGATAAACAGAAATTCAGTACACTAAGAAATAGTATATAATCCTACCAGTGTCTATTAACTTGTTATCCTACACAGAAATGTCATACAGAGCAACAACGATCACCATCATATTTGTCCCAAAATTAGCTCATCAGTCAAATGTTCAAAGTTAATACTCTCAGAAGGCAGAATGAAACAGTTATGCCAAATCCATGGACACAAGTAAAGGGATAGCAAGTGGCCAGATATTTTATTTATTGTTGTATCTGCATATAATTCCCTCTGAAACTAAGTTTAAACAGGAAACTTACATAGATTACACACAACTGTATAAAACATTAAACTGGGAGCATTAGAGTGATGTGTGCTTTATCACAGCAACAAATGGATGTGTGCATACAGTCGGTTTGTGGGAAGCTCAGAGGAGCACTACCGGGGAACGGCTGCTATCTGGATTTTCTGCCTGGAATGGGCTAACTATAAATGTTTTCACTCGTTTCAGAAGCTAATTCTTACTTTCACTTAATACTTTCAGCGTAATTTATTTTTCTTCCTTTAAAAAAGAGGGCCATGGGTGTGAAGAGTCAAGCAGTTTAAACGTATAATGTTATTATTTTGTTTTATGAATATCTCTTTCACAAGCTCATCTCTAAATATTGGCAGTTAAATATAGTTAACTTTTCTAATGTTAAGAAGTGATGACTAGACGGTAGCGAATAACAAAACATTTTACGTCTCTTCCCTATGCAGCTTAACTTTATTTACATTTTGCAAGCCTGCTGAACACAGGAGAACCACCTCAACATGCTGACCACTCAATACACCGGGAATATTTGTGCTATCTGACTACCAAAACAAACTGAGCCACCGGCCTAGGAATGATCTTCTTTCTCCCTTCCACTACATAAAACTTTGCCTCACACTCCCTTATGCCTACTTACCCAAGTCAAAAAACCTTCCTCAAAACTAACACCTCAAATGTATTGGTACACAAGGCAAATATGTATATTAAGAAGCTTGCTTTCTATCTGAATGACTGCCCGAACGTTTTCATCTGACAGTTTAACAAATCTATTGTAGGCAAAAATACAATAATAATAACAGAATCTTGTTGATACCTAGAAGGCTTGCAAGTGTATTACGGCACAAACTTTTGTTAATCGTATTCCACTCCCAAAACTGCAGATACAAACACGTGGTTCCGGCAAAGAGGCAGAACGTAAACAGTGAGGTCAGAAGGAAATGAAACACAAACAGGGCAGGAGGTGCAGACGGCACTTGGCATGTTATTAACGGAGACCGTTCAGAAAGCTGTGGTGGTCAAAATGCACACAGGAGAAATAATTGACGCATGTAACACGATGAAAACCTGTCATTCCAACTCAAGTCACAGACAGAACTGGACCGCTTCACAAATTCTAATTCAGCGGTTTCATGTTGCCATCTCCCTTTTAAATCCAAAAACAGTCATTTTAAGATCAGTAACAGAATGTCCTGGCAGATTTTCTCCACTGTTTTTATATCTTGCCATTTTTTTTGATGTCATATTTTTATCCAGTTATTATTTTGCACAGAGACTGTCCTGCTTGTACTATCCTATATCATCACCTGGGCTGCACCCACACTGGAGAAATAACCCATTTTGGAAGCGCTTTAAGAGCTCTGCTCTGGGCCCCACAACAAACTCCAACTCCCAGAATTCCATAGCCTTGAGACGGAAAAAGAATTAAAGTACTTCCAAAACGGTTTATTTCTCCAGTGTGGATGCAGCCCTGGTATAGTTATCCCTTTTTTAAAAAGCCATAATAAAGTACAGTATTCTTCTACAATCCAATACAAGCCTACTTGGGAATACCTAACTGCAACAGAGTTTTAAGTAAACATGCACCCTTGGCCTTTAAAAGTGACACTTTTCCCCTCCTAACATCCAAACAATGAGACTTTTATTAGATGTTATAGAATTTGCTATATGGCCAACACAGCTACCCTTAGACACCCCCCCCCCTTAGCGGTAAAAGACTAATGTGAGGTGACTCCTCCAGAACTGCACTCCAATGTTCCCTCCACATTCACTGGGGTTAGAGAGTGTGGAAAAACTGCAAATTTAAAACAAACAAACAAACACTATTCTTTTTACCTCAGAGAACACCTCTCTAGGAATCTCCAGGTCCTCCAGTGCCACTCTATGATCAACATTTGCCAGAATCTGATCATAGAATCATGCCGGAGGACCTACAAATGCCTAAAGAAGTGTTTTCTCTAGCAGCTACCAGGTCCTCCAGCAGAACTCTATGGTCAACTTCTGGCAGAGTTGTGCTGGAAGACCTAGAGATTCCTAGAGAGAACATATTAATCAAAACCGCAAACAGTCAAAGACGCAAAAGTCAAAGCCGCAAATGTGGAAGGCCAACTGTAGAAGGACCAGCACCAAAAACAAAACAGAACAAAACAAAGCAACAAAAACAAAAACAACCCAGAACCCACTCAGGAAGCCTGTGTTGTTGTTGCATGCCTTCAAGTCGTTTCCTACTTATGGCGACTCTATGGAGTTTATCACACAAAGGAGGTCGGGAGTTTATCCCATGAATATCCTGGAAAAACTGCGTAATTGCGCGAAATGATTTCACACGACATCGCGCAAAACCTGCCACTAAAGTGCTTGCAAAGGAGCATTAACGCTCATCTTTTTACCTTCTGGATCCCAGCGACAACGCACTCCCGATATTGTTTGCGCAGTTGCGTGTGATCATCGTTCACGCAATTCCTTGCCATTTCTATTTGTGGGATACTTTAAACGTGCTTTAATCTCTCTTTAATGCCAAAATCAGGGTGATCGACTCCTACGAACAGGATTTTTTGGGGGCAAGTTTCAAGAGAGTGGTCTCGCCACTGCCGGCCTCAGAGGCTGAGAGAGTGTGGGAGATTTACGCGGAGGGTGGCGATTGCGAAGAGAAATAAAAACAGCCGACGCTGTTAACTTTGCGACGACTTCCCAACCGTCGCTCGGTGTTTCAAGAGGCCCGCAAAGAGCCAGTCTTTCATTACACTCGCCCCTCCGTATTCACTAGGGTTGGGGGCACAAGGCCCTCCATGAGTGTGGAAAAAGCCACAAATAACACCACATTTTACCTGAGAGGACACCTCTCTAGGTCCTCCGGAGCAACTCCGTGGCCAACATCCGACAGACACCGACCATAGAAAAGCACTGGAGGAGCTACAAAGACCAAGTCGAGTAATCTCTCTAGGATTCTCTTTCAGTGCAACTTTTAATGAAAGTTTGACCATAGAGCTGCGCTGGAGGACCCGGATATTCCTAAGAGAGAAACGTATTACATTATTCAAATCTGCAAATATCAAAGCGGCAGAGATGAACAATCCACTCCGAGACTGCTTTAACTCTTTTTTCTGGCTCAAAGGCTATGCAATTCTGGGAGCTGGAGTCTGTTGTGGGGGGGGGGGGGCTAGCGCTCAAAGGCTATGGAATTCTGGGAGCTGGAGTCTGTTGTGGGGAGGGGGGCAGAGCTCAAAGGCTATGGGATTCTGGGACCTGGAGTATGTTCTGGGGGGCCTAGAGCTCAAAGGCTATGGAATCGTGGGAGCTGGAGTTTGCTGTGGGGAGGGGGGCTAGAGCTCAAAGGCTATGGAATTGTGGGAGTTGGAGTTTCTTGTGGGGGGCCTAGAGTTTGTTGTCTGGGTGAGTCACTATGGAATTCTGGGAGCTGGAGTTTCTTGTGGGGGGCCTAGAGTTTGTTGTCTGGGTCAGTCGCTATGGAATTCTGGGAGTTGGAGTTTGTTGTGGGCCCTTCGGGCCCACAACAAACTCCAACTCCCAGAATTCCATAGCCTTGAGCCAGAAAAAAGAGCTGAAAGGGAGTGGTTTGTCTATTTGGGACCCAATGCTCCCTGCCCCTTTTTTCCCAGGCAAGCAGGGGGTGTGTATAAAGAGCTAGGAAGGAAGGAAGGCAGGCCCAGGACAATAGGCTCTCTCCCTTCCCTTCCCTTCCCTTCTCTCTCACCGCAGACGCAGCAGGAGAGCGACTGCCGGAAGTAAGGCAGGAGCTTCCCGATCTCGGCCAGGCACTGCGGGTCCTCCCCGGGTCCGTAGCTGAGCACCAGTCGGCTGGCGGAGATGTACAAGGCCGTGGCATTCACCGGGTTCATCGCAGACGCTGAGGCCGAAGCGGGATGAGAAGAAAACCGGGGGCCCTCTCTCTTCTAGGCCCCCCGCCTCCAGCAGCAGCCGCCGCCTCGGTGGCCCCCACGCGAGCGGAGGCGGCCCAGGCGGCGACTACTCCCAGCGGAGGGCCATGGGGTTTGGTTGGGGTTTTTTTCCTCCTCAGGGACGCAGGCCCCGACGCATCGCGACGTCGACGAGGAGTCAACGGTGGCGCCTTCTTTCCCGGACCGGAACCGACGACGGGACGCTCTAGGCGCTTAAATCTCGTCTCCTCTCTTCTTCCGCCCCCTCCCCTCCCCCCCTTCCAGAAATGTCAATAGCAACCGTTATTTCCAAACCGTCACTACTGCGCAGCGGCTGAGGGGGGAGTGGGCCGCACTGCGCATGCGCGGCCATGCCTTCCTTTTTCCCTTACTTCGTCATCATCCTCCTCAATTCACCCCCGCCCCCCGTTCTCGGGAGTGGGCGGGGCTTGGGCGGCGCGCCCTCTGCGTCGTGACGTCACCGTCGTCGTGTGTAAATAAATAATAACCGCGACTACTACTACTACTACTACGCAGGCTTTGCGGCCTAGTCTGTTTTGTGACAAGATTAAGCACCATTTTCACACAGTCAGTTCACACACTATAAATAAAGCGTTTTTGAAGCGGCTTGAATGTGCCAATGGCTCCAGGCTGGGGAATTCTGGGAATGGTAGTTTGTTGTGGCACCAGAGCTTCGCTCTGGTGCCACAACAAACTACCATTCCCAGAATTCCCCAGCCTGGAGCCATTGGGGCTTTCTAGATTGGCAGGAAAGTGTGACATGAAGTTGCCTTTTCCTTAATGCTTAGCAGCTGCACCACAGCCTTTAGATGGAGCTGCGCTGTTCTGCAGTTTTTAAAAAAGAAGCTGTGAAAACCAGCACCTTTTTAAAGGTGCTTCTTCTCCCCTAAAACGCAACAAAAGCGTTTTCATGGCACACTTTCCCTTTTTTCTCATCTAAAGGCTAGAGTTTCATGCAGCCATGAACACACTTCTTTTTGCCAATCTACTACAAGCCGCCTCAGAAACGCTTTATTTCAACATTGAGAATGCATCCCTCCTCTACTTAACCCGAATGGGTATTATGTGGGGCTTAACAGTTTCCCTGAGCATACACAGAGTGCCATCACCGTCTCACACAGCCACACATAGGTCCAAAACGTACTGAAGAAATAATCCAGTTTGAGAAAGCTTTAATTCAGGGCAGGCTGCTGGCGGTCCTTCATCAGACAATCCAAATGAACTGATGGGGCAAAAAATCCTCCATACGCAATATGGCCTCGCTTCTGTTTCTTTCGAAATTGAGGGAAATTCCTCCCGTGTGATAAACTCTGTTTCTTTCGAAATTGAGAGACATTCCTCCCGTGTGATAAACTCCGTTTTTTTTTTAAATTGAGGGAAATTCCTCCCGCGTGATAAACTCCGTTTCTTTTGAAATTGAGGGAAATTCTTCCCGTCTGATAAACTCCGTTTCTTTCGAAATTGAGAGGAATTCCTCCCGTGTGATAAACTCAATTTCTTTCGAAATAGAAATTCCTCCCGTGTGATAAACACTGTATTAAGAATCCAAGCCCTCCCTGCAGTCCTGCCCTGGTGGCGCAGTGGTTAAATGCCTGTACTGCAGCCACTCACTCAAAACCATAAGGTGGTGAGTTCAAGACCAGCAAAGGGCTGAAGCTCGACTCAGGCTTGCATCCTTCCGAGGTCGCTAAAATGAGTACCCAGATTGTTGGGGGGCAAATAGCTTACAATTGTAAACCGCTTAGACACCCCTTAAGGGTATGAAGCGGTATATAAATGAAGCTGTTTGTTTGTTTGTTTGTTTGTCCATCTGCCTTGGTCCAGGCCCCAGAGGGAGAGAAGAACACTTGACCTCATCCCCCCCTTTACCACCACTTTTTCCTTCTCCTTTTTTTGTTGTCTCTTTTAGATTGTAAGCCTGAAGGCAGGGATTTTTTTATATATAATAAAAAAAAAAACCTCACCAATTAGAAACAACAACATGATATTAAAACTGATTCTCTGGTAAACAGCAATGTTGGATGGAGTGTGGAGAGCTCAGAACAGGTTGGATTGTTCTATTCGGAAAAGGCCTGCCGGAAGAGATCCGTCTTGACAGCTTTTCTAAACCTGTCTCAGTTCGTTATTTGATGGATCTCTTCTGGCAAGGCGTTCCATAGCCCTGGTGGCGCAGTGGTTAAATGCCTGTACTGCAGCCACTCACTCAAAACCAGAAGGTGGCGAGTTCAAGACCAGCAAAGGGCTGAAGCTTGACTCAGGCTTGCATCCTTCCGAGGTCGCTAAAATGAGTACCCAGATTGTTGGGGGCATATAGCTTACAATTGTAAATGAAGCTGTTTGTTTAACAAATTGTAAGCCGCTCTGATAGTCTCGGCTGAAGAGCGGGGTATAAATAAAACATTATTATTATTATTATTATTATTTCTCCTCGTTGTACACTGTAGGCAGATTATCTTTTTTATTGTTTTGCTTTGTAAAGTGCTGTGTAAAACCTACGGCACTCTATTAAATAAATGTAATAATAACAATAACAACAACAACAACTGCCAAGGCTCAGTGCTAAGGAATTCTGGGAACTGTAGTTTTGTGAGACATTTAGCCTTCTCTGTCAGAGAGCACTCGGGCCACAATAAACTACAATTCCCAGGTTTACCTAGCACTGAGACAGGGCACTTAAAGCATTCTCAAACTGGATTATTTCTGCAGTGTGTTTTGGACCTGGGATGATGTGGATGCCATCTTGATTCCTACATGCAAAGCAACTAGATGTCCTCCTTTTCCAGGACATGTCCAATATTGCAGCCAACAGAAGTCCAGGAGGCATTCCAACATGTCCTCTGTTTTGGGCATGACTTAAGCATGAATTTATATTAGTGTTTTTACCTTTTATTTTGAAATGTCTTACATTTTTCTTGAATGTCCTATGTCTTGTGGTTCCTTATTTTCCGTTGGCGGTTAGGACATCTGGTCACCCTGCCGTGTGTTATTGAATGTGTTTCAGTTTGTGCAGCCTAAGGATGTGGCTAGGATCCTTGGAGATGAGAGTCACTCACCACACCCACCTGCCCTTCATGGCTCATAAAAGCACACAGCCAAATGGAGACTGGGTAATATGGGAGTGATTAGTGCCTCACTGTAAGAAGGGAGAGGGCCATCCTGCCTCAAAGAGACTGTGATGAAGCTTTGCTGAAAGATCCCTCTCTAAACCCTGACATATTACTCGGGAGATTTTCACATTGGCAAAAAAAGACAGGAGCATAGCAGGATGCTCCCATCAATATTGCATGATAACACAAAGATCACACAACGTTGCGCAATTATCCCGTGACTATCCCACGATTATCCCGTTAATAAAGAGGAATTATAGCATAAAATGCTGTTTGAAAACACTGAAATTCTGGACCATGCCATTAGATCAGGATGCACAGGGAAGCCATTGAAATCCACAAACACTCTGGACAACCTGAACAGGAAAGAAGACACCTTTAAAGTAAATAACGTTTGGCTACCAGTCCTGAAAAACACCAAAATTAAGACCCAGCAAAATGCAAATTAAAACCACCGAAGATCACGGTTTTTCCCAGCAGACAATGGACCGCTTATTAAGCAGATGCAAATCCTTTTTGCACATCCTCCCACCCTGAGGCCTTGCCATTCAACAACAGAACAATACACAGATTAACATGTAAATTACTTCTCCCAACCTAGAGTCACACAGTATATATATATATATACCCCACTCACTGCCAGGCCAGGATCTCTGAAGATGCCAGCCGCAGATGCTGGCAAAATGCCAAGAATAAACTCTTCTAGAACATGGCCACATAGCCCAAAAAGCCCACAAAAAAATAATTCTAGCTCCTCTTTTTTATTCCAGGAAAATCCTCATTAATAAAAAGTGGCACTAGATTTCCTCTTTATTCACAGGATAATCGCAGGATAATTGCAACGTCGTGTGGTAGCATGTGATAATATTTGCATTATCTTGCAATATTGATGGGAGCATATCACTATGCTCCTGTCTTTTTTGCCAGTGTGATAATCTCAATTACCAACCAATCTCCAGTATCCCATTTCTGGGCAATGTACTGGAGCTTGTGGTGGCTTCCCAACTCCAGGGGCTACAAGAATTACCTAGATTCCTTTCAGTCTGGCTTCAGTCCTTGCTATGGAGACACAAATTGCCTTGGGTCCAAAACACACTACAGAAATAATCCAGTTTGAGACAGCTGTAACTGCCCTGGCTCAGTGCTAGGGAATCCTGGGAACTGTAGTTTATCATGGCACAGGAGCTCTGGCAGAGAAAGCTAAATGTGTCACACCAAACTACCACTCCTAGAATTCCCTAGCTTTGAGCCAGGGCAGCTAAACCGGTGTCAAACTGGATTGTTTCTGCAGTGTGTTTTGGACCTTGGTTGCCTCAATTAACAACCTATGATGGGAACTATATGAATGTGTCCCTGTTGAATCTGGTGGACATCAGACATGGTGTCCTTTTAAGCTACCTCTCTGGGATAGGACTTGGAGGCTGTTCTACACTTGCTCTGGTCCTTCTGGAGAGGCATAATAAAGGTGGTGCTTTTACACCCTGGCCACTTCTCTGGGGTGTCCCTCCGGGTTCAATTTTGTCCTCCATGCTATTTAACAGATACATGAAACTACTGGAGATTTACGGTTTGCTTTCACCAGTATGACAATGATGCTCAACTCTAAGAAATCAGTGTCTGGTGTCAATAGCAGAATGGATGAGGGTGAACAAACAGAGACTTGATCCAGACCAGATGGAGTGCTCCTGGTCAGTGAAAAGGGATTCAGCCTGTGTCTATGGGGTGACACTCCCACTGAAATCTTGGGTTCACATCTGGTGGTACTGCAAGACTCAACCCTGAAAAGGAAGACCCAAATTTGGAAAATGGCAAGATGCCTGTTTACACAGTTAAAACCAGATAACCCTATTCCTGGAGATGTTACATCTGACTGTATTAACACATGCATTGATTACAACCTGTTGGGATTTCTGTAACACATTCTACATACTGTATAAGGCTGCCTCTGAAAATGGGAAATTTCAGCAGGCCCCAAATGCTGGTGCTAACTGTTGCCAGGACTGGTAATAGGAAGTTTATAACTCTCTTTTTGAAACCACTTTGTTGCCTACTAGTGCATTCCTAGGCAAAATACAAAGTGCTTGAAATACATCTTGAGTCTGGGCAATCTGCAAGTCTGTATCCACATACAGTGGGGCCTTGTTATCTGTGGGTTTACTATCCAAAGATATAAGCATCCGTGGACGGCAAGCCCCCCTTGCCCCCAATGGTGGTGCAATCACGCAGCCATGCTTCCATTAGGAACAGCACCCATTGTCCCCAATGGTGGTGCATACACTTCAGGTGAGCCCCTGTTGGTTGGAGACAATGGGGGCTTATCTGAAATCCCATTGTCTCTAATGGTTGTGTGGCTTCATGCATGCACCATGGGAACAATGGGACTTGCGGTTCCACGGTTTTTTGTATCCCGGGGGGGGGTCTAGAATGGGAACCAAGATCCCACTGTATAAGCCAGCACAGGTCTTACAGTCTTCAGGAGAGGGGCTTAATGGCAGTTTTACTTCTACTCATATGCTCATCTGATGAGGACATGGGTCAGAGCCTTCTCTGTGTTTGCTCCTAGGCTGTGGAACGCCTTCACAAGGGATACTTAGTTGGCTGGCCCCCTCTCTGCTCTCTTTTCATTGGCAGGCAAAGGGTTTGAACTTCTAATGTGTTGAGGTGAAAGAATGTCTAGTGGGTCTACTATGCCATCTTCTGAATGCATTTTTAACTGTTTTAATGTTTTAATTTGATTGGTTGTTTAATTTAAAAAAAAGTATGTACTATAGATAGTTGTAGCTATTTTGTGTTGACTGATTTTGTATGCTACTTTGAGTCCCACATTGGTTTACTAAGAAAGACTGGATATCAGATAGATAGATGATAGATGGATAGCTAGATAGCTAGATAGCCAATTGCCAAATTAAAATAATTTTTAAACATCTCAATTGATAGAAAGAAAATAATTGATTCAGGTCGGGGGTGTAGGTATCATTCACCAGTGTCCACCATGCTTCCAAAAATATCTCCTCCGATTTTAAATTTGGTTTGATTAATGTGTCAATGAATGTGTCAATTTTTAACAACTTGACCACAAAAGATTACATTTTGAATGTTGGATAGAATTACTAGTTCTAATGGAGTAGAAGTTGACTAAGACTACTCTATCCATATTTAACAGGATAAAATATTTTGTATATAGGTCTCTTGTTGCACAAGTCTAAGAACAAATCTGACCCTCTGATGATTGCTAGTGTCGTAAACTTGGTTTAACTATGATCACAAAAGCCTACATTATTGGTGTTGATAAAGAATCTGTAGGAGTAGATCCATCTGGATCATTCATGCAGGGAAATATTTAGCCTATTCGGTGCAGATTCAGTAGAATAGAACCTACTGCACATAGTTTACTCATTGTAAGAGATCAAGTGCTAACTTGACCCTTTGAAATGGATGTTATTGATGTACCCAAAATATTTACATGGCTGCAAAAACTTACACCATAGGTTTTATTAAAAAAATTAGTAGATCTGAAATAGTTTAGACTGATTAAGTAGATATTAACCAAGTTCACTTTGTGCAGATATAATAGTTCAAACACACGGTGTCTAGGATACTTACTTCAAGAGCTTAAAAATAACCTCAAACCTCTGGAATGTCTGATGCTGCAGTCTGTTTAGTTTCCATATGACTATTAAATTTTTTACCTCTGATGCCTTTAAAAGATTTTTAAGTTAAGAACCATTAGGATCAATCAAGCAGAAGACAAACTTCTTAATGTTATACAAATCTACAAGAGTGGAAAGTATTGTATATGGGACATTTGCTGTAGGTGTTCTAGATCTATTCTGACTCTCTGAAATGTTAATTGCTGTTATGTACAGGATATATTATGATTTCATACCTACTTTTGTTTATTTTATTACAGAAAACTTAAATAAAGGTTAATTATTTTTTTAAAAAAAGCTGCTGAGTCATTCAGGATGCTGCCGAACAAGACTGTCATCTCCCAATCAGTCTTGAGCGACCAGTGTCCTGAACTGCCTGCATGCAGGGTTGGGTCTGCAGCTTCCAGTGCATCTTTTCACTTGCCGTTTTGTCCCTCACCTATCGCTACAGGACTTTTTTTTTGGGGGGGGGGGTTCAGATTGGATGTATCCTTCGAGCCTGTGCAATGGATTTTTCTGGCGGAGAGCAGAACTGGCCTCACCCTTTAAACCAGAGATTTGTCTGCTGGGGCCAAGCAAGCAAGGACGGTGGCAGCAAGATCCTTAGGTCATAGGTTTGATTAGAGTTTCCTTCTCTTAGATGGTTTACCTTACAGGGTTAGATGAGCACCATCTGCCCAGGTTTAGGATTGGAGTTTTCCTTCTCCTAGGATGGTTGCCATAAGGCTAAAGAGCCCATCCTGCCCTTTGACACTCTTGGTCAGACCCTTCGGTTGTGACCTGTCTGGCATGGAAGGCCCTACCGGTGGCTGTTTATGCCACCGCCAGCATAGCTCACAGCTTCTTTAGGGTACGCAAGCCTCTCCCCCACAACAAGGGGGCATCAATGGAGAGGAAATTCCTACAAATTCACACCTGTGAATTTAAAAATTCCAATAATTTTAAAATTATTTCTTACTCCCCATGGATAGAGGCATGGGACAAGAAATAAACAATAATAATAATAATAATAATAATAATATTTATTTCTTACCCGCCCCTCTGTAAAACAATCGAGGCGGGGTACAACAAGGTTAAAAACAGATTGCAGATTAAAATAATTCAAGAATTCCATCCCAACCTCCCCCCCTTAAAATAGGATTAAATTAGTTAAGTTTAAAATTAAATTACTAACAATAAAAGTACAATAAAACATGATACACAAAACCGCAATGCTGGCCACAGCATGGGTAGCAATAAAATACAGAGGGGGGGGGGGATAAGGAGTTGAGAATTGGCTGAAAGATTTTAGGAGCCAGGTAGATTATATAGTTTCAGGGAAGGCCTGCCAGAAGAGATGCGTCTTTAAGGCTGTTTTAAAACAGTCTAGTGATGTAATGAGACGCATCTCGTCTGGCAGGCCATTCCATAGCCTGGGAGCAGAAGCAGAAAAGGCCCTCTGGGAGGTCTGCGCTAACCTAGTCTTCATGGGCTGCAACAGATTTCTCCCAGAGGACCGAAGCGTGCGGGGGGGTTCATATGGGGAGAGGCGGTCCCTGAGATAAGATGGACCCAAGCCATGTAGGGCTTTAAAGGTTAAAACCAGCACCTTGTACTGCGCCCGGAAACTAATCGGCAGCCAGTGGAGAGCTTTAAGCACAGGTGTAATGTGCTCTCTCCTAGGTGTACCGCTAACAAGCCTGGCTGCCATATTTTGAACTAGTTGGAGTTTCCGGGTTAGGCACAAGGGTAGCCCCATGTAGAGCGCGTTACAGAAATCCAAGCGTGAGGTTACCAAAGCGTGCACCACTGTTTCCAGGTCCCTCTGATCCAGGTAGGGGCGCAGCTGGCGTATCAGCCGAAGCTGATAACAGGCACTCCTGACTGCCGCATTCACCTGACTAGTCATGTGAAGCGACGAGTCAAGGAGCACCCCCAGACTGCGAACAGGGTCCTTCGAGGAGAGTGTGACTCCATCTAGGACCGGAAGATGTATTCCCGAACCTGGTTTTGGGCCTGTAACAGCTAGTACCTCCGTTTTGTCTGGATTGAGTTTCAGCCTGTTTTTCCTCATCCAATCCATTACCGCTGCAAGGCAGTCATTAAGAGGAGAGACGCCATCTGAAGTTCGAACCGACGATCTGGTCATGGAGAGGTATATCTGAGTGTCATCAGCATACTGAAGACACTGAGCTCCATGCCTCCGAATGATCTCACCCAGCGGCTTCATGTAGACATTAAATAGCATCGGGACAGAATGGCGCCCTGAGGGACGCCGCAGTTAAGCTCAATCTTGGAGGAGCAACTGTCCCCGAGCCTCACCCTTTGAGATCTCCCAGAGAGAAAGGACCGGAGCCACCGGAGTGCGGTGCCCCCGATCCCCAACTCCCTCAGTCGACTCAAGAGGATGGAGTGATCTACAGTATCAAAAGCCGCCGAGAGATCCAGGAGAACCAGCAGGGTCACACTACCCCTGTCGATACTCAGGCGGAGGTCATCGGTCAGAGCGACCATGCACAACATCAATAAAAACATCAAAGCACAATAAAAACATAAATAAAAAACATCAATAAAAACATCAAAGCACAACATCAATAAAAACACATTAATTAAAAATGCAACAGTTTAAAAAGACAAGACAAACATTCTCAGACAATCCACGTTTAAAAATCATTATTTAAAATTGATAATTTACTGTATATACTCATATATACATTTAGAATTTTTAGTTTAAAAATTGACCCAAAAAACCTCATCTGATTAATCTATGGGCCAATGTAAGTGCTGTACTTTAACTCATATATATATATATTTCTTCTTCGTGGTCTCTGCGAATCATACAAATGGGTTGTACTGCGCCTAACCTATTTGTATGTATTCGCAGATGACCACTCGAAGAAATACTGTTACAGGTAAGCAACCTGTCCTTCTTCTTCGTGGTCTCTTCGAATCATACCTGTCCATATATATATATATATGGAACCATCCCTGGTGAAAGACAAGAGGGTAATCTGTTCTAGAAGCACTGACTTCCCCTCAGGTCTCTCATCCAACCAGCTTTCAGTGTGAGCACAAAGAGTTATGCCTGCTGCAATTTTGTAAGTTCTTTGCCATTGTTTTCCTTTGCTTCCTCTTGTAGATCCTTTGTTATATGACCCTAAGTTTTATGCCTCTAAGTTTACATGCCCCTAAGTTTTATCAACATATCCACAGGTAATATCAAAATCCATAATTTTGGTTCTAAAACCTGCCCTCAACTTATACATGAGGTCAACTTACAGTCCAGTATATATGGTAACTGTGTACATAATTTAATCTAGTACATACACAATGTGTTTTGCTTAAAATTGATGGTAAAAGTTTTAAACTTCCTCCTTGCACACAAGAAATTACTAGAGAAGAGGTGTGGAGAGAGTGTGTGAGTCCAAAGCTTTTTTCGTTTACAGTATAGGTATTTACTATATTCTGTTATCACTAAATTCATTATTCAGTTTAGATCTGATTGTTAATATAAATGCAGAGCAGTTGCCACTACATGTATCACACATTTCAGCGTATGTTAGACAGTTCACTCACACAAATCAAGAGTACCTGATGCTATAACAGGAGTTTCCAAGATCCAATTAATTAATTATATTTGCACAAATGTAGATTTAGGATAACACAAGGCAAAGCCACCTTGAAGTTTATCACATGAGAGGAATTTCTCTCAATTTCCAAAGAAATGGAAGTGAGGCCAGTTCGAAATTGAGTAAATTTGTTAGTTTAGCGAATGTACGTGATTGCATATTGACACTGCATTGCGTTCAGAACTGCCTGAAATTGCGTCCCAGAGTTTGCTTATTTTGATTTTGCTCATTTATATCCCACCTTTCTCCCATTAATGAGACTCAAGTTGAGTCTCAATGGGAGAAAAGTAGGATATAAATGAGCAAAATCAAAATACACAAATAAAAAAAAGGGAAAATGTAGACAAGGCAAATGTTGCTGGAGGTACCAGTGCTGGAGCTGCTCCTTTCAAAAATTATATCCATATTACATTTATGTTAATCTAGAATATGTCCTTGCAATAGCTACAGCACCATCCATTTCAAGATACTGTATTAAATCAAAAAAGCCTTGGAGGGCAGATTCTTTTCTTCTTCTTTTTTCTTTTTTTGGCCACACTCCCGCTGTTGTGTATTGTGAGGTAGGTTGCATCATTTGTATGATAGACATTTTTAGGATAGAAGATGGGAAAAGGAAAGCCAATTCCTTCATCTTTTTCTCTTTCAAAAAAGGAGGAGTATAACACCATACTGCTTCAGTGAAACAGCAGTGCCCTGAAATGCTGTTTCAATATTACTTTTTTAAAATGACATAAATATTTAAAAAAAAAACATAGGAACATGCCCCAATTTCAACAAATCATACTCACAACTTTAAAAATAAAACCATATAGTGGGGATCCAAGAAATGGTGATATCCAACAACAAACATCCTTCCCCTCAAATAAGAGAAAGAAGTCCACTGACAGAAAACAAGCAAATGTGAAGGCAATAACAATTAGCAATACCCAACAAAATGAAGATGCTATGGTCTAAAGAAGCAAGGCTTCATGTTCCTTTAGACCAGTCTGGAAAAGCTGAACATATTAAAGAAAAGAAGGAAAAAGTTGTAGTTAAGGGAAGCTACAAGAGAGAACACCGTGTGATATTTGTTGCTGCATCTCCAAAAGATCTATTACCTAAGAAATAAAAATCTTAAAAAAAATTGCAACAACCCAAATATGGCCATGCTGGTCCATGAGTAAAAGCAAACAATAAAATCCACAACTCAGGGGAGGGGAGAGACCAAAAGTGTAAAGTCCTTAAGTGGCACCAAAAACAAAGAAGGAAACAGAAGAATCTTTGTTTAAATAAATTAGACCAGACATGGCCATGAAATCTGTAGGGAGTTGTAATCTTGAGATATTTTTGCATTCTGACTGAATCACTGGATACCTTCCAATACATGCTGGGGTGAAATCTGTTAAACAGTTATTTGGATACACAAGGGCTGGTTGCAACTCAGATCTCTCCCTTGTTGGGGGTAAAAAGAGTAAATCCCATTGTTAGTCCCAGCTAGCTTAGACCCACTCAATCATTTAAATTTATATAAGTGTTGATTTACCAAATTCCCATTTATTCAATGGATCTACTTTAGTTAGATCTAACTGCTGAATTTAATTAAAAGATACAGCTGTGTTAGTCTGTAGAACTTGCCACTTCATTTCCATACACAAAGGATTTTGAATTTGAATTGACATTTTCACATACCAATGGCACATGTATGTCTATCTATGCCTTGCCTTTCACTCCACCAAATGCCTCTGAGGTAGTAGACTGAAGTCTATGAAAGCTCACTATGACAACTACTTTCTTTCAGTTAGTCTCAAAGGTGCCACAAGATCTTTCTACATGCTGGATTTAAATGAGAGATTTCTGAATCACTAATTTATTCTAGCTAACTAGCTGGCCTAATCTGATCTTCTGATAAAACCTCATCCCACCCCTGGCCAAACTAGCAGCAAACCATATGACAAGAGGAAAAGATTATATCCAGTGTTCTCCCTGTGCATTTGTGACCTGGAAAAGGAAAGGGCTCTAAAACAATTAGGTTTGGGTCAAGCAGTTGGTATTTCCAAAAGCAAAACAGTGCTTTTCTTGCCAATCCCAGAAAGGAATGCCTAGGATAATTTGATCTATTATCAAGAAGGGGTTTGAGTGGAATTCAGAATACAGATTTGGGTTGGGAAGCTTTAATTATACTGAAAACTCTATGCAGCCTTCATCAAAACTTTGAATGGCAGTGAAAGCCCTAAACCTGTCACTTGATGTGAAAAGGCAGAGTGCATGGAAATTAAACCTGATGAAATATGGGCAAAGTTCATCATGAAGGTTTTTGATTTGAGATTGTTATTACCTGTCTTTAATGGAGTTTCACTTCCATTGAAAACCATGTAAACAAATTTTTCTTGATTTGGCACTGTCTTTAGATTGTCAGTATACAAAGCCCAGTATGCAAAGGGTTCCTCCTTCCTCCTCCTCCTCCTCCTCCTCCTCCTCCTCCTCTTCATTTACACAGTGCTGTACATGCAAACAATAAAATAGATAAAAGTAAACCTGCCCATGGTATACATTCTAAAAAATAATAGCATATTAGATATAAATAATACATAACAATACAGGAAAGGGTTCAATAAAATAAGGCAGGCAACAAATTAAAAATGTCTAATAACAAATAATAGCCACTCAATGCCTAGGAACACTTCAGGATGGTTTTCAACTTAGTTTTGAAACTGGTTAAAGAAGTCATGACCCATGCTCGTGGGGGGAAGGAGGTTCCAGGAGTGAGGGGCAGCAAATGAAAAAGGATGAATCCGGGAAGGGGTGGTGGAAATCCCAGGCTGAGACAGCAGACCTTGACTACCAGAATGGAGGGGACGAGTGGGAAGGCGAGGAGAAAGAAGGTCTGATAAATAAGTGGGGCCAGCCCATGCAGGGCTTTAAAAGTCAACAACAGAAGCTTATACTGAATACGGAAACGGAGGGGGAGCCAGTGAAGGGATGACAATAAGGGAGAGATATGGTTGGAGCGGTGGGCAGATGTAATAATGCGTGCAGCTGAATGCTGGACTGAAATTAAAGGACAGAGGTAAGAGGAAGCCCTGCCAGAAGGATGTTACAGAAATCAAGTTGCAAGACCACTAAGGCATGGATCAGTATCTTGGCAGTAGAGGGAGATAGAAATGGTTGGATTTTGGCAATATTGTAAAAAGAATCTACATGCCTTAGGTGTGGTCTGGATCTGGGGGATATACGACAGAGAAGAGTAAAAAAATAAAACCAAGACTACGGGCTTCCTGGATTGGTCGAACAGAAATGTCATCAAGAGAAAAGGGGTATTGAAGGGTATTATTATTATTATTATTATTACAGTGGTCCCCCGGTTTACGAATCCCCCGGGGAACGAAATCCCCGGGACCCGAAACCGGCGGGACCAAAAAATATCCCCCAGGAGCCGAAGGATCCCCCGGGATACGAAGGAGAAAAACCGTGCGGCCCCTTTAAATCGGCCGCGCGGTCCGTCTTCTAATGCGGTCCCCCGGGAAACGAAAACTTCCGGGTTACGAAAGTAACCCGGGGGACCACTGTATTAATATAGTGCTGTAAATTTACACAGTGCTGTACATACAATCTTATATTTAGATGGTTCCTTGCTCTCAGGTTTCCAGTCTAAAAGCGTAGAGTCTAAGGGTAGACTTAGGTGGAAAAACAAGAAGCTCTGTTTTAGACATATTGAGCTTCAAGCGTTGATGCTGCATCCACTGAGAGACAGCTCTAAGACAAGATGAAACTTGCTGTTCAAGACCCAGAGAAAGGTCAGGGGTGGAAAGATACAGCTGAGTGTCATCATCTGAGTGTCATCGTCTTGTAGCAATTTTGATAGTAAGAGTAAATTTGTACCATAAATGCTAGTATATTCAGTCTGTTTATCGTATCTGTGATTCTACAAAGTTGCTACAAGTTCTCTTTGTATATTAATACAAGTAGCACGTAGGAATGTTTGATATCTATATTAAGCAGATTACAGCAAGGCTAATGAAACATGAGCTTGTGTTAGAAACTGGAGAAATCACTGGATGCTCTTATAAGGTAGAAAAAAAGGGGGGGGGGGAGAAATTAGGTTTATCTCAGGAAATCCATCTTAGGATAGGAAAAGAGCTAGGAAAAATAAATTGACTGAAAGTTAGTTAGAAGAGCCCCTAAAAGCTGGCTCTAAAAGCTGTGTGGGTGCAAACTAGCATCCATTGATGGACTTGGGACCTCATGGATGCTCCTTCCAGAACAAAGGGAAATAAAAAGACTGCCAATTCCATGAGAGAAGGGAAAAGTGACATCTTTGCAGGCAAGAAGGAAGCAAAAAGCTTGAGCACAACGATCAAAGAAAGGTGAACCATGAGCAGGCATTATCTAGATTCTCCTCTCTCAGCAATCATTTCACAAGCAATGGTGCCTTTTTGGTTTGTTTATGTCCCACACTTCAGAAATGCTTTCAGAGCAGCTCACAAATTGGTAATTAGATAGTTCCTTGCCCTGGAGTTTACAATCTGAAGACAAGACACACAAGGGAAGGGGATGGCAGTGGAGGGGGGATTAAGTCCAGCAGGTACTGTTTTCTGTTCTGAGGCCATGGCAATTGGAATGGAGGGAGGGCCTTTCTTCTGTCTCTGGGATAGGCATGGTGAAGCTGCACCTACCTCTTATTCTCTCCCTCTGAGACCGAGACCAAGTGAACAGGAAGTGGTCACTTAGGAGTGACTTGGTGAGAATGTTTGCAGCCATCTCTTTTGATGGACAATACTTCACCCCAATAAGCTTATTTTCTTGCAGATCTCGAACAGCTGATAATTTTACATCAATGTACTTGGTGCATGAATTGACCTTCCCAGTTTGTGAGAGATTTATGAAGCTATGGATGTCTTTTAGAAGCTCCATAGGCTTTGGTTCAGTTATTTCAAGTTCTTATAGTAGAGTGTGCCCGTGCTATGTGCGGGTGCGCCATATGCAGCTTTCAGCTTATGCTGAAGCCGCATAGTAGAAGTAGTGATGGCATGCTGCACTGCATCACACCACGTGCACAAGCCCAGTTGTTTTCAACGGGGCTTGAGCATACGCAGTATTTCTATGAGGGGAGGTCCAGAATTGATCCCAGTGTAAGGGAAGGGCTGACTGTAATTAGCACATGAATTTCTTGTATACTTGAGACTGATGCATACAGTAGGCCCTTGGTATCCACAGGAATTTGGTTTCAGAAAATCCCATGGTTACCAATATCTGTGGATGCTAAAGTCCCATTATATACAATGGCATAGCATTATATAAGGTGTCCCTTATATAAAATGGCAAAACCAAATTTTGTTTTTTGGAATTTTTCTATTTTTAAAAATATTTTCAAGCTATGGATGCTTGAATCCGTGGATCAAGAATCTGTGGGTATGGAGGGCTGACTGTATTCTGCTTCAGTAGAAGAGAGTGCTACAGCTTTTTGTTTCTTGATTGTCCAACTAGCAGTTTCAGCTCCATAGAACAACACATTCTCACTGTGACCTATAGGATTTCTAGCCCAATCTGCATCTGTGTAAACCACTAATCCTTTGAGTCCTAGCTGTTCTAGCAGCTCATGATTTTTTTGCTTTTGACTGAGGACCTAGTTTTCATCTTCCCCTCTTTCCATTTGTACTTCCGGATAATAAATTACCATATATACTTGACTATAAGTTGAGGGCAAGTTTTGGAGCTGAAATTGTGGATTTTGATATGATCCATGGATAAGTTGAAGGTAAAACTTAGGGGCATATAGCAAAGGATTTAAAGGAAGAAGCAAAGCAAAACAACGTCAAAGAACTTACAAAATTCCAGCAGACATAGCTTTTTGTGATCAGTCCTAAGGCTGGCTGGATGAGAGAGTAGAGGGGATCGATGCTTCCAGGACAGATTATACTTTTGCTTTTCACCAAGGGATGGTTCTTTTAAATAAGAGGTACGACACAGTACTTACATTGACCTGTAGATAAGTCAATTCAGTTTTTTTGGGTCAAGTTTTTGACCTAAATTTCTAGACTTAAACATGAATATATACAAGTATTCTAATTTACATTCTACATACTGTTTATTAATTTATTTATATGCTGCCTTTTTCCTCACACGATATGGCTTCCAGAAACAGTAAATTAAAAATGTTAACCAACATTTTTTTCAAACAATTAAAATCACCTCATAAAACAACCAAAAATTTGAAAGATAAATAAAACATCACCCATGAAAGCGTCCCCCCCCCACTACTTGTACATTAAAAGCATTCTTAAACAGAAATGTTTTTGCCTATCACCAAAGAGAAAGCAGGGAGGGATCCAGCCCAGCCTCCTGTGGAAGGGAGTTCCATTGAGTGTAAGCAGCCACTGAGAATACTGTCTCTTGTGTCTTCACTAACGCCTATGATGGTGGTGGGACCAAGAGAAAGGGCTCCCCCTGAAGATTTTAGAGTGCTGACAGGGTTTTTTTTGGAAGAGATGGTCTTTCAGATAGTCTGGAAGAGACTAGTGAAGATAAGAGCTGAGAGAATTCTGGGTAGGAGAAGAGGTGAAACATCTCTATAGACTTTACCACACAGTGGCAAATTGCAGGCAAATTGGTTAAATCCTGTGCAGAAAACAGGATTTTAAAATCCACAAAACATCTGCTTTTGCAGGTTGTTTTTCAGATGCATGGGTGTCAATGAGAAATAATGAGACATTAATCCAAATGCAAAGTTAATAAAACATACTTCTTTTTACTTTCCTAAATAGTCTTATTGCACATATACATTTGTTGGTATATTTGTTCCCCCCCCTCAATTGCACAAAATATACAATGTAACCTTTGAACGCTCCATTGGCATCTTTATCCGGGAAAATAAATTTTAAAAATCATACAGAAGAAAAGTGATGATGTTAGAATCAAAGGACTACATCTTGTATCAGATGTAGTTTGTTTTACAGTGAGCCCTTGGCATCAGCTGGGGTTTGGTTCCAGGACCCTATGTGGATACCAAAATCCATGGATGCTCAATCCCTATGATATACAATGGTGCAGTGAAATAGTGTCCCTTATATTAATTGGGAATATCAAGGTCTACTTTTCGGACTTAAATTATTTTTTTTTTTAACCCATGGATGCTTCGTTCTGTGGATAAAGAATTAATGGATAAAGAGGGCTACTCCCCTTCTGTAGTTTTACTGTTGCTAATTACCAGTAAGCTTAAATTTTACTGTCCCTTGTCTCAGTCCTCACATGGGCAAGAAAGGGAGGAGCTACTGTCTGTATTGAAATGCCTCCAGAATAGCTTTGTGACTCTAATTTAGGTCCAAAACACATCCCAGAAATAATCCATCTTGAGATCACTTTAACTGCCCTGGTTCAGTCCTAGGCAATCCTGAAACTAGTTTATTGTGACACCCAACAGAGAAGGCTAAATCTCTCACAAAACCACAGTTTCCAGAATTTCTTAGCATTGAGCCAGGGCAGTTAAAGCGGTCTCAAACTGGATTGTTTCGGCAGTGCCTTTAGGACCATAGGCACTTTTCTCTTATATGATTTTAAACAACGTTTTCTTGAAGAAGCCAGTGGAGCTTTGAAAGCTTGCATGCTGTATTTTGCGCAATTGGCCAATTGTGCAGTTGGCCAATAAAGGTATTGCTCTTTTGTGTATTTTGAGTTATTCTAGATGTGTAGTCAGTCAGAGACATGTTTTTGATGGAGACGGCCTGGATTCCAGCCCACGCATGTCTAAGGTTACCTGGTTAGAAGGCTTCCAAGTCCTGAGGCTTTAGGGCCAACACCTGAGACCTGGTGGTGGCACCTAATGACGTCATAAGGAACAGGTCCTGGTAAAAAAGCATGATACATTTAAGTCAGCATCAGCTGCTCAAAGTATGTAATGGAAGAGGCAACAAGGGCAAACACGCCGTAAAAATAATGCAGTTTGACACCGCTTTAACTGTCCTGGCTCAGTGCTAGGGAATCCTGGGAATATTATTGTGGCACCAGAGCTCTCTGACAGAGGATAAATGTCTCACAAAACTACATTCCCAGAATTCCCTAGCGTTGAGCCAGGGCACTTAAAGTGGTCTCAAACCGGATTATTTCTGCAGTGTGTTTTGGACCTAAGATCTGTATTTTTTCCTGCTATTTTAACCCCTTTGCAAGCACTGGTTTTAAGGACACATGATAGTTGTAATTTACCCCAATAAGGAGTTTTTCTAGGTTTTACTTTGAACAGAAAACTCCCACAAACTGTTCCCAGCTCTGTTTTAATACTTTTCGAACATTGTTTTTAACACAGGGGAATTCTAATCCACCCAAACAAGCAGTTCTAAGCAAAAATAATGTTTTTTTTACAAATTCTGCTTACAATGGATCGTTTCCATTAACCAGAGTCCCCCGGTGGCCACATCATTAAAAAACAAAAGGCCGTGGAATTCTTGCTCATTCCCCAAATCCTCCTCCTCCTCTTCCTCACCATATATTTTGGGAACATTATGTTGCAAGAAATGCCAACATATCAACAGGGCAGTAGAAACCACGAGGGCAATGCTATCTATGCATGTCTATTTGGAAGCAAATCTTTTTTTAATGTGACTTGCAACGGTAAATGCTGAGAATCAAACGTATACCAATCACAATTTCAAGGTTTTATGGGGGAGAGGGCAAAAGAGAAAAAGTTGAAGAGACCATCCTGATGCCTTTCTGAGTACAGGAGAAGTGGTTTTCAAATGGAACAACCAGAAATAACTGTCTAGTCTAGTGTGATATAAGCCCTTAAGATGTGAAGTGGGGTTTTCTTGGTGACAGTTCCCTATTACTTGAACTCATTCCCTATAAAGATACAATCCCTACATATACACCCCATCCATATATCTATACATAAAATACCTACCCCATACACACACACAACCATCCTCTCTACCCTAACAAATACATTATAGATAAAATACGTACCTTGGCTGGGTCCGTTTTTCTCTAATCTTGTTTTTATTACTATTTTAGCTAGTTACTGTTTTAATTCAATTGTGATTTAATCTCTTTTTAAGGGGGGGTGGTAAGGGAAAGGATGGGATATTTTACTTGATATTGTTTTAATCCTTGTTGTAATCCGCCCCGATTGATTGTTCAGAGGGGTGGAATAGAAATAAATATTATTATTATTACTATCTTAGGGTCTATTTGTGTAGATTATGTATTTCTATGTATATTATATGTAGGTTGTAGGAAGGATGTATATGTTTTGTGTTGTAATGTTGATTTGATGTACTTTATGTATCTAGAGCTAGCAGTACGTATAGATGTACAGATGTATGTATGGGATATGTATGTATGTATGTATGTCTAGTTGTTTATTTGTGTAGAATATACGTGTATATTATTTGTGTGTTGTAAGAAGCACGTATATGTATTGTGTTTGAAATGTTGATCTTATGTATTGTATCTATAAAATTTAATAATTTTTTTAAAAAGTCTAATTCCCATCCCCACTCCTACTTCATATTTTGGTATCAGTTAAATATACTATATATACTCGAGCATAAGTTGACTTCATATATAAGTCAAACTCAGGTTTTGGGCCAAAATTATGTCCACTGCCACCTTTTTCGTCCTCAGCTCGGCTGTCCCTTGTTGACCCCTCAACAAGTCTACCCTGTGTTTTTTGGGTCAGGTTTTGTGCACAAATTTCTTGATTTATAGTCATGTACATACGATATATAATGTATTTAAATACTGTGGATGTTTTTAAAAAATAATATCGCTTTGGAAGCAATGTGGTCCTGAAAGGTGGCCTAGAAATATTATACCAACAAGCAAAACCACTTTTCAGTCTTACATTTATTTAAAATGATAAGAAGTGTTTTTGTTTGTTGGTTTAATATTTCTAGGGCTACCTTTCAGGATCACACTGTTCCTAAGGTGATATATTAAAAAGAAAAAAATCCACAGTATTTAAATACATATTTTTTACCTTTAGGAAACAGGGATGCTCTGTCTGCATTTTAAAATGTATGTATTTAAACGGCAACCATGCTCAGGATTATTTTGTTATAATTGTTAACCATAAAAAATATTTGAAAAAATAAATAAAAATAAATACAAACAAACAGGTTATATATAGTCATTTTGTTGTATAGTCTTTTTGTGTGTATTTTAATTACTGATATATAAAGTCATATATATTTATAGTCATATTAATTGTTGATATATATATATATATATATATATAAAGTCATTTTAATTGTTGTATAGTCTTTTTAATTGTGTGTATTTTAATTATTGATATATATATATATATATATAGTCATATATTTATAGTCATGTTAATTGTTGATATATATAAAGTCATTTTAATTGTTGTAGTCTTTTTAATTGCGTGTATTATATTGGTATATAGTCATATATATTTATAGTCATATTAATTGTTGATGTATATATAATATATATAGTCATTTTAATTGTTGACACACATATATATAGTCATGTTGTGTATATATATATATATATAGAGAGAGAGAGAGAGAGAGTCATTTTAATGGTTGGTATATATATATATATATATATATAGTCAGTTTAATTGTTATATTTTATGATGATTTTATCCGTAAGCTGCCTTGGGTCCCTTTGAGGAGGAAGGCGGGGAATAAATAAAATTAATAATAATAATAAAAACGCGGTTTGTGGAAGAAAAAGCCGGGCTCCCGCTTAAAACCCATTATTTTCTGGGTATCTGTTTGTGTAAAAAGCACATCGTAATGGCGGCTGTCTTGTCGTCGAAAGCTCCAAAACACTCTTCTTCTTCTTCTTCTCCTCCTCAGTCAGGGCTGTGGCGCCCTCTGGTGCTCAGTGGCCCTCATAGAATCACAGCGTCATCAACGCCTCCTTCAGGATCGGCGTCAACTCCCCTTAAAAGGAAAAAAAGAAAAAAAAGCTCGCACAAAAATGGCGCCGGGGGCCGCCGTAGAAATTCGCTTCCATACACCGGAAGTGTCACGTAGACTACTTCCGGCAGAGGAGAAGGAGGGCGGGGGGATGAAAGCCCCCTTAGTTTCCACTGAGCCGAGAGGCTGCGCGCGCAGGCGGCGGGAGCTGTACGGCGAGTGTCGTGGGCCAGAAAAGCGCGGCGCATGCGCGCGGCGGGCCGTGTTATATTTTTTTCCCCCTTTTTTCAGCGCGAAAGCATCTTGGGCGGGGCCTTGGAGGGCGGGGCCAAAGGGAGCCGTTGTTGTTGCTCAGTAGTCAGTACTGTAGTTCCCCTCCTGCTCCACCGCCACATCCGTCCAGTAGGAGGCGCGCTGGGTCCGGCGCTGGCGTCTCTTTCTCTCGCGCGGCTGCGCCATTTGGCCGGTCGGAAATGCCGCCAGATGGCGGTTTAGGATTGCGGCTCCGCTGAGGCGAGGCCCCCGCCCGGCTCCACCGCCGCCGCCGCCGCCGCCCTCCCTTTGGCCCCGGCCCGCTCGGACCCCCGTCTCCCTCTCTTTCTCTCCGGCGAGGCGCCGAGGGACCCCCGGGCCTGAGGTAAACAGAAAGGGCTGAGACTAGGCCGAGGCTGCTCGGGGGCGCTCTCGCTCTCTCTCTCTCTCTCTGTCTCTGTGAGGGAGGATGGGATCCAAGATGGAGGCGCGAGGGGCGGGGGCGGCGGCGGCGGCGGCGGCGGCGGCGGAGGCCTTAGGCCTGGCTGACTGGCGCGCACTTGGGCCGCTGCTCCGTCTCTCTCAGGCGGAGAAGGAGGCCTCCTTCTCCCTCCTTTCTTCCCTCAGCGCCGCCTCCGACCTGGACCGGGAGGGAACCGAGCAACCCAGGACGGAGAGGAGGGAGAGGGACTACTCGGGCGCCGGGGCTCTTTCTTGGCGGGAAGAAGGAGAGGGAGGGAGGGAGGGAGGCCCAGCAGCCCTGGGTTCCCTCCCTTCCACAGCCCTGTTTTAGGAAGGAAGGAAGGGAAAGGGAGGGAGCCTGGCTGGGTTTGGGCCCCCGGAGAGGACCGGGGCGAGGCAGGCGGGCTTTGAGAGGGAGTACTTCGGGGGTGGGGGTTCCCAAAAACTCCTCAGTTGGTGTTTCTTTGTTTTTTAAGGTTGCCAAATAATCCACTTTTAAGGTTTTTAAACGGAAGGTTTGAAAGTGACCAGACCAAGGTTTTTAAGCTGTCCACTTGAAGGTTTCAGACTTCTGAGCTGTGAAAGGTTTGAAACTTTTCAGAAGTCCAGTTGGAGGCTTCAATGTCCAGTTGAAGGTTTTTAAACTGCTAAATTGAAGGTTTTAAACTACTAAGTTGAAGGTTTTCAAACTGTCCAGTTTGTTTCCAGATGACTCATTTGAAAGTTTTTAAAGTTGCTGGGTTGAAAGTTTCAAACTGCTCGGTCGAAGGGTTTCAACCAGTCCAGCAGTTGGAGGTTTTAAACTTCTCAGTTGAAGATTTTAAACTGTCCACCTGAAGGTTTTAAACAAACTGTTTCAAACTGTCCAATTAAACGTTTTGAGCCCCCAGTTTGGAGTTGAGAGAAAGAGAGAGAGGGAGAGGAGTGTTTGGGATGTTTTCCCTCCAGAAGTGTGTGTGTGTGTGGGGGGTGGGGGTGGGGGGATGTTTGGCCAATTCAAGAATAAGTCTTGGGCATTTTGTCCCAGGATTTTTGGTGGTCTTGTCCCCACAGAGGTGGGAGCTGTGTCGGTTTCAGGGTGCAAAGAATACAAAAGAAGGGTCCCCTGTGGTCCCTTGAATAACCAATGTATTTATTTTTGCATGAACTTTCTTTGTTCATTACAGTCCACTTTTTTGCATAGCCTCCAGCAGAACTCACTGTACTTCAGTCCTCTTTTTGCACGGGGGAAGTTATCTTAGAGAATGGAACTTGTGGTTACAGGATGTTTGGCAGTTAGTATATAATAAAAGGCACGCTGTAAGAAGAAATGTTCTGCATCTTTTATTACCTAAGGCAGTGCCAAACCCAGATTTTTTGGACTTCAACTCCCAGAAGCCCCAGCCAGTTTAATCAGCAGCCAGAGTTCTGGGACCAGAAGTCCAAAACATCTGGAGGACCAGAGTTTGGGAATCACTGACCTTAGTGATCCCTGACTTAGCTTTCCCTGAAAAAAGCAGTGGTTTTCAGTCATTGGTGCTGTTTTGAGTTGTGCAGGTGTTGGGATCTGGAGCATCGGTGAGAAAGGAAAGGCAGCCTGAGGAAGTTTGTTCTCAACACCTGCTTTATCTTGTTCATAAACTTTCAATCTTATCCTAGAGGAGTATCTATCTTTGTAATGTTACAGAAGGCTGAGTAATGGCAAAATGATATGATGACTTCTGATGGTGTTTTATAGATAACATTTGAAAAGCATTTCATAGCTTGTAGGCTGCACTTTCTTTGAGCTCTTTGGGCTGCACAGGTATCCCTTTCCCAGAATTTGAAGTACTCCAGAGTCTGTTGTTGTCCACATGTGTGGCTGAGAAACGGATATCTTTGGTTTCTGATGGGCATGAAACTTGGTTTCATGCACAAAATTGTTAAATATACTGTATATAAAATACCTTTAAGCCATGTGTGTACAGTATATGAAAGGTGTATATGAAAGACACATTTTCATTTTTAGACTTGGGTCTCATCTCCCACATACCTCATTTTATACATGTAAATATTTTGAAATAAAAAATTATAATCTGAAACCCAAAACACTTCTGGTTCCAGGCATTTCAGATCAGGGATATTCAAGCTGTATTTTCAATGTGCCGTCCCAACAGAGATGACACTCATGTAGAGAGACCCTTCTAAAAGAATATTTTGTATATTGGTGAACAAACCCCATACAGGCAAGCATGATACTCCTTTTTGTATGTTCATATGAGAAATAATTAATTTCCTTTTATGCTACTGGTTTATTAAAACAAATTGTCATGCTAAATTAGCATTACCAGAAAAGCTTTATGAGCCAATGTGGTTTTATCCAACGGATTTAAATTTTAGACTTCACTTTGAAATTCAGTAGCAAGCTTGGGCAGTTACTCAGCAGGAAAATAGATCCTTTGCTGTACAATGGTTAATATAGGAATAGCTACTCAGAAACAAGTTCCTTTAAGTTCAGCTGTGCATACTTGTCTGCCTTTGCTAGGACTAAGTATTACTCAACTCAGTGGTGCTGCTGGTTTTTGGTTTTTGGAGCCCTTGAAATGGTTAAAATGCTGCATACCTTTCACATAGTTTCTTAAATTCAGTGGTAGGTATAACTGGAAGTCCCAAATTAGGGCCACAGAGGTTGCAGTCACATTCAAACTTTGTTGTGACTATTATTAGACTCACTGGGACTTATTTCTAAGTTGCCATGCTTGGACATGCACTGTTAAATATTTCCTTATATTAAAACATTTGTACCCTGCCTTTCAGGGAAAAGTCCTCAGAAGGTGGGTTATGATTTGTACAGACACACACACCGAGTTACACACAGAGTGAAAAACTCTGAATATCTATTGGTAACACTGCAAAGTGGCCAGCATAAAAACATGTGAGCTATTTGAATCTTTAGGTTCAGGTGAAAAATATTTAAAGAGGGAAAATGAGGTATGTGTCCACAAATATGGGAGCCACCATATATAAAAGGCACTGTCCCTGATAGAGCTGTTTGTGGTATATCAGAGAGCAAGATCTGGGACTGATTTTAAGAGCCAAGCAAGTTCAGTTTTGGTCAGTTCTGAATTTTTCAGAACTTTACACACTGGCACACTGAACTGGGCCCCAAAATATGTTGAAAACAAATAGAGTTGCTATAGCTTTAAGATGAGTGAACTGACTAGCTCAGTGCCCAGATTTTGGCACCCAGAAGTGTAATAACTATTTCTAGCCAGAATAATGGGAGCTGGAATATCTGGGACTAGAAGGCAGAAACACTGGCTGTAGCTCCTGCTTGCATCCTGGTAGCTGTAGTTTGTATCATTTTGAAGGTGCAGAACTGATCCCAAAAGCATTTGTGTCACTGAGGTTGGATTAGCTTCTGTTTCACATAAGCACAAACTGGCAAACGATTACATAAAAGCTTTGTGGTGGATGTTGTACTTATACCTTGTGGATACAATAAAAAAGACAGCAATTCCTGTGGCGATGTTAAGAATAATCAAGAATAATTAATTTATTGTTTTGTATGTAAAGTAGCCCATGTCATAATAAATTAATCTTCAAGACAACACAGGACTCCTTGTTTTTTTTCCCCTTCTGCATCAGACTAGCATGATTACTCCTCTGGAAAAAATAATATGGAATTTTTTCTTCCAATAAAATGTGTTGACACTTCACTTGGAATATGAGTCAAAATGATAGGCCTTCAGTTTCTTCTGTGAAGTGCCAAAAAGATGCATTCAGGCTCTAATTGAAGTTTGGTAAGCCTAGAGTGCTCTCTCCTTTTCTCCCACCCTTCAGGTGTTCAAGAGTGGGGGAGAAGGAAGTTGCATTAGTGTATACAAAAGAGGCAGGGACTGAGGGTTAAGGGAGTGGTACATTGAGACCCCCCCTTTGCATTTACATGCAGGTGTTGCACACCCCCTTGAGATGGTAAAAAAATAAAATTATTAGTTATTTGCACATTCGTGTGTATTCACATTTTCACGTTTTATGAGAAAATGACATTGTTCAAATTAGAACAGTTTTATTTATGTAAATTAAATATTTAACTCAGTGCCTATGTAAATTTTACACATAAATAGTTTGGGAGGAGGAGGGATAAGGCTGACAAGTCTTGTCCTCCCCTTCCCCAGCAACATCTCTAGCCCCATCCCTGGGTTTCTGCCCCATCATTTGAGAACCACTGGTTGAAGGAATAGGTTAGTTGAAATACAAAGCCACCTCTTTAAAAACTACCGTAGTTTCAGATAGTATCCTGGTTCAAATTTCTCTAGTATAAGCAAACCAAAGATTATTGCTGTGTGCTTTCAAGTCATTTCCAATTTAAGGCGAGCGTAAGGCAAATCTATCACATGGTTTTCTGACAAGATTTGTTTAGAGGAGATTTGCTATTATCTTCCTCTCAGGCTGAGAGAGTATTATATGCCTAAGATCACCAATTCGATTTCCATGTCTGAGTGGAGACCTGGTTTTTAGAGTCTTAATCCAACACTCAAACCACTACACCATTCTGACTCTCAAGCCAAAGACAGGTGCAATAAATATTGTATTTAAAGTGGAATTTGTAACTTTTAAACAAGGAAGATACTGCTATTTTTTGGTGAGACTGAGTAGTCTATGTTCAGGAATGCATGGCAGCTATAATTAAAAACAGAAACAAATTTCACAACCTTTTTCTGCACTATGGAAAATAATTTTTGGTGGAATTCTTTTATTTTTCATCCTCTCTTTTTTCCCTATGTCAGTGTTGGCCCAGGGATCAATTTTGCCTCCCATGATGATGATAATTTTATTTATACCCCACTCTTCAGCCAAGGCTATCAGAGTAGCTTGCCATTTGTTAATTAGACATTTCCCTGCCACACATATCCTGTTGCTGATATTTGCCACAGGTAAAGCCCACTATGGTGCAAGGCCACTTTTGTAGTCTGAGGTCCGGTTTACATTGGGGGCTGACCTATTGATGTAGATACAATGCTGCAAGCAACACACATGATCCTGATTAACATGCAAGAGAAAGAACCTGGATGTATCCAATAACATTGGATGTAAGGACATGCAGAGCTTCATGAAGTGCTTTTTAAAAAAAGGTTTAATTCCACAAATTAGCCCAAACTATTCAGGCCAGGAAACATTTTAATGACCTTTTTGAATTGTGTCAAAAGAAAGTACTGGCTGAAGAGGTTCAAAAATTATATTTGCATATCTGCGTCAAATTCAAATATATGACCAATTAACAGATTTATTTATAGCATATATTTGTTCCTGAGATACCAAATGGGTAGTTATTCACAATATTTAACATCTGCGTGAAACATAACTAGGACATATACAGTCGGCCCTCTGTGTCCACAGATTCAACCATCCAAAGCTTGCAAATATTAAAAGAGATAAAAATTTCCAAGGAGCGAACCTTAATTTTGCCATTTCATAAAAGGGACACCATTTTACTACATCACTTTATATAATGGAACTTGAGCATCCACTGCTTTTGGTATTCTCTAGGGGGTCCTGGAACCAAACCCCAGCAGATACCAAAGGCCTGCTGCATTAATAAAGTCCAGAATCTCTTTGTACATTCTTTACATGTCTGGGCAAAACTTTTAACAGAAGAGGGAATTACTTCTGACTATTCTAGCTGGCTAGAATGGATTGTAACACTTTACTCTTGGTGAGAAGGGATTAATGGAGATGGGCTATTTTAACTATGACTGGATAGCTGTTTTGTTCTGTACTCAGAAGGCTACTACTGTCTCCAAGAAAAGGAATATATTTCAGAGAGGCTTAATTGTATGAGAAAACGTTACAGAATGCAGCGGGCAAAACTTTCTTCAGTGTTCTAAGTTTCTGGTTGAGAATATTCAAGATACAGTAAATTGCAGTAATTCTGGGACACAATATTTGAAGAAAGATTGCTGTTAATAGGCTTAAACCAGTTCCAAGTAAAACCTTAATATTTTGCTCACTAATTACACACAAGGGGAGAAATAATTCCAGCAGTTTAAGAAATTTTATAGAATCATAGAATCATAGAATCATAGAGTTGGAAGAGACCACAAGGGCCATCCAGTCCAACCCCCTGCCATGCAGGAACTCCAAGTCAAAGCATCCCTGACAGATGGCCATCCAGCCTCTGCTTAAAGACCCCTAAGGAAGGAGACTCCACCACACTCCGAGGGAGTGTGTTCCACTGTCGAACAGCCCTTACTATCAGGAAGTTCCTCCTAATGTTGAGGTGGAATCTCTTTTCCTGCAGTTTGCATCCATTGTTCCGCGTTCTAGTCTCTGCAGCAGCAGAAAACAAGCTTGCTCCCTCCTCAATATGACATCCCTTCAAATATTTAAACAGGGCTATCATATCACCTCTTAACCTTCTCTTCTCCAGGCTAAACATCCCCAGCTCCCTAAGGCGTTCTTCATAGGGCAAGGTTTCCAGACCCTTCACCATCTTAGTTGCCCTCCTTTGGACATGCTCCAGTTTCTCCACATCCTTTTTGAATTGTGGTGCCCAGAACTGGACACAGTATTCCAGGTGGGGCCTGACCAAAGCAGAATAGAGTGGCACTATAACTTCCCTTGATCTAGAAACTATACTTCTATTGATGCAGCCTAAAATTGCATTGGCTTTTTTAGCTGCCGCATCACACTGTTGACTCATGTTCAGCTTATGGTCTACTTGGACTCCTAGATCCCTTTCACATGTGGTCTCGTTCAGCCAGGTGTCCCCCATCCTATATCTGTGCATTTCATTTTTCCGCCCTAAGTGCAGAACCTTACATTTCTCCGTATTGAATTTCATTTTGTTAGCACTGGCCCAGCTTTCTAGTCTATTCAGGTCATTTTGAATTTTGATCCTGTCCTCTGGGGTATTAGCTACTCCTCCCAGTTTAGTGTCATCTGCAAATTTGATAAGTATGCCACCAATTCTGTCATCCAAATCATTAATAAAGATGTTGAATAGCACTGGGCCCAGGACAGAACCCTGTGGGACCCCACTGGTCACTTCTCTCCAGGATGAAAAGGAGCCATTGTTGAGCACCCTTTGAGTTCGGCCAGTCAACCAATTACAAATCCATGTGACAGTTAACTTGTCTAGCCCACATTCTTCAAGCTTGTTTGCAAGAATGTCATGGGGAACCTTGTCAAAGGCCTTACTGAAATCGAGGTATACTATATCCACAGCATTCCCTTCATCTACCAAGCTGGTAATTTTATCAAAAAAAGAGATCAGGTTCGTTTGGCATGACTTCTTTTTCTGAAACCCATGTTGGCTTTTTGTGATTATGGCATTGGCTTCTAAATGTTCGCAGACTCTCTGCTTAATGATCTGCTCTAGCACCTTTCCTGGAATTGATGTCAGACTAACTGGACGATAATTGTTGGGATCCTCTTTTTTTCCCTTTTTGAAGATGGGGACAACGTTTGCCCTCCTCCAGTCTTCTGGGACTTCTCCTGTTCTCCAGGAGTTCTCAAAGATTATTGCCAATGGCTCTGATATTACATTTGCTAGTTCTTTTAATACTCTAGGATGTAGTTCATCTGGTCCTGGAGATTTATATTCATTTAGGTTAACCAGGTATTCCTGTACTACCTCTTTACTTATTCTGTGCTGAATTTCCTCTATTCTGTCTCCTGTTCCATTATCCTTAGGTTGAGCACCCTTTGCCTTTTCTGAGAAGACTGAAGCAAAGAAGGTGTTGAGTAATTCTGCCTTTTCTCTGTCTCCTGTGAGCATTTTGCCATCTTCTGCATGCAGTGGCCCCACTGTTTCCTTCTTCTTCCTTTTGCTGCGGACATATCCAAAAAAGCCCTTTTTATTGTTCTTAACCTCTCTAGCAAGCCTGAGTTCATTCTGCGCTTTAGCTTTTCTGACTTTACCCCTACATGTGCTGGCTATTTGTTTAAATTCCTCTTTCGTGATTTCTCCATTTTTCCATTTCTTATACATGTTCCGTTTAAAACTTAGCTCATTTGAAAGTTCCTTAGTCATCCATCCTGGCTTCTTGAGACATCTTCCATTTTTCTTCCTCATTGGAACTGTTTGAAATTGTGCCTTCAATATCTCCCTTTTGAGAAACTCCCATCCGTCTTGAACTCCCTTTTCTTTTAGTATTCCTGACCATGGGATCACTCCCAGTATTTCTCTAAGTTTATTGAAATCAGCTCTCCTAAAGTCTAGAGTGCATGTCTGACTATGCCTAGCTTCTCCAGAATCAGAGTCATAGAGTTGGAGGAGACCACAAGGACATTCAGTCCAACCCCCTGCTACAGATCAAAGCACTCCAGACAGATGGCCTTCCAGCCTCTGCTTAAAAACCTCCAAAGAAGGAGGCTCCATCATATTTCAAGGCAGATTCATGTTTTGCTTGTGGTCTAAGATTCCTAGATCCGTTTTAGAGTTACTGTTGTCCAGCCTAACCAGATTAGGTGTCTGCCTAATCTGTTAAAACGTGAAAACACTAATTAAAAAAAATTCAAATTGAAAAGGCAAAAATCAATACACCTTGCTATTAAAAGTATTAAGAACAGTTAATTCCCCTATACCATAGGAGTAAATAAGTGTTTGCCTGTCAATTGGAAGAATAGCAAGGAAAAGACCAGTCTAACCTAGAAAATGTGTTTGTAATTTGTTTTAGTATTGTAATAATTTAATTCTATTTTAATGTACCATTTTTGTATACTTTTATTTGTACTGTTTTTTTAAAATTGTAAGTCCCAGTTACTTACACCCTGCATCCCAATTTTGGGGAAAGATGATGATGATGATGATGATGATGATGATGTTCCAGAGCCTAGGAGGAGTCACAAACAAGGATCTGTCCCATATTTCTATCAAACATTCCTGTGAGGAAGACAGGACAGAGAGAAGGACCTATTTCCAGGCTCCCTGCTCACAGACAAATTTGTATGCTAGAATATTGTCCTTCAGATAGTCTGGACTCCAGTCGTAAATGGCTTTATTGGCCATAATTAGCACTTTAAATTTTGTCCAGCAAGACCCAAAACAGACAGATCAAAAGAAGCAGATTCCAGCCACTTTGGGGGCATAGTGTTCAGATGACGCACATCCCCGAAGTGGCCGAAAGCTGCTCTGAGGTTGCCAGAGGTGGCCTGAAGACACCAGAAAAAGGAGAGGCTAAAAACAGCTCCTGTCTGGGACCATGACAGTGGTGGTTGGCTTTGATAGCACACGGTATCAGTCCTGAGCTGATTGCGGCCCAATCATGGCTGGAGCAGCCAGAGGCTGCTCCTTGCCGCCATCTGCTTCATCCAATAGCGATAGAGGATTGTTCCAAGGAAATATTTTTTTTCCCTGTAATTTGCCTCGGAGGCCTAAATATCCTAAAAGCACCAGATCGTGTTTGATCTTGAAAACTAACCAGGATCAGCCTTGGTTGGTACTGGAATGGGAGACTGCCAATGAGTACAGTACTCTGTGCTGTAGGCTATATTTCAGAGGAAGGAACTAGCAAAACCATCTCTGAGTATTCCTTGCCTAAGAAAACCCTATGAAATTCATAGGGTAGTCATAGGTCAACAGACAACTTGAAGATACTATATCACTTGATAGCACTTGAGACAGACCAGTGATTGAAATAGAGGACTTGAATTCCTTAACCAGTCATGACAGAAGAGTCTCAAGATGGAGTCTGAAATTTATTTATTTACTGTATTTATACCCCACTCTTCAGGCAATAACATACAATACAACAAGTTTAGGGTACTCCAGCACTACTTTCAAGACCAGCTCAGGCAGGGAGACTGTTGTGCAGTGTGGTAGTCAATATGCCAACAGAACTGCTATTCTTACATGGCCCTCTGGACACTTGAAACCAGCACATTGAGGGATAGGGCACCTGATTGGGTGGGTAGAAACGTAATAAACACTTCAACTCCATCCCATTATCTGATGCTACACAGAAAATTCAGGTAAAGCTAATAGATTGACACTCCCAGCATCATCTGGCCACCTTTCTATTATGCAAGCCAGCTCAACATGCTTATCCAAAATCAAATCCTGGACAGCTGTCATTTTCCTTATTTTAGCACCACATTCAGCAGCATTATTTTCAATCCAGAGGACTCTTGCTGAGGCAGTCCAGACTGCTTGAACTAGAGGACTAAGTGGGGCAGCCAATACCCTCTTGCAATTCCCTCTGTCATGTTGATACAACTATCTCCCTGCCCTTTTATGTTTCCCTCTGCTTGCTACAGCTGTGATGGCTGTTCCTTAATTCTTTTCACCTTCCCCCTAATTTTGAAAATACATTGTTCCTTTGGTAGCCATAGGCAGTGCTCTCAAAAACAGGTCCGTAGTACAGTTGGCCCTCTATGGATTAAAGTGTCCATGGATTGAAAATATTCCAAAAAATATAAATTCCAAAAAGCAAATCTTGATCTTGTCATTTTATATGAGGGACGCCATTTTACTGTGCATTGTATTTAATAGGATTTGAGCATCCATAGATTTTTATATCCATGAGGAGTGCTGGAACCAAATCCCAGCAGATACAAAGGGCCCACTGTATACTGATCCTCCAGGCAGTCCTCATTGCTTCTCTCAATCGGGATAGGCCCTTGCTATTGTAGGTCCCTACTGCAAGCAATGACCTCCTTTGGTGCCATCCCCCTAGCATTCACTGCCAGCAGGAGGCTACTCTTACAAAAGACCAGAATTTATTCCTTATCTCAGGCAAGTGATGGAGTTAAGTGGGTGTGATGACAGTCTTATTGGAGACTGCAGACTCAAGGCCTCGATCTGACAAAGAAGAGCACTCACAGTTATCAGAAACTGGACAGAATTTTGAATCTTACATTGCTAGAAAAAAAACACATCTTCAATTTTAAAAAATGTCAACAGGCAAACCCCATACATTTGAGGTAACTGGATGGCTGTTTATTTCATTTGACTATCTCCCTTCTCAGCTTTGATATTGGAAAAGCCCATTTTAACCCAAACATCTGATTTCTGGTAACTTCTCAAAACCAAATTCCAGCAACTGTATTGTCTTCTGGGGCTACATGTCCTTTTTCCTTTGTACATACTGTTATCTTTTTTATTTTTTCATTTCCGAACTACAATGCTATCCTTAATTAATATGTTTAATCCATTGTTATGTTGGTTGCTACAGTTTCAAATAAAAATGCATTAAACCCCCTTTTTTAAAAAAAACTAGGAATCCCCCCCAGCACAGATGGCAGCTGGTTAGGAAATCCCCCCTCCTTTCACCTAGATGCCTCTGTGGTTCTACCTTTCACCTCACCATCTGTGACTGTAATTGTTCACTGTTGAGAAGTCCCATAGGAAAAATCCTGGTTGAAGAACATTGCTTTTAAGTTGTAAAGATTTCTAAGTGCTTAAAAGTACCAGAATTGTTGAAAAGATTGTTGTAAAGATTTCTAAGTGCTTAAAAGTACCAGAATTGTTCTGGAGATTCCATATCAAGTGAAAAACTGTTCAATTTATCTTGGTTAGTCTGAAGTTCCTGCTTCTTCCTGTTGTTCCTGAGGCTAGATAATAACTGAAAGACTAAGAAAACCTCATTTTGTAGAATGTTGCAGTTCAGTGTGTGGATTTTGTATTACAATCCAAAGTATGTAGAATCAGCTTTGAGTCTTCAATTTATAGTCTCCCCTCCTTTCTCGTGAACTTGAGATCTGTGCTTTTGAATATTCACAGAGGAGCGACCTCCATTGTTCTCACTGGGGCGCACCCCATGTGTGCTCGCGGGCATGCCCCATTCAAGCCCATGGGGCTTGAATATCTGCTAGTCTCCATTTTCGCAGGGACCCTCGGAACAAATCCCCCATGAAAACGGAGGGGCAACTTTATATACAATGAGACTTGGTGGTTAACATTCAAACAAGGAACCTAGAGCCATGGTGGCAAACCTATGTCACGTGTGCCAGAAATGGCACGTGAAGCCATTTTTCATGGCACGTGGAGGGTGGAGAAGAGGAGGAACAGACCCCCGCTTGTTCCTCCTCCTCTCCAGCCATCCAGAGGCAGCTGAAGGCTGGGGGGTGGGGCTAGGAAAGAGGAGGAGCAAGTGTGCCTCTTTTCCTCTTTGTCCCTCACCCCCCACCCTGGCGTTTCAGCTTTCTCCGGAGAGGCCCAGGAGGGCAGAGGGAAGACATCTCCCCCGAATGCCCTGCTCCCGGAGGAAAGAAGTCCCACCCCCAGAGTGTGGAAGTCCCACCCCAGAAGTTCCATTCCCTCTCCCCAAAAGTCCTACCCCCAGCACCAAGGAACACTCAGAGCCGGAAGACCTTTTAGTTTGGACATTTGGTCCCGAAAAGGTTCATCACTGACCTAGAGGGTATTATGGGATGAAACAGATGGGAAGGAAAAAGTGGCTTGAAGCTGCCTTTTCTAAAGCCACATTGAAACCCCACCAACCGCACCGCCGGTTCCCAAGGCAGATGGAGTTCTCATGTCATGACCACATGAAATAGCTTCAAGCCAGGAAGAAGTGGAAAAAAGCTGCTTCTTTTTGAAACGGCTTTTCTCTGCATAAGGACACTTTTCTGCTGGCCTCAAGGCATGTGTCTTTTAAACGCCACACCTTCAAGCCAGCCTGAAAGCACCTCTTTTTGCCTGTCTGTTTAGCCCCTATATGTCCAATGCTGGCAAGGCTTATAGTATTGCCATAACTTACAATTCTTATACTTTTACTCATAAAACATCAGTTACGGTAGGCCCTTGATATCCCACTGCGGTTTGGTTTCAGAATCAACCATGTATACAAAAATCCATAGATGCTCATGTCCCATTAAATACAGTGACATAGTAAAATGATGTCTCTTACATAAAATGGCAAAATCAAGCTTTGCTTTTTGGAGTGTGTGTGTATATGAAATTTTTAAACCATGGATGGTTGAATCTTTGAATAAAAAATCTATTGATATTGAGAGTCAGCTATATTTGTTCTCATTTTTATAGCTAATAAAGCCGGGGCGGGGGGGGGGGGGGACAAATGTCTAAGATCAAGGTTGATTTTTTTTAAGGTGGAGATTGGGCTCATTTATTTTTATTTGTTTTATTTATATAGCGCTGTAAATTTACACAGTGCTGTACATACAATCTTATAATTAGATGTATCCCTGCCCTCAGGCTTACAATCTAAAAGAGACAACACAAAAGGAAAAGGGGAAGGTGGTGGGAAGGGGATGAGGTCCAGTGTTTCTTCTCTCCCTCTGGGGCCTGGACCAAGGCAGATGGACTGGAAGGAGGGCATGGCTTCTTTAGGCAACATGAGAAATTTAAAGAGAAAATAATTACCAGTAGATAAGCACATCTGTAATGCTTGTCTTTAGTGCTGTATATCTTGCTGAATTAGATCCTCAATAAGCAACATTGTTGTGGGATGGAAGCACTAAGCTAGACTTTAGGAGGTTAGTGTGTGGACACTCCCATGTATGGATAACAATTTTCTGTACACTGAAAAAAGTGGTTAATCTGATGTAAGAGAGAAAGAACAGATTCTGGGTTGAATGGGAATCTCTTTGTATCAAGTCAGCCCTGAAAAATCTCTCGGAGGCATTGTATGCAGTCTGTTTGAATTTCTCAGTTCTGAGACCAACTGTTCTGTGGTTCCGCTGTGCAGCAGTAAAACAGTCATACCTGTTTTGTCTTGTCAAGCAAGCAACAGTAGTACATGCTCTGTTAAATAAACAATAGTTTGTTCCAATTTACCATATAAAAGCATATTGTTAAGTGATTGCAAGCATATTTTAAATAGAGAGGATTATATTTTCCCCTCAGGTTAAAAATAGGCATGAGCAATCATTAATGGTTGACCTGGTTATTTTAAAGAAACATTTTCTTTAGCTTTTGGGCAGTTAACAGCAAATTCTCCTCATCCAGCTACATTCCTGTTATTCTAGCCAGATCAACATGCTCATCCAAAATCAAGGCTTGTTTCAACTCTTTTGACCATCCACAGTGATCAAATATTGAATATTTGAAGAGCCCTCTCTCCATGGCAACACCATCTGACCTAGGAGGGAGTGAAGGAGAGGCTTAGCAACACCATTGGGATTGGCCTCACGTTGAAGTGCCCTCTCTCCATGGCAACACCATCTGACCTAGGAGGGAGTGAAAGGACTGGCCAAACTCTGTTGGGCCTGCCCTAGATTATGAAGCCGAGCCCTCCCTCCATGCCATCTGCCTTGGTCCAGGCATCAGAGGAAGAGAAGAACTTTTGGACCTGATTCCCTTCCCCACCACCATTCCCTTCTCCTTTTGTGTCGTGTCTTCTTAGATTGTAAGCCTGAAGGCAGGGAACCGTCTAATTAAAATAATAATTGTAAGCTGCTCTGATAGCCTTTAGGGCTGAAGAGCAGGGTATAAATAAATAAATGAAAAATATGAGATGCCGCTTATCCAATACCCTGAATTATATGCACACATGGAAACAAAACAGTGGTAACAATTAGCAAGAGATACATATTCTTTCTATACAGTCGTCCCTCCCAATTCACGGTCTTGCTGTTCACATTCCTGGGTCTTTTGCAGACAGCAAGTCAGGAGGAACATAATGGTGTGCATGCCCAAGGTGTGCACACAGTCCTTTATGCTGGAACACGCCCCCATTGTAATCAATATTGGTGATTTCCCCGATTCGTGGTGTGTGTGTGTGTGTGTGTCTGGAATGGTTCCCCTACGAATTGGGAGGGACGACTGTATTTTAAAATATTTGCTTAGAAGTGCTCTGATACAGTGGCCTGTGTCTGGGGTCAGAAAGAGAGGAGATAGCCCTTTAGATTATTTTTCCCCTCTAAACCAATAGTATTCCTTTTTTAAAAAATGAAATCAGCCCCCTCACCATTCTGTGGGAAGCATAGAAACCAAGTGCACTGATGGACGTGGGATGGGGAGACCTGATCTTTCACCATCAAACTACTGAAGTAAAAGTGCTTTTTTTTTACAATCTATAAAGATTTTGTAATATTTTGGGCTTTGGAACATGCCCTTATTAGCCTCGTTTCTAAGATATTAAGCCTTAGGTGTTGTAGTAAGGATTTTAAGGAAGGTGCTCTAAACTCTGTTCATTTTTGTATATAGCGGCTGCACTTTTCCAGTGGAGCAGTATTCTTTTTGAGATGCAGGAACCAGAGCAGTATATAGTAATGTAAGTTTTTACCATAAAGTACATCACAGTGCATTCATTCTGATGCTAGCAGCTTTAATAATTTATAGAATGGAATTTTCTTGTTTACCTGGTTTGGAAAACTGATTTAATGTCTTTTTGAGCTATCTGCTATGACTTCAGGGCCACTCTTCCTTTTTTTTTTTAAATTTAATGTTCCAAATACATAAAAAATAACTTTAACATACCTAAAGTGTATTAGAAAGAGCAAAACATAGAAAGGGGGGAACTACAAATGAGGAAACAAAGGGAAAAAAAGAGAAGATAGAAATAGAGGAGATAAAAATGGCTTCCACTATTTTCCTAAGCAGATATTAAAGTACATAAATAATTTATACCTGTACTTAACCTGTGGTTAGCAGACCTTGGAGTGGAGGTCTGTGAAAGCCACCTCGCCTCATTTTGCCCTTGTAAGGCCTCTGGGGGTCAACCTCACACTAAAAAGTGGGGAATGAAAGGGGGGGGGGGAGAAGGAGGAGAAAAACAGAGCACCACCCCTCCACCAGCTCAAACAGTAACAGCATGGTTCTACCTTTTCACTGTCTTTCTTCTTATGTCTTCCCACCCCTCGTTGCCTTGGTCATTTTCTCTCCAGTTCATCCAGGAACTCTGAAAGAAAAGGGCAAGACGCCACCCCATTGGTGTTGGCCAAACAAATCCTCTCAGTGCTAGCCAGGCACCCCTTCTAAGTCGCTGTCTCCCTCTCTTCCCTCCCACCTGCTTCCTTTTGCCAGAGTGAAAAAACTGCTGTGCAGAATAACAGGCTTTGGGGCTGCCAGTGTGCAGAATGAGAGGTGGAAGGAAGGGAAATGGCAGGGGGCATGTGGGTGCAAACCATAATGGCGGAAGAAACAGCAACAGTAGCAGTTCTAGAGCAAAGGGAGTTGCACTCTGGATGTCTGTGATTGAAAGAGTGTATTAACCGTGTGTGTGGTTCTATCTTCAGGAACTTCACATCAAAGCAGCGCACAGGATGAAGAAACGGGAAACAGTCTTGATCCCTTTTTATCTCATACATCTACATACATATGCACAGCAAGCAAAGTCCCAACTCCTCGTGCCACCTTGTGCCGCTTGACACTAATACTGACACACAGGTGGCTGTGGAGATACGTCAAAAAGATTTTTGGTAGTCAAAAAGTGCAAAGGGAGGAGATCTAGTCAAATCAACTTGGGGACTTTCACTGTCCTCCAACAGAAGTTCTGTTGCTTCCTCTGGTTATCTGACTTCAGTCATATCTTCCATCAAGCTAAAATACAATCTACACTTCACTCTGAAGTTTTAAAAATAATTCCTCATCTATTGCATTTCTTCTCATATCTGCTGCCAAGTTGCTTGATAACATCCATCTTCTGGAGGTTGCATCTTTGCCATCATTCTACTAAACAGGATCATAGTATACAAAGAGTTAACACTTTTTCCACCACAGCAAAGATAACACAGCTAATACATTACTTATATTTTGTTACTCTGATTGCTTTCAATGAGATACCTCTCCCAATGAAAGAAATCCAGCTTCCCATAACAAACCAATCTCTTCTTTCGTCTATTTTTGTTTTACAAAAATCAGCAACTTTAAAAAAATACATCCATCTTTTCATGTTAGTTTACTCTCATTTATATGCTTTCCAATAGTATATTTATATGCTTTTTTGAGTTTTTTCCCCCCACTCATGATTTTGTCAGTTTTGTTTTATTTTGCCATCTTAAAAGTGATTTTAAATAGTTCTTAAGATTCCCCCGTACTCATACAGAAGCCAGGAATGTCACTATTGGGTCAGAGAGCCCCATCTCAGTTGGATTCAGACACTTAAAGACATTGGAAAGAAAGTATGTTTTCTTTGTCATGGTCTCTGTGAATTGCACAAATGGGATATCCTGTGCCCACGCAGTGCAATCCGTTTCTGTGATTTCACAGATGACCTATCGAAGAACTACAGTTACAGGTAAGCAACCTGTCATTGCTGGCTTAGAGTTCTTAAAGGCTTGCATACAGTGGCATGTGATGATTTATTTCTCACGGATCCCTCCCCTTCGCTCATGGTTGACTATTGCTGTCCTTGTATGCTTGGTGATGTTCTTGGACCTTCATGGGCAAACTCTGCTCTGCCTCCTTCTCTGGGGAGAGACACACCAACTGGAACTTGCCTCTGAACTGGTGGTTTTTGCATCTGCAGCTCTCAGTGTCAGCTGGCTGTTATTGTATCTGGAAGTCCCATTTAGCATCACTCTTCTGATTAAGCACTGTCATATCAGGCTTGAGGAGTATACATAAAATTGGCATGTGAGGAGGATTGCCTACTTTTATTTTTTTCTTTTCTATCTAACTTGAACATTTTTTTTTGGAAAGCCTAAATATAAATCACATTTGCCATTTTGTTGCCCACTCACCATGTTTGGAAAAATTATTTGCAGTCTTCTTCACTTTTCACCAGATTGAATAACTTGCTATGTTCTACAAAAGACCTTGCTTCACTGCTTGTGCCAGCTTTAGATAATTTGTAAATGAGTTTAAAATGTTCTAGTCCCAACATAAACTCTTGGAGGAGATCCCATTTTATATACAGTCATTACTGCTCATTTATTTCTATCTTCTGTTCTTGTTCTTTAACCATTTATAGCTCTTGTCTGATATCTTAATTTAGAAATGTGTCCTCCAGTTCAGCGTCATTGGGCCAAAACACACTACAGAAATAATCTAGTTTGAGACCGCTTTAACTGCCCTGGTTCAGTGCTAAGGAATTCTGGGAACTGTAGCTTATGGCAGCACCAGAACTCTCTGATAGAGAAAACTAAATGTCCCACAAAACTTTAGTGCCCACAATTTCCCTAGCATTGAGCCAGGGCAGTTAAAGTGGCACCAAACTGGATTATTTCTGCAGTGTGTTTCGGCCCTGAGTCTATTAGGAGATGTTGGTAGAAGACTTTTGTCAAATTATTTTTGAAGGCCCAAGTACAAGGTGTCCATGAGGTAACCTGTGGCCACAGGCCTATAGATGAATATGAAGAATTCTAAAAGGTGGTGAGGAAGGCATGTTTAATTTTGGAAAAATGTTTTATTCCTCTTCAGAAAAAAAAAATGCTCTCAGTGTATTAGATTATATTAGTAATGTTTACCACCCTTTAACATATGTAGCGAGATCTTGTAGCACCTTTGAGACTAACTGAAGAAAGAAGAAGCATCTGAAGAAGTAGACTTTAGTGTAGGAAATGTCTTGGTGCCAACTTCTTTCTTTAGTTAGTCTCAAGGGTGCTACAAGATCTCTCTATGTACTGATTCTACAGACTAACACGGCAGTACCTTTGAAATAAGTAAATACAGTAGTTAATTAACAAATCTGTATTCTTAAATTACAGTTAACATTGGATAGATTTTAAGTTACTGTTGTTTTAATTGGCTGATTTTCTACAAATAACTTTCTAGCAACTAACTGGTTAATAAAAATTGGGTCTCCAATAAAATATAAGCAGATTTACAGTATTACTTTTTCACCTCCATACTAGCTGACCACAGTAGAGATCTGAAAGACCTGTATCTTCTCATATAAGCTGTTTGAAAATCTAAGGCAAAGGTCACAGTTCAAGTATTGCATCTGAAGGAGTGGATTGATCTTCATGAAAGCTCATGCTAAAATAAAAATTAGCCTCAAAGGTGCTGCTAGATTGCTTTCTCACACTAACATGACTGCTGCCTTGAAATTGTTTTAAACTCATCAAGTCAAGATTGACTTATGGTGACCCCATGAATGAGAGATGTCCAAGTCACTAAGTCATTAACAGTCCTGCTCAAGTCTTGCAGACTCAGGGTCATAGCTTCCTTGATTGAGTTTATTCACCTCTTCCTCTTTTCCTCCTGCCGTCTACCTTTACAAACTAGAAAGTTAGTGCCATTGGTGATTAAAAAATTACATTATATCAGAAAAAAGCAGTAATTTATCTAGCAATTGATATCTCAAAAGATTATAACATTTGATTGAGATGCAATTTAATGTAGGCAGAGCAAAATGCTGCTACAATGTTTAAATGTGATTGTGGGCATGGGGAGAAGGAGTGAGGCTTCCAGTTCAGTGGAAGGTGGTTCCAGCATCTGCAGAATTGGTTGGGAACTTACAGGAGGAGTGGAGCTCTGCCTGAGCACCTGGCTAGCTGTAAGCTGACCTGTTGTGCCACCAAGGTAAATGGAAAGAGCAGAACAGTTAACTGCTTATGCTAGGAGGAGTGTTGGACTTTTTGCACTTTCTTGAAAAACAGAAACATTTCTAAAATGCAGAATTGCATAAGTATACAGGCTCTTTTGGATCAAGGACTTTGTGTTTCATTGTTGACTAACTAGCGATGCCATGCATGATACAAGATATGGATATAGGGCAAATTGGAATTTTTAATTTAAAAGTGCAAGATTGCCTTTCTCCAAAAACTGTTTATTTTGATTCAGTTCAATATATGTATAATTTCTTTAGAAGATACTACAGCAAGGCAAGAAATGTTAATATACTTGTGGAGGCTTCTACAGTCATACCTCACAAGGTCCAGCAAAGCATGTTTGTTTGAAATTTGATTTATTCCTGTTGATGGGTTGTTGTTTTTTAAACTAGGGGAAGAATGAAATTTTGTGGTTGAAACTTGAACAGAACAATATTCTAATTAATTGGATTGGATCGTGAATCAATTGTCCTGCTGACTTTGGTGTGTCAGCTTTTAATACTGGATCCAATCTGTTAATGGTAAGGATATCACACAAATTGATGTAGTATGGCCAAAACTAATTGTTGGGAGAATGGTGCATATGAAGTATAAAGCCAATAGTTTGTTCAACATTTCCTGTGATTTCAGAGGATTTAGGAAATTCATCTGCTTCCTCCCCCCTCCAAATTTGAGAAATGGGCATTGTAAATTTGTGGGATCTACTTAGGAGAGAACACAGGTTCTTCTTTGTGGTCTCTGTGAATCACAATTGAGTTATCCTGTGCCTGCACAGTGCATCTTTGGAAACTTCTAGAGCAGTATTGAATATTTTCCTGATGATGCAGCTCAATTTAGTGTGAGATATCTCTGCCCATCCTAAGTTCACAATATATCCCTGAGAGAGAAGTAAGAAGGTTTTCTGATTCTGGCTGAGTAGCAAGGATCCTGCACTTCTCCCAGCTCTTTTCCCTTGTGTACACGATTTGGGGGTACAGCTGGACTCTCACTTCATGCTGGGTTGGACATATCTCTCCATCATGGAATTTGTGAAGAAGGATTGGGGGTATCTTTCACTTTGCATTAGGCCCTGGAAACTATTGGAATCATGCAAGCAAGACTTGCTACTTTGAATTGTTACTCTATTTAGTACAAAGTGATTATCTGATATTTTCCCTTGTCAGTAGCCTACAGACGGGCTCATGCTGGATGTATTGACTCCACCAATGCTGTCAATTATTTCCCAACTCCCTTCCTAATTGGTTAAGCAGGCTGATTCCTTTGATTGGCATACTTGGCTCCTCTAAGCCTCCTAGCAGAGCAACTGATAAGCACTGAATTCCCCCTCCTAAAAATGCCATTTCCCTCCTCAACTTTTTCCTTTCTTAAAAGGTTTCTTGCCCATGCCCTAAGTCTTTAGTACTGAGTAGCACATAGCCATTGGGCTACATGTGGTACAGAACAACAACATTGTTGTAGTAAAATGATGAAATTTGAATGGGAGAAAGAGGACAAATATTAGTTGGCTTCATCATGGGTTGTTACACTTCTTGGTGTAAAGCTACATACTTCTGTGTAATCTGTCATGGTTTTAAAGAAATAAGTGTCATAATAGTGTTTGAATTTAGGGTATTCTATACTGATTTGTATTATGCATACTTTTGTTCTGTATGTATAACAGTGAAATTGGAGCCAAAATACCTTTTTTCAGCAAATAGTTCTATTTGCTTTATTACACAGCTTCTTCCCTTGTGATTACTGGGTACCAGTAATTCTGTATTGTGGGATTAACCCATAGTGTCCTTGGGATTCTTCATTACATGAGATGCTTTTTGTCCTAGTTACCAGGGCCAAAGAACTGAAGCATGATTTGCATATGAGAGCATCTGCTTGCATTCAGGATCTATAAAGCGTTGCCTAGTTTACCAGCCCCCACACTGTAACAGTAAATTTTATTTAGGGGTTTTTGAAAGGGGATACCCACACTATATTAGTCTATTCCAGGACAAAAACTTAAAAGATTTTCAAGTTTTATTATGACATAAGCTTTCTTGAAGTAACATGTTTTACAGTATTATGGCATTAGGTTTTTACTTCATCAGGTGCACAAGAACAAATTGTTAAAGTGAAATCTTTATTCAAAAATATAGTTCTGGCTATATTTGTTTTAACAGAGGTGTGAAACATAACTGGAAGGTCAGATTTTTAGGATCCACAATACAAATAAATACAATGCCAAGCAAAATTAGGTAAGAACCAGTCCTGTGGCTATTTTATTATATTATATTATATTTTTTTGAACACTTCTTAAATTCTGGGCACGTGAGTATTGTAGTAAGTTGCTAAATATTTGTTGCATTCTATCAGATAAATGTTTTTATTGAATTGCATAACATAGTACAGTATAGCATTTCTTTTTAAAAGTCAGGTAGAAATGTCAGATTTTATCAGCAATATATTCCTCCCATTCAGGAAAGTTAACCAAACTTAAAGGTGTAGCTTACTGTACAGGTCCAAAGGGCCTATATGTTGTGTCTCTGAAGTCATAGTAGGAACCATACATTTTTAAAAAGATACATTTGGACTCAAAGTAGTTGTTCTTACAGATAAGTTACTACTCCACTGAACATATATGCATACATATTTATAAACCTAAATGTGGTACCATATTTCCCCTTTAATTCTCTCTTGTATGTCTCTACTAGCATACATGCTACTTGAAATTGATATTCCATATCTGCTTCATTTATCACAAAATATATTCTGCTGTTTTTTATTTTTGTTATTTATTGGGTAATCTTTGCTCTAAGCATCTTTCTGGAAATTCTTCTACCATCATCTCTAGATTTGTATGGTCCTTTGTGATCTGATAGAGGGAGGTGGCATGTGTCTCTGAATCGAGCAACAACATTTAAGTTATATTTTATAATTGACCCTCTGTATCTGTGGATTCAACCAACCAGAGTTCAAAAATATATTTTAAAAATTCAAAAAAGCAATCTTGATTTTGCCATGTTATATAAGGAATGCTATTTAACGAAGCCATTTTATATAATGGGACTTAGGCATCCATAGATTTTGGTGTCCATGGGGAACCTGGAGCCAAATCTCAGTGGATACTGAGGGCCTATTGTACATTTATATTCTGTTTTTTTCTTCAGTGTATTCAAGGAAGCATATTTGTCTTTTCTTTACACTACTCAGTCTTTGCAGCAACCCTGTGATGACAGGCTGACAGAAAAGTAACTAGGCCAAAGTGATGTTTAGTTATTATGGCAGTGGTAGCTTGAACCTGGAATTCCATAATTTCTGTCCAATATTTTTTTAGACACTGTATGATGGTGGCCTGACTCCTCCCACTAAGCAGAATCACAAGAGTATTCAAAACTGTGATCCTAATGATCAAATTTTCCCAATGGTTATTTTCCTAATTATCATAGTAGAAGTTTTCAAACTTTTGGGGCACATATGGCTGTTTATAATTTTCAGAAAGTACTGTATCTGTCATCTGCAGTCATGGGGGTAGACACAAAATGTCTACAATGCAGTATGGTCAGTTAAAAAGTTTACTACTACAACAACATAACGCATGAGTATTATAGAAAGGATAAAAGACAAAGTCATTGCTTTGAACCTGTAGTTTTCTCTCCCAACAACAGATGTGAAAGGAATATACAGGTCAGTTCTTCCAGTTGTCCTCTGAACAAATTCTGCTAAATTTCCCCCACATTTATGCTACCCAAATACACTCCCAAATACCATATTCCCCACTGCTAATACACAAAAAATTACTCTCTTAGGACCTCCCCATGCAGATATGTCTGTGTACATAGAGATAGACTGGGCATGGTTTGCGGAGGATATAGATTTCCTAGAAAAGAGCACAGGAAGGGAATTGCCTCACTGAGAGGGACATGGAATTGAACTGCACTGCATCCAAACATCTATCACCTCCTAATGCATTTTGTTAAGAAGAGTAGCATTGGAAGATTGCAAGTTTGAATGAAGAAGAGGGGGGAGATTAACTCTTTCTCCATCCAAACAAGCTGTCCCCATTTGTATTTCTGTCTTGGATATTGTGTGTGTGCATGTGCCTTCAAGTCACCTGTTGACTTATGGTGACCTCATGAATTTCATGGGGTTGTCTTAGGCAAGAAATATCCAGAAGTGGTTTTGCCATTTCCTTCCTCTAAAATACATCCTGCAGCACTTAGTGTTGGCTGGTGGTCTCCCATTCAATTACCAACCAGGGTTGACACTTCTTAGCATCCATGATCAGACAGTATCTGGTGCCTTTGGGATACTTAGGCCCATCTGAGAAGTCTAAATTTACCCTCTCAAATGTGACTGTGAAAATGAAAGGGTAGAAAAATGCCTTGGAATCCAGTTTTTAGTGAGAAAGGTGTCATGCATTCTCTCTTCCAGCTGCTTGTTTGTCACCTGTAACTGCTACAAATGAGTTATGGCATTATTACACACATTTACATTTAGCATAGGATTTGATCCGCAGTAGCATACATTATGGCAGCATTGCTTTACCATATATGTAGCTATTTCTTTTCAGAACAGTCTTAATTGGACAGACAAGTCTTCATCAAGGCTGACACTGAGATTTCAAACTTCTAGGAATGATTGTATAAAACATAAAATTTGGAAAACCTGTTCAAGCAAAAAAAGGGAAGGAGGCAGTTTAAACAATTCAGCACCGACTGATAGCTCCAGAAGGAGCTAGATGAATGCTGTGGACCATAGCAGTCCTTTGATGCCAGACTCTAATTGTAATTCTCACACTTAAAGAAGTCCTGTTTTCTTCTTCTGCTGTTTGATTTTTTTCTACCTGTCCTGGTTCGACTTCTCCCTGTCCCCAAAATTTATTATTTTTTTCCATTATTAACCTGAAACCAGGTCCTGTTTTTATTGGTTGTTGTTGTTTTGCTCCCTTTAGCCAAACCTAGATACTTTATATATTTTAGCAAATGTTTGATTTAGGAGCAAGGCTTAGTGTGTGTTTTGTAGGACTCCTCTCCATTTGGGTTGTTCCTGATAAATGCATCCCCCACATAGCATGATTTCTTGAAATATTTCATTTGTATTTAAAATATGTGATAATTTAATTTTAAAGCATGTTGTAGTAGAACTGTGCCCACCACAGTGGTCTGTAAATTGCAGTTGCAGGGTGCAGTCTTTGAATTAGGTTTAGATGTAAAACTTGCAGATTAGAAACCAGAAGTAAATCTGTTGTACATACAAATAAACATCTGTTGTAGATACAGTCTTTTCTAGACTGCAGAGAGGGAACCATCCATGAATGGGTTAATTTCTATTGCTATCCAAACTTGGCATGAGTCACATCATTAAACAATACAATTCTTATTTTCTTCTCTTGGCTTCTTCCCTAGATCTTTCTTGTGGCTTAACTCAGGTCAGATGTGTTTGCTCCATTTCCATGGCTTCTCTTATTCTTCCCCTCATTTCTACTCGTTCCTGATATATTTTTGTACCTTTTCTCTTTCTTTTTGTCTTCATGTTTTTTTTTTCTTTAAAATTGTTATGTGTTTCTCTTTCATCCCTGCCTTTTTAAAAATTTGACCATACTTTCCAAATGTGGAAAATGCACTTGAACTCTTCCAAAACTTCTAAAGGCATGGAAAAGAGAGGAAATTGCCCCCAGACATGTATGCTTATTGTATGCTGCCCAAGCAGTTGGATGGTCTTTTCAGATAGTTGCCTCATGATTTGTCAGCCTGTTTAATCAATTGCCCTTGTTGCCGATTTTTCACTTACTACAGCCCCACCTGGTTCTGCCACTTCCATTAATGTTTTCATAAGTAGGTGAGCAACTACTTGTCCCTTGGAGCCTAATGCTTCCTCGGATGGAGAGGTAGCAGACCCTTCATTTGATCAATAAGGCAGATTGATTAAATGTAATTGTCCAGGTAGAGGCAGGTGATGGAGCGGAGGCGGCAGCAGCAATTATTTTCACCATGACAGAAAAAGCACATGAAAACTCTCTGCCATTAAAAAGACGTTTAAAAGGTGCTAAAACTATAGGCACTAGGCATGCTATGTTTTTAGTGAATTTTATCTTGCACAAAAAATGAAATCAATGATGGTGGAAATATTTTTGGATGGTTTCCAGGTGGCCTCCAAATGACAAACCATAGAAGAGTGAGATGTGATAACTACTTCAATTTTCCTCCCATTATGTGGTGAAATGGTTGAAATGGCAAAGAGCCTCTCCCTCTGCTCAGTATGCTAAAGTAAGGGTATTTCAGGTTGGAATGCTGGCCTTGTTTCAGCTGCATAAAGTATTGTCACTGCAATTTAATTTATAAAATGTTAGTGACATGCAGGGGATAAGCCTCCAGACTACAGAGCCCCAGTGGCTTTTGGACCTAATAATGATGATATTGATAGGGAATTAATGTCATTATGAAGTACCTCCTTCTTGATTGATTAGAGAAGGATGAGATTGAATAGTTTGCTTTGGCTCAAGCCAAGACAGACTTTTTCATATGGATTATTTCATTCCTCTCATTACCAATGCTGTAGCTACTGTTACTGTTTAATCTCTCCCAAAACCAAGTGGTCAGTCAAAAGAATAGGATGTTTCAAATGAGCTTTCTGCAAGAGGTGCCTCTGTTTTTTCCTTAGTTTATGGTAGTGTGGACAACAGCTCAAATTGGGCAGCTTCATTGACCCCTTCTGGGACCATGGGAGGCTGCCCCCACTATGCCCCACTCAAGTTTTTAAAACGGTTTTGGAAGAAAATCCATTTTCACATGCCCCCTAGGTGGTATGGGGGGGGAATGTCACCATGTTTTGGGAGTCCTTAGCAGTTTTAGCTTTTTAAAACCAGAAATTAAACTGGAGATTGGAACAGCAGAGACACAAGAAGAAGCCATGGAAGTATGTTAAAAAAATTCTGATCCCTGCAGAAACTGTATAAAGTTTTGACTGAAACTTCCATACACCCAGAAAATTTTGTATGTAGGAGATAGTCTTGGACCTGACAGAGACTTATCATCACGTACCTATTTTTGCCCTGTTACCTTATATTTCATTATGGCTAAAAGCTTTAGCAATTCTAAGCCCTTTGGGTTAGCTTCTTCCTCAGGACCCCCCCCCCCCCGCCCCCAAATACAGCATGGTTCAGTAATAATACACTTGCCTTCAAGGCTTTCTATCACACCTGGAACATGTACTTTCCCTGGGGGTACCAAGGGATCTTCATATTTACTGTTGTTTGTCAATAAAATATATAGCTTTAGATGTGTTTAAGAAGTCACGTTTAGGCAACTTCTTTTCTTGTGGCTTCTTGTTAAATTACCCCCAAAAGTCATTTATTCTTCAATAGCAAATTGTCTCACCTAAAATCTTACGTAGACACACAGAAGATTGATTTTCCAGTCAAAAAGCATTCTGTTAGAAGATGATAGCAGATACTGATTCCTTATCCATGGGTTTAGCCATCCATGGCTTGAAAATATTAAAACAAATCTAAATTCCAGAAAGCAAACCTTGATTTTGCCATTTTATATAAGGGACACCATTTTACTACGTCATTGTATTTAATGGAACTTAAGCATCCATGGATTTGGAATCCACAAGAGGTCTGGTAACCAAACCCCAGCAGATACAAAGGGCCCGCTGGAGCAGTTACTTCATCTTTCTGTGAGAGTTGGGAGCCCTTTCTGTAAACAAACATTACTGTTTATTTGGGAAACATACAGTGATGTCACAAATAGACCTTTCCTTGTCTCGAAGATTATTTAGCAGGTCTGAGGATCTAGTAATGCCTTGTCTTTGCCTGAAACTCCCACATTTTTTCAGAAGAGAAGTATCACAAGCTACATATGCATAGGACATTAAAACTTTACAAAAGTTGTCTTTAGGTTCCCATCTGCTCTTATTGTATCCTTTTTACACACTTCCATGGAGAAGAAGTTTATTAGTGAAACCTTGGCCAGGTGACTCTATGATTATTATTTTTTTAGTGCATGATGTCATTTTCTGCCTAGAACATAACATAAAACAATCCATTCCACAAGGGCTGTGCCTGCATAAAGAATCCTTGGACTGATGTGTTTCTAGGAGGAATATGCAGAACAGCTGCCTGGACTAGTCCTTCATTTAAAAAAACAAAAACAAAAACCCCCCATAAAATTGATAGATGTGTACCTTGGTAGAGTAAGCCTTTGAGAGGTGGGTGTTATAACAAGCAGTTCCATTCTGAAACAATGCCTGGCCACCCAGGTCCATCTTATAACTTTGGTTTTCAGCATTGATAGATTCAGTTTGTCTTCTCATGTCTTAACCTAAATAGTGTGAACCTTCTCTTCCCTCAGAACTATCTCTCTAACCCTTGGTCCTCTCACTAACTTAAGTGTCTCTACTATTAAGTGTTTTTAATAGTCTTGTTAGTGTGTTTTGATGTTATATATAAATCACTTCAGGCCACTCCTATGTGAACAAGAAGAAAATAACTTTTATTTACAGGCAAAACTTATGATACAGTAGTATCTTTTCTGGTAGTTGGTCTTCAAGGACTGTTGTTACAATATATATTACCTCAGTTGTTACAAATTGTCTTTGTTCAAGTTCCTTTACTTACTTGTTTCCTACCTGAAGCTGTGCCTTAATTCTCTAAACACCAACTTGAATAAAGTAGGTCTCAATTTCACAAATACCGTAAATACTCAACTATCAGTCTGTCTCATGTATAAGTCAAGGACATATTTTGGGGCCTAAATTATGGATTTTGACATTACCCATGTACAGCTTGGGGGCTCCTTCAGTGTGTGTATATGAATGGCAAGAGGGAAGCAGCAATCAATATGAGGCTTCAGTGTTTCAGCCTTCACTCCCAAGACAGTAAAGTGGACAAGTGGGAGAGGGACCATTAAACAAAATGCAGTCAATCAATCAATCAATCAGTCACCAATGGCGCTACCTGCTTGACTCAGGACAGAAAGAAAATGCATGGGGAAATCTGAAAGTTGCTATCACATTATCATAATGACCTGTAAATACGTCTACCTAGGATTCTGGGGTCAATTTTGGGGCATAAATTTTTAGACTTATAGATGAGTATATACAGTTATCATAACACACTCTATAATATCATTGGACTTCCATTGTCATTTTCAAGAAATCTTTTCTCCCTTACATAGGAATCTGCATCCTACTAAGGCTAAACTCTTAACTACACCTTTGGCAGTTCTAACTGCTCTCAGAATATCTTGACACATTCATCCTCCTTTGTATTATTTTATTATATTATATTTCATTTCTATCCTGCCTTTCTCCCAAAAAGGTACCCAAGGCCGCTCACAGTTTCAAAACAAAATAACCCAATTAAACACTAGAAGGTTAAAATTTAAAACATACAAAAGTTAAAATCATAATTTAAACCAACCCTGCCCCCCAATAAAACCAGGCTTCCATGATTTTAAAAACCTTCCTTGAATAAACATGTTTTTGCTTGCTGGCGAAAGGCCAGCAGGGAAGGGGCCAACCTAGCCTCCCATGGAAGGGAGTTCCAGAGGCTGGGAGCAGCCACCTAGAAGGCTCTCTCTCGTGTTCTCACCAAACAAGCCTGAGATGGTAGCAGGACCAAGAGAAAGCCTTCTCCATAGGATCTTAGGGCTCTAGCTTTTTTGTATGGAGAGATACAGTTTTTCAAATAGTCTTGACCTAAACCATTTGATGGCTGCTCATCAGGCAGGCCTCACCTTTTTGCCAGCCTGTCTCTCATTGGCTGCGCCAAACATTAAAGTCTGCCAGTCCTTCTCCACAGCATTGCACATCTAATATGTTTCATTTACTTACTTTTATGTTCTTTGATCTCTTTTGCTCTTTAACTTTGCTGTTCTGTGGGAATAGTAAAGTCTAAAAAGGAATTTAGTCATGTGGCTCCTGCCTAGCCTAGATGGCACTGGGAATTAACTCATTTGTCTGAGTTCTCCTATGTCTTCTCCTATGCAGTCCATAAGGGACCTTCTGTGTAAGTAACCAAAGCTGCATTCTGTATCACAATGTAATCAGTGAAGTAAGGATGTGGATATTCATCAAAGGGCATACCTCACTCAAAAACTACACTGCAGGTGGACAAGTGTTAACTTCTTCCTTTGCATTTCACCTCCTCTTTTATTGTGTGTCACACAAAAAGGTGACATCAGAAGTAAGATCAGTATAAATTCAGCTTATAATTATAATTGTTTTTGCCAGTCCACTTATACAGTACCTTGACCTGCACATTAATGTCACATATACTTCTCTTTTGCCTATTTATGGGCTTCTACTTGGTTTTTGCTGCTGCTGCTGCCTTGCATCATATCTGATGATGTTATTTTCCACATGTTAAAATTTAATAATCCCAAATGGGTACTGGGAAAATTCCCTGGAAGTCTTAAAATATACTTATTGCAACTCACCTTTCATTTCATTTTCTTCTTGTGTATGTACTTGGGTATTCTGTCCCATCTGCTCCTCATAAATACTGTCACACTCCCTGCCCTTCTCTGCAGGAACAGTGGTGTGTTTCATTTAAAAGAATAATCTTTGAGTATTTTAGGCTTGAACTGGTTACAGGAGGATACTACCTGCAGGGCTTATATCTCCTGTCTATACATCTGCAGAATTTAAACATCTGCAATAGATAATATGCCTTTTAGCAGAATAAAGTTTTTCAGAAAGTGTGGGGATACAAATAACATAGTAAGCATGAAAAGATAGAAGGACTGTTTACAGAGTCTTAAAAGATTACTTACTAGTTTTACAATATATGACTTTCCCCATCCAACTTGTCATATTAAGATACTATTTTTTTAAAATTGATTAGTCTGAAAATTAGAACCACAGCCTAGGTGTTTGTTTGTTTGTTTGTTGTTGTTGTTTTTTGAGATATGGACTATCTACTATATAGTCAGATTGACTAAGAAAATGTCAGATTTTATTGTAGGAGGAATGGTAAATACTGCTGATTATGCTTTGTAGTTGGACTTGTTGACAGTATTACTTTCTTACAAGACTGAGAACTGTACGTCAGTTTACAGCTGCATGAATATTCATTTCTAAGGGGGGGAGTTCTAGTTTTAGTTTTGGAACTAGACAAATTATTTCCAGTTAAGACCAAATGGATAAACAGAATATGGAATATGGCTTACACTACTGTCATTAGAATGCAGAGAGCAAGACAATGATTTATAGTAGCTTTCATATATTATTTGAAAGACAACCTGCAAGACAGACGACTTGTCCAAGATCACCCGTGGGTTTCCATAGTCAAGCAGGGATTTTCACTTTGGTTTCCCAGTGTCTGAATCCAGCACTCAGACCACTACATCTTGTCTTCCAGAATTACTATGGGTAGCTATCAAAACTGGGATGTGATGAAACAGCTAAAATAAGAGTTCATAATTTTTCACAAGGTTCTGTTTTATTCATTGGGACTAACAGGGAGATCAAGTAAAATAGGTTGAGTACTTACAGATAAGTCAATTTTCCTAAATAACATTGATACCTATCAGCAGTAAATTAAATTATGTCAGTTGGTTTTTTTTCATTTTTTCAGATGATGTCAGTATCACAGTTGGGGGAAATTTCAGTGTTTTCATGTACAAGCATTAAAACATTACAGTAGCTACCAGTACCTTTTGGTTCATGATGCTCTTTATTAGATCTCTTAACAGAGACAGGCATTTCTAGCTGGCATAGCTGAAAATAAAGTGCAAATTTATCTCTTTGCCTGATAATTAAGGCTCTATCAAAATGCAGGTGGAATGTTAGGCACACTTGAGTGTGATTAAGAGAGAGTGACCTTATAAAGCAGTTTTGTTTTTGCAATCTAGTGCAAGCTGCACATACTGTGACATTGTTAGGTATTTTCTTTTTGATTTTGTTCTATTAAGCTTGGAACAACTAAAAACAACTAAAAATCTTGGCTCTTCCCCTGCTCTCCCCTATGGGGAGAGGTGGGATACAAATAAATATCATCATCATCATCATCATCATCATCTGGCTCTGGGAAGCCAGTTAAAGAGACAGTAGAGCAGGGGGAAAGAGGCACAGGCGCGCGATAACCTCTCCTCATCCTTCCACCCTCCTGTCCCTTCTCACAGCCTGCTAGCGGGACAGGAGAGTAGGGGGATGAGGAGAAGCTGGCGCACACCTACCTCTCTTCATCCCCCCGCCCTCCTGTTCTGTTCCACAGCCGGCTAGAGGGACAAGAGGGCGGGGGGATGAGGGGAGGTAGGTATGTGCCTTCTCCTCATCCCCCCACCCTCCTGTCCCTGCCCTCCTGTTCCATTCGCAAATAATCAGAACCATAAATCCGGATGGACAACTGTAATATAGAAAATAGGCTAAGGAAAAATAGGCAACTGAATATAACACAAATTTGTAAAATCATAACTCCCTTCTAATGCAACCCTTGGCCCTACTGATACACAAGAGAAAGGCTAATGGATGACACAAATCTATCTTGCTGGAGGCCAATCATTATAAACATGACATGGCAGGGTAGCGACATTATTATTGTTTAGGTGGTATTCTGTCACACCATAGAATAGTTAGTTCACTGAGCCCAGATCTTTTTCTTAGATCTATTTCTATGTTAATGCTGTTCATGCTTAGCTTTAACTGGAATGTGAAATGGATTTTAAAAATGGTTTGTAAGGGAAGTTTGCTTAGATTAATATAGATGCAGATATAATACACCAGTATTAGGAGACAAGAAATATTAAGCTGTAAAAAGTCCTAGAGGATTTAAATCAAATTTTCCAACATATAGGTTCTGGAATTCAGTTAGAAACTGTATAGGAGGTATCTTAAATCCATAAATGAACATCTCAAAATACAGTCAGCTTTTGGTGTCCACGGATTCAACCATCAATGGCTTGAAATTATTTTTTAAAAACCAATGCCAAAAAGCATTTTGGAATCAAAATGATTTGCCATTTTATATGAGAGATATTATTTTACTAAACCATTGCATTTAATGGGACTTCACTATCTATGAATTTTGGTATCCACGGGGGATCATGGAACCAAACTCCAGTAGATACCGAGGGCCCACTCTATACTTATACAGTCTGTAGAAGCATACTTAGTCATATTCAGATGCCGGTGCTTAGGATGTAAGATACTTTTTCCATTTAGAAATTGAATTACTTGGATGTTGATGTCACTGAATGCTCATAAAAACAGGTAGTTGTATGAAAGGAGCCAGCATGGAGTAGTGGTTTGAGTGTAGGACTAGTACTCTGGAGACTAGGGTTCAAATTCCTGCTCAGCCTTAGATACCTGCTTGGGAAGTCACATTTTCTCATCCTCAAAGGAATTCAGTTGCAAACCCCTCTGAATAAAACTTGCCAATAGAACCAAACAAAAACCCATGCTAGGTTTACTATAAGTCAGAAATGAATTGAAGGGATAAAACAACAACAGAATTGTGTGAAATGTTAAAATCTATCAAAGAATACTTAGTATTAAAAAAAATGCAAATAGTTTTCATGCTCCTTATCTTATAATTTTATTTTTCTTATTTTTGCATTTACACTGGCTTAGGATCTCTTGTGGGTGTGGTGTAGCATATAATTTTATATATATCTATGTAATTTTTTTGTCTTGCTTGTATTCTGTGTACATGCTGATATTTTCTTGCTTTCTTCCCATTGTGTACTTTCATATCCCTAAAATGCTATTCCTCTGGAGTGATGTAACACGTAGCATAGAAGATAGGTTAGAATTTGCTAATATATCATTATCCTCTCTGCACAAGTGCAAATTGGAACACTTTGTATTTAAACTTACATGTTTTGAGTTGAATGGTTTTAAAATAAAGCAGATATGGTTCTGGATCAAAACTCAATGACACTGTTTAAGATGTATTTATATTGGTTTGCATTAAAAATAAATAAATCTAAAACTCTTTATGGTGCTAAAAACCAAGAAAACACAATAAATATGATTGATAAAACAGTAAAACAAGAATAAAGCAATGAAACAGTAGAATATTTTATTAAAGTCACACAGAGCAAGAATAATAGATTAGTTTTCATTAAAAATTCTGAGTAAACAAGTTTTGAGTTAATAGTCGAAGCTCTTCAGATGAATGGGAAATCTCCATTACACCTAAATGGCACTGTTTAAGATGGGACTGTAGCATGAAACACAGGTTTTCCGTTTCAGAATGTAGAGTCTGAGGCTGTACTGAAGAAGGCCTTCTCAGATAATCTAATTCTCAATTTTTCAGGGCCTTAACCAAAATGGTACCTTGAACCATTTTTGAATGGTAGCAAATTGGAAGCAAGTACAGAGTTTTGTAAATTACTGTTAGATGTTTGTGATAGGATGCATACCAGACAGTGTAGTCTTACACTAGTTACAGTCTCTGAACCAGGTAATGGGAAGCCTCCCCCCCATTTCCCAGCAGGTTGTGCCAGAAGTGACATCATGAACAGCACCATGCCTCTTTGCCTGAGGTCACACTAGAAGTGACATGCCATTTGTTCATTCACTTCTAGGATTCTAGGATTCACCAAACAAATGTATGATATACAGGAAACAATACAATAGGAACCAATAAAATGGTGCAGCAGGTCAACAAAATTCTATCCTCAGAGTGCTAAGCTACTTTTTAAAGCTTTCCAGCAACCAGTTGCCAAAAAACCATGTATGAATGCAAATGAAAACCAGGTCAGGGATATTCAATAAAGTATTCTGTCTGCCTAGAACATCAGCCACATATGCTGTAGTGCTCACCTCTCACATTTTTGGGGATTATAAAGGTGGCCTCTCAACAGAGCCATCCCACATTCTAATTTGGGTGATATTATTTCACACAACTGCTTTTCACCCAAGGTGTATCTGTCTCTCTCCAGTACCAAGGAAAAGATGGTGCCTTTGGTCTTTTATATCCACAGAGTGTGAAATGGATTTATAAATTCTTCCAACTCAAGAAGAAAAAGTCCTGGAATGGGAGAAACAGCTGGCTGGAATCAGTTATTTCTCACCAGTCAGCACATTCCCAGTTCAGTGTGGCAACTGCAGCTCCATGGGAATAGAGGCCACCAGAGGCCAACTTCAAAAGGCAGTTCTCAATCTCCAAATAACCTGGATACGTACACCCATTCTCAGTAAGTCGTCCCTTGAGTTGCCAGTGACTGGCTCTGCTCTTCTGTCTGCATCACTCAGGACTATCACATCTCATCCAGCAACCATATAGCTGAAGAATATTAACTTTAAAAATATTACCAGTGCCATCACTCTAGCAGATTTCATTTATTCTTTAAAGCCTGGCTTTTATTTATAGGTGTGTGAGAGGAGAGTAGTCTGAAGAACGGTCTCTATTTACCAAGTCAATATGGTTCATTAATTTGGTAGAAATGCTACAGGTGACATTGAAGATTGTAAATTTGGTCTTGATAAATCCCCTAGATTTTGCTGGATACTTTTGTGTTATGCAACTCAGTGTGGCTGTGCTATACAGATTTGAATTTTGGAAATGGAATATAATGTTGAAACTTGGTGCTCCTTTGAGGGGAAGTACTAAAGGGCCGTTACCAGCATTATTTTCCTGCTTGGGCATTCAAAAATGCCAGAAGTGACACTGCAACAAAGAGACTAGAGGATGCTTCCTTTAGATTCCCCTGGGCCAGACTCAAATGACAGAAGTGCTACAGGTCAAATCCCCTAGATCTTGCTGAATACTTGTGTGTTATGCATGTGTGTGTTATGGATAGTCAACCAAGTTTTTTGAGTCGACTTTTAAACCAAAAATTATTGTCTTATATATGAGTGTATACAGTAGTCTCAATATGTGAAGTACAGCAAAGCCTTTTTTTTAAATGATATTTTATGGTCAGATATGAAACCTGTAAGAAAAACAAACCTGTATCAAACAAGCAAGCTATCATAAAGTGCAAAATGATCTAATACATTTGACTGAACACAAGCTAGATACTGTATGAAGGCCTTCTCTATGGCACTGTAAGCAGCAAAGAAATTGTTCTTCATGGTCACACAACACAAAATAGGATCTCTGTTCACAAACTCACACAAAATAGGATCTCCGGATATGCTCAGTGCAGTTTTCAGAGCTTCTAAAGCTTTAGAGCTAGTGTTTTGGAGGTTGCCCTTCCCCTTTGATATATAGACAGCCCTGCTCCGCTGGCCTCAGTCCTTTTTCCTCTTTACTTCCTCGGTTATCAACCTTGAATTCTCATTTATGGCATCTTCATCTTCCAAACAGTCAATAATAATAATAATAATAATAATAGGTTTTATTTCTAGCCCGCTCCTCTGTCCAGGCAATAGGAGTGGAGTACAACAAAATTAAAAAGTCACAAGATAAAACAATGCCAATAACCCACTACCTCACCTCCCATCCCTTAAAATTAAATTAAACTAACATGAGTTAAAACCATACAGACAAATTTAAAAACAATACATTAGCATAAAAACAACCATTCCTTGAGCAGCATAGAACTATGGCATCCTGGGTCAAAGTGTTGGGAACTGGCAGGAAAAACAAACCTAGTTTCGGAGCTAGGAGATTAAGAAGTTTCTGGGAAGGCCTGCGTTTTTATAGCTTTTTTGATGCAGTCAAGCGATGTAATAAGACGGATCTCGTCTGGCAGGCCATTCCATAGCCTGGGAGCAGTGGCAGAAAAAGTTCTCTGGGAGGTCTGTGACAGCATAGTTTTCATAGGCTGCAACAGGTTCCTCCTGGAGGACTGAAGCATGCGGGGGGGGGGGATCATACGGGGAGAGGTGGTCCCTGAGATAAGATGGACTCAAACCATGTGGGGCTTTAAAGGTTAAAACCAACACCTTGTACTGCGCCCGGAAACTAATCAGCAGCCAGTGGAGAGACTTGAGCACAGGGGTTATGTGCTCTCTCCTGGATGCTCCAGTAACAAGCCTGGCTGCCATGTTTTGGACCAATTGAATTTTCCGGGTTAGGCACAAGAGTGTCCCATGTAGAGCAGAGGGGTTATGTGCTCTCTCCTGGATGTTCCAGTAACAAGCCTGGTTGCCATGTTTTGAACCAGCTGAATTTTCCAGGTTAGGCACAACGGTAGCCCCATGTAGAGCGCATTGCAGAAGTCCAAGTGTGAGGTTACCAAAGCATGTACCACAGATTCCAGATCCTTCATGTCCAGGAAAGGGTGCAGCTGGCTTATCAGCCGAAGCTGATAACAGACACTCCTGACCGTCGCATTCACCTGACAAGTCATGTGAAGCGGCAAATCTGAAAGTACCCCCAGACTGCAAACAGAGTCCTTAGAGGAGAGTGTGACTCCATCTAGGAGTGGAAGTTGTACAGTGGTCCCCTGGCTTACGAATCCCCCGGGTTGCGAAAACTCTGGGATCCAAAAGCAGCGGGACCGCTAATGTATCCCCCGGGATCCGAAAGATCCCCCGGGATACGGAAAAAAACCCGCACGGCCCCTTTAAATCGGCCGCACGGTCCGTTAGCGAAAGAGGTCCCCCGGGAAATGAAAGCTTCCAGGTTACGAAGGTAATCCCGGAATGGATTACCTTCGTAACCCGGGGGACCACTGTATTCCCAGGCCTGTAACTGTTAGTACCTCCGTTTTGTCTGGATTTAGTTTCAATCTGTTTTTCCTCATCCAATCCATTACTGCTGCAAGACAGTCATTAACAGGAGAGACACCATCTGAAGTCTGTGCCGTTGATCTGGTCATGGAGAGAGATATCTGAGTGTCATCAGCATACTGAAGACACTGAGCTCTATTCCTCCGAATGATCTCACCCAGCGGCTTCATATAGATGTTAAATAGCATTGGGGACAGGATGGTGCCCTGAGGGACGCCACAATTAAGCTCGATTTTGGGAGAGCATCTGTCCCCGAGCCTCACCCTTTGGGATCTACCAGAGAGAAAAGAGCGGAACCACTGAAAAGCAGTGCCTCCAATCCCCAACTCCCTCAGCCAATCCAAAAGGATGGAGTGATCTATAGTATCAAAAGCCGCTGAGAGATCCAAGAGCACCAGCAGGGCCACACTACCCCTTTCGATACTCATATTAATATAACCGAAGTGCAAACATGTTTATGCACACTGAATATTATTTACCTTAACACTCAAAACTATAACTTTCTGTCAAATGCATGACTCAGGTTTAGCTGAGATGTTATCATAGCTATTGTTTCATGCTAGAGGAGCAAGCTTTGTGAGTGTATACTGTATTCCTCTTACATTTGTGTGCAGTGCTTTGATTAATTTTAGAGATTTATATCCTTCCCTTAAAAAACAAATCCCGCGTGTAATCTGCGTAACATGACACAACTGTAATGCAAGAGTAAAATATAAATGAACTGAAGCATTGAACTCAGATAATGAAAACCAAAACAAAAAGTTTTATTTAAAATGCTAGGAAAAATAAAAGTGTCTATACCTGCCATGAAAATTATATCAACACAAGCAAGTTATCCCCTCTGAGACGTGAGTGCCATAACTGGGCCACTATCACAGAGAAGGCTCAGTGTTTTTTGTTTTGTTTTGTTTTTTGCCACCCAGCTCACTATATCTGCAGTGGTTAGACTATGACTCTGGAGACCAGGATTCAATTCCTGCTCAGCCAGGAAATCCATTGGGCATAATTAAATAAAATTAAACCATTTAAAATCTAGTAAAAGATGGAAAAGAGAGCCAGCAGGCCATAGTGGCTTGAGTGCTGGACTGCGACTCTGGACCAGGGTTTGATTCTCCGCTTGGCCATGAAACCCCACTGGGTGCCCTTGGGCAAGTCACACTCTAGAAAGATAGTGGAATTGATAGCAAGGCTGAACATCTTAAAGCTTGGGTCGGTGATACAGTTTCCTGTTTATGGTCCTTCACATGCTTTGGACCTGAGTCATCTAACGATTTATAGTTCATACGGTAACAAGCACAATTGTGCCCTGAAACAAACCAGCAGCCATTGGAGTGGGAAATAAATGATTAATTGTGATAGACTGGGCATTTATTGATGAGTTCAGTAGGTGTGCTCCCAAGAGATAATATAGAATATATGGCCAGTACGGCTCATGTCAGAAAAACCAGCTACCATCAGGTATTGAAAAAAGCTCTTCACCAGTGTGTTTTAGTTTTATCTTACTCGATTTTGAAACATTCAGACTTTAGTATGGAGTTGTCAGTAACCTGTATATTTTTTTAACCTTAAAGGTTAAACTTAGTTCTTTCATTCTGATCTCTTATGTAAGAGAGGAGAAACAATCCATTTGTGTTGTTTACATTAGGAGCAGTAGTATTCGTACCTTATTTTAGATGGCTTGTGTATACTACAGATGTATTTAATTTTATTTGGCAGAGGCCATTATTACAGTTGAGACCGCTGTTGTGATTTGCCTATGCGTTTCTGCCATTGTAAAGTTTCGCAGCGTCAACATGCAAGGCCTTTATGTCATGCCTATTTCTTTGTCTTAAAAACTTGCTCCAGCTCTCAATCCTTCATCATCTTTCATCATGTACTGTAGCTTTATCTTTTCTACAGCTTCACAGACAAGATAATATTCTGTGACTGGCTTGCTACTTTGCCAGTACTTCTGTTCTGTCTAGCTAACAATTTGTAAGCCTCCTGAACGTGGCACTTGAAATTAATGCATATGTTTAATGGTAGATATATTACTGTATGTATATAAAGCATTTTTCTAATGCATATACTATCAAGAATTCTGTTGTAGCTTTTTTACATCTGTAAAGGCTTCCAGCACTTATTGCTTCAGTTAAATGTTAATGGTAGCATATGTGCTGGGATAAAGTAGGTAGTTTCCTATATGTTTCAGTCATTGACAGCTTATATGAATACTTGTTTGTTTGGTGATGGAGCTTTTTCCTCTAGGAAACATGGCTTTAAGCCTATGACATGGAAGAAGTTACCTTTTGTAATTTATGAAAAAGAAGAGAAAGGATTTGTGATAGGAAATGTCTTGGTGTAAAATGTTACATGCTAATTGTTGCTGTAGCATCTGTTAACGGTGTTGGTTTTCATGGAGCATTCAAGAAATGTTTCTTAAAAGAAGAATTCTGGCCTCAAATTTTACACAAACTCTCACTTTTTGTTGTAGTTGTTGGCTGGTTTTTTTTTTTTTATCATTTCAGGGCAAATATGAGATAAGGCTAAAAAAACCAAACTTAAAATGAAGCTGAGTTTCATATTAAGATGGCTTCCAAGTACCATGCAGTAGAAGGGTGTAAAATGTACATAACAACTATGTAAAAAATGTAAAATTACAAAATTAATGTTTTAATTATAAATTAGATTGCTTTTGTCTCAGTTTTAACAAATTACTCAGAAGAAAGATAAAGTGATTTGTTATAAGAGGAGGATTCATTCTGGAAAGTTGTTGTCTTTCTTGCAGACTTTGATGTTGTCTGTGGTCCAAAACACAATGCAGAAATAATTTTGCATTGCAGTTTGAGACCACTTTAACTGCCCTGGCTCAGTGCTAGGGGATCCTGGGAATTGTAGTTTATTGTGGTACCAGAGCTCTCTGACAGAGAAGGATAAATGTCTCACAAAACTACAGTTTCCAAAATTTCCTAGCATTGAGCCAGGGCAGTTAAAGTAGTCTCAGTGAATTGTTTAGTTGCTGGAAGAGCAGAAAAGGGTATATTGAAACAACTTGACAGCAACTTCAACAGGGCAGTGAAATGCACAGTTTATACTAATTAGCTGTGCTTCCATGTATTGGCAAAAATTAGAGGTTATGCACATGTGTGTGATGTGCTTGTGCTTCAGTGACATTCTGGTCACAGGCACCTCTCTTTCCTTTTCCCAGAAACCAGAGGGATGAATAGAGCAAAAACGGTTTCACTTCAGGAGATTGCTGGCTTCTTATAATTGCAAAATAGAAATTGCAGTGTAAAATTAACTCAGTTCTTCATTGTTGATTATTAATGAACAATTTCAAACTTTGGACTTATGGTTTGTTTATCAAACTGGAGTCTATTTCAAACCATACCCTTAACCACGGTTTCTCTTTACACAGTTTCAGTTACCAGCAGTCAAAACATATTACATAGTTCCCCCCCCCACCCCCTTTATGATTTTGCTCTCAGTATTGTCAGTTACCCATGGCCATATTTGTGGTCTATTACTGGTATAGGGTTCAGTACTATCCACACTTTCAGAGATCCACTGGGGGTCTTGCAATATATTCCCTGCAGATAAGTGGGGGATTGTTGTAATTCCTAGTTCTCAGGTAATGACAATCCAATTGTTGAGGCAAACCTGAAGCCTGGTTTATTCCTCCTCCTGAGTTTGTAGGAAGACAGAGATGAGTAAGCCTTAGACCTTTGAGCAGCCTCATTACTGCTTATGGACTGAACGCTAAGTTATGGTTTAATGACACATGTAAGGTAGCCAGTGCTTACGTGCTGCTCCTGCTGTGATCACAAATGCTCAGCTTTCAGCATTGACACACAAGGTTATAGGTACCTTCAATCAGTAATCTGAGTTTTGTTTTGTTTTTGTTGTTTTCATTTCTGGACTCCCTTCTTTTGAATCATGCATTTCTCCCTGATAATGTGAATATGTAGTGAGTTTCTCCTTTACACCTTACAGCTTAAGGGTATTTTATTTTATTTTTATCCTGTCTTTCTCCTGAAGTAGGACCCAAGGTGGCTAACATATAACACATAATAAAAATATAAGATTACAAATACAAAATTTAAGATATACAATGTTAATCTAAACCAACTCCCATCCCCCAATAAAACCAGCCCTGCATGATTTTAAAAAGTTTGCTGGAATAAAAATGTCATCACTTGCTGGCAAAAAGCCACCAGGGAGGGAGCCAGCCTAGCCTCCCATGGAAGGGAGTTCCACAGGGTGGGAGCAGCCACTGAGAAGGCTCTCTCTCATGTCCTCACCAGGCGAGACTGTGATGGTGGTGGGACTGAGAGAAAGCCTTCTTCTGAGGATCTTAGGGCTCTAGGTGGTTTGTATGAAGAGATACGGTCTCTCAAATAGTCTGGACCTAAGCATTGTAGGGCTTTGTAGGTCATGACCAGCACTTTGAATTGTGCTCGGAAACGAACTGGTAGCCAGTGAAGCTGTTTCAATACAGGAGTTATATGCTCCCAGTATCTGGCTCTGGTCAGTATCCTAGCCCCAGCATTTTGGGCTCACTGAAGTTTCCAAACAGTTTCCAGAGGCAGCTCCATGTAGAGTATGTTACAGTAGTCCAAATGGGATGTAACCAAAGCACTGTAGCCAGATCTGATGTCTCAAGGAATGGGCACAGCTGGCACACAAGTTTTAATTGTGCAAATGCACTCCTGGCCACTGCTGAGACCTGGGCATCCAGGCTCAGACTGGAGTCCAGGAGCACACCAAAGCAGCGAGCCTGAGATTTCAGGGGGAGTGTAACCCCATCCAGCTCAGGCATAGTCCCAATTGCTTGATCTGCCTTATGACTGACCAGGAGCACCTCTGTCTTGTCTGGATTAAGCTTCAATTTGTTTGCCCTCATCCAGTCCATTACTGACAGCAGACACTGGTTCAGAACAGAGACAGCTTCCTTGGAGTCAGATGGAAAGGAGAGATAGAGTTGGGTGTCATCCTCATACTGATGACACTGCACCCCAAAACTCTGGATGATCTCTCCCAGTGGTTTCATGTAGATGTTAAACAGCATGGGAGACAAAACAGAACCCTGTGGGATCCCACAGGCCAGCAGCCAAGGAGTCGGAACAGTATGTTTTATCTTTCTTCTTAGCTTAGAACCTAAGATTAATATTTGTCAAGGTCACAAAATTCCCTCATACCAGATATTTGCTTTAAAGGGGATCTCCTTTTCAACCATTATGGGTTGTGCTTGCTAATGGCAGGCATGTTATACTCACTCTGATGGTACTTAAAATGCATAACATGTATTGCAGAAAGCAGTGGTTGCTATAGCAACTTGCTAGTAGGTCACAGGCAATGTTGTATATATATGGTCTGGCTGTTAATGCACGCTAATATGCTTGATGAAGAAAGGAAAAATACCAGAAACTGCAAAAGACAGCTGAAACATTTTGCAACCTATATTGTGACACAAATTACTGTTAATTTCAGTAAATAGGTGGAATATTGCATTTTAGTGGAACTGTTTATGCTTCAGTACAGAAATGATTATGAGAATCCCTTCCATCTCAGTGGAATTGGAAATGACAAATGATATGTGTTATATACATACCTTTAAGTTTGTTTGTTTGTTTGCTTTTTGGTTAGTGGTTTAATTTATATTTTGCCTTAATTGCTAAGCTTTAATTTTGAATTAGTGCTGTTTTTTGCCTGACCTCTTAAAGATCTTATAGTTCAATCCTAAGTGGAGCTGAAAAAGAAACCAAACTTCTCATTTTCCAAGCACTGCTTTTACTACCTGAGATGGAGGGCAAAACCTACATTTTCTTTAGGCACACCTTCTTCTGTCCTCTTATTTATTCTAGTGGGGGTGTGGGAGATTAGTTATGCCAGCTCCAGGCTGGTATGGAGAATAGGTCTGCTCTTGGAGCTTCCATGATGAACAAAAGAGGCTTTAGATCTAACAGATTCAAGAGTACCACAGGACTGGCCTTGCTCTGCCCTCATAAGAACCTGCCTGGGTCCTAATTCTGCCTGCCACAAATGAAATCATAGAATCATAGAGCTGGAAGAGACCACAAGGGCCATCCATCCAGTCCAACCCCTGCCATGCAGGAACTCTCAAATCAAAGCATCCCCGACAGATGGCCATCCAGCCTCTATTTAAAGATCTCCCAGGGAGTTTGTTCCACTGTCGAACAGCCCTTACTGTTAGGAAGTTCCTCCTAATGTTGAGGTAGAATCTCTTCTCATGCAGTTTGCATCCATTGTTCTGCGTTCTAGTCTCTGGAGCATCAGAAAAAAGGTTGCTCCCTCCTCAATATGACATCCCTTCAAGTATTTAAACAGGGCTATCATATCATCTCTTAACCGTCTCTTCTCCAGACTAAACATTCCCAGCTCCCTAAGTCTTTCCTCATAGGGCATTTTTGAATTGTGATGCCCAGAACTGGACACAGTATTCCAGGTGAGGCCTGCCCAAAGAAGAATAGAATGGCACTATTACTTCCCTTGATCTACCGTAGACACTATACTTTTATTGATGCAGCCTAAAATTGCATTGACCTTTTTAGCTGTCACATCGCACTGTTGACTCATGTTCAACTTATAACTTTAGATTGTAAGCCTGAGGGCAGGGAACTGTCTAGTTATAAGATTATATGTACAGCACTGTGTAAATTTACAGTGCTATAGAAATAAAGGTTAATAATAATAATAATAATAACAACAGCAGCAGCACTGTGTAAATTTACAGTGCTATAGAAATAAAGGTTCATAATAATAATAACAACTTGTGGTCTACTTGGACTCCCAGATCCCATTCACACATAGTTTCATTCAGCCAGGTGTCCCCCATCCTATATCTATGCATTTCGCCCCCCCCCCCCCAAGTGCAGTCAGTACCTTACATTTCTCTGTATTGACTTTCATTTTGTTAACTTTGGCCCAGCTTTCTAGTCTGTTCAGGTCATTTTGAATTTTAATCCTGTCTTCTGGGGTATTAGCTACTCCTCCTAATTTGGTGTCATCTGCAAATTTGATTAGTGTGCCCCCAATTCTGTCATCCAAGTCATTGATAAAGATATTGAATTGATAAAGATGTTGAAATAAAGTCATCAATAGATCTAGGCCTGCATAGCTTTCTGTGAGTTCTACTGGAGTGTCCAGCACAGATATTTTCCTGTGAGCAGAACTCTATTCATATTAACTGTTCTTGGATAGCTGTCCAAGGGGGCTAAGATGCTCTTGAGGTACCCTGATTTGGTGTGTTGAAAGTATCTCATAAAGATGTTATATTCCATATTTTTCCCACATCATTCTGGGTCACTGAATGCAGATGTGTGCACAGTTGAGTCCTTGATGTGTTCAGTGTTCTGAAACAGTATATATGGTCCAGGAACAATGGTACCTATTTGCTGTGTAACCTGGATTATGGGTTACAGATTTCTTTTATAACCAAGAATCTAGGTGCAGCCTCTGAAAGGGTGTGTGGGAGAAAAATGGCATCCAGTCTCTTGCACAGTTCACCACCTCTGACCTAAATTAAAGGCAGCTTTGACATATACATAGGCTGCTACACTTTCTTCTTGAAAGTGCCCAAGATAAAGGTTCTTTTATTTGAATGTGCTGAATATATTGCTGTTCCTTCTATGTCTAGGGGTCCAGGTTAAGGCACATAATACAAACCTTCTGATGAATTTATTTCCTGAAGAACTGTATCGCAGTAGTGTAAAGAGAATATAAATCAATTATTTACACTTCTGTGGTCAATGGATAGGATTGCTTGCCAATGGTGAATAGAGTTCTGGGGAGACTGCCAACATTTTCATAAGCTGTGCATTTCCTGTAAAAGCCAGATCTTAACTTTCTGAACATGACTATTACATCTTTTTGCAGTTTTTTTACATTATTACTGATCTTTATCTCTGGAGTTGTATAATGTGCAGAGGTACCCTTGGTTATGTGTAGTTAAATTATTTTCTTAAAGTTACATGCCAAGATAGCAGGGATATGTGTGTCAAGGGGCTGGTTGCATATTGTGAGCTTGCATTTCAGTGGTCAGTATATGTAATCTATTTTGATAGATCTTGCTCCACACAGATTGGGGATGGGGTAGAGGAAGCAAAAAATAAAAAATAAAAAAATAAAAATAAAAAATTGCACAAACAGACAGAATACATTAGAAAAAAGTTTTGATTTGATTATGGTTATAGTCTGGGGTGGTTGAATATCCTGCATACCAGAAGTTTCTGGCAGTCCTGCCTGTGCCAGATTGAGGAATTGGACAATTCCTTTCTAGAACAGATGACCACATACCCAGAAAGGAGAGATGTAGCAATGATGGGTGACTTCAGCTATCCTGATATTTGCTGGAAGTCAAACTCAACTAAGAATTTAAGGTCCAGCTTGCCTGGAAGAGAATTCCATTGTTCACGATGGGAGAGGCAACAAGGAGATCAGTTATTTTAGATCTGATCCCAACCATCAGGAAAGACCTGGTTAATGGGATGGAAGTGTCAGAATCCTTAGGTGAGAGTGATCATGTTCTTTTGGAATTTGTTTTACATTGGAAAGGGGAAGCCAAGCATAGTCCAAAATGCATTCTAGTCTTTAAGAAAGCTGATTTCAGTAAACTTTTAGTCAAGAATACTAAAATAAAAGGGAGCTTTCTAGAGAGGTTAAGAACAATAAAAGGGGCTTTTGGGGGTATGTCCGTAGCAAAAGGAAGAAGAAAATGGTAGGGCCATTGTGTGGAGCACATGGCAAAATGCTAATGGGGACAGAGAAAAGGCAGAACTATTCAACACCTTCTTGGCTTCAGTCTTCTCACAAAAGGAAAAGGGTGCTCAACCTGAGGAAAATGGAGCAGAGGACTCAATCCAACACAGAATAAGTTAAGAGGTAGTACAGGAATACTGTATCTGGTTGATCTAAACGAATTGAAGTCTCCAGGACAAAATGAATGACATCCAAAGATATTAAAATAACTGGCAAATGTAATCTCAGAGCCACTGTCAATAATCTTTGAGAAGCCCCAGCAGACAATACCAGGAAAGATTCTAGAGCAGCTTGTTAAACAAGTTTTTGAACATTTAGAAAGGAATATCATAATCACTAAAAGTCACATGGGTTACTCAAGAACAAGTCATGCCAAACCAAACTGATATTTGTTTGTTTTTCTTTTTTTAGATAAAATTGCCAGTTTGGTAGATGAAGGGAATGCTGTGGATGCAGCATATTTTGATTTCAGTAAGGCCTTTGACAAGGTCCCCCACAATATTTTTCAAACAGCCTAGACAATGTGGTCTAGACAATGTAACCGTTAGGTGAATTTGTAATTGATTGACTGGCCAAACCCAAACATTGTTTACCAATGGCTCCTCTTCATCCTGGGGAAAAGTGACCAGTGGCTTGCCACAGGTTTCTGTCTTGGGCCCAGTGGTATTCAACATCTTTATCAGTGACTTGGATGAAAGAATAAAGGGCATGCTTATCAAATTTGCAGATGACACCAAATTAAGAGGAGTAGCTAATAACCCAGAGGAGAGGATCAAAGTTCAAAATGACCTTAATAGATTAAAAAGGTGGGCCAAAACTAGCAAAATGAATTTCAACAGGGATGTAAGGTACTGCACTTAGGCAGAAGAAAATAAAATGCATAGATGTAGGATGGGGGACACCTGGCTTAACAAGATGACATGTGAAAGAGATCTAAGAGTCCTAGTAGATCAATCACAAGTTGAAGATGAGTCAACAGTATGATCCGGCAGCTAAAAAACCCCATGCAGTTGCTGACAGTAAGAGCAATTCAAAAGTGGAACATGCTCCGTCAGAGTGTGGTAGCATTTCCTTCTTTGGAGGTTTTTAAATAGAGGCTGGATGGCCATCTGTCAAGGATGCTTTGTGTATTCCTGCATGGCAAGGGGTTGGACTTGATAGTCCTTGAAGTCTCTTGAAACTCTATGATTCTATGTTCTAGAAACCATTTGTTTGTCTTCTTGGGTGACAACAGTATCCTGGGCACTCTTCTCCAGCACCACATCTCAAATTAATTCATTTTTTTTTCCAACTGGCTTTTTCCCACTGTCCAGCTCTTACATCTGCATATGGTGATTGGGAATACAGTGGCTTGGACAGTCCTCATTTTAGGGTTCAAAGTCTTTACACTTTATGGTCTTAATCATTTCTATCATAGCTGCCCTTCCCAATCCTAGTCTTTTATGATCCATTAGAGTTCTAAAAATGTCAGGAGAGACCTTTGTCTCATTACCTTCTTGGGCTTTGGGGGGAACAAGGGAGAAGTGTGTTCTTGGTGACTGATCCTAGCCTGTGGAACTGTCCACTTTGGGTGGCCAGGATGGCCTCTATCTTTCCAAAACATTCTTATGCTGTTAGGCTTTTAAAAACTGACCAGGATGGGCTTTCAATGCTGTGGTTTGTATACAGTATTTTAATGGTCTTTAATGTTTTGACATTATAAAATTTTTAGTGTCTTTTAGGTAACTTTTATATTTGTAGTTGTTGATGTTTTTATATAGCTTTTAATCTGTATTGTTTTAAACATGTTGTAAGTTATATTGAGTCTCATCATTGGGAAGAATATAGAAGATACATGTATGGAATAATTTTTTTTAAAAAAATAGAGTGTCAAAAGAAACATTTGGGGAAATATTCAGATTAGTCTGTTTTATTTAATTCTAAACAAGCTAAAATACAGTGGGCCTTTGCTATCTGCTGGGGTTTGGTTCCAGGACCCTCTGTGGATAACAAAATCTGTGTATGCTCAAGTCTCATTAAATATAATGGCACAACAAAACGGTGTCCCATATATAAAATAGAAAACCAAGGTTTGCTATTTGGAATTTATACTTTTGGGGAATATTTTCAAGTTGTGTATGCTCAAATCCATGGATAAGAAATCCGTGGATAAGGAGGGCCGGCTATAAGTTGAACATTTAAAACTTTTCGTATTAATGCTGCATTTAGGCAAAGAGAAAACGAGGATGACAGCAGTGTTTTTCACCATTTCAGAAATTCAGCTCAGGGGATGACACCTTGTTTCTATATTTGTCTGAGGTATATATGTCACTGTGGGTGTGTATTTCAGAGATAAACTACTTGCCCCAGGTGAGTGAGAAACTGCAAGCCTGGTGTTCAGCTGAATTCAGTCTTAACAATGGTTTTAAACAGAATAAAGCAAAGAACTTAGTTGAGTAGTCAGATATTGTCAAATAAGCAAATCTTTATTATATCCACAGAAAACTATACACACTGTCTGTGAAAGCCTTAGACTTTATTTTACTGTTTATAAGAAACATAGAATATGCAAATTGTATTTTAAAAAACCCAGTCGTGATCTAGGCAGCTCCAGACTCTAATCAGAATTTCTGTACAATGTATATGGAGAAAAAAAACATACATAGTCACTGTGACTGTAATTGTGACTGAGGGCTACTTATAAGATGGAATTGTCTCTCCCAAGTAATCATTTTTTGCTTCTTTTTTCTGTTGGCTTCTGTTATTGTAGAGTAAAGATACAGAAGCTGTGACATCACTAGGGTTGGTGTCACCTGGTAATTCATGGTGTCACCCCTCATTGACCTCCTCCCATACCACACCATACAGAAACCTTAGTAATATTTTTTATATTAATTTACCATATATACTTGACTATAAGTTGACTTTATATGTAAGCCAAGGGCAGGTTTTCAGGCAAAAACTATGGATTTTGATATGACTCATGGATAAATCAAGGGTAAAACTTGGGGGCATTTAATGAAGGGTATAAAAGATGAAACAAAGGAAAACTGGGCCAACTTACAAAATTCCAGCAAGCATAACTATTTATGCTTATACTAAAGGCTGGATGGATATGAGAATAGAAGGGGGTCAGTGCTTCCAGGGCAAATTAAGCTCTTGCCTTTCACAATATATGTCTATTTATGAGTCAAAATACAGTATTTACATTTAGCCGTGGATAGATCAACACAGGTTTTTTTGGGTCATTTTAAAAACTAAACTTCTAGACTTATACATGAGTATATACAGTACTTATAAATTGTAATTCCCATATATTGCTGGATGTAATGGTAATAGTTGTTACATAAACAACTAGACAAATTAAATTTATACCTTTAAATTACAATATCATACATACAGATAAATGTGTTTACATATACATAGTTTAGTGTGGTTAAAGTGAAAATTTGGTAATCTTTTTAAAGAATTTTTTAAATTTTTTAAATCAAATTTTATTTAAAACACACAAACCTGAGGCCTCTCCTTTCTCTTCCCACTGAGCCTCACCCCACACATACCATCTGTTCAGCATTTTAAAAAGGTACAGGCGGATGCCACAGCTCATTTTTGACAAAATGCAGGTATCTTAGGAGCAGTGCTATCACATACACCCTTTAGGGTGTCACCTGGTGCACTCCCCGCCTCCCTGCACCGCCTAGTGATGCCACTGTATAAAAGCTGTGTTTGTGAAAGGTGGTCAATTCTGTGTGCCCTTCCAGGGTTTTTTGTCTTCCCTTTATGAAAAATTGGAGCCAGTTATCACTTCTTTCAGATTCCTCCCACTTTTCTCTTCCTCTTTCATTCTTGTGCATAATTCTATCTTCCGTTCTTTATTTCCTAGGGTGCCTGGGCTACTTCATCTTCCTTCCACAAGCATATGCTTTTGTCTTCCCCACTTTTCTTGATTCCTCTTTTTGTCCAGCACAAATTAATCAGTTGACACTAAGGTAACTGCAAATACTTAGCCTGGTAGCAGACTTGAATAGTCTGAAATGTAACTTCCAGATGAAAACCAAACTGTAGGTCCTTAAATTTCTCCCTAAACAAATCAGCTAGCCTCATCTGGTCTTATGTAAAAACAGTTCTAAATTATTTATATTCTAAATAATAATTCTAATTACCTTCACATTCAGTGTATATGCATCTATGAAGATAATAACATATAATGTTGTTTGTCATGATTATGTATCTTACTCTCATAGATACTGTCAGTACTGACTCACAACATATGTATATCATGCTTTTCATCTTAGTGTTCTCAGCATTTTAGAAAGGCAGCTCTAAATACAGTACAGTATAGATTATGCTAGTGAACTACAGTATTTATTGTTTATAGGAAAATTTGGCTAGGATGCTGTGACATCCTGTCCCTTTTGTACAGTACATTGAAAATCTGGGGAGGTGGTAAAACTGATGTTACCCTGATTGAGACCCTGCCCCCCACAGATTTTAATATATATATATTTAATATTCAATTTGTTTCATTTCAAAATTGTGATTTTTAACTAGCTTTTGTTTTATTTGTAGGTTGGATTTGGAGATTGCTTTGGAAATAGTTACGACAACATTGGCTGATAAACATACCATTACAAGATACTCCTTGGGTTCTATTAACGGTTTATAGTGGGCTACAAAATGATTACTTCAGAGTTACCAGTGTTACAGTGAGTAAATTTTCTAAAAATGTAATTGTGTGTATATATGTATTAATTATTTATGTGATCAGTGTAGCAGATTATTTGGGGGGCAAGACTACTTTTTCAGATAAGAGAGTGGGATGTATGTTAGCTACAGTAGTCAGTTGAAATAAGTTGGGCTTAAGTTAATTGTTAATACTTGAAAGAACACCTTTCTCTCTATATGCCTGCATGGCCATAGTCATTTGCTATGGAAGCCCTCCCCTGTGTCCCACCATTGGAAACAATGCATAATGTGACGATATTAGAGAAAGTCTTCTCTGCTATGGTAACTCTATAGTGGAGTGCCCTCCCTTTACTGGCCTGATTGGTGTTGACATTGGCTTCATTTCAGCACCAGGTTAAAATTTGGACTCTTCACTCAAGTTTTTGGGGTCCAGTCACCATAGCTTGGTTCTGGCCTTTTTGGCCAGAATATTATTGTGTGTTTCAGAGTTAATTACCTTACGCCTTAGATCTCTACTTAAAAGATTAAATATCAGTGCTTAAAGAAATGAATTTCAATGGGTCTACTCTCGATAGAACCAACATTAGATTTAATCCATAGGATCTGTGGCAGCATGGTTGTATCTCTTGTGTACAGATTTCTAGTTTATATAATGAGCCCTTGTTATCTTCTGGGGTTTGGTTCCAGGATCCACCGTGGATAACATAATCCGTGGATGCTCAAGAACTATTGAATATAATGGTATAGCAAAATTGTGTCCCTTATATAAAGTGGAAAATCAGACTTTGCTATCTGGAATTTATACTTTTTCTGAATATTTTCAAACCATGAATGCTTGAATCCGTGGATAAAAATATCCATGGTTTAGGATGGCTGACTATATATTGGTTAAATTCAGCTTTAAAAAGAGGATGTTACAAGTGGTAATCAAAAAACCCTGGCTTTTCTTATTTAAGGTTTCATGTGATGAATATGAAAGTATGTGTTTTCAGCTAGTCTTTGCAATAGAAGTATTCCAAATTATTTGGAATTCTTTTAACACAAATTGGACCTGGATTAAAAATAGGCTTTAAGGACAAAACATTGACTAAAGTTTTATGATGTATTAATCTGAGTCAGGCAGTTTGTTATTTTAAAGTTGTTATCTACTATGTGTATATGTTCCTTCAGGTCGTCTTTTCACCTATGGTGACCCCATGAATTTCATAGGGTTTTTTTTAGACAAGGAATACTCAGAGGTGGTTTTGCTAGTTCCTTCCTCTAAAATACAGCCTACAGTACCTGGCAGTCTCCCATCCAAGTGCTAACCATAGCTGACACGGTTTAGCTTTCAAAACTGTACATGATATTGTGCCTTTATTTAGATTAGAAGCACATAATAAAAAGGAACAGGTTATATCAGTGGTTCTCAAACAGTGGGTTGAGACCCACCCCCCCACCCCCCGGGAGGGTGAGAGTTACTCAAGGGGGGTGGCATGAGACTTGGAAGTTCTAATCTTTCCTCCTCCTCTTCCCAAACTTTTATATGTGTAAAATTTACACCTATATTGAATTAAATATTGAATATTGAATTTACTTCAATAAAACTATTCTAATTTGGTACTGTTTCCTTATAAAATGTTAAAATATGAATATACATGAATGTGAGAATGAAAATATGCACACAAAACAAACAAAATATTTTTATTTTTCTTCTTTGTGGTCTCTGCAAATCATACAAATGGGTTCTACTGCGCCTGCACAGTCAAATTCGGAACTCTCTGGAATCACTGGACGAGAGAGAATGGTCAAAAAGCAAGCCAAAGATCCAAAAACCAAACGAGACAATACCGAGTGATTCCAACACAGTTCCTTCGAGTAGCCTACGTGGCAGGAAAAAAGGAACTGGGGAAAAGAGCGGGAACTGGCTTATACAGAGGAGGGGTGGAGCTACCACCAAAAAGTTGCAAAAATTTGTAAGCTCTACTTTGCCCAGTGATTCCAGAGAGTTCTGAATTCGACTGCGCAGGCACAGTAGAACACATTTGTATGTATTCGCAGATGACCAGTCGAAGAAATACTGTTACAGGTAAGCAACCTGTCCATATACCACATTGAGGAGGTGATGTCCACATGTATATTTAAAGCAAGTCCCAAGAGGAAAAAGTTGAGAAACCGCTGGGTTATAGAGTAAAAAGGAAGTATAAGAATCTATTATATCCTGGGTTAGACCCTTTATTTCAGCAGTTGTCAGCCTGTGGGTTGTGACCCCTTTGGGGGTTGAATGACCCTTTCACAGGGGTCGCCTAAGACCATCGGAAAACACATATTTCCGATGGTCTTAGGAACCAAGACACCACAATTTTATGGTTGGAGGTTACCACAACATGAGGAACTGTATTAAAGGGTCACGGCATTAGGAACATTGAGAACCACTGCTTTATTTGATTTGCATGTATTAATATGGTAGAGAGTCAAGGTCACTTCTTTTCGCTAAAACAGGTTTTGCAGTGTGGAAGGAGCATCACTACTTACTGAATAAAAGCTAGGTGTAGTTCAAGTTGTAACAGCTAATCATAGTTCTGTTTATAAGTATGAAACAAAACATTTGAATACCACTCTCACTTATAATAAACTTGAAGTGTTCATGTGCTCTATCACTGTTGATACTGTTTCTTGCCGTAATCCTTAAATACAAATAGGATATGGGCCAAAATCCATAAAATATTGTCGGTCAGAGAGTAAGAATGTTTTTAATCTGCTGTCAAAAGGATAGCAAGGATGTGACCAACCTGTCTTCTCTAGGGAGGGAGTTCCACAACCTGGGAGAAGCCACTGAGAAGGCTCTTTCCCTTGTTTCCACCAAACAAGCCGGAGAGGTTGGTGGGATAGAGAGAAGGGTGATCTCAATGTTCTAGTGGGTTTGTAAAGGGTTGCATGGTTCTTCAAATAACATGGACCCAAGCTGAACATAAAGTCAACCTAGCCAATGAAAAAATCAAAATAGTTCCCATACCTTGGATCAAATATTGATCAGGATGGATACTGCAGTCAAGAACTCAGATAAAGACTAGGATTGGGAAGGCAGCTATGAAAGAACTAGACAAGATTCTAAAATGTAAAGATACTCAACTGAACACTAAAGTTAGAATTGTCCAAGCCATTGTATTCCCCATCACAATGTGTGGATGTGAGAGCTGGAAAGTGAAGAAAGCTGATTGAGAAGAAACACTCATTTGAGATGTGGTGCTGGAGAAGAGTGTTGAGGATACCATGGATAGCTAAATAGACAAACAAATGGATTCTTGAGCAGATAAATCCAGAAATTTCCCTGGAAGCCAAGATGATCAAATTAAGGCTGTCACACTTTGGCCACATTATGAGAAAGCATGATTCAGTAAAAAAGACAGTAATGCTAGTAAAGGTGGAGGGCAGTAGAAAGAAAAGGAGACCACACATTAGATGTCTAGACTCAATCAGGCAGATCATGGGCATGAATCTACAAGACTTAATCAAAGCAGTGAAGGGTGGGAGGGCTTGGAGATGTCTTATTCATAGGGTCTCCATGAACCCAGGGATGACTCGAGGGCAGTTAACAAGAACAACAGTCTACAGAGACAAGGTCACGTCTCTTCACTAAAATACTCCAGTAATAAAAAGTAGGAAGGTGATCAATTTCTCCATTGAAACTTGTGGTTAAACCGTGGAGGTTTATAATTCTTATCTTTTAGTCATCCAATCTTAAATAGAATTAGATGCTGAGCCATCTGTTATGGAACATAGTATACTATTTCCACTGGCACTTGGATATAAGCAATTCTGTCCGGTGTGCTTAGATAAATACCACTTTTCTACAAAAGAGAAATAAAACTACTGAGATATATATTTTGTGCTATGAAGGGAACAAAGCTGTATCTTAAAAGGAAGCAGAAGTCATTCCCAATAAAATCCTATGCAAGAGCTCTGTTGGATTCCCTGATAATCAGTAGATTCAGATGTACAGAAAAACATGCATAACATTGGAGGGAAATGATGGTATTTTTCAGTTTGTCAGCATTTTAGACAAGAAATACATCTTCAGCACTTCTAGAATGCAATGTATATAGGTTAAATTACATAATAATAATAATAACAAGAAGAAGTAGTAGTAGTTTCTAGGTTAGCAATAGCAAGTACATTTCTGTGCCACTTATCAGTGCACTTAAGCATTCCCTAAGCAGTTTACAATGTGTAATTTAATTGCCCCCAACAAACTACCCTTGCGCTTAACCCGGAAACTTCAACTAGTTTAGAACAAGGCAGCCAGGCTTATTACTGGAACATCTAGGAGAGAGCACATAACACAAGTGCTCAAAGCTCTCCACTGGCTGCCCATTAGTTTCCGGGCATAGTTCAAGGTGTTGGTTTTAACCTTTAAAGCCCTACATGGCCCAGGGCCATCTTACCTCAGGGACCGCCTCTTCCCATATGAAGCCCCCCCCCCCGCACACTTCGGTCCTCTGGGAGGAACCTGTTACAGCCTATGAAAACTAAGCTGTCGCAGACCTCCCAAAGGACTTTTTCAGCTACTGCTCCCAAGCTTTGGAATGGCCTGCCGGACGAGATGCGTCTTATTACATCATTGACCAGTTTCAAAAAGGCTTTAAAGCCGTATCTCTTCCGGCAGGCCTTTCCTTGAAAAGGAATAAATAAAACATCAATTCCCGGCTCTGAAACTGAAATTGGGTAGATAACCTTAGTTGTCCCCTTTGTTTAATTTCATCTATTGCGTATTTGCCCAAGAACTATTCATGAGATTGCACTTTGTTTTAATTGCTACTGATTTTAATTTTAACTGTCGTTGATTTTAATACTTGCTGGTTTAATTTAATTTTAAGAGGGGCGGTTGGGAAGGGGTATGATTGTTGTTTTACTCTGCACTTTTAACTTTGCTGTATTATTATTATTATAATATTATTTTTAAACTGGGTACTCATTTTAGTGTTGCAAACCTGGGTCAAGCTGGAGCTCTTGGCTGGTATTGAACTCACAACCTTGCGGTTTGTAGTACAGGCATTTAACCACTGCACCACCAGGGCTCTTTTTAGATGTGATACTAGTTCCAATAGGAACTGGTTCCTATAGGTGATTATAATAGTTCAGTATACCAATACCGTGGTCAAGATTATGTACACTTCAGCAGCAAAACTGAAATAATTTTTAAGAGAATAGTAGATAATGCAGTAAAAACAAGACAAAGTAGAGCTCTATCATGAGATACACCCCAACACCTTGCAATGAGGCATAATGATGGCATGGTGTGCAGAACCTTTACATTAGGCCAGCATGTAAGTAATAGTTTAAAACATCCACATCATTGTGAATAATCATAAGCCACATAATTGATGCACCCTGGAGAATTCTACAAATAGATGTCTGGATCTCTCACAGAGACGAAGAGTTGCCTATTTTACAGGGAGATGCATCTATAGTGGACACCACTGCCCCAAAACCCATTTGGGAGGGAATGTAAATGTTGAATGGAAGGCCTCTCCCAGAAATAGGTTTAATTCCTGCTGGGAAACAATGGTCATAAGGGTAATGGGCTTTTTGCAATGAAGAACAGAAGCACCGATAACAGCAATAGTGAAAGATACAATTAATCTTCCAATTGTTTAGTTTGAGGGAGGGGGAGAGAAGCTACTGTGATGGTAAAGAGTTGTGGTTTTGTATGCCCTCATGGGAAAATGTAAAACCCAGTCTATTGTCAGCATTAAAATAAATTTTAAAATCCAATATCCATAGCCTACTCTATTCTGGTAAGTAATTGTTGGAAGAGTTTGTTTCTTTAATCCAGTGGTCCCCAAAGTGTGTCCTTTAAGAAATTTTGGATTTCAAGTCTCAGAAGCCTTAGCCAGTTGACCAGTAGTCTGGGATTCTGGGAGCTGAAGTCCACAATCCCTTAAAGAGCACAGTTTGGGGATCACTGCTTTGATCAGTCCCTCAAAGGTAGATTATTAAGCATTCTGAATTTTTGAGGTCCATGTTTGCATTAGTTTTCCAGTTCCTTTTCACATGTTTGTTCGGTTGCATGTGCATGTATTGGATTGAGTTGTTTATTTTAAGATTAAATAAAAGTGATATTTTACATGTTCACAAAGATTTATACGTGCTCAATATGATTTGAGTATTTTCCTTTGAACAATAGGTAACCTTACTTTAGAAAGTCTGTGCAATTGCAAGAGTGGATTGCCATATGGAACTCTTTTTTAAGTAGCACAAGTATAAAGCCCACAGGGGGCATGAGACTAGTTGCTATTAGGATCATGGCCATAACATTTTAAAATGTCAGACAAATAACAAAAAACATGTCCCAAAATTACTTTGGCCTGACACAGCAAGATTGTCAATTACTGTTTAATTTCTGAAATGAGCTACTAAGGCACAAATTTGCCTGAAAATCAGTTTGATTTGGAATCTTCAGTTGCTTTTAAATACAATTATAAATATGTACTAGTTATTTAGCTGATGTTTAATTCCTCTTTCATTATTTGTAAGCCATCTTAGTTAAAATTATATTTAAAAAGGTATGGGTATAATAAATTGAAGGTATCCTTGTATCGTAATCTAAGTGACAGACAGTGGTTGGTCAGTGCTGATTTTTTGGAACCTTTATTGAAACTAGGTTATAGAGCTCTTGTTCTATTAGCTTAAAAATCTGCTTGCATCTCAAAGCTCAAATATTGTGAGACTTGCATTCATCATATTAATATGCTAATTTAAAAAGTATACATTGCAGCAGGGAGGCAGATGTATTTACTACTTGTTTGCTTGGATGTCCTAGGCAAGTGAATTTCAAGGCATGAGAGGAAGGCAGTGGCAAACCTGAATAATTCTTTCTAAGAAAGCCCTATGATAGGTTGCCATAAGTTAAAGTCAACTTGAAGGCACATAACAACAAACTGAAGATAACCTGCCATCAGTGCATGCACTTTGTCCTGTTTCTAGGGCATTTTTAAGAATACTCATTCTCTTTTGCTCTGCTTTGACGCAGTGCATTTCCGTTTCCTTTGGTTGTATTGTTTAATAGAATTAATTACATAATAATACCCATCACCTTGTGCATGTTCCCACAATCTATTTTAGAAAGCAGAACATTTGTAGAGAATTCTAGAACCGATTGGTGTGTGATTCGGCTTTTAATTACTATGAAGGTTAAAAATACGTAAATGCATATTTTGTTGTTGTGTAGCTTCCAACATACTTCAGTCTTAAGATAAACCTATCACAGGTTTTCTTGATAAAGAATTTTCAGAGATGATTTTCTCATTGCCTTCCTTTGAAGCTGCGAGAATGTGACTTGTCCAAGATCAGCCAGTGGGTTTCCTTGGTTGATTGGGGCTTCAAACCCTGGTCTCCTGGAGTTCTTCTCCAATACTCAAAGCAGCATGCCATGCTTCGCAAGATTAAGTAGATGCTTAATGCTGACATCTTAATGTTTCGCCCATATTAATTAAATTGTCATTATATTCAGTAGCAAAATATGAATGTGTAGATTATATTCCAGTCAATTGAGGAATAATGTCTATGACAGAAGAAATTATAAATGGGTGATCTGAAGAAGCCTTTCCCTACCCGATGCCCTCATATTGTTAATTTGACTGGGGATGATGAGATTTGTAGTCCAGGACATTTGAAGGAAACTAGTTTGGGGAAGGCCAGTCTATATTCTGCTGATCAAAATGTCAAACATTTGAGATAAAGGATCACTGCATTTTTGATAGTGTGAATACAGTTTACTAGCATAATTCTACTGGCTGCACAATTTGTTTTTCTGGACAGTTGACCCCCCCCCCTTCCTTGGAACAGTATGTAGATGAGATTTATTGTGGAATAATGTGGCTTAGAAGAAATAATTAAGTAGATAGTGTGCAGTAGATGCATTCTGAAGGAATGAGGGGCTTTGAAGAAATTACACTATTTCCCCATGTAGTGGAATCATTCACATTTATTTAATTTTTCTTCAGCACTTGAGAACTTAGTAATGTGTATTGTTTTGTTAAATAAGACAGGAACAAGAACTTGGGGTACTCTGTTGTTCCTTAAAACTATGGCAATTATGGCTACAATGTTCTACAACAGGATCTCCATTTTGTTTGGTGTATTTCTCTTCTGTGATAGAATTTAAGAAGATGAAGAGAAGAAGAAGAGAGCCAGTGTAATGTAGTAGTTTGAGTGTTGGACTAGGACTCTGTAGACCAGAGTTAAAATCTCCCCTCAGCCATGGAAACCTACTGGTTGACTTTGGGCAAGTCCCACTTTCTCAGCCTCAGAGGAAAGCAGTGGCAGACCTCCTCTGAACAATTCTTGCCCAGAAAATCCCATGATCAGGTCGCCTTATGATCACTGGTAATTTGGAAATTACTTGAAGGCACACAACAATAACAATAACTGTAACTAGCAGCTATTATTTTTAAGCAAACCTTTTCCCACTCACATCAGAAACATTCCAGCTATTGAACTAACAAAGCTAGCAATCTACTTTCTGCGACTCAGTAGTACAGTCACCCCTCCTTTCTCAAAGACTTGAGATCCGCATTCTTGCTTATACACAGAGGGGCGACCTCTGTTAATCCCAATGGGGCATGCCTTTGCGGCGTGCACTCCCCACGTGTTTGTGGGGGCATGCCCCATTCATGCCTATGGGGCTTGAATACATGCAAGTCTTCATTTTTTGTGATGTGTGTGTGTACCAGAACGGATCTCCCACAGGGTCAACTGTATAGGTTGCCAGGTGATACTAGTCAAAAGGCTTCTGTGCACAGTGCACATACAGCATGTGAAGGATATAAGAAGATTGGTCTTGAGGAAGACATACCATTTTCCCCCTATGCTCGCTTTCCTATCATTTATCCTTTGTGTAGTTCTCTTCCCTATCTATTTTAAAGAATCTTTTCAATGCTGCAGTATCCCTTATCACCTTTAACCTTTGTAAGGCTGCTCTCAAGTTGCCATTCTGCTGCAGTTAAAAACTGTTCCCCTGATGAGCCTCTTTCATCTGCCTTCTTCTGATCCTGTGAATAGTTTTATTTTCAAAGCCTCAAAAGACTATTGAACAGCTCCATCAGACACAGTTTTCATCTATTTAGCTAGATTGAATGTCACAGAACTGTGGCTATCTCCCTCTGATTTTTGCTTTATTTTTTAAAAATTTTATTGTACAAATCTAAAAAACATCAACAATCATAAAAAAAAACAGATAACGACAAACCTACAAAACAGACAAGTAACAACTAAAACAAACAAAGACTAACAAAAATAGAGATTCCACAAGTAACATATTGATATACTCAGCATCATAAACCCTCTGTTCTTGCACTTCCAGACAGACTTAGAGTACCTTATTATCAAGTTTCCTATGTTCTTACAAAAATACATTCTTAGTCTAACCTCTGATATACAAAACAAATATTCAATACCTTTATCAAATAGTATCATATCTTTATGTTATAAAAAAATATCCACACATAACCAACCCTCTCTTATTTTATCCACAGATTTATCCCTCATTATAGCTGTTAACATGTCCAATCTTCTTGTTTCTCTTAGCCTGCTTATCTATTCCTCTTTCATAGGGATTAATGTATTTTTCCAATACTTAGCATGCAAAACTCTAGCCAGAGTGACCCTATACAAGATTAATCTTGAATATTTTTTGCTACCTCTTTGTCTAATACACAAGTCATATTTAATAAGAAGATTAAAGGATTTAACGGAATATGTACCTGTAATATTTCAGACATTTTTATTTTAATATTTTTCAAATATTCATTAGCCTTCACAGGTCCACCAAAGGTGAAAAAATGTCTGTGTTTCAGGCATTTCCAACATTTCATATCCCCAGAGTTATAGATCTTTTTTTTTTTTTTGGCAGGGGTCATATACCTTCTAAATAACATTTTTCTATAGTTCTCTTGTAGCATTGACAAACTGTGAATTTTTTCATTTCTCTCCAAGACTATTCCCAATCCTCTAGTTTTATTGGTTTACCTATATCTTTTGCCCACAATATCATTGAATGCTTTATTACCTCATTCTCTAAATCCCTTGCCTTCAAAACTTTGTAATGCTTTGATAAAATCTTCTTCTATATCTTGTATAATAACATCTAATTCATTCTTTATGTTTGCAATCCCTGTGGAATTGACGTCTCCTCTACAAGGGGGTATTCTAAAGTTTTAATTATCAACTTAAAAAAAATTAATGGAAGGTTTGTCTTGACTTGTAGTTGTTAATTTATCTCTATGTAGTCACCATCCAGATAGACACATTTTTCCCAGCGTTTCTCCACGCCCTGAATAACATTATTGTAGAAGTCTGCAGATTGCGCCTTATGAGAATTTTACACTTTAGTTACTTCTGGCGCAGCCTGTCACAAAAATAAAGGATGCAATGAGCTGATTTTCTCAATATCATGCACTTAGCGACCAATTGTGACACTGACAAAATTTCATCAATATACCATTATAACTTCCAGGTGATAATTATTACTTTACGATACTCCCTCATAAGGCACAATCTGCAAACTTCTATAATATCAGGTATCTGAAGGGTCAAGAAACGCTGGGGGAAATGTGTAAATCTGGATGGTGACTACATAGAAATCAGTTAACAACTACAAATCAAAACAAACTTTCTATCAAATTTTTTTTAAGGTGATAATTAAAACTTTAGGATACCCCCTCATAAATCTTTTCACCAATTGGAGGTACAAGTACCATTCTGGTTGGTATATGTCTGTTTCCAGTTGCTCTCTTCTTTTCAAAACTGATTTATTCATCTTATCCCACAGCAACAAATCTTTATAGGTAATCCATTTCTTTATTTATGGTCCTACCATATAGGGCCTCTTGTGGGGATACCCAAAGAGGAAGGTTCCTTTAATATATAGCAATAATTATTATTATTATTATTATTATTATTTATATACCACCTTTCCAAAGGATGAAAGCGGTTTACAAAAATGCTTAAACAATTACATATACAATTAATACATATATACATGACTAAAAAGTTCATCCCCTTACCTTAACTAAAATACCAACATCAAAATACAGTTAAATTAATTACAGAAAAATATATTAAACTATATCCTCCTCTACAAGCCAAATGTCCTTGCCCACTCCCCCTGAAGCGGCTCACTGGTGGTGGGCCCCAGCCTTTACCCCCTTCCCAAGGGGAGCAGGTGTTCCTGGCTGGGTACCTGGGGCCTGGTCCTGGCAGGAAGCAGTCTGGGGCCAGCAATCCACCAGGTGAGATGGAGCATGCAGGTAGCAAGCAGCAGGTCTACACATCAACAGCAGGTAGCAAGCAACAAGTCTACACAGCAGCAGGAAGTACTACACATCTCTTTCCTGGGGTGGTGGGGTGGCCTGGTGTTCTCTCCTCTTGCCCCACTTTGTGCTGGCTCCCCTCTGTCCTCGCAGGCACCCAGCCTTTATCCCCTTCCCAAGGGGAGCAGGTGTTCCTGGCTGGGTACCTGGGGCCTGGTCCTGGCAGGAAGCAGTCTGGGGCCAACAATCCACCAGGTGAGATGGAGCATGCAGGGAGCAAGCAGCAAGTCTACACAGCAGCAGGAGGTACTACACATCTCTTTCCTGGGGTGGTGAGGTGACCTGGTGTTCTCTCCTCTTCCCCCGCTTTGTGCTGGCTCCCCTTAATCTTAATCTTAAACCAAGCCCTCAACAACACTCTAATTGGGAAATGATGTTCAAATTCTTTATCACACTTGACCTTATTGTACCATAGGTACCTGTGTAGTCCAGAGTTTGAAACAGAACTTTCTGTGACAAGTATCCTATCGTTGTTTAGTTTGAACCATTCCTCTAACCAACATAAACATGCTCCATAATAGTACAACTTTAGGTTAGGCAGAGAGCATCCCCCTCCCTTTCTCACAGTCTTCCATAAGAATCTTCCACCTAACCCTAGCATGCTTTCCTACCCACAAAAACTGTGAAAGTTCTTTTTTCCATAGGGTGAAACATTTTTCTTCTGTCAGAATTGGAAGATTCACAAATAGATACATAAAACGAGGAAGGACCTTGGTTTTAATGGTCGCAATTCTCCCCAATAAGGATAAATGAAGTTTGGACCAAGATATTAAATCTCTTTTTATATCCTTCCATGGCCTTCCATAATTATTTTGGAATAAATCAGTATTCCTGCTTGTCAAATGTATTTCTAAATATTTTGCTTTTTTTTACCACTTTATAACCGGATTTGACACTTAATTTATGATCTTCCGCTGCAGTTAGATTTTTGGTAATTATTGCAGTTTTATCTTGGTTTATTCTTAGACCTGAAAAATCAGTAAATTCCTTTAATGTTTTATTTAGAGCCGAAATTCCCTGTAATGGTTCCTCCAAAAAACAAATAAGGAGGCTTTCTAGATTGGCAGGAAAGTGTGACATGAAGTTGCCTTTTCCTTAATGCTTAGCAGCTGCACCACAGCCTTTAGATGGAGCTGCGCTGTTCTGCAGTTTTTAAAAAAGAAGATGGGAAAACCAGCACCTTTTAAAAAGTGCTTCTTCTCCCCTAAAATGCAAAAAAAGCGTTTTCATGGCACACTTTCCCTTTTTCTCATCTAAAGGCTAGAGTTTCATGCAGCCATGAACACACTTCTTTTTGCCAATCTAGAAACTCAAGGTCATCCACAAATGCTCTAGCCTTATAGGCCTGACTTTTAATTCTCACTCCCTTAACATCAGAGTTTTCTCTGATTCTGTTAATTAATACTTCAAAAGCAGTTATAGAAAAAGGAGAGATAGAGAATACCCCTGTTTTGTACCACATTCAATCTGGAAATAATCTGTTTTCTCATTATTTACTAAGAGTTGTGCTTTTTGATTACAGTAGATAGCTTGTATTCAGGTAGTTAATTTAAAGCCTAGTTCCATCTTTATTAGTATCGCTTGCAGAAATGGCCAACTCAAGCTATTGAATGCTTTTTCTTCGTCAATCAATAGCATCACCAATTTTCTTTCATTGTGACATTCAAAAGAGCCAATAATGTTTAACACAACTCTTATATATTATCTTTGATTTGACAGTTTGGCATAAATCCACACTGATCTTCTTGTACCGTGTTTCCCCCAAAATAAGACAGTGTCTTATATCAATTTTTGCTCCCAAAGATGCACCAGGTCTTATTTTCAGGGGATGTATTATTTTTCCATGAAAAAGAATTTACATTCATTGTTGAACAAAAAAAATGGGCATGCTTCCAAACAAAAAGTTTGCTAGGTCTTACTTTTGGGGGAGGCCTTATATTTAACCATACAGCAAAACTTCTACTAGGTCTTATTTTCAGAGGATGTCTTATTTTAAGGGAAACAGGGTATGCATCTAGACAGGATGCTTTCCAGTCTCTCTGCTATAATTTTGGTGTAAATCTTGTAGTTGGTATTGGTTAAGGAAATAGGTCTATAATTCCTGATAATCATTTTTATTGCTGTCGTTCTTAGGAATTAATATTATTAAAACTTCTTTCCATGATTCAGGTAAGCCATTAAAGTGAATGTCATTTATTGTCTTTTTTAGGTGTGAGACTAGGATTTCCTCAAATTTTCTATAATAACAAAAGTCCATCTGGACCCGGAGCTTTATCCTTCTTCATACTCTTGATTGCTTTAACTATCTCTTCTTCTGTTATATCGTGATTTATTTTCCTTCTTTCTTCCTCAGTCAATACCAGAGCATCTTGATCTTTTAGATAGTTTCGAATATTTTCTCTAATATCTTTACTATCGATTGTTTTATCATATAGCTTCTTGAAGTAATCTTTAAACAAATTCTTAATATTGTTCTGTTCTGTGAAAGATCCTCCTTCATATATAATTTCAGTTATGATTTCTTTTTTTTTTGTTCTTTCTTAATCTGTTTGCTAGTAGTTTCCCAGCCTTATCTCTGTGTTCAAAATATTTTTGTTTCACTAGTAATAATTTCCTCTTCACCTCTGCAATTTCCAGTGTCTTCAAGCCCTGTTTTAGAATTTCAACCTCAATTTTAGTTTTTTCATCTCCATTTTCTTTCCATTCCTTCTCTTTCTTTTTGAATTCTTAAGGTTTTCTCTTTTTTTCCAATTCTCCTTTTTCTTTTCTGAATTTAGTTTAATTAGACACCCTCAAACCACAGCCTTACCGGCATCCCATAAAATATTACTTTGCATACCTTCAATCACATTTTCTCTGAAGTATAGTTGCAAAGTTTCCTTAATCTTATTTAGGATATTTTCATCCTCCAGTATGTCCTGAGGTAATTTCTTAGCCCTAAGATTTATCACTATTGGGTTATGGACAGATAGGGTTGTAGAAAGAGTGTCTATAGATCTTATTTCTGGTAGAAGTTCTTTTGATGCCATAAAGAGATCAATCCTAGACCACGAATCATACACTTTGGAGTAAAAGTTTTATTCCTTAGCCAGATTATATTTGTATCTCCATACATTTTCCAATGCGTAATCTGATGCAAGATGAAAGAAAGATTTCAGAAGCTTCCCCTGATTTTTCTTACAACTATTGGATCTGTTTGATTTTCTGTCGATATCAGGTCGAATTACAGCATTAAAGTCCCCTAGTAGTAATACGTTATGGTATCAGATTGAGCAATTGAAAAATAAAAAAAAATTGTTATGTGCATCCCTTCCGCCCTTTTCTTTATTTTCAAGTTACTTAAAAAGAACTATGCTAATTTTTGTTAAAGTATAAAAGGCAAATAAAAAATAGTTTCTCCTGTTTTATTCCTTTTCAACAAAAGAATAAAGGTCAAAAAGGTCCTAGAAGATCTTCATTAGGCTTGTGATAAATCTTCTCTCTTTGTTTCTTCTTACTCTTATCCTTCTCAGTATCTCTTCCATTTGTATTTTTGTTCTTATTCTTATTTTCATTATTGTTATAATTATTGTTTGCCACATTAATTCTCCAGTCTTTCTTTTGATATTGCTTCCCACCTGTTTTTTTCTTTTTCCTTACAATCCTTCCTTAATTTTTGTTCTATATCTTTTCGAAGTTGTCAATTCTATGTCTTTTTTGGTGATACACAAAAGAAAGTCCTTCCATCCTCTCCCGTCTGTAATCTATGTTTACAGTTTTTAATAAATTGGCTAGAGGTACTTTTGTCTCGCAAGCATGATAGCGGGGGCGGGGGGGTTGATATCTGAATATCATGGCCTGTAACAGTGTTTCTTTGAGTGGTCATCTGCGAATACATAGAAATGGGTTCTACTGCACCTGCACAGTTCAGCTCAGAACCTTCTGGAATCACTGGAATCAACTTTTTGGCAGTAGTTCCACCCATCCTATATAAATTTCCTGCATCCCTGCTCTTTCCCCAGTTCTGAAACTTTACACTGTGTACAGCGACAAAGGAGTCAAACAATGATGAGCAGGACACTGAGGGGAGGATGGGGGGATTTGTATGTATTCGTAGATGACCACTCGAAGAAATACTGTTACAGGTAAGCAACCTGTCCTCCTCATTTATGGTCTCTGCAAGTCTTACAAATTGGTTAGATTGACAAGCTCAGGTCATTGGAGGAGGGAGTGTCATGACACCAGATGTATGGTTCAACTAAAGTTGCATTTATTGAAACAAACACAATAAATTTTTGAACCAAGAAACACCTCGTTTTGCAACATTCTTATAACAGCACTTTAAATAATCAATAGATGCAACCAAGTACAAGGGCATTTCAAGTTAAAGGCATTGAAGTCATAAGACACATGTGTAAATCATAACAGTGCAATGATAAACCACAGTAAACATTGCAAAATCATTTGTAAAGAGCCAAAGTGTGAAGACATGAGAATGTTATCCTTTAGAAAAAGAACAATGGTGTCATTGTCAAAGCAGTTAATCAAGTACCATCAGTTCACATAAACTGAGTCAAAATGAAGTCTAAGAAATATACAAAGATTGTAGTGCAACAAATCATTGTAAACCAGACAACAATGCTGCCCTCCTGAAAGCTGCGTCCCGTCTAGCCCTGGTGTCCAGCCTGTAGTGTTTGATGAAAGTCAATGGCTGGGACCAGACTGCAGCTTTACAGACATCCTCCAAAGGTACCCCAGTCAAAAAAAGCAGAGGATGTCGCTACTGTCAAGGAAATGATGAAGGTGCGTGCTGGGACAAGATGCCCAGAAAAAGGTCTGCATGGAATCTGAGTCATGTAGGAGACTTCCTCACATGCAGGAATGAATCTCCGGACAACAAGGTTTCTCTCCAAGGAGGGTTTTGTTAATTTTTGTTACCTAAACTATTTACAAAGATTACATTCACCAACCCACTGACCATATATACAACCAGTTCAGAGGCAGGTACACTAACTCCAGCTGTCTCACTCTCTCAGAGACAGTCTCTCTGAAGTGACAGTTGACCACTGACAGTTGCACCAGCATTCCATGACGCACTGTTTTTAAACTGCAGACTCATGTGCCACTGGCACTGTAATAACTTAGGTTACAGCTCCACCTAGTGGCCACATCCGTGTCATTTTCTTAGACCAACTTACTTGACATACCATTTTGAATGCTTACTTGACATACAGTTCTGCATGGTAACTCTTGCTTCTATTTTGCCCTTGTTGTACCAGGGCCTATTTGTGACTATCAACTTGAAGGACACTTATTTCCATGTCTTGACCCAAGAGAGCCACCGAAAGTTCCTGTCCTTTGCCGCTGGGACCAACATGTACCATTACAATGTCCTTCCTTTCAACCTGGCCACGGCTCCATGGGTCTTCACCAAGTGCATGGCTCCCATGGTAGCTTACCTTCATCAGCTCCTCGATTCCCCTGGGCTCGTAGTGAACTTGGAGAAGTCCCATCTCATCCCAGTCAGACAAATCAGGTTCATTGGTATCACCCTCGACTCTGAAGTCTGCATTGTCTATCTGCCTCCAGACCAGTTTCGAGCTCTCTAAACTGCGGTCCGAGCCTGCCTCTCCCACAGGCGGATAAGGGCCCTAGGCCACATGGCCTCTAAAACCTTCGTTACTCCATGGGCAAGACTTCGGTTCCAACCTCTCCAAGCCTGGTCTCTATCAGTTTTCGACCTACTGACAGACCCTCCAGCCAAGTGGCTCACAGTACCAAGATCAGTCACCCGCTCACTCCACTGGTGGCTCGACTCCCATTACGTCTGTGTCGGCTTACCTAAACTATTTACAAAGATTACATTCACCAACCCACTGACCATATATACAACCAGTTCAGAGGCAGGTACACTAACTCCAGCTGTCTCACTCTCTCAGAGACAGTCTCTCTGAAGTGACAGTTGACCACTGACAGTTGCACCAGCATTCCATGACGCACTGTTTTTAAACTGCAGACTCATGTGCCACTGGCACTGTAATAACTTAGGTTACAGCTCCACCTAGTGGCCACATCCGTGTCATTTTCTTAGACCAACGTGCCACATGGTCTTGATAGCTACCACCCTAGTTGCATGTGCTTGAACCCTGGCAGGGAGAGGTCTACCCGACAGTTTATAGCAGATGTGGATGGTACCAACCACCCATTTGGAAAACCTCTGTGCTGTCACAGGCAGCCCTTTCTTGGAACAGTTTCTTGAAGCTACCCGAACCCATAGTTCTGTCCAGGTAGAAGGCCAAAGCCCTCCAAACGTCCAAAGTATCCAGGCGACACTCTGTATCAGTGGTTGGCTTCTTGGCCAGGGTCGGCAACATAATGTTCTGACAGATATGGAAAGAGGATACCATCTTTGGCAAAAAGGTAATGTCGGTACGGAGGACAACCTTATCCTTTTGAAACTGTAGGAAAAGTTAGTCCCTCCATAAGGCACAGAGCTCACCCACCTGGCAGGCAGATATGATGGCCACCAGAAAGGCTGTTTTTCAAGTCAACAACCTCAACTCAGCAATGACCATGGGTTCAAAGGGCTTGGATTGCAAACAAGACAACACAGTGCCTAAGCTCCAAGCAGGTGTCAGTACTGGAGGATGTAGGTTGTTGCACCCATTGAAGAAGCTCTTCACAAGGGGATCTTTGAAAAAAGAAGATATGCCATCAAATTGGTAATGAGAGCAGATGGCAGAGAGGGACCACTTTTTCCATTTGGAAGTGTAGGATTTCCTTGTTTCTGGTTTCTGGTCAGCCAGGATCACTGTCCGTACCAAGGCAGGGAGCAACTGTAAGGACAGATCCTCCAGGCCACCAGCGGAAGGTTGTTGATGTCTGGATGCCAAACCCGACCATATTGGAGTGTAAGACTGTCAGGGCGAGACTTGAGTCGAAGAAATTCCCTCTGACACAGGTGGAGCAGGGATGGAAACCAAGGTTAACTTGGCCACCAAGGCATGACCAGGATGGCATCTGTGTGGTCCGCTGTCATTTTTGCCACCACCCTCATGATGAGTGGAAACAGAGGGAAGGCATAGAGCATCTCCCCTGACCAGCTGAACAGAAATGCATCTCCAAGGGAGTTGCGTGCTTGCGACCAGGAACAGAACTGGACACAGTGGCTGTTGTTGTTGGTCGCGAACAGGTTGATCCCTGGGGTCCCCCACCGGTGAAAGAGGTAGGTCACCATCTCAGAATGGAGCATCCACTCGTGGCAAGTGGAGGAGGACTTGCTGAGTTGGTTGGCACTTCTCCTGGAAGGTGGACTGTGTGAAGGAATATGCTCCTTGGGATGCACCAGTTCCAGATGCGAAGAGTGATATCAAGCAAAGTCGGGGATCTGGTGCCTCCTTGCTTGTTGAGGTAGTACATGACAGTGGTGTTGTCTGTCAGTAGAAGTACTACGTTGCCCAGAAGGTTTGTCTCGAACCCTTCAAGGCCTTTTCCACAGCAAGCATCTCGAGGGCATTGATGTGGAGGGTCTGTTGTTTCAGGGACCTTGTCCTTGATGGTTAGGCTGAACATGTGGCCTCCCCAACCCTCCATGGATGCATCTGTGGTCAGGGTGACTTGAGATTACGGAGGCGAGAAGGGCAAGCCGACACAGACGTAATGGGAGTCGAGCCACCAGTGGAGTGAGCGGGTGACTGATCTTGGTACTGTGAGCCACTTGGCTGGAGGGTCTGTCAGTAGGTCGAAAACTGATAGAGACCAGGCTTGGAGAGGTTGGAACCGAAGTCTTGCCCATGGAGTAACGAAGGTTTTAGAGGCCATGTGGCCTAGGGCCCTTATCCGCCTGTGGGAGAGGCAGGCTCGGACCGCAGTTTAGAGAGCTCGAAACTGGTCTGGAGGCAGATAGACAATGCAGACTTCAGAGTCGAGGGTGATACCAATGAACCTGATTTGTCTGACTGGGATGAGATGGGACTTCTCCAAGTTCACTACGAGCCCAGGGGAATCGAGGAGCTGATGAAGGTAAGCTACCATGGGAGCCATGCACTTGGTGAAGACCCATGGAGCCGTGGCCAGGTTGAAAGGAAGGACATTGTAATGGTACATGTTGGTCCCAGCGGCAAAGGACAGGAACTTTCAGTGGCTCTCTTGGGTCAAGACATGGAAATAAGTGTCCTTCAAGTTGATAGTCACAAATAGGCCCTGGTACAACAAGGGCAAAATAGAAGCAAGAGTTACCATGCAGAACTGTATGTCAAGTAAGCATTCAAAATGGTATGTCAAGTAAGCATTCAAAAAAAAGAGGTCTAATATGGGTCTGAGGCCCCCACCAGTCTTCAGAACAATGAAGTACTGGGGAAAAAAGCAGTTGGGAGCCTGAGAGGAGTCCAAGGGTGAAATTGCACCCTTTGCCAAAAGAGTGTATACGTCGTTGAGAACGGTGTCTGAGGGGGAGGTGGAAGTGATAGCCCCAGTGGGTGGGAGCTCTTCAAACTCGAGGGCATGGCCCTTGCAGATGATGTCAAGGACCCAAGACTCAGAAGTTATTGTGGCCCAGGTGTTATAGGAGGGCCTTAGAACATCAAGGAAGGAGAGGGTGGACCAACAGAGCACGCAGCAACCCTTTAGGTTGCCCTGGTCGGTATCCTGTTTATGGTAGTTTTTTTGGTACCAAGCAGGGAACTGGCGTTGGCCAGAAGAATAAAACTGGGAAGGGTAGCATTGCCTTTGGTGCTCTTGGTGGTGATACTGGCGGTTCTGCTGGAAAGAACAATGGTTTTGGCTTTACCACTGGCGCTGGCCTCCAAAACGCCTATAGAAGGTGGGCTGGGGTGGTGCGGATATACTGTGTTTCTTTGCAGCTGCTTTCATGAGGTACTTGTAATTAAGACACTCATTGTTAAAGAGGCCAGCGTTGTCAGCATGTCCTCAATTGGCCTTTGCATTGGGATTCAGGTCTGGTGCACAAAGCCAAGAATGTCTTCTCAAGGCGATGGCAGCCGCCATGGACTTGGCAGAACAATCATTAGCATGGCGAGCCAAAGTTATCATCCAGCCTCCAATGGAATGAGCCTCATCCCACAGTTCAGTAACAAGAGCACATCTCTCTTCAGGCACTTCAGGGATCATGGGGGAGAGATGTTCCATCAGGTACTAGATGTATGCCCCCATGCAGACGTTATAATTGGCCGCCTTTAAGCCCGGGACGGAGGAGGCATAGGCTTTCTTGGCCAAACCATCAATTTTCTTCACCTCTTGATCAGTAGGGGAGGTTGAGGTCTTCAGGGTGAAGGTGTGTTGTGATCCTTCAACTATGGCAGAGTTTTGCTTTGTATGAGAAAAGAGCCAAGAAGACTGCGAATGGGAAATCCTATATAAGGTTTAAATCTTCTTGGTTGTGGGCGCGGCGGAGGTCGCTGTGTCCCAAGAACATTTGGCTATAAGCTCTAATGATAGGAAGAATGGTATCGAAGCTGGTGTCAGGACTTTGCATGAATGCACCTCTCAATGGAGTCCACAACGTCTTCGTCCAGGTGGGTGACCTCAACCAGCGTGAGAAGAATGGGAGTCGTCATGACAAGATTCATCCTGGTCTGATTGTAGGCTCTCATCGTGAAGAAGAACAATTGGAGATGGAAGCCTGTCCCTGGGCAGGTGTGTCTGAGTGGAGGCCACTGCTGTCGGTAGTGATGTTGGAACCAAAGAAGAAGTGGCTGCGGTTGTCTACATTAGAACTTTGTAGCACAGAGTGCTAAGTGCTTCACTAAATTACAGATCTCAGGATTCATTAGGATGGTGTCACAGTTGTTAAAAGTGCTGCTAAACTAAAACAACTGCATTGCAGATACATCTGTAATCTTTGGGCATCAGACATATGAGTTGTGCAGAACCCATACTCTGATGTTCCCTCCCATGCCATTTTTACCCTTTTATTGATTATAACACAAGGGACATTCTGTGTTGCTGATTTCATGATTTTTATTTTTATTTTTTTATTTTTTATTTTTGCTGAGTAGCCATCTAATTTATTCCTTTGGTCTTTTATCTTTTAAAAGTAATTCTGTTTAAAAAAAAAAAAAAAGGTTTAGCATTATCTCATGAATACTTGCAACATCAGAGAATATAGTCCTGAAGGCTTCATTTTGAAAACATGGATCCTTCAGTTGTATCTCCCTAGTACTCATATGTCCTCTGCCTATACTTACTCAGAAACCTGGAAAGTAAATTCCTGCACATTTTGTATTCTTCCTGACTTATATATAACAGGATCATCACTGTTGTTTCTCACAGTACCTATTATGGAAGAGGACTATGAAAGTATTGGGCTTTTAGGTCAAGATTTAGTCTCAGATTTCTCTATTGATGGCTTGCTCCAGGGACATCATGCAGGAGGTGTCGACTTCAGCTGGTGACAACACTTCAGAGGGAGGTGAACACCTGGTGAAGTAGTTGCTCACCATTTGTCCCAAATAGTACCTTTCTAGATGCCTGGAACACCAGAATAGTGGGTAGGAATGAAGGACAAGGCGCTGGAATTGGGTATTGCTGCCACCCAGCAGCCTTTTCCAGATCTGGCAGGGCTGCTGGCTGGGCTGGAAAGGGAGGCAATGGCAGTAGGGGTATCCACAGACTCCTTTCATTCAGGGGAAGAGGAAGAATCGGTGTTCACCATTGCTGCTATTGCCACCACCCCTGCCCCCATTTCCTGGCTTGGACAGCAGTCCTACCAGACACGGAAGAAGCTGCTGGGCAGGAGCAGTACCCCACCCCTTACCAGCAGCCTTGCATTGTCTGCTGGGATGTGTGTGTTTCGGGGCATCAGGCCAGGTGGAACTAACAGCGGTTGCATCCTCTTCATCTTTTGTGCTCCTTCCCCTCCCTTTCTGCAGGGCCACAGGGGATCCCTGGGAGCCCTGGTCCAGGCCCCTCCCACCCGTCTTTGTTCCATGGGTGGAGGGAAACATGGAAGATCAGATCCCTACATCTGCTGGCACTCACCAGAGCTGTGGGGTGGCTTCCTGCCTGGGAGAGACAACATGATTTACTGCACTGGGGTGACACGAACCCTAGTGATGTCACTGGTTTGGTCAATCTAATTGCTAACCTCCTGGAAATTTAGTGCCAGCTCCATCAGTGTTGAAGTATGTCTCTCCTATTCTACTGTTGGTCTAAAGTACAGTAATGATCAGTATCCATGGTTCTTACAGTTCATTGGTGCCAGCATATGATGAACAGGCTGACTTACTAGAACTTCCTTAGTTTAAAAAGAGTGAGGCCAAACAAGAACCTTATTTAGAGCTAAGGAACAAAGAAAAGGCTTTCAAAGATTGGCATCTGGCACCATAGAGATTTCTGTTAGGCTTCACACTACTGTACCAGCTTCTGTGTTACTGAAGTCAATCCACAGCATCTCTGATGTTACTTTGCTAGGTATCTCAGGAATGTGTCTTCTCACAGAGCATAGGAAATTGTGATACTGAAATACAAGTACTTCTTAAGTCAAAACAACATAGCAACATACGATAGTGAGAACAACCTCTGCCTGAAGTCAAAGTGCTGGTGGAGTAGAAAATCCTGACCTAGGGGGACAAATAATCTGTTATGTTTTAAGGCTCTATACATCTGGATGAATCCTAGCGAGTGATGGTGTGCTTGAAGGGTTTTTTCCCAGCCCAGTCACATAGAAGGCAAGAATATCCTTCATGTTCTCCATTGTTTCTCCAGGTTTTTTCCTATGGGGTAAAATGTCAGTCACCTTTTTGGATTTAAATGTATTTTATTCACGGTTAATTGAGCACAGTTAAATATGCTGTCAAAGCTGAGTATACAACCAAATTGAGGAAAGGGTTGCGTATGTGCGTGCACAGTCACACAATAGTCTAGATTAAACATTACACTGGCACTGAAGTGTCAGCACAATAGAACTTTTCTTTTCTTTCTCTCAACTCTGCAACCCTCCATGCTGTTTAGTGACAAGCTCCAGAGGAGACTGAGCCCATTTAAGTTTTTGGGTATAAAAAAGGCTGCAGTGGGCAGTGGAAATTGCACTTCTCCTGATTTTGCTGACTAAGGCAGTTGTCTGCTTGTAAGTGAAATGGCTATTAAAATTATTGAATGTGCTATTTTGTAAGACTTACAGTGATGAGCAAGATGCAGTGGGAATTACATAATAAGTTTAGGAAGCAACATAGTAGAAGATAGAAGTATGGTAGAAGACAGGCAAAGCAGTAGTAATCTGTTGATTCATATATTTTCTTTGTTTTGGGTGAATATACTGTGTTCCTGTTAAGCTATTTAATAAGACTGCTAAACTTAATAGTTTCATTATTTTAGGACACACACATGCCCTGGTTAATTAATAGGAGAAGAATGTGGTTTAAAAGTATTAGTGGTTTTGTTGCAGAAAGATTCCATCAGCCCCTATGTCATAAACATGGAGGTTGATCAAGTTGCTTACTTCTTCTTCTTCTTTCAGGTTTTCTGCTACTCATCCACTTTCACTGTGGACCATTGTATTTGCGTGAGAGCTTGCACAAAAGAATAAACTGAGTCCTCATTTTGTTTAAAAAACAAAGTTTGTGTTACTACCAAATGTTTACTTAGTGTTTTTATTTACACAATTTTGATTACTAATTATTTTTTAACTGACATTTTCCTTCAGGGACTCTACAAATGAAACTACTGCACATTCAGATGCTGGTAGTGAACTGGAAGAAACTGAACTGAAGGGGAAAAGAAAACGTGGTCGTCCTGGCAGACCTCCAGTATGCCAATTACTTTTTTCTTTGTATACATGTTTAAAGATGGTTCCATCTCATTGTCTTAATTTATACATGAAGAATTCTTTATCTCTTAACCTGTATGAAGACTTGTAATGTACACAGTACAGTTGGCATGCAAAAAGTAAATGCTAACTTGTTACAGGGATTAATTAGCCTTTTATATTTCCATTTTTGAGAGTACTACATGTTGCCTCACAGTTCCACTGATCTAAGCAGTTTTACCACCATATAAGTGTAAATATTTGCAAAATATAATGGTAACATGAGCATGTTATCTGAAGTTTGAAAGAGTTGAAATAGTTTGCTTTTTCTTGATGAATCATTAGTGCTTAGACGTTTTATTTGCTTAATTATTCTAATAAACCTGCTGTAGAAGACCTGATATTTCAGATACACTGACATACTAGGAAATTAGTAAAGCGTTCTTAGAGTATTAATAAAATCAACTTTGTAGGTATCTGTTTTTCTCTCTGGCTAATTTAAATCTTGCTACTCTTGTTGTTTCTTTGTATTTACTCAGTTGTCATTCCTGTTACCCTTTTCAGTGCTCTTTCTGCATTACTTTCTGGTAGTTTTCCTGATATGAGGCCTTTTTGCTAATCAAATGGGGAAAAAAAGTTGAAATTTCTGTGCTATTGGTACAAGACAAACATACCCCAATGCCTTCTAGGCTCTGAAACACTCTCCTGTGGAGACTAGGCAGGTTCCTTCCCGATTGTCCTTCTCCCAGCAAATGAAGACTTTTTTATTATTATTATTCTGATATACTTTTGGGATAAACTCTTTAGAAGGACAGGGATTTCAGTAGTATGCTTTTGTTTTTATTTCTTGCCTTTTAGTGGACATATGTCTTAAATGATTTTTAATTTTATAGAGAGTTTATTTACTTTTTAACAGTGACATTTTAATGCTTTTACATATGTGCAGTTTTTTCTGCATCTGTTTTAAATTTTATAAATCACCTCGAGCTTGAGAAAGGGCAGGATATATATGAGGCAAAGTTGTCATGGTGGTGGTGTTGATGATGATGATGATGATGATGATGGCAATTATAGTTATGACAGTGTTGGGAGTGGATTGTAACAGGGCATGAGCCTTGACTGTGAAAAAAATGATGCATTTTTGTAAAGGCTGTTTATCTTCATGGAATATTTGACAAAGATTTTTAAATGTAATTTGGGCCACATAAGTATTCTTTGTGTTAGCATTGTTAATGGCTATTTCATGGTTTATATTTTTGGCTGTTAAATGTTAGACTTGTGATAAGCAACAGCTAAAATGTTAATATTTGAACTACCTATGTGTCTCATTTCATTTCATGTGCAATAAAGTAATCATGAGGCCCTTCTCACTTGTGGCCTGGATTTGCCCCAGAAGGTTTTCCAGTTGCTTATAAAAGGTTTCCTTGCCCCTCCTGGTTTCTCTTTCATCCCCCTAATGATACATAAATTCCCTCTACATGCACAGGTTATCTAGTTTTGTTTTGTTGACATTTCAGAGAACAGCAAAACTCCATGGGGAGACTAAAATATTTGGATTTTGATGTGTGTGATTTTTCAATAAAGTTTTTGACTGTAAGCAGTATCTTGGCACTGCATTAGTTAAAGATGACATAGATTGTCACTTCATTGTTGGTTTATGACAGATATCTGTGTGAGAATTCTCTGATATACTGCCATCCCATTATGTTTCAAAGAGTGGTTAACTATTAACAGCTAAGATTATATCTGAAGCAATTATGTAATTTAATAATACTTGTACAACTAAACAAGACTACTGGTTTATTGGAAGTAAGCCTAGTTGAATGAATTGGTGCTGATGTTGAATAGGTTCATCCAGAAAAACATTTTCCATATTGCATTTGTTTTCACTTTTGTTCTCCCTCCCTGTATCAGACCTTGAACATTGCTTTTGGGCTTGGCTTCCTATTAAATTTGGAATGTTTGAAAATTGCTCAGAATTCTTTAGCAAGCGTTGGGATACTTCATCAGAATATGTCTTGATGGATAAGGCAACAGTACTTGGTACCTTTTGAATACTATACATTTTCTTTGGTTTTAGCCATTAATCATAGGTTTTCAGAGCTTTAAATATGTACTAAGATTAGTCTCTATTGTTTTTTTATCAGTGAATTGCAGCAATGTGTACTGCATTATAAAAGTGTGATTCATAATACTCTCCTTGTTAAACCAGAAAAAATAAAGTCATCTTGTGAACAGCAGGAAAACATTCCTTTAAAACAGTGGTTCTCAACCTTTGGTTCTTTAGATTTTTGAGACTTCAACTCCCAGAATTCCTGAACATTAAGCATACTGACTGGGACTTCTAGGAATTGAGGCCCAAAGGTTGAGAACCACTGCTGAATGCTAAATTATTTTTTTTTAAAGTTACATTGCAATTTACTGCTGAAATTCAGTGATGTAGCTCTAAATGAAATACATTCAGGGGGGAAACACTCTGTAGTCACTGACATGTTAATTTAGTTCCATTTAATCCAGTTTCAGTAGTCAATACCTTAATGTCAGTGTAACTATTTCAATTGTATAAATATAAATTTAATAATAAAAGAATTTGTAGATTTTACTTGAACTGAGCATTTTAATTAATGTAATATATAATAAATTATTATTTTTAATTTTTTAAAACTTTTAAATCTATTCTATACATATGTAGCTAATCTTGAAGGCACCAGATCTCATCTGATCTTGGAAGCTAAGTAGGTAATCTCTGGTTAGTAGGCTATATTTCTGAGGAAGGAACTAGTCAAACCACCTGAGTATTTCTTGCCTAAGAAAATCCTATGTAATTCATGGCGTTGCCATAAATCAGTAGACGATTTGGAAGGCAGGTGCACACACACACACAGACCTAATTTAAAATCTTACATGAAGGCAACAAGAAAATGGTGTGGTGTTGAGTACTTAGTCAAGTTGAAAGTGCTCTCTCCCCTGTACTGGATTCTCCTTTGGGATGAGCAAGGAGGGGGAAAAGATCATTTCAATTTACCAAGCTGTAAATGAAATCCTAGTGGTTGCCTATTTTTATAAATTCTGCCATCAAAAATGTTATGTCTACACCTGGAATTTATAAGACTTTATTTATGGAAGGGAAAGCAATTTTTATTAACGTCCCCCTATATGCATCCTTCAACCCATATTTATTCCATTCCATGAACTCTGTTCCAATATGGAAGGTGAAATATATTCAAAATATGAAGTCAGAGGCTTTCATGGCCGGCATCCATAGTTTTCTGCAGGTTTTCTGGGCCATGTGGCCACATTCTGGAAGAATGTATTCCTGCTGTTTCACCTGCATCTAATGTCTGGCATCTTCAGAGGGTGGTGGTGTGGAAGTGTGTGGGATATATATACTGGTGTGACCCTTCATTGGGAGGAAGTGATTTACATGTTAATCTGTGTGTTGGTCTGTTGTTGAAGTGCAGGTTCTCAGAGTGGGAAGATATGTGGGAGAATATGTATGTCTATTTAAATAGTGATTAATTAGCAATTAGCAAAACACTAAAATCAAGACTCAGTACATGCAAATGAACACCATCCAGGATCAGAGGGTTTCCCCACAAACAATGGATTGCAAATTAAATAGACACAGCTATCCTCCAATGCATTTGTCCCCCTTAGGGACTGAAGTCCCTCCCTCCCTCCCTCCCATCCATCCTCTCTGCCCTTCCCTGTCTCTTCAAGGCTTCTGGAAAATCCAGGCTCTGAGTCTCAAGCCTCCGGCTTGGCTCTGGCTCCCTCCAGCCGATGGGGCTCTACCTTCTGCCTCTGAACTGCCCTAGAAGCCAAGCCTGGGGCAGAAGCCTCAGAGGGAGAGGGAGGGGAGAGAGGAAGGAAGGAAGGAAAGAGAGGGAGGGAAGGAGGGAGGGAGGATTTCAGTCCAGTTGTTCCTAATGTGGTGTGGCACATTGGGGACAATGCGGGTTTGCCTTCTGCTAATGCTCAAATCCGCAGGTGGCAAGTCCACAGATACCAAGGTCCCACTGTATATAATTGGCTATACATGGGATACCCTCCCCCCATATGGTGGATTTTTTTTAACAAAGAATACTTCATTTCTATTAATGGAGAAATTTAAAACAAGCAATATGTATACACAATTTTGTACCAGATTTTCCTAGGTAACATGGAAGTATATTTTCAGTTTTGGAATAGACTGCACACTCCCTTTTGCAAGTAAGAAATACACAAATCTTGCACAAACATGCTTTAAGTTTTCTTCATGTAATCAGGGTGTCCTGAACTACAAGTACCATATTTCATCTCCTGTGCATATAGTTTCCTCCCGCAGCATTCAGCATTTTGGACTGTGTATGAAATTCACAGTATGAATAGGTCTCTAGGCCATATGATAGTACTTAGGCTATTCCAAAACGTCAGTGAAGTTCAGGAATCTTAACATATTAAAAATATACTGAACTGCAAATATATTCTGAAGTTGAGCTTTCTTTTCATCTTGGGTATAATTTCATTAAAGGAGCTCTTCCCAATACTGTTTTGATGCGTTTTACATACATGTTGGTTAGTGAACAGCAGGTAATAACAAGATATGGAGCTTCATGCTGGGAATGTGTGTGTGTGTGTGTGAGAGAGAGAGAGAATCATGGATTCCAGAAGCAAGGCTAGCCAGTTGATTTATAAATGAGAAATTGCAGCAGCTGGCCTTTAGTGTAGAATTCATAGATTAGGGAGGAATACAAGTGTACATTAGAAAGTCAGTAGTGATTTGGTTTATGTTGGTAATTAAACAACGTGAACCTTGAAGACTTTAGTAGCAAGTATGGCATGAAAGTTGAAGAGTGAAGTAAACTGACAAGACATCTCCAAAAAACCCTATCCTCCACTGTTCTTCTAAGTTTCTGCAAACCCATACTCTTTACCTCCTTAATAGAGTCCATCCATCGAGCATGTGGCTTTCTTCTCTTTCTACTTCCTTCCACATTTCCTGGCATTATTGTTTCCCCCCCTCCCCCAATGGGTCGTGCCTTCTCATAATATGTCTGAAGTTTGACAGCCTCAGTTTTGTCACCTTGACTTCCAAGTACATTTCCCTTGTTCTGTTCTAGTACCCATTTGTTTGTCTTTTTAGCTGTCCATGGGATCCTCACTACTCTTTTCCAGCACTACATTTCAAATGAATTGATTTTCCTCGTGTCTTCTTTCTTTACTGTCCAGTTCTTACATCCGCACATGGTAATAGGGAAGACAGTGGTTTGTACAATTCTGACTTCTGGGTTCAGTTCTATATTTTTGCATTTAAGAATCTTTTCTAGTTCTTTGATAGCCACTCTCCCCAATCAATCTTCGTCTGATTTCCTTTCCTGACTGCAGTTCCCATTTTTATAAATGTTTAATCCCAGATATGAGAACTCTTTTAGTATTTCTATTCCTTAATTGTCTAGGTTGAATTTGTCTAGCTTCTCCATTGTCATTATTTTTGTTTTCCTTATGTTCAACAGTAGCCTGACTTTGCACTTTTTTTCTTGATTTTCCTTAGTAGTAGTTCCAGGTCTAGGAAGTTTTCTGCTACTATTATGATGTCGTCTGCATATCGTAGATTGTTGATATTCCTTCCTCCTATTTTCACTCCTCCTCCTCCTGTGCCTAGCCTGCTTTCCTTACAATGTGTCTTGTATATAAGTTAAACAGGTAAAGTGAAAGGATGCTGCCTTGTCTGACACATTTGCCAGTTGGGAACCATTCTGTTTCACTGTGTTTTGTTCTAACAGTAGCCTCTTGTCCTGAGTACAGATTTTACATCAGGACTATTAGATGTGTTGTCACTCTCATGTCTTTAAGTGCCTATAGAGCCAGAATAATTTGACACAGTTTTGGAAGCTGCTGCTGCTGCTGCAAAACAGCATGATGTTGATGCTTTATAAACTGAATGGAAGTTTCCTGTTCAGTCACTAGCTGAGTACAGCATTTCCATAATGTAAGCCTGAAATGGAAATATCTACTGTGCAAATGTTCCCTTCTCAGAGTTACTGAAAGAGGAAAGAAGAGTGTATTTGCTTGTTTCATCTGAATTGTTCACAAGTCTGATAGATGTTTTAACATCAAGCCTTGTCCAAAATGATAATCATCTGAAACTACCTGAGAAATGTGGAATGAGACACAGCATTAAAAAATTACATACTGGAATGTCAGTTTTGCTTTAGTGAATTCAGCAGTTTTTAGAGGATTGCATAATTTATTTCACTGCTGATATGAAAATGTCAAGTCACAGAGCAAAATTTGAGACTTTGACAAGTGCTGTGAAAAGATGGCAGTAAGGGAACTAACGTAAATGGGATTAGTTGTGAGTTCAAAGAAATAAGGAGAAGAGAGATATTTAGGAGATATTAAGTCTTAGGAAGGCTGAATGGGCTGTTGCTATCTATGAGTATCTGAAAGCATTTAATACTTACCAAAATTTTGACTGCTGAAAAGCTCTAATAAGTCTAAACCTGCCCTTATATGAACACACTAAAAGTACAATTTAAAAACATCAGTTTCTTGATAGATTATAAGAAAGAAAATGTATGTGTTAGCATTGTTTTAAAAATTATCTTGTTTTGTTATGCTAAAATACAGAATAAATGGCACAATCCTTGCATACCTCATGGATATACATGCAGTTGTAAATATTATCAAATGTGCAGACTAAATGCTCTGCTGCCACCATTCTGTGAGAGGCTTTTCTCAGATAAATAATATCCAAGGGGAATATCTTTTTCTGGGTTTATCACCAGGGATTTGGATAAAGTAGAAAGACAAAAGGAGGAAAGAATGAAATCGCAACCTGAGCATCAAAAATAATACTCCAACTGAAAAATAAAAACTCATTACACCCTTTACAAAGTACCACATTTTGATCTTGGAACCTAAATCATTGTAAGCTGCCTTGAATCCTGTTTTGGGAAAAAGACGGGATATAAATCCCTGAAATACTAATGAAATAACAATAAATATAAGTGTTTGAGGAGAATAGGCTAGTGATAGGATGGCTACTTATCCATTGTCAAAATAAGAGTGCATAGGTTTGCTTATAAAAAATTATATGCTAATTTCTTTGTATAGCTGCAAATATAAAAAATGATTATTGGACACAAAATAGTAATATAATAAATAGTATCAGTTGGAAAGGAATCTTGTAGCGTCTTTGAGATTAACTGAGAGAAAGAAAGAAGTTGGTAGCATAAGTTCTTTGTGGTCTTTGCGAATCACAAAAATGGGTTATTCTGCACCAGCAATTTTGGATCCTACAGGAATCGCTAGGGAAGACTTTTTGGTGGTAGCTCCGCCCACCTCCTATATAGGCTTCATGTCTTCCTGCCCTTTCTCAGTTCCTTTTGTCCTCTGTGTGAACAGCACAGGGAACCTCGCTTGGAATTCACTCCTTCTTTTTGGTTTCGCTTTTGACCACGTTTCAACTCAGACTTCTCTTTTGAATAGTGATTTGCTTTGGACTTTGACTAATGGTAACGTCTTCTTGACCATTCCTTGTCTTCTCCTTGGGCTTTGTCTACCACAATGTCCTTGCACTCCTTCAAAAAATACACTGAGTGTGGAGGCAAAATCCCCAGCCAGGATGGCCACTCTGTGTGTCTCCTTTGTCTGGGTGAGGGTCATAATGTTTCCACCTGCCCTCATTGTAAGGCCTTTACACCACAGGCCAGGAAAAATAGGGAGATGTGCCTTCATTCTCTGCTCTATGTGCAGATTCTTAAGCCTCCTTCTGCCTCCAGGGTCCCTGCTAAAACGCCTCAGGGCGAGGGCAAACCCTCAACAGATCTCTGGCCCCAGAGAAACGCAAAAAGTTGGATAAAGATGCGACTGGCTAGCCACCATCTCCAAAGCATAAAAAGTTCTCAGACTCTGCCAAGTCTGAAAAGAGGAAGTACAAAACTTTAAAGGACAAGGACAAAGATTCTGCCCATCGTAACAAGAAATCTCATCCCCTTTCTGCTGCGGATACCAATAGATGGTGCCGTACTGATGACGTGGTTTCGGGCTCGATCCTGTGTGGGCAGTTATCTGCCCAAACCAAGATGACTCCACCATTGGTTCATTCCGAACCCCATGACGAACACCACTTTCCATCTCGTTCCAAGCATGTCTCTTCTCTCCTCCACAACCTTCCTGAACCCTTCCAGCTTTCTGAAGGGGAGTTTGAGGGCTCTCCCCACCCTATACTGAGTCCCACCAGGCACAACATCCCTTCTGACAGGATCTCACAAACCTCTGAGGTAGTCTACCTCAAAGAAGATGCTCTTGTTGCCTCACAGAACCATCCAGACGTGACCTTTTCTTTGACAAGACCTCTAGCAGGTACTACCTGCCCCTCAACCCTAAAGAAGTTCATGAGGGATGCTTTGCCCCTGCCCTTCATGACAATGAACCCTGTCTGCCCTCCTGTACAGCCTCAGTTGCACCAGCAGCATCTCAATCCCGCCTTTCACGGCTATCTCGCTAGCTGCGCTCCCAGTCACAGGCCTGAACTCAGCCCACTCCATTGGAAGCCTCCACTCTTCTTCGAGGACCTGTCCTGGGACTCCTTCAGTCTCCTCTGAGTCGGCCAACTACTCCGACAATGATTATAGTCTCAGGCCCTTACAACTCATGATGCGGCCTCCTCGGCAGATGACATCAAATCTTTCACGGAGCAGGTAATCCACATGGGAAATGCCCTCCATATAGTCATCCTCCATACCAGCTTTGAGGCCCTCGATCCCATAGACCAGCACGTATATGGCAAAGTACCTTCTCCTGCCTCGATCCTATTCTTGCCCTCCATGCCCAAGATAGTTAAATAGTCTTGGACTGTCCCAGCCTCTACACAGTTTATTTCTAAGAATATAGACAACTTATAGCAGATCACCCCTTCAGACAAATAGTGGCTTTTTGAGCATCTTCACCCAAATTCAACCGAAGTCGAAGCCTCTCACCTCCGTTTACCTAAATCAGCAACGACTCTGAATGAGAAAGCAAGCTGGATGCTATGGCGCACAAATCATGCTGCTGCAATCCTGGACCTTAAAATTGCAAATTATACAGCCTGCATGGCCGCATATCAGCAACACTTCTGGGAAAGAGCTCTGCCCCTCTATGAGGACGTACCAGAGGAAAAAAGACACCTAGCAATGGCATTCCATACTGAGGCACACTCTATGGCCTCTCAACAAATCACCCCTGCCAGGCATTCGGCCAACTGTGCTGCCCAGCATCTCTCCGGTGCCATTGCTCTTCGTCACCATGCCTGGTTGAGGTCAGCGCATTTGACCCCCACAGGCCAGACTTGCCATCAAAGACTTTTCATTCGATACCTCTGGCCTCTTTCACATGGACAATGAAGAAAAATTGGATTTTAAGAACAAGAGGAGGAATACTGCCCACAAATACTGTATGTTGTCTTCTTCTGCTTCTCGGTCTCCCTTCCCACAACAACAGCGTTGTTCAGGATGGCAACAACCCTCCTACCCCCCCCCCCCCCGCCCAGACTTCTGACTTTCAACACCAACATTTCCCTCCACAGAAATCTGCCTCCTCAGGAAAACGAATCAAAATACAAACAAGCCTTCCATAAGAAGGACCCCGACCAGGGCAAATGGGGCTTCTGAAAATTTTCAGCACACTTCGTCCTTTCTCCTTTTGTGCCCAAAACACACTGCAGAAATAATCCAGTTTGAGGCTGCTTTAGCCAACCTGGCTCAGTGCTAGGGAATTCTAGGAGTTGTAGTTTATTGTGGCACTAGAGCTCTCAGATAGAGAAGGCTAAATGTCTCACAGGACTAGAGGTCCCACAGTTACCTACTATTGAGCCAGGGCTGATAAAGCAATCTCATACTGGATTAATTCTGCAGTGTGTTTTGAATCTTAGTCTCAAAGATGCCACAGGATGCTTTTGCATACTGATCCAGACTAACACAGCTATGTTTTTGAATAATAAGTGTCCGTTAATGAGTAAAACCCAGCAACCTGCACTCCTGTTCAGATCTCTACTAACTGTTGATGCAGAGTTTCAGGACCACAGTTTTTATCTTTAAGTAAGATAGCCTTTCAACTAGAGCATGTCTTCAGATAAAACTCATTGGCACCTTATTGGGTGGTGTGTGTGTGTGCATGCGCGCACATGCACACACACGTGCCCAAAGTGTCGCTCAATATTTAAATGCTTAGAGCCTTGTTGGATTGCAATAGAATTGTGTGAACTGGGGAGTGAGCTGAAATTGAACAATGTATGTTCCACCTAATGTCCTGCTGTCAACTAACTCTTGATAAAACTCCTAAAATGTTAGGTTTTCTGAGGAGCTTTTCTTTAAAACACACACACACGTCAATTCCTCACTTAAAATTAAGTGCTTTGAGGTTATTTCTATTTAGCTATAATTGAGAAATCTGTTACTTTAGATTTATTGCCAGGCTTACATTGTTTGTAGCCCACCAAGCTGAATAGAGTTTGACAGCCATGTATTCGGTCCTGCTGGATGCAAGACAGAGCCTTTGAATTCATCAGTCAAGGTACATAATTTATCAGATGTTGGCTCTAGGCTGAGAGTTTGGGATATAGTGTACATTTTTTTTTGGTATTTCCTGACCTTAGTGATAATTCCACTGTTACATATACATTAAATGTATATGTACATTTATGTATTAAATTATGGATGGAGTTGTACTCTCTCTGCAAGATCAGGTTTGTAGCTTGGGGGGTCAGTACTGCTCCTGGAAAGCCAGATTGCTGTAGTTGCCAGGAGCACTTTTGTCCAACTTTAGTTGGTGTGTCAGTGCACCATTTCTTGGGGAAGGCAGAGCTGGCCACAGTGGTTCAATTCTTAGTTATCTCCAGATTAGATTACAGGTACTGTAATGAGCTCTATGTGGGGCTACCCTTTACAAGTGTTTTGAATCTGCACCTAGTACAAAATGCAGCAGCCAGACTGGTGTCAGGAGTGCATTTTAGAGGCCATATAACATTGGTCTTGTAAGAACTGCACTGACTTCCAGTCTGACTCTGAGTTCAGTTCAAGGCCCCAAGCCCTAAATGGCTCGGGGCAAGGCCATCTGAAAGACTGCCTCCTCCCATAGGAGCCAGACTGAAATGTGCGGTCTTCAGATGAGGTCCTGTTGCATGTCCCCATAACATTATGAAGTTAAGTTGGTGAGTACAAAAACAAGTCTTTTCCTATAGCAGTACCTTGACTGTGGAACTCCCTATGCAAGGAAGTTAGGCTGATCCTGACTCTTAAGCTTTTGGTGAGCAGCCAAAACAGTGCTTTTCGACATGGAATTCAGTGTTCGAAATTTCTGTTTTAACTGGATACTAGGATTTTTTAGACTCCTTTTAGGAGTTTTAAAAGAGTATTTTAATGTGTGTTAAAAATGTTTTTATTTCTGCATTGCTGTAATTGGTTTTTATTTGTTTATCATCTCTGGAGCCCTTGTGGGCTGGTAGGTGATACAGAAATAATTTGAACAGCAACAACAACAACATTATATTAGTTTGAAAAACAATGTACCACATTTGGGACATTCTTGTTGTAACTCTTTGTCTTAATTTTACCTGGTAAGTGGGTAAAATTTGGGTGAATTGGTCAAGATACTGTTCGGAAATGGCAGAGCACAATATTCTGCCAGCATATTGGTGGGTAGGGCAGTTGTTGATTGGAAACTTCTGTGCATCCTTTAATAATAATATTTATATTTTCCCACTTCTCCTGGATGGATCAAAGCAGCATTACAACCTGATAAAAATATACAAAACTCATCAATACAATACAATACAATAACAAACCATTAAACTTCATCAAACTAATTAAACTAGTTCTTTCAAAGTGAGGGAGAGTAGAACTGTTCCGATCTTAGTCAGAAGCGCAGAATGAACTCAGGCTTGCTAGAGAGTTTAAGAACAATAAAAAGGGCTTTTTAGTGTATGTCTTCAGCAAAAGGAAGAAGAAGGAATTGGTAGGGCCACTGCATGGAGAAGATGGCAAAATGTTAACGGGACAGAGAAAAGGCAGAATTATTCAACGCCTTCTTTGCTTCAGTCTTCTCAGAGAAGGTAAAGGGTGTTCAACCTGAGGGCAATGGAGCAGAGGACAGAATAGGAGAATTTCAGCACAGAATAAGTAAAGAGATAGTACAGGAATACCTGGTTAATCTAAATGGATACAAGTCTCCAGGACCAGATGAACTACATCCAAAGGTATTAAAAGAACTGCCAAATGTAATATTGGAACCATTGGCGATAATCTATGAGAAGTCCTCGAGAACAGGAGAAGTCCCAGCATAATGGAGGAGGGCAAATGTTGTCCCCATCTTCAGAGAGGGTAAAAATGAGGATCCCAACAATTATCATACAGTTAGTTTGACATCAATACCAGGAAAAATTCTGGAGCAGATCATTAAACAGAGAGTCTGTGAATACCTAGAAGATAATTCCATAATCACAAAAAGTCAACATGGGTTTCAGAGAAACAAGTCATGCCAGATTAATCTGATATCTCTTTTTTTTAAAAAAAAAAATTACCAGCTTGATAGATGAAGGGAATGCTGTGGATATAGTATATCTTTATTTCAGTAAGACCTTTGACAAGGTTCCCCATGACATTCTTGCAAACAAGCTTGTAAAATGTGGGCTAGACAAGGTAACTGTTACATGGATTTGTAATTGGTTGACTGGCCACACCCAAATTCCTTTTCATCCTGGAGAGAAGTGACAAGTGGGGTGCCACAGGGTTCTGTCCTGGGCCCAGTGCTATTCAATATCTTAATTAATGACTTGGAAGACAGTATTGTGGGCATAGTTACCAAATTTGCAGATGACACCAAATTAGGAGGAGTAGTTAATACCACAGAGGACAGGATCAAAATTCAAAATTACCTGTATAAGCACTAGAAAGCTGGGCCAAAACTAACAAAATGAAATTTGACACAAAGAAATGGAAGGTATTGCACTTAGGGTGGAAAAATGAAATGTACAGATATAGGATGGGGGACATCTGGCTGAACGAGACCACATGTGAAAGGGATCTAGGAGTCCAAGTAGACCACAAGTTGAACATGAGTCAACAGTGCAGTGTGGCAGTTAAGTAGGCCAATGCAATTTTAGGCTGCATTAATAGACATATAGTGTCTAGATCAAGGGAAGGAATAGTGCCACTCTATTCTGCTTTGGTCAGGCCCACCTGGTACACTGTGTCCAGTTCTGGGCACCACAATTCAAAAAGGATGTGGAGAAACTGGAGCCTGTCCAAAGGAGAGCAACCAAGATGGTGAAGGGTCTGGAAACCATGCCCTATGAGGACCGCCTTAGGGAGCTGGGGATGTTTAGCCTGGAAAAGAGAAGGTTGAGAGGTGAGATCATAGCCCTGTTTAAATATTTGAAGGGATGTCACATTGAAGAGGGAACAAGATCGTTTTCTGCTGCTCCAGAGAACAGGACCCAGAACAATGGATGCAAGCTACAGGAAAACAGATTCCACCTCAACCTCTTCATTAAGACTGTTCCACAGTTTAGGAGCCATTGCAGGGAAAGCTCATTGGGTAGTTGATACCAGCCTGTTTTGTTTTTGTATTTCCAGCTGGCACTTCCCAGAAATTCTGAGAGTGCGGGGCAGATTGTGTAGGGAGAAGTGTTCCCACAAGTAACTTGTGGGCCCAGGCATTGCAGAAACCAATTTTGACCATTTAAAAAAAAATGCACTTAAATCCTAACTTGGATTGTTAAGTGTAATTCTTAGTGAATTCTACAACAAAACATCAGAAAATGTCCTATCTTCCTTTTGCATTAAGGGCTAAAAATGTTCTGTCCTGTTCTTGTGTCTGTGCTTGTAGACTATACAGTCGTCCCTCCATTTTCACAGACTTTGAGTCCGCAGGCTTGGTCCTTCATGGACCAGCAAGGAAGGAGGGTTAAAATGGCATGTGCACCCACAGAAAATATGCCCTTATATTATTTTTGAAAAGTACCTTAATCTTTTAGACAAACCAAGTTACATGTGAAAATAAGAATAAAATACAGGAATTCTCAAAAACTGTATATGTATTATGAAACATTTGTTCTTCTTTACGGTCTCTGACTCACACAAATGAAGTTCTGTACCCGCACAAAGCCCTGCTTGAAACCTTCTAGAAGTCATTAGCTTTTTGGTTGGAATCCTTTTCCACCTTCTGTCCTGTCTACTTCAGAACACCAAGCTACTTTCTTCAATGTTTTTTAATCTTGGGTGCAAGCAGCAGCTTTGGAATTTTCTTATCAATTCAACTTTGCTGACTATTTCTTGCTAACAACTTTTCGTGGCTTCTCTTTTTTCTCATTTGCTTTTTCCTTGTCAGTATTTACTGCGAATGTCATAATTTTTCTATTGTTTTGTGTGGTCTCTATGGCCTTTTCAATTGTAAGCTGCTATGGGTCCCAATTTTGAGATAAAGGCAAGAGGAGGATAGTAATAGTTGTTGTTGTTGTTTCTCCTATGACAGTAAACTCATTAAATCAGATGGTCACAGCCAATGCTTTTTTGTTTGTTTGTTTGATAGCCTCAAAACTTAGTTTTGCCCTATTTGTATTTGTTTTATCAGTCAGACATTTAGAATGAGATTTCTCTCTTGCACCTCCATGCCTGGGATTCCTCAAAAAATTATAAATCAGGTAGTTTTAAACCAGCATTTGACTACGGCCTCTTCTTCTATTTGCAAGACTCCTCAGCTGTCCAAATTTCTCAATCATACATCATCTGTGATCTACTTCAGCTCCATCTTTGTATTGACTCGTTCATTGGGATCAACAACTTCCACCACCTTGGTTCAATGCTGATAGCATCAGTATTGATGAAGATGGTTTTCTCTGCTCAGACTGAATCCCACCACCATCACTTTACCAGGATCCCCTTGTCTTTCTCTAGGGCTGTGCTTAAGGACCTCCTGCTTGAGAAGACTCAGGAACTTAAAAAGAAAAGAAAGAAATATTTTAAAACTGTATAAGCAGCATGAGATTTCTTCTCAGCAATCCATGGGTTTTAGATCTTAGAACTTTCTTGCTGTTACGTCACTTGATTGATTGAACCTCCATTGGAAGCATATTGCATGTACCATTGTCAGTGCACCTGATTGTGGAACAGCCTTTCTAGTCTTGAATTCCAGTGTGGAGGATCTGTCTGCTGAAGTAAGGCATCTTCCCTCCTACTTGATCAGGGATAGAAACAGTACAAGAGTGTTTGGGGAGAGGCTCAGCACACCTGAAGTTCAGGTGGTACTGCTTCAGCTATTCTCACTAAAGTATCAGCCTGTTTAAATATGGCAGGCAACACTCTTATCATCCACTGGAAGCAATATCTTTCACCCAAGCTGTGGAAAAGACACAGAAGCCAGCTGAGAGACTCTTCTGGACACTTGGAGCTAGACCCTGACTATTTTGTATGACCATCTGCCTGTCTAATCTTAATTGCCCATGCAGCTTCTTGCCTCTCTTAGTGAATTAGAACAAGGTGCTTGGAGGGTAAAATTATCATGCAATTTCCAGTTAGTGCTGACCTGTCCAAACCAGATCTGTAGATGGGGTATTTTGGAGGATCCGTTAATTACTGAGGGCATCCCAGGACTGTGAATGGGTTGCCTGCTAGCCCTCATTGTGACTAGAGGTCCCATCATAATCTTCCTTCTATAGGGATAATCATCAAGAATAATGCCTCAGTGAAAGAGACGATTACTGTAGTAGAGACTGAGTTGCCAATCCTGCGCACCTCACCTGTGTCATCATCGTTCACCTTGATACTATGAATACCATGAATATTTGCCTTGTCTGAGTCAGGCTGGTCATTGGTCTCGATATACACAATCCCCTACTCCTTACTGTAGGGAATTGGGAAGGCATTTTTCACCATCACTACCTCCTTAGGCTCCTCTGACTATGGCTCTTTGCCTATCTCCAGCCTAATCTTCTTCTTGGGAGCTGCCACAGACCATGCCACCTGCTTGGTCATTTGTATCATCATGGCTTCCTACACTTTCTTCGTCAAAACAACTATCAGGATCAACAACACTCACAGGTGCTATGTGAATCCAGCTTGTTTTCTGCCACTGTTGGTACTTCCTTCATGCTCCACCATCACTACTGTGACTTCCATACTTACACCTTACACCTCTTATGTCACTTGCTTCCACTTCATTTCAACCAGTTTTGACTGCCTCTTTGGATCTGGTGACAACAGTCCCCTCCACCTCCCTAGAGGCTTTGGTTCCCATGTTGGCCATCTCACCAGGTTTTTCTGCTTATTTTTTACATCATATTCAAGATGTTGCTGAACAAGACAACTCCTCTGTAGAGGAGTATGGATAAGACTCGTCTCCATCCTCTCTGTCTCAGCATCCTCTCCATGTCCTAACATGGCTGTTGCAATCCTTTTCTAACTGTATGAAGACATACGTAAATAGAATGAGCAAATTCTTAGGATTGTGAAGTCTCAGGGCTTTTCAGTCTCTAGGACTTGTCTTAGCCACTTTTTTGCATAGGGACCAGTATTCCAGTGAGAGCTCCAATATGATCCACCCCCTCTTACTCTCTCTGTTGCCAATGCTGTCAGATTTCATTCAGAAGTCATGGGCTAAATCATCTTTAATACCTCCTACATTTCCAGACTGAAAATCTATAAAGCATTCAAAAAGAAGGAGTCACTTCATTTTCCCCAGCAGCTTCCACCTAATTCTAGGCAGTGGAGACGGAAAGAAGGAAAGAAATGTAACTTTACTACTCCAGATAAGTAAAGTCGTAAATTTGTTCTCATGTATGGCCCTGGCCATGAGGACTATGAAATGCATATAGCTGTTTATCAGGAATTTCTTTTAGCACCTCTGGTACTTTATTGTGAAGGTCATCCAAGTTGCCACTGAAAGTTTGAGTACACTACTCGAACAGGCAAGGGGTGCTTAATCTAAACATCTCATTGGCCTCTCTCTTCTCATCAGAAATAGTGCATCCGTAATCAGGTCATTCCCATAGCTTATCAATGCTGCCAGCATGGGTAATATGCTAGCAGATGAACAGAGCAGAACAGAACAGACCACACATGACAAATCCCTTGCCAGATGTGCTTGTGGAATTCTCATGGGCAGATGGGGCCTGTTCATAATAGACTGAGGAGGGATTCCCTGGGAAGTGCCTTTTTCAACAAATGGAGTGAAGCACTCCTCAGCCCTCATTTGCTCTCAAATGGAAAAAAAAACTTAGACTTTGCTCAAGCTGCTGATAGCCTCAGCTTATCTTGTGATGTGCCACTAATAGTGAAGTTCTTCACTTTTTTGCATGCCAAGCACTTATCCTCTACATTGACGAAAGTATATATATATAGCTGCCAGTTCTATGTACCACCATAATCATACCAGTGGCCCTTAGTTGCTTGTGGATTTGTTCCAAGGGTCTCAGACATCTGAACGTTCCTGTAACATTTCCTGTACCACAGTGGTCTCTGTCTGTGGCATTCTTTCAGCTAATGAGGTATAATTTTGACCCTTTCACTGCATATGACCTGCAAGTGTTATCTTTAGAGGTTGCCTTCCGTGTGGCCATTACATTGGCTTGTTGAACCTCTGACTTACAGTGGGGCAAAAAAGTATTCTTTCCAAATCAAACAATGTGATTGTCTGGATTTGCTTTCTCATTTTGTCTCTCATAGTTAAGATCTACCTATGATGTCAATTACAGGCCTCTCTCATCTTTTTAAGTGGGAGAACTTGCACAATTGGTGGCTGACTAAATACTTTTTGTCCCACTGTATGTGTCCTAAGTTCTGAGCCTCCATATCTAATCTACTCATAAGAACAAGACAGTGCTGTGACCATACATTTCTTTTCTGTCCAAAGCAGTTTCAAAGTTCCATCTCAACCAACTGATCATTCTTCCAACTTTCACATACAGCCTTAGAAATGCTAAGAATCATCCCTTCATCACATGTTCATAGATTTCGTGTGTTCTGTGTCTCCTGCACCAAACACATCAGAAAAATGTCTAGACACTTTTCTGTCTAGAAGAAAGGCATGCCAGTGTCTTCTCAAAGACTGGTCAAGTGGATTTTACATACAATTTTTTGATTATATGAACTGACCAAATTACTCTTACCATCAGGTCTTTGTGCACATTAAACTAGAGCATCAACTGCATCAACTGCATGTAAGAATGTCATTGCCTGACTTTTGTCATACTGCCATGTGGTTTCAACCATCCACTTTTATTACATAATGCAGACTGGATGCTAAAGCTTGTGGTGATGTATTTTTTGTCATTCTCTGCTCTATTCACTTCTCATGACATTTCCCACCTCCAGTAGGTCTGCTAGCTAGTCTCCCATTTGCCTGAATCACAGAAATCACAAGGAAGAACAGGTTGCCTTTTCTTCAAGTGCCCAGCTGTGAATGCATGCAACCTATCCTCTTTCAGTCTGCTCATGTACTGCCAGATGTCTCTTTTCTGGCAGTCTGAGAACTTAGGAGAGTATTTTAGTGTACAGGACAATGTGAAATACAGAACAGAGTTCCTGATGAAAAGCTATCCAGTTTTAGAAGGGACAGAACAAGGATCTGTGCAGGTAAAAAACTCCATATCTGATCATTCAGAGAACTACTGTTATAGGTAAGCAAACTGTCTGTGTGTTGCATCTTGCTGCCTTAAGATGTGTACTTGAAATGAGCTGGCCTTTTTGTTGACACTTCAACATGTGTGATTCTTCATTGTTCTTCATGCAGCAACAGAAGTATAAGCACAGAAGTAACAAATGTGATATAAAGACATCAAAGTTCCCCCCCTCTCTTCTGTTTCTCAGTCTGCCAATAAGAAGCCTCGAAAGACTCCAGCAGAAAAGTTTCGTTCTGAAACTGGAATTAGGGCAACAGGTCGGGGAAGAGCAAATGGCCACCCACAGCAAAATGGAGAAGGGGACCCTGTAACTTTGTTTGAAGTGGTGAAAATGGGCAAGAGTGCTATGCAGGTAAATTTATGGATGCCTGTTGTATTTTCAGTTAAGTTAACTGAATGTTAACATTCTAGCACTTTTATATGAAGTTTCATAAAAGTAATATAATAGACAGCTTAAATCCAAAATAAGATGTATAATGTGGGATATAATATGTGTTTACAAGTATAAAACCCAAATTGGTTGAGGTCAGAAACAATACTGTGATTTATAGTAATAAATCAACTAGCCAGCTTTCTTTCTATGAAGGTACTCTGGTGATCAAACCTGTTATTATAAGTATTTAGACCAGCAGCAGTGGAAACTCCCACTAAGAACACTTTAAGTACTAGCATTTATGTATCATTTCAAATGTACAATGTCAAAGGGAAAAACAAAAGACATCACACCCTTCAAGTCTTCATGCTAAATAAAGGGTGGGCAACTATGGTCTACAACTTCCATGAGCACTAATCAGCATAGTCAGTGGTATGGAATTTTAGGACTGTTGCCCACACCAGGGCTAAACCTTGGTTTATTGTGCAGTCTACAAGCTGCAGTGAGCTTGGCTTTCAATTGGTCACCCTTTCCTCTTCTGGACTCAACATGAACAACAGTTATTTCTAAAAAGACAGCTTTATAATCCATGATTTATAAGTGGTTTATTAGAAATTAAACATAGTTATTGTTAACCACATAGTGGTTCCAAACAATATGATAATCTGGAGACAAAAGTTAACATTCAAGTTCATTTTATTATTGAGATTAAACTGGAAAAGCATGTTTTTGCATTGTATTCATATGTGGCCATATCTTTTGAACAAGGAGCTCAGCTTATGCAAGCATGAACATTATAAGGAATGTTCTAAATTTTTCTGCAGTTCTTGAATCAGCTATTACATCTCATCTTTTTATAAAATGCATTAAATATTTCAATATATTTTATATTTTAATATAATTATTTTAATATATTTTCTTTTACAGTGTGTGGTAGACGACTGGATTGAATCTTATAAGCAAGACAGGGACATAGCACTTTTGGATTTAATCAACTTCTTCATCCAGTGCTCAGGATGCCGAGGTACAGCTGAATAAGATTCTAAAACTTCTCTAAAGCTAACTCTTCATTCAGTGCTTTTTGTTCAGGAAAGTATGGAGAGTATTAGATGGTTTTTAAAGTATTGTATATTAAATATATCAAGTATGCATTCCTTAAAAGAGCAGATCCCTAGAAAAAAATGTTAGTGGTCAAGAATCAACAGATTTCAAAGAGTTAATATTCAGCTTTGGTATGCAGTACAGGTTTCTTGGTTAATATAAGGATTTGTATGTTTACTGCTGTTGCTTTCCTTCATGTATAGCTTCTTTATAGTTAGGAAACTTTTTAGTCATAAATATAAATTATGTCCTTCTCAGAATTATAACCTTCTCTGGTTGCCATTAGTAATGTTCTACTACTGGAAGTTTACAAAAGGGTTGGCATAAAGGTTCCAAATGAGTCTGAAGAGGTGGATCATGACCCTGAGGCACAGGAACAAAGAGAAGATAAATATTTCATGCTGGAAGAAGAAGCTGTGGAAAGTTTCATGACTTTATACGCATGATCTAGGCAGCTCAGGAAGTACCCTTCTACTTCAAGGGCAGTGTAATTTAAACTGCAAAGTTCCCCCCTTTTTGTTTCTGTCACTGATATTTTCTGATTTTATGTTCATGTTTCTAAGAGAGAAAAACTAATTGAAGAAAAAGAAATGGAAAGCGGGGGAAATTGTATTGTTGGTATGTTTGTTGCTATCACAGTTGCTCGTTGCTCCTGAAGAATATCCTGTTGAACAAGAAGCCTAGGTGCTCATGACTGAGAAATAGATTTCAGCTGAATGCTGGAAAAGGAATGGGGTTTCTTTTATGATTTTAATACCATTTAACTGACATGTTATTGTACATCAAAAAGCTGTTGGGCAACCATGGATAATATAAGAATTACTGACTTGGGTTCTATTGACAGAAGGAAGGGGATATTGAAGATTATAAAACTCTTGAAGCCTTATTGCATGAGATTCATCAGTACAATAAAGTCAATAAAGTTGTCTCCCACCTAAGTTAGAAGAGCAATATTATGCTGATGGTCTTTCAGAAAAAGAAGGATTGCAATCATTGTGGCCATGCCCAATTCAAGTCAGTTATGTACTTGCAAATCTTAATGATGGGTTTGCCATCCCCAAAACTACTCTTTCTGTTCCAGACAACCCTTTTATACTACTCAAAGGTTAAACTAAATCTAAATCTAAAAGATGTTTATTAATTAAACATTAAATTAAATTAAATCTAAAGGTAAATTGAATCTAAAAGATATTTAAGGATTTATCTTAGAAGATTTCATTTTTATTCGGGAGTAAATGGGTCAAACTCTTTGTCTCGGTGAGTTGACAGTTTGTCCTTTTCCAACTCATCCAGATTTAAAGGTATTGTTTAGCAAAGATAATAGAATCATAGAGTTGGAAGAGACCACAAGATCCATCCAGTCCAACCTCTTGCCATGCAGGAACTCTCAAAGCATATCCAACAGATGGCAATCCAGCCTCTGCTTGAAGACCTCCAAGGAAGGAGACTCCTCCATTCTCTGACAGAGTGTGCTCCACTGTCGAACGGCCCTTATTGTCAGGAAGTTCCTCCTAATGTTGAGGTGGAATCTCTTTTCCTGTAGCTTGCATCCATTGTTCCAGATCCTGTTCTCTGGAACAGCAGAAAACAAGCTTGCTCTCTCCTCAATATGACATCCCTTCTAATATTTAAACAGGGCTATCATATCACCTCTTAACCTACTCTTTTCCAGACTAAACATCCCCAGCTCCCTAAGTCGTTCTTCATAGGGCATGGTTTCCAGACCCTTTACCATTTTAGTTGCCCTCCTTTGGACACACTCCAGTCTCTCAACATCCTTTTTGAACTGTGGTGCCCAGAACTGGACACAATATTCCAGGTGGGGCCTGACCAAGGCAGAATAATATTACAGTGGTCCCCCAGGGATCTTCGTTTCCCGGGGGACCGCTTTATTTATTATTTATTTATTTTATTTATATACCGCCTTTCCAAAAAAGATCAAAGCGGTTTACAAAAGTGGATAAACAAGGGTTCTTTCCTCAGGCAAGCCCTGATGGAGCTGGGCCTGCCTCTTCTCTCCCTCCCTAGGCAGAGGATGGCAGTTGGTATGGAGGGAGAGTCCTCTTGCCTCAGGCAAGCCCTGGTGGAGCTGGGCCTGCCTCTTCTCTCCCTCCCTAGGCAGAGGATGGCAGTTGGTATGGAGGGAGAGTCCTCTTGCCTCAGGCAAGCCCTGATGGAGCTGGGCCTGCCTCTTCTGCTTTAGGAGACGGACCGCGCGGCAAATTTAAAGGGGCCACGCGGTTTTTCGTCTTCGGATCCCAGGGTTTTTTTCGCATCCCGGGGGCTGTTTTGCGGTCCTGGCGGTTTTGGGTCCCGGGGATTTCGTTCCCCGGGGGCTTTGTAACCCGGGGGACCACTGTACTTCCCTTGATCTAGACACTATACGTCTATTGATGCAGCCTAAAATTGCATTTGCCTTCTTAACTGCCGCATTGCACTGTTGACTCATGTTCAATTTGTGGTCTATTTGGACTCCTAGATCCCTTTCACATGTAGTCTCGTTCAGCCAGGTGTCCCCCATCCTGTATCTGTGGGTTTCATTTTTTCCACCCTAAGTGCAATACTTCCATTTCTCTGTGTCGAATTTCATTTTGTTTGCTTTGGCCTAGCTTTCTAATCTTATTCAGGTCATTTTGAATTTTGATCCTGTCATCTGTGGTATTAGCTACTCCTCCTAATTTGGTGTCATCTGCAAATTTGATAACTATGCCCACAATACTGTCTTCCAAGTCATTAATCAAGATATTGAATAGCACTGGGCCAAGTACAGAACCCTGTGGGACCCCACTTATCACTTCTCTCCAGGATGAAAAGGAACCATTATTGAGCACCCTTTGAGTGTGGCCAGTCAACCAATTACAAATCCATGTAACGGTTATCTTGTCTAGCCCACATTTTACAAGCTTGTTTGCAAGAATGTCATGGGGAACCTTGTCAAAGGTCTTACTGAAATAAAGATATACTATATCCACAGCACTACCAAGTTGGTCACTTTATCAAAATTAAGAAAACAGATTTGTTTGGCATGACTTGTTTCTCTGAAACCCATGTTGACTTTTTGTGATTATGGATTTGCCTTCTAGATGTTCACAGACACTCTCTTTAATGATCTGCTCTAGAATCTTTCCTGGTTTTGATGTCAGACTAACTGGATGATAATTGTTGGGATCCTTTTTTTTCCATTTTTGAAGATGGCGACAACATTTGCCCTAGTTTTTTGTGGGACATTCAAGGTATGTGGCCATGTTCTAGAAGAGTTCCTTTCTGACGTTTCGCCAGCATCTGTGGCCACAGATGCTAGCAAAACATCAGAAAGGAGCTCTTCTAGAACATGGCTACATAGCCTGAATGCCCCACAAAAAACTATGGACGCTGGCCATGAAACTCTTCGACTCAATGTTTGCCCTCCTCCAGTCTTCTGGGACTTCTCCTGTTCTCAAGAAGTTCGCAAAGGTTATAGGCAATGGCTCCGGTATCACATTTGCCAGTTCTTTTAATATTCTTGGATGTAGTTCATCTGGTCCTGGAGCCTTATATTCATTTAGATTAACCAGGTATTCTTGTACCATCTCTTTTCTCATTCTGTGCTGAGTTTCCCTTATTTTGTCCTCTGCTCCATTTTCCTCAGGTTGAGCACCCTTTTCCTTTTGTGAGAAGACTGAAGCAAAGAAGGTGTTGAGTAATTATGCATTTTCTCTGTCCCCTGTTAAAATTTTGTCATCTATTCCATGCAGTGGCCTACCATTTCCTTATTTTTCCTTTTGCTGCAGACATACCCAAAAAGCCCTTTTTATTGTTCTTAACCTCTCTAGCAAGCCTGAGTTCATTCTGCGCTTTAGCTTTTGTGACTTTACCTCTACACATGCTATTTGATTGAATTCCTTTTTGATGATTTATGCCTTTTTCCATTTCTTATACATGTTCCATTTAAAATGTAGCACAGTTGAAAGTTCCTTAGTCATCCATCCTGGTTTCTTGAGACACCTCCCACTTTTCTTCCTCATTGGAACTGATTTAAATTGTGCCTTCAGTATCTTCCTTTTGAGAAACACCCATCCATCCTGAACTCCCTTCTCTTTTAGTATTCCTGATCATGGGATCAGCCCCAGCACTTCTCTAAGTTTACTGAAACCAGCTCTACTAAAGTCTAGAATATGTGTCTGACTATGCCTGGCTTCTCTTTTCCACTGTATAACAAACTTCCAGGAGAACATGATCACTCCCACCTAATGATCCCACCACTTGCACCCCATTTAGCAGGTCATCTCTGTTGGTTAGGATCAGATCGAAAATAGCTGATCCCCTTGTTTGCCTCTTCCACCTTTTGAACAATGAAATTGCCTTCAAGGCCCATGAAAAATTTGCTAGACCTCGAGGATTTGCCTGAGTTTGACTTCCAGCAAATATCAAGATACTTGAAGTCACCCATCACTACATCTCTCCTTCCTGACTGTGTGGTCATCTGTTCTAGAAAGGAAAGGCATCATCCATTTCCTCCATCTGACTTGGGGGTCTGTAGTAGACTCCCAGAAATAACATTCCTGTTGTTTCCCTCCCCTTTTATTTTTATCCAGATGCTCTCAACCTGGCTTCCAGTATTGATGTCCTGAATCTCTTCACTGACGTATAATGCTATTCCTCCTCCTTTCCTATTTGGCCTATTTCTCTTTAAAATGTTATACTCCTCTATTCCTACTTTCCAATCATGAGACTCATCTCACCAGGTTTCAGTGATGCCTATTATATCATATTTGCTTTGTTGTACTAGGAGTTCAAGTTCCTCTTTCTTATTTCTCATGTTCTGTGCATTAGAGACATCGGAGACCATGTGTCCCCTTTACTTGCTGCCTGTGCGTCTTTTTTTTTTTTTTTTTTGCATCTATCTCTTTCAGCTTCCTCCCCAGAGCCTCATAATCCCTTCTGATATTCTGAAGACTGTGTCTTGCAGTATCATTAGTTTCCACGTGGACCAAAAGGAAGGGGTAATGATCAGTAGGCTTGACAAGTCTTGTCAGCTTTTCCATCACATCAAGAATCTCTGCCCATGGGAGGCAACACACCTCTGTAGACATCTTGTCAGGCCCACACATCACTGATTCTGTACCCTTCAGCAAGAAGTCCCCCATGACTATCACACACCTCCTCTGAGGCGTAGGAACAACTATTCCCTATGTTGGTACTCTCAGGCTCCCCTGCTCTATCTCTAAAATCTGTCCATGCTGTTCTTTCTCATCATCCATGATAGGGGAAAGAGCTTCAAATCGATTCTGTAGCTGCAAGCTTCCAGAACGATTCCTGGTTTCCCTACGTCTGTGTGTCACATTCCTCCAGCTATCTTCCTTCTGTTTATGTGAAGTGACCTTGTCCTCCCCAGCAACTTCCTCTGTATGGTCCCCATCCAAGACCGTTCATTCTGCTCTGTCCAGGAAAGCCTCTTGCTTCCTAATATGCTGAAGTGTAGCTACCCCTGCCTCCAGCTGCTGTACTTTATCCTCCAAGAGGGCTAGCGACATGCACTTGGTGCATGTGAAGTTCTTCACATCCCTAGACATGAAGACAAACATCCCACAAGTGTTGCAGGTGGCTGCAGTGTCCATACCTAGAAGTGTTAAGTAATCACTGAAACAGGAATGTGGGCTTTCTTCTTAAAAAAAATAATAATTAAAGATCCTAGATGGCCCTGACCTTTTCACCAATCTCTGCCAGTGAGCTCAATCTAGATATAACTTGATATTGATCTCCTGGCTGCTAGCTCGTTCTGAAAGCAAGTTTCTTACTTCCTGTGAGCAAAAAAACAAACAAACAAAAACAAAACAAAAGCCTCAATATCTTTTTTTTTTATAAAAAGGGGAAAAAATTAAAGGAAACCCTCTAAAAGAAAGTTGGCAGTTCCCTTGCTGCCTGTGCTGTACAGTGGTCCCCCGGCTTACGAATCCCCCAGGGTACGAAAACCCTGGGGAACGAAAGAGCCGGGGCCGCAAAAATGGCCCCGGGATCCAAAACAAATCCCGGGATCCGAAACGGAAAAACTGCGCGGTCCGTCCACTAAAGCGGTCCCCCGGGACATGAAAATTTCCGGGTTACGAAAAGTAATCCGGAACGGATTACTTTCGTAACCCGGGGGACCACTGTACTTTCACTTGATGGGGAAAAATTCACACACTGTAAGGTGCACGGCTCTGGGAGGAGTTATATAGAGCCAGGCTTGTAGCTCCAACCCCTAGTCACTCAGAGATGTGACTCACAGAAGCTCCACCCCCTCAGCAACAAACACACTCTCCCAAGAGTTTTTAAAAATTCTAACACTCACCCACTTAAAACAGCTTCCCAGAAACTGCTCTCCTTCTTCTCTCTAGCAGGAACTGGTCAGGAAAGCCTCTGGGATAAGTTATATAAAGCTAGGCTCCTAAATAAATGTGAAACCTAGAAATAAAATGGCATTCCCACTATTAGGGATCTTATTCAGTGGAACACATATAAAGTCTTCTGAACAGTTATGGACATGTATTGGAAGAGTCAGTGTCAGCTGATTTAATTTGATACAGTACGGAATGGCAAAAAACTAAAAGGCCTACTAGTACCCTTTGATTGCATTGTTCTCTTCGTGGAAGTAATTGATCTGTTCTCTAGGAACTACAACTTGTGAGTGGCTAATTGAAGTCCTAGTATAGCTAATACCTTATGGGAAATGACTTAGGGCCATGGTAGTGAACCCATCTCTGGCCCACAAAACCAGGGCACATGGAGGGCGGGGAAGAGAAGGAACAGGTGCATGTCTCTTCCTTTTCTCCACTCCACCATTCTGGGCCTTCTGCTGTCTCTAAAGAGGAAGCTGAAGGCCCAGGAGAATGGGGGGGGGGGGAAGAACAGATGCGTGCCTGTTCCTCCTCTTCCCCACTATCCCATATCTTCAGCTGTCTCTGAGGAAGTTCCGCACTGGAAGTCCCACCCCCAGAAGATAGAGACCCACCCTCAGAACACCTGCAAGTTTGGGCACTTGGTCTCTAAATAATAATAATAATAATAATAATAATAATAATAATATTTACAATAGCTTACAACATTAAAACAGCATTAAAATACAAAATAATGGGGCTTTCTAGATTGGCAGGAAAGTGTGACATGAAGTTGCCTTTTCCTTAATGCTTAGCAGCTGCACCGCAGCCTTTAGATGGAGCTGTGCTGTTCCACAGTTTTTAAAAAAAGAAGCTGGGAAAACCAGCACCTTTTTAAAGGCGCTTCTTCTCCCCTAAAATGCAAAAAAAGTGTTTTCATGGCACACTTTCCCTTTTTCTCCTCTAAAGACTAGAGTTTCATGCAGCCATGAACACACTTCTTTTTGCCAATATAGAAAGCCCCAATAATTAATATCTTAAAGCCTTATAATCCAAAGACTCACCATCCTCAAATTTAAAATGACAATTCAAGACAAAAACTAATAAACAAAATCAAGCAGATGGGCCGTTGATGGAACAGTCAAGTTTATCTGGGAAGGCCTGCCAGAAGAGATCTGTCTTGACCGCCTTTTTGAAGCTGTCGATGTTAGTAATATTTCAGATATCCTCCAACAGGTCATTCCATAGTTTAGGTGCAACAGAAGAAAAGGTCCTTTTAGAAACATTAGTAAACCTAGCTTTTATGGGCTGCAACAAGTTTTTACCTGAGGATCTAAGCATGCGGGGTGCATTATATCGGAGAATGTGCTCCCATAGATAGGCTGGGCCCAAGGGCCTAAGGTTCACTATCACTGATTTAGGGATTAGAATCGCAAATCATGTGAGGGAAGGTATATAGTATACATACTCGTTTTTACATCTAGAAATTTTAGTCAAAAAATTGATCCTAAAAACCTGAGTCAACTTATCCATAGCTCAGTCTAAGTGCTATACTCTAACTCTTTATCTTTAAAAAAAGGAATCGGACACTGATGAAAGGCAAGACCTTAATCTGTCCTGGAAGCACTGGTTCCCCTCTATTCTCTCATTCATCCAGTCTTTAATCTGAGCACAAACAATGATATCTGCCTGAATTTTGTAAAGTGTTTGGCATTGTTTCCTTTTGCTTCATTCTTTACCTCCTTTGTTACATGTCCCTAAATTTTACTCTCAACTTATCCATGGGTCATATCAAAAGCCATAATTTTGGCCATAAAACCTATCCTCGATTTATACATGAGGTCAACTTATAGTCAAGTATATACAGTAATCAAAACTTCTCCTTAAATTCATTTTGCCAGTAAAGAGGGGTTATTGTCAAATACAGGTGTCATTTCTATCCAAATGTCTTCCTTCTGTAAAGGTTTACAGCCAACTTCCTGGAGAGTGTATGGGGAATATGGAGTGTTAATCTACATGTGACATTATTTCCTGAAGGTGGTACAGTTGGGGAAATATTTTTTTTTAGATTATTGAGGCAATTATAAGTGAGAAGACTACAAAAAAGGGAGTTTATTGTCCTTGTTTATTGACAAAAATGACATTAGTAAAGAATAAATACTTAATTTCTCAACTTGGTGCTGGTACACATTGAGATGACATGGAAATGGAGGTTCACCTGAAACTTAATTGATGAAGGAAATGGGTCTTTGACTTAGCCTTCAGTGAAAAGGCCTAACTATTATAAAAGTACATTATATAAAAAAGATGAAAAAAATCAAACAGCTTCTTGGAGAAATGGTATCAATGCCTTGACCAAAGTCCCATAAGTTAGGATGTGTTTACAGAAAAGCCATCAGATGTGTTCAGAGGAAAACCATCAAATGATTACATTTACCCTAAATGGTAATAGTCACAACAGGTTAATTAAAAATCCTTTATAAAAAAAACTCAATGTAGTGAGACTATGCTTGAGACCAAATCTTACTAATGCTTTTGTATATAAAGAGAAGAAAATGCTTGCGGTCTCATTTGTACTAGTACTTTCACATAGTACTAGTGAGAAAGTATTAATAAAAAAGTCTCACCAGTCTGTTTCTCTGTTGTGTTTGAAATGTAGTGTAAATTTTGTGACCAAGGACTGTAACTTTTGTCTCCAATGAATGTTTACTGTTTTGAGATCCTGTAAACGCCTAAAAGTTCAGTGAGGAGATTTCTACAGCACAAGAATACATGATTATGTGTACTGTCAGTCTAGCAATGAAGGGATCTCTACATACTCCTGATAGCCCCTTGCCCAATAAATGCAACATAATGTAATTGAAAAATTACAAATTAAAATTAAATTTTAATTAAAACAAATTAAAACAGAGAACAATATTTCTTCTTCGTGGTCTCTGCGAATCACACAAATGGGTTATTCTGCGCCTGCGCAGGCAGCTTCGGAACCTTCTTGGAGATTGTAAATGCATTTTGGCAGTAGACCTGCCCACTCTCTGACTGCCTTTATTAGCCGGTTTCCCGCCTAAACCCTTAGTTCCTTTTGTCCGCCGTACTAGCAGGATCTAGGAACTCTTCAGAGATTTGTTTTCCTGTCAGACTTTAAAACTCAATTTGACAGGATCAATCTGCGTTTTAGTGGTAATTTTTTTAACAAATTGTCTAGAAATAAAACTGTTTTAACAGCCTGTACTGTGATTCTTAAAGAATCATGTACTTGTATGCAAATTTTACTTCTGAGGTAAAGTTGTTTTAGTAACGACTTGCCCTGCAATCTCTTAGAAAATCGCTTGCTGAAATGTGAATTTAAATTTTGAAATAAATCGGTTTTAACAACAGACTGTACTGTGATTTCTTAAAGAATCATATATTTAAATACAAATTTAAATTCTGAGGTAAAGTTGTTTTTACAACAACTTGCCCTGCAATTTCTTAGAGAATTGCTTAATGAAATATGAATTAGACTTTGAACTAAAGCTGTTTTAACAACAGCACCTTCTGCAATATCTTAGAGAATTGCGTACTTAAATGTGAATTTTAAATTCTGAGGAAATTTTTTATACAATGGCTGCTCATCTCGGTGTACTTGGCAGAACTCCCCCCCCCCCTTTCGCTTGAGGAAAGGTTTCAAACACTGCCTGTCTTTGTGGCGCGGTTGGCAAAGCCCCATTATTCCTGTCCAAAATTTCTTAAAATGGTGCCCGCTTCACAGGTGCACTTTCCTCTTATCTCTGAGAGATACTTATAGAATGGCCACCAGCCTTCCGCCCTCGCTATGGCTAGGGATGCTCTTTTGCTGCAGACAAACTGTCTCAGGACCATTCACCTGGCTTTGTCTCTTCATTCTTCTGAGGAGTTGACTTCAGTCCTCACCGGTCTCGGCTCCCTGGGACCAAATCGATTGGATGTCATCATCATCGGCCGCTGACCCTCTGGATCCAAAGTGATTGGATTGAAGCCCAAAGTAGATCCTCATCGGTACCTGACTCTCTGGAGGCAAACCATGGGTCCTTGACTCTCCGGAGTCAAACCATTTGCCTGGCAGCCCGACGTGGATCTTCATCGGTCCCTGACTCCTCAGAGTCATACCAATTGGCTTCGAACCCATCTTTGAGCTTTGTCAGTCCCTGACTCCTCGGTATCAAACCGTTTGGTTGGCTGCATGACTTTGATCTTCATTGGTCCCTAACTCTTTGGATTCAAACCGTTCGACTGGCAGCCCAACATAGATCCTCATTGGTCCCTGACTTTCCGGAGTCATACCGATTGGCTTGCAGCCTGAATTCGACCCTTGTTGGTCCCTGTCTCTTCAGAGTCAAACCATTTGACTGGCACCCCAACAGGGATCCTCATCAGTCCCTGATTCTCCAGGGTCATACCGATTGGCTTGCAGCCTGAATTCAACCTTCATCGGTCCCTGACTCTTCGGAGTCAAACTGTTTGTCTGGCAGCCTGACGTGGATCTTCATTGGTCCCGGATTCTCTGGTATCAGGCCGATTGGATGGCTGCCCATCTTCGATCTGGATCAGTCCCGGGACCTCCGGAGTCATACTGACTACACAGCACCCTGGCACCGATCATCGTTGATTGCTGACTCTCTGACATACCGATTGGCTTATAGCCCAGCTTCGAGCACCGTCGGTCCCTGACTGTCCGAGGTAAAACTGGCTGGCTGCAGGACTCAGATCTTCATTGATCCCAAATTCTTTGGGGGTCAAACCATTTGGCTGGCAGTCCAATATGGATCCTCATCAGTCTCAGACTCTCCGGGGTCATACTGCTTGGCTTGGCTTGCAGCCTGACTTGGACCCTCATTGCTCTCTGACTTTCCAGGGTCAAATCGATTGCCTGGCAGCACAGTTTCGATCTTCATCGGTCACATACTGACTGGATGGCAGCCTGAATTCAATCCTCGTTGGTCCCGGACTCTCTTATTGCCTTATATCCCGACGTTGATCCATTTCGGTCCCTGACTCTCTGAGTCACAGTGATTGGCTGGATGCTGGGCTTCAATCTTCATCGGTCCCTGACTTTCAGGACTATACAGATTGGCTTGTACCCCAACTTTGACCCTCATTGGTCCCTGACTCTCTGGGGTCAAAGCCAATTGACTCATAGCCACGCTTTGATCCTCCGGTTGGCTCATTGCCTATCTCTCTCATTGTTGGTCCCTGACTCTTCTCAGGATCAAGCCGGTTGCCTTCCATCCCTGCTTCAATGCTCGTCAGCCCCGGGCTGTCCCCGGTTGGCCTACAGGCAAACTTCCAGGGCACCTTCCATGATTATTGACTGTTAGCCAGATCGGCATCATGATATGGCTCATTTCGTTCTGACTCTCCTGGAGAAGACAAATATTAAGGGCCCAACATCGGTACCGTTTTGAGCTGCACAAGAAGATTTGAATGCAGCTCGCTTTCCAATTTCTGAGGGCCGTTATTGGTACCGCCACATCACCCTTGCTGCCACCGGGTTCGTTGGGTGACCATGATTGGCTGTTCCTAACAGCCAGTGTGGCACATGCTGGTTTGGTTCAAAGCCGTAGTTGTCCCCTCTGTACCGAGGTCGCAAGCACTTGGTCAGTCTGGGACCATGAGGTGCACCACTAGCTCTGGCCTCTCTGGTTCAGGTCCATACTGTTTCCTTGGTACTGAGGGTCACTATCTGTGAACGCTTTGCCAAATTCGGGGCCATGCTGCCCCCTCCTTCTCAAGGCCTTTATACGTCCTACAGTGTGTCCCTCGAACCACCACCAGTGGTCAGTTTTTTGCATCCAGGCCAAAGATGGTCACCCTGAAACAGACTCTGGTCCCGTTTCATTCGAAACTGAGATGCATTTCAGGTTGCTCTTTCGGTATCGAGGGACGCCAGCATCATTGGACAGTTCTACAGTGGGAATATTTCTTCTGTACCGAGAGCCGGCACAACGGCTACCCCTACCCTTTTTCCCTGAAAATAAGACATCCCCCAAAAATAAGACTTAGTAGAGGTTTTGCTGAATTGCTAAATATAAGGTCTCCCCCAAAAGTAAGACCTAGCAAAGTTTTTGGATATAAATATATATACAGTATATAATAAATGTTCCTTTTTTTGGTTCAACAATAAATGTGAATTCTTCTTCATGGAAAAAATAAGACTTTCCCTGAAAATAAGACCTAGTGCATCTTTGGGAGCAAAAATTAATATAAAACATTGTCTTATTTTCGGGGAAACATGGTATATAACCGATTTGGGGGACGTGGCACTCCATACTGATGGGGAACATCACCATTCTCATGTTACAATTTATGACGATGTCCTTCCTCTCAGGCAGGATGGCTGAAGGTCACTTTATGTGGACATTCAAGTCTGACTTCTAAGTTGGCCCCATAAAATTTGGGAGCACAACCTGTTCACTCTGGTTACAGGTAATCCTTCACCATATGAACTGCTTCAAGACTGTACAATCAAATCTCATAATTGGTTTGTTCCCTCCATATCTATGGATGCCTTCCATTATGCACCCGGTGCCAGCTCAGTCGTGATCTTCCTTATCCCCTATGGGCAGACACCATCATTCACAGGGAAAGGTTTTACCCACTTCCCAGTGTGAGTGCCATCTGAGGCAGTTGATGCCTCTTATAAAGGGTCACTAGATATGGTGAGAAATACATGTCTATTTTCCAGGCCCCTTCCAAGGGGTTCATGTCGATGCCACTCTCTTCCTGGCAACAGGTGGCAAACAACTGCTACAATTAACAGCCCTGGTGGCGCAGTGGTTAAATGCCTGTACTGCAGCCACTCACTCAAAACCAGAAGGTGGCAAGTTCAAGACCAGCAAAGGGCTGAAGCTTGACTCAGGCTTGCATCCTTCCGAGGTCGCTAAAATGAGTACCCAGATTGTTAGGGGCAAATAGCTTACAATTGTAAGTGAAGCTGTTTGTTTAACAAATTGTAAGCCGCTCTGATAGTCTTGGCTGAAGAGCGGGGTATAAATAAAAACATTATTATTATTACTACAATTCCGTTCCATTTTCTGCTCTGGGCAGGATTTATCTCTGGAGACATCCCTTTTCGAGCCTCCATTTAAAGATTTGTCCACCCTGTGGATGCTTGGGGATCTTGAGATTTGCATGCCTGTCCCATCTCTCCTGGCCAACTGATGCCTTACCTTCCTATTTCTCCTGAACCTCTGGTCCAAGGCCTCCACCTGCAACTCTGACACAGCTAACCATGCATTCTGCAAATTTCCTGGGGCTTCTCTCCCCTATGGGAGTCCTGCACTCTGCCTAATTGCTTTGCCCCGTCACAGTGTATTTCATGCTTCATTACGTGCCCTGGACCTATGCGATAAGGGGTTTTGAGCCACTGTTATATGGTCTCCAAGCCCTTCTGTTCATACTGGCATGTTGCAGTGGAGTAATGCTACAGCTTGAGTGGTTCCTCTTAAGCATTAGGGATAAAATTAGGATGATTTCAGTCATATTGCCTGGTGTTTTGTACCACCTGGCTAGAAGGGGACTTTGTGGCTCTTAAAGTCTATTCCAGCTCCACTGCCCTGAGCCGGTTTGTACCTAGGGCCCATTCATGATGGATTGACATATACTGTTTGCCTGTAAGTTCTGGCTGTTCCTGCCATGTTGTGATATCCTTGATACAGCTTCTACAGGACATCACGTCATGGGATACTGTCCCCACAGGGACTTTTTTCAACTTGGAAGTGTGGTATCAATTCACTTCTGCAATGCTGTTAGTTAGATTGACATCATACTAATCACTGTTGTTTTGTTTCTTAATGTTCACCAAGATCTTCTTGCTTCATGCTGATAGCCCTTGAACATTACGTTTCAATACAGCATGTCTGGTATGTCACAACAATTGGATAGGCTCTCTCTCTGGATGGACTTCCCAACCATCTCATGGTTGACCACAGATTGTCTTCTTCATACTCTGTAAAGATGACATTTAGCCCTAGACTACTTAGCATTCTAGGCTGTGTCTTTCACTGCCATAATCTCCAAATCATGGCTTCGGGAGGCTTTATCAGGTCACTGCCTTCCTTACTTTCAAGATTCTTTGAATGATACACCTCAAGTCTGAGGGCTCTGTAAGCCCCTCTTCCTGGATACCAATGCCCCAGCCTGTGCAGCCTCGCATTCTTGTGATCCCTTTGCCCATCATGTTGGATTCAATCCACCTTGGATTAGACAAGGTCTGCATACCAGACCTTTGCTTACTACCTTTCAAGAGCTGCTTACATTAGTGAGATTCCTTTATTCCACATCACTCACCTATTCAGTAGCTCCATTACCAACAGATCTGGGCTATTTAGGGCAGGGTTTTCCGTGCCCTTAGTTTACACCTGCCATTTAATATGGACCATCAAAGTTTACCTACAGTCTGTGCGACATATGGTTAGCTGGCAAGCCTGTTTTTCGACCAATGGGCATGTTTCACCTGCATTGGTGACTGTTCCACTGCGTCTCAGTATTGGATTTTCTACACAACTCTGTAGAGTCGTCATATCAGCGGGACTTGCATCCCCATGTTTCCATGCCCTTGGGTTTGGTTTCCCAACTGGTGATTCTATTTGGGGTCAATATGCCATTCTTGTGTGGCATGGCACTCCCACCTTCACTGAACTAAGCTTGCTAGTCTAACCCATTTGTGTGGTTTGCAGAGACCACAAAGAAGAAGGACAGGTTACTTACCAGTAATGGTATTTCTTCGAGTGGTCATCTGCGAATTCACACAAATCCCGCCCATCCTCCCCACACAGTTGTGCCCTTCGGTCCTCGGCTGCTGCTGCTGCTGCAGCAGCATCCATGGAACAGGGTTTTAGGCAGGAAACCGGCTAATAAAGGCAGTTGGAGAGTGGGCGGGGCTACCGCCAAAACGCATTTATAATCTCCAAGAAGTTTCCGAAGCTGCCTGCACAGGTGCAGAATAACCCATTTGTGTGAATTCGCAGATGACCACTCGAAGAAATACTGTTACTGGTAAGTAATCTGTCCATATCTAGTATACCCCCCTTAAAAAGGAATTAAACAAATCATGTGTGGGAAGGTATATACTATAAATATTCATGTATAAGTCCAGAAATTTTAGTCAAAAATTAACCCCAAAAACCTGTGTCAATTTATCCATAGGTCAGTCTAAGTGCCATACTCTCTTATCTTTAAAAAAGGAACCAGACTCTGATGAAATGCAAGAGCTTAATATGTCCTGGAAGCACTGATTCCCCTCTGTTCTCTCATTCATCCAGTCTTTAATTTGAGCACAAACAGTGATGTCTGCCTGAATTTTGTAAATTGTTTGGCATTGTTTCCCTTTGCTACATTATTTACCTCCTTTGTTACATGTCCCTAAGTTTTACCCTCAACTTATCCATGGGTCATATCAAAAGCCATAACTTTGGCCACTGTGACTCACACCAAGTGATGCTCAAAGAACAAATGATGCATTCATTATTGTAATAAAATCGCCACTAGTTCTTGTCTTCACATCTACAATAGTACTACCAAATGTAGTAAGATAACCAGAATTTTTAAATGTTTATGAATAACTGTTTTGGCTTTAAGCCTCCTGTCCTAGATAAATTTAGAGTACTGGGCAGATTGCCAGGCTATAAATAGCAATCACCTAGTCAAAGGGGAATATAGAAGTGCAGTGGAGGATTAGACAGATCTGAAATGCCAAGAAATGTGCTTGATTGAAAGCTGAATATTAGCAGAAATTAACAAGTTATAAAAAAGGTAGGTTCTAAATTCCTTTAGTTTGTGAATTGCTTCTGATGTTTATTATGACAATTTGTGAGCCTGGCGCTGAAAGTAGGTATGTAGGAAATCAGAGGAATTCTTTCAGCTTCCTGGTGATCAAGCTTTCTAAGCATGAAAGAGTGTGAAAATATGTCAAAAACGCTACAGTGTTACTTGTATATTTTGTTAATTTGGTTTTGTGTGATAAAACAAGATTCTCAGGCCCATTCTTAATCTTTATTCCTGCCAATTAGGCCAATCATAGACACTCCTGCCAACTATATTAAAGTTAACCCAATCAGTATACTCTATATATATTTAAAAACATTGAGGCGGATTGAGGTTGCTTACAAGAATGAAATATATAGTGCAACCCAGACTTTAATGCCTGAATTGGGAAATGGATCTGTTTAGCCTGCTTAGTGTGTTTAAAATGCTGGATGTAACTCAAAGTCACAGAAAGAGATTTATTAAGTTACTGGATATTTTGCCATTCCTTATCTCTCGAGTTATATAAGATTATAGTTCCCCCTTTCCATGCTCTTTTTTGGAAACATGAATAAGTGGTTTTGCATAAGCACCTCTGATAAATTTGTAATGGAACATCACTTGAGTACAGTCAACCCGCCCCATAGGTAGACTTGCCTTCCGCGGCTTTGAACTTACATAGTAGTAAGCTCTGGCAGAGGTAATGGCCGTGTACTCGCACCACGAGCCCGTACCCCATTATTTTCAATGAGCTTGAGCATACGCTCTTTTCCCTATACGTGGGGGTGGGGGCAGGCGGAATGGATCCCCTGCATATAGAGAAGGGAGTGAACTGTATATATTCCTGTACAAAACTATGTTTATGCCTGTACACTCAAAGGTTTTGATAGTGAAATTCCTTGCATTATAGAGTCATTGATTGCCTGAGTTACTCCTTCTTTAGTTTTCATTTTCAAGTTAAATGGTCAGAATAAACATTTCTTTTAATTTCTTCTTTGTGGTCTCTGCGGATCACGCAAATGGATTATTCTGTGCCTGCGCAGTAAACTTCAGTAACTTCTGGAATCATTGGGCAAAACTTTGTTTGCAACTTCTTGGCAGTAGCTCTTCCCGCCCTCTTATAAGCCCCCTAGTGTTCCCGCTCTTTCTCAGTTCCTTTCATTCGCTTCCCTATCAGCTTGGAGGAACTTCACTATTGGAATTGCTTGTACTAATTGGTTTTGACCTAAGGGATTGTTTTTGACCACTCTTTGGGATTTTGGCCTGCATACTGTTTATTGATTGATTGACTTCAGACCATCTGACCTCGATTGTGCCTTCAGATTTGTGGTCTCAACTCTGGTTAAGAATGGCTTCTTTTGAGCGCTGTGGTAAATGTGGCATGAAAATCCCCCCTTCAGATTCTCATGATCTGTGTGTTTTGTGTTTGGGGGAGGCCCATAATGTCAAGACTTTCCCTCTTTGCAGGTTTATGACCAAGTAGGCCCTCAGCAATCAGGACCTCAAGCTTAAGATGATTCTTTGGGAGTAAGCTCTCAGATCTGCCTCTGTTCCCATCTCTGAAGGGTTCTTCAGTGGTTCACCCTTCTGCCTCCAGTAAGGAGAAAGAAAAGGAGAAGGAAGGGGGGAGACCCAAAGAAGAGTCATCTAAAGATAGAAAGATATTCCGGTTGGATAAAGAATGCGGGAGTGAGGAATCCAAAAAGACTTCCAAATGGAAGCACTCAGAGGAGAAGTCTTCTGACCCTAAAGGAGATTCAAAAACAGCCTGCTCCACTTCTCTACCCTTGGCAAATTGAGCTGTAAAGCGGCATTTTCTTTGGCCAAAACTCCATCCGCAGCCCTTGGTGCCAATCCTGATCAGTCGGTCTTGACCCTTGCCATTCCAAGGGCCAAGACGCACCTGATTTCATCAGGTGAGGTGTCTCAGATCATCCACCTCAACATCGACACTGAGCCGGAGAGAAAGATTCGGGATACAGATTGTCCGATTTTGACTCCAAACCCAACAGGTCATGTTGGAGTTGGTAGCTCCCAGCCCTCCTTGATGGGACTGGGGCACCCTCGGGGCTGAGGCCAAGAAGATTTCCCACTTGGACGTCGAATTTTCTTTTTCAGGAGGATCTCCTTCAACATTATCCAGACCTGGTCTTTGATTGTGACAGCAGTTGATACCTCTCGCCAGTACATGCTGATGAGCTTCATTGCAACCTCCAACCTCCAAGACTTCCATCTCCAACTCCAATGTCTCAGATTGTAACCAAGGCTCAAGTCATCAGACTTTCCACCCTGACTCTATCACTGATTCCTTCACATTGTTAGTCTCTTTATGATAGACCTCTGCCAAAGACCCCTCCGAGGACTCTCCTAGATCAGGATGTTCCCCAAGAGCATCACACTTCCCAACAACATCCGACTCAAATATAGAGAAATCACCAACACTGCAGCACTTTGTCGAGCTGCACCCTGCCTCCCCCACAGATCATGTGAGGACCTTTGCTGACCGAATAGTCCAGGTGGCTAATGCCCTTTAAATAGAGGTCACCTGTACTGATGACGAAACGGTAAACTTGATCAAGTGCAGAATACATGGAAGGTACCAACTCCCCCTTCCCTCGACTATCTTCCTTCATTGGAAAAGTTTGCCAAGCACTCCTGGACAACCCCAGCCACGATTGCTTCCCCCTCAAGGAAGAATTAATATTGCATCTCTCCTTTGGCTTCTGCTTGGCTATTTCAACATCCAGAGCTGAATTCTGCTATCGTGGAAGGGTCTCAGCTGTCCTTCACCCCTAGAACTTCTTCATCCCCTACCAAGAAGGAGAGTAAGGAGTTTATCACACACTTGGACTTCCATGATGCTCCTGTCACCCAAACGTAACCAATCTGTGATGGGAGCCCCCTGGTGGGATCACGCCTGGCGCTATTAAAGTGGAACACTTCCATTTTCATCATGGAAGCATTACCGTAATTGTTATGAAAAGGGCCCTTTTTAAATAATGGATCAAATCATTATTAAGAAAGGGCCCTTTTCCTAACAATTACGATAATGCTTCCATGATGAAAACAGAAGTATTTCACTAATAGCGCCTGGCACGATCCCACCAAGGGGCTCCCGTTGCAGATTGGTGACGTTTGGATGACGGGAGCATTACGGAAGTACAGGTTTGTGATAAACTCCTAAGAAGATTGATGGACTAGCTAAAAAGTTCTGTGCCTCTGCTGTATTAGACCTCAAAGTGGCCAGTTATGTAGCATGCATGGGGCACCTAGCCTATGGAGCACCTAGAACCCCTACTGGACGATATGCTGGATGACAAGAAGGCCCTAGCCCTGGCCATCCAATTTGAGACCCATTCTATAGGTGGTCAACAAATCATCTTGGCACATCACTCCACTGACTGTGTTTCCAAGGTCCTCTCCAGTTCATTGGCCCTTTGGAGGCACGCCTGGCTATGATCATTGGACCTGAATCCCCAGGCCCAATCTGCAATTGCGGGCATGCCTTTTGAGGACCCTGCTCTCTTTGGTAAAGAGACGGACGAGAAGCTTAATCTTCGATACCATATGAAAGCAGCTGGAAAAAAGCATGGTATGTTCTTTAGTTCGGCGAGCTCCTGACCACCGGAACTATATGTTCCACCATCCCTCTTGCAAAAGGGCGCAATTGAACCCATAGATCCCGCTTCATCCCACCATTGTTTTTTCTCCTGTTATTTCACTGTCGTGACTCTGGACCCTAGCCCATTTAGGACTTGCATCATTTACATGACTTTATTGTTTACAGCTGCTTTTACATGGTAATGCTTGCCTCTATTATGACGCTTTTATAGAGAGGATATTGGCTCATAACTCTCAATCTCTAGGACACCTGTTTTCACATTGGAATCTGATGGGATCACAGGAGGTTCCTTGCCTTTGCCATCAGGACTGAGATGTTCCAGTACAGAATGCTCCCCTTCAGTCTGCCACAGCACCAAGGGTCTTCACAGAATGTATGGCCCCTGTTGTAGCCTACCTCCATCAGCATTATAGTCTTTCCATACTTAGATGACTGGCTCCTCTTCGCCCCATTCCAAGAAGGACTCATCAAGGATGTACAGTTCACTTTGTCCTTCGTAGAGTCTCTTGGGCTGATTGTCAACAGAGAAAAATCCAACCTGACCCCATCAAGGCAGGTCAGGTTCATCAGAACCATCCTTGACTCTCAAGAATTTCATGACCTGCTTACCATTAGACAGGTTTCAAGCTCTCTCCGAGGCTGTTCGCAGCTGCCTGTGGCACAGGCAGATCACAACCCACCGTGCATAGCCTTGGGACACATGGCCTCCACAACTTATATCACCTCATGGGTGAGGCTCCATCTGAGACCATTTCAGTCTTGGTTCCTCTCAGTCTTCAGTCCCATGGAGACAAATGGCCCCCATCAGAGACACAACTTTGCATCAGTGCACTTGAGATTCTTCCGGAAGAAAAAGCCTTCTGATCTTTCGAGACTCTTCTCTTGGACAAGGTAGTGCTTCTCTTGACAGGCAACACCACTGTCATGTACTACCTGAACAAGCAAGGAGGAACAAGCCCTCATACACTCTTCAAGATCACCCTTCACATCTGGGACTGGTGCATGCAGAGAAAGATCCTCTTACAAGCCGTCCATCTTCCTGGGGGGAAAATTAATGAACCTGTGCCATGAGTAGCACCTCCATCTTGAAATGGTTTCCAGTATATTCTCCATGTGGGGCAAACCACAGATAGACCTTTTCACCACCCACCTCAACAGCCAATGCACCCAGTTCTGATCTCGGACTCAAATGCCGGGCTCCCGAGGAGAGACCTTCCTGTTTGAGTGGTCAGGAAAGATTGTCTACATCTCTCCCCCCCCCCTTTCCTCTCATCACAAAGGTTGTAGCCAAGATGAGAGTGGACTACTCCGATGCCATCTCATCATTCTTTGGTGGCCGAAACAGCTGTGGTTTGCTCTCCTCCTACACCTCTCCCGGAGGGAATTCCTCTGCCTCGAATTCCATCCTGACCTCTTCTAATGCTTCACCTGGGTTGGATTCATCACCCAGACATCAAGACCCTTCCATTGGTGGTGTGGAGAATCCGTCCCTAGAGGCCCTTTTGGACTCGGTATAGACTGTCATCCTAGCCTCCCAGAAGCCTTCATCAAAAGAGATCCTACCAGTTCAAGTGGAACAAGTTCTTAGACTTTCTTGCCACTAAGGACCTCAACTGTCTTTGAGTTCCTAATGACTGTCTTTGAGTTCCTAATGACTCTCAATAATTCGGACTCTGCCTCACATCCATCAATGCTACCTATCAGCCATCTCCTCTCACTACCAATTCGAGGGCAGACCTTCCTTTTTCACCAGCAGATCCCTGAAAAAGGGATTCCACAACCTCCAGTCTTGGTACTGACCCCCGGGGTGGAGCCTAGATATTGTGCTCTCATATAATAATATAATTTATTTATATTCCGCCTTTTCCCAAAGGAATCAAGGTGGATTACAAAACAATAACAATAGAATACAGGAATAAAAATACAATGTACAAACAATAATGTATTATGCTATCCCCTTACACCCCCATTACTTAATAGTAAAACACAGTAACAGTTAAAGTAGTTACATAAAAATTAAAAATACATAGCATAGCAAATAAAGCATAACATAGCATAATAATTGAAAGGACAACCCCCAACTCTCCCCTGACAGCAAAGTAACAATCAGTACAATTACATACTTAAAATGGTTATACCAGTTATAAAACAAACAAACAAACAAAAAACCAGGGAATGGAGTAGAACCATCAGGTGCAAACAGGGGCCGGTGGATGAGTGCTGGTCTCTAAGAGCCCTCAGGCCTCAGCTTCCCTTGCCTCCTTCAGTCTCTTCTGCCTGCGAGGCTTTTAAAGCAGAACAGAAGGGTAGGGCCGGTGGATGATGGGTGCTGGTCTCTTGGAGCCCTCAGGCCTCAGCTTCTCTTGCCTCCTCATACAGTGGTCCCCCGGTTTACGAATCCCCCGGGGTGCGAAACCGGCGGGACCGCTACAATATCCCCCAGGATCCGAAAGATCCCCCGGGATACGAAAGAAAAAACCGCGCGACCCCTTTAAATCGGCCGCGCGGTCCGTTGCAAATAGCTGTTCCCCGGGAAACGAATGCTTCCGTGTTACGAAAGGTAATCCGGAACGGATTACCTTCGTAACCCGGGGGACGACTGTACCTTTCTACCAAGCCTTTTGAACCCATGGCCACAATAGACTTGAGACTGCTGACCTAGAAAACAGCTTTTCTTGTGGCCATTACCACTGCTGGACAGGTGAGAGAACTTTGTGCCTTACATATGGAGCAACCTTACCTCCAGTTCCATAAGAACAAAGTGGCCTTCTGTCTCAACATCACCTTCCTTTGGAAGGTGGTTTTGGCCTTCCACATCAACCAAGACATCGTCTTACCGACTCTAGCCCCAAACCTGACCAGGGACACTGAGTTCCAACTCCACACCCTCAATGTCTGACTGGCACTGACATTCTACCGGGACAGAGATTCAGGTTCAGGGCATTCTGTCTACTACTCAGAAGCCAAAAAAGGATTACCTGTGACTGCTCAAAGGTTCCCTAAGTGGGTGGCTGGTACCATCCATGTTGGTTATGAACTTTCAGGCAAAACTCCTGCTCAGACCTGAGCTTATTCATCTAGTGCGATAGTGACATCTTCTGCTTTTTTGACTATGTGCCCTTGAAGGATGTCTGCAAGTCTGCTGTCTGGACATCAGGGCCAGGCGGATGCAGCCTTTGGGAGGGCAGTGTTACTTTCTGAGTTGCACTGAAGTTTGATTTATTGCTTGTGTTATGTGCTTTGAACCCAAACAGATGACAAACAAGTGCACTTTTTCAAAGTTAAAAGTTTATTGTTGCGTGCTTCATGCACAAGAGCATCGATCAAATACACTTTTCTAAATTTTAAGTTTATTGTTAATAAATACAACCTATTTGAACCTTATAAATGAATGCTTCTTTCAAAATTTAAGGGTTTTTATGGTTCTTAATAAATACAACTGGTTTGAATTTAAAATTTGTATCATGACACTCCCTCCTCCACTGACTGAAACTTGCCAGTCTAACCCATTTGTGTGATTCTCAGAGACCACAAAGGACAGGTTGCTTACGTGTAACTATTTCTTCGAGTGGTCATCTGTGAATTTACACAAATCTCTTCCATCCTCTCCTCAGTCGTGTCCTGCTCATTTATTCCTTTCTATGGCTGCTATGCAGTGTACTTTATGGAACTGAGAAAGAGTGGGAACACTAGGGGGCTTATAAGAAGGTGGGCGGAGCTACTGCCAAAAAGTTGCAAGCAAAGTTTTGCCCAGTGAGTCCAGACATTTCTGAAATTTACCGCACAGGTCCAGAATAAGTTGTTGAATTCACAGATGACCACTTGAAGAAATACTGTTACAGGTAAGCAATCTGTACGTACTTCCCATTGTTTTCCTTTTTGATACATTAATGTGGTACTAATTGATGCTTTCAAGCTTCTGATTCCTTAAAACACATCCTCCCTGAAGTTATTTTCTCTAATAAATTTGATTCTAAGTGCATATTATCTCAATGATGAGATCTTCAGATATAGGGCTGGAGCAGACAGGCAGAAAAAAGCAGCTTGATATTGCATTTTCTGAAAGTGGGTCGAAACCCTGCTGTTCACATGGCCCGCCCCAAGACCAAGCACCCACAGACTGTCAGCACTGCACTGTGTGATGATTATCATTATTTTTGCCCTGCCCACTATACATGTGCACCATTGCACCAACACACCACCAGTGACCTCCAATTGCCTCCCTCTTCCCTTCCATATGCCATTTCATTGGACGACTGGCCATATGATCAATCATACAGTTGCATGTGCGATGCACAGCCTGTACAGTGAGTGCATAAGTGCATAGGTGTGCCCAGTGACAAAACACAATCATGGAGACCTCCCATACATGCCGCCTTCACCCGTTGCTCCCCTGTTGGACTATCTGGTTTGTGTTTGTTGTAATTGCATCCATTGTAATTGTTGGCGATCACTTTTTTGCTTTTTCACTGTACTTGCACCTGGCCATTTATTTGACAGTGCAAAGATGCACATTTTCCACCTTGAGTCCGTGTATGCCAGCTTCTTTTTGCTCCATTTTTAGCCCCAGAGCACAGCTTTGTTTCAGTTCCCAACCTTTTTTTGCCACATGTGTCATTGAAGTGCCCTTTCTTCAAAAAGGCTGGAAACCACTTTATTTTGCCCTTATGTTTACCCCTTAGAAATCAGAAATGGTATGTGTTCCTTTCATCTAAGAAAACAGTAAAAACATATTCATAATGCTCCTTTCTTCATGGTGCAGGACATTTCCTTTTATTCTCTTGCAAAGTGAGTTAATTTACTGCAAAAGAGAGAAAAAAGCAAACTAAAACTTTCCAGTGAATATGACTGTGTATATGATTCGTCTTGCCATAGTACCTTACAGGCTCAGATTGGAGAGTGACGTTCTCCAGAGACACACAGGAATCTCATCTTATTAAAGAGCTCCATCCATCTGTTCTGGAATATTAATAATTACTTTTTTTTGTTGGCTGTATAGATGTAAACTGGAGGAGTAGACCCTGTTATGCTATTTTATTTGCTATTCTCTTCTTTAATATGTAGTTCAGAATTTCGTTATTTAGCAACATCTTGATATACAGTAGAACACTCAATTATGCTTACTTATTTTATTACAGGCACAGTACGCATTGAAATGTTTAGGAATATGCAAAATGCAGAAATCATCAGGAAAATGACAGAAGAATTTGATGAGGTATGGTGTTAAAAATTTAGTAGTGTTTTTAGGTTAAGGTTAAAGTTTGCGAAAATTCTCCAGAACAGAAACTTTCATTCTAATGATAAATTGTCCAGTTATTTAAGAAATTACACTGTCCAACTAAATCATTTATACATAGGTAAGAAAAAAAAATAAGCTTGGAGATGTGAGAAGTAGCTAGCCTGATGTAGAACAGTGACACAATCTAGTAAAATCTGAATATTTTAAAGTTTAGCCTCAGCACAGAAACAAATTAGAAAGGTGAGAAAGGAAAAAAGAGATTCTCAAAACTTATTTCTCCTGAAGGGAGGATTTTTAGCAATTAAAAACACATTAAGGAATGCCACAGTTAAAGATGCAAGCTACATATTGGTTATATAAAGAGTACTTTGCATACTGTGCTTGCAACACTTTTTAAGTATAATCTGGAATTTGTTGACAGTAGAGCAGACCAATTAATTTTACAGGTGATTAAACTTTCTTTTAAAAAATGTAATGTGTAAAATGTGATATATGGGAATTGTTTCTCTATTGCTTGATTGCTCTCTGATGTCTTCTACAAACAAGGTTGATTAAACAAATTGCAGACTTTCCATATTTGGTTTGTTTAATATGATACTTGAAGTGAAGTATCTGGCTTATCTCTTCCCAGATGAACAAGAATAAACTATGGTTTGTCTGGGGAGAATGTTCTGTTGTTATGGAGAAGTGTTCTGTATCAAGGAAAAAGTAAAAATTAGCCTCAAAATACAAATTCAAAAGATTTCTGTAGGGCTAGGATGTAAGAAATATTTGGTAACGGATGTAGTATTTAAAATGAAAATTTTAAATTATTGTTAAAATGAAATTATCTGAATTGATAGAAATCATAAAAATATACCATCTGTTAACAAAATAGAAGATGGAAAGTTAGAAGTTATCAAGGAATGACGTCTGAGATAATTGAATTAAAATGCTTCATGCTCAACACCTCTGATCAGTGAGGATGACTGAAGCAAAGCAATAAATATATTATGCATAATTACTGGAAACTGCACTCCTTGAATTGCAGATTATCAAGAGCCAGCTTTTCTCTTCCTTGTCTCAACTGGGAAGAATTAGGAAATGCAAAACAAATTGAACAAAGTGAGGTAGGGATGTAAAGCGCAAGAGGTTTCCAAGGCTCCAGCTCAGTGGGAGCCAGTCTTCGCTCTCTCTTTCGTCTTAATAGACAGAGTCTCACAGGAAACCTTCATAGACCAGATGAACAAGAACTAAATATTTGGTCCATTCATGAGAGTTCCCCACCCATAACACAGATTATCCAGAGATCATTCAGACAAAGCTAAGTCATACTGTATACCCAACATATATTTAAAATAACATATTTTAGGTAAAAACATGACTAAAAGCTGAACCTGCATTAAATTTAGTTTGCACATTTTGTCTTTCCTCAGGACAGTGGTGATTACCCACTTACCATGCCTGGGCCTCAGTGGAAAAAATTCCGATCAAATTTTTGTGAATTTATTGGCGTTCTAATACGACAGTGTCAGTACAGCATTATTTATGATGAGTATATGATGGACACAGTGATCTCACTCCTGACTGGTTTGTCCGATTCGCAGGTCCGAGCTTTCAGGCATACCAGTACACTTGCTGGTAGGTTCATTTCCCAAAGTACTGTATGTTTTCAATGAGATTCGGGCTGAATTAAAATACAGTGACATATCCTGGCTTTTGTTATAGCTGTTGAATGTAAGCCTAGGCGCGCACACTTATTTCTTCTTTTTCTCCCTGCAGCAAGGGGACAGATGTAGAAGTTTTCATTTTCTGTTAGACTGTAGTTTGATTTTGTCTAAGTGTGGCAACTGGATCTGCTCAAACCATGATTTGATTCTGCGTTGATATTCTGATTTGTGGCAAATTTTAATTTTAACAAATAAATTTGCCACAATTGGACATAACAACAAACTGTTGTGCTGCTAAACAGAAATAGAAGTTTCTAATTGCTCCTCCCCCATGAGGAAAGGAAAAGAAGGAGCATGCAAGCCCATACTGTTTAATTGCTTGCTTTTAGAATGCAGCGAAAAGACAAGATGCATAAGGTACTGGACTGGCTGCACTGCGTATTATTTGATAATACATTTTAAGAATCGTTTGTTTTTCATTTAATTTATATCATGCCTTTTTTTTCAACACAAAAATCAGACATTTCTAAATTTAAGATGGATTTGGAAAAGGCTATATATTTCATTCCTTTCATCTTGGAAAACAAATACTAACTTGAATCTCAGATGAATTCAGGTATTAAAAGTGCCTCAACTTTTGATTTTGTATTTTCCCTAGCTATGAAGCTTATGACTGCTCTTGTGAATGTTGCCTTAAACCTGAGTATTCATCAGGATAATACACAGAGGCAGTATGAAGCTGAGAGAAATAAGATGATTGGTAAAAGAGCCAATGAAAGGTTGGAATTGCTTCTTCAGAAAAGGAAAGAGGTAAATCTAAGAGATAGGGAATTCATTCTGTTATTGTGGAATACTTTGCTTTCCAGAAAGTAGTTGAAAAAGTATTTATTGTATAAACCTCTTTTATGAGAAGTATTCTACTACAAGTATAGAGAAGAAGATTATTGTAAAGGTTCCAACAATTTAGGAGAGTAGTTGTTAACTGATGGTCCACGGACCCTTGGGAAAGTGCGCTGTCCTCACGGGATTTGTGAAAGCCAGCTATTTCATGCTCCCAAACCCTGTTGGGCTCAACCTCATGCTGAAAAATGGAGAGTGAAAGAGGCAGGAGGAAAAGGAGGAGAGCGTTCTCCATCCCTCTCTCCAGCCAAAGCAGCAAGGTTATAGCTCTCCCTCCCTATTCTCTGCCTACCTTTCTTGGCTCCACCTTTGCTGCCCCTCTCACCTTGACCATTTCCTCTCGGTTCCTTCAGAAATTCTCAAAGAAGAAGTCAAGAAGATGTTCCTCCATGACAAAGATGCCTTTGTCAAACAAGTCCCTGCAGCCTTGGATGGACATTCCTCCTCCCCGGCTGGCTCTCTGCCTCCCTCCCACCTCCTTTTGCTGGAGTGAAAAAAACTTGTGCACAAATGAAAAGCTTTGGGGATGCCTAGGTGCATGGATTCAGAAGTGAAAGGACACAGCAAGAGGCTTAGGCAAGGTAGCAGGTTGGTGGGCTCATCTAGCTGCAGTGGGAGCAGCAACAGTATCAGCAGTTTTAGAGCAGAGGGAGCCATGCTCTGGGTGTCTGTGAGCAAGGGAGTATGTGCTTGGCTCTGCCTTCAGGGACCCCCCCCCCTCCCATACACATCAAAGCAACAGATAGGGTGGAGGAATGAGAAGCAAGCTTGATCTCTTCACATCTCATGCACATACATATGCATGTCAAACAAGCAAAAATATTAGCAATCTGTGTATTTACTTATTTTCCCCTTCTCTTCAAATTTAAAGACCCTCGATGATCAAATTTAAAGAAATATTTGAAGCACTTCAGGGCTTTAAATTCTGAGTTAAGTCTTGGTTGTCCGAGGCTGCAAAATATGTTTCAAGTGGGTCCATGGTAAAGAAAGGGTTAAGAACAACTGTTTTATGAAATTTCCAGTCATGTGGCATGCAGCTCATATTAGCAGCACACAGAAATCATGGCTGTGGTGTTGGAAATTTATTTTGCCCACATCTTGTTCATTTAGTATGGAAAGGGGACACTTGAATTGTATCAAAGAGCAAAAGAACTCATGTTCCTTGAGTTGTCATATCACAAAGGCTAGTACTTAACAGGAAAAAATTGTTCTTTTATGCAGTGAGTGAGAAATGCAAAATGTCAAACAAGGCAAGACATCTGTTTAGTGACCCTATAAGTTTATGACATCTAGTTTCCCAAGTTATACTATATAACTGACTGATGCTTTTTGAGAAGGAGTATATGCACTAATCACTCCGTTCAAGTAAGCCTTAGTAACCCAACATTTTCCTATTCTTTATATGGCAATATTCTGTAAATATTCAATTTATAAAATCTGATTTACCAACCTTGAAATCAATATGACTACAGCAATCCATTGCTGTATTCCTAATGGAATCATTAAAAAAATTGTTCCCATTGGTTTAGTCAGATTGATGGTCTTCACTAGGGACTCACAAGATTTAGTGCCCTAGTTCTAAGGATATGCATTGGATTTAAATTAATGCTAAGCCAAAAGGACAGTTTCACAATTTGACCAGAATGAAGCAAAGATTTTTCTCCAAATGATTCTAGGTCTGTGGTGGTGAACCTATGGTATGCAAAGCCATTTCTGAGGGCACATAGAGAAACGGGAGGGTGGGGGAAAAGAAAGAACAGGCATGAGCCATGTTCCTCCTCTTCCTCGCCCTCCCGTGCTGTTAGCTGCCTCTCCAATGACAGCTAAAGGCCCAGAAGGGTGGAGGAAGTGTAAGAACACACACCTGTTCCTCCTCTTCCTCCTGTCCCCCCAGGCCTTCAGCTGCCTCCCCGGAGACAGTTGAAGGCTCAGGAGGGTGGGGGAAAGAGGAGGAACAGGTGTGTACCTTTTCCTCTTCTCTTCCCCCACCCTCCCAGCTGTCTCTGGGGAAGTCCCATCCCCGGAAGTCCCATACCTCCAAAAAAAAAAAAAAAAATCCCGCCCCTGGCATTGGGTAACACCCAATGAGGGAACGCCTTTGAGTTGGGACACTTGGTCTCTAAAAGGTTCGCCATCACTGTTCTAGGTCATCTCAAAACTTTGTAAGAGATTGTGGTCTATGTGAACATAGTTATTTCTAAAAAGATTCTTAAAGAAAAAGTGACATTAAAGAAAATGCAGAAGAACATTACTTTATAAGTCAAAGATAAAGCCATGTTAGTCTGTAGAATCAATATATAAAGAGGTCTTGTAGCACCTTTGAGACCAACTGAAATGAAGTAGGCAGCATGAAATTTCATAGACTAAAGTCTACTTCCTCCGATGCATATCACTTATGCATCTGAGGAAGTAGACTTGAGTTTGCGAAAGCTCATGCTGCCAACTTCTTTCTTTCAGTTAGTCTCAAAGGTGCTACAAGATCTCTCTACGTTACTTAAAAAAATTCCTCATTAGAGGGATTCAAGAGATATTTCCAGACTTCATGTAAGTTCAAAAGGATTTGAATATACCCATGGTACTAAACAACAAAATAGAAGAGGATGTGTTTTCTTATATGTTTCACAAACAGCTCCTGAAAGGAAAAAAGCTTGTTTAACCTTTAACCAGAGTGCAATATGAATGACGTAATCATGTCCACCCAACATCTATTTCAAGAAATTCTAGGGGGGAAAAATCTGATGCTTCATAAATAAGATAAGAAAGATATTACAAACCAGTGGCTATTGCCTTTTGAGTTACTCCTTATCCACGATAATACCAAGAGTGTCATAAATGTCTCACTCTTATACAGAAAATTACACATGGTATTCAGCACTGATTAGACAAGGCGAGAAATAAAAACATGAATAGGAATATGAGGGAAATGATAGTAGATCTGGAAGTAGAAACAAATTAACAATGAAAGGAAAGATACCGTGTTTCCCCGAAAATAAGACAGTCTTATACCTGTATTAATTTTTGCTCCCAAAGATGCGCTAGGTCTTATTTTCACAAGATGTCTTATTTTTCCATGAAGAAGAATTCAAAATTATTATTGAACAAAAAATGAACATTTATTATATACTGTATATATATATTTACATACAAAAACATTGCTAGGTCTTACTTTCGGGGGATGTCTTATTTTCGGGGAAACAGGGTAACCAGACAGATTTCAAAACACAAAAGTTGCAACAGCTAAAGATACTTTGCATATATATAGCTGCAACATTTGAAAAGTGCCTACCCTATTTCTATCTGAAACCTGTTCTTTGGAATGTTGCAGGCCTATTCTCTCAGGACTCCTCTATTATTTATATCATTTTAAAATAGATTGTCTAAACAAAAAATCCAGAGCATTAAGCAAGGCCCTATTTGAACACCAGCAATCTAAGGATGCTGAGGTGCTTTTGCACAAAAAATTGGACACCTACCTGTAATTTGAAAAAGTTCATCTCAGAAGGGAGAAGATACATTTGTCCAGTTCTGGCCAAAAGGACATGTATATTTTATTTTGTTATATTTATTTTTTGTTAAAATAAAAAGTTTTTTTAAGCCTAAAAATGGGAGAAGTTAAAGATACATAATTTCCAGTGATAGTGGAGAGGTATGGGACTTCTGAAGCAAGATTCCGATTTGTCCCAGAATTCATTCTGGCAGCCTTCACAGCTGTTGGAGCCAAATTGGCTCAGGATCAGAATATCAAGATTTAAGATTGTTTTCCAAACCAGTTTTGGGGTCAGACTTCAAGGGCAGCTTCATACAGAGCAGAGAACATTACAATGAGTCCTTGCAAACTTCATCACTAGTGTCATGTGAACATCTAGATCCAGATCTGCAAAGATGTGGCTTCAGGAGAAATACAACCCCATCCAGAGTAGTTAAATACATAATCCAGGAGCAAAAGAACCTCCAAACAGCACTTACTTTTATTCTTCTTTGAGCTTTAGATTGTTTTGGAGAGAGTTTCTGGGAGCAAGCTCCTCACTCAGTAGCCAGGATCGTCTATGTACTATACAGATATACTAGGGAACTACTATAAGTACTGACCAGGATCAACAGAAAAATTCCTACAGGTTTCAAAAAGCATCTGAATATATAAGGCTCTTGGAGTAGAGTATTTTAGCAGATCCCACACACACTTGCAGAGGGTAGAAAATACTTTCAGCCTATATGTAGCAATGTGAAGTGGGAAGAGTTAGAGGGAAGAGTATGTCCTTTGTCATGAGAAAAGTTATGAAACTTTACCTGTAATCCATTTGCAGTATTTAGGAACAAAATATCCACAAAATATATCTTATTCTCTTTCTGAAATATTAGTAATTTTAAGTTAGTAGACTTAGACCAAAATGCAAGTTTATAAATATTTAAATAAAAAATAATTTGTATTTCAGCTGCAAGAAAATCAGGATGAAATTGAAAATATGATGAATTCCATTTTCAAGGGTATTTTTGTCCATAGATATCGGTAAGTGGGAAAAAAGGGCATTCTTTGGTCGAGTCAAAGTAGATAATAGGTTTTCTGATAGCTTGAAAGTTAAGAATATATGGAAGAAACATTTTGAAAATCCATATATTATTGAGATGTCTGTCTTAAAATGTCTGAAGCTTATTAATATATTAAAATTCACCTTTTATGGAATAAACCATGAAAAACGTACATTGTTTTTGGCTAAAATTAAACTTGGGGAGGGAGCAACAGTGAAAAAGAAATGAATGCAAAAGGGATATGTTTAATTTTAATTACGCAGGCTTAGGGCAAGTAGGATATGTCATCTAGAGGCTTCATGGAACAGGTTAATTTTGAAAAGAAAGAGATGTGGATTTTCAGAGTTCAGTGGGTAACAGGTAGCAAATGAGAAAGAATGGTCTTCATTTTGAAGGAGAAGAATAGTTGAGTGTTCAGAATGCTCTAATTTGTTGAGAACAGATAAAGGTAGCATTGCACAAAATGTTGGGGATTTATACTCACACAAAATAAAGTAAGCAGGCAAACTATTTTCGCCTGTTTTCACAGTGATGCTATTGCTGAAATTAGAGCTGTTTGTATTGAAGAAATTGGAGTATGGATGAAAATGTACAGTGATGCCTTCCTGAATGATAGTTACTTAAAATATGTTGGTTGGACACTTCATGACAGAGTAAGTGCTTCATGCTGTAATCTGGATCTGCTAATGAAACATAATCTCTTCTCATGTTTTGTTCTCTTTTGATTCAAAAGAAAAAAATTGTTTTCCTTGATTTCTTGCAAGTTATGTTAATTGTGACGGTTCAATTTAATTACATTAGTTCTGTTTGGTTAGTTTATATATAATATTATCATAAATATTATCATAAATTCTACCTCCTAACCTTTCTGGTTCAAAATCCTCTGGGGAGTTCTTTTAATGCCCCCTTTGCTTTTACACTTTAATTTAATTTAATTACATCTGTAGCAAAAGCATCCTGATTAATGTCTGCTGACAGATTTCTGCAGCTTGGATTCAACGCACAGGCCTGCAGTTTCACCTCCTTATCTGAAAATGGAGACAGCTTTTTGTAAATATGTAGAAGCCATTGCAAGTGAGAACACGGCACCCTTTAAATTCCAGTCACAATCCAACAGTTGAATAGCCAGTCTTAATAAGTATTATTATAAGATATAAAATAACATTTAATTAAGGTTTTGTATGATTTGCTTTTAGAAGAAGTAACATTTGAAGATGTAATGTAATTATGCCAATAATGCTGCTAGTTGGGTGCTTTTAAGAAGCAGAAAGTAACACCCAGACAATGAAAATGACACTTCTCTAAAGTTCCAAATGAGAGGACCCTAGGGCAGTAGGTTTTATGTTATGATAATCCAATAGATCTAGAATGTATTCTGTTTTGTATGTCATATTTCTTTGTGATCTCTATGACTCACACATATGGGTTGTTCTGTACCAAAAAGGGAAAACACCCAAATCCACTCAACCAGCTCCCCTGGCATTCAGAAAGTCTTTGTTTACTTATACAAGGTTTACCTGATCTGACCTGGTTGTTTCATTTAAAGTGTGCATATTGTTAGTTTTGGATAAAAGGTTTGGTGCAACATCTTGAACTGCTTTTTTGTGGTGCAGGAACTTATCCCTGTTCTTTTTATGTTATTTCTACCTCTGGTACCAAAGTTTGTTTTAAAGAAAAAGCAGGAACACATCTGCTTTGTTATCTGAGGTACACCTGTACTAGACTTCCTCCTCATTCCCTACTACTGGAAACCTTGCCACTTTCCACCAAGTCACCCAATGCTGCCAGTGTACCTCTGATCCAATTGGGCCCTTTCCAGTGGTGTACCAGGGGTTGGTGTCACCCTCCAACGGCCACCACCACTGCAGGGGGCAGTGCCAAGCCCCCAGAGGTGCATTCAAGCTCTGGCATGTCGACATCGTTCCCAGTCTCAGTCCCCACTGAGAGACCGTGAGGATTACAGAACCTCCTCATCGCCACCTCTCACCACCGCTACAGTGTTGAGGACGCTGGATTCCCTGTCAATATCAACAACAGCTTCGATATCGAGATCGACGACAATAGTTTCAACTGTCCCCATTGTCTCCTCAGCATTGGTGACTCCGACTTTGGTAGTTCCGACGTCGCCGGCTTTGATGTATATACCTCCCTTCTTGCCAGTGGTGGCTCAGTCTCTGCCTTCGCCTACAGCTGCGCCAACCCATTCCACAGAGGAATAGGCTTACGAACCGGAGAGCTCCCAACTCCTTGGTGGTCAAGTCTACATCTAAGTCCTCCAGCAAAAACCACTCTGCCCTGGTGGACAAGGATGGAAGGCACATGGGCATCTTCAGCAAAAGATTTTACTCTTCCACGGCATGGCAGCTTATCAGAAGTTCTTGTGGACAAGATGGCATCATTTGTTCAGTTCCTGCCCCCAGAACAGAAATCAGCAGCTGTTGACTTCTGCGGTGAGGCTCTCTCCTTTGTTGTTCAACAAGTTCACTCTGCAAGGCACTCAGTCGACTGCTCAGCCAAGATTATATCCGGGGCCTTTACACTCTGTAGGTTTGCCTGGTTAAGATCCACAGACCTCTCTGAAGAGGCCAAATCTAAGATTGAGGATATGCTGTCTGACAGAGAAGGTCTCTTTGCCGCTAAGATGGATGACTCCCTGGACTCTATGGCCAAAGCTCGCCTTACTGGAAAACACCTTGGTGTGACTTCCAACAAACAACAGTTTGGAATACAACAGTGGCACGGAAGACCCCCCTCTTCTAACTACTCTCGCCCTCGCTCAGGCACATCTTCTGGCTATAGAGGCTCTCCCCATCGGTATTCTAGAAGGCCCTATAAGCAACACCAGCACCAAGTTCACCATTAACAACCTCAGTCCTCCTCTTCTAAATCTCACTTTTGACAGGTCATCAGGAGTGACACTAATGTTCCACCTGTCATATCCTATCTTCTCTCCCCACCACATCCCCTGACTCCACCACTTCTATGACAGTTGGCGTCGGATCACCTCAGACTCCTGGGTCCTCTTCTGGAATACGTTTTGTTCTCTACCCCCTTCTCGACAAAGGAGCCATTCAATGAATTTTCCAACCAGCTGCAGACTTGAAGTTTACTTCTCTCGATACTTCACGATTCCGAAGAGAGGTGGTAGTTTCACCCCATATTAGACTTGAGAGGTGTTAACTCCTTTATCACACCTCATAAGTTCAAAATGGTGACTCTGCAGTCCATCCTTCCATTCCTGCATCGAGGGGACTGGTTCACATGCATCGATCAAGGATGTTTATTTTCACATTGCCATCAGGCCCTAGCACTGAAAGTTGCTTTGCTTCGCCGTCAATGGAGATCTCTTTCAATATACCGTCCTTCCTTTTGGCCTCTCCACTGTCCCCTGGGTTTTTACAAAACGCATGGCAGTGGTCATCTCCCACCTTCGGTTACAAGGTATAAAGATCTTTCCTTACCTCGATGATTGGCTTTTGGTGTTGTCCTCTCGAACTCAGCTGTTCAAGGACATTCACTCCACACTTTCTCTTCTCACCGACATAGGCCTCGGCATCAATCCTTCCAAGTCTATTCTTCGACCTGTCAAGGTGATAAACTACATAGGCACCTCCTTGGATTCCGTCATGACACAGGCCTATCTACCGATCAGAAGGGCAAAAGCCTTCTGGGACCACCTCCGCTATGTCCTCACCACTATTCAACTAACGGCCAAGGACATTCAACAACTCTTAGTTTATCTAGCCTCCACGACAGCAGTCACCTATCTTGCCCGTCTGAGATTCAGGTCTCTCTAGGAGTGATTCCTCTCTGCATTCAACCACCTCCGCGACAACCAGTCCAAGAGGCTCTCAATTCCCCCCATGTTCAAGACTCTCTCAAATGGGGGCTTGCTCCCTCCAACATCCTAAAAGGGATGCCCTTTCAGGCCCCAGAACCCTCCAGGAGGTCACCACTGACGCATTTCTGACAGGATGGGGTGCCCATTACCTTTGTGTGCAGGATCAATGGTCCCCAGAAGAGTCAGAACTACATATCAGTGCTCAGGAACTCTTGGCTGTCATCAAGGCCTTCCGGGCCTTCGAACATCATCTCCTCCACAGAGTGGTCCAAGTGGTGACAGACAATCCAGCCGTTTGTTACATCAAGAAACAGGGAGGAACACACTCTCCCATTCTCCTCCACCAATCACTACAATTTTGGATGTGGTGCCACCACCGCTCGATCCACCCAGTGGCAGTTCACCTTGCAGGCAAGGACAATGTACTAGCAGATTCTCTCAGCAGAGACAAGGTCCTTCAGCATGAATGGACTCTATCAATTCAGGCCTTCCATCTCCTCACAACTCGTTGGGTGACTCCCTTAGTGGATCTGTTTGCCACTCCAGAGAACGCTCGGTGTCAGCACCAGAGCGGGCAGAGGCCTGGGATCCCTGGGAGATGCCTTCCTCTGCGACTGGAGCCAAGGCTTCCTGTATGCCTTCCCTCCCCTGCCACTGATCTCCAGGGTTATGGCTAAAATGACCAGAGATGGGTCCAACGCAGTTCTTCTGACCCCCCCCCCCTTCTGGCCGAGACATCCCTGGTTTACCCCGCTGCTTCATCTAGCCAAGAGCCAGTACCTCCATCTACCTGTCCCACTCCAACGGGGCAGTCCTGCATCTGGACCTTCACAGTCTACGTATGACAGCTTGGAGGATCAGGCCTTGACCTCTCCTGAGCTGCTCAGGGTCTTGTCAGCCTCCAGAAAGGACTTTACTAAACAATCCTATGCCTACAAATGGAAGTGCTTCTGTGCCTTGGCATAGGCCCGGTCAGAACCTTCCTCTCCAGTCCTTCTAGTGACAGTGCTACAATTTCTGCTCCACCTTCGGGACCAGGGCCTGGCCTTCTTCTCCCTTAAGGTATACCTTTCTGCTGTTGTGGCTAAACAAACGCCTGGCTCTGCTTCAGCTCGTCTTTTCACTTTGCCAACCCAAAGTGTCCTTTCTTGTGGCCATCACTTCAGCCAGACGTTCCTCTGAACTGACAGCTCAGTGCTCAGATGAGCCATTTCTTGTTTTCCACAGAGATAAAGTGGTCCTCAGACCAGGCATCTCCTTCCTCCCCAAGGTGGTCTCCCATTCCATCTTTCCCAAGAGATTGTACTACCAAACTTCTATCCAGATCCTACCTCACCTCTGGAAAAGACTATGCACACTCTTGATGTTTGCCGTGCATTCTATGTTCAACGTTCTGCTGGGTTCCAGTTGTCCACTAAGTTGTTTGTTTGTTATGGTGATCCCAGAAAGGGCAACCCAGTTTCCTCCCAGAGGTTTTCCAAGTGGATTGCCCAGACCATTGCCCCAGCCTACGAACTGGCTAAGCGCCCTCTTCCAGTTGGTATACATTCTCACTCAACCAGGGCCATTGCTTCATCTACTGCCTTCCTCTGAGATGTTCCCCTGCCAGAGATCTGCAAGGCGGCTATGTGGTCACAGCCTTCCACGTTTGTTTGGCACTACCGGTTGGATTCCAGGTCCAGGCATGATGCCACTTTTGGTTGTGCTGTTCTGTCTTCTGTTCTGCAGTGACTTTCCCACCTCCACAGGTAAGCTTTTTAGTCACCCTATTGTGTGAGGCACACAGACCACAAAGAAGTAGTACAGGTTGCTTACCTGTAACTATGTTTCTTCAAGTGGTCATCTGTGCCCTCACACAAATCCCGCCCAACCTCCCCTTGGTCAGGTCCCTGCTCTGTTCTGCAGCGGACTTGAACTGAAGGATGAGCTAGATTGGCAAGATTGGGCATTCTCAGTGTATGGGAGGGGCAGGGCTACCGCCAATCTGCTCAGATTTTCAACTATCTGAATGGTGTCTCTGCGCAGGTGCAGTACCCCTATTGTGTGAGGGCACAGATGGCCACTTAAAGAAACACAGTTACAGGTAAGCAACATGTACTTCCTCTGACAAATCTAAGGAAACAGTATGTCTCCCTGGATGTGGCAGTGGATGTGATACAGCCCATGTTATCATCAGACGATACTCAGTTCTACTTGGATAAACTAATCATGGTAAATATGGTCATAATCATAATCATGGTCATGGTTCTTTGGAGGTAAAAGACCTGGTTTTCTAGATGCGCTTCTTGATACAGTCATGATCCTCCACTCCTCAAGTTGGTGTCCGGGAAAGCTGCCAATACTGCTGATAACGGCTCAGACCATAAGCAAAACCAAAGTTCTTTACAAATGCAAGAAATCAAATATAGTATCCAAGTACCAAATCAGTGTCCAAGAGAGTGGGGTCAGGCAAGCCAAGGGTCCAGGGTTCCAGAAAGACAGATCAGCAAAGCAGTCCAAAGGTCAAGGGTTCCAGATCAATCTGTAGTCCAAGAGAGAAGATTTCAGGCAACAAAGTCCAAGGGAGTCAGAGAAACGTGCTTTCGTCAGGAAGCTCACATAAGCTCTGAGAAAGGAGCTCAGTGTCCTGCACCTGTTTATAATACCTAGTTCCTAATCACAGCTGCTTCTCAATTGATGAGTGTTTCTCATAAAGCATTCTGGACTGTCAGTGGCACACCCTTTCAAACCTTCGCTGGCTAAAGGTAGGTACCTCATTGTCTTGCTCGTCCATATTTTCTGTGCCTGGAATCTCTGCTGGTGGGAGGCTGTGCTGCTGAGTCACAGGCTCTGCTAGAGCTGGCAGAGCAGAGCTAGAGCCTGGCTTGTCTTCAGGTTACACCTCCTCTTGGGGTTCAAACTCAGCCTCCTCATCATCCTCTGAGTCCTCAGCCTGGCTGGGCGTGACAGTTGGCAGTCCAGTCCTGGCATTATGTCTATTCGGTCTTGTCTATATGTTGTTGAGTGGAAGACCTCTTTCAAGTCAAGGAAGAGAAGTGCACCTTCCTCTTCAAATACATGGTGGCAAATTCAGTCATTATGAAAGCAGCACACTCTGTCCCTTAAGACAAGTAGGGCCATCAGCTTATCTGCAAGAAACTCTGTTCTGTTATTGTACTTTCGTTCTGCATTGTAAATTACCAAGCCTTCATGAGAGCATATCAGCAGGTATTGTGGGAAAGGCTGGGCTTTATCCTTTTGAAAGTGTGTGGGAAGAATCATAAAGTAGCAGTAGGCTGTCATACTAAAGCACATAGGCAGGCAGCTCAGCAGCTGCTCATTTCCACACACCACTGGACTGAAGTGAAAGAACTTCATATCTCTTCATTGCCATGCATGGCTCAGACTGTCAGGACACAAAGGATAGGACACAAAGACAAGGATGGGAGAAATCTTCCATTTGATTAGGAAGAACTCTTCCATGAGTCCCCTGACAACAAATTCAGCCATGACTGTATGATGAAACAGACAGCTTGTCATAAACCAAACTTACCATTCTCAGATCTAGTCTTATCCTCCTTGGAGGGGTTCTGAATGTGCTAGGGAGTGCCTTTGGCTACGATCAGTACCATCCTTTGTTGCTTCAAAATAATCATCACCTTTTGAGTCCTGTCTACTCTCGTATTGTTATAAATGGCACAACATCACAATTAAACTCTGTGTACAAGCCATCATCACTAGACCATAGAATTCAAACCAGAATTCATCCTGAAGTGACCAGGATGAGGTGGACTCCTCATTGCACCCTCCCCGACTTCAGGAAGTGCCTACCCTACTGGAAGAAAAAGCAGTAGAGTGGGATCCACCTCAGCACAGTAATATACAATGCATCACTGGTGTAGTTATTAGAGCATTGGACTTAACAACTCTGGAAATCAAAGTTTCCCTGCTTGGCTATGGAAACCAACTGGGTAACCTTCAGTGAGTCACACACACTCATCCCAGAAAACCCCATGATAAAGCCTTAGGGTTACCGTAAGCTGGAAGCAGTTTGAAAGCACACGACAACTACAACAACAGTTCCCTTCATTTTGTCTATGCTCAAAAAAAGGGAATTACTTTGTGACTGATGATTTTTGTGATGCATATTTCTTCATTGTCATCAGATATTCCTACTGTTGGATCCTCCAATTTGCCATAAAAGTGCTGCCAGAACAATTTGCCATAAGAGTTTCTGCCACTCCCAAGGTATTCACAAAATACATGGTGGTCATTGTAGCCATCCCACATATCCTGGGAATGAGGACAGAAATTTTGAAATGCCAACTGAAAACATAAATAAAATACTGTATATCACTCTTGAATGAAAGCAAAAGCTAAATTAACACACTTTATGTGTCTGTGTGAGTGAATGCTTACTGACATACAGGCCTTTAGAATACCTTCCATAAAAAGTGTGTACCACTACAAATGGAGGACATTCCTACAGTTTCTCCATGGTAGGTGCTCCACAGTATGTTCCACAAGTACCAACACTATCTTAGCCACTCTTCTTTAAAAGTGTTCTCTCAGTTGCACTGGCATGCTTATCCTCCCCCTCGTCATCATCCTGGTAAGGGCTTTTGTCAAAGGCCAGGACAACTTGTATTAACACTGGTGCCATCATAGAATTTACTGGTTGTCTTGAATGCTCTCCTGGGCAGGCCATTCGAACCCATGGCTGTTTACATCTGTTGACATTCAAAACAGTCCTCTGTATTGCATTTACGTCATCCCAATGGGCAGATGAATTTGCATTACAAATCCATTTTTTCTCCTTCCAAAACTATCACCTTTCTCCTTATGGTGCTGTTCTCTTTCAACACCAACTGCACCTTCTGAGACCATCTGGTGCTGTGAGGTGTGCCCTGGTCATCTACTTGGATATGACAAAAGGTTTCTGTTAGATTAACAGACTTCTCATCTGTTACGCTGGCTCCTGTAAGGGACCTCAGCACCTCCAGATTAATGACAGCTACCATCCACCTTGCTTATGAGGTTGCCAAGAGACCTTAGCTTTCAGCCTTATGAAGCCATTACACAAAAGCTGTGGCTACATCCACACTTGTTTTACCAAAGTGCCTTTGCAGTGTATTTGCAAAGCTGCAACTTAAATTCAACTCCTTATCTTAGAAGGCACTATTGTTGGGACATGAGGTATATGCAGAGGCTAATTTGGGGGTCACAATTCTCTCTCTGGTATGCCAGTAATGGACACCCATTTTCCAAGTGAGTTAGCTCACTATTCACACATATGTGTGAGTCACAGAGACATGAAGAAGAACAGGTTGCTTACCTGTAATTGTAGTTCTTCAATTGATTATCTGTGAACTCATACAACCCACCTCCCACTGTGATTGTTTGTGGATTACTTCTCCTGTATACTGCAGAATATGGGAACTGAAGGAAGGAGCAGAAGTTGGACACAAATGTTTTGGAGAGTGGGAAGGGTTACCTTAGTAATTCCAAATATCAACTTTTAATTTTAAGCCTTTCAATTAAGTCAGCATATCCAATTATTTCAGCATGACCTGACAAACAAACTGGTGAATTTAAAACTCAATAAGAATTCACCAATAGAAAGAGACCTGTCTTTATTCTCACTGTCCTTAAGATTCTGAAGGAGATTGCTTAATCCATTTTAAAGGAACTATTTGGAATTCTGGAAAAGATGGAAAGCTTTCCTTGCCCATCTCTCTTTCCCCTGTGTCTCCCACCTCAAATTGTATTCATCAGAAAAACCAGCACAATGTAAAGGGTAGGAGAGATAGGGGATTTTTAAGAATAAGGGATCTGTTTCCACGGGGTAAGCTGAAAAGCAAGGAAACACTAACTAGACATCTTGTGGAAGTTCATACTAATTGGTTGCAGCTGGATCAAATCACTACTTTTGCTAAGCACTAAAGGTGAAACTCAGTTCATTTTGAATCATTACCGTATATACTCGTCTATAAGTCTAAAAATTTATGCCCAAAAATTTACCCCCAAATCCCAGGTCAACTTACTTACATGTCAGTATGTTAACATGATAGCAGCTCTTTCAAAGAGTTTCTTTTTCTCTTGAATCAAGCAGAAAGAGTCCTGGGTGATTGATTGCCGCACGCATACATGCATACAATGTCTGTTGGACATTGGACTGGTACTGTGATGTTGGACTTGGTTTCTTGCTGCTGTAAAGACCTTGTATTTGTTTGTAATTAAAGCTGGTCTCAGCCCTCATCAGCAGTCCTTGGCTGGTTTCCCGGACACTGCCTTCCAAGTGCCTTCTAAGAAGCAGAGCCGTCCCTTCTGTTCATCTGGTGCCATCCAGCCATGGAGGGAGAGATGCAGCCCAGCTCCATCGGGCCTGGTCTGAGCTAAGAAGCAGAGCCCTCCCTCCAGTCCATCTGGTGCCATCTGGCCATGGAGGGAGAGATGCAGGCCCAGCTCCATCAGGCCTGGCCTAGACTAACAAGCCAAGCCCTCCCTCCAATCAATCTGCCTTAGTCCAGGCCTCAGAGGGAGAGAAGAACTGCTGGATCTGATCCCCTTCCCCAAGGCTGCTCCATCCACAACTTGATCCAGGCCCATGGTGACTGTACCTCCAGCTCTGAAAGCAGGCCACCACCATCAGATCAAGCTATGTGGCTAAGAGCTGGATTATCCTGACTCCTTTTTGCTCTTGTCTAAAGGACCAGATCACAGCTTTGGTGCAGCTTCTGGCCATATTTGGAGATGTGCATCATATAAACAGCCTCCAGCATGCCCAGAAGCCACTTCTTTTGATCTGTATATTTTGGGTCTTGGATGGCAACTGGTCTCATATTTGGCCCTCTTTCCCCTTTAAAATCTAAATGAGCTCACACCAAGGGAAATGTGTGTATGGTTATCTGTAAGTGATATTTAATCCCTTTAATTGTAAAGGAAGTTATCCCATGATTTTGCAGGGGTTGTGGCTTACATCGTTCCATAGGTCGCTAAAATGAGTACCCAGTATGTTATGGGCAGTTAGCTTAACGCATTTTAAACTACTTAGGGAGTGCTTCAGTACACTGATAAGTGGTATAGAAATGTACTTGCTATTGCTATTAAAGGGTAATTATATCCATATTGGCAAAGGGGTCAGCCAAGGCAGCATTCTGTTAGCTTATTTGTTCAATTTGTATGCTGAGAATATCATAAGAAGAGCAGATTTAGACTCAGAAGAAAGAGGAATGAAGATAGGAGGAACAAACATCAACATCTTTACAGTAGATATGTGGATGACACCATACTGCTAGCAGAAAACATCATGGACTTGGAGCAATTATTTGAGAAGATAAAAGAAGAAAGTGCAAAGACTACTAAACATAAAGAAAACAAAAATAATCACCACACAGGAACTACATACAGTGGGCCCTTGTTATCCGCTGGGGTTTGGTTCCAGGACCCTCCGTGTATGACAAAATCCATGGATGTTCAAGTCCCATTCAATATAATGGCACAACAAAATGGTGTCCCATATACAAAATGGAAAATCAAGGTTTGCTATTTGGAATTTATACTTTTTTGGAATATTTTCAAGCTGTGTATGCTCAAATCCCTGGATAAGAAATTCGTGGATAAGGAGGGCCAACTGTAATTTCAATCAGGATAATGAGGAAATCGAAATAGTCAAAGAATACTCTTACCTTGGATCAAGCATTGAGCAGAACGGAGATTACAATTGAGAAATAAGAAGACTGGGAATGAGAAAGGCCACCCTCAGTGAGCTAGATAAGATCCTAAAATTTAAATATATATATGAACATTAAAGTTATAATTGTCCAAACCATTTTGTTCACCATCACCATATACAGATGTGAGAGCTAAATGGTGAAAAAAGCAGACAGAAGGAAAATCAACTCATTTGAGATGTGGTGCTGGAGAAGAGTGCCGAGGAGACTGTGGAGACAAACAAATGGGTCCTAGAACAGATCAACCTCGAACTCTCCCTGGAAGCCGATGAAATGGAGGCTGTCATATTTTGGCCATGTCATGAGAAAGCAAGATTCATTAGAGAAGACTATAATGCTAGGGAAGGTAGAAGGCCATAGAAAGAGAGTCAGAGCACACACAAGATGGATAGACTTAATTAGGGATGTCACAGGCCTGAATTCACAAGACCTGAGCAGAGCAGTGGAGGACAGGGCCGCCATAAATGGAAGCTGACTTGAAAGCAGTTAACAACAGCATATCCGTATGTGGATTAATTTCCCAATTGTGAAGAGTTTTTGGACTCAAATTTTAACGGATATCCGTAAGAACTAAGCAATAAATTCAGTAAAGGGATGATGTTATTGTGCATCTTTATTAAGGACAAGAAGAAATTGCAGTACAAAGTTATTACTTTTCTTCTCGTTTCTACTTGAATGACTGTTGTGGTACTTTGGAAACAAACTTTAAGCCCCATGAAAGATAGGCAAGAAAAAGTTTGCAACTCCTTTCTAATGGGAAAATTATCATACAACATGAAAGTGATTAAAGGACTTGTTAGTAGTCCTTTATTGTATCTTTGTGTCTCTTTATAGCCTCCATCAATAGTAATGCTGGTCTCTTGTGTTCTTCTTTCCATTAAACCCCTTTTGCAAGGATGCTTTTTGATGTGCTGACACCTCTGATGTTTCACCTTAAGCATAAGCCTCTAATGTATTTTTCACTCTTATCCTGTGTATCCTATGTATTTGATTCTCTGCATTGACTGTTGTCAGTGGATTTGTTAAATAAAAAATAAATTTAAAAATCCAAACAAAGCTCTGCGAGGGCACAAAACAACCCATATATATGAGTTCAGAGAGGATGACTATTTGAAGAAACAGTTAAAGTTAACAGAACCTACTTATGGTTAAAAGTAATAATCCTTTTAAAAAATTTATTTCTGCATATGATTTTAGTGTTGTCGGACACATGAAGCACATGCTGAAAGGCACTTGATCAATTAGAAACAATAACTTAATGACATCACACCAAAATAATATAAAGAGCTGTTTAAAAATTTTACTTTATTGTCCTGTGCATTTCAGTAAATTCTAGTTTGTCTTTGTTCAGCAAGGTGAAGTGAGGTTGAAGTGTCTGAAAGCTTTGCAGAGTTTGTACACCAACAGAGAGTTGTTCCCCAAATTGGAGCTATTTACAAATAGATTTAAGGTAAGTGTAAGATTTTAAGAACTACATAAAAATTAATCTTTCCTTAAAGCCATTTTTATTTCAATAAAAGGTTTCTTGATGGTCACATTTGTAGGATAAATTTGGTATCTGAGATTAACATGTTTTAAACACTGTAATTCAATTAGACCTTAAAGTTTATTTAAAATTTTATTTGAAACTTACATGAGATAGTATGCCATGGTGCATATATGGTAGTTGGGTTTCATGGAACAGCTTCCTTTCATATAATTAATTTCATAGACTTGGGAAAACTGCTTAACTTGCACTATACACTATATAAATAACGTAATTGATCTGTATATGTGTTTTGTGCATGAACTGCTTTGTCTTAGCAGCTTTGCAGAACATGGGTGTTTCTTTTTAATTTTTCATGTTTTAAAACAAATACACCTCTTTTTATATCTGTTTTCTTTTCCCTTTCTACCCCTTCTTTCTTCACTTTCTGTAACATGAAACATTGTGTGTGTGTATTTTACTTTTATTTTTGCAACAAGTAATATACAAAATGTTTGTCCAATTTGTATAAACCTTTGTCATTTAAATCTTATTTTCTGCCATTCAAAATGCTTTTTAATAATTCTTCTGTGTATTTAAAATCTAGTTTAATTTATTTTGATCACTCTATTTTAATTCATACAATTAGGAAACATTGTATGTTATAACTGCCTTCAGAATATAACCTCCTGATACTTTCAGATTACAGTATCTGAAGATTACATGGCTATTTTAACTCCCCCAAACTCACTAGTTATCCACATACACTTCTGATGCTACTTCCAAAGGCTCTGTGCCCACCCATCATGAAAAAAGTAGCAAAAAATGTTATCTTGCTTTTAAGATTTCCATTTTTTACTTCAAAACAAAGGCCTCTATGCATCTTCTTTTTAAGCAGATTGGTGCTGCAAGGATGCTTCCAGGAATGTGAACCTAGTTATTTCTAAGGCTCATATGGACTGTGTGGACCTTGCTTTGAAGAGAAAAAAAAAGTCATTGTAAACCTTTTTCACAACAGTTGGGGTGCAGGAGATATATTAGGGAACTATAAACTGTCTTGAGGCCTTCATGCTGTCCACCCTACAACTATAGAGACATGGCAATTGCTATCCTATGTGAATGGAATTTTATTATTCTCACAACATACTTTTTCTGAATAAAATGTTAATGCTTCATAGCCCTGCTCCTTTAAAGCCTTGAATTCATATTCTTTGAATTCATAGTTATTTCATCTTAAAGATCATTTAATCTTTTGTGAGGTAGGTGCTCTGCTCTAGAGTTTAGGTAAGGTGTTAGGGGCATTTTAAATATTAACTTTGGCAACTGAGAAGTTCTTTTCCAAGAGTGGCTCTCATATGGCTGGGTATAGCATTTATGTGACCCATCCCCATGGGCAGGGATTGACCTTGCATTGAAGCACTAAATTGGTAGCATCAAAGAATTGTGCTGATCCCATAGTCAGCACCTGTGTAGACTGCCATCATCTGTGTTGTAGTAGGGGAAGGCTGCAGTGCATCACTGTCCACTGTTTGAGTTAACCCAAAGTGTTATGCCCGGTTGCTTTTTGACCTGTTGAGGAAGGGTTCTTGCTGTTTAAGAGTGGAAGATCCCCCAAACTATATATATAAGTGTGCTGAAGCCTTAGTTTTTTGCGGGGTTTTCAGGCTATGAGGCTGTGTTCTAGAAGAGTTTGTTCCTGATGTTTTGCGAGCAGCTGTGTCTGGCAACTTCAGAGAATGCTGGAATGGAAGAGAGTGGGGTATATATACTGTTAGTTGAGAGGAGGTGATTTGTATGTTAATCTGTGTATTGTTCTGCTGTTGAAGGGCAAGGCCTACAGGGTGTCCATTTACTTAATGATCCATTGTTTGCTGGGAATTCCCCTCACCCTGGGTGGTTTTCATTTGCATTTGCTGGGTCCTGATATTGGTGTTCTGCATGACAGATAGCCAAACTTTGTTTACTTTTAGAGTTTCTTCTTTCTTGTTGAAATTATCCAGGTGTTTATGGATTTCTATGGCTTCCCTGTGCATTCTAACCTGATAGTTGTTGACATGGTCCAGAATTTCAGTGTTTTCAAACAGCATTTTATGCTCAGGATGGTTTATAACGTGTTCTGCTACTGCTGATTTTTCTGACTGACTCAGTCTGCAGTGTCTCATGTTCCTTGATTCATGTTTGAACACTGTGTTTGGTGGTCCCTGTGTAGATTTGTCTGCAGCTGCACGGTATGTGGTAAACTCCTTCGGCAGTGAGAGGGTCTCTCCTGTCCTTTGCTGAGTGCAGCATTTACTAAATTTTCTTGTTCGGTTTGTAGACCATTTGGAGATTGTGTTTTCTCACCAGTTTTCCTATTCTGTCTGTGATTCTTTTGATGTGTGGTAAAAATACCTTCCCTTTGGGTGGTTGTCTTCACTCCTATGGGTTTTTCTTGGTCTGGCGGCCCTTCTGATGACTGAGCTGGAGTAACCATTAGCCTGTTGATCCCAGTCTAGCTGCTTCAATTCATCTTCCAGGAAGTGGGGTTCACAGATCCCTTTTGTCCGGTTTAGCAGTGTTTTTTTGTGCTTCTTTTTTTGTCCTGGGTGATGGTTGGAGTTCTTGTGTAGATATCTGTCTGTATGTGTAAGTTTTCTGTATACTGTATGGCCCAACTGTTGGTTCAGTGTGCAGATAACCAGGACATCCAGGAATGGCAATGTTCCTTCCTTTTCTTTTTTCCACCGTGAATTGGATGTTTGGGTGGATACTATTCAGATGGTTCAAAAACACAGTCAGATCTTCTTTCCCATGGCTCCAGATGGTGAAACTGTCATCCACATATCAGAACCATATTGTTCATTGTCTTTGCATGGAAGAGAGGGAAGAGGAGTCAGTGGGAAAAGCTCGAGAGGTTCATATGGCTGATCTGGCATACAAAACTTAACCACATGATTGTAGATTTCTCTTCTGCATCAGAATGACTCTTCATGGCAAACACCAACACATTTTATTCATTAATGTTGTGTATCCCACTCTTACCTGCATTTGTTAGCATTCAGATACAAATGCAGTTAGGTAAGCACCATCAGGATGTTCTTGTCTCCATTGACTAACACCAGAAGAAAACAAAATCCAAACTCTGTGTGTGAGTGATATCTTTATTAGTCTCAGTTGTCATGTGCACATTGTTTTGTTGTCTTCATCAGCCTAAACAACTTTTAAAAATGGGGGAAGAAACAGAAAAAAATATAAAATGTTCTCAGGAATCTCTCTCTTAAACTGAATCCCGTTGGGCTACATCTAGCAGTATCTGCTGGATGACAGAACAAGTGGGAGCTCTTCATAAGCCCAAGGATGCTTATTCTGAAGAAATCTGAAGAACTCAGGAACATTCACACTGTTGTAGATAACATCTACATCTAGACGGCAATGCCAAAAACCCAAATGGTGCTCAACAATGGCTCCTTTTCATCATGGAAAGAAGTGACAAGTGGGGTGCCACAGGGTTCGGTACTGAGCCCAGTGCTATTCAATATCTTTATCAATGACTTGGGTGACAGAGTTGGGGGCATACTTATCAAATTTTCAGATGACACCAAATTAGGAGTAGCTAATACCCCAGAGGACAGGATCAAAATTCAAAATGGCCTGAATAGACTAGAAAGCTGGGCCAAAGCTAACAAAATGAAATTCAACACAGAGAAATGTAAGGTACTGCACTTAAGGTGGGAAAATGAGATGCACAGATATAGGATGGGGGACATCTGGCTGAATGAAACTATGTGTGAAAGGGATCTAGGAGTCCAAGTAGATCACAAATTGCACATGAGCCAACAGTGTGATGTGGCAGCTAAAAAGGCCAATGTGATTTTAGGTTGCATAAATAGAGGTATAGTGTCTAGATGTACGTTGATGATACCTTCATAATTTGGATTCATGGAGAGGACTCACTCAAGACTTCCACCCCACCATCAGTCTCAACCTGGAACTGGAACTATCAATAGATCAAATTTACTTTCTGGACACCACCATACAGCTACAAAACGAACATCTAAGCACCACACTATATTGCAAAATGAGTGACCACTAAATGTACTTACACACCTCTGGCTTCCACCCTGAACATTTTCCCAGATACATAGTCTACATCCAAGCCATCCAGTATAATAACATCTGTTTGGTCCTACAGTATAGGGATCCCAAACAATTACAACAAGCATTCTTCAAACTACAGTATGTACAATATGAAGTATGTATCTAGGACTAATGTATTACAGAACAGACTGAAGACAAGAAAATGACAGAACCCAACTAGATTGTTACATTCCGCTCCCAGTGAGACCACTCAGATGTATCATCAATTATATGCTTGTGTCGCATTCCTTCAAGTCATCTTGAACTTATGGCGAACCTGTCATGGGTTTTCTTGGCAAGATTTGTTCAGAGAGGGTTTGCTGTTGGTCTCCCCTATGGCTGAGAGCATGTGACTTGCCAAAGGTCACCCAGTGGATTCCATGGTCAAGCAGGGAATTAAACCCTGATCCAGAGTCATAGTCCAAGACTCAAATTGCTATGCCACATGATTACAGACTATTCTAAACAATAGTGGTGCCCTCTGAAGCTGCTTTATCTCACCAGGGGGCAAACAGGATTTAAACTAGAGTTAAACAGGAAATGTCTTGTGATAAACATAGGGCATTTCCTGTTTAACGCTCGTTTAAATCCTGTTTACCCCCCAGTGTGATAAAGCAGAAGGACTCTTGCCTGCCTATTGACATCATACACAATATTAGAGGGATTTGGACTTGCTCATCCTCTGATGTGATATATGCCAACTATATCCTTGAGCACCCTACATTAGACCAGTAGACCAGTCTCTGTGCCAGAAGATAGATCTAAATCAAAAATTAGAAATGGGAATATACAAAAACCGGTTTCAGAACACTTCATTCTTGCTAGACATTCCACCTCAGAACTCAGAACAGCAGTTCTTGAATAACAACACCAAAAATTAAAAATGGGAATATACAAAAACTGGTTTCAGAACACTTCATTCTTGCTGGGCATTCCATCTCAGACCTCAGAACAGCAGTTCTTGAACAACAGCAACAAAACCTACAAAGGAAATTTGGAAAGAAAAACAGTAGAATTGGAATGTATCCACAAACTAAACAGTGGGTTGAACAAAGGCAGTGGTTTCCTATGTGTCAGGGACAGCCAGGTGGAGGACATGTAGGGCTTTGAGGAAGAATATGCTGAGCCAGGTCCTAGCATGTGCTGCCAGATCCTAGAGACTTAGGTGAACCTGGACCTAGTTCTATAGGACACAGTGAGGCACAACCCCTACATCAGCAGTCTAGGGTTTCCCCAGAAGAAAGCCTTTCCCCAGCAGAGGTTGCAGGCCTGGAAGAGACACAGGAGCAAGAGACAGAAATCCCTTCCTTTGCTCAAAGAAGAGCAGATCGGGCGGGGCTGAGACGCTCTCTGAGATTGCTAGAGAAAGCCAAGTTGAAACAGCTGTGAGGGGAGGAGCTGGGGGCTATATAAGAGATCAGGGAAGACAAACTTTTGTCAAAGCTTATCTTGGTTTACCGGCGAAAGCTTTTGACTCTCGACTTGACTTTGGACTTCTCATTACCTGCGACCTTTGGAACGGCTTTGGAATCTCTGTCTGCGAAAACCCTAGACCTCGAAACGCCCATTGGACTTGCCTTTTGCCTTGTGGACTTTGTATTCTACTACGGCCAGCAATTACTGGTATTTTGTTTCTATTATAACTGTGTTTTCTCAAGGACTCATTATCTATCAGCCACGTGTTGGCAGCTTTCCCGGACACTATGCACTATACATATCATAACACTAGCTAAACCCCTAGCCTCATGGGGGCTCTTTTGGCTAGTATGTCACATCTCCTTCTGGTTCCCACACTACATTCCAGTACTCCCATTACCATTCAGATGGTTATCTACTCACCTTGGCTTTAGGCAATGTCCTTCTTTGTACTTTTGTGCCCCAATGGCCATCAGTAAGACTGAATTTGTCACCTCATCTCCATATCCACAAAGTTTTGCATGTCTATTGCCATTCTCTCACACAGTCTGTTTATATATGTCTATCCCCAGACTCTCTATTCATGAATCTGAAGAAGTACACTCAAATCTACAAATGCTCATGCTGTCAGCTTCTTTCTTTTAGTTAGTTTCAAAGGGGCTACAAGATCTCTTTGCATACTGATTTTCCAGATTAACACAACTATGTACCTGAGTCTTGTACTGTTGTGGATAGTAGCAGAAAGCAAATATTCTATTTACTATCAAGTTTAGTCTCTTTAGCAAAGATTGCTAGGGAGCCAGAGTACTGTTTTATAGATCTGGAAGAAATTTTGTCTGACAAGAATATGCTCTGAGGGAATTGTCATGTTTTGTTGTTGTTAACCACCCTCGACTCATGGCGACCCTGTGAATGAGACATCTCCAAGACCCCCTAGCCTTCACTACTCTTCCCAGTTTCTGCAGATTCATACCCGTGACCCCTTTAACTCCATCCATCTAATATGTGGTCATCCTCTCTTCCTACTTCTTTCCACTTTTCTCAACATTATTGTCTTTTCTAATGAGTCATGTCTTCTCATGATGTGCTTAAAGTACAATAGCCTCAGTTTAATCATTTTTGCCTCTAGGGAAATTTCAGGGTTGATCTGCTCTAGGACCCACCTATTTGTTCTTTTTGCTATCCATGCTATCCTCAGCACTCTTCTCCAGCACCACATCTCAAATTATTTTCTTTTTTGTCCATTTTTTTAATTGTCCAAGCATTTACATCCATACATGGTAATGAGGAATATTCTTTCATAGCTGCCCTCCCCAGTCTTAATCTTCTGATTTCTTGACTGCAGTCTTCATTCTGATCTATGTTTGATTCCAAGTATAGGAACTCTTTTACTATCTGTGTTTCCTCATTGTTTAGATTGAATTTGTGAAAATCCTCCATGGTCATTATTTTTCTTTATGTTCATCAGTAAGCCTGCCTTTGCACTTTCTTCCTTAACCTTTCTCAGTAATTGCTCTGGGTCTCCAGTGTTTTCTGCTAATAGTATGGTGTCATTTGCATATCTTAGATTATTGATATTCCTTTCTCCTATTTTCACTCCTCCTTCTTTTGTGTCCAAGCCTGCTCTTCGTGTAATATGTTCTGCATACAAGTAGAAAAGATAGGGTGAAAGGATGCATCCTTGTCTGATCCCTTTGTCAATTGGGAACCATTCTGTTTCTCCATGTTCTGTTCTAATCATTGCCTCTTGTCCTGAGTACAGATTCCTCATCCAGATTATTAGATGTGTTGGCATTCTCCTATCTTCCATAGGTATTCCATAGCCTTTCATGAGCTATCCAGTCAAAGCCTTTGCAGTAGCCTATAAAGCACATGCTGATTTTCTTTTGAAATTTCTTGGTGCACGCCAGTAGCTATCATATGTTTGCCATGAAGTTCTTAGTCTTTCTCTTTTGAACCAAACTTGGACCTCTGGGATTTCATTCTCCATATATGGTTGGAATCTTTGTTGCAGAATTTTGAGCATGATTTTGTTTGTGTGGAAGAATAGCACTATGGTCCTATAGTTGCTGCAGTCTTTTGTGTCACCTTTCTTGTGGATGGGGAGGTAAATTGATTGTTTCCTGTCCATTGGCCACCGTTTTGTTTTCTGTATCTGTTGACATACGTTAGTTAAGACTGGAGTTGATTAGAGTTGATTGTCATGTTATCTTCCTCTTTTAACTCATATTTGCCTATGCTCTTTTAGTAGTGCTTTTCTTCTTATACTTAATTCTGAAAATGGAATAGCATTGTAACAGAGGGAGAATATAATTGAGTATAGTAAAATGTGAGGTTAAAGGATGTGCATTAGTGTCCATCTTTCTGTTCTCATTTTTATAGCTCTGCTCTGGTGCCACAACAAACTACAGTTTCTAAAATTCCATAGCATTGAACCATGATAGTTATATAAACCGATCCTTTCACAGGGCTTTGAAAATAAGCTAAGAGTCTCACATCTTTAGACCATTGGCCACAGGCTGCCCTTCTTGTTGTATAAAATTGGCTTTGCACATTTTGTTTACTGTTCCATGTAATATTTAATGTTAGGGTTTTTAAAATATGTTTTCCTGTTAGTTCTGTATTGTTTGGAAAAAACAACTGTCATGCATAATAGAATGATTTCCTTGATAGTCTATCTTTTATGACTTCACTTTCTCCTTTGGATACATCTGTTTTGTTTTTTCAGGATCGCATTGTATCAATGACACTTGATAAGGAATACGATGTTGCTGTAGAAGCCATTCGATTAGTCACTCTAATACTTCAGTGAGTATATTTTAAGGCAGTACAAATTCAGTTTGCCAGCAATATATATATTAGCAATATAATTCTTTGTGTAATGAAAGATGGCTCATTGCTTAATTCACATATTGATGTTCTAGTATAGCTGGCTCTATATCATGCTGGTTTTCACATTATGTTTGTTTATATTTAACCCTTGGGGCTAACTCTTGAATTAACCAAGAGTATATGGTTTTATCATATATCTTGGGGTTAACTCTTCCCAAAGGTACTTAAGGGAATATTAAAACTAAATAAAACTTGCTAACAAAATAGAACATTATTGCAAACTTACTCTTCTATCTTCCCTTTCTTTTCTGGCTCCACAGTCATTCCTATAATTTATTTTAATCATGGAGTACTGCTGTATCTACTGCTAATCATAGTTGTCCTTGTAAATTGAGAACATAAAACATATTGCAAACTATTACAAGTACAGTACTAATTAGTGTTAAATGTAGCTAGCTCAACTGTCCCATTTATGGTTTGGTCTTCCCATAGAGGCTTGCCAACATTGAAGTGGCAAGCACAGATTTTGTTAGCATTTGAAGTGGTAGTTTAGTTTCCAATAGTGCTGTATAGTTTTTATTAGCTTTATTACAGCTTTAGTCTCTTAAGGTTTTATCTTTATTTTATTACTGTATTCTGCTATAATTGTTTTTATTATTTTAGGCCCTCTGGAAAAAAACATTTGCAGGGCAGAATACAAACCTTGAAAATAAATTGCTGCTGGATCATAGAAATGTAAATTATGAAAGGGAGGCAGGATTGTGTGTGTACTTGCTTCTCTTCTGCATGATTTCCCATATGTGGCTGGCTGATTGGTGATGTGATATCTGACTGTAGCCCCGGATTTCCAGCATGTGAAGGAAACAGAAGAGTGGAATCTTGTAGTGTCAATGTGATGACATGCTTTAGAGTTAGACGTTTTGAATAAGTATGCTTTAAAAGTTTGTTAGAGTTCAGGAAAAAGTCAATAAAGTGACTACTCTTTTCATTTCTTAGAGTGTGTGTAGTGTGTGTGTGTATGCACCTTTGAGTCATCTGTCAGTTTATGGCGACCCCATGAATTCCACAGGATTTTCTTAGGCAAGAAATTATCAAAGGAGGTTTGGCCAGTTCTTCCTCTGAAACATAACCTATAGCACCTAGTATTTGTTGGCAGTCTTCTCTCTAAGACCCTGCTTAGCTTCCAAGATCAGATGGGATCTTCTGCCTTTAGTGTGTTTAGGCCCTGCTTCATTTCAGAGTAGGTCCATGGATCTCTTGCACAGTGTGTGTATTATGAAACCTGTATGCAGGAACCTGATACGGGATTAGCACATGAATGTCTGAGTTAAAAGTAGTATAACTGGAGATAGTGCCTCCTTATGTTATTGAAATGGAATCATACAAATGAAAAGTATAGTGGAGTTTTTGATGAACTTTTTGTAGTTCAAAAGAGAAGGGACAGGATAGTAAGTATGTACATTAGTATGTAATTTATTTTATATATATATTATTGATTGAGACCTGGCTTTCGAAAAATGTACCTTAGGCTTTATCCTGGACCCCACATATAAATTCTTGTCACCAGATAATTTATAAAGGTTGGTTTACATTAATAGAAGTCACTACACATAGTCTTTATATCTTTCTAAACTTTTAACTTTCCAGTATATACTATGAAATAGTAGGGGGTTTTCATGAAAAAAAAAATATTTTGAATGTTATTTTGCATATTTCAGCATCTGATGTTTGTAGAAAAATCTTGACTGTAGTAAGGTACCCTTTGGTCTGTGTGCTTAATTTGGCCCATGGATATGGCCCAGTCAAGCTCAGACTCCTGACATTTGTCAGGGAGAAGAATCCATATTGTTACTTCCAATGAGTCATATTATCCCTGATCTAAAGGTAACTTAAAAGGAAATGGTAAAGCTGAAACCAAGTCCTTAAATTTAAATGGATTTTTAAAAACTTTTTCAGTGGAAGTGAAGAAGCTTTGTCCAATGAAGACTGCGAGAATGTTTATCATTTGGTATATTCTGCACATCGGCCTGTTGCTGTAGCAGCAGGGGAATTTCTTCACAAAAAGTAAGCTTGTGTAATATATCTGAAAAAAATAATATATTGAGGAAAAGTGACTGATGTCATCAGAGAGTTACATCAGATTTCGATGGCATGTTTTGAGTGAAATTTTATGTGCCCAGTTGTTTGCCTATTTGAATGCTTATTCTTCCTCTTCCTTTCAGTTGTTAGAGCCTACATCATATGAGCTCATGCTTGTATCTTAGTATGTTTTAAATTCTATTTTTAATTTGTTTAATTTGTTCTTAGTATTTGAATTGTTTGTGTTTGATTTATATTTTACTCAGTGTCAACATGAGTTGCTTTGAGTCTCATTTGTAGGACAAAGGTGGGATATAAGTATAAACATATCTGCCATGTAATCTCTGAAGTATTTTCAATCATTGTGGCACTAATTCATCTGAACATCTTGAGTTTTGTTTAGTCATAGCCATAAAAGATTTCCTTATTATACTGATGTTTATCTGTGAATTAATATAACTTAGTTTACATACAGATTACAGGTGTTGCTTCACATGTGTAGCCTTTAGCATTAAGGAGCAAAGACGTTTTAAATTGCTGTCTCTGTCTCTGTACCCATTAAAATGGTCTGCTTACCAAGTGCTTGTTGTGAATGAGACTTGCTGCAAATATTTTGTACTATAAAATATGTATGTAATAGGCAGTTCTCTGTAAATCATTGATTGCCCTTTAACTTAATAGAAATTTACTAAATAATTATTTGGATCATTTGCTAGATAAGCAAATGTTTGCAAGGCCAAGTATTGGTTGAATTTTTCATGCAAATATCCTGTTAAAATATCTATAGAAGCCAACTCTAGAACAGAACATTTTAAGATTACCAGCATATTGCCTGTGTTTGCCCTTTTACATCATTGTATCTGTACTGGTTATTTCCTCTTTTATTTGTATAACTTTTCAAATATTAAGAAAAGGAGTCACTGGGATAGGAAAAAGAATGCCCTTAAATATTAAGAAATAACCTATGATTCTGAAGTAGGAAATTATACCTCTCCTCACCTTGATAGTGATAATCGATATGGATATATCTGATGCAGATAATACAGAGTTTGTAGTGGTACAGATGACTTCAAATTATGGCCTAAAATTTTAATGCTACATAAAGTAGGTGCATTGCAACACTTAATGTAGACTCAACCATTTCAGTGAATCTGCTCTTGATAGCACTAACATTGGATTTAGCCCCATACCTTTCTACTTGGCCAGACATTTTAGAAATTCTGTTTCGTGTGATTATCTGAAAATTATTTTAAATGGCATCAAAACATTTGCCTGTCTTACTGTTTTGAGTTTACTAATAAATCTATAAGTTCTGATATAGGACTTCAGTTGAAGTATTAATAGTAACTGTTTTCCCATATGACCAAAGCATTATAATAAGAAAATAATGAAAAGAAAGTAATAAAACAAAAGTTCATAATAATTGTACTGTGGAATAAATATATTTATGAACAATTACACCTAGTTTTGTAAGGAGCAATTCATAGGGAGCTAGTATTACAATAATTAAAGGATTGGCTTGGGAATTGGGAGATCTATTTTCAAATCTTTGCTAAGGCATGACACTTACTGGATGATCTTGGTCTAGTCTCTCAACCTGATCACAGCATTGTGCTGAGAATAAAGTGTGGAGGAGGAGAACTATATATGCCACCTTGAACTCATTGGAGGAAAGGCAGGATATAAATGTATCCAATAAATAAATAAAGCTCTTCTGCAGATTGAGAATACATACATTAAAATGATCACAATATCTCTGCCTAATACAGTGGGTCCTTGGTATCCACTGGGATTTGGTTCCAGGATTGCCCATTGATGACAAAATCCATTGATGCTCAAGTCTCATTATATACTGTGGCATAGTAAAATTTTGCCTTATATAAAATGGCAAAATCAAGGTTTGCTATTTGGAACTTTTTAAAAAAAAAATTAAAGATATGTTCAAGTCATGGATGCTTGAATCTGTTGATACAGAGTGCTGGCTGTATTATCCAACTACAGTATCTTTCTGTGTTTTGAATCAGGTCTTGATATAACTGACCTCTTGTACACTTTATGAAGCTCTTATTTCTTGCCTTCATTGTCCCATTTTTGTAAAGATTTTTATATGGAATTAGTAGTCTCAGGCTGGAAAGAATCTCCTTCATATCTACTTTTCCACAGATGAGAACTACAGAAATATGAAAGCTCTAGTTTGGGCAAAATGACTGCAGAAGAACCTGTGTTTGCCAGTAAATGCCTTGCTTGGTTTTATCACATCTGATGAGGAATAAATTTGACCCCAGAAAGCTGAGTAGAAAACTTGTTACATTGAAAGATACTGTTTTCTTTTTTCTAGACTGTTTAGTCGTCATGATCCTCAAGCAGAAGAAGCTCTAGCCAAGAGGAGAGGACGGAACAGTCCAAATGGAAATCTTATTAGGATGCTTGTTCTTTTCTTTCTAGAAAGTGAGGTAAAATTATGTTTTTAAATTTTCATATAAGATGTTCAATTTTAGAAACCTCTTTCTATTAATAGTAGGCTGAATGCACTTGTTATAAATACTTTAAAAAGAATTTGGAAAGTTTCTTTTCAGAAAATTAAGCTATCAGTAGCTGATGATGCTCAATTATGGATAACTTCAACCTCTCAATGGTTTGAATGTTGAACTAAGATTCCAAGAGAGCAGTATTTGAATTCCCACTTGAGATACACAGACTCACTAGGTGACATTGGGCAAGTTACATTCTCAGCTGGCAGAGAAGGAGCCAACCATTAATGAGTTAACTTCTGTCACCACCCCTACTAGGCAAAATGTCACGAGACCAGAAATGGAAACTTTCTATAGTTCCTCATCTCCATCTGCCTCAATTCTGCATCTTGCCTTGTCCAGGAAAGGTCTTTGGTCTTGTATATTCAACTAATTTTTTTTTCTTTCCTCACCAACTTCTGTTGCCTAATAGTTGTTTTTAAAAAGGCCCTTAGCTTTCCCTTCTTTCTGTAGCTTTCATCTGTTTAGCCTCTACTTTTTTTTCTTTCTCTTCCCTTTGTGCCTGCTCTCTAACAACTTCTTTGAGATGGGGAAACTTAAAGCTAAAACAATGCAAACAAACTGTGCTTCTATGAGCTCTTCTACTTCTACGTATGTAATAATAATAATAATACGGTTTATTTATATTCCGCCTTTTCCATATGGACTCAAAGCGGATTACAAGTAAAGGAAACAAGGAAAATATAGAAATACATCCACCACAGTTACAACACAACATAATAACAATAAAGTAATACAAAAATAAAAATTACATAATAAAAATACTGTACAAAAAATACATAACATAGCATAGTAATAATCAAAACATAGCATAGCATAACAATCTAAACAGCAATCCCCAATTCCCCCCTGGCAACAAAACAACAAACAGTTATCAAATATCAATTACATATCTGAAATAATGATACTGTAGGTCAGTAGAGGCAGGTGTTATGGGGGCAAGTGGAGCTGGCATTAGTGGCAGAAGTACTCCCAGACTGCGAACTTTGTCCTTTAGGAGAAGTGTGACCCCTTCCAGGACAGGTTGGCAAATCTCCATCCCTGGGCTAGGAGAACCTATCACAAGTACCTCCGTTTTCTCTGGATTCAATCTGAGCTTGTTTTCCCTTATCCAGCCCATTACTGACTCCAGACAGGCATTCAGAGGGGAGATGCTATTCTTGGTCACTGCATCAGTTGGAGACATAGAGAAATATATTTGGGTGTCATCAGCGTACTGATAACACCACGCCCCTTGTCTCCGGATGATCTCTCCCAGCGGCTTCGTGTAAATGTTGAACAGCATGGGGGACAGAATGGCGCCTTGAGGGACGCCAGATGTCAGCTCTCTTTTACGAGAGCCACTGTCCCCCATCGACACCATCTGGAATCTGCCCAAAAGGTAGGAACAGAACCACTGGAGCTCAGTGCCTCCAATTCCCAACTCCTTCAGGCGCTCCAGAAGGATGCCATGGTCAATGGTATTGAAGGCCGCTGAGATGTCCAAGAGCACCAAGAGGGTCACACTTACCCTATTGATGCCCAGACGGAGATCATAGACCAAGGCGACCATGGCAGTCTCGACTCCGAACCCCTTCCTGAAGCCGGTTTGAAATGGGTCTAGATAATCGGCTTCTTCCAAAACGGCTTGGAGTTGTGCGGCAACTGCCCTCTCGATCACCTTGCCCAGGAATGGTAACAAGGAGACCAGACTATCGTTGTTTCTTTCCAAGGGATCCAGGGAGGGCTTTTTTAAAGAGTGGTTTTACCACAGCTTGCTTCAAAGCAGCTGGGAAATTACCCGAAGCAGGATCATCACCACGTCTCCTCCTCGGACGGTCATCCACGATGGGCAGTGATTGAGAGGGCACGTCGTCGTCTTAACACTTCCAAAGAGCTTGTCCACTTCCTCAGTACTTACAAGCTCAAAGTGATCCAGTTTAATCAAGTCCACAGAGTCACTGGACACCTCTACTCTAGTTTCTGTATTAATGCCAGTGTCTAGATTGGCTCTTATCTGAGAGATTTTATCGGCAAAAAAGTAATTAAAAGCATCACAGCAGGCATTTGTTGACTCCAATAATGGGTTCAGGGTGGGAGAGGACCGAATTAGTTCTTTAACCACCCTGAAAAGCTCTGCTGGACGGGACTCTGCCGACGCAATACGGGCAGCATAGAACAAGTTCTTTGCTGCGTTGATTGCCACTCCGTAGGCCCTTAATAGTTGTCCCAGGAGTGCCTTGTCAGATAAGCATTGATGTTGACACCAGCGGCGCTCTAGTCGTCTCGTCTCTCGCTTCATCCTCCGGAGATCTTGTGTATACCATTGTTATTTGTTTGAAGCGAGTTGAAGAGGAAGCTTGGGAGCGATACTGTTTATAGCCCCAGTGAGGTCGGTGTTCCAGGTATTTACCAGGGCATCAACAGAATTGCCGTCATTCCCAATCATATATCCCTCTAGGGCTTCTTGGAACCTTTTGGGTTCCATCAGCCTTCAAGGGCGGACCATCTTAATAGGTCCTCCAACCCCGGGGGGGGGGATGTGGGTAGTGGCCATTATTTTTAGCTTGACCTGGAAATGGTCCGTCCATGACAGGGCTTGTGTATTTTATTGTTGTAACCCGCCCAGGTTCTTCGTGATTGGGCGGGCTAGAAATAAATCTATATTATATTATTATATTATATTGGAGATGTCTCATCACAGGATCGCCAAGAGTCAGGGTTGACTTAAGAGCATTTAACAACAACAGTCCCTGCTTAGCTCTCCTGTTATCCACAGATTTCCTAACTGTCCAAGCCCCCTTTGAACTCCTTAGAACTGTGTCACTTGGGATTCTTTGTATCAAAACCCTATTTCTGGTTGGAATCACTTCAGCCTGAATTGCCTGTCCTGTCCATAGTCCCATTATTGGATAGCTCCTTCTCCACCAGCTGAGAATGGCACATTAAAGGATGTACCATCATGGTCCATTCTTAGCAAGAAGGAGGAGCTGTCCAGCTCTACCCTAGGTGGCAAGCCCTTAATGTCTCCTCTCAAGATTGGGATTCTTTTATTTTATTTCTGTTGTCTTGTCTTGTGATGGGACTGAAGCAGGAGGAGATCAGGCCAAGAGAAAGTTTCAGTTCATGTGATACTTTGCCTAGCCTGTAAGGCTACAGGATTTAACCCATTCATGGATGGCTGTTCCTTGTCAAGAATGAACCTTTACAGACATCTAGCGTGCCATTCTCTCAGCCCAGGGCAAGCCTCCTCTGAATAAATCTTGCCAGGAAACCATATGATAAAGTCGTTATAAATCATAGCCTGAAGATGCATAAAAAGTCCCTTTTACTGTACACCAGCATGGCAAATTATTTTCATATAATTACAAGGACTTAAATTCTTAATAATCTACTGCAGAATCAATTGAATGTTAGTTAACTGTTGAAGCTGTAGAGTTCTGTGGAGTTTTGGTAGTGATGTATTCTTTCTATTGAACTTGATAGGGTTAAGTTGTCTGGAGGCAATTATTCTAATGGATCACGGTCATGGTTCATAGCAAGTTTTGCAGACATAAATATTTTAATTGTTGTCTTAGAATATTGAAACCATCCAGTGGTCTCTACAAATACTGGTACCTTGGCCTTCTACAGAAAGGACAGTTACAGAAAATTATAGAGCAAACTGAATGCATCACTGATGGTGAAAACTGCAGTTGCTCACCCATCGTCTCTGAGCATTAAAACAGACTAAGCTGTAGTGCAAGCAGCGTAAAATTGCTCTTCTTGCCATTACACTTCAATTTGAAGTAGGTGTTGAACAAAACAGCCAGTATGATTCCTTTAGCACATGCATTCAAATTTACTGATCAGGCAACATGTGCATGTGCACTTCAGTGCTATTTTTTCACATCCTACAAAGTTTAAAAATAAATTCCTGAAACAACTGATCGCACAAATTATTAGTCTAAGTCCTACCAGCAGTTTTGTGACTGCCAGGAAAGGTAGCAAAGGTGTTTCATCTGTCATTTTGCATAAGAGTTGTTTAGTAGTGCCCTGTTTGTGTTGTCTTTATTTTTAGTTACATGAACATGCAGCTTACTTGGTGGACAGTTTATGGGAGAGCTCTCAAGAATTGTTAAAAGACTGGGAATGCATGACAGAATTGCTTCTAGAAGAGCCTGTTCAAGGGGAAGAAGGTACTTGTCGCATTTATTTATCCAGTATTACATAGGCCATTTTTGGAATATCAGTATGTGGAATGCTCAGATGACAGTTACCTAAACTGCTGTACTTTAAGTGTGTGGCTACATAGATTCCCCAGGGACCTTGGAGGGCTGTCCTTAAAAAAAAAAAAAATTTCCCCTCTCTGTCAGATGCCCACACTGCTTCCTAAACAGTGTGTCAGGCAATTTTGTGGCTATTTGGCCCCTTTTTCAAATAGTAAGTAACTCAGAAGATAACCTCTTAAATTCATTCAGGAGGGCAAAAACATGGCAAGATGGTTACCAAATCCCCAGGGGGTGTTGGAGGTATTATGGGGCCTAGGTATTTTGCAAAACCATTGAAGGCCTTGAAAGACATGCATGGTTGGGAGCAGGGTGGAGGCTGCACTTTCTCTCTCTATTTTAAAATATATGTCCCAACTAAATAGTGCTCTAATCCTGTTGAACTCAATGGGCCAACTCAAACAGTTTAACTTAGTTTGAATCTAATAAAACTTGTGAGCTCAATTAAAAAATAATAATTCTAATTATGTAAAGTAATAACCTCTTTAGGTGTATTGCTTCTTCTAATATTAAGTACAGCTACTCCATTCTCTTTTCTGTGTTCTTTTTATGTCTGTAGCAATGTCTGATCGGCAGGAAAGTGCACTTATTGAATTGATGGTATGTACAATTCGACAAGCTGCAGAAGCACATCCTCCAGTGGGCAGGGGAACTGGAAAGAGAGTAAGTTTTCAAAATTATTTTTCACTTAGAGCTTTATCACTAATATGCATAGTGGTTTTTTTGTATATAATCTTGATTTATATATCCTTTGAAAACAATCTTACGTACATCCATGTAAATAAGATATACATTAAAAAACATATATTCTATTATCTTTTTCTCTACACTTCCTTACTTAAAGAAAAACACATTATCTCGCTTTTTATAAGTTTTTCTTCCTATTAAAGGGAAAAAATAAGAGAAACTATAACATTTCTTCTTTGATCTTTTTTTGAATCTATTCTAGTGTTTTCTCTATAGCTCTTATCTATATAACATATTGTTTTTCTACATAATCTTTAACTACTATTCCTCTGTACTTTGGGTTTTTTTACTAAACCTTTTTCCCATTAAATAAATTCCCCAGTTTAAAAAACCAGACAATTTTCCCAGTCTTGTCCTGTTTTTTCTTTGAGATACATAATTAGTGGATCCCAGTCCTTTTTGAATTTTTCATTTGTATTCTTCTGTATAATTTGGGTAAGTTTGTCCATTACCAGATAATCTGTTGTTTTTTTAATCCAGTCTTTTATTTCTGGAGTCTGCTTCTGTAGTACAAAAACATTGTATTGCAGGGAGCAATTATATATGATACACATAGTTTAATACTGCTGTCTTATTTTATCTTTAAACAAGTAAATCTTTTTAAGTATAAGATGTTGAAAGATAGTTATGCAATATATTGCAATAAGTATTACTGTATTAATTTACAGCATAGCATTCCCAGCTTGCAGGTGCAGCTTGCAGGTGCATAGAAGAATTACAGTGGAACATGATGAAAACACATACATAACTTATTTTAAAAATTCACACCAAAAAGTATTTTGTTACTGTAATAGTTAGTAGCTGGGCTTTCCTGGGCATTAATTAAACTATGGTTCTTCGTGATGTAATCTACTTCTAATTTTTACAGGTTTTAACAGCAAAAGAAAGAAAAACTCAGATAGATGACAGAAACAAACTAACAGAACATTTCATTATTGCACTTCCCATGCTACTGTCAAAGGTATATCATCTAAAACGTTATTTTCTAATACTTGATTATATAATTCCTTTTTATAATTTGTGTGTTTGTTTTCTGCTTTTCCCTCCTTCTGTTGCCAGTATTCTGCTGATGCAGAGAAGGTGGCAAACCTTCTTCAGATTCCTCAATATTTTGACTTGGAAATTTACAGTACAGGAAGAATGGAGAAGGTATGGTACACCGAAATTTACTTAACACTTTTCAAAAACAAAACAAAAGAAAACTGAATAATACTGAGTTACATTGAGGTTTTCATGTTTTGTTGCAGCCTTATGGTGCTATAAGGTGGTGCTTCTATGTTTACTTTGAGAAATGACCAAATTTCATAATCCCATCACAGCATCTTGGAAAACAAAGCAAATGCATTTTAGGTGGATTTTTAAAATGTTAAAAAAGGGGAATTTTAAAAATTGAATGTAAATAAATAAACAAATCTGGGATGCAAGTATTGCTTTTATTAGAGGACTATTTCTAAAATATGGCTCTAGAACAAAAAAAGATGTGAAAAGATCTAAGCTTTTGTAGGAGTTACAAAATCTAGAGTTGAAGTTCAAGGAGAAGTTTGAAGAAACTGAACAAAAGATTAAGTTATTGCAACAACAGTTTCATTGTTTTAAGAAATGAATACCAAACTACTATATCCTAAACAAAAGATTTTTTAATTTGCAAGTAAATTCAGGAAATAGCACTCTTACAAGTTGAGACAGGAAAGAATGAAGAATATTACAAAAGTCAAGAAGAAAAAATACTATGTAATTAAAAATTTTAAAATATTAAAAACCTTTAAGGAATACTATGTAAAAGTTTGTATGTGAAGGGCAACAAAAAAGATTTTGATATGGAAGATTATCTAGTTCACATTCCAGTTGAACAAATTATGTCTGGAACAAAAGCAGAATTTGAAAGGCCCTGTGATGACAATGGAGCTACTCGAGGCTATTAAAAAGGCTACAGTGGAAAAAGCTTCAGGTTCAGATGGAATATCTGCAGTATATTATAAGAAATTCGAAGAGAAATTGCTTCAGCCACTCAAGATGATATGTGATGGAATAATAGGAAAAAGATAGATGCCAGCTCTGGTAGTACAGTGGTTAAATGCTGGTACTGCAGCACAAGCTTGTCTGTTTGATCCCAGGGCTCCAAGGTTGGCTCAGCCTACCATCCTTTTGTAGGTCTGTAAAATTAGTACCCAGCTTGTTGGGGGCAATTGGCTTATAGATTGTAAACCACTTAGAAAGTGCTGAGTTCACTGGTAAGTGACATACAAATGTAAATGCTATTGCTAAGACATTAACAAAGAATTACAGGCCTGTTTCATTACTAAACAATGATTTTGAGATATTAGCCCAAATAAACTGCAGAAATAATCCAGTTTGAGACCACTTAAACTGCCCTGGTTCAGTACTAGCGGATCCTAGGAAATGTAGTTTCTTGTGGCACCAGAGATCTCTGACAGAGAAGGCTATATGTCTCACAAAACTACAGTTCCCAGAATTCTCTAGCACAGAGCCAGGGCAGTTAAAGCAGTCTCAAACTGGATTATTTCTGCAATGTCTTTTGGACTATTTACTACTAGTTTGGCAAACTGTTTGAGGAAATATCTCTTTCAGATCATACATGATGATCGGAGTGGATATTTGCCAAAAAGACAATTAAGGAATAATGTAAGAACTGTCCTAATTATTACTGAATATTTGGAATATCATAATAAGAAAAGGTCTGCTTCTATTTTTTGGAAGAAGAGAAAAGTGTTTGACAATATTTCCTGGAATTACTTATTTCAAGTATTGGAGAGAATGTACTTTGGTGAACATATTATCAATTTACTCAGTTCAAAAAGTCCAGATTTTGGCTAATGACAATGCAACAATGCCAACCTAGATACAAAAAAGTACTAGACAAGGTTGTCCTCTTTCACCTTTGCACTTTATTTTGGCATTGGGGAAAAATTTGAGAGACGTCAGTGAAGACTATAGAATCTGTGGAGTGAGGCTAAAAAAAGAACAATACAAGTTGAGGGCTTACATGGATGATCTGGTGATAGTGACAGAAAATCCACTGAACTCAGTGAAGGCTCTTTCTGGGGGGGGGGGGTGGATTATGCTGTTTAGGGCATGTTCCTCAGTGAAGGCTCTTTCCGGGGGGGGGGGGGGTGGATTATGCTGTTTAGGGCATGTTCCAAGTTTAAAATGAACTGTGATAAAAACAAAATATTTGACTAAAAGCAGGACTTTAGAAGAGGAAAATAAGTTAATTGCTCTTTTTAATTTTAAAGTAGAAAGGAGTATTAAATATTTGAGAGTTTAATCAGAAAGAACAACAGCTTATTATTTCAAAATATTTTTGATAAAGAAGTTAAAGGGGACTTGGAAAGATGGGGAAGATTAAATCTGCCCCTTTTGGAAGAACTGCAGTAATTTAAAGGAAATGATTTGCCAAGACTTTTATTTTACTTTCAAACTATCACAGTCATAAGAAATTGGATACCTTTTACTCAGTGCAGAAATAAATTTCCAGAGTCATTTGACAAGGAAGGACATCTAGAATAAAGCTAAAGAAATGGGTGGCGTGGGACTTCTAACAAATTAGAGCCCTAGTGGCACAGTGGTAAAATGCCTGTATTTTGGGGGGCAATTAGCTTACACATTGTTAACCGCTTAGGGAATGCTTAAGTGCACTGATAAGTTGTGTAGAAATATACTTGCTATTGCTGTAATTATATTATGAGACCTGCTGTTTTGTGCAGCTGAAGGAATGAATTTTACAAAAGGGCTGAGCAGATGGGTGAGGATAATATGGGCTCAGCCTATGCTATTCTGGCCCTGGTGCTCACTTAACTCATTGCGGGGATGGACGGGTGTTTATACACCCTTCCCCACTGGTGGCATGGTTATCTTTGCATGACAAAGTTCAGACGCATGCTGAATTTAAAAATAATTGTATTAGAAATGTTCTTTTACAAGTTTGGTCTAAATATAATCAGAGGCTTTCCTCCAATATAACATTAGCTACCTCACCATGTGAAGTGACACTTGGGACCTCAAATCAAGAGAGATGCTCCTTGAGGAAGGGAAACAACTTAATTGGGTTTTTATGTGGAGCTTCAGGAAAATTTAACAAGAGAAGCGAGATTTGGGGGTAGAGCAGATGGGCAGGAAGGAATGGCTAGAAGCCCCTCCCAGCCCAATTACCCCAGGGCTGTGGCTGTGGCCCCAAATAGGAATGGAAAAGATCCGCTCCTTTCAGGGCTGGATGTGGGCTGCCTTAGGTAGCTTCAGGGTGGCCCTGGGCTGGCTTCTGGGTGCTCCGGGGGCATGCGTCATGTAAGCAACACGCCCCCTGGAGCGGCTGGAAGTCACCCCTGTCTGTCCATCTGTTTCAGGCCATAGAAATAAGAAAAAAAATGATTTTTACTTTAAGCTGTTTAAGGATGAAGATCACCAAATTTAAAAGGTATATAAATGCCTTTTAAAACTAGAAATGGGATGAATCGGTAAAAGGTTAAAGATTATCATAAAAGGTGGGCACCAGATTTTGGACATAATGGGCAAATGAGTAGATGGGGGAGAATGTGGACCAAAAACATTAAACTTAAAGTAAAGGTAAAGGTATTCTCCACTGACAAGGTTGTCAAGTCATGTCCGACCATGGGGGCGGTGCTCATCTCCATTACTAAGCCAAAGAGCCAGCATTGTCAGAGACTACTCTGTGATCATGGGGCCAGCATGACTGCACAGAAACACTATTTACCTTTCCACTGAAGTAGTACCTGTTTATCTACTTGCATTTGACTGACCGCATTACTTTAAGTCATAATTTAAAAGAAAACATGTAGAAGATTGCGTATATATCATATCTAATGCCACATAAATTGTCAAAATGTCTAAGAATGTTTTAATTCAGTGCTAGGATTTTTGAGACAAGGGGGGCTCTTTTTCTATATGTAGAGGTCTACTAAGAAAGCAAAACATTATTGATCTAAGATTTTCATGTTAATTCAAAAAAATGTAAAGGTAGATTTTACAGTCTCACAAATGTTTTTATTGGGCATTATGGATAGAGAATTGGAAAGTAAATATGGACACCTTTTCTGGTATTTGATAACAGCAGCAAGAACAATGCTTGCTCAAACTTGGAAATGGACTGAAGCAGTGACAGTGGAAGGTTGGATTGTTAAGGCTTCTGAGTTAGTCCGTGTTGCCAAACTAACATGGTTTTAAATCAAATGAAGACTTTTTGAAAGACTGGAAATTGTGTGTGGACTTTCTAAGCAATAAGAAATCTAACAATGCATTAATTAGTAGCTTTGCCTACTAGTAATTTTAGTAGGATTATTTAGTTAATCTAGTTGTAACTATAATGGTAGAATAATGTTTTCTCTTTGTTTTATTTATTTATTTTATTTCATTATAGTATGGACGGGAGGGTTAGCGCCCTTTTGTGTTTTAGCTAGTTAACTTTTAATATTTTGGTTAGTGTTAAGTATTCTAGTGTTTTAGTTTTAGTTTAGTTTAATTATATATATGTATACACACACATATTTTACTTTGTCTATTCATTTTTTTGTTTTCTCTTCTTTGTATTTTCTTTCTGAGTGTTAATTTTGTTGTTGTTGTTGTTGTGAATTAGTTTGTTTGTGTTAGAATGGACAGGTTGCTTACCTGTAACAGTATTTCTTGGAGTGGTCATCTGCGAATTATTCTTCTCTGTCCCACAGCATTTGGATGCCTTGTTGAAACAGATTAAATTCGTTGTAGAAAAGCATGTGGAATCAGATGTTCTTGAAGCTTGCAGTAAAACCTACAGCATTCTATGCAGTGAAGAATATACCATTCAGAACAGAGTTGACATAGCTCACAGCCAGCTTATTGATGAATTTGTGGATCGATTCAACCATTCTGTAGAAGATCTATTAAATGAGGTTTGAATCTTTTCTTTCCTTCTAGACTTTGGTCCCAGAACCTTACTAATCTGATTGATTGATTGTTCATATTCCAAAACAAAATTTCTGTTGCATATGAGATTTATAAGGCATAAGGATCTAGAAACATTAATAATGAAAAGAAACATGAATATGATTACCACAAAGAGGGAAAAATCAGTTTCTGTTTAAAAATACGTATCAGGATTTGGTTAGTAGCAGGTTGTGATGTGGTGCAAGGAAACTTAACAACCAACATTATTGTTTCTTCTGTTGAATTTGAAACGGAGATATTTTGTTACTTTAGAATAGTTTGTGCTTAAGTGGAAAATCATAGAGGGTACAGTGAAAAAAATTAAAACAGACATTGTGTTATGTAAAAAGCAGCGAGGTTTTATGTAACTGTTGTGATGACTTTGTGGATTTGGGATTTTGTTATGATATTTATGCTATGGATATAGTATATCTTGCTTTCAATAAGGCCTCCGACAAGATACCCCATGACATTCTTGCAAACAATCTGGTAAAATGTGGGCTAGACAAAGTAACTGTTACATAGATTTGTAATTGGTTGATTGGCCAAAACCAAAGGGTGCTCAACAATGGTTCCTTTTCATCTTGGAAAGAAGTGACCAGTGGGGTGTCTCAGGGTTGTAATGTCTGCTGTTAGAATCCAATCTGGTAAGAATCCAAACAGAGTTCCATCTCATGTGAGAGTGATAAGTTTATTCAGCCAAGAGCACATCCAGTCCGAGGAGAGTGAGATGAGGAGGAACTCTATCCCATACTCTCCAATCCCTTAAGTAGTATAAACATACTGCCCCGATATCACTTAAGGGCTGTGTCTTAAAGGTACCTTACATCACAAGGGTTCTGTCCTTGGCCCAGTGCTATTCAACATCTTTATCAATGACTTGGATGACAGAATTGGGGGCACACTTACCAAATTTGCAGATGACACCAAATAGGAGGAGTAGCTAATACCACAGAAAACAGGATCAAAATTCAAAATGACCTGAATAGACTAGGAAGGTGGGCCAAAGTTAACAAAATGAAATTCAATACGGAGAAATGTAAGGTACTGCACTTAGGGTGGAAAAACGAAATGAATAGATATAGGATGGAGGACACCTGGCTGAATGAAACTGTGTGAAAGGGATCTGGGAGTCCAAGTAGACTACAAGTTGAACATGAGCCAACAGTGCGATGCGACAGCTAAAAAGTCCAATGCCATTTTAGGCTGCATCAATAGACGTATAATGTCTTGATCAAGGGAAGTAATAGTGCCACTCTATTCTGCTTTGGTCAGGCCCAACCTGGAATACTGTGTCCCGTTCCGAGCACCACAGTTCAAAAAGGACATTGAGAAACTGGAGCATGTTAAAAGGAAGTCGACTAAAATGGTGAAGGGTCTTGAAACCATGCCCTATGAGGAAAGACCTAGGGAGCTGGGGATATTTAGCTGGAGAAGAGGTGATATGATAGTCCTGTTTAAACACTTGAAGGGATGCCATATTGGGGAGGGAGCAAGATTGTTTTCTACTGCTCCAGAGACTAGAACGCGGAACAATGGATGCAAAGTGCAGGAGAAGAGATTCCAGCTCAATATTAGGAGGAACTTCCTAACAGTAAAGGCTGTTTGACAGTGGAACAAAGTCCCTCGGAGAGTGGCGGAGTTTCCCTCTTTGGAGTTATTTAAACAGAGGCTGGATGGCCATTTTTCAGGAATGCTTTGATTTGAGAGTTCCTGCATGGCAGGGGCTTGGGACTGGATGGTCCTTGTGGTCTCTTCCAACTCTGGGATTCATATTTGTTATTTTGAAATAGAGGAAATATAAAACTACTCTTCTTATTGAGAGCCAGCATGGTATAGTGGTTTGAATGCTGGACTAGGATTCTGGAAGATGATTATTATTATTATTATTATTATTAACCTTTATTTATATAGCACTGTAAATTTACACAGTGCTGTACATACAGTCTTATAAATCAGACGGTTCCCTGCCCTCAGGCTTACAATCTAAGAGAGACAACACAAAAAGAGAAGGGAAAGGTGGTGGGAAAGGGGATGAGGTCCAGTAGTTTTTCTCTCCCTCTGGACCAAGGCAGATGACTGCAGGGAGGGCTAGGGTTCTTAATACATGGTTAGAAGGAGGCAAGCTGGGGAAGCCAGCACAATTCTGGGAACACTTCCCTAAACAATACAGTCTTTAACTCAGTTTTGAAACTGGTTAGAGAAGTGATGAGGCACACATTTGAAAGGACTGTCCTGTTCAACCATGGAAGCCCACTGGGTGACCTTGGACAAATCACACTTTCAGCCTCAGACAGGCAGTGGCAAACCTCTGAACACATTTTGCCAAGATAATAGTGATAGGGTCACCATACATTAGAAATTACTTGCAGACTCACAACAACAAATGTCTAATTGTAATACGAAGTGCACACCCAATCATTTTAATCTGTTTATCTGTAAAGAATAGGAAATAAATAGAATTTAATTCACAAATGGCTTGAGATGAAAAGTAGTTGATTATTTAGATCAGCTATAATTTTAAAAGAGCAGTACTGTCAGCTATGTCAATTTATGCCTTCCCATTTATATTATACTATTTAATCTGCCTAATATTATTCATAAAAGTTTATATCTTCTTTTCTGTGGTATATTCTCTGCCCTTATAACTAATTGCAGTGTCTGAGGCTATTCAACATTTAACAGTGTGTTTTTGTTTAAAAGGAAAAATTATTCATCTTGGAATTGAAGTTTAAAATAAAAGTTTATGAGAAAACTACTGTCACGTTAGAGTACATCATGTATTTTAGTTTGTCGGTGGATTTCACAGTGCTCGAGGGTTTCAGACATCATGGAATGCTGTAGCATTGTTAACATAGGGATCTTCAGGAGGTGCAGTCTCCATTGATTCTGTCAACCTGGTCAAGATTTGTGGAATGTAATGCAAGTGCCATGAAACTTTCCACTTAGGATCCATCTATGGCATGTTTGGATAGAAATTAGAAGTGTCAGCTTTGCAAAGTTGGGCTTGCATCACACTAATATAAGCCCTTTTACAAACTGGATCTGAACTTTACAGAATTATGTAGCAAGTTCAGGAGTCTGAAACCAGGAGGTTGGTTATTTTAAAAACATTCAGTTTTTGGGGATCTGTGCACAAGTGTACATGGAACTTCTTAACCATATACGAGGGGATGCTGAAAAGTTCTTGGCCCAACCAAGAGGGGAATGACCTAGAGCCATGAAACTTGAATGCTGTTCCACATATTCAACCTGAAATTCGACAGGCACTTTGTTTCTCAAGTTTCTTTAACCGTTCTAACAAAAAATCTGATGTCTGGTCACTGTATCACCTCTAAATCACTTCTGAAGAAAATTTCCTTCATTTCAACCTCTTTTTAAGGTTTGGAAACAGGAAATAATCAGCTGGTACGAGATCTGGTGAGTAGGATGGATGGTTTATGTACTCCATCCCTAAATTTTTCCAGTTATCCATCATTTTACCAGCCCTGTGAGCTGGTGCATTCATGAGATGGCCGGAGGAGCAATCCACTACAGATGGGATTTGCTTGTGCCAACTCGGTGCATTTTCCTGCAAAAAGCGAACACATTTCTGCAGCTTCCCTTACCATTTTTTCTTCAATGCCTCCTTTAATCAGCATAGCACATTTAGAGTAATATTCTGCATTAACTGTTCAGCCCATCAGAAAATATTCAACAAAATAACTTCTTTATCCCCCAAAACTATAGCCATGACCTTTCTTGCTGACTTTTGAGTCTTGAATGCCTTTAGCCATGGAGAAGCCGAGTGCTGCCACTTGCAAGAACTGTTATTTAGTCTTTGGCTCATAGTAATGTAACTGTGTTTTATCAAGTGACAAGTCATTAAAAAAAAAACTATCACTAGATCACCCAAAATGCTGCAAAATTGACTTGAAATCCTCCACTCAATTTTGTTTCTTGTCAACTTTCAAACATTTTGGCACCCACTTGGCTGACAGCTTCTGCGTGGTCAACTGCTTATTAATTTTATAAAGCCAGTGTGTTCCTGGGAAATCTCTAGTGTTTCAGCAATTTTTTTAGCTGAGATTCACCAGTCTGCCATAATCAGGTCATTAAGACAATCAACAATTTCAGGAGTTGACACTGTTGAAGACCTCCCAGATCTTGCTGCATCTGTGGACTCAAAATCTCCATGCTGAAAGTTGGCACACCACTTTGTCACAGTTGATCATGACAGACATATATCACTCATTGTTTGCGTTATGCACTCATAGATTCCCTTTTCTTCTGCAGAAAGGGGAACTTCATAATGACCCTAAGTTCAGCACTTGAAAATTCCACACTTTTCATTGCTGTGGTTCCATCAATAATCTGGAGGGGGGAGGAACCAGAAACTAGAGCTACAATCCTGTAAATTGGCAGTTGACAATACAAAAGAATACTCTTTCAAGCTACAGTGACAAAATTACATTCAGATTTTGGGAAATGGTTTGGGCCAAGAACTTTTCAACATATTCTCATAAATTAAAGTATAAACTGTTGAAACCTTTATCCACTGTTTTCTGTTTCCAGGGAGAAGAAGCTGATGATGATGATGTATATAATGTTCTTTCTACTTTAAAGAGGTTAACATCTTTCCACAAGTATGTGGCTTTACATATATCAATATACATATATTGGTCATACCAAATGATGTAGTTTCCCAATGGATTTTATTATGTGCTGTCTCTTATTTTATATATTTGACACTATCCAGAGGATTTGGGCTATCAGGGGCTTCAAAGGTGCTCTAGAAAACACATGCATGAATAAATAAGTTCTTAAAAATTTAACACAGAACAGTGTCTCCTTTTTTTAAAAAAAGACACATTGTTTTGTGTCTTGTATACTGCTCAGTGCATATGTTGGAAATATTTAATGAAGTGTACAAATACTTTAAACAAAATACTCTGAAACATACCTGTTGTGATAGAAAATCATGATTAAGAGATAACACACAGTTAAGTCAGTAATCCAGCTCATCATGACAGTGTTTTTAATATAACAAAATTTTACTTAGTATGCTTATGTTTTTTACATCTGTTTTCAGTGCTCATGATCTTACAAAATGGGATTTGTTTAGTAACTGTTACAGATTATTGAGGACTGGAATTGAACATGGAGCTATGCCAGAGCAGGTAATAATAGCAATTTATATTTACAATCTGATGAGTTTAATCCCATACACATTTATTCGAATTGAATTGGTTTTACTCCTACAAAGTGCATATAGAATTACAGCCTTAATAATTTCAACACTCCTTTTTAGAAAAGGAAAAATATGGTCAGTTGAGCTACAGTATTTAAGTACGAAGTAAAGCACGTGCAGAATCAATTTTATTTAAATAATGCTAATGGAGCAAATTTGGATTTTAGCCATCTTGTCTGTCTTTTTATTGTTTCATATTTTCTCATCTTGAGAACTAGAAATGGTACTGTTACAGTACCTATCACTGAGCCATTTATTACACAAATGTTTTTCATTGTTAAGGATGTGCCTATAAAGAGCTGGAAAATATCTTATAGAATTTCTTGTTTGAGCAGAAAATCACTTCCATTCATGAAGGTGTCCATAATTTTTGGCAATTTTCCTTGAGAAGACAAGTAATGTGACACTTCTCTGCATATGAACTTATTGCTGATTTGCACATGTGAACCATATTTTTCATACTTTTTCCAAAGACAGCTTCAGATGCACACAGTGGATCTGTTGCACATTGATTGGGGATCAAAGTGAATATGTGAAGAGCAGACAGATAAATACTGTCTCTGAACAAAGGTCACATTTAAAGAATCTGTGTTAGACAGCACTTGAGGGTTTATCAGTGCTCCACTACTAGGTCTAGTGGAGATTGGATGATAGGTTAGTTTGTCTGTATCAGTAATAAGGAATCAATCAATGTATTTCTAACTAGCTTATGATATCTTATAATTCTGTGATGCCTCCTTGAGGTTGCTTATGGTGACGTTAATGTTATGCCCTAGGAATCTATGTTCATGTTAACAAACTAAATGAATTCTACTTTAGCTGTAATGAGAAGTTTGTATGTTTTGTCCAAGGTATGTTTGTATTTTGTTTAAAGTGTGAATGTTTCTTCCTATAAACCACTCTGAAAGGCAAAGCACCATATTCTTCCCATCCCCCTCCTGCTTTTCTTTTTTCTCCTTCAAAATACAAGCTTTTATACAAAAATATAGTAAAGTAGCAAACGTAGAATATTATACACGCTGCTGTTTTTCTTTGAAAATAATTTATAAATCTAAAATGAACACCATTTTTGATATCTTCATTTTATGACCATTTTGTTTCAGATAGTGGTTCAAGCTCTTCAGTGTTCCCATTATTCTATTCTGTGGCAGCTAGTGAAAATTACAGAAGGATCCCCTTCAAAGGTAAGGGATCTTTTGTATCCAAGTCTTTCATTAGGAATAATTCATTTGATTTGATATGACTTCACAGTGCTCTGCCTTGTGAGCCTTCATTATATGGATGCTTAGGGTTTTGTTTTGTTTTTTAATATTCTAGACATGTTAGAGACAGGGTAGGCATCACTCAATGTAGTAACTCATGGTGTCACATCTCATTGACCTCCTTCCATGCCACACCATACAGAATCCTTAGTAATACCCATATATCAGTGAGTGTTATGGCAATAGCTGTGATATAAACAACTAGCAAAATTGTAATTATACCTTTAAAATTTGGTAAAATGTGATGTTTTTAAGGACATTTAATAAAAATAATTTTAATTTTTTATTTTAAAATTTGATTTAAAAAAACTGAGGTCACTCCTTTCTTCTCCCACTGAGACCCCACTCACACCATCCTCAGCATTTTAAAAGGATTCAGGCAAACACTCTTGTCTGTTTCTGCCAAAAGGCAGATGTTTGGCCAGCAGTATTGTCACACACCCCTTAGGGTGTCTCCTCTTGCAGCCTGCAACCCCTGATTAGAGGTAGATTAATCTAACACTGCATGCAGATTTTGGAGCTAAAAAGTCTGTACCACTGACCCAAAAGCAGGAATTGATTTTAGTTCCTATTATTTAAAGCAACCTTTTAAAGCAAGGGGGGGCAGCAAAGTAGTGGTGAGTCTTCCTGCAAAAGTGGCTGTGGCAGCTTGAATTTTTGTTTCCTCTCTCTCCCTTTGCATGTATGTGTTTTGATCCACTGAGGTCTCATTCAATAATCCCACTATCATACATTTTTTTATGTCTTAATTTGTCAGATTCTGACTAATACAGTGTAAACGTCCATTCATATTTTTTCCTGCAGGAAGATTTATTGGTGTTGAGGAAAACAGTTAAATCATTTCTGGCTGTCTGCCAACAGTGTCTGTCCAATGTCAACACTCCAGTCAAAGAACAGGTAAAAGACACTTTTTTCACACTGGTTTCACTATAAACAGAATACTGACTCTCCTTTATTAACTTTGATAATCAGATCAAAAGCCTGTTTTATTCTTGTTATTTTCCCTTTTAATTAAAATTAATGCACTTTGGGTGATTTTCATGTAAATAGCCACATAGTGAAGTAAATATAGATTACGTAATTGCAAATATGAATATGGATTCAGTATTATTATTATTATTATTAACCTTTATTTATATAGCGCTGTAAATTTACACAGCGCTGAACATATAATCTTTTAATTAGATGGTTCCCTGCCCTCAGGCTTACAATCTAAAAAGACACAACACAAAAGGAGAAGGGAATGGTGATGGGGAAGGAGATCAGGTCCAGCAATTCTACTCTCCCTCTAAGGCCTGGACCAAGGCAGATGGACTGGAGGGAAGGCTTGGCTTCTCAATACATAATTAAAATGAGGCATCCTGGGGCAGACAAGGGCACACATCTGGGAATGCTTCCCTAAACAATATAGTATTTAACTCAATTTTGAAACTGGTTAGAGAAGTAATGAGGCACACATGTGGAAGAAGAAGGTTCCAGGAGTGAGGGGCAGCAAGTGAGAAGGGACGAATCCAGGATGGGGCAGTGGAAGTCCTAGGCTGGGACAGGAGACCTTGACTAAAAGAATGGACGGTACAGGTAGGAATGTAAGAAGAAAGAAGTTCAGATAAATAAGGAGGGGCCAATCCATGGAGGGCTTTGAAAGTCAACAACGAAAGCTTGTACTGGATGCAGAAGGGGAAAGGGAGCCAATGAAGGGAGGATAAAAGAGGGGAAACATGGTCAAAGTGGCGATCGGATGTGATAATACGTGCAGCTGAGTTCTGGACAGAGATTAAAGGATGAAGGTGAGAGAGAGGAAGCCCTTTCAGAAGAAGGTTACAATAATCTAGTCACTTAATTCCAAATTGAAAGTCTTAATTGTGACATTTGTTCTTATAATGCTATTTGAAAATTATTTTTTCTATATTCCTTTCCTGTTTTGTGTCAAAACTGTAAGCATGTAAACTGTACATGGTGGAGCCCACCAAGTACAGTTATATTTAAATTTCTAGTTTTCATCAGGCTCATTTTGAATCCTGTACTCAAGAGCTTTTCTAGATGTGTACCTGTTGACTGACTACAGTGATTTTGTATTCTAGGCTTTCATGCTGCTCTGTGATCTCTTGATGATTTTTAGCCATCAGCTGATGAGTGGAGGCAGGGAAGGACTTCAGCCTTTGGTGTTTAACCCAGATTCAGGCCTGCAGACTGAACTCCTTAGCTTTGTAATGGACCATGTCTTCATTGACCAAGATGATGAGAACCAGAGCATGGGTGTGTATTAGTTACCCAAATAAGTATTTACAGACAGTTCAAAAACAGTTGGAAAAACAAGTGTTTTGTGGCACAGATTACTAAATTAATTCTTCAGTATCTGAGCTGTAATTTTCCAGTATTTATCTTTAGCAGTTTTCTTGTTTTCTACACTCCGTTTCTGGGTTACTTTATGGCTGTGTGGAAAATTTAATATCAGTAATTCATCTGTTTTAGAGAGAGCACAGTAGGCTTGTAAAAATTCTATGTTTTTTTTCTCTCCAAAATACAGTATTTCACAACAGTGTTTTTATAAATACTGTTATACTCATGTATAAGTCTAGAAATTTTGGTCAAGAATTGACCCCCAAAAACCTGGGTTGACTTATCCACTGGTCAATGTAAAAAATGTACTTTAATTCTTATTTTTAAAAAATAGCCATCTCCTTTCTGTGAATAGAGTGACAAAAGGTGAGTGCTTAGTCCATCCTGAGAGCACCTAAAAGAAACATCAGCTACCTCTACTCTCTTATCCGTCCAATCCTTAGGCTGAGCCCAAACATACCTGCCAGAATTTTGTAAGTTCTTTGGCATCATTTTCCCTTGCTTCATCCTTTACATCGTTGTTGCATGCCCCTATGCTTTACCTTCGACTTATCCACAGGTCATATCAAAATCTGTAATTTTGGTCCCGAATCCTACCCTTGACTTATACATGAGGTCGACTTATAGTTGGGTATATATGGTACTTTAAGACCCCGTGGTAGTCCTTATAGTGTACCTGAGTCTTAAAAGTAGTATGAGGAGAGATGTGTCTTTTGGACTGATAATAGCGTGCTTGTGTCTTAGTAATGAGGTATAGGTCTTCCTTAAATATGTGTGATACATTGATTCAATCAGAAGGTTGAATGTGTATATTTATTACATAGTTGTAGTGAAAGCATATCTTTCAAAGTTTAAATTCTTATAACTACTCATATTTGGCTGAGCCAGTGTAAATTATAATTGAATCATAGGTATTAAGAGCAAACTTAATTCTCCAAGTGACGGTCTTTATGTGTAGATACAGTACCATCTACACAAAACTGTTGAGGTGTCAACAGGATTGTGGAAACCCCAAGTTCTGTAGAAGTACAGAAATATCCAGGCCAAAAGGCCAGCGGAGGAGGGGAAAGCCCCAAGGACCTTAACAACACATTTTTAATATATGCAGTGGTCATGAAATCCTGGCTGAGTTTGAAAGGGAGGGAAGTGAATGGAAATGGGGGTGGGGAATGATGGGAGTATTCTGAAATTTGGCAGGGTTCCAATCAGCCACTCATGACCAGGAGCACTTCATAATGCAACATTTTCTTGCAGTTTCCACTTTTTGCTGTATGAATAAAAGTACATTTTGAACCATCCATATTTTACTGATTTGGATACTATGCATGCACTTAAAACCATTCAGCATCTGCTTGAAAGACAAGAAATCTTTTCTTTTCTTCACTGTTTAGAAGGAGATGAAGAGGATGAAGCTAATAAAATTGAAGCTTTGCACAAGAGGAGGAACCTTTTGGCTGCCTTTAGCAAGCTTATAATTTATGATATTGTAGACATGCATGCAGCAGCTGATATCTTCAAACATTATATGAAGGTGTGGTTCCACAATTTGCTCTTTGCTTCTAGTAGGAAGTCAAACTGTATCTTAAAATGTATGGGGTTTAAATATGGATTTCATGCAATAGTGTCTTTGCCTTAATGGAAAGCACATGTCAAAGTACATGATTTTTGTTGACACCTCCCCTAATATGTCAAGCCTCCTATTCCCTTTTGAAAAATTACTGCTGATTGTTGGAGAATCCTCTGGAACAGAACTAGGTAGGTCATAGAAAGCTGCAGTGGTGGAAGGAGAAATCAGAGAAAGTAGAATGTTGTAGCTTGTGCTGTAGGAAACACTTTCTACTAAAGGAAAAAACTACAATTGTTCCATCCCCCACAAATACCTGGCTGGATTGTTGTCGCTATCTTATCTGCTCTGTAAATCTTTGAATTCAGCAACTTTTCTAGTAACGAGTCTGATGGGAAAAGATATATAAAATCACAAATGAAGGGTTCAGGGTTGTTGTTTTTTTGTTTTTGTTTTGTTTTTTTTGTAACTGTCATGATAAAAAGTTTGGTTGTGCCAGTTAAAAGGATGTTTTTCTCTCTTTTTAGTACTACAATGATTATGGGGATATCATTAAAGAGACATTGAGTAAAACAAGACAGATCGATAAAATTCAGTGTGCAAAAACCCTCATTCTCAGCTTACAGCAGGTAATCAAAATTTTATGTTTGATTACTACAGTTCTGTGATTACAATGTAACTCTGACTTTAGCATGTATGAGTCATCCCAGCATTTCTTTCTTACTCAAGAATATGGAAGGGTGGGGGGAGGATCGAGATACTTTCTGTTGCTGCTGTAAGGGAGGAATCTGGCATTTGAGGATTGGTTAGCCAGAAATTGTAGTATCATGCACAGTGTTAACAATGTCTGTAAATGGAATTATAACTTTTGAAACTAAGGCCCGAAAGAGACAGGTGCTTTTGGGTACCCTGGCAACATGCTAGGGTTGCCCAGGAGTGGAGTAAGTAGACGCTCCGCAACCCTAACACGTAGCCAGCACATCGTCGCTCCGCAGTGCCGTATAGATGGCACGTGGAGTGATAATGTTGCAGGTGCGCAGCAACCAAATGGTGCTGCGCACCCACAACATCTTGGATGCACCTGACGGAGCCTGAAGCATCGCAGGTTCAACGCTAAAAGGAGCCGTTTTTTTGGGCTCCTTTTTTCCTCTGCACCTTCACCACTCTGTTTGGTTGCTGCAGCGATGGTGCAGAGGAAAAAGAGGTGGCACCAGTCTGTTGTTCTCACTCTGAGGTTGTTTTAGAGCTCTGAATGATATAGCAGATTTTTTCTAAGTATTATATTTTGATTACATAGCATCTGACACTAAAATGCATAGTTGCAGACTTTAATTTGAAACACTTCAGTTGTGTTTAAGGTTTTAACTAATGAGTTCTTCCTCTAGTTGTTTAATGAGCTTGTTCAAGAGCAAGGTCCTAACTTGGACAGGACATCTGCACATGTCAGTGGTATTAAGGAGTTGGCCCGAAGGTTTGCTCTTACTTTTGGCCTGGACCAGATCAAGACAAGAGAGGCTGTAGCCACCTTACACAAGTGAGTAGCAAAAAATATATTAAAAGGCAGTTAATTTATATGGTTGGGAATCACAGTAGCTTTTCAAATGGAAATTACAGTTGTGTTAGAAATTGTGCTATTGGAATGATAACTGAGAAAAAAACAAATAATACTAGAAACAGTTGAAAATAGCAGAAATTACAGGATTTCCAGAATTATATGTCACTGTGAAATTATTAAATGCAACCGGACTGCTCCTGCTCTGTTTGAGGCCCACTAGTCTCATGCAACAAGTTATCTCCTGCTTGGGAATGCATATTTCCATCTGAACATCAAAAGACATCTAGTTGAAGAGAGGTCGTAGTTCACTGGCCATTAATTGTATACAGATCCAGTTCAGTTCCTAGGATTAAGAAATATAAATATAACTCTGTAGCTGTAAATGACTTTATCTGTTGCATCTTATTTCAGAGATGGCATAGAATTTGCCTTTAAATATCAAAATCAGAAAGGACAAGAGTATCCACCTCCTAATCTTGCTTTTTTGGAAGTGCTTAGTGAATTTTCTTCAAAACTCTTGCGGCAGGACAAAAAGACAGTGTAAGTAATATTTTGTCAGTTGTCAGGTGGCTTTATAGATGATTGCGCATGAAGCTAAGAGTGGTGTGCCTTGTAAAATTACTTTCAGTGATAATTTCTGTAAATAAATTTAGAATCCAGGGGGTCTTAAATGTCTCTGTTCAAGGGATTTGTGGCATTCCAGATTTTTCATCTCAGTGCTTGTGTTAATGCAGCACCTTGTTTTCACCCTCCAAACCACAAGCAGCAATCATGCAAGTTCTCCAGATGTTGTTGGACTAGCATTCCTTACTATTGGCTTTGCTAGCTAGGACAACTGGGAATAGCAGACCAACAGCAGCTGGAGCCACCCCTGTTCTAAAGATGGCATGCCAACAAGCACTCATTTCACTAAAGGCACTTTGGTGAAGCTAAAAAACAACAACTAACTACCTTCAATCCTGAATACAAGGCAAAGGTGGGTCTATCCTCAGATGCCAAATCACATATTTGATCCCGCATAGCATTATTTCTGACCATTTTCTTGTGATTAGAAAAGCATGCATGTAGCACACACACACATATCTCAACATACAAAACACAGGGGTATTACATAATAGATAAAAGTCCATTTTTGCAAATCTAACTTGGAAATGGTAGCCTTTAGCCAGATTGTAGATAATCCAGGTGTATACCAGACAGGTGATGGCTAATAATTATAGAAGTTATTGTAGTTAAAGCTACTTTATTAATGGTTTTGTCCTTGCTCTTCTTCTTTCTTCCTTATTCCCTTCCCTCCCAGTCACACCTACTTAGAAAAATTCCTAACAGAACAGATGATGGAAAGGAGGGAAGATGTATGGCTACCATTGATTTCCTATAGAAATTCATTAGTTACAGGGGGTGAGGATGACAGGATGTCTGTGAATAGTGGAAGCAGCAGCAGCAAAGCTTCTTCAGTGAGAAATAAGAAAGGCCGACCACCACTGCACAAGAAAAGAGTTGAGGGTAAGTATGGTTTTGAGGAATTAAATTATGCTGTAGATCAGACTCAAATTAGCATAACAGTGGACAGCTTCTGTGACTCTATAATATTTAAATGTATCTTACTGAACTGATATTTCTTAGCAAATAACATCAATAATAGAGGGATCTTGTAGCACCTTTGATACTAACTAAAGAAAAGTTTGGCAGCATTAGCTTTTGCAGACTTAAGTCTACAAAAGCCCATTCTGCCAACTTCTTTCTTTTGTTAGTCTGAAAGTTACTACAAGATAGATTCTACAGACTAACATGGCTATATCTTGAATCCTGACATCAGTAATAGGTACATATTAGAACTTCTTTAAACTGTTTGTAAAGCAGCTATGGAAGAAGTAAAAACTGCTTCTTGGATCCTTATTTGGCCTTGTGTGAACATGTGGCATTGATTTTGTTGTGAGTTTTGTCTCTCCACCTGTCTCAAAGGAGATTAAGGGGCTAAACAGACAGGCAAAAAGAGGTGCTTTCAGGCTGGCTTGAAGGTGTGGGGTTTAGATGACACATGCCTTGAAGTCAGTATAAAAGAGTCCTTATGCAGAGAAAAGCTGTTTTAAAAAGAAGCAGCTTTTTTCCACTTCTTCCTGGCTTGAAAACCATGTCATGTGGTCATGACATGAGCACTCCAGATGCCTTGGGAGCCAGTGGTGTGGTTGGTGGGGTTTCAATGTGCCTTCAGAAAAGGCAGCTTCAAGCCACTTTTTCCTGCCCATCTGTTTCACCCCTAACACAGCTACCCTGTTTCCCCGAAAATAAGACATCCTCAGAAAATAAAACCTAGTAGAGGTTTTGCTGAATTGCTAAATATAACGCCGCCCCTGAAAGTAAGACCTAGCAAAGTTTTTGTATATAAATATATATACAATATATAATAAATGTTAATTTTTTTGTTCAACAACAAATTTGAATTCTTCTTCATGGAAAAATAAGACATCCCCTGAAAATAAGACCTAGCACATCTTTGGGAGTAAAAAATAATATGAGACACTGTCCTATTTTCGGGGAAACACGTTATATCTTTGAATTGTGTAAAAGGAGCCACTGAGGGAGGGCTTAGTTCCTGTTGCCATCCATGAAGACACGGGACCTCATTTTAGTCTTTTACTATATTGAACTGTAACTCTTCCTCGGTTTTCTTCCTTTTGCCCAGTTTAGGTTGTTCCTTTGCTTCTGTTCACTTTCTGGATGTTTTCTTCATGTAGGTCTTCTTTGTCTTTGTATCATCTTCTTGTTTTCTTATTTTATTTTATTGCTTGCCCTTCTCGGTTTATATGCATTCTCTGTCATATTTATTCTTTTATCTAAACAATGTTTTTGTCAGGTTCCCTCCTCTATAAAGAATGAGGTCAGATGTTCAGCCTGTCTTATGAACTTAAACATTTAAGAATATTACAGTTGACAGTCAAATTAGTATTTCTGCTTCAGGAAAAGTGTTTTTGATACCATATTACACTCAACCCTCTATCTTTACCTCAACCCTCTATATTTACAGCTTTGATATCTGCGGATTTGATTGTTCATGGTTTTGATTAATATGTTGTCTCTGGGAATATCTAGGTCCTCCAGTTCAATTCTAAAGTCAACTTTAACTAAACATTGCACTGAAAGACCTAGAGATTCATAGACAGAATACTCTACTAGGCCTTTGTAGCTCCTCCAGTGCAGTCTATTGGATGTTGACCACTGGGTTGCACTGGAGGACCTAGAGATTCCTAGAGGTGTCCTCTCAGGTAAAAACATGATGTTTTTGTTATTTGCGGTTTTTCCATATTCACGGGGGTCGTGTGTCCCTAACTCTAGCGAATATGGAGGGACAAGTGTATATGCTTACAGAAAATCCAACACTACCCAGTCGAGGACATATCCACTCTAATCCTTTCTCTGCATCTCACTCCAAAACAGTGATATGCCACTTTTCGTCCATATCATCCTAGCATGTAATTTTAGGTGGGAAAGTATCAAATGAAACCTGTACATAATTTTAGTTATGATTGACAACATTTTACAGATTGTATAAAGAGTTTTGAAATCTGGAATGGAGAAAGGGACATTAACTCTTACCCGTGATATGTCCATTTCCAGCAGATAAGAATCCCACATCTTGTAGTTTGGGTTATGCTCCTCCCACTCACTCCAATAGGCAGGCAGAATCTTGAGACCTTCGATTGACCCCATATGGGTGGAGCTAACCCTGGAAGGCTAGTCATACAACAGCTGAATGCTCCAGAAAAAACATAAACAATGTAGTTGCATATCAAACTATACAGAATTGGACAGCGACAGAGGCAGCCCATAAGCAATCTCGTTTGCACCCCATAGGACCAAACTATGCAGATTATGAGACATCCCTGTACCAGCTTGCCTATTGGAGTGAGTGGGAGGAGCATAACCCAAACTACAGGATGTGGGGGTCTTATCTACTGTGAAATACAGATCTTAACAGTTCACAGGCCTAGGCTTTCTTTATGAATACCTTACTCTATTCCGCTCAGTTAATACACTTGAGCTTAAACATTGCTGATGCACCTAGCACAAATACTAGGAAAACAATGTGTGTGTAAGTACAAAGGCACTGTTTTTGTTTATGATCCACAGCAGCCTTTCCTAAGCTGGTACACTATGTATGGTTGGACTATATACTCTTATTGTTACATTATTTTAAAGTTTTTATCTTTCAATAGATATAACATTATGTTGTCACCTATATCATTTTAATTGCTTATTACTATATGTCAGATGAGAATCTTGAAGGTTCATGGCTGAACAGAAATGACACCATCCAGACTCCAGGTGCTTTACAGACACCACAGCTCACATCTACAGTGTTGAGAGAGAACACACGGCAAATTGGGGAGCAAATTCAGGAGCATGAATCAGAACCAGGATCTGAACAAGATTTTTTACACAAGTATGTACAAATTAAATGCTTTTATACTGATAGGAAACTGTATTTAAAATACTGCTGAAATGAAAATTATGACAAAACCCATTTGGGCTTATCAAAGTATATTTTTAAAAATGCAAGCAAATGTGGTATAATATTAGTAGAATATTAGAAATCAGGAGGTACCCCAAGAGCAATCTAGTCTAACTCCTGCCATGCAGTAACATACAGAAACATACAGTTAAGGCCCTTCCATAGTGTTTAAGTCTAGCTCCATAATTGCTTGACATGAAGGGTTCTAACCACCTGCTATTTTATGGATAATTTAGATTGTAACTGTCATCCATCTCCACTAACGTGGCCAGTGGTCAAGGGTGATGGGAGCTGTAAAAAATATCTGAAAGGCACCAAGTTGATAATTGTGAATGTTAGGCCTGGTAATAGTATTCTAGACAAATATACTGTTTCATATAGTTAAGCATCAGAAATGTTGAAGGAGTTAGGTACAGATTCTCCATGGGATAGTTGTTAATGAAGTAACATTACAGTTTCAATCTGATGCTACTGTATTTTATTAATGATTATGATTATATCTGATAGTTCACTGTGATCTCCGTGTATCACATACAAGACTTCTAAGTACTGTTTTTTTACCTATACGGCTTAGTCCAGGCTATCTGAAACTCGTATTTCCTTATACAAGCCAAACTTTAGTATTTTTGGTGGAGGCCTTTCTCTCTGTCCTATTACCTTCTGAGGCTTAGCTGGTGAGAAAACAGGAGAGATTATTCTCCATGGCTGCTCCTAGAATTTTATGTGCTTCCTCTCTGTTGTCTTTAAACACTACTTGTTTAAACAGATCTTCAGTGATGTGCAGCTAGGTATGCTGATTTTAGCATTTAATGTGTTTTTCAAGTGTTTTAATTGTTTTAATTTTTAATGTTATAAAAATAGTGCTTTAATTGAATGTCTAGCTTAATACTGTTTCAACTTTGAACTCCTAAATGGTTTTATATAAAGCATAAAAATAGGGTTTTAGATGTTCTGTTTTATTTGACTTTGGTATACAGTATTATGATCCAGAAAGGCAGGATAAATTTAAATAAATGAGTGAGTGAGTAATGTTTTTAAACAAGAGGGTAGATTGGGAGGACATTACAAAGAGAGTGAGTTGCTGTGGCTCTTTCCTACTTTTAAAGATTTTTTTTTAAAAAAATAACATCATCAACCACTGCCACTGTACTGTGTTACTAAAAGCTAGTCACTAAAGACATGTTACCCAGCAAAAAAATGGTGGCCTACAATATCTGTGCAGTCACATTCTATATAACAAAATTAATCAGAGAAATATGATGGAAAAAATTTCTCTTGAGAACTTCCCTTGAAAAGAAGTGCTGCAAACCTGATGGAAGATGCAAACTGTATTACCTAAATGGCAGTGCTTCTGTTGCACGTATATTGCAATTATTGTCCCCAGATTGGTGAGCAAATTCTTGGATTTTAAAATGTTAAGAAAGTTAATTTAATGAAATGAATGTTGCCCATCTCCTCTTAAAGCCACCTGCCCATTATCACAAACCAAAGACCCTGTCTGGGGGGCCAGGGGTTCTAAACAATGTAAGTTGGGAAGTTTATTGAGGAAGCAGAGAATCTATAATTTCAGTGTTCTGGAATGTAAAAGCTCTTAAATTTCAAGCCTGAGAATAGGATCTTGTTGATTCATCCTTGTACATTACTTATTTTGCTTCCCCCCCCTTTTTTTTTTTTTTTTTTGCATTGCCTAACCATTTTAGGCATATTGTTTATTAATAATATTAAAATTTCAATTTAGTGATCTGTCCAAGGTTTTAAAATAGTGAAATTGGCCTTCCTCATTTTATATTCTGTTTTGTTATTACATTGTTGTAAGCCACTATGGATATGAATTCAGGAAAAAGCTTTCCACAGTTGACTTGAGAGTAGCATACATGGTTCTCCCTTTTATCCTCACAGCAGCCAGCTAAGGTAGCTTAGTCTATGAAAATATTTTGATTGGTTCAGGATCACCTAATGAACTTGATGAGTGAGAATATGAGGATATGAGTACAGTACACTGTTTCTTATAAGTAGATTATAATAAACCAAGTATGTCAACTGTGATTGTGATGAGTGACTTCACTCTTAAGTCCTCAGATGCAGATATCTTGGTTGGGCCAGCAGAAATTAGAAGACTTAAGTCGGAAGGACAGAACGGGGATGAACTACATGAAAGGAAGAAGTGGTGTAAGGCATGCAGTGTAAGTATTCAGAATTGGGTGCTGACAAGAGCCAGAGATATACTTGGTGACTAATAATTTGGCAGTAATTGAATGGAAGTTGCTTAGCTTCATTAACAGTAGCCATTTTATTTATTTTCCTTTGCTTTCAAGGACTTGCACCACAACTCGATTTATTAATGAACATTTTAATTAACACCTTAATATGGCTTTTCTTTTCTTTTTTTTCTTTTTAATTCTAAAGCTGCTTACAGTAAATCAGGGGTGTTTAACCCTGGGGTCCAAGGACACCTATGGGGTCCATCGATAAAGTAAAAGGGGTCCCTGGAAAAAAAGGTGTTTTTTTAAAATTTGTTCCATTATAAAAAAAATTGTTATAAATCAGTCTTTGTGAAGGAAATTTCCAGTGCAGTAAAATAAATGTATGTAGTATTTTATGTATATGTATTTATTTTTCTGGTACACATAAGATTCATCATTCTCAGAGTAGTCACTGACCCCTCCTCCAAAAAAAAAAGTTCAGAACCACTGCATTGATACCTATCCAGTATTATAAAACAAGTGAAAGTAAAGCCAGTGCAGTTTACCTTATAATCAGAATATATTTTTTCTCTCTCCCAACAAGGCGGGGTTTGATGGAGGATGATGCTGAGCCGATCTTTGAAGATGTAATGATGTCCTCGCGAGGTCAATTAGAGGATATGAATGAAGAGTTTGAGGATACCATGGTCATTGATCTGGTCAGTAAATCTCATTTATAAATCCAGCTTTTGGTGCAGATGAAGTGATCTCTTGGGAAATGATGCAACTAAGAATCATTTCAGTACAGTTTCCAGTATTTAGGAATACTGTCCATGCCTTATATGCAGTCAGCTCTCCATATCCATGAATTCTTTATACACAAATTCAAGCATCCATAGCTTGAAAATATTGAAAAAATAGATCAGTTCCTAAAAGCAAACTTTGATTTTGCCATTTTATATAAGGAATGCCACTTTACTGTGCCCTTGTATTGAATGGTACTTCTACATCCATATCTATGGCCCCATATCTATGGGGAATCCTGGAACTAAATCCCAATACCAAAGTAAATTGGATTACAATTTTCAACAGCCTTAGCCAGTGTTGAGAAATGTTGGGGGCCGCAGTTAACATCTGGAGGCCCTCACAGTTCCCATCCTTGCTGTCATGGGAAACCCATCTGAAATAAGTATTGGAATAAATATTTCTAGGCATTGGCTTCCCAAGCTTTGAAATGGACACCACATGTTAAGATGCATTTAATTAATTACATGTTTTCCTGTTAGTATTTGAAACACTAACATCCATGAATACAGCTTTATGGCATCAGTACACCATGGTTTGAGCATTAGAAACTGTTGTACTTTTCTAATTTTTTTACAGATAGCACTTCTGTATCCTTGCTAGAAAGATCTAGAATAAAACATGTTTTATGTTGATAAAGTGTATATTTATTACTCAAATCCAATGACCAGCTTTTCCTTTCCAGCCCCCCTCAAGAAACCGACGAGAACGAGCGGAGTTGAGGCCAGACTTCTTTGACTCTGCAGCTATTATTGAGGATGATTCGGTAAGCTTTCAGCTGGTGTTTTTGCCACTTTGAGCACTGAATACTTCTCCAGTGATTAACTTTTTTTTTCTTCATCATCTTTTCAGGGATTTGGAATGCCAATGTTCTGAAGTCTGGTGAAGACATTATACAAATGTGGAACTCTATTCTTTAGAGCTCAAGGCCTATATACTGTGATAGCTTATATGAAAACCACATTTTTGATGTGATTTGGTTTGATTTTTAACCAAATGATTAAGGTCATTTCCTTTTTGTAATGACAGAGAAGAGGAGCTTCTTAATGAAACAAAGGAATATTGGTCAATCAGTCACCTCAGAAAGGCTGACCTACAAATCATTTGTTTCCCTGTCCTTGACAGTCCTAATACAGGTTCTTTTTCTGGATGGGGAGAAGCTTTTAAATTAAAACAGTTTAAAAACACTGTTCTACACGTTTTCAGAAAACATTGAAAACAAAACTTTTTAACTTTATTTTTCTGCTATACAACTTCAAAATGTTTTAACATTTGCCTTTTTATGTTTTAGAAGCTAGCCATTTTTATTAAATTTATGCCTGTCAGCCATTGACCAGCAGCGATGCTATCAGCAGGCCATCCTGGCTGGAGAAGTGTTGTTAAACACACTGGATGTGACTAGCAGTATGGTACGCTTCTAGATCTTTTCTGACCATTGAGAGCAAAACACTCTAACAAAAGAGGTTAGAAGTCAGATGTGTGCATCTCTGCCAAAAAGTCAGATTCTGAAAAGAAAAAAACCCAGATTTTATACTTCTGAGAAGATTTATTTTTATTTATAATAGGGCATAAAATAAGATGTCCATGAAGCCACTTTTCCAACAGATGCTGTGTAACATTCATTTTATATAGCACTAGGGGAACACACAAACAGCACATTTTCTATTGGTACTTGTTCTGTGCATTTTTAGCAACTTATACCAGCAAATAAAATATTCTCAGTAAAATAAACCAGTGGTTCTACAGTAATCTATCTGCTGTTTCTACTACCTATTTCATGCCCTGTCAGACCTGAGGTACAAAAGCAGCAACTTTCCTATGAAGCATACATTACGGGGGAAGAGGGGAGGGGTGGGGAACAGTAGTCACTTGCATTTTCAAAGCAATTTTAACTGTACCATAGAGGAGTGTTTAACTTTTCATGCCGTAAATACCCTTTTGTGCTATTTTTGTAAATTAATTTTGCCAGTTAGATTTACTGTATGTGCTGCATAGAAACTTGTGCTTAGATGGTGACGTTCTTAAGCTTACAATGGAATACAGCTACATTCTCAGTGTTAACTGTGCATTATTAAGAGTAATTATTGAATGATTTTTCTAAAAAAAAAGAAAAGAAAAAAAAAGCAGAACAATCCAAAAAGTAATCAGCTAATTCATTGTTCTAAGACACCTTCATTGTCTTCACTGATCTGGACTTTCATTCTGCTTCACTATTACAATACTTCCTGGTAGCTGCTAATGTAGTTAAAGGACTGATTTCCCCCCTTGGTGCTGAGCACAGCTCCTGCTAATAAGAGCATCTGTGAAAATAGGGCCATAATAACCTTCTTTTTGGAGACTGAATGTTAGTATGCTTGAAAGCAAATCTAAATTGACTCGAATACGGTGCATCCACTTCAGAAATGTTTCTATAGCAGCTGCAAAATAACTGTAATTTTCTCCCTTTTTAAAAAGATCCTCTAATGAATACAAGGTGCATATAATGCTCATCTTTCAGGGAGACAAAGACAAAACTCAAACAAATCATGTTACTTTCATTTAGCAGTTGGGACTTATTCTCCTAAGTGTACAGTTGTTGAATTGTGATTGCCAAACTTTTTTTACCCACTAATCCTGTCATTCCTTCAAGGTAGCTGTTAGGAATTTTAAAGTTGCTAAATCACTGGGTTGTTGCTTCAGGACAAGTTATCTCAAAAAAGTGGTCAGGAATGGGCACAATAGCAGTTTAGTCTTGTGGGCAGATTGGCATAACTACTGACCTATGTCCACCTCAGATAAACCTTGTGCTCCAGAGCCCCTCATATGGAAAACTGAGTTTTCATTGATAATGACAGAACTTTGTAAAACAAAAAAACGTTTACAAGCAAGTTACCTCCAATGGGTTTCCCGTTCAGTTTGCAACCAATAGGTTTTTTTAATGTGTCTCCTTGATTGGTTTTGCTAGTAATTCTGTAAATTGTACATTTACAATATGAGGTTTTTTTCCTTTTGTACAATTTAAAACTGATGCTTCACTTTTCCTTTAATAAACTCCTCAAAATCACATGTGCAGTGGAGTCTTTTCCACAGAAGCATTTGTAAAAGAGTACTTTCTCTCTGGTTTGTCTTCCACTAAATAGTTTCTTAGAGTGAAGCTTAAAAAGTTATTTAGTCCTAATGTCTGCTTATATTGCTGTCTGCCCAGCATTCTGGGCTGAGCAGTCATTGTGGGGTTTTTGCTATGGCTTTCTCTGGGGATTTTTGTTGTGCAATAAAAACAAATGTTTCATTTCCTTTTTAAATCATGAATGGGTTTTCAGGCATTTTTCACCACTGTTGCTCTCCACCACTGGCACCTAGAATGTGTGTATAAACAGCAGTTCAGAAAGGATATGGAGTTGATATGAGGACCAATATGGTGGCCTGCAGTACCTCTACAATTATCTACAGAATCTGATAGTTGATACAGGATCCAAAGGAATTAACCTTTCCATTTAAAAAAAAAAAGATTTTTAGCCATCATGGTTGTAAGATGTATCTTCAGAAATTATCCATTACTGATTTTCTTTCACAATACACTCCTACTGGCCAGCACTTTTTGCTGCCCTGTTTAGTTGGGAGATGGTTTGTTTTGGTCTGTTTCTTTATTTTATTTTTAATTGTTCTTGTTTTTCTCTTTTGGCCAAAGTAACATTCCAACATTCTATAAAACCACAAGTATCAAAGTTCAGAATAATGTATTAAATAAAACACTGGAACACTGGTAGATGAATCAACAATCATGATAATTTTGTCTTGAGGTGTTGATGTGCTGATGTTCTTGTCTTGAGGTGATGGCATACTGAGATCTTTGTCTGGCAAAATAAGAAAAAGTACTGAGTTGAGAGAGAATTCTTGGTTAAAATTCAGGCTCCCAGTTCATCTTTGTTTGTCCAAACTGATCATGAGGAGGTCTTCCAACTTGTCCAGTTTGCCATATGTGGGGGTGGGGGAGCATCTTTTAGGGATGGGAGCGTTTGCCGTTGTATATTAGACTACAGTATAGGCTTTGACAAATTTAGTAAATGAACTGCCTTATCTGTTTTATCCTCTCTTCTGATGACTTGAGTGATCTTGTCTCCCATGTATTGTAAGAATTGGGAATTGTTGAATTGGCATTTGGGAATATCTTGTGTGTGTTAAGTTTCTTTGGGTGATTTCTTTTGCTAGTAGATTCTTGGTACTCATTAAAAATGTTAATGTATAAAGGGGATTTAATTCAATAGTTCTACATAAAGGATTTTTATCATCTCTAATGGTCTGTTTCCATTAGAGGGTTTTTCAGAAGGATGCAGCAACTTTATTCTTGGGTAAGGGAACATTTTCACCAATCGAAGAAGGAATCGGTAACAGCTTCAATTTGATAAAGAACTTGAGCTGTTTTACAGGCTTTTAAAACCCCTGTTTTTCATCCTTCAGTGATAAGTCATTAGAATGTTTGGAAGTTCTTTCATGTTTTAGTTAGAAGTTTTCAATTAATTTATTTGGTTCAAGAAAATCCAAATTTTGAGAGAAATATTTAATATGAAGTTTAAGAACTAGGGATATTGAGCACTACTTGAAGCAATCTCTTTTCCCAAAGGGACTGACAGCTATAATAAAGAACATAAAATATGAACAATAGAGAGGCTTCATAAAAAGAGTTTGTCACACGAAAGCCTCAAATCTTAATGGAGTTTATGGTTTGCTATCACTTCATACTTTAATGGCATTACTATACATTCAGTATGAGATGCATATTTTACTTGGAAATGTCACTTGGAATCTGCGTCAATCAGATGTATTTTGCCCTCTCATTAACATCTTGTCCATCATCAGCAGTTGGTCTTAACCCAGATTAAATATACATAGGCTGATAATTTTTCCCATTGTGTCCAAATTAATTATTGTTATTTTTTATTAAAATGTTTACTCCTGGCAAATAGTATTTACTATTCTTTTACATTAACACAAGGCGATGATGAATACTACTCACTGCAGATGCAGTAATGCAGGGATAGTAATAAATTCTGCTGGTCTGGAGGCATTGTGTTTCTGCCCTCAAGCCATGCCTCTTGTTTCTAACATACATAAAAGCTTCATTATTCTTTCTCATGTCAGATATGTCATCTCATCCTGTTTTTAACCCTATTTTTTACTTAATCTATTCTGTCTGTCTATTCCTTACCAATACACATATAAATGTGAATAAATCACTGCTTAAATTTGATCTCAGCTACAATAGCATAGCAGAAATCAAATGGACGAACTTGGGATTTGTACATATTTAGGGCTGCATAAGCACCCTTTTGTATAGCTCTTGTTTGTACTGAAAATTTATTGTAGTTTTACTTAACAAGTACAGAAGAATCTTGAAACAGGTTACTCTGGGATAATAAAATGTGATGATTTTTTCCAGTTTATATTTTCATGGTCTCTGTTTTATGTGTGTTAACTAGCTTTTTGTTTTTCACTATTTTTTCTGAATGAATTCATTTGATTCCAGAGGATTTCTTTCATGGCCAGATGTATTGTCATTGTTAAACTGATGAGTGAGTTCATCTTTTACTGTTAAAGCAGAAAGCATATACTTTGTATGAAAGTTTAAACAAAGTTGGCTCAGTCTTTTTAGTATATTTCCTTGTTAATACGTACAGAATATACTTGAATCTAAGCCTTATCATACTTTCAGTAGACACAGTGAAAACAGTGAAATGTAATGATGTAAGTGCCATTTATTTCAGTTAGTCTGCTGGGCGTTAAATCTTTAAGCAACATTTGGTGGACTGCATGATTCGTTTCCGGGGTAAATCAAATCCCATTGTTTACATTTCTCCTATCCCATTATATTCTCAGCCAATTTATATGAATTCACTTTTTTATACACAGGTTGAGTCTCCATTGTCTGAAATGCTTGGGACCAGAAGTGTTTTGGATTTCAGATTTTTTTTTTTTTTTTTTGGATTTTGGAATACCTGTATTTGCATATACTACATAAGATGTTTCTTGGAGAAGGGGTATCAAGTCAAAAGACAGAATTCTCTCATATTTCATACGTGTTATATACATAGCCTGAATGTAATTTTATACAATACTGTGAATAATTTTGTGCATGAAACAAAAGTTTGTGTGCATTGAACTATCTGAAAACGAAGGTGTCACTATCTCAGTCACCCATGAAAAAGGTTTTGGTATTTTGAATATTTCAGAATTCCAGATAAGAGAGACTCAACCTGTACTTCACTTCTTATATTGTTGTTGCCATTTATACATCTAACCTGCACTTCCTCTTAAATCTTTAACCGAACCAAACACCATAGTAATTCCTGCAGTGAAAAGAGGAAATTAGATTAAACATCTCTGCACAGAATACAACTGACTTCCTCAATTTGTATTCTGTATATGGTGAGACCTTGGTATCTTCAGGGGATGCGTTCCAGACCCCACCACAGATACCAAAAACCACAGATGCTCAAGTCCTGTTGTCTCTATTAGGAACAATCATAGAATCAGAGTTGGAAGAGACCACAAGGGCCATCCAGTCCAACCCCCTGTCATGCAGGAACTCCCAGTCAAAGCATCCCCGACAGATGGCCATCCAGCCTCTGCTTAGACCTCCAAGGACAGAGACTCCACCACACTCCGAGGGAGTGTGTTCCACTGTCGAACAGCCCTTACTGTCAGGAAGTTCCTCCTAATGTTGAGGTGGAATCTCTTTTCCTGCAGCTTGCATCCATTGTTCCGCATTCTAGTCTCTGCAGCAGCAGCAAACAAGCCTGCTCCCTCTTCAATATGACATCCCTTCAAATATTTGAACAGGGCTATCATATCACCTCTTAACCTTCTCTTCTCCAGGCTAAACATCCCCAGTTCCCTAAGTCGTTCCTCATAGGGCAGGGTTTCCAGACCCTTCACCATCTTAGTTGCCCTCCTTTGGACATGCTCCAGTTTCTCCACATCTTTTTTGAATTGTGATGCCCAGAACTGGACACAGTATTCCAGGTGGGGCCTGACCAAAGCAGAATAGAGTGGCACTATTACTTCCCTTGATCTAGACGCTATACTTCTATTGATGCAGCCTAAAATAGCATTGGCCTTTTTAGCTGCCGCATCGCACTGTTGACTCATGTTCAACTTATGGTCTACTTGGACTCCTAGATCCCTTTTACACATAGTTTCATTCAGCCAGATGTCCCCCATCCTATATCTGTGCATTTCATTTTTGCGTCCTAAGTGCAGTACCTTACATTTCTCCGCATTGAATTTCATTTTGTTAGCGTTGGCCCAGCTTTCTAGTCTATTCAGGTCATTCTGAATGTCAATCCTGTCTTCTGGAGTATTGGCTACTCCTCCTAATTTGGTGTCATCTGCAAATTTGATAAGTATGCCCCCAATTCTGTCATTCAAGTCATTAATAAAGATATTAAATAGCACTGGGCCCAGTACAGAACCCTGTGGGACCCCACTGGTCACTTCTCTCCAGGTTGAAAAGGAGCCATTGTTGAGCACCCTTTGAGTTCGGCCAGTCAACCAGCTACAAATCCATGTAACAGTTACCTTGTCTAGCCCACATTTTACAAGCTTGTTTGCAAGAATGTCATGGGGAACCTTGTCAAAGGCCTTACTGAAATCAAGATATACTATATCCACAGCATTCCCCTCATCTACCAAACTGGTAATTTTATCAAAAAAAGAGATCAGATTTGTCTGGCAAGACTTGTTTCTCTGAAACCCATGTTGGCTTTTTGTGATTATGGCATTCCCTTCTAAATGTTCACAGACTCTCTGTTTAATTATCTGCTCTAGAATCTTTCCTGAAATTGATGTCAGACTAACTGGACGATAATTGTTGGGATCCTCTTTTTTTCCCTTTTTGAAGATGGGGACAATGTTTGCCCTCCTCCAGTCTGCTGGGACTTCTCCTGTTCTCCAGGAGTTCTCAAAGATTATTGCCAATGGTTCCGATATTACATTTGCCAGTTCAATGGGACTTCAAGTAAGCCCTCATACAATAGTGTGCTGCAGGTCCACTTCTGGGGGAGCTGAGCTATGGTGGAAAGGGGGCTGGAATGGCCAGGCCATGCTGCCCCCAACCCTGCTCAACCAGAGGAGGAAAAGAAGAAAGGTGGGCTGGGCCAAGCCCGGAGGGGACCTATCTGCCCAGCTCCTCCCACCCCAGGTGAGTGGGCAGGGGGAGAAAAGTTGACCCAAGGTGGCCAAGAGAGGGAGAAAGAAATGGGGTGATGGTGGAGTTTTTCTGAAGAATCGCACTCCCACCTTTTTTTTCCTCCCTCACCCACTGAAGGGCTCTCTGGGGGACAAACAAAATGTGTGTAGGTGGCCCAGGAGGAGGCGGAGGCAGTTTCCATGGTGAAGGGAATCCTGAGACTGGACTTCCTCTTCTTTAGCTGCCTCCTCTTGGGATCTTCATGATAGCCCCAGCCTAAGGGACAAGGCCATGGCAGGGTGGGGTAAAACTCCCTCAGCCTGCAACAATGGGGGTGTCCCTAATGGCGCAGCCATATACACACACACTTGCAGTCTGTGGATGCAGAAGTCCTTGGCAATGGTCAGATTTGATTGCAAGTCCACAGAGAAGGAGGCCGCAATGTATCATCACAGGCTTCCTGTCACCTAGTAACCCTCAGCAGCCAATCAGAATTACTCAGAACTAACATCAGCAGTTGCTGGCAAAAATGGAGATCAGCTCTGGCAGCAACCTCAGAAACCTCCACAGCCAATTGGAATCAATCAGGGTATTGCGTCAACAGTTGCTGATAAAAATGGAGATCAGCTTCAGAAAGCTCCATTGAAAATGACACCAGTTTTCTAGGCATATTTACAGTAAATGTACATGAAAGTCCCTGGGAGGGTGCAGCAATGACCAAACAAATAAAGAGAAGGTGGCTCTGGCTACGGCGGTGCGTTCCTGTGTGCGGTGCCTGCCACATGGTCACCTGTGGCACCCATGCTGTTTTGTCCTCTGTGGCTTACCTCACGCGTAAGCTCAAATCTGCGTACGGTACCTTATAATCCAGTTGGCAAGGTTGAGTCCAGAAAATTGGCAAACACAATTCAGTTTATGTTAAGTGGTTTCAACACTATGCAAAAAAGGTGATTAGACATGGTCAGTATGAGTATGCATCAAATCAGAATTTAAAGAAGCAGATGCCTCTTAAGGAGGACACATCAATGTCTAGGAAAAGAAAATTACAGATTGAAGATGACTGCAAAGAAACACCAAAGGGTTTAAGTTCTAAAAAAATCAAAAAAATAAAAGCATTTGTAGACTGCATATTTGGAGAGCAAAAAAAGAGCAGGATGCTTAAATGAAGTAATAACTGACAGCAGTACAGTGGTCCCCCGGGATATGAATCCCCTGGGTTAAGAAAACCCCGGGATCCGAAACCGGCGGGACCGCTTCAGTATCCCCCGGGATCCGAAGGATCCCCCGGGATCCGAAAAAAGGGACGTCCCGTTTTGTCCCTTTTTCTCCGAGGCCTAGCCTCGGAGAGAAAGGGACGAAAGGCCGAAAGGGACGCCGTTTTGTCCCTTTTTCTCCGAGGCCTAGCCTCGGAGAGAAAGGGACCCCGTTTCGTCCCTTTTTCTCCGAGGCCTAGCCTCGGAGAGAAAGGGACGAAAGGCCGAAAGGGACGCCATTTCGTCCCTTTTCCTCCGAAGCCTGGCCCCGGAGGACAAGGGATGAAACGGCGTCCCTTTTTCTCCGAGGCTAGGCCTGACGCGGAAGGAGGCCCGATCCCGCCGGGTCGGGCTTCCTTTCGTTGGGCGCGGAGGCCCAGGCCGGCTTCAGAAGCCGGCCTGGGCCTTCGCGCCCAACGAAAGGAGGCCCGACCCGGCGGGATCGGGCCTCCTTCCGCGTCAGGCGCGGAGGCCCAGGCCGGCTTCGGAAGCCGGCCTGGGCCTTCGCGCCCAACGAAAGGAGGCCCGACCCGGCGGGATCGGGCCTCCTTCCGCGTCAGGCGCGGAGGCCCAGGCCGGCTTCGGAAGCCGGCCTGGGCCTTCGCGCCCAACGAAAGGAGGCCCGACCCGGCGGGATCGGGCCTCCTTCCGCGTCAGGCGCGGAGGCCCAGGCCGGCTTCGGAAGCCGGCCTGGGCCTTCGCGCCCAACGAAAGGAGGCCCGACCCGGCGGGATCGGGCCTCCTTCCGCGTCAGGCCCGGAGGCCCAGCCTGGCTGGGGAAGGGAACCTTCCCTTCCCCAGCCAGGAGGCCCCCGCGGCTGACGAAAGGAAGGCCCGATCCGCCGGATCAGACCTTCCTTTCCTCAGCCAGGAGGCCCCCGCCAGGCCCGGGGAACGGATTGCCTATTTCCTATGGGAAATAGGCCCCGGGTTACGAAATTTTCGGCTTACGAAAACGTAGCCGGAACGAATTAATTTCGTAACCCGGGGGACCACTGTAATGAGGAACATTTCAGATGAGGAGAAGGAGAAAAAAGTGTCATCCAATAGATTATTTCCTTGAAGGACTCTGTTCGCAGTCTGGGGGTACTCCTAGACTTGTGGGTTCACATGGCTAGTCAGGTGAACATGACGGTCAGGAATGCCTGTTATCAGCTTTGGCTGATATGCCAGCTGCGCCCTTTCCTGGATCGAAGGAACTGGAATCTGTGCTACATGCTTTGGTAATCTCACAACTGGACTTCTGTAACGTGCTCTACATGGGGCTACCCTTGCGCTTAACCCGGAAACTCCAACTAGTTCAAAACATGGCAGCCAGGCTTATCACGGGAACATCGAGGAGAGAGCACATAACACCAGTGCTCAAGTCTCTCCACTGGCTGCCAATTAGTTTCCAGGCACATTACAAGGTGTTGGTTTTAACCTTTAAAGCCCTACATGGCTTGGGTCCATCTTATCTCGGGGACCGCCTCTTCCCGTACGACCCCCCCCCGCACACTCCAGTCCTCTGGGAGGAACCTATTGCAGCCCATGAAGACCAGGTTGTCGCAGACCTCCCAGAGGACCTTCTCTGCTGCCGCTCCCAGGCTATGGAATGACCTGCCAGACGAGATGTGTCTTATTACATCCCTTGGTTGCTTTTAAAAAGCCATAAAGACACATCTCTTCCAGCAGGCCTTCCCAGAAACCCCTTAACTCCCGGCTCTGTTGGTGGGTCATGCCCTCCCCCCAGCTTCCAACATCTTGACCCTTGATGTCTATGCAATGATTGTTGTCTTATATTGTTACATTTTAATTGTGTTTGTTTTTAATTTTGATGCTAATTTAATTTTAAGGGGCGGGTGGTTGGGCTTGGGCCACTGAAACTGTTTTTCCTTGTGCTTTTTAATTATTGTAACCCGATCCGATTGGTCTGACAGAGAAGCGGGCTATAAATTTATTTATTTATTTATTTATTTATTTATTTCAGACTGATGCATTTAAAGTGTTCCTAAAGAGAATCTTCCCAATTTTAGGTTTGGAAGTGCATGCACAGGTTGAAAGCAATATAATGGATATGAATAGTGGAGCAGCTTCAGTATTGAGAAGGCAACCACCCAAAGGGGTTGAGATGCCTATGCCTTTGATCATTAAGGAGCTAACGGAGTCTGAATGGAATAAACCTTTGAACATGAAAGAGATTTTTCAGCTAGAGTAAGAAACTGTATCTATTTGTAAAGAAAGAAGCTGAATTTCTGAAAGTCCCCTAAGTTGATGGGCCAATAACAGCCTTGGTTTAAGAAGTGATTGTCCTGAAAGAGGGGAACACAGTTTTATGGGAAGTTAATGAGAGAAGGGCCGAAGCCTTGTTGAAAAAAAGCATATGATGCATCAGCCTTGGTGGTAAGGGCATCAATATCTACTTCAGTGTTCACAACAGCAGCAGTTCTGTGGGTTAAGGACATGTTACAGCTTCAGGACTTAAGTGTTCATGCTTTATATAAGGCTTAGATAGGGTGCAGAAGGTCTTGAGGTATGTTGCAGATGCTGGGCATAATACAACAATGTTTGCAGCAAGAAATATAAATGTATTGTCAGTAGCAAGGAGATCCCTTTGGTTGTGCCACTGATAGGTGGACCAGCAGTCATGAAATAATTTAGCATTTAAAGAAGAGCTATTGTTTGGAAAGCAGACTCTACAAAAAAGTTTTAGCAGAAGGAAAGGAGAAGCAGCAGGTAATGCCCACAAATAAAAAAGAAAGAGTTGCAGTCATTTACAGGTAGTTATTCCTTTCGTAGTTCAAGATTTTCTGGAAGACGAACAGATTTCTGATTCAATCAAATGCAGTTGAGGAGACCATGTGGTCTGTACAACAGGCAAAACCAATATAACTGCCAAGGGCAAGGGAGAGGCAGGCCCTAGGTGAGGCACATAGCAGTATTAACAAAAAGGCAGCCCTAGTGGGGGGAGATTGCTGCTTTTTAGCTCCATGTGGGTTGGGATAACTACAGATCAATAGGTGAAGAGGGTGGTTACAGGGGTTACAGCATTCAGTTCCACACAGAACCGTTAAGCAGGTATCTTCAATCACCAGTGTCTCAGGAAAAAGTGAGGTATACTATTGTCTTAGTATTTAAGGTCCTGAGCTTATAAATTAACCTCCCTCCATATTTAGCAGCTCGGGTAGCATAGCATGGTATGTAACATCTAGAAATTTAAGATCTGCAGACAAATAATTATTAGCAGCTCCACCAACACCTATGGCTCTGTCTAGGCTGCAAGCCTTTCAAGATGTTTCAGTATTCTATAGTGTGGTGTTTTATTGTTCGTTTTTTACTGTGTGTGTTCTGATGTACCACCCTCTGGTGGAAGGACACTAACATTATTAGCGTTATTGTGTTGGGGGAATTCCATCACCTGATAGAAGTTGATGCAGTAGACAAAGTGCCAGAAGAAGAGAGATGTTCAGGAATTTATTCCTTTTTTACAGTTCTAGAAAACAATAGGAGATAGAAACCTATCTTGAATTTCAGGTACTTCAACGTGCAGTACAGGAGAATCAAAATGGAAATGTTATAGATGATAAAAGACAAATTAAATTTGAGGGAATTATATGATTTCAATAGATTTAAAGAATGCTCATCTTCATGTCCCAATGGCAGCAAGGGACAGGAAGTATTTCAATTTCAGAAAGGCCATTTCCAGATCAGTGCACTGACCTTTAGTCTTGTTCACCAAGTTTTTAATCCTCTTGATACCATATCTCAGGCGGAGGAGAGTGCATTTATTTCTTTACCTAGACAACATCTTGTTGAAGGCCAATTGGGAAAAGACTGCGAAGGGCTGGAGACACACAATACAAATTTTGGAAAAATATGGCTTTATGGTAAATTAAGAGAAAAGTCATTTAAGGCCCATTGCAGTGTTAACTCACTTGGGGCACAAATCGATACCATGAGAAGGTACCTAACTTTATCAAAGGAAAGAAAATAGAAAATGAAAAGGGACCTTAAGCAGTTAATATGTTTCAAAACAGTAGATGTGATGCTTATTAACAAAGATTATGGGTTTTTTTTAATTTCAACCATACAACTAGTACCTTCAGTAAGGTTTCACACCATAGGTCTGCAAAGGTTTCTGATCCCACACCAGAAAGCTATAGGTCTAACAAAACAAACAAATGCTATCGGGTTTTGTATTCCCATCTGAGATGGCTTCATCTGATTGCTTGGGCATTGAAAGGAAATATTTAAAAGCCCAGGGTTACTCTGATAGAGTAATTGGGACAATATTACCATCAAAGTGAAGTTGTACACGCACACACACAAACTCAAATGTAACAGAACTTGGAAAGCATTCAAAGAATGGTATATGAGCCATTCTGTGCAGATGGAGCAGGTGCAGGTGAAGCACATATTGCGGTTTTTACAGCATGGTTTGCAGAAAGGATGAAGGCCAAACACTTTGAGGAGAAGACATGTAATGTGGCCAGTCAGACAGAGCTAACAATATTTTTTTGATAAAATTACCAGTTTGGTAGATGAAGGGAATGCTGTGGATATAGTATATCTTGATTTCAGTAAGGCCTTTGACAAGGTTCCCCATGACATTCTTGCAAACAAGCTCGTAAAATGTGGGCTAGACAAGGTAACCATTACATGGATTTGTAACTGGTTGACTGACCGAACTCAAAGGGTGCTCAACAATGGCTCCCTTTCATCCTGGAAAGAAGTGACCAGTGGGGTCCCACAGGGTTCTGTCCTGGGCCCAGTGCTATTCAATATCTTTATTAATGACTTGGATGACAGAATTGGGGGCATACTTATCAAATTTGCAGATGACACCAAATTAGGAGGAGTAGCCAATACTCCAGAAGACAGGATTGAAATTCAGAATGACCTGAATAGACTAGAAAGCTGGGCCAACGCTAACAAAATGAAATTCAATGCGGAGAAATGTAAGGTTCTGCACCTAGGGAGGAAAAATGAAATGCACAGATATAGGATGGGGGACATCTGGCTGAATGAAACTATGTGTGAAAGGGATCTAGGAGTCCAAGTAGACCATAAGTTGAACATGAGTCAGCAGTGTGATGCAGCAGCTAAAAAGGCCAATGCTATTTTAGGTTGCATCAATAGAAGTATAGTGTCTAGATCAAAGGAAGTAATAGTGCCTCTCTATTCTGCTTTGGTGAGGCCCCACCTGGAATACTGTGTCCAGTTCTGGGCACCACAATTCAAAAAGGATGTGGAGAAACTGGAGCGGGTCCAAAGGAGGGCAACTAAGATGGTGAAGGGTCTGGAAACCATGCCCTATGAGGAACGACTTAGAGAGCTGGGGATGTTTAGCCTGGAGAAGAGAAGGTTAAGAGGTGATATGATAGCCCTGTTCAAATATTTGAAGGGATGTCATATTGAGGAGGGAGCAGGCTTGTTTTCTGCTGCTCCAGAGACCAGAACGCGGAGCAATGGATGCAAGCTGCAGGAAAAGAGATTCCACCTCAACATTAGGAGGAACTTCCTGACAGTAAGGGCTGTTCGACGGTGGAACACACTCCCTCGGAGTGTGGTAGAGTCTCCATCCTTGGAGGTCTTTAAGCAGAGGCTGGATAGCCATCTGTCGGGGATGCTTTGACTGGGAGTTCCTGCATGGCAGGGGGTTGGACTGGATGGCCCTTGTGGTCTCTTCCAACTCTATGATTCTATGATTCTATGATTCTATGATTTACATATTATAAATTGGACAAGTTCTGGTCAGAGCAGGCAGCATACGGTAGAACAGTAGTGCAGCCAGTGGCTCAATAACAGCAGTTTTAGACCACTCAACTGTAGGGACTTGGGTAAAATACCAATATTAGTGGAGTGCTCCTCTGTGCCATCTCAAGAATAAGTGATTGACACTCACTGTGAATTGTCATTCTGGGATGACAGGAGGAGCAATCCACATCCACCATTTTAAAAAAAGGTGGTGATGATTAGGGCATCATATGATTAAGGATTAGGGAGTTTAATAACGGTGACTTAGGCTAAGCAGGACAGGGCTGGACAATAAAACTGGTAGGGAAGGGATGGAGTCCTAAGAAATCTAACTGAAAAAGAACATAGGCTCCTGCATCATCAATAGGTGTGCGGGCTTTAACCCAATGCTGATAGATTGCTGCTCCTGCCATCCCAGAATGGCAATTCAGTGAGTATCAACCACTCATTCTCTGCATTTTGCAAAAATAAACATTCATAGTAAGTTATACATTTTTCAACCATCTTAACCTGCTAGGAGTCAAACATGATTCTATTTGCTTTACAGCATTTCTCCAAGTAGTATACTGTGGAAACTCTGAACAACCTTTTGGAAATTTCATACAAATTGTGGGAGAAGCCCACTTAGTGATCAGCAACTTCCTAATCAAAACTCATGCAAACAGGCTTATAATGACTAAAATAAATAACATCTGCAACAGAGAATTGTAAAAGCCTTCTTCTGATGAAAACAATATTTATGATTTCCATCATCCCTTGTTGTTCTTACCTTGTTCTGCATAATCATTTTCTCAGTTATATTAAAATAACCACAGATATTTCATTTAAAGGAATGTAAATGTTTTATTTCCATGCAGTGTGCGGTTTCTGTTATAATATGCAGAGTTTACACTTCTGAATTATTTTCTCTTATTCACAGATTATCTCATAGGATTTGGCAATTGCCATTTTAAATTTTATACAAAAACATACCACTGATTTCTCTTCAACAGCAATATTCTCAATGCACCCAATCTAAATTTCTATGTATTTTAGAAAATTTGAATCAACAGGCATACCTGGAGTCCACTTGATTTCCCCCATATTTTATTACTCCTTTCCATTAAACCAATTTCAAAGGGGAATGTTGGCATGCTTTTTCCAAGGATTGGATTGCTTTTTACTGGCAAGCACTTCTAAATCACGACAAATACGAAGTCGAGTAGAAGAAGGTTGGATGATGTCATCTACAAACCCTGTTAAAACAGATTTTGAAACAATTCATTTCCATTTTTGTGTAAGAGCATATAATAGAAGAATCAACTACAGCTTGTCCATATATTAGCTTTTTAAAGGGGCTGATCTGTTTTAGTAAAAAGAATCCAAAAAAATATTTTTCCCAGGACACTGGGTTTGGCCATGAAGGTTCAAGGAAGAGCAAAAACAGTAATTCAGCAGATGCCTGCTTTGCCTTCCAAGAAATCATTCCATTGTGGTTATCCCCTTCAGACCGAAGAGGGAATTAGGAATGTAGTCAAAATGAGTGACAGGTAGTTAGTATCAGCGGAAAAGGATACATGGAAAGGTTTATGTCAAGAGTGGGAAGAAATAAAAAAGAGAAAAGATGACTGCTAATCAGGATGTTCCCACCAACTGTAATACTGTCTGTAATTGCATTTGAAAAGATTTCAGTAACAAATTCTGAAAGCCACCATACCTCGGGTTGCTGCAGGAAAAGGATTTGCAAACTTTTCCACATACTCTGCCTCTGCATGTGCCCCCTTTCCTCTGAAAATTATCTGAACAGCTCCCTAGGATAGGAATAGCACAAAAGTATGGATTTACTCAAGTTTAGCTTTCTGATATATCTGCAATTTTAAATGTTTATAAGTGGAGTGAAAAAGGAAACAAAATGGAAAAACATAACCAATACAATGGCAATTGTTGGAAGACAAAAGCAAATGCTGTATTTACCTTGGCACCCATCACTGCTACCTCTGCTGTTGGCCATGCATAATTTGCATCTCCTCTTAGATGCTTTGAACTCATCACATCATATGCTCCACCATAAGCCTGGAACAAGAAATACAGTAACTGTTATCAGATAATTCTGTAGCGTATTCAACCGCTACAATTTTATGCTATGGTCGTAATAGTATGAAAGACCATTCTTCTTCAGTCTCTTCAGGAAGTTATTCAAAATAGATAATGTGAGTTAGCCAAAGACCTCTCCATCCCACAGTGTCATTTGTCTCAATACACTTTCTCTGAACATAAACATTTTCATGAACATAAGACTCTTTATATTGGGCGATTCATAGGATGCAATCACACACAACACACTAGTTTTTTGAGTGGTCTTCTATGATTTCACACAATTGGGCTTTACTACACACAGCATATTCAGGACCTTCGAGAATCACTAGGCTTATTATTATTATTATTATTATTATTAATTATTTTGGTGGTAGCCCCACCCATCCTATATATATCCCCAATTCCTTCCTATTTCCTTCAGTTTCAAAGGAACCCACATAGCAAACTCAGAGCCAGGAGGGCATTACTGTCCTTGAGGCAGACATTTGGTACCCTCAAATATAAGGGAGGCCTTATATTTATCAATTCAGCAAAACCTTTACAAGGTCTTATTTTCAAAGGATGTCTTATTTTAGGGGAAACAGAGTGCATATATATACAGTGGTCCCCCGGGTTACGAAGGTAATCCGTTCCGGGATTACCTTCGTATCCCGGAAGTTTTCGCAACCCGGGGGACCGCATTTTCGGATGCACAGTGCGCCAGAAGCGCACTGTTTTAAAACTTCCGGGTTGCGAATTTCTTTCGCAACCCGGGGTTTTTTCGTTGGCCGGGGGCTTTTTTTCTCCCCCGGCGGTTTCAGATCCCGGGGATTTCGTTCCCCGGGGGACCACTGTATATATATATATATATATAGAGAGAGAGAGAGAGAGAGAGAGGTGTTCTCTCAGATAGTGTGTGTGTATAATATTAATTAATTAATTTATACCCCCCTCTTCAGCCATAATGATATCAGAACAGATTACAAATTGTTAATTAGACATTTCCCTGCCATCAGGCATACAAAGCCCTGTTTATGCTGCTGCTGCTGATGATGATGATTAACCCTTATTTATATAGCGCTGTAAATTTACACAGTGCTGAACATACAATCTTCTAATTAGATGGTTCCCTGCCCTCAGGCTTACAATCTATAGCCCTCTTTAAATATTTGAAGGGATGTCATATTGAGGAAGGAGCAAGCTTGTTTTCTACTGCTCCAGAGAACAGGACCCCGGAGCATTGGATGTAAGAACACACCAGTGGGGACGATGAATTCACAGAAAACTCAAAAAACTACAGTTGCATGTAAGCAGCCTGTCCTCCTCCATGGTCTCTGTGAATCACACAAGCTCCTACACCAGGAAGATGGATGTCAGTCCTGATCCAACTACTGGAGGATGCAAATTCATGTTTCCTTTCAGGAAAAACTTTAGTAAAGGATCTTGGAAGCATGACAAATGGCCCCAAAGTTGTAATTTGAAGGAAATGGTAGCGAGGTAGCACCTCAAGGAGGAAAAGGACAGATCTGATTCTGCCAAAGACATGAGAAAATCTTTAATGTTCCAGGTCTGGATCCAAGAAGCTGAAAGCCCAGACTCAAAAAGTAAGTTCTGAAACTTCTGCCATTACTAAACATACAACTTCCAAATGGGAGGCTTGTAGATAGCCATAATGATGCGTTGAACAGAGGTAGGCAAGTCAGTCAATGATGAATTCTCCACACCATGAGGTTGAGTATCTACAGGTCTGGATGTCAAGTTTGATTGTTGTGTACGATCAGGAGATTGGGTTGCAGAGGGATACAACTGTAAGCTTCCCAGGCCAGGCGGAGGACAAGCAAGGACCACAGTTGCCTCATGGGGTGATGAGTACAACATCTGTATGATCTTCTCTCATCTTTGCTATGACTTGTGCGATGAGTGGAAACAGTGGAAGCGTGTACCACAATCTGCCTTTCCATTAAAAAAGAAGAGGTTGCTGAGGGAGCCCTTCCTTTGAATTCTGGAACAGGAGAGGCCATTGTTTGTTGATGTGCCTGATGAAGACATCTACCACTGGAGTTCCCCAGTGGAGAAAAACTGCATGGAGGACATCTAGGTGAATCATCCATTTGTGACACAAGTCTGAGGATTGGCTAAGTTGGTCCACAATGACATTCTCTTAGCCTGAAAGATGAACAGATGAAGATGAAAAATCCCTCTCACTACGCACCAATCCCAGATTCAGAGCCAGATGTCAAGGAGTCACAGACCTTGTACCGTTTCCCCTCAAAAAAGACATCCTCTGAAAATAAGACCTAGTAGAGGTTTTGCCGAATTGCTAAATATAAGGCCTCCCCCAAAAGTAAGACCTAGCAAAGTTTTTGTTTGGAAGCATGCCCATTTTTTTGTTCAACAATAAACGTGAATAATTCTTCATGGAAAAATAAGACATCCCCTGTAAATAAGACCTAGTGCATCTTTGGGAGAAAAAAATTAATATAAGACACTGTCTTATTTTCAGGGAAACATGGTACCTCTTTGTTCATCTAATACATAGTGGTTGTGTTGTCTATGATGACCTGAGTTGATTTGCCAAGAAGAGAGAGTTCAGAAGCTCTGAAAGCCCTCTCCACAGCGAGCATCTCGGGTGCCTTTATGTGGAGGGGAGCTTTGCAGGGTAACCATGTCCCACTGATCATCAGTCCATCTAAATGCACATCCCATCCTATCAGGGAAGCATCTGTGGTTACAGTTTTGGTGGGAGGCAAGGGTAGAAAGAGAACCCTGGTGCAAATGTTGGAAGGATTTGTTCACTATGTCAGAGACATTTGGACAAACTGAGGCACTGTAAGTGTTTGAAGGGCTCATCGAGAAGAGGGTTGAACTCCTCCAAAAACCATGACTAGAGATTTTTCATGGCAAGAAGGATGACCCCAGTTGTGGAGGCCATGTGGTCCAAGAGTATGTGGATTAAATGTGTGGGCATGTGTCTGGAAGTCAGGCACCTATGTATGGAGTCAAGGAGCATTCGAAACCATTCAATAGGTGGTATAATGAAATAATAATATTTATTTATACCCCACTCTTCAGTCAAAAGCCTATCAGAGCGGCTTACAAATTGTTAATTTGTATGCCCTCACCTACCTCAAATATAGCACTACTACTTTGATGAATTACAAGTCTTGAGAGGGTGTGAGGTTCAGTTTGTCCCAGCTGACCACTAAGCTGAGAAAATTCAGCAGATCCAAAGTGTAATCTGTATGACTGATCAGACGGTGAGGAGTATTTGCCACAAACCGTCAATTGTATATGTAAGGGAACACCACAATTCTCTTCTGCCTCAGGCAAGCAACTACAACAGCCATACACTTTGTGAACACTTGGGGAGCAATGGAGAGGGTGAAAGGGAGGAGCCGAAACTGGAATGCATGCCATCCTGTTACAAAAGATAGGAATTGACGGTGAGATGGTCAAATTCCGAAGTAAAAGTAAACTTCCTTGAGGTTCAGGGTGGCAAACCAATCTTCTTTCTTCAACAACAGTAGAATGGAGGGTAGAGAAATCATCCTTTAATATCTGTGTGAGATATATGCGTTGAGACATCTCAGGTCTAGGATATGACGTAATCCTATGTCCTTGTTTACTATGAAATAAAGGGAGAAGATATGGGTTTGGTGGCACTTTTGTGGAAGAGAGTATGAACCTTGTCGAGGAGAACTTTGGAAGGAAGAATATCGAGGATTAACCCCATAGGGGGATATCCACTTCTGATGATCTTGAGGACCCAAGAGTTGGTGGTGATGTCAGTCCATGCAGAATAGAATTGGGCAAGATGATCTCAAAAGGTTACCAGATGAAATGACCGGGGGGGGGGGATTTCTGAGAAAGTCAAAAACACTTCTTGGCAGTGCCTTAACCCTTTTTCTTATAGGAAAGGTGAAATCTCAAGTAAGAAGTTTGCTTCTTTACAGAAGAGGAGGAGGACTGAGAAGGGAAATGTTTCCTTGAGAATACAGGACTGAAAGATCATCTGCAAATGGGACCAGATCTATGCCATGTATACCTTTGCCTCTAGTAAGGTTGAGAAGAAAGCATACATTACTTTCTAGCAGTCACACTCATCTTTTGTACATGCCCTAGCTTTCCATCAGTGTAAAGAGCCGCAATACATGAAATGGTAAAAACCAGATGACTGAAGCGAAGCATATCTTCTCAGTGCCTTTGGACCAGACAGAATCTTTGCTGAATAGTCCACTTTGTTCCCAGTTAGACTACTGCAATGCATTCTATGTGGGTTTTCTCTTGAAAATGACACAGAAACTGCAGTTAGAAAAATGCAGCAGCTACACTGCTGACTGGAATCATAGAATCATAGACCTTGTACAAAAATCATCTAACTCTTAAAGGAATTGCACTGACTGAAAATATGCTTCTGTCCTGAAGGCAAGGTGCTGGTAATAACATTTAAAGCCCTAAATGGCTTGGGACAGCTATACTTGAAGGAACACCTCTCCATATATATATGACTGAGGTCCGCTGGAGGGTCTCTCCTCTGTGTCTCATCAGTAAAGACAATATACTGAGGGAGGACACAGGAGAGGGCTTTCCCTGCTGTGGCACCTGAGTTATGGAATACCTTTCCCTTGGAGGCCCAATTGGCACCAATAAAGCTGTTGTGACGCCAAAGGAAAAGTTGTTCACTACGTTTTTGGGACCTAGTTGGTGTTACACAAACCCTTTAATTTTTAACCTATTTTAACAGATTTTTAAAAAATTCTTACATTATTTAATATATTTTTAGCCTTTTAAATTTATCTTTATTATTTACATCATTTTAAATTTGTCTAGACAGAGGACAGGATACACATATTTTAATGTAAGTTAAATAAACTGATCATTAATTTTAAAACCTATCCACCTGTCCAGCTTGGGAGCAATAATCCAGGATCCCAAGTTCAAATTTCACAATAAAGTTTTAATTAGTCACAATAAGTTTAGCTACCAGCACAGAAGGGCAACTTCCAGAGGATGATATTAGACCCCACTTGGCATACATTGGGTTGGGGGACCATATTGCAGCTGCCAATGTTGCAAACAGTGTTTATTTTGCTGCTAGGAGTAGGTCAGCAGGAACCATAGAGAATGCAAAAACAGTGGGGGAGACAGTACGTGGTTGGCATACTGGCTACCCCTATACAATCAGGAGACAAGCAGCACATATTGGTATACAACTCATTTATGGGCTTATCATGTGCAAAAGGGGACATGCATCACAGTCCTTCTCTCCACCATCCACCCAGATGTATCCTTTGAAACACGAAACATTTAATGAATGAGATCCCTCCTTATAATTAAAAATTTCCAATGCAGTTTACCAAGATAGTCCAAATACTTAGAATTTATAGAGTACAGTGACTAATTGTACACAATTTTAAAATAGCATTTAAAATAGTAAAGCTATAAATGATTAGCAGCAACTGCAATTAAGGTGGGAATGCATAGCCCTTGCAGATGTTTGATTGCAATCCCCGTCAGCCCTATCCAGCACAGTCAACAATGAAGGAAGATGGAAGTTGCAGTCAAACATCTACAGGGCCATACATTTCTCATTTGTAAGTTATAAGTTTAAGTTTGTGGACATTAAAAAGGCATTAAACCATTACCCCTTAGAAATACTATTCAAGATATATAATAGGAAAGTATCTAGATAATCAAACAGCTGTGATGAAGCAGAAAATGCAAAACGACCTCCAGTGAAATTATGCAAAGATAGGAAAATCAAAATCAGACAGGACCTGGAAACACTGGTGCTGATTATGTATTGGGTTAAAAATAGACATGTTTCTTTTACACATTATCAATAATGCAGGAGAGCTAGTAGCTATAAAATCAAGTTTACTTCACCTTCCTTGTAATAACAGTGATTTTTGGCACAGTGGCTTCTGCAAAAGCAAAGAGCAGTTTTGCACCGTGACGTATAATCCCACCATATTCCTGAGCTGTCCCTGGAAATCAATAAAACAAGAATTTTACTGCCTCCAGTAGTTAACACCATGATAAGAGAAACAATACACCTGACACTAATTATGATCACAGTTGGAGGCCGCAGATGACATTACAGTAACAAGAAAACAGATGGAATGCATGATTGCACCAAAATACAATATGTAGGTCAACCAATCTGCAACTAAATTGTGAAGCTAACAGATCTTCTGTGTGTTAATTCTTGGGGTGATCGAAAATTACCTATGGAGCCAGTTTTTTCTATGACAAGAAAATCTATCCTCCTACAGTACTATCATTTTTATTATCTACCATTAAAAAGCGTAATAAATCTGCTCTACAAACACAGCACTAATTGAATCACTTTAGACAATTACCTAATTAAGGCATAGACTACTTCTGACACTCCCAAGTGTTGAATTCCCATCCTCCTTTACCAGCAGCTATGCTGGTTAGAACAGATAGAAACTGCATTTACAACATCCACAGGGTCACAAATTGCCCATATAACAGGAAAGTGGACACCTCCACTTCCTTCAGATGGTGATATACACTGTTGCATCTTTCCATTACATCAGCATGTGTACTATTTCCAGTGAGATGTGGCAGTTACAGGGGGGAAATGGCAATAGAAGCTGTTTCTGTAAGGAAAGGAAACTGCCCTGTCAGCCCTGCACAACATGAGAGCCGGACAGACAAGTTCCTCTTCAGACAGAGTGAGTTTTCAGCACTGACATTGCTTTACCCATCATTACAACTCCACTGACCACACTACCTCTCCCTAGTTACACTAGCTCATAGAACTGTTGCCATCATATCCACTCCTAAAAAAGACACAACCTGTGTTTTTGTAACTAATGGAATGAAAATTGCCCACGTGGTGGTCAGTTTCCCTTGGAGTCTTTATAAGAGTATAAAAGGAAAACAGAGCTCCATGTACAGCCTCTATAGAGGTGTACAATTTTAAAAAGAATGTGGAGTCAAAGGCTTTCATGGCCAGCATCCATAGTTTTTTGTGGAGCTTTCGGGCTATGTGGCCATGTTCTAGAAGAGTACCTTTCTGACGTTTCGCCAGCATCTGTGGCTGGCATCTTCAGAGAATGATAGCCTGGAAAAAGGATTGGAGATATGTATCCTGTGTGACCCTGGGAAGGAAGGAGTAATTAGCAAATGTATTGTTCTGTTGCTAATGGCAGTCCTCAGGGAGGGAGGATATGCAAACAAGGATTAATGTCTGCTAACTGGTGCTCGTTGTCTGTTGGGAATCCCCTGGCCTTAGGCTGTTTCTCATTTGCATAGGTTGAGTCTTGACCTTGCTGTCCTTCAGGACTGGGAGCCAAGCCTTGTTTACTCTCAGGGTTTCCTCTTTCCTGTTGAAATTGTCCAGGTGTTTATGGATTTCAATGGCCTCCCTGTGCATTCTGACATGGTAGTTGTTGGCATGGTCCAGAGTTTCAGTGCTTTCAAACAGCATTTTATGCCCAGGACGGTTTATAGCATGTTCTGCTACTGCTGGTTTTTCCGGTTGACCCAGTCTGCAGTGTCTCTCGTGTTCCTTGATTCTTGTCTGCACACTGCGTTTGGTGGTCCCTATGTAGACCTGTCCGCAGCTGCATGGAATGCAGTAGACTCCAGCAGCTGTGAGAGGGTCCCTCTTGTCCTTGGCTGAGCGAAGCATTTGCTGGATTTTCTTCGTCGGTTTGTACACCATTTGAAGGTTGTGTTTCTTCACCACTTTCCCTATTCTGTCTGTGACTCCTTTGATGTATGGTAAAAATATCTTCCCTTTGGGTGGTTGCTTGTCTTGAGTCTTCTGGGTTTTTCTGGGCCTGGCAGCCCTTCTGATGTTTGCGCTGGAGTAACAATTGGCCTGTAGAGCCCGGTCCAGGTGTTTCAGTTCATTTTCCAAGAAGTGGGGTTCACAGATACGTTTTGCTCGGTCTACTAGTGTTTTTATAGTGCTTCTTTTTTGTCCTGGGTGATGTTTGGAGATCTTGTGCAGGTATCCATATGCGTAGGTTTTCTGTATATTGTGTGGCCCAAACGTTGGTTTGGTTTGTGAATGAATAGGACATCCAAGAATGGTGGTGTACCATCCTTTTCTTTTTCCATTGTGAATTGGATGTTAGGATGGATGTTGTTCAAATGGTTCAGAAATACAGCCAGATCTTCTTCTCCATGGCTCCAAATGATGAAAGTGTCATTCACATATCGGAACCATGTTGTGGGCTTTTTCGGTGCTGTTTCCTGGGCTTGTATTTCAAAGTGCTCCATGTAAAAGTTTGCTATCACAGGGCTCAGAGGGCTCCCCATTGCTACCCCATCTCTCTGCTCATAGAATCCATTGTCCCACTGGAAATAGCTTGTGGTGAGGCAATGTACGAACAGGGCTGTGATGTCTTCTGGAAAAAATTTTCGGTATGGTGTCCATTATGAGTGTCATGGTGTCCATTATGTGGACTTTGGTGAACAAGGAGATCACATCGAAGCTGATTAGTATGTCTCCAGGTTTTAGTTCAAGGTTGGTGACTTTTCCTATGAAGTGAGCTTAGTCCTTGATGTAGTGGGGGGTTTTCCCTATATAGGTTTGAAGTTGCATGGCCAGAAACTTGGCCAAGTTGTATGTGGGGGATCCTATGGTACTTACTATGAGTCGGAGTGGAATGGACTCCTTGTAGATCTTGGTAAGTCCATACAGTCTTGGTGGAAGAGCCTCAGATTTGCACAAACTTTGTTTTGTGGTTGGCTGAATTGGGGAGTTTTTGATCAGGGTGTTTGTTTTCCTGGTGGTTTTGTTGGTTGGGTCTTGTTTCAGTTTTTTGTATAGATGCTGGTGAAACATCAGAAAGAAACTCTTCTAGAACATGGCCACATAGCCCGAAAGCTCCATAAAAAACTTTAAAAAGAATATTTACTCATTTTTCATATATATAAATAAATTGTATGATTATAAAATGTAAGCCATGGCAGTTAAGGTGGGCAAAAAGGCAAACATTCCAACCTCTCAATGGTTTTTAAGTAGTTTTCAAACAGTTACTAAAGAAACAGCAAGGAATAAATGAGCTTCGTATGAAAGTTCAACTACATTATAAGAGAAGTACAACTGCTACATGATCTACAAGTGCAACAGGAAAGGTGCTTTGCAAAAAAAAAATCTGCTCCCTTTTACACTGAATAATAATTTAGCTTCAGTAGTTCAAAGAAAAAGTAGGAACAGGATGCTTATCTGTAACTGTGGTTCTTCAAGACAGCTTCCAATTCCAAAATGAACAAGAAAAGTTAAAAATCCTCTCCTCAATTAATATTCATCATTGCTAACAAGAAATAATACAGAAGAACATACCTGGTAAAAATCCAGGCACGTCTACAAATGTTATCAGAGGGATATTGAAAGCATCACAGAAGCGAACAAAACGGGCTCCCTTCACAGAAGAATTTATGTCCAAACAGCCTAATTTGTTTTTTAAAAAAGGTAAACAATACTGTTACAATATTTTTCACTTTTCTCACACACGAATACACAACACTAGTAGCAATCCAGATGTTGAAATGCTGTGGGGATCCTGCCTTAAGCAGCAACCCAGAAATGTTTTAAATAAGTAGTTTACAATCAATACATGGGTAGGGGAGGCCATTATTGAAGAGTGAGGGGTCTGATGATGTCATGGGATGTCAGGTTATCCTCTCTGACATCATCATTTCTGGCCCTCTCTTTCAAGGCATCTTCATTCTTCTCTTTCCCAATTTAGGAAGATATGTGGAGCCTCAGCTGACCTGCATGCCTCAATAGAGAGCAGGCTTCACTTTCTCCCACACCTTTCCAAATTGGGAAAGGCAATGTACAAAGTGAAATGTGGCTAGAAATGAAAATAACTCTGGAAATTCCAGTCTCTCGATTGCAAAAAGTGGTTGGAACTCGGGACGGTTTGGGACTGCAAGTTTTTTTCCAATGACTTAATATCAAGTAAAGCAGAGATGAAGAGCATGTGGCTCCCCAAGGCTTTTGGGACTGCAACTCTCATTATCACTAGTGGACTAGTCTACGTAACCAATGATGAGTGATAATACTCTGACAGTGATGAACCATATGTTTCTTGAATTCTACCCCATTCCCCAGAATACCACAAGCAGAAAACCCCAACTATATGTCTTCAGAGACAAATCTCTTAGAAATAAATCACATCAGAAAAACATGTTTTATGTTGATAATCATGGTCAAATTCTAGCCTTAGTATAAAATTAGGCCTACTCTTATAATTCACTGAAAATTCTCTAACACTTTCAACTAGCCATGGTAATTAAAATAAAACATTTTCTAAAACATAAAATGCCTTGCTAGCAGTGCAAAATGATCCAGCATGACTAACAGGAGAGAAGGAAAGGAGCTGGCATTATTATTCTTATTATATTAATGAAAAATATATGAAAGCTGTGCCATCTGCCTGCTCTGTACATATAACACATCAATTATTTTTGTCATGGAACAAGTATAATTTTATGAAGGTTTTTTTCTGCGTAACACTCTTGTAAAACATGCACAAGAATGAAGCATTTCTGAAGCACAAATGGACAACTGTTTGGTTGGACACTGCACTGGTCCCATAGTAGTCAATTTCCAGGTCATTTTCTGTTTGAAATGGCCTCACCTGGCCTAACATGTGACAAAACTGCCTCCATGCATCTAACAGAGTGTTTGGGGCATTCTGGGAGAATTTTTAAAAAGAATTATTTTAATTTTTTAATTAAAAATAACATTCAATAAATGAACATTCCCCTCTCCCAAAATCTGTGTACCTTGTTGGGCCCTTTGGGGCACAGAAATGACCCAAGGGGCCATACCTCCTCACCCGGTTTACAGAATGCATTGAATATCAACTCCATATCTAAACAGCTCAATACAAATCAAAGCAAAAACCATCTTAAAAGCAAGAAAAGCCTTAAGAGGGGAAAAAACAGTTACTACTTGAACAATGAACTTATAACATTAATAAATAGAAAAATGAAATGCCTCAGCTTCATTTCTCAGACATAAAAGATTCCCAAACAGCTGCAACCATCCTCTCACCTGATGCTACTTTGGGTTGGTTGCCGACTATTCCAACAGTTCTTCCATTCATTCTAGCAAACCCAACTATGATGTTTCGGGCATACGAAGGCATAATCTCAAAGAATTCTCTCTCATCAACAATCTGCACAAATGGGATTCAAACATTTTACATCATCAGAATGATAAAATGTATAGTCCTATGGACAGCTATATTAGACAAATCAGATTATATATTTAAGACAGCAAATTGTTGTGATTGTTCCTTCAAAGTTTATGATTTATGGCAATCCTAAAGTGGTTCGCTGGGTTTTCTAGAGCTGAAAGTGTGTGACTTTCCCAAAGTTACTCAATAAGTTTTCAGGCTCAAGTGTGATTCAAACCCTGATCTCCAGAGTTGTAATCCAATGCTCAAATCACTACACCAGCACTTAAAACAGCAGATACAGGGTTTTAAAATCATTTCAGTATACGCTTCAATAAACTGTTGTTAGTGGTGGGGGTGGTCTACATAAAAAATACAAGAGCCAAAATCATTACAAAGGCAATGGTTAAATTCCTGACCATTACTGTTTTAGTTTATTATTCCTTAATGTCTTAATACAGCTCTATCTTTCAGCCACTTTATTCAGGAACATTACGCACTCAACTTGATGAGATAACCTACATTTGCTTTTCATTTCATATCTGACAACATGGCAAATCAGGGCAGGAAGGAAGATGAGCAATTCAGAGTACTGCATGCTGTAAAATCAGGTTACTGCAAACACTGGGTCAAAGCTGTGATAATTTTTGAAAAGGAAAATGACTGGAAGGAGGAAGGTTGGGGATGCAGACATTATCCCATGACCACTTGCGTCTTAGGTTTGCTAAGGTTTCTAAGGTTTGCTCAGTCAAGGAGTGGGCAATATAGATCCCATATGTAGCCTACTCTGCTCCTTCTCTGACACTGACACAAACACACAGAACTCACTACACTGGATTTCACACATGCACCAAAAAAGCCACAAGGTGCAGGGGTGTATATGCGCTATTTTAAAGCTTACTCCTACCATTGCAAGTAAGATGTGATCACACAATGTACTTTTTCTTTTAAAGAAGCCACTGATTCTTTTTTACTACTGCACCACCAAAATTCAGCAACAATTTTAAATAAAAAGTTTTTTCTGCTGCCGTTTTTTCTGCTATTGCATGGATGAGAGGATCCACTTCAGCCCACACACCCCTGACAGAGTCTATTATCATTGTTTCCATTATTCAATTAAAGGGTTGGCCCTTCCTTGTTGATTCCAAGTATCCAGTATTCAGCAATATACTGCCCTGGGATGTGTTACAGATTTGATTTACAATGATACATATAGGCTTGTCATGGTTTTATTAATTTGTTGTTCCCAACAGAATAGATTAGTGTTTTAAATGTAGAACCAATCCTACCTAAACTGTACTAGCACAGTTAGAGCATTATGGCTCTCAAAGTAGGATGATTATGGAAATATAAAAAATATAAAATATATAGTTTAGAACTTTATAGTTTAAAATTGACAAAAGTGAGCAAAAAATGATTTAGTCTACCACTCAGCTACTATTATTCCACACTTTGCCTGTGACACATCACTGCTAGCTGAATCTTAAACACTGGACTATTCTATGTTGTACACACAGCGTACAGTATTTAATTTATGTAAATCAAACATCATAGAAATAATTAAGGACAAGGACCTATACACATTTTACATAGCAGAAAAATACTCTAGGAATTAATACTAGATTTGTCACACAACTGATATACAATAGGCACCATGATCTTGCACTAACTGTGCAAACACCAAGCACATCTGCACTCCTCCTGTCAAATGTGGTATCTCTTGTATGACTTGTACTTTTGTCGATTTCCCTGAATGCATAATACGGTGGGTCCTTGTTATACGCTGGAGTTTTTAATTCCAGGATCCCCCGTGGATAACAAAATCCGTGGATGCTCAAGTCCCACTGAATATAATGGCATAGCAAAATGATGTTCCTTGTATAAAATGGAAAATCAAAGTTTGCTATTTGGAATTTATACTTTTTTTGAATATTTTCAAGCCGTGTATGCTCCATGGATAAGAAATCCATGCATAAGGGGGGGGGGGGCTGACTGTAGTTCTTTCACTATATTAGTGTAGTAGACAAAACAGTGCAACAGTGTTCTAGCATATTGCTTTACAACTAACCTCAACCTTTTCTAACCAAAGCCATATACTGTATGCGATAATGGATACAATGAAGACTTATAATAAGGAATACATTAACAGTCTGCACGTATGCAAGATGAATACAGAATTTATTCAAATTTTGTAGCAATTATCAGATGCAATTAATGGCCAGAATCCTCTCTGACAGTTACAAGTGTGTAACTTAGATTTATGCACTTGTGACTTTTACATAGTCACAATCCTAGTTTTAGGGGCTGTGAAAGATTCCCCTGTCTCCAGTTACCAGGCAACAGCTGCTGCGATAAACAGAGATCTGTTCCCTTTTCAGTCAGGACACAGCTTACTGACATTCCCACCTACGCCTTGTGTCAGCAATCTCCGACATAAGGAGGAATTTAAGAGAAGTCCTGCTTCTGCCCGTCATACCAGAAATTGCTCACAGAAAGGGATTGAAATGGCAATCAGCTGCTTCCCAAGTGACAGGGGAACAGACCTCTGTTGATCACAGCAGCTACTTCCCAATAACTGGGGACTGAGGAGGTTGGACTGGGATTCACTGCACAGCAAGCTTAACTAAAATGCTTGTGCATACATAAATTGCATACAGGATTCTGGCTAATACTGAAAGGATCTGTATATTACCAGACTTGGGTAAAACACTGGTACACAAAGCTTACCGCGTGTACAATATCCACCATGTCGTAAGCTTTAGTTGATTCCATTGGGACAATAGTATCCAACTCAGGTACCAAGCGGTTGCTTTAAACAAACAGAATCATAAGCAAGACTCTTACATCATATCATTCAAATGAAAAAAATATTTCCAAGAGACATGAACAATGTAGGACAATTTGAATTAATCCTAAACCACTGATTCAGTCTATAGAAGGGCTGGATTTTTTTCTTTTTTTAATATTTAATATTTCACATTTCTATTCTAGAAGGACCTTCAATTTCTTTTTAGCCAGTTGCTTTCATTTCCTCATACTATGAAGGAAATATAAAAAATATAAACCTCCTCCCTTATTCAGCAAGCAAATGGGACAGCAAGCCCCAGTGTTTTAAATGGTTGCACATCATGCAGCCATAGGAAAGAACAGGATTTGAGGTCCCACATTTTTTGCTATCTGCGGGGGGGGGGGGGTGGTGAGGGTGAGGGTCTTGGAATGGATAGCAAGAGACAACTGTACCAACAAGAGGAAAGAGTGGAAGGGAAACAGAAAGTTGTGGTCCATCATCAACTGAGTGCCAACTACACCATACAATTCTACAACTATAAAAGGAGAATTCTGATCATCTACTGTTCAGCCCTGCAGTACCTATAATATCTGGAAGGACATCCCAGGAAGTTTGAGTCATGAACTATATTAAGAATAATTAAGCTGCCCAGGAACTTCCATTTTGAAAGAGAGGCCTCGTTCAGGGAAAAGAAATTTTAAAAAGCTGACTCTACAAAGGATTGCCCAAGTGAACTCTGAAACTCACTTTGATTTTATGAACATACACAATTTGTTTAAAAACTACTTACCTAGGGTCATGGCATTCTCTGACAGGAGCTGGATCTTTATTACTAAGAGGCAAGAAATTAAAAAACTCTCTGAGATTGAGCAACGCATCTACGTCATTCTCAAAAGCACGGTGTGCAACCCCTACAAGGAAACATCAGAGACAAACCTGATTTTGCAAAGAGTCCACTGCACATTTAAACAAGACCCCCACCCCTAGAAAAGCCAATGCCTATCTGACAAGTAGAGTGAGCAATAAACCGAGATCCCTTATTTAGGTGACAGTTAAACCTTCACTGCCAGCTTGCTCATAAGAAGCAAGGATTCTCAAGTATCCTGGATTATCATACTCATACATGCAGCCATTGCATAATTTGTGTACAGATTATTAATTTATTTATAAATCATTTAATTATTTATAGCATGGCTGTCAATACAAACTGAAACAGAGAATCTACTTTTCAGTGGATATCAGCCATGACAGAAATGTGGAGCCACCGCTTTTACTGCAAGTTTATGACCTTCCCAGGAGTATCTAGCTGACTGTTGATGGAATTAGAATTCCTAGTTTTAATTAAACTTTGGTCCAATCAAATAGGGCAATCCTTGAATCATGTTGATTGACCAGACTACAACACGATTCATATTGAAATCCATAAATGCCTGAATAATTTCAACACGAAAGAAGAAACCCTTAAAATAAACATTTGGCAACCAGTCCTGAAAAACACCAAAATCAAAACCCAGCAAATGCAAATGTGTGGGGTTTCCCAGCAGACAATGGATCATTAATTAAATAGACATCCTGAGGCCTTGCCATTCAACAAGAGAACAATACACAGATTAACATGTAAATTGCTTTCTTTCAACCAACAGTATATATAGCCCACTCTCTTCTATGCCAGCGTTCTCTGAAGATGCCAGCCACAGCTGATAGTGAAACATCAGGAACAAACTGTTCGAGAACACGGCCTCATAGTCTGAAAAACCCACAAAAACTATGATTCATATTGTTTTCCTAAAAACTTTCAATGAGAGTACAAAAAGAAAATCTCAATTTAGCAATTTCTGACCTGACACTGCACTGTGTGTCTTTGCACCACCAAGTTGCTCCTGAGTAACATCTTCGTTGGTAACTGATTTGACAACATCAGGACCTGTAATGAATAAATAAGATGTGTCCTGGGGGGGGGGGGAATTAAAACAGGTATAAGATCCAACATTCCAACACTGCATTCTCCACTCTATAGGAGTATGCCAAAATAAACAACAGAAGACTACAGAGATATTAGTTTCCAACTTATTTTGATTCAAGCCAAAAACTGGAAAAAGCACTGGCATTTTTTTTTAAACTGGGAGACTGAGTTTCTGGATGTGGATATAGTGCCTTGCGTTAAGTATTCACCCCATTGACTTCTCCACATTTTCTTGTATTACTACCTGGAACTGGAATAGATTTAAATGGAAATGCTGCCTCTTCATGGACACAAGGTATTCAACATTGTGAAGATGCAAACTATTTGTACTATGGTTAAGCCAGTGAGGTGTAGTGGTTTGAGTGTGGACTATGACTCTAGAGACCAGGATATGATTCCTAGCTTGGCCATGAAACCCAGTCTCAGCCTCAGATCATGGACATGTGTCAGCTTCAGAGGAAGGCAATGGTAAACCATTTCTGAACAATTCTTGCCAAGAAAGCCCGGTGACAGTTTCATCTTAGGGTCGCCATAAGACCTGAAGGTACATAACGTGAGCAAAAATTGGCACTTGTTTGTTGTGTAAATATTTACCTCAGTGAATTAATATTTGGCCAAAGTACCCTTGGCAGCAAATATAATTTCTGCGTGTTATATAGGTTTCTTTCAGCAATGGCTTTCTTATCTCCACCTTTCTATAAAGCCCAGCTGCAAAGAGTGACCAGGTGACAGTTGTTCCATCAACAGTTTCTCCCATTCATGACATCTCTCCAGCTCCTTCAGAGTTACCACTCGCCACTTGGTTGTCTCTCTGACTAATGCCGTCCTTACCAAAACAAAGGGTTTTGATAGACAGCTTTTTCTAAGTAGAACTCCACTTGATCTTTCCATTTAATAATAATGGATTTAATGGTGCAAGGGATGTTCATAGCTTGAATATTTTAATATAACCCAGTGCTCCATGATGCTTTTGTGCAACTTTACCCAAGACTTGTTTTGAAAGTTTCTTGGTTTTCATGATCTTGTTTGTTTAAGAATTAATTCTAAGGCCTTCTAGAAAGAGATGCATTTAATCTGAGATCATGTGGCACTGGAAATGAACACAAGTGTACTCCAACTTCTAATGTGATTTCTGGAGGGTTGCATCAGAGCTTATTTAGACCTGTTGCATCTATGAGAGTTGGTTTATGGGCCAACTGTATTTGGCACTTTCACAATGTTGAGTATCTTCTATATATCAAGTGGTAACAATGCCAATTAAGTCACTATCAGTTCCAGGTTGTAACACAATAAAAGGTGAAAATATCAAAGAAAGTTAATACTTCTGTGAGGCGCTGAGGGAAGCCTGAAGGGACGCCTGCTGCAGCCTGAAGCCATTCTTCCACCTGAGGCTCCACAGCCAAGGCCAGGCAAGGCAGGGCAAGCCACAGGGTGTGGTTTTTTGGAGGACTTAAGTCTCTGCCCTCCCACTCCTTCCCAACATCTGCTGACCCTGAAGGAAGCCTGAAGGGACGCCTGCTGTAACCCCAGTCTCTTATGTGTTTGAGATTTTACATCTATACTGGGACAGGAAATTTAGCTGGACTATCCACTTTCATCATCTGATAATGGAGCCGGAAGTAACTTGGGAGCGGCTATTGAAGTTGTGCGGGGTCAGGGAAGATATGGCGGTAACAGAGTGAACACATGTTACAAAAGAAGAAGGGATCGATGTTTGATATCTATCTCTTCTTCTGTTCACTCTGTTTCCCAGGATAATGTGGGGAGTGCACCAATCATTCCACAATCTCTTAATCTGCTCCTCTGCAATGTCAAATCGGCCAAGGGGAAAACCCACATCATCCACCACCTCCTCGTGGATGAACAGGCCGACCTGGCATGCTTTACTGAGACCTGGCTGGGAGATGCCAGCGCTGTAACATGGGCGCAAGCTCTCCCAGCCGGTTACATGGTCAGTGAGCAGATAAGGGAAAGTGGGCGAGGGGGCGGTGTGGATTTAGTCCATAAAACCAACCTGACCTTGATCAGAAAGCCTGTCCGGAAAACAACCCACATCGAGAGTGTGTTCTTTAGCCTGAAGACCAGGGATAGCTTGGGGATTCTGTTGGTATACCGGCCACCCCGTTGCCTAACGGATTCCCTAACCGAGCTGACTCAGCTGGTCTCTGAGTTGTTGTTGGACTCACCCAGACTTTTGGTCTTGGGTGACTTCAACATCCCTCTAGAGACCAGCCCATCCAATCTATCTGGAGCGGCTCGGGAGTTCATGGAATCCATGACAAGCATGAACCTATCCCAATTGGTCGATGGGCCTACTCATTGTGCGGGTCATACACTCGATGGGATTTTTAGTACGGAACAGGAGTATCCGTGGGCGGAGGTAACCAAAACCTCCGCATTGTCATGGATGGACCACTTTCTGATCAAGATGGAACTTAAGGCCACTTTCCGCCCCCCCCGGGGGTGGCGGACCCATTAGAATGGTCCGCCCTCGAAGGCTGATGGAACCAACAGGCTTCCAGAATGCCTTAGAGGGTTTAATGGTTGGTAGCACCGGCGACTCTACCGAGACCTTGGTGAATACTTGGAACACCGTCCTTCCCAAGGCCCTCGATACTATCACTCCCGAGCGTCCTCTCCAACCCGCTCCCAACCGTAAGCCCTGGTTCTCCCAGGAACTCCGGGAGATGAAGCGGGTTGGACGACGACTAGAGCGCAAATGGCGGAAGACTCGGCTCTTGTCCGACAGAACTCGACATAGGCAGCATCTTCACGCCTATCGGGAGGCTTTGCATGCAGCACGGAGATCCTTCTACTCTGCACGCATTGCATCTGCAGAGTCCTGTCCAGCGGAGCTGTTTAAGGTGGTTGGGGAGCTGACGCAGGTTCCCCCTGCGCCAAATCCCCTACTTAACCCTACAGTGGCCTGCTGTGACGCATTTAACATCTACTTTGCAGACAAAATCTCTCGGATAAGGGCCGACTTAGACGCCAATGTTTTAGCAGCATCTGTAAATGAGGCACCTAGCAACTTCATTACTGTTACTTTATTGGATGAGTTTCAATCTGTAAGTACTGATGACGTGGACAAGCTCCTTGGAAGCGTGAGGAAAACAACCTGCCCTCTCGATCCATGTCCATCATGGCTGGTCGTCCAGGGAGGGGACGCATTGAAGACATTCCTTAGGGATGTAATCAATGCGTCCCTCAGGGAAGGCACTGTTCCTTCTTGTCTGAAGGAGGCGGCCGTAAAGCCCCTCCTGAAGAAACCTTCCCTTGATCCTCTGGACCGAAACAACTATAGACCAGTTTCCTTGCTGCCATTTTTAAGCAAGGTGATCGAGAGAGCAGTCGCCTCCCAACTCCAAGCTGTCTTGGATGAAACCGATTATCTTGATCCATTTCAAACCGGCTTCCGGCCGGATATAGAGTTGAGACTGCCATGGTTGCTCTGACAGATGACCTCCGCTTGAGCATTGATAGAGGTAGTGTGACCCTGCTGGTGCTCTTGGATCTCTCAGCGGCCTTTGACACCATAGATCATGCCATCCTTTTGGACCGGCTGAGAGGGATGGGGATCAGAGGCACCGCCTTACAGTGGTTCCGTTCCTTTCTCTCCGGCAGGACCCAAAGGGTGAGGCTCGGGGACAGCTGCTCCTCCAAAACTGAGCTAAGCTGTGGCGTCCCGCAAGGCGCCATTCTGTCCCCGATGCTATTTAATATTTACATGAAGCCGCTGGGCGAGATCATTCAGAGGCATGGAGCTCAGTGTCATCAGTACGCTGATGACACTCAGATATATTTCTCCATGACCAGATCATCTGCTCAGACCTCAGATGGCGTCTCCTCTCTCAATGACTGCCTGGCAGCGGTAATGGATTGGATGAGGGAAAACAGATTGAGACTGAATCCAGACAAAACGGAGGTACTGACAGTCACCGGCCCGAAACCAAGTCTGGGAATACAACTCCTGGTCCTAGATGGAATCACACTATCCTCAAAGGACCCTGTTCGCAGTCTGGGGGTACTCCTAGACTCGTCACTTCACATGACTAGTCAGGTGAATGCAACGGTCAGGAGTGCCTGTTATCAGCTCCGGCTGATACGCCAGCTGCGCCCTTTCCTGGAGATGAGGGATTTAGAAACTGTGCTACACGCTTTGGTCACCTCACGACTAGACTACTGCAACGCGCTCTACATGGGGCTGCCCTTGTACCTAACCCGGAAACTTCAATTGGTTCAAAACATGGCAGCCAGATTAGTTACTGGGACATCTAGGAGAGAACATATAACACCAGTGCTTAAATCTCTCCACTGGCTGCCAATTAGTTTCCGGGCACAGTACAAGGTGCTGGTTTTAACCTTTAAAGCCCTACATGGCTCGGGTCCATCTTATCTCAGGGACCGCCTCTCCCCGTACGATCCTCCCCGCACACTTCGATCCTCTGGGAGGAACCTACTACAGCCTATCAAGACCAGGCTGGCACAGACCTCCCAGAGGGCCTTTTCTGCGACCGCTCCCAAGCTCTGGAATGGTCTGCCGGATGAGATGCATCTCATGACATCTTTAGATTGCTTCAAAAAAGCCCTAAAGACGCATCTCTTCCGGCAGGCCTTCCCCTGAAATTCCCTATCCCCGGCTTCGGTTCCAGACTTTGATTTCCTGCCTACTCCCATGTTTCTGATCCCCACTTATGACGTGGCCGCATAAGGAAGGGTTAGGATGTAGTTATATGTTTTTAAATAACTGTTTTAATCACTGCCGGTTTAATCTATTTTTAAGGGGTGGGAGGTTTGGAAACGGGTCATGGGATTGTTTTAATCTATGTTTTTTTTTACTTGTACCCTGCTCCGAGTGTATGTACAGAGGAGCGGGCTATAAATAAACTATTATTATTATTATTATAGCTAGAAAGGATCCAGATGTGGTCTGCACATTCCCCACCCTGCTTTTAAACAATAGAAACATATCAATTTCTCAAGCTGGCTACTGTAGACAAAAAAAAAAAAATCCTGAAAAAAGTACCCCAACAGAGCTCACACTGAAATGAAAAAGTATGTTTATAGATCTCAAAGTAAAGCAGCATCAAAAGAATGAAACAAAAAAAGCAGCTCAGGAGACAAAAGCAGGGATCACTTTTGCATAAGAATGACAGCTAAATCCTTAATGTGACTTCAAAAAGAGAAGGAGAGAGGAGGGAAGACTCTTTTCCCTGCCCCCTAATTCCACAATTATCACTTTCCCACTAAACATTCAATTCATGATTTTATATGAAACCTTAACAATACAGTTCTAAACAAGAGGACTCAGAGTGGTTTTACTGTGTTCAATTAGACTCATTCCTAAATAAGTGTCAAGGATTAAAGTCAAAGGCAACATTCTACATCCCTACCTTTACCATGAATGTGAAATCTGTTAAAGCGGGGGAGTAGACAGCACCTCCTGCACAAGGGCCCATGATAAGAGAAATTTGTGGTACTACTCCAGAACATAAAACATTTCTCTGTAGAAGAAAATAAACATCCATCTTTATTTACTCATTTTATACCACTTTCCAGCCAAAGTTCCCACTAACAGGTAAAACATTCCACCTTCCTAACCCTGTGTTAAGTTTTACAACAGCTACCTATAAAATAGAATGATGCGGAAATTTATATGACTACAAAAAGAAAAGTAAGTCTGTTGTAGGTTTTTGTTTGAGCCACCAATTAGAATCCCAAATTCCCAGCCTTTTATTCGTCAGTCAAACAGATTTCTTCAAAGGTTTGTGCATCAAAACCAAGACAGACAAGGGAGCACGGGAGCACAACATAGAGCCTTGTCAGAGAATTAAATACTGAAGACAGGATCCAGTTTGTGCAGCAGCCTCTAAGTAAAGTCCCACATGTACTAAATTCTACATATGTCCATTGTGACAACTGCTATAGACAGACATAAGTAGAGTTTTATCGCAGCCTTCTTCTTGTCTTCAGATTCTGCTCTCAGGAGAGGCATGTTGTTGCCACTCTATATCCACCCACCTTAAAAAACAAAAAACGGATAAAACAGTAGTTCTCAACCTTTGAGCTTCCAGATGTTTTGGGCTTCAAATGCCAGAAGTCCAAGCCAATATGGACAATGATCAGGAATTCTGAAAGTCAAAGTCCCAAACATCTGGAGGTCCAAAGGCTAAAGACCACTCCTATAAAAGGTTCCTGGGGAGAGGGCTGAAGTGTATGTGTGAGTAGTGATGACTTCAGAAGCTCTCTTTAGGATGAGGAGAGAGCTAAAATGAGACATAAAATACAGTATATAGCAAGATTAAGCAAGATCTACACACAGGAAAAGTGGTGTTTTCAGCTGGTATCATTGTGCCTAAATGGCAACAGTGATTTATAACCCTTGTAAAACTGGCTTAATTCAGGGGGCAGTCTTTGCTCTATTGTTATACAGCAGGAACATCTGGAAACACCCTACCAACATCTCATAATATGCAGAGGAGGAAAGAGAATGTTGGAGTGCATTTTTTCTTGCATCAAGACAACTGTGTCTCTGAATCTCATTTGGCATAAGACTTGGAAGGAGCAAGAAAAGAAATCTTGTTCTATTCACACACACTGTCACTGATTTTTCAAATGTCAGAAATGCTCCTAGACATTTTAATATTAATTGCATGTCATAATTGTATAGCATCCTTACTTAACAGGTTTCTTACCAAAAAAATATCAGCATAACCAGCCAGAGACTCTACACCTTCTTGGATTCGGGCTCCCCCTGAATCATTCAATCCAATCACAGGAGCACCAACCATCACTGCCTGATCCATGATCTAGACAACAGAAAGCATGATTAGCCCATGACACCTACCCATTTTCCAAACCTATAAAAGAGTGACTTTTCTCTTGAATCAGAATGCTTCCAAGTTAAGGCTCCACTTTCTATTTTTTACAGATAAACTCCACCACAGTGTCCCACATGGCAACATCACTATCATTCCACCTGTATATTCAATTAACTCTGCTCTTTAATGCTCTTTTTATGAGCTTGTGAGCATCTTAAACTGCTACTAACTGCTTAAGAACTGTGTAACAAATGAAAACACACAGGTAACTAATGGTAAGCCATCATATCTATTATTAACTTACTATTATAGAAGTACTTTTATACAACCCTTCAATTATACTCTCAGGACTCTTTATAAATAAGAATAATTCAGTCAGCATATTTTGAAACAAGTGAAATCTCCAAGTAATTTTTAAGGAAGTCCTGTGCACGATACATTATGAGAGCTAAATCCAGACAATACCAGGGCACAGATAACCAGATTATCCCTGTCCAATTCGTCCCAATTCTTTTATCTAGTATGAACCTTTTTATACTTCCCTTTATATTAGAGGGCATTTAAAAACAAATATAAAAATGAACTGAACTGAAAGGTCAAAATCACAACAGCAGCATAAAACCATTAAACTACAACTATATATGCCTGATACTGAAAGGGCAATTTCAAACTGGTTTTAGAACAGGATACAGAGTTGAGATTGCCATGGTTGCCTTAGCCGATGATCTCCGTCTGGTCATCGACAGTGGAAGTGTGGCCATCCTGTTGGTGCTCTTGGACCTTCAATACCATCAACCATGGTATCCTTCTGGATCGCCTGAGAGAGTTGGGAATTGGGGGCACTGCTTTGCAGCCACTCCAAAACTGTCAAATGGCCTGCCGGATGAGATCCATCAGAATGATACTCTTGAAGCCTTTAAAAAGGCAGTTAGGATGGATCTTTTCCAGCAGGCCTTCCTGGACTGATTCTAGCAACTGACTAGACTGCCCCTCTGTCTGTTTATAGCCACTATAAACAAACTGTGCCCTTTAAGAGATTTTGGACTTCAGCTCCCAGAATCCCAGACTACTGGGCAACATGGCTGAGGCGTCTGCGAGCTGAAATCCAAAATCTCTTAAAGGGCACAGTTTGGGGACCACTGATGTAGATGCACCCTTCAATTTTGCATTCTACAGGGTACCTATAATGATAGTTGTGAAAAGGTAATCTTTTACAAGGCTTACCTTGCAGATCTTTTGAGCATGTGCACCAGATAAACTGCCCCCAAAGACAGTGAAATCCTTAAAAAACAAAACAAAAAAACGTATGTCAAATGCAGGTATAACCTAAAGACTGACTCTAAATCTAACTTTAATAGAAGCTCAAAAGAATGTATAAAGCAGATTCTGTGTTCCCCACTTCATTCAATATTCTTAAAAAGTCTTCAGGTAGTCATAAAATGATAAGTCACGCCCTTAATACTATATGCCTACAGAATGGAGTTATTCAAGGGGAGGCTCAGAGGCTTGCCTTCCACTCCACCACTTAAGGTGCAGTGACCAAATGCAAAACAAGACACAGCTCCTGCACTTTTAGCAGATGTTCAAAAGAAGGAATTTGACCTTGTATGACAGATTACATGTGCTGAACTTCTCTAACTTTTTCCCCATCTGGCCACACAAACATACAGGCATATACATAATCTGCAGGTCAACAGTGCATGGCTTCCAGGAAAATGCATAGCATACCTGTGAATACCCCATGTATCCCTATCCAGACCCTCCCCTTTGGTACAAAGTACAAGTACAAGTAAAAGCACCAGAAACAGGCAGAAGAAGCACTTCTACACAAAATCCCTGCAAGTTATCCTTTTTCACACAGGGCCATCCAGACAACGTGAGAGCAGAAACAATACCTTTCATGCCAGAAAAAAAAACCTGACCCAAACCTAAGAAACTAAGAAAACATTCTTCATCATGCTGGAAGCTGATTGGCAACCTGTCCACCTTAACAACAAATACAAATATTTCTTATACTAAAGGAAAAATTTCACCACTTCACCATTAAATCAAAATCTCAGTTCTGCTAACTTGGTATTATAAAAATTATACTTGGTATTATAAAAATTATATCAAGTAGATGCAATGGCCAGGAGTGCTTAGTATCAACTTCAGTTGATACACCAACTGCGTCCCTACGTTGACAAAAAGGATCTTGAAGCAGTGGTACACGCACCGGTAATCTCTCGATTAGATTTCTGCAATGCGCTTTACATGGCGCTACCTTTGCATCAAGTTCAGAAGCTTCAATCAGTTCAAAACGCGGCAGCCAGATTGGTCACCAGAACATCTAGGTGGGACCATATAACACCAGTCCTGAAACCACTTCACTGGCTGCCAATCAGCTTCCAGGCACAGTACAAAGTGTGGGTTATTTAAAGCCCTAAATGGCTTGGACCCGAACTACATGAGGAAACGCCTCTCCCTGTATAATCCACCCCACACCCTCAGAACAACAGGGGAAAAATATTAGAACACCACAGGTCCAGGTTAACAACTTCTCTCAGATCATTTACTGCTTCAGCCCCCAAATTATGGAACAGCCTACCAGAAGAGATCCATCTTATTACCACTTTAGATGCCTTCAAAAAGGCTCTTAAAACAGATCTCTTCTGGCAGGCCTACCCACCTGACCTCTTATAGATTCTATGATAAAATGCTCTTGTTTTGTCTTTGGCTAATTAGATGATATTTTAGCTAAATTATTGTATTTCTGATATCATTAGTGTATATTATTTTATTTTTATACCTGTATTTTATTGCTTTATTGATGTAATCCCACCTCAATCCGAAGGGAGAGGTGGGAAATATAAATATTACTACTTCTTCTTCTTCTTCTTCTTCTTCTTCTTCTTATTATTATTATTATTATTATTATTTTTCACTTTAGTATTTACATATTTTCAAGATTGTTATCGCACTTTTCTACACAAAGGATGCCAACGTGACAAACACCATAACACTATTTAAATAATAAAATTATTAGCATTCATACAAATACACATCACAGCAGTAAATTTAGCAGCTTTCAAAGAATCAGTTTTAAAAAGCAATATCAAAAATACCCAGATGAAAAAGTCAATATCTTCACTGGTCACTGAAGGGAAGAAGTTATCGGGCCAGATGGACTTCTTTTGTGCTCTTGTTATTACTGAAATGTTCCTCTCTTTCATGCCCTCCCACCATATTTCAGAAAAATATTCATAAAAATATCAGTGGATGATATGAAGACCCAAGCATACTCATACTAGTACAGACAATTTTTAATCACCAAATGGCATTTTCAATCAATATGCAAATTTCTATGTTACACAAAACTCTTCCTTTAGCAGAGGGAAAACAAACAATTTTATCCCACACTTTTTAAAAATAAAATACATAAATGCACAGATGTAACCAAGTTGATCTAGTTTGGACACCAGCAAGCCTCACATCCCACATATTTTTAAACATTATCTGTTACATCTTACATCTGTCAGGAAATAGGCTTGCCAGACCAATTCCATGCATGTCTACTGAGAAAGAAGTCCCATAGTGTTTTATGGAACTTACTTCCAACGAAGTACATGTAGGACTGCAAACAAGTATACGCAAAAGTCAGCAGGAAATTATAGCACCACTGCTAATCCACATGTACCTCTTGTTAAATGTTCACTACTTAGGACTTAACTACAAATATACTCAACTATAAGTTGACTCCGTGAATAAGTCAAGAGCAGGTTTTGAAGCCAAAATTAAGGTTTTTGGTATGACCCATGCATATGTTGAGGGTAAAACCTTCGGCACACTTCCTCCCCCTCCTCCTCAGCACAGTTGTTCCCTAAAGAGGCAGCCATGTTTGGAAGAGATAAGTCAGCCCATGTTTTTGGGGTTAACTTTTTGGACAAAATTTTTTGACTGATACATGAGTATATAAACACATCCCATTTCATGTACTAATGTCCGAAATATTTATCTATTTCCCTCCATTTTCACAGCATATAACCCAATATTTTTGTCCATATTTGGCATCACTACTCTTTATCCACAAATAATTTCCTGTAAATCTGTTCAAGTCATTGCACTGTTTGCTTCATTTTCATTAAAATAAATTCTTAAGCAAACAAACTAGCTTCCCCACAATGTAATTCAAGGTCATTTCAGACTTGCATTTTTTTAAAAAATGCTCACTTATCTAGAAATGCTGTCAAGATATGAATCAACATATGCATCTTTGTAAAGCATAAAAGATTCCACTAAAGCAGCACAGAGATTCAGATGCTGAAAACTTCCAGATGTTGAACTCCCATTACATCAGCCCCAGAGAATGGTGAGGTTCAACAGGAATGGTTCATCAACATCTGAACAATGAAGGTTCACCACCTTTGCCTTTCCACAACTCTTCTCTTTACATCTGACTCTTACAATAACACCATTTAAAGAGTTTCCTATATACATATGTAAAAGATAAGTAAGTAAGTCCAATAAGCAGATGTATTTCTATTTAAGCTGCCACAAAGCTTTCAATAATATAAATACTGTTACTCCTACATAATTCCTTTGTCCAAAAAAACAGCATACAGTACAATATAAACAGACAGCTAGACAATGATCATTTTCCTACAAAATAAGCATTCTATTAACTAACAGATAGAATACGGAATAATTGCCCAATGAACCAAAAATAAATTTAAAGTATGAAAATGTTAATAAAGAAGAAAAACTCAACCACTGAATAGATGCAAAACAATACCTGACTGAAGACATATGTCAGTCTACCATTAATTCTACCCTGACCAGTTACCACACTGTCTCCAGGGTACTGCAAGAGAGAACAAAGAAAGGACAATTAAGAATGCAAGTATTATTAAAGTATGAAATCAACTTCTTCAGAATGAAGCAATCAAATATTTGCTAATCTGAAACTCTGGGTATCTAGGGCAGAGTACATTTTTCAATTAGATTAAGCTTGACTCTTTAACAATTCTGTATTACTATGCACTTAGGAAATTATCAAGTCGGGAAAAAATTAAGCTCATGTAGGGAACAGGAATAAATATATACTCCCCAACAGCCTCCTTTAATTCTGATTACTATATAAAAATAATCTGCATATGCATAGTAGAGGTTGACGTTGTTTGCCATCAGTTTCAATTTACAATTATTCACTGAATGATAGACTTCCAATAGACCATGCTATTAACAGCCCTGCATAGATCTTGCAAACTCAGGGCCATGGTTTCTTTCACTAAACCAAACCATCAGTAATGTCTTCTTCCTTTTTTTCCTACTATCTTCTATTTTACCAAGCATTATTATCTTTTCTAATGAGTCATTTAAGCTCATGATATATCCCTGAGATCTTCAGTTTAGTTTTTTTGGCTTCTAGAAAGAGTTTAGATTCTAGGACCCATTTATTTATCTTTTTGGCAGTTCATGTTATCAGTAGAATTCTCCTCCAGTTCCACATTTCAACTGAGTTGATTCTCTTCATGTCAGCTTTCTTCACTATTCAGTTTTCACAACCACACATAGAAATCAGAGAGATATGACTGATCTTGACTTTAGTATTCAATTATATATCCTTCTTGTTGTTGTTAATTGCCTTTGAGCGGATCCTGACTCATGGCAACTATGTGGATGAGACATCTCCAAGACTCCTTATCCTCCACTGCTCTGCTTAAATCCTGTAAATTCGTACCCATGCCCTCCTTAATAGAGTCACATCTATCTTGCATGCAGTCTCCCTCCCTTTCTACATCCCTCCACCTTTCCTAACATTATTGTCTTTTATGAGTCATGCCTTCTCATGATGTGGCCAAAGTATGACAGTCTCAACTTAATCAGATCAAGCAAAATTTCTGGCTTGATCTGTTCTAGGTCCCATTTGTTTGTCTTAAAGTATCCTCAGTGTTCTTCCCCAACACCACATCTCAAATGAATTGATTTTCTTCTTATCCACGTTCTTCACTGTGCAGCTCTTGCATCCATATATGGTAATACAATGGCTTGCATGATTTTAACTTTTGTGTTCAGTTGTATAACTTTACTCTTTAGGATTTTTTCTAGTTTTTCCCCATTCCTAGTCTTCTTCTGATTTCTTGATTGTAGTCCCCGTTCTGATCAATGTTTGATCCAAGGTACAGGAACTCTTTTACTATTTCAGTTCCTCATTATCTCAGTTGAATTTTTGTAGATCCTCCCTGATCATTATTTTTGTTTTCTTTTATGTTCAGCAGTAAGCCTGTTTTTGAACTTTCTTTCTTGGTCTTCCTTAATAGTTGTTTCAGGATTATAATTTTTCTGCTAGCAGTATGGTATCAAGGCAGGAAACTTAAAACTGAGGAGAGAGGGGTTGGAAACAATGGTAATAACAGACTGGAATTTTGAGGATTCTGTCTGTCAAGGTTGGCATGAAGTAAAAACCCAAGTGTTGTCGACTGTTCCTTAAGTTGATATTCCTTCCGACTATCTTCACCCCTCCTCCTCCTGTGTCCAAACCTGCTCTTCATATTATATTTTCTGCATACAAGTTGAACAGATAGGGTGAAAGAATGCAGCCTTGCCTGACCCCTTTGCCAACTAGGAACCATTCTGTTTCTCCATATTCTATTCTAACAGTAGCCTCTTGTCTGAAGTACAGATTTCTCATCAGGACTATCAGATGTAGTGGCACTCCCATTGCTTGAGAGTATTCCATAGCTTTTTGTGATCTATTCAATGAAAGGCTCTGCTATAGGCTTTAAACACATGCTGATTTTCTTTTGAAATTCCTTGCAGCACTCCATTAGCCATTGTATGTTTGCTATGTGGTCCCTAGTGTCTCTTCCTTTCCTGTATCCTGCTTGCACATTAAGATCTTATCTAGTTACTTCATAGCTCTCCTAAATCCCAATCTTCTTTTGATTTCTTGACTAAGGTCCCTTTTGATTTATGACAGCACCAAAGTACAGAAAAACTTTAACTTTTAAGTTATGTAAATAATCTGTGGTCATTATTTTTGCTTTTTAATATTCAACTGTAATCCAGGTGGCTCCCTATATAAAGACAGGGACAGTGTGCTCTCTTATGACAGATCAGAAGCTATGCCAAACTCTGTAGCTAAAACAGCTACATATTTCTCATTGATATAAGCAAAGCAAAATAAGACAAAATAAAAATCAACCAAGTACCTTGTTTTTCTCAGCCTCCATCCCAAAATCTGCACATCTGTGTTCCACAAACATGTCATATTCTACAAAACTGTCAGGATCCAGTAAAAGAAGAACACGCTCCCTCGCTGTGAGCTTTCCCTGAAGAGAAGGAATAAAATTAACAAAGTACATTTTGAGGCCTGTACATTAAATAAGAGCTAATCATTGTTACAAATATCCATAGGTCAATTCCAATTTAGGATTTTATGCACTGTCAGGAACATTTTTGCTCCCTAAGACATTGCTGCCTCAAGCTCATTATTGCAGCTATGTTCCTTAACATTCTCACTAGCTTGCCCTGCTCTTGTATAAATATTCCCCTATGTAATCATCATGTAACTTGAGATTTATTGCTTTTTCTTTTTATATTTTTTCCTTTTAAATATGGAGAACTGTGTCTGTGGAAAAGGAAACTAGCTGACACATAAAGCAATCTAGTTGAAAAGGAGAGAGAAATCGATTATCTACATTATATTATGAATATATTTCTAATTGCAGTGGCAATTAGTTAATCTAGTAGTTATATTTATTTGTGTCCATGAGCTGAAAATGGTTTACATAACTCTTCATCTCCCCATTTTATCCTCCCAATAGCCTTTATCCTCCCAATAGCCTTGACCCAAGGTTGCCTAGTAACAGGTCCATGATCACCCTGTGAGTTTCATAGCTCACTGGAGACTGGAACCTGGATCTTCCAAGTCCCACCACAGCATTCTATTTATTACACAACATCAGTACCGATTAAATGTGTCTTAATTAATAGGACACTAATTATATTCACATTTCCAACACTCCAGTTGCAGCTATCCCATCCACAGTAAAAGCAGAGCTTATAAATGTACATTTCTCTGGTGGTACAAGAGAAATGTACTTCTACTGCATGTGGTAAATACAATCTTACAGGCTTATTAATAATCTTAAAGTAAATATACAACTGGGCAGGCTAAGAATATCTTGCCATTTGATCCTTAAATGACTTGATTTTGTAAACGAATGATTATATTTCAGACAAGAATTGACGCCACAGAAAATCTCTAGTCCCAAGGGGAAAATCTACTCTAAGCTGTTTCCTGATTTACAGCAGTGGTTCAATACAAGAATGCCATTTCTATAAGAAAGGATGGACGTTGTAAATTGCAGGTACAAATCTTTTAATCTCTCAATTATTACTGCACATATACTGAACAAATTTATACCTGGCCCATATAGTCATAGTAACTAAGGGCTTCCTGCACAAGCTTATGGAGATCATCAAATATTAGTTTCTAGTACTGAAAGTTTACTCTGTATGTGTGTGTGTGTGTCTCTCTCTCTCTACTTTTTGATATACCTTTATACAAGGTTTCTAACACTCTTCATATAGATACACAGACACACACACCCCTTGTATAATGGTACAACAAAAGTAGTGACAAACAAACAAAGTCCATGCAACTACCATTTAAACCTTCATTAGACAAAATCACATTGGCCTTTTCAAGATTATTTAGGCACTGTCACAAATTTGTCTGTCATCTTTTCACTTTTATTCAGTACTAATTCCGATGCAAATTTGGTCTTCCTAGTGACCTCTGTAGGAAAGCTACAGATTAAGTATCCCCTGCCAAATATATCATTTTAGTGGTAGGAAAATAAATTAGTACAAGGCACTTGCCTGAGAATCAGAGAAAACAGATTAGTTCCTACTTCTGCAGTAAGCTCCATTGGATGTTATGTCAGCCCATAATTATCTGAACATAACACTGTATGTAATGAAGGAGTTGCTAACTATGGTTTGTTCTTCAGTACTGTATATAGAAATTGCCTTGTCAGAACACACAATGACCAAACTCCGATTTACCAACACAGTCTCTAGAAGCACCAGGCTTATCCTTTCTCCTCGCACCCTGCAATTGGCAGCTTTTTATCAGTCAGTGCAAAGTAGCCACAGTGCCCAAACCCACTGGTGTTTGGTTTGCTGCTAGCCATGATTAGACATTTGTGTCTGCAGTGCAGAGGACAAGGAGTGCAGGAGACAACACTCAGAGCTGCTTACATACATAACACTAAATGTATGAATAGAAATATTTGCTTCTCCAGACATTTTGAACTACAGCCCTAAGAGTTTCTTACCATTAGTCATGCTGGCAGTGGCTTCTGGGAGTCAAAGTCCAAAACATCTGATGGACCAAAGGCTGTCCACCCTGGCAATAAAGCCTGGTTTATCATTACATCTAATACAGACATCTCAAACAAGGTCTGCCAGATGCCTCTATTCTGGTCAACTAATCTTACATATACTTGTTCACAATAAATGTATCTACCCCATATATACTCGACTATGTCAACCTCATGTATAAATTAAGGTCAGATTCTGGGGCCAAAATTATGGATTTTTATATGACCCATGGATAAGTTGAGGGTAAAACGTAGGGGCATGTAACAAAAGATCTAAAAGATGAAGCAAAGGAAACAATGCCAAAGAACTTAAAAAATTCCAGCAGGAATAACTTTGTGCTCACACTAAAGTCTGGATGAATAAGAAAATAGAGAAAGATTGGTGCTTCCAAGATAATTCCACTCTTGACTTTCACCTGGGGATCAATTCTTTTTTAAAAAAAAAAAAAGAGTAAAAGTATAACACATACATTGACCCATAGATAAGTCCATTCAGTATTTTTGTTTGACTAAAATTTCTAGAGTAATACATGAGCATATACATTAAATTTTTTAAGCAACCCGTCACTGGCCGTCACAATATATTGTGGCGCTGATTAAATCAGGTATTGTGTGAAGAAGCACGTTTATTTTCTTCATACTTCCCATGTTACACCTCTCCAACTCCAGGTTAAAATCACATACCAATAAAGAGTACCAATAAAATGTGGCGTCCTTCAAGTCTTTTTTTGACTTATGGGGATTGTTGGAATGTGTTTGAATATAAAAACCGGGACCCATTTGAGCACTGGGCCACAACTCTGGAAACCAGGGTTCAATTCCCATTCAGCCATGGGTGACTTTGGACACATCACACTCTCTCAGCCTCAGGGGAAGGCAATGGCAAACCTCCTCTCACCAAATCTTGTCAAGAAAACCCCATGATAGGTTTGCAACTTGAAGGCACACAACAACAACAACCATTTGAGCCTAGAATCCAAGAGGTGTAAAATGTTTTTGTGACCGGCTCTGCCAGAAGTGTGACTTAAAGTGTAAAATCCTCATCAGGCGAAATCTGCAGGCTTCTACAATATTCGGAGGGTCAAGATATGCTGGGAAAAAATGTATAAATCTGGATAGAGATAAATTAACAACTACAAATCAAACAAAAAAAAAACTTTCAATTTTTTAAAAAAGATGATCATTAAAACTTTTGGTATATATATATATATATATATTTGAATATTTTCAAGCTGTGGATGCTTGACTCTGTGGATGCTTGGATAAATTCTTTGTTTGACTCATTTGCTATGGAATTCTGGGAGCTGGAGTATGCTGTGGGGCCCAGAGCTCAAAGGCTATGGAATTCTGGGAGCTGGAGTTTGTCGTGGGGCCCAGAGTTCGTTGTCTGGGTCAGTCGCTATGGAATTCTGGGAGTTGGAGTTTGTTGTGGGCCCTTCGGGCCCACAACAAACTCCAACTCCCAGAATTCCATAGCCTTGAGCCACAAAAAGAGTTAAAGCGCTTCCAAACCGGGTTATTCCCCCAGTGTGGACGCAGCCTCTGCCTCACCCGCCGGTGCTGCGCTTCTATGCGGGCCTGGCCTCCGCCAAGCAGCGCAGCCCGACGCTTCTCTTCGATCCGCTCGGGGACCGTGAGGCCTCGTTGTTGTTGTTGTTGTCGGGGGCTGCTGCTGAAGAAGAGCCTGGCCCCCCAGCGCCATGATGAGGGGAAAAATCTCCTCACGACGACGACGGCGGCGGCCATATCTGAGGAGAAGGACGGACTCGGAGTAGTAGGCGCAGGCGCATAAAGGCCTACTAGGCCTCAGCAGGCCTGACTAGGCCTCGCCTAAATTGGCGCAAGAGTCCTTTCCAATATGGCCGCCTCGAACAAATTTTACCTCAGAGACCGCTAGGCCTTTCTGCCCCACGAGCTGTGAAATAAAAAGAGACTAATGGTTTAAGCACAGACTCCACGTTTGTTTTATTTATTTTTCTCACAGAAAGTACCGCCCAAGCACAATATATGTGGCCTTTATTTCCCCTATGTTATTATTATCATTATTATTAATAACAATAAAATGCATTGGTTGTAAATGCTACTCAGTTTTGTCTCATGTCTTTCGGTCCTCCATTTCAGCCTTCTCGTCCAGGATGAGTTCCTAAACGTCCTCCTTTTTGAGCACGACTTAAATAATAAGAAGCACATGGGTTTATATTTATAGTAGTGTTTTTTTTAGCAGAGGTCCTCCTTTTCCAGGACACGTCCTACATTTCAACCTGGTCCAGGCTAATGTGAAGCATTGATTCACATTTGTATTGGTGTGGGTTTTGGGGGTTTTTTATCCTCCCTTTCCAGGACCTGACCTACATTTCAGCCTCCTCTGTCCAAAAACAAACAAACAAACAAAAGGAGTTCCAAAATGTTCTCCATTTTGAGCACGACTAAGCAGCATTAATTCACATTTCTATGAGTGTTTTAAGCTCAGGTTGACCAGAGGCCCTCTTTTTTCCAGGACATGTCCTCCATTTCAGCCTTCTGTTCAGGAGGAATTACCAAACGTCCTCCATTTTGAGCAGGACTAAGAAGCATGTATTTACATTTGTATTAGTGTTTTTAGCTCAGGGTGTCCAGAGGTCCTCCTTTTCCAAGACATGTCTTACATTTCAGGCGTCTTGTTATTTTTAAATGTCCTGCATTTTTTCCCTGATGTCCTGCATTTGGCAGTGCCTTGTCCTCCTTTGCATTTAGGACATCTGGCCGCCCCACTTTCACACTGAAGAAATAATGCATTTTAACTGCCATGATGTTAGGGAATACTAGGATAGCTTTGTAGTTTTGTGAGATATGTACCTTTCTCTTTTTAAATTGTAGGCCGTTCTGAGTCACAGTTTTGGGGGGAAAGTGGGATACAAATAAATATAATAATACTCGATCAGAGAGCTCTGGTGCGCCACAACAAACTACAATTCCCAGGATCGCATAGGATAGAGTCGTGATACTTAAAAGTGGTGTCAAACAGTTTCTGAGGCCCCAATGCAGGCAGAGTTATTTCTGACCCTAAGGTGAACCTGTCATGAGAGTTTATCAGACGACGGAATTTGGGGATATAATGCAATGGCAATCCGAACGCAATCATGGGGTTTCACGTAATTGTGTATGAATGTATCTCACGCAGTTTCGGGCAAAAGGGAAGTCATTCCGAACGCGATCATAGGTTTTATGTTAATGCGTATTAGAGTATCTCATGCAATTTTGGGAAATGGGAAGCCATTCTGAACACATTCTGAACGCAATTAGATTTCACATAATAGCGAATTTACGTGAATTCGAATTGGCTGAATTCGAAATGGGAGAAGTTCCTCCCATGTGATAAACTCCATGGTGTTTTCTCAGCAAGATTTGTTCAGAGGGGTTTGCCTGTGCCTTTGCCTTTCTGTGAAGCTGAGAGAGTATGAGTTGCCCAGCATCACCTGGTGGTTTTCCATGGCCAAGTGGAGTTCTGAACACTGGTCTCCAGAGTCTTAGCCCAGTGCTCAAACCACTACACAGGGTTGGCTCCTGTCTACTCAATTAAAGGTTAAAAGTAAAACATAGAATCATAGAGTTGGAAGAGACCACAAGGGCCATCCAGTCCAACCCCCTGCCATGCAGGAACTCTCCATCAAAGCATCCCCAACAGATGGCCATCCAGCCTCTGCTTAAAGATCTCTAAGGAAGGAGACTCCACCCCCCTCCGAGGAAGGAGTGTGTTTCACTGCTGTTGAACAGCCCTTACTGTCAGGAAGTTCCTCCTAATGTTGAGGTGAAATCTCTTTTCCTGCAATTTGTATCCATTGTTTCACATCCTAGTCTCTGGAGCAGCAGAAAACAAGCTTGCTCCCTCCTCAATATGACATCCCTTCAAATATTTAAACAGGGCTATCATATCACCTCTTAACCTTCTTTTCTCCAGGCTAAACATCCCCAGTTCTCTAAGGCGGCCCTCATAGGGCATGGTTTCCAGACCCTTCACCATCTTAGTTGCCCTCCTTTGGACATGCTCCAGTTTCTCCACATCTTTTTTGAATTGTGGGGCCCAGAACTGGACACAGTATTCCAGGTGGGGCCTGACCAAAGCAGAATAGAGTGGCCCTATTACTTCCCTTGATCTAGACACTATACCTCTATTGATGCAGCCTAAAATTGCATTGGCCTTTTTAGCTGCCGCATCGCACTGTTGACTCATGTTCAGCTTATGGTCTACTTGGACTCCTAGATCCCTTTCACACGTAGTTTCATTCATCCATCTACAGAGCTAGTTATTCACCTCTGCTATTTTCCTCTCCCTTCCTGGACCATGCCCTTCTACTGGGAGAAGAGATGAGATGACAACCTGTGCATCCATCTCTTTCAGCTTCCTTCCCAGAGCCTCATAATCTCTTATGATATTCTGAAGGCTGTGCCTTGCAGTATAATTGGTTCCCACATGAACCAAAAGAAAGGGATATTGATCAGTAGGCTTGTCAGCCTCTCTGTCACATCACGGATCTTTGCCCCAGGGAGACAACAAACCCCCCGAGACATCTTGTCAGGCGCACAAGCCACTACGTCAGTATCCCTCAGCAAGGAGTCCCCCACGACCACCACATGCCTCCTCCGAGGCTTAGCAGCAGCTGTTCCCTTTCATGATACTCTCAGGCTCCTTGACATGAATGTAGTTCCTTGACATGAATCTCTAGTTGTAACTGACTGTAGGGGATGATGCTCATCTCCGTTTCTAAGCTGAAGAGCCAGTGTTGTCCAAGGACTGCTTTGGTGGTCATGTGGCCAGCATGACTGCATCAAACACTGTTACCTTCCCACTTAAGTGGTACCTATTTATCGACTTGCATTTGCATGCTTTCAAACTGCTAGGTTGGCAGAAGCTGAGACTAGTGACAGGAGCTCACCCCATCAGGCAGCACTCGGACCTTCAACTGCCAACTTTCTGATCTTCCAATCATCAGAACTGGCGTCTTAACCACTAAGCCACCACATCCCTTGTCTACTCAATTAAATGCAAGCAAATGCAACAAAATTAGAAAATACATTGTGGTGACATTCAGTGAGATGCTGTTTTTCTCACTTATTTGATTTTAAATTTTTTATCATCTTTGCCTGATGAAGAAGCTTGTGGCCTTTGAAAGCTATTCATATGTTTTTCTCACAAGCCAGTGTAAAACAGAATAACCTTTTTCTTGCAGATCAGAGGCATATTTGTTCAAGGTCTTTAGTTTGACAGTTGCTTGGGGAGGGTGGGTAGAAGGCAGACTATATTTTATCCCTGAGATAGAACTGTGTATATCAGCAAGTTTTCAAAAATTTTTACAACTACTTTTTGTAACATTTCAGCAGATTTTGAAAGATTACACATTTTTGTGATGGAGGTGTTGGCCTAATAAAGGAATGTCCTCCCAGATTTGCTTTTATGTGTTGCTTGAAGGACAGAGTCTAGGGGTGGATTGAAAACTCAAATACTATATGTTCATCTCCCCTGTTAATGTGTTAACTGTTACAACCAAGGGCCATTTAAAGGATAAATGGTAGTAAGGGAAAAGGGGGAAATTAGTGTTTCAGCTGTAACTAGAAAGATTGTCTGGACACTAGTCTAACCCTTAAAAAAGCAACAGTGTAAATCTAACATACCAGGTTATGAGAAGTGGTCTTGTTAGTTTCCTCTGAGTGTTCTATGTCTACAATAATTGCTAGTTTGCATTATGTTAATGTTCTGATTGCTTGCTTTATCACATCCACTATTATCTTACCACAGTTTTTCTATTTCTTTCTCTTTCTTCCATTAGACTATGTATTTGATTATAAACACTTTTTGGAAGTAAAGCTATCTGATGTCCCCAGATAGATTTCAATTGGACATTCAAGGAAACTGTGATAGCAGTTCATCAATGGTGGGGTCTCCTTCTCTGGATGTCTTCAAAAAGAAGCTGGACAACTACCTGCTGTGGATGCTCTACCTGGAAATCCTACATTGAGCAGGAGGATGGACGGGTACCCTTACAAATCTATGATTTCCCACAATTCTGCCTGTCTCAGTAAAACTGCTGCATGGGCCTTGTTGCTACTCATTCATCAAGTTTACCTGCTATCTGATAATGCGAAGGCTTTTTAATGTTGAACCAGGTACAAAATGTGCAGCTCCAGAACAACATTTGTGCAATTCAGAATTCAAACAATGCAAGTACTGCACTATGTTAGTTGATGCTGAAAATGGCTGGCAAGAATGTGAAAGCCAGAGTGGAGTCCAGACATCTCTAGAATCTCTTGGTTGGATAGTGAACCAGAAGGAGGAATAGCCATGATTTGTCTCTCCCTCCTACTCCTTCATTGTCTTGTTCTACATTCACCACCAAACCTACTTCTACCCATTATGATTGAAATGGCAGCATCTCTTGTATTTTCTGAACACATATTTGGTGTAACAGAAATACAGAACAAACTATCATAAACAAACACACAGGTCAGTTTAGTCTGAAGAACTCCCAATGCTTAACCAAAACTGGCCTCATGTGATTCTTCTCAATAGGTGGTACATTTTATTATTTAGAGAGGAAACATGCTGTTCTGGCAAAAGCTTCCCACAGCCAATGCAGAGTCAATTTTCTTGCTTCGCAGTCTATTCTATCTGGATTCAGCAGACAAAGCAGGACTCCATTGCACTCTAGGCTAAAATCTTTGGCCTATGCTAAAAGGCTGATACTCTGGCAAGATCCCTGCCTTAACAATGCTTGCAAATACTCAGATGTCCTCAGTATCAGTTCCCTCAGCAACCAAGCTTTTCTCAGTTCCTCTGGCAAGGTGGCTGCCTTAACAATGGCTGCAGGGTGAGGAAACCAAATCCCTTAAGAGTTCTATGGGGCTTTCTAGATTGGCAAAAAGAAGTGTTTTCATGGCTGCATGAAACTCTAGCCTTTAGATGAGAAAAAGGGAAAGTGTGCCATGAAAACGCTTTTTTTGCGTTTTAGGGGAGAAGAAGCGCCTTTAAAAAGGTGCTGGTTTTCCCAGCTTCTTTTTTAAAAACTGCGGAACAGTGCAGCTCCATCTAAAGGCTGTGGTGCAGCTGCTAAGCATTAAGGAAAAGGCAACTTCATGTCACACTTTCCTGCCAATCTAGAAAGCCCCTGTATTATGTTTCTGCTTCTGCCCCCTCTCACTCAAAATAAATAACTCTCACTCAAAATAAAGTTGTAGGGATGCTGGGTTTTTTGTTTGTTTGTTTGTTTGTTTGTTCGTTTAGTTCCTGGTGCCTCTCGTGTGAATCATCTTGATTTTTCCTCTTATACCTTGGTGTATGCATCTAAATCTCTAACTTTTATGTTAGAGCTTTACTCTTGTGTTAGAGCTTTTTGGGTTCAACATGACAGAATGGAAACCAACTTTTAAGTATGCCTCTAAAGATAATAGAACAATGATGCAAAACAACAAAGCATGTACCAGTACACAAGAAGAATGCACAGATGTGTTGAAGTGGCTCCTGCTACCTGTGCAAGTTACAATCATATAACAGTGTATGACTGCTTTCCTGTATTTCCGTTAGTATAGTGATTGTTATTCATGATGCAGGTATACAGTAATGGGCAAAACTGGAACTAAAGTGACAAGAAGCAGCAAAAGAAAAGAAAAAAGTCAGGACTTCTTCTGTACTATACTGCAAATTATACAGAAGGTACATTATGCAGAAGATAAAACTTCAGCAGTTGCACCTTGATCAGTGTTGGAATTTTATGAGGACTTGAGAGCAGAAATTCAGCCACCCATTCAGCCAATTGGAATTAATAGAAGTGCTCCCAAATACATCTGGACTGGCTTATAATATTTTGAGATAACACACATTGTTATTTAATGGGAGGAGGAGTTCCAGGGTTTTAAATTATTCAATAGCACCAATGATTCTGGCACAGTGTTTCACCACTGGGTACTTTACTGAAATCCACTCTTCTATACAACTATGGTATGGAAGATACAACTCTAATACTTGACTTTAATTTTGTCACCTGTGTGACCATGGCAAATCCCCTCTGAAGAAATCTGCCAAGAAAATCCTGTAATAGGGTCGCCATGAGTCAGAAACTACTTGAAGGAAAACAACACACATATTATAAAATGGAATGCACTCCTATGCATATTTACTCAGAAGTAATTCCCACTGTATTCAATAGCTCTTGCTTTTTAAATGAGTTTAGGATTGCATTCCCACACTTTTCCGGGAACAAATATAATTGAACAGAATGAATTTTATATCTGAATAACTATTCTTACAGTTCTGCTGTGAAGGCTGACAGCCTGTTTCTGGGCACAATTCAAAGTGCTGGTTATGGCCTATAAAGCCCTATTGTTCAGGCTATTTTCTAGAACGTATCTCTCTGTAGGAGCCTGCCCAGGCCATGAGATGATTAGGAAAGCCCCTTCTCTCAGTCCCATTACCTATCATGTTACCTTTCAGTCTTCTCTTCTCCAGGCTAAATATATCCATCTCTTTCAGTCATTCATCATAAGACTTGGTTCCCAAACTTTTGATCATCCTGGTTGCCCTTCTTTGGGTGCATTCCAATTTGTCAGTATCCTTGATTTGTAGTGCCCACAACTGGTCACAAATTCCCGGTGAAATCTGACCAAAGCAAAATAGAGTGGCATTACTACTTCCATTGACCCCTTTATTGTTGATGCAACCTAGAATGCATTTACCTTTTTGGCTACCACATCACATTGTTGACTCCTGTTTAGCCTGTTGTCTTCTAAGACCCTTAGATCATTTTTCATTTGTACTACTTTCACACCAGATACCATTCATCCTATGTTTGTGCATTTCATTTTTTTAAAATTGTCTAGATGTAGTACTTTATATTTATCGGTGTTGACATTAATTTTTTTAGTTTTGTCCTTTGTTCTTCAATATGTCGAAGTCATTTTGAATTCTGATCCTGTTATCTGGAGTATCAGTTATCTCACCTCCATTTGATGTCATCTGCAAATGTGATAAGATTGCTTTCTATTCCAGCTAAATCTTTTGTAAAAATGTTGAACAACACAGAGACTCAAAATTCCCCACTTATCTTCAGGATTAAGAGTAAACGTTGTTAAGCAGCATCCTCTGGGTTCAGCTGTTGAATCTGCTTAACAGTAGCACTATTTAATCATCTGTTCTAGACTTTTTCCTGGTATCAAGCTGTCAAGCCCCAATTTCAGATAAAAGGCTAGATATAAATAAAGTTAGTAATAGTGATGGTAGTGGTGATGCTGATCCAAATGAGTGATACTTCCACTCATTTCCACTGCCCAATTCTGTTAGCACTGGATACTGAAGTACCCTGTTGGACCTTGGTTCCAAAACGGGCTCAGGAAGAACATTCTGTGTTTAAAGTGTAACATTTCACTGATAATTTTGCACCTTATAGCCGTCTGATCATTTCTCTCTTTGCCTGAGATCTCTGGACCCTTTTCTGCCTTTTCTCTCACTGCCTTTTCTCTTACTTCTCTTACAATGAAGTGATAGGCCAATAAGATGATTTAATGGGAAGTTCTCCAAGGAATTCTCCAATTAAATCCTTAGAAGAAACTGATGACATGTCTCAAGATGCTCCAAAGATGTTTGTTCCGTTAATAAAAAAGCCTAGTGTGACTTAACCTGTGTGAACTCTTTAAGGCCCTCTTGTGGGGGTTATATAAAATAAAAAAAGTCTGGGATAAATACTAAGAAAACAACCATTGTTTGAGCATAATAAGACTTCTCAGTTCCTATGATCCCATCCCAAGAGTACTGGCTTCCTATAAACCATTTTTGGTGACTAATAAATGTCTTCACACTTATGCACTTTCCTATTTATTTTTTTCTAATTCCTCCTCATGCTCCTTCATCTTCATACTCCTATCTTTCCATTCTTCTGTAACTAATTCTGTGATACAAAACAAACGATTACATTTTCAGCACAGTTGCATCCTCTTTTGCCTTTCCATATTAATGGAATTTAGTTCACCTCACTTACTGGCTCTCCCTTTATGTTCCTGATATTAAGTGTTTATGAACATTTACTTCTTTATCCTCACCTTTGGAATTGAGCATCACCTCTGGCTTCCATTCCTCTTTACTCACATCTCCAGTTCTTTCTTTAGACTGTGAAACTATGAACTAATCTGTATCATCCAGGTGATTAGATTAAAATAATCTACTAGGAATTAATAGTGGCAAAAGTAACTAGTCAGTATGTTTGCTTATATTTTAGACTGTTTTAGCTATCGCTCTGCTACATACTGGTGAATATGCTATTTATTTTAGTAGGCATGAATGAGAAATGAGTTGTCCACTGATTGTACTGACCACCTAACTATGGGTAATTAGACTGGTAATTACCGGTAGTTAGTAAACTGGTAACTGTCTCAAGAAACCTTATTCTGAACATTTCTTCATCCCTCTCAGTAATTGCAATTTATTTCTATGGTATGTCCGCTGTGTGCCTTCAAGTCATGTCTGACTTATGGCAAACATACAATGGGATTTTTGTGGCAAGATTTGTTCAGAGGAGATTTTGCCATTGCCTCCTAAGAGTGTGACTTGCCTAAGGTCACATATGCAATGTATAAAATTCAACATATAATGTATCTTAGCATTTAACTTATGCTGACAAATATGGATTCTACACTATGATAATAGGATTTACTCTCCTTATATGACACAAATTAAAAATAATCTCACTTGGCTGCTAAAGATGGAAAAAGTATAATGTTAAAATAATTAATGACATTTTAAAATATTTTATAATTATCTTTTTTCCCTTTTGTTCTTTATAACTAAAGAAATACGAAAGCTCTGAAACTAAATGCTAAAATTCCAGGGGATTTAGGGTGCAATGTGCCATTTAAAATATATGCCTCACCATCAGAATCAGGAGTAGGAACAATAATTATCCCACTCCACAATTAGTACGGACGGTGCTATGCTGTCAAATGCCCTTGAGCCCTACTGAGCATGCTCCCTTTTTCTGGTCTGTTCACTGCATTTTATTCTTTAGCTGTCGTCTATCCTCTCTAGTGCCTCTATGTGCTGACAGAAGAGAAGATAGTAAAAAGAGAATCTGCGTTATTTCCTCTCCACCTATCCTGAACTGACAACATTTAGCTCTGTATTTTCTGGCTTCCCCAGTATCTTTGGCTTCACAGCCAGGTATCCCCAATTTTGCCTGTTTTCTTTGAAAAACAGAAATGGATACACTGCTGAACACTGAAGAACAGGTTTCTACTCTATAACATCTCCTGTCCTTGGATTATTTTTGAGGGATCACTTATTCAGCATCCTCTAAACAAAAGGTAAATCTTCTTTACTTCTTTTTTCCTTCTTGTGTTCTACAGTTAATCTCAGCTGACTATTTGAGCAAAAGCTATCTGTTTCCATTAACAAAAAATGCATCACATTTTTACAGGCATGCGACTTTAAAGCTATCATATTTTCAAACCATGCCTAGATTTCCCAGGAAAATGTCACAGAGCAACTTTGAATACCCCAGATTCAGTAATGCTGCAGTGGCCAGCCAATAGTACAACCAAGAAGCCTGTAACATATAAATTAGAAAGAATACTATTTCTCTCTGCTTTGCTGAGGATCCATGGTGCTATGGGTGCATCTCACTCATCTGTATTTTGATGATTTTTTATTTGCCATTCTCAATGTCTTAGTTTCTAATTCCTTAGTATTTTCTATGATTAAATTATAGAGTGCTGTGTCTTAAGATATACATGTAAAGACTGCACAGTTAGGGAGGTGAAGTCAGGGAAATTGAGATTAAATTAAACTATAGTAAAATTGGCATTTAAACTATTTTGATTAAAAGCAATGGTAAAATGTTCCCCAATAGGAAGAAAATTAATTCTTGGGGCTCTAATGCGTTTTGGGGCTTGACCTTATAAACTGCTATGTCTTTGGGGAGAAAAGAAGTCTAAACACACTAGCATATGTGCCCTTGGAACATTACAACCTGTGGGCTTGTACTAACATTCAAAATTAAGCCAGAATATATTGATTTAACAGCAGCATTTAAAAAAAATCAAGTATTAAAGTTAGCACAGTTGTTTAATGGCACAGAAATAGGTGGAGAAAAAATAGAAATGTGGATGATTTGTATGTGTGAGATCCTACAGATTTTTAGCCTCTGCAAAGACAGCTATGTTAGGAATACAGTATCACATGCACTCACAGTAGTAGGGAATATCAGTGGTACTGGAAATAAATTTTCTTTGAACAGAGTACAGATTTTAAGATGTATGCAACTTATCACTAAGTACTAGCAATGTGAACTGTATGTTACTTATCAAGGGGGGCAATGATGATAAATAGCAATTACTGAAATAAAAAAGTGAGAAAGGGCTGTTTCTCATGTCCCTGATGTGGGACTTCCAAGAGAAGCCCCACAGGTGATGAATTGCATAGGCATTTGGTGTATTGAATGAGACAGGCATTTGCTGAATCAGACAGGCATTTTGCATAGCTCCTCTTATGTCCTTATGTGCAGAATACTCAAACAATACTAATGGTAGCTATATAATGGTCATACATGCTGCTTTGTGCCCACCTTAAGAACAATTATGCATATCTCCAGGGCTAAACTCTGTTATAACATCTTCACTGACACAACAAATCTGATTGTGACATATAGACATTGTAAATTGTTACATTCTGTTTAAAAGTGGAATCTATTAATATTCTAATGGATTAAAGGAGCCCTTCAGGATAAATAATTTCTTCAACTGCAACAGTATAATTTAAACAGGTAAATATCCAACATAAATTTTGAAATAATGAATAATAGTAAATGTATTAATTATGACAGTGTAGCATAACAATCTGTCACAACTGTTTCTGTAATTTTCATTGGTATGAAGATTTGGATTGCTCTCAAAGCAACTTCAGTTTGCATACAATAAAATATTAGAATTGGGTTTAAAATTACTCCGGTATTTTTCACAGACCAGAATTACCTCAACAATTACCTAACTGCTGAATTAGTTATATATTTTTGTTTTTGTTTTTATCAGCCCTGATTATCTTACAGAATGGATACTTCACCCTCCAAACAATATCCAGTGAAAAAAAGAGTGAAAATTCATCCCCACACTGTGACAGTGAAATATACTTCTCACTATCCACAGCCTGGGGAAGGGGAATATGAAGAAATTAACGAAGATAATGAGACTTTTGTAGAAGATAATCCAAAGAGAAGATTGCTGAGTGATGGTCAACGGAAAGGAAGGTCCTTCTTTGGAACTATTGACATACCATCTCAGACAGGACAAAAGCCAGAGACCCACAAGAGTGAACAAGGCCAAATTTTTGTGGATGGAAGCATTTTTCAGTCTCGAAAAACTTGGGCTATTCTTTTAGGATCTGCTTTGGCTCATGGTTGTGTAGCTCTGATAACAAGACTTGCTTCTGATCGTTCCAAAGTGCCATCTCTAGAACTGATCTTCATTCGTTCTGTTTTACAAGTGTTTTCTGTCTTAGTTGTGTGCTACTACCATGAGGATCCTTTTGGACCAAAAGGCCACCGACTACGACTATTCTTCTATGGAGTATGTAATGTTATATCTATTACATGTGCTTACACCTCCTTTGCAATAGTACCCCCAAGCAATGGGACAACTATGTGGAGAGCTACCACTACTGTCTTCAGTGCCATTTTGGCATTTTTACTAGTAGATGAACGGATGGCTTATATTGATGCAATTACTGTAGCTGGTAGTATCATTGGTGTTTGTCTGGTCATGATCCCCAATATTATTGATGAAGAAAATTCTCTCTTGAACACCTGGAAGGAGGCCTTTGGTTATACCATGACAGTTATGGCAGGCTTAACCACAGCTCTCTCCATGATAGTGTACAGGTCCATTAAGGACAATGTGAGCATGTGGACAGCACTTTTCACCTTTGGCTGGACTGGAACGGTATGGGGAGTCTCCACTATGTTTTTCCTTCAAGAGCCAATAATTCCACTGAATGGAGAAAGTTGGAGCTATCTTCTAGGAATCTGTATATGTTCCACAGTGGCTTTTCTGGGTGTTTATTATGCCTTGAGCAAATTCCATCCAGCCTTGGTCAGCACAGTGCAGCATCTGGAGATTGTGATTGCCATGATTCTTCAGCTTCTTGTGTTACACATCTTCCCCACTGTTTACGATATGATTGGAGGAGCTATCATCATCATTAGTGTTTTTTTCCTTGCATGGTATAAACTCTCTTGGAGGAAAAAACATGATTATCAGGAGATACTGGATTCTTCTATTAAATGAATGCAAAATGGTTCTATTCTGTTTACTGCCCTGTATAACTTATATACATTTATGTGTGTCTTTTGTATGGTGTTGTTGATAGCATACTGCCATTTCTTGTTCTAATATAAGAGAACTGCCTCAGTACAGCTCAGTGGAGTTACACTAGAAATGTCTGTTCTAGAATCTATATGTGAGAATTGTTTAAAAATGTAAAAACTATGAAAGTTACATTTTATTCTTATATAGAATCATATAATTATATAGTGTACAGTAAGTGCCAATATAGACAATCCTGTCCTAGGGGCTATCTCACTGCATACTCCTGAGAAAGTTCTTATATCAGACTTGATAGTGTCTGTGTGGTGTAGCCGTTTGCAGGGTTTATGGCAAGACAGTCTATGGAAGGAAATAACTGCAAGCACTTTAACTTTTTAGAGCCAAGGGTTCACTCTAACTCTGGAAGCTTTTACAGAGTTTGTAGCTGTACCTGTGTAGAGTGTCTAGCGCATGAATGGATGACTCCTGCAGATCTCATCAGGCAAGTCTAATTTATTTACGGTACTTGCAGTTCCTCCTTTGATCAGATCTCTGTGGGATGAACAGACTAATACTTGATTTGACAATCTGAGGATTGACTGGAAGCTCTCTATACAAGATTGTAACTGCAGAAAGAAACTCTGAAAATGAACATGAACTCTAAAGAAGGATTGTTGTTCATGGAAACCATATATCCTATTTGTTTGTAGTACATGTATGTGCTTATAATGGTAATAATCATAACCATACTTTATCTCTGGTGCACATTTCTGATACAGACTTTTCAAGTTCCAAGAACCTACTCTACCATCTCTCAGAAGTAAACTGCCTATAGCAATTTAATTCCATGTACATATTTTTGCAAGAGTAAGCAGCAGAAACAGATACAGTCACAGGTCCCTTTGAAAAAATACATTCATTCATGTATCCTCATTGATAGATAGTTGCCTGTGTTGCCCAAAGTAATTCTAGAGAAGTGCCATTGACAGAAATAAGGAGTATCCATGAAATGGCATTAATCTGATTTCTCGAATAAAGGATGGCTCTTTTAAATATTATTTCCATCTTATTATTTACTTGACATGGCACTGAATCTAGCGTTCTACTTGCAGAAACATTTATTATCCTGCCTCCCACTATATCCTGAGAATCAAAGCTGAGGCTTTCTCAGTTTTCCAGAGCTAATTTTCTTGGAGATGCACATGGGGAACTGCAGTGGTAAAAAGAGAGTGGTCTCTCCTGGTCCTACTGCCCTGTCAGCAAAAGTCCACTGCTAGATCCTTCCCCTGAAACTAGGCAATGGAGTATGATGTATAAGGGCTGGATCATACAATTTTACTTTCACAGCACAAAAAAAAAAAATTATCTGCAGAAGCTGAGCTCTGCAATCATGACTGCTGGGTTAATGTCACCGTCATGTTTGATTAACTATAGAACCTATGTGCTATTCTTCACTGTGCCAGTGTGTGGTAGAATGAAACAGGAGCCAGAGTGTATTTAAAATACAGTAGTGGTGTTTTTTTCTCCCCACATAAGCTGTGCATGTAGCTGGGATTACTTATTTATTTGGCTTATTTTACCCCTTTTCAATCCTGTCCAGGTACTAAAGTAAGGTATAGTTCAAACATTTGCAAATACAAACAAGTTTACAATCAGAGACACAAAATCAAAATGCCAGCTTTAAAACCACAAATAAAACAAAAACCTTGACAACAGAATCAAGCTCCTGGATGTATCCTGGTCCTGGGAAGTTGATTCCAGAGCTTTGTTATTAGCACCAAACAGCTAATCCGATGACAGCAGGTATCTTCACAAAAAAGTGGGATGCTTCTTACTTCTATATTGCAGGAGGTGAGTGCGTGGCAGTCCACCGGGCACTGGTCAAGTTGGTATCCTGGGCCCAGTATACAAAGGGCTTGAAGAGTGTTTACTAATGCCTGAAATATGTCTGGAAAACAAATTGGCAACTGGTCATAAAGGAACAGGTATTATATGGTCCTTGCACTTAATGCAGATATTAACCTGACTGCTGCCTTTTGAAGTACAGTTGTCTCCACATCTGTGGCTTTGACTTTTGTGTCTTTGACTTTGGTGGTTTTGATTAATATGTTCTCTCTAGAAATCTCTAGGTCCTCCAGCACAACTCTACCAGAAGCTGACCATAGAGTTGTGCTGGAGAACCTAGACGTTCCTAGAGAAAACACTTCTCTAGGTATTTGTAGGTCCTCCAGTATGATTCTATACGATCAACATCAGGTAAAAAGTAAAAAAAAATAGTGATAAAAATAATAGTGTTTTGTTATTCCACATTCACGGAGGCCATTCATCCATAATCCCAGTGAATGTGGAGGGACCACCGTAACTATAATTTCCATATAGCCTTCAAGAGAATACCCATATAATATACATTACAGAAGACCAGAAGGTAGACATCCACTATACTATTCAGTATGAATAGTATTAATAGAATTCAGTGGCCAGGAAAGCAGATAGTTGGTAAATGAGCCCAAACTGACAGAATATTATCCTAAACATAGCCGCAGTATCTATGATTCCTTAACACACCTAAACTATACTCCTGATTTTTGTGGGGAGCAATGTGGCCTTGCCTATATATAACAGGCACGTCTACCATTGCATTGAATTTATCACTGCGAATCAGGAAATGGCCCACCTGTCATGCAATCTGTTGCACGGTCTGTTTCAGGTTGAAAATCAAATGAGATGACTGTCACCCACATAATGATAGCAAACCACTCCTGAAACCTGATCGCTCTCCAGCTATGGTTTCCAATCAGTGTTAAACAATAAAGAAGATAGTACGCAGTGAGATCTTGTATCACCTTTGAGACTAACTGAAAGAAAGAAGTTGGCAGCATGAGCATTCGTAGACTTGAGTCTACTTCCTCAGATGTAACTGAACACAGCTATATCTTTGAATAAAGAAGACAGGTGAATTTCCAGAGAGAGGAACAGTCCTGTAATACAACAAAGTAGGAGTGGACCACCAGCTCCTGGTACCAACCTCTGTCTAATGATTTGTTTTAAAATATACTAACATGATTGATGGTAGTATCAAAAAATTCAGGAAGATCAGTGGAATCTCTCTCACAGGCATGCACTCAGCCCCCCAATGTACATAATATATTTGGGTGCAACTGAGGCAGCATCTGCATTGCAAAAATAATCCAGCCTGGCACCACTTTAATGGCCATGGCTCAATGCTATGGAATTCTGGGGATTGTAGTTTTGCAAGACATTCACAACAAACTCCAACTCCCAGAATCCCATAGCAAAGAACCAGAAAAAGACTTAAAGCGCTTCCAAACCGGGTTATCCCTCCAGTGTGGATGCTCCCAGAGAAGAGGATTGGAAGGAGGGAGAGGTTGCTAAGGAGACGACAGACGCCACACGGCGGCCATTAATTAACCAGCAAGGCAGCAGCAGCAGCAGAAGCAGGTAGGTGGGTTGTGGTTGTTGTTGTGTGCCTTCATGGTGGGGTTTCCTTGCCCACCTCTCTGAGGCTGAGAGAGTGTGACTCCACCCAAGCTCACGCAGTGGGTTCTTAGGATGGCAGAGCTAGGACTCGAACCCTGGTCCCTGCTGGCCTCCAGAGTCGGTTTGTTGTTGTTGTTGTTTTGTTATATGTCTTCATAATTGTTTCCAATTTATGGTGACACTGCTGCCACAAGGTTTTCTTGGAAAGTTTCTTCCTCTAGAGGGGGTTTCCCTATAGGCAAGTATTCCCCAATGATTCCCTATGGGCAAGTATTCTTCTATTATTTTCTATGGGCAAGTATTGCCTAATGATTCCCTATGGACAAATATTCCCCAATGATTCCCTATGGGCAAGTATTCCCCAATGATTCCCTATGGGCAAGTATTCTTCTATTATTTTCTATGGGCAAGTATTGCCTAATGATTCCCTATGGACAAATATTCCCCAATGATTCCCTATGGGCAGGTATTCCCCAATGATTCCCTATAGGCAAGTATTCTTCTATTATTTTCTATGGGCAAGTATTCCCCAATGATTCCCTATGGACAAGTATTCTCCTATGCTTCCCTATGGGCAAGTATTCTATTATTCTCTATGGGCAAGTATGTTTTCTCCATGGGCAAGTATTCTTCTATTATTTTCTATGGGCAAGTATTCCCCAATGATTCCCTATGGACAAGTATTCCCCAATGATTCCCTATGGACAAGTATTCTCCTATGTTTCCCTATGGACAAGTATTCTATTATTCTCTATGGGCAAGTATTCCCCAATGATCCCCTATGGGCAAGTATTCCCCAATGATTTTTCTCCAATGATTCCCTATTGGCAAGTATTCTCTGGGGAGGCTGAGAGAGTGTGACTCCACCCAAGGTCGCCCAGTGGGTTCTTAGGTGTTGTGTGAAGGAACATTTTTATTTTCTTCAGACTTAGGGAGACCCTAAGGTGAACCTTTCATGGGGTTTTCTTGGCAAGAGTTGTTCAGAGGAGGTTTGCCATCCTCTGAGGCTGAGAGAGTGTGGCTTGCCCAAGGTCGCCCAGTGGGTTCTTATGGCAGAGTCAGGAGTTGAATCCTGGCCTCCAAAGTCAGTACCTTCTCCCAAAAATTTGCTGGGCAGCAAAATGACTTTTCACTGGACAAACAGCTTGTCTGTTTTAACTCTTCACACATTTTCTGTCTATATTTTGTTTTTGCTGCTTTTCAGCCTTGTGTGTGGTGTAGTGGTTTGAGTGTTGGACTAGAACTGTAGAGTGCAGAGTTCAAATCCTGTTGGGTGATCTTTGGCAAGTCACACTCTCTCAGCCTCAGAGGAGGACAATGGCAACCCCCCTCTGAGCAAATATTGCCAAAAAATTCCATGATAGGGTTGCCATAGGGCCACCATTAGTCAGAAGCAACTTGAAGAAACAACAACAACAACAAATAGCAAGGTAGAAGAGATCACGTTTCTTAAAACTAATAGGAAATGGAAGGAGGGAACAAAAACCTCAATGGAGGAAAGAATAACAAGAACATCTGAAAACATTCAGGGGTAGCTGTGTTGACCATTTAACAAAAGCACACAAAAACCCATCAGTGATACCTTTATTGGCCAACCGAAATGCACAATTCCTACTAAACACAGTGACATTTACATGAACATAGGATCAGAGATGGTTTAGCATATAAGATAACAGTTTGTAAACTAAATATCCAATTTACTTATGTTATATTGAAGGGAGGACATTTAAATTTATGTTACATCAGTGTACTGAAAGCTATACCAGAATAAAAGTTTTAAATCTCATTAATTAATTTATGTCTCCCCTTCATCATGTTCTGGTTTTGTTCTTTGGAACAGTAAACAACTGTCTTAATTTTTGAAAAACACATTCCTCTTTCATCCCACCCAAAACTGTTCTTGTGGCTTCTTTTTGTCCCTCTCTTTTAATCCTTTATCTTTATCCACCTTCTTCCTTTAATTTACAGATTCCCAAATGGATCGAAACAAGATAGTGTTAAGAGTTTCAAAATTCATTTTCTTTGGACAGATGCCTCTATGCTATGTGCAGTTTAGAACACAGGAATATTTGTTGGATGCAAAAAAAAAAAAAAAAAGACCCCTATTTTTAAACTACCATCATTATTTGTCACTTACACCTTGTAATTTCTTAATCTCATGTAACGAAAAATCCAAGAGAGGTAGGCTTTTAGTAAAGAACAAATTAGGTAATGTAGAACTTTGTTTCTGTTTAGAACTGTGGTTCATTTAAGTAAGCAACTTAACTGGAGAAACATTCTTGATGAAATTCCATTTTAGGGAAGTCAGTGTAATTTAAAAAGTTTCTTTAATTAGTCCCTTTTTGTTGACAAATTTCTAATTAAATTTTAATTTATTATTTCCTACCACTGCATGGGACTGTCTTACAATTGCTGTTGCCAGTGTTTTATACACCAGAGTGCATAAATTATATTGATAGGTATGGTGGTAGTTTTATATAAATTACATGGTGTTTTATGTTTTTGTTTGTTTTTGGCAGCACAATGGCCAGCAGAAAGAAGGAACTGGCTTTGCAGGTCAGTATGAAAAGTTAATGCTGTAAATATAACTCTGAGTTTGGCAGTTCCTGCTTGTGTGGAAGGGTGGGTTTGGCAAAAGAGTGTATTATATTTTGCCAATCGATTCAGAGCGGTAGTTCTAAAATAGAAAGCAACAGAGTCCTAAATGGATTTACCAGTCTCCCAAGGCAACAGCCAGTAATTCATTTTCCCCGTCATCTGATGAATCAGAAATAAAATGTAAGAACAGATTTAAATTATCTCCACAGTGCAGCCTTCTGGGAAGAAATTGCAGGCGGCGAACATTTTATTTAGCTGAACAATATAGAATAAGAACCGAAGGCTGACTGTTCAGCAGATGATAATCGAAACTGGCTAAACCTCATTTCTGTTTTCAGATAAAAGTGAAATATATTTTTAAAAGGGAGAGTTTAATTGGGACAGATTTAGCCATACAGTTTTAAGCAAAACTTCTCACTCTGTTTTCTACCTGTTAAGACACAAGATGACTGAAGGAAGCTGACCTTTTAGACTGGATTGGAGTATAGTTCTCCAACGACTGTGAGTGTGGAGATGACAAGGAAAATTAGGATATCTGTCAGTAACTGATATTGGTCCCAATATGCATGTACATGCATTCTTACTTTGGCTCAGGAACTACTATCTGCCAGAGTGAAGTGTTCATCTCAGATAGATGATTTTTCTTAATTATTTAATTTAATATTGTATTTTTATTCCCAGGATAGGTTCTATTAGAAATCTATGCACTGAATGTCAAAATAAATTGATTGGGTTTATATGCTATATTGCTACATTCTGGGGTGAGGGAGGTGTCTTTTGTTGTTCCATCTCAGTTAGCAAAATGGCTGGGAATGGCTCTGCTTTCATCCTAAGTCTTCATGAAGAAACACTTAAGAATTTGTGCTTACATTTTAAAGGGATGCAGGAGGCTTAGAGATAAGGTGCCCTTTGTGCCTTTTGAGTCAACTCATTTCTTTTCCATTCTGATCACTATCAGATTTTGTGTGCTCTGTCTCTCTCTCACTCTCTCTCTGAAGTGTAAAACACACAAAATAAAATGAGGTTGCTGCTATATTTCCTCATCTCTTGGTGATTGCTTCAACGTTTGGAGAGAACAGGTGAATGTTCAGTGACATCAAAGAAGAGAAGCAACATTGATAGGAGCCCTAAGGACCTGAGCAGTGGGCCTCAGCAGATTTCTGGCAATACTGAATCTTGATGATGGTCCTGAGGAGATTCCTGGGAAAATAATACCAATAGTGATGAGATCTGCCCACTCTGTGCAAGAGACAGCTTCATGAAAGTCATGTTATTTTCCTGCGTTTGATGTGCATTTAACTGGCCTGCCTGAGATATTCTCTTATAGTGTTAATCAATTTCCACTTTCTTGCTGGTAGCAAGAAATTCATATTTTTGCATTTTGAGGGCCTATGGAATCACAAAGTAACTGAAACAGACTGAAATACTATACTTTCATAATCTGGTGTCTAGGGATTAACATAGAGGTACTTTGGATTTAGCTATGTTATTAATTTGTGGACATGAATCTTAGTAAAGTATATATTCAGTTCATAAGTTGTGTTTAAATAGACATTTTTAAACAAGATAGACTCTTCTGGCACAAACTTTAGTGAATCCATTTCATCAATTCACTATCCATTTCATCACATGCAACTGTAGTCTACCCAGTATAGTATAATATAATACATTTGTTGGTCTTTAAAAATTTCACACATCTCTTTGTTATTCTTTGTGAAACAAAATAATATAACTTCACATATAGAAACCTTTAAATAAAAATCACTGGGAATTTATCTGTGATTTTTTAAATGTAAAAATGACTCCACAAGGGATATAATCTCTATAAATCCTGCCATCAAGTGGCCAGAATAAGAAATTATTATCTCAACTTTATTGGCTATTTACATCCGAGTAGACCTACTGGTTTTATTTAAACTACTCTTATGTGACCCTGTGTCAGTTATAAAGCACAGTATTCTAGTACAACATTTTGAGATTTGTCATTCAAGAGCCATGCAATATGATCAGAATATGTTTATTCAGAGGTTAGCTGAACGAGAATTAATTCCTATTGAGTATATTTTGGATTATAGCTCCACAATATGATTCTATCCTTGTTTTTCTCAGAAGCTCCACTAAGTCTAGTCTGACTTATTTTCAATTACTTTTTGGACTATAACTCCCAGTAACCTTCAGTCAGTATGGCCAAAGGCCATGCTGACTGGGGGATTCTGGAAACTATAGACTACTGGTATAAAGCTTTTTTTACACGCTTTTCTCAAGTAGGTCTAAACAGTACTCTAGTTTTAAAAGTGTGAATAGGACTGCAATCCTATAATGGTGACTAATCATCTATATACCAAATTGTTATTATCTAAACATTTGCATTGTGGGGAGAGTACTGTGGTATGGTCATTGAGTTTGTAATGTTATGTAATTACATTTATTTATTTAGGGAACAATCTTATACTCAAGTTCCATTGCCTGAGTGGCTATAGAATTTGACAGAAACTCCATTGGTACTAGATATATGCAGCTGGCCTAAAATATATTCCTGCACTTTAACTGTCCACCGATCCTAGAATCATAGAATCATAGTCATTTATACAGTATAACTTTGTTCCCCTCCCTCCATTGCAAGACAGACCATTTTTCAATGGAAGAAGGGAAAATTTAAAATATCTGCCCCCTCCATTGATGACCATCCTACACACATTATATAAGATTAGTCATAATTCAAATTATAGAATGTGAATCATAGATCTGTTTCTCTGGCCCTCTGGCAGAGAGTTATAGTGGAATTGGAGCATGTATCATATCTTGCCTTTGAGATGCTCTTGCACAAATAAAAGGATAGATACACATATAGTCTTGGGCACCATCTGGAATATCTGATTGGTTGCTAAATTTCTTACTGCTTCAACTTTTGGGGGAATCTATCCTGTTTAACCTTTTTAAACAATTTAAACCTGCGATTTTCTGCCAGGCTCTTTTTTGCTCCTAGAAAGAGAATGGAGCTTTATAATATAAATATAAATTTCCAAGGAACCTAGAATCTGGACCTGCTCCCAGCACTCCATTGTTCTTTCTCGGGATACTAGGTATTATTATTATTATTATTATTATTATTATTATTATTATTTTATCCTGCTCTTTTCCCACTCTGGGACTCAAGTGGCTTCACAACATTAAAAAACAGTGGGGCTTTTTAGATTGGCAGGAAAGTGTGACATGAAGTTGCACTTTCCTTAATGCTTAGCAGCTAGACTGCAAGCCCCAGGTGTGCATTTAAAAGGTACAGGGCAGCTAGACTGAGGTTTTTTCTGTGGCTCAGCAACTACATGGGAAGCTGTTAAAACGCTACAAACACAGGCAGAGCAGCTACATGGGCGGCAAGGAACGTGGCTTTTAGCCGCGCTTTAAACATTTTTTTCCCTTGCTGGCTGCGAATTGCGCAATTGCGCAGGTACACCATACAGTCGGAGCTTATCACATGGGGGAGTACAGGACCATTCCGAAAGAGGGAGAAAGTGAGGTCAGTTCGGAAATGCACGTGATTACACACAAGCTCATCACACACAAGACAAGAGAGCATCTACACAAAAAGAAAATGCAGAGTCAATACGAAAGAATTCATCACATGTGAACATACTGGTCGGCTTTCTGTTGCAAATTAAGGCATCTTGGGAAATGGTAGCAAAGGCTCATGGGAGTTGTAGTCTGTGTTCTGTCAGAGCATTATATTGAGTTGTCTTGAGGTTTCAGCCCTCTGTCCAGGAGGGATTCCCATATGTCCTCCATTCTTGAGCAGAGGCCCCCCTTTTCCAAGTTGACCAGGCACGTCCTCCTTTGCCAGGACACGTCCTACTTTTCCAGCCTTCTTTTTGAAGAGGAAGCAGGAGGGCCAGGTGTGCTCTGGCCAGGCTCTGAGGGTCTCTTCCTGGCTCCTTCCCTCCCTCCCTCCCCGCTGCCTTCCTCCTCCCTTTGGCTGAGAGAGTGTGACTTGCAGGGAGGAAGGGCAGCGGAGGTGCTCCAGGTCCCTCCCCTTCTCCTCCTCCTCTTGCCAGCTTGCCCTGGTCTGGCTGAGCGCCTCCAGTGCCCTGCTGTCTCCCTAGAAGTCACACTCTCTCAACCAAAGGGAGGAGGTGAAGGAAGGTGCAGGCACACTCTGGCCGGGCTCTGAAGGTCTCTTCTTGTCTTGGCACCTTCCCTCCCTCCGCACTTGTATCGCTGCCTTTAAATGGGTGCTTTAAAGATACAGAGCCCCATTTAACCGTTCAACTACACCTTAGCTTTTAGATGCAATAGCAATGTTGTGCCCTTTTAAAAAAAGTAGTGGGGAAATCAAACTACTTTTTAAAGGCACTTCTTCTCCCTTAAAACTCCAAAATAGTGTTTTCATGGCACACTTTCCCTTTTTCTCATCTAAAGGCTGGGCTTTCATGCAGCCATCAACACACCTCTTTTTGCCAATCTAAAATGGGCCAGCTCCTTTTTAAAGCACTTCTTCTCCCTTAAAATACCAAAATAGTGTTTTCATGGCACACTTTCCCTTTTTCTCATCTAAAGGCTGGGCTTTCATGCAGCCTTCAACACACCTCTTTTTGCCAATCTAAAATGGGCCAGTATGATTGAAAACATAGAAAAAAGTACATTAAAAAAGAATTAAATTATTACAATATTAAGATAGTTATTAAAACAATAAAACACATTTTAAAAAGATAAAACTATATATATATATATATATATATATATATATATAAAACTATCATTTTTTTTGAAATGGTACAACATCCCAGCCTGTCCTTATAACAATTCCTTAAAAAACCTGCCAGTCTTAACCTGCGAGTGGAAGGCCATCAAGGTAATCTGTTCATATATTTGCAAACATTGTTCAAAATGTTAGTCTTACCTTTTTCCATAATAAAAGTTTAGGTGATATCTCATCTAACTGTCATTTAATTCAGGCTAGCAATTTCTTTATTATTCTGTTTACTAAGCATTAATACCAATTAATATCATATCTTTTAAGTAGTTTTCATATCGCAGAAATTCAAGTTATTTGAGAATTGCTGAACAATTGCCAAGTTAGGCTGCTTCTGGCAAAGCAACAACAAAGAATCTTGTGGCACCTTAACAGTGAGGAAATCCAAACACTTCTGTGGCCCAGAGACAGGCATCCACTAATGTTGACCATGGTCCAGAAAAGCATATCCTACAATAAATTTGTTAAGGATGTAATAAACGATATGTTAGCAGTTTAGAACTATGTGTGTGCATGCACACACACATGCATGCTTTTAAATACTTCTGTGGATGTATTGAAAAATTGTTGGAGGCGTTGGTAGGCTGCATAACGTTTCCCCCCTTTCATAGATCAAATCATGTACTGTATGTGTGTGTATATATATATATATATATATTTCCATAAAAAGTAAGCTAGACTTTTTAATATGATGGACGTGACTGCTTTTGTCAGAAAAGCTCTAGGAAAAGAGATATGATATTGACTGACTTTAGCCTTAGGGAGTTCAGTTCTTATCTTGCTCTTATACAGTAGACATCAACAGTTCCATAGACCACATGAATAGAATTTACTGACCATCAGTGGCCCACACATCGTGGTTCAAGAAGTTGTGTTCTGTGTTGCCTTTTTGAAAGGGATCTAGATGTTACAGTAGGAACTATCTTGTTCAATCACTCAACAATTAGCGTTGTCCTATTCTGAACTGGAAAAGGCTATTCTGCTTTACTTCAAGGTTTATTGGTAATATTGTTTACTTTCCATACAGATGCTTGTAAGTAATCAGGAACTTTGGGAAGAAATGCTGAGTTCCAAAGGACTGATAGGTAAGACTTGTGTTGTAAGTACAAAACAGGTCACGCTTCTCTTGCTGTTCAGAAATATAAAGAAAGTCTGACAAATTTTATAGGACAATATCGTTTTATTTTGTTTTGTTTAATGTTAGTGAGAAAATTAACTACAGTATAACAGAATCTTCTTTAGCATTGATTGATGTATTTTTCCTTAATGTGTTTCAAAGTTTACCAGAAGAGTATGATATCATGCAGGAGCTGGCACCAGGTGTTGGCAGAACTGGTTACTTTCTGAGGCCTATATTCCAGCAGGGAACCACTGCCAACTCCTTGAGACTTTAAGCTATCTATTCCTACTTGTTGTTGCCTGTTGACCTGACTGAGCAGTTGCTTCTGTTCATATTGCCCTCTCCCCCTTGGCACCAAATAGATTGAGTTCAGACAAGGACCAGTGAAAATACATTGGGAATAGCAGTGACAAAGAGGCCATCACACATTGTACATTTTCCTTGGGACTCTTTATCCCAACATAATTCATGGAGGAAAAGCACTAGGGATCTCTTGTTGATGGGTTCCTCAAAGCCTGGAGCCAGCTATAAGCACATGGATCTGCTGCATCTCCATGCCCTTGCTGCACACTGTTGGAGTTGTATGATATTGGTGCTTTCTGGGATGATAGGAAGGTAGAAAAGGGGCCACTTGCAGCACCTCATACTATAACCTCCAAATCATCCCAGTACCTAGCACACACCTCTGGCAACAAATTAAATTTGTAAAGCAATCGTTAGTTACATCAGGAAGTAGTAGTAATTAAGTAATTTTATGTGCTTGATTATCTCTGTATATTTCTATAAAATATCGGAATTCTGCTGAAATATTTTCATTTCCTTGCAGTGGTAGATGCTTATCAACGCTGGTGTGGACCATGTAAAACAGTAGTAAGCCTCTTCAGGAAAATAAGAAATGAACTTGGTGATGATCTCCTTCATTTTGCCGTGGTAAGGTAGCATCAAATGTACAAATGTGCAAACATACAATATACAAGTATACATATACAGCTGGCAAAAACTAAAGTCCAGGAGGCAGATGAATATAATATATAATTCTACTTGCTTTAGTAAGTTAAATAATGCTACAGTCTCAATGAACTCAGGAGAACAAACTCAAGAATCTAAGACAATGGGAGTGGACCACATTGGAGAAAGTTAGATTAATTTATTGGATATTCTGAAAAACCAGAAGGAGTCCAGTTGTTACATTCTGTGGGTGGGGATAAATATAGTGGCTTCCAAAGGACCAAAACTGGAATGTTTGGGGGGAAAAGAAGCAAAAACTTAATTTGCCACTTTTTTTCAAAAATAACTTAATGGTCTTGTCAGGAGGCAGAGTGCTTTCTTCCCCTCTGCAGATTACTTTTGGCGATTGACAAAAGTAGTCTCACCTGGAAATGCTATAAAGCTTGGCATAACAATATCAAAATGAGTTACTCAGCAAATGAATTACTCAAAAATCTCCAAAGTCTGGAGGAAAAATATTTAAATTGTATGTTTGGTGCTGCTGCTCACCTGCTGGCCAATGCCCCTCCTCCCCATGGCAGCCCATTCAATAAATATATGAAAAGGCACCTGTGCATTTGTTTGAATAATACAGTCAGGCATGATCAGAGACTTTCAGGAAAATGCAAATAATTTCCCAACCATTCCATTCCATATATTATTTAATCTCAATTATGGTTTGAGAATAGAGCTATAATCTGTCAGAAATCCCTAGCAGCCTCTCATAAAATTAGTGTACCTTAACGTCATTGGGAAGTGATAATTATTGATAATCCATTTTCTGTAGTGTTGGCAGGGACTAAGCACATATGTGAGTTTCACACAACTTATTAAAGTAAGTGTGGGAAGTTCCATTAGACTGATCTAGCTCACTGGGGGATTTGCAGTCTGGGCCATGGCAGTGGATTCTTTCAGACGTGGGAAATTGGAAGTATAATCCAAGGGCAATCCAAACGCAATCATGGGGTTTCACGTTATTGCAAATTAGAGCTTCTCACGCAATTTCGGGCAAAAGGGAAGTCACTTCGAACGCAATCATAGGTTTCACGTTATTGCGAATTAAAGCTTCTCACGCAATTTCGGGCCAGGGGGGATTATTTTCGGGTAATGGGAAGTCATTCCGAACGCCTTCCGAATGCAATGGGGATTCACGTAAATTCGCTAAACAAGTGAATTCACGTGAATTTGCATTGGCTGCATTCGAAGTTGGGAGAAATTCCTCCAGTGTGAAAGAGTCCAGTTTCTCATTTGCCCTTCCCCAAATCCCAATCTGGAAGGAAATGGAGTAGGAAGGAGATGGGCTGAAGGAGGTGGATCTCTCCAGCATTTTGCTCTTCACAACCACTCTCTCCATGTGCTGAAAGGAAGACAGGAATGAAGCTGGGGTTATACAGCTGGTGACAAAACAGCCACCAAACTGTGAGATTGCTATTCAGTTGCCTCTTGAACTGCTAGTCAAATAAGCCTGTTGCAATCCTCACTTCAAAAGGATGAACTACTACTTGTTTGAGAAGTGATATGAAATTCTAGGTACTGTTCTTCTCTTTCCTTCTCCAGTAGTGATCCTGTAGTTGTAAACATTTACTTGTAGTAATTTATTTTATTTTTTTTTTTCTTTAGGCTGAAGTGGATTCAATTGATGCCCTAGAGAAATATCGTGGAAAATGTGAGCCTACATTTCTCTTTTATGCTGTAAGTTGGTTCAAAAGCATTCTTCAGTTTAAAAACAGAAAATTTCTTCCAGTTAAAAACTGTTTCTGTTTTGCAGTACCATATTAACATTGGGTGACATTGAGTCACGAGGTCACTAGGGAACATATACCAGGTCTAACTGCTGGGATCTCTAGAATATAATGGGTTTTAAAATAAGAGTGAAGGTGTATCTTCACAACATAGTTATATCAGTATCGTGCCACTTTTAATTTTAATGACTTATAGCTCACATCGATGTACAAGCACTCTTCAGTGTAGTAGTGTAGTAGTTTTTGTCAGGGCAGAATCCATCTTGCCTCATCTTCTCTGTCCTGCTGCCCCAGCCCCATCTCTTCTTCCCCTCATTTTATTTTGAATCCCCCATTGGGAAACTAGAGAATAAAAAAAACCTGTAGTACAAGAGAGATGAATTTCATAAGAAGTCAGGCATTATAGCAGTATAATATTAAACTAACAGTACAGAGGAGAAAAACATCTCCCCTTCCCACCTCTCTTTTTGAACTTTTCTTCCCCTCTTTTACTTCTAAACTCTCTGTTTGGAAACTTGTTGTTGTTAATAAAACTCAAGCCCCATAGTGCAGGAGAGTTATGCTTCAAAAATCATGCACTTTAGCATTATAACACTAGAACCCTTTTTCTAGTATAGAAAAAAATTAAAAAGGCAGAAATTGGTTTTAGCATATTGGAGACAAATCTGAAAAACTGCGAAACCAAAGAAAAATTTAACAACCACAGCCCACATAATTGCACACAAAAGACATGTCTAAAAGCAATATGAAATCAAATACAACAATAGATGCACATGCAGCTTTGGTATTCAAAATGTACCAAGGATAGGAAAAATTGTTGCATTCAGCTAAGGAGTAAAATGTTGTGGTAATTCATGTGAATCACCAGGAAGTCTTATCAGAATGAGAGAACTGTTGAGCCTCAGAAATAGAATTAAGTATAGAGCAATGAAAGCTGCCACATTCTGCCACATTTTGACCAATCTGAATTAACCCATGTAGTTTGGTGAAGCACTTAGAAAGTACCAAAATGCCTTGATAAAAGAGAGAGATTGAAGTGCAAATCGTTATTTCCATAGTGAAGCTAGCATTCATTCTACCTTGAGAACCAGTAATTTCCTATTAATGGCCACCCTAGCGTGATATAGTGGTTTGAGTGTTGGACTGTGGATACTATCACACACAGAAAAACAGTCAGGAGAGACACAGGATCTAAAAGACAGAAATGGATCTTATTGCATTTACCTGTGCCTGGGCTGTAGGCAGCCTGTATCCACCCAGGGAACACATCTACAATCTGGACTTTTCCCACCGCTTTTTCAAGTATGGGAAAATCCAACAGCCCTTCAGGTAAATGTGATAAGACACGTTTTTGTCTTTTAGACCCCATGTCTCTCCCGCAGGCTTTTCTGTATGCAATAATCTCATATGATTCTGGAGACAAGGGTTCAAATCCCCACTCATCCATAGAAACCCTTGGGTGACCTTGCGAAAGTCACACACTCTTGACCCCTGAAAAAGGTAATGGCAAATCCCCTCTGAACAAATCTTGCCAAGAAAACTCTGTGGACTCTTTCACGCTGGAGGAATTTCTCCCCAACTTCGAATGCAGCCAATGCGAATTCACGTGAATTCGCTTGTTTAGCGAATTTACATGAATCCCCATTGCATTCAGAAGGCATTCGGAATGACTTCCCATTACCCAAAAATGACCCCTCCTTGTCCAAAATTGCATGAGAAGCTTTAATTCGCAATAACGTGAAACCTATGATTGCATTTGGAGTGACTTCCCTTTTGCCTGAAATTGTGTGAGAAGCTCTAATTCGCAATAACATGAAACCCCATGATTGCATTTGGATTGCCCTTGGATTATACTTCCAATTTCCCACGTCTGAAAGAGTCCTGTGATAGGTTTGCTGTCATTGTTGTTGTGTGCCTTCAAGTTGTTTCTGACTTATAGCTACCCTAAGGCAAAGCTATCATAGTCACAGAGTTTTCTTGGCAAGTCCACTGCTCAAACAACTACACCACACTAGTTCTACATGTGTCCTATAATGTAGTCCAGGATTTATACTACTAAAAGGCTGTTATCTTTCTTTTCCCCTCTTTTCCAGATATGAAAATAGAATATTTCTTTTTCTTTTTTTTCTTCATTTGCTTCAGAGCTTTTATTTTTACTTTAGAACAGCTATTTAGTGTAATGGAAATAGCCTGGGAATAATCTTTTTTCTATTATGCATGTCTACCACAATTTGTGCACAAAATTCTGATAGGTTATGGTTCAGTCTGCATGATTTAAGGAAATTCAAGGGAATGTGGCCAATATGGATTGGTTGCTACTGAACAGACAGCAGCACAAAGTATGAAAGGCAAATAACTTGATTTTAATTAACTGGACTGGAGTATAGCTGTAGCAAATTCCCCATGTGAAGGAATATACTGCAATTCAACTGACAATTATTAAATTGTTAATTAATTATCAATTCAATTTGTAGTCATGTATGTATGTTTTTAGATCTTGCACTTGGGACATAGCAGACATCCTCTTAAAGATATCCACCCTGATATGACAGAAAAGAGGGATGCCTCTTTTAATGCCATCTGCAGTTTTTACAATTATTTGTCTTAAGATGCATATATAATACAGATAGGCTTACTTAAATGGGGCACTTTAATCCATTAAGCCATTTTAATTTACTAATCTATTCAAGCAACTCAGCACTGTATGGTGTGTGGCTCTCTCTGCTTTTTTCAAGTTCTGTTCCTCTCTGTCCTCATCTAAATACAAGAGATGACCTGTTTATATAGCAAAAAGTCCATTCTGGAGATACCGGACAATCAGATGAGTGTGATTTTTATAAGGTGATCTTGTCAGCTATCAGTAAAATATATTCAAATCCAGACTCTGACATGGTAATACTAATGTGTGTGTGCTGTAAAAGAAATGAGCTATGAATACCTATTTTCTTTCAGGGAGGTGAGTTAGTAGCAGTTGTAAGAGGCGCAAATGCACCATTGTTACAGAAAACCATTATGGAACAGCTGGAGGCAGAAAGAAAGGTCTTGGATCATGGAGCAGACAGAGTAGTGGTAATCTTGTTTCTTTTTAAATGTCATTGGCCATTATTCAATAGGATCAAAGTTGGAGGGGTTATTGTAGGCCAATGCTACACAAAGTGGTGGTCTGTGGACAGGTATCAGTCCATGAGCTTTTGGTTGCTGGCTCACAATGAGCCTTCACAAGAAAGAGACACCATTGTAGTAAATTGGCACAAATATTGTGCTGGTCCCTGGCACATTGGAGCTCTCTTCCTAGAGAGGCCAGATGGCCCTGACCTTGCTTTCCTTCTGTCAGCAAATAAAAACATATTTATGCCACCAGGCTTTTAAAAACTAGTGGGGTTTTAATACTGTTCAGTGCTGTTTTAAAGGTTTGTAGTTGATCTTTTAATGAATTGTATCATTTTTAATGTTTTAATTTTTAACTATTTAAAAAGGAATTAAACAATTGATAAATAACTCCTATATTTATACTTTTATTAATGACTTCATTTAATTTTCACATGTATTGCTTTGAAACAAGTTTTTAGCAGCTTTGAATCCCATTCTTGGGAGAAAGGGAGGATATAAATGAATACAACAAAATACATAAATAAACAATTGGGGGGAAACTTTGCAGTCCTCTGCCAGTTTAGAAACACTGTTTGTAGGCAGTATCCTGCCCACTCAGTATAGTGAAATCTATTCTGGACAAGAAAGCAGAGATATTACTCAAGACATGTCCGTACAGGTCAAGTACGTCAGTCTCCCCTGTCCCCCCTCCCCGTGGGGAGACCGGACAATGCATGGCCCAAATCCTGGTTCTTGTGCAGACAGACCAGACAACATCTGGCACATTCTTCACCAGAACTGGGACACTGGTCACTTATTAGATGTCAAAGTCCCTCATTGTTTCAGGTCTTTCAGAGCCATCCGTTGCAGTCCACTTGGCTGCCCAATATGGTTGCTGCTGGCAAGGGTCACATGCTCTGAGCTGAGACCTCATAACTTGTGACTCTCGCCAGTGGCAACTGCACTGGGCAGCTGCTCCCAGTCTATCCTGCACGTACAGATGTCCCCAAGTGGCAGGATACAGTATTTGCATGCAAAAGGTCATGAATTCAGTCTCCAATATTTCTGGGTAAGACTGGGGAAAATTCTTCTCGGAAACCATGGAGAACTGCTGAGAGTCAGTAGAGTCCCTAATGATCTAAACAGACTATCTGATCATATAAGTTAACTTCCTATTTTCCTTACATGCCTGTTATTAAAACAACAACCTGTTACTATAAATAAACATACCAGTATTGCTAAAAGCAGCTTTTAAGAAAATGTTTCAAGTGATTGTTTTCTAAAACCAGCACTTTCTTATGCTTTGATGCCAGATTCAGGATGGGGGCCTTCCTAAAGAAGAAAGCCCTAGTGTTCGAGAGGAGGAGGAGGAGGAGGATGAAGAAGATGGTGAGGAGGATGAGACAGGTTTGTAATTTTATTCATGGCATGGCTAGCATTGGTTCTAGAATCATAGAACAGTTAGAAGAGATCTCAAGGGTCATCCAGTCCAACTCCTTGCCATACAGGAATACACAATCAAAGCAGCCTTGACAGATGACTATCCAGACTGTGTCTAAAAACCTCCAAAGAAAGGGACTCCACCACTCTCTGAGGCAGTATGTTGCTGTAATTAAAATTCTCCTTGCATGAGGAGGTTAGCAATCCCAGATACTTTAGATTTGTCCTTATTCTCTCTTATTCATAACAGTATTATTGATCCCAGATGGAATGTCTTGCATTTATTATTCAAATAATAGGCCTGCTCTGTCAAATAACTTTGTAGTACTAAGATTGCTGAGGAGGAGCATGTTACAGAGTCTAAGGCTCCATTGCTAAGATAGCCTCATTTCCTCTCTCAATAAACTGGTCTGCTTTCTTCCTGTAGTTTGAGTGGGAGCATCATATGCTCACAGGATAAGAATTTAAGCACAGAAATTGAAAGAGTTATTTAATTAACTGCCTAATATGATTCAAAAGGCTGAGACAACAATTTCACAGTTTAATCACCAAGCAAATATCTTCCATTTGATGTTGCTTTCAAGATATAAACTGTTTTCATTTTATGCTAATCTGCCTCCCCCTTTTTTTTCTTCCTAGGGTAATTAACTTGTTTTGGGACTGGTCTTCCAACTGCCTTTTTTGAGATGATGAGGAAAATTATAGGAAAATTATAGTCAAATTTCAGTTTCTAGTAGGGAGAAAAGAGTATATCAAACAAGTCACCTATAGTTATCATGGTACCACTTTGAGCAGAAGTGTGTTTGATGTAGCAGCAATCCAAAAAGTCTGTAGTGCATTCATGTTTTAATTACTGTATCAACACTTGTTAAGGTTAGAAACCAAGACACTCATTCATGCATTAATTGTGCTTATTGCTACTATTATTTTTATTTATATTCACCACAGATTTGCTAGTTTAGGTATGTATTAATTACTATGGCAGTATGTCAAGGTTAGCCACATTCAGAAAGTTGGGCTTTGAACATATAGACATGTGGAGCAGGATCACTTCCAATCATCCACCTCAGTGCCTGGATGCAATATACAAAGATCACATGGTGTACACACTAGCCTTAGAGCCCATTAATGGGGTTTATAGTTTGGTTAGACACTGGAGTGCTCTAGCTGATCATTCTAAATGTCTGTACACTTCATGATTCCATAGGAAGTTGCCATAACAATTGAAGTGGTATGTAGCACTATCCTTTGTACAGTGTGAATGGGCCCCAGGATTAGGCAATACGGAACCCATGGGACATCTGCAGTTTCCTGATCATTTTTGCAGCTCCCAGGCCCTCTGGAATATCCAGCTTCACAAGCACACACACACGTATCCCGAAAGAGTCACTGCTCATAGAAGACTCCAAGACCAGTGCTTCTTTTCTAAAACAAGATGGTTCAACATGTTGATGGGGACAGAAATCAGTAGCTATGAACTGCTCCTCCAGCCCAATCCATGTGCTCAAATCCTTGGGTATATTATCTCACCATAATTGACAGCCTTTTACCAATATCTTTCTGATTATACTTCATTGTCATCAGTGGTGGGATTTTCCTCACACTGTGCTTATCTGCATCCGCATACAATAACATTTAGAAAGTGATCATGTAATATGGAACAATTGGAGGCTCCTTTAAAGAACAACACAGACTCCTGTTGCAAAATAAATTGACTTTTCTGACCACAAGAGGTTGAAAAAATAATTTTTAGACTACAGTAAACCCTCTGTATCCATGGATTCAACCATCCATGGCTTGAAAATATTCATTTCAAAATTCATAAAGCAAACTTTTGATGTTGCCATTTTACATAAGGGACACCATTTTACTTGATGTTATTGTGTGCCTTCAAGTAATTTTCTACATATGGTTACCCTAAGATGAACCTATCCTGGGTTTTCTTAGCAAGATTTGTTCAGAGGAGATTTGCCATTGCCACCCTTTGAGGCTGAGAGCATGTGACTTTCCCAAGCTTACTCAGTGGGTTTCATGGTTGAGCATGGAATCAAACCCCAATCTCCACAGTCATAGTCCATCACTCAAACCACTATGCCACCATTTTAATACCCCATTGTACATAACAGCACTTGAGCATCCACAATATCTCCGGGTTGTGGGGGTGGGGGAGGCTGAAATCAAACCCTAGCAGATACCAAGAGCCTGATGTTTAGGTTGTCTGTGGCAAATATCCTCTGAAGAGATGCCAGTGTATTGTAGTGGCTTGAGTGCTGGATGAACTCTGAGAGATCTCAGTTTGAATCTCTGTTATATTCTCCCAATCTCAGATGAAGGCAATGGTAACTCCTTCTGAACAAAACTTGCCAAGATAAATCTAGGAAAGGGTAGTCATAAATTGACATTGACTTGAAAATACACAATATTATCTAAATATTCCTCCACTCCAGGACCTGAAAACTTTTGAAAAGAAATTTAGTTTATTTTCAGGGGGTGTGGGACACCAACAACATATTGAAAACAAAATTGTATTACCAAGCTATGCACACAGGATGATGTGTAAACAATGTAGGATGTTTGGGTAACTAAGTGGAATATTCCGTTCAAGGAGAGGATTAAATTATAGCAATGTTACCAGACTTCCAGAAGTACATAGTTGTTGTATTCAGAAATGATTAAGCCTCAAGGAATGCAATGAAGTAAATAATCAGTGCATTTCCCAATGGCTGTTAGTCACTCTACTTCAATAACATCAAAGTGTGTTTAGTACTGAATGAACAATTTTAGTATTGGATGACTCACGTTTAAAAAGTTGACAATATTGGCTGATATGCACACTCTCCAGTGAACTGCTGGCATTATTTATGTTTTTGCTAGTTTAGTTATCAGGAGTTTTCATCACTGGATGTTGTTACTGGGGTTTGATTTTATTTTGCATAAATTGAATCAGTCCTGATAAGTTGGTGCAGTGGTTAAATGCCTGTACTGCAGCCACTCACTCAAAAACCATAAGGTTGCAAGTTCAACACCAGCAAAAAGGACTCAAGCTTGACTCAGGCTTGCATCCTTCCACGGTCGCTAAAATGAGAACCCAGATTGTTGGGGGCAAGTAGCTAACAGTTGTAAACCGCCTAGACACTGCTTAAATGAAGCTGTTTGTTTGTTTCAGTATGGTTTTGTCCATAATGCAACTGTATTAGGAGTACCGGTAGTACTAACTGGAGATTTTAGAATGCTGAGGTATAGAATCAACATGTCATCATCATTATGCTGCCGTAACAACTGTCGTGCAGATGGAGAACATGAGCCCTCCAGAGGTGTCATACTGGAATAATAGAATCATAGAGTTGTAAGAGACTTCAAGGGCCATCAGTTCCTGCCATGCAGGGATACACAAACAAGGCACCTTGGACAGATGGCCATCCAGCATCTGTTTAAAAACCTCCAAAGAAGGAGACTCCATCACTCTCCGAGGCAGCATATTCCACTGTCAGTATCAGCAAATATCAACATAGTTGAAATCACCCATCACTACTATATCTGTCCTTTCTGAGTGTGTGGTCATCTGTTGTAGAAATGCATAATCCATTTTTCCAGTCTGACTTGGAAGCCTGTAGTAGACTCTCACAAAAATATCCATGTTGTTTCCCCCCCCTTTCAATTTTTATTCAGATGCTCTCCACCTGGCTTCCAGGATTGAAATCCTGGATCCTTTCACAGGTGGAAATATCATTGACATATAATGCTGCTGCTGCTCATTTCCCGTTTGGCCTATTTCTCTTAAAAAAGCTATACCCCTCAATTACTACACTCCAGTCACGAGACTCTGCCCACAAGATTTCAGTGATGTCTATTATATTGTATTTGCTTTGCTCTGCTAGGAGTTCCAGTTCATCTTGTTTATTTTCCATTCTCTGTTCATTAGTGTACACACATCTAAGACCATAAGCCATTCCCCCTAGCTGCCTATGTAATTCTCCCCACCTTACTGTTGGGTCCTTTCACTATTTGTCTTGTTCTCTCTATAACAACTGCTGTAGTCATTTACTAATGTCCATGCTGCCTTAGGCTTCCAGGAATTGAAGAAAGAAAATAAAAATTTTAAAAGTGGGAAGTTTTCCCAGTCTCATTCTAATTCTGCAACTGTTTTACATTCAGTGCATGCTCAGTTATTTTCTCAAATGTAACAGGTGAACTCTTAGGTCGACTGTCAACTATGAATCTGCTTTGAGACATACAGTATATTTTGTAAGGTCTAAATTGTTTTCCCCATGCTTCACTGCACTTAAGTAATGTCGCTGGCTCCACTGTAATACGGTTGATAAGAGCCTGTCTTTTGCAGATATCTTGGATCAGAGGTTTCCATGTCAATGTAATGTGAAACAGAGTTGTTAAGTTTGCAGCAAACCATTTGAATTCAGTATAGGTTTCACAACAGAAATGTCATAATGGACCAAAACCAGTATTATAATTGTAGCTGGAATTAATCCCCCAAACCTTGTAGGGTCTAAAAACTTTATTGATACGGGAATCCACAACAAGTGTATTGGATTTCTTCTGGACAGAACAGCAAATAGCTGCCTGTACATGAAGCCCACTTATATTTTGTGTCATACAGTTGCCTTTCTTGTATGTTATCAGTTCTCACAAATGTTTACATAATTCATATCAGAATTTGAAATTGATAAGCACATGTATGTCTTTATTAAAGAGTAACTAATAATGTTGTTACCTATATCTGGTTATTTTCTGTGGTATCAAAGATGTATCAAAATTACATTTTAAAAGTATTCTTACAAGGAAGTTACATTGTTAGTGTAACTGAGTAAGAAGTTCCACTTATTTTCAAAAATTACTTATGACAACATTTTAGATGCATTTTGACAGGATTTTTCCAGGTTTTATGCAGTTGATGTATCTCCCCCTCCCTCCTCCCAACAGAAAGTAATGTAAACATAACAAGCAAGCGACAAGTAACATGATAAACTGATTTTCACATAACTATAATAAGCAATGGATTAATTTTTAAAATAAGTGAAACAAATTTCATTTGAAAATAACTTTTCTAGCTCTGATTCAGCAATATTTCTACTGCTGTTTTTCTCTTCATTATTAGTTACTCTTTAATAAAGACATACATGTGCTTATCAATTTCGTTTTCTTTTCCACACTCACAATTTAAAGTGATGCTATTTGCCTTTAATATGATAGGATGCAGACCAAGTGAAGCTTTTTTGGGGGTGGTGGTGGTCCATTTTAGGGGCAACCAACAAACTCTCACTGAATAGGAATCCACAAGACCAGAATAGCTTAGAGAGATTGCGTAGCATCTTATAGCACCTTTAGAAAGAAGTTGGATGCATTTGGAAGTACACTTAAGTCTATGAAAGCTCATGCTTTCTTTCCGTTAGTCTCAAAGGTGCCACAAGATCTCACTACATACTGATTCCGCAGACTAACACAGCTACGAGGGGGTCTCCAAAAGTTTTAATGATCACCTTTTTAAAAAATTGACAGAAAGTTTGTTTTGATTTGTAGATGTTAACTTATCTCTATGTAGTCACTATCTAGATTTATACATTTTTCCCAGCGTATCTTGACCCTCCGAATACCTGATATTGTAGAAGACTGCAGATTGCGCCTGATGAGGATTTTGTACTTTAGTCACTTCTGGCACAGCCAGTCACAAAAATAAAGGACGCAATGAGCCGATTTTCTCAACAACGTGCACTTAGGGGACCAATGATGACACTGACAAAATTTCATCAATACGCTATAATAACTTCCGAGTTATAATTATTACTTTAGGATACCCCCTCGTAAGGTGCAATCTGCAGACTTCTACAATATCAGGTATTCGGAGGGCGGAGATACGCTGGGAAAAATGTATAAATCTAGATAGTGACTACATAGAGATAAGTTAACAACTACAAATCAAAACAAACTTTCTGTCAATTTTAAAAAAAAAGGTGATCATTAAAACTTTTGGATACCCCCCCCCCCATCATATATGTTTTGAATTCTACCAGAATAGCTTACTTAGTACATAACATTATATGCTTTTCCCATGCTGAAAAACAAGCAGTGAAAAAGTACAGAATACAGCAATACTCCCAGTGACATGCCCATAACCCCTCCAAACGAAAACTGTGGCCAAACAACATCAGAGTGTGGTGATCCAGATGGCAAGGGTTACCAATGAGGAAGAACTCACAAGCTGGGAAAAGCTGCAACCGTTTAGTGTTGCCTGAGCCTACTGGGGAGAACAAGATTTCACTGAGTGCAGGCTTAATAACATCAAAAATCCACCAAACAGAGATATTTTTATCGAGCCAACCAAAATGCACAATATACATGTTGCAAGCTTTCGAAGCTCCAGTGGCTTCTTCATCAGGCAAGGTGTTAAAAGCCAAATGGGAGAAAATAATTTGAAGATATTATAGGCCTGCATTTTGCTGTTTCTGTTCTTAGTTCAGATGGTATGGAAAGGTCTCTCTTGCAGATGTGGCACCTCCACTTTCTTCTGGCCTTTGGGAACTGGGAGATACTCAAAGTCCAGGAAATTTGGCATCCTCTGCAACATAAAAAGATACTTCCTTTGCAACAATCCAGTATGTCTCCTCTTTTGTGGATTTCCCAGGGCAAATTGTTTAGGGCTTTAGGTTCTTTGAACTCAGTTGGTCACCCTGAGCTAAAAACACTCATATCAATATAAATCCATGCTTCTTAGTCATGCTCAAAATGGAGGACATTTGGGAATTCCTCCTGGACACACAAAAAGGCTGAAATAGAGGGCATGTCTTAGAAAAGAAAGACTTATATTTAAATTTAAATATAAATCCATGCTAAATTCAGGAAAATGGTAGGAAATGCCAAAAAAATGAAAGCTTAAAAACACTCCTATGCTCTTTAAGTCCTGCTCAAAATGGAGGACATTTAGGGATTGCTCCTGGACACACAGAGAAGGCTGAAATGTAGGACACGTCCTGGAAAAGGAGGACCTCTGCTCACCCTGAGATTAACCAAAAAAAATTATAGAAATATAAACCCATGCTTATTAGTCATGCTCAAAATGGAGGACAATTTTGGAATGCCTCCTGGAGGAGGGAGAGGAGGTGGAAATGTAGGACGCGTCCTGGAAAAGGAGGACGCCCTGAGTTGGGGGGAAAAAAAGCCAAATGCAGAAACAACTGCAGGATTATTATTATTTTTTCCCCCAAACCGTTGCATTTCCCGTTGTTGCCAGAAGGGGCCGCTGTAGCGCAAGAGTGGGAAGGGATCTCCAGGGCCATAGAAGAGCGGGGAACCTGTCCCTTTAAGGGCAGCGCCGGGCAATGAGGCTGCGCCAGTCCTGGCGGAAGTAAAGGACTGGAGCCCAGAGAGGGGCGGGGCTTAGGGTCTGCTGAGTGAAGAAGAGGAGACTGGTGAGCAGCCAAGGGCTTCCTCATCCGGGCATTTTGGGGGGCAGGCAGCAGGAGCCTGGCTGGCCCTAGTCTTCTTCTTAGAGGCCCCTTGGGAATTGGGATGGAGAGGAGGAGGACTAGGAGGCCCAAAGGGAAGGGAGCCCAGCAGCCAGGAGGCTGAAATGGCTGACACTGAAGGGGGCTGGGACCAGGGAGGACATTCAGGGGGGATCTAGGAGGACCATGGCCAGAGGAAGGCCAGAAACACTTCTTTAGCCATGCTCAAAATGGTGGACCTTTTGGTCTGCCCTCCTGGACAGTAGGAGGCTGGGATGTAGGCTGGGTCCTGGAAAAGGAGGGTCTGCCTGGTCACCCTCAGCTGGAAATACTCATAAAAATAGAAATGTCATTGCTTCTTTAGCCATGCTCAAAATGGAGGACCCTTTGGTCTGTCCTCTTTGACACACACACACACATACATATATATATGAATATGAATTTCATGCTTCTTTAGCCATACTCAAAATGGAGGACCTTTTGTTCTGTCCTCCTTTATGCATATATATATATATATATATGAATATAAATTTCATGCTTCTTTAGTCATGCTCAAAATGGAGGACCTTTTGGTCTGTCCTCCTTTATGTATATATGTATATATATATATATGAATATGAATATAAATTTCATGCTTCTTTAGTCATGCTCAAAATGGAGGACCCTTTGGTCTGTCCTCCTTGATATATATATATATATATATGAATATAAATTTCATGCTTCTTTAGCCATACTCAAAATGGAGGACCTTTTGGTCTGTTCTCCTTTATGTATATATGTATATATATATATATATATTAATATGAATATAAATTTCATGCATCTTTAACCATCTTCAAAATGGAGGACTTTTTGTTCTGTCCTCCTTGATATATATATATATATATATATATGAATATAACTTTCATGCTTCTTTAGCCATACTCAAAATGGAGGACCTTTTGTTCTGTCCTCCTTGATATATATATATATATATATATATATGAATATAAATTTCATGCTTCTTTAGCCATGTCAAAATGGAGGACCTTTTGGTCTGTCCTCCTTGATATATATATATATATATACATATACACACACACACTTTATATTTATATAATATATATATATCCGAATATAAATTTCATGCTTCTTTAGCCATACTCCAAATGGAAAGACCTTTTAGTCTGTCTTCCTTGACATATATATATATATATATATCAATTTCATGCTGCTTTAGTCATGTTAAAATGGAGGACATTTTGGCCCGTCCCCCTGGACAGTAGGCTGAAATGTAGGATGTGTCCTAGAAAAGGAGGATATCCCCTGAGCTGGAAACACTCATATGAATATAAATTTAATGCTTCTTTAGCCATGCTCAAAATGGAGGACCTTTTGTCCCATCCTCCTGGACAGAAGGTTGAAATGTAGGGTGTGTCCTGGAAATGGAGGACACGACTGGTCACCCTGAGCTAGAAACACTCATGAATATAAATTTCATATTTCTTAGCCATGCTCAGTATGGAGGACTTTTAAAAAAATAATCTTATATTAGAAATGGAAAATCTTTGTTTTATGTTTAAATACAATTGTACACATAAAACAAAGATTTTCCATTTCTGTTTGTACTTTTGATAATATAGTATGGTAAAGTAAATAAATATTTACATATATATATATATATATATATATATGGATGTATATAGATTAGTATTGTCAAATAATATTACAGTATATGAAAGTAGCAGATTTTATTTACATGAATGTTTCTTAGCAATGTATTAATTATCTTAGTTATCTTAAAAATAAAACAGAGCGAAAGAACCAAAAATTTTAATTTGATTCAAAGTGCTTCAAAGTTTGATTCAAAAAGCTGGGCATCTTGGAATTCCTCCTGGACAGACGGTTAAAATGTAGGACCTGTCTTGGGAAAAGGAGGACCTCTGGTCACCCTGAGCTAAGAACGCTAATATAAATATAATATAAATATAAATGCATGCTTCTTAGTCTTGCTCCAAATGGAGGATGTTTTGGAATTCCTCCTGGTCAGAAGGCTGAATATAAATTTCATGCTTCTTTAGCCATGTCAAAATGGAGGACCTTTTGGTCTGTCCAATATATATATATCCGAATATAAATTTCATGCTTCTTTAGCCATGCTCCAAATGGAAAGACCTTTTAGTCTGTCTTCCTTGAATGTGTCCTGAAAAAGGAGGATGTCTGATGAATGTGGGTGTATTTTGTGGTGTCCGAAATAGGAACACACCTGCAGTGGAGGTATTTGTGTGGCTGGTCCTGACCTGACAGAAAATCCGGAAATCTCTCTGTGCCTGAGGCAGGTGCCAAGGGAGGGAGTCCCAGGTGCTGCTTGAGCATCACTATTTGCTGGGCCTTGTGCTTTGTAATTGGTACACCTGACATGTTGTTGTTGTGTGCCTTCAAGTAGTTTCCAACTCATGGGGTTTTCTTGGCACGTTTCTTGGGGGGGGGGTGCCATTGCCTTCCTCTGAAGCTGAGAGAATGTGACTTACCCAAGGTCACTCAGTGAGTTTACATGGCTCAATAGGGATTTGAACCCTGGTCTCCTGAGTTGTAGTCCAGCTCTCAGACCACTAGGTTTATTATATTTAACGGCAGCACAAGTAGATGAGTTACTTTTTGAGCTACAAGTCCCAGAATTCTCCAGCCACTGCAAATCCCACATTCCTTCTCTCTCCATCTTTCAGCAATGCTGACCGGTGAATTCTGGGACTTTTATATTTCCCCTCCAAGCTCTGACTGGTAGGTAAAGTAATACAAGTCCATTTGGTGGCCCAGTCTCAAGAATGCTTGAAAGCAACCTGCAGACTATCTATTGAACTTGGGAACAATAGTGGGTTGACAGAATTTTATATTTAACATGAGTATTTAAGGCTAAACCCAAGATCTGTTCTTCTTAAAGGAGACCTGTTGAATTAGATGGCATTTCAATTAGTTATGACTAACAAATCCCATTCATTCTGATAAATCTATCAGAGGAAGACTGAGGAAGGATTTTGATAAGTGTTGTTCTCTGGACAGTAAGAGAGCAAGAGAATAAATTGTGGAGGAGCATTAGAGTTATGTAAATTTTGCAGTGAAAAGGAAACGTGGAGTGGATCAGGATGCTTTTATGGAAGAGCAATTGAAAGATGATGGAGTAGTATTTTGGCTGCCCTATGAGAACAACAAACAGTACAGACATAATAATGTAATGAATTTTATTTGTATTTCCGTCTATCCCTGTGGATCGAGGCGGGATTCCAACAAGGTTCAAATAGTACAATCAATATCATAAAATTACAATATAAACTAAAAATTAAAAATTAAAACATTCTACTCCATTATATTAAATTGGAAACCAACTATCTAGCCACTGGGTGATCAATATTACACATATCCAAACAGTATCAGAGGAGAAAAGTATTGATAGAGATCAGTTTAAAAAAGGTTTGGTGGATAGAGATCCGTCTTAAGTGCCTTCTAAAAGGCCTCTAAGGTGGAAATAAGACGGATCTCTTCTGGCAAGTTGTTCCATAATTTAGAGGCCACAGCTGAGAATGCCTTATGGGAAGTCGTAATCAGTCTTGTGTGAGTGTAATCCAGCAAGTTCTTCCCTGAAGTTCTGAGAGTGTGGTGCAGACTATGTAGGGAGAGGCATTCCCTCAAGTAACTCGGGCCCAAGCCATGTAGGGCTTTAAAGGTAACAACCAACACTTTGTATTGCGCCTGGAAGCTGATCGGCAGCCAGTGTAAAGATTTTAATATAGGGGTGATGTGATCCATCCTGGGTGTACCCGTGAGCAGTCTGGCTGCTGCATTTTAGATCAAATGAAGCTTCTGAACTTAGTACAAAGGTAGCCCTATGTAGAGCATGTTACAGAAATCTAAATGAGAGGTTATCAGTGCATGTAACCACTGCTTCAAGGTCCTTTTTGTCCAGGTAGGGGGCAGCTGGCATATCAACCAAAGTTGTCAATTGTAGAGATGAATCCAGGAGCACTCCCAAGCTGCGAACTTCGTCTTTTAGGGGAAGTGTGACCCCATCCAGGACTGGTTGATGAATCTCCATCCCTGGACTTGGGGTCCCTATCGCGAGTCCTTCGTTTTCTCTGGATTCAACCTGAGCTTGTTTTCCCTCATCCAGCCCATTACCGAGGCAGGCATTCAGAGGAGAGAGGCTATTCTTAGTCACTTCTAAGATATCTCCTTCCTGTTTTGATGCAGAGGCTTCACTTCACAAAATTTGTGTAGGCTGGTTATCAATGAATAGGTATTTCAAGATAAAATTCTTTTTTGGTATGTTTGGGTATAATCTCGCTCTAAGGCTAGTTAGGGGTTCTTAGCCATAAGCTCATTTACCTGAATGTTGTTGGTTACTGTGGACTTTCTCAAATGTGCTATACGTATTACTGTTGTAAACATAGCATGTGAACCAGTACATTTCAATTACAGGTCCTTTGGCTCTGAAAGTTTCTTATGAGCTGGGAACAGCAAAGATGGAAGATGAAATGAAGATGGAGGCACATAACCTTGACTCAGATCAGGGTCCTTTTTCTGTGACAGATGACTCAAGTCAACAACCTTTGTGCCAGGAAGCCCCTTCCCCAAAGCTATCTGTGACTGAACTGAGCAGAGAGTTAGAGTCTAGGAGTGAACTGGTAAGACTTAAGAGTCCACTGTTATTTGTAGTCCTAAATGCTGTATTCTCAGGCCATCTGTACTGAGACCATCTGTACTTTTGCCATGTACATTTTTTATGTTCTGTGCTTTCATACTGTGAGTTGATGGAGATTAATTTTTAATTGTTGGAGACACTAGTTTCAAGTCAATAAAATTGGCTGGATGTTTCTATATATAAGAATATTAATAATGGAGTTTTTATATTTTAGATTTAAACAGATTTTTGGCCCATAAATGTTTGGTTCAGATTGTAGAAATGCCATCATCTGCCTATCCATCAATCCATCACTGGATCCCAAAATGGATCCAGATAAATACAAGTTGAACTCTGTTCAAACCACAGAGATTTTTGACCTACCCATTCCTGCTGCAACCCTTTCACTTCATATGTAAGAACCCATGGAATAATGTGGGATGTATTGCTGAATATGAATATTCTTAGTTGGACGTGTTTGCTTAATAGAAGCAAACAGAAAGTTATTAGCAAACTAAACACAGAGACTTTGGTTCATAATTGGATGGGAGGGCTTGGAATTTTAAATAATCTTGTCACGCAATAGCAAGAATTAAACAAATTACATAGGAACTGATAAGATAACTTACAGCGATTCATGATTCTGTTTTATAGTGTGATGTCTAGTCTGTTTAGACTTCTTTGTATTTTTTTCAGTTTGATATACAAACACACACATATATATTTTCTTATGTCATATGGCTGTCTTCTGTAACACTGTGTTATGCTATAGCATAGTGGGGAGATTGTGAGTATGAAGATTAATACTGTATTTGCTTTGTAGAAATCAGCCAAACATCCAGTCTACTCTTTAGCTGCTGACAGTTGTTAAGTTGAAAGAAAAATATGAAAATTCATAAAGCAAATAAAAATATTTTTTAACCTAACAGAAGTATGCAATTGGGCTGATCTCTCTGAGGAAAGACTTTCTGGTGAACTAGATATGTATTTTATGTATAGGCTGCCTTTAAGCCACAATAGTTCTGAAAATAGCTTCCTGTGAACTAAAACAATTTATAAGTGAATCAATAATTGAAGCATTTGAATGTGCTGCTGGGTATAGTTGCTGCTGCATTTTCTTCTATCCTCCGATGTTCTAGTTGCTGCTTAACCCCATTTGTAGCCCCCTGCTGTAACACCTATTAGGAAGGATCTAATTAGCTCAAATTGCTGAGAGGGGGCCCCTAACAAATATCCCACAAAATTGTGTCCCTTCGCGTATACCAAAGGACAAAATAATCCCTTAAGAGATGACACGGAAATAGGCTTCTTCAGTCAAAATCTAAATGTTTATTAAAAGGGGAAAACACACACACACACACACACATTCAATGCTGGAAGAAGGCAAAGGAGGGAAATATGGAGATAGGTTGAAAGAGGCACCACTATGGGAGATACGTACCTGCAAAGGCTTCTCTGAGGGTCCGATGCAGATGTGGATGATAGAAGGAGCATGTCCACCGAAACGTGGGGAAGTGATGGCCAAGGGATCTAAGATCAGAGTTCAGTCTGGCGTGGACCAGGCTATATGCTGGTAACAGCACATTGTGGTCAAAGCTAAGGGGTCTTATAGGCAAAACCTAGCTTCTAGCGATGAACTTAATGGTGTGGCAGGAGCCAAGATGCCCCCTTGTACTTAATTACCAGGCCTTTTTAAGCTGAGGTGAAGAAAAGCTAGGTCGATGCATTTCGGTCTTGACACAATCGGGGAGGACAAATAGAGCGATGGGTGGGTTGTTGATTTGATTACTGGCCCATCAGGTGTGAGGCTTAAAACAAACAGCTAGCATTGTGTTAGCTGTGGAGGTGATGGTCTTCCCATTTAGCAACTCCCAAACCTTCTTATGGGGAATTTCCAAAGTGTTGTTTTACTGGGGTCTTGTGAAGCTGATGTCATAGTGTCTGAGCTGGCTACCTCTCTGTCTGGCCTTAATGCTGGACTCTTTCAGGGGGTCAGCTTTGGGTCATAGAGGGAACGCCACACTCTAAAAGTTTAATAAAATCTAAATATTCTAACACACCTAGGGTCAATCTGTAAGGCATTTTGGTTGCTAACATATCTCGTGACATGAACAGAATAGAGTCTTTATTACAGTCATCACAGTTGTGACATGATTCTAACAAACTTTGTGACATGATTCTACAGCAGTTAAATGGGGGGGGGGGGTATTAGCAGTGGGAACAGTGGAAATGTTAGTTGCTGCTCTCTATAATATTGCTGTGCTCCATTTGAAGAGTAACGGGGACGAGGCATTCCTCTTGAGGTCTTTTGCTTTTAGGTTTTTGTGTGTGAATGGCCCCACAGTCTTGGGTTGTATTTTTTATAACGAATATCACCAGTATTTATAATGAATTCAGTTATGTTCCATAACAACTGAGCAACTCTATTCAAACTCCATGTTTTTCTGTGTTTTCCTTGTCCTGTATAGTTCCATCTGAAACTTGCTTTGAAAAGTAGCAATTTTTACAAAGACAATCAGAGTGAGAGTGATTATTTATTTATTTGTGGCATATATGAATTGCCTCCTAGCCCACCAAGATAATGTAGAACAGATAAATTTAGAACATTAAATATATGGATAAAAACTGCTTGAAATAATTTTAAGTTAGACAGTTAAAACAGCAGAGAAATTTCAAGAACCACAGACCAAATCAGGGCTTTTATGAGCTGCTTTGGGTCTCACTCTGGGACAAAGGCAGCATATAAATGAAATGAAATAAGTAAAGCAGAACAGTACAGTCTTAGCTACTTGATGGAAGGTCAGAGGAGATGGAGCCAGGCTTACTTTCTTTGGTAGGGAGCACCACAGTTGGGCTGCTGCTAGAGAGCTTATGACAGTACAAGCTGTGTCACATATACACATGAATATTGCCTCACAGAGTGCTGGAATATACGGCAGTGCCTCTGCTGAGGATCTCAAATTTTAGGCAGACTCAAACGCTTTAGTGCTTTGTAGTAAAATCAGTACTTGGAATTGAGCTTGGAAGCCAATTGGAAGCCAGTCCAGTTCTTGTTGTAGAGACTAGTGTTATACAGTCTCTGTTACATATTACTGACAATAGTCTGGCTGCTACATTTTGTACTATCCAAAGTGTCCAAACACTTTTCAATGATAGCTCTGTGCAGAGGACTTTACAGTAGTTTAATTGGGACCCTGTAGCCAGATCCACCCTCCCCAAGAAAGGATGCAACTGATGTACCAAACAAAGCTGGGCAAAGGTACTCCTGGTTATTGCAGCTACCTGGCCTTCCAAGAACAGCTCTGAGTCCAACCTCCTCCCTCAAGCTATGAACCTGATCTTTCAGGGGAGTGCCATCCAAAGCCGGCCCAAATCAGTAATTTCCTAATTATAGTCTTACTGCTTAGAATCATGATACACTACTGTAGCAGTATGTCAACAAACATTTGATGATGAAGCCTGAATTTTTTCTTTTCTTTATCTAGATAGATGATAAAGAGTTTGATATTCCTCAGGTTGATACTCCTCCGACACTGGAAAGTATATTAAATGAGGTGAGTTGAGGAGGACAGTAAGAATTTTCCTGCCCCCTTTATATACCGTGCCAGGATAGTTAAAAGCCGATGTACAAATTGATCATAAGCCTGCTTCTTGTTACTTGTGGTGCTTCTCTCGAAACTACTCTGGCAAACATGAGTAAGACTATAAAAACTGTTAAAACCTTTTCATCAGCTTTTTTTGTGACTTCTGTGTTCATTTCTTTTATATCATTTAATTGCACTTTTCATTTAATTGCACTCTATGCAATGCACAAGCTGTTAAAACTATACTACAGTGCACTACTGCAATAACACAAAAGTGCTTTGCTTTGTTCACCATTGTTGATGAACAAATACTGTTTTTGCCTTTAAAAAAATACCAAGCATGTGGTCTTCAAACCTATTCAGTAAGTTATATTATAAGCTGTAATTATTGTATTTGACAAAGTGGAGTGCAATCCATGAAGGCTTATGCTAATAAAACATGTTAGCCTTTAAGATGTAACAAAATTGTAACAGAGTAACTACATATTTTGTGTCTCTCAGACTGATGATGAAGAAGAGCCATTTGTTCTTGAGGACCCTTCTCTTCTAAATATCGACAACATTGATACACACTCGTATGATACTTCTTCTGTAGCAAGTTCAGACAGTGGAGACAGGACACACCTCAAAAGGTAACTGGCTGTTGGCAAATGAATTTGTAGGACAGTTTTTTCTAATGCAGACTTCAGATAAATCTTTTGAAGATCCAGATAGATAAACAAAAAACCTTCAAAGGTATACACCCTTTTGAGACATTTTTGCTAGTCCTGGTAAAAGTATTGCCCAACAAAAGATTTTCATAGATCAACATACTTTTGCTTTTCATTAGAAATCTTTGGTTCCTGACACTGAATCTGAATGTGATAATTATCAACTATTGAATCGTAATTATAGATCTTTTAAATGTTATGGCTGGCACAGAAAATAAGATGATCATGATACACACTACATAATGCAAACGGCTATTATAGGAGCATCACTTCAGTACAGTTCTCTTCTGTGTTTAAACAACCAACTTTTAAAATTAAATTTATGAATATAGAAAAGCATGCCATTTGACATTTCAGCATCTTAAAATATCAGCCTTTTTATTACTTTGAGCTGGAGCAGTTGCTCTTCCTTTATTTGATTGCTCCCAGTCAAGCCAATTTCCAGTTGATGATGGGATGATCTGACCTATAATTGTAGAGGTCCAACTGGATCTGTTTTAAATGGTGAATCTTGAAAATACAAATTGGATTCTGCACAAATGCATACAAGAAACAATTGCAATGTCTAATTATTTCAAAACTAGATTTCCTTATTACTTACAATTGACTACTTAATCTCTACTCTAAAAAAACCACAGCCAAATGATAGATGTTTTTCTTCTGCCTCACCAAGGCTTAAATTTTGTCTCTTTCTTGGGGCAAAAAGCAATATGGTTGTTACAAAGTATGGCAGTATAACATTCTTGTCAACTTGCAGAACTTTTAAGTATTGTAGTCTGGTGCCAGTAAGATGGAAATAATTTTTCTAAAGTGACTTGAGTTAATTATTTTTGATTGAACAAAGAAGTATATTTCAATAATATCCAATTTGTTACCAGAACTTGAGGGGGGGGGGCAGTGAAATCCCATACCTGTATTATGCTGGGATGGGGAAAACTTTGTTGCTGTGCTGGTGGAACTGTCCCATGCTGAAAGTGTGACTATCACAGGGTTGAAGTAGGGAAGCACGCAATCAGAAAAGTTTTTTTTAAAGTGTGTGTGGGGGGGTTTGGGGGTTCAGATTTGTCCTAATATGCACAGGGTCTTTGGAAAACCCACCTGTCGATGCCTACCTGCTGCCTAGACGCACAAAGTGAGTCAGTGAATTCAGAATGATGGGAATATGCACTAAGCATTCACATCTATATCAATACATGCACAATATGCATGATAACATTGCAGTATCCCTACCCCCTCAGTTTCAGCAGCTCAGCTATCAATGCCCCTCAGGCTTCCATTCAGGACAGAATTCAAATTCACTTCTGTGCCAGAACAACAATTCTGTGAAGCATAAAACACAAGGAAGGTGAGCCCGCATAATACCCACATTGCATTTGCGAAGAGCCCCTGCAATCCTACTTGGAATGAAATGTTCAAGAGCTATCTTTGGAGGAAAATACTCTTCCCATCAGAAAAGAGGAGAGTCTTGGTCAATACAGGCAGCCATAGGTAAAGTGACCCCAGTAGGTTCACTGTATAGGATATAGGATTAAAAAGTGGTACAGAAGGGTTTTCATGCTGGCAGGAGACACAGAATGAAGTTACATGTGCTATAGCATAAGTGTACTTGTCTTCTGTGCCAGCAACTCCTCTGTACTTCAGTTATTCTTTCAATGGAGTATTCAATCTACATATGTAAAGCACTGACATCTCTTCCATAGTGTTGGCATATCTGGTATTTCATCAGATTAGTCAGACCTAATGTTGTAACCCCCAGATAGGCAACTTTTAACCCTCCAAATAATGCTGGTTGCAATTTCCATCATTCTGCATCATTTTTATGACAGTTAGGATGAGGTATGACAGTCTAACATCATATGGAGCAATTTCTCATCAGCATAGCCCACCAGCTGGCCGATCTTCAGCACAGAATTGTGTTTTTTTACTCCCTTATCTTGTGTTCATTCTTTTTAAATAGTCATAGTTCTCTGTGAAAGCATTGGAGCATATAGCATTGTAGTTATGCATGTAGAATAAAGCATATATTCTTGGTTTACAAAGGAAGAAGAAGCTTCGTGATTCTTTCTCTGTTCATGGCTCAGTTATACGGCTGTCACTTTTAAAAGGAATTTCTGCACAAATAGTGTCTGCAGCAGTAAGTACCTCCCCTCCCCACTCTTTTAGGTTTGTCTGTTGTGGCAAATGGAGAGTGTAGATGATATACAAGAAGGACTGTGGGGCAGGGGTAGAATTCAGATTGAAAAAGGGTTTTGGTCTGAATTACCCTAAAGTTACAGTGTGCCATAACTACTGAATGCATGCCTTATTTCAGCCAGATGTAAATGATGCAATGCATTTCGTATATAAATGTGCACACATCCGGCTGTTCCTATGAGGGTTGTTCAAAAAGTGACAGATTTCATGTGTTACCACAATGTTACATTTACTTTTAGTGCAGGAGGATAATAAGTGTTACCACTTTTCAGTAAGTATCCCTGATCATCTTGGGCTTGGCTGAGAGGGGAGAGGGGAAAGGGGGGACATTTAGGATAGAGTGAAAGCTGGATTGCTAAGAAAAGGAGGGAAATTTTATATGCAGAGACACTCTTCTCTTAACTTAGTTATTCTGGACAAGCAGCATTCTAAGCAAGTCACAAGAAAAGCTTTGAAATGCTATGCTACTGGATGGGTTGCCAGCTTTGGTCTTGGCAAAGTAACTAAACTCCTACACTAGCAAGCAACACCCCCCTGCTACAAATGAAAGGCTGGAGTCAGTCAGTAACTTTACACTCTCCCTTAAAGAGTGAGGTAGGGGAGGTATGAGCATCATGTCTAGCACAAATGCAAAGAAGAGTGTTTTATATGCATTAAGTGAATATGAAGTTAGAAGGTATAGATACATTAGATATATATTTTTTGTACTTGCATGGTTATATATGTATCCAGGCTACATATGATATGCTCTGATAGTGTTTTGTCACATGAAAACAAATCTGCATGTCCAGTGGTGTGTTAAATATTCAAAGTCAGCTAGGTATTGTTATGCAGCATGGTGCTGTTCTTGCAGTTGGCTAATTATAGTTAGGAAAAGATGGTGCAGGCTCATACATTCCTGGCTTAAACTTTGTATTTATGGGATTCTATGATCCTAGATTTTTTTCATTCTTGCCATGTCAACAGATCGAGGACTGTTTTTGCCTATCTTTTTCTATCCTATCCTTTCAAAATCTGACAAGGAAAATAACTGCTGAAACACAAAAGAAGAAGCGAAAAATACTGAATGTAATTGTGATAAAATTGACATGTGATTATCATCTAATTACTGAAGATTTAAATCAGGCAACTGCTGCTATGACCACAAATCAGGAGGTCAAAGAGAAAACTACAGACAAAATCTGTCAATTGGACATTGAGAGGCATGCCTCTGATCTGTTGTCTGAGGCAGTGCTGAGGAAAATATTTTTAAACTCCAGTGAAAGTAGAGTGGAAGAATCAGTGCTAAAAATGCCACTGCTGAAAAATAATGTGGTCAGAAACAGTAAGGGCATTGAAATTATCAGCCCCAGATCCAGTAAGAGATAAAGGAAAGGGTTTGGAATTTAGCGGCAGGGAAGTAAAGACAAAATTAGGGACAGAGCTAAACAGAAAGACATATTAATTTTATCAGATAAAGAAAAACTAAACAGTTTAATTCTTATGTTTCCTATGCTCTCTTCAGGTCACCACACTGAAATTTCCAATTCCAGGCTGGGGGATGGTGCTGAAACCAGGAATGCTAATTGTGACCTTGCTAACCCTCAGAACATAAAGACGCATATAGACAAACCCAGGAGGAGGGATATACAAAGGGAAGTTGTAGCACCTTTAAGACTGTGTGAAAAAAAGTTGTAGGATGGGCTTTTGCAGATATGGTCTGCCTCCTCATACAGTTAGGTCCTTATCATACGAGCAAAATTTGAAGTTGTCCCAGGGTCAATTTGAAGTTATTCCAGGGTCAACGTGAACCCAGTGCAGGGGCAATCATGGGGTTTCAATCAGGAGCCATCTTAAAAACAATCGAGGGTCATTCCAGGGTCATTCCAGGGTTAGGTAAATCCTCTTTCACCCTAACCCTGGAATGACCCCCGGTTAGCTCCTGGTTGGGTTTGACGTTGTGTGATAAAACAACTTGAAACTTTACCTAACTCTTGCATGACCCTGGAATGACCCCCCCCATTGGTTCCTGATTAGGTTTGGCATCGTGTGATAAAACAATTTGAAACCCCACGATTGCCCCTGCATTACCTTCTTATTGACCCTGGGATAACTTCAAATTTTGCTTGTGTGATAAGGTCCTTAGTCTCAAAGGTGCTACAAGATCCCATTTCATACTGATATTCCAGACTAACATGGTTACATTCCTGAATTCTACCCCCAGGGGAAGGAGGTTGAGGCTGTGTGTGATGCTACATCTTGATCCCTAAACTCCAGATAAATTCATTCTGTCCCAGGCATTTGGATATGTTCTGGTCGAAGCCTAATCCACATTGGAATGGACAGAGTTCCATACAAAGTCATTGTAACCAGCTAAATTTTCACACTCCTCATATGGGATGTGTGTGACATATTTGTGTTGTGATTTCTGCTCCTGTTAGTGAATCTGGGCAGAGATACAAACAAGTGGATTTGAAAAACAATTTTGGAAGTCTCAGGTAAATATATTAGGTACTCAGATAATCTTGTGTTTCAAATTCATGGTAGGCCTGGCAGCTTGTTGTCCTCATTTATGACATAGCACTGTTTTAATTATATATTCTCTATTTTAGGCCAAAGTGGATGCTGGCTTACCCACTGCAATAGTAAGTTTGTAAAGATTTCTATAATATTTTGTGGCTTATTTTTGTACTCATTCTCCTACACAGATTTTTGTACTCATTTCTCCTGCTCCCTCCTTCGGCTCATGTTATGGCCTCACACATGCACCATAGTCTGATCTGGAATTTAGATCTGAATTTAGACCTGTGGCTGCCCCTCGACTTGAACTCCCTTCCAATAGATGCTAGGTTGGGGACTTCTCTTGCATGCTTTGTCAGTAGGCATTTGAGAACTGAATTTTTTTTTAATGGAAGGGCTTCTAATAAGGTGCTGTACTTAAAAATGCTTTACATTTCTTTTTAAATTTATGTTTTTAGGTTTCTTTTAATGCTATTGATAGTTTAAATCCATTCTCTGGATGGCTAAAGGAGCAATCCACGACCATATGGGTTTATCCCCTTGCTCCAGCAGCTAGAGTTATGAGTCTAAAATTCTTTTCAGTTAGGAACATTGACTCTCCTTTCCTCTAGCTCTGTTTTGGTATATCCTTTTTCACAGAATAAACACTTAGAATAGCTTGAAAGAAAAAAAAGTTTTTTTGTTTCTCCTTTTGGACACTTTAAAAAAACTTTAACAATTTTGAACAGTCACAGGGTGAGAATGATTGCTCCTCTGGTTATCCAGGAATGGCCATTCATAATAAGTACAACAGTCCATACTTCGGATGACCACATCAGTACACAACATAAGGCATGTATCCAAGCCTCATAACCTTCGTGGGTGGGACTGGCTGCTGTTAACTTTCAGAAATACCTGAAGAACTGTGTGCCTGAAAGTGGCCTGTGCAGACTTGTGTCTTTCTGTTTTACAAAGCTTTATAAATGTTGTTGGATCCTTTCATCCCACAGCTTCACATATTTTTCTCAATGAAGATGAAAATGGCTCTTGATATTGAATGATTGAATAGCTGGTGATGTTGCCATTGATTTTATGGAATATGTCTACACATTCTTAGGCCATAATCACAGCCCAGGTGGACACATGCTTTCCACCATCAGGAAATCTTTAATTTGTAGTCTGAGACTACCATAAACCATAGTTTACCATCAATCCCAGATTTTAATGGGAAAAAGGAACTTAATTGTCACTTAACACCTGGATAATTATTATCTTGACCACTCCTAGCTAAAAGTTTACTTGGATCTTTGGTCCCTGTGTCATTAAGAATATATGATTTAACTGCTTCTGAATCTTTATTCTACTCCATAGATACTGAACATTTTATATTTACAGGTGTGAGTTGCTGTTCTGGTTGACTCCAAATTTTTCTGAATATTGTTTATTGGTGCTTGTGTATTGCTTGTAGAGTAGACCACCGAAAGAGATATTATAATCTCTGAGTTCAGTGCAGCAACAAAAAGACTTCAGGGATCACTTGAAGTGTCCAATGAAGTTTCTCTACGCCTAAAGTTAATTGATTGTTTTCAATGTATTCCCATGGTTTTCTTCAGTAATTCCTGTTGTATAGCCCAGTTTTATAGAGTCAGGTAGTTCCAGCAGTGAAAAAGCCCTAAAGTAAAAACCAAAGCTCATAAAATCGCTCCAAAGATTTACCCTTTCCTTATAGCTATAAATTGAATGCCATTATCAAAACACTTAAGGTGGACAGTGCCTAAATTCCTACCCTCTGATGTATATAGTCTCTTTCCAAGTACAGCTCCTATTTTAAGAATTCCCCACCAACTAAATCTAGTCATCCACTGGGGTTGTAAGCACTTCTATGAGTGTCTTGACGTTTCTAAATATGAATTTTTCCCCATCTTTTGGTATGTTTAGGCAGCATCAAGTCTCATTGCAGTGGGAACATCCCATGGTCTCGCACTTATATTTGGTAAGTAAGCGTACTGATGAACTGCTTAATATAAGAAACTCACTTTGACTTTAATTTCTGTGGAATATTCTATGAAAATTTGTTTCATATGGTTTCAAACCAGTCCGGAAAACAACCCACATCGAGTGCGTGTACATGAGACTGAAGACCAGGGATACTTGGGGGATTCTGTTGGTATACTAGCCACCCCGTTGCTTAACAGACTATTATACCCCGTTGCTTAACAGACAACAAGATATTGGGGTTTAAAATACATTTGGTGATACAAATAGTACCAGTACGTTTGGTAATTTGGTACTGTAGGCTTGCTAGAAAGTAACACATGTAAGTAATACAATATTTTTGTAACTATTGCAGCTTCTCATTTAGGATCATGTTAACTTGCTGACTTCTTCTATTTAAAAATTGGAACGTAAATGTTTAAAAATCAAAGAAAGGTGCCTCTTGCCTTATCACAAAATGACTTTTGAAAACTGTTTTTGCCTCTTGTTTTAAAGAAATTTATATGGTCACCTCCTCCCACTCCTGCTACCAACCCAGCAGGAACTCATTTATGATGAGCATCCTGCTGAACAGAGATGTCTTTTTGGAAATAACAATTTGTTATTCCTTTATTTCTTCTGTATTGATTTCTGGCTTTTTTTTCTCCTTTGACTTTTTCCCTCATGGACTGAGAAGGCAAAGGTATAGTACTGTTTGTGCATGTAATTTGCATGAATAGCTGCACATTATAAATAACACTCTGCAATTTTTACAATTATGGACCAAGGCTATAATTCAAGGTCACAGCTTCATAGACTTCACAGCATATGATATAGCAGCTTATGGCAATCTGTCTATTTAGAACTGGAAAAAATTGTGTCTATTAGGAAATTCCATTGCAGAAGAAAGATATATTTTGCCTCTACTTTTCGAGATAGGAATGAAATGACCATCAATATACTATCCCTCATAGTTTCTGTCTGTGAATGTGGATGTGCACATGAAACTTTGCTTCCAAGTAACGTAGTGAGTGGGTCATCTTGAACAGTAGCAGCAGGTCTTTTCTGTCTCATAAAAATTTTATTTTATTTTGATTTGTGATGGTAACAGCAGACCTTACATCTCAGTGACCCAACTATTATTTTTGCCCTTGACACAGCATTGGGAAAGGGGGGAAGGAAGACACATGGTTGTTGTTCTGTGTCTTGCCTGTATGGCCTCATCTTTTCTCTTAATCTTGATGGAGTTTTGTTCTTTTTTAAAAATTGATATTTTAGGTGTTTCTGACTCTTTTTTATTCTTCTTCAGCAGTTTGCATTTTTAGTTTGTGAAATATGTGGTTTTTCTTGAAGCATTGCAAATATTACTTTATTATTTTTTACTGTTTTTTATTATTATTATTATTATTATTATTATTATCATTATCATCATTATTATTTTCTTATATCCCACCTTTTTCCCAATACAGGGACTCAAGGCAGCAATACAGGGACTTTATTTTATTTTATGCTGGCCTCATTAGCTAGCCTCTCTCATATTTGTCTTCTTTCTTTGTTCTATTCAACTTATTTTCTCTTCTTACTGGTTGATTAAATTTGAATGGCTTCCCATCAGAGGCTCTTCTTTGGATGGCTTACAGGTTAAAGCAAACAAAATGTTCCAATACAATGATTAAAAGCAACCAACAGTAAAAAAGCAGCATTAGAAACTTACCTTCCAACAGAAACAGCATATAAATATCATCAAGTTAAAAAACATTAAAACAGTGATAGTCTAAGGATTATTTAAAAGCCCTGGATGAATAAAAATGCCTTTATTTGAACTTGAAGAAGACCATGAAGAAGGCACCAAGCTGCTCTGCGATGTCACTGAGAAAACCGTCTTCTTCATAACCACCTGCCTGACTGTGTTTGGTTAGGGCACATGGAGCAGAGCTGAAAGAAAGAGATGAGCATCATCTGTATCTTGGTGGCAACTCAACACATAGCTCTAGCTGACCTATCCTAGTAGTTTTATGTAGGTGTTAAATGGTATGGGAGGGAATATTGTAATATTGTAAACTTCTGTGGAACCCAAAAGCACAGATACCACAAACTTGAAGAATAAAACCGACTATACCACCTATACCTATAATGGTGTTTCCTATACACATCTTTGAGAATCTCTCAAGCTGAACACCATGACTTATAGCACTGAAAGCTACAGAGATATGCAGAAACAATAAATACTGCCACATTTTTCTCTTGGCAGGTTCTTTCACAGACTGACCAAGGCAATTTCTATCCTAAAACCAAATTTCACTGGAATTGAGCCAAAAAATAAAATAAACCAGGGAAGAGTTGTTTAACTACCACTCTCACAGTCATATTGCCCAGGATATTGGCCCTGATTTGTATTTTTTTTAGCATCCTAAAGGTCCAGATGAGGTTTGTTTCAGGAGTAGCTGGATTATTGCTGTTTTTGAAGTGTTTGAGATTACTCCCTGTGGTAAGACTTCCCTTCCCTGCTAGATTAAATATGCTAGGATAGGAAATCGTTGAGCACACAGATGGTTGACTGAAGTGGAATAAAATCCATGTCCACATTCTGAGGTTCCTTTCGTAACATTGAACATATCACTTCTTGGTTGTGCTAGCTGTATTGATTGTAATTCCACTTTCATATTAACATTGTAAAGGTTATATCCTTTGTTGTTGCTCCTCCTGCTCTTTTCTCCAGAGTTTATTTCACTTCATATTCCAGTAAGTGAAATTCACTATTAATATTTCACCCAAATCAAGTGTCATAGGAAATTATGATTATGCAAAAGGAAAGAGTGTGAGCTTGTTGCATGTTGTCATTTATCCAAGCCAAGTGAAGGATTACATGGGCCAATTTGAAAATGTACTTTGTTTCCAGTATTGGAAGTACTGATCTGTGTTATTTAATACCCATGGGTTAACTGAGCTTACTTTTTGTTTAGATCCTAACCAGGCTCTTCGGCTTTGTTTGGGCAGTACTGCTGTTGGAGCGCAGTATGGAGCTATATCTGCTCTTAGTATCAACAATGATTGTTCAAGACTTCTGTGTGGTTTTGCAAAAGGACAGGTAATATTGTTATGCATCCTACTCAGTTCTATCCATTTTACTTGGAAGCAGGACCCACTGACTTCAGTTGAACTTGCTTCCAGTTAAGTATGGAAAGGATTTGGCTGTGGTGAGGTGTTTTTTCAATTTAAAGTTTCTGCTGTTAACCATTTTTCAATTTATAAGCATTTTTGTGTAAGTTGGCTACCAGCACACTTTTTTTATTCCTTGACTAGTCTCCATTTTGATTTATGAGTGTACAAAGTACAGAAAATCTTTAACTATGTCCATGTCTTCATCATCCACTTTAAAGTCAGGTAAATCTGTGGTTATTATTTTGGTCATCTTAATATTCAGCTATAATGTGTGTAATGTGTTGCACCTAACTTTAATCCTAGAAAATTTAATTTTCCTTTTAGAAAAGCAGATCTTTCATTTCTGCATGATAGCAATGTATTATGTCCTCTAAGTTCAGACTGGAAGACAAATAAAGAAAAATATAGTTCCTTTTTAAAAGCAAACTTTATATCCAGTTCTCCAGTAGAATTCTCAAATAATAATAATAAACATAAGTTCTGCTAACCATAGAAGACAGCAGAAAATGGGGATGGGTTTGCTGGGTACTCTAAGTTGCCAAACCATGGGCTGTTACTGTGCCAAAATGTATAAAATATTAGATGTTTTCTGTACCTGAAAAGTAGAAAAATGGGGGAGCTGGTGGCAAAGTTCTCATTGTCGACTTCATACTTTGATAGGAAGGGTTTCCATTTGAGAAAATGAATCTACTCTTCTACTTACAGATTACCATGTGGGATCTGGCCAGTGGAAAACTTTTGAGATCAATAACAGATGCTCATCCTCCAGGAACCGCAATTTTACACATTAAGGTAATGAACAGTTGTTTTCTTTTCTAAGCTGTGTTAGCCATAAATAAATAAATACTGTAAATCTTCCTGATTCTAATAGGTTGTGCATAGTTAAAACAGTTTCTTTTGTTGTTTTTGCTCACAGCTGAATTGCATAACAGCTGATGTTATCTTGCTAGCACTTGGATAGCAGGTGGCAAAGTGCAGCCCTGGTGCACCATTTTCTGCCCTCCCCCCATACAAGTTGCCTCTCTGGGAAGCCTCCAGGATTAGCACTTCACCTTTTGGGTACAATGAACTGGAGAGTCTTGCAATTTAACATTAAAAATACATGTTATTCAAAGATAGAATGGTCTTCTAGCCACCTCCTTTTTTAGACATTTTTAGTAGTCTGTGTAGCCACTGGGGGAGTTCCAGGGCAGAAAAGTGACCCCTGTACGTGACACAATTGCTTTTGGCTTTTATAGTATAGAATACTGGAAAGGAAAAATATGGGAGGGAACTGGGAGAGAAATTAGTGAACCTCAGAAAGGATTGTGTGCTATATTAGAGTTAGATTAAGTTAGTGTGAAATATTGAGTAAATAAGAAAAAATGTAATCTTGATGAACAGGGTGATACTTTAAAATTTAGAGAAAGGAGGATTCTTTGTAATGTTCCTGTTTAGTAATTATTTTGAATTATTTAGTAATTGTTCATAATTACTGTGAAGATTTTCATGGAGGGAAATTAATGTTCTGTTCAGTTTACAGATGACCCAACTCTAGCAATTTGCAACGACAGTGGAGGCTCAGTATTTGAACTGTCATTCAAGTAAGAATATTTCTATTTATTGTAAGAGGAACAAAATATATGGCTATAACTTCAGATTGAAATGTTTTTTAAGAATTTGAGGTGCAGTATTCCAAGACAAAGATTATCTGATAATGGAGATACCATGAGGCTCATCCATTGCACTCTGAGTGTGCTGACTCCACAATTTCCCCAAATGCAGGAAATGTAACAACTTGTGGTATTCTAAGCACACATTATGTTCAAGAGTTTAAAGAGATCAATTCACTGTAAAATATTTTTCCATTCTCTTGAGAGTCCCTCTTTTGTTCTTTATCTGCTTCAGACAGCAGAGGTTTCTGATCATGTTAGAAGGCATATTCTCATAGAAAAATATGTTCTTGTAGAAGAAAACATTCTTGTAGAAGGCTTATTTGTGTAAGGTAACATCCCGTATATACTCAACTATAAGTCGAAAAATTTATGCCCCAAAATGGCCTCTACGAGTCACCAAGTTACTAATCCTTGAAATTTGTTTTAAAGAAGTGCCCACCTTCCTCTGCAGCCAGGGATTTTGGAGAGGTTTCTCTTTCAGTCCCGGCTGCTCTCCGGCAGCTCTCTGCTCTTCGTGTGTGTGTGCAGGAGAGTTTCCCTCCCTGCTGCAGCCAGAGCTAAGAAGGAGCTGCTCAGGAGGAAAGGGGCAGGGAGCATGCCCAGGCTTGGACCCTGGCCGTTTGGCCAGCCAGGAGCCTGGCATGGCAATCCTCCTGGGGGCAGAGGAGAGAGAAAGAAAGGTCTGTCCTCATTTTGCAATGTCCCCATTTTGGAATGCAAGGGAATCCTGGGAATTATGGGCCCAGAAAGACAGGGAGGCATCCATCCTTATTTTGGGATGCAAGGGAATTCTGGGAATTATGGGCCCAGAAAGACAGGGAGGCATCCATCCTCATTTTGGGATGCAAGGGAATCCTGGGAATTATGGGCCCAGAAAGACAGGGAGGCATCCATCCTCATTTTGGGATGCTATGGAATCCTGGGAATTATGGGCCAAGAAAGACAGGGAGGCATCCATTCTCATTTTGGGATGCTATGGAATCCTGGGAATTATGGGCCCAGAAAGACAGGGAGGCATCCATCCTCATTTTGGGATGCAAGGGAATCCTAGGAATTATGGGCCAAGAAAGACAGAGAGGCTTCCATCCTCATTTTGGCATGCAATGGAATCCTGGGAATTAAATGGATAAAGAAAGACAGAGAGGCTTACATCACCATTTTTGCAAGCCATGTGTTTTGGGAATGCTTTTGGTAAAGGGAAAGTGTGTGTGTGTGCTGAGGTTTTTTTCTTTTTTTCATGCTGAGACTCTGACCCTTGGGACTTGGGAGAGGTCCAGATAGGGAGATGCAGGGAGGGAAGTAGTGGTTTGTTTCCCCTTTAGATCTTTTGTAACATATCTCAGTGTTTGACCCTCGACTTATCCACAGGTCATATCAAAATCCATGATTTTGGCCCAAAAAACTGCCCTTGACTTATACATGAGGTCGACTTGTACACGAGTATATACGGTATTACTTGATTTTTGGCTGTTAATCACAATGACACTTTTTACAAAATCTCCAGATTACCAAAATTACCAATTCTTGGGGAGTAAAAAGACAGAAGGACTGTTGTCTTTCAATCATGATCTCAGTGATATCTTGCTGTCCAAATTAGAAAGCAGGGTGCTTCATTAGTTGGATCTTTTGAGACAGACTGTGCTAGGACTTGTGAGATCCATGTTTATATGCTTGTTCACCTACAAGCCAATTACTGGCTTTTGGTTGGTCACTCTGTCTCAGCCTAACCTAGGATTGTTGTGAGGATACAGATGTGGTCTTGTATGTTAGATAACATATCAAGTTGCCTTGCATTGGATTCCTTGACTTTTTTTTTTGTATACTGATAGCTACTGTGGTGTCATGTAACTTTCGGGGAAGGGAGTTAATTGGTTCATGTTAAACACTTAAGGATGATGAGAAAGCAGATAATCTTTAGGGTTCTATCGGTACCATCCCAATGGATTAAGACAAATAACAGTAAAGTAAAACTAATTCAAAAATGGAATATAATGTAGCTTTATACCATATAAACATATAAAAACAACAGTATAAACTGTACTGCTAAATATTTCTTCCTGAACCTGTTTTAATTCTTATGAGTAGTTCTCTGCAGCTGCTTCATTGCCCAGGGTCATCTTGGGACTGAATGAAGAGCAGCTGTTGAAGACAAAATCACAAATGCTCTTTTGGTTTATGACATTGGTGCTGAACTTGCAAATACCATTTTTACTTTAACTTGTACTTGTACACAACACATTTAAGGTATCTCATTATTCCCTCCCCCCCACTCAGTTTTCTGCACATTGAGTTGTTGTCTTTTGCTATAAGTGTTTATTTATCCCATGTGCTTTGCTTTCAGGAGAGTGATGGGTGTGAGAACATGTGAATCACGCTGCTTGTTCAGTGGTTCTAAGGGAGAAGTTTGCTGTATTGAACCTTTGCATGCAAAGGCTGAGCTGAGAGACCATCCCATCACTCAGTACTCTCTGCTAGCAATGGCTTCTTTAACAAAGGTGACCTGCTTTCTATATATGACATTCTATTTTTAAAAAGTAACTGGCAAATATTTACAAATATAAGATTTAGTAATAATGATTGTTGTTCTTGTATGCCTTCAAATTATTTCCAGTTTATGCCTACCCTAAGGTGAAACTCTCATGGGGTTTTCTTGGAAAGATTTGTTCAGAGCAAGGTTTACCTTTCCCCTTCCTCTGAGGCTCAGAAAGTGTGACTTGCCTAAGGTCATCCAGCGGGTTTCCATGACCAAGTGGGGATTCAAACCCTGGTCTCTAGAGTTGTAGTTCAGTTATTAAACCACTATACCTTGCTAGCTCTCAGGAATAATTATATATATTACTAATTGCAGATTCTTGTCATTGGACTGAAGCCCTCTTTAAAAGTGTGGATGACTTTCCCATATGGTCGTGTAAGTAAATTCACAGATGTTTTGGTTTTTGTATTATATTTGTGCATGAGGATTATTTAGAATCTAAATATTCTGCTTCAGGAATCTAAAACAGCCTCCACAGTGCTACAGCAGCCTTGTTCATTATACTGTTTATACTGTGATGGATTGCCACAATAAGAATATGAATTCGGAGGTTCCCATTTCCTTGTGAGAAGAGAGTCCAGAAAATGACTGGAGCAAGAAACTTTTCTGAAAATCATGGGAAGCCAACCTGTACAAAATTGTATAGTATGTCTGTTGTGAGATGCCTTATTCACCTCTGTGTCTTGGTTGTTTTGCGTATTTCTCTGGGATTTGTTGTTGATTAGTAGAGAGATTATTTTTGATTCTCTGTGGTCTCCTGATTGACAGCCTGCTCTTATGAAGTTAGATACCCGTGAACCTGTTAATTCTAGTAGGCTTAAATGCATCGCTATATTTGATTGAGCTGCTAATCAAGTAAACTGCAAACTTTGCATATTTTATATATAAGCCGTTCACAAGAAATTATATAATAAGATAAACCCAGTTCTTCCTCAAGTGTAACTATTTAAATCTGGACCAGTACTTTGATTTTGAAGCTAACAGTATACTTACTTTTTTACAGTTAATACTTTTTCTTTGTTGACTTATGTGACACAAATTGAGTGTTCTTATTTTCAGATGGACCCATCCAGTGTTCCATTGCTGGCATGGCATTTTGTTGCTGTTCAAACATCTGTGAATCCTGTGCTTGCCTTCTGTCGAGGAGATGTTGTCCATTTCCTTCTGGTAATATTCATGTTGTCCATCAGCGGAGAGATTAGATTTTTGAGTACCTATTCCTGTAGTGTGGTTGGTCATTGATTAATAAAACTCACAGGGTGGGAACAGTTCTATTGTGAGATAGATTTTGTAAGATCAGCTGAAAAAAACATTTTGGTATAGCCTTATCAGTTTAATGGCATCACAATGCCATTATTATCTCTTAAAGCTTTGACAGAATGTGTTCTGTGGTGTATTTACATTGGAAACATAGGAAGAGGTATGCTGGGTCAGGATTTATTTATTCATTATTTCTTAAAGTATTTCTGCATCACCTCCCAGCCCACAAGGGCTCACAAGTAGATGAATAAATAAAAAACAATTAAAACAACACAGAAATAAAAACATTTTAAAAACACACTAAGATACTCTTTAAAAATTTCTAAATGCAGTCTAAAAGCAATCCTAGAATCCAGTTTTGAAAGAGTTAAAAGAGCAGTTTCAATGAATACCATGCAAAATAGCACTGTTTTATCTGCCCACTGGAATGGGACTTCCCTGGTTTGGAGTTTCGCAGTTGAGGCAGTGCTGCAAAGAAAGCCCTGCTATGTGTAACCACCAACCTAACTGCATGATGCGTTGGGACATGCAATAGGGCCCCCTTTGAAGAGCTCAAATTCTGGCAGGCTCACATGGGAGGTGGTGGTCTTTCAGGTAACTTGGCCGCAACTCATTTAGAGCTTTGGAGGTCCACATCTGCACTTTGAATTGAACTCAATGTCAGACTGGAAGCCAGTGTAGTTCTTGCAAGACCAGTGTTGCATGGTCTCTAAAATTCACACCTGACACCAGTCTAGCTGCTGCATTTAGCACTTGGTGCAGATTCTGAATACTTTTAAAGGACAGCCCCACATAGAGGTCATTACAGTGGTCTAATTGGGAGGTTACTAAGACATGAATCTCTGTAGCTAGATCTGTTTTCCCTAAGAAAGGGTACTGCTGACACAGCAGTTGAAATGGAGTACAGGCACTCCTGGACACTGCAGCAACCTGGCTTTCCAGGAGCAGTGGTGAGTCCAAGAGCAATCGTAAACTATGAACCTGACCTTTCAGAGGAATAACAACCCCATCCAGAACAGGCTGTGATACCATTCTCTAGTGGGCTTTCCTGTTGACAACCAGCACTTCTGTCTTTCTGGATTAAGCCTTAGTCCATTCACCCATAACTAGGTCTTTACTGCATCCATGATTCAGTACTGTACTACCGTAGCCTCCTTGACATCAGTTGAAAAGGAAAGATAGAGCTGGATATCTTCAGCATACTGATGGAACCCAGCCCCAAAACTGTGGATGATCTCTCCCAGTGGCTTCATGTACATGCTGAAAAGCATAGGGGACAGTATTGACCTCTATAGAACTCCATAGGCTAATGGCCAAACAGTCCACCAGCACCACCCTCTGGGAGCATTCAGCCAAGAAATACCAGAACTACTGCAAAACAGTGCCCCCAAGTCCCATATCAGCCATATGGACCAAAAGGATACCATGGCTGATAATATCAAATCCTGTCTAAGATCCAGGAGGATCAATAGGGATGCACTCCCACTGTCCAACTCCTTGTGTAGGTCATCTACCAAGACAACTGTTTCTTCTCCATAAAAAGGCTTGAACTCAGATTGGAATGTGTCCAGGTAATCTGTTTCATCCAGGAAAGTTTGGAGTGTGTTGTCCACTTGGTAGGCAGCCAGTTGCCTGTAAGATTCCACCAAGGAGGAAATGAGTGTAGCAGACTACAGCTGGAAAAAAATGTGATATATCAATATCTGGGAAGTTTAAGCAAGAGGATACTGTTCAGAGTTTGAAAAGGTTATTTTTTTCAACTACATAAAGACAGCTGGCTGATGAATTACGGAAGTTGTGGTAAAAAACACCCTATCCCAAACTATGAATAGTGTGCTGTTGGTCATTCTAGTCAGACATACTGCCTCTGGTACTGGAGGAAATATGTATGTGTTATGACTAGTAGCCACTGAGAGCCTTAGCCTCCATAAAATTGCAGGTTTCTTCTTATCTGTCTAATTCAATGCTTCTCCACTGGTAATACTCAAAAATATTGCATCAGTAATCACATCACATATCAATGAATGATTTCTTTTATTTATGAAATGTTAGCATAGTATGTATAGGCACATATGTATTTGAACAGCATGACACAGGGCAAGTAAAGGAGTCTGCCAGAGGGATTAAATAACAATAAGAAAATAACCATAATAGTGTGCTCATTGTCTAATAAAAGAGAGAGAAAAGCCTCTCATTGTATAATTCATCCAGAATTTGACAAGCGCTAGTTTAATTGTTCAGTCTGAGTTCCATTTTAATGTGGCTGTACTCTGAAATTAATGAGAGTTATTCTCCTTTACACAAATAGCAAGAAAGCACAGCTCTTAATGATGGTTAGTTACAATTGGATTTCCATTTGTTGTGTGCATAAGAAGTTCTGCAGTTAACGAGCTTAGGATGCTGGGATATGTCAGTAAGAACCAGAATAATATCTATTTTGGATAATTTGTTGTTTTATCTGACACAACTGTCTCTTGATATTTTGAACTTTTCATTTCTTGTTTTTAATTCATATCTTACTTTTCCTACTGGTCAAAGTGGCTTGGATTTTGTCTTAATGCTGTGACAAAAAGCATTGACTGCAAAAATCACTCATGAATTATGATATTAATTTTTATCTTGAAGGGAAAGGTCAGAATATAAGAGAGTAAATTGTCTTATTCCATTATCAGGTAAAAAGAGATGAATCTGGGGCAATACATGTTACCAAGCAAAAACAGCTACATCTGCACTATGACCTCATAAATTTTACAGTAAGTAATGGCATTATGTTCAAGTAGGAAGCGCAACAATTTTTTTACTTTAAAAGACATCCATTTCCCTCAGATGGTTGCCACTAAGCTGTACAGTGACCGCCACTGTGGGTGAGGAGGCTTTTTTTGGTCTCCATATGGAGACCAGGATACTGTGTGCTTGGCCCTTAGGGTCAAGTGGTATCATGTGCAGGTGGCAGCTGGCAAGTTATTTCAGGGCTGGCTGCCCCCTCACACGTTCTTCTGGATTATTTCTGGCTTTCCGACTTCGACAGTTGGCATCTGGCGGGATCAGTAAATAGGTTTCCATGGGCAGGTAAGCAGGGGGAGAAGATATTATATGGGTGTACAACTTGGTACCCCATTGTGATGGAGGTTTGGACTCTGAAGCTGCCTCCACAGGGCTTGGGACCAGGGGGGTTTGTGAAGGAGTTGGCTCTTGGGGCTGCTATGGGACTTCTTATAAAGTCGTGGAGTTTGGGAAGGAGCCTTTCATATTTGGCCTTCCAAAGATGACCATCTGAGATAGCAACCAATTTACTTGGATTACCCTCATAATCTGGTGTTTTGCCTGAGAGTTGGCTGAGGAAGTGTCATAGCTGGACATCTGGGCTTCAGGCAGACCCAATCAGATTGCTCCCCCCCCCTTTTACTTGCTGAGCCCCAAGTCTTAAACATGTTAATTGGTTCTAGGTCGATTATGATGGCCCTTGTTTACCCCATGTTGTCTGATGTCACCATTTGATGTTGTCTGAAGTCACCATTTCATGGTTGGTCAACAGTGGTGGCACTTGCAACCAATGGCTTCACTGAAGGAGTGCAGGGTTTGTTCACCGCACCAGGAGATACCTCACAGGAGGGATAACACCCTTGTAGGTTCTTCCTTCCGCTGCAACGGAAGTTGAGTGCGCCCCCCTGAGCCACTCCTGCTGCCTCCCCAGATGCTCTTGCCCCCAAGCTGCTGCTACCCCTGCTTTTCCTGCTCTTTACCTTGCCTGTTATAGGTAAGCATGAATCAAGATAGTAGAATCACCTAGATTAGGATGCCATTCTTTCCAGGGTCAAACTTTATTGTATTGTTTTCTGCAATATTGAAAGCCTGTGTTTCTCCAGTCCTCCTTCACCATCCTCCCAGTGTCAATGCTTGCAAAAAACAAAACAAAAACAAAACCCTTCCAGCTAGACAGAAGACAATAAAAAAGGCTGGGAGAGGATGATGGAGTAGATTCCCATAAAAAGGCTTTGTAAGAAGGAGCTTCTTTGTCATAGGCTTTTTTAACTGAGGTATGACTCTACTTGGATATGAGAATTTTGGAAGATTGAGTTAGTAGCCTAGAATACCACTTATGCTTATTAATTGCTGGTACTTAACTATCTTTGATTGTTTTCTAGTGGATAAACTCCCGCACAGTTGTACTTCTGGACAGTGTGGAAAAGTTGCATGTGATTGATCGTCAAACACAGGAGGAGCTTGAGACTGTGGAAATCTCAGAAGTTCAGTTAGTTTACAATAGCAGCCACTTCAAGTCACTGGCAACAGGAGGAAATGTCAGCCAAGCACTGGTACTGTCATATAAAATGTGTGTTCAATTAACATGGGTAGAATGAACACTAGCTGTGGTAGGATTCTTATCTGAAACATGGTTTGTCCAGAAAGTCTCAGCTCTTCCTGGCTATATTTTCTGTATATTATATCTTGAGATTATTAGAACATACAGACATTGACAAATGTTGGCCAGACATTTCCCTGTACCACTGCTTAGTACAGTCTTTCACAAAACCCTTTTCACTGTAAGCATGGATGTACTATGTATATTTGTACAGAAATGTTATCTCTTCACTTTCTTAGCACTTATATGTTTAATGTGTTACGGTTGTCATATGGGCTGCTGCAGTGAATGCATCCATTACTGTACATTTCAAAGCTCCTCACTGCATATATTGGCCCAGTTGCATTGAATTTTCATGCTGGTACCAGCTGCTGTCAGGAATATGTGGAAAAAGCACGAACATTTTCTATGCAGCCAAGGCCATTCACATGTTTAACTAGCTTTCAAGTGTTTTAATCTCTGCATAAACCTGGTAGCATGAGCTCATAAAGCTGCTGTTAAAAGTAATTAGTTACAGTTATAGTTCCAAAGTCCCTGAAAGTTTTGGTTAGTTATCTTTACATTTTTAGTTTTTAATATTTTTGTCTAATTTAAACAGCAAAAACTAAAAATAAACCTGAATGCTACAATGCTGGCTTACAGTACAAAGCATGTGCCACCTCATTGTTGCCCTAACACCCACATCAGAGCATTAGGTAGCAGTGTGTGGCACAGTACAAACCAGCACCTGAAGCATGTGATAATTCTCCTTCCCTATTTAGTTCAGCTACATTGCTGTAACTATATAAAAAATAACCAGAAGCTTACTCACACTGAAAAAAAGTGAAGTTATCACTCATTTATGATTGCAGTGTTAAGAAGGTACACCATCGTATTAGGAAAAAAAACAATTAGTTACAAGTAAGTAGATATTTCCTACTAATTAATTCCAAGCTCTGAGTTTTCCAGGATATTCTGTGTGGTGTGTGGTGTCAGTAATGTTCTAGTTGCGCCTTGCATAATTATGAAATAAAAAAATAGCTAATAATGTGGGGACCTACAATGTGGCCATTCAGGTTAGATTCTTTGTGTTCTGAAAAATATATATGTACACATTTACATAGAGTTGTTATGTGGTCTAAGAAATATATGTTTTTTTCCCAATAATCAGGGAAAGCTTGTAAAAATAACTGTGTTTTTAATGTACAAGAATAGCTGGAACATGTTGATTTCAGTAAGGCCTTGATTTCAGTAAGGCCTTTGACAAGGTTCCCCATGACATTCTTGCAAACACCTGGCTGAATGAAACTACATGTGAAAGGGATCTAGGAGTCCAAGTAAGACCACAAGTTGAACATGAGACACTAAAAGTATAGTGTCTAGAATTTAGATCAAGGGAAGTAATAGTACCACTCTATTCTGTTTTGGTCAGGCCCCACCTGGAATATTGTGTTGAGTTCTGGGCACCAAAATTCAAAAAGAATGTTGAGAAACTGGAGCATGTCAAAAGGAGTGAAGGGTCTGGAAACCATGCCCGCCTTAGGGAGCTGGGTATGTTTAGTCTGGAGAAGAGAAGGTTAAGAGGTGACATGATAGCCCTGTTTAAATACTTGAAGGGATGTCATATTGAGGAGGGAGCAAGCTTGTTTTCCGCTGCTCCAGAGAACAGGACCTGGAACAATGGATACAAGCTACAGGAAAAGAGTTTCTACCTCAACATTAGGGGGAACTTCCTGACAGTATGGGCTGTTCAACAGTGGAACACACTCCCTTGGAGTATAGTGGAGTCTCCTTCCTTAGAGGTCTTTAAACAGAGGCTGGATGGCAATCTGTCAGGGATGCTCTGATTGTGATTTCCTGCATGGCGGTGGTCTCTTCCAACTCTATGATTCTATGTTAATTTGATAGGGAAGAACATTTGACCAAGTAGATTGCATCACACTTTGTTAAAATATTTGCCATCACTCTCCTTTGCAAACACATGCACACTCTTTTAATGTACATTTTAAAAAATGGCTTCTCTCTAGTATTTACTTCACAGGGTTGTAAAACATAGCCATAGCCTCCCCCACCCTACTTGTTTGGTAAACTTGAAAAGAAATCAGATATTTGTTCATGTTTTTGACTTGTAAATTACAAAACTTTGAGACGTATCTAACTTAGTTTACAAATACTAATTGGCTTGTTGATTCCATTTCCCCAGGTTGTACTGGGCTAATATTTCTGAAATGTGACACAAATAAATGCTTTATGTAAGTGACAAACTGACAAAGAAGTAGAAGAAACGATTGGGTTTTCCAGCCATACTTTTTCATTGTCCAGGATTTCTCATTCATGTTTTCTTGTTTTAAAGAACAACAAACCAATACTGTACTCCTGTAATAAATCTAAATTCTTCATCTTGTAGGCACTGGTTGGGGAGAAGGCTTGCTACCAGTCAATCAGCAACTGTGGTGGTCAAATTTTTTATTTAGGTACAAAGGTAAGACATATTTTAAAAAGCATTGAATATATTTTTATTAACTCTTTGGATACTCTCTCTCTATATGGTGATGGCTGAAAATAAGGGAACATAAAATTAAGTGGCTTGATGCAGATTATCATTTAAAGGTTCATAAATCATAATTTAGAAAACTGTTAAAAGGTGCTGGACCATGTACTTCCCATTTCCCCTCCCATTATGTGTTGGATTCAGCATGAAAATCTTAGTTTGTCTAAATCAGAGTTCCATGCTATATCTGAATAAAGAGATGAGAATATTTGACTTGTTTTTAACTAACTATTGCTTGTCAGATACTCTAATCTTTAAGGTGTGTTTATTCAACCAGAATGATCTTTCTAAGGGACGAAACAGAAGGCTGGAAAAGGACAGATTGGGGCCACCCCAGAGCTATTCATTCTGGAGCCGCAGCAACCATGCGCTGCGGCCCCAATTCACCCTGGAGCCAGCCTAAATAGGAGTGGAAAAGATACATTCCTATTTGGTCCAGTAAAAAGCTGCCTTAAGCAGCCTGGCTGCAACCCCAGAGCAGCTTCTGGATGCTTTGGCGACGTGCAACATGTAAATGCCACATGCCTGGAGTGTCCTGAAGCCGCCCTTGTGTGATTGGCTGGGCGGCTTCCAGGCAGCTTGGGAGCGTGCGGCATGTAAATTCTGTGCTTCCAAACTCTGTGCTCTCAGAAGGTGACTTAACTTGCTGGTCTATTCTGGCCCTATGTATTTGTTTTTACTACAATTCATCAATCCCCAACTCCCAGCATATATGTTCCTTTGGACATATTTGAGAGTTTTAGCCAAAAGCTGTTTGTAAAAGAAATTCTGATTAAACACTTCTGCTTGATACACCAGCTTCAAACTGTAGCTTATTTCAAGCAAGTCATAGTTAAGATGAACTTTTTGACTGGTTTGAACATCAGACCAAGCTTGGGTCATGGAGAATTAAAAACCTCTGAACTCTTAATGAAAACCATATTAGAGAACAAGAAGGAAGGAGAGCATGTGAACGTGAGGTTAACTGTGGCTTGTTCTTGTCACACAATTGTTGTGGCTCAAGCAAGCCTAAATATTGGATCACCATCCTGTTTGTGCTGCTATGGAAATTTGTAATAAATAGTTAAATAAGCAACTGTAATTTCATTACTCTTTTATATTCCTCTGCTTTTAGTCTGTTCATGTGATGACACTGAGGAGTTGGAGAGAGGTGAGTGAGGAGAGAGAGCTTATTAATGTGTTTAGTTTCCTGAACAGAGTTGCCAGGAAGACATAGTTTCTCAGATTAGATGAACAGATTATTGACAAGAAAATCAATATCCTGATTTTTTAGTATAATTTCATCAACTCAACATGCTAAAGCTTCACTATCTAAACATGAATGTTGCTCTTGTCGTTTTTTAAAAAGTAGCTTTTTGATTCATTTCTTGTTAATACTATTTAGGTGTGGGTTAACAGTGAAATAAAATCTCAAAAGGTGAAAAAATGGCTAAGTAGCATGCCGTTTGCTAGAATTTATCACACTGTTTTATAAAATCCACCCTGTTTAATCTACAAATGGTGAAGCACCTATCCAGGTGTGGACATGACTGTTATTTTAATTAATCTTAGTTACTGCTGTCTTTTTTATTTCTGGATACAGTATTATTGTAAGATTGTTTCCATATGTGTTTTTGTATGTTTTAATATTAATTTTAATCTACCTTGAAGGCTCTTCTTTGCAAAAAGACAAAATAGGATTTTAAAAAGTAATAGGTTAACATATATCCTTGACTATAAGTTGACCTCATATATAAGCCATGAGCAGGTTTTGTGGCCAAAATTATGAATTTTGATATGACCCATGGATAAGTTGAGGGTAAAACTTAGGAGCATGTAACAAAGGATCTAAAGGATGAAGCAAAGGAAGACAATGCCAAAGAATTTATATAATTCCAGCAGCCATAACTGTTTGTGCTCACACTAAAGGCTGGATGAGAGAGAGGAGAGGAGAATCAGTGCTTCCAGGACAGATTACACTCTTGTCTTTCATCAGGGGATTGCTCTTTTTAAAATATCAGTTCATGTACAGTTCCTACAGTACTTAGATTAACCTGTAGATATGTCGACCCAGTTTTTTGTGGGTCATTTTTTGACTAAAATTTCTAGACTTATACTGCTCCATATTAATTAAATGGTGACTGTTTTGATTTTATAATTTGGCGACCTTTCGTACTCAACTTTTATCAAATGGATTTATGTATCTTCTTGTTTTGAGTGAGTGAGTAACCTGAGATAAGTTGTGGTAGTAGATTTACAGGGTGGTGAGTGTTAAAAATTGTTTTAATCAAGCATTCTAATTTAAGCTCCAAAACAGATGGGCAGTAAGCATCAGCTTTCTAGCAGTGTGGGGATGTGGCGTTCAGACAGTGCATGCCCCCATACCGCTGGGTAGCTACATAGCTGATTGCACGTATGCCAGCTTCACAGCATTTTGGCGGTGCAGCATTTACATGCATTTCACTGCAGAATCGCCGAAAAACTGCTACTGCCGTGACAAAACCAACCTTTTTCCAGCTCAATTCTTTTTGAGATGGAAAAACGCTGGGTTGGGGGCATCACATGCAGTTGCCGTGGCCCCAACATGGCGGTGTGACATCGATTCTTCAAGGCTGTCTGTTTCAGCCCCAGGTAGAATCATTATAACTCTGTTTTAGAGCTGTAAACATACACTGTCAGTATCCTAAATGGAAAACATTAATTCACAATTTCTCATATTTGGTAATAATTGTTTCTCATATATGTTTAACTTTAGAGGATAGATCATCTTCTGAAACAAGAATGCCTTAATGAAGCACTAGCTCTTGCTTGGTCCTTTCATGAAGGGAAAGCCAAGGCAGTTGTAGGTGAGTGAATTTAGATGTTATACCATTTGAATAAATGACCTGTGGCTTAAATTAAACACACGCACACACATACACAAGCACAGAAAAGATTTCTTTTGTGTGGGGAATTGTATTTATTTTGGAGTCAAGTTATATCATAAATGTAAAATTAAAAACAAAAACAAAAAAAGTCAAGAAAAATAGACATGGCAGTACCTTACCTCTGTGGGCTGCCCCCACCTGGTGTTCATAAAGGCACTTCTACTCTGTCTATCCTATTGAAGTAGTACCAACATCCCATTCCAAACCTTAGCTGGTCCAAATGGTATTTCTGGGCAGGAGTGACCCAAGGCACTTTACTGCTTGATGCCAAAGACAAGATAGCACCCCTCCACATCCTACAGGAAGAATCTGACTTGACTGTCAGTTAAAACTTACTTCAGCCCTCATAATTTCCATATTGTGATACATAATTTATATCACATTTGAAGGATCACATTCTTGAAGGGAGAAAAGAAGATGCAGGCACAGGTCCACTAGCAAATAAAAGGCCCTACTTTCATCCCAACTGCCATTGCCCTGGCCTTGGAGGGAGAGAAATACGGGCAGGCACAATTCCACCATGCCTAGGCCCAGAAAGGCCCTCCATCCATCCTAGTTGTCACTGTCTTGATAAAGATGCAGCTTCTGCTCAGCCTAATCCTCTCATTCACTACCATCCCCTTTCCTTATCTGTTGTGTCTTTAGAATTAGTTTATTTATTTTTGTTTCTTGTTAAATACCATGTGCAGTGATGGTGCTATATAAATAAATGATATAACAACAACAACAAAGGGCCCAGCAGAGTGAGTTACATTCCATAAGCACTTACTGTTTTCCAAAAGAAGGAAATGGTTGATGAGTTCAGGATGTACAAGAAGGTTACCATCACTGTTCCCAGAATGGGAAGTGATTGCCTCACTTTTGCCTAAAAGATTTGTTTCTGGGAAGCCTAACAGTAGGAAGGTGAGGCAGAAGACTTTCCCCATTGTTTGCCTCTTTTCATTCGGTCATTAGAGGTGAATTGATAAACATGGAGGCTCCATGTTGCTGACATGGCTGATAGTTGTGGATTAACCTTTCCTCCCATCACTTATCTAATCACATTTTGATATTACCTAAGTGGAATTCCCTCCCACAGGGGGCTAAGTTGGCTTCCTTTCTGACCTCTTTCCAATGGCAGGTGAAGATCTTCCTGTTTATCCAGAACTTGGGCTGTCAATTTTCCATTATAGAAAGTCTTTTAATTGGGGTGTGCTGGCTTACTATATTTTAACTGCCTTTTAAACTGTTTTAAATTATTTTATTAATATGACTGTTGAAGTGTTTTTTAAAACTTTTTTGTTACATATTGTTTTAACTGTAAATTGTTTTAAAAACTGCCTTGGGTCTCATGTTGGGAGAAATGTGGGGTACAAATGAAGTAAGTCAGTTGCAGTCCATGGCAAATCTGTATGATTGATGTCATCTTTGTTTTATTTTTAAAACAGCATTGGATTACATTGGAATTGAGAGGGAGGGCCAGTAAAAATTAGAGATGCTACAGTACAAACTGTCAAAAGCACCAGCAAGCATTGTTGAAGAGTCACTGGAAGCACATTCTTGTCTGCAAACGTAACTTACATTTCAACTGTAAACCCTGTGACATTCCCATTTCAAACTGAGAAATGATGTTAAGAGTTTAGAAATATCATTTCACCTCTTACTGTACATGGAGACTTTTCCATGATGCTATTTTAGAATATACAGTTCCCCCCCCCCCCCCAACTCGCAGATCTGAGATCAACAACCTTGAAAATGCATGGAGTGGTGACCTCCGCTATTTACAGTGGTGTGTGCGCCTGGTACTGTGCCCCATTCAAGCCTATAGGGCTTGAATAAGTGTGAGCCTCCATTTTCGTGGGGGGTCCAGAACGGAACCCCGCGAAAATGGAGGGCCAACTGTATTTGGTAGGTACAAGTAATAATGTCCAGTTAACTCATGGTCCAAAACCATTTACCATAAATATATGAAAAATAAATTATGTTCCAAACAGGGGAAAAAACAGCAGGTAATTCAGCCAGTAGCTGGTAAAACATGGAATGATTTGGGTTTGTACAATAACATTGAATTAAATAAGAATATAGTTTTGCTCAGCTCAGTTAAGACAGAATGCTACAAATGTTGCTTTCAGATTTCACTATGGGAAAACGTCATGTTTGGTAACCTCAGGACCTAGAATGTTATAATGATGATATATAGATGATGATAGTTATGCGTTTAAAAGCTTACTTAAAACTTTTTTATGAGACTTTAGCTGTTACCCCCTAGCTGGCAGTAGAGTAGACAAATATTGTTTTGAATTATAAACTCTCCCCATTTGCACTCTGATTCTGAAAAGAAAATTGTATCCTGTGTCTGTTTCTTTTTTGTTTTAAACAGGGTTGTCTGGTGATGAACACAAACGGAAGGCTGTTGTTGCAGACAGAGTGAGTTTCCTTTTCCATCAATTTTATTTTGTTTCAGATGTAGAATTATAGTCTCCTCTCAAAGATGCTCCTTTTGAACCATTCATATGAAGGAGTAGATTTTCTCCAGTGCAGAATATGGCAGTTTGAAGACTGAGAATATACAATTGCTGAATGTTAGCAACCATGTGGGATGATAACATGGACTGCAGACAGCAAAGACAGTGGATTCTGCACCAATATTTAGGGAGTGTTTCTTCTTCTGATGAGTTTTATGCTTGATTTCACACGCAGTCTTTCCTTAATCTTCCTTAATATATAACATAATAGGAATTCTCTAACCCTGCTACCTTTTCTCCTTTGAAGATGGTTGAGATCCTTATCCATTATGCTGATAGAATTATGAAGAAATGTCCTGACCAGGGTAAAATCCAAGTTATGGAACAACACTTTCAGGTACAGTACAATGGTTGGAATGTTCTGCCTAAAGGTAAAGAAAGGTAAAGCCTGAGGGCAGGGAACCGTCTAATTTATAAGATTGTATGTACAGCAGCCCCGTGTAAATTTACAGCGCTATATAAATAATGGTTAATAATAATAATAATGGTTATTATTGACAAGGTTATTAAGCCATGTTGACTGTAGTGGGCGATGCTAATATCTGTTACTAAGCTGAATAGCCAGCATCATCAAAGAGTACTGTGCGTCATGTGGCCAGCATAACTGCACAGAACATTGTTTACCTTCCCACCAAAGTGGTACCTATTTATCACTTGTATTTGCATGCTTTCGAATTGCTAAGTTGGCAGAAGCTGGAACTAGTGATGGGAGCTCACCCCATCGCACAGTGCTTGGGCCTTGAACTGCCAACGTGCCAAACTTGCAATCAACAGAGTCAGTGTCTTCAGATATAAAACTAACAATAACTTATGAATATTTTCAAGAGATATTCAAGCCCCTATGGTTAAATCTTGCAATGACTTACTGTTAGGGAGCTTCAGACAGCCACCTTAGGGGACAGATGCAGGGGACTGACAAATGTTGAAAATGCTTTTATTTAATTGAATATTCATCTACTTGACCAGTAAGGTTTGGGGGGAGGACAGAGTTCATCTCCCCCTGCCCCCACATTAGGCAACTAAATCATCCTTGACTCCCTAGTTTATGACAATGATCTTCTTTGCGGTAGCATGACTGTTATTTTAAGAGGTACAAGAGTAATCCACTCTAGTAGGGGAAAAAAAAGAAAAAATATATATATGCAGGGGAAGTCCCAACAGTCTTTTCTGTCTTGGAGACAATGTGCAAGGAACAGTTCTCATTTATTAAGCTTCCTTGATTGATAAAAGGCTCAAAATTCTTTGAAGAAAGAGGCTAAAGCAGTAATAATATATTCTATAGTGTCTGTAAATTGTTAGTGACATTTTCTTTGTGGTCCCTCCGCAGGATATGGTCCCTGTCATTGTTGATTATTGCTTGCTGCTTCAGCGGATGTAAGTGAAAGACTGCATATTGAATTCAAGATGTTTGCCATATATACTGCATTGGGGATTCAACCTCTGCTGATCCTGGTCCTCTGGGCTGCCTACAGCAGGTTTTGCAGAAGAAAAGTGTGATCTTATAGCTTGAGATTTATGAAATACATGGTCAGGGGAGAAGCCATGCCTTATCTGATGTGTCCTGTACCACCCTGGTGCATTTGCAAACTGCTTAGGGATGAAGCATACAGGCATGAAGGAGCAATCTCCGGCTGCAATCAACCAGACAGCTCGCTCCTGAAGCGGACTGTTGGCAGGAGCTGATTAAATCCGCTTCTTTTGCCGGTGGCTTCAGGCCCTCTTTGGCAGCTTCAAAATGGCTTCTGGCTGTTTCGGGTGTGGGCGTCAGCTAAATGCCACACCCCTAAAGCGCCCAGAAGCTACTCTATTTGTCTGTTTTGGGCCTTAGTTTCAAAATGGCAGGTGACTAAATGATATCCCTTAAAAACGACACAGTAAAGCTTGTGTCTAAACAGAGAAAATATTGTTCCCTGCTTAGAATACTTAGAAATTAGTTTGAAATCCATTATAACTTGTGCTAAAATAAGTCAGCTAGTCTTAAATGTGCCACTAAATTTCTCCCCCACCCTTTTCCTTTTTATATTAGAAGTTAAGTATAGCTAACCCAAAAAGCTAATCATTTTCAGTAATTTACCTACTAATCACTTGTCTTTCTTCTAGGGACCTATTGTTTAGTCAGATGTATGACAAGATGGCAGAAAACTCTGTGGCAAAAGGTGTCTTCTTAGAGTGTCTTGAGCCTTACATTATAAGCGATAAGTTGGTGGGCATGACAGCTCAAATTATGAAAGATTTGCTGCTGCACTTTCAAGATAAGAGCTTAATGGCAAACATGGAGGCTTGCATTGTGCATATGGATGTTACCAGTCTAGATATACAGCAGGTGACCATCTTTTACTACTTCTATTAATTGATTTTTCCATATTTACTGGTTCACATGTGGAGGATTTAAAAAAAATTATTGCAGTGTTCTGAGTAGTTTTACCTTTGCTCCCTTGTACCCAAGTGTTATGAAGCCAAACAATATTCTTATATGACTTATATGCAATACATAATTATCTTGATTAATTACAGTCCCTACTTAGGGTAAATTGTGGTTGACAGAGTGGGCCTCTAGTGTAATGATAGCAGAACAGTATGTTATTCATGGATACATTGAACTATTTGGAATCAAGACAGTGCCTACTCTGCCTCCTTATATTGGAAGTAATGTTGGAATGGAGCCTAAGCCTATAGAGTCCTAAGCATGTAGGGCTATCTCATGTAGATTTTCTTAAACATATTGAAAATGGTTCAGATTCAGTCCAGCCAAGACAGAAATTTTAGAATCCTAGTGTCATGCCCCCTCCTCCTTCAGTTTCCAGTTTCTTTGGAAGATGAAGCAGTTATACTGAAGATAGAACAGATGCCTGATAGCCAGTCAAGGTATCCTTCAGTCCAGCAAGATTCAGAGCAGGAAGCAGGCTCGTAGCTAGGCCTTTAAGGGCCCTAGGGCAAAAAGTACATTCAGGCCCCTAATGTCCCAAGTCCTACTGTGTGCCATGGGTGCCATTTTTGGCACACTGCCATTTAGCACCGCTCCAGGGTGCTTATAGTGCCTCTGTTGCGGCAGACAAAGGAGCCATGTTTCGCGGCTCATTTGGGGGCCCCTTGGCTGGAGGCCCTAGGGGGGTGATCTGGTTGCCCCAGCTTAGCTATGGGCCTGGCAGGAAGAAGAGCTCGTGTACAGCCCCCCAGTCCCCAGGAAAGGTAGAAGCTTTGGCATCTGGTACAGACCATCTCCTGCAGAGAGCCCAGCTGTGAGACTTGCTACTTAAATACTACATGAAATCAGGACAGGAGCTGTGCTGGCTGTCTTTATCAGTAGAGAGCTTCCTTCAGTCAAACTATTGGATTCAATAGGTTCTTGGCAACTTGTTTGTAAGTACTGGTTTTATTGTCCTTGGATTGTTTAATTACCTTGCTACTGCCCTTAGACTTGGTTTTGATTTTTGGCTTTCATGGACCCTGGACTGTTTAACATCAGATACCTCTTGGTTCCACTGCTTCTGAACTTTGGCGTCTCGAATTCTTGTTCATCATTGAGAGAGAATGGGACACCTTGTATTGGGTGAGGTCTTAATAGCCACAATTATCCAACCCCCTGCTCCATATAGAAAATCTGAATGTAAAAGACCCCAGCAAAGCTCTCTAGCTCTTCTTTAAAGTCCTCTAGTGAGGAATAGCTGAGTTGAAGATTTCCTGAACACTTCAGTTTGCTCAAAATTATAGGTGCAAGATTGCTAAGTAGGATTGGTGGACAATTTGCCATTTTTAAAACACCTTCATTTGTAATCTGAAAGCTTGTCATTACTTCTAAGAGCTATGTATTGTTAGACTCAGGCATCTTAAAGGGGACCTACTCCCATGTGAGATTCCCTGACTACTTTATTATTCTCTGAGACCTTTCCCATGGTCTTCCTTGTCTTGGATAACTGGCTACTGTTGTGGCATGCAATATGCGAAATGCTCTCTCCAGCCTGGTTTGCATGATTCTGAGCTTCATGTCTGCAGTCATGGGGGCCAGAATATTTTTTTTAAAAGCTGGGATTCTTGGGATCCTAATAAATTTTATAATTTGTGCAAAAAGACAAAGTATGATTTACAAATTATCTACTATTGAACTAAGAAAATAATTTACAGCTCTATGTGTATTACTAAGTGAGTTCATATAAGTAAGTAGTGAGTTCATATAAATAAGTAGAATATGCCCTCAGAAAACACTATGGTGTTCATAGTCTTTAACAAATCTCAGATCTCAAGTCCCATATCTGCTTTTGCTCTCAGGTTGTCCTCATGTGTTGGGAAAACCGTTTGTATGATGCCATGATCTATGTCTACAACAGTGGAATGAATGATTTCATTACTCCAATGGAGGTAGGAAATTTGGAACCATATGCTAACTATCTTATTTATTTATTTATTATGCCACCTTTCTCTCCAAGGGGACCCAAGGTGGCTCACAGATTTAAAAAGCATTACAATAAAATATAAAACAGTTAAAATTATCTAAAGACAATATAAAATTACATAAAATGTTTTAAACACTTGCTTAAATAGAAATGCCTTAGCCTGCCATCAAAAGGCATGCAGCGAGGGGGCCAGTGTAACCTCCCACAGTAAGGTGGGAGCAGCCACTGTAGTGAGAAGGCCGATCTATCAGCCAATTACAAAGCAGCATGTGACCAGCCAATGGGAAGCCGGCTGCACAGGGCTATAAAAGGGCCTTGCAGAGAGTGAAAGTGGGGTCAGTTCTGAGGGAAAGAGTTATATCAAAGGGAGGGTATGCTCTTGAAGTTCTTGAGGGAACATTTAGTTTTGTTTGGAGACCACAAAAGGGTCTAAAGAGTCCAGAGAGGGACTATGTAGGCTTGGGGAGACTAGTAGGAAGAGGCTCAGAGCAAGGCTGAGGTTGAAAGGGGAATTTTGGTCCATGTACCTGAGATAAGATTGCCTGTGTGGCCGTATTAATATTATTATTTTGAAGTAATGTCTTGTAACTGAATAATAAGTCAATATAACAACTTTAAGTCTAATTTATAGTTTACTTTTTATATTTTACACATAAACTTTTGTTAATATTTAGAATACTACTTGGCCTCTGTTTGATTCAAACCACGTTACCAAATATTAGTGGCCCTGGGGTGCTGTGCCTTCTCAAATAGCAGTGCTAAGGTGAAGGTTGGCGGGAGTCATTCACATATTTTGGTGGGAATTGAAATTCCCATAGGGCTGCCACAGTTGAGAATAGGTTGTGAGTGGACTGTGTGAGTCTGAGGGGGTTCATCACAGCCACTGAGATGGCTCTCTCTTGTGTCCTCACAATGCAATGAAATTATACATTAAATTTCATGCGTTACATATGGTAGTGATAACATATGGTAGTGATGATACTGTGTGATGAATGCTATACTCCTGAATTTACATTGAGTTAGACCAAACAAAGATTATAGTATCACTGCGAGTATGCCCCATCTTTTTGAAACTACCGGCAGACCACTGAAACAGTGCTGTTCCACATGGCATTCATTGTTTGAAATTGTTGTTTTAATTGATTCAAAACTGGATTCTAGGACTGTTTTTCAACTGCTTTTAAAAACTATTTTACTGTGTTTTTAAAATGCCTTTACCTTTGCATTGTTTTAATTGGTTTTTATTTGTTCATCGCCTCAGGAGCCCTTGTGGGGGTGTGAGGTGATACAAAAACACTATAAATAAATAAATGTTGGTTTTGTAAGTCCTGTCAGCAGCCGGGTGATATCTTTTGGGTGTTGATTTTTCTGAAACCATACTGATTCTCACACTGGTTCCTCTGTTTAAAGACAGCAATCAACCTTCATGAGACAACAGTGTCATATAGATGAAGAAGGCCAGTTTAGCATAGGGAATCAGAACACCTATTAGTCTCTAAAGAAACTAGCTAATCCCCTGCTGGGCTTTCTTGAGGTCTTCAGTACAGTCATTTTAGTGTACAGTATATTAACTGTGGGGTTTGATAATTAATAGGGTAGGTTAAGCGGTAGGAGTTCATATAGAATTTGCTCTATCTGTTCTTTCTTTTTTGTTCTGCATCTTGGCAAGTATTTTGTTTGTATGTTTTTAATGTAGTTAAACTTATTTAATAAAAAGCATTATTTTTAAGAAACAATATGTGTATTAACTTTTTGTGTTTAACCCACTCCTTCAATATTATTATAGAAATTATTCAAGGTCATTGCTCACCCACTTAGTGCTGGAAAGTCCCTCTCAGGTATGCTGTATTTAACATGCTATTTATTTAGATTTTAAAAAAAATTATACAGGCATTTTAATTAGTTTTGGGGAAGGTTTTGGGGAAGGAAGTCTGCAATATGTATAACCTTGAGGAAACAAAGGCTAATGCATTTTTTCCTAGTTGCTATATTTTGTTGTAGAAATCCTTACATCTATCTATCATCAAGCTCATATGCATAATGATCCTGCAATAGGGGTGGGACTCCTGGGGTATGTGCAAGAGTTGTTCAGAGGGGCATGAGAGTTGGAGATGCTGATCCCTACTCATTCTCCACTTCCCAAACTTTTTGTGTCCTGGAGGGGAGGAGAAGAGCAAGGAAGAGGTGCTTGGAGCCTCTTCCTGAGGCAGAAGGAGGATGAGAGTGATTAACCTTTAAAATATGAATATACATGATGTGTTAATCAAAATACACAAAATAAACAAAGAAAATATTTTTATTTATATGCTGTGTTGAGCGGGGCGGGCAACATCCACATGTTAGATGTAAAGGGGGTGACAAGAGTAAAATGTTTGAGAACCACTGTCTTACATTGCTTTTCTTCACTTTAGTTAGCTTAGGTAACTAAGACCCTGGGTAAATACGGGTAAATCTATAGTAAATCTAACTGTTCATTGTATGCACCAGATGATTTCAAAACTTTCCCCCCCTTTAAATTGTCTTAGATGAGCAAGTAATAATGGGCAACAAGCTTCTTGTCTATATAAGGTATGATACTTTCTGTCTATTACTCTTAGTGATTAAGGTTTCAGAGCAGCATAACTGTATAAAGAAAGTTTGTAAAGGAGATCACTAGAATAATCAGATTAATAATCCTGTTTCTGTTTGTGAGTTCTGTTCTGATAAGCCCGTGGAAATTTTAAGACTGTGAATGTTAGCAATCAGCTTTTCCTAAAATTGTTCTAGCGTAGACACTGTAAAGCCGAATCAACCCTGGCGATCAATGGGGTGACAGATGTCGCAGATGTCGTTTTGGTAGCTTTGCAGCGACTATGATTTTATGTGATAATTTTTTTATATAGTTTTATCATGTTTTGGTCAACGACCGTAAATAAATATTGATTTATTGATTGACTATGTAAAGTACTCCTCCTCCTGAGCCATGTTCTCCCACTTAGGTTCTACCACTATATATTTGCTTGTGTGTTCTAAGTGTGCACAACATGCAATCATGCAAGAACCCATCCCGAATGCCATATTCAAGTAGTAGATTCCTTGACATGATAATATTTTGTAGATGCGCCAATATTGTTGCAGAGGCAAGTTGTGATTTGTTTCTCCAGTGTGCAGTGTGAGTGGAGTGGAACAAAATGGGGACAGTGTTTCACTTGGTCTTTCAGTAGCTCCAGCATGAGTGTTTTAACTTGCACTAGCAAGCATTACTGTGGTACATGGACCAATGGTATGATAAGCTTCCTGTGTTTCCAGTAGGTAGTATAGTTTGAGAGTAGGTCCTGAGATACTGTAGGATTCTTTGTTCTACTTTTTTCTCTCTAGCCCCTAATGGTTACCATTTCTGTGCCTTTACTGGCTGAATTGAACCAGCACTAATGTAACGTGCTGACAAAACTGTAGTAACTTTAGAATCCCTGGAAGTCTAATGGTCTAGGGCAGGTGTCATTAATTGGAGCATAGGATTTCATTGCTGCTTGCCTTACTTTGCATAGCTATTATCAATTTTAATTTATTTGGTGGCAATCTATGATTCATGTAATTCAGTAGTTGATGAATAGGTCAGTGGAAGGCTATACTCTTTTGTCATGCTGCCCCTGTATAATGGCCCAATTTGTTTGGAGGGGAAAAGGTAGAGGGTTTTTCAGTAAAACCCAAAGGTCATATCCCTGATGTCCCCCACAATTTTGGTCAAATTTCTGAAATGTATTTGAACAAATCTAGTTTACAAGCAGTGCATGTTTTGTTCTATACAGTGTACATAATGAGGGAGGAATAATATTAGTAGTAAATGGTTTTCCATACAGGAGAATGGATTATAGATACAAATGAATGGCACAGGAAAGGAAGCTTTGAATATGATGCTGATTAGAAAAAGCAGTTTTTATAAAATGTCATATACAGAATTAGCAAGTTTGTTTTCTGATTGCCTGTTCTTTTGTGATGCAAACTGTATCATCTGTGCAGAAGAGGGAGAATTGGTTGGCTTGGGAAAGATGTAAAATATAAACTATATTTTTGTATGTACAAGTATGCGGTAAAAGACCAGGATATAAATAAAAGAAGTAAGTTTTTTAAAAATAAGAAAAAAACTTCAGAAAGGGGAAAATCCAAAATAGGACAATAATCTGTCTCACATACCCACCTGCAACCTAATGACAAATGGGCATGCTCAGTGGGTTCAGAATACTGACTGATGGTAGCATATGGAAGAGTGGCTGGAATCATGAACAGAAGTCCTGTGACATTTTGTTATACATCCCACTTCACTTCATTAGGTTGGGGGTAAGCAAGACCTAGGCAAATTAGTTGAAGGACTTTTCCAGTTATATTTAGGGATATATATGAAGTGTTCCTTACAGAACAATGTTCCCTTACAGTTGCTGTTTGGCAGGTCGAGCTTATCCACTGGGCAATATTCCTGAAGATCTGGTACCTCTGGTTAAAAACCAGGTGAGTCTTACCAGCAAAAAATAATATTTTTTTAAAAGGTGGGTGTTGGTGTGTTAAATAAGAAACAAATATATTTCCAAAAGCATCATTTCCTATGGGCTTCCCTTCTTTCCATAATCTTTAAATATTAACTGCTCACTTTGGTCAGCGTTGCCACAGCAATAAATCAAGGTATTTTTAGACTCAGCTTCATATACTACTAATCCACATTTTGATGTCTGTAGAAGTACAAGAATTTTATAGAAAATATGATATAAAGCAGGCAGTGCTGCAAGAAGGAAGATCAAATAAAAGAGATTCAGAAGGATAGTTTCATTTTCTGTGTCCCATTTGTGTCTTGTTCTTTGTCTAAGATGGTTCACAGATGTAAAATATATTAATGGTGGCAGATGACTCTGTCACGGATACTTATTGCTCTAAAGCATATAATGACATAATAGCAACGACGAGTCTCTTGAAGTTAGCAGTAACTTTGCAGATATCTGATAAGAAATTGCTATCATCTGGATAACAGTAGGTTTTTGATTGTCTGTCATAGACCTTTATAATTGCCCCAGAGCTCTTTTGAATGTGCATTTAGATTCTCCTTTCCACTGCTGCCTTTCAGTTGAGAAATAGTCATTTTAAGACTTTAATATATTCTTTTTCTGGTTTTGTTCTTTTGTGGTAGTCTAATAGATTAGTTTTTAAATGTCTATGAAGGATTTATTCATATTATATATATGTGTGTGTGTGTATAGTGTTCTCAGTGTAAATTAAACATTGCAAAGGAAGATAAGCATAGACAGGTTTTTGATCTATTGAATCTCATTTTAAATATATATAAAGTGGATCCTTGGTATCCATGGGGGGTTGGTTCCAGGACCCCCAGTGGATACCAAAATCTATGGATGTTCAAGTCCCATTAAATACAATGTATAGTAAAATGGTGTCCCTTATATAAAATAGCAAAATCAAGGTATTTTTTGAATATTTTCAAGCCATGGATCCTTGAATCTGTGGATAAAAAAATCCATGGATATGGAAGGCTGATTGTATGGGGAGGATCACACTCACAGAAGATCACAAAGCAATTTGGGAGTGGTACAAAGAATAAGGAAAGGATAAGGGAAGAAACATGGTCATATGTACTTTAACAAACTTGCACTTCATTTCAGCGAGAAATGAGGAATAATACACCTGATTTTTTTACACTAAGTATTACATGTATTTACCACAATGGTACATGTGACAGCTGGGAAATAAACTTAATTGAATTAAAGCCACAGAATGGTTTTATAAATGTGTACAAGAGCTTATCCTTGATCAGAAATAATTTCTTGTTTTGTTAAATATTCAAATCTATACTTTGAAATTACAATATCCAATATCCCCATTAAAGTAAAAAAGATTAAGGAATGTGTGGTGTATCCTTGTATCAGAAACACCTCAGAAAAGTTTTGTCAGTCTGTAAATTTGCATACAGATTTCATGCATAGTCCATTTACTGGACAGTCTTTATCCCAAGTATTTGTACTGTTATTTCTGACTGTAACTTTGGTATAATATTACTTTCCTGTGAGTTGTTGATGTATCTGCTAACCAGAGTCAGTGGTATCACAATCATGATCCACAAAGAGAAGTTATAGATTCCAACTCATTCATGATTCCTTGTTTTAAACATAGTGACTGGTTGGTGTAATCTCACTATTCCCCCCCCCCCCTCAAATTGGCTTGAGTGAGTTGCTGAGCAAATGTAAGTGTTACTGGGGTGAAGGGAATGAAATGTTGGATCAATCAAAACCAAGTTGACTTAGACCATTTAGGGTAGGTGCAGAAAAGTGGACTTACCCTGTGTATGCGTGTGTGTTGCCAGTGGATTTTAGAATTTTTCCCTTCCATTGATGTCAGTGGGAGGAAAAAATATCTGATCCTGGTGTTATGTGTGACAAAAGAAGGGCCTTGAATCCAACAGTTCAAATGCCTTCCATGCTGCACCTTCAGAAAGCCTTCTTGAGGCTTATGCATCACACAACAATTGTGTGAAGCTTTCTTTTTGTAATTTGAGTGTCTTGGGGGGCATGTCCCCACCAACAATAGAGCTATCTACTGTCAGAAGGATTTTCATGCCACATCCAAACCCCTGTTAATGAATGGCTGTGGATTAGGATTGTTCTGCCCATTTTCCATGTATAACATTCCAAGAGGATTGTTAACATGCATCAAAGCTCTTAAGCAGGAAATGTGGGAGGCAAGTTTTGGATATTGAGCCCAATCTGCACCTGGGCTACACTGATCTGATTTTCTCATCCAGTTTTCTACCCAGCTTGAGTCTGGATGTTTTGTGACAGAACTGGATAACTTAGAACATGGCCCTTATATTGCACATAATGGATGGAACAAATCTCAATATTGTTAATAGGAGCATGACGTTGGAATTTCTCCACAGGTGTAACATGTTCTTTTCCCAGCATTTGGCCAACTCATTCACTAGATTTCCATGCTCCATCTACTGTTTTAAATTTTAACTATATTTTTTGTCTTTTGCTTTCCCTGTGTCTTAATAAACTGATTCAATATAAAAGAATAGACTTATTTTGAAAAGTAAACTGGAAGGCAAATGCACTTATTCTTTCTGCTTGAATTCATTATTTAGGAAACCTGTGGTGATAATCCTTCTCAAATGCCAATGAACAATAAAATGTCAATAATTGTGAAAGTGGTTGTAAGAAACCCTGGGAACTGTTAAACTGAAGTGCTTTGCCTGCTGCTAGATATTGAACCTGAATGGGGAAACAAGCTTCAGACATGCTGGATGGGATTTAAATAATAGACAATATTGCTGAAAATGTATTCCCTTATCTTGAACATGTTTCTCAGAACTGGTAAGCCTGAAACAGTCTTCAAGCATGTAAACACTGACTTAGTGGTGTGTGTGTGTTTGTAAATTTTTCTCTGCAGGTGTTTGAATTTCTTATCCGTCTGCACTCAGCTGAGGCACCCGCAGAAGAAGAAGTTTACCCCTATGTACGTACACTGCTGCACTTCGATACTCGGGAGTTCCTTAATGTTCTTGCACTGGTAAGTGGCAACATAATTTCTAAAGAGGTATTAAGGAAGAAATGGTATCACCTCCACCATTAAATTAAAGTTTAATGGATTGAGTCTTTTAATAAACCTGAAAGCCTAATCCAATCATTATCATCATAATTTTATTTACAATCATACTGTCAGGAAGTTCCTGTAGTGAACAGGCTGATCAATCAGCCAATCACAGAGCAACATGAGACCAGCCAATGAGCAGCTGGCTGGGCAGAGCTATAAAAGGGCCTTGCAGAAGAGTGAAAAGGGTTTTTTTTTTAGTTTTTGAGGAAAAGAGTCACATAGAAGGGAGGGTGTGCTCTTAGCGTTTCTGAGGGAACATTTGGGTATTGTTTGGAGACCAGAGAGGGGTCTTAAGAGTCCAGAGAGGGACTGGATAGGCTTGAGGGAGTCTGGTAGAGAGAGGCTCAGAACAAGCCAGTAGTTTAAAGAAGGATTTTGGTTTTGGTACTGGAGATAAGATTGCCTGAGTGGCTCTACTGTTATTAATACTTTAAAAGAAGCTTTTGTAACTAAGCAGCAAGACAATTAACAACTTTAAGTCTACTTTATAGTTTACTTTTTGTATTTTATAAATAAACTTTTGTTAGTGTTTGTAATACAACTTGGCCTCCGTGTGAATATTAAAACACGCTTCCAAATATTAGTGCTTCAGTGGAGAATAGGTTGTGGGTGAACTGAGAGTCTGAGAGTTCACGACACAAAATATTTGGTGGCAGCGATAGGATGAAAAGGCCCAGGGTGCTGTCATCAAGGAGATTTAGTGGTGAAAGATAAGGGGTTCACCACAGTTCCTCTAATGTTGAGGTGGAATCTCTTTTCCTGAAGTTTGCATCCATTTTTTTGCATTCTAGTCTCTAGACAACAGAAAACAAGGTTGCTCCCTCCTCAATATAATATAATATAATATAAATTACACAGAAATGACTAGAATTCATAAAACAACTAGAATTCATTAAACAAATCAATAAATACTAATCCAGTCATTTTCCAGCAAAACTAAATTCTTGAAAAAAGACAGATATATAATATGATAACATATAGTTAATTGATTATATAAGATTGTTTTATAGATGCAGGATATAAATGGGGAATTTAAAGAAAGCTTAAACACAGCAGTTGGCTGATGTGTAAAAACCTTAATAATGTTTGGGTATGTTTGTTCATGATACGCACTAGGGCTTTGATTCAGTTCTCTGGGCAGAAATTTCACTTCCTTCCCACATAGCAAGAGCTAAAATTTCTCCTGCTAGGCGTCTCCCTATCTCTTTAAGTTATCAAGAGAAACATAGACCAGGAAACAAATTACTTTGCCTTTAAAAAGGGAACACCAATCTGGCTAACAAGAGAGGAAAAGACTAAAATCTATTTGTGGGATTGCCAGAGGCAGTCTTTCCTCAAAAAAGATAAGGGATCTTCACTATATCAACTCACATCTGACTCCCCACCATTCTTCCACTCCCAATCCACACACAGATAGATATTTAGGGTGTTTTTAGGTGGGTGAAACAGAAGCAGACTGTCACCAAGCAGCTCACTCCCACCTTCAGAAAATACTACAAAGAGAATTGAAGGATCTCACTAAATGGCAAAGATTGAGGTGCAGAGAAAAGAAGGAATCCCTGAAAATTCTGTGAAGGAGCTTTTAATTATACTTTTCCTGTCCCAGTTGCTTCTGTCTAAATCTGGATTTAACAGAATATATCTTTGTAGATTCAACTGTCATTGAAAATTAATTATCAGTCATTATTTTTCTAATTGTCAAATATAATTTCTGCTAATCTTAACAATCCAGTATTCTGACTTTGCTGCTGCACTTGCCATTTGGATGGTAAGTTTTTCCAACATTTAAGAGCCAAAAGTACCTTGTACTACTGGAAACTCTTACTAAAGAAAGTAGATTTGAGAACTTTTGGGGCAAAGACCACACAGTGTCGAGGCTGAAACTGTCAAACTTCTTCTATTTGGCCAAATGTATTTGAATCACATACATTCTTTTTATTTTATTTCATTTTCTTTAATTTGCTAATGCATTATAAGTAATTTTACAGCAGATAATCCAGACCACCAGACGAGAGTATGCTGCTGCCACTCTGTCTAGTGTTATGGATTTCTTTACTTCTCACTGTAAAATTTTTATAAAATTTTATAAGTTATTAGGTAGCAATATTGCTCAGTGTGTTGTTCAGCATGTGAGGAGTTCAGTAATCATGCAGTTACAATGTCTGGAAGCCAGAGGCTGCCCTAACATATACAACAACAGAGAGCCATTGCCTCTGGTTATATATCCAAACAGAAGTGAAGGTGAAGATATGAAGAATTAGAAAGCTTCAACAGCTAGGAAAGTCAGGTGGAAGGACAGAAAAAGGGAGCTATCATTCTGGTGCTAACATTATTTTGATGCATATTCACCTTCTAGGTATTTACCATTTGCTACTAAATAGTTTAACATATCAAACAACACATCATGGGGCTAAGCCTTGTCTAGCTTTCTCCTTCCTGTATGTAAAGGTTCTTTTCTTTTCTTTTTTCATTTTTAAAATCTTGCTCTTATCCCATTATCTTTTACCCTTTCATTTCCATTTTGAAAACAGGAAAGCTTTCCTGTGCAGAAAGGATACTTGACTCCCTGTAAACTACTGTATCTCCTGTGAATCACTGACATTCTTCTCAATGAAACCACTGATGACCACCTTACTATCAGATCCAAAAAACTACTTTTTTTCTGACATTCCTTGATCCCTCTGCTGCCTTTAATGTAACAGTTTCCTCCTGGTTGATTTGTTATAACTCCCCAGGTTTCTATGAAGCTTTCCTTTAGTGGACTCAACTTCTGCCTGTCTGCAAAACAAACAGTTGTGCTCATTCAATAACAAAAATTTCTCCCTATCCCCTCATCCTTTTTGGGTCTCCTAGCCTACATTTTGTTTCAATCAAGTATCTTGCTAGCTTCCTGTTACGTCTGAACTGACTCCTAGAGTTTCAGTTGTTACAAATTTGGGCTTGTTTGGAAGTTATTGAGACCACTTCAGATGTAATAACAAATTGTTACACAGAGAGAGGAGTGAAGGGGAAGCAATATGTCTGCATGCAAATGACCAAAATTTGTACATATCCTAACTTATTAAGCCAAGGTTTGACCATCTGAATATATCCACTGTGTGGTATGTAGGAAGTGTGTAGAAACAGATGGTGAATTGCTGCATTTTTTTCATATGTCCCTTTATGTGAGGATAAAAGTGTGAAGTATTGTTCTTTCTCCCCAATGGCATTCTTTAAAAAAGACATTTGAGGACTTTAAGAATGACAAGCAAGCTGTGGAGTATCAACAGAGAATTGTGGACATCCTACTCAAGGTACGGTTTCTCTTTTTTAGTGGTTGCCACAATAAACATTGTCTCTGGTCTCTGTATATTTATTTGTTTAGTCCAGTCACAGGTTTAGAATGCTTCTTTTAAAAGATCAGCTTCTCTGATGTGTGCTAATGAAGCCAACCTTTGTTTTCTCAAATACCCCACCCCCTGCGTAAGGCAAATTTTGTGTGTGCTGTATGGTGGCGTTTTTCTGAATGCACCTGTGGCGCCTGTGCCATTTTGTCTCTTGCTGCTCGCCATCCACATAAGCTTTAAACTGCATACGGTGAGGGTGGACTGTATGTGATGGCCAGATAGCTAGACTGTATCTTGGACAATCAACAGCCAAAGCAAAAGATCTATTTTAGGGGACAAGAGGGAGACTCGTTAAGGGCCTGTCACCCCTTCTTCTATCTCCTTTCAGCAGATCTGAGTGACCCATCCGTCCACCCTCAGTGCAGTGTGAGCATTGCTGGTCATCTGGGGGCTGAATAGGAATTTTCCCCCTTTACCTTTTTGTTTGTTTGTTTCTTCCATAACTTATCTGGTGGGACTTGGACATTAAAGAGGCACATTCAGAATGTTGCTTCCACTGAGGTTTATGAAGCTATGACTTATATGTTCCTACCTTTCCTCTTCCCTCATTTTTTTAGTTTACACATTGGTACACAATGGGAAGTGGGGGGGGGGAGACTACAGTTGGCCCTCCACATTTTCAGCTTTGAGTTTTGCGGATTTGATTAATATAGTCCCTTTAGGAATCTCTAGGTCCTCCAGTATGTTATCAACTTCTGCCAAGAGTCACACTGGAGGACCTAGAGATTCCTAGAGAGAAGACTTCGCTAAGCATTTGTATGTCCTCCAGCACAATTTCATAGTCAGCTTCTAGAAGATCGTGGCCATAGAATTGCCCTGGAGGACCTAGAGATTCCTAGAGAGGTGTTCTCTCAGGTTTAAAAAAATTGTATTTTTTTATTTGGGTTTTTCCCACTTTCACAGGGGTCTTGTGCCCTTGATCCCAGCCAATGTGGAGGATCCACCATAGTGTTCATCGTCATGGCATTTGTCCTGGGGTTTATAAAACTTGGTTTTTGAAGACATATTCATTCCCTTGTCCTTTTTTTCTGTAAAATTCATGCTTTCTCTTTTGTGGCCCCTTATGTGTGAAATGCTATTTTAATCATTCAGCTAGTCTTTTCTATGCTTTTAAGACATTCTTAAATTCCTTTTTGCTCTTCTGAGTTTCCTCTTGATGTTCTACTTCTGTGTGTTTTTTCCTTTTTTCAAATATGCTTTTTAAAAACGTAGTTATTTAAGTCTTTATTGTTACATTTTGTTGAATGAAAAGGCAACAGCAGAAATACAAAAATAAGTGAACAAGAAGAACAAATAAAAAATACCACAAGACTAATTATGAATGCTGTGTGAGAAAAAAAACCTGTTAGCTGGCATATTTAAATTCATTAGTTACCTAAGACAGTATATCATTTTTTCCTTTTGTTTCCTATTTCCAAGCTTTTTCCATTTCTTTATTTTTGGTTCATTCACTTTCTCCCAGCTGATGGAGTTTCTTCTCTCCCCCTCCTTGCCTTGTTTCATTGCTCTTTAGATTTTTTTAAATTTGCTTTTAGATAGTTTCAGTTGCATTTCTTTATCTCAGCCCAGAGACCCAGTAAAATCAATTTACAACATATAAAATAAATTTAAAATATAATGAAAAAGTAGTCAGTACAGTTAGTGGGCATTGTGTGCGTTCCTTTTTTGTACTGCATGCATATTAGATGATTTTGTAAATAATAAATTGGTATGATCTTGAACAACATGTGCAGCTGACATACAGAACATGTTCCCTGCCATCATAAAGTAGTAGTAAATGTAGAATGTTCACTTACGATCAGTTATTATCTCAACTGATGGGCTAAGAAAGCATTTGCCCATTCTTTGTAATTTCCTCAGTCTTTACAGAGTAAATGAAAGCAAAGCACTATTACGTCCCTCTGCAACCTTTGGCTCTAATGACTGCTAGGTTTTTTCCTGGAGTTGTAGAGCAGATAGCTTGAGCCATGTGTTTTAATCATTTTATTAAGGAAAAAAGCAACTACAGTATATTTTATTCAGGAGCCACTTTAGCTATGGAATCAGGAGTATCTTGTACTGAGTTAACCCTTTTAACTAAGGACACCAAAGCTTTTTAGACAGGTGTGTCTGAATTTGTATCCTGTTTTTGCACAGAATGGTTTGAGATTGTCAACTTGAATAAGCTTCAGTGTAGCCGGAAAGCAGGAGATAGTCTTGCTGACAGATAAGGTATCTCTCTAAATGTTTCTGGTAGGAGAAAGGAAGCCTTTCACATAAATTGTTTGAGGGTCCTAAAGCAGTTTTTGTATTAAAGGATTACAAGTGCACTATATGATCCAAGGGAGCAGAATCGGTGAAATTATTAATATGACAACAGAGGCAACTGATCAGACTAGCACTACTGAAGGTTAATGTCTTTATCATATTGGGTAAGCTTCAACTAAGCTATGCTGGTCAATGTGTAGCAAAGAAGCTGAATGCATGATCTTATGCTAGGGAAAACAGCAAAGTAGGAAGTAGATAGGCAGCAAACTTGGCCATAGGGGCTAAAGTTACTTACAAGTAGCGTACTTCTTGCTGGAACTGACTTTTTATCACAGAAGAAAATTTTAAGGCCTTTCTGTTTTTGGTATCAACTCATGCAAGTTGACCTTTATAGTGATTTTTTTTATTTTTTATTTAGCTGTAAGGCAAGCCATGATTAAATCTTCATTCATAATTGCTGTGACAGCACCTTTTCTTTTGGGTCAATTTACCCATTTTTCCATTTCAACAAGATTTGTAAGATACATGATAAAATATTAAAACCAATCAACTCACCCAGTTGAAATACAATTCTTAAAGAGCATATATTAAAAAGATAGGCTCCATGTTTAAAGATCCAGCTTCCTTGACTTTAGCACTATCCTAAACAGAATAGCATCTCAGTTCTGACTTGATCATTGTTTATGAACATAAATTGCAGAAAGCTCACCATTGATTTGTGCACGTATGTATTTGTAAATATATACATGTTTGCTTAGTTCTGCTTGCATAGCAGTATCACATTAAATGTATCAATCAACCATTGTTTACTAATTGTTGCTTGATCATGTCTTGCAACAAGCCATTGATAAAGTGCAGTTAGTGTTGTATGAATTTTTCCCTTTCCATTAATATTCCCACAATATGCCTATTACCTTTTTCTGTCTTCTTCCCAGGGAATAGCAGTTTCAGATCTGTCCTCTTCAAGATAGGATTTGCTATATAGATGTTCACTTTCCAAATTTGTTTTACCAGATCGTACTTTTAACTATTTAAAAAGCAAGTTGTCCAAAGTATCCATTCACATTATGAGGAGAATTTGCCATTTGGAATCCTAGTACTATACTATATAGGTGAAATATTTTCATCTCGCTACTTTAACCAGTATAATGCTACTGTGTACAGAAAAGCAGTGTGCTTGAAATGTAAAATGTTAGTAATAGCATGCCAATTCTGTATGTTTAAAAAAGTACATTTTAATGTGGCACTTATTATTATTACTATTAAACTTTATTTATTTAGTGCTGTAAATTTACACAGCGCTTTACATACAATCAAATAAAATAGATGGTTCCCTGCCCTCAGGCTTACAATCTAAAAGGACATGACACAGAAGGAGAAGGGAAAGGGATCAGGTCCAGTGCTTCCAGTGGACTGGAAGAAGGGCCCTTCTTCTTGCTCTTGCTAGGTCTGAAGGTGTTGGGTCTGTCTTTACACTCCCTCTGAAGCCGGACAGTGGCAGAAGGCTTGGAGGGAGGGCTGTCTTCTTTAGGCTAGGTCTTTTAATGTTGTGAAGCCGCTTTGAGTCCCAGTTCTGGAACGCTTCCCTGAACAACATTGTCTTTAACTCAGTTTTAAAACTGGCGAGAGAAGTAATGAGCTGTGCTCGTAGGGGAAGGAGGTCCAGGAGTGAGCAGCAGCAGCAAGTGAGAAGGGACGAATCTGAGATGAGGCAGTGGAGATCCTAGGCTGGGACAGGAGACATTGACTACCAGAGTGGAGGACACGAGAAGGAGTGAAAGGAGAAAGAAGTTCAGATAAATAAGGAGGGGCCAGTCCATGGAGGCCTTTAAAAGTCAATAACAAAAGCTTTTACTGAAGGCAGAAGGGGAAGGGGAGCCAATGAAGGGAAGATAATAAAGAAGAAACATGGTCAAAGCGGCGAGTAATAATACGTGCAGCTGAATGCTGGACAGAGATTGAAGGACGGAGGTGAGAGAGAGGGAGCCAGAAGAAGGTTACAGTAATCTAGTCGCGAGGCCACTAGGGCATGAACCAGAGTCTTGGCAGTAGAGGCCAAGAGAAATGGATAGATTTTGGCAATGTTGTAAAGATGAAAGCAACAGGTTTGTTCAAAGCCTGTGACAAATAACTTTTGGCAATCTTGTCCTCTAAAAGATTTTTTCCCCTTGGTGCTTCTTTGGTGAAAAAAGAGGAATTTTTCTTACTAGATCACTTCTTTTCCTTCCTTTCTCTCTCCCTCTCATTCTGTTATTTATGATAGGTTGCTGAGTTGTTCCATAGACTGCTCCAGCAAAACATAATGCTGTCCTCCTGATAGGTTCAGCAGGCTGTCATTACCTACTGCAAGGCAGTAAAATGACTGCTTTTCAGTTATACAGCTGTATCTGTTGACAGTGATAAGATTTTAGAGCTGATGTTCACATCCAGTTTATTATAAGTTGAATTTGAGTAATGGAAAATATGTTCTTCATGGTCTCTGTGACTCACATAAATGGGATATGCCTTCACAGCAAAACACTGTAGTAGTAAATGAAATCATATGTGATTTGCTTGAAAAAACTAATATACTCACATCAAATATACATGCAAATAAAATGTAATGATAATGTTTTTGATTGTCTGGAGAGACATGTTTTACAGAATTAAATTTTGCTACTTTATTGTTTTCACACTAGATGCATTTAATTTCAATTAATTTCTGTTTGTTGATGTTGTTGTAGATTGACAGCATGTGCCAATCTAACCAATTCATTTGCTTCCCTCCTCTAGGTTATGGTGGAGAATTCTGATTTTACCCCATCACAAGTTGGATGTCTCTTTACTTTCCTTGCCCGTCAGCTTGCTAAGCCAAATAATACTCTGTTTGTGAACAGGACACTGTTTGACCAGGTAAAATGGGAAAGTGCAAAGGAAGGGATTGTTGGTGTTTATATTAGGTGATCTCATGATAGAATTGCACATGCAGTGTTTTCAGCCAGTGCATAATGTCTATTTTTATTGCATGAACGAGTGCAAGATAAAGCAGGGAAAAGCTGGTGGCAATAATTTTATAGTGCATATGTGCAGGGAAGAGTCAACAGATTCATGGGAAGATTTCTGGAAGACTTGGGAAGATTTCTGGAAGAGAAAAGCTATCATTTTATTCTTCCTTTGCTGAATTTTCCCTTCATAAAATATATCTATATAATGCAAGAAGATGCTGGAACAGACCAAAGGCCTGTTTGGTACAAGAAGCTGTTTCTAAAATGTCCAAACAAATATTTTAGAGCCTACAGATAGGATATGGGTGCAGTACTGCTTACATTCCCCAGTAATAGATATTCAAAGGCATATCACCATAGATTTTAAAGTTTGGACTGACATTCTAAAATGTTACAGTAATGCCAATGTATGTCTTCACCCAGAAATGGTAAATAATTTCAATTATTAATGTAGTGAAGGTGGGATGTGTCGTGTGTATATCTTTCAAAGTATTTTTCTAATCTTGTCCAGGTCCTTGAATTTCTGTGCAGTCCTGATGATGATTCACGACACTCTGAGAGACAGCAGGTATGAATCCTTAGAGGAATCATTCATTTTGTGAGAGTGGTGCATGGTTAAGAAAAGAAGGGTCATTGCTAAGAATGACCAGGCTGTGGAACAGGAATGCTAAAGCTGACTCTTCATAAGAAGTCAACAGCAGCTGAAAAACAGCTGACAACCTGTATATTTCATAGATGATGACTAAGAAAAGTTTTCAGCTTTATAAATATTTTTATAAATATTATAAAAATTTTCAGGACAATGCACACTAAAAACACAAATGCAGCCCAAAACAATTCTCTGACATAGTACCCATAATGCATGGCCAGATATGGTGGTTGAACCTATGACATTTTTAAATAGCTAGACATACTGCTGCTAGTCCAGCACCAATGGAGGTTACGGGACATTGCACTGGGACCTTGGTATCTGCTGGGGTTTGGTTCCAGGAACCCCTGTGGCTACCAAAATCTGTGGATGCTCAAGACCCATTAAATACAATGGCATGCTGAAATGGTCTCCTTTGTATAAAATGGCAAAATCAAGGTTTGCTTTTGAATTTTTTTTGAATATTTTTAAGTTGTGGATGTTTAAATGTATTAAAAAATCCATGGATACAGAGGGCCAACTGTATTTGTTCTCAGTTTGTATACAGTTTCTTGTTTCATTAGCTTTGACAAATGCTTCTCTCTGGTGAAGTTAGGGGTGGGGGATTGCTGAAGTATATGGGCACAGAGTAGAGATCAGTGTTTACATCCTGTCTCTCTAATCTTGGTTGTCCAGTTGCAATTTAGGAATAAAGTGCAGTGATATGATATTGGAGGGATTGGAACATGGAAGTTAAGGTGTAGTAGGCTGCGGGTGTGCAAATAGGATGGAAGGTGAGAAGAAAAAATTATTATGGGCAGGATGTATGTGAATATGGAGAATGGAGAAGAGATTATTATAAGGAGCAGGTAAGCAGCATAGCAATTGGACTAGGTTTGAGATTTAAAAACCAGAATTGTTAAAGGCAGTCCTCCCAGGTACACTGGCCTAAATCCACATGTTAATCCTATTGAAATAGAGTATATTCATTAAATCAATAGAAATCATAAGTATGGACTTACCATATTCCCACTAATTCACTTGATCAGGTCTGATTGGGATTAATACTATTGATTCAAGTTATTTACACCAAGACATACAGCTTTCTTTTTCTGAATAATTTGAGTCTTTTTCAATGTAAAATTCAAAATATGACCAGAAATGTAACTAATGTTGCTAATACTGGGCTATACTCAGACTGTAGGTGGGAAATCACATGCTTAAATGAAAGCATAAGGGATAAAAGGTTTCAGTGATGAAGAAAAAGGTATTGCAACTGAAAGGAAAATAATACAGTGTCAAACCAAACCTTGGAGGCACTAAATTTAGTTCTTGGGTGTCTGGTAATAGGAATAGGTGCAATCAGAAGCTGTACTGTAGTGTGTTGTAGGTTCTGCTTGTCTGGGCACAATACATAAAATAAAATGCACAATATATTTCATGCTAATAGGTTCTTCTAGAATTGCTCCAAGCTGGAGGTATTGTACAGTTTGAAGAGAACAGACTGATTCAGATGGCTGAAAAAGCTGAATTGTAAGTCCTTTGTGTGTGTTTCCTGCCTCCTCCTACCATTTCCTGTAATTAGTTATGCATTTTTCAGCTATGTTACTCTTCTATGTACAGAGGTAATAATAATGCATATTTTATGAGTATGTCACCATTATGTTCTTCCATGGGAGGGGAAATTCCTGAATTTATCAGATTTGGCAGTAGTACCATGATCAAGATAATCTTGGATCCCTGATATCCCAAAGGCTATGTGGAAGCATCCTTTGGGATCTGTAGAATGTACTCCTGTTATAATGTTATTGTTTTGAGCCTTTGAAGTTCTACACAGATGATCCCAATAGGCTGCCTAAGGGGGATTGGGAATATTGGTTCTGTAATTTCATCCAAGTTTACTAAGGCTGAAAGCTCCCGCCTGGCATTGTCTGCAGGAAATGGATAGAACTAGGAAAGCACATGGGATGGTTGCTTGGCAACTGCTTTCAGCAGCATGCCCTATGTTCATTCTCAATTGTCTTCTCATTGTAGCTAGAATTGGGTCCCTTGCAGATTGCATTATATTCTGGTGACTGTAATACTGTCTACATCCTAAAACAGAAAACACATATTAAGATGACATGCTGCTGGGGAAACCCTGAGGAACATATAGTATTTCCAAATAAACCTAATCTCAATCTGATAGCTTTAGGATTTGCTTCTTGTTCAATTTTAGTATCAGAATACTGAATGGGTACAGCAACAGTTGCGCTGATAAAGCCAGAATATTATTCCTGCACCTGTAAGTGTCTCTTTCTGTGTTTAACTCCCCTCAAATGGATTTTCACATGGGTAATTCTAAAAGTGTTTTGGGATGCAATCATGTACACATTTACCTGGAAATAAACCCCATTGATCTCTATGAGGTTATATGCGTGAGACATGTGCAAGATTACACAGATGTATGGGTGGGATTACATAGGATATTTTGTTAATTTACTCTTAGTCTACTTGGTAAAAAGAGCATTGCTGGATGAAACCTAAGGCCTGTCTAGTCCAGTATTTCATTTACACAGCAGACAGCTAGATGGTCTGTGGCAAAGCACAAGCAAGACATGTGTGGAATATCACCCTCCCACCTGTGTTCTCCAGGAATTGATCTTTGCATCCCATCAGTGATAAAGTATGAAGCAGCAGGAACACAAACACATTTTCTGGAAGAAAGGAAAAAGCCACAACCTTATTGGGCAGCAATACGCCTTGGTGCTGCAGTGGGATAGGATTTATGTACCAGTCACCCCACCTGCTGTCTAGATATCTCAGCCCTCAGTCCACCTGCTGGGAATGTCAGTCTTGGAGATCCAAGCTGTGCAGATACTTCTGGTTGTGTGCTTTACAAGCTGCATATTATTTATGTGTGATGCGAAAATGGCTAAATTTGTAAGAATTAATCTGTCCCTACCTATTTCACTTAGTCCCTTTTTTTTGCATTGCTTGTAACCTGGCATAGTCTTTGTTAGTGTTCATTTTTATCTTACTTTTTTGGGGGGAAAACTTCCAGTTCCTGAAGGTAGTAGTCTTTTTGTCTGTTAGGTGCCTTAACACTGTTTGTTATGGATTTCTGGAGACTTCTTGGTCTTTGTGCTACTTTTCCTGACTTGGAGTGTTCATTTTATGTAGTTAAGCTTTTCCAATAGTTTTCAGTAACTCCAAAGCATTTTGGATATATTTCTCCCTGTTCACTCCCTCTTTCAAATATCTTTTAACATTCTCAGGGCGGCTGAAGGAGCTATCCACAACTATGGGTTAGTCCTGCATGCCAGTCCAGTTGAGGCAGGAGTCCCAAAGTTCTAAAGTCTTCTATCTGTTTACTCCTCTCTCTTCCCTGTTAATTTTATTTATTTGTTTGTTTATTTATTGGCCTTGCCAATCTGTCAAACTTTCCCGTCTCTCTTCCTTTATTTCTAAACTTTAAAAATAAGTTCTACGTACACTGGCAAATTAGTAGCAAGATAGAAGATTTATAAAATGGCAATCAAATTAGCCAAGAAAAGGTAAACTATCAAATTTAGATGGAGACAGAGAGGAGCCTCACATACCTTCTGAGAAAAAGAAATGGCAAACTGAAGGTGAAACTGCTGTCCAAGATCTCAAGTATGCAGGTTGTAGAGGGCAAGAAAAATAAAGCAATGCAAAGATTCAATAGGCTGTGAGCTGTTTGCCTCTGAACTAGAGATGGAAACACTATTGAAGAACATATTCCTTTCTGGCAGTGAAAGTTAAATGCAACCAAGGTCAACTTTGCAGCAGCATGTGGGTGTGGTAAGACTGAGGGAAAATAGCTTGGAGCAGTGTGGTAAGCCTGAAAAAGATACAATGAAAAATAATAACTTACCTAAAAACTCAGAACAAGAGCACATGGAGATCGCAAGTACAGCTGTGATTACTGGCTGCCAGCTTGAAAATTCTGATTTTGACAGAAAAAGGAGGGACAGATGCAAGGAGAGCTGCTGCCCAATCAGGAAAGTTATTGCAATTGAGCATACAATCGCATACGGTGACTGACACTCATAGTACTTCAACAAAACAAATGCAGCATGGTGCAGAGGAGAAAATAAGCCAAGAAATAAGTACTCAGTGCCAAATTATTCAGTACCTTTCATGTCTGATGGCAAAGAGTTTTTCCCAGGGGCAGGAGAATGTAGTCAGTTTTGAGGGGTCATAGAAAGCAGCACAAATTGCTCAATTCACTATTTCTGTGATCAGAAATACCATGAAGACCTAGTGAATGTGGAATTGCAAGTAAGATTTCAGCCATCTTATAGCCATCAAAGTATTTTAAGTGCAATGAATTTAACTAATTTAAATACTTTATGTAATATAACTAATTTAAATAACTTATTTAATTTCTTTAATCAACTTGAATCAGCAGATCTATTATCTAATATGAAAGAAACTACAGTAGAATGTAGATGAATTCATCAGATTGAAATAATTCTATGCAAGTAATTCATCAAATAGGATGTTCTTCAGGAGCAATTAATTCTAGGGAAAAGAAAGTAATGCCTGTGCACCTATAGAAATACCTGAGTACTGTAGAGAAAAAACTAGACATGGGTAAGTTTGAAAAGGCCAAATAATAAAGTCATCATAGTTTCCAGAGTTGAACTTTTTGAATTAGATCCTAATTCTGGGGACAGAAGAGTTGGTTCAAAGAGTGACAATGAAGAGGAATTGGAGTTAGAAGTATGACAGAGCAGATTATTTGAAGCAAACCATTTCAAAGGCTTATTTAGAAAAGTGCTAATTAACTTGGGTTTGGATGCCAATCTTAGGTCGAGAGGACTTTAAGGATCATCGAGAGCTAATAGATTGACTGCGGTGTTGTAGAAAACTCCATCCCAAAGCATTCAGATTCCTTTGCCAGAAATGTTTGAAGACTTAATTGATTCTGAATGGGAAACCACTCTTGATACTGAGAGATCTACTGGTTATAGAAAATTACTGTATATACTTGACTATAAATTGACCTCGTGTATAAGTCGAGGGCAAGTTTTCAGGCCAAAATTATGGATTTTTATATGACCCTTGGATATGGAGTCGAAGGCTTTCATGGCCGGCATCCATAGTTTTTTGTGGAGCTTTCGGGCTATGTGGCCATGTTCTAGAAGAGTTCCTTTCTGACATTTCGCCAGCATCTGTGGCTGGCATCTTCAGAGAATGATCCTCAGATAAGTTGGGGCTAAAATTTAGGGGCATGTGATGAAGAATGTAAAGGATGAAGCAAAGGAAAAGGATGCCAAGTAAACAATTCTAGCTGTTTGGATGACCGGATGGATGAGAGAATATAGGGAGAATAGTCTTTCCAGGAGAGATTACACTCTTCCCTTTCACCAGAAGATGGTTCCTTTTTTTAAAAAAAGATTTAAAGTACTGACATTGACCTCTAGATAAGTTGACTTAAGGTTTTGGGGTCAAATTTTTGATCTAAATTTCTAGATTTATACATGAGTATATACATAAAATACATTAAAATATGTTCATATCACACTATATATATTGGGCAGCACCACAGGATGAAGTCCAGGACTGTCCCTTTTTGCTTGTTTCTAAGGCAAAATTATTAGATCTAGAAATTTTAGCTCTTCGGGATGACTGAAACATGAATTTATCTAATCAATGTATGTGCGGGTGTGTGGGTTTAATTAAAGTAAATGCTGGTTTTGTTAAAATAATACTATTACTTTCCAAGAAGGAACCATTCTATTATGTAAAACATCTTTATTACTGAAAGACTAAACTTTTTATCATGAAAAGAGTTTTACAACAAATGCAGGAAACATTGGATTTAAATATATGGGTTTATTTGAACTGGCTTACTATTTTTCTGCTGTCTAGATGTCATGCATATAAAAATTGCACATTCTTTTGTGAAGAAACTCTCTAGATGTATGAAATTAAATAAATGCAATCACTACATAAACCACTACAACAGTCTTCAGTAGTTCAAAGTTGTTCCATAGACACAGACACATGTGAGACTGTATACTATCTAAATGTGAGGACTGTGGCCAGCTTTAATAAAATAAGACAGGAAAAAGATTACTTGCTTTTCACAAAGCAGATGTATTTACAGGATATCTTGCACCTTGAAACCACATGGCTGTCCCAGATTTTATCACCTGCAACATGCTGGTATCTTACAATGAATAAATTAAAATTGTTTTTATTACAGCTACCAAATTTGTGAATTTATGTATGAACGGGAACATCGTTATGATAGGATAATTGATTGCTACTTACGTGATCCTTTAAGAAAGGTAAGGATGAGAATATTCAAAAGCAATTATACAGAGAATTCAGATGAAATCTCTTTTCCTTTCAGTGTTTATCTTGGCTTTCAATAGATGGGGCCTTATGCTTCATGTGGGTTATGCAGGAGTAGGAGGAAGGAGTTTGATTTTCAGGTCAGGTCTTTCATGTGGGAATAGCCACTAAAATGCTTCACGATACATTTTTAATGCTCTTGAGCTCATCATTCAATAAATAATATGAGAACTAATCTTTACATTTGCTAAACACTGTCAAATTAGTATATGATGTTGTTACCCTTTCAATTTATTTCTTTAAAGGAAGAAGTTTTTACATATATCCACAATATCCTTTCCATTCCTGGGCATAGCACAGAAGAGAAGCAGTCTGTATGGCAAAAGGCTGTAAAGCACATTGAGGTATGACCTGAATACTGATTTATCATTAAGATAAACCCAGTAGATTTGTATTTCTGTTAAGGTGTCACACGAGTTTTAAAAACAATTCTTAAAATAAAAAACTAGATAATGAAATAAAACTAACTGAAAATAATTGTAGCAACAGTAAAAAATAACATCCCTGAATAGTAACATCAAGCATAATAGAACACTGATATATCAAAATGGTCCTGTTTGTCTAATGTCCTCAGTATGAATTTAACTTCCTCATGGGGCTCTCAAGAAGTTGCTAAAGGAGAAAAACAAACAAGATGTATAGGCTCATGACAGAAGAATAAGCAAAAGGAGCCAAAAAGAAAGAAAAGAAAAGAAAAGAAAAGAAAAAGAATTGGTGAAACATTGAATAGTTTGAGCCAATAGTGAAGTAAGTTCCATGTGAAGTAGATGCCTAGTTAGCTAATCAGAAATCATCCAAAAATTGAACCAACTTCTTAATGTTTTTGTACTTCTGTTACTAAAGAGCTAACCAGTTGAGACCAACTATCTGGAAAGTGTACTAGAAATAAAATCAGGAATGTTGATCTGTGTATGCATTTTCAGCAGGAATCTAGTGTCCCAGATAAGGTTCCCAGATCACAGGGCCTTGCCACTCTTCTCTGGTTCTTAGAGCAAGAGTAATGCCTTGAAAATTGTGCATGAGTATTCCTAATTTGTTAAACTTTGTGTTTTTTATTTGAATGGCAAAGTCTGTGCAACTGTGGTTTGTGTTTTAAGTTATTGTGCTTAATGACATCACCAGAAGCTGTCCCTTGTGACATCCATCCTTGTGACCTTTTTAACATCCAGGCTTCCTCCTTGTGACATTACAGAGGATCATTCCAGAGTCTCAGGTTCTGACCCAGGTTTTTGGATGGATGTTGTTGAAAACCTACCAGACAACTGATTCCTCAACTGTTGAGAAATGTGTGGAGTATTATGTGGGCTCCATTTTACTTAAAAAAAAAAGAAAAGAAAAGACTAGGTGGTCCACATAAGCTCATTAGCATGAAAGCAATATACATCAGCTAGCAAAGGGCTTACATCTTCTGACCAATTTTTACTAGTCAGGATATCAGTGTGTTGATTTCATGCTCAGTTTCCCTTATTTCCTAAGTACACCACCCTCTTTAGAGGGTGAAATTAGTGGAAGTGACTAATTCTAATATTATAAATGGATATCTAGTATCTGAACTGGTGGCCTTCTCAAGTGAATTTAACTAAAAGCAATTATTTTTGCAGTGGATAGTGAATTGGATACAGATGGTGAGTAGACAGATGGTGAAACAGCCTCTTGGGTTCCTCAGTCAATTCATCACACAGAATAGTTTAATGGTCCTGGCAATCAGCTGTTCCTCAGATCAACAAGACTATTCATAGTATAATTGTTGAGGTCCGTTTGAAAATATCAGGGACTCTCGTATCCTAGATATCCCAACTGTCTTCCTCAGGGCTAACCATTAAAGGCAAAGGGAAGTAAATCTATGGTTTCTGTCTAGCACTGACTAGTGTCATTTTGACACCTCCAGCTGAATCCCCAGTCACCACATTGGTGCAAAACATTAAGAAGTATGGGATGTTGAATAATTCATTTAACAGTATGTTGTTTTATATGTATGACAAAGTCCTATTTGCATAACTGTTGTTGCCCTGTTGGGATGAAAGTGGGGTGAATTTCCTTGGTGTGTGCACATCTCTTAGAGGATATATTAAACTAAAGCCCAGTTTAGGGCCAAGAAAACGGACTAGAAACTAACATGTCTAAGTACGTATGTGCCAAACTACATAATAAGGAGCAACACAGTTGTACTTCATGTGGCATTGTGAATTTTTTTTTCTATTTTGAGAGCTTATAGGAATGGAAGAAACTCATTAAAAAATCTTCAGTGTAGTTCATGGTGAATCTTTCTGAGTACAGCCAGAGGAAAGTATTAATAATGATGATGAGAATGGAATGCAAGTGTAAGGGGGAAGAGAAATATTCATTTTCTTTTTAGCCTGAAGGTATTTTTCTATAAAATGAAAATAGAATTTGAATTTCAGTTGTTAAAGTTGGTTAGTAGTGATATAATCATAATCATAATTTCAGGTACTAGGTCTAGAAGTGTGTGCTGTAGATCACTTGTACAAAATGTACAATAAAATAGATAAAGTGTATATCCAGACTGCCAAAATTTCTTTAAAACATGGACTACAGACTAGTTAATAGACATATTATTTAAAATTAAACTGAATTTAACTTGATTAATTTCAGCTGTATTCTAGTCTAAATGTCACATTGATTCCATATGAATTTTATTTCTGTACAGATGTACTTAACATAACCCCAGCCAATTTGGCTTACAAATTCTTCAGTTGAATTGGCTTATGGTCAAAGTTTGCTATAAAACACAAAAATATGCGTGAAAACCAGTAAAAGCAACAACAACAACAGATATTCCTTTGCTCCAAAAACACCAGCATATTGATTAAATACATAAGTAAACTGTTTGTGTATGTATAAAAGGCAGTTTATCTGTTATGGGAACTTAAAATGACAAATCTGCTCTGAGAGAACCTGTCTTCAGATTTCTGTTCTGTGGAAAAATATTTGTATCACACAGGTATTATTTATTTTGTTTTAATCATCACTTTATCACCTTACTGATTTTGAAAATATTTCAGATATAATTTATTCCTGTATTTGTTCTGGAATATTAGCAATGCATTTGTTTTGTGTATAATTTCTGTATTATTGAAAATGCAAAGACCTTTTACCCCCTTTTCCTTCTTTACTCAGGAACTGATATCAGTGAGTCCTTTTAAAGCAGCAGATCTGATTTCCATTCACTTCAGTGAGCAAGTTGAAAAAATAATTCAAAACTTGCAGGTAAAGACTTATTAAAAGACATTATGGAGACATCTTAGTTTGAGAACAAAGTTCATTTTATTATAGATTGCAAAATAAGTGACTGGGCAGTCATCTAGGATTAGAGTTGAGGTTAGGAATGGTTAACAAACTGTGATCCCTTGCAAAGGAGCACAGAATTTTTGCATGAGGAATGATAGTATGATCCCATCCCTTGCAAGGTTGTTCTAAAGTTTGTTTTCTTGAGATGGTGCCTATAAACCTAAGGTTCTAATCTCAATCCTAGCCCCTTTGACAATATATTTTATTTGGCATTGATTCATGTTTGCCAGTCATTCTTCCCAATCATATATTCTCTCTTATCATCACTTAAACTCCTTCATGCTTCTTCCATTTGGTACATCACTGGGTACTAGTGACTACTCTTAATACCAGAGTTTGTCTTTCTCTGCTCAATTGTCCCTATCACTTTTAACTTCTAGAAATGCTTTTTTAAAAAAACTTTTTTGGATTTCCTCCCTACTTCTCCATTGTCTTTTGCTTTGTTCATAGACATGATATATGCATATAGCATTGTAGTCTTTCCTTGTCTTCAATTGGTAGGAACTCTGTCATATGGAACATACACAGTATGTCTCTCCAACCTTTGTCAGCAATTGCTGCAAGTTGTACTGGCAAGAAGATTTCCTTATAGACTGAACCTATGCTTGTTTACTTAGAAAACAAACTGATTTTAATGGGATTGACTTCAAATAGATATGCATATATTATGGATTTGATTACCATATATACTCGAGTATAAGTCGAGAAATTTACGCACCAAAATTGACCCTAAAATCCTGGGTTGATTTATATACGGGTCAGTACACTAATACTGCACCCCCACTCTTCTTCACTCTTCATGCCCTAAGGCAGGAGTTTGTGTGTGTGTATGTGAAAGAGTTTCCCAGTCTTACTTTTCAGAATCAGTATTTGCTTTTCTCTCTTACTTTTCAGGATCAATATTTGCTTTTCCAATTCTTGAAGAGCCTACTTGACTCAAGGTATGTATACAGAACTATGTGTTCTTTTTTAGTTCCTTAAAATTAAATGTTTTCATTATTCTCTGGATGCAGACATGAACAGAAAAGACACTGAAGAGGTCCTTTGTGTGTGGGAAATATATCTGTGGCATACTATGGGATTTTATCAAGTGATGTAGGTTTGTCTTCATATTTGAATGGTCTTCTCTATCATATTCTATAATCAGTAGGCTACATATATAACAGAAAAACAAGTTTTAACATGACTATTCTCTGGACTCTTCCTTCTTCTGGAACTGAAATATTTTTGAATAGGGGCTCAGAAATGCAAAAGGCAGTAAGAGACCATTGCTAGAAAAATAAACTCTGGACTCTGTATTCCTGGATAATTATCACCAGTAATGTTGAATTTTTTGAGCCAAGTTCTGGAAAAGATTATAGCATCTCAACTCCAGTTTTGGATGGTACTGATCATTTTAGAGCCATTCTAGTATGCTTCTGACAGGGTTACTGGACTAAACCTAATGTGGTTATGTTTAGGGATGAATCAATTCTTATTCATGTGGTGGCTATCCACCCACTAACTGAAATGTCTATTATTTATTTATTTATTTTATTTCTAGCCTGCCTCTACCTTTTGGATCAAGGCAGGTTCCAAAAAATACAAATGAACAGATAGAAATTGCATAATACGAATTACAATCCCCCATACCCAATAAAACAACAAATAAAATAACCGATAACAATAACATGATACAGATTATGAAAAAGTACAGTTCTCCATCCCCAATAAAAACGACAATTAGTCAATCTAAAAGCAATCAGATTAAAATTCCAATCTGATGGAAACTCCAGAGGCAGATGATTAATAGAGTGGCTGTTGAATAGGCAGAAGGGCAGTTTATTTAGTTGTTGAAGTCAGCCAGGGAAGAATAGATGTTCTTATTACTTTTGGTAGCATTTTAAAATACTTGGTAGTGTGTTTAATGTTATCTGGAAAGCACTTCAGGCGACTCCTTGTTGAACATAAAGAAAAGAACTTCATTTACATTCAAATCTTTATACGCTCATCCCTCCACATTCACTGGGGTTAGGGACACAGGACTCCTATGAATGTAGAAAAACTGCAAATAACAAAAACACTATGTTTTTACCTGAGAGAACACCTCTCTAGGAATGTCTTGGTCCTCCAGTGCAACTCTGTGGTGAACATCTGCCAGACATTGACCATAGAATTGTTCTAGATGAGATACAAATGCCTAGTGGAGTGTTCTCTTTAGGAATCTCTATGTCCTTCAGTGCAACTTTTGGTTAAAATTGACCATAGATTTGTTCTGGAGGACCTAGATATTACTAGAGGGAACATATAAATAAAATCCATGAATAATCAAATCTGCAAAAGTCAAAACCACAAATTGGAGGGATGAGTGTACTATAGTTTTCTTAGTGGATGGTACTCAAGTTTATGTTACAGTATACGAATTACTTCAGTTGTTACAAATTTACTAGTTTCCCTCACTTGACTATATGTACGTTTCTTTCCTGTCTTGTTTCACACAGAACCTATACCCAGCTTCCTTAGCTGTTAACTCCTCAGGTTATTTGTTACACTAACATTAAACACATTTTAGCTTTCTCAGCTTAGCTCCCTTTTTACAAATCCACTTCTTGAGTGTTTTCTAATACTCCATCCTTGGAGGTCTTTAAGCAGAGGCTGGATGGCCATCTGTCGGGGATGCTATGATTGGGAGTTCCTGCATGGCAGGGGGTTGGACTGGATGGCCCTTGTGGTCTCTTCCAACTCTATGATTCTATGATTCTATGATTCTATGTCCCAGCCTTCCTAACTGTAAATCCCACAAGATACTGACACACTCTTTTAATATTAGACTTCTTCTCTTCCTTCTAAAGTTCTTTTCCTGATCTGGGAGTCTGAATCCCATCCACATTGAAACCCTTAATCCTAACTGCACCTCCTGGCAGTTCTAAAACAATGTCTTACCTCCTCTGTCTTTTATACTTCTTCATGAGAGCAGACCCAACCTTTTTCCAGCCTAACTCCTATTGCCTGCCCTGAACTTTCTATTTTGCCTGTGTTTCTCCACAGAAGGCCAAACCAACACATTGAATTTGGTCTTCAAATTCTTAACTCAATGATGGCCAAAGTGCAGATTCCAGATGTTGCTCCAACTCCCATTGAATTATGTTGGGAAACAGGCTGACAATGTAATCAGTATAAAATATGTGTGATGTGGACTCTGTGTTTAGTTCACATAATCATTCTAGCAATTACATTCTGTATCAGTTGCAGTTTCCAAATGGTCTTCAAGGGCAGCTCCATCTAGAGTACATTACAGAAGTCTAGTCAATATGAATATATTGATTGTAGCAAAGGTGTAGTGGCTTGAAGCTGAAGAACTTTGGCTTGTTTGGTTCTTTTAAAGAAAGGCCTTAACGAGATCTTTCATTACTAAAATTATTTGCATTGCAACCTGTAAATACACACACACACACACTCACCCTCTCATACTTTTCGAAACCAGCTGCTGTTTCATTAGCTTTTAAAGATTTTGTTATTTAAACTGTGGACTAGGTACAGAATGGATGGAACAGGGCAATACAGAACACATCATAGAATCATAGAATCGTAGAGTTGGAAGAGTGAAACAGTGAGTAAATAAACTCCAAATGTAAACAGATTTAAAAGTGGGATACACTGTTCTTTCTCCCCCTTTATTTTATAGCAATCATGAGTATCAGAAAGAAAGGGCAGTAAATAGAAATTGCTGTGAATTCAGAAACTTGAAGCCCCAATTTATTTGACTTTTTGCTGTACAGAAAGAGTTAAATCCACTAGAGTCTGGGAAATAACTTATTGTTATATTATTCACCCTCCCTGATGAAGGCAAAGATATCACTGTGAGCTGGCTGAGGAAGTAAATGGAGGAAATTACCTTCCATATCATAGTGCATGGAATACCAGGTAACATGATGAAGCTGGAAAAAACAGAGGCATCTGGTGGTGAACTGATTTATTCAGAGGAGATTTACTATTGCCTTCCCCTGAGGTTGAGAGCATGTGACTTGTTCAGGGTCAACCAGTGGGTTTCATGGTCAAGCTCGGAATTGAATTCTGGTCTCCAGAGTCATAGTCCAACACTTGAACCACTATGCTATACTGGCTCTCTTGAACTGGACTAACTGCAACAACAACATAAAGGAATTATCTTTGGGAGGCTGTCATGACAGCTGTCAAAATGTTCACAAATACAAAATTAAAGATAAACCTGCACCAATCTGCTAGTCAGCTCATTTGAATCAATGAATTACAGAGGAATGAAGACAGATGAAACAAATGAAGTGATTTAAAGAAAACTGGAAATGGAGTTTAAAAAATTCTAATTTTTGAAGATGGAAGATGTGAAACAGATAAAGCAGTCTCCATTCCACATGTCTTCAGAATTTGTTAGAACAGAAGGAACTAATATTGGATGGAAATCTGAGGGGCTAGAGAATCATAGAATCATAGAGTTGGAAGAGACCACAAGGGCCATCCAGCCCAACCCCCTGCCATGCAGGAACTCCCAATCAAAGCATCCCTGACAGATGGCCATCCAGCCTCTGCTTAAAGATCTCCAAAGAAAGAGACTCCACCACTCTCCGAGGAAGTGTGTTCCACTATTGAACAGCCCTTAGTGTCAGGAAGTTTCTCCTTATGTTGAGGTGGAATCTCTTTTCCTGGAGCTTGCATCTATTGTTCCCGGTCCTAGTCTCTGGAGCAGCAAAAGTTTATGCAAAGCAACAATACCCATAATGAAGAAGTGGCGATTGTTCTGGGAAGTGGAAATGGTATTAAAAAATTGCAGTTAGAAAATATTTTGAGAAAACTTGTTGGAATAGAAGGAATTAACATTGTACCAGAAGAATGAAGAATCAGTGCAGCTGAACACTGAAAAAAGGGATTCCTGTCATTGCACATTGTGTGGACCATAGCAGTAAGCTGCAAGCTTCGCTCTAAATTGCTTCCTTTTCATCTCAATATTGCTACTTCTAAGGGAGAGTGTGCGTCATCAGCTGCCTTCCCAGAAATCTATTATTTCTAGTCCATTACTAGGTGATGATTCATCTTGTGTATTTGACAAAAAAATACAGATCCATTCAAAATAAGGTTTGTGCAGAACGTTGAAGCAAAACTGAAAGGATGGACAGTAATAGAAGCTGCTTCAACCCCCATCACAAAATAAGTGTTAGACACGCTTTACTTTCATTACAGGGAATTTGCTGTAAATGCTTCTGCATAATGACTTGACTTCTACACTGTAGAGTTTACATAGGCTTATTGTGAAGCTGCAAACATCATCACTTCAAAAGTGGGCTTAATTTTTGGAATTTTCTGCTTCTTTACCCATTTCCTAATTTTTTGGGCCTCCTACTCTAATGAAGCATTCTGATGCACTCTAAAAGCTCTTAGACGTATTGCATTTTCTTGGTCCTAGTAAAAATAAAGGTAAAGGTAGTCCTTTGACATGAATGCCTAGTTCTAACTGACTATAGGGGGCAGTGCTCATCTCCAATTCTAAGCCAAAGCAGCAGTGTTGTCCAAGGACTACTCTGGTGGTCATGTGGTCAGCGTGACTGCATGGAACACTGTTACTTTCCCACTTAAATGGTACCTATTTATCTACTTGCATTTGCATGCTTCCTAACTGCTAGGTTGGCAGAAGCTGGGTCTAGTGACAGGAGCTCACCCCATCATGCAGTACTCAGGCCTTGAACTGCTAACCTCCCAGTCTTCCAATTGCCAGAATTGGCATCTTAACCACTAAGCCACTGCATCCCTCCAAGTAAAGATACTGTCCAACAATTGATTTGATTTTTATTCTCCCTTGTTTTTATCCTCTATCTTGGTTCCTTTGATATGCATTCTATGCCAACACTACAGTTTCCAGGGGGTGCTGATTTTTTCCTGAAATCTCTCTTGTCAACAGCAATAGGAATTATGTGGAAACTAATTCAGATTCAGAATTTAGAAACTAGTGGGTCCAGAATGCTGAAGTCAGAATGCTTACCAGTACAATTATAGGATGCATATAACTTACTTGTTAAAACAGCTTTACTGTCTACCTGTTCATTTCTGGGCAAAATTCAAAGTGCTAGTCATGATCTATAAAGCTATGCATTGCTTAGATCCACTGTTTGAAAGACCATATCTCCCCACATGAACCTGCAAGGAACCTGAGATCTTTCTCTCGGAAGACTTTCTCTCAGTTCCGCCACCATTAAAGGTCTACTTGTTGAGGATACATGGGGGAGTCTTTTCAGTGGCTGCTCCCACTCTTTGGAACTCCCTTCCACTGGAGGCTTAGCTGAACTCCTACTTCCCCTCCTTTCACCAGCAGGGGAAAACTTTTCCTTTCAAGCAGGCATTTAATATGCCCAGGAAGTCTTCTTATTGGGGTGTTTGGTTTGGTATGTATTTAATGATTTTGTATTTTTAATTTGATATTTTTAAGGATTTTACATTTTTGGCTTGTCATACTAATGTGTTTTAAAATTGTGTTTTAAATTTGTACTGTTTTAATGTTGTTGTTAAGCATCTCTTGTGAGCTGCATTTTGTCCCTTTTGGAAGAAAGGTGCCATATGAAATGAGTAGATAAATAAATAAATAATATGGCCCTCCAGATGTTGTTGGACTGTAATTTCCAGCATTCCTCACCATTAGTTAGGGCTGCCAAGACTTGCAGTCCAATAATATCCGAAGGGGCATATTCATCCCACCCTGTGGTAGAATGACATGAGGGCCAGAGGACATCATATTACAGAAACTGTATCCAGCAGTCTCTGTGCAATTCATGTAATGTGGATCCCAGTTCTCAATTTTTGTGCTACTTATTAGTAACAGGAACTCTCTCTTCGAAAAATATTATATATGAGATGCAGTGAGGTTTATTCTATGAGCCGTAGCAATGTGCATTGGTGGGATCAGCTTCTCATTGGTCATGAACAACAGTGCTCCTAATTCTGTTTCTTTCTAAGGCAACTCTGTAGCCTCATATCCCACCCTCCCACCCCCATCCCATCAACTGGCCTTGTACCTTCTATGGAATAAATCTCTGGCTAAATTAAATGTGCCAGACTAATCCCCTCTGTAATTTCATTCCTTTCAGTGTAGTTATGCCACAGCAAGGTATCTAGCCAATGTGCTGTCACGAAATCATCCGTAGCTGAGATAATAGGCTACATTTTCTTAGGATGGAACCTCAGTTTTAATAAAATATCTGGAGTGGGAGACAGGCATGCATACTGATATGAAGGCAAATATTTCACTTGCTGGTGGACCTTCTGTTCTGATTTCAAGTTTGTCTTGAATCAGATGATAATTTTATGCACTCACCTCACTTGACACAAATCTGATCCTTCTGTTTGTACTTCACAAATTGTCTTCCATATGTATTTGGGGACTGTCCTTGTGCTAACTAAATGGGAAGTAATCTTGCCTCATGTGATTTCCATGATTTATAATAAAAATACTTTTGTTCATGGTGAGATTATTGATTATATGTTAACATTTAAATTGGTGTATTTGCTCCATATTTTGCTATCTGCTTACATTTATTTTGTCTTATCCATTTGGTCATGCTAGCTAAAATCCCTTGTCTCCTTCCACTTCTCAGTAACTAACAAAAACTATTGATGTTATAGCCTGTGAATGCTAATGATAAGATTTAGGTTGCATTGACACGGCAGGAATAATCCAGATTGACACCACTTTAGCTGTCCTGGCTCAGTGCTGTGGGATTCTGGGGACTGTAGTTTTGTGAAACATTTAGCCGCCTCTGTCAGAGAGTTCTGGTGCCACAACAAACTACAATTCTCAGGATTCCATAACATTGACCCATGGCAGTTAAAGTGGTGTTGACCTGGATTATTTCTGCAATGCAGATGCAGCCTTAGTATCATTTCTGTGTATGGTTTTGTTGCTCATCATCTATAGTCTTTTACAGTTTTTGCCTAGAATTGTGGATGTTTCCGAAAGTGTTTTGCCATTTGTTGTTCCAGGGAAGGTGTCAATCAAGACTTGCTTCAACTCTCTCCTTCCGTTACTGAACAGTTTATTGAGTTGCTGTGTCAGTATGATCCTGATCAGGTTTTGGAAACTCTGAAATTCTTGGAATCCTACAGGCTGGAAGAGACAATTCAGGTAATGCAGAATTGATTGGAAATAGGATGGAACTGGAGGGTTTGGCACCTTCCCTTTTCCCTCACATCAGTTGGTCCCTTTCATACACTCAAAAAAGCTACAGGGCTGTGTTGTTGGTCTTTCTCCAAAGCCATGTGACTTCCTTGACCCAGCCCTAACTTCCATGAACTGAGAATGAAAACTAAATGTACAGACATTTGTAGGAGGAATCCAGCATGATCCACGTTCTGGCTCTTGGAATAAGCCTATTTGTTTAGGCTTCTTTGCCATAAAAATCCGCCCATAATCTTGAGACAGTAGGGGCAACTCCTGGGAAATCTGTGGGACTTCCCCAAGACAAAATCCTTTTTTCCCATTTAATCATGCAATGCTCCTTCACACCTGTATAATGGGAAGATGATTAAGTGCATTGCCCAGCTTTCCCAAACCTGGTGCCCTCCAGATATTTTGGACTAAAATTCCTATCTGCTCCGTGACCAACAGCTTGGCTAATTGTCAAGTAAATTGGGAGCTGGTGTTCAAGTCACTTGGAGGGCAGTAGGTTGGTGAAAGCTTACTTCCAACTGTAATTTGACCCTAGGCTAATTAATACAACAAATTGTTTAAAATGGGAAAGATCCAAATAGGATCAAGTATATCTTGATTTCAGTAAGGCCTTTGACAAGGTTCCCCATGACATTCTTTCAAACAAGCTTGTAAAATGTGGGCTGAACAAGGTAACCGTTACATGGATTTGTAATTGGTTGACTGGCCACACCCAAAAGGTGCTCAACAGCAGTTCCTTTTCATCCTGGAGAGAAGTGACCAGTGGGGTGCCACAAGGTTCGGTACTAGGCCCAGTGCTATTCAACATCTTTGTCAATGTCTTGGATGACAGAATTGAGGGCAAATTTATCAAATTTGCAGATGACACCAAATTAGGAGGAGTAGCTAATATCCCAGAGGACAGGATCAAAATTCAAAATGACCTGAATAGACTAGAAAGCTGGGCCAAAGCTAACAAAATGAAATTTAACACAGAGATATGTAAGGTCCTACACGTAGGGCGGAAAAATGAAATGCACAGATATAGGATGGGGGGACACCTGGCTGAATGAAACTACATGTGAAAGGGATCTAGGAGTCCAAGTAGACCACAAGTTGAACATGAGCCAACAGTGTGATATGACAGCTAAAAAGGCCAATGCGATTTTAGGTTGCATCAATAGAGGTAGAGTGTCTAGATCAAGGGAAGTAATAATGCCACTCTATTCTGCTTTGGTCAGGCCCCACCTGGAATACTGTGTCCAGTTCTGGGCACCACAATTCAAAAAGGATGTTGAGAAACTGGAGCTTGTCCAAAGGAGGGTGACTAAAATGGTGAAAGATCTGGAAACCATGCCTTATGAGGAAAGACTTAGGGAGCTGGGTATGTTTAGCCTGGAGAAGAGAAGGTTAAGTGGTGATATGATAGCCCTGTTTAAATATTTGAAGAGGAGGGAGCAAGCTTGTTTTCTGCTGCTCCAGAGACTAGGACCCGGAACAATGGATGCATGCTACAGGAAAAGAGATTCCACTTAGATATTAGGAGGAACTTCTTGACAGTAAGGGGTGTTCGACAGTGGAACACACTCCCTTGGAGTGTAGTGGAGTCTCCTTCCTTGGAGGTCTTTAAGCAGAGGCTGGATGGCCATCTGTTGGGGATTATTTGATGGAGAGTTCCTGCATGGCAGGGGGTTGGACTGGATGGCCCTAGTGGTCTCTTCCAACTCTACAATTCTATGATTCTATGAATGGAAGGCAGACAGTTTTAAACATACTCTCTCTATTTGTCCAGAGTGCTGTATTGACATTAGTTAGTTGATACTGTAGTTCAACCAGTGTTTTGAAGGGTTTCCCCCTCTAGCTGAGCTTCCAAACGGTTTAACAAAGAGCTTCTTTGCTTTGGCATATAACCCCATTACTTTCTTGTTGTAGAGATGGAGCCTTTGCTGTTAGGTTGTTAAAGCAATCTCAATTTCGTATGCCACAAATGAGGGTCTGTATGTTGAATAATTTAAATACACTTGTGGAACTAAAACTACATGTGTTATATTGTGTTTGAAAAGTGTTGGAAGGTCTAGGAGCTGAAATACATGCTATGGAGAATTCTGTATAATCTCTGTCTTCCCTAACAATAAAAATAATAATCAGCCACTGGAGGCAGAGGTGGGAGGACAGAAAAGAACAGGAGGAAGGAGGAGGAAGTTGGGACCAGGTGTTTCGCCATTTACCTACTGAGCATTTTCTTCTTAGGATCACCTCTGTGGACTGCTTTCCCCAATCCTTTCTCTGTGTGTATGTATATAAAGAGAGCTTTGAATGATCAGTTATGTTAGGATAGTTGTAGCTTGGTAATGTGAGGATTCAGGGATGTAGTGGGGGGAGGGGAAGGCAAAATTAAGGCATTGCCTCCCAGTAAGAATTCTGTCCTCCCAAAGAAAATATTTCTTAAATCCCCAAATTTCTAGCTTTGCAGAGTGAGGCACTGATAATTGTGAACACTACCTTAAACTCTTGCATTTGCTGTGTACATATTCCTTTAGTAATTTATTTATTATTTTATTTATTTCATTTATATCTCGCCTTTCTCCCCAGAGGGACCAAAGGTGACTCACAGATAAAACCTTTAAACTGATAACTTTGCCCTCTCCTTTTCTTTGGATGCCTAAATTGTAGTTCTAAAGGCTCAGTGGGCATTTTAAAATACTGCATTACTAAGAATTTATGAATTGAAGGAAAATTCATGGGGAGGGGCAGGAGAATTATTATGGAACTCAGCAATGGCCTCATTCTACTGCCCCATGTAGCTACACCCCTGCGGGGTGGATGAAGTTGTACATGAAAAAACTATTCTGATGTGCCCATATACTCCTCTAAATAATTTTTGTGGCATTTTTTAAGGTTGTGCAGAAATACCAGCTCCATGAAGCAACTTCCTATCTACTTGAGAAGAAAGGAGATATTCATGGTGCCTTCTCTGTTATGCTTGAGGTATGGCATAGTAGGGACATCTGAAATGTTCTGGTTGCATACTGTTAGAAAGACCTACAGCAGACAACATTATATCCAGGATTTAACAAAATGTATGTGAAAATGGATTCATCCATCATATGTAGTTAATTCCACTTCTTGAAATACATTTTGCATTTCTCCCATGTAGAGTAATTTTTATCATGTAATTTTTTCAATAATAGAAAAAAATATTTTTGTAGTCTGCCATTGTTTTTAGTTTTAGAATCTCGGTCTCAGAGGATGGCAATGGCAAACTGAGGAAACTTCCCAAGAAAACCCTATAATAGGTTCTGCTCTGGTGCCACAACAAACTGCAATCCCCAGAAGTCCCTAGCATTGAGCCATATCAATTAAAGTGGTGTCAAGAAAACCCTGTGATAACGCCTTAGGGTCACCATAAATCAGAAATGACTTGAGGACACATAACAACATCAAATTTGGCAGCTTATTATTATTGCCTCCTATCTTATTAGCTGCCTTGAGACAGTTACTCTAAAAGGCAACCTAATAGTTTTTTAAATAAATCAATAAATAATTCTAATGGGACAAATTGAAGGCAAAGAATAACTTCTTTATCTGGTTCTCTTGCATCCCTTATGCTACCCTCTATATCACAAGTGGGCAACTATCTAGGAGCCAGAACCTAACACCTCCACCACCCCATACCAATCTCCTTAGTGCATCAATATACATTGTTTTCATCTACAATCCCTCTCAAAATTCTATTTTGAGAAATACCGCAGAGGAAATCAGAGGTATTTGGGGCTAGTACAAGGTTTTAGCATACTTACGAGGACAGTGGTGTTTTGTATGTCATCACATGTTTGAGTGGGTTTCAATGTGGTTTCAATGTGGTTTTAGGACACAAAATGAAAAAAAAATTGTACCAATTAAAAAATAAATAAATGGGGCTAAGGATTTGGGACGGTCTAGTGAGACCACAAAAGTAGGGACTCACAAGCCACCCCTCTGTCACACAGAAGTAGAAAGCTTTTAGAGCAATAAGAAAAACAATGAAAGCAGAGAAACAATGAATAGCAGAATAATTGTTGTTACATCCTTTACATAAGGCCTTTAACGACTGTTAATATGAGGTTTATTTTTTCCCAGTTTCTACAAAAGAAGTTGTTAATACTTACAAGTGAAGATGAAAGTAAGTTTTAAAAACGTTTTCTTTTTTCTTCATGAAGTATGTGATTTTTTTGTATAAACACCAGGCATTATATGAATAATAGTGGGTTGGTGTTTTTTTTGTTAGTTTTGTATTGTTCTTTCAGAGCAAGTACAGCTTTGGCAGCTGGCAATTTTATTGTATTTGTCTCTCTCTTGTGTCCTAATATTCTTATACATTAAATATTTTATGTATTGATTTATTAATTAAAATATTTGTGCATTGCCTCTCAACTGACAGAGCTCCTGGGGTGATACAAAACAGTTAAAAACAGTCTTAAAAATCTATCATAACCATTTTAAAAAACCAAGATATTTTAAAAACACAAAATTAAAACAGGCAGCTCTAGTTCTAAACACCATAGGCCGTATAAACTAATGCAGTCTTGGCTGTCCATTGAAAACTTAGTAAGGATGGAGTCAGACTGATTTCTGTTGGGAAGAACTGAGGTGCAGTTCCTGAGAAAGCCCATTGTCATCTACTCACTAATCTAGTCTGGGGGACTAGTGGGATATGCAACAGGACCTTTGCTGAGAGTCTCAAATTCTGGAAGTTTCACTGAAACTTGGAGCCTCTGCAGGGTTGAAGGGATGATTAAGATGTTCTGTTTCTAAGAGACGTATGGATCTAGATGGATTCCTGACAGCTTTTGGGAAGTTTCCTTTTGCCTTTGTGAGTGATCCTGTTGAAGCCTTGATTGATCTCTGGAATAAGATAGTGGCCAGGGCAGTGGACCCTATTGCCCCTAAATGTCCCCTCCCCTCCTCTCCCACGCAAGCTCCTTGATTCACTAGGCAGTCAGGGTGATGAAATGAGAGGGATGAAGACTAGAGTGATGATGGCAGAAGCCTCAGAGCAAGTCTAATCAAACATGAGCTAGAATTCATTTGAAGGCCTATGCCATGGCAGTGGTGGCAGTGAAGAACTAAGAACTGTGTTGTTTGTGGGGCAAAAGTCCCTCAGACGGACCCGCACAAAAAGTGCTTGATCTTCTTGGATGAGACCCATGATGTCCAGAGCTGTGCTCTCTGCAGATCTTTGACTCCCCAGGCAAGGAAGAACCGAGTTTCCAGGCTAAAGTCATTTCTCCTGGACAAGGCTTTAGCTCCACAAGAGATTCTGCCTTCGACATCGAAGTCAGCCTCGAAGATGTCGCGTGAGTCTTCAGAAAAGGCCCCTGAGGCCATTGTTTCCCCTACCGGTCCAATCTCTTAAACTCCCTGAGAGAGGGAGGCCCCTCCAGCTGGGAAATCAGGCGAGAAAGTAAAGTCCAAGTCCTCTAAAAAGGACAGGAAGAACAAGCCTAAATTGGGCTCGGACCTGAGGGATGACGAGCAGAGACAGAAGGGAATCTAAGGGCTCGGCAGATGGCTCTTCCTTCCGTACAGAGTCTGTGTCTAAGGCCACTGCCAAGAGGAAGCATTCCTCTGATGTTGAAACTCCTCGTAAAAAAAGCCCGCTCTGACTCTAGTGAGGGCTCCTATGCATGCCAGCGAAGTTCAAAGGCAAAGGAAACTCCCACAGTACCAAAGTTCTCCTTGGGTCCAGCTGCCTCTCCATGTGAGGACCTTCCCACACAGGCCATGGAGGAACAGCACCCCCTGCAGGAGAACGTGATTCCACCGAGGCTGAGCTCGGAGCATCGATCTTCTCCACATGGCCTTCGTTCCTCGACTCTGATGGCAAGGTCTGTCTCTTCCCACGGGTCCGACCCAGACTATTTCTGCGACAGCGATACCGGACAGTATTACGTCGCTATGGACCCATCTACGTCGAGAGGCGTCGGGATCTATCCACTTCGGGGAGGCATCAGGACTGACGTTGGGTCGCCTTAGACGTCTCGGTGGGTGCTTCGGTACCAAGCAGAGAGGCTGCTCTGGAGGGAGACATTGCCACTCAGACTGGACAGTCTCCATCCGCTTCTATTGTTTTCTGCTTCTATTGTCTATTGTCATGACACTCTCTCCCCCGCTGTCCTAAGCTTGTCAGTCTAAACCCATTTGTATGATTCGCAGAGACCACGAAGAAAAAGGACAGGTTGCTTACCTGTAACAGTATTTCTTTGAGTGGTCATCTGCGAATACATACAAATCCTGCCCTTCCTCTCCTCAGTGTCCTGCTCATGATTGGTTCGGCGCAGAAAAATTCGGAACTGGGGAAAAGAGCAGGAATTGAGCTTATATAGAGGAGGGCGGAGCTACCACCCTCGAAGTGTAGTGGAGTCTCCATCCTTGGAGGTCTTTAAGCAGAGGCTGGATGGCCATCTGTCGGGGATGCTATGATTGGGAGTTCCTGCATGGCAGGGGGTTGGACTGGATGGCCCTTGTGGTCTCTTCCAACTCTATGATTCTATGATTCTATGATTCTACCAGCAAAAAGTTGCAAAAAGTTGCAAGCTGTACTTTGCCCAGTGATTCCAGAGGTTCTGAATTCGACTGCGCAGGCGCAGTAGAAACCATTTGTATGTATTCGCAGATGACCACTCGAAGAAATACTGTTACAGGTAAGCAACCTGTCCTTCTCCATCACCAGTTCATCTTCACATTGTTGTCCAGCAGAGCAGACTTACAGGCGAAGAAGACCTCCCCTTTGTATCAGTTTGGAGGCAGCATCTGAGTGCAGCGTTTAGGTGCTGCATGCTTTCACAATGCCACCAAGCCGCCGTCACAGCACCTACCCAACCACACAGCAGGCGGTTTTGCGATGCTCCAGTGGTGTGATTGTACGCCGCACACCACAAGAGTGCTGCAAAGCCACAGTGGCAGCGAAAAAGCTGCTTTTTTTCCAGAGTGAAAAGGAGCGGCATTTTGCTGCTTCTTTTTGTACTGGAAAAAAGCCAGAGTGGGGCTGCAGCATGTGGTTGCTGTGGCACCCACCCAGCTTTTTCAGGGGCAGAGTGACACTGCCCCTTTAGGTGGTCTATTTCACTCATTAGCTAGTCAGGGATCTTTTACACTCTGAGCCATAAGAAAGCAGAGACCACTCTACAGCCTGCTGTGAAGATACTTTGCGAACAAAATTGCTCAGATCTGCTCTGACTTGGATGCTGTAGTTGTCCTGGGAAAGCGGCCAAGAAGGCTGATAGCAACACACAGCTCTAAACAATGTCCAAAACTTAGTTCAGACCAGCAAAGCAAGCAAGAGAGCCCAAGAGCACAAACCAAGAGAGTTGTCAGAGATCTGAAGTCCAGAGTTCCAGAGAGTGACAAGACATGTAGGCAAATCGAAGGTCACGAAGTCACAAGGCAACAAGGTCACAAGGCAACCAGCAATCTGAAGAGCAGGGTTTCCAGCCAGGAAACGAGAGAGGTCAGGATCAAGTGTGCTTTTGCAAGGAATCTGAGATAATCTCTGACACCGAGGCAGGCATTCTGCACCTTTTTAATTTCCCAAACTGCAGGAATCCAGCTGCACCTGATTATCTTGGTGTTTTTGGTAATTTCACAGGCTCTCCCTTTCTGCTCATTGCTAGCTGAAGGTAGGTACTCTAGGTGCTGCTGTCCCTTCTCCTTCATCAATTGCTGCAGGATTTGTTGCTGGGAGGCTTAGCTGCTGAGCCTCCTTGGAAGCCACAAACTCTGCTGCAGCTAGCAGGGGCAAACTAGGGCTAGGTTCAGGCTCAGACTCAGCTTCCGGCACAGGTCCAAGTTGAGGCTCTGGTTCAGCCTCCTCATCCTCCGCCTGGCTGGGCATGGCAGTAGTTGAGAGAGGTCCAGTGGATGTAGTTTTGGTACCTGCTTTTGTTGTATTATTGAATATGTTTCAATTTGTGTAGCATGAAGGTGTGGACAGGGCAGGTGAGAACCACCTCATGTGTACTGGATCCTTGCCTCTCCTGTTTCCTAAAAGCAGCTAGAGGAGGATTGGCTAAATGGATAAGAGGAGTGGATAATGAATGGATAAATGAATGCCTTACAGAAGCAAGGGAAGTTTTCATCCTGCCCAATAGAGGCTGTAGTGAGAAGATTACTAAAAAAGCCCTCCCTGGATCCCACCATTCTGGATGGTCTCTAACATACCATTTCTAGACAAGATTCTGGAGTGTGTGTTAGCCTTCCAGCTTCAGGATCTTCTGGATAAAACAGATTACGGTATCTAGATCCATTTCAGTCTGGTTTCTGGCCTTGTTATCTATACAGGGAACTGGATAAAGGGAGTGAGTCTTTCTTGGTTCTGATGGACTTCTCAGCTACGTTCAATACCAACCATAGTATCCTTCTGGGCTGCCTCTCTGGGATGGGACTTGGTGGCACTGTTCTGCAGTGATTCCAGTCATTCTGGAGGGATTAATTCAGATGGTGGTGCTCGGAGACTTCTGTTTGATGCCTAGCCATCAGTCTATGTGGTCCCTCAGGGCTGTTTTGTTCCCTGTGCTATTTAATATCTAGATAAAACCTGGGAGAGGTCATCCAGAGTTTTGGGGTTCACTGTCACCAATATTCTGATGACACCCAACTCTGTTTTTTCTTTCCATCAAGGAAGCTCTCTCGGTACTGAACCAATGTCTGTTGTCAGTAATGGACTGGGTGAGGGCAAACAAATCTAAACTTAATCCAGACAAGTTAGAGGTGCTCCTGGTCAGTCAAAAGACAGATTGGGAATAGAGACTTTGCCTGTGCTGGATGGGGTTATACTCCCCATGAAATCTCACGTTTGCAGCTTGAGTTTTTTCCTGGACCCAGATTTGAGCCTGATGTCCAGGTTTTGGCAGGGCCCTGGAGTGCATTTGCACAATTAAAACTAGTGTGCCAGCTGCACCCATTCCTTGAGACATCATATCTGGCTGTGGTGGCATATGCCTTGCTTACATGCCATTTGGACTACTGTAATGCACCGTGTGGGGCTTCCTTTGGAAACTGTTCAGAAACTTAGAATCATAGAAACATAGAGTTGGAGGAGACCACAAGGGCCATCAAGTCCAACCCCCTGCCATGCAGGAACTCCCAATCAAAGCATCCCTGACAGATGGTCATCCAGCCTCTGCTTAAAGACCTCTAAGGAAGGAGACTCCACCACCCTCCGAGGGAGTGTGTTCCACTTTTGAACAGCCCTTACTGTCAGGAAGTTCCTCCGAATGTTGAGGTGGAATCTCTTTTCCTGCAATTTGTATCCATTGTTCTGTGTCCTAGTCTCTGGAGCAGCAGAAAACAAGCTTTCTCCCTCCTCAATATGACATCCCTTCAAATATTTAAACAGGGCTATCATATCACCTATTAACCTTCTCTTCTCTAGGTTAAACATCCCCAGTTCCCTAAGGCGTTCCTCATAGGGCATGGTTTCCAGACCCTTCACCATCTTAGTTGCCCTCCTTTGGACACGCTCCAGTTTCAAACTTCACCAGGTCCAAAATGCTGTGGTCAGTTACATGATGCATTTACCTCCCCTTTTAAAAGAGCATCATTGGCTACTGATTTGTTTCCTGGCAAAATTCAAAGTGCTGGTCATAACCTGTAAAGCGCTATACAGCTTTGGTCTAGACTACTTGAAAGACCGTCTCTCCCCATGTGAACCTGCCAGAGTTTTCAGATCTACAGGGGAAGGCTTTCTCTCACCCCTGCCACCATCATAGGCTTCCTTGCTTCTTCTCAATATCTACTACCACCCTCTGGAATTCCCTTCCACTGGAGGCTAGGCTGCCTCTTCCCACCTGGTTTTCTTTTGACATCAGGCAAAGACCTTTTTGTTTATACAGGCTTTCAATATGTAATAATCCCCAGGGAGGCTTCTTATTGGGGTATGTGCTTTATTTTGTAACTGTTGTATGCTTTTTAAATAATTCTATACTGTTTTAAATGTGATTATTTCAATTGTTTTAAATTGTATTGTTAGGTTTTAATTGATTTTTTTTTGTGAGGCGCCTTGGATCCCACTCAGAGAGAAAGATAGCATAAAAATGAAATAAAATAGAATAAAACAAAACAAAACAAAATAAATAATTCACAGTTAAGTTATGTTATTATCCTTTCCTGTATAGATTCTTACTGGCTTAGTGTAGCTGCCTGATCAGTATTAATTGCTGCTTCTTCATTAAATCTAGATTCAGTAGAAGTTCCTTCATTAAAGGATATTGAAGACACTTTAGCGAAAACAATTTCACTTTGCCAAAGGAATTCACACAAGCTGAATCAACAGCAAAGAGAAGTAAGAATTCTAATATTTCCTATTAAGCTACCTCCCATAGCATTAGGGTCAAGAGGGGTAGCTGATGCCAAAAACATTCTCTTTATAAGACCCACTACCAGAATTTATTTCTTGTCATGATATTGCAAAGTTATAAGCTTCCCTGACCACATTATGGTCAGTCAGTGATGTAGAGCTGAAGCAGTGACACCCTGAACATGATGCACAGTAAGCTTTACTAGTCAGTACAGACAGGAAGAGACTCTCTGTATATGGTGACTACTTTCAGCAGCAGCCATGGCTGTGTCATAGCACCTAGTTTAACCCCCAGTTAGAAGTATTCCCCCCCTCCCACCTAGTAGTATCCTACAGAAAGCCTAAAGAAAAGGTCATAGTAATTCGAAAAAACTGGGCGGGGGGGCAAATTATTACCTGATTTAGATGTATAAGCTGATGCTCATAGGATTTATTTTTTTTAAAAAACTTTTCTAGGCACTGTGGTTCCCACTCTTGGAGGCAATGATGGCCCCTCAGAGGTTATCTAGTTCTACAATGTTGTGCCATTACTCAGAATGTAAGTAAGTCAATCTTTTGGGGCATCACATTATGACAATTGTGGCTGGTTTCCAGTTGAATTATTAAGGATGGTGAAAATGTCTGAAGGTTTCTTAGAGATTTAAGCTTATTCTATCTGAGTTGATACTGTTGAAGTGAAATATCAGGAATCATAGAATCATAGAAACTTAGAGTTGGAAGAGACCACAAGGGCCATCCAGTCCAACCCCCTGCCATGCAGGAACTCCCAATCAAAGCATCCCCGACAGATGGCCATCCAGCAATATGCAATATGCTATTTTCATTTATTGCATTAAATTATTTTAATACTTTTATAAACGAGTTATTATATTTAATGCAAAAAAAGAGAGGAAATTGTTTCCCCTCTGTAGTTAACATTTTCCAACAACAGGCGCATGTCCTATGTTTTAAAATAAGATTTTATCTTTAGATCATCTATTCAAATTTCCTTCCTTTGATCTCAGGATCAGCAGCTTCACTGAGCTTAATAGTTAAGCATTGTTTAAAATACATTTAAAATACCAGTGCAAGGCAGGGAGGACAAAGACAGATTTCTGAGAGAAAGCATGAATCGAACAGAGTGAATACATCTACTTGAATCAGAATGACTTTAACTGCTGGAACAGGTCAGGAATTGCAGTTCTGGTAAACCAAACCAACCACTGTTAGTGAGAGTACTGATCGTAGATCCTTTTCTGTTGGTTGTCACATACATGCCCATCAGAATTTATATAAATATTAAGAACATGGTTGAGTGATTTCAGGATGAGAACAGCTATTTGTATCTTGGGGCTCATTCCCACTGCTGAACCAAATCCTGGATTCAGTTCCAGCAGCAAGCGTGGTTATATTTCCGTCTGTCAGTTACTGGTTCATTGCTCTGAAGCGCAGCTTGGAAAAGTTACCTTTTGGATTACAGATCCCACACACACACACCCAGCCATTAACTCTGCTGATTTTGTTAGCCACTATAAATTCATGACTTCATCTTAAAAAATGTTGGTTCTAAATCCAGTGTTAAGAAGAAACAATGAAAAGAATAATAGTTATTAGTTACAGTAAACTTAAGCCCATTGTTTTCAGTGGGTTTACTATAATAAGACTAATATTGGATTTAGCCCTTGATGTATGAGATATAACACTGAGCATATTCGCCAGTAGTGATGTTTTAAAAGAAAATCCATTCCTATTACCTATGTTCCTCTTTGTGATTGTTAAAAAAGTAGTATTTGCTCTTGCTGGTTTTGATTCCCCTGTATTTGTTGTTCCAGTTTTGAAGAATTTGACAATGCAAGTGCTGAACAATATGGCAGCATTCATTGCATTACCATTGATCTTGCAGAGAATTTTACAGGTGAGCTATGGATAAAAAATAATGTAATAATTCAACATACTTTGTTTCAGCCATCTTTGTTTTATATAACTACTTTTATTGAAACCTCAAATAGTTATGTACAGTTATGTATACCAGGAAGTTGTAGATGGAGTTACTCATCTGCTTGGTGGTGGTTGTTGTTGTTGTTGTTGTTGTTGTGTGCCTTTAAGTCATCTCTGACATACTGTAATCCTAAAGTAAACCGATCACACAGTTTTCTTGGCATAATTTGTTCAGAAGGAATTTACCCTTATTTTTTTCTGGGGCTGAGAGTGTGTGACTTACCCAATTCTTTTATATTTTATATACACCTTATACACATAACCTTTTATACACAATATTTTTAAAATAATTTTGTGCGTCAAACAAAGTTTGTGTACTTTGAACTATCAGAAAGCAAAGATGTCACTGTCTCAGACAGACAGACAGGTTCACAGTTTTGGATTTTGGAGTATTACAGATTTCAGAATTACAGCTCAGCCTATACCAGACTCACAATATCTGGACTGATAATATTCTGTGAGGTCACTATTAGCTATTATTTTGTATTTTGGAGAAATACTGCACTCAGAATTATAATGGGGGTGCTTCACTGTCATCTAAATAAGTTATCTTTTGCCTCATGCTTAGTTATTGTGCCCCAATTTCCTTCATAAAGTAGGAATAAATCCTTGATTGTCTGCCTGTATTTAAAGATAAACTTTTGAGACAGCATGTGTTATATTGTATATGTGCCACACATATACTGATATATGCTGACACCTCTCACATATGCTGACACCTCTCTTACTGTTGGTGCTGTCAGATAGTGGTAGAAATAATTATTACTTGCATTCAAATTGTCTACATGCTCTGAATATAATTCTGTGGGTGGGGGAATGATCTATAACAGGTGGATTATCAATTTTCAAAAGGTAAATAATACTAACATTCCAACTGGTTGAACTGCCTTTTAGGTTAGTAAGAGGTTTTATAATAATCTGTGTGTCTTTGTTTTAACAAGATAATCCTTTTTTGCTGCTTGCTTCATTCTAAATGTGATTAACAAGCATGCTTCAAATGCAACAGGAATATTTCAATGTTGTTTTCTGCAAAATCACCTGAACTATGATTTCAAATTTGCATTGGTCCCTTGTGTATGTATTTAAAACTATTAAATGTTAATAACATTATATTTCAATTCTTAATCTGTCTCGTTAGAGGATTTAGTAGTGTTAGTTTAAAAGAAACATGAAGTAAGTATTTAGGAATGATGCTAGGAGAACCTTTGGGGCATTACAGGAAGTTTATCCCATTAAGTAGGTGAATGCCATCTAAAGAGAGATGAAAAGGAAAGCATTAAATTATATCACAAGACATAATCACTCATGGATGTTCTAAAATGAAATAAATTCTGATGCCTTAATGTATGGATGTTCTAGAATCAAGGAATGTTATCATTATTTATTTCTATATGGTAGTGGGGCAGTCAGAGTTGTACCTGAAGAAATTTAAGCAAAACATGACAATTTAATATGATTATAAGCATTCTAAATCCACTGGAGTCAAACTGCAGGCAGCTCTGAGGAATAAGCAGCATTAAAGCAGAAATTTGTGTTGCATTTACTTTGGTTCTACTACAGCCTTCAATATTAGATAGGACACTTAACTGTGTGGTCCACTGATATAACTGACTTGTTCCTGCTAACTTGTAGAATCACTTGGGATATGAAATAGAATGAAATGCAAAATTTGAAAATGATACACATCTTGATTTCTTTACAGCATAGTCAGATTCTTAGTCAAGAGCAATTGGGTAATTGTTATGTTTGCCCCTCTGGTCAGTGACAGTGCAGGAGTTGGGCTGTGCTTGCTTGTACAGTCCCAATAACTTTTCTGACTATATGGGGTTTCAGATTAGGACTCCAAGTAATCTTCAGGCATCTGGTCCTACAGCAGCACTTGGCCACACCCAAGTACCTTTAGTGGACTGTGCTCTGGAGTCTGTTGCTTCTGTTATGAATTACTTATTATATTATTTTTCACATGTGTTTTGTGTGTATAAAATATGTATTTAGACCTTTATACAGTCAGCCACATCAGCATGGTCATGCACATGTCCATCACCATTGGGAAGAACAGGACTTGAGGCCCCATGTTTTTTGTCATCTGTGGGGGATGGTGGTGTCTGAAACAGAACCACTGTGAATACGAATGGTCGACTGTACTAGGTTTTCTTTCTAAAATACAGCTTCTTACCAATAATAATAATAATTACATAAAATGAATAAAAGTAACCCATATTACTAAATGCAATTTGAAATAGTAAAACCAAGAGTAGGATAGAAGAAAATTAGCAGAAAAACAAGGAATTCTTACTCGCAATTTGAAATATCTCTGATATCGTTCAACTTCTGGCTTCTTCCAGAAACATTCAGTACATTTGTGCTGAATCTAGATTTTACAGATTATTTCATTACTTCAATATATATTTATTTGTTGTGAACTTTACCAAACTGTATATAAAATGTTTACTATAAACAGCCTTAAACTCACTCCAAAAGACTGAACAAGAGTGAGGAAAGATAAACTTTGGACAGAGATGCGTACTATTATAACAGAATCTTTATGGCCCTCCTTGAAGGGGTTCACTAGCTATCCCAATTTCAATCTGTTTGTCTGTCACTTCAGGGCCAAACAGGATGCACATTGTGATTCCACTGTTACATAGTTTCTGATGAAATTTGTGGGAATTCTCAATTAAAATAGTGATTTTTCCATATAGTAGTAGTTCTTTATGGTTCTGTAACTCACACATCTGTGTTGTAGGCAGCTTCTAGGGCTGAGAAAAGCAGTTCACCCCCCCTCCGCTCCCCCACACACATACATGCTGGGTTCTGCTCAAAGCTTCAGTTCATTTTTATCCATTATAGCTGCAACATCTTCAGAAACATCTAGCATTTTTTCTCCTCTAAATTTAATGTGTTCTTTCATGCTGCTTCTTCCTTGTTCCCATTCCCAACAAGAACAAAAAGATTTTCGCTCATTAACCCCATGTCCATCCTCTTCTTCATTCCTGTTTTTGTCTTTGTTGGATCCTCACTCCAGTTCTTTGTCCATAGACAGTGGATTAAACAGACATGGTATCCTGGCACACTACACATATTATAACACTAGTTGACACCTGACGAGCTCTCTTGCCCATTTTATCACATCTCCTTTCTGCTTTATATTCCAGTAAATCCCTCCACCATTCATATGGTTATCTACTTACCTTGGGTGTAGACAACATCTTTCTTCCTATCTTTGCCCACCAACAACCATTATTAAAAGTGGACTGATCATACCCAAAAGTTTTGCATTTCTGTTGCTATTCTCACACACAATCTGCTCTTTCATAGATATAAATTTCTGTCCCTAGGCACTTCACTTTATGTATCTGATGAAGTAGATTTAATCCTGCAAAATCTTTGGTATCAATTTCTTTGTCTCAGATCCCTTTGAATGTCTTAATTGTGCCATTCACCATTATAACACTGTTATAACACTGCTATCCAGACAAAGTCTTTCATTGGGAGCCAGCAGGGACACGTGTGATAAAAAGTTTTGTTTTGTTTTTTAGCTGTAGAGGTTTCCAATAGTCAGTGTGCATACACAGAACAACCCATATGTGTGAGTTCACAAATTATCAATTGAAGAACCACAGTTATAGGTAAACAACCTGTTCTTTGGCAGACAATCCCAGAGATTCATCTGTGCTTGCTGAACTCAACATTCTGAAGGTCTTTTCAAGCTGAGGTCAACTTCTTGAAATGACTGTGTGTCATATTTCCTTATTTCTCAGTCATGATTTCATGTCTGTCCTTTGCAGTTGTTTTAAAAACTAGCATATATACTCAACTTTAAGCCAAACTCATGTATAAGTTGAGGGCCGGTTTTGGGACCAAAATCAAGGATTTTGATGTGATCCAAGGGTAAAACTTAGGGCATAAGGAGATTAGTAAAAGTGATTCACCAGAGGCAAGTTAATCAGGCAGAGTCCTCCCCTCAAAGCCCTCCCTGCAGGCTCCATGTATGAGCCCTACTCCAACAGCCGCACAGAGCACTCTACCACCACTTCTTCCTCTCCTGGGCAAGGTTTAAAGCAGCCCCGAAGGCCAAGAAGACACTCCCAGCCTCTCAAAGGGAAGCCTTTTGTTGCCATTGAATCCGTGCCTTTTGCTTTCTTGTGAGGGGCAAATGGAGGGACTTAAATTGGGGGGGGGGGCACCCATGGCGTGTGCCCATGGGTACCTGTGGGGGCGCACCACCATTCAAGCCAATAGGGCTTGAATATTAGCAGATTTCCATTTTCGCGCATGGGGGGGGGGGGTCCAGAACGGCTCCTCCGTGAAAATAGAGGAGTGACTGTACATTGCTTTTGGGTCATCTCTTTCAGCTGATTAAAGGTGCTAAAGTGAATAACCAAAAGAGTTGAGATTCACATTGCCGTGGGCCAGATTTTATGCATTTTTGGGGATGAGGTTACTAGATAAAGATCACTCAAAATTATATGTGGACTAGTTGAACAAAAAAAGACTGGATTAATCAGAGTGAAATTTGGCCCTTTTGGTGTCCTCAACTGATCAGTAGGCTTAGAGAGGGAAGGATGAATCTGTTAGCTTCCTTTTTAAAAATAAATCTGTATATATTTACTTGAATGGCCAAGCTGGGAATGGGAGTTCACTACTGCTACTTAACACGATCTTTTGCTACCACTGTGTCTTGCCAACCAAGTTCTCTCTTGCATGAGCCTGCATATATACATCATTGTGCCACTAAAATAACAGTTCTGTCATGTTTTCCATTTCAGAGTGAACAGTCATGTGAAAATACCCTGTACAATGCACAAGCCAGTACAATATGAGGAACTGAAATGAAACTTGCACCAACTTTATAGAGTCTTAGGCAAATTGTTGGCTTTCAAGGGCACATCACCCTTTATCTACACAGTCTGTTGAAATGATCATGGTCCTAATCCCTTACTAGCTTGAGTTAATAAGAGATTTCTGAAATGATCCACACATGTAAAACTTTGTATCATACATTCATCAGGCAGATGCCTTCTTTTCCATTGCTGTCTGTGTTTTCTTCAGTTTTCCTTCTATTGTTTGTTTTCCCTTAACATATCTACAGTATTAGAGAGAGTTCATCAGAAAAGAGTAATGGACTCTCTTACAGATAAAAATAGATTGCTGTATGTCATGGATCACGTACATGCTGTGTTAAGGGCCCAGACTTCCCAGTTGTTCTCCATAATTTATATGATGCCTCAGCATGGTGTACTTTCAGTGCTGCTGCTTTTAAATTATACATGTTAAAATAGAATGCACTTACTGGAAGCTGAATGTGACCCCAAAAGACACAACCATATTTGTGTGGATGTATGTCTAGTGTAAGGTATAGAAATTAGAACCCAATTTATAAATATATTTGCAGTTGCAAACAGAAATTAAGAAACTCAAGGCAGAATCTTCTCAAATAAAGAGATATATGGGTAGATATTATTTTAGCCACTGTGTAATTTTGTAGTTCATGGGCAATCATTTTCAGCTAACTTCTGATTAGAGCCTATCAAAAGTGCAACTTCTGCTTTATATGTTTTAGCACTAAATTGGAGGGAGGAAAGGTACAGAAAAGAGGGCATTTAGAATGGACATTCTGTGCAACAGATAGAATTTTGGACTTTTCTGCTGGTGTTGATACAGTTAGTCCTTACTTTATATTTGACCTATATGCACAGTCTGTATTGCTTGGAGATGTCCTGAATTGTAAAGACATCCTGACACTTGCAAAATGTTGAATGAGCTTACATTTTTATTCAGAATCCACAGCAACCCAAGTAGTAGTACAATCTCATTTAGTTCATGAATTACTTATGAAGCATCACTGATATATGCTCCAGTTTTTAAATTAGTTCCCTCAGTTATTCTGTTACTACAGTATATAGAATTATAGAATCAGTGAACCTTATCACACAGGAGGAATTTATCTCAATTTTGAAAGAAATGAAAGTGGGGCCAGTTTGGAATTGAGTGAATTCGCTAGTCCAGCTAATTTATGTGATTGCGTATTGACTCTGCATCATGTTCGGAACTGCCCGAAATTGCCTCCCAGTGCCTGAAATTGCGTGTGATAGTTTCTCACGCAATAACGTGAAACCCCACAATTGCGTTTGGAAGGACTTCCCATTGCCCCAAAATGTGTGTGATGGGCTTTCATGCAATAAGGTGAAACCCCATGATTGCATTCAGATTGCCATTGGATTATACTTCCAATTCCCGTCGTGTGATTAACTCCATAGAAATATATAATAAATGCTTATTTATTTATTTATTTATTTATGTTCAACAATAAATGTGAATTCTTCTTCATGGAAAAATCAGACATTCCCTGAAAATAAGACAGTGCATCTTTGGGAGCAAAAATTAATATAAGACAGACTTTAACTGTGTGTTCAGATAGATAAATCACACTCAGTGTTGAAGGAATTGCTGTATTTTTAATATGTGTAGACAATTTATACCCATTAGTTTTTATAATACCCTTTTCTGCTACAGTTGAATTGCCCATGTGCCACTCATGTTTAAAAGTGGATACCTACGCCCATTCCCTACATTCAAAAGAAGCAATGAAGTTGTTTGTTTTTGAGCCTGGAGATCTTACTTTTAATTGCATTTCTGGGCATATGTTTTTACCACAAGTACAAAATTTAAAAATTTAAACAGAATGCTATAAAAAGTTTTAGGATTACTACAAAATTGTAAATAATGAAAATCCTGCTGGCCTTTTCTCATGAGGCTGCATGTTAGCCTTCTATAATTATATCTCACACATGACTGAACCAGAACTTCTTTAGAAAAGAAGACTTACAGACTCAGTGATTGCACTAGGGAATTTCTGTTCTCTTTGCTTTAGCAATTGCATATGGAAGGAGAAGAAAAGACTGTGGCCAGTTAAGGCAGAATTCTTCCAAGGCAAGGTACTTTCAAAAAAAGCCTTATGTAGGATGACTGCAAGTGCTGTTAGGGAATGACATTGGAAGCAATGTTTATAGCAAATCCACAACAGGAGAAAAATCCCAGAGGGTTGGGATTTTGAACAACCTTCACCTTTTTTTAAAAATCTGTTCTCAGTGTATCTGTGAATGTCAACATTTGATTTTACTTCAGTGACATAAAGTTGGCTCGCCTTATCCACGGATTTTTTATCCACGGATTTGAGCATACACGGCTAGAAAATATTCCCCAAAAGTATAAATTCCAAATAGCAAACCTTGATTTTCAATTTTATATATGGGACACCATTTTGTTGTGCCATTATATTTAATGGGACTTGAGCATATACGGATTTTGTTATCCACAGAGGGCCCTGGAACCAAACCCCAGCGGATAGCAAGGGCCCACTGTATAATACTCTTTGTGTCTCTTTAGGCATCTGGTCCTCCAGCATGATTCTGTGGTCAACTTTCACTGGAAATATAGGATTCAAAGTTTTAAAGAAATTATTATCAAATGCTGTACTTTTGGCATTTAACAATGGTAAAGCTTGCAAAAGTATATAAAGTACCTGACAATAAATATTGGAAAGGCCAAGAAAAGTTGTTTCATATTTTCACATGTTGTGAAACTATAAATTGGCTAAAAGATAATGGAAAAAGTCATATTGTCATGACGAAATCTTTGGAATCATCCTCCCTAGGAATCCAGAACTCTTATTTTCTAAAAATGACTCACATGAGAATAGTTCCATAAATGTTATAAGCAGTGAGACAACTGTATGCACAAAAACAGATACTTAATCAAATACCTTTAACTGAAGATTGGTTAATCAGATTGATAGATATGAAAGAATTAGATAGATTTTCATGGAGAATTAATGAGAACACACCAATAAAAGTGGATGACTGGGAACCTGTTATAAAATATTGGAGAGAAAAAATTACTTAGTATAAGGAATTTGAGATGGAGATTATTTAATGCGGATTTACAAAAAAGTTTGTAGTAATGTCATTTTATAGAAGTAAAGATGACAAGACCAGAAGAGATCTAATTTAAGGCAGAGATATCATGATATTATATTACACATAATGTGAAGGGTAGAAATATATACCTATGTAGATAGATATTGTTTATGTTATCAATGTTTTTGCATAAGTATTATTTTTATATCCAAGTTCTGGTTAGTTGAGTGTTAAGAAACTTTCATATTCACTAGGAAGGAAGTTAGGATGAGGTGAAATCTTCATCTAAAAGTATTATTATTATTATTATTATTATTATTATAATATAAGCAGACAGGTGTAAAATGTGAAGTACAGTTTGTTTATGAAATTCTTTTTAAAGTTGTATACATGATATAATACTTGTTTAAAAGTTGTCATGCTATCACTATTTTTACAGTTTATATTTACTGTCCTTTTTGCTTTTTTGTGATTTATTTTTCAATAAAAATAAACTGCTTAGACACTGCTTAGGCGGTATGAAGTGGTATATAAAAGAAGCTTGTTTGTTTAACAAATTGTAAGCCACTCTGATAACCTTGGCTGAAGAGTGGGGTATAAATAAAACATATTATTATTTTAAAAACAGGCTTAGCCATTATCTGCGATTTTCAGTATCCATGATAAGTCTGGGAATGTATCCCTCTTGGACACAGGAATTGTACTATATTTATAAACACTGAACTTTTTAAAAGATAAAGATTTAACTATTCATTTAGAAGATACAGATTTAACTATTTGCTTTGCATGTCATACCAATTTAACTACCAGTAGATAAGAAGTTGTAGATTTCTCTTAAAACTGTCAATACATATCAGATGTATTTCCTTCTCACTTTCACTCTAAAATAGTTGTAGTGTATAGTACATTTTTCAATCTGTTTTAATAAATGTAGATTAGCATAAATTTGTAATAATTTTTATATAGGATCCAGTGTATGGAAGAGGAAAACTTGGAGAAATTCAAGGTCTTGTGCTGGGCATGTTAGACAGCTTTAATTATGAGCAGGTAAGTAAAATTGTCCCTTTTTTGCCTTTACATAAATTTATATTGTGTAAAAATTAGGGCTCCACTAGCCACAGACACTGACAGAAAATTATTTGATTGGCATTGTTCGGAGAACAAGCCCCTAAAAAGACAGTTGGGAAGTAACAAGTTGGTAATAAGGTAGTTAACTGCACCACATTCCTTACACATGAGGATGTAAGGAACCCTCATTGCAAAAGTTATACAACTAGAGGGAACAAAGTTCTTTAATTGATGCAGCAAGTACTGTCTAAAATGCATTTTGACAAGGTCCCCCACCCCCACATACTTTATACCATTCTCTTAGCGACTGTACAGGTTAAAAGGTGTAACAAAAAGTGACGAACAATGACATTTGTAATGCAGTCATTCAAACATTACAATGACAAATGACAATGAATTACAGTCAGCTCTGTTTATCCACGGATTTTTTTATCGACAGATTCAAGCATACACGGCTTGAAAATATTTTAACAAAGTATACATTCTAAATAGCAAACCTTGATTTTCTGTTTTATAATAAGGGACACCATTTTGCTCTGCTATTATATTTAATGGGACTTGAGCATCCATGGATTTTGTTATCCATGGGGGATCCTGGAACGAAACCCCAGCGGATAACAAGGTCCCACTGTACTCCTCACATACCATAACAAGTAACAGGAATGAAAAATTTAAAGTTCTAGTTCGGAAGCCTCCTTCATGTTTAATTAAGTACCATACTAAATACCTATTAAATACTCTTCATCTTACACTAAGAAGTTGTACTCACAGCAATTATATTCTCATAAGCAGCTTCATGTTGTCCTAGATATAATGGTAGCTGTATGCTATTGGTTCTTCACTGAAACTGTCTTGTACTGACTCAGGCAATTGGGCCCAGGAGAATCCATTCTGCAGTGGTTCTCCAAAATCTCAAGAAAAGATCTATCCCATCTCATTTTATAATCTTTTTAGTTCAGTTTTGTCACTGATGTGTCACATTTCTTTTCTTTTTTACCCATCCCACTTTTACCAACATGTATGCTGTTCTTTTACCATTCGGACATCTTGTTTGCTAAAAGTTAATAAGGAGTTAAATGTTAAGAAAGATGAGTGTGTTCATTTCAGCCAGAGGATACTGCTTCACAAGTGCAGCAATAAGTGACTGGTTGCAAAGATTAGTCACAAAACATTAGGAGGAACTTACTGACAGTAAGACCTGTACAACAGTGGGACACACTCCCTCACAGTGTGGTGGACTCTCCTTCTTTAGAGGTCTTTGTGAGTTCCTGCATGGCAGGGAGGTTGGACTGGATGGCTCTTGTGCTTTCTTCCAACTCTATGATTCCATGTATCAAAGGAGAATTCTTAATCAGAAAACTTTGAAACATAGGCAGAAAACTTTCCTTCATGATAAGGATCAATATTTGCTTTTCCAATTCTTGAAGAGCCTACTTGACTCAAGGTATGTATACAGAACTATGTGTTCTTTTTTAGTTCCTTAAAATTAAATGTTTTCATTATTCTCTGGATGCAGACATGAACAGAAAAGACACTGAAGAGGTCCTTTGTGTGTGGGAAATATATCTGTGGCATACTATGGGATTTTATCAAGTGATGTAGGTTTGTCTTCATATTTGAATGGTCTTCTCTATCATATTCTATAATCAGTAGGCTACATATATAACAGAAAAACAAGTTTTAACATGACTATTCTCTGGACTCTTCCTTCTTCTGGAACTGAAATATTTTTGAATAGGGGCTCAGAAATGCAAAAGGCAGTAAGAGACCATTGCTAGAAAAATAAACTCTGGACTCTGTATTCCTGGATAATTATCACCAGTAATGTTGAATTTTTTGAGCCAAGTTCTGGAAAAGATTATAGCATCTCAACTCCAGTTTTGGATGGTACTGATCATTTTAGAGCCATTCTAGTATGCTTCTGACAGGGTTACTGGACTAAACCTAATGTGGTTATGTTTAGGGATGAATCAATTCTTATTCATGTGGTGGCTATCCACCCACTAACTGAAATGTCTATTATTTATTTATTTATTTTATTTCTAGCCTGCCTCTACCTTTTGGATCAAGGCAGGTTCCAAAAAATACAAATGAACAGATAGAAATTGCATAATACGAATTACAATCCCCCATACCCAATAAAACAACAAATAAAATAACCGATAACAATAACATGATACAGATTATGAAAAAGTACAGTTCTCCATCCCCAATAAAAACGACAATTAGTCAATCTAAAAGCAATCAGATTAAAATTCCAATCTGATGGAAACTCCAGAGGCAGATGATTAATAGAGTGGCTGTTGAATAGGCAGAAGGGCAGTTTATTTAGTTGTTGAAGTCAGCCAGGGAAGAATAGATGTTCTTATTACTTTTGGTAGCATTTTAAAATACTTGGTAGTGTGTTTAATGTTATCTGGAAAGCACTTCAGGCGACTCCTTGTTGAACATAAAGAAAAGAACTTCATTTACATTCAAATCTTTATACGCTCATCCCTCCACATTCACTGGGGTTAGGGACACAGGACTCCTATGAATGTAGAAAAACTGCAAATAACAAAAACACTATGTTTTTACCTGAGAGAACACCTCTCTAGGAATGTCTTGGTCCTCCAGTGCAACTCTGTGGTGAACATCTGCCAGACATTGACCATAGAATTGTTCTAGATGAGATACAAATGCCTAGTGGAGTGTTCTCTTTAGGAATCTCTATGTCCTTCAGTGCAACTTTTGGTTAAAATTGACCATAGATTTGTTCTGGAGGACCTAGATATTACTAGAGGGAACATATAAATAAAATCCATGAATAATCAAATCTGCAAAAGTCAAAACCACAAATTGGAGGGATGAGTGTACTATAGTTTTCTTAGTGGATGGTACTCAAGTTTATGTTACAGTATACGAATTACTTCAGTTGTTACAAATTTACTAGTTTCCCTCACTTGACTATATGTACGTTTCTTTCCTGTCTTGTTTCACACAGAACCTATACCCAGCTTCCTTAGCTGTTAACTCCTCAGGTTATTTGTTACACTAACATTAAACACATTTTAGCTTTCTCAGCTTAGCTCCCTTTTTACAAATCCACTTCTTGAGTGTTTTCTAATACTCCATCCTTGGAGGTCTTTAAGCAGAGGCTGGATGGCCATCTGTCGGGGATGCTATGATTGGGAGTTCCTGCATGGCAGGGGGTTGGACTGGATGGCCCTTGTGGTCTCTTCCAACTCTATGATTCTATGATTCTATGATTCTATGTCCCAGCCTTCCTAACTGTAAATCCCACAAGATACTGACACACTCTTTTAATATTAGACTTCTTCTCTTCCTTCTAAAGTTCTTTTCCTGATCTGGGAGTCTGAATCCCATCCACATTGAAACCCTTAATCCTAACTGCACCTCCTGGCAGTTCTAAAACAATGTCTTACCTCCTCTGTCTTTTATACTTCTTCATGAGAGCAGACCCAACCTTTTTCCAGCCTAACTCCTATTGCCTGCCCTGAACTTTCTATTTTGCCTGTGTTTCTCCACAGAAGGCCAAACCAACACATTGAATTTGGTCTTCAAATTCTTAACTCAATGATGGCCAAAGTGCAGATTCCAGATGTTGCTCCAACTCCCATTGAATTATGTTGGGAAACAGGCTGACAATGTAATCAGTATAAAATATGTGTGATGTGGACTCTGTGTTTAGTTCACATAATCATTCTAGCAATTACATTCTGTATCAGTTGCAGTTTCCAAATGGTCTTCAAGGGCAGCTCCATCTAGAGTACATTACAGAAGTCTAGTCAATATGAATATATTGATTGTAGCAAAGGTGTAGTGGCTTGAAGCTGAAGAACTTTGGCTTGTTTGGTTCTTTTAAAGAAAGGCCTTAACGAGATCTTTCATTACTAAAATTATTTGCATTGCAACCTGTAAATACACACACACACACACTCACCCTCTCATACTTTTCGAAACCAGCTGCTGTTTCATTAGCTTTTAAAGATTTTGTTATTTAAACTGTGGACTAGGTACAGAATGGATGGAACAGGGCAATACAGAACACATCATAGAATCATAGAATCGTAGAGTTGGAAGAGTGAAACAGTGAGTAAATAAACTCCAAATGTAAACAGATTTAAAAGTGGGATACACTGTTCTTTCTCCCCCTTTATTTTATAGCAATCATGAGTATCAGAAAGAAAGGGCAGTAAATAGAAATTGCTGTGAATTCAGAAACTTGAAGCCCCAATTTATTTGACTTTTTGCTGTACAGAAAGAGTTAAATCCACTAGAGTCTGGGAAATAACTTATTGTTATATTATTCACCCTCCCTGATGAAGGCAAAGATATCACTGTGAGCTGGCTGAGGAAGTAAATGGAGGAAATTACCTTCCATATCATAGTGCATGGAATACCAGGTAACATGATGAAGCTGGAAAAAACAGAGGCATCTGGTGGTGAACTGATTTATTCAGAGGAGATTTACTATTGCCTTCCCCTGAGGTTGAGAGCATGTGACTTGTTCAGGGTCAACCAGTGGGTTTCATGGTCAAGCTCGGAATTGAATTCTGGTCTCCAGAGTCATAGTCCAACACTTGAACCACTATGCTATACTGGCTCTCTTGAACTGGACTAACTGCAACAACAACATAAAGGAATTATCTTTGGGAGGCTGTCATGACAGCTGTCAAAATGTTCACAAATACAAAATTAAAGATAAACCTGCACCAATCTGCTAGTCAGCTCATTTGAATCAATGAATTACAGAGGAATGAAGACAGATGAAACAAATGAAGTGATTTAAAGAAAACTGGAAATGGAGTTTAAAAAATTCTAATTTTTGAAGATGGAAGATGTGAAACAGATAAAGCAGTCTCCATTCCACATGTCTTCAGAATTTGTTAGAACAGAAGGAACTAATATTGGATGGAAATCTGAGGGGCTAGAGAATCATAGAATCATAGAGTTGGAAGAGACCACAAGGGCCATCCAGCCCAACCCCCTGCCATGCAGGAACTCCCAATCAAAGCATCCCTGACAGATGGCCATCCAGCCTCTGCTTAAAGATCTCCAAAGAAAGAGACTCCACCACTCTCCGAGGAAGTGTGTTCCACTATTGAACAGCCCTTAGTGTCAGGAAGTTTCTCCTTATGTTGAGGTGGAATCTCTTTTCCTGGAGCTTGCATCTATTGTTCCCGGTCCTAGTCTCTGGAGCAGCAAAAGTTTATGCAAAGCAACAATACCCATAATGAAGAAGTGGCGATTGTTCTGGGAAGTGGAAATGGTATTAAAAAATTGCAGTTAGAAAATATTTTGAGAAAACTTGTTGGAATAGAAGGAATTAACATTGTACCAGAAGAATGAAGAATCAGTGCAGCTGAACACTGAAAAAAGGGATTCCTGTCATTGCACATTGTGTGGACCATAGCAGTAAGCTGCAAGCTTCGCTCTAAATTGCTTCCTTTTCATCTCAATATTGCTACTTCTAAGGGAGAGTGTGCGTCATCAGCTGCCTTCCCAGAAATCTATTATTTCTAGTCCATTACTAGGTGATGATTCATCTTGTGTATTTGACAAAAAAATACAGATCCATTCAAAATAAGGTTTGTGCAGAACGTTGAAGCAAAACTGAAAGGATGGACAGTAATAGAAGCTGCTTCAACCCCCATCACAAAATAAGTGTTAGACACGCTTTACTTTCATTACAGGGAATTTGCTGTAAATGCTTCTGCATAATGACTTGACTTCTACACTGTAGAGTTTACATAGGCTTATTGTGAAGCTGCAAACATCATCACTTCAAAAGTGGGCTTAATTTTTGGAATTTTCTGCTTCTTTACCCATTTCCTAATTTTTTGGGCCTCCTACTCTAATGAAGCATTCTGATGCACTCTAAAAGCTCTTAGACGTATTGCATTTTCTTGGTCCTAGTAAAAATAAAGGTAAAGGTAGTCCTTTGACATGAATGCCTAGTTCTAACTGACTATAGGGGGCAGTGCTCATCTCCAATTCTAAGCCAAAGCAGCAGTGTTGTCCAAGGACTACTCTGGTGGTCATGTGGTCAGCGTGACTGCATGGAACACTGTTACTTTCCCACTTAAATGGTACCTATTTATCTACTTGCATTTGCATGCTTCCTAACTGCTAGGTTGGCAGAAGCTGGGTCTAGTGACAGGAGCTCACCCCATCATGCAGTACTCAGGCCTTGAACTGCTAACCTCCCAGTCTTCCAATTGCCAGAATTGGCATCTTAACCACTAAGCCACTGCATCCCTCCAAGTAAAGATACTGTCCAACAATTGATTTGATTTTTATTCTCCCTTGTTTTTATCCTCTATCTTGGTTCCTTTGATATGCATTCTATGCCAACACTACAGTTTCCAGGGGGTGCTGATTTTTTCCTGAAATCTCTCTTGTCAACAGCAATAGGAATTATGTGGAAACTAATTCAGATTCAGAATTTAGAAACTAGTGGGTCCAGAATGCTGAAGTCAGAATGCTTACCAGTACAATTATAGGATGCATATAACTTACTTGTTAAAACAGCTTTACTGTCTACCTGTTCATTTCTGGGCAAAATTCAAAGTGCTAGTCATGATCTATAAAGCTATGCATTGCTTAGATCCACTGTTTGAAAGACCATATCTCCCCACATGAACCTGCAAGGAACCTGAGATCTTTCTCTCGGAAGACTTTCTCTCAGTTCCGCCACCATTAAAGGTCTACTTGTTGAGGATACATGGGGGAGTCTTTTCAGTGGCTGCTCCCACTCTTTGGAACTCCCTTCCACTGGAGGCTTAGCTGAACTCCTACTTCCCCTCCTTTCACCAGCAGGGGAAAACTTTTCCTTTCAAGCAGGCATTTAATATGCCCAGGAAGTCTTCTTATTGGGGTGTTTGGTTTGGTATGTATTTAATGATTTTGTATTTTTAATTTGATATTTTTAAGGATTTTACATTTTTGGCTTGTCATACTAATGTGTTTTAAAATTGTGTTTTAAATTTGTACTGTTTTAATGTTGTTGTTAAGCATCTCTTGTGAGCTGCATTTTGTCCCTTTTGGAAGAAAGGTGCCATATGAAATGAGTAGATAAATAAATAAATAATATGGCCCTCCAGATGTTGTTGGACTGTAATTTCCAGCATTCCTCACCATTAGTTAGGGCTGCCAAGACTTGCAGTCCAATAATATCCGAAGGGGCATATTCATCCCACCCTGTGGTAGAATGACATGAGGGCCAGAGGACATCATATTACAGAAACTGTATCCAGCAGTCTCTGTGCAATTCATGTAATGTGGATCCCAGTTCTCAATTTTTGTGCTACTTATTAGTAACAGGAACTCTCTCTTCGAAAAATATTATATATGAGATGCAGTGAGGTTTATTCTATGAGCCGTAGCAATGTGCATTGGTGGGATCAGCTTCTCATTGGTCATGAACAACAGTGCTCCTAATTCTGTTTCTTTCTAAGGCAACTCTGTAGCCTCATATCCCACCCTCCCACCCCCATCCCATCAACTGGCCTTGTACCTTCTATGGAATAAATCTCTGGCTAAATTAAATGTGCCAGACTAATCCCCTCTGTAATTTCATTCCTTTCAGTGTAGTTATGCCACAGCAAGGTATCTAGCCAATGTGCTGTCACGAAATCATCCGTAGCTGAGATAATAGGCTACATTTTCTTAGGATGGAACCTCAGTTTTAATAAAATATCTGGAGTGGGAGACAGGCATGCATACTGATATGAAGGCAAATATTTCACTTGCTGGTGGACCTTCTGTTCTGATTTCAAGTTTGTCTTGAATCAGATGATAATTTTATGCACTCACCTCACTTGACACAAATCTGATCCTTCTGTTTGTACTTCACAAATTGTCTTCCATATGTATTTGGGGACTGTCCTTGTGCTAACTAAATGGGAAGTAATCTTGCCTCATGTGATTTCCATGATTTATAATAAAAATACTTTTGTTCATGGTGAGATTATTGATTATATGTTAACATTTAAATTGGTGTATTTGCTCCATATTTTGCTATCTGCTTACATTTATTTTGTCTTATCCATTTGGTCATGCTAGCTAAAATCCCTTGTCTCCTTCCACTTCTCAGTAACTAACAAAAACTATTGATGTTATAGCCTGTGAATGCTAATGATAAGATTTAGGTTGCATTGACACGGCAGGAATAATCCAGATTGACACCACTTTAGCTGTCCTGGCTCAGTGCTGTGGGATTCTGGGGACTGTAGTTTTGTGAAACATTTAGCCGCCTCTGTCAGAGAGTTCTGGTGCCACAACAAACTACAATTCTCAGGATTCCATAACATTGACCCATGGCAGTTAAAGTGGTGTTGACCTGGATTATTTCTGCAATGCAGATGCAGCCTTAGTATCATTTCTGTGTATGGTTTTGTTGCTCATCATCTATAGTCTTTTACAGTTTTTGCCTAGAATTGTGGATGTTTCCGAAAGTGTTTTGCCATTTGTTGTTCCAGGGAAGGTGTCAATCAAGACTTGCTTCAACTCTCTCCTTCCGTTACTGAACAGTTTATTGAGTTGCTGTGTCAGTATGATCCTGATCAGGTTTTGGAAACTCTGAAATTCTTGGAATCCTACAGGCTGGAAGAGACAATTCAGGTAATGCAGAATTGATTGGAAATAGGATGGAACTGGAGGGTTTGGCACCTTCCCTTTTCCCTCACATCAGTTGGTCCCTTTCATACACTCAAAAAAGCTACAGGGCTGTGTTGTTGGTCTTTCTCCAAAGCCATGTGACTTCCTTGACCCAGCCCTAACTTCCATGAACTGAGAATGAAAACTAAATGTACAGACATTTGTAGGAGGAATCCAGCATGATCCACGTTCTGGCTCTTGGAATAAGCCTATTTGTTTAGGCTTCTTTGCCATAAAAATCCGCCCATAATCTTGAGACAGTAGGGGCAACTCCTGGGAAATCTGTGGGACTTCCCCAAGACAAAATCCTTTTTTCCCATTTAATCATGCAATGCTCCTTCACACCTGTATAATGGGAAGATGATTAAGTGCATTGCCCAGCTTTCCCAAACCTGGTGCCCTCCAGATATTTTGGACTAAAATTCCTATCTGCTCCGTGACCAACAGCTTGGCTAATTGTCAAGTAAATTGGGAGCTGGTGTTCAAGTCACTTGGAGGGCAGTAGGTTGGTGAAAGCTTACTTCCAACTGTAATTTGACCCTAGGCTAATTAATACAACAAATTGTTTAAAATGGGAAAGATCCAAATAGGATCAAGTATATCTTGATTTCAGTAAGGCCTTTGACAAGGTTCCCCATGACATTCTTTCAAACAAGCTTGTAAAATGTGGGCTGAACAAGGTAACCGTTACATGGATTTGTAATTGGTTGACTGGCCACACCCAAAAGGTGCTCAACAGCAGTTCCTTTTCATCCTGGAGAGAAGTGACCAGTGGGGTGCCACAAGGTTCGGTACTAGGCCCAGTGCTATTCAACATCTTTGTCAATGTCTTGGATGACAGAATTGAGGGCAAATTTATCAAATTTGCAGATGACACCAAATTAGGAGGAGTAGCTAATATCCCAGAGGACAGGATCAAAATTCAAAATGACCTGAATAGACTAGAAAGCTGGGCCAAAGCTAACAAAATGAAATTTAACACAGAGATATGTAAGGTCCTACACGTAGGGCGGAAAAATGAAATGCACAGATATAGGATGGGGGGACACCTGGCTGAATGAAACTACATGTGAAAGGGATCTAGGAGTCCAAGTAGACCACAAGTTGAACATGAGCCAACAGTGTGATATGACAGCTAAAAAGGCCAATGCGATTTTAGGTTGCATCAATAGAGGTAGAGTGTCTAGATCAAGGGAAGTAATAATGCCACTCTATTCTGCTTTGGTCAGGCCCCACCTGGAATACTGTGTCCAGTTCTGGGCACCACAATTCAAAAAGGATGTTGAGAAACTGGAGCTTGTCCAAAGGAGGGTGACTAAAATGGTGAAAGATCTGGAAACCATGCCTTATGAGGAAAGACTTAGGGAGCTGGGTATGTTTAGCCTGGAGAAGAGAAGGTTAAGTGGTGATATGATAGCCCTGTTTAAATATTTGAAGAGGAGGGAGCAAGCTTGTTTTCTGCTGCTCCAGAGACTAGGACCCGGAACAATGGATGCATGCTACAGGAAAAGAGATTCCACTTAGATATTAGGAGGAACTTCTTGACAGTAAGGGGTGTTCGACAGTGGAACACACTCCCTTGGAGTGTAGTGGAGTCTCCTTCCTTGGAGGTCTTTAAGCAGAGGCTGGATGGCCATCTGTTGGGGATTATTTGATGGAGAGTTCCTGCATGGCAGGGGGTTGGACTGGATGGCCCTAGTGGTCTCTTCCAACTCTACAATTCTATGATTCTATGAATGGAAGGCAGACAGTTTTAAACATACTCTCTCTATTTGTCCAGAGTGCTGTATTGACATTAGTTAGTTGATACTGTAGTTCAACCAGTGTTTTGAAGGGTTTCCCCCTCTAGCTGAGCTTCCAAACGGTTTAACAAAGAGCTTCTTTGCTTTGGCATATAACCCCATTACTTTCTTGTTGTAGAGATGGAGCCTTTGCTGTTAGGTTGTTAAAGCAATCTCAATTTCGTATGCCACAAATGAGGGTCTGTATGTTGAATAATTTAAATACACTTGTGGAACTAAAACTACATGTGTTATATTGTGTTTGAAAAGTGTTGGAAGGTCTAGGAGCTGAAATACATGCTATGGAGAATTCTGTATAATCTCTGTCTTCCCTAACAATAAAAATAATAATCAGCCACTGGAGGCAGAGGTGGGAGGACAGAAAAGAACAGGAGGAAGGAGGAGGAAGTTGGGACCAGGTGTTTCGCCATTTACCTACTGAGCATTTTCTTCTTAGGATCACCTCTGTGGACTGCTTTCCCCAATCCTTTCTCTGTGTGTATGTATATAAAGAGAGCTTTGAATGATCAGTTATGTTAGGATAGTTGTAGCTTGGTAATGTGAGGATTCAGGGATGTAGTGGGGGGAGGGGAAGGCAAAATTAAGGCATTGCCTCCCAGTAAGAATTCTGTCCTCCCAAAGAAAATATTTCTTAAATCCCCAAATTTCTAGCTTTGCAGAGTGAGGCACTGATAATTGTGAACACTACCTTAAACTCTTGCATTTGCTGTGTACATATTCCTTTAGTAATTTATTTATTATTTTATTTATTTCATTTATATCTCGCCTTTCTCCCCAGAGGGACCAAAGGTGACTCACAGATAAAACCTTTAAACTGATAACTTTGCCCTCTCCTTTTCTTTGGATGCCTAAATTGTAGTTCTAAAGGCTCAGTGGGCATTTTAAAATACTGCATTACTAAGAATTTATGAATTGAAGGAAAATTCATGGGGAGGGGCAGGAGAATTATTATGGAACTCAGCAATGGCCTCATTCTACTGCCCCATGTAGCTACACCCCTGCGGGGTGGATGAAGTTGTACATGAAAAAACTATTCTGATGTGCCCATATACTCCTCTAAATAATTTTTGTGGCATTTTTTAAGGTTGTGCAGAAATACCAGCTCCATGAAGCAACTTCCTATCTACTTGAGAAGAAAGGAGATATTCATGGTGCCTTCTCTGTTATGCTTGAGGTATGGCATAGTAGGGACATCTGAAATGTTCTGGTTGCATACTGTTAGAAAGACCTACAGCAGACAACATTATATCCAGGATTTAACAAAATGTATGTGAAAATGGATTCATCCATCATATGTAGTTAATTCCACTTCTTGAAATACATTTTGCATTTCTCCCATGTAGAGTAATTTTTATCATGTAATTTTTTCAATAATAGAAAAAAATATTTTTGTAGTCTGCCATTGTTTTTAGTTTTAGAATCTCGGTCTCAGAGGATGGCAATGGCAAACTGAGGAAACTTCCCAAGAAAACCCTATAATAGGTTCTGCTCTGGTGCCACAACAAACTGCAATCCCCAGAAGTCCCTAGCATTGAGCCATATCAATTAAAGTGGTGTCAAGAAAACCCTGTGATAACGCCTTAGGGTCACCATAAATCAGAAATGACTTGAGGACACATAACAACATCAAATTTGGCAGCTTATTATTATTGCCTCCTATCTTATTAGCTGCCTTGAGACAGTTACTCTAAAAGGCAACCTAATAGTTTTTTAAATAAATCAATAAATAATTCTAATGGGACAAATTGAAGGCAAAGAATAACTTCTTTATCTGGTTCTCTTGCATCCCTTATGCTACCCTCTATATCACAAGTGGGCAACTATCTAGGAGCCAGAACCTAACACCTCCACCACCCCATACCAATCTCCTTAGTGCATCAATATACATTGTTTTCATCTACAATCCCTCTCAAAATTCTATTTTGAGAAATACCGCAGAGGAAATCAGAGGTATTTGGGGCTAGTACAAGGTTTTAGCATACTTACGAGGACAGTGGTGTTTTGTATGTCATCACATGTTTGAGTGGGTTTCAATGTGGTTTCAATGTGGTTTTAGGACACAAAATGAAAAAAAAATTGTACCAATTAAAAAATAAATAAATGGGGCTAAGGATTTGGGACGGTCTAGTGAGACCACAAAAGTAGGGACTCACAAGCCACCCCTCTGTCACACAGAAGTAGAAAGCTTTTAGAGCAATAAGAAAAACAATGAAAGCAGAGAAACAATGAATAGCAGAATAATTGTTGTTACATCCTTTACATAAGGCCTTTAACGACTGTTAATATGAGGTTTATTTTTTCCCAGTTTCTACAAAAGAAGTTGTTAATACTTACAAGTGAAGATGAAAGTAAGTTTTAAAAACGTTTTCTTTTTTCTTCATGAAGTATGTGATTTTTTTGTATAAACACCAGGCATTATATGAATAATAGTGGGTTGGTGTTTTTTTTGTTAGTTTTGTATTGTTCTTTCAGAGCAAGTACAGCTTTGGCAGCTGGCAATTTTATTGTATTTGTCTCTCTCTTGTGTCCTAATATTCTTATACATTAAATATTTTATGTATTGATTTATTAATTAAAATATTTGTGCATTGCCTCTCAACTGACAGAGCTCCTGGGGTGATACAAAACAGTTAAAAACAGTCTTAAAAATCTATCATAACCATTTTAAAAAACCAAGATATTTTAAAAACACAAAATTAAAACAGGCAGCTCTAGTTCTAAACACCATAGGCCGTATAAACTAATGCAGTCTTGGCTGTCCATTGAAAACTTAGTAAGGATGGAGTCAGACTGATTTCTGTTGGGAAGAACTGAGGTGCAGTTCCTGAGAAAGCCCATTGTCATCTACTCACTAATCTAGTCTGGGGGACTAGTGGGATATGCAACAGGACCTTTGCTGAGAGTCTCAAATTCTGGAAGTTTCACTGAAACTTGGAGCCTCTGCAGGGTTGAAGGGATGATTAAGATGTTCTGTTTCTAAGAGACGTATGGATCTAGATGGATTCCTGACAGCTTTTGGGAAGTTTCCTTTTGCCTTTGTGAGTGATCCTGTTGAAGCCTTGATTGATCTCTGGAATAAGATAGTGGCCAGGGCAGTGGACCCTATTGCCCCTAAATGTCCCCTCCCCTCCTCTCCCACGCAAGCTCCTTGATTCACTAGGCAGTCAGGGTGATGAAATGAGAGGGATGAAGACTAGAGTGATGATGGCAGAAGCCTCAGAGCAAGTCTAATCAAACATGAGCTAGAATTCATTTGAAGGCCTATGCCATGGCAGTGGTGGCAGTGAAGAACTAAGAACTGTGTTGTTTGTGGGGCAAAAGTCCCTCAGACGGACCCGCACAAAAAGTGCTTGATCTTCTTGGATGAGACCCATGATGTCCAGAGCTGTGCTCTCTGCAGATCTTTGACTCCCCAGGCAAGGAAGAACCGAGTTTCCAGGCTAAAGTCATTTCTCCTGGACAAGGCTTTAGCTCCACAAGAGATTCTGCCTTCGACATCGAAGTCAGCCTCGAAGATGTCGCGTGAGTCTTCAGAAAAGGCCCCTGAGGCCATTGTTTCCCCTACCGGTCCAATCTCTTAAACTCCCTGAGAGAGGGAGGCCCCTCCAGCTGGGAAATCAGGCGAGAAAGTAAAGTCCAAGTCCTCTAAAAAGGACAGGAAGAACAAGCCTAAATTGGGCTCGGACCTGAGGGATGACGAGCAGAGACAGAAGGGAATCTAAGGGCTCGGCAGATGGCTCTTCCTTCCGTACAGAGTCTGTGTCTAAGGCCACTGCCAAGAGGAAGCATTCCTCTGATGTTGAAACTCCTCGTAAAAAAAGCCCGCTCTGACTCTAGTGAGGGCTCCTATGCATGCCAGCGAAGTTCAAAGGCAAAGGAAACTCCCACAGTACCAAAGTTCTCCTTGGGTCCAGCTGCCTCTCCATGTGAGGACCTTCCCACACAGGCCATGGAGGAACAGCACCCCCTGCAGGAGAACGTGATTCCACCGAGGCTGAGCTCGGAGCATCGATCTTCTCCACATGGCCTTCGTTCCTCGACTCTGATGGCAAGGTCTGTCTCTTCCCACGGGTCCGACCCAGACTATTTCTGCGACAGCGATACCGGACAGTATTACGTCGCTATGGACCCATCTACGTCGAGAGGCGTCGGGATCTATCCACTTCGGGGAGGCATCAGGACTGACGTTGGGTCGCCTTAGACGTCTCGGTGGGTGCTTCGGTACCAAGCAGAGAGGCTGCTCTGGAGGGAGACATTGCCACTCAGACTGGACAGTCTCCATCCGCTTCTATTGTTTTCTGCTTCTATTGTCTATTGTCATGACACTCTCTCCCCCGCTGTCCTAAGCTTGTCAGTCTAAACCCATTTGTATGATTCGCAGAGACCACGAAGAAAAAGGACAGGTTGCTTACCTGTAACAGTATTTCTTTGAGTGGTCATCTGCGAATACATACAAATCCTGCCCTTCCTCTCCTCAGTGTCCTGCTCATGATTGGTTCGGCGCAGAAAAATTCGGAACTGGGGAAAAGAGCAGGAATTGAGCTTATATAGAGGAGGGCGGAGCTACCACCCTCGAAGTGTAGTGGAGTCTCCATCCTTGGAGGTCTTTAAGCAGAGGCTGGATGGCCATCTGTCGGGGATGCTATGATTGGGAGTTCCTGCATGGCAGGGGGTTGGACTGGATGGCCCTTGTGGTCTCTTCCAACTCTATGATTCTATGATTCTATGATTCTACCAGCAAAAAGTTGCAAAAAGTTGCAAGCTGTACTTTGCCCAGTGATTCCAGAGGTTCTGAATTCGACTGCGCAGGCGCAGTAGAAACCATTTGTATGTATTCGCAGATGACCACTCGAAGAAATACTGTTACAGGTAAGCAACCTGTCCTTCTCCATCACCAGTTCATCTTCACATTGTTGTCCAGCAGAGCAGACTTACAGGCGAAGAAGACCTCCCCTTTGTATCAGTTTGGAGGCAGCATCTGAGTGCAGCGTTTAGGTGCTGCATGCTTTCACAATGCCACCAAGCCGCCGTCACAGCACCTACCCAACCACACAGCAGGCGGTTTTGCGATGCTCCAGTGGTGTGATTGTACGCCGCACACCACAAGAGTGCTGCAAAGCCACAGTGGCAGCGAAAAAGCTGCTTTTTTTCCAGAGTGAAAAGGAGCGGCATTTTGCTGCTTCTTTTTGTACTGGAAAAAAGCCAGAGTGGGGCTGCAGCATGTGGTTGCTGTGGCACCCACCCAGCTTTTTCAGGGGCAGAGTGACACTGCCCCTTTAGGTGGTCTATTTCACTCATTAGCTAGTCAGGGATCTTTTACACTCTGAGCCATAAGAAAGCAGAGACCACTCTACAGCCTGCTGTGAAGATACTTTGCGAACAAAATTGCTCAGATCTGCTCTGACTTGGATGCTGTAGTTGTCCTGGGAAAGCGGCCAAGAAGGCTGATAGCAACACACAGCTCTAAACAATGTCCAAAACTTAGTTCAGACCAGCAAAGCAAGCAAGAGAGCCCAAGAGCACAAACCAAGAGAGTTGTCAGAGATCTGAAGTCCAGAGTTCCAGAGAGTGACAAGACATGTAGGCAAATCGAAGGTCACGAAGTCACAAGGCAACAAGGTCACAAGGCAACCAGCAATCTGAAGAGCAGGGTTTCCAGCCAGGAAACGAGAGAGGTCAGGATCAAGTGTGCTTTTGCAAGGAATCTGAGATAATCTCTGACACCGAGGCAGGCATTCTGCACCTTTTTAATTTCCCAAACTGCAGGAATCCAGCTGCACCTGATTATCTTGGTGTTTTTGGTAATTTCACAGGCTCTCCCTTTCTGCTCATTGCTAGCTGAAGGTAGGTACTCTAGGTGCTGCTGTCCCTTCTCCTTCATCAATTGCTGCAGGATTTGTTGCTGGGAGGCTTAGCTGCTGAGCCTCCTTGGAAGCCACAAACTCTGCTGCAGCTAGCAGGGGCAAACTAGGGCTAGGTTCAGGCTCAGACTCAGCTTCCGGCACAGGTCCAAGTTGAGGCTCTGGTTCAGCCTCCTCATCCTCCGCCTGGCTGGGCATGGCAGTAGTTGAGAGAGGTCCAGTGGATGTAGTTTTGGTACCTGCTTTTGTTGTATTATTGAATATGTTTCAATTTGTGTAGCATGAAGGTGTGGACAGGGCAGGTGAGAACCACCTCATGTGTACTGGATCCTTGCCTCTCCTGTTTCCTAAAAGCAGCTAGAGGAGGATTGGCTAAATGGATAAGAGGAGTGGATAATGAATGGATAAATGAATGCCTTACAGAAGCAAGGGAAGTTTTCATCCTGCCCAATAGAGGCTGTAGTGAGAAGATTACTAAAAAAGCCCTCCCTGGATCCCACCATTCTGGATGGTCTCTAACATACCATTTCTAGACAAGATTCTGGAGTGTGTGTTAGCCTTCCAGCTTCAGGATCTTCTGGATAAAACAGATTACGGTATCTAGATCCATTTCAGTCTGGTTTCTGGCCTTGTTATCTATACAGGGAACTGGATAAAGGGAGTGAGTCTTTCTTGGTTCTGATGGACTTCTCAGCTACGTTCAATACCAACCATAGTATCCTTCTGGGCTGCCTCTCTGGGATGGGACTTGGTGGCACTGTTCTGCAGTGATTCCAGTCATTCTGGAGGGATTAATTCAGATGGTGGTGCTCGGAGACTTCTGTTTGATGCCTAGCCATCAGTCTATGTGGTCCCTCAGGGCTGTTTTGTTCCCTGTGCTATTTAATATCTAGATAAAACCTGGGAGAGGTCATCCAGAGTTTTGGGGTTCACTGTCACCAATATTCTGATGACACCCAACTCTGTTTTTTCTTTCCATCAAGGAAGCTCTCTCGGTACTGAACCAATGTCTGTTGTCAGTAATGGACTGGGTGAGGGCAAACAAATCTAAACTTAATCCAGACAAGTTAGAGGTGCTCCTGGTCAGTCAAAAGACAGATTGGGAATAGAGACTTTGCCTGTGCTGGATGGGGTTATACTCCCCATGAAATCTCACGTTTGCAGCTTGAGTTTTTTCCTGGACCCAGATTTGAGCCTGATGTCCAGGTTTTGGCAGGGCCCTGGAGTGCATTTGCACAATTAAAACTAGTGTGCCAGCTGCACCCATTCCTTGAGACATCATATCTGGCTGTGGTGGCATATGCCTTGCTTACATGCCATTTGGACTACTGTAATGCACCGTGTGGGGCTTCCTTTGGAAACTGTTCAGAAACTTAGAATCATAGAAACATAGAGTTGGAGGAGACCACAAGGGCCATCAAGTCCAACCCCCTGCCATGCAGGAACTCCCAATCAAAGCATCCCTGACAGATGGTCATCCAGCCTCTGCTTAAAGACCTCTAAGGAAGGAGACTCCACCACCCTCCGAGGGAGTGTGTTCCACTTTTGAACAGCCCTTACTGTCAGGAAGTTCCTCCGAATGTTGAGGTGGAATCTCTTTTCCTGCAATTTGTATCCATTGTTCTGTGTCCTAGTCTCTGGAGCAGCAGAAAACAAGCTTTCTCCCTCCTCAATATGACATCCCTTCAAATATTTAAACAGGGCTATCATATCACCTATTAACCTTCTCTTCTCTAGGTTAAACATCCCCAGTTCCCTAAGGCGTTCCTCATAGGGCATGGTTTCCAGACCCTTCACCATCTTAGTTGCCCTCCTTTGGACACGCTCCAGTTTCAAACTTCACCAGGTCCAAAATGCTGTGGTCAGTTACATGATGCATTTACCTCCCCTTTTAAAAGAGCATCATTGGCTACTGATTTGTTTCCTGGCAAAATTCAAAGTGCTGGTCATAACCTGTAAAGCGCTATACAGCTTTGGTCTAGACTACTTGAAAGACCGTCTCTCCCCATGTGAACCTGCCAGAGTTTTCAGATCTACAGGGGAAGGCTTTCTCTCACCCCTGCCACCATCATAGGCTTCCTTGCTTCTTCTCAATATCTACTACCACCCTCTGGAATTCCCTTCCACTGGAGGCTAGGCTGCCTCTTCCCACCTGGTTTTCTTTTGACATCAGGCAAAGACCTTTTTGTTTATACAGGCTTTCAATATGTAATAATCCCCAGGGAGGCTTCTTATTGGGGTATGTGCTTTATTTTGTAACTGTTGTATGCTTTTTAAATAATTCTATACTGTTTTAAATGTGATTATTTCAATTGTTTTAAATTGTATTGTTAGGTTTTAATTGATTTTTTTTTGTGAGGCGCCTTGGATCCCACTCAGAGAGAAAGATAGCATAAAAATGAAATAAAATAGAATAAAACAAAACAAAACAAAATAAATAATTCACAGTTAAGTTATGTTATTATCCTTTCCTGTATAGATTCTTACTGGCTTAGTGTAGCTGCCTGATCAGTATTAATTGCTGCTTCTTCATTAAATCTAGATTCAGTAGAAGTTCCTTCATTAAAGGATATTGAAGACACTTTAGCGAAAACAATTTCACTTTGCCAAAGGAATTCACACAAGCTGAATCAACAGCAAAGAGAAGTAAGAATTCTAATATTTCCTATTAAGCTACCTCCCATAGCATTAGGGTCAAGAGGGGTAGCTGATGCCAAAAACATTCTCTTTATAAGACCCACTACCAGAATTTATTTCTTGTCATGATATTGCAAAGTTATAAGCTTCCCTGACCACATTATGGTCAGTCAGTGATGTAGAGCTGAAGCAGTGACACCCTGAACATGATGCACAGTAAGCTTTACTAGTCAGTACAGACAGGAAGAGACTCTCTGTATATGGTGACTACTTTCAGCAGCAGCCATGGCTGTGTCATAGCACCTAGTTTAACCCCCAGTTAGAAGTATTCCCCCCCTCCCACCTAGTAGTATCCTACAGAAAGCCTAAAGAAAAGGTCATAGTAATTCGAAAAAACTGGGCGGGGGGGCAAATTATTACCTGATTTAGATGTATAAGCTGATGCTCATAGGATTTATTTTTTTTAAAAAACTTTTCTAGGCACTGTGGTTCCCACTCTTGGAGGCAATGATGGCCCCTCAGAGGTTATCTAGTTCTACAATGTTGTGCCATTACTCAGAATGTAAGTAAGTCAATCTTTTGGGGCATCACATTATGACAATTGTGGCTGGTTTCCAGTTGAATTATTAAGGATGGTGAAAATGTCTGAAGGTTTCTTAGAGATTTAAGCTTATTCTATCTGAGTTGATACTGTTGAAGTGAAATATCAGGAATCATAGAATCATAGAAACTTAGAGTTGGAAGAGACCACAAGGGCCATCCAGTCCAACCCCCTGCCATGCAGGAACTCCCAATCAAAGCATCCCCGACAGATGGCCATCCAGCAATATGCAATATGCTATTTTCATTTATTGCATTAAATTATTTTAATACTTTTATAAACGAGTTATTATATTTAATGCAAAAAAAGAGAGGAAATTGTTTCCCCTCTGTAGTTAACATTTTCCAACAACAGGCGCATGTCCTATGTTTTAAAATAAGATTTTATCTTTAGATCATCTATTCAAATTTCCTTCCTTTGATCTCAGGATCAGCAGCTTCACTGAGCTTAATAGTTAAGCATTGTTTAAAATACATTTAAAATACCAGTGCAAGGCAGGGAGGACAAAGACAGATTTCTGAGAGAAAGCATGAATCGAACAGAGTGAATACATCTACTTGAATCAGAATGACTTTAACTGCTGGAACAGGTCAGGAATTGCAGTTCTGGTAAACCAAACCAACCACTGTTAGTGAGAGTACTGATCGTAGATCCTTTTCTGTTGGTTGTCACATACATGCCCATCAGAATTTATATAAATATTAAGAACATGGTTGAGTGATTTCAGGATGAGAACAGCTATTTGTATCTTGGGGCTCATTCCCACTGCTGAACCAAATCCTGGATTCAGTTCCAGCAGCAAGCGTGGTTATATTTCCGTCTGTCAGTTACTGGTTCATTGCTCTGAAGCGCAGCTTGGAAAAGTTACCTTTTGGATTACAGATCCCACACACACACACCCAGCCATTAACTCTGCTGATTTTGTTAGCCACTATAAATTCATGACTTCATCTTAAAAAATGTTGGTTCTAAATCCAGTGTTAAGAAGAAACAATGAAAAGAATAATAGTTATTAGTTACAGTAAACTTAAGCCCATTGTTTTCAGTGGGTTTACTATAATACGACTAATATTGGATTTAGCCCTTGATGTATGAGATATAACACTGAGCATATTCGCCAGTAGTGATGTTTTAAAAGAAAATCCATTCCTATTACCTATGTTCCTCTTTGTGATTGTTAAAAAAGTAGTATTTGCTCTTGCTGGTTTTGATTCCCCTGTATTTGTTGTTCCAGTTTTGAAGAATTTGACAATGCAAGTGCTGAACAATATGGCAGCATTCATTGCATTACCATTGATCTTGCAGAGAATTTTACAGGTGAGCTATGGATAAAAAATAATGTAATAATTCAACATACTTTGTTTCAGCCATCTTTGTTTTATATAACTACTTTTATTGAAACCTCAAATAGTTATGTACAGTTATGTATACCAGGAAGTTGTAGATGGAGTTACTCATCTGCTTGGTGGTGGTTGTTGTTGTTGTTGTTGTTGTTGTGTGCCTTTAAGTCATCTCTGACATACTGTAATCCTAAAGTAAACCGATCACACAGTTTTCTTGGCATAATTTGTTCAGAAGGAATTTACCCTTATTTTTTTCTGGGGCTGAGAGTGTGTGACTTACCCAATTCTTTTATATTTTATATACACCTTATACACATAACCTTTTATACACAATATTTTTAAAATAATTTTGTGCGTCAAACAAAGTTTGTGTACTTTGAACTATCAGAAAGCAAAGATGTCACTGTCTCAGACAGACAGACAGGTTCACAGTTTTGGATTTTGGAGTATTACAGATTTCAGAATTACAGCTCAGCCTATACCAGACTCACAATATCTGGACTGATAATATTCTGTGAGGTCACTATTAGCTATTATTTTGTATTTTGGAGAAATACTGCACTCAGAATTATAATGGGGGTGCTTCACTGTCATCTAAATAAGTTATCTTTTGCCTCATGCTTAGTTATTGTGCCCCAATTTCCTTCATAAAGTAGGAATAAATCCTTGATTGTCTGCCTGTATTTAAAGATAAACTTTTGAGACAGCATGTGTTATATTGTATATGTGCCACACATATACTGATATATGCTGACACCTCTCACATATGCTGACACCTCTCTTACTGTTGGTGCTGTCAGATAGTGGTAGAAATAATTATTACTTGCATTCAAATTGTCTACATGCTCTGAATATAATTCTGTGGGTGGGGGAATGATCTATAACAGGTGGATTATCAATTTTCAAAAGGTAAATAATACTAACATTCCAACTGGTTGAACTGCCTTTTAGGTTAGTAAGAGGTTTTATAATAATCTGTGTGTCTTTGTTTTAACAAGATAATCCTTTTTTGCTGCTTGCTTCATTCTAAATGTGATTAACAAGCATGCTTCAAATGCAACAGGAATATTTCAATGTTGTTTTCTGCAAAATCACCTGAACTATGATTTCAAATTTGCATTGGTCCCTTGTGTATGTATTTAAAACTATTAAATGTTAATAACATTATATTTCAATTCTTAATCTGTCTCGTTAGAGGATTTAGTAGTGTTAGTTTAAAAGAAACATGAAGTAAGTATTTAGGAATGATGCTAGGAGAACCTTTGGGGCATTACAGGAAGTTTATCCCATTAAGTAGGTGAATGCCATCTAAAGAGAGATGAAAAGGAAAGCATTAAATTATATCACAAGACATAATCACTCATGGATGTTCTAAAATGAAATAAATTCTGATGCCTTAATGTATGGATGTTCTAGAATCAAGGAATGTTATCATTATTTATTTCTATATGGTAGTGGGGCAGTCAGAGTTGTACCTGAAGAAATTTAAGCAAAACATGACAATTTAATATGATTATAAGCATTCTAAATCCACTGGAGTCAAACTGCAGGCAGCTCTGAGGAATAAGCAGCATTAAAGCAGAAATTTGTGTTGCATTTACTTTGGTTCTACTACAGCCTTCAATATTAGATAGGACACTTAACTGTGTGGTCCACTGATATAACTGACTTGTTCCTGCTAACTTGTAGAATCACTTGGGATATGAAATAGAATGAAATGCAAAATTTGAAAATGATACACATCTTGATTTCTTTACAGCATAGTCAGATTCTTAGTCAAGAGCAATTGGGTAATTGTTATGTTTGCCCCTCTGGTCAGTGACAGTGCAGGAGTTGGGCTGTGCTTGCTTGTACAGTCCCAATAACTTTTCTGACTATATGGGGTTTCAGATTAGGACTCCAAGTAATCTTCAGGCATCTGGTCCTACAGCAGCACTTGGCCACACCCAAGTACCTTTAGTGGACTGTGCTCTGGAGTCTGTTGCTTCTGTTATGAATTACTTATTATATTATTTTTCACATGTGTTTTGTGTGTATAAAATATGTATTTAGACCTTTATACAGTCAGCCACATCAGCATGGTCATGCACATGTCCATCACCATTGGGAAGAACAGGACTTGAGGCCCCATGTTTTTTGTCATCTGTGGGGGATGGTGGTGTCTGAAACAGAACCACTGTGAATACGAATGGTCGACTGTACTAGGTTTTCTTTCTAAAATACAGCTTCTTACCAATAATAATAATAATTACATAAAATGAATAAAAGTAACCCATATTACTAAATGCAATTTGAAATAGTAAAACCAAGAGTAGGATAGAAGAAAATTAGCAGAAAAACAAGGAATTCTTACTCGCAATTTGAAATATCTCTGATATCGTTCAACTTCTGGCTTCTTCCAGAAACATTCAGTACATTTGTGCTGAATCTAGATTTTACAGATTATTTCATTACTTCAATATATATTTATTTGTTGTGAACTTTACCAAACTGTATATAAAATGTTTACTATAAACAGCCTTAAACTCACTCCAAAAGACTGAACAAGAGTGAGGAAAGATAAACTTTGGACAGAGATGCGTACTATTATAACAGAATCTTTATGGCCCTCCTTGAAGGGGTTCACTAGCTATCCCAATTTCAATCTGTTTGTCTGTCACTTCAGGGCCAAACAGGATGCACATTGTGATTCCACTGTTACATAGTTTCTGATGAAATTTGTGGGAATTCTCAATTAAAATAGTGATTTTTCCATATAGTAGTAGTTCTTTATGGTTCTGTAACTCACACATCTGTGTTGTAGGCAGCTTCTAGGGCTGAGAAAAGCAGTTCACCCCCCCTCCGCTCCCCCACACACATACATGCTGGGTTCTGCTCAAAGCTTCAGTTCATTTTTATCCATTATAGCTGCAACATCTTCAGAAACATCTAGCATTTTTTCTCCTCTAAATTTAATGTGTTCTTTCATGCTGCTTCTTCCTTGTTCCCATTCCCAACAAGAACAAAAAGATTTTCGCTCATTAACCCCATGTCCATCCTCTTCTTCATTCCTGTTTTTGTCTTTGTTGGATCCTCACTCCAGTTCTTTGTCCATAGACAGTGGATTAAACAGACATGGTATCCTGGCACACTACACATATTATAACACTAGTTGACACCTGACGAGCTCTCTTGCCCATTTTATCACATCTCCTTTCTGCTTTATATTCCAGTAAATCCCTCCACCATTCATATGGTTATCTACTTACCTTGGGTGTAGACAACATCTTTCTTCCTATCTTTGCCCACCAACAACCATTATTAAAAGTGGACTGATCATACCCAAAAGTTTTGCATTTCTGTTGCTATTCTCACACACAATCTGCTCTTTCATAGATATAAATTTCTGTCCCTAGGCACTTCACTTTATGTATCTGATGAAGTAGATTTAATCCTGCAAAATCTTTGGTATCAATTTCTTTGTCTCAGATCCCTTTGAATGTCTTAATTGTGCCATTCACCATTATAACACTGTTATAACACTGCTATCCAGACAAAGTCTTTCATTGGGAGCCAGCAGGGACACGTGTGATAAAAAGTTTTGTTTTGTTTTTTAGCTGTAGAGGTTTCCAATAGTCAGTGTGCATACACAGAACAACCCATATGTGTGAGTTCACAAATTATCAATTGAAGAACCACAGTTATAGGTAAACAACCTGTTCTTTGGCAGACAATCCCAGAGATTCATCTGTGCTTGCTGAACTCAACATTCTGAAGGTCTTTTCAAGCTGAGGTCAACTTCTTGAAATGACTGTGTGTCATATTTCCTTATTTCTCAGTCATGATTTCATGTCTGTCCTTTGCAGTTGTTTTAAAAACTAGCATATATACTCAACTTTAAGCCAAACTCATGTATAAGTTGAGGGCCGGTTTTGGGACCAAAATCAAGGATTTTGATGTGATCCAAGGGTAAAACTTAGGGCATAAGGAGATTAGTAAAAGTGATTCACCAGAGGCAAGTTAATCAGGCAGAGTCCTCCCCTCAAAGCCCTCCCTGCAGGCTCCATGTATGAGCCCTACTCCAACAGCCGCACAGAGCACTCTACCACCACTTCTTCCTCTCCTGGGCAAGGTTTAAAGCAGCCCCGAAGGCCAAGAAGACACTCCCAGCCTCTCAAAGGGAAGCCTTTTGTTGCCATTGAATCCGTGCCTTTTGCTTTCTTGTGAGGGGCAAATGGAGGGACTTAAATTGGGGGGGGGGCACCCATGGCGTGTGCCCATGGGTACCTGTGGGGGCGCACCACCATTCAAGCCAATAGGGCTTGAATATTAGCAGATTTCCATTTTCGCGCATGGGGGGGGGGGGTCCAGAACGGCTCCTCCGTGAAAATAGAGGAGTGACTGTACATTGCTTTTGGGTCATCTCTTTCAGCTGATTAAAGGTGCTAAAGTGAATAACCAAAAGAGTTGAGATTCACATTGCCGTGGGCCAGATTTTATGCATTTTTGGGGATGAGGTTACTAGATAAAGATCACTCAAAATTATATGTGGACTAGTTGAACAAAAAAAGACTGGATTAATCAGAGTGAAATTTGGCCCTTTTGGTGTCCTCAACTGATCAGTAGGCTTAGAGAGGGAAGGATGAATCTGTTAGCTTCCTTTTTAAAAATAAATCTGTATATATTTACTTGAATGGCCAAGCTGGGAATGGGAGTTCACTACTGCTACTTAACACGATCTTTTGCTACCACTGTGTCTTGCCAACCAAGTTCTCTCTTGCATGAGCCTGCATATATACATCATTGTGCCACTAAAATAACAGTTCTGTCATGTTTTCCATTTCAGAGTGAACAGTCATGTGAAAATACCCTGTACAATGCACAAGCCAGTACAATATGAGGAACTGAAATGAAACTTGCACCAACTTTATAGAGTCTTAGGCAAATTGTTGGCTTTCAAGGGCACATCACCCTTTATCTACACAGTCTGTTGAAATGATCATGGTCCTAATCCCTTACTAGCTTGAGTTAATAAGAGATTTCTGAAATGATCCACACATGTAAAACTTTGTATCATACATTCATCAGGCAGATGCCTTCTTTTCCATTGCTGTCTGTGTTTTCTTCAGTTTTCCTTCTATTGTTTGTTTTCCCTTAACATATCTACAGTATTAGAGAGAGTTCATCAGAAAAGAGTAATGGACTCTCTTACAGATAAAAATAGATTGCTGTATGTCATGGATCACGTACATGCTGTGTTAAGGGCCCAGACTTCCCAGTTGTTCTCCATAATTTATATGATGCCTCAGCATGGTGTACTTTCAGTGCTGCTGCTTTTAAATTATACATGTTAAAATAGAATGCACTTACTGGAAGCTGAATGTGACCCCAAAAGACACAACCATATTTGTGTGGATGTATGTCTAGTGTAAGGTATAGAAATTAGAACCCAATTTATAAATATATTTGCAGTTGCAAACAGAAATTAAGAAACTCAAGGCAGAATCTTCTCAAATAAAGAGATATATGGGTAGATATTATTTTAGCCACTGTGTAATTTTGTAGTTCATGGGCAATCATTTTCAGCTAACTTCTGATTAGAGCCTATCAAAAGTGCAACTTCTGCTTTATATGTTTTAGCACTAAATTGGAGGGAGGAAAGGTACAGAAAAGAGGGCATTTAGAATGGACATTCTGTGCAACAGATAGAATTTTGGACTTTTCTGCTGGTGTTGATACAGTTAGTCCTTACTTTATATTTGACCTATATGCACAGTCTGTATTGCTTGGAGATGTCCTGAATTGTAAAGACATCCTGACACTTGCAAAATGTTGAATGAGCTTACATTTTTATTCAGAATCCACAGCAACCCAAGTAGTAGTACAATCTCATTTAGTTCATGAATTACTTATGAAGCATCACTGATATATGCTCCAGTTTTTAAATTAGTTCCCTCAGTTATTCTGTTACTACAGTATATAGAATTATAGAATCAGTGAACCTTATCACACAGGAGGAATTTATCTCAATTTTGAAAGAAATGAAAGTGGGGCCAGTTTGGAATTGAGTGAATTCGCTAGTCCAGCTAATTTATGTGATTGCGTATTGACTCTGCATCATGTTCGGAACTGCCCGAAATTGCCTCCCAGTGCCTGAAATTGCGTGTGATAGTTTCTCACGCAATAACGTGAAACCCCACAATTGCGTTTGGAAGGACTTCCCATTGCCCCAAAATGTGTGTGATGGGCTTTCATGCAATAAGGTGAAACCCCATGATTGCATTCAGATTGCCATTGGATTATACTTCCAATTCCCGTCGTGTGATTAACTCCATAGAAATATATAATAAATGCTTATTTATTTATTTATTTATTTATGTTCAACAATAAATGTGAATTCTTCTTCATGGAAAAATCAGACATTCCCTGAAAATAAGACAGTGCATCTTTGGGAGCAAAAATTAATATAAGACAGACTTTAACTGTGTGTTCAGATAGATAAATCACACTCAGTGTTGAAGGAATTGCTGTATTTTTAATATGTGTAGACAATTTATACCCATTAGTTTTTATAATACCCTTTTCTGCTACAGTTGAATTGCCCATGTGCCACTCATGTTTAAAAGTGGATACCTACGCCCATTCCCTACATTCAAAAGAAGCAATGAAGTTGTTTGTTTTTGAGCCTGGAGATCTTACTTTTAATTGCATTTCTGGGCATATGTTTTTACCACAAGTACAAAATTTAAAAATTTAAACAGAATGCTATAAAAAGTTTTAGGATTACTACAAAATTGTAAATAATGAAAATCCTGCTGGCCTTTTCTCATGAGGCTGCATGTTAGCCTTCTATAATTATATCTCACACATGACTGAACCAGAACTTCTTTAGAAAAGAAGACTTACAGACTCAGTGATTGCACTAGGGAATTTCTGTTCTCTTTGCTTTAGCAATTGCATATGGAAGGAGAAGAAAAGACTGTGGCCAGTTAAGGCAGAATTCTTCCAAGGCAAGGTACTTTCAAAAAAAGCCTTATGTAGGATGACTGCAAGTGCTGTTAGGGAATGACATTGGAAGCAATGTTTATAGCAAATCCACAACAGGAGAAAAATCCCAGAGGGTTGGGATTTTGAACAACCTTCACCTTTTTTTAAAAATCTGTTCTCAGTGTATCTGTGAATGTCAACATTTGATTTTACTTCAGTGACATAAAGTTGGCTCGCCTTATCCACGGATTTTTTATCCACGGATTTGAGCATACACGGCTAGAAAATATTCCCCAAAAGTATAAATTCCAAATAGCAAACCTTGATTTTCAATTTTATATATGGGACACCATTTTGTTGTGCCATTATATTTAATGGGACTTGAGCATATACGGATTTTGTTATCCACAGAGGGCCCTGGAACCAAACCCCAGCGGATAGCAAGGGCCCACTGTATAATACTCTTTGTGTCTCTTTAGGCATCTGGTCCTCCAGCATGATTCTGTGGTCAACTTTCACTGGAAATATAGGATTCAAAGTTTTAAAGAAATTATTATCAAATGCTGTACTTTTGGCATTTAACAATGGTAAAGCTTGCAAAAGTATATAAAGTACCTGACAATAAATATTGGAAAGGCCAAGAAAAGTTGTTTCATATTTTCACATGTTGTGAAACTATAAATTGGCTAAAAGATAATGGAAAAAGTCATATTGTCATGACGAAATCTTTGGAATCATCCTCCCTAGGAATCCAGAACTCTTATTTTCTAAAAATGACTCACATGAGAATAGTTCCATAAATGTTATAAGCAGTGAGACAACTGTATGCACAAAAACAGATACTTAATCAAATACCTTTAACTGAAGATTGGTTAATCAGATTGATAGATATGAAAGAATTAGATAGATTTTCATGGAGAATTAATGAGAACACACCAATAAAAGTGGATGACTGGGAACCTGTTATAAAATATTGGAGAGAAAAAATTACTTAGTATAAGGAATTTGAGATGGAGATTATTTAATGCGGATTTACAAAAAAGTTTGTAGTAATGTCATTTTATAGAAGTAAAGATGACAAGACCAGAAGAGATCTAATTTAAGGCAGAGATATCATGATATTATATTACACATAATGTGAAGGGTAGAAATATATACCTATGTAGATAGATATTGTTTATGTTATCAATGTTTTTGCATAAGTATTATTTTTATATCCAAGTTCTGGTTAGTTGAGTGTTAAGAAACTTTCATATTCACTAGGAAGGAAGTTAGGATGAGGTGAAATCTTCATCTAAAAGTATTATTATTATTATTATTATTATTATTATAATATAAGCAGACAGGTGTAAAATGTGAAGTACAGTTTGTTTATGAAATTCTTTTTAAAGTTGTATACATGATATAATACTTGTTTAAAAGTTGTCATGCTATCACTATTTTTACAGTTTATATTTACTGTCCTTTTTGCTTTTTTGTGATTTATTTTTCAATAAAAATAAACTGCTTAGACACTGCTTAGGCGGTATGAAGTGGTATATAAAAGAAGCTTGTTTGTTTAACAAATTGTAAGCCACTCTGATAACCTTGGCTGAAGAGTGGGGTATAAATAAAACATATTATTATTTTAAAAACAGGCTTAGCCATTATCTGCGATTTTCAGTATCCATGATAAGTCTGGGAATGTATCCCTCTTGGACACAGGAATTGTACTATATTTATAAACACTGAACTTTTTAAAAGATAAAGATTTAACTATTCATTTAGAAGATACAGATTTAACTATTTGCTTTGCATGTCATACCAATTTAACTACCAGTAGATAAGAAGTTGTAGATTTCTCTTAAAACTGTCAATACATATCAGATGTATTTCCTTCTCACTTTCACTCTAAAATAGTTGTAGTGTATAGTACATTTTTCAATCTGTTTTAATAAATGTAGATTAGCATAAATTTGTAATAATTTTTATATAGGATCCAGTGTATGGAAGAGGAAAACTTGGAGAAATTCAAGGTCTTGTGCTGGGCATGTTAGACAGCTTTAATTATGAGCAGGTAAGTAAAATTGTCCCTTTTTTGCCTTTACATAAATTTATATTGTGTAAAAATTAGGGCTCCACTAGCCACAGACACTGACAGAAAATTATTTGATTGGCATTGTTCGGAGAACAAGCCCCTAAAAAGACAGTTGGGAAGTAACAAGTTGGTAATAAGGTAGTTAACTGCACCACATTCCTTACACATGAGGATGTAAGGAACCCTCATTGCAAAAGTTATACAACTAGAGGGAACAAAGTTCTTTAATTGATGCAGCAAGTACTGTCTAAAATGCATTTTGACAAGGTCCCCCACCCCCACATACTTTATACCATTCTCTTAGCGACTGTACAGGTTAAAAGGTGTAACAAAAAGTGACGAACAATGACATTTGTAATGCAGTCATTCAAACATTACAATGACAAATGACAATGAATTACAGTCAGCTCTGTTTATCCACGGATTTTTTTATCGACAGATTCAAGCATACACGGCTTGAAAATATTTTAACAAAGTATACATTCTAAATAGCAAACCTTGATTTTCTGTTTTATAATAAGGGACACCATTTTGCTCTGCTATTATATTTAATGGGACTTGAGCATCCATGGATTTTGTTATCCATGGGGGATCCTGGAACGAAACCCCAGCGGATAACAAGGTCCCACTGTACTCCTCACATACCATAACAAGTAACAGGAATGAAAAATTTAAAGTTCTAGTTCGGAAGCCTCCTTCATGTTTAATTAAGTACCATACTAAATACCTATTAAATACTCTTCATCTTACACTAAGAAGTTGTACTCACAGCAATTATATTCTCATAAGCAGCTTCATGTTGTCCTAGATATAATGGTAGCTGTATGCTATTGGTTCTTCACTGAAACTGTCTTGTACTGACTCAGGCAATTGGGCCCAGGAGAATCCATTCTGCAGTGGTTCTCCAAAATCTCAAGAAAAGATCTATCCCATCTCATTTTATAATCTTTTTAGTTCAGTTTTGTCACTGATGTGTCACATTTCTTTTCTTTTTTACCCATCCCACTTTTACCAACATGTATGCTGTTCTTTTACCATTCGGACATCTTGTTTGCTAAAAGTTAATAAGGAGTTAAATGTTAAGAAAGATGAGTGTGTTCATTTCAGCCAGAGGATACTGCTTCACAAGTGCAGCAATAAGTGACTGGTTGCAAAGATTAGTCACAAAACATTAGGAGGAACTTACTGACAGTAAGACCTGTACAACAGTGGGACACACTCCCTCACAGTGTGGTGGACTCTCCTTCTTTAGAGGTCTTTGTGAGTTCCTGCATGGCAGGGAGGTTGGACTGGATGGCTCTTGTGCTTTCTTCCAACTCTATGATTCCATGTATCAAAGGAGAATTCTTAATCAGAAAACTTTGAAACATAGGCAGAAAACTTTCCTTCATGATAAGGATCAATATTTGCTTTTCCAATTCTTGAAGAGCCTACTTGACTCAAGGTATGTATACAGAACTATGTGTTCTTTTTTAGTTCCTTAAAATTAAATGTTTTCATTATTCTCTGGATGCAGACATGAACAGAAAAGACACTGAAGAGGTCCTTTGTGTGTGGGAAATATATCTGTGGCATACTATGGGATTTTATCAAGTGATGTAGGTTTGTCTTCATATTTGAATGGTCTTCTCTATCATATTCTATAATCAGTAGGCTACATATATAACAGAAAAACAAGTTTTAACATGACTATTCTCTGGACTCTTCCTTCTTCTGGAACTGAAATATTTTTGAATAGGGGCTCAGAAATGCAAAAGGCAGTAAGAGACCATTGCTAGAAAAATAAACTCTGGACTCTGTATTCCTGGATAATTATCACCAGTAATGTTGAATTTTTTGAGCCAAGTTCTGGAAAAGATTATAGCATCTCAACTCCAGTTTTGGATGGTACTGATCATTTTAGAGCCATTCTAGTATGCTTCTGACAGGGTTACTGGACTAAACCTAATGTGGTTATGTTTAGGGATGAATCAATTCTTATTCATGTGGTGGCTATCCACCCACTAACTGAAATGTCTATTATTTATTTATTTATTTTATTTCTAGCCTGCCTCTACCTTTTGGATCAAGGCAGGTTCCAAAAAATACAAATGAACAGATAGAAATTGCATAATACGAATTACAATCCCCCATACCCAATAAAACAACAAATAAAATAACCGATAACAATAACATGATACAGATTATGAAAAAGTACAGTTCTCCATCCCCAATAAAAACGACAATTAGTCAATCTAAAAGCAATCAGATTAAAATTCCAATCTGATGGAAACTCCAGAGGCAGATGATTAATAGAGTGGCTGTTGAATAGGCAGAAGGGCAGTTTATTTAGTTGTTGAAGTCAGCCAGGGAAGAATAGATGTTCTTATTACTTTTGGTAGCATTTTAAAATACTTGGTAGTGTGTTTAATGTTATCTGGAAAGCACTTCAGGCGACTCCTTGTTGAACATAAAGAAAAGAACTTCATTTACATTCAAATCTTTATACGCTCATCCCTCCACATTCACTGGGGTTAGGGACACAGGACTCCTATGAATGTAGAAAAACTGCAAATAACAAAAACACTATGTTTTTACCTGAGAGAACACCTCTCTAGGAATGTCTTGGTCCTCCAGTGCAACTCTGTGGTGAACATCTGCCAGACATTGACCATAGAATTGTTCTAGATGAGATACAAATGCCTAGTGGAGTGTTCTCTTTAGGAATCTCTATGTCCTTCAGTGCAACTTTTGGTTAAAATTGACCATAGATTTGTTCTGGAGGACCTAGATATTACTAGAGGGAACATATAAATAAAATCCATGAATAATCAAATCTGCAAAAGTCAAAACCACAAATTGGAGGGATGAGTGTACTATAGTTTTCTTAGTGGATGGTACTCAAGTTTATGTTACAGTATACGAATTACTTCAGTTGTTACAAATTTACTAGTTTCCCTCACTTGACTATATGTACGTTTCTTTCCTGTCTTGTTTCACACAGAACCTATACCCAGCTTCCTTAGCTGTTAACTCCTCAGGTTATTTGTTACACTAACATTAAACACATTTTAGCTTTCTCAGCTTAGCTCCCTTTTTACAAATCCACTTCTTGAGTGTTTTCTAATACTCCATCCTTGGAGGTCTTTAAGCAGAGGCTGGATGGCCATCTGTCGGGGATGCTATGATTGGGAGTTCCTGCATGGCAGGGGGTTGGACTGGATGGCCCTTGTGGTCTCTTCCAACTCTATGATTCTATGATTCTATGATTCTATGATTCTATGACTGAATCTATTGAATTCTGCTGCCTAGTAACAGAGCCATGTGATGCATTTCTTCTGACCCTAATCCTCCTCCTTTTTAAGCCTTCTTGTCTTACTGAATCTGCCAGAACAAGAGTCCTTTCTAATAAAGTCTAGTATCCTAAAGCAAGTTAACTTTAGAGTATGACTATTAACGTCTGCATTAACCAGAAAACCCAGTACATTGAACTAGGCTGGTACAGAAAGCTAAAGAATTAATGTTTAGTGAGCTGATTAACTAATTATTTCCCCCTTTGGGACTATGTGATTTCTTCGTTAGGACTGCATTGGGAACTTTCTGTTAAGCCTTATAATCTCAACCATCACTGTCTGTATCAGACCTCTCTTAGGTTTCGAGTAATCACATTCTACATATTAGCAAAGCTTATGTTTGGTTAAGCAATGGTGCTTTGTTTATATCAGAGAGATACAGTTGTAAACATATCTCTTGGTTCTTTCCTGAGACCATTTCTTTAGATAGAAATTGTATTTCTCTGTTTTATCTCTTCGTGTGTCAAAAAGAGGGAGCCATTTTTCTCTAGTAGCATGGAAAATTATAGTTCTTTTCTTTCTTTCAAAATGGATATATTGTTTACTGGTAGCTGCTGTTCATAGTATGGAGGCTTCAAATCTCTTGAAATATTTTCCACAGAAAATTTTATAGGCAGCTTTGAGCCATAAATAGAAAGAAGAAATGCTTATTGTGGACTTTACTTGCATCCATGTTTTCCAAGGGGAGCTTTAGGTGTTAACTCCATTCCTCAGAATAGCAAGCGATTTCCAGGGGGGGATGTATAAATTACACCTTGCACCAAAATAAGGGAAAATCCACAGAGAAATTGCGCTAAAGGATCAAGAGAGGCAGTCCTAGTTACAGATAGTGTAACTAATTAATGCAGTTCCCTAAAGCAACAGGGTTTTACTTTATCAATAAGGTTTTGTCATACACAGTCAGAAGAACACATTTTTCTGTATTTTTAAATCTGTAGCAGAAAATTTTTCTGTCCAGTGTTTTGCTCTACTATGTAGCAATTGACTTAGAATGCCCCATACTGTTTATTTCCAGTTTTGTCATCACTAAACCTAAAGATTGTTGTGATTACTAGGAGTGCATGGCAAAGTGAAAAGAATCCAGACCCCACTGACATCACACATATACCTCAGTGATGTATGAAATAAATGCCTATTGAATGTTTTCCATGTGTCCTCTTTTGATGAGAGTTTGTATGTATGTTCACATGGGGCCTAAACCCTATGCAGAATTACTATTGCTGGTAATTTGTTTTACACATAACCTTCACCCCTTCCATATAATATGTCAGTTGCTTGTCTTTCTGTCTCCCACTTTTCTTGAATTCTGTTTCATTTCAAGTGTTGGCAATAAATTGATGCAGGATTAATGCAGAACTAGATATTCTTTATTAGTAAGATAAGGCATTGTAATGATTACAAATTAGGGCTGAAGCAAAATAGGGGGACCTTTCCATAGTTTCTTTCTCTGGAAAAAAAATGATTTTCCTTTCCTGACAGCTTTGGTTCACCTTCAGTGATAATTACCACATAGCTAAATCTGTGTGATGCCATCATTATTCCCAGGGAGAGCAAAACCTATTTGAAAATGAAATATGGCACAGAAGTAGCAGCTGATCAGATCTACAAAGGAGTTAATTCTGGAGTGCTGCCAAAGCAGCAATTATATCGGGCTGTGAGCAGCAGAAAACCTGAACAAAAGATATGCTTTGAAAAGTCTTGTGGTAAACCATTTACGGTCCCCAGTCCCCCCTTTTTTCTGACAGTTGTTTGTTCCTCAACATTTGACACTGATTTGCTCCAAATATCTCTTTTTATGTTGCATTTTTGTACTGTTAATTTTACATTTTCCCCAGATACTGTGTGGAAGAAGTAATCATATTGACATTTAATGGGCGTTTTTATACACTTAGAACATCTGTATATTTTATAAATACAGACAGGATCTGACAGAAAATATGTCAGCATGGAATGCAACTATCTGAAAATCTAGCAAACCAGTCATATCTTCTTCTCTTCCATTTTCCTCCCTTTCCCCTGTTTTCTGGTCTGCTGTATCCCAGTAAACACACATCATTCCAGCTTTCTCAGTCCTCAGTGAGGGATTCCTCATTTCCTAATGTTTCACACTTCTGCAGATATTAAGGTGCTCCAAGTATGCTGATATGTTCCTCTTTGGTGTTCCTATCTTTGAATATTAGAAATAGGAGGGGGCGATTAATGTAAAATAGAAAAAATGCTGATAGTGCACTATTTCTACTGTAATTGCATGCTCCTATTTCTCTTGCTGACTGTGTCACTGTCGGTTTAACTGCATGTTAGTCCACACTCCTATTACTTTAACAAGCTGTAACAAAGGATAAACCTAGATTAAAATGAACAGTGTTGGGGGCCACATATATCTTGTACTGCCTTTCACTAGTTACAACTTATTGTTAAATAAGTCATAAATAGTACAAGAAAATGATGATACCTGTTCAAAGCCTTTCTGCAATCTGTCTTTTGTTGTTGTTGTTGTTGTTGTTGTTTTACATCTAAATAGCTATGCATGTCTGCTGTTAAGTTCCTTTTTATCCTCCTCCTGTCTCTTGCAGGCTGTTCTTTGTAGTACTAGCAAATAGTAACAAAAAAGGGTCCCTCCACCATTTAAGAGTCCCTCCACCATGCTAACCTACTCATTTATGAATGGAAAGTAATGGGTTAGTCTCTGTTTCTGGGCCTCTGTTCTCTGTAAACATAGAGGAGGGAAGAAGAGGAATGTCAGCAACAGCAGCATTCCTGTCTCTAGTTTGTTAAAACTAGGTCTATCTTTTTCCCCTTATAATTTTTATTAAACATAAAATAAAATAATATAAAAAATACATCAACCACCAAAAATAATTATATAATTACATACATACATAAAAAACCTTACCACTTCTGTTAAACTAACCCCTAAACTAAACTACACCAAAACACACACACACAATATTAAAAGTTGACTTCCCTCTTTCTTACTCATGGTATTAAATGTACAGTCGCTCCTCCTCTAACTCGCGGATCTGGGATCCGCACCTTCAAATATCTGTGTGTGGGGGGTGAACTCTGCTATATCAAAGGGCACATGCACGAGGGGTGCCCCATTCAAGCCTATTAGGCTTGAATATGCGCGAGCCTCCGTTTTCACAGGGGGTCCAGAATGGATCCCCTGTGAAAACGGAGGGCCAGCTGTGTATTCAAATTCACTCCCCCCCCCCAAAAAACTAAATAGATATATACATCTACTGTTTTTCTAACCAAAGCAAAACTAATTTTCAAAGCCTGCAAATGTCATCTTTTCACCGCTTTCATCTCAAAATTGCAAAAAAAGAATCCAACTCTTAAAAAAAACCTTTACTCACTTTCTAAAATAAAATGTATAAAGGGTCAGAAATGTGTGTTGGAAGTGTGAGTCAAAAGAAGGGACCTATTCTGTGTGGCAGACTTGTGCTAAGCAAAGATGTTTTGGTGGCAGATTCATGAGATGAATTAGAAAATTCTCAAGACAAAAATAGGATTTCAGCCAGAACTTTTTTTATTGGGATTGATGGACAACCAGATAAAACAACAACATGAATAAATTCTACAACATATGATTACAGCGGCAAGATTACAATTTGCTCAGAAGTGGGAAAATACAGAAAGCCAGTTGACTGAAGATTAGATTGTGAAGTTGTTTGAGTTTGCAGAAACAGATTAATTATTTATTTTATTTAAAGAACTAGATATGTCTTATTTTTCTGTCTCAGTGTTTCTTAAGAAAGTAGACTTAATGTGATGGCATTCCAGAGACACAGGGAAGCTCTTTTAAGCAGTCTGGTATTCAAAAGAGGTTTAATCCACATACCAAAATTCTGTGAAATTAACACACTGCTATCAATGCATATACAGTTGGCCCTCCTTATACACAGACTTTTATCCAAGGATTTCAGCATACACAGCTTGAAAATATTCCCCAAAAGTATAAATTCCAAATATTAACCCTTGATTTTCCATTTTATATATGGGACACCATTTTGTTGTGCCATTATATTTAATGGGACTTGAGCATATACGGATTTTGTTATCCACAGAGGGCCCTGGAACCAAACCCCAGCGGATAGCAAGGGCCCACTGTATAATACTCTTTGTGTCATGCAGTGGGATCTAATGGTATAGATGCAGATGATAAGAGTTAATAAGGTATATAAGGTATAAGGCAGTTATTATTTGCAAAAAGATATAACTAAACAAAACTGTAATAAGATGGCAATAGATGACACTTGACATTGCAGAAAATATATCAAATATGTAAAATAGATTACAGTAAATGCTGAAACTGCCAGAATACAAGAATTGCATTTAGAGTGTGTGTCTAGACATGTCATTTCTGCTCTTAGTTAATCTTCTTGATGAGATGCTTTGCCACATGCAGAATGTAAGTAGCATGATTAATAGATTGAGTGATGTCTTTATTGTATCCTTCTTTTTGCTTGACTAGACTCTTTTGGAGACAACAACCAACCTACTCAACCATGACCTCCATTGGTCTTTACGTAATTTAAAAGCATCTGTGACTAGAGGGCTCAATCCCAAGCAAGATTACTGCTGTATTTGTCTGCAGCAATACAAGAGAAGACAAGAGACTGCTGACCAAATCATAGTATTCAGGTAACTAAGAATCAAAGAAGCTTATAAACAGTGAGCGATCCTGGCAGAAAGGACCTAAAGGCTAGCAGTATGGGAGAAGGTCCATAAAGCATGAATCATTTGCTGAAGGAAAAAAGATGGCCCAAGGTTTCATCCAATTTTTTATTTAAACAGAAAACAGACATGTTTCAACTATCAGTGTTCCTCAGTGGCCAATGTGAATCTTGGGTTGTCCAATATTTCCTTCAAATAAAAGGCAACACCAGAGTATAGATTTATACAAAATAAATGGTATTTATATAAAATAACAGTGCCTTTACTTAACACAATACGAGACTGTGGGAAGGGAAGGAGAAGAGGCATTGTCATTTTGTATGAATCTATGCTATTTTATTTAGAGGAAATATCGGACAACATAACATGATTCGCATTGGCCTCTGAGGAAGACTGCTAGTTAAAATGCATTTGGCTTCTCTTTAAATTAACAATTGGATGAGATTTTAGGCCAACTTTTTTCCTTCAACAAATGATTTATGCCTTATGGGCCTTCTCTCATACTATTTATAGTGTGGACTCTTTTTGTTTACTTTTAGTTATGTCAGTGAGTTAGGTTTTATCCTTTTGTCCCATTTTATTGGAAGTACAAGACAGTAACTACTTAATACTGCCACCTGAACCCATAACTGCAGGAAAGAACAGTGGGTGGAACCTAACTTACAGATCCCTTCATGCAAAGATCCATAATTTGGTTCTTTGATTTAAGTTAATAAAAGATACAGAACATGCAATAAGTGTGGTATGCTTGCTAGAATCACTGATACTCCTGAAAGTTGGTAGCACTGAATGAATATTTTTGAAGTCTGATTATAAATTCAATATTTCATTGAAATATTTCATATTTTATCCATAGGTATAAAAAAAAGTATGTGGCATGGTCCAGCACATTAGGTCTCAGCTGCAGAAAGATTTTACAGTTTTGACTCTCTGTTAAATTACTTGCCTTCTAAATTATTATTTATTTCATCCTTCCTACAATATTTGTACATGATGTGGGGCTTGGATTATGGTTGCTGCCTATTGAAATCCCCAGCATTTTACTGGCCTTAATTTAGTTTTAGGATTGGGCAACATGGAGAGAGACTTTCATGTCTCAAATTAGATATGAAGGTTTTATACCTTGCTATAGTGCTGAAGAAGCATTATTCACTGAGCTTTATATGCCTTCAGAGCTTGTGTGACCTTTCGCCTGAGTTTATTTTATAGATAGTTTAGCCTACTTTCTCTCTAGGAATTTGAATTCTTTTGGTAGATAAATCATGGCCTAAATAGGATATTGAAAATAAGATTTGGGCACTGCATGTAATTACAGTGGGATAAAAGGAAAGGGCATCTGTTACCTTGGATGTTATTTTCATAGGTTGCAGTTCTGGGCATACCTGACTGAAAGTGTCACTCAATAAAGTAGGAATCACTTTCAGTTGAACAATTCCTAAGGTAACATTTAATATCTCTAAAAATGTTTGTTCTCCTTGTTAATGGTGTGATATTTGGATTAGCAGATGTATTCAGAACTGCTTTAATAGTAGAAATGCATTATTGAATTTAGTTGTGTTTGTGTGCAATATCATTGGTATCATTTGTCTTTGTAACAGCTGTGGCCATTTGTACCATTCTCTTTGTCTGATGAGTAAAGAGTGTGGAACTGAATCAAAGGGACAGATAAAATGGACTTGTTTTAAATGCAATGCAAGTCACAAAGGAGGAAAACTAAGTGAAACTTCCTCAGAGCTGAAGAAGGGAACTCCAGTATCTCTGACACAGGTAAGATTTAGAGAAACCTCTTTTCTGTGGTAGCTAAGGAACACTGCTGCAAAATAAAGCTGTTATTCCATGGAGTGATAAATACTACACTTCTGCTGTTTGGAAATCTTTTGAGATGGTTCTTACCATACTGGATAGCGATAATTTTGATTGAACCATGTGTATTTCTGAATCAATGAAAGGCAAATGACTGTTCTAGTATAGTGATTCCCAAAGTGGACAGCTAAAAGCCCATGGGGGCAGTGAGGGAAAAGGGGAGCAGTAGAGGCCAGTGTGAAAAAAAAGGAACAGCGAGGGGGAGTTCCAGTCAAAGTATTGATTCACCAGAAAAACAAGGGGACCAGTGGCCTTTAGGACCATGGTGGAGATAAGGGTTGCATGAAATTTCTTTTGAGGGTCCCTTAAAACCATGAAGCAGGCTCGGTGATTGCTTCATGTGGTGGTGTGTTCTGCTTTTTTGCCTGTGCACATGAGCTCACTCCCTTAGCCATGACTTTCACTAGTAGTAGCAGTGGTGGTTGGGAAACTTATGTGAGGCGTGGTCACAGGGCATTGATTCTGTGGCTTGAAATGGCACTGTTTTGGGACAGACTGGAGCAAGGAGCTAGAGCACATGGTAGTGGCAAAAAGGAGCTTTCCTATTTGGGACCCTGCCTGAGCTTTGTGAGCTTTGCTGGGGCTTGGCTGGCAGGTTGAAGGTGTGCTGCTGCTTCTGCTTTGTTTCATCGGTCAGGCTGAAGGAAGAGGTAGCAGATGAAATTATGTTCGTGGGTGGGGAGACACGTGAAGCTTTGTGGGGAAGACGTGTCTATCTGGGGAGAGTATTCAGGGTCAATTCTTGGAAAGAATCCTTCGCCTTGGAGTGGCTCCTATAATTAAAAGCTCTCCCTTTTCCCATCCATGCCAGTCTCCAGTTCAGAACATGCATCCTCTGTAAACATACATACATTTGCTGTACACATCTTTGCCATGATGAAGAAGGATTTAAAGTCCTTCCTCACTGGGAAAAGCTTCTTCCTTTGCACCCCGTCACCTTGGGAGCAGTGACCATGCCGCCAGCCGAGCAGCAATTGAGAAGCCTCTTGCCTACACTTGCCTCTTGCCTACACTGCTCAACCAGCCGTTCAGTTGCTTCTCCCAATAGACCTAATATCAGATCTAATATCATAGGCCTACTGTCCTATTATATACTTTTGATACTTTTTCTGTAATGCTACTGTTCCATACAAGGACTGTTACAAAAATGGTTATTAGTAATCTGCCATTTGAGAGAGTAGCTCAGCTATTTATGCATGAGTGTATCATTTTTTCTTCTTCGTGGTCTCTGTGAATACATACTGACTGCATTTAAAACAGCATTAAAGTCATAGCTATTCCAGCAGGCCTACCCAGTCAATTTTAAATCATGACTTTTTAATTTGTATATTCTAAAGAATATGTTCTTATAAGTATTTTTTCATGGCTTTATAGTGTTGTATTTTAACTGTTGATTTTATGTGGTTTTGATTGTGTTTTGTATTTTAACATGTTATAACCTGTCTTGAGCCTTGGGGAGAGGTGGGAAAGACATACTAAACTTACTATCATCATCATCATCACCATTATTAATATTATTAAATGCCAAAGAGTGAAAGGGCAAAGCCAAGGAGAAACAGGCAAGACTCTTTAGATTTCATATTGTGATCTCTGTATATGTTTATATGCAAGTGTACACATGTGTAAAAAGTTTACATATACAGTAGTCTTTTGCTGTCCATGGGGGATCTGTTCCAGATCCCCCCTGCAGACAGCAAAAAATGTAAGACTTTAAGACCCATTCTTTTCAATGGGCACACATGCATGCCTGCCTGCATGCACAGCCGCATGTATGTGCACCCATTGAAAAAGCCGGGGCTTGCTGTCTGTGGAAGCTCAGATCTGCAGATGGCAAGTCTGCTGTTGGCACTGGCACGCTGTATGTAAATATGTGTTCATTCTGTAAAGTGCTTAATACCAGACAGGAACGGTAGTTCATCACTAAAGATGGTATAGGCCCAATTGAATCTGGTTTTAGATATAGTTGTTCAAAAGAAGTGGGGAGGGATGTGTACTGCGTCACATCTGAATTTTGTGCCATATCCATGTTGGTGTTAGTTAGTATAAACAGAGATGAATCCTTGCCACAGTGAAGGTTTTTTTTTCATGGAGTGTGGAGTATGTGTGTGAGAGAGGGAGTGTGTGAAAAATCGGAACATAGAAAATGCCTTAGAAGCAGTGCTTCATCTAAATTCTTCCCAAAACTGAATTTGCATTATTTGTAGTTTCATCACAATGCTGACTCATATTGTGTTTGCAAGCTACTTAATGATAATTCAGAAGCTTTAAGTAATCCAGCTGCTAAGGCAAAGTAGTAGAAAATCCTGATTTTAAAGTATAAATGTTACACGCTTGAATTGGATAAGAGAAGACTAATATCCATTGAAGACAAGGACGACTGCAGTGGGAGGTGATTTCTGTAGCTATTGTAGAGGATGCCCAATGCACTCAACAAGATCTCATGGCCCTGGGACTTGATAGAACTCTATTCTACAGCAGCTCAAACAGAAAACAATTAGAGTTACCTTGAATGTAATGTTTAAAAAAATTGTTTTAGTGACAATTCATTGCTTTTCTCTTTGCACTGAAATACAACTGATTCATGTATTTTCGGCTGTTTAACACTGATAATCAAATAACTTTTTAAATGATAATAATAATAAACTATTTATTTATAGTCTGCCTGTCCCCGAGGGATCGAAGCAGGTAATAATAATAAAATATGCTAACAGCTATAAAACAACATAATAGAAATAACATGATTCCCTTATCCCCAATTAAAATTAATACAACATAAAATACATTCTAATTAATAATTTAAACTAAATTAACCATAATTAAAATGAGGGTGAACAGGAAAAGTCACATCGATATCATGGGATGATAAATCAATCAGTCAGGGAAGGCCTGCCGAAAGAGATCAGTCTTAAAACCTTCTTAAAAGTATCAAGAGTCGTAATATGACGGATCTCCTCCGGCAGATCATTCCATAGTTTAGGAGCGGCGATGAGAAGGTCCTCTAGGTAACCGCAGCAAGCCTAGTCTTCCTTGGCTGTAATAGGTTGCTCCCTGAGGACCTGAGTGTGTGGGCCGGATTGTATGGGAGAAGGCGCTCCCGCAAGTAAGCTGGACCTAAGCCATGTAGGGCTTTAAAGGTTATTACCCACACCTTGTACTGCACCCAGAAACTAATTGACAGCGAGTGAAGAGTGATTTGGAGTGATGAATCCAGGAGCACCCCCAAGCTGCGAACACAGGGGAAGTGTGACCCCATCCCGGACCGGTGAACATATCTCCATACCCAGATTAGGGTTCCCTATAACAAGTACCTCCATCTTATCTGGATTCAGGTTTAAACTGTTTTTCCTCATCTAGTCCATTACTGCCTTAAGAGATTCATTTAGAGTAGAGATGCTGTCTTTAGTCCCTGCATCAGTCTGAGGCATGGAGAAATATATTTGAGTGTCATCAGCATACTGATAACACCCCACCCTCCGGATGATCTTGCCCAGTGGGTTCATGTAAATGTTAAATAGCAATGGAGCCAGAATGATGCCCTGAGATACCCAGATTTCAGCTCCCTTTTAGAGGAACAGCTGCTTCTAAGCATCACCATCTGGAATCTGCTTGTGAGATAGGAGTGGAACCACTGCAAAGCAGTGTGTCCGAATCCCAGTTCTCACAGGCATTCTAGAAAGATGCCATGGCCGATGGTAATGAAGGCTGCTGAGAGGTTCAAGAGTACCAACAGAGTCACATTTCCCCTGTCGATATCCAGACAGAGATCATCTACTAAGGTGACCATGGCAGGCTCAATTCCATATCCTGACCTAAAACCAGTTTGAAATGGATCTAGATTATCTTTGTTCTCAGCATCTGTTTTAGCTGTCTGCCTTACAGTTTTAATATAGTTTTGCCTTTGTAGCTGGTTTACTAGGTGAACAATTTAAAATCCTTGAGCATCTAAGAAAAATACTATTCATTTTAGTGCATCTCCTTCTCCCATCTCTAAGACTACATAATTTATAATCCCGAGTTGTATGGGCTCAATATTGTCAGTGTTTAGTGCTTCTTTGTTTTACAAAATGTAGAAATTTTCCTTTTGCAATCCTTTGATATTCCTGTCAGATGCATTTTTGTACAGATGAACAGAAGACACTTTTGGACTACCTGTAAAGTTTTGGATATGGGTATTTCTGTTTTCTTTGGAGTGCTTTGAGCAAAAATGGATTGGTACTGGAAATGCCACCAAGCATCTGGAGTATATTTCTTAGTACCATTTCTTCTCTTCCAAAACGGACTGTCAGCTTGAGTTCTGAAGTAGTGTTGAGATTTATATGTGAACTGACAGCAACCCAACACACTCTGTTCTCTCTCTCGCCCGCTCCCTCTTTCTGTGAGGATTTATCTTGGCAATCACACTGGAAAACAAAGAGCATGGAAGAGAAATTGTTTTTTGTTTTTTTAAAAAAAACATATGGAGGAACTTCCATTGAATATCATTTCCATTGAATATCATTTGCATACAGTTTCAGACTTGAGTGTTACTGGGGCAATTTTTCTTTAGATCTCCTGTCTGCAATGAAATGTACCTTTTGTATTTTTTAAAATAACAGGAACAGGACTTCTAATTGTGCCAGGTGTAAGCACACTTGCTTTACCCACCCTTCTGATTCCTTCCTCTTGGTTTACAGGCCAAGTCAAGCAAAGAGTAAAGACAGAACAGACCCAGATAGTAGCCAGAACTGCTACTGCTAGGAACAGCCAGAAGGAGCAACTTCAGAAAAAATGGTAGTATAGATCATTTGGACCCAAGGCAATGTAGCCAGCAGCTAGACTAGACTGTAGTAAAATGTCTGAGGAGTATGCGAGAATCAGCAGCTTCACCCCCACGCACATATCACCAGCTCCAAGGATGATGGTCATTTACTTTCCTCCTCTTTAGGAGAATAAGGTTCACTTATCATTCAGGGACTGATTTTTCTGATGGTGAGGTACTTTCTACAAACAATTCCCTTGGTTACAGAGCACACATTAAGATGCCTAAGAAGCTCAGCAGTTATAGAGAAAATCATTTCACTGTTTTAAAACCTAGAGTGACTGAAGCCCACCAGTAGTGGCTATATTATTGTGACAGTTTTTTTTTCCAGGCTTCTTAACTTGTGCTCTGTATGTGTGTTAATAATTATTTCAAACTAGTACAGTAATCATCTCATCCTATTAATTGAAACAATTTGTAGAGAGGTAGCCCTGTTAGTCCAGTGCAGCAGAACCAACAACGTCTTTCAGACTAACAAGTTTTATTTGGCAAAAGCTTTCATACCTCAAAGTTTATTTCCTATGAATTATGCATTGATAAATTGGCTAGTCACTGACACTTTGTTGTTATTAACAATTGAAAGGAATGGTTGCTTTCAAAGGTTCACATATTGCAAGCTGAGACAGAATAGCTCTAAATTTGTGAGAAAAGTTATTAATGCTTGTGATGTCTTCAGATGATAATTTAAATGAGAGATTTCTGTGCTTTATGCAAAAGCCCCTTCCTTTTAGACAAGCCTTTGAAGAGTTTACCAGATTAGGCTGAAGTATGATTTTTGTCAGTGCAGTGATGGATGTTGCTTTGAATATAAATTCCAGGCCCTTCGTCAGTCATAGTCTTTGACATTTATCTGCAGTTTAGCTGAATAATATAGTGATTTGCACTTTTTCCATTGATCTTTGGGTAATTTGCATGGCTCTAAGGCAAAACAAGTCTTGCCTTTCCAGTCCAGGTTTGAAGCAGTTACGTGTATGTGCATCTGCCCATAGATCAGGGTGAGGGCTACAATTTTAGAAAATTTTGGTAGAATTTTTCAACTATTTTCAACAAAAACAAGTGAAAATGCTGTTCTACCCATCAGAAACTCCTTCTGGGCCACCATTTTGGCTGACATATGGCCAAACCTAAAGGACCCAGATGGGCAAATAAGGCCCAGAGGGGAGGGGGAAAAAACCATCCCCATGTAGTTGCCTACCCTCGCTATAGATTGATATAGAGCCGTGGTAATTACTTTTGGGAGAGGAAGCAGGTTACAGTTGGAAGTTACAATGCCCAAAATGTTTCTTTTGAGAAAGAACAACTTCAAGATATTTATGGCAACTGTAACCTGAACAAGTTAGTTGCGGCTATAGTTGCCATAAGATATTGAATTTGTTCTTTCTCAAAAGTAGCCCTATCACATATCAGTCAGAGTCAACCACTGTAAAACAAACAAACTTACTGAGAAATATACAGAAATAAAGTATCTTGTGTGAGTTAACTTTAAGCTTAGTATGGATACATTAAAATCCAACACTTGCCAGGCTTTAAACCACTCTTCATCCCATTACCTCTCACTGCTTTATCACACTAGGTGGAAAACAGGATTTAAATGAGAGTTAAATGAGAGTTAAACAGGAAATGTCCTGTGATAAACATAGGGTATTTCCTGTTTAACTCTCATTTAACTCTCGTTTAAATCCCGTTTGCCCCCTGGTGTGATAAAGCAGTAGTAGAAGCACCAATCAGACCCTAACTGGACTAGACCAGACCAGACCAACTGAAACAACTGAACTCTATATTTTTAAATTCCCCATCTTACCAGGAGCCCCTACCCATCAGAGTTGGTTGGACTTTGCTCCTTTTGTGCTGGCTGTTGCCTGTCAAACAGTTATCAAGCTGTTCTTCACCCCAAACTAGCCAGTAGATCACACTCCCTTGGAGGGTGGTGGAGTCTCCTTCTTTGGAGGTCTTTAAACAGATGCTGGATGGCCATCTGTTGGGGTGCTTTGATTGTGTGTTCCTGCATGGCAGGGGATTGGACTAGGTGGCCCTTGAGGTCTCTTCCAACTCTGTGATTCTTTAAGTGCTTGCTCTACTTGTACTTCTATGATTTTATGATTCTATAAGTGCTAGTTCTTCTTGCTAGCCCCTTACCAAAGCAGAAAGAGAAAAAGAGGCTCTAGAAGGATTGTAAAGGGAAGCAAATATAACATGTGTTTATGAAGCTTGAAATTTTACTTTTTAGAAGAATGCACATAACATGCTGAAGCCATCTGTAACTAAATAGTGGTAGCATGTTTTACTCCTACATCACCAAAATGTTCCTGATGCAAAAACATGGAGACTTCTTGAGGAATCAATTGTTCTCTGCCTACAAAGAGGCCTGTGACCTCACTGGAATGGAGACATATTGGATTGCAAAAGAGAGGTTGAGACGCAAATGGACTTTAAATTTCCTAGACTTTGAAAATCTCCCCACACGGCCAGAAGGAGGAGGAGCCTGCATGCAAAAGATATCCTCCCAATCTTAACATCTTTACTAAGGACTGAACAACATGCAGGCATCATCTAACTAACATCTGCAATTTTTTTCCTCCTCCTCCTCCTGTTTGGTTTGTAACATCTTGCCTGATGAAGAAGCCCACGAAGCTTCGAAAGCTTGCAATAAGTATATTGTGCATTTCAGTTGCTCAGAAAAGGTATCAATGATGGATTTTTGTTTGAATAGGATGATATTCTGGGATGCTGAAATTTCAGTGGCAATTAAGTGGCAATCCTTTGTGCACTTACTTGGAACCTGTAATCAGTTGGACTTCTTTCCAAGTAAAATTCACAGGATGCCGATGCTTTAACACCAGCCACTCCATTAGGCAGAATGCTGTGGTTGCCTCAGGGAGCTTTCTGGGTACATTTTGCCTCATAACTGAGAAGCAGACACTAGAACAGAACAACTGCTATTGCAGACTGCTCCTCTATGTATATAAATGTGTCTGTGTCTGTCTGGAGCATTCATGTATATACACATACCACACATGCTAAATCACTTCCTGACATGCTGGGGAACTAAGTTTGAACCCATTACTTTTCAGGGTTGTCATCACTAGACTTCAGGACAATTGACTGCATAAGATCATGGGTTTTATCCAGTGGTGTCACCTGCTAGAACAAATCTTCTACTGCTTGTTGAAACCCTGTTTTAATCTTTGTGCAAGTGTCAAAACTGATACTTGAAGTCAGGTTTCACAAGCTATTCAGCAACCCATTGTAACTTCATTAGGCTGGATATTGCTTGACCTAGATGTCCTACTTGCCACTGGCTCTACCACGTCATGTTTCTTTTCTTGCTAACATTGGATATACCTCTTGTCTCCTAGAACTAGAATCATGAAATATCTAGTCTTCCTCATTTCATTTACTCAGGCAGTCTTTCCGTGAAGTATATTAATATCTTTCTTATAAGTCAGTTGGGCACAATGTATGATCATAAGAGAATACTAGTCTGAAGTTTAATAAAATAGATTTGGAAACTACCCTGTATACAAATTATCATATAAATAATTTGAGATTGCATCTTTCTCCACATGATCCATGCTTCCATTGGATTGTGTTTGAATAGATGATAGTGCCTAGAGATATCCTTCAAATTCAGTATGGCTTGGTGCAAGGATATTTACATTTGTATGGAAGAATTTCAAAAAGGTTTGGGTTAATTTTACGATGACTTTGGATGAGGTTTCTGAAGTCCTATTTATACACAGGATTTAATTCAAAGCTACCAGATATTTAGAGAGTCTGATAATCTAATATCTAGGTTATCTGTTATTGCTTGTTTGGTCTGCTCCTGGTGTTTGAAGCAGAAATTGCACTATAAGGTACACATACAGGTTTAGACATGTGCACTCGGTGCAATGGCACAGATGTCAGATTGCTAAGAAATTCCCTACAGCATTGAATAAAAAGATTTTCTTTAGTTTTTAAAAAATGCCTTGCAGCACTTGTTTCCATGACAACAGGAAAATTGCCTGCAATACATCAGCTCATCAGCCCAAATAACAATCTGATTGATAGTTACATATGAGTAAGAAATAGCAAAGGGGGACAGTTATGTTACATTTTCTTGTCTTTAGATAAGAACAAATTACTATTCTTTACCTTCTCTTTTCCTATGTGTATTTTTCAAGCTTCTGAAGAGAAGACACAATATCACTTTAGCTACATTAGATTTTTCACCAATATGTTAGTTACTATGACTTGAAGACTTATTTGCACATTGAGAGTTAATGTATAGCACACATACTCATTTGCTCTGCAGTTTAATAATAATTAGGGAAATGGAACAGGAGATCTATGAGATGAAATGACTCAAAAGCCTTTTTACAATTCTTTTTAGGTTACCCTTTTAATTCCAATATTGAATCCAGTATTTAAAGAAACATTCACAATTTTTCAGAGCAAAATAGACAATGCAGTACTATCACAATACACTGAACCTTAAAATGAAAGAGAGAGGAAATAAAATGTGTAAGCTCATGTAACAGCTAAATCCTCAATATTTAATCAAAATTTTCATTAGTCAGCATTATAACATTGACAGTATCTGAGGATATTAATATTCATTGGGATTCTTCTTAAGTCTATAATAGAATGGATTTGGCTACATTGAAATGCAAGCAAAATTAAGCTGACCCCCCCCCCCCCCGGCAGCTCTCTATGTGCCCCTAAAAGCTCCCAAGTCAGAGTCTCTCTGGAGTGGGAGAGTTCAAGAGAGGAGTCTCCAGCAGGATATAGAAAATCAGTAGCATTTGTGCCTGGCCTGGGTGCCTTTCTGCTAGCACAAGTCTCCTTTAGATCCATGACAATTAATTTTCCCAGCCATTCAGAAATTGGGAGTGTAGGTTTTTCATTTTCTTTACTTCCTTTATAATTACCAGATCTCACATTTTTCACATTGAGTCTGTAATAGTAGGTACCCTGCCCTTGTAGTAAGTCCATATTACTGTGGGATTTACATTCAAATGAATATGATTCTTCAATGTTGTTTTGTTGTTGTTGTGTGCCTTCAATTTGTTTCCAATTTATGGCAATCCTAAGGTGAACTTTTCTTGGCACATTTCTTGCCACTGCCATCCTCTTGAAGCTGAGAGAGTGTGACTTAGCTGGGTTCACCCAGTGAGTTTACATGGCTGACCTGGGATTCAAACTATGGTCTCTAGAGTCAAAGTCCACAGCTCAAACCACTGCACCACACTGGCTCACACTTGTTCCATATCTGTTTTATACCTGTTAAAAAGGTAAAGGTATTCCCCTTTGACAAGTTTGTCTGTTGTGCCCGACTGTAGGGGGTGGTAAAAGAACAACTCAGAGTTGTCAGAGACAATTCTGTGATCATGTGGCAGCATGACTGTACAAAACAGTGTTACAGAAGCTGGGACTAGTGATGTGAGCAAACTCCATCATGCAGTTCTCAGGTCTCAAACTGTCAACCTGGCGATTGTTAGTCAGTGTCTTAACCGCTTAGCCACTGCATCCCTTCTATACCTATTACTTAATTTATTTCATCCTACCTTTCTCCCACTGTGGGATCTAAATCAGTTCACAGCATAGATTTTTTAAAATACAGGTAAAAGTACAGTGATTATAATAATAAAAATAACTACATGTAAAACTGATTCAAAACATTTAAAACGTAGCATGAAGATAAAAGTATAGTGTGCATGCACAAGCGCACGCACACACTCTCTCTCTCTCTCTCTCTCACACACACACACACACACATATCAAAGATATTTCTGCAACAGTTAATAGCTGAAAGCCAATCTAAATAAAAAGGTCTTTGCCTGCTGCTGCTCAGGGAGTAGACCCAGGGGGCCAACTAGTCTCCTGTGGAAGAGAGTTTGACAGCCTGGGAGCAGTGATTAAGAAAGCCTTCATACATGGCCTCACCAAATGTTTCTGTGGCAGTGGTAGGACCAAGAGAAGCCCCTCTCTTGAAGATCTTAAAATTCAGCACACTCACATTGGGAGATGTAGTCTGTCAGGTAGACTGGACCCAAGCAACATAGGGCTTTTAAGGTCATAAACAGCATGTTCAGTTGTGCTCCAAATGCACTGGGTGGTGACCAAGATAAGGTTGTCCCTTAATCTCTGAGGAGTTCTTGTTTAATATCGTTTAGAGACATTAAACAATGTGGCATTTTCTTTAGCATGGACAATTGTGTTCCAAGGACTGGAGTATTAAGTTTTACCTCACTGAATAAATATTCCTCCAACCTATTTCTTCAGTCCATAACATGTGAAAAACTAATGGCTTTATTGGCAAGGATGATGTGAAGGTTGAAACAATGGGGTGCATAAAAACATGTTATACTGCTGCAAATGGTATGTTTTAGAAGCTCTGTTGTTTTGTGAGTTGTCCATACATAGACACATGACATGGTTGACAACTGAGCTTCTTGTTTTCAGGAGACAAACCATTTCTCCACTTGTAGAGAGATCTTGTGGCACATTTGAGACTAACTGAAAGAAGTTTGCAGCATTAGCTTTTGTAGACTTCAGTCTACTTCCTCATATGCATATAGTGGCGTGCAAACCAGGGACAGAAATATATGTGCCATTGGTATGTGAGAATGTCAGTTCAAATTCAAAATCCTTTGTGTGTGGAAATGTGTATGGAAATGAAGAGGCAAGACCATTTTGGCATTGGAAACTATCCTATATGTGAAGAGAATAGATGAGTGTAAGATCCCCTCCCCTCCCCAGGATGGGGTCAGATAGTGTTGAAATGTGTATAGTAAATCAGGAAGCCATTACCCTGTTCAATCCATTGCTGAGGGACTGTAGTTTGTGGATTAATTCCAATTCTGCTGTTTCTCTTTCCAATCTACCTTTGTAGTCCTTTTGTTCAAGAACAAAAGGGCATTCAATAGTCATCAGTTCCTGCTAATAAAATGTCAGTTTTTGAGGGGATGTGATAGCATCTCTAATATGAACAGTAAGAAGATCAAGGTATTGAGATCCTACATCTAGGTACAAAGAGCACTCTAGAAAAAAATAACATAAATCTTCCATCTTTCTGCACTGTCTATCTGTGTTGGCTATGTCATCGTATTGCCCTTTGACTTCCATTAGATCCAAAGTATTCAGTCTGTGCTTGGTTAAAAGGATCATAAGGTCAGATAAGCAAGTAAAGGCTAACTAAAGGAGCAGTTTTCCAGGATAAATGTAAAGTTCTTATATAACAGAGCAACAGTTAAAACACAAGTGCAGCATTTCCCTGGAGATTACTGTCAGCTAAATGTCATGCAGTGTCCAGTCAAGCGCAGTAATAACCTTTTGCAACCAGATAGTTCACTGAGAATTCCAAATTATATACAAGGTGACAAATTTTTGTAGTCTTTGATTCTGGGTCCATTTCTTCGTATGCTAAAGGGGAGATGAGCTGAACAATTATTTTGTGCCACTATTGAATGGCTGTATTCAGGGCCACAGTTTTAACTGAGCAGCTCCCAGAGTTTATGTTGTACTGAAATCCAAATTGCCATATCTGAGCGGAGCCACATTACAGCTCCATACAGCAGGTAGGGCAAAAGCTTATTCTTATAGAACTCAAGGAGGAGCACCACAAACCTACCATCAGAACCTGTTGTGTACCAAAAACTAGCATTAATTGTTTTTTAGTTGATGCTACAGTGGCTTTCAAGTTTGTGGACCACCATCCAGAGTCCTTAAATGTTACACCCAGCTATTTATAGTAGTTAACTTGCTCCAGTTGTTGTTTATTAAGTTGCCATCAATGTTTGAGAGCCTTTGTGGCTGAAGAGTGGGGTATGAATACTCCGAATGAATAAATAAATAAATAAATAAATTTCTGTCTTCTCCTCCCAAACATCATCATTTTGGTTTTTGAATAGTTATAATTTAGAAATTATTTTTCACAATATTGTCCCAGAGCTGTCAGATGCCTGTGCAAGCCCCGATGTCTATAGGAAAGAAGGACGGGATCATCAGCGTGTGTGTGTGCGCGCGCGCACACACACACACACACACATATATAGATATGATGGAAATTTATTTATCTTGCAGGCGGGGAGGGGGGACTTTGCACCTGACAGAAAAGAAATTATGTCATTAATGTATATTTATTTAATGTATTAATTAAATAAAAAGAAAGAATAACAGGCACCTTTGACAAACACTCTGATTAACAGGAAAGGCTTCTGAGAGACTGCCCTTAGACATTATTACATAAATTGGAATTATTATACTGTCCTTGAAAATTGTCTTAAGTAACTTGTGGTTAATATTCAAAGGGCCCAACATATGCCACAAATGTGGCCATGGTAGATAGTCAGAAACAACCCTGAAGTCTACAAAAGCCACAAAAAGAGAGTGGAAAGGTGAAATATTTCTTCAGTAAATGATTTAAAAGAAAACAATGATCAACTGTTGATTTCCCATGACAAAAGCCAGCTTATTCCTCAGCCAAAGGTTTTCTGAGGTCACTTAGATTTCAAGTTTTTCTAAAAAGATGTATTGGTTACAGCTTACTAATCACATCCAAAAAGCTACTGTATATACTCATGTATAAGTCGAGAAATTTAGGTCAAAAATCTGACCCAACTGGGTCAACTTATACACTGGTCAGTACAGTAATTGACCCAAGCCTCTCCCCAGCCAGGCTGCCTCCGCAAGCAACAGCCCGTCTGGAGAGAGGCTAGGAAGGGCGATTGCTCACCCAAAAGCCTCTCCCTGGCTGGGCTTTTTCCCCAGGGAAGGAGCCCAGCTGGGAGAGGAGAAGAAGAATGATCGCTCACCCAAAAGCCTCTCCCTGGCTGAGCTTTTTCCATAGGGAAGCAGCCCAGCTGGGGATTGGATAACAAGGGTGATTGCCTGCCCAAAAGCCTCCCCCTGGCTGGGCTTTTTCCCCAGGGTGGGAGCCTCAGCTGGGAAAAAGATAAGAAGGGCGATTGCTCGCCCAAAAACCTCTCCCTGACTGGGCTTTTTCCCCTGAGATGGAGCCCAGCTGGGAGAGGCTAGGAAGGGCGAGCGATCGCTCAGAAGCCTCTTCCCATCCCGGCTCCCTCCGCGAAAGAAAGCCCCACTGCAGAGAGGCTGGGCAGGGTGTGAGATTGCCCTGCAGCTTGTCTGCAGCCTGGCTGCATTGGGAAGTTTGACCCTCTGCTTATCCACAGGTCATACCAAATCCATTCTTCTGCCCCCAAAAGTTGACCTTGACTTATACATGAGGTCAATTTATAGTCGAGTATATACGGTAACTGGCCAGTAGTTCTTAAGATCAGATTTAGTGCCTTTCTTGTATATGGGGACCACTATTTCCATTGACCAATTAATCCACTGGTAGATTATTGATAGAACTGGAAATTTATACTTTAGTTGTAACTAAAAACACAAGATCTTTACTAGTCTTAATCTTCCCTGGACAGGCAACCTGGAGTATTACTGATAGTCACAAGTTGGATAAGAGTCTATTTTGAAAAGTGAAATCAGCTCCAGCAGTGCTGGTGTAACTGCCTTAAAATCCACCATGCTAGTCCACAAATAATTAAAAATGTTTAGCCTCCTTCCTGGTCTGCTGATAATATTTAAGAGAACTAGACCAGTCTGAAAAATAGTGTGGATAAATAATTTCCCTTGAACATTAATTGCATGGTCTTTAAACTGTCTGTGGGCTGAAACAGACCAGCCCAAAGAGGCAATATGACACCACCCCTGAAAGAGCCGGGTGGGCACCGTGGCAACCACACACCGCAGCCCCACTCCAGCTTTTTTCCAGTGCAAAAAGAGGCAGCAAAATGCCACTCCTTTTTGCACTGGGGAAAGGGAAGCTTTTTCACCATGGTGGTGCCTTTTTGGCACTCCTGCAATGTGCAGCATCTAAATGCCATGCCGCAAGAGCACCGAAAAGCTGCCCCCAGGTGGACAGCAGAGCGGCATAACGCTGGCTTCAGGGCAGCATTGAGACATGCATCATGTACACGCCACGGCCCCACACCACCAGCAAGCCGACACATTGTGCTTGTCTCATCAATATAGGCTCTTCCAATGGAAAATGCCAATGCCTTCCAGTAAGAGCCTATCCGGGCATTAAAATCACCTGTTAGAATAAAATGGGCCTCAGGATATTTAATATCCAATTAAAATAAATATTCTTCTAAATATTCTGATATATTTCCAGAATGATACTTAGAATGTTGGGGTGAAATCTACACAATTGTAACAAATGAAAAGATATTCAAATTGAGGGGAAAAACCCATAGCTCAAGGGCCTCGAGTATCTATCAGATGAGATTTCACTCTCAATGAGGTGACCACACAACACGTGAGCCATCCTCTAGATGATCCATACAATTACTGCTGTTTGCTGGAACTAAGTATATTCTGTAGTCGTTAAGACAGATATCATCAGCTGACCATGTTTCCTGAAAGCAAACCATATCAAACTGCTTTATATACTTCTAAAATGGAACATTCAACTTCTTATAATTCCAGCCAGCATATTCCAGGATAAACACTTGAAAGCCATTGGTCACTTTTGATCACTGTTGATATGTAGTGAGATATGATTCTTCAAAGATTTTTAAATAGTGCATATCACAGATGTCAATTTCAATCACTGCTGTTTTCTTAACCACGTCATCATACCTGAATTCTCTCAGGGGTTCCTCTATAGTCTAGGCATTATTTTGTCTTGATGGGCATGCACATTGACCTGGATTCTTCACTTGTTTATAATTCACTTCTGTGTGCAGCCGCTGTACTTCTGTCTCATCCTCCAGGTAGTCAATCACGTCAATGTTAGGACTCATTTGAAATTACTGGATATACAGTATTTTCCAGGTGACAAATATGTTCTGTTGGTTTCTCTGGAGATCCTGTTTCTTACTCATCAAGAAATCTCAAATCTATCTTTAGAATGTAGTATTGTTTTGATTTTAATGTGTTAATAAAAATATATTTTTTTTAAAATCTCATATCCAGTCAGGTGCCTTGTTAATGCCTTGGGTATTGAGGGAACTAAATTACACCTGTTCCAACTTGTTCAGATTTATCTGCTATCAAATTTATTTGTTCAATCTGGAGTATATACCTTCACCACAGGAGTAGCCTGACCTGTGCCTTCTCCCCGCAGTTGTTATCCTGATAGATTACAGACTCATCTGTGCCACAACTTATACTGCCTCATTTTGAACAGGTCCACTTTGCCTTATTTGCATATTTTCTCAAATCGATTTTCAGATTTTCTTATCTTGCTATAATTTTGTTTTGAGCTGCTAAAAGAAAGGCATGCAAGCAGACAAATAGCATTCCTTCTTCCTTTTTTCAAAAAAACATTATCCTCTTATAGGGAGCTTGTTTGCACCCAAACATGTCTACTTCTATATTATGCTCCAAGATCATTATGGTGAGGGGGGTGATCTTTAGGAGAGCTGAGGTCAAATAGATTTTTTTGACTACTTCCCACCTTGACTGAACAGTTTTTTTATATGGGATCCTCTGGACCTCTAAAGTTTGGTGGGATGCCACATTTTAAAAAACCTTTGAAACAAATATGCCCCTTCCAGTGGGTGCATCTTTGCACTCAAGAACCAGTCCACTTCATTGAAAGTGAATGAGCATGAGTGTAATTATAATATAGATAGTCCACAGAAGCTATATCTACTATAGCAAGCAGACCTGGGAAAGCCACTTCCAAAATGTTTAGAAGATACAATTTGCATGCATTCTACATTAAAAACCTTTTAAGTTTGGGGTAATTAGATAGAACTAGCTTCTATGATTTAATACTAGATTCCAATTTTTGCTGTTTTCAGTCCTTGCCTGTGGTAATTTTGTCTCAGAAAGAATTTGAGACCAAGGATCCTGCATACTTGGTTAAGAGCTCTGAGTCTGTGTTAATTGGGATAACTGTTCCAGAGGAACAGATATTTATTATTATATTTATTTATATTCCACCCTTCTCCCAAGACTGAGTTTCAGGGTGGCTGTCTCATCAGTGTGGATGTGACAACAACACAGTGATTTGTTTTAACCACAGTTTGCTTGAAATTTACCTGTTTGGAATTGTTCTGCTCAGAGGTTTTATCTAGTAGTGCAAAGAGTTTACCAAACTCTCTTTTCCTATACTGTGAAACCTTGGCATTTTTAATATTTTAAATATTTTGTCATCTTGATCTTACTGCCCGTCCAATTCTTAACTATTCCTGTGCATCTCTTATTTTATATAGTTTATTAGTTTGGCTCCTGTGTTTACTGTACATCTTTATCACCAAACCTAAACTGGCCTTTTAAAATATTTCAACCAACATAGTTAAAAGTTTATTACATTTGGAGAAGTAGGATTTGATATGTTCATTGTCTTTCATTGTTACATATAACCATCCTTCAATTGGTAAGCTGCCATTACTCTATCCTTCTGAAAGGGAGGGTCTTTCTTACTTTTATTATCTGTTAATATTGTTCTTTAGATCAATTCAGAGACCCTGTTGGATCCACAGCAAGCCCAAGCTTTTGACCAGCTTTGTCGTCTGTACCGAGGAACCTCCAGGGTAATATAATTTTATGCCTTCATTCCTAACAAAAACTTGGAGACTAATAATGATATGTGTTTTATAACAGTAGCACCTGAACTAATCTCAGGGATCATAGTTGTCCTTGTATTTTTCTTGGAATGGTGGGACAGAGTCCAGTTTACACATAATTGAAAATCTGTATCCAAGTCCTGATCCTTTAAAATATATGTTTCCCTTATTAAGATCCCTATATGCCCCAGTGCACTGGATTCATTTTGTACTGAGTGGGAAACCACCTGAGTTCTTTCCAACCATATCTTTATTCTTCATGTGTCTTGAAAATTATTATTCCTGCACTTGCATAACTCAACAGCAGCCCTGTGGTTTGCATTTGTTGTTACAATTATGCACAGTTTTTGGTTTGCAGCTTTTAAAATGTTTCTTATTTAATTAAATATTAATTAATGACTGTCTTTTGTAATAGTGCTTATTCTGTCCACATTACATAATTTTACTGCATGCTTTAAAATAACTATAATTTAGCACTTGTTATTTCTCTTTTATTTTGTAGTTGGCTCTTCTGACTGAACTTTCTCGAGATCGTGGTGGTGAAAAACATGGACTTCTCCATGTCTCCCAGGGTGATTCTGCACTGAATAGTGTCTTCCAGAATGAGACCTTCCAACTTCACCTCACACCACCACCTCCTCTTCTAGACGACTAATCTTTGCTTGTTAAGACAGTATGAAAACTCTGTGAAAAGTACTAGATAGTACTTTGGTATGGCATATCCTGGTTATGGAATTGGCTCAGAGGACTTCACTTTGAACGAAGTAGACAGAACATTGCCATAATCCAGAGTCTTGGCAAGGATCATCTGTTTAAAATGTGGCTGGGCCTTCTTTCCAGTAGGCTTTGCTGAAAGCTATCAACTATTCTGTTAAACTTATGCTGTTCCTTGCTGAAGCTAAACACGACAGTACTTGGGACAACTGTACTAAACCCTAGAGATAGAGTCTGCGGCGAAACCTTATTTAAATAATTGGAATGTGTTCCCTTAGAGGAGAATACCAAGGGAATACAACAAATGTCACTTATCTAAAGTTGACATTTCTCAGGCTTCCTTTAACTATCTCATTTAAATTTAGTACAAGCAGTGGAACTCTAAAGTCACAGTAGGAATGCACTATGCAGAATGTGCAACTAAGCCACATGAGACAGAATTGCCAAGGACAGCCTATTTTCCAGAACTCTTGAGACTGTTTTCTCAAATGTTATTCCTGTGATTTCAATCATCCTAAGTGGATGTATGATAGCCCCCCTAGTAGTTAGTCAGAAAATTTTACTGTGGCCAATCCTAGGAAAATATCACTTATAAGCACCAGAAATCCTGATAACAATGTACATTGCATATACAATTCAGCCAACTTGACAGTGGCAACTTATATATTCTGCGGCCTGCACTAGTTGTGTGCCAGCATTTTTACAATGATCACAGTGTTTCTCATGTAGCAAAAGAAAACAGCACATTCATCATTTATGATAGATGCTGCTGCTGTAGAGTCACTGAGCTGCATGGAAAGGACTTTCTCTTTCATTGTATCCTGTCCCCACCCTAGTCCATTTATCTGTAATGAACTCACTACTGAATTAAAGGAAGGGATTCAGATGGTTGTCAGTGTTCTTTCCTCTCTCTGCCTCTCTCTCTCTCTCTCTCTGCCTTCTGTGCTGAAAATTAACAACCTGCTGTTTAAGAAAGGAAGGTAAATGGTTCTTGCTTCCCACATCATATTACAAGTTGCCCATCAGCATCGTGTTTAATGTATCTACATCTCTAAAAGCTGACAGTTGGCATCTTTCCTTGCCTGTTCCAGGGGACTACCTGTTTTCATGAAATCTGTCAATATACATAGCAAATGTAGATGAAATGATATATGAAGACCAGCACTTCCCACCTTGCAACTCTGTTACAGGGTGTGGAGTCAAGCGTTGATGGTACTGTGTGCTGCACTCTCTTGTGTTTTCTTATTTAAGTTCCACACTAGTTTTTCTTGTAGGGACATTTCTGTATCATTAAAGATGCAAACATTTCCATGAGTGATCCTATTAGAAACCTTGTGTTGTCAACCATTGTCTCTTTTCACCCACCTTGTACAGTTTTGTGTGTAGTGCTCTTTTTACTAATTGATGCGTAAGAACTATGGTGATGTGAACAGTCTGATTTAAAAATACTTATCTGGCTCTCTTTTATAGGAGCTACCTCCTTAGATAGTCTCCTTGAACAAGGCATCCATTCACACAAAGTTGCATGTGAAGTAGTAAAGTGACATATGTGTTGATGGAGCCCATACGCACATCTGCACATTACTCACATTAGAGGTATATATTTTCTGTGCACAAAATGAGGAAAGTTACACGTATGCAACTTTATTTATTTAAAACATTTCTTGATGTTTGATTATTGTGGATAGTGAAAACGAGGTGTCAGTTTTCTGGTCCCATCCTTTTTATTTAGGTAAGTTTCACCTGCTTAAATAAACATTCAACTTCTTCCTTGATTATAATAGATTTGAAAATGTGTATGAACACTTCTGCTGTTTCTGCATTATTAACAATATGAATTGACACCACTCAAGTTTTTCCATGCAAAATATAATCAAGCAAGTTTACTTAAAACTGGTGATTGCTGACTTTAAAGGAAAAAGGAAAATAAGTTTCTAGTAAAGAGGATGTCACAACCTCATCTGCTAGTATGCTAGTAAGAAAGGTGTCCGTAGGTGATAATTTAGATTAAACTGCCAATTATCACAATGCTTTACAGTGCAACAATACCTCAAATTCTGTGTACCCCCAACTTGCAGTCATGAGGAAATAATCAGAAAATAGCAACTAAAATGTGACTACCCATTGAATAAAGGTATTTGATAATTGGGCCTGTTTTCATTTTGTATGAAGGTGAGTATGAATAATAGAATGATAAAGCTGGAAGGGATCACAAATGCCATCCTGCTCAACCCTCTGTCATATAAGAATATACAACCAAAGCATTCCTGAGAGAGCCATTCAGACTGTTTAAAGACCTCCAAAGAAGGAGAGCCAACAAGTCTTCAAGGCTATTTCGCTGCCAAATAGATCTTGCAGTCAAGTTCTCCCTAACATTTAGATGAATCTCTTTTCCTAATTTGAATGCATCAGTTCATGTTCTAATGTCTAGTGTGTAGGGTGGTGAAGCATGAAAGATGTAGAAACTGCTCTAAAAATCTACATTTCTAAGTAGTTAGAATCATAGGAGTTTATCATCTGACGGAATTTGGGGGTATAATGCAATGGCAATCCAAACGCAATCATGGGGTTTCATGTTATTACATACTAAAGTATCTCACACAATTTTGGGCAATGGGGTGTCATTTTCAGGAAATGGGAAGACATTCTGGACGCATTCCGAACGCAATTAGAATTCACATAAATTTGCTAAACTAGCGAATTTACGTGAATTCTAATTGGTTCCCTTCGAAATTGGGAGAAATTCTCCCATGTGATAAACTCCATAGAATCTTATGGAGTTAGGGAGTGGGGATTTCAGTGGTAAATCTGTGTGAAAAAATTGTTGAAAAATGGCATGTGTGAATATGTGGGGATTGTATATATGACATGGCCCCACCCATCTCTAGCATGCAGCCCTGAATGGTTCCCCAAAAGGCAACGTAGCCATTAGTCATCCCATTCCTGTTTTGAAGGAGTAGACAGATTCATGGTGAGAATGCTACCAATGAGTTCAAGCTGTGATGACTCTATCCTTTCCCCAGGTTCAGCATCAACATGTATCTGAATATAATTGTAGGGAATAAAAATGAAAGTTCGGCACATGGCGATTTCTTGACCACTGCAGGATCCCAAAACGGTCTTCATTTCCAAGGCTGGAGGCAAAACTTTGGTGGAAACAATTCCCCTGGAAGTATTATTCATTGGCAAGCCATTTTATGAGATACAATTGAGATGCACGTTTGCCATCCTTTGTATCTTCAAATGTCCTTCAGAAACTATGTTTTAGGTTTCCTTTCTGTCTCCCCACTCCAGACTTAAACTAGTTCCTTCTGGAAGTGAGAAATGTTTTCTTTCTCCAATCTTGAATAGTAATTTAGGTATTAAAAACTTTGGTTCAGAATACATGTGTGTGTATTCATAAACTATTTTTCTGTGTTTTAAGAAATTAGCTCTTCTGAAACATAAATGACTGGGGAGAATTGGTGTAAATGAGCTAGGGTAGGAGTAGACATTTGCTCTCCTGATATTTTGGACTTCAGTTCCTATAAGCTGCAGCCAATATGATGAGTGGTCAGGAATTATAGACAATGTAGGTTAGAGCATCTTGGGGACACAAGGGTTGCCTGTCTTTGGACTAAGGCAGTGGTTCTCAACCTTCCTAATGCTGTGACCTTTTAATACAGTTCCTCATGTTGTGGTGACCCCCCAGATAGAGGAGCGTTGTCTCGGTTCCTAAGACCATCCGAAATATGTATTTTCCGATGTTCTTAGGTGACCCTTGTTAAAGGGTTGTTCAACCCCCAAAAGGGCCACTACCCACAGGTTGAGAACCGCAGCTGGACTAAGGGAACTGTTTCCCACTGCAGTCCAGTCTCTGTCTTGCTAGAGATTAGGCTTCTCTTTGTTTGGGTAAAGCTGGCTCAGAAATTAGCATGTCCATATAAAGAGGGTTAATGAGACTTTGGATCATTTCGATTCTGCAGCCTACAGACTGCCCTTTCTCCACCCATGCCTAGACTTAGATATTGGAGAACAGGGATGAGCAATGAAGCTGCATGTTAGATAGCTTTGATTTCCTTTTTAAAAGGTGGTGGTGGGGGATAACAGTTTCAATTGAAACTGTGGTAGCCAGCAGTCTCTTTTCCTTCTCAGTGTACCATGGTGAGCTTGGAGAACCTTGGTCAATATAGTAAATCCAAAATGAAGGTAGAGTCAGCTGAATTTGGGTGCCCAAAAAGACAAAGGCACTCACAGCCACTCAGTCACTAAACCAAGCTACATTTATCACAGCAATGCCCTTTTGTGGAACTGACTGGAGGCTGGCAGTTCAGAGAAACAAAAGTAAGCAATGAGGTACAAGTGCCTGCCAGCTAGACTAATGGAAGACAAGTCTGAAAAATGATGGGAAGACTCACTTGAGTTTCTTAGGTATTTATAGCCACTAATTACAAAGTAGGGTGGTCCTTAAATTATGATTGTAGCTCTACAAATGAAGGGTTATCTTAATTCCATTTTTAAAAGAAGGTCAACTGGGCTTTAGTGTGAGTTTGAAGTATTTCTAAGAAAGGATATTTGAAGGGTCAGAGCCCTCCATGTCTATTTCATAGGTGATACTGTGGAACTGATTAAGCACTGGAAGAAGATTAGGCCTTAAGGATTTCAGGGCATTTCATATCAGTGAATAGAACTGATTTCCCCCAAATGTTGCTCTCCGGATGGTCTACAATTCCCATTATCCATCAGCCACATCATCCATGAGTAGCATAATGGCAGCGATACAATGTCTAAGCCATGGTTTATCACATCTGGAGGGCACAAGGCTGGAAGAGAGCAAAAGTGAACAGGGTACAGTACAACTGACTTGAGGTTATTGGACTACAACTGTCATAAGCCTAGCCACTTTGGAGAACCACACTTGGTTCACCCATGGTATGGAAGGTGCAGACACCCCCATATTTATATCAGAAGATTTTGACAGAAACCTATAAATGGGCCTTGTCTTGATTTTCTACATCCTTCCCACACACAAAAAAGTAACCCTTTGGGCCTATGTTTTTCTGATGAGACTTGCAAAATGTTGGTAGAATAGTGTTCTTTAATAAGGAAGGGAAAGAGGGACTGATAGGACAGCCAACATAGCATGCAGGATATAAGAAGGAAACATGCAAGTTTTTTGTGATAGAAGAATGGGTTTAGGTAGGAATATATAAAAGATATTCAAGTTTTTATTTGTGTGTGTGTGGGGGGGGGGTGTTTGCAAACAATGTTACCGGCTCCATTGTCACCTTTGTGCTTCATATGTAGTATTCAGAATAAATGCCAAACTGGTGCATTAAACTGTGTTCTTGTTCGCATTTCCAAATAATGTTGCCTCCCTATTAAGACTGGTCTTTATGGCAGCTTTTTAAATATTTCTTATACTGAGCCTTAGGTATAGCATAGGATTTGGGGAAATCACGAAAGAGGAATTCAAACAAAGTGGGGAAATCACGAAAGAGGAATTCAAACAAATAGCAAGCATGTGTAGGGATAAAGTCAGAAAAGCTAAAGCGCAGAATGAACTCAGGCTTGCTAGAGAGGTTAAGAACAATAAAAAGGGTTTTTTTGGGTATGTCCACAGCAAAAGGAAGAAGAAGGAAACAGTAGGGCCACTGCATGCAGAAGATGGCAAAATGCTCACAGGGGACAGAGAAAAGGCAGAATTACTCAACACCTTCTTTGCTTCAGTCTTCTCAGAAAAGGCAAAGGGTGCTCAACCTAAGGATAATGGGGAAGAAGACAGAATAGGGGAATTTCAGCACAGAATAAGTAAAGAGATAGTACAGGAATACTTGGTTAACCTAAATGAATATAAGTCTCCAGGACCAGATGAACTACATCCAAGGGTATTAAAAGAACTGGCAAATGTAATATCAGAGCCATTAGCAATAATTTTTGAGAACTCCTGGAGAACAGGAGAAGTCCCAGCAGACTGGAGGAGGGCAAACGTTGTCCCCATCTTCAAAAAGGGAAAAAAAGAAGATCCCAACAATTATCATCCAGTTAGTCTGACATCAATTCCAGGAAAGATTCTAGAGCAGATCATTAAGCAGAGAGTCTGTGAACATTTAGCAGGGAATGCCATAATCACAAAAAGCCAACATGGGTTTCAGAGAAACAGGTCATGCCAGACAAATCTGATCTCTTTTTTTTAATAAAATTACCAGTTTGGTAGATGAAGGGAATGCTGTGGATATAGTATATCTTGATTTCAGTAAGGCCTTTGACAAGGTTCCCCATGACATTCTTGCAAACAAGCTTGTAAAATGTGGGCTAGACAAGGTAACTGTTACATGGATTTGTAACTGGTTGACTGACCGAACTCAAAGGGTGCTCAACAATGGCTCCTTTTCAACCTGGAGAGAAGTGACCAGTGGGGTCCCACAGGGTTCTGTACTGGGCCCAATGCTATTCAATATCTTTATTAATGACTTGGATGACAGAATTGGGGGCATACTTATCAAATTTGCAGATGACACCAAATTAGGAGGAGTAGCCAATACTCCAGAAGATAGGATTGAAATTCAGAATGACCTGAATAGACTAGAAAGCTGGGCCAACTCTAACAAAATGAAATTCAATGCGGAGAAATGTAAGGTACTGCACTTAGGACGCAAAAATGAAATGCACAGTTATAGGATGGGGGACATCTGGCTGAATGAAACTACGTGTGAAAGGGATCTAGGAGTCTAAGTAGACCATAAGTTGAACATGAGTCAATAGTGCGATGCGGCAGCTAAAAAGGCCAATGCTATTTTAGGCTGCATCAATAGAAGTGTAGCGTCTAGATCAAGGGAAGTAATAGTGCCACTCTATTCTGCTTTGGTCAGGCCCCACCTGGAATACTGTGTCCAGTTCTGGGCACCACAATTCAAAAAGGATGTGGAGAAACTGGAGCGGGTCCAAAGGAGGGCAACTAAGATGGTGAAGGGTCTGGAAAACAGGCCCTATGAGGAACAACTTAAAGAGCTGGGGATGTTTAGCCTGGAGAAGAGAAGGTTAAGAGGTGATATGATAGCCCTGTTCAAATATTTGAAGGGATGTCATATTGAAGAGGGAGCAAGCTTGTTTTCTGCTGCTGCAGAGACTAGAACGCAGAACAATGGATGCAAGCTGCAGGAAAAGAGATTCCACCTCAACATTAGGAAGAACTTCCTGACAGTAAGGGCTGTTCGACGGTGGAACACACTCCCTCGAAGTGTAGTGGAGTCTCCATCCTTGGAGGTCTTTAAGCAGAGGCTGGATGGCTATCTGTCGGGGATGCTATGATTGGGAGTTCCTGCATGGCAGGGGGTTGGACTGGATGGCCCTTGTGGTCTCTTCCAACTCTATGATTCTATGATTCTATGATTCTATGATTTTGTTGGGATTTTGTCAGAATATAACCACTAATTAATTTCATCCTCCGTATCAAGGACCATTATTTGTTTCTAATAATGTTTTTGTATGCATCTCCCAAAATAGAATAATTATCTTTCCACTTAAAATTCAGAGATCTTCTATTCAGTAATTCAATTTGAAGAGGTTTAACTCTGCCTTTGATGTCTTTTGTAGTTTCATTCTCTTGTCTTTTAATAATTTTGAATACTGTGTTTTGATTGCTACTTGTGCAAGTGGATTCTCCTGCCTTAATCATGTTGAAAATACTTTATTATCATTGTACAGGAGAGAAACATTTGAAAACAGCCTTCAATATGTAATGTTTGTCATATTCTTTCATTCCATCATGTAAGAAAGTAAGAAGTCCAGATTATTATAATACTCTATTGTTTTACCATTCTGTAATATTGTTTCTGAGATGCAGTGACAAGTACTGCTGACAGTACTTATAAAAACTAACATCTATTTAGGCTTCCATAAAAATGACCAAGCAATGCTAAATGTGTAGGATGGGATAGTTTAAATGGGTCTTTGTTGGGAGAAAGAAAAGCCAAATGTTAATTTTTAACTTTGTTTAATGTGTAGAAAAGAAAAGAATTAACCTTTCTTGTTTCATAAATGACTTTCAAAAAAGGGGAGAAAGGTTCTACAGATGAAAAAATAACTTCATGAAGATGACCAAGGCCTTTGGTAATCATTATGCTGGTGCAAGGCCCTTTAATATTTGGGAAGTGAATTAGTAAATTGAGCAATTTTTGGCTTTTAAAACACTTTGAAATTGGTAGCAGCACAACCGCTTAATCTAGAATTCTTCTCCCTGGGGATTGCATGAAGAAATTTCAATCATGCACATCAGTCAGCACATTGTTACTACCCTCTTTGTAATATGGAAGACAATTTTCCTGTATAGATAGGAGATGAATGCTAGAGAACTTCTTTTGTAACACAGAAGGCACCAGGAATGGTCACAGAACTCATGTTGCACCAGTGGTGAAGGATGTACCATACTACTTTAGCTTTGTATTCAGGCTTGCACAAAACATCACTAACAAGAGCATTCAGTCTGCTACAACCCAATTTGTTCTGAGAATGATCTCTCCCCTCAACTAATATTTAAAAACAAAGAACTTCGAGGCTGAAGTTGGTGCTGTGTAGCAGCCCCTTTTAGTAACTCCGTGGAGGCAACCTGTGCTGGATGTGGCAATAGCCAGTTGGGAACAAAACAAACTGGTAGGGATTGTCTCCCTGGTAAGGGGAGGGAGGTCAGAGGTACTTCATTTGGGTCTAGTTCACATTCCTAGCTACTTGTCAAGGTGACAAGTATTACCACCACTTGTTTAATCCACTAGAATAGGTGACACAGGTTAAAGGGCCAAAATCCATCACCAAAGCCAACAACAGCCACTGGGCTGCTGAAGTAGCAGCTGGCAAAAACTGTTACAGTATAGACTAATTATTTTTTCTTAAGCTAATCTCAGTCTCTCCATTGGCCATATGCTTTCAGGCTACCACTTGCTACCATTTGTCATCTCCAAACCTATAGAGGCAAGAGGAAAGCAATATGTAGTAGAAGGAGGCATATGCAGGTTAAAGTTATTTGATGTATTCTGAAAGCAGACCAATTAGTTGATTGGAGACGAAAATAACAAATCCTGTATGTTAAATATTACAGGAATGGCAATTTCATTCCAGGGTTTTTGGCATAAAAATTGCAATTTGTTACTAATGAGACACTGCTTCCCTTTCAAGTCTTTTTAAATAAGTCATTTCATACACACATTTTTATGTGAAATAATGGAAAAAACTGAAATGTTCAAAGACAGTGGTAACACGTATGCATTTAAACTAGGGAATGGGATGTTAAGCAAGCAAGGAGGTAACTGGGATTTATCAGTGATCATAAAATTGTCAGGTGGCAGTTGAGATGTCCAATTCCATTTTACATCAATAGTTTCATGTTAACGCATAGCTATCTCTGAAAGACATCATGAAATCACACCAGTCCAAGTAAGAATTCGACAGAATCATGGAAAAGAAATCTGACTTTGTTTTTGTGCAAAAGTAGTCTTCACATTTATTCATTTGTGTGTGTGTGTGAGAGAGAGAGAGAAAAGTTTACAAGAAACAGCTGGGTACTCTTGAGAGTACTTTGAGACACAGCATTATGTGCTAAATCATCTAACCCAATCCTGCCATGCCTTTACCCCTGGGCAGTCTCCAGGGCAACCAGGCACTACAGGACTTTACCCATTGTGCTTAAGACTTCAAAACAGACCACGTTCAAGAGATTAACACTGCATACAGCTATTGCTAAATAACAGTTGGATAAAGTGTGTCCTTGTAAGTTCGTACTGAATTTTCCCCAGATCATTGCTCCATTAGGAATGTATTTGCCAAATCTTAGCTCTGGTTAGGTCATGGCTGCCAGCTTGCTGAGAGAAGACAGTGTCGTGATTCTCCAGTGTAATGAATGAAATTAAAGGGTAGTATCTGAAGGTACCCTGTCTCTCTCCCCAAATGTGATCTGGAATTTTTCTGCAGTCCTTTCCATTGTTCCCACAGCCAGAAAACCCAAGAGAGTCAACTGCAAATTAATATATCCAGGTAAGAGGTATTTTAATCCCTCCATTCAAAATAGTTAAGAGTAATACAACCTTATTTTATGCATGGATTTCCCACTTTATAAGCCATTAAGAATGCTGAACCTGAGAAGAAAAAACTTTAATGATGCCACCCAAATAATAGGAATTTTAATTACATTCTATAATGAACTAGTGTTTCTCTGTAAAGATTAGCAGAATGCACCAAGTTTTCAGAAATTCTAAAGGCGGCTTTACCTTTGTGATGCTCAGGACTGAATTCTTTAGTTGTTTTTTTTTTTTTTGTGCCAAAACCTGTATTTTAATATAACTCATCAGAATAAATATTTAATTTTTTTCTTCTTAGGGTATACTTTTTTATATTTTAAAGTACATTATTAGTTTATATAGTAATTCATAACACACATTGTAATCTAAATGCTTTCTAAAAGGTGCCTAAGTCAGAGTGTAATGTATAAAAATTAGTAATGTGTCAGAATAGTGTTTAAAGAGCAGCATTCAACAACACAGCATAAGATAATCTAGTACTGAGCGCTATAACTGTACATATTTATATGTTCTCGTTCTAACCAAGATTTATGGAATATGCATTAACCAAATGTTATAAAACTGGGCTGCATTTATTAATAGAAGCCCTAATGATACAGGAGATCTTTCACTTAAAAAGATGTACCATATGGAGCCAAACCAAAAAAAAAAAAAATTCAAGGGGAAAAAACACCTGTGGTCACAGCTGCCATCACAGCATGTTATTTGGAAAAATATTGTCATATCCCCTTTCACATGACTGTAGTACTTTAATTTTCTGACTAAAGTAGAACAACAAAACCCAACAGAAAAACAACCACACATCTTTACACTTCAAAGTTTCACTATGCTTGAACTGATCAACAGGAGATCTTTCCTCACATGATAATCTGCTTCTGTATAAATCTGACACACAATTACAGCAGGGGTTTTAAAGACCTGTCTGACCACTGTACACTTCTCATCTGTTTTGTATCTGTTAGTGGAATATAACTATTGAGGGTTTGGGAGAGACACTGAAATTCAAAGGCTCCATCAACTAGACCTACAGGGGTAGGCTCTCTTTTAGCTAGCTACATTTCTGCCTGATGGGCATGGGAATGGTCCATTTGAACAAAATACTTTGACCTCACAATAAAATTGAATCATGAACCATCACCAGATCAGAATAAGCAGAACTATGATGAGCAAGAAGTAGAACAGAACTATTGTACTCCATTGCCTTCTATACTGAGCTGGCTTGTAATTCTCAGTTGCTTTACGATCAATTCATGCAGAGCTATTTGAAACATTTTTCTGTTTTACTGTGCATGGGTTGAACATGGTCACAGCAGAAAGGGTTGTGTGAACTTATTTGTCACAGAAGCTGCTAGCATGACACTGATTGGTTGTGCAGCTTTTTTCTGAACAGTTCCTCACAGTTTCATGGCAGCTGTCAGCTACAAGCAGAAGGCAACAGCTTAATCTGTTTTACTATGGTTTCATTAAAAGCCAAACATCTGTCTGGTTTCAAAATCAAACCCTAAGTTGAGGAGTTTGAATATGCACTCAATTTGACATTGTTATGGACTCATTTCACGTTAACAGCTCTTGTAGGTACACCAAGCCTTTGTGACTAAATCCAATATGCCCTCAGTTTTACCCATGAACGATCTAAAGAATTTTAAATTAAACTGAAGAAGACCAATGGAATTTGGTCAGATGGCAGTATAAAAACCCACTCTTATGGAGGATTTCATTTCAAACTTTTTTGTCATTCTCTTATTCCAGAGACAGGGTTCCAGTTATCAAAAACATGTTGTGCTTATGCTGCGAACCCCTTGAGTTACTCTCCAGCTGGAAAAAAATGTGTGTGCAGAGTTCTTGGAAAGTGGTGCACCGTAATAGAGAGTTACTAGTCAGAGGCACAGCCTCAGTCTCCTATAATAATAATAATAATAATAATAATAATAATAATAATAATAATTCCATATATGGATTCAGCTCAGCTCACCAGGAATATGGCTAACCTAATATTGGTGTTTTGGAAGAGCATGAAAAACTGAATCCTAGTTCCAAAGGCGTAAACAATTTCTATTATTTAAAATTTGGAATTGTTAGGAGGAGCTTCCAAGTTGGCTGGCTTTTCACAAATTTTCTGCCCTTTATTGGGATCAGGAATAGTTTGTAAGTAATGATGTCAAACTGGTGACACCCTTTAAATTATATGACAGGACACTGTGAAATTTATTGGTACGAGTATCAACCAACTACTTCTCAGATGGCTAACACCTTCACTGCATTCCTCATGGGCTATCAAGTGCACTGGGGGGAAAAAGACCTGTCAGAAAAAAACATTATAAATGTTAGAAAACCAGTATTGTTTGAAATATGCCTAGCTAGTTCACAGCTCAGCATTTTAAACTGTGGTTTCTATGGTCTCAATCACTTCTAGTTCGCACTGTGAGGGTGATAAGAGGGGACACTCATCTGGTTCCCAGCTACTGTCTGGACTATAATCTTCTTCTGAACTTAGCTCTGCCCCTTCCTCTGTGTCCTCATCGCATGACTCCATGTAGTGAGCCCCAACAGCATTGATCCCAGAGTCCTCAGAGCTGGAAGGGGAAGAGCAATGATCTATTTTTGGCGTATTATTCTCTCTGAGAATTAAGGCATTGCGTGTGGGCACCTCCTGAGGCTTCATTTTATGGGGCAGAGCAGGTGGTTGCCTCTGGACATAACACATCTTCCCATTGATGCATTTCACACGGTAATTGTCGATAAAGAGGTCCGAGATTGTGCAGAACTGTGGAGAGTCTGGGGGTAACGGTGGTTGGAAGACAGGTGCAAACTTCAAAAAGTGTTCCATAAGTGAGACAGATATCTGAATGGTGTTTGTGGTTCCTCGAGGCTGAACAGGTATTTCGGTGCTTGGAAGCTGCTCTACTGGAGTCATAGGCTGATAAACATATTTACCTGTGGAAGACAAGAGAAAATGAGTTAGTAGCAACTTAGTAGTGTAAAAAGTAGTTAGGTCATGAACAGACTAGAGACACTGTGCTACTGAAGGTGAGGGACCCCAGCATAGGAAAGCTACTGCCTATGGTTTATCCTGAACCATCTAGTTGCTGATCTAGATAGATCTGATCCCCCAAGACACCTCCCATGTTCTTACTTGTTCTTTGTTTTCCCTCCCTGTTGGCTGAAAGCAAACATTCCACTTGCAGTATTTTCTTGGATCATTCTTCTTCTTCTTTTTTTTTTATTTTTTTTTTAAAAAGGCAATGTAAATATATCCACACAATCCCTGAATACGCTGATATCAATTAGATTACTACCCAACCAACTATTTGTATTTTTCATATTACTAGCATGGGATGGTGCTATTGTGGTTGCAGAAACATTTTAAAAAGAAGAAAATGAAAGGATTCCGAAGTTGTGAATGCCACTCTAATAATTCAGCTAAATAAGAAGAAAATAGGATTATGCTGGCTATAAAATGGACTCTTATGCCATATTGAACAAGAAGCTTAAAAGCATTGCTAAAGGAAGTCATATAGACAGGAAAAAGCAGAAAATGAGAACTTTGGGGCTTTTTTGGTCCGTTTTACATTGGCAAAAAGAGGTGTCATGAAGGCTGCTTGAAAACCCAGCTTTTACATTAGAAAATGGGAAAGTGTGCCATGAAAACGCCATTTTGGCGTTTTAAGGGAAAAAACGCGCCTTTAAAAAGTAGTTCGGTTGCCCCACTACTTTTTTAAAAAGTGCGTTATAGCGCTAGTACATCAAAATGCTAAGATGCCATTGCGCAGTTAAATGGGGCTCTGTTTCCTTAAGGCGCCCATTTAAAGGCTGCGCTGCAGGTGCGGATCAGAATGGATCGTGGGTTGGGAGCATGCGTGGTGTGGACTTCACTCCTAATTAAAACGTTCTATGCCCTCCAGGTGTAAAAGCTGGGGTTTAACCGCGCAGTTTTTTAAAGCTCCCAAACCCCCTTTAAATCATTTAAAACTGCGCAATTCGCAGCCGCAAACAGCGCAATAGCGCAGTTCAAGCCTCGACCCTCGCAATAGCGCAGTTCAAGCCTCGACCCTCGCAATAGCGCAGTTCAAGCCTCGACCCTCGCAATAGCGCAGTTCAAGCCTCGACCATCGCAATAGCGCTGTTCGCGGCGGCACGAACAGCGCAACAGCGCAATTCGCAGCCGGCAAGGAAAAAAAAATTTAAAATCGCAGTTTAAAGCCGCGTTTATTGCTGCCCATGTAGCAGCTCCGCCTGTATTTGTAGCGTTCTGACAGCTTCCCATGTAACTGCTGAGCCACAAAAAAGACCTCAGATAAGTCGTTCCCACACCCCTCAGTGTAGCAGCTCTGCACTTTTTTAATGCACACCTGGGGCTTGTTATGTAGCTGCTAAGCATTAAGATAAAGGCGACTTCAGGTCACACTTTCTTGCCAATGTAAAAAGCCCCCTAGATTGGCAGGAAAGTATGACATGAAGTTGCCTTTTCCTTAATGCTTAGCAGCCGCACCACAGCCTTTAGATGGAGCTGCGCTGTTCCGCAGTTTTTAAAAAAGAAGCTGGGAAAACCAGCACCTTTTTAAAGGCGCTTCTTCTCCCCTAAAATGCAAAAAAAAAAAAAAAAAAAAAAAAAAAAAAGCATTTTCATGGCACACTTTAACTTTTTCTCATCTAAAGGCTAGAGTTTCATGCAGCCATGAACACACTTCTTTTTGCCAATCTAGAAAGACCATTTGTTGCAAAGAATGAGAAATCTAGGTCCACTTCAAAACTGGTAAAAATAGAATTTACGTTATATAAAATGCCTTCTAAAATGCATCTTATTACTATTTTACAAGCAGCTGTGTTACAGAAATGTTACAAACTAGTGCCATTTTGTAATGTCACTGTGATAAAGACTGAAGTGAAACATTCTATTGTTTCATCTCTTGCCCACAAATAATTGCTTCTATTTTGAGAGAACACTTTTCTTTCACTGACCTCTCCAAGTTCTTTCATAATGAAATGGAGAAAAAGCAAAGTTCTTGTATCAGCAAACAAAAGAACTATGCTTTTTCCCCAATATTTTTGTCCATCTTCCACTACCATACACACATACATGTTTTTTTCTACCATTCTCCCAAAGACAGTTTCTAGCCTTATGAAAACTAGTTTACCAAGCTTTAATTCTAAGCCCAGTCTTTTATGTTTGCCTCAATACTGTACATAACGATAGGTAGATACCTATTATAAGTTCTAAAATCTCTTGTTTACATAGATTGGGCACTACAAACAGTACATAACATCAAGGAAGCCATTAAAGTACTGCTCCCATTCTATCCTTAAAAACAGTGAGAACCTGAGCTTCAAAAGTGCGAAGCATCTGTTAGAGATGGAACCTGCCTCCTAATGGGGGCCATTCTGCAGTCATAGTCATTTTTCAGCAGACCTTTTATCTTCATGTTCATTCAGTTATGGTGCTTTTTGAGCAGTGCTGCTGGAGGGAATATGAAAGTAATAATGTTCTTATTGTTCTTATTCACAGTCCCTGTATCTTACACACATGGGTCATTCTGCACCTGCGCTGAAATCTTTGGAAGCAGATGGAGATTACAGTCCCGATGGTATATGGCCTGGCAGAGAATCATTGAGACAAGGAAGGGTGGAGACACTGGAGCTTATCGCACGGGGCTCTGGGAACGAAAGGGAGCAGGAAGGGAACAGAATGAGGAAAGGATGCATTTTACTGCAAACTGGAACGCCGCTGATGCCTCCAGAAGTCCGTATTCCATTCCATTCCCCATCTGTCCCACAGAGACCTATTTTCAAGAACTGTTCTGAACAGTTCTTGAAAATTGGCCTCTGTGGGACGGATAGGGAATGGAACGAGGACTTCCGGCGGCTTTCCGGCATGCAGTAAAATGTGTCCTTTCCCTGTTCTGTTCCATTCCCGCCCCCTTTCGTTCCATGCCATTTGTGTTCCCAGAGCCCCATGCTATACAGCGGGCCCTTGTTATTCACTGGGGTTTGGTTCCAGGACCCTCCATGAATAACAAAATCCGTGTATACTCAAGTCCCATTAAATATAATGGCACAACAAAATGGTTATATAAAATGGAAAAATCAAGGTTTGCTATTTGGAATTTATACTTTTGGGGAATATTTTCAAACTGTGTATGTTCAAATCCATGTATAAAAAAATCTGTGGATAAAGAGGGACATCTGTATATCTAAAATGCTCAAACAGCACCTGTGGGAGGCTTCCAGTCCATAAATAGCCCTGTACCTCCCTCAGGAATCTGCTGCTGACAATTGAATTCCTTGGTAGAAGCAACATTCACATCTCATGTTCCTATTTGTGCTTTAGACCTTGCTGTGTTTGTTGACTATGCTCTTGGAATCTCCCTTTAGACTGTTGCCAGGATTTATCGCTGGATTGTGTATGACATGAACTGAACTGACTTCCCTGTTTCAGCCTCCTTGCTGTTGAGCCTCACTTCTCTCTGTGTTTGCCTTGGCTCTATATTTTACCTCCTTGCTTGCTTAGCATCCCATTCCTTAGTTTAAATACATATGTGTTACTATTGTCTTTGAACATTTCAGTTTTGTCCATTATTGTCCATAAAAATCTATGTATGAAATTACATATTTAAAAAGGCTTGAAAAGGGAAGCAGTGTCTCATTAGGAACCAACTGCAATTTTTATGCAGGAAACCCTGGAATGCAATTGCCTTTCTTGTAATATTTAACATAACAGGATTTGTTATTTTCTTCTCCAATCAACTAATTGGTCCACTTTCAAACTACTTCAGACAAACTTCATCTGCATATACCTCCCTCTACTACGTATTGCTTTTCTGTTCCCTTCTGAGGATTGTTCGGTGAGGCTGAACAGGAAGCTGGTTAGTGAGAAGCTCCATTGTCCATCTCTGTTCAGCTTTCTTCTCAGCAATCCGAGTTTGAGGGTCTGAGGGTCATGCCTCTTCCTCTGAGTAATTTCTGGTACCTGTACTGGATAAGCTTCAGGTGAGTCCTGGCTTTGGGTCTCTTGAGGCTGCACTTCAATATGGTGACTGTTCAAACTCAGCTTCCAAATCTGAGTCCTGGCTCATAACATATCCATTTATATTTTTGTTCTCCAGGGGCTTATGGTCCTGAAGACTTTCTTCATGAAGTGTATAGTCTGTGGGGGCAAAGATCAGATAGCCAGGGAACCTGCTGCCAAGCCTCCAATCCTGCTGAACCCTATTGTCCAGACTCTACCATAGCTTTCCTCATCTTGACACTGACATGAGGTTGCTCAGCATCTGCTACCACTCCACCTCAGCCTTCTAGAGGGGTCAATAAGGACTCCTCCACCAAGTCACTGGAATCTAGTTACTTATCTCTAGAAGATTCCTCTTCCTTCTCCTCCTACTCCTGGTGGCAGACCAAAATCCTGTTTCCTCTTCAGATTATCTCTTCAGCTTTGCAGAGCAGGATTCCAGAATAGCTAAGGGCCTAGATATTCAAATTAAGGAGACTGAACCACCTCTTCAGAACCCACTCTTTAAGATAATCAAACCTCAAAATACTCCTCCAACAGCTATACCTATGCATCCACTGCTTTGGAAGGTGGCTCATTACTCATGGCAAACTCTAGACTCAGTTCCTTCCACTTCAAAGAGAACTGAAAATCCATACTGAGTGCAAGAAGAGGACTGTGTTGAGCTTTTTAAGCAACCTCATCCAAATCTGATTATCATCAAAGCAGCTCAGTCTGGATTTTCCAAGAAGGCCCATACTTCTCCAGCCAATAAGTTATACCATTGGATTCCTGCATGGCAGGGGGTTGGACTGGGTGGCCCTTGTAGTCTCTTCCAACTCTTTGATTCTAGGATCAATGCCCTGGCCCACAAGACATATTCCATGCACATGTCTCCATCAGAATAGCAAATTATCAGGCTTGTATGGGGGCCTACGAACAGTGCTTCTGGGAACAAGTTGCCCCCAATGGAATGCCTCTTAGGTAATGATAAGAAGACAGCTGTCACTATCAATGTGGGGATCCTCCATATAATTGGACACAGGTATTCCATAGAGTTATGTGAATACACACAGCCTTTGAACCCTCCTAACCAAGAGATTGCAACACTCCAGTAGAAGGATTCCTATCAGCTCTTGAGTTCTACTTGAGGTACTTCATGATTTCCAAACAAGACAGAGGCTTGCACATGATCCTGAGTGACTCCAATACATGAGTCCAATTGATTAAGATATCAGCAATGTACATAACATAGAAGAGAGGTTTCTGGCTGCAAAAGCTGAGGAAGCATTGTTCCAAGGTAGCCATGAAGCTGTTTGCATACTGTGGTGCCACACATGTATCCATGGCAGTGCCATTAACTTGAGGTTACATGTTATTTGGGAAAATTGAATTAATTATGTGTGAATATGAAGTAGCATGCTTTGCTGGTTAGATCTGTAGTGGCCCCATTTGGAATGGTACTGTAGTCCATCCCAGTGGGATGCTGGTGTATAGGGATTCCACGTTCATAGTGGCTATGATGGTGTTCTTTGGGAAGTTGCAAATGGACTGTAATTTCCATTATAATAATAATTTTTTAAAAATTTACCACCTCTCCCTACGGATCGAGACAGGATTACAGCATATAAAACAACAATACAATGTATCCAATACAACAATCACAATACAACAGATTAAAATTATCTAATTTTAAAATCAACTGTGTTGTCTAACAGAGTGTGAAGCTGGGTGTCTTGGGGGCATGCATTGTGTGTACTCCACACCCCCAAGCTGGCTGGAAGCTGGCTTTTTATGCCAGTCTGTTCTGGTCCTGTGTGATAAATTATGTTTCTTGTTGGTTGTCTCAAGTCTGAGCATGGCAGTGGAAGCTATCTATACAGAAAGCCAATTCATTCTTGGACTCTCAGGAACAAACATTTTTTTCCTGACACTGGGAAGTATCAGTGTGTTGGTGTAATGTCTGGTATCATGTTGTGGGCATTGGGATGATGTTTTTGAGTTGTTGTCCTGATCAGTGCCTTAAAGGTTATGTTGAGATGTAAAGCGTGGGGAAAACACTGTAGAACACTGCAGAACTATATTATGTGTGCGGGTTTGATGGGGGAGGAAGGATAAGCCTTGTGACAGAACAGATTTCTCTGCATTGGCTCAGCATATAGCTGGATAGGTTTACACTATTATTGTCAGAGTTCATTGTATTCCAGTTCTGGTTCCTGGAGATTTATAGCAGTAAAGATAAGGACAGACAAACTTCCATATCCATGGATTTTTTATCCACAGATTCAAGCATCTATGGCTTGAAAATGTTTTTAAAGTATGTAAATTACACAAAGAAAACCTTGATATTGCCATTTTATATAAGGAGCACCATTTTACTATGGCATTATATTTTAAGAGACTTGAGCATCCACAGATTCTGTTATTCACAGAAGGTCCTGAAACCAAAGGCTACAGTAGTTCCTTTTTCTTCTATCTCTTTTCTTCTAACTTAACGCAACCAATAAGAGATGTGAACACACTGCTGTATCATTGAACACAACAGAATTGTTTTGTGGACCTTTCCAAATAGCATTTAAACATACTTTATTGAATGTATATTTCGCTGACAGCAAAGGGTTTTCTAGTAAGCATATTTAGGAATGAAGTTGAGGAAAGGCTAAATATAAAATGCTTCAAAATAATGGAATTATGCTTGGCACTATTGATCATGACATTATGAGCACAAATATGCTAAATTCTTGATTCTGTTCCTTGCTCACGTTCACTGCCCAAGAAAACCACTCCATCTGTGTTTCCAAACTCACCATCTGTAGAAAGCAGATAATACTCATCCTTCTGTGAAGCACAAAACAACTCGGAACCACTACTCTCACTCTGCAGAGCCTGCTGTCTTCACACCATACATAGAAATGATATTGTGCTGATTTTTGTTACAGCAACATATTAACACTGATAAATTAATGTGCAATATACTGTGCCTTACTCTATATATTTTCTACCCAAAAAGCTTCATCCCATAGAAAATAAAATATGGGACAATGGTTATTAGGAAGTATTAGGCTGACATCTTGGACCGGGAAATGTATTACAATAAGAAAATAAGACATGACTCCCCCTCATCGCCCCAAACCCACCTTTTAAGTTTCAGGCCATTTACTGGCTGGTGGAAAGTTGGGGAGGCAGAACATCCAGCAATTGGAATAAAGCTGGAGACTGCTCCGGTGCCACCCCCCCCCCCCCAAGCTTTCTACCTTCCAGTAAAAGGCTATGCTGGGAGTGTGGGATGCAGCAGTTTAAAAGGTAGGTTTAAGAAAGAGTTTGCTTGCTATGTGAATGGTAGAGAAGTATGCCTGTATATACCTGCCTTTAGATATGCTTCCATTAAAAAAACATTAAAAAAACAAACAGAAAATTGAAAACCTCTGAATTCCAAAATGTAACAAATTATCAAAGGGACATCTAAAAACAGCTATATTCTGAAAGCCTGGGAACATAAAAATATGTTCACCTGGCAGCAATATGATAGCAAACTGAGTATCAGGTACGTATGCATTCCAAAACTAAGCATAGTGCCAGCAAGACAGCGCTCTCTTTTGTTGCAACCTGGCTCCCCTTTGATAGCAGGGCACCTGGCCTCATTGATAACAACCTGAATAGAAAAGCAAACTGCAATAGGAGAATGAATTGCTTTAGGTTTAAAAATCTGGCACTCAGTGGTCTTCTGCCACATAATTCGTAAGTAGTATATGGTTTGTGATAAGGTGGTGCAAGAAGACACTGAGTAGATAGAAGTAACTTTAAAGCAGTAGGTATATAGCAGCAGACTGTGAAGCTAAGGAAATGTCACCTCTATAAAATCATTTCCCTTATTTACTCCACTAACAGAACTGACTATAAACTGATGATCTGATTATGATGGAAAAAAGCATGGATAATAGTGCCAAAAAAGTAGTGCCAAAACCACCTCTAAGTATTCATTGCTTGAGAAAACCCTATGACATTCACCATAAGTTGACATGTGAATCAAAGATACTTACACATACAATTTTCTTGGATTTTCTCACATGTGGAGGAATGTATCTCAATTTTGAATGAAAAGAAAGTGGGGCCAATTCAGAAATGAATGCAAGCATGTGGATAGTTATCACACCACAGAAAACCACAGTACCCATCCCAAAGTCAAAGCAGTGCAAATGCAAAATAAGTTATCATATGAGCATGTACCCATTGTAGTCTAGAATTCAAATTAGTATCCCTGGACATGTGCAGTGAGGGGAGAACTGGATTGTGACCTTTTTACACTTCCGGCAGGGCTTGCTTCTGGTTCCCATAGTTTTGCATTGTTTCATGTTATTTTGTTCATTCATTACCTTTATTTCACGTTATTTGGGCAGTTCACCAATTTAAAACCAGTTTACAGTAACCTTGTACTTGATTTGAGCATTGGACTATGACTCTAAAAAGCAGGGATCGAATCCCACTGGGTGACCTGGTGCAAGTCACACTCTCTTAGCCTCTTCAGAAAATGGCATTGGCAAACCCCATCTGAATAAACCTGCCAAGAAAACCCTGTGACAGGGACGCCCTAGGTTCAGCTTAAGTTGGAAACAACTTGAAGACAAACAACAACATATTGGACAATAGGTCTTGGACAAGTCACACTCTCTCAGCCTGGGAGGATGGCCATGGCAAACCACCTCTGAATAAACTTTCCCAGAGAACCCTGTGACAGGAGGGTCACCTTAGGGTCTCCCTAAGTCATAAAGGACTTGAAGGCAGAAACCCTGGCAAAGCCAGGAGGGTGGGAGAGGGGAGAAGGGCTCATACCGCGGTGGACAAGACCAGGATGGCCAGGAGGAGATTGGGTGCTTCGGTTTGGATAAGGCAGGCTGCGGAGGCATTGGCAGAGGGGTCCCAAGTCTTGTTGGACCCCATTGCCCCCTCCCTTCACTGCTTTAGAGACCCCTAAGGGGGCTCACAGTCCTCGAAGTAGCCTGAGGAGAGTTAGGGGGAGAGCCTTGATGCAGTGAGGCTGTGGGGGGCCTTGGTCCTCTCTGGTTCTAACCTGGCTGGAAGTTCCATTGAAGGCAATGGCACTGCCTCGCTATGAGTCTGAGGAAGAGAAAAAGGATGGGGAAGCTGTGAAGGAACTAGAGGTGGCAACTAAGGCTACATCTACACTGGATAAATAACACAGTTTAGCACTGCTTTAACTCTTTGTGGCTCAAGGCTATGGAATTCTGTGAGTTGGAGTATGTTGTGGGCCCAGAGCAATGCCCCAGAGGGGAGGAAAACAGACCCACGTTCCCTGGGCTGCCCCACTCCATCCTTCCGGCAAAGGAGGAGGAATGAGGGGAAGTTTTCTCTCTTTTTGAAGCCCCCTGGCCCTGGAGGAAAGAAGGCAAAAAGGTCCCTGAGAGGCACAAGGGGCCAGGAGCAGGGCAAGTCACAAACCCACCATTTTGGGCAGAGAGAGCTTGCAGGGTGCCTAATAGAGGGTCCCCCCCTCCCTTCCTCTGTCAAAAACAGCTGCTTTTCCTCCTGGCTGCCAGGGAAGACCTAGGAGCCCTGGGAAGCCAAAACAAAATGGAAGATCTTGGGAATTGATGTTGGGGGGGGGGGGATCCCAGGGCTAAACTATAGATGCTTTTCACATCACCACACCTTCGAATTCACTGCAAATTCACAGTGAACAAGGATTTATAACTTCGATGTTTCCCCAAATTTAACTAATCCTGGATTGACCCAGGAGTATGTTTGGATAGGCTCTGTATTGCCAGCGAACTCGTTTGATAATCTTTTGCAAATTTATGTGCAACCTGATGGATGACATCAAATTGACGTCCATTTAACCTTCCAAATTACCCCATGTGATAAAGTCCTAAGTGTAATTTAGAAAATGTTTATATGGAGGGTTTTTTAAAAAGGGAACTTAACTATTTTTGATTGAAGCAGATCTGCCTTACATAATTTGATGTCAAAAATTAAATTAGATATTTTTCACATATTGAAAACATAGGATTTCCTGGAGCATAGAAGGAACTTTAAGCATTGACAGCTTCATTAGAAGAAGACATTTATTTGTAAGAAAAGTAATAAAGTGCTTCTTTCCAGCACAAATATCATCAACAGAGCTCAGCTTTCTTTCAGGAAAATGGATTTGCTCTTTTTCTATTAGGAGCAGGCAATTCAATATCACTGCTGTGGACCACCCACCAGTGGTTACTTACATTTTGTGAGAGCTCATGCTAAAGTGCCTGAGAAAATGGGGAAACTGCTAGTGATCAGAGCAAAATGCATCACATTTCCAAAAACAGAGAGGGAGGAAAGAAAGAAGAAAGAAAGATGAAAGAGAAAAGGTAGAAATATGGAGACAATTTGGGGCTATTGTCATAGAATCATAGAGTTGGAAGAGAGCACAAGGGCCATCCAGTCCAACCCCCCTGCCTTGCAGGAACTCATAATCAAAGCATCTCCGACAGATGGCCATCCAGCCTCTGTTTAAAGACCTCCAAGGAAGGAGACTCCACCAAACTCTGAGGGAGTGTGTTCCACTGTTGAACAGCCCTTACTGTCAGGAAGTTCCTCTTAATGTTGAAGTGGAATCTTTTTCCTGCAGTTTGCATCCATTCTTCCGCATTCTAGTCTCTGGAGCAGCAGAAAACAAGCTTGCTTCCTCAATATGACATCCCTTCAAATATTTAAAGAGGGCTATCATATCACCTCTTAACCTTCTCTTCTCCAGCTAAACATACCCAGCTCCCTAAGGCGTTCCTCATAGGGCATGGCTTCCAGACCCTTTATCATCTTAGTTGCCCTCCTTTGGACATGCTCTCGTTTCTCCACATATTCAGCAATAAATGGGAAAGTAAGCAAAAACCATTATGCCCTATTGATGTGAAGAAACAATGACATTGCTAGTGTCCAGGAAAGTCGCAAGCAGTTGATTAAAAAGACCAAAATAATGAAGATACAAGCAAAGTAGCACAACACAGTGGATGTAATACAGCAAATCTTGAACTTCAGACTTACAAAATGGAAAGCAAAATGTAGAGTTCCAAAAACAAGGTCCATAGCCACTCTGGGTTCAAGCCAAAGGGTGAAACAATCAGCGTAGTCAAGCAGTCCAAAAGGGTCAAGGTTCCAGCAAGCAGAATAGTCCAAAGTCCAAAGGTCCAATCCAGGAAGTCAACAAGAGAGTCTATGAACAAGGTGCTTTCAGAAATCAGTTAACCTCCGACAAAGGTTCTGGCATTCCTAAGAAGCTTTTATCTCCAGCTTTGACTGGTGCAGCTGATCCCTAATTCCTTGGCATCTCATACAAAGTCTCTGAGACTGCCGTAGCCCTGCCCTTTCAGATCCCCTTTGGCTATAAGGCACAGGTAAGTTGGCCTCTTCATCCTCCTCCTCAATACCAACCTTACCAGAGGTCTCTGCTGTATGAATGCTGAGCTCCTGACCATCTTCTTTATCCCAATCTTTAATGGCACTGTCAGGGCAAAACTAAGGCCAAGTTCATGGTCAGACTCATGACTCCTCCACCTCTCTTTCCTCTTCTGAGTCCTCAGCCAGGCTGGACATAACAGTTAGCAGGAGCTTTTGGTCCAAATGTGTGTGGGGTAGGGTGGAGGTGGAGGGAATCCTAGAGTGATACTGTTTTAAGTCACAATGAGATAAGAGAGCTCTCACAGTATATCCCTTTGCCTGCTGTTTAGGATGGCTATTTTGTATATACATGAAGATTTCATAACCCAAATAATTTTCCACACTAAATAAATTCAACTGCTTTCAGAAAAGTCTCCAAGACATGACAAGTTGGACTTTGTCCAGAGTAGGGCCACCAAAATGGTGAAGGGTCTGGAAACCATGTCTTATGAGGAAAGACTTAGAGAGCCGGGTATGTTTAGCTTAGAGAAGAGACACTTAAGAGGTGATATGATAGCCCTGTTTAAGTATCTGAAGGGGTGTCACATTGAGGATGGTGCAAGCTTGTTTTCTGCTGCTCCAGAGACTAGAATATGGAACGATGGATGCAAGCTACAGGAAAACTGCGAGTTCCTGCATGGCAGGCAGTTGGACTGGATAGCCCTTGTGGTCTCTTCCAACTCTATGATTCTATGATTCGAGATATTTTATAGCAAAATATGTTTGGCCAAATGAAATGTATTGACAAAATTAACCAATCAGTCATATCATCAGTGCATAATTATACCCTGTTTCTAGACCATATTCAACAGCTGTCTATCACTTCACATTTATGCATTTATATCAGATATATTTTTGTCTCAACATATTTTGTGTGCTGAGATAAAAAGGTACTCTCAATAGCAACAACAACAACAAAATCAGTTTGTTGAGATGTCTTGCTGCTGTTACCCAAAGGCAGAATGTCTCTTATAAAAGCAAATTGAACCACAGGACCTGGGCCTAAATCTAGACCTCCATGTTTTCTGAAAAGACCATACCTCTTCCTGATGACACCACTATTAGTTGGTTTCCCAGGCTGTGTACTGTTTCTCAATTTTTACAGGCTGAAAGGCCTCTTCTGGTGCTTTGATACCAGCAGGTAGGGCTTTAAGATAAAACACTGGTGTTTTTGGTCCCCTGTTTTTTGCCATTGGCCTTACCCAACTGTGAAATGTTTCCATCCACTCCTTCAGCTTCTGTGAAACTGAATTCAGTCCTAGACTGAGAAAGGTTGTCACATTTGTGTTATACAGTGATGCTTGCTGTTATATCTACGCATCATATAAAACAAGCATTTTTTTAATTCAAGAATGTTTTGGCTTACATGTAACCTTATGGAGATTTATACTGCAGGTCTACATTTACACTTGTGAATATAGTAGAGCTTACCTGGGGGGGGGGGGACCCACCATGGAAGAGATTTTTTAATGATCAAGAGCAATATAATCAATTGACAGGTTGCACAGTCCTGTACATTTCTTGTTACATAGATGTGATCCTTACTAAGATGGATGGGACCGACCCCAATATATGTACATATTGATCTTTAAACACTGTGCAATAGTTCTAATGAATCATCAAGTTAAATCTATGCTAACCAAATAATGCTTTTTTATAAATAAAAAAATCCCCACCAAAATATGTTAAAAACAAGTCAATAAATTGCACTCATGGATGGCTATTTGTTAATTGAGCAGTCTGTATGCATCTGCGCCTCACAGAATCAAATTCTGTTCCTAATTTGAAGGTACCTAACCATGAAATAAGTAGAGAATTTGCTTAAACATTATTTTCTTCCTATATATATTCATTTCAGCAGTACTTCTGAACCTGTTGCTCACCGATAAATGCTTTCTCTTTCAACATTCTAAATTAACACCTTGTTAACTATAAAGATCATGCTTTCCGAAACAGATATTTAATAATGGAAACAACTACAAAGCCATACAAGTTACATTCCAAACACCAATCTAGATTTTGTTTACCAAAAAGAAGACTCTAAAGAGCTAACAAAATTACATGGACAAAATGATGGCATAACACCATCCCCAAAGACGCAAAGACAATCAATCTTTGGTGTGCTTATGTGTGTTTTTAATGCCAACATTTTCTTGTGAAAATAATTTATTTACATTGTAAATAAGATTAAGGAAAACTAAAAGAGATTAAAATGAAGGAAAAGGAGTAAGGCAGAAGTAAAAATGGATGAGGATATTTGGGAAACAGTGTGGCTTTACGGACCACCCACAAAGCAGTCTGTAGCCACCTTTTTTTGTGGCACAACTGCGCAGCAGCAGCTAGATGCTGTGGCACAGTTGCACCAGAAAAAAGGAGCGGGTAAACCGTGCTCCTTTTTTGTTGCGCAGTTGTGACTCAAAAAGGGGAAAAGGCACCATTATGCGCCTTTGCGCCATCGCAACTGCACAGCTCCATCTGGAAGCTGCGCAGTTGCAGTGGCGCCATTACATACACCATGTAAATGGAGTTATGTAATAGCAGCAGTGGCATTACATGTTAGGGTTCAGGAGCGTGTAAATGATGTGCGCTCCCAAACCCTAAAGATGCTGCCACAGCGCCTCTTCATGCCTGTCTGTTTCGGGCCAGTATTTTTAAATTACCTCTCTTCAGGGTAAAGCAGGGATGGATAATTTCACTTTTTGGTCACTTGGCACTGTTTTAGGTCCAAGAGAGATTTATTTTTTTTTAATAAAATGCAAGTACACCAGATGGCAACTAGGAGTTTACAGTGGTCCCCCGGCTTACGAATCCCCCGGGATACGAAAACCCCGGGGTACGAATCTGGCGGGACCGCTACAATATCCCCCGGGATCCGAAAGATACGAAGAAAAAAACCCCGCGCGGCCCCTTTAAATCGGCCGCGCGGTCCGTCCGCTAAAGCGGTCCCCCGGGAAACGAAAGCTTCCGGGTTACGAAAGGTAATCTGGAACGGATTACCTTTGTAACCCGGGGGACGACTGTACTTAAGTTTTTAAAAAGGGCCTCTCCTGGTGCTAAAGTAGCCTCAGGGGAGCCCAAAACATGGTGAAATTACCCCACACCAATGTGAAGGACATTTTGGCACGATTTGGGGAGGCAGCTAAGGGACGCTGGAGACTTCAAAAACAAACTTGTGGGTCTACGTGTAGCCCACAGATTGCACTTTCTCTAAACATATCTTTCAGTTAACAGGGAACATTTCAATTTACATTTACAACAAAGTTTCAATCATTGCCATAAGCAGAACAGAATGGTAGTTTCTTAGTGTCCAAGAGGAAACAGTATGTATTTTTTTACCTTTACTGAAAACTTTGTTTGTAATGGAATACAAGTGGACAACAATATGAAAAAGTCTCAAAAGATATATAGTCATAATAAACACTAAATATAAACATCAGCTTTAAAAGTTAAACCCATAAACTAAAGTTTTGTGCATATAAATGCTATATCACAACACATTAGCCCAGAATATCATTCCACAACTCTCCATGGTAGAAGGGATACAAAGATAAGTCTATTTTGATTCATAATATCAATTAACGAAAACCAGCTCTCATAGAAAATATCTATGTTGCGTACGTATTTGTTGGGTACTTATCTTCATTACCCCATGACCTGCTTTTCCATTGCAGTATAGAAATCTTCAATCTCTTTTCCCAGACAATATCAATTTCTATATGTGCTGCTGCCAGCCAGAAGAGAAAGAGTACAGTAGTTCTTTGTGTAATAATGTTTTATTACTCCTTTCATAGATTGCAGAAAGATCATGTACTGAAGGTATCCTGCTTATGCGTTCAATAGGGGGCTCAAAATAAAATTGAATACAGTAATTTGGAGGACTGCATCCTATTAGACTGAATTAGTTATAATTGCTTTTCTAATTGGGCCCCATTGATAGCTAGGTGCAAGGTGACACAGGAATTCCTAACACTATACAAGCCTACTGTTTTTTGATCTTTAAGCAAACTTTGCTTCATCATAAAATAATAGATGGAATACAAAAGTCACCAAAGATGAAGAAATCAGTTTTTGTGTCCCCCTAAGAATGGGCCTGGTTCCCCCCCCCCCATGCATAATATTTTTAAAGTTTCTTTGGGAGGAAAGGCCTCCCCCTGATTATACTAACATACATCCTATTATAAGACAAATCAGGTACTTTAATTGAAAAGCTATACAAATAAAGCCTCCCTATGGGAATCACCAACCTTCTCCCTAGACCTTGGAAAGAGAGTTGCAGCTATAATCCTCAAACACTTAGTCCACTTTATAAAGTCCAAAAAGAGACTTCTGTCATTTTGTTAAATATTCCTGTTGAAGCATGACTCATAACACTTGAAAAAACAATATAATGCAGGAAGAACAGACATTTTCACCATAGCAATGTGGGCCAACTAGGACAATTCAGCACCTTCCCGTTTTCTCAGTAGCTGACATAGTTGTGTGCAGAAATGTTTGTGGTTTAAGGAAATTAAATCTTTCAATTAACTAAAAATCGAGACTACCAAGCATTTGAAAGCCACAATGTCAACAGAAAATCCTGTCTTTGTATACACCTCATCCTTGGCCTCAGTATTCCTATTTCAACAAAGGATTTTAGAATTCTCTCTGTTGATTCTGAACCTAGAGACTGAGAATTGTCATATACTGTTCTACATCAGTGACAAGAAGAAATTATTTGGATGTTTGCCCAAAATAAATAGGAAAAAAACAAACAAACCTTACAATAGCTGATTGCCTGCCAACGGGCAAAAGTGAACAGGCCCATAATCCATGTATTGACAAAAGGTTATCAAATATTTTATAATGTGATATAAATCAAAGTTCTGTAAAACTGTAAGCGCTCAAATGCATATTTCATACAATCTACTGTCAAAGAAGTCAAACTCAAATCTGATATGTATTGGACCATTTCTGTGGTCTATCATATTGACTAGTTCCATCTACTTCTTATTGGTTCCAAGCCAAACTTTGAATTGCCAGCAATATCTAATACACAGGTAAGCAGATAATCTATGGGCCTGCAAGGCTTCTTGAAATTCATAATTTGAGCAGTCTCTGACAAAAACAACAACAACAACAAAAAAACAACTACATGCTTCCATTCCAATTTTCCAATTCCAGGAGTAGAGAGACTTGTAAATTAGCACAAGAGCAAAGAAACAAAACAAAAAGCTCTAATTCTAAACATTTAGTTGCATAAAATTTTAACTGAGATTTCACCCATTTTACCATCCATTTATTCCCCCTCCCCCCCCCCATTAAGTGCATGAATGCAGGATTATCCTATGAAGTAGAACTGTTAACTGTGTGTCTACCAAATGGAAAGGCATAGAATTTCCTATTTACAATGTGGTATTGCTTCTATTCAATACACTACTTTAAAACCTCAGACTGTTACAGGTATGATATAGCTTTCTAAACATCCAGCGAATTTCCTTGCTGTTTCAGACTAAAATCCATCTGATCCAGTGGTTCTCAAACTATGGGGTGGGATCCCCTGGGGCTTGGTGTATGTGCATCTGGTTGTGTGTGAGACAGTATGATTAAAATTTACACATGTGTTGAGTAAAGTATTACGTGTATTTAAATAAAACTGTTCTAATTTGAACAATGTTATTTCCTTATAAAATGTTACAATATAAATTATATACAAATATGCACCATAAACAAAAAATATTTGTATTCATATACAAGTTGGGGGGGGGAGGCAACGTCCGCATGTAGATGCAATAGGGTATAAAGTTTGAGAACCACTGACCTAATCCAACATTTAGTTATCATACGTAGTTAAATACTCTGGAAGCACACATGTACCGTATCTTAAGATGATAGTTAGCCCCTCAAGCATCTTTATATTATGAAGTACAGTACACTGCCTCAAAAGATGGACACTTCATGAGCTAATAGGTATAAGTAAGTTTATCCTCCATTAATTCTTTTATCCTTTTGAAACCTATGGTGTCAACAGCCATTACAGCCTCCTACAATAATGAATTCCATGAGTTAATTATCCATCACATGCAGAAATGCTTCCCGTAGCTTGTGTCAGCCTATGTTTGTCACATTGCTCACATTTGAACCCAAAAAAGTATCAATGCATTATGCAGATGTAAAATCATTAAATATTGCCAAAACTAGTGCCCGATATTGATGACTTGAAATAATAATACATGTCAATCAGCCACATCAGGTTGTATCAACAAACCTACATGTTATCAAATCTACATGCTTAAATACCCAGGGTCCATTATATTTTAGGCTCACTAGTGATAGCAGGAATATTGATTCAGTCATGAACCAATAACAGAATATTAAGAGGTAAGAAGAACTGCTAGTCAAAACCCCACTCCTGTAATCAGAACATTATAGAAGATGACCTTTTGTGTCTGGATAAGTGACACTTAATGATTTAAGATTATCACTGAAGGCTGCCCCAATACAGGCATACTTCAGTTAAGAAAGCTGTGAAACTCCTTTTCATAAAAACATCTGCTCAGCCCCTATTCTTTTCCTCTTTCTCTGCCTAGCTGGACACGTTTGAGCAGCATTATCACTGGGAAGAAGGTAAAAGTGGGCTGAGGAAACAAAGGCTTTTGGTGTCATATTGCAGCAGTGCATCTGCAGTAAAGAATACAATAAAAAGCTTGAACTGGGAAAGAGAGGAATTGTACTGTAGTTGTGTGTGCCTGCCTACAACAGTCAAAGTAAACAACGTTTGCATTCAGAATCCCTTGTTGAGCATGTATGAACAGCAAAACAGAGGGAAAAGGGAAGAGCTAACAACCCTCTCACATTAGCTAACCCCAGCAACCCCAGCATGTTAAAACAGCAAACATCCATCAGTTTGGAGAGTGGAATGGAAATCACAAGAAAAGTGGAGGCTGGTAAAAGAAAGTAAAAGTAATTTCTGAGTGCATTGTGTGTGTGTGTGTGTGTGTGTGTGTGTGTGAATCCTTCAAGGAGTGTCTACAAGGTCCAAAATGTGTTTATTTACTTTTGAAAGACTTATCCAACCTGCTTGTTTCTTTTCACATTCACATATTGTTTAGCTTTAAATAAAAAGTTTGTTGAAACATGTTTAACTGCTCTTTTTTTTGTGATTTAAAAACCTACCCCTATTCTTTCCATGTTACAGGGTATTTCTTCCTCTGGTACCAATTTTTTTTTGTTGAAGAAGTAATGCTTATAAGCACATCTATTTCATTAACTGGGGTACACCCTTAAAGGACAATATACAATGAAACTTCCCTTGGAAACAGGGCAGCTGTAGATTATGTCTAAGCACTGCACCACTATTGGTCCCTACAAGACTGCTGGCCACCATTTTCTCCAAGATGATGTTCTGTTGGCTTGTTTCTATTTTTCACTTTAGGTCCTGTTTGGGAGTGCGCCTCACTGATTAATTAGAGAAATATACCTGTTAGAGGCCTCTAGAGGTATGATTCCCTATTTTTAACCTTCCTTGACTTTTGTGGGGAGTGGGTATCAGGGAACTGGGGAAGCTGGAGGTTCACACAATCCCACCCTTGCTTGGAAAGTTTCAGGTACAAACATGATCACATTAAATATCTGATATAACATTCAGCCTCCCTCATCATCAAGATGTTTACAAGAGCTATTTTTTTATCGTTCAAGTCTGCTGCTTCCTTTCTACCCTGAGATATCCTAGTTCCTAGAATATTTGTCAACAACAGAGAAAGGCTTCTTGAAATCAGTGAGAGCAGAACCAGTTTCAGGAATCAGTGCCAGTCCATAGTCTGCAAGTGGACACCTCGATCCCAGTGGTGGGGTGAGGCATCCTCCTTGGTCAGACTGCAGACTCTTGGTCCCAATGGTTTAAGGGAAGGAAAGAGCATCCTTCCGAAGATCACCTTTCAGCCACAGAAATGCCTCTACAATTTGCAACCCAGAACAATTGCTACTGAAAAAGACAGAGATATGTGAATAAACTGAAGAATCATTCAGGTTGCCCTTTTCACTCACAAAAGCATATAAACTCATGGTAAATTAAGACTTATATTATGACAATTTATTAAGCGGTGAATGAATAATTCACAGATTTCTGTTAATCCTTATCCCCACCATTTCATATTCTGCAATCAAGTTATCACATCCATTACATGACTGATTCTGCTAAACTATTTTAACAGGGTTGAATATGACCTCAATCTGTTTAGATTAATCACAAGAGAAGAAGCAACTTGATTACAAACCTTTAAGCACCTATCCCAGGAGATGTAATCTGATTGTAGAGGGCTCTTTCAACATATCAAACAGAAAATCTAAAATAACATTGATGGAGTGGAATGTGAAATTAGAGGGGGGAAAGGCAATATTTTAAAAAGCCACTTTCAACAATGAAGTTAATTAATCAGTGGGAAAGATTCAGAAGAGATGCAGGTGGCACATTATACTGGTGCAGACTGAAGAAAATATCCCTGTAATTCAAGTGACTCAGGATGGCTAGTAGTAATAAATTTCCTCAAGTGAACACATTACCAGCTGATTTTCTCTGGCCTAGGTTTGTGTAACCAGAGTGGTCACTGCGGACGTTAAAGGTTCATCCACTCCAAGACAACCTAGAAAAATCTCAAGATGTCCTTAACTCCAACAGCTTCACATACAAAAAATATCTTATGGAATCACAGCTTCTTAATCCTCAAAACATCCCTGCCACATAAGGTGATATCACTGTAGCACAATTAGAAAATCATTAGGCAGATACTGATAATGACCTGCTTCTACTGTGTTATTTACTACCCAAGAAAAAGAATGGTTCCATTCTTTTTTTTACTTATTTATTTCACAGAAAACTCTCAATTAGAGGTCTACAAATCCAGTCATATTTTCAGAAATAGAAGCCTGCTCTTTAACTGTCTTTGCCAAGGTCACCCAGTGCAAATAGGTCAATATCAGATAATATTTCAAAAAGCTATTTCACAAGATGTATCATGCGTGTGATGTTGCATCCTGCTGCTTTGCATTTACAAAAAGGACCCTTAATTGAAAAAATTATTAGAGAGCTCTGAAGCCAAAATCAATGCACTGTGCAAAATTAATCCTTCTGTGTGGAAGCATGAAGTGAAGGTTTGATTTTAATCCTTCATATTGTTCCACATCTGTTCATGTTTCCCTCTTGAATAAACCAGGCCTCCCTTTTCCTTACCACAAACATAAAAGAAGCAGGTGTCAGCTGTGGAACAGATATTCTCAGGGTTATAGTTAAGACATCATAGTTAGCACATTTTGCCTTCCATTAGCAACTATGTTCATATGCCAACACTGTATAATATGTTAGTTGTAATAGGATGATGAGGGGATGACATGACCATTAAACAAATATTTCACTTGCTTCAGAGAAACCTGGATGTATGAACAGATATTCCAGTGATTCTGAGAAAACATTACCCCAAAAATTAACAATACAGGTCTGTCACATTTATGGCTGAATGCAATTAACTGTACCAGATAAAGTACAAAGCTTGAATCATTTTATATTTACAATTTTTTTAAAAAAATTATTTTATTTGGCCTTGTTTATTCCCAAGGTGCCCCTTTCCATATAGCAGTCTCTCTGGGGACAGAATTATTGCTACAGTATTTTAAAAAACCAAGTAGAACCCATGGGATAAAGTGGGCTATAAAATAAAGAAAAAATGTCAAATTAATTAATAGCACTGTGGCTGATATTTACACAAGAATGGGAAGCAAGAAAAGTTGGGGCCAATGACTACATACACAATGTCCACTCACATAATGCTATGACAGCAAGTGAGACATGTGGAGCTCAGCCAACACAAAAACTATTGCAAGCAGTCCATATTATGGACTGTTCACTAGATCCAAGGATCTGAAATATTTCCAAGAAAAAATAAAAACAAAACCTCTCGCTACATACACAAAGAGCTAGGACCATTTTAAAGTATCTTTAGATCTGCTGACTTGGGATTCTGGGAAACAAAACAGTGACATAAATTGTCTGGAAAGCATCCCAGAGTTAACCGCATAAAGCAGCAGTGGGGAATCATTGCCCTTCCCATCATACGTTACTACTGCCTAAGCTGCCTAGGCTGACAGAAACTGGGAATTCAACATCTGGATGGCCAAATGTTTCCTCAGCAGTGCTGTAAAAACAATCAGAGCCATGTTGGTCCTGAAGACTATGTACAGTAGTTTAGGTATCTGCCACAAAGAAAGGATCTCCCTAGGGAAACATTATTTACAGATAAGCCAGTATGTTTCCTTCTCTGAAGGTGCCAGGCACAGATACAGGAGGAACATCAGGAAAAAAAACTCTTCTAGAACATGGCCACATAGCCTGAAAAACTCACAAAAATCTATGGATGCCTTCGATGTCACAAGTATGTCACTGACAATCATCATCATCACCATCATCATCAGACTGCCAGAGATGCTGCAGGCAAGGAATATGCTGCTTCATAAAGTAGCTGTAAGCAAATTCTAATGACTCAATTAAGAAAACCACACCTATCCTGGTGGCGCAATGGTTAAATGCCTGTACTGAAGCCACTCACTCAAAACCATAAGGTTGCGAGTTCAAGATCAGCAAAAGGGCTCAAGCTCGACTCAGGCTTGCATCCTTCCGAGGTCGCTAAAATGAGTACCCAAATTGTTGGGGGCAAGTAGCTTAGAGTTGTAAACCACTTAGACACTCCTTAGGCAGTATGAAGCAGTAAATAAATGAAGCTGTTTGCTTTGTTTATCCTATACCTGAGAAATTAATAAACAAAAACCAAAAACAAAACAGTTACCCAGAGCACATAAAAAAATCCATGCTAAGTACATCCCCAAAGTCCTTTTCCTCTACCCACTAAAATGCAAGAACATTTGGATCTCTCAAATTATGAGGAAATTTTCAAAATTAGTCACAGCTGTTCATGAAGTTTTTAAAAAAGTATACAGCTGAAATGTATGGCAACAATATACAAAATTGCTACCAAGGAAATGGTTACTTTCCAGTCGAAGAGGGCAAATTTAGCAGTCTGTATACAGTATCTCCTTGCTCAGACATAACTGTGGGTGGTCAACTTTCATTTCCCAGATGCAAGAACAAAGAGACAATAGGTCAAGATGAAATAATACAGGGGAAATAGTTTATTAAGTCCTAAAGCCTGGAGTCTCTTGTGGCTGCAAGTTATAATGATGCCCCAAAATAACAACTATATTCTGAAAATTGTTTTTATTTTGCAAACCACTGTCATATGTCATTAACATAAGTAACAGTAAGGTTGCCAGTTAATGGCAATCTAGTAGTAATGCACATATATAATTATTATTTGCTTTCCACCTCTGAAAGTTGTGAATAAATTCTCAGCTAAAAATATCTGTAACTATGCAAGATTCCTATGGGAATACAAGTACAGAAACTGTGTTTATGTGCTACATTAATAAGAAACATTTTATAACTGTTTGCATCTGTTTCTCTCAGGAAGTAAAAAAAAATCAGAAAGGCAAGACAGATGTTAAACTAACTCAAAAATATTCACATAGATATGGAGGAGATGTAGGGAAACTTCACTACACCATAATCATGATCTGATCATTTTAGTCAAAAAACCAATTAACTAGGGAAGGCAATTCTGGAAAGTGTGAGTAAACACAACTGTCTAGGCTACCATACTCTCACACACTTCTGTATCTTCCTTCCCTGACTGTTGTGTTACAACCCTGCTCCTTCAATAGAGATTGTGGCAAACAGGCCACTTCATTCTGGAACAACAAAAGGTGAAGTATAATGTTCCTCAGTATAAATAACTGAAATGTCCCTACCTCTGCACAAGGGCATACCACTGCCTGATTTATCCATCAAACCTCTCCAGTCTTATTAATACACTAATATTCTTTTATCCTTAATACTATTTCTTTTTTCCCCCTTCCAAACACTCTGTTTCCCCACAGGGGAACATATCTCTAAAGCATCAGAATATACCAACACAGTAGTAACTTACTTGACACATAAATGGGGCCTGCCCACAAATGGAAGACATCCATTTGAAGCTGCTTTAACTTCCATTCCTGGGCCTCATTCTCACTTACAGATAAATCGGTGTGTGATCTAAATCGATGGATCGATTTGACAGTGGAGAGTGGTTCCCACTACATTTGCCATGATTGCATTTTTCCTTCTAAAATAATCCACTTGTTGTTCACATTCATGCATAAATCAATTCAAAATGGACCCACTCCAGCCAGCCAAAGGGCAAATTTAAATCGATTCCGATCTGCATTAGGTTCACACGTGCGCAGAATCAATTTCTCGAAAAAGACGCGGAAAAAATCAGCATCAAAAAGATGTGGGTTAAATGGGTCTGGTGCATGGCCCCCCTCACAGAATTGCTTCAGCGATTTATTTTAAGTGGGAACCAGGGTCATTTGAATCGGCTCAAACGGAATTGCAATCCGGTTTAAAAGGTAATGGGAATGAAGCCCTGATGTAAGGGCAATGCTTGTAATAAAGTTTTGACCTACATTCAACAGCACAAGACACCACAGTCCCTCAAAGTCATCTTTTGTTGCTGACTCTCTGCAAAACTAGAGCTCCAAGGTAGTAGGTATTTTATGACGTTATTGTTACTTGAAGAGTTTGAAACAAATTCCCCATGTTCCAGGCATTTGCCATACACAGTTGTTGTTTCAGACTTAAAATGTCTGGGACAGAAAATAATCCAACAAATTGACTGTTTTTTTTTTTCCAAACAGAGGTATCTTTTTGTCCTAGCTAATCTAACGTACCAAGACAAAATACCAAAACAAAACAGCTTCATGCTGTTTTTGATAATGAATGATGCAATGAAGCAGAAGGGACATGTTGTAATTGACTGTAGGATGGCCCCTTTTAGGAGAAACTGTAATTTCTTCCATAGGGAAAGGGGCACTGTAGATCACTCGGGTCAAGAAATGTCCCACATTATCTTTGGAAAATGAATACAGTGGTACCCCGGGTTACGAATCCCCCGGGGTACGAAAACCCTGGGGTACGAAAGAGCCGGGGCCGCAAAAACGGCCCCGGCTTACGAAAAAACCCCAGGGTATGAAAAAAAAAACCGTGCGGCCCTTTTAAATTTGCCATGTGGTCCGGCAAAAAAAGCGGTCCCCCAGGTTACGAATATTTCCGGGTTACGAAAGTAATCCCGGAACGGATTACTTTTGTAACCCGGGGGACCACTGTAAAAATTATTTTTTTAAAAAAGAAATGTCCCACACTACAAAAAGTATTAGTTTAATTTGATTTTGTCTAAGTTTATTTCATGGCTTTTAGCTCTGGATGCTTCAGCAGAACACCACATTTTGTAGAATCAGAATTTCTTGAGTGGAAGCTTATCATTCTTAGATGGAAGATATGTGTTCTCCTGATAAATCCTGGGAATGAACTGAGAAACAACAAAAGGTACGCAATGTTCTATGGTGAATTCAAGACAGATCATCAGAAGATCCATGCTTTGGACTTCAACCTCAACCTCTGCTTGAACAAGCATCCACAGCAAGAGGATACTTTTATTTCTGAGGTAAATACTAGATTAAAAAAAAAACAGCAAAGATGAAGCATATGTGGACAGTATGCTTGCAAGATCCCCCACTGCAGTGCATCAAAATGACATTGTTCTCTACAGGGTTGAAAAATAATGGCGTTTATCAGCAACCATTTCTCTTAGTAAAGGCTCTTTTGTTATTGGGGCACAACATTATCCCAGGGTAACATCAATATAGGTCTTCCTTCAAAAAATTACAACTCCTTCCTTGTTTCTAGGATTCAATAGAAGGTTTTTGTTCTTTTGAATTGGAAATAGCAGCAGTAGTTTTTAAACTACAGAACTGTTGCTGCTACTTCTTTTAAAAAAAAACACCAAACCTCCCACACACTAAAAAAGGAGGTCTGAGAGTTATTTAAAAGAAATATGTACCTCAACTGAATGTTTCTTTTCCAATTGTGAATTTTGTGGGATGTGCTTGATTTTGCATACAAAAACACTCTTTTGCACAAGGGGCATTTTGACATCCTGCAAAACAATAGTATTCTCATTGGGGTCAGAAAATGCCCCAGAATACAATGTAAACATTTTTGTTTTGCATTGGTAGATGAAAGCTGAATTAAGACATCCACTGGAGTCTTGTATACTCACAACTGTCTAAACTGTCTGGCAAGTCTTCTCAGCCATTCCTGGCATGTGTGTATATAAACTGTCAAGTTGCCTGCAAACATATGGAGGCCCCATTAATTTCACAGGATTTTCTTATGCAAGGAATTACTCAGAGGTGCTTTGCCAGTTTCTTCTTCTGAAATATAGGCTACACCACCTAGTATTGGTTGCCAGTCTCCCATCCAAGTACTAACCACAGCAGATCCTACATAGTTTACAAGATCAAATGGATCTGGTGCCTATAGAGTATTAAGGGAGACAGCAGAAATTAAACCTCAGATATTCTCCATTCAATGCAGGTGGTCTGACAATGAAGATTTCCCATATATAGGGTTCTGGTTTTGTTGTGTTATGTGCTTTCAAGTCATTTCTGGCTTATGGCGATCCTAAGGCAAACCTATCATGGGGTTTTCTTGATAAGATTTGTTCACAGGAGGATTGCGTTTGCCTTCCCCTGAGGCTGAGTGTGATTTGCTCAAGGTCATCCAGTGGGCTTCCATGGTTGAGCATGGATTTGAACCCTGGTGTTCACAGTCATAGTCCAACGCTCACACCATCACATCATACTGGTTCGCATAGAGTTTTGGGTAGTCTGTATTAACTCCTCATGGCCCTGCCAGTATAGGATCAGTGCAGAATCTCTGCACCTACAACTTCAGGGAGGAAAAAAAATCCCTTCAACACACTGGACTCTTTCAAACGGGAGGAATTTCTCCCAATTCCGAATGGAGCCAATGCGGATTCATGTAAATTCGCTTGTTTAGCGAATTTACCTGAACCCCTGCTCCATTCGGAAGGCATTCGGAATTACTTCCCATTACCCGAAAATAACCCCCCCTTGCCCGAAATCGCATGAGAAGCTTAAATTCGCAACAACGTTAAACCCATGAATGCATTCAGAGTGACTTCCCTTTTGCCCGAATTTGCGTGAGAAGAATTAATTCGCAATAACGTGAAACCCCAGGATTGCGTTTGGATTGCCCTTGGATTATACTTCCAATTTCCCACTTCTGAAAGAGTCCACTGTCATGCCTGACAATATCATCTTCCATCGCAGGGCAAACCACAGAATCAGAGAGAGGTTCACTAAGATGTGGAACAAGATAAAAGGCTTAACCCTCTTTACCACTGCCATGATACCGCTCTGGATCATGAGAAACTCACACACACAAAGACACAAATATGAAGCTGCTTTTAATATAGTTTTTGCTGCCCTTCCCCTACCTGAATCCATGAGAAATATTGCATGTTAAAAAAGCAAGCCCATTCATATTTTTAAAAATAGTATATATGCAGCTCTCTGCAATTTGAGCTCTACATCTGGTCACACATGAGAGCTTTTGTATTCAATGCTCTCACAAAATCTTGAGTTTTACCAGAAGCCAGCCCTGATTTTAGAGAAAGAAACTGATTATGCTGTGATGCAGTAGAGGTGGAAAAATAAACTCAAGTTGTGTGGTTAGGCGGAGTAAGGCAGCAGATGCAAATAGGCTGAGCAGTATGCTTTCTGGACTGGAATCCAAAAAACATTATCAGAGAGCACTTGGGGAACACTGGGTATGACATCATTAAGGCTTTTATGGAACACTGTTTCACTCAGAGATGGAAACAGCAAAACAAAAACAAAACATGTACAAATTAAAGAATGGCAGCCAATGGGATACACACAAACACAGGAATATGTGCACGTCCATCCTAAGCATACTCTCCATCCCAGACGAATGTTAGTTTCATTGCCCTTTGTAATGCTGTAATCCACTGCTAAGTATCCAAGACAATATAAAGAAAAAAAGCAGAAACAGGCAGGATCAAAGAATTATGTATTTGAACAAGAAGTACAAATATTTAACTAACAGCTTAGCAGCCATTTCTTTTGTGGAGGTAGGCAAATTTCGAGTGGAGAAACAAGAACTAACTAATTTCAAAAAGATGTCTTAGAAGCAGAATGAGAACCACAGCAATTCCTTTCCTAGAACTGGGGCATGAGCCCAGCACAGGATGACCTGTGAGTGGGGGGAAAACCCATGGAGACTTGGCTAAGAACAACTGACAACTGAAATGAGGAACAAAAATGCATTTTCTATGCTGAAACATGCCCCATGTATCATGTGTCAGTTTTCTGGTTCTAGATACTAAAATGGCCCTAGAAAACAACTGTTAAATGTTTTGAGGCTTGTCCCATAAATGCACTGTTAGTTGAATTCATACCAACTGGGCTAATAAAAAATGGAAAGAAAGAACACAGTATTTAAATATATTTAAATATATTTTCTCCTGCATGGCCTGCCCTCCACTTTTAGTCATCTTAATCTATTAAAGGTTTGTGTGTGCGCTGTTTGCCTTCAAGTCATTTCTGACTTATGGTGACCCTAAAGTGACCCGATCACAGTGTTTTTTGGACAGGTTTCTTCAGAGGGGTTTTACCATTGCCACCCTCTGAGGCTGAAAGAGTGTGATTTGCTCAGTCACCCAGTGGGTTTTCGTGGCTGAGTGGTCTGCACAGTGGTCTGCAGAGTCCAAGGTTCAACCACCATTAAAGGTAGGTTAGGGTTCAAAGCACACTTCAGAAATAATCCACTTTAAGACCACTTTCACTGCCATGGCTCAATTGTAGTTTCATTAGCCTTCTCTGTCAGGAAGCTCTAGTTCCACAATAAACTACAGTTCCCAGGATTCGCTAGCACTGAGCCTGGGCAGGTAAAACAGTCTTAAACTGGATTATTTATGCAGTGTGTTTTGGACATAAGTTTAACAGGAGGGTTTTTAACTTGGAAAGGAAAACAAACAAACAACAAACAGATATTTTAAAAACCCGAGAAGGAACAGTTTAAAGAAAGCCATTGTGCCATAAATTAAAATTCACACTGCTTTTAGTAGCCTGAAAACTAGATAAGGAGACAGAAAGTACTGGGGTCTTATCCCTCCTTTGGATGAGAAGAAAAGGGACCCTTGAATTTAGAAACAATCACGCAACAGTTAATAAACAAGGGACAGAAGGTGTTTTCTATGGAGTTTATCAGAAGGGAGGAATTTCTCTTTATTTTGAATGGTGCCAATTGGAGCCAATTGGAGCCAATTCACGTGAATTCACTAGTTTAGCGAATTTACATGAATTCTAATTGTGTTCGGAATGTGTTCAGAATGACTTGCCATTACCCGAAAATGACGCCCCATTGCCCGAAATTGCATGAGATGCTTTAATACGCAATAACGCGAAACCCCATGATTGAGTTTGGATTGTCATTAGATTATACTTCCAATTTCCATCGTCTGATAAACTCCTATGGCTATTTCTATGGCGGGCCCTTGGTATCTGCTGGGGCTGGGTTCCAGGATGCTAAAATCCATACATACTCAACTCCCATTAAATACAAGAATGTAGTAAAATGGTGTCCCTTATCTAAAATGGCCAAATCAAGCTTTGCTCTTTTTGGACCTTATGTCTTCTTGGAATATTTTCAAGCCATTGAGGCTTGACTCCGTGGACAAAGAATCTGCAAAGTTAGGTATAAACCCAGCGCTTTCTTTGACTGCCCCTTGTTTCCACTGGCGTTCATGCTTCCAGAAACCAGGGCAGCCAATTGTCTCACAAATCAGGGCAGTGTCACGAGAGTCAGAAAAACCTGACGCTTCAGCTGCCCATCCCACCGGATGGGAAGCGCGCATCTCCTGCCTGAACACATCTGCTTGCAGAAGGACATCTACAATTCCCAGAGGCCATAGGCCAAGCTGAGAGACAGGAGAGGGAGTGCCTTCTTGCATGCACACTGCCAAAATAAAATGGCTTGACACCGCTTTAACTGCCATGGCTCAAGGCAAGGGGATGGTGGGCATGGTAGTTGGTTGTGGCACCAAAGGTGCCACAACCAACTACCATGCCCACCATCCCCTTGCCTTGAGCCATGGCAGTTAAAGCGGTGTCAAACCATTTTATTTTGGCAGTGTGGACACACTGGAGATTCCAAGGGAACCTTGCTGCCTTCCAGCTCAGCCTCACCCAAGATCTGGAGAGGAATGTTATTCGGCCAACGTTTTTGGCAGACATTATTTCATCTCATGGGGCGGCCCAGCCCTTTCTCAACTGGTCCTAAACACACACACAACAGATACACAATTGGAGGGCTCTCCTCTCTTCCCAGGGAGAATGGAGAAATCCATCCAGGCTTCTGAATGCCAGGCGATCATCATCAGTCACCATCAATCCGGATGGTGCCACATCAGTGCCACAAGGAATGGGGGTGGAAGGTGGTTGGCAGGGTCTCCCCATCTGAACAGATGCAAAGATGGGGCATATGTGGGTGCAGGGTGCACCTCCTCTGGGGTGATCCATCATTCATTGCTAGCCACACACACCACACACATACACCTCACACAAGCACACACATGCACACCAGTTCTCTCTGCTTTGCTAGAAATCTGCAACGCCCAGCTTCCTGGTGCTGCTGCCTTGGGATCAGGTGCCATCCATGCAGCTCAGGATGGAGCCCAGAGGTCCTCCTTTTCCAGGACAGGTCCTACATTTTAGCCTCCTGTCCAGGAGGAATTCCATTCTGAGCAGGACTAAGCAGCATGGACCTATATCTACAGGAGTGATTTAGGCTCAGGGTGACCAGAGGTCCTCCTTTTCCAGGACAGGCCCTACATTCCAACCTCCTCTCCAGGAGGGATTCCCAAACGTCCTCCATTTGTGTCATGCCTAAGATGAAGCAGGAGGCATGGACATTTCTAGGAAGGGTGTGAGCTTTGCTTTAGCCACGTCCTCCATTTTGGCATCTCCTCCTTTTGAGGTGAGGACCTATCCGGTCACCCAGGCTCAGGATGGAGGACAGCTGCTGCAGCCACGGGGGGGGGGGGGTAGAGGTCCTCCTTTTCCCGGACGCGTCCTCCATTCCAGCTTCCTGTCCAGGAGGAATCCTGTCCTCCATTTGCCTTGTCCTTCCAAGAGAGGAGGAGCCCTGCCCTTTCCCTTGGCCTCGTCCTCCATGTCCTCCATGTCCTCTCCCCTCTCCCCTGGGCCACTCTGCGTGGGGCTTTCCCTTGGCCCTGTCCTCCTTGGAGAGGATCCCTGCCCTCCCCCCCATCCCCGTCCTCCTTGTCCTCCATCCCCCCTCCCACTCACAGTGGCACCATCCGAGGTGGCAGCACCAGTGGAGCCTGAAGCACCTCCCGTGGCTGTGGGTGGCGCAGAGGGAGAGGCCGTCGCAGGGCTGGAAGTCGGGCCTCCCGGCGCAGCTCCTCGCCAGGGCCTGAGCCTCGTCCACCTTCTTCCCGGACGAGGAGGAGGAGGAGGACCCAAGGACAGCAGCAGCAGCACCAGGAGCCAACATGGCCCAGGAGGAGAGGAGCAGGCAGAGCAGCAGGAGGATGGAGAAGAGGAGGAGGAGGAGGCTGTTGCAGGAGGAGAGGAAGAGGATGGATGCTCCTGGTCCTCCTCCTCCTCTTCTTCCTAGTCTGGCCTCCTGCTGCTGTAGACTTCTCTGGATGGAGCCTAGAAGGATGGCATGGCTGGGACTGGAGAGCTGCAGCTGGAGCCCTCCCTCCTCCTCCTCCTCCTCTACTGCTGGGGAGAGTCAGGGAGGGTCCTCCTCTTCCTTGCTGGTCTCAGCTCAGCTGCTCCAGAGAACAGCTCTGCCTCCTCCTCCTCTTCCTTCCCAGCAGCAGGGTCTCTCTCTGGCTCTGGCTTTTCTGGAGGGCGGAGCTGGCAGGAAGGAGGAGGAGGAGGAGGAGGAGGCAGAGCAGCTGAGCTGAGACCAGCAAGGAAGAGGAGGAGGAGGAGGACCCTCCCTGAGTCTCCCCAGCAGTAGAGGAGGAGGAGGGCTCCAAGACTGCTCCCCCAACCATGCCATTCTTCTAGGCTCCATCCAGAGAAGTTCTCTAGGTCAAGGGAAGTCACGGTGCCCCTGGCTCTTCTGCTCTGCTCAGGCCCCACCTGGAGTCCTGTGTCCACTTCTGGGCCCCACAGCTCAAAAAGGAACTTCAGGAACTGGAGGGTGGCCAGAGGAAGGAGGGGGACTAAGGTGGTGAAGGGTTTGGAAACTCTAAAGCCCTATGTGGAAAGACTTAGGGAGATGGGGATGTTGAGCCTGGAGAAGAGAAGGTTAAGAGGAGATATATGACAGCCCTGTTTAAATACTTGAAGGGGGGTCATGTTGAGGGTGGAGCAAGCTTGTTTTCTGCTGCTCCAGAGAACAGGACGCGAAACAATGGATGCAAGCTGCAGGAAAAGAGATTCCACCTCTACATTAGGAGGAACTTCCTGACAGTAAGGGCTGTTCACAGTGGAACACATTCCCTTGGAGACTGGTGGAGTCTCCTTCTTTGGAGGTTTTTAAGCAGAGGTTGGATGACCATCTGTCAGGGATGCTTTGACTGAGAGTTCCTGCATGGCAGAATGGGGTTGGGCTGGATGGCCCTTGTGGTCTCTTCCAACTCGATGATTCTATGATTCTAGGAAGGGGCTGAGGCATTGGCCTCTTTCTGATTAAAATGCTGTAAGCAATGGTGTTATTAAGGGGGTGCAGAGGGGTTCAGGTCACCAGTTGACACCCTAAATTGGGGTGACACTACTGCTCCCCAAACATCTACATTTTGGCCGAAAGGGGCCATGGCCTTGGCCTGTTTCTGTTTAAAATGCTATTGCAGTGGTGTCATTGGGGGTGCAGGGGAATATGGACCACACTGAGTGACACCCTAAGAGCAGGGTGACATCGCTGCTCCTCAGACATCTGCCTTTTTGGCAGAAAGGGGCTGTGGCATTTGCCCCTTTCTGATTAAAATACTTGAAGCAGTGGTGTCATGAAGGGAGTGCAGGGGTATTTAGACTGCACCGGGTGACACCCTAATGGGGGTGATATCAATGTTCCCCAAAATGGACTGTGGCATTTGCCTGTTCACGCTACAAAATGCTGTAAACAGTGGTGAAATTAGGGTGCGCAGGGGTGGGGACTGCCCCAAGTGACACCTTAAGGGAAGGTGACACCACGGCCCTTCAGACATCTGCTTTTTGGCAGAAAGGGGCTGTGAAGCTCACTTGTGTCCCATTAAAATGCTGAAGAGATGGGATGAGTGGGGTGAGACTCAGTGGGAGCAGAAAGGGAAGGCTCTAGGGCTTTTTTAAAATTAAAATTTCAAATGTCAAAACAATTAATTTTTGATTAATTTTTCCCCAAAACTTTTATTTAAAAACACAATTTTATTTAAAAACACCACATTTTAGCAAATTTTCACTTTAAGCACATGAAACTATGTATGTGTAAATACATTTAGGCCGTGCGTATGATATTGTAATTTAAAAGTATACTTTTAACTGTGCTACTTGTTTATGTCACAATTATTACCATGACATTTAATGATACATGGGAATTACGATTTATGGGCAACATTAGTACAGAAAATCATTACAAAGGATTCTGTATCATGTGATTTATGGGAGGAGGTCAATGGGGGGATGGCATCATGAGTTACTGCACTGCATGACACCAGCCCTAGTGGGGGGTTGCTCTCTAGGCTGAATCCGCACTGCAGAAAATCATCCACTTCAACACCATTTTACTGCCATGGCTCAAGGCTATGGAATTCTGGGATTTTCAGTTTCTTGTGCTTCAAATCTCTGGTGCCACAACAACCTTTGGTGCCAAATTGCTTTTGGCACCAAAGCTCTGGTACCACAACCTACAAATCTAAGGAGTTTATCACACGTTAGTTTCCACGGGCAAACGGGAGTTAAGCTACATTCAAATTTAAAGAAGATTTGTAAATTCAGTTCAGTTTTTCATAGCGAAATAACACAAAAGTGCAATAATGCGAAGTTAATCCGCAGTTGAAATGGAGGAAACCAACAGCTTTTTAAATTCGGTTTGTTCCGAATTTTAAAAGCTGCTGGTTTCCTCCGCTTTAACTGTGGATTAACTTTGCATTACGTCACATTAACTGCGACATCATGGGAAAAACTTTGGGCATTTCCAGGTTTCCTTCATGTTATAACATGATTAAATCCCATTTGCCTGAGGGATCTCATTAGTGTGATAAACTTCTAAGATATTTCGCTGCCTAAGGTGGAGGATGCTATCCAGGACTCTATCCTGGATTTTCAGATGTTATGGAAAGTCCTTTTTGTAGCTACTGGTCTTTGGTCTTTCAAATTGTCTGGTTGCTTTTATATTCCTGGAAATATGAACTCTTTGAGTTGGATCCAAATGTGCAAGAGTCCTGGGAGAAGAAAACTTTATCACCCCCTTGTCCCAGCAACAGCACTTCCAAGCCTATTATAAAATGATACATAAAGGCTTGGGAGAACCTGCTAAAGGGATTACCTGTGCTGGAGAGGGAAGATGGGAATCCCTAGAAACTGGCCAGGTGCCCTTTTTCTCCATGGAAGGCAGATCCTTGACCCAATTCTTCCAGTCATTTATATACAGCCTCTATCTCCTTTTAATTACTTTTTAAAAACATTCACTTTTACTCCTTCATCTTTGTTATAATGAATCATAAGCATTTCAAAATGAAAAGAGGGGACAAAAATACTATCAACAAACACATAACAATCTGAAAACAAGAACAGAAACCATCTGTAGAGACGCAGAAACTATTTTTAAGGTGGTAAGGCTCAACACTGGCAGGCAGGTTGTTATTAATTTTGCTTACTTGCAGGTACTTGCAGATGAAGGGCAAATTACTGTTCCCATCCATCATCACCAAAACATCTTTAAAATATGGATACTCTTACAAGCACAATGTGTACTTACAAGCATGGCACCATGGGTGGGGTTTAGAATTTGGTTTTCTTTATCACAGAGAGGAGGGAAATCTTGCTTCAGGTGTTTTAGCCTCCACCTAAAAAACAAGTCTGGTTTTGTCATATTGTGGATTTATTGCACCCTGCAAGGTCTGGCTAGAAAAGGGCAGGGTGGCTAAAAAGTAGGCAGATGAAAAGGCAGGGTAACCAGATGTCCTTACCACCAAGGAGGACAAGGCACTGCCAAATGGAGGATATAAATGTACATTCATGCTTCTTAGTCATGCTCCAAATGGAGGGCATTTTGGACTTCTTCCTGGACAGAAAGCTGAAATGTAGGCCAGGTCCTGGAAAAGGAGAACATTGCTCACCCGGTGGAGAGGTGAGGGGGATAGAAATGGTCCCAGACCATTTGGATGAGAAAGAGAGAAATGGTTCCCGCTAAAAAAAGGAAAATGTCCACCCAGTCCCTTTGCCTGACCCACATGTTGCTATTCACCACTACTTTCCATGGTGAAACATGGCATCTGCACTGCAGAAGTCATCCGCTTTGACACTAATTTTAACTGCCATGGCTCAATGCTATGGGATTCTTAGGACGTTATCACACGGGAGGAATTTCTCTCAATTTTGAAAGAAATGAAAGTGGGGCCAGTTCGGAATTGAGTGAATTCGCTAGTTCAGCGAATTTACGTGATTGTGTATTGACACCGCATCGTGTTCAGAACTGCCCGAAATTGCCTCCCAGTGCCGAAATTGTGTGTGATAGTTTCTCACGCAATAACATGAAACCCCACGATTGTGTTCAGAAGGACTTCCTATTGCCCGAAAATGTGTGTGATCAGCTTTCACGCAATAATGCAAAACCCCATGATTGCATTCAGATTGACATTGGATTAAACTTCCAATTCCCATTGTGTGATAAACTCCTATAGTCATATTACAAAAAGAAATAGTCATATCTATTAACAATAACATAATAACATTACATCTGAAAAGGAAAACAACAACCAACTAGGATCATCTGATTTCATATTTCAACAACAGAGTATTGCATAGTCCCATTCAAAAATACTTCTCCAAAATCTCAGCAAGGAAAATAGAGAGGCCTCCTTATTGCCACATACAATAAAGTTGAACCATATACTGTATATTCAAAAGTGTCTTTTGTCTTTAAATTATAAGTGAGCTTCTTGGCCAATACATTGACTAGACCCTTTCTAGCCATAAGCGCACAGACAGATTGTTAAATGTCTTCCAGTGCTGGGCTATTTCTATACATGCTACCCAAAATAAAAAGGATATCAGCTCTTTGTGGTGTAAATTTGCATTTTCATCCTGGAATATAGATAAGAGGAGTAAGCACTACACCACTTAACATTGTGGTTGGTTACTTCAACTAATGTTGTAGGACCTTGTTCCAGAACTTACCAACTTTAGAGCACTCAAGCCAGAAGTGTTTTAAGGTGCCTCCATTGCCACATCCCCTCCAGCACAGAGTTTAAGGGCAATCTTTGTAAGCTTGTCTAGAGTCCAATGCCATCTTTGGACTAATTTCAGTGTATATTCCTTGCTGCTGGAGGAGATGGAGTATTAGGGAAGAGAAAAGCAAATTCTACACCCTTTCCTATCTGTCATTTCTATGATAAGGCCTGTTTTCCAAGCAAAATTTGCAGCAGTTGGTTTATTAAACTTCAAGTCCACTGTAAGCTTGTAAAGCAGGGAACCTAAGCACTTAATGTGAGCACTGTATTTAATACAAATGTGTTCAAACTGGGTGAGTGGTTGTGGAGGGCCATGGATTCCCTTTGAATCCCATGTTGGGAGAAAGGCACAAAATACTGTAAATCCTATAAAATAAATAAATAAATAAATAAAGTGAGGTCTTCAAATCTTTTAACTTATTATGTGTATAATTGAAGCTCATGGGTGCACTGTTAAGAGTTAAGTCACTAACCGTCCAGATGTTGGCTTTCCTGAAAGCCCTGAGCTGCTGATGCGTGAAATTATGAAGGAATAGCGGATGTGGAGAAAAAGTCTGCGCACAGCATATTTATATAGTTGCGGGAGTGGGATAGAATGTAATAGGATCCAGAAAGATAAAATCATGCCCCCCTTGCCCTAAATTTTCAAAGGAGCTGCATGAGGTGATACAGGTCTTTCAGATCTTTACAATAGTTAGTATTGATGCGTGAAAATAATAAATCTGCTCACCAAAAGTCAGTTTCCCTGGATTCAGAATTCTCTCTGAGAAGATTGCTTTAGTTATATATGCATTAGTGACTCTTGTAATAATATGAATAGTGTGCCATAAAGCCGTTGCCTTCATTCATACTCCTGGAATGGACTGGAATTTGTGAATATAATTCAATTCAGCTATTTCTCTTTCTAGTCTTTCTTTGTAATTTCATTATTCAAGGACCACAACCTGTAAATTCCTTACTGTGTGTCCAGAAAGGTTGAAATGTTGTACTAGTGGTTTGGGGGCATTGCCCTTCCTGATGTCAAATTTGTGTCTATTAATCCTCTAGTGTTTGTCTTATGTAGAGTTTAGAGATGCATTGATGACATAGGATGGCATATATCACAATGGAGGAAGAACAAATAAATATGCATCTGATGTTGTGGGTGATATTACTGGCCCCTGTGGTATTGCTCCCAGAGTGGATGTGAGGACTAGGACAGAGTGGGTAACTGAGTTTGTGGCAGGGTCTTGTCCCTGTACTACCATCTAAGTTACATATGACTACAATTCATAGCCTACCTATCACCCACCAACCACACACACACACACACTTTCTACTTGCACAGTCTACTAAACAATACCCAATTTTTGTACGTAGTTTTGAAAACTTGGACACCTTTATGTTTGTTATGTTGGAAAAAGCTTTCTAAACATGTGTAACTTTCATCCATGATATTCAAATTAACTGTGTAGTGGTTTGGTGTTGGATTAGGACTCTTGAGAGATCAGGGTTGAAACCCTGCTCAGTCATGCAGTGGTGTCATTAGGGAAGTGTGAGAAATGTGGACCTCACTGAGTGACACATCAGAAGTGGGGTGACACCCAGTCAAGTCCTCTTATCTGCTCACCAAGTCAGTTCCCCTGGGTTCAGAATTCTCTCTGAGAATATTCCTTTTCTTGTATTACTATGTGTAGTGTGTCATGAAGCCATTGCCTTCATTCATACCTCTACAAATGGATTGGAGGTGACAGCATGACTCTCTAAGCTTTGCCATTGTGACCGCTTTCTCCTGAGGATGCTGCTGTTGTGGTGAATGAAAAAGTTTAGTGCATCCCTCCCAGCTACCACTGTGGCAGCTCCCTTCTCAGGAGGAGGCCACTGCCATGGCAAAGGACAAAGGTGAGTGCACCCTTTTGGCTACTACCAAAAGGGTGAAGATACCACTTCAGTCATATAAACCCACTGGATGATCTTGGACAAGTCATATTTTCTCAGCCTCAGAGAAGGCAATGACAAACACCCTCTGAACATGTCCTGCCAAAAACAAAACAAAACTCATGGTAGGTTCAGCATAAATTGAAAATGACTTGAAGGCCCATAACAACAATATAGATTTCTGCATAGATCCAACAGCAAGCAGTTAAACCAAATTATTAAAAATATGTTAAAATGAAGTGCAACAGAGAAAGAGAGAGAAGTAAATGCTTGTCTGTTTCTACTCTTTATTACTTAAAATGACTACGGTCCAAAATACACTGTGGAAATAATCCAAGTTTGAGACCACTTTAATTGCCTTGGCTCAGTGCTAGGGAATTCTGGGAACTGTAGTTCTGTGAGACATTTAGCCTTCTCTGTCAGAGAACTCTGGTTCCATAATAAACTACAGTTCTCAGGATAGGGCAGTTAAAGTGGTCTCAAACTGGATTATTTCTGCAGTGCATTTTGCACCTAATATAGCTATAATACACAGCTGCTGACAAGACGGAGGAAAGTGCTGAATATGGGAGGAAAAGCAAACAGCATAGTGGAACTAACATGAGGCATATACATTACTCATTGTACTTGTTCCCATCCTTGCTTATACCAGAATCTTTTTTCAAACCCTGTCACTGCCATGTTGTAGTATTTGATTTGCCTAAGTGCGAAACTGTCTGGAGAGATGGAGAGCTGTTGCTGGTTCAGTGTTGACAGTACTGTACACAGACTAAACAGAATACAGTTGGAAGAGACCACAAGGGCCAACTAGTTGAACCCCATGCTGCACAGGAATACACAATGAGAGCACACTTGTCAGATGGCCACACAGCCTCTGTTTAAAAACCTCCAAAGAAGGAGACTCCACCACACTCTGAGGCAGCATATTCCATTGTTGAACAGTTTTTACTGTCAGGAAGTTCCTTCTAATGTTTAGGTGGAATCTCTTTTCCTGTTATTTGAGACTAGGACACAGAATAATGGGTGTACAGGAAAAGAGATCCCACCTAAACATTAGAAGGCACTTCCTGATGGTAAGAGCTGTTTGACAGTGGAACACACTCCCTCGGAGAATGGTGGAGTCTCCTTCTTTGGGTTTTTTTAAACAGAGGCCATCTGTCAGGAGTGCTTTGATTGTGGATTCCTGAATGGCAGGGGTTGGCCTGAATGGGCCTCGTGGTCTCTTCCAAATCTGTGATTCTATTAATCCATTGCTCTGTGTCCTAGTATCTGGAGCAGCAGAAAACAAGCTTGATCCATCTTCAGTATGACATCTCTTCAAATATTTAAACATGGCTGTCATGTCACCTCTTAGCTTCTCTTCCCCATGGTAAACATACCTAGCTCCCTAAGCTGCTTCTTATAAGGCATTGTTTCCAGACCTTTAACCTCACCCTCCTCTGGTTACCCTCTTGAATTGTAGTGGCCAGAACTATACACAATATTCCAGATGGGGTCTGACCAAAGCAGAATAGAGTGGTATTACTTTCCTGGATCTAGACACTACACTCCTATTGCTCCAGTCATTGAGATATCTAATATAGAACAATCCAAAGCTTGTACAGCAACATGTCAATATTATGGCCTTGTTCATTTTACAAGATGAGCTCTGAAGAAGAAACGGAACTAGCAACCAACCATCATTGTCAGTGTATTCTAGTGATAAGAAAGGAAACACAGTATAAGGAATGTAAAGAAAAAGACAGATGCTAAAGCAACAAGGTTGTGTGCACACATTGTTAGGCTGTTGGGTTCAGTTCTAATCAACCCAATTAAAAAATGACATACATGAAGAAGAGGAAGAAAAAGAAAGCAGATGAATGGCTCTAGCAGCTTCATTCATTCAAATCCCTGACCATCAGAGTCCCTGAGGTGATGCCCAAGAGGTAAAAATATTTAAAACAATACAGAGTTAAAAACTTTTTAAAAATTAAGATACTCTTTATAAACTTTTAAAAGCATTCTAAAAAGTAATTTAAATAGTTTTAAAACATACAGAGCAGTTTCAAACATCAAAGGCATTGGAGAACAACTCTGTTTTAGCTGCCTCCTGGAAACTGAAAACAGATGGAGCAGGCATAACTTCCCTTCTCAGGAAATTCCATAGTTGTGGTGCTCCTATAGAGAAAACCCTGTCATGAATGTGCATCGTCCTAATCTTGCAAGGTGCTAAAACAAACAAACGTTATTCAGATTATGCCATTAAATTCTTACTTGAAATATAAGTAGCATGCAGTAAAAATGGTTCATACTTTTCTATAAAACAAAAGGATCAATACAGGAAATTTTGACCGCTGCTGAATAAAAATCAGCTGCACAGGCATGGAAAAGAAAGTCTTCCTCCTTCTAAAACAGATGAATTGCCAATAGATGTCTGCAGAACATCTCTCTAGTCTCTTAACTGCCAGAAAGCTTTTCATTGCTTTTCTAATGTTGAGGAAAGAAGGTCAACTTTTGAGTGATACTCAACCTGTATATGCCTTTAAATGACAGCTCTGCATAAGTGGTTGTCTTGAATCTAGTTATTCTGTAGAGCAAGGATAGGCAGAAGGTAGATCTGGACTACATTCAGGTTAGCATTCAGAAGAATTTCCCAGGCTCATACTTCTTTCATTGCAGGGGACTAACTAAACAAGTATTTGGAACAAGCATTTGAAAAAAGAGTACCTAACACTAAATGCATTGTCACTGAAATCCCAAAAGTAATAAAATTGCACATTAATGCTTCTTTGTGATCACTTTAATGGTGTGTTTTGTGTGACATCGTGTGAAATCATTACGCTTAATTACAAGATTTTCCCGGGATATTCACGGGATAAACTCCCAAGATTTTCCCGGGATATTCATGGGATAAACTCCCAATCTCCTTCGTGTGATAAAGTCTGCTGCTGTTTTTATCTTGGAGGGAAATAAGTTAATTCCATAAAGCAGAGATCATGAAGCAAACAGTGAGGAGCATTCTCTCCATCTTTCACTGCCACTTCAGCAGAATCCAGAAAGAGTTATTGCCCAGTCCTGCCAGGAGGAAGGCCCATGGCTGATGTATCTAAGCACTGCTATTCATTGTGGAGGTGGGGTAGATAAATATATCAGCTCTTCTTGCCACCTTTCCCCTTGCTTACCCTGCCTGGAGGAATAGATCCACAGTGCTGCTTCCAAGAGGATGAAAGCATGCATGCTTGCTCACCCATAATCTCTGGGCAGCAGTGAAACATAGAGGTTGTTGGGCATCGAAAGAGCAGCTGCTTTTTCCTTTCACTCTCCGCCTCCTCCTCTTCCCCCGCTCCTGCACATTTCCTCTCAGTAGCACTGTGGAAATGACTGAGCCCAACTAGGCTGATTAATCTTTAAGATGCAGGAAGGAAGCAAGCAATATAAAACCACTCAGGATACTTTTGATATCATTGGAACTGCAAAGTATGCATCACCATCATCACTAACAGCATTTAGAGAAATGGTATCAAGAGAGAGGGCAGCTGAAGGTGTAGCAAAAAATACCAAACAAGGAGATGCTGAATATGAAGATAGATAAGCGAAGTGAAAGCACATTATAAAGACAGGAAAATGAGAGAGATAATGTATTTCAGGATGCACAGCTACTGGCATCACCTTTACTCTAGAAAACAATGCATCATATTGACAGAACAGTTGCAGGGTGGGGTGGGGTTGGAATCTAAAACTGATTTAATCTATCTCTAGGATTCTCTAGAACTAACATTAATTTCTGCAGAATTCATCATCAAGATTATTATATTGCGTGAGAAGGACCTAAAATAAATTGAAAGGTATTGGTTTTCCTTGACAAATGGCAGGAACTCTAATTTAATAATATTCACATTAAAAGTGTTAAAGTACTTTTGCATGCATTTATGTCCACCGTTGCAGTAGCACCGTAAGCACTGCCTTGTTTGCTGTATGCTGGTTTTATAGCCTTTAAATAAGTTTTGCAGGTTTTCTGTTAATCTTCTTTAATGTTTAAGTAGGACTTTAAAATTAATAAATAAAATATGACACACATTTCTAACATCAGTTAAACATTTGTAAAATCTACATAGAAATAATTCTGGGCTCCTGTGACTTTTGCCATTGAAATATACAACAAGATTCCTAGATTCTTAAATTTATAGTAGAAATGACTGAAACTGTGGCCTTTTAAAACAGAAAGGCTCATAGGCTACCTAAATACCCTAAAGGAATGAGATTCCATTTATCTTAGAAGTTAAGCAGGGTCAACGCTGGTTAGTTACATGGATTGGAGACCACTGTTGAATACCAGGTACTGTAGGCTATATTTCAGAGGAAGAAACTGGCAAAACTATTTCTGATATTTGTTGCCTAAGAAAACCCTATGAAAAGTCATGGGGTTGCCATAGGTCAGAAGGTGACTTGAAGGCATACACATCATACACACAACCTGACTAATGACTTGGTTTTCTAAGCAAGACTGTAGAACATACTACTTTTAACCTGCAGCTTTTATGCCTGTCAATTTGAGAGCAAGAAACAGCACAAATAATGGCGTATATAGCATAATTTTATATATGTCTCTACCCAGAAGTAAGTACCCAATTAAATGTAATTTTGTCCCAGGTAAGCAGGTACTGGATTATTGCCCTTCCTTATTTCACAGAAGCCCATTCTAAGGCATTCCAAGGTTGAATTCAATATTAGCTAAATATACATTAAAAGTCAAAGAAGGGAAGCCTGTTACACAGTTGAAGACGCAAACAAAATTACTGTATAAAAGTTCTGACACATTCTCAAACTGATGCAAACAGAACACATTTGAAACTCTGGGTCCTGTGGTCAAACAGCATGTGTACTTTGCAGTCAATATTTAGCTACTGATCTTCATCAAGTTACACATGCCTGCCTTTACTTAGGACGAGACAATGTAATTTCTACAACAGGGTACTCAAAAATCTGTTTGCAAGAAAAACTGCATTCTTATGATCTGCAGCCTAGGCCTTCATCTGTGTCCTGACAACATTTGATACTCTTCAGTTAAAGCAAAAACTTGTATCATTCTTCAAAGCAGCCCACAACTATAATACGAAAAATAAAAAACCTAAGAAAATTTCCATCTCCTTCAGTTGTTACAATAACAGGAGAAATTTATACAGTACTTTCTGTGTTACATATCATATATTATGAAGTATGGATTCAGTGGAGCCAAATAAGTGTATCCCAGCTTTCTTTTCTTTTATCCTGGGAGTTGATGGTCCATTCTAAGATATTTATTTCTAAGATATTCTAAGATGTTCTAAAATATTTATTTATCTACTGTGGCTGAGATCTTGCATTGACCATGATTCCGTATCACCTACTTAGCTGCATAACTAGCCTAGTTACATAGCTATGTAACATCTCCTAGCCTGACCCTCCATCCCCATTTACTGGGCAACAGCCACTGCAAATGACAAGAGTCTGTTCTCCTGTCAATAGATAATCAGCTGACTGATGTTTCCACCCATCCACAAGTGATTTCTGTTGCAACAGTCAAAAACAGGATCCCTGCCACAATTCTGTCTCTGAATGCAAACCAATTGCAAATGCATAAATCTTGGCTATGCATTGGTAACTGCTGTAATGAATTCCAGCCTCAGCTATCAAAATGGAGCCCCATTGCTATAGTTATATCTCCTGGCAGCTATGCTTCCTACCCCCAAATGCCTGGCTTGAAAGTGCAGTAGACCTGCATGCAACATAAGGACTTCTGAGACACTGGTGTGCTGACCAATGATGTGCCCAACCTTTTTCTAGCAGCAAGGGGCAATATGACAGGCAGCTGTAACAAGACCCCTCAAGCATCACTACTGCTGCCTATGGCAGTATTCCTTGCTGCTAGGAAAGGGCTGGGCATGTCATTGGTCAGTACCCCACTCCATAGGGCCTTGAAAATCATTCTGTTGGGGGAAGGGGTCTGTCTGGCCTCAAAGGTAGGTTTTGAGGGGAGCACTTTCAGTCATTGCAATGGTGCAATTACCATAAATGTGATTACCAACATTGTCATAAAATTTTAGTTTGAGGTTGTCAGCTTATATTTCTATATTGCTCAATAGCGGGAGCTCTCTGGGTGTTTCACACAACAGGTAAGTAGAGGCAAGCTAAAAGATACATATAATATAAACAAGAGGAGTAGAAACATGGAATTATAGAGTTGGTGCACCACAGGTCATCCCCTTGTCAAGGCAGGAACCACCATCCTGACCTTTCTGAGGATCATCATCATATTGGTGATGTTTCCGTTCCTTATCCCCAGACAACTTCTTCCAATAGTTTAATGCAGATAAAACACCTGAGGCTGGAAAAATTGCCTTTTGGCACTACAAATTGCAGAATTTTGCAGTCAGCAATTCCTGGTCAAGACTTAATAAATAATTAAAAATAATAACTAAAGTAAAAGCAACAGCCTCACATCTAGTGGACTGTAGTAATCCACATGGGAAGTTGCCAGAGTATGTATAATTGTAGCAATGCTATCTTGGTTCAGGTATTGTCATAGATGCTATACAATCTAAGTTCATGAGATTGCACTTTGTTTTTAACTGTTGTCGATTTTAATATTTGCTGATTTAATCTAATTTTAAGGGGGGCGGGAAGGGGTATGATAATTGTTTTAGTCTGTATTTTTTAACCTTGTTGCACCTCGCTCCGATTACTTTGCTAGAGGAGCAGGTTATAAATAAACATTATTATTATTATTATTATTATTATTATTTAGATAAAAGTCACTCTGCATCAGTGCTGTATCAAAAACACCTCCAAACAATGTACACCCCACTTTTTTGTGGGGAATGCAATTACCTTTACTGGTCAGTTGGGAGGATCCACTAACATCACCTCCGTATTGCCTGGACTGAGTTTTCAGTTGATTGACCTTGTTACAGTCCAGGGGTGGGCAAATATACTAGGGTCCAGATAAGTGTGGAATTCAAAGCTGGGAATTTATTGTAATTTATTATCAAATGTTACCCTTAAAACCACCCTGATTGCCTGAGTGCAATTTTATTTATTTATTATTAACCTGCCTTTTCAGCCTTCAGTTGGAATGGTGCCTGGGTGGGGTAGAGGTTGGCATCATGAGATGTAGTTATAATGTTATTATGATAGAACTTCATCTTCAACCATGGATTTTTTTTTTTTTGACCAAACATATTATCTTGTGGTAAGCATTCCCATATTTATTACTTCATCTTTGGATTTTTGAATTAGTAATACATTGGACTTTTTTTATTGTGGCCTGCTTTGTTTTGTTTTATTATTTTGCCTACTGATTTTAGCATTTAGTTTTCATTGTAAACCACCTTCAGGTATTTTTTTTAATGAAAAGTGGTATAGATGTAAGTAAAATGAAAAGTATTGGTAAAGGAAACGGCAAGCACATGCTGGCGGCATCTATGAAGATTAAACTTCTCAGAGATGATATACTATCTGCTTTTGAAAGGGAGATGAATGAGTCTGTGTACACTTTGAAAATAAACTAGAAAGAAGAGTAGTGTTCCAACGGTGACTGTATACCTTAGAATCCCCAAGAGTGGAGTGCTAAGAAAGACTCCTATTTTCAAAGTGAGCTCATTATCCACGGACAGTCTCTGGATTATGGCAGATAGTATGCTAGACATTCTCGGCTCTGAAGCTAGAAAGAAGCATATGTGTGTTAATGGATTCAATATGTGAGCTCAGGTTTTTGCCAGATCGAGCTAATAATAAATCACGGCATGAACAGAAACAACCTTCAGTCATTCCCAAGCATGTGGCATTCTAAGACAGTTGCTTTCAAGGACAGATTTCATTGGGCTGGATAGATGTGATTAATTAGTTAGAGCCAGTCGCAGCTGGGGCAAAGAAGTCAAAAATACAAGCAATTAATTTTGTGTACCGTCATTAAATATTTTGCAATACTGGCATGATTTTAACATTCTTTTCCAAGGCCAGAGAAAACAGCATGCCATTTGCAATACTGTCAGAGAGTCAGTCCTGCTGTGTGCAAAGGAGAGAGATTCCTTGAAATTGCCATTTTTTACTTTTTTCCTTTGCAAGCACTGCTGCGGGGCTGCCAGATGCTTTTCGGAGTCAAGCAAAGCTTTAAAGCAGTGGATAAATACTGCATAATACAAATGTTTTTAAAGCTCTTTTTGACAGAACTTGAATGGCCTTGTCCAGTTCTCTCAAATAGCAGGCGAGTATAAAACAGCTCTGTGTCCCATTATGAAAGCAGGACTTAACTTCCCTCTGGAGGTTTGGTACTGCTGGGGACAGCATTAAAAATCAAGGCTTTTCTGTCTCCTGGCATGCTGGTGTTTGTGTTTTCCTCTTTTCCTTTCGCTTGTTGGAAAGATGCCTGTAGGCTTGTCCATTAATGAGAGGAGAGTGCATAGGCTTTACTCTCTCCCAGATTTCTACAACAGCTTGCATAAATACTGGGCATTTGTGCAGGGAGAATCTAGGAGCTTCAGTGCCAACAGCAAAAGTTTCCACCACTTCAAGAAATATGTCATTACACAAATTACAGCATTAACAAATAAAGATATGCCTGAGGGAACTTCTGGAACCCAAGTGGCAGCTGAATAACATATCTCAAAGAACCCTGTATTACAGAATGGCATCATTTAAAAGAACACTGTTATCCACATAATTTGTCAAACTGGCTTCTGTGTACATTACAAAAATGTTCAGTAGTCTGCCATTATGGAATTTGCAATGACTTTTTAAAGGCATGAGGCCTTTAAATATTGTGACATAGAAGATGGTTTGGAAACTTCACCTGGTGTAAAATGCAGTAGCCCCTGGATGGTCCTCATATAATGTAGGAGCTCCTGTTTCAGTCAGCAAATGTGCAACAAAATCCCACCCTTCTTCCCTACCAGTGCCTTGAGTAGCACTGTCTTGTTGTTCTTCTAAAACTTATTGGCACTGCTATGTATCTACTGCATTTGCAAGAGACAATCCACACAAACATTCATCTGAATGGAACCTGAAGCTCCTAAAAGCATTTGTTGCTTGCTGTTTCACCTCTTCAGAGGCAAGGAAATCCTGGACCTATTTATTTGAGGTTTTTGTTTTTCAGTTAGATATTGCTCTGTGTTCCAGGGTCATGATGATCCCAGAACCACAGACCTAAAGGCCACTCATGGTCATGCCATTGAGAGTTAGCCACAAAACACAGGCATCTGAGGAAGTAGACTTTAGTCTACAAAATCTCATGCTGAAAACTTATTTCTTTCAGTTAGTCTCAAAGGTGCTACAAGATTTCTCCACGTACTGATTCTAAAGACTAACACAGCTATATCTTTTTGCCCCAAATACAGTTACAGAGAGAGAGAGAGAGAGAGAGAGAGAGATTTGCCTGTTTGGAAATTAAGACAGAAAACGTAGGTAAGGGATTGTTCCAACATCAAGATGAAATATCGGGCATTATTCTGACTCACTTATTTAGGGAAATAGGATACAGAACATTTACCCTGATCTATGTATTTGCCTTTAGCCAGAAGGTGGAAGTTGAGCCCTGGCACTTCAATGACTGGGAAGGAAGGAACGAGTCGAGTCAAACTACATATACACATAAAAACACTGGGGAGTCTAGGTAAGTTGCAGCAACAAATTAGCTAAGCCTTGCAAATTGTAAAAAAAGATCCTGTTTTATTAGCTGTGCTAGAGATTTCCACATAGCCCTTTCCTCATGCTTGGAGGAAAATGGATAATTTATCTCCTGCATGGAGATAATCCATAAAAACATGACTGATCAGTTGATCGTAATAAATTGATTGTACTATTAATCCATAAAAAACAGAGACTCAGGCCCAGGCCCAGGCCCAAAGATTTTCTAGTCTAGAATGAGCAACTTGAATGGTCTGAGAGACAATTTTCAGTCCCTGGGACTTTCCAAGGCATTGTTGTTGTTGTTGTTGTGTACGTACACATCATTTCCAAGTTATGGCAATTTTAAGGCAAACCTATTGTGGAGTTTTCTTGGCAAGATATGTTTGCAGAGGTTTGCCTTCACCTTCCTCTGATGCTGAGAGAGTGTGACTTGCCGAAGATCACTCAGTGGGTTTCCAAGGCTGAGTGCAGATTCAAACCCTTGTCTCCAAAATCATAGTCCAACATTCAAACGACTACACCACACTGGCTCTCCAGGTACTTTAGAGATGAATAAAATTGCTAAAAACTAGGCACAAAAGCCAGAGTGGGTCAGAAGTTGATTTTTGGTTTTGAAAAATGGTTGGGTTGTGAACATGGTAAACAGTGCAGGCAGAGGATCAACCTTTGTAAAAGGTGAACTGCTTCTCCTAGAAAAAGGGTGTTCTGAAAGGATCTGGGAGCTACAAGCACAACATGAGAAAGATTTAAAAATAAATAAATAAATGATTGCTTATGTAGTGCCATTTCCCAAATTCAAAAAGTGGATTTTGAAAAGTAGCACCATCCTGCACATGATGATGCCACACTACAGAAAACATAACATCCTCTAGCCAGGTGGCACCATAGGGTCTTACCATACTCTCCAGCTGTCCTAATTCGGCAAGGACGGTCCTGATCAATCTCGTTGCCCTTACTTTTTTAAGCTGCTTTAAAATGAACCAGTTTTTATCTACTACCCGCTTTCCCCCTTTGTCCTCAACTTGCTTCAGTTGCTGCAACTTGAGCTCAAAGTGCAAAAGTAGTTTGTCCTCAGAGGAGGGCAGAACCTTGCACGTCCCAGTTGTCTTAAGCAAAAGCAAACAATGCAGCTTCTCCTAGCTAGTGCTTTCTTCCTCATTAATACCTTTTGACATCTGGACCACACTGTGATGTTGCTTGGCCACATGCGTCATAGTTTTCATGTGTGAAATGTTGGAGGGTATGCATTACACAGCCAGCCATGAAGCAGAAGCTTTCCCCAGCCCCTTTCATTCTGAATTCCTCTTCTGCTGTCTGGCTGAACTCCGACACAATAAGTGGTGCCAACATCGACTAGAATCCATGCTGCTGAAAGCAGTAAAAATAGCTGAAATTATTTCCAATGTAGAAAAAGCATACACAGTGCCTAAGGACAGGAGAAATGGTAAATTGGTGGTATGAGAAAGATGGAAACGGGGAGAAAGGGGGGGAGTAGTTCAGCAGCGAACAATGTTGGCTGAAATCCAGAGCAGCTTTTAGAAAGCAGGCTGAGTGGGAATTGTTTTGTCCTCCAAAAATTGTTGGCCAGCAGCTCCCACAGCCCTAGCCAGCATAGTCTGTGGTGAAGAATGATGGCAATTATAGCCCAACAACATCTGGAGAGCCTGGTTTCCATCCTTGTATTAGATGCAGGGAAGAAAAAAGGGAGGGCATGAGGAAACAGTGATGGTGGAAGCATTAATATGAAAAGGGAGTCAAGAAAAAGATGGGGTTATACACAAGTTACAGACACGTAATCCAGGCCCAGAAGCTAAGGGATAGAAAGAATTTATCTAGCATGGACCAGATAAAAACTTACTGGGTCAATCCTGCAGAAGGGTTCTATAAATTTAGTAGATTCTTAAAAGAAAATACAGCATTGTGATTGTCACAGCTTATGAAATTATCTTCTATACATCTCAGAGTGCAGAGACACTCTCACGGTCAGGATGTGTAATACTCCAAAGAGGTAGTAACACCCAGAAGACAGTAAAAAGATGAACCTTACCAACAGATTCACTAATAAATAAATTGGTTTAACTTTCATCAAGGAGATTATCACACCACGGCCAATTCAGCAATAATTGTGGCAATGTAAATAAAAAGCAATGCTAACACTATAGTGCTCAATAGTTTTGCACAGTCATGCATTCCCATGATTAGCATTTAATATCACAGTCAGTTTCACACACATCCCTAAATGAAATGAATTGATAGTTTCACACATGCACTGTTTCAGGCCAATAGTGCATGTATGCAAATCATTTTCCTGGGGCACACAGAATAAAGACAGCAAGATAAAATGTATTACTTCAGCACGTTGTTTTTATCCAGTGTAAATAAAATTGTGCCCAACACCTTGAAAGTACTGAAATCCACTGCAAAACCAATCCTGGTAATAAGAATTGCCTCCACTGCAATGCATTCTGGGCATCTTGACTTTCACATTCTTGCAATTGCGCTTCAATTATGTGATTAAGAAACCATTTGTGGGAGTTCCCCATGAATGGTTTGTTGCAGGAGCGTGCCAGGTAATTCACAGGTGAAGTCCAGTATAAGCGTGATGTCATGTGAAAATCTTCCACACAATTGTGTGATTTAGCCAGGATTATGCCTCTCCCCCCCCCCCCCCGTGTGATAATTTCCCAATTCTGAGACATAAAAATATTGGTGTTAGTTATTATATTGGTATTACCATATTAATGCAATAAAGCCGAGGCATTTTTTGGCTGCCTGGCATCAGATAATATTGGTATGAGGTATCTTGGTCCTGAGTGTGAATGTATTTATGGTATCTTAATCCAGGATTCCCTCAAAGTAGTTCTGGCAAGTACATTGTCTTTTCACACATCAGTAGGCTCTTGGCTGAATGGGGAGGTGAAAGTGGTTCTCTAGCACTGTATTCTAGCACTAAGTGTTGCACTTAACTTGATTAACTTGATAATCAGACTGCAGGATTCTTGCACATCAGTGACCATTTCTAAGAGTAGTCTCCAATACAAAGGACAAAACAACAAAATGTATGAATACTGAAAATATTTTTATTTAGGAAAAATAGAAGTTGCATTTCAATAATCTTAAATTGGATTTTCTCAATCCTAGAAATAACAACTTTGAGAAGATTAGCATGAGCAATTATGTGGATTCTACCATTCAAAAATTCAGAAGACAGGAAGATGATAATTTTCCTCTGCAAAATCAGGTAGATTAAAATAATTTTCCATCTTCTTTTCAGATATCCTCTTTAACAGTGCTTTTGGAGTCCCTGAGATTAAAGATTTTCAGGAAGTCTTTGCACAAATACATTCCTCAATTACTTTGATGGAGTATGTGTAATGTGGCACTTTCCAGATGTGTGCCTCTGGAAAGGAGAGGAGACACTCGTTCAGAAAAGGCAGAAACCAAGAAGATGTGAGGCACTTGTTTATGGTACTGGATGAAAAGCATGAAAAACATTTGTTGCTATGACTCACAAGTCCCTATTAGCATGTAGATGGTGAAAGCTGAATTCTCCACAGCAGGAATTTATGTTCCTCAGCTTCCCTTTTTTTTCAGCTCTTATTTAATTCATTGCATTTTTATTTTTTGCAATGGACTATTTTTTCTCTCTCTCAGATGCTATCAGGCACTTTATTTGTGAGACGAAAAGAGTACTTGTGAAGGTTATCAGAAACAGATACAAAAATGAGGTATCATCTTTGCATTTCCTTGACACTACTAAAGAACTGTTTTAGGGCACATCTAGACTGATTGAAAAGTCCCAGATTTTGTTAAATGTTCTTTCCAATTTTATACTAGGTTAAAATTAACCAACCTATGGAGCTGATATTAAAAAGTCTCTAATTACACTGGGAGCTGGCAGAAAATATTCTGGGATAACCAAAATATATATGGATTTCCAAAATAAAGTTGGAGAAAACAAAATCTAGGACTTTCTGGTCTTTTTCAATCAATCTAAATGTGCTTTCATTTAGTGGTACAAGAGGCCACAAATACAGGATACCCCTTTTTAATATACAAATGAATCTTATGATAGAAATAGCTTCTTACAAACATTTGAATACCTGGCCACTGTATCCTAGGGGCAATCCAAAGCAGTAAATAAAGTGATGGAAGAAGAGCGGATGGAGAAAGTCAAATGTATGTTAGGGTGCCAGAGGTGGACAGAAAGTAGATCTGGATCTTCTTCTAGAACTCTAGATAGTCAGCATTAGTTGATCAGCAAAGACTCTCCTCAATGTTTAACAATAACAGTCCCCTCAGATTATATCACTGAAATGAAGAAAGCTTGGAGAAATCAGAAGATTTGTGTTTGGAACAGAGTTCTGTTCAGCTCTGTTACTCAAAATGGAGCTCTAAATACAAAATGGAGCTCTAAATTGCAATTCTAAGTGTTTATCTTTTGCCAGATTCTGCATTCTAATATGGAACAAAAAAGCCCTATGATATCCCACAAGTCTGAAGTATGCTTACCCAGGATGTAACCTTTATTTTTCAACCTCTGAATTTTCCCTCATCTTTCTCTACTATTTTAGGCTGCTCAGTTAAGGCCTATGAAGATATTACCTGCCAGATAGGTAATGCTTGATAGGAAAGTGTGTATTTTCAAGTAAGATTCCCAGGCAACATTTCAAGAACTAGTATGATACAAAGCACCATTGTGAGCAGGAATCTATCATTCACAGAGACAGTGTGCATGTCTGTGTGTATATTGTACTGAAATCAGAAGAGACAGTCACATTGTTTTATATCATGCTACATTGCAGTTTGGAATGGAGCAGTCAGAATGTTTCACCACAGGCTATTTAACAGAGGAATTATAACTTGCTGTTTTGAGATCTCACATGGGATGTCCACTCTTTCAGAGGAGGACTGCCCAAAGCTACAAGTTTCTGCAGAAAGGGACTGGGCTGCAGTTTGGGTATGTCAGGATTAGCCTCAGCATACTTCAGCAGTTTTGATAGAACCTTAGGCAACCCAACCTCAGAAGCATAGAACATTGGACCACCCATATGTCTAGGCCAGCCATAACCATTGACATAGATGGTATCAATGGCTTCTGGACAAGATGCTATTCCCTCAGATAATATTCGGAAACCTTCATTGGCAAGGGAATATAGGCAACGCTCCAAGATCTCATCTTGGCTGATGGTGCGTGCTGTAATGTTGTGAGTATGTCTAAAATCAGAAAGAAAACCATGCAGCCATGGATCTGACTGTGCCACCTTTCCCCCAGGCTTATCATACTGGTACCAGCCCTTTCCTGCTTTCTCACCGTATCTCCCCATCTCACACAAGATATCAGGGATTGGGCTGTATCGTCTGCCATCTCGGTGGCGAGGTGGTGTACCAGGAGGTATAGTGTCTCCAGTCAGGCCTTGCCCTTTCCTAGATCTCCAACCCACGTCAAGCCCAGCAAGATCTGATACCCGGAAGGGACCCATTTTGAAACCAAATTCCTGCAGAGCTTTGTCTACTTCTTCTGGGGTGCTCCCTTCTTCTATGAGAAAAAGCGTTTGCTCAATGTAAGGATTCAACATTCGGTTTCCAACAAAACCAAAGCAATTCCCTACTACAACCCCAATTTTACCCATAGCTTTGGCCAGGCTCATGGCAGTAGCAACAGCAGTAGGGGATGTTTGCTGACCATAGATGATTTCCTGTAGTTTCATAATATGAGCTGGTGAGAAGAAATGGGTGCCAATGACTTGATGAGGGCGACCAGTGACAGAAGCAATCTCATCAATATCCAGGTACGAGGTGTTAGTACCAAGAAGGGTTTCAGGCTTGCAGATTACTGACAATTTACGGAAGATTTCCTTCTTGAGAGCCATCTCTTCAAACACTGCCTCAATGACTAGATCGACATCCTTCAGTGCATCAAAATCCAGAGTAAAGTGAGGGAGTACAGGCTTATCCAGTTTTTGGCCATTTTGTTGTGTTTTTAAAGCTTCGCGTTCTAAGAGAGCCATAATAGCTCCCCTTCCCACCTCCAGCTGCTTTTTATCCTGCTCCAGAGCTACTACAGGAATTTTAGCCTTCAGCAGAGATGCCACGATGCCTCGTCCCATCGTCCCTAATCCTTTGATAAAAGAAAAGAGAGAGAAAGAATCACTGGAAATGTTCTCGTACAAAGTAATGAGGAAGACTGATTTATCAGGTAGCTTTCTACTTCCAATATAGTGTGTGAGGTAACAATAAATAAAATAACAAACATCACAAAGATTGACAAACATCAGCAAAGTCTCAGCTGAACTCATTTTACTATTCTTAAAAGTAAAGCAACAAATGAAAAAATTACAATGTAAAGCAAAGTTAGGATCTATGCAAGTAGTTTAGAGTTATGTGTTCTGCAGGAAATTCTGCCTATTATCTGTCATTTAGTAAAGATTTTTCAAAAGATAGTAGTTTCCTGGATGTCTCTTAGACATAGACTTTGATCTAACAACATTTATATATAATTCTGAATAGTTATATAGATACTATGGGTCCCATTTTGGGAGAAAGGTGGGATATAAATAAAAAAATAGTTATTTAGAATGTTCATAGTACTTCACCTACTTTGTCTTCTGTTAATCCTTACACCTGTAAAGACAGTATTAGCATTTTACCTATGGGCAAAAGGATGCTAAGAAAGGGCACAACGGATGCTTTCAGAGATAGCTGTGCAACAAACAAAGTTCATTCATAGAAATGAGCAGGGGATTCAGACCTTATTGTCTTTCATTTGTGATTTCTCTATATTCTCACTACTCTTTTTTCTCATCCTTCCCCCCTCCCCCATCCATTAAGGAGAAAAAGACAGAATAGCTGCAAAATGCTTTTTGATTAGTAAAAAACAAACAAAAACAAACAGCTTCATTTATGTACCGCTTCATACCCTTAAGGAGTGTCTAAGCGGTTTAGAATTGTAAGCTATTTGCCCCCCAACAATCTGGGTACTCATTTTAGCGACCTCGGAAGGATGCAAGCCTGAGTCGAGCTTCAGCCCTTTGCTGGACTTGAACTCGCCACCTTATGGTTTTGAGTGAGTGGCTGCAGTACAGGCATTTAACCACTGCGCCACCAGGGCACTAAAAGCTGTCCACAAGGAAGCACCCATAGTGAGTTCATGATTCAGAGGTGACTCCTTGACCTATGTCACAATAGTTCTCACAGAGACACTTACTCACCCAGTATTCATCACTGAGAAAATGCCCCTACCCTGAGTTATTTTTATCTCTTTGCTTAAACCAAGACTGTTCATAGAATTGTAGGGTAGGAGGGGAACCAAAGCATCACCCAGCCTGAAACCCTTTCAGCACAGGAATCCATAGCTAAAACATACCCAGGAAATCCTTTCACCAAGTCCTACTCTTGGGAAAAAAGGTGAAATATAAATGAAATGAAAGATGGATTGAAATGGACAACCAATCTGTTTAAAATCCCCCAGAAATGGAGAGCCAACTGTTTTCCAAGGTAGTCTGTTCCAAGTTGAACAGCTATTATTTATCATTAGAAAGTCCTTCCTGATGTTAACTTTAGAATATCCTGTCTTAGAATCATAGAATTGGAAGAGACCACAAGGGCCATCCAGTCCAGCGTTCTGCCATGCAGGAACACACAATGAAAGCACCCCTGGCAGATGGCCATCCAGCCTCTGCTTAAGGACCTCCAAAGAAGGAGACTCTCCACCACTCTCCAAGTGAGTGTCTTCCACTATCAAACAGCTCTTACTGTCAGAAAGTTCTTCCTAATGTTGAAGTGGAATCTCTTGTACTGTCTTGTAACAGTACAGGTGCTTGCTCTCTATCCGTTGGAGCAGCAAAGAATAGGCTTGCTCTGTCTTCCACTTGACAGCCTTTAAGTTACTTTGAAGATAGCTGAATGGATCCTAGAACAGATCAAGCCAGAAAATCTCCTTGGAAACAAAGATGACTAGACTGAGGTTGTCATACTTTGATCACATCATGAGAAGGCAAGATTTATTGGAAAAAAACAATAATGCTAGGAAAGGTGGAGGGAAGTAGAAGAAGAGGAAGGTCATATGCTAGATGGATGAACTCTATAAGAGGTCACGGGTATGAATTTATTGGAACTAAGAAGAGGAGTGGAGGACAGGGAGTTTTGGAGATGTCTCATCTATGGGGTTGTCATAGATCCCTGATGGCGAACCTAGGACACGCATGTCAGCACTGACACGCGTAGCCATTTCTGATGACACGCGGCCGCTGAGAAGGATGTCTCATCCTTGGCTCCTGCACAGCCAAGTGCAGTAGCCGAGGATGAATAAGACTCTATTTGCAAATGTTTCATCCTCGGCTACTACACTTGGCTGTGCTGCATTCTGCTGCTCCCTGGTTTGCCGGCAGAAGTGAGGGCAAAGATCCCGGCTTAACCAGAAGTCCCAGAACTAGACGCTCTGTGATGGACTTCTGTTGTTTTGGCCTACAGACCTCCGGCACAGAGTGTCTAATAGGAGAGGATGAAACATTTGGTGCTCCTGAGGATGAAACAAGTTCCAAAACAACAGAAGTCCGTCACAGAGAGTCTAGTTCTGGGACTTCCGGTTAAGCCAGGATCTTTTCCCTCACTTCCACCCGCAAAGCAGGGAGCAGCGGAACACAGCGGGGGACGCATCTCTGGGGGCCCTGCCATTACCAGTAACCAAATAACAGTTAACCACAGCAACCATTATCTACTATGTTCTGGGGTGGCATGGATTTCTAATCCATCATTACTGAGATAAGTGATTTAAATTATAAATATATAAACTATAAAAATAAGTGATTTAAACTATAAATAATGTTTTTTTCCTCAAAGTGACACAGCACCCGAGTTATGTTCAGTTTTTTGGTGAAGTCTGACACACCAAGCTCAAAAGGTTGTCCATCACTGTCATAGGTTGAGATCGACTTGAGGGCAGTTAACAATAACAACACTTATCACACCTCCAAACAACCTTCTTGGTCTCAAAATGTGGACTGCAGTATATAAGGTAACTTAACTAGCTGTGGTCTGTATATTATAGTTTGGTTGAGGGTCTTGGTTTGCAGGCTAATTGATGGTTTGCACAAATCTTAATTTACTGTGTAAGGAAATTAAAATCTTCTTGTGTCCTCCTTTTGTACTTAGAAAAAAGAGGAAATAATGTGTGCATGTCTGATGCTTATACATGCTTGCATCCATAACAGCACAGCATGTTTTTATCAAGAAACCTGATTGCAGTTTAAATGTGGTTATAACAGAATGGGAATGAAACCCCCATTTCAAAATCAGTGGTCTCTCTCTCCTGTCTTAAAATTTTGGAGTTATTACCAAGTGAGTGGAGTATGCTATCAATATTTATTGAGTTTCATTACATTTGGAATGATTGGTCCTAATTAACTGCAATTAGGCAATGTTGCCAACAAGCTTCCCACTCAAACTTTATATGGCCTTAGCTGACATCACATTGTGTTTTCTCAGTGAGACAGCTCTCCAGCCTAACCTGCCAAATAGTGATTACATTCCTGGTCCAAATCGCTTCTTTGGAAAAAAGATCAGACATCTGTGCTCTGGGCACTTAAAGCCTTTGTACCTTTGTACTGCAGGGGCAAAACATTAACATGAACAAGGTCTCCTGTGATAAATAATATTTAGGCTCAGAACTTAGTTATCACTGCCTGAGGTTTTGTACAGTGTCCAGAATGACGCAACAAACACATTGGCAAATCCATCTGAGGAAGCAGAATGAAATCTACGAAAACTCATGCTGCCAGCTTCTTTCTTTCAGTTAAACTCAAAGTTGCTACAAGATCTCTTTACAGTGGCAGTACAGTAATTCCACAAAAAATCTAGAGCATAAATTAGTTGTTTAGTTAACCAAGGCTATGAATGTGAGCTGTTCAGCTAAACAAATGTAAATCACTGGGATTAAAAAAATGAATCTAAAGCAGCTTTATGAAGAATTGCTGGAATTCCAATAACACAGGTCAAACCAGGTTGCAAAGCCTGCCTTCCTCCCAGCAGTCCATATTGGTGATTTGGCTTATTTCCCCCATAGATGTACCAACTCTACTTAAGAGTTCATTTCTCCAAAAGCAGCAGCAGTGGGAACCACATTAATAACCATTCCAGTTTGAAATTGGCTACTGCCATATCTTATTTTCAGTATTCACCATGTTCCAAGTCTAGCAGGAAAATAGTTATTGGATAAGTTTTCAAGATCAAACATATTAGCAACAAAACAAAAAAGCCCTCCAATTTCTTTGCATTTTTCACAATCCATATTAAAACTCATGTGGTTTAAATGCCTCCTACCTTGCTTGGAAAAGGCACTTATTTTCTAAGTTCTTTCCTAATTTCTCTCTTCCCTTAATTCCAGCTGTGGGTGTTTTCTGCTATTAGACATCAGGACAAGTCTAACTCTCCTCTATGTGTGATACAGGAACAAAAATACCCTAAAGCCACAACTCTCTATGTTGCTCAGGGAGGTTGGGGCTTCACGTTTGTAGGATTCTCTTAGTGTTTTATTAGAATACTGAGGTTCACCAGCAGATGTCAAGTGCAAAATAATGACTTCTTTGTGAACAGGTGAATCAGAATGTGAAAAAATTACCCCTTTTGGACTATGATTCTCAAAATTCTCCAAACATAATGGCTTGTAGACATGATGGCTGAGAGACTCTGGAAACTATAGTCCAAATAAATAACCTTCCAAGCCCTACAGATGGACACAGAGCTAATTACTTATTACACCCCCACAAGTAATTAATTGAATGAACTCATACACAAATACCAATTTATGTTTAGATTACTATAGTTAAAAGATTTGAAACAACTAATTAAGTTTGAGATATTTGAAGAATTACTTGCAAGAGAGCCAGAGATCAACCAGAAAATCTCAATCTACTTCTGCTCATCCATGCCCTAGTCTGCATTAAAAAGAGCTGAGAAAACAGTACCAATTAATATAGAAGATAGAGGTTAACTTCACAGGATACAGTACCAATTCTAATACAAATATGTCCTTTGTTAGAATGGAAAGTGAAAGTATTCTAACAAAGCCAGGGAGAAACAGATTGCAATCACATTCATGTTTGAAGATTTTATATATTTTTATATTTCCAGTACACACAAAGTCTCATTGGGCTAATCAGATATTAAAATTAAAATTCCCCCTCTCATTTCTTTATATAGCAACAAAAGATGGACCAATTTTTTTAGGTAGCTGAGCACCAGAAATGTCGAAGCAATGATCAATCATGCAAAATTCATTTTAGCGATGCCTTAAAAGCATTTCTGATTCAATTTGCTTGAAGCAATTGAGCAAGTCTGTAGCAATACACAGTGACCCATGTGTAAGTAAAAAAAAGTATTATAGAAAATTCAGTAGGCTTAAATATACTCAAATATATTGAGACAGTAAATGCTCAATTAAAGTGCTGATTATTTCTGTGTTTCTTCTTGTATACAAAAATACATAAATAGGGTTCTGAAAAAATACATAAATAGGGTTCTGTCATAAGGAACAGATGTTAATGGATGTTTGTGTTTCTACTACCTGATCTCTAGGATTAGAACTGACTTAGAGTAAAACTCTTCACTCGGTAAGCAAGTCTTGCTCCATTCCATTCCAACAGTAATTCAGAATGACTACATCTGATTTGGGCTGTTTCTGCATTTCCCTAATAGGAAAATATTTTGTCATATTTGTCACTCATCTAGCAGCAAACCAGTAACTCGTGATGTCCCAAGAAACTCAAAATGGAAATCCTTTCCACCCAAGCTTGTGTGGTAATGTGGATTAGGCAGACATAAATGCATGTCTGCTGAACAACAACCAAACTCCATATGTGCTGAGCCACAGGCTCTGTGTTGCTTTACATGAATGTCAGTTCTCCAGTGAATAAGTTCATGCTTGTTGGCAGATTTAACTCACTACCCAAAGATATATGTGCTCAAGGGGGATGAATCATGCAAGAACAATAATTAAGATTGCAAAGTGGAAGAAGGAAAGGGACATATGATAATAATAATAATAATAATAATAATAGTAGTAGTTTATTTATAGCCCGCTCCTCTGTACATGATGGAGACACATTGCTCAGGGCTGCCTTGTGCTGAGGTAAGCTTGCAAAGAGCTCATGCTGAACATGGCTGCAGCAAAGCATATCCTGCATATTTACCACCAAGTTATGGGAAGGAATGTTGTGGGTAAAGCAGTGGAAAGATGAGATGCAAGCACTCTCTTAAAAATCAAAGGGTTGCTGCTAAGGGCTGAGCTACTTAGAGAATAGTCTCCCACTGAGTATATACCAATCAATATGCAGAAAAGCAGAGGGCTATTGAGAAATCTGTGCAGAGCATCAAAGAGTTTTCTTCAACTGCCTTGATAAAAAATTAATGAAGGCATTATCTTCAGCAGAGTGGGTGGGGAGATAATGGGGGACTGCAAAATGGGAAGAATGGATCATCACAATGAGATGAAAGCTTCTTAAAAGGCAGTTGTCAACACAACATTTTGAGATTAATATATCCCTGAATGTTTCACATTTAGTAAACGGGTAGGAACAGGTTTGGAGTCCTTGCCCTAGGAACTCACCTAGGGTGAAAAGTGGCAAAGGAGAACAAGCCCTTTGACAATGAAACAAGCTCCCTGAGTGTGGTGGAGTCTCCCTCTTTGGAGGATTTTAAGCAGAGGCTGGACGGCCGTCTGTCATGAATATTTTGATTGTGTATTGCTGCATGGCAAGGGGTTTGATTGGATGGCCATTGTAGTCTCTTTCAACTCTATGAGTCATAGAATCCTATATGTCTATAGCTGTTTCAGTGAGGTACATTGTCTCTTAGTCTGCATGTCTCCCGACAAAATTCCTTCTTCTGCTTCTACAACTTTGTTGTTAACTGCCATCAAACCAACTTCAACAAATTGTGACCCCATGAATAAGAGACCTACAAGTCACCCTGTCATCAACAGCCCTGCTCAGGTTTTGTAGTCTCAGGGCTGTGGCTTCCTTGATTGAGTCCATCCATCTGTAATGCAACCTTCCTCTTTTCCTCCTGCCTTCTACCATAACAACCACTGTTGTCTTTGCTAGTAACTCATATCTTCTCATGATATGGCCAAAGTATGACAGTCTTAGTTCAGTCATCTTGGCTCCTATGGAGAGTTCAGGCTTGATTTGCTTTAGGACCCATTAATTCATCTTTTTAGCATTCCACCATATCTGTACAACTCCTCTCTAGCACCACATTCAAATAATTTTCTATCAGCTTTCCTCACTGTCCTTTATAACTACTTCCATAGAAAAGCATACTGGAAATTCCAGTAGATTTCATGCAGTGGAGAAAGGCTTTTTGCTTGTTCAGCCAATATGATCTCATGTAGGGGTAGACAATAGTAGATAAGTTTCACTGATTCTCTGAACCCAATGTGTGTGTGTGTGTTATAAAGGTGGAAGGACATTGATGGGTCCTTTTCTCTCTCTTTAGGGAGAGATTTTGGAAGGAACACATACTTACAGGTGGCAACTGTAAGTAGAGGAATTGTATATTCCAGAACTATAAACTATAAATAGCTGTGCAGCATTGAGAAAGGAAACATTCTAAGCACCTCCAGATTCCTCATGGCCATGATCTTATAAACTGTACTGTCTTTGAGCTCCATTTTGTATGAAACATCAGAGATAAATTAAACTGAAAAGGGAGCCAAATAACAAATCAATCCAGCTTTGGATCTCCTTTATCCAAATTAGGTATTGCTTAATAATCAGCAAAGAGTGAAAGAGGTAGTTAGAGAACATCTATGGAGTTCAAACTCCACTGCCAATCTGGTATACTCCCAATGTATTTGTCTACCCAAACCTCAGTTGATTGAGTTGTACTGCAACATATATTGAAGGCATCAGGTTGGGAAGGACATGGTGTTCATGAAGGGCTGTGGCAGAACATATACTTTGCATTTAAGGTCTCAGGTTCAATTACTGCCATCTCCAGGTAGAGTTAGAAAAGAATCCTACCTGAAACTGTAGACAGCAGCTGCAACACGTACAAAGACCATTCTTGCATGTTTACTGAGAGTGCATGAGATTTCTCTGATAGCAAAAACAGCTTAATACCCCAAATATTCATGGGTTTTCATAAACTCACCTATCACAGCTGCTTTCTGGACTGGCTGAGGGGCTGCAGTTTTCCAGGATGCTCCACTGGGCAGTACCCATTTCTCAGTGGCTCTTTGTGCAAAAAAGGCATACTGCAATGCCTTAGACTGCCCTGAACTCATGAGGTACAAAAAGAGCTGTTTCTCTTTCTGAATTCCTTCTGCAAAGGGAAGGTACACAGAAGCTCGTACAGCTTCAAAGCACATTTGTGGTGAGAGGCACCCATTTGCCCTTCTCTTCACCTTCAAAAGAGCCTCATCAAGGAAGGCTTCCATGTTGGGTAGTTTGGGAGTTTCTTTCAGACAGAGCCTGCGAGGTTCCAGTGGCTGATCTACAGAAGGCAAGGAAATAAAAAAACACAAGTAGTTAGTCCCTACACTTTTTTTTTTTTTTTTTGGTCACTCTCTGCAAGGACAAGATTGATGCTTTGTCTTAAATCCCACAAATTAAACAAGATTAATTGCAAATTGAAATGTAGAATTTTAGTAATGCAGTTTGATTTTGCCATGTACAGTATATATTTACTTTACAGTGTTGTTCTGTTCCATGAGGCTTGCTCTCAATGAAGTGTATAAAATTCCGCAAATACAGTTTATTTCTTCATTTACTCTCTCAGGTGCATAAATTAAACACAAGAAAAAATTTAATGTTCCTCTTGTTTCAGACAAATCAATTTTTAAAAAAAGATGTCCCTGTTAAAGCATTTTCTTCTCTGACATTATGATTTGTGGATCAATTTTTGTCTTTTCTTTTCCTCATCTAGCTTAACCCTTTCATCACAATAATTTCTCTTCATCTGCATTAAGAGGATTTTTTTCACCCTTCAGTGTGTTCAAATAATTACAGTGGGCCTTGGTATCTGCTAGAGTTTGATTCCAGGATTCCCTGTGGATACAATAATCCGTGGATGCTCAAGTCCTATTAAATACAATGGCATAGAAAAATAGTGACACTTGTATAAAATGACAAAATCAAGGCTTTAATATTTTCAATATTTGTGGATACAAAATTCATGGATATGGAGGTTCAACTGTATATTGGCTCCTCCTTTGTGTACTACTGTCTTCAAAAAGTGGCCCAGGTGATAACATATATCTGTTCATTTAGATTGTTACATGCAATATACATTTGCCCCAAAATCTATAATGTCTCAAGACCATGATTCTGCACTTGTTAATTTCAGTGATCCAGGTAGCAGCTGATAGCATTTTCCACAGTTGCCTTGACAAACTCAGTACACATATCATATGGTTTTGCACCTTCTGAGAGGTTTGCAAATGCTCTTTGAGCATGTTCTATGTCTACTCCTTCTAGTCTTACATCTGGGAAGCTGTCTGTTAACTACTGCACACCCTTCTCACATATCCTGTTCCTTTACCGATTCTTTCATCCACCTGAACCTCAGATTCTTACATATGCTTCTCAGAACATACTATTTTTGTTTCCTTTTTATTTTCTGTAGGCAGAGATCCAAATCCATGGCTGTATTTACTTTTTTTAAAGCAATTTTAGTAAACTTCCTACAAGCCTTGTCTATTTTTGTATTTAAGGGATGCATGATGCTTTTCTATTCCTCAGTTAGATTTGGCTACCTCTTTGCCAGCCTGAGGCTCTTTGTTTCTTATTATTCCAGACAACCTCAAAAAGTTCAATTTTCAGTTTCAAAGTATGTGGTAAGAAGTATGTGGTATGTGCTTCAGAGATGTATGATGAACTCATTACCTCTTAGGTTTTGCTTTGTAGCAAATTATGTCCCCCCCACCCCATTTGTATGCTAAACCGTATGCTCTGAGATAGGAGCTTCAGTCTGGCACACTATTTCTGTTTGATGAGATATCAAATCTCCCACTGCCTAATCCTATAACATTTATTTGAAAACAGAAGTGAATCCCACTAGGATCCACAAGACTTTTTCTGAAATCAGTATACTGTACAGTGTAAACATTTGACTTAGCACACTTATCTAACTCTCCCCTTGTCCCTTCTAAAGAAAGCTCTTAGTGGTAACAGATTTAAACAACTAAAATGTTTCTTCACAGACATTACTTTTTTTATAAACAAGATAAATCTGAGGAAAAATCTTGGTGTGTTTTACAGAACAGGAACTCCTGAAGCATCTTTTTTTTTTGTTAATACTGTTTAACAGGTAAAATATAGAATGACTATTCCACATGTTTACAAAATGAAACCAAGGGGGTTGTATAAGGTACTCTAACATTATATCTTATTTATTTCCTCCTCCTCCTCTATCTAATATCAAGATAGGAAACTCAAGATAATCTGAAATCTATTGTGTTGGTATTTAACCCTCACAGATATTTGCAAACAACTACACCAAAAGGTTTACCCAACATGCATTACAGAATTACGGGTGAAGGCAAGGCAATCTCTAGGACTGGAGTGACCTGAGAAGCACAAGAAACTGTGGAAACCTCTTCACACCAGGTATTATATTAACGCTCTGCCCATGTTCTGTTTATTATTAATCAGATATTTTAAAAGCTTTATTTTCAACTGTAATATGTTTAATTCTATTTTAAGGGGTGGATGTTGTTATATTGTTTTAATATTGTGTGGGAATTTTTAATTGTTAGCCGCTTTGATTGTTTTTAGAGAAAAGCAGGTTATAAATAAAAGTTTTATTATTATTTTATTTATTAGTCAACTACAGATTGAGTATCCCTTATTAGAAAATCCAAAATGCTCAAAACCAATTCACAAATTGTAAGCCGCTCTGATAGCCTTGGCTGAAGAGCGGGGTATAATAATAATAATAATAATAATAATTATTATTATTATTATTATTATTAGAGTAGCTGACATGGGCCCTATCTGTATTGGTCAGGTTACTCCAAGGTCAGCCTGGAGTACCTGCCCCATTCAGACCCTGTTACTTTGGGTGCCATTTCCATGCCACAATGGCTATCTGCACAGGTGTCCCACTGGGTCACCCAAAGTGTTTGCCACCACCACAGGTCTCTTGCTTCTGAGGTCAGAACAAGACGCCCTGAGATGAACACATGCTGGGTGCCTCATTCTGACCTCAGATGAGCAACTGTGGTGGCAGAGGATATGATGGGCAGCCTAGCAGGATGCCTGTGCAAACAGCTGCAGTGGTGGTATGGAAATAAAAGGCTTTGGATCTTCCTGGAAGATCTGGTGGAACAGACAAGTTTTTAAAATTTGTTTTATCTCTGTTGTGACCCAGTTCTGGTGTGGGACATACTGAATTTCATCGTGACTGCCCAGACCAGAACTGGGGTTTGGGCTATACATCATTTGAATAGGATGATGCCACAGTGGGTTGGTGGGGGGAGGGAACAGGCATTTTGCCAATGCAGATAAGGCCATACTGGCACCTTTGCTTTCTAATGGTTCAATGTACAGTACTGTACACAAATTTTGTTTAATGCACAGAACTATCTAAAATATTGTATATGTGTATATGAAACATAAAGAGACTTCATGTTTAGACTTGGGCCCCCTCTACAAGGTATCTCATTATGTATATGCAAATATTCCAAAATTAATTTAAAAATCCAGAGTCTGAAACACTTCTGATCACAAGCAGGAATGCTCATCCTGTACTACTGGTTTTCCACTGGTTGAGTTTCAGAAAAGACAATTTTTAAAAATGTCTTTTGTGTTCAACAGTCTCCTATTAAAGCTTCCTGTTGGCAAGCTCTGGCCATGTAATGCCAGCAAAATCTCCTTTTCTGGAATCTTTGTCTAAAAGATACAGATTGGAAGATGGTGAACCATCCTTGGCATTGTGCTTACAGGTGGAACAACCATATGGTGATTTCTTACAATTCTTCCTCATCCTTCTTGCAAGGATGTTAGAAAAGTTAATGCTACAAAAGTAGTTACTATCCAGGCTTTGTGTAATCATGGCACAGAAGCTGCTTCAATAAATGCAAAGAACTATGGCGCTCTGGTCATCATTTGTTTTCCTGAAGGGGGGCGGTAGATGCTGAAAGGGACATTATTTTTCAAGTTTTGGTGCCATCCAGTGGACAGACTATATAATGCAATAATGAAACACAAATATTGTAAATATGGGCAATCTGTTCTTTGCTCAGAAAGCATGTAACTGAGCAAGAAAAATACAGTTTTCTTACAAACAGGATGCTATTGAAGAATCTGTATCTTCAAAGTCCAGACAGAAATCCCAGCACAATCCCAGCCCCACTAATGTGAACAGGACTTACTTTCCAGTAAATATGCATAGCTCAGTTAGCAAAGTACATGCAGGGGTGACCCAACACATCCGGGGGGGGGGGGGGGTGTCTACTGGGGCATCAAACATATATAATCAAAAATGGACAATACAACACTATAAAATGTTAAAATACTATAATAATAGCTAATACACTACAACTACATTATAGCAGACCTACAGTCTTATCAGTCCACCAAACACTTAACAGCTCTGTGTTTTTGAAGACACAGTTGTGGCATTTCCCACTTCGGGTTGACCCTAAGGTGAAGATTTCATGAGATTTCTTGGCAAGATTTGTTTGGAATTTTGCCATTGCTTTCCTCTGAGGCTGAGAGAGTGTAACTGGACCAAGGAGGGTTTCCATGGTTAAGCAATGATTCGAACTCTGATCTCTAGATTTGTAACCCTACACTCAAAACACTACACCATGCTAGCTCCCCAGATATGGAGCAAAAAGGGCTGCCAGAGGTTATCCAGTGCATGAATATAATTCTTATATTTTAGGTGTATGGCCAACAAGGCCAATGGTCAGGTATGACATAAGTGTTACCTATCTTTTGATCCCACAGGGAAAAATTCATCCCAAAACCAAGATAGCTCCTTATTAAGCACCAGGCACTCCTCTTCCTTCTTTCAGAAACATTAGCATGTTGTTCTGCCATTGTTTTTTGTCCTCTGTGTCATAAGCCTTCACCCAAACAGATGCCAGTACAGTTTAAATGTTCTATGCTCATTTACCTCATATATTTCTAAAACAAACCACCTATTCAAGTATTTTAATATGTGTTAGTTGTATATTGCTTTTACCCACCTGGGTAACCCACCACTAATTTGGTTAAAGACTGTTAGAAACATTAGTCTGATATTTGTTATGAGTTCATACATGAGCATATGAGGACACAGTAAGATTAGCTAAATTATTTGTCCAGTTGGCTCTCCGTATCCATATATTCCACCATTCACAAATTGTATCAGTCACAGATTCTGCTATCTATGGCTTGAAATTTAAAAAAAAAATCCAAAAAGCAAACTTTGATTCCCCCCCCCCCCCATTTAATATATAAGACGCTATTTTACTGCCCCGTTGTATGTAGTGGGACTTAAGCATCCATGGATTTTGGTACCTACCCGGGGAGGGGGAGGAACCAAAAATCAGGGTCCACTGAATTCATAATTGTCTCTAATAGTTTACCTTTTCAGGGCTATATTAAGTTGAGGTCCTTTCTTTTGCAGTATATTGCTATCCAAAACAGTAAAGGATTTTTACCTGATACTTTTTTTGCCAGGTTTATGGCTGCTTCAACTGGGTTTTCTTCCACAACCTCATCTATGATCCCCAGTTTCAGTGCTTCAGTAGCTGGCACATGTCTTCCTGGCATAAAGAAGATCTTTGAGTTCACTTAAATTCAAGTGATGCAAGAGCGGTTTTGATTGAACACATTGACCCCACTCTAGATGAGGTGATATCAACCATTCCTTAATTATATATTGGAGTAGCATGTTGTAAATGTCAGAGAAAGACAAAGTCACTAAGAAAAGTTACTGGCCTTGCTGGCAGGGGGATTGTGGCAGCTGCAGAAAAGTAATTTCTTCAAGGTCTACACAAATGCAGCAGCCTCAGGTAACTGGAATATTAGCTTATGAAGTTACAGCGGTCTCAAAACATTGACTCTAATTGGTGTGGACCTCTGTGCACTATCATTGCTGGAGGTTGGTGCTAAAGATCAGCTCACTCTTGTTCCACAGAACCTTCTCTGTTGATAACCAAGGATGGTGTTGCAGCTGGGATCAGGTGACACAAGGAGCTAGTAAAACTCAATTTGGTTTTATAAAGCAGTCATGTCTGGCCTAGATTCTCTGTTGAATGAAATCACTCGTGGACAAACTGAGCTGCTCTTTGCCTGCCTATACAAACTTGACAAGCTGTTGGACTCAGAGGTGGCTTTGAGTGCGAAAGTTTGCTAAGCAGCTATGGAAAATCAAGAAAAGATTGTTATGAAATTATAATATTCAGTAATAATAGTGCACCATAGCCCTGATCTAGCCTTTCCACAGTGCAAAAGCTGTCAGCACAGTAGCTTTCGGCACTCCTTTGGTGCTGTGTCTTCTGGACGCAGCACCAGAGAAGCGCAATAATGCCGCCTGCTTTGTGGTGGGGTGCGTGGTGTCACGCTAGCATGCGTGCAGAGTCAGGGTGTGTGTCGTGCAGACTCCATGCCCCCACTCCACCCCCATGCTGGCCTTTGATGCCTGTCTGTACAGCCCCTCAGTCTGCTTCCTCAGAATGCATGGAGTGGACTGCTGCGCAGGAAGGACCTTTATAATATGATTGTATGAATAGCCGCAGAAATGCAAAAAGTGTGGGTATGGTAATGAGGTGACAAGTTCAATTTTAAGTATGGTTGCTGAGGGACAAAGGCAAGAGGAAAGATCTTGCTGAGGCCAGGGCAGGTGGATGGCCATATGAATGGTAGAGGGAGTTTTTAGAATGTGGTGTGTGCTGGCTGCAAACCAGAAAGGAAACGTGATAAACTAGTCAAGAGAGCCCTTATGAAGCTGGGGTGTTTAACAATGTTATAATGTGTGTAGTGTGCCAGGAAGCCATTGTCTCTGTTCCACTCACTGTTGAGTTTATGGACATATCCTAATTCAATTGTTTCTCTTTCCAATCTTCCTTTGAAGTTTTTTTGTTTGCTTAAGGATCGCTGTCCCAAGACCCCAGAAGACTGAAGTGTCCTGTGACAGGTTTTTTTGTATTCCGTTCCTGGTACATAATTTGAACAAAATAACTACAAAGGAAGATTGGAAAGTTAAAACCAAACATGTCACCTTATTGCCATACTCATAAGTTTTGCATTTCTATGGCTATTCATACAGTGTGATTATAAAGGTCCTTCCTGGGCTCCAGTTTACTCCATGCATCTGAGAAAGCTTGTGTACAACATCTCCTACTCAGTCAGTCTCAAAGGTGCTATAAGATCTCTTTGCAGCAGCAGCAACACCACCAGCAGCACTATTAGTAGTAGTAGTATTAAAATATTTTTAAAATTGGTAACATTTTAGCATCCACGGCAGACAAAAAACACCACTCTACATTAGGCCAAAGGCCTTCCTGAAAAGCTGCACACAGAAAAACCAGTGATGCTATCCCCCAGGCATTCAGAAGCATCAGTAAACTTAAAATAACCATTTTGATTCCTTAAAACTGAGTGCAATCCCATCCATAACAGGCTGAATGCTCAATTTCATATCAGCATAATGCCAAACCTGACTTCTGACTCCTCTGGATACAAATAAGGTTGTAAGAAAAGCTTGGAAAACTTCTGTATTGGATTGCAATCTCCAGAATCCCCCAGCCAGCACCATCAATATGATACAATTAAACTATGCCAGTTCACCCCCTTTACAGTGGTCCCCCGGGATACGAAGCCCCCGGGGAACGAAATCCCCGGGAGCCGAAACCGCCGGGGCCGCCAAAATAAAATAAAACCCCGGGATGCGAATAAGAAAAACCGTGCAGCCAATTTAAATTGGCCGCGCGGTCCATCCATTAAAGCGGTCCCCCGGGAAACGAAGATTTCCGGGTTACGAAAAGTAATCCGGAACGGATTACTTTCGTAACCCGGGGGACCACTGTATATGCATAAGGAACAGAACACTGACTCAGATTAATGTTTTATGTAACCAAGTCTTGGACTAACCCATCAGACTTTTCCTGACCTGTATCTCAGATGTCACTGCTTAGAAATTCCAGCAAGCGGACCCAGGGCAATATACACAAGAAGTGTATGCTTGTGACGTCTCTTCTCTAATATAGTACTGGAACGGATTTTAATGTCTTGAAATGTCTGTGTAACATATCCCCATGTACTGTGCATTATGTAGGGACACAAGATCGGTGGGTGTGTATTTATGTCTAAATGGGTTTACCTGTAGTGATGATATCGAGTGCAGCTGGTACACCAATCAGTCTAGGAAGCCGCTGAGTCCCACCAGCACCAGGGAGTAAGCCTATTGTAACCTCAGGTAAACCTACCCGAGCCTGAAGCAAATGAGGCATTTGGTTAAAGAATACTGCTCAAGCATGCTTGTTCTGTCACCCAGTTCCTCTTAGAACAGGGGTGGGCAAAATGCAGCCCTGAGGCTAACTGTAGCCTCAAGGCACTTGTTGTGGCCTTAACCCCTCTATGCTCCTCAGAATGTTCTTCTTCTGGTCTAAAAAAATTTAATTGGGTAAAAAGGAACACCCTCAGCAGCAATAACTCACCTTAAAAAAGGTTACAGGCCCTCTCCCACCCACTGTTTGACATGGAAAAAACATTTTTCAAAACTAAATTTGACTTCCTGGGGCTTCTGGGATTTGGAAGTAGGTGTGGGGGGGCGGTTTTTTGGTCGTTCATATGGCCTGTCAAGGGGCCCCGGGACAAAAAAAAAATTGATCTGAGCATTGATCAAGCCACCACACCAGAACAGAGTCAAGAATGACTGAGATGTAATAAAGCTATTGATGTAAAACAGTGGGGCTAAACAGACAGGCAAAAAGAGGTGCTTTCAGGCTGGCTCGAAGGTATGGCATTTAGATGACACATGCCTTGAAGCTAGAAGGAAAGTGCCCTCTAAGTGCCTTATGCCGTTTCAAAAAGAAGCAGCTTTTCCCCACTTCTTCCTGGTTTGAAGCCATGTCATTTGGTCATGACATGAGCACTCCAGCTGCCTTGGGAGACAGTGATGCGGTTGGTGGGGTTTCAATGTGGCTTTAGAAAAGGCAGCTTCAAGCCACTTTTCCTGCCCATCTGTTTCGTCCCAGTGATTCCCAAAGTTTGGTCCTTCAGGTATTTTGGATCTTAACTTCCAGAAGCCCTACCCAGCTTGGCCAGCAGTCAAGAATTGTGGAAGCTGAAGTCCAAAAACATCTGGGTAGGATCTATGTTTGGGTACACTGGTGTAAAAGATGATTTATTGTTAATCAATGGATGCAGCAGGTGCTTCAAGGCAAAGAAAGCCCATCAATATCATTACCATAACAGGCCCCATAAATATGGAAGGAGTGCCTTTTGGAGGCAATGATATGTCTCAGACACTTTGTATGTACTTTGTCAATTTGTGACAAAGTCATAAGGGGTTTATATAAGGTGTCCCAAACATTCAGACAGAAAACTCTTATGCTCAGGAGGAGCTGCAACAAGATTTCCCCTCCTGGGCAAAAACAGAGGCTCATATGTTTCTCACAGCAAAGTGGTCCCCTGGCACGACAGGCCAGGGGGAATAATTCAATAAAGACTAGCTATTGTGTTGACTATTCTATGTGCCAAATAGCTTTTACTAGTCTGTTTTAGGCTAAACAGTAATATTCTGTGAATTGTGCAGACATCTATAAAAAATAATATTTTATGGTGACAATTTGTCATACTTGCTACACAAGGTTTCAAAGGCCCTTTCCATTTCTTCGGTTTGAAATATTTTACTTCTTGGCACTTTTCTTTATAATCCAAAGTACTGTGCAAACATATTTTATGTATAATACAATGGTCATGCAAATATTGATCCCTGAAACTTTAAAACTATCTCCGATTTCTACATAATTGATATGAGGGTGGAGTGTCCTCGTTGTGTGAGGATAAACATGTTGATAATTAAATGTTTCTCCACATGGATCTGGGTGAATCATTTAGTATTGCATCTGTGCAATGGGAGAAGCTCATTAGAAAAAAAAGGAAATAACAAACAAATGAATATAAGGAACCTGAAGTTGGTGGTCGGAGAGTTGGTTTGCTGGTCTTTTTGTTTTTTAAAAGACACTTGGATGATCTTGCTAGCAGATGTGTTAGATTACAACTGTCATCATCCCTAATGGATATTGTAGGACTGTGGCTGCTGGACATAATGGGATTAAAAATCAGAGCTGGAAAAATGACTTGCATAATTAAGATGGCAGAGGTTCTCCTAGTCATGGTCCCCAAAATGTTACTTTACCTAACTTTGGACATTTCCAAGATATCTGAAAGACATGAAATTGTATAAGACCGACCCGAGGTTTGGGTTTTTGAGTTGTTTTACCTTTACATTTGCAATCCTGTAATGACAGCCCAGTGCCACCTCCAAACCGCCTCCAAATGCCAAGTCTTCAATTGCAGCTACCATCGGCTTTTCACTCTTCTCTATTAAAGAAACAACTGACTCTAAACTGGGGAATTTCCCTTTGTCAATGTTGGCAAAACTTCTGATATCAGCACCTAAGAAAATAGAGCAAAAACATGAGAATCTATTCCATTACTCCAAAAATTGTGTCAATTAAATCCTTCCAAAGATTGGCAGATAACAACTAACAGCAGCCAGGTGGTATGCTACCATGGTCTGTTTGCCAAGAGAAGACATCCATCTGTTTGATGGTAATGAGGACTGCTTTTAGCAATTCATACTTCCCTATGCAGCCCCCCATACCGCATCCAAATGTGCTCTGTAAAGCAGGTGAGACACTGTTGGAGGAAGGGAAAACAGCTTAAAACCTCTCTCTGTCTGTTCCACTGATTAATGTTTTCTGTAATCAAAGAGGCACTAGTTGAAAATTCCCCTCCATTTTGCATACAGAAATTACCTCCAGAAAACACATCCTATATTTTCTATCCTTGTGTCTCTATCATATATAGCCTACTGTTGTTATTGTGGCATAGCTTAAACCCTCAGATTAAATTACATACAATAAACAACTGATATTTGAAAACGATAACTCAGAGAATATCTCAGTGGATCAAGCTTAACTAAGAGAGATCTATATCCATTGAAGTTACCAGACTGATAAAATGATGGTGATGTATCACATTGTATTTAATTGTTACATAATTGTTGATTTTTTTTAAAAAAATCAAAATTACCTAGTGGGTATTTCACTAAGTATTGATCCCAGTTTTGCCCTATAGAGCTTCATCTTTAAGCGATGATATCTGCATTGTGGCAAAGGCTGAAATAAACAACTTTTTTGGGTCCCTTTCAGATCTTTGTTCAGTCTTTAAAAAACAGTTTATACTACCAGTAAATGGTGAATTGCCCTTGAGATATTTGTGTTTAATAGTAGAAGGTGATATACAGTGCAATCCTATGCACATTTACCAAGAGGAAATGGGGTTTACTCCCTGGAAAGCATGTATAGGATTGCAGTCTTAATTAAGAAACAAAACTAAAATGAGTAGTACCCAGCTTGATGGGGGCAATTAGCTTATGGTTGTAAACAGCTTAGAAACTGCTTAGTGCAGTATGAAGCAGTATATAAATGAAACTGAAAATGAAGCTGCTATAGCTGTTGCTATTGTATAGATCTGCTGTACTCAATTTTATAAAAAATCTGCACAGATAACCTAGAAAATATAATTCCAAGTGAATTTAACAGAAAACTAGTTGTAATATTGTTAGCATGTTATAGGGATGTCAGTGACAGGAACAGGTGATACCAGTCAAAACAAAATGTAAAACCACACTTACAATTTAACAAATGCAGAAGCAGAAAAAAATTAATGTGCATCACATTAAAATCAGGTTACAGAATTAGGAGAAAACAATAATGAAAGAAAGAACGGTTGTTATTTGACACCAACACCTCTGGACCTCTCAGAAACATTTCACCATTTCAATCACAGAACAATTGTTTTATGATGTCAAAGAAAGTCCACTTTGGCACAATACAGACGGCCCAAAAGGACCGTCCCCACACAATGATTAGGACTGGGGAGCGCGCAGCATTTGCACGCTCCCCAAAACTAGCATGTAATGATGCCTGCGTCATTATGTAACACCGTTTAGATGTTTAGATGTATTATGTTTAGATGCATAATGATGACGCCACAACTGTGCAGCTTCTAGATGGGGTTGCGCAGTTGCCACAACGTAAAGGCACCCAATGGTGCCTTTTCAGTTTATTGCGCTGCAACTGTGATGCTAAAAAGGAGCAGGGTTTCCCTGCTCCTTTTTTGCTGTGCAGCGTCGCCGCAGCATCTAGCTATTGCGGGGAAGTTCTGCAGCAAAAAAAGGTGGCTACAGACATGGAAAAGTGTACTAGTCTCTGCTTTATTTAAGTGCAATTAATATGTGCTGTTGTTGTTGTGTGCCTTCAAGTTGTTTCAACTTATGGCTACACTAAGGCAAACCTACCATGAGGTTTTCTTGGCAAGATTTGTTCAGAGGAGGTTTGCCATTGCATTCCTCTGAGTTTAAGAGAGTGTGATTTGCCCAAGGTCACACAGTGGGTTTCACAGCAGAGCTGGAAATTTAACCTAAGTCTCCAGAGTCCAATGCTCAAACCACTACGCCATGCTGGCTCTCAATTAAAATGGATATCTAATTAACCAGCATTTTCCCCAGCATATACTAAGGACATAACCAATACTAAGATACTAATGTACAGCTATAAAATTTCACAATTTTCTATATGGGCAAAAAATTGGCATTAATTCAGAAGCTCTTACCTGCACTGAATTTTCCATTTGCCCCACAAATCACAACAGCTTTCACAGTGGGATCGGTGTTTGCCTGCTTCACATCTCGTTCTAAAGCCTGTGTTGTGGCAGGGCTAAAATAAATCAAACACTTATTTAAACTATGAAGAAAAAAACTGAGAGGAGCATCCATCATAAAACAAATCCCCTAAAAGAGTCTCAGAATAATATCTCAAATAAGTTATGAGATTCCCTCAGTTTCTAAAATATATAATAAAATGTAAATTGTTTGCCTACTTGTTTTGCTATGGAAGCACACATGCTTAATTACAAAGTCAAAAAAAGTTTTATCGAATAATGAAAGACCATAATAAAGTTTTATAAACAGATAATTTGATATTTAGATTGGTATCCCAAATATTTTTGTGCAAGTTTGGCCTTAACTGGCAAACTTTGGTCTTAAAAAAAAAAAACATTATGTTTTGCTCCATTTTTAATGAAAAATTTTTAAAGATTGCAAGAAGCTCTCCAAACAATTTTTGTTTTATTCAAACCATAAGCAAATCACCAGCATGACTCAGACAACAGGCTCTTTCAGATTAGTCTAAAGTGGTATGCGTTCTTGCGGCATAATAATAATAATAACAACAACAACAACAACTATCATTATTTGTATCCCACCCCTCTGCACAACAAGGCAACTGGGGCGGCTTCAACATTAAAAGTCATACATTACATATCCACCCAATCCCTCCTTCCCTTAAAATAAGATTAAACATAACTTCTTAGCTTTTGCTGGGTGTTGTCACATCTGAGTCTATGCATTTCATTCTTTAAAATCTGTCTGCAGTAGCCTTTTGGATCTGCACTAAGGTGCTGTCAAAGATTTTTCAAAACCAGGCCATTATTTGTTGAATTTGTCCTATGGTTTGAAAAGTAAGTTTTCTCCTCTCTAATTTCTTTTATATATACTGTGTGTGCGCGCACACACATGTACAGTATATACATAGAGTGCTACAGCCTTATCCTTATTTATTGATTCAAGTATCCATAACTTGAAAATATTAAAAATATATATAAATATTATATATTAACCTTTATTTATCTAGCGCTGTAAATTTACACAGTGCTGTACATACACTCTTATAATTAGATGGTTCCCTGCTCTCAGGCTTACAATCTAAAAGACACAGCACAAAAAAGAGAATGGAAAGGTGGTGGGAAAGGGGATGAGGTCCAGTGGTTCTTCTCTCCCTCTGGGGCTTGGACCAAGGCAGATGGACTGGAGGGAGGGCTCAGTTTCTTAATACATAATTATATAATCATATATTTAAATATAAAGAAATATAAAAATATATACATTCTGAAAAGCAAACCATTTTATATAAGGGATACTATTTTATTATGCTATTGTATTTAATGGGACTTGAACATCTATGGATTTTGGTATCCACGGGTGGTCTGGAATCAAGCCCCAGTAGATACCAAAGGCCCATTGTATCATCTGGACATTTAAAATAGAACATCAAGAACTATAGCAACTAATACTGCAATCTCCTGACACATTTGTTGCATTTGGAAGAGCTCAACGCTGGATAAATTTGTTAGTAATGTATATCATGCTTAATTTATCAAAAAGTTTGAAAATATGTAAGCTACCTCTAGAGGGAGTTGAAACAGCAGCAAATATTTCAAAGGCAAAAAATGGTACAAGAAGGGCTTTAGTTTCCCTCCTTGCAAGGCAAATGGACAGTGACAACTGCTTCCCAAACCAAGAATGCCATCAACCTGAAAGCAGTCTGCACCAGCACTGAAAAGGCAGGCAAATGGCATATCCATGTATTTCTTGCATGAAAGACATTTGTGCTATGTATCACCTATTGTATATGAACCACACACACAAACAATTTACAAAAGGGAGATTTTGTTGTGGAAAAGATAGTAAGGAATCCTGTGGCTCTTGGAAGACTCCCTACATTTATTATGTTATTAGACAAGATGTCTTCAATTTTGTGTTTTTGATGTTTTGGAATCCACCTCATCCAGCCAATATGACCAATTTTAGAATTCCTCAGTTAAGAAAGGATGACATGACTTTCCATGGACTATGAGATTCTGCTTTATTAGAGGGATGAAATATTATCCTAGCTATAATGTACGCTTGCCCATGCTAAACAGTGAATACTGGTAGATATGTTATGTAGACAGCTATCACACAACTGTAATCCTTGCAATATCTTGCTAGAGCATTTCCCGGAGCAAACTGTTGACTAATTTTGTTTTAAAAAATTCCCAAAGTTTTCCCAAGATGCAACTGAACTTTGTTTCTTTTAGACGTGTTTGCTCCTGCATTTTCCTGCCAGATTTGCATCGTGATTTGGCCCAAGATCTTTGTTGTGGGAGAATCTAAACAGGTGTGGCAATTCTACCTGAAGCCATGAAGCAATTGGTATGTTCACACTGACAAAAATAATGAACAATGTGGTTTATAGTTGCAAATAAGCACACATTTATTGTTCAGCTCAGTGTGAGTTCCTCCAAGTAAACACACACAGTATAGACCAGTGGAATGATAAGAATTACAAAAAATGTTATGTTGCTTTCTGGTGGTCAATACAAATTAACTGAATATGCTGAAAATGTCCATCAGCTTTGGACTATCTCTGAAGATTTAAAGCTAAAGGACAAAAACACATGAATCAACTCAAATAAATATGAATTTGAATTGTCTTTATATGTGATTGGATTTTTTTTTTTTGTATATTGCATTTGATAGGCAATGCTGATTACAGTTTTGTGAATGACCAGTGTTAATAATGTAATATATTTACATCTGTATTTGGGGCCTATAATTTCCCTTTTCACCCTCACTGTCAACAATTCTATTGCCAATCAAGTATACCTGAAATTCTGGATAAAACCCCATGAATCTAATGAAGTGGACTGTAGTTAATGCTATAACATATTTGTTAGTTTTAATGGTGGCACAGAATTCTTGTTTTTGCAGCAACAGAATAATACAACAGATACTCCTATAGTAATCACTCAGGTCAAAGATAGAAGATGATAGAAAGATTTCATATTCAAAATGCCTTGTTAAATATAAAATGGAAAAGCCAATTTTAATAATAAACTATAATGCTATATTTCCTGATCAATCTATTACAGGTTGAGTCTCCTTTATCCAGGATTCCAAAATCCAATATATTCCAAAATCTAAAACTGTCCACATGGGTGGCTGAGATAGTGACACCTTTATTTTCTGCTGGTTCAATACACACAAACTTTGTTTCATGCACAAAATTATTAAAAATATTATCTATAAAATTAGCTTCAGGCTATGTTTATTGGGAGTATGCAAAAAATGTTCATGTTTTGAGTCCCATCTCCAAGGTATGTACATGTAAATATTCCAAAATCCAAAACAAAAAAAAACCTGAAATCCAAAACACATCTGGTCCCAAGTATTTTGATAAGGAACACTCAACCTGTAGTATCCAAAGTCCAGGAAAAATAAAGACTTTGAGCTTACATATTAACTAGTTCTCAACCCATGACCAACTTTTCCACTGCTATTGTAATATTACCGTTTACTATTAAACCCAGAATGAATAAGAATTCTTTTGGTTTACTGAAATTTTTCAGATGATGATTTACTTCTTTCTCAATAATGAGGAATATTTGAAAATGTGACCATACACTTCTTTGCCTGAATGTAACTTCAAGCTGGGTCATGATCTAGTAATGCCCATTCTTTTGCTACTGGGTGAGACAGTGACTCCCTACCTCTAAAGCAGAGCTAGGGAGCATAACCCCCTTATATTTTGGATTAAAGGTAAAGGTAAAGATAGTTCCTTTACATGAATGTCTAGTTGTAACTGACTGTAAGGGTGGTGCTCATCTCCGTTTCTAAGCCAAAGAGCCAGTATTGTCTGAGGACTGCTCTGGTGCTCATGTGGCCAGCATGACTCCACTGAACGCTGTTACCTTCCCATTGAGAAGTAGTACCTACTTGCATTTGCATGCTTTCGAACTGCTAGGTTGGCAGAAGCTGGGACTAGTGACAGGAGCTCACCCCATCATGGAGCACCCAGGCCTCGCACTGCCAACCTTCTGATCTTCCAATCATCAGAATTGTTGTTTTAACCACGAAGCCATTGCGTTTTGGATTATAACACCCATAATCCCCCAACACTGCCTGTGCTGGCTAGGTCTTCTGGGAGTCCAAAACACCCGGGGGGGGGGGGGTCCTTTACATCTGCTGAAAAGCTAAAGGAACCTTACTGAAAATGTTCACTCAGTGTCAGCACAGAAATGCCAATAAAACTGAGTGCCCCACTCTCTTCAGAGTGCCAGATTCCCCTCTCCTGAGGATGTGCTTTCATTGCCCTGCTGCTGCTGAAGACACAAGGGCCATGGGTAGATGTGTTGGTCATATAGCAAAGTACAATGACATCCAAAATCCACAAAACAGTGATACCTCCACTGGATTCTTCATCAGGCAAAGGTGTGAAAAATCATGCAGGAGAAAGAAACATATGATAACATTAGACGCTGGCCTGCATTTTGTCAAGACATTGTTGTGGTGATGGTTTTCAGTTAAGATGGTATGGAGATATTAATGCTAATTACAGCTCTTTCCCTCCCAGAAGCCACATGGACAGAAGGAGTGGTCTGCCTGCATGGAATAATGCACATGCATCTGAGGAAGTAGGTTCAAGTCTATGAAAGCTCATGCTACCAGCTCCTCTCTTTCAATTGGTCTTAAAGGTGCTTTGCTTTGTTTTGTTTGTGAGTTCTTGCATGGCAGGGGGTTGGACTGGATGGCCCTTGTGGTCTCTTCCAACTCTGTGATTCTATATTTCCACAAGATCCCTGGGATTTGTAGTGTGTTGTGACACCACAGCCCTCTAATGGAGAAGGCTAAAAATCTCACAAAACTACAAATCCCAGAATTCCATAAGTGGTGTCTAAATGCATTAATTCTGGGTGTAATAGCATCACTAAGGTTGGCATCACCTGGTGCAGAAACTCATGGGAGTTTATCAGACAATGGAAATTGGAAGTATAATCTAATGGCAATCCGAACGCAATCATGGGGTTTCACGTTATTGCGTATTAAAGTATCTCATGCAAATTTGGGCAAAAGGGAAGTCATTCCGAAAGCAATCATGGGTTTTGTGTTATTGCGTATTAAAGCATCTCACGCAATTTCGGGCAAAGGGGGATCATTTTTGGGTAATTGGAAGTCATTCTGAATACGTTCCAAACGCAATTGGAATTCACGTAAATTCGCTAAACTAGTGAATTCACGTGAATTCGAATTGGCTCCAATTGGCTCCATTCGAAATAAAGAGAAATTCCTCCCGTCTGATAAACTCCATAGAGTTGGAATAGACCCCAATGGCCACCCAGTCCAACCCCCCTGCCATGCAGGAACTCACAGTTAAAGCAATCAAATATAAGAGACTTATAAGAGACTTAGTTCCCAAAACACACTGCAGAAACAATCTAGTTTTGAGACCACTTTAACTGCCCTGGCTCTGTGCTAGGGAATCCTGGGAACTGTACTTTTATTGTGGCACCATGTCTCTCTGACAGAGAAGGCTAAATATATGCCTCACACACTGTAGTATGTAATAATACAGATTCAACAAAGAATCAATGGTCCAAAACACACTGCAGAAACAATCCAGTTTGAGACCAACTTAACCACCCTGGCTCAATGCTAGGGGATTCTGGGAACTGTAGTTTTGTGAGGCATTTAGCCTTCTCTGTCAGAGAGAGAGAGAGCTCTGGTGCCACAATAAAACAACTACATTTCCCAGGATTCCCTAGCACTGAGCCAGGGCAGTCTCAAAACTTATTGTCTCCACTGTTGTTTATTTGCTTTGGGCTTTTACCTGTTATTGTAAGCCGCCTGGATGCATTCCTGAGTGAGAGGCGGCATATAAATTTTAAAAAAAGTTGTTGTTGTTGTTTACCTGAAAGTGTTGAGGGGAGGGTTGCAGATCCTGATCACTCGCACTGAGGAGGCCCCCCTCAGCAATTGCGCCATCGTCGCGCGACAAAGGCTCCGTCTGGACGCCAGAAGAAGGAGCCTCTCTCTCTGAGGAGGTGGAAGTTGGACTGAGAGAGGGCTGGCCTGGAAAGGAAAGACAGAGAGGGAGGTGCCAGGGAGAGCCCTGGAGCCTGTGTCTGCCCATGAGGAATTCTAAAATGTCCTCCATTATCAGCATGGCTAAGAAGCATGGGTTTATATTCACTGGAGGCTTTTCAGCTCAGGGTGACTCAGTGTCCTCCTTTTCCAGGACATGCCCTCCATTCCAGCCTTCTGTCTGTCCAGGAGGAGTTTCCAAATGTCCTCCATTGTCAGCAGGGCTAAGAAGCATGGATTTATATTGCTATTAGTGTTTTTAGCTCAGGGCCTCTTTTTCCAGGACATGTCCTCCATTTCAGCTTTCTGTGTCCAAGAGGAGTTCCCCAATGTCCTCCTTTGTGAGCATGGGTTTATGCAGATGTGTTTTCAGTTCAGTTTGAACAGGTGTCCTTTTCTTTCTTTGTCCTCCATTTCAGCCTTCTGTCCAGGAGGAGTTCCCAAATGCCCTCCATTTTTAGCAAGTCTGAGGAGCAAGGATTTATATTGATATTTTTCCAGCTCAGGGTGAACAGGTGTCCTCCTTTTCCAGGACCTGTCCTATATATTTCAGCTTCTTGTCTGTCCAGGAGGAGTTTCCCAAATGTCCTTCATTTTGAGCATGACTAAGAAGCATGGATTTATGCTGATATGTTTTCAACTGAGGGTGAACAAGTCCTCTTTTTTAAGGACATGTCCTCCATTTCAGCCTTCTGTCCAGGAGGAATTCCAAAAAGTCCTCCATTTAGAGCACGCCTAAGAAGAAAAGAATTTATATTGATATGAGCACTTTTTACCTTTTATTTGGTCATGTCCTAGATAAATTTTTTTTGGCAGTCAAAGTGGTGTCAAACTGGATTATTTCTGCAGTGCAGATGCAGACCAGGACAGGGACCTACAGATTCAAGCTACAAGAAAAGCAATTCTGGTCTGCGTTCACACTGGGGAAATAAACCGGTTTAAGTGCCATGGCTCAATGCTGTGAAATTCTGGGAACTGTAGTTTGTTGTGGGGCCCAGAGCGGAGCTCCGCTCTGGGCCCCACAACAAACTACAGTTCCCAGAATTTCACAGCATTGAGCCATGGCACTTAAACCGGTTTATTTCCCCAGTGTGAACGCAGCCCTATTCTCAAACCTCTGGAGGGCTCATATTCTCCATCTGGAGGACAGTTGTTATGGCAGCATTAATGACGCAGAGAAGGTATTTCTAAGCTGGCAATGAGGATTTGGTTGTCTCTTTTTGATAGCCAAATTTGCATTGGACCCACGTTAAATGCTGCTTTTAACCCCTCGTTGTGCTCTCTGTGTGATAACTGATAGCAAATGGGATTGCTTTTCTGGGATGCCACCACTTTAACCATTTTTGGGATGGAAGTACATAGGTCCATGTGTGATAAAGTCCATGTTGAAGACATCTACGGTCTCCCACCTCCGTTTGGCAACACTATATCCATTCATAATATATAGATATTTATTCAAAATAATATATTTATTCTGTTAATATGGGAATTGAAAACAGAAAGGGGGGAGGGAAATGTGCAATTTGACTGAACAAGAGCATTAATGCCTTCGAGATCATTAATAGCAAAGGGGCTTAAAGGTGCCTTAGGCCTCCTGGCACAGAAGGCCATTTAGGGCTCCATCCACACTACAGAACTACTCCAGTTTGACACCTCTTTGCCATGGCTCCATGATATGGAACTGTGTGCGTTATAGTTTATTTGTGGCACTACAGTGGAGCACTTAAGGCCATTTGGGGCTGCATCTGCACTGCAGAAAAATAACCCAGTTTGACACCACTTTAACTGCCATGGCTCCATGCTATGGAAGTGGGAATTATAGTTTGTTTGTGGCACTAGAGTGGAATTAAAGCCTCTAAGGACAAAGGCCATTTGGGGCTGCATGCACATTGCAGAAATAACCTGGTTTGACACCACTTCAACTGCCATGGCTCCATGCTATGGAACTGTGGGAGTTATAGTTTATTTGTGGCATTTGAGTTATAGTTTGTTTGTGGCACAGAAGGCCATGGATTGGGGGGGCTGCATTTACACTACAGAAACACTCCAGTTTGACACCACTTTGCCATGGCTCCGTGCCGTGGAACTGTGGGAGTTATAGTTTGCTTGTGGCACTCTGCTGCTCTGGGCCCCACCACAAACTCCCAACTCCCAGATTCCCATAGCCTTGAGCCAGAAAAAACAACAACAACAACAAAGAGTTAAAGCGGGGCCAAAGCGTGTTATGCCTCCAGTGTGGATGCAGCCAAAGACTGTGAGGCCTGAGGTGACTGGTCAGGTGTTTCGGGACCGGAAGTAAAGGCCTCAGGCGGACTGTGTGTTTGTTTGTTTTTTACTGTGTTTACACTTGGCGTCAGGTGATGCCGGAAGTGACGCAAGAGAGGAGGAGGACCAATGGCCACCAGTGGGGGTGGAAATGGAATCCTCCTCCGGGCGGCGGCGGTTGCAACGGACGGGGGCTGCTGCTTCTGAGGTAATGTTTCCCTATGGGAAGGCACCCTCCAATGTCTCTCTATGAGCAGGGATTCTCTAATGATTCTCTATGGGGAAGGCATTCTCCAGTGTTTCCCTATCGGGCCAGGTATTCCCATATATTTCCCTATGGGCAAGTATTTTCCAGTTATTCCTTATGGGAAGGCATCCTCCAATGTTTCTCTATGGGAAGTTGCCCTCCAAAGATCCTCTATGGGGAAGTATTTTCCAATGTTTCCTTATGGGAAGGCACCCTGCAATGTCTCTCTATGGGAAGGCACCCTGCAATGTCTCTCTATGGGAAGGCACCCTCCAACGTCTTTCTATGGGAAGGCACCCTCCAGTGTTTCCTTATGGAAAGGCACCCTCCAATGTTCCCTTATGGGAAATCAGCCTCCAATGTTTCTCTATGGGGAAGTATTCTCCAGTGTTTCCTTATGGGAAAGCACCCTCCAATGTTTCCTTGTGGAAAGGCACCCTCCAATGTCTCTCTATGGGGAAGTATTCTCCCATGTTTCCCTGTGGAAAGGCAGCCTCCAATGTTTCCCTATGGAAAGGCACCCTGCAATGTTTTTCTATGGGAAGGCAGCCTGCAATGTTTTTCTATGGGAAGGCAGCCTCCAATGTTTCCTTATGGGAAGGCACCTTCCAATGTCTCTCTATGGGAAGGCAGCCTCCAATGTCTCTCTATGGGAAGGCAGCCTCCACTGTTTTCCTATGGAAAGGCACCCTCCAATGTCTCTCTATGGGGAAGTATTCTCCAATGTTTCCCTGTGGAAAGGCACCCTCCAATGTTTCTCTATGGTTAAGTATCTTCCAAGGTTTCCCTGTGGGAAGGCATTGTCCAGTGTTTCTCTATGGGCAAGTATTCCCATATGTTTCCCTATGGCAAGTATTTCCCTATGGGCAAGTATTTTCCAATTATTCCTTATGGGCCAGCATTATGCAATGTTTCCTTATGGGCAAGAATTCTCCAATGATTCCCTATGGGAAGGCATTCTCCGGTGTTTCCCTATGGGCAAGTACTCTCCAATGTTTCCCAGCCTATGGGAAGGTATTCTCCAAAAATTCTCTATGGGCATTGTGGGTTTTTTCCCCGGGCTCTGTGCCCATGTTCTAGAAGAGTTTATTTCTGACATTTCACCAGCATCTGTGACTGGCATCTTCAGAGATTGCTGGCATGGAAGTGGGTGGGGTATATATACATTGTAAACCGCTCTTAGAGAATGCTTAAGTGCACTGATAAGTGGTATAGAAATGTACTTCCTGTTGCTATACTGCGTTACTGTGTACATGTTAATCTGTGTATTGTCCTGTTGTTGAATGGCAAGGCCTCAGGGTGGGAGGATATGCAAGGAGGATTTGTGTCTGCTTATTTAGTGGTCCATTGTCTGCTGTGAAAAACCCTGATCCTGGGTGGTTTATATTTGCGTTTTGTTGGGTCTTTATTTTGGTGTTTTCCAGGACTGGTAGCCAAACTTTATTTACTTTAAAGGTTTATTCTCTCCTCTTGAAGTTGTCCAGGTGTCCGTGGATTTCAATGGCTTCCCTGTACATTCTGACCTGACAGTTGTTGGCCTGGTCCAGATTTCCGGTGTTTTCAAACAGGATGATTTATAACATGTTCTGCTACTGCTCCCACCCTGAGGCCTTGCCATTCAACAACAGAACAATACCAGATTAACATGTAAATCACTCTTTCCAACCTAGAATCACACAGTACTGTATATTTATACCCCACTCTTCAGCCCTAAAGGCTATCAGATCGGTTTACAATTATTATTTTTAATTAGACTGTTCCCTGCCCTCAAGCTTACAATCTAAAAAGACATGACACAAAAAGGGAAGGGACTACACATCCCACTCACTTCCATGCCAGCGTTCTCTGAAGATGCCAACCACAGATGCTGGTGCAACGTCAGGAATAAACTTGCCTAGAACATGGCCACATAGCCTGAAAAACCCACAAAAAATATGGATGCCGGCCATGAAAGCCTTCGACTTCACATATTCTCATATGTTTTCCTATGAGAAGGCATTATCTAATGTTTTCCTGTAGGCAGGTATTCTCCATTGTTTCCCTATGGGCAGGCATTCTCCAGTGATTCTCTATGGACAGGTTTTCTGCAATGATCTCTATGAGCAAGACGTCTGCAATGATTCTCTATGGACAACTATTCCCTAACGATTTTCTATGGGCAAGTATGGTTTCCCTATGGGCAAGTACTGTCATCTTTTTTAGTACATCCCCTCACTGCCAAGGAGGACAAGGCACATCAAAATGTAGGTCCTTCAGGAATAATGGAGGACATGACCAAAGAAAAACTAACAACACTCATAGAAATGTAGGTCCAAAACACACTGCAGAAATCATCCAGTTTGAGACCACTTTAACTGTCCTGGCTCAATGCTAGGGAATCCTGGGAATTGTAGTTTATTGTGGCACCAGAACTATCTGACAGAGAAGGCTAAATGCCTCACAAAACAGCAAACACGGTGCTACTCAATGGGCTTCTTAGTCATGCTCAAAATGGGGGACACTTTGGAATTCCTCCCGGACAGAACGCTGAAATGGAGGAGAACCCCTGGTCACTCTATACTGATATAAACATAAATTCAAGCTTCTTAATCCTGCTCAGAATAGGGAACATTTTGACATTCCTCCTGGACAGAAGGCTAGAAAAAGGAGAACGTTTGGTCACCCTGCTTAAGTCAGAAATGACTTGAAAGCAGTCTTTACAATAGAAAAATAAGTACTGTATGTATTTAGCTTCAAAATGGTGGAATGACACATAGCATTTTTTTAAAAAACAGAAGCATCAACAACCTGATAGATATTTGTAGCGGTGATGGAGCACTGAACACCGTATCTTGTCTTAGCAGTAAACATCCCATATGAAGCAAGGATGAGATATCTTTCCTGCATATTGTAAGTCAATTGTAATATAGCTTTCCAGATTTCAACCAAATTGATTTAGAATAATAGAACTGTGTGATCCTAGATTTGGAAAGACCTTCATGGGCCATGAGATCAAACCCTCTGCTCAGTGCAGGATCTCCAGCTAAAGCATCCACAGCTTGTAGCTGTCCAGCCTCTTTTTGAAGATGTCTAGGGAAGGAGAACCCATCACCACCTCTCTAGGCAATTGATTCCATTTGCCAAACAGCTCCTAATGTCAAGAGGTTCCTTCTAATGTTAAATCCAAATTTACTCTTCCATAACTTTAAATCATTAGACTTTGTCCTACCCTTTGGGACTACTGGCCTAGGAACAGAGATAAGCACCGCCCTCTACAGTGGGACACCACTTGACAATCATGTCAAAGGGGAAAACTAGACCTGTAGAATCTCTTGTCTATTGGCAAATCAATACTTTTGTCATTCTGATTATTTATACAGTTTTCTGTAATCAGAGATACAAATGGTTTCTAGAAATAAAATCGAACTGTAAATCTTTCAATAGCTGTAGATCAGAAAGAAGAAATAACTTCTTTATTAAATCCTATCTCTGAATGAACTATTTTTACATGTTTTTTCAAGCTGCCAGAAATAAAAACAAAAAACAACAACAGTTCATTGATATTTCTGTGCAGTAATGAAATAGTGTGGGTTTCAGGCTGTAGAATTTGGCTATAACTCTTTCAGAAGTTGCAGCAGAGAAAGAAGGAAGAATCTCTCTTTAGAGATGTTGAATTCTGCATCTGTATAAACTATTTTAGCTTTTTCTTCAAGCTGTCAGGAGTAAAAATTCAATTTATTGATACTTTTGGGCCATGTTGAAGTAATGTATTGTTCAGTAAACATGCAAATTTTTTGGTATTGGCATTGGTGGTAGCATCACTGGAAGAGCTGCGGACTGCACTGGGTGACACCCCAGAGGAGGGGTGACACCCAGCCATGTGCAACCCCTCCCTCCCCTGCACCATTTTTCTTCAAAGTAAACTGGCACGTGGCAGGGAGGGAGGGCACTTTGTGCACCTTCCCTACCTCCTGCATGCCCATTTATTCATGAATAAAATTGCATGCAGAAGAGAAGGAAAGGGCTCTGGTTCTGCCCCCGCAAGCCCTGCCCCTTGCACCCGGTGACACCAGGTGGAGGAACACCATTGGGCATTGGCAACATTTTACTTATTGCTGCATGTAATAATGCAAAGACAAAACTCCCAGGCTATTCACTAATGGTAGCAATTGTTCAGTTTTGTACCATTCTCTTTTTAATGTTTTTATGCTATTTTAAAGTTGTGCTCCAGCATTTCACCTGTAACAGTAGGATTTGCCTTGAAATCATTATATACAGAATTCAGAATAGTAGTAAGAACATTCCTAGGACTTGTGTTGCTTACTTCGTTCACACCAAGATCTTTTCATCATCATCGTCATCATCATCATCGTCATCAACATCATATATTTATATCCCGCCCCTCTACAAAACGCAATCTGGGTGGCTTACAAAGATTTTTAAAAAAATGTAGTTAGAAAACATAAAGTTTGCAATTAAATATACATAACTTGTTGAATTTATTTTCTAGCTTGCTAAAATCAACATTTTGGGAAAGAGGCGGGCAGACAATCAGGAATGCATGGATAATTAAAGATACCAGAAAGGAGCTTGAATTTGTTACCCTTCTGCTGGAATCTACGATTTGAAGATGGTAAGCGGTTATTTTCGTTCTGTTAGATGTTTAAGAGACATAATCTTGCAAAGTGAATTAACAAACTGCCCAAAAATCTTACTGACATTGGCCCAAAACAGACAGGCCAAAATCACCGCCTTTGGGCTGATCAAAGAGTGTGGCATTCAGATGATGCATGCTCCTGGTTCGGTCTGAAGCGGCACTGCGACCTCCTAAGGCAGCCCAAACCCAGCCGCAAAAGGAGAGCAAAAAAAGCACTTCTTGCCAGCAGTCTGTTGCGGATCATGGCATCGGCCAGCCTTGGAACCACAGTGTCTGGTCATACAGCATTTGGTCATCAGGGCGTGCTCACAGTTCTCCAAGCCACCTGTCTGCTTGAGGCCATAGTTGCTGTAGGTCAAAGAAGTCACTAATCATGGTTTCATTATGTTAGGATTGGGAACATAATTTGTTAAAACGATAGATCTCATATTTATTTGTAAGGCATATGCAGCATTATGGGGGAGGGAAATTGCAGATAGTGGTGGTGTCCTGTTAGAAGTACAGTGTACCAGAACAGCATTACTGCAACAAACTAAAACTTTACAAAGTGTTAAGCAAGATGTGAAGTTTCCCAGAATTGTTCTTTGTGCTGGAAGTTTAGAAAAATTACAGAGCCACACCCACACATGCCCACACACAGCCTGAAAAAGAAAGCATAGGAGGAGAATTTTTTCTCCCAGTGTTTTGATTCATCCTGGAGAGGTTCCACAGTATCCAGTTTGTAAGGTAGGGAACAGGAGGTTGTAAGCAGAAATGCAGCACAATCTAAATATGTTTATTAAATGTGAGTTCCTTCCAGTTTTGGGGGGGTTTACTCTCTATTTTTATTTATTTTACCTACTTTGCCTTAATAATAAGGCAACAGAGTTATGCCTGCTTTTCAGTTGATTTTCATTGTCGATAGACAATCATTGTTTTTCACACTGTTGTGGGAATTGTTACTGAATTGCAGCTCCCAGGAGTCCTCAACCTGGTATGTGCTATCTCCAGAGTTACTGGGAGTTGCACTTCAACTTCATTTAGGACGCTGTATTTCTCGGGATGGCAGGTAGAGTTATCTACGACAGTTGGATTTTCCCACCCATGCTTGAAGCCAGAGGTCATATATAAACAACATAAAGAGAAGGAAGTAAAAAGGTTTAAAGCCAGAGAATGGTAAGGGAAAGAAAGGAAGTGTGATTTTACCACTATAATGAACAGTCATGTCTTTAAAAAAAGAAACTATAGAACTATATATTTATTCCAGTTTCTTTGCAGATGTTGATAAAACTTGTTTATGTTGCAAAAAAGTTCATTTTTTTCATCACTGAGTGACTGATAGGGTCATGGCTGATGGGTTCATTTTGGATTTCGTCCTTGCAAGATAAGGTACTGTATTAAGCAATCTAAACAGCTCGTGCGACCCTATTATGCTGCACTGCTGTAAGCTTTCTGGCTACAGGGATAAAGTTCAGCAGTGCTTTTAAGGCTGATCATATCTAGTGAGGCATCCAGTATGGTGATTCTATCTGCATTCTCTGTTCTCAAGGGTGTCACCACCATGCATGATTCATTCTGAATGGGATTTATTCTTTAGTGTTCATGTTTATAAGTATAAGTATATATAGGACTGTATCTTTAATCAGGCTAAACCAGGCAAGCTGCAAATTATATTTCAGGTTTTGCCAAAGGCTACTGGGACAGAGAATTGATGCTTATTTTCTTTTTGAAAATATAAAAGCCAGCAGTAATTCAAATCTGAACAATTCATTTTTTCTTTATTATGCAAGGCAAGTTGTAGGCTAATAATTATGCATGTATTAACTGCTTTCTTTCCTTGTGAAATAACAGACAATCCTTTTCTAGAATTGCATATCATTGAAATTTGATAAATCAATAGAGTTTATGTATTCTTTTGTATAAAAAGTCCAAATATTTACGGTGGAAACAGATGGCCTAGTAAAGCCAGCTTCTCATTGGCTTGGGAGATTCCAGCTTCTATCCACCTTGGCGATTACACGCTGGCCAGCTTCTGTCTAGCTTGGGGGCATAGTGTGCAGATGCCACATGCCCTGGAGCTGACGAAAAGCCAGCTGCAGAGGTAAAGAGGTTGATTTTTTCCATCCCAAATAGGAGTGGCTCTTTTCTGCACCTATTTGGAGGAGAAGCTGGCTGGATTGGGGCAGCGCAACTGTTTGCAACAGCCCCAATCCATTCTAAATCGGGCGGCTCCAAGTCGCTCCATTGGGACCGTCTGTTTTACCCCTTAGTTAAATCTCAGAATTGTGCCTTGAAGAATACATTGTCATCGCTTGCTTTCCATAATTCTGTTTCCAAGAATTATGCTTCCAAATAATTTTTGGTAAGGACTGGAGTAGCAGTGTTCAAAGGTGAAAAATTCAATGGGCTCTTAGTATCCAATGTGGTTTTAGTTCTAGGACCTGCTGTGGATATCAAAATCTCTGGATGCTCAAGTCCCTTTGAGTACAGTATTTATTTATTTATTTATTTCATTTTTATGCCACCTTTCTCCCAGAAAGGGAACCAAGGTGGCTCACAAGATAAAAATATTTTTAAAACTTTGACCTATTCCAGCAGTTTCATAGTAAAATGGTGTCCCTTATATAAAATGGCAAAATCAATGTTTGCTTTTTGGAATTTATATTTAAAAAATATGTTCATGCCATGGATGACTGAGTCTGTGGATCAAGAATCCGTGGATATGGAGGGCCAACTGTACAAGGAAATTGTGGTTGGAGGGCTAGTTGGATCCAATTTGTTTGGCAGCTTTCTGATATTCCAGAGGTTGTCAGAACAATATTAGCATAAGAAATTAAAGTTAAGGTTTCTAGGACACCATATGTTATGCTGAATTTCAGGTTATGTGCCTCTAAATCAAAAGCACTGCTAGATAAATGGTTGAATTTCCAGTTCTTTCTATCTCCTAGCCAATCATTTGAAAAGCATATATAGTAATGTCTAGATATGAGGAGCACATGAGCAGGTGTGTGCCTGTTTTCATTGTTGTCCATGTGTATAGGGTATTTGTTTATAATTAAGAGCCTTGTGTCTCTGTTGAGGTTCTCTGCCTGATTTAGACACCTGATTCTCCAGGTATGGTTTCTAAATTACATGGAGTGCATCTAAACTTTAATTGGTACAGGATGTTCCCTACTCCAGTCATGTTGGAGACAAAAATGCTGATGGAGTTGTAGGTAATATACTTGTAGCTGCTCTCTATCCTTATTTGCAGACCTTTATAAACGAATGCATAGGGTGTCTGCTTGTTTTGAACTTATTAGCAGTTCAAAACATTGTTTCTACCAGATGTCAGATATCAGAGGGATGACGGAAAAGTCTGGCAAATTGTAAAAATTCAAAAAGCATTGCATATGAGACTACTAAGATAAAGAGATATTGCGATGGACCCTTATCTTACGTGGGGATCCATTCCAGACCCCCCTGCATAAGCCGAAAAATGTGTATGCTCGAGCCCCATTCAATATAATAGGTGCCATGCTCATGGTTGGCAGAGCCTTTCATTGTTTTGTCACGTGGCTTCAGTGTAAGCTGAAAGCTGCGTATAGTGTGCCCATGTATGGCGCGGGCGCATTGTATATGTATTTTATAGAAAATGGCCAATTGTATACTTATTGCTGACTAGTTATATTGTATTGGAATCAGGCTTATCACTAACTTACTCTACAATATGTGGTTAATATTTAGTAAGATTTGATTCCCCCCCTGCCCCTGTATCTATACAAGTCATATGTTTAGAGATCTAGGATCTGTCCTCCCCAGATGGAAGGTCTCTGCTCACGGAGGGTGCTTTCTTCCTGGTTTACAAATCATCCAGTATTACAGAGCATGAGCTATAAATCTCAGTTTTCATTGGCTGATATATAAACTTGTAGAAACTCCCATTACATGTATATTTTCCACACCTATTTCATACTACTTCGTATATTCCGTGACCATTTAAATTAGTCATTATAGATTCATGGATGTGTTTACTAATTTTCATAAACTTCATTAGGCATGCTCAGAAGAGAAAATCCCTTGAACTCTTGTTTACCTTTTTAAAAAATGAAATCTATTGTAATTAACTATATAGCTACTGTTTCCTCTTTATCTCAATGGCCTTGTATGTTAGCTGAAATGAATGTCACTTGCTTTGAAGCTTGTTACAATTTCAATGTTAGCTATTTCTTTATCTTAAATTTAAAAAAAATCATTCAGTCTGTATTCTTGGCACATATAAAAAGATGTTCTGCAAGGGCTGTGAAGAATTTAAAAGTTTACAAGGGATATGTGTGTGTGGTGTGTATTTTAAAAACCATTCCTGTCTGTTATATTATGGGGCCTATGTAAAGTCTAAACTCTTAATTTTATTTTTATTAGCTTCACATACCCCCTATATGAATATATACCTATTTGTGTGTTAAATCCAAACCTTTATTTCCCTCACAAAGCATACACAAAATATATGACCAGCACTCATGGCAGGACCTGTGATCCTGACATTGGGATGCAGTCAGAAATGGCTTGAAGGCATACCAAAATGGGACTGAAGGCTATTCAGGGTGATCTAGCATCAGCAGAAAACTGGTGTATGATGTGGGGAGAGAGGGTGGAATGTTGGCTTATGAATCATTTTGCGAATGAAAGTTATACATGAAAGATTGCTTATCTATTGATGCTACTGAACAGAAAACTGAATTTTGCAAAAATGATGGGAAACCATGTTCTTGGAATGGATGCTAAAGTATTTTATTCTGTAAGGAGGATCTCTGAGCACTAGAAATCTTAATACAGAGCTGGCTTCTCACAATTTTCTTTGTCCCAATTAAGTCAAGAACTATCACAGCTGTCAGGAGCATCGCTACATGTGGGTGTTGTCAGGCTCTGTATTCCAGCAAAACATTTGCTGAAACTTTGGTGACAGGAAAATATATAAAAAATAACTGCTGAACATTAACTTTTATGAATTATCTAATATCTTCAATGACCTACCACCTTTTGCTTAAGGGTATTTCTAGTGTGATGCTAGTGTCTGTTGTGTCAGGGTCCCATTCAGAAAGATTAAATTATAGCTGAAAATCTTCCCACGGTCTTCATTTTCTTCTAAAATTGCCAGGTTAGTATTTCACAAACTAATATGCCATTAATAGCTGCATAGAAGGTGGAGTTCTATACTACCTTTAGGCAAGTATAGCTCTAGCTGCCACAGTGTATTCTGGTTCATAGTTACATAAAAGGATTATATAAACAGGGATTTATTTAAAAGATAAAAAATGTTACAGAATGAAGCACAGATCAAAATGCAGAGTTATGCAGGCATCTTCAATAATATCACAGTTAGGTTCATTACTGTATATAGTGAAAATGAAAGGGCATTTTTGCTTCCAGTAGCTGCTATATACATTAGAGAATCTTGTCAAATGTGCTTCTCCCATTGTAGTTTTGTTATGTAGAAGATGCAGATACTAAATCTAAAGCCAGTTTTGAGAGGTTTCAATAATTTTAATGCCTTAGATAAGAAAAGAAAAAGGCCTTTCCATCTGGTCATAAGAAAGGAAGAAAATAAATCTTTTAAGCCTGGACAGCAGTCCTTCCAATCTTGCAGATCACAGCATAGACCGCAAGAATATACAACTTGTAAGCGTCTTTGCGTGGTGCTCAGTCCTCCATAAAGAGACAAAAAGCCCATATGGAAATGCTACACATTATTCTGGAGAGCATTTTGTTCAGGAGCTGGCTGACATCTTTTGACTAAATAGAAGGCCATTTATTCCACTCACCACAGGTTTTTAGGTTCTCTTATCAAAGTTTTTGTTTTCAATACAGCGTGCTCCTTTTTGAATTGCCATTTGCAGCTTGTGCAATACTACAACATCTTAGGAGCATGGACCAGTTTATTGCAAGATTTTGTCTTTCTTCCTCAATATTGCACTTTTAAGTTGCAGCTTAACATTGTAAAATGTGATGAAGTCACCTCAGGCCATTTTAGTGTTTTCAACCAATTTGCTTGGGTTCATGGTAGCATGCATAGATTGGAAAGCCTGGGCATGGGTTTTCTGAGAACCTTGCAATGTTTCTTGAGTACAATGTTGTGGAACAGAGGCACCTATTGGTACCTGTCTTCCTCTTGGTCAGTGTTATGATGGTGGTTAGATGCCAGACTACTCGAGGGCAAGCCTATATGGGATCCTGTGATGTAGCATTAGTGACAGGGGTATTGGATTCAGTCCAAAAAATGCTGTGTCAGTTGTTTGGAGCTGTGGGCAGTTTATCTATTTATATATTTTATATATATTTAGAATATTTATAACCTGCACTTCAGCCATAAAGGCTCTTAGAGCATCTTACAGATTGCTAATTTGACAGTTCCCTGCCTTCAGGCTTAAAGTCTAAAAAGACATGACACAAAAGAAGAACGGAATGGCAATGGGGATGGTTGGAACTCAGTTCCTTCCTCAGATCCAGAAAGGTGTGTGATATATACAGGCAACATGTTTGTAACTTCCCAAAATGAAATTTTTGGGGAGGGGTTTCTGCTCTTGCTCCCTCATGAAGGAAGCAAATCTTTAAATGACTTGGATAGAAGTAATTAAATTCAGGCAGAATATATTAAGAGCCTGCTCAGTTTCAGGGTAATTTGGTTGAGCAGACAGTATCTGCACCAAGGAGAATCAAGTTTAAACTTTCTTGTGATTCACAGATTTGTTCAGAGCTTTGAAAATCCAGTGGTATGTTCACAGAAGAATTGCATATTACTGAACTGTGTGTCCCAGTTTTGGACACTGGAAACATGGTAGATTAATACCTAGATCATAGGTTGAGAGAATGTGGTACATATTTCTTTTGATTTCCCTGCTGGTGAGGGTCCCTGTTGGTGACAAAGAGAGCATAGGTGATCTTTATGTCCCTTTCATGGTCTTTGTGAGCATGATTCTCTGACATGGTGAATGGCAACTCAAGTTATTTGGAACATTGCATTTGGCCAGACATTTTAAGGCTTAAATTATTCTTGTATCCACAGCCAGGTTGGCCATGGCTACATGTCTGAAGGTTTGTTTTATTTAATTTATGTCAAAAAAGACCCCCAGAGTAGCCTACAAATTGTTAGTCTGACAATCCCCTGCCCTTAGGTTTACAATCTAAAAAGGCATGAAACACAAGGAAAAAGGAATGGCAGTGGGGGAGGTGATTAAGATCAGCAAATGCTGGCTTCTGTTTTCTCCCTCAGGCCATAGCAATGGCAGTTGGTATGGAGGGGGGAACTTTCATCAAGGCATGATGCTGCTGCACCTGGCTGCAGTACACTCCCTTAGAGGCCAAAGTAATGAAGACTGAATAGGAACGAATGAGGGTTATGTCTAATAGTCTGATCAGTCCAATCCAGCTTTATGGGGTGAGGTGACTTGAAGGTTTTTTTTTTGTAGATAGTGCAAATGGGAACTCTACACTCACCTCCACCAAAGCCCCCAGAAAGCCAATTTGATATAGTGGTTAAGCATAGGATTATAACTTTGGAGACAGTTTGAAACCCCACTCAGCCTTGGAAACCCATGGGGTGACCTTTGGCAAGTCACTTTCTCATCCACATAGGAAAGCAAAGGCAACCCTCCTTGAACGACTCTTGCCAAGAAAGTCAAGTAATAAGGTCACCAGAAGTCAGAAACCCCACAACAGTGAGAATAGCATAAATACCTGCTAATTAATAAGAAAGGGAGTCTGTTTCCATCATAGCTCCAAGACTGAAAAGCCTAGACACCTGAAACTTGTGTGCATACTAAGGGGTGCCTAAAAGTACCCACCTCAGGTTTATTTGGTTTGTATAATGCATTGATTGTAATCAGTTTAAATATCTATACCTTACAATGCCATCTTAACTTAATAGGTGCAAGATTTCTTTAACCAGTACATAACTATTATTAAGGACAATGGTTCTTTTTAAAACAAGGTGTTCTATAGAAAGCCAGCTTTCCAGTAATGACCAGAAAAAGCCATCATGAGCACAGGTGAAACCTCAGAACAATAAGTCACAAGACAAGCAAGGGACAGTGGGAAATACTGTATCAAGAGCTGTTGGGATTCCAGACTTGCAAGATGGGAAGCAAACAGAACAGTAACAACAGTATCCAGAGCATCTTGGGTGGAAAGGATGGGTGAAGGGCAAGAAAGACTTCCTGGGCTGGTTGAGTGAGTAGGGAGGGAAATAAGAGAACCTGTGTGGATGGAGGGAAAGAGCACCAGTAAGAGTTTTAGAGCACCGTAATGCTTGTTTTTTTGGCCTGTTGGCCGTATTCATGGAAATATATGTCACTAAATATTTGCATATTTATACATAGACTGAGATATTGGATAAACTGAAATAGAATTAGAAAAGTGAAACATCATTTGGATGCTGTGGAAGCATAAGCATTTTTTTTTTACAAGGAGATTCGCTAACAAACTGGATAATAGCTATGGATGAAAATAATAATAATTAATAATAATAATAATAATAATAATAGTGTAAGGAACTATTAGCATAATCCCTGACACTTGGAGGGTTCACTGAAAAGTTAACTCAAGTGGTTAACTATAATTTTAACAAGTTATTCAGGTCAGAATAAGACTTGATCCTCCCTAGGAACTCCTGATAGCTAGATCTCAGATTTGAGGCCCTTGGTCAGATTATTTATTCATTTATTATTTATTCATTCAGTAGCCCCTTCCCTTCCATTAACACTTTTATTCTTTGCAATTTGGATTTAAACTTTTAAAAAGCTGTAAGTGGGGTTAGGCTTTACATGTCCTATAGGCTCTGTGTGTTTAATAAATGTGTCTTGATTGAAGCATAATCGTTTTACACTATATTGTCATAGTGGAAACCAGGGTTCAGCTGTTTAGTCCCGACTGTTAATTAATAGAAGAGTCATAAAGAAGTCACCTTGTTGTAGACTGATGACTAGGCTATGGGCTGTGTTTGTAATAATGGGAGTTGAAATACTGCAATATGAATCTTTAGAAGGTAGAGAAGAGTAATGAAAGGAAAGACACAGACTCACCAAACATCCATACACAGGGAAGCAAAATATAATATATAGATTCCATAGGTTTCCCTGTGTCCTTTTATTTCTCTTGTTAAGTGTGCTGAACTCAACCTTTGACTACTTAGAGATAAGTCATTATCAACCAGCAGCTGAAATAACAAACCCTCCCACCTTGCTGAGCTGGACAGAAACTCCCCAAAGCTTCTGAGGTCAGAATTAATGTGTACAAATGTTATACAAGTCAGCCTCGAAGGGGACAAAGTTTATTCATTGTAGAGATCCATTTCAGCATAACATTTTGAACTGTTTTATGTAGCTGGCAGTGTACAGTGAGTATCTTTAATAAGAATACTTAGTTTTTAACTCTGTAGTCATTCTGGCGGTACACACTCATAGATTCTCCTGGATCTCACTGTTAGATTCTAGAACTGCTGCACCAGAAGATGCATTCACCTGTAAACATCCAGCTAGCAAGGAGAGACAACATATTGGCATATGCTCTCAGTCAGGCTTGCATTCTTCAGCACAAGTAGTCCTTAACCATCCAGAGTTTCAGGACCAGTGCTATCTTGATAACATCATATTGGCCCAGGCAGCCCTGGTTTGCAACTCTTCTGTCATGTCCAGGAAATGCCACATCTGGTTTCCACCATCTCCAGATTTTCTGTCTCACTCCCACAAATTTATTCTTTATCCAGACCTCAAGATGTTGACTTTAATGATGTGAGATGACCCCTTGACTTTGTCAAGGTTAGCAAAAGTTCTGGCAGCCTCTATCAGATGATCTACTAGATGGTTGTATGATTATAAATGGAGAAGATTTTGTTCCTTTGCATCATCTAGATTGGAGCAGTATCTTCTCATAGTCTTGCACTTCCTGTTACATCTATGTGAACAAGGATCTGAATTTTCTTCACTTAAAGTGTGTTTGGGTGCAGTTATGGCTCATCAGCTTGACCCTCCTTTGTTTACTACATATTTTTTCTGATTTTATAGCGAAGAAATTTCTTAAGGGTTTACAACAGATGACCACAATTATACATAAGCAACCTGTTCTTCCTTGTCCTACTTTGCATCTTTTTATTCTTTTTTCTTTTCTTTTTTCTCTGATTTTTTTGTCTTTTTCTTTGTTTAAGCTACTTTAATATTTTTTTCTTTTTCTAGGAAATCCTGAAATTATGATATGAATGACTAAGATTTTTTTCCTTAATATGTATTTCATTGCTTTTTTTCTTTGTTTTTGAGTTTACTAAATAAGTGAATGAAAATTCATGCAAAATTAAAATGATGATGAGATAAAATTATCCTATTAAAATTAAATATTTGATAAAGAATTGTTCTTGGGGCTGTAAAAAAATCTCATTTAGACTTTTTCTTTGATTGTTTTTCAGATAGTGGAATCCCGTGCTGGAATGTCTTACTCTTGCTCTTTTAAAGCTGCACGGAGTGTCAGCTTAGTTTATCTAACGTGACGAGCAAGCCTATGGTTAAAGAGGACATGGCAAACTACTCTGCCTGGAACAATGATCAGGTATCAGAGTGAATCTGAGATTTAGAATGGAAACAATATTAATAGGTAGAAATTAATGTCATTTGTTTCTCACTGTATATGTTAGCAAAGTATGATTTCCTTTCTCCAAGAGCTATGACTCCTGTTTTCATATTTGAATTTCTAATTATTTGTTTAGTTTTTAAAACCCTGTCTTCCATCAGATGCAGTTCCTCCCGCCCCATATTTGAGCTTGTAGATTTTCACCTTTTTAAGGCCTGAGCTAACAATGTTCTGAGCCCTTTGATTTGATAGGGGTTAATCTCTCAGTTCATAGTAGGTTAGAAAACTCTCAGAAGTGTTGAAAATATCACCGATCTTTTGCAAGTGTGTTGAGATCACAATGTCAGGTCAGTGGTGCACCCTTTTCCTGAGTTCTAGGGAGTTCAGTAGAATGGTGGAGTACTTTTTCCCACTCTGCTGGAGTTTGGAAACAAGATGAGAGAAAGAAACAAGATTTCTCACCAATTTATCAGGAATTGAGAGTTTGGCCCCACTCCCTTCCTGTGAGGTTTCTGCCTCAGACAAAAGAGTCTGTGAAGAGTTAGGTCTATCGTTCCTCTCTAACACTAAGCAAGAGGGGCCCTTTCAAGTCTCTGTGAGGGCAGGGGAGGAATTTATTCAATAAATGCTATTTCCAGGTTACCAATAGCAACTTGGCAAATGCATTTATAGAATCCTATCTGAAACTATTTATTACCCTAAATAATTCCACCAGACACACCTTGTATGCTTTAAGACAAATGTGAAGGAAGCACTCTTTGCTGTGACAAACACAAAATCTTGCTTTCCAGTCATTAATCTTCCTTTTCAGTCATTAAATCTTCCAGTCATTAATCTTCCCTTTCGTGTCTGCTGTAGATTTGTTATTACAAAACTTCAAATGATACTTTGCTTTATACTCTCCAACCTCGGAATAATCTGTGTACTAAATAAATGTACTAGAATATTTTCTAGTCCATTGCTTCCTCAGTCTCACTAATTCTGTACCTTACTTAGCCTCATTTTAATTGGTAAAATAAAATCCCCATTCTTCATCTCCCTCCTTCCTAGTACTAGGCTCTTGGTGTATAAACTGTCTTTAATAAGACTCTGCCATGTCTGCTGCTTTATCTTATGTCAGCAACAGTGATTTAGTATTAAATCATAGAAGTGATATTGAACAACTGGAATCAGCATGTACACATGAAAATTGGGTTATGGACAAGTTGTCTTCCATTATAACTTACTTAAACTATCACAATATTTCCCTGTTCACTAATGGTTTGTTGCGGTCTCTAGTAAATATAGTGTTACAGATTTTATTACAGAATGATAATGGTATGAATACTCAGAGATGAAAATCCAAACGCATAGATTGTTATTGTTTTTCAGTCCATTCTTCCTCCTCCTTCATTCACTAACCTCACTGTCTGCTAATACAAAACTTGGAAAAGTTACTTTTTAAGACTATAACTCCCAGATTCTGGTTATGTTCTGGAGCCCTGGTGTGGCAGTGGTTAAATACCTGTACTGCAGCCACTCACTCACAAATCACAAGGTTGTGAGTTCAATACCAGCCAGGGGCTCTGGGTCTACTCAGCCTGGAATCCTTCCCTAGGTTGCTAAAATGAGTACCCAGCTTTTTGGGGGCAATTAGTTTATACTTTGTAAACCACTTAGTACGTTAGTAAGAAGTATAGAAATGTACTTGCTATTGCTATGTTATGTGGAGTATTCTGAGAGTTGTAGTATAGAAAAAGCCACATTTTGAAGCTATGTGATAACTTTATACAGGATAATGATATTCTTTTCAAGAAGTAAATGACAGGTATAAGTTCTAAAGAAACTGCAAATGGTCTGCTAGTGGCAAGGAAAGCTTTTATACTCACTTCCTACATTTGTAGTATCTTGTTGTTGGCTCCTCATCACTATATAATGTCTGTTTTAATGATTTCTTTTCTTTGATTAAGTTTATTGTGGTTTTAAAAAAAGTACTTTAATGGCAGGAAATGAAATGAACTGGGGCATTCCAATCTTTCTGGAGGTAGTGTTACAATACATTCTGTATTTGCTGCAGGGAGATCTGTTGTTTCTGCAGGTAGGAAAGGTCTGATATTGCTGGGGATCGACTCCTACAGAAGGGCAAATAGGTACGATGATAAGTAGCTAAGTAGCCATGGGACTCCCTTGAACTTGGGATGCCCAAGGGGCATATGGTCATACTGATGAGAAATTAGAAATATATGGCTTTTCTGTGTGGATATAGTGATTATGAGAAGAAGTAATACTGTAATACTTATTAATATGTAATCTACATTATGCAGCAGCTGTATTTATAATACTAGTCTTCGTTATAGTCATTTCCTTTCCAGAAATTAAAGTAATGATTAAAGCTTCAGGTTGTTAATAAATTGTGGGAAGTCTTGTAAGATTTTTTAAAAAGATTTAAACTGTATTTTTATTCTTTTAATAAGTAATCTCTTTTAATAGTCTAACGATTTAATTCTGTTTTAATGTATCACTTTTCTATATTTTTAATTGTAATTGTTTTTAAATGTTGTGAAGCCTCTCTGAGTCCCAGTTTTGGGAAAAGAGCGGGATACAAATAAATACAATAATAATAAAATAATAAAGTGACGGGTACTAAGTTTTAATCACTCATTCATTATTAGCACTATTATGGACTTCATACACAGTTTAAAAAAATATAAATGAATAAATATGTAGATATATATTTCCCTATATCTGATGGTGGGTACTTGATAATGTTTGCCATACAAGACCTATTCAGGAGACCATTTTAAAGTATATATACTGGTAACATTTGATGATGGTAGAGGACCTTTTTTGTTTTCATTGCTTTGTGGCAGCAGGGATTTGTTTCTACATGTCCTTACACTGTGTGTCCTTAGCATTGTTTTCATTATCATCCTTTCCCACTTGCCCCACACCCTTCCCAGCTGGCAGGATTTGTATCATAACCCTTTGAGATTGTGTCGCAGGGGTTTGATTGGTGGCGTCTCCTTCTGTGATGAGATTTCTCTTAAGAAAGGCAAGCTATAACTGCCTGTTTCTGATTGGCTGTCCCATTTGTCTCTTCTCCCCCCCACTCCCAGCACACACTACAGCAGCTTCTGTTCGGAAACCTAAAACAGCCCCGTATACATCCATTCATGAATCCGTGACGTCAGTAGCTTCTATGTTCTCCTTTGCAGCAGGGTTGCAGGATTGTATGGGTGGAATTTCCTTGCTGTATTTTGCACAGCTTGTATGTGTGAATATGTGTGTGTGTGTTACCAGTCATCTTGTAACATGAGAAAATGGAGCAGGATTATAGAAATTTCCCATCAATGTGAGTATTTTGAGAAAAATCTGTCTTCCTTTGGGGGCTATGTTTGCAGGATGACCGGTGTTGCGTTCTTGCCATTTATTTAGGGGGAACAGATGGATGGTGCATTTGGAGTGTGAGTGGACTGGAAAAAATGCTGAAAGACACCATATTAAAGCCAAAAATATCTCTGTATCTGGCGGCTGCTTATCCATTTATTTGTCTATAGAACAGTAGACCTGTTTCATTTACATATCTGTAGGTTGTGCCATGGTCGTTGAGTCTTTTAAAAAGAAGACGGAATTAATTTGACTAGCTGTCTGAAAAAGCAAAGGTTGTGAATATTAAGGAAAATCATTGCATCCTCTTATTTCAGAGCAGTTGGCTTCTCCCCACCCCCTTCTGAAAATGTAATCTTCTTGTCTGCTGGTGCAGCTTTGGTGCCATGTTAGTACATCTGAAATATGTGTGTCAATATGTTTGGGGCAGATAAGGGAATAATAATAATTAGCTGTTAACGAGGCTTTTATTGCTGAAAGTAGCTGCTTCCATTTCTGTGAATGAATTGATTTTAACCATTAAAAAATAATGATTAAAATGAGTTCATTCATTGATATGAAGTCAGCCATTTTCAGCAACAAAAGCTTTGTATTAGTAATAGCTATATTTTTAACAGTATAATTTTTGAAAATAAGTAGTTAAGTTCTGCTTTTCACATAAACCATAGTACATGAAAAGGAGACCCAATAGATTTCTGTTTACTGGTTTGTGCTTGTGTGTGTGTGTGAATGTGTGATGTTCATTCTGAAGCATGAATGCACTATTTCTTGTTAAACTCAGTGGGTATTTTTTGCTGTTAAACTCAGTGGGAAGAACAGCTGTGCATCTTATCCCTTTCAGAATTTAACAGAAAAATGCAAATAACGGAACTGAAGACAGCAATGGCAGGTTTCACTTTGGAGGCAAGTGTCTCAGCCATTCTTCTTCATGAACAATCTCTACCAAGTTATAGCATAGTGTTTTCCTGCATTTATTTTGCTAAAAATTTGAAATATTTTGGTAGCTGTATTTTTACACTTTCTAGAATAGAAGGTAAGAATATCAAACTAGTTGTTTGATGGCAGAAAAACACAGCCTATCCGTTTTATCAGTTGAGTAACCCACCGCTTTGAGACCTGTCTCTCTCTGTTTTTTCTAATCACTATATGCCTCTCTTATTTCAGAATACTGGAAAGTGCATGTCAAATGTTCATTGTAACAAAATTAACTTAATCTATTTTTAATAATTTAAGAATATTTTTCTATATTTACTGTAACAGCTTGAAAATTGTTTTGGATTTGGTTTATCTTCCCAGATTATAATAGAGATAGTACGGTCATCTTTGCTTTGTGTGTGTGTGTGTGTGTGTGTGTTTATAAAATTACTTCCAAAATACTAAAATTGCCATCTAATTAATCTCCTCAGATTTTTGATAAAGTGTATTACATTTCTTCAGTGTCTTGTGGTCTGCAGAGGCCAGGATTTTCCTTATTCTTATACTACTTGCTACTGGATGAATCATTTTCCAACTTTGTAGGCAGCATTACATAAAAGTTCTAGCTTTGACCTTCAAGCCTATATAGACCCAGACTACATTAGTTGTGATTTAGTGTCACAGATGTCAGTAGGACATGTTAGGTGTGATTAAAGTGCTATTAATTTTAGTAAGTAAAGGATGACTGTCTTAGTCTGAACTCAGCTCTATGAAACCTTATGACCACACATTGATATTTAAAAAATTAGCACAGAAATCTCAACACTCAGAAAAAGGAGTAAAATTAAACACAAATTTATTGTTTTTGTCCTCCCAGATCATAAATCTTTAGAAGATTTTTCATGAGCTCTCCCACACTTTGAAGCTAAAAATGACCAATTGCACAGTAGTATTCAGTGGGGTCAGAGAGGATTGAAATGCATTAAGTACAAAACAGTGACATTGTTGCAACAGTGCAGTACTTTTAAAAAAGAAGTTAGATATTAATAAAGATACCCTTGCATTGATGAATTTATTAACACATGTAGAGTGATTTAAAAAGATTTAAAGCTTTTGTCCTTGTTAAAGCCACAGGTAAGAGCATACTGATGGCATCTTGTTCTGTTTCTCCTTGCCATCAGTCAGGTGAGACTATTCATGTACTGCTAAATTGGATGTGGGTCAATAAACTGAAACTTCGTCCCAACAAGATGGAGACTCAGTGGAATTAAGTCCAGCAAGTGAGTTAGCAATCTGTTCTGACTGGCATTGATTGCTATGAGACTCCTGAATCTTATCCCACCACTTCCTCGTCAGATATAACATTCTGCCTAAATCTCCACAGGCACTGTATGTGAAAGGTTCCATAATCTCACTGCCATCACCCAAAATGAGGGCTTTCCCTGTTTGCATCCCTGCCACTAATGTCAGTATCTCCGCCTGTGCCACTTCTGTGGCCACCAATTGTGGGGTTGTACTGGATGCCCTCAAATTCCTTGTGCAGGATGTTATACAAGTTCTGTCCCCACTGAACACCAACTGCATAATCCTTGGAGGCCAAAATGTATAATACAGAAAAACAATAGGTTAGTAACAGAATTCAAAAACATAGCTGTGTTAGTCTGGAAAATCAATATGCAGAAGGATCCGAGGGAGTAGACTCAAGTCTATGAAAACTTATGCTACCAACTTCTGTCTTTTAGTTAGTCTCAAAGGTGGTGCAAGATCCCTATGCATACTTCATAACAAGTTGAATAAAACAAAACAGATTAATAATTTAATACATTTAAAGCAAATATTTAACTCTCACACTCTTAGTTAACTTAGACTCTTAAACCCTGCTCATTAATAACTAAACCTGACTGAGTCTTTTAACCCTAATCCTCACACATTTACTCCACTACACTCTCTGCTCGCAACTCAACCCCCAAACCAGCTGTCTTTATTCTACCAATCTTATTCAAACCCCTTTAAATATTCCACCAATCACCTCTCACCTTCAACATTCTATTTGTTTAGCCCCTCCTACCTGGTTATCTCTTTTATTTAATACACACTTAATCAAATTATTTTAATACATACAACATTTTCTACAAAAAGTCCATGACATCATTGTTGCAGTCTTAACTGAAGGAGCAGGTACATATCAGGGTCCCTTCTAGGAGAAACATGGCATACAAATGAAATCAATAAAGAAATAAAATAATAAATACCTGTATCCTGGGGTTCATTTTTGTTTGTCACTACAGAGATACCTTTTAGCCTGCCAGTTATAATCATTCATGTTTGTTGCAAGTTAATTCATGCACTGGTAACTTTCCATGAAGAGTACTCCTTTGTGCTCTACATGGAGTTGCTTTTGAAGATCACACAAAATACAAAATGCAGACTGTAGACCAGTGGTCCCCAAACTTTTTTTTGGCTACTGCCCCCTTTCTTGATATTATGTCTACTATTATACTGCAAATTCAAAACAACCAATCTCAGTCACTGCTCCCTTTGCACTTGGTCACTATGGGGACAGCAATCAAACAGCTGGCTGACAGCAACCAAGAAACCTCTGACCCATGCCATCCCTCCAGCAAAGGCCAGTACAGGCAAGATGACTCTCAGTCATTGCGCAGCCAGCTGCTCAGTTGTTGCTTCTATGAAAACCAGATGCAAAGGGAGAAGCTTCTTTATTGGGATGAAGAGGGGCCCAGCCAGCATCTGTGTTGGAGATTTACAGAGGCCACATGCTCTGGACTAGAGACTGGCACAAATGGGAAAGGGAGAGAATTTACAGGAGTCGCTCCAGAGTCAAGGACTCTTTCCAAGAATCGAGCCCAGATACTACTCCTGCTTTCCTTCACTAAAGTAATGTCTTCTCCACAAAGCTTCAAGTACTCCTACACACACTCATACGTAGACATTATTTCTTCTGTTACCTCCTCTCAGCCTGTCTGAGGAAAGAAAAAAGGAGCAGCAGAGTAGCTCCAACTTGTCAGCCTAGTCCCAGCAAAGCTCACAAAGCTTAAGCAGGGTCCGAAATGCAAAAGTTCCTTTCCCCACCACTTCTCCCCACCGCCATGTGCTCTAATTCCTTGCTCAGTCTGTCCCACAGTATTGCTGTTCTGAGTCATAGAAGTGATGTCCTGTGCCCAAGCCTCGCAAGGGTTTCCCAGCCACCACCACCACCACCTGTGAAATATGCAGCTAAGGCTCGTGCAGGCAGGCAAAGAGCAGGAGACATGGCCACACTAAATGATCAGGATTGTAGTTTTAAAGAAGTTTAATACAACTCTCATCTTCACCATGGTCCTAAAGGCTGCTGATTGCCCTTGTCTTTCTTGCACAGCAACACTTTGACTCAAGGCCCTCTTCCCGCCCTCTTTCCCCCTTACTGCCCCACTGTACCTTTCCACTGTGTGCGCACACAGACACACCTCGTGTGTGTGTACTGCTCACTTTGGGAATCACTGATGTAGTCTGATATTGGGAACATTATAGAAAAACCATATTACTTTGTTTTAAAATAATTGCAGTGGTTGCCAGCATGCTTCTGATCTGAATTACTGGTGTTGGTGATGAATTTCAAAGCCCTGAACAGTGTCAGACTTTGGTATTTGGTGCTCCCTAGATAAACCTGCCCATTCATTAAGCTCTGCCCATGGCATCCTTCCTCTGTGTGTCAGTATTGTGAAGCAGCATACCATGTGGAGATGTAGGGGAGTGTGTTCTCAGCTGTAATGCTTTGGTTATTTCTTTTATTTAAATAGTAGAGCCCTGGTGGTGCAGTGGTTAAATGCCTGTACTGCAGCCACTCACTCAAAACCATAAGGTGGCGACTTCAATACCAGCAAAAGGGCACAAGCTTGACTCAGGCTTGCATCCTTCCGAGATCGCTAAAATGAGTACCCAAATTGTTGGGGCCAAGTAGCTTACAGCTGTAAACTGCTTAGACACTGCTTAGGTGGTATGAAGTGGTATATAAATGAAGCTGTTTGCTTAACTGCTGTAATCCGCTTTGATTCCTGACCGGAAAAGGCAGAATAGAAATAAATCCAATAATAATAATAATAATAATAATAATAATAATATTGATTTGTAGATTGTGCCTTGTTCTGAAATCTTCAGATCTGAGTGTGGTGGAATAATAATAATAATAATGATAATTTCTTACCACCTCTCCTCACTGATCGAGATGGGGGACAACAACATTTAGCAAACAAACAACATCAGTTAAAATACACATCAGTTTAAAGGGATGAATAAGATGTGCACACATTAACTTAATCCACTTCTAAAATTCATCATTTAAATTTCACAATGTAAACCTCTTGATGAATTTTTGTTTAGCTGTTTTGCTGCATTTAAAATCTTTTGTTAAGGCTAATAACCTTGGGCATGGAGACATTGTCCTGAAGCACTGATTATAGTTTCTCAGTTATTGAAAAAAAGACATGTGACTAATTTTACAGTACCATTCTGGTATAGTGGTTAGATTGCCAGGCAAACTGTGTTCAGATTCCTGTACCATGACAGGTTTCTGTGAGCCCAGATAGTTTACTGACTCACAAACTCATCTCTCACATGTTAGGGGAATAGTTGGGATAAATCTTATCTGTGCTGCTCTAATCCCCTTGACGCACATTTTGCATCTTGACCACACTAAGGGAGGCACAGAGGAGATGAGGGTAGATCTGCCACTTGATTAGATGTTTCTGTCATTTTGCTACCAAAATGCATAGCTATGGGAAGAATTTGGAATATTGGTGCCAAATTCATTTGCATGTTATTGTTTGTGAGAATTGATTTGCATTAACATGGGAGGGGGGTAATAATAGGTGTGGGTTAATTTGTTTAATTAATTATCAATTCAATAATTATATCAATCATTACTTTTTAAACAAGCCATAGGTTCAGTAGGAAGCTAGAGCTTGTGTGAAGCCATGTCTTCACCTCTTCTAAGCTCCACCATGTTTTTTCAAGGCCTCTTCTCTCTATCTTTCCTCCTTGATGATACTCTCCTCAGCCTGAGTGTTGCATGATGGGGTGAGCTCGTGTCACTAGTCCCAACTTCTGCCAACCTAGCAGTCCGAAAGCAAGCAAATGCAAGTAAATAAATAGGTAACACTTTGGTGGGAAGGCAACAGCATTCGGTGCAGTCATGCTAGCCACATGACCACTAGAGCTGTCCTTGGACAGCGCTGGCTCTTTGGCTTAATAACGGAGATGAGCACTGCCCCTACAGACAGTTACGACTAGACATTCATATCAAGGGACTACCTTTACCTTTATCTATCTGACCTTCACTGTCCAAATTTCATTGGTACCTATCATGTTCCCTTTTTTTTGTTCTCTGTATCCATTCTGCCCTGTTGTCTGTCCCATTCACAATGTGTGGTTCACTTGTATGCCTCTCTTGCTCTCTCACTGCCTCGGCAGCAATTCATGAGTTAGCAGTTGAACTCAATAATTAGCTTCTTTATTTCCTTCTTTCTCCACTTTTACTTAGAAAACAGGCTTAATCATTAATGGGTCAAATCTCGTTAACATCAATCCTGTTTAGCAATAGGTTTAGCCCTTCATTCTGTTAAAATAAAATATTAATGCTGTTGACAATAATTAGCCTAAAACCTAAATGCACTAGTATTAATAAGTTGATCTATTAAACATTAATTTGCTAAATTTAAGCATGCCTGGATAATGGGGAATAGTTGTATAGGTCTAGAGACCTGATGGTGCCCCTCTCCCTTCCCCCATCCCCACCCCCACTCCCACCCCTGTTTGTAAGAGAAAAATATTTGCATTCTGAGGTGACTTGAACCAATAGGTAGGAATAATGTGTTCATACAATGTTAGTGGCATCCATGCTACATTCCTCACCTCCTGAGAGTTCACTCCTCACTCTACAGTGAAAATAAATGCAAACAGGACTTAGTTTGTGTTATTCCACATTGTACAGTACAGGGTATCTGAAAATTATCTTTAAATTTTACTGTATAGAACTGAAATTGTAAAGATAATTTCTGGGTATTCTGTATTTATAAATCAGAGACAAGTAAAGTATGCGGAGTGTTTTTTACTGGAACCTCAACAGATGTGTCAACACCGAGAAAAAAGATCTAAGCTTCCACTTATGTGGGCTTATGTGTTTACTGCAATACTACTACTAATTTGATTTTGGCTTGTATTCATGACATTATTCAGAAAATATCAAGTGGAATCCTCTTGGTGAGTAAGAGATTAAATGTGTGATAGGTGATAGAGTATTCTCATGCTTGTCTTATATAATTTTTAAAAAAGCCTTAGAATCTAAATATTATTATTAGTTTTTATTAGTTTTATTTATATAGCACTGTACATTTACACAGTGCTGTACATACAGTCTAATAATTAGACAGATCTCTGCCCTCAGGCTTACAGTCTAAATGAGACGACACAAAAGGAAAAGGGGAAGGTGGTGGGAAGGGGATGAAGTCCAGTGGTTCTTCAAATTGATGACATGTCCATAATTTTAATGGATATGCTTTTAATTTCTCAGCATAATTTATAAGAACAGTGTTTACTGTCACATCACATCATTATGCAACCTTATTTCCTGTGATATTAGATTATGCAATTCTTGAGCCATAGGATGGTGAGCATGAAAATGCTTTAAATGAAAAGAGTACTAAATATTTTACACATTATATGAGATGTATATAAACAAAATATTTAGTGTTTATAAAATAATGTTTCCATTTCCTTGGGTGACATAAGGCTCTCTGGGAGATAATCTGTGCTGCTGCTTTTCATATTTTCATATCAGAATTCATCTGTTTTGGTAGCTGTAATACAGAGATTTACTTAGTTTTGAATTTTAGTGTCTGAGCAAAGAGCTCTTTCATCACAGCCTTTTTAAATTATTAGTATTATTTTTGGCACATATCCTGGATGCCCATGCATCCTAGTTTGCAAGTACATGAAAAAACCCCCGAAGTTATAATAACCTTTGCATTTTCCTGTTACATGTATAGTAAAACCCAATCAGAGAAATGCAATCATACTTTGAGATCAGTTTCCTCAGAAATTAGATTTTTCTCCATTGTTACTTTGCAGTATGTTTTACCTAGTCTTGTATTCTTGCTCACACATAGTCATAGTTGCAAGGTCTCCTCCAGTTTTAATCTGTCCTGTGTTAAGAAATGAAAGAATTTTATGTTAGCTTCGTCTGAGCTGGGACTTGCAACCAATATATATATATTTACTTCAAGTATTATTCTTGTGTATGTGAATTCAGAATTATCAGTAATAATTAACTTTAAATGGCAAAGGATCACTCGTTTGTTCAGTACCGCTGTCCAGCAAAAGGTTTGATCTAGTAGCCATTTTTACAACTTTTTATATAACTAACATAAAAAGGGGCTTGTTGTTAACTGCTGTCACATTGACTTTGATTTATGGTGACCCTAAGAATGAGAGACACCCCCATGTCACCCTGTTATCAACAACCCTGCTCAGGTCTTCCAGACTGTGGTTTCCTTCATTGAATCTATCCATCTGCCATGTAGTCTTCTTTGTTTCTTACTGCCTTCTACCCTACCAAGCATTATTGTCTTTTCTAGTGAGTCATGTCCTCTCATGATATATCCAAAGTACAACAGTCTCAGTTGCGTTATCTTGGCTTCTAGAGCGAGCTCAGGCTTGATTTCCTCTAGGGACCATTTATTTGTCTTTTTAGCAGTCCATAGTATCTGTAGAACTCTTCTTCAGCACCACATTTCAAATGGGCTGATTTCTTCCTATCAGTATTCTTCACATTTGTACATAGAAATATCAGCTTTCACAATTGTACGTAGAAATATGATGGCATGGACAATCTTAATTTTAGTATTTAGTGATATATCTTTACACTTCCAGTTGTTAAACTTTACACAAATCTAGTTCCTTCATAGCTGCCCTTCCAAGTCCTAGTCTTCTGATTTCTTGACTGCATTCTCAATTCTGATTAATGACTGAGCCACGCTATAGTAAATCTTTCATTATTTCAGTGTCTTCATTGTTTGCTTTCAGGTTATGTAAATAATTTGTGATAAATATTTTTACTTCCTTAATGTTCACCTGTAAACCTGCCTTTACACTTCAGTGATCATTCATTTGGTGTTTTCTTTTTGTAGTATAGTATCAACTGCATATCTTAAATTGTTGATATTCCTTCCCCCAGTTTTCTTGCTTCTTTCCTCCAAGTCTAATCTTGAAGTATGTATGATACATTCAACATATAACGTAAACAAATAGGGTTATAAAATTCAGGCCTTGCCTGACCCCCTTGCCAATTGGAAACTGTTCTGTTTCTCCATATTCTATAATGGTAGCTACTTGTCCTGAGTACAGGTTATATACCAAGACAATTAAGTGTTGTGGCACACCCATTTTTGAAAGTGCGATCAATAGTTTTTAATAGCTACACAATAAAGGCTTTGATACAATCTATAAATTGTAGGATGATTTTCTCCTGAAATTCTTTGGTACAGTGGTCCCCCCCGGGTTACGAAGGTAATCCGTTCCGGATTACCTTTCGTAACCCGGAAATCTTCGTTTCCCGGGGGACCGCTTTAGGAGACGGACTGCGCAGCAAATTTAAAGGGGCCGCGCGGTTTTTCATCTTCGCAACCCGGGGTTTCCTTCGGATCCCGGCAGGTTTGGGTCCTGGGGATTTCGTTCCCCAAGGGATTCGTAACCCGGGGGACCACTGTATATGTTTGCAGTATGATTCTTACTGCCTGGTCCTTTCCCAAACCCAGTTTGAACATCTGCCATTTCTCACTCCATATATGGTAAAAGCCTTTGTTGTGGGATTTTGAACACCACTTTGCTTGAATGGGAAATTAATGCAATAGTCCTGTGGTTCCTGTAGTCTCTGGTCTCTTCTTTCTTGGGGATTGGAATGTATAGTGAACATTTCCAATTTGTGGGCCATTCTTTTGTTTTCTATAGTTGTCAATATATTTTACTTGGAACTAGAATACACATCCATTAGAATATACTCCCATTATATTCTGTCTGTTTAGCCTGAAGCAGAGCTTTTCCTCTGAGTGCACTTCCTAAAATTGTAATTTCATATTCAGATGGTTCTTCCGTGAATGAATATGTGATCCGTTCATCTGATTTATATAGTTCTTACATGTTTTGTTTCTGTTATGCTTTTATTTCTGCTTGGTCGTGTAATGTCTTCCCCTGCTGGTTGTTGAGAATCCCCACTCTTGGTTACATTTTCTCTTTGATTTCTTAGATCGTGTGGAAGAAGTCTCCCATTCTTCCTTTTTTGTCATCATCTTCTGTTTCTTTGCAGTAGCATCATGAGAGGGGGGTGCAGACCACACCCGGTGACACCCCAGAAAGGGGTGACACCCAATCGGTCCCTGGCCCTCTCTGGGGATGCGTGGCTTCGCCCTAGCCCTCTCCAGAGCTGCAAAGCTTCTCCCCCACCCTCCAGGGTAGAGCGGCTGCTCCCTAGGCCACGCAGGGGCATGTCCAGCCGTGCTTGCATACTCCTCCCTCATGCTTCTCCCACATGCCTGTCTTCCAGTACACTGCTCAGGTTCTGAGGTCATGCCTGTGACCTCTCCGATTGAATCCATCCATCTAGCATGCAGCCTTTCTCTCTTTCTTCTGTCTTTTACCTTTTCTAGCATTCTTTTCTTTTCTAACGAGTTTCTCATGATGTGGACAAAGTATGACAGCCTCAATTTGGTCATCTTGCCTTCAAGAGAAAGTTCAGGCTTCATCTGTTCAAGGACTCATTTATTTGTCTATTTGTTTGTCCATGATATCCTCAGCACTCTTCTCCAGCACCACATCTCAAATGAATTGATTTTCTTCTTAGCCTCTTCACTATCCCGTTCTCACATCTGTACATGTGATGGAGAATATAATCGCTGAAATGATTCTGACCTTAGTGTTTAGTTGTATATCTTTATTCCTTAGGATCATATATTTATACAGGGTGATTAAAAAAATGATGCTAAAGTAAACTTACTCTAATTTAGTTTTGCATCATTGTTTTTGAATCACCCCGTAACTTATTACTGAATATATCTTTAAACTGTGTTAGGTTCATTCTATGCTAATATGTGCATCATAAAGCAATACTTTATATTCTGCATCATTTATTTGTTTTGATTTTGATTACTAGTAAGATGATAACATTTTAAAAATGGATTTTAAAGGATGAGAAAGTTTTGAAACATGTTATAATAAGCACTCACAATCAATTATGCCCAACATTCTCATATTCTGCCCTTTGTTTTTTTCCCCCAGGCATTCTGGCCATCATTTTCTACATTAGAAATAAGCATTTCATTTTCTTAAAGCAATATCTATGCCTGTTTGCTCCATGCACATGCACACCCACAATACAATGACCAGTTCTCAGGACCACCTGAGCTGGTCTTCATCTACAACCATTATCACGAAGACCCTCAGTGAAGACAAACAGTTCAGTGGAATGCATGGAGAACATATACCCACAGCTCTTCATCCTTCACCAGAGATCATAGAGGATGTACGAGACAAGGATTTACTTCACAATAGTGCATCAGAAAATATGAATAGCTCAGTCGCCACAACAGTATTGACCAGTGTGAGTGAGGATTCCAGGGACCAGTTTGAAAATAGTGTGCTGCAGTTAACAGAACAAGATGACCTGGAAACCCCTGTCCATCAGGGCAACAAGGACAATATAGGTAGAGAGACCAACAGTGGAACAGAAGATATCAAAATCCAGTTCAACAGATCAGGCAGTGGAAATGGTGGATTTCTTGAGGGACTCTTTGGCTGTTTGAAGCCAGTATGGAATATTATAGGAAAAGCTTACTCCACTGACTACAAGCTACAACAACAAGGTAAACTCAGTAAGCACAATAATGCCCTTTAAAATGTTTTTGAAGATAAAGCTCTAATGCAGAGAGAAGAATTCACCTCCAGAGTTACATTAGTTGTGTTTAGTATTGGACAATTTATTGGAGTTCTGGATTATGACTTTTCTGTATGCAGTGGGATGTGGGTATCATCATATGGAAATAGTTCTGTAAGTTCTTCCTGGTTTGGCAAGACCATATTCCTGATGGTTCTAATAACCACAAGCCATGTCATAGGAAGTCTTTTGGAGTCAACAAGAAAATAGTATGAGCATCTTAAAATGTAGTTAAGGCAAAATAAATATGCAAATTCTATAACAAGACATAGGGCAAAAACGAGTGACATATTCAGTTGATTAGTTTGGAAATCTCCATGTACAGTAGAGATAAATACTAAGTTTCTTTGTTGAAGTAAAATCCTTTTTTAAAACATGGATCTGATGTTGTTTTTCACCTGTGATCAGCTGCTCATTATATACTATGTTCCCATCTATGAGCACTAAAGGTACTATAAAACTTCACATATAATTTTTTCCAGTTTTCCTCAGATTTTTCAGTGTTCCTTTACTGTCCCTCCACATTCACGGCTTTGGGATTCACGGATTTGATTATTCACGAGTCCTTAGCTGTGTGCATGTGTACTCCTCCCTCTCCATCCTTCCCAGGCTGGGAGGGAAAAGCTGGGAGGGTGCCTGCACAGAGCTAGGCACTCAGGAATAATTGAGGTCCCTGAACCCTTGGACTTAAAGAAGACACAGCCAAAGCGCCCTGCTTCCTTCCCTCCCAAGTTCTGAGAGAGGTTTCCCGACTTCTCCAAAACCTTGGGACTGAAGGGGAATGCAGCCAAAGTGCCTTTTTCCTTCCTTCCCAAGATCTGATAAGAGGTCCACTGACTTCTCTGAAGCCTTGGGAATGAAGGAGAATTTTTCAGATTCGCAAGGGTCCTTGCCCCTAACTCCCACAAATCCGGAAGGATGACTGTACTTCATTCTGAAATCAGACTACTATTCAGAGGTATGAACTTGGTACATGTGTTGTTTACATTTGTTAATTTGACAGTCAGTGTAGTCCATAGCCCCACCTCTAAAGTCTTGATTTCCCTTGCTCTTCTGGTTTCTAGTTGTCATACCTAAGGGTTAATAAGAACTATCAAAGCATATCTTTAGACTGGTGAGTTATCATGTTTGCTGTCTTATCTCAGATTTTGCTCTTTTGGGCGAGAAGACTCTCCAAAGATAGAATGTATTTTTTGTTTTTTTCTTTTAAAAAAACTTTATCTAGACGTAAGAATTTTACACATCAGTTATGTTCAATAGGATAGCAGAATACAGAGAATGAATGTTTTTTTCTTTTATTACTTTTCAAAAAGCAGGTTTCTGCAGTCATAATGGATATTTATATTTATTATTAGATTATGTTTATTATGTTTGTTATTAGATATATGGGAAGTCCCTTTTGAAGAGATTTCTGAGCTGCAGTGGCTGGGTAGTGGAGCACAAGGAGCTGTTTTTTTAGGAAAATTTCGATCAGAGGAAGTGGCCATCAAGAAAGTAAGAGAACAGAGTGAAACTGATATCAAGCACTTGAGGAAGCTGAAACATCCAAATATCATAGCATTCAAGTAGGTCACAGTGATTATCTTAACTCTTTCTAGAATAACCATGCATATTCAGATTTATAAACTGTGTGAATCTTCAGATTGTATCTATTCCCTTTATTCTTTAAAATATCTAAAAAATCCTCACTACAAGCTAGAGTTGCTTGTTGATGGCAATCTTATATTCATTTTGCATGGGAGGGTAGGAAAGGTAGGTGGTACATAATAAATACATACATTTTCAGTTAATACTCTTCCATTACTGGTGAATGAAGGACTAATGATCTCTCTTAGAGATGGATACATCTGTAATTGCTTACCAGTTATACAAACTTCAAAACTACAGTGTCACAAACAACAATAAACTTATGAATTCTCTAGGAACCTTTGGATCTTATATTACAAGAAACTTTTTATTTTTCTTCTCTTATCTTGCTTTGTGAAAGCTTCATTGTTAAGTAAAACGGGTTTGTTTTTTTTAAAACGAGCTGATTAAATGTTTCAGCCCTTTCATTATGCCCATATAAGTGAAAAATCAATACCAGTTCATGAAATTTAAAGATGATTGTTTAGGTTGAAGTAGTCAGTTCTGAGGAGAGCTTTAATTATTCTATTTACAATTTAGGTCTATATCTGAACAACTGGTGAATAAGGGGTAGTTGTCTGATCTCAAAAAAATAAATGCTATGCAGTACCTGTTATTAGTGAGGAGAATTGTGAGCATCCAACATGTTTCTGATGGGTTTTGGCCATAAATTCCCATTGTCTTGAATTGGTTTTGTTTTGTTTTTCATTTATTTATTTATTTTATCATAGGGGCGTTTGCACACAGGCACCCTGCTACTGTATAATAATGGAATACTGTGCACAGGGACAGCTGTATGAAGTGTTGCGAGCAGGTAGGAAGGTCACACCTCGTCTCCTTGTAGACTGGTCCACAGGGATTGCTAGTGGAATGAACTATTTACATCTACATAAAATCATCCACAGAGATCTCAAGTCACCCAAGTAAGTTGCTACTGTTTGTGGGGTGCATATTAAATGTAATGAAATCTCATGTAAAGCTTAAATTGCTGTCAGTCTGACACTTGATTTCTTGTGTTTTTCTTTTCTTTTGCAGTGTATTAGTTACTCACAATGATACAGTAAAAATCTCAGATTTTGGTACTTCTAAAGAACTCAGCGATAAGAGTACAAAAATGTCCTTTGCAGGGACTGTCGCCTGGATGGCACCAGAAGTTATTCGCAATGAACCTGTCTCTGAAAAAGTAGATATATGGTGAATAATACTTGCAATTACTAGTCATTTTCATTGTATTAGAGCAGTGATGGCAAAACTTTTAGGGACTGAGTGCCCAAACTAAAAGGTCTTCCAGCACCAGGTGTAACCTTTACCCTCTGGGGGTGGGACTTCTGGGGCAAGAATTCTTCTCCCCACCCTCCCAGGCCTTCAGCTGCCTCTCTAGAGACAGCTGAAGGCCTGGGGGGGTGTGTGAAAGAGGGATAGGTGTGCACCACTTCCTCCTCCTTCCCTCCTGCACTGTTCCTGGCCTCCAGTTGCCTCTTCCTCCTCCCCCTGCACTGTTGCTGGCCTTCAACTGCCTCCAGAGAGGCTGGGGAGGGTTGGGAAGGAGGAGGAACAGGCACATGCCTCTTCCTCCTCCTCTCCCCGCCGCACGCCAGGGGAAATGGCATCACGTGCCATAGGTTCACCTTCATGGTATTAGAGCTTCATTTTTTATTAAGGCAACCGTTGTGTTATCAGCAGGATTTGGCATTGTTGGAAGATTTCATATTTAAAAAGAGAAAGGTTTATAACCATTTTTTCGTAGTGTTCTCTCTGGAAAAAGTTATTTGTTTTAAAAAAGTCTAAGGCTTAACTTAGATGTTAATAATAATTTTCTAATTTTTTATCTGTTTCCTTTCTGTTTCATATCAGGTCATTTGGGGTAGTTTTGTGGGAGCTGCTCACTGGAGAGATTCCATATAAGGATGTTGATTCCTCAGCTATCATCTGGGGTGTAGGAAGTAATAGCTTGCACCTTCCTGTGCCCTCTACTTGCCCAGATGGATTCAAGATTCTTATGAAACAGACATGGTAAGAGATGCTGCCAGTGTGGCCAGCTGGTAGTGAGCACAGTTCCCATCCCCACCCTGACCTCAGTAAAAGTTTTTAGTATGCATCAGAATTGAATCGAGGCTGAGACCTCTATCTGGACTCAATATGACAGTGATCACAGCAATATGCCATCACAGTCTGTTACATGAATGTCTGGAGCATGGTTTAAAACTGCTTTAGGCTCAAACATGTTAATTAACGTGAATTTGTTATGATTACTACAGACAGTGAGTTACTAAGTACAGCCCCTTCCATTTGTTTAATGTCTACATTGGCTTTTAGAACGACAGCCACGTACTGTACTAAACATATTGAAATACAGTAGAGTATGTTGATTATCCGACATAAACGGGACCGGCTGATGGTCGGATAACCGAAAATTTCGGATAATCCAGTTGGATTATCTGACTACCAGCTGGCCCCATTTATGTTGGATAATTGACTCCCCTCCCCTCCTCCCCTTCCCCTTCCCTCCTTCTTCCTTCCTTCTTTCCCTCCCTCTTCCTTCGTTCCCTTCCCATCTCCTTCCCTCCCTCCTTCCCTGCTTGCCTCCTGTCTTGGCTGCGGCCGCGGAGGAGAGAATTGAGCCAAGCTGAGCCCCAGACCTCTTTTTGGCGGCTTTGGCCCAGGCTTCTTATCAGCGGCTTTGAAGCCAATGAGAAGAAGCTTGGGCTGATCACGAAACCACAGAGAAGAGGCCTGGGGCTCGGCTCGGCCAAGTTCTCTCCTCCGCGGCCATGTTCTCTCCTCCTCCTCCTTGCCTCCCTTCCTCCCTACCTCCCTTCCCTCCTTCCTTCCTCCTCCTCCTTCTCTTCGCTGCCCGGCCTCGGCAGCAGCCCTGGAGAATGTTGGAGGAGGCTGCTTGCCTCCGTCCTTTCCATGGTGGCATTGGCGGCAGGGGAGAAGACTGCCTACTGAGGCTCCTTCAGTGTGCCTCTGCCTCGGTCCTCCAACGACGTCCAGGACGGGGGTATGTCCAGCGAGCCCCTGCAGCCTGGAGGACAGAGAAGGAGGACCGAGGCAAGCGGCTTCCTCCAACATCTTCCAGTGCTGCTTCCGAGATCGGGCAGCGAGGAAGAGGGCGAGAGGAATGCAGGAAGGAAGGAGGGAATGGAGGTAGGAAGGAAGAAGGAGGGGGGAGGGGAAGGGGGAGGAGAAGAAGGAAGGAGGGAGGGAAGGGAGGAAGAGGGAGGGAGGGAGGGGGAAGGGGAGGCATTGGATAAGCCATTGTCCCCAATAGCTTATCCGATGTCCCATGCTTCTTTGTGAGCGCGCCACCCATGAGGCATGCTCACAAAGAAGCATGATGTCGGATAATCCAGAAGGTCGCTTAACCGAAGGTCGCTTAACCGAGACTCTACTGGACTGGGATCATACAGATAATAATCATATTGATACATTTTGCAGGCAAAGTGCTGAATGAGGTAGACACAAAAGGGTACAGAAACAATGCAGCATAAAAAGGGGTGAGTGGAATTTAGCAATTCATTTGAGACTGACACTTCAGGACTTTCATACTGTCAAATGGTTTGAAAAACCTGTATCATGTCTCTTTAGAGATTTATTACCAGGATCATACCTGTGTCTGTATCCCATTACACCGATACTACCCCCACAATTGGCTTAATATTGTACTCCATTAGTCCATCTGAAGAAATAGATAGAAGCCCATGAAAGAATATGCTAAAATAAATCTGTTAGTCTCAAAGGTGCTGCTAGACCCCTGCCCATTGTTGGGGCAAAAGGCTACTGTGGCTGTCTGTTTGCAAAATATAGAGAATTCAGTTTAGGCTGTGTTAGGAAGGGGAAACAAGAGTGGATATATGGAGTGATCTTGTCCATTTATTGCTTTTTGAGGTATTTTAATAGATAATGAAATTACAGTTCAACTTAAAACAGAACCGTTAATTAAAATGCTCTGAACAGACTCATAATTATGTTTTAACACTGGACAGTCTTCATCCTCTTTTGTATTTCATTTGACAGGCAAAGTAAGCCCAGGAATCGGCCTTCTTTCCGACAGACACTTATGCACCTTGACATTGCATCTGCTGATGTGTTAGGTACCCCTCAGGAGACTTATTTCAAGTCTCAGGTAAATCTATAATGTCTGCTAGCAATAGACTCTCCAGAAATTTTTAGTTTGTTGTGTGTACTTTAGCAGGGTTTATATGGCAGGGGGTTGGACTGGATGGCCCTTGTGGTCTCTTCCAACACTGTGATTCTATGATTCGATATGCCAGCAGCAAGGAAAAATAAAGCAGAAACAAGGCCAGGGAGTAATAGTGAGGGCAGGTGGGAGTGTGATGAAGTTGCAAAAACTGGAGCACATTCAACAACCTACATATATAACATGAAGGATATTGGAAGGAAATGTTCCTTTAGGGGGAACCTCAAGTCTCTATGTGGGGAGCTATTGAAAATGATGTAAAGAAACAAGAAGGCGGTTTCCACAAAGGTAATCTTATTAATTAATTAATTCCATTAATACTGTAGTACATTAGATGTTAATTAATATATAGTGGCAGAGGTTTTCATACATATCCAGTCTACTTGATCAGATGCTGGCTTCATTGGTGGAAACCAGTGCCTACTGACAGATTAAGACCGAAGAGCAGGGCAGAGGATATAAACTAAGTGAGTGAGTCAGTAGGAGTCTTTAATATAGCCTTAGTAAAAGGTCTTGTTATATTCCTTAAAGACTAAGTAAGTGAGACTGAAATACAGTAGGAATTTTTAATATAGCCTTAATAAAAAAAAGTCTTCTTATATGCCTTAAAGACTAACAAATATATTTGGCACATATATAGTAAAATACAAAGTATGCTGTAAGAAGGGGAACACTGTTTTTCCTAAGGTAATATTGCTTACATTGGAAAGCATGCCATGCTCACCAGTGCTATTCAAAGACACAATAGAATTGGTGTAGCTAAATTGCAGTGGTCAAGCACTGTTACCATAATCTGGCAAATGAGGCCTCTGTGTCTAAAGGCATGTGGGTATATGTTGATACCCAATTTATATCATTATGCTCAGTGCGACTGCACTGAACATACTCTCCTCTGTCAGGAGGGATTACACAGGTAGGAATGTAGAGCCAGAAAAAACCCCTGTATCTTTTTGAGATAATGTAATTCATGTTCAGCATTATCAGATCATCTTTCATGATATACTTTTCTTGCCTGAAAGATAGTGTACATACCCGTGATGGCAAACCTATGGCATGTGACACCATTTCCTCTGGGGAGAGGAAGATAAAGAGATGTAGCACCAGGTGCCTGAAGACCTTTTAGTTTGGGCACTGAGCCCCTAAAAGGTTTGCCATCACTGGTATATACCATTTTCTTCCATGTTTGTGTGTCTGTGCCTTCAAGATACCTGTTGACATATGGCAGCCCCATGCATTTCATAGGGTTTTCTTAGGCAAGAAGTACTCAAAGGTGGTCTTGCTCGTCCCTTCCTCTGAAATATAACCTACAGTACCTGATATTCATTGGTGGTCTCTTATCCAAGTACTCACCTGGGCTGACCCTCCTGGGCTGACAGGATGTGGTGTCTTTAGGGTATCCGAGTGGGTAAGGTATGGTATTGGTATCAACTTTGGTTGATATGCCAACTGCATCCCTATCTGGCACAGGGAGACTTAGAAACAGTAGTACACACACTGGTAACCTCTCGGTTAGATTTCTGTAATGCACTCTACATAGGGCTACGTTTGTACCAAGTCTGGAAGCTTCAGTTAATTCAAAATGCTGCAGCCTGGTATACCTAGATCTCAGCATATTACACAAGGACTAAGATCTCTGTAATGGCTAATGGCTGCCAATTAGCTTCTGGGCGCAATACAAAGTGGTGGTTATTACCTTTAAAGCCCTACATGGCTTGGGCCCGAGTTACTTGAGGGAACTCCTCTCCCTACACAGTCCACCCTGCACTCTCAGAACCTCAGGGAAAAAACTACTAGAGTGTCCAAAAATAAAGCGGAAGTCCACTTTTGATAGATCATTCACTGCTGTTGCCCCCAGACTCTGGAATGGCCTCTCGGACGAGATTCATCTTATTAACACCTTAGATGCCTTTTAAAAGGCACTTAAGATGGATCTCTTCTGGCAGGCTGACCCATTCGACCCTCCATGAACGGTCCCACAAACTGTTTCCTTTAGACGACTGGAGTATGGGATTGACAATATGCTTAGATTGTTTTAATATTGTTATTTTAATGTATTGTGATTTTAAATTGTACTCCCGCCTCGATCCATTGGGAGAGGCAGGAAATATAAATAAATTTTATTATTATTATATATTATATAATCACTCAGATTCTCTGTGACTTCGATGTTGTAGCTGATACAGGTTGGGTTATGGGGTGTGGCGTCACCAGTATACCAGCCAACTCTTATCTCTCCTTTCCATCTGACTCCAAGAAAGCTGTTTCTGTACTAAAACATTGTCTGTTGTCAGTAATGGACTGGATGAGAACGAATAAATTGAAACTTAATCCAGGCAAGACAGAGATGCTCCTGGTCAACTGACCAAGAAGGCAGATAAGGGAATAGGGACTCAGCTTGTGTTGGTTGGGGTTACAATTCCCATGAAATCTCAGATTTGCAGCTTGGGTGTGTTTCTGGATTCAGATCTGAGCCTGAATGCCCAGATTTCAGCTGTGGCCAGGAGTGCATTTGCATAGTTAAAACTAGTGCGCTAGCTGAGCCCGTTCCTTGGGAACTTGGATCTGCATGTCTTGGACTATTGTAATACACTTTATGTGGGACTGCCCTTAGAAACTGTTTGAAAACTTCAGCGGGTGCAAAACGCTGCCAGGGTGTTGACTGGCTATAGGAATCATGTGACTCCCCTGGTGAAACAACTGCACTGGCTACCAGTCTGTTTCTGGGGAGAATTCAAGGTGCTGGTTTTGATCTTTAAAGCCATATACAGCTTGGGTGGTCCAGACTATTTGAAAGACTATATCTCCCTCTACAAGCCAGCCCAAACACTAAGACCAACAGGAGAGGGCTTTCTCTCAGTCCCACCACCTTTGCAGGTCTGGTTAGTGAGGACTCGGGACAGAGCCTTCTCCAGGGCTGCTCCCAGACTGTAGAACTCCCTTCCACAGGAGATCAGTTTGGCGTTTGGTGGATGAATTTTATTTCTGTTGTGCTGTTAATGCTTTATGGTTTTTATTGGTTTTAACTATTAGTTTTTAATTTATGTTTTAATATTAATAATATTTAATTGTTTTTAATTTTTGTAATCAATGTTTCTTCTTCTGTCTTTTTAAATTATTGTAACCTGCCTTGAGTCCCATTGTGGGAGAAAGATGGGATATAAATCTTTGAAATAAATACATTAATAAATATTTTCACATATTATATTATATTACATATTACTTTCTTTATCAAAATACTTTCTTCCTATAAGTTTTATTTGATTCTATGATTATTTTGATATTTCAGAAAGACATGTGAGGGCAGAAACTATTTACTGTTCTAATCAAGATACCTATTCTGTATTGTAATGCAAATCCATAGAAATTGTGAGTGTGAAGTATAGTGCCAAATAAATATTTGTTCCTTTGTTTTGCTGTGCTTTGCATTGTCTGGGTTCAAATCCTCTCTCAGCCATGTAAACCCACTGGGTGACCTTGGGCATGTCACTCTCTCTCAGCCTCAGAGGATGGCAGTGGCAAACCCCCTCTGAAGAAGCTTGCCAAGAAAACTCCATGATAAGTTTGGCTTAAGGTTACCATAAGTCAGAAATGACTTGAAGGCACACAACAACAACAAACAACATTTAAAAAGCAGTTGGTTGGAGATAATGAGAAGGAACTGAACTGTAGACAGGAATGAAATGCAGTCAATTTTATTTGCAAGTTATATGCCTTCAAACTGAGTCCAATTTCATTTAAATTAGACAGTGTTAGAGGGCTAGGCTTGGTAAAATGGTAGCTTGCTGGTGTATTAATGCAAGCCTTCCAGAGGATTGTTGACATACTAGTTGGGAACTAGTAAAGTCTTGTTTTCTGATAATAGTGCAGCTGTTCTTGGTGCTGTTTGGTGCTGCTATTAATTAATTAACTATCAAAATGTAAAATTGTTCTGGCAGGCTGAATGGAGAGAAGAAGTGAAGAAACACTTTGAAAAGATTAAAAGTGAAGGAACTTGTATACACCGGTTAGATGAAGAACTTATTCGTCGTAGAAGAGAAGAACTCAGGTCTGTTCCTCTTATTTAAGAGTGTATGATAAATTATTTTGGTTCAGATCAACAATCTGTTTATTTCAGTGTGTCCTCTTTTCAGCAGCAACCATCCTGATCCTTTTGGGAAGCCCACAAAGAGGACTGTTTATAGATATATCTTGCAGGAATTTATCAAATCTCTTAGTACAATGATTAATATTTTATTCATGAGAATCATCTCAGTCCATATTGTGTGAAAAATAATCTTGGGTGCATTTTGAATTCCTGGTAATTTGTTTCACTGATTGTCCCTGAATTCTAGCATTTTGGGAGAGGAACCTGTAGTGAAAAGACCCCAGAGACACCGAACCCCGGAGACAGAGATAGCCAATCAACAAGCACCAGGTGACCAGCCAATTAGAAGCTGGCTGGAGACCCCAGAGACAGCAAACCCCGGAGATAGGAACAGCCAATCACAGAACACCAAGTGTCCAGCCAATTAGGAGCTGGCTGGACAGGGCTATATAAGAGCCTGAGCCGAGGGAGACGTGGGTTTTTGTTTTAATTGGAGTTTTGGCTGGGGAGAGGGACGCCACTGAGGGGGTGCTCTTTAGGTTCCTGATTGGGACAGGTGTAGGCTAGGTTTTAGGCCAGACAGGGTCTATGTAGAGTCCAGGAGAGGGACTGATTAGGCTTTGAGTTGTAAGCCAGTTGATTTAAGTTGAAAGTATTTGACAGATTGCCTGAGGGCGAAAGTATTGTGTCTATGTAACTGTGGTAACGTAACTAAGAAGAAAGAAATGCAAAAGCCTTGAAAGTAGTTCACTGATTACTTTGATGTTTGTTAATAAACTTCAGTATTATTTTATTACAACTTGGCCTCTGTGAAATCTTGTGGCACGCTACTAAAGTTAATAAAGCCACAGAAAAGATAGGCAGTGGTGGAGAAGATCACCATAGAAGAAATTTGGTGGCAGCAGTGGGATGAAAAGGCCCAGGGTGCTGTCATCATAGAAACATAGTGGTGGTGGTGGCTCACCACATAATATTTTGGCGGCAGCGTCGGGATACGGAAAGGTCCAGTTGCCAGAGCTGTGCTAGGAGTTTGGGGTCTAAGGGTGAAATACCAGACACCCATAGTTGTTTTGGCGTAAGGCAGGAAAGTAATCTCCGAGGTATCAGCAAAGGGTAATTGGTAGGAGATTACTTGGAACCTGACCGCACCACATCTAATTTAACACTAGTCTCTGAGGTAATAGGCCTTGGGTAATAGTAAGAGACTAGTAGTTAAAGATAAAGTCAGAGAAACGGTGATTCTTGAGGTAGACGCTTGGGTAAAGTAGAGAATCACTGGCCTGACTTTGAAAATTACATAAGATCTTTAGTTGTGACAAAGGCACAGTTGAGTCAATGTGATTCCTGAGGTATAACAGCTTGGGTAAAGTAAGGAATCACAGGTTTGACTGAGAATTGAGTAAAATCTCCATATTTACTGAGGCAGAGTAAAATTGCAGTGATTCCCGAGGTACGCGTCTTGGTAAAGTAGGGAATCACTAAATCTATTTGGAGAGCCAAGTGGTTTCTTGTCGATTAGTGAGGCAAACTTAAAGTAAACGTATTTCCTGAGGTAAAAGTTTGGGTAATTGTAGGGAAATACTACCAAGATGCCTCCTAAAAGAGTTGACCCCAGCAGCAGTTGAAATGAGTGAGGAAAGAGAGATTACAGAGGAGATGATAGATAGTGTTGACACGGATGTGTCTGAGCCTACACAGAGTTTAGAGATGTGGAGGATTAAACAGGAATTACAAATGAAAGAGAGAATAGAGTTGGCCAAGATAGAAAATGAAAGGATTTTGAAAGAAAGACAAATAGCACAAGAAAATGAAAGGATTTTGAAAGAAAAAGAACAGGATAGGATTTTGAGAGAAAGTCAGATAGCACAAGAAAATGAAAGGATTTTGAGAGAAAGTCAAATAGCACAAGAGAAAGAACTTGAATTGGCCAGAATGCAAAATGAGAGTCTTTTAAGAGAGAAAGACATGGAGTGCCAGATAAGAATGAGGGGTATGGATCAGGGAATTCCTTTATCCCAAGTAGTTTCTGAGGGAAACAGGATACCTCAAATTGATATGAAGAGGTTTCCCCGATATTATAAAGGGGACAACATTGAAGCCTTCTTTGTTAATTTTGAAAGAACTTGCTTAGAGTGGAAAATAAAAGAGGAAGATAGAATGAGTTACCTGAAATCACAAATTAGTGGGGGTCTCACAGAAGTTTATGCAGAGATGAGGGCAGAGGAAGCCCAGGATTATATTTTATTTAAAGAATTGGTGAGGCAGAGGTTTGGCCTGACACCAGAGCATCATCGCCGAAGATTCAGAGCTATTAAAAGAGAAGGAAATGAATCCTTTTGTCTGTTGGGAGCCAGACTAGACAATCTTTTAAAAAGCTGGATTGAGGGTGCTAAGATTACAACAAAGGAAGAGCTACAGAGTCTGATAGGACTAGAGCAATTTTTTAATGTGATCCCTCAAGATTACAGATGGCTAGTACAAGACCGACAGCCAAAAACAGTGGCTGAGGCAGCTAAAATGCTGGATGCAATAGCTCTAATCAGGAAAGATGGGCGAAAACCTACAAGTTATGAGGGAAAGTCTCAGGGAAATGAGAGAAGAAATCCTAAAGATTGGCATACCTCATCAAATAAGAGCAGTAGTAAAGAATCCAAACCCTGGCAACATGAGAAACAAGATAAAGTGGAGAGAAAAGGCTTTGGGTTGAGAGAGTGTGACCGTGGGGCAACTAAAAGAGACAGTGGGGCTAAGGAACAACTTAAAACCAGTCCTAGAAGCTGTTATGAGTGTGGAGAATCCGGTCACCTCAGATATAACTGTCCCAAAATCCATGGAAGAGAATTGAGGCCTACCATGAAAACAGCATACTGTGTGCAGGCAGCTCCACTACCAGGGCAGGCTGAGGCGGGAGTTGCCATGGAAACAGCAGCAGTAGATACAATGTCTGACTCTAGGGCAGCCAGGCCTTGCTTGTTTGTAATGAACCTGCCTTATGAGTTAGGAACTGAAGAGCACAGAGAGTTAATAAAAATAAATGAGTCCTGGGTTTGGGGTTTTCGTGATTCAGGGGCTGAAGTGTGTATTGTTAAATCACACTTAGTAAGACCCCAAGATTTATGCCCAGATGAAAACAAGTTGTTAAAAGGCTTAGGGGGACCAGCATTTAAAGCCCCAATATGCAAATTAAATATTACGTTCAGAGGACAAAACCTTCAATGGAAATTTGCAGTTTGGGATGACATTCCGTTTCCTTGTCTGATTGGAAATGACCTGAATAGGTATTTTAAGTTTGCTGGTGTAGTTACTAGACAGCAAGGGGAGAAGGAATCTCTAGAGCAGGTCAATACACTACCAGAGAGAGGACAAGAAGAAAAAGAGATGAATAAAGATGAGAGGGAAATAATAGATACCTCCGCAGATAAAGAGTCTGGAGAGATTAAAATTAGTAGAGACTGTGAATTTGCTCAGGAACAAAGGCAAGATGAAAGCCTAAAGTTCTTGTTCGATGTGGTAAACAATGAAACTAACCTAGAGCTGGGTAAAGAACACCCTCGCAGATTCAGAATCATCAATGATAACCTATATAGAGAGGTTTTAAAGGACAAGTATAGTACTCAAAAGGAAATCCAGAGACAGTTGGTGATTCCTAGAAAATACAGGAGCCAGATTTTAGAAATGGGACATTCTAGTTCGTTTGGAGGGCATCTAGGAGTTAAGAAGACCACCGAAAGAATCTCTGCAAATTTTTATTGGCCAAGGATGGGACAAGATATTAAACACTATTGTCAGTCCTGTGACACTTGTCAGAAAGTTGGCACGGGCCGAGATAAGACCAAAGCAAAGCTTTGTCCATTACCAGTGATATCGCAACCATTTCAAAAGATAGGCATAGATATTGTGGGTCCATTACCTCAAGCAATGCAGAGAGGTAACAAATACATTCTGACTCTGATAGACTATGCTACCAGATATCCTGAAGCAGTTGCTTTGAGAAACATGGAGACAACGACGGTGGCAAATGCCTTAATTAATATCTTTTGTAGATTGGGATTTCCTAACGAGATTGTGTCTGATTTAGGAAGTTCATTTACTTCTAAGTTGATGCAGAAGTTATGGGAGGTTTGCGGAATTAAACATTCAACCACGACCGCTTATCACCCGCAAAGTAATGGCTTACTGGAAAAGTTTAATGGGACATTGATCCACATGATTAAGTCCTACGTTCAAGAAAACCAAAGAGATTGGGACACCAAGTTGCAACACCTGTTGTTCGCATATCGGGAAGTTCCGCAGGAAAGCTTGGGATTCAGTCCATTTGAGTTGCTGTTTGGATGCAAAGTGAAAGGACCTTTGGATCTCATTCGCTATGGATGGGAAGTTCCAGATGAAAGAGGACCTGAAGACGTGGTGACGTATGTCCAAGATCTGATGGCATCCTTGAAACAAGTCATACGAATTGCTGGAGAGAACTTAAGAAGATCCCAGAGTCGACAAAAGACTTGGTACGACAAAAAGGCCAGAGAGTGAAGTTTCGTGCCGGGAGATGAAGTGTTGTTTCTGAGGCCGACGAGAGGGAACAAGCTTCAGTATGCCTGGACTGGCCCAGTTCCAGTGACTGAGAGAATCAATGATGTAAACTATATAGCGGACTTGGGAGATGATGGGGGATGTAAAATGGTTCATGTGAATATGTTGAAACCCTATCATAGGAGGGAAAATTTTGTGTTGTATGCAGTTAGAGAGATGGACGATGAAGGGATTGCTATTCCTGAGTGGACATTGGAGAATGTGGGGAAAGAAAAGGTTCAGGAGATTACTCTTGACTCTTCTCTTACTCCTCAACAACGAGATAACGTAATGCAGGTGTTAGTTAAGTGCAAAGACAAATTCTCAAAGGTACCAGGAAAAGTAACAGGGTTAAAGCAATGTGTAATGGCTTACATTGATGACATGGGGTAACAACAGTAAGTTACTGCGGTGGAGTGATCTTACAGGACTTTGATTATTCCATCCAATATGTCAAAGGTAAAGAAAATGTCGTCGCAGATGGTCTCTCAAGACAGTTTGAAGGGTAAACAGAGAGATTCATCTATAATGATAATGATGTGATTGTGTATATATAAAGGTAATGTGTATATGTATAAAGTTTGTATAGATAATGTTAAAGATGGGGAAATGTGGTAAGTATCTGTTGGTACATGATGTTGTATTAACACACATAACCATTAGGTCATGTGCGTGAATACACTGGGAAAGGGGGGAGGTGTGTAGTGAAAAGACCCCAGAGACAGCGAACCCCGGAGACGGAGATAGCCAGTCAACAAGCACCAGGTGACCAGCCAATTAGAAGCTGGCTGGAGACCCCAGAGACAGCAAACCCCGGAGATAGGAACAGCCAATCACAGAACACCAAGTGTCCAGCCAATTAGGAGCTGGCTGGACAGGGCTATATAAGAGCCTGAGCCGAGGGAGACGTGGGTTTTTGTTTTAATTGGAGTTTTGGCTGGGGAGAGGGACGCCACTGAGGGGGTGCTCTCTAGGTTCCTGATTGGGACTAGGTTTTAGGCTAGGTTTTAGGCCAGACAGGGTCTATGTAGAGTCCAGGAGAGGGACTGATTAGGCTTTGAGTTGTAAGCCAGTTGATTTAAGTTGAAAGTATTTGACAGATTGCCTGAGGGCTAAAGTACTGTGTCTATGTAACTGTGGTAACGTAACTAAGAAGAAAGAAATGCAAAAGCCTCGAAAGTAGTTCACTGATTACTTTGATGTTTGTTAATAAACTTCAGTATTATTTTATTACAACTTGGCCTCTGTGAAATCTTGTGGCACGCTACTAAAGTTAATAAAGCCACAGAAAAGATAGGCAGTGGTGGAGAAGATCACCATAGAAGAAATTTGGTGGCAGCAGTGGAATGAAAAGGCCCAGGGTGCTGTCATCACAGAAACGTAGTGGTGGTGGTGGCTCACCACAGAACCATCTTGCATTTAATTTGTAAAGAATGAGCCGAAGCCTGATTCTGTTTTTTCAACATGCAAATACTTTCATTATTCTTGCTTATTTTAGATGTTGGAAATGACATATTAATTTAGAAAGAATTCTTCATTGGTACCTGCTGTCCTTATAAGAGAGGCCGTTTAACTGTTAACACTGGTTCTCCTTTTGTCCCCCTGACAGGCATGCCTTGGATATTCGTGAACATTACGAGAAAAAACTGGAGAGAGCCAATAATTTGTATATGGAGCTCAGTGCTATCATGCTACAACTAGAGATTCGGGAAAAGGAGCTCATTAAGTATGTGCATCCACATATATTCTAGACCCATGTGATAAGATTATGAATGCTAATTATTCAGATTTATCTCTGAGTGTGTATATGTGGGAGAAAGTGTGATTTGCCAAAGGTTTTCATGTGGGTTTCCATGGCTGAATGGGGATACGAAACCTGGGCTCCTGCCACACTGCAGAAATAAAGGAATTTGAAACCACTTTAACTGCTATGCCACACTGAGGTGTGTACCTGTGTATTTGCTGAAGGCCAAATGAAATTTACTTCAGTAATGCAGGAAGGAGTTTTCTCTACTGTTAAGGGGAGCCCTGGTGGCGCAGTGGTTAAATGCCAGTATTGCAGCCGCTCTGTCATAGTTACAAGGTTGTGAGTTTGATTTCAGCCAGGGACTCCAGGATCGACTCAGCCTGGTATCCTTCTGAGGTCACTCAAAAAAGTACCCAGTTTGTTAGGGGCAATTAGCTTACGTGTTGTAAACTGCTTAGAGACTGTTTAGTTCAATATGAAGTGGTATAGAAATTTAGCTGCTATTGCTATTTTCTATTGAAATTGGCAAATTTTTTGGACATTCTTGTGGTTGGATGTTGATCTGAACCACAATCTCGGCTTCTGTTCCCTTCAAGAATTAGTTTGTCTTTTCCAAATACTGAGTTAAGCACTTAGCTTGACATTTAGATAAAAGTTGGGAAATACCTGGAGTAAATATTCCAGTAACTTTCTTCTGCTGTGAGAATTTTACTTCAGTATTTTTAAATTATTGCAACCCATCTTGAATCCCATTGTGGGAGAAAGGTGGGACATACATCCTTGAAATAAATAAATGAATAAATAAATATTAATTTTGGGATTACTGTTATTCTACATGAAGGCGGGAACAAGCTGTGGAAAAGAAGTATCCTGGGACGTACAAGCGTCACCCAGTTCGACCAATAATCCATGCCAATGCAGTGGAAAAATTGATGAAGAGGAGAGGAGCCTGCCACAAGCCTGGATGCCAGACTAAGCGGTGAGCTAGATAACAAAATCATGTTGGATTGCTTCTGCTTTTTGCGGGGAGCTGATCTACAGAATGTTGGACAACAGTGCTCATTGCTAAAGTGATACTAATTTTTTGATTCATGGCAGACAGATGAGGAGATGCACCATTGTTGTGTTCTAATCAATAACGGAAAAGCTTTGGTAATGGAGATGAGATGCAATTTAAGAGCAAAGTATTCTACCACTGTGTTTTTCTGGTGACAGTCTAAGAATTTCAATGTACCAGTCTTTTGTATTTTAAGGAGTTAGCAGTATAATTTTTAATCCAGGTAAAATACTTGTGCTGGAGCAAATACACTAAAGGGGCATATAGAGAGCTTTCATTTTAGAAACTTGGAGTAGTATTTTAACATTTTGTCAGCTGCCATTCAGAGCAGTGCATATCAGCAGTGGCTCAACTCTTGGCTAGGGAATACAGTGCCAAAGGGGCTAGCATAAGCAGAAACTTCAGAATCTTTGTAGCTTTTGAGTATACCACAGCAGCAATTCGGTGGATAATGGGCAGCTATAGAAAGAATTCTCCATGCCACCACCAGTAACTAAAGTTTTCATGCTACTCTCAGGTGTTTGACAGTGGAATTCTCTAAAATAAAAGAGCTATCTAAGAAAAGGTCTCAACAAATCAGCAAAGGTAGTGGCCTTTGTGGCAGATGCCAACCTGGGTTCCATCTAGTTGTTATCTGTGGTGGTGGTGGCAGATTCCCTGCAAGCCAGCATACCCAAATGTGTCACCACTCCAAAATTACATTATAATAATTTTTAAAATATATTTTCTCTGTAAAACCTGAGTTTTCCATATTTCTGCAGAGCAGGGTAATAACATGGTGATTGTGTGGTGCAAAAGGCTGATAGAACTCTATTAGATCCTTTTCCTTCAAATTGCAGTATGGCTTTTTTGGAGGGGGCTAAATATAAACACTCTAAAGCTTTAAATAATATTCAGTCTTTTGTCATTGTGACAAATGCCACTAACACCAACAATAGAAGTGTCCAAGATTGTGTCAATAGAAAGATTTTAAAATTGCTTATAATATCAACTACTAGTTGTTTTGCCATGGTGAGATCATTTCTTCATAAGATTTAGGCAGTTGCTGGCTCTAAGCTTCTGCAGGAGTAGAGGTCTAGCTCAGAAGATTCACCTGAGATTCCTGATAGATATTGTTGGTCCTTATCTATTCTAGGCTTTTCAAACTATCACTGCTAACTTTTCTGCTTTTACCCACGGACAAATGACACAAATATTGTTAGGCATCTCAAATATTCGTAGGCATCTTCTCCCAGTGGCTTGAGATATGTTGGCTTCTTGGTTTTCTGTAGATTTTATGATGATGAAAGAATTAGACTGACAAGAGGGCAGATATATTTAATAAAACATACATATTTTGAGGAAACATTCCCTAGAGGCCATGTAAAAATTTAGATTTAGCAATAGTGATGGCAGGAAATAATTTATTCATTTTGCAAAAAGCAATCGATTTTGAGTTGATGGCAGCTGATCAGCACCAAGCTTTCCTGGATGGCACTGTCCTTTTTCATCTCATTTTAATCTGACTTCCCTCTTGGCTTGATTGTCCTGTGGGTTGCCTACACCAGAACAGTGTTAGGGTGTGTGCATTCTCTGGAATGTGCAGTGAAGAGATCTATGAAGAATATAAACCAGTTCTTTCTGGACAGTGTGTCTGGTATCAGAGTTCAGGGAGTTTTTTTTTTATCAGGGCACTTTGTCATGGTGGGGCTGGAAGACTGTGATTAGGTGTCATGACAGTTATGACATTATATTCAACAGTTCTCTTGTGACATGCCTCCCATGCTGTTAATAGCTATATGAAATTGCTAAGAGATGAGATTTGAAATGTTATCAGTATGCTTTGGCTTTGTTTTACTTCCGATCAGCAATATGCCACAAGTAGGCATGAACCACATAACACCCTCCTGAGGGTCTACACTAGATCTAGATGTGTTATGGATACATTGAACAGTTGTATGGAACTTGCCTGGAATAGATCACTAGGTGGATAAAGGTTAATAAAGTAAAGCTCAGTCCAGATAAGACAGAAGTGCTATTAACATAATAGTCTTTAAAGTCTAGTGGCATAATATTCAGTGTGTTGTACCTGTATAAAGCTCTTTCTGAAGGAACACTTTGCAGTCTGTCAGTGTTGCCTGATCTGATCTTGATGTTAGACTGTAAGATCACCTTCTTTAACAGCTGTGTCTGATATGTCAACTTGCTCCTTGGAGAGTGAAGCAATAATTCATGCTCTAATAACAACCAGATTAAATTATTTTATTGTATTATATATGGAGCTTTCCTTGAAAATGATCCAGAAACTATAGTTCAAAATGCAGTGACCAGATTGGCAACAGTTAGTAACAACTGTTAACATATGTCAGTACTTAGAAAACTTCACTAGCTGCCAGCTTACTGTTATGCTCAATGAAGTTTGTCTTTATGTGATCTTTAAAAGTTTTTTTGTGGTTGCCACCAGGTAGTTGCCACAAGCTGATAGCTGGCCACTGGAAAAATACCTTTGCTTTAGTGAGGCCCAGACTGTAAATTTTCTCATGAATCATGCTTGACATATTTTTATGGTTTAACTACTTAGCAGAGTTGATCCAGTTGCAAGCTTTCAAATCATTTTTGTGATATTGGTTTCTTGATTAAATTATAGTAGTCTTACTTTTCGTTTTAATCTTTTTTTAATTGTTTATTATTTATTTCATTGTATATTGTTATTTTTTAAAGCTTCCACATGGCTTTGGCAATATGGAAAGATATTATTAATTTAGGAAATGAGTGAATACATAGATGGCCCTGCAAAAGATAACACTGCAACTGAGAATATCAGAAATGGTGTTTCCTTTATGCACAATTAATATTTTTAACACAATTATGCTAGTAAACTGGCTAGATTACAAAACTGCAACTTGAGCCAGGAGTAGCTTTTCTCAAGCAGCAGCTTGCCAAAGTAGAGAAAGAGATCAAACGACAGTGTGTGTTTTGGCATGAAGGAAGATGCATGGGTCCTCCTTTTTAAAGATAAAAGATAAAAAAAGTCATTGGATAGAAACATACAGATAATTTTATTTAAATTTCAAGTATAATGCCTGCATGCATGAAAAAAGCTTGCATGCATTTATTCCATCTATTCAGTTGTTGTTGTGTACATTCAAATCATTTCAGACTTATGGCAACCCTAAGGTTATGAACCTATTATGGAGTTTTCTTGATAAGGTTTCTTCAGAGGTTTGCCATGACTATCCTCTGAGGCTGTGGCTTGTCCAAGGTCAGCCACTGGGTCTACATGCCAAGCAGGGATTTGAACCCTGATCTCCAGTCGTAGTCCAGTGCTCAAACCATTACACCATGCTGACTCTCTAGATGTTGTTAATGACGAGAGAGCTAATTTGATAAAACTCCATGCAATTAAGACTAATAATATCTTAATTCTAACATGTTTATTTTACATCCTTTGCTAGGCCTGACTTGCTGAAATCAGATGGGATATCCAACACTGAAGTGTTGCCTAGTGGTTCTCCCCTTTCAGGTAGTCCCAAAATGTCAGCGCTTAGTAGTAAAGGACGTTACCGCAGCAAACCACGTCACCGAAGAGGAAATAGCAAAGGCAGCTACAATGAATTTGCAGGGATCTTGAAAAACCAGTCAGCACGAGAAGACTTGTCCCAGCCAGCTCACCATCAGCAGCTTCACCCCCACCATCATGGGCATCATCCCCGGCTAAACCTACATGGACAGGACATAGCCAATTGTGCTAACAATCTTCGGTATTTTGGACCTGCTGCAGCCTTGCGTAGTCCCCTTAGTCATCACGCCCAACGGAGGATGTCTGGCTCTAGCCCGGATCTTATCTCTGCTGCTATGGAAGCTGATTCACGGAGAAATCTGGAGGAGGAGGATGGGGAGGACATGACTGATCATTGGAAATGTTGTCAAAAGGGTACATACAGTCTCTGCCCAGAGTGCAGAATGGGAACAAATGGTACAAATCAAGGACAATCACTTGAGCCAGGACTTGATGCACCTTCATATGAGCCATTGTTTGCAAATGGGCAGTTTCCTGGGGAAGGGGAGGAAGGTGAATTTAGCAGCCACAGGTCAGTGTCTTCTCTTGGGTCTTCTCATCCTGTGAGCACTTCAGGACTGCCGTGTAAAACACGACCCATTCCAAAGGTAAGGCCCTTACTCTAACTTTCCCAGAAACCATGGAGTACTTTTTAAAAAAACAAAATCTGTTTTCTGATGCCCACTGATTTTACTGGTCATGTGTAAGTAAATTGTGCTGTATAGAATTAAATGTAAAGACTTCACTTAATGAAGATTACTGTCATACAAATTTAGCTTCATATTCAAAGTCTAGAAGTAACATGTTACAAATAATGATGCATTTTAGGATTGAGAGCATAATGATACTTCTTTGATGAAATAGCATAATGTTTAATAACAGTTGCCTTTTTAGTGTAACATTTACTAATTACACCTACAGCATTGTTTTGGAGGAGTTTAAAGCCACATATGATATATTTTAAAATGCAGCTTTTTAAATTAACAGTTTATTTTTGAAAAGTTCTAAACATTACCTCCATTGGGGTCTGTGTTTGCAATGTTTGGAAGTAATTAGCAAATAACATTACATTTTGTCTGTCTGCCAGAGTGGTGATGAGTCCTCAGAAGAAGAAGAAGGAGAAGTGGATAGTGAAGTGGAATTCCCACGAAGACAGAGGTAGACTTGTAAACTACTCATATTTTATCTTCATTGCTATATTAAGGTTTGAGTTAATAAGAGGATGAATTTCATTATGGCATAATAGGAACTTTGTGGGTTTATTCTAATGTTATATGTTCTCCATATACATGAATGTGTGAATGAAAATATGGACACAAACAAGCAAAATATTTTTATTTGTTTATTTCATTGTGTTGAGTGTGTGTGCAGTGTCTACATGTAGATAGATGTAGAGGAAGTCACAAGGGTAAAAAGTTTGAGAACCACTGCAGTAAGGTAAAAGCTATTTTACACTGGTGGCATTTAGTAACACTATTATTTATAATGGGATGGATCCTAAAATAAGTTGAAATGAAATTCACAATAGAAAAGTTTCTATACCTTTTTCTACCTTACATACCTGAAAAGGCTTTGGAATGTTGGAAAGGAATTCCAGTGGTGTTTCTGTTGAGGGTGGGGAGAATAATCCAAAGTAGTGCAGACCTATATTTGTATTTAAATTGTTCTCCAAATGATCCCCTTTGAACCAACAGTTTCCAGTTGAATCTCCTAAAGGTTTGAAAAAGTTTGGTTCAGCATGAAAGCAGGAATTGTACCATAAGATGATTTCAAATGTGAGAATATTGCACAAATAGTCTGCATAGTGGTTAGATCATTTTTATCAGTGTGACTTTTTTATATTTAGAAAATATATTTTGCTATCTGGTACATTACTACTTAGTATCCTTACACAAACTTGTCAGTTAAGACTCTTACAGTAAAAGAAGTTGCAAGATCATATTGCTCAGTTAAATTAGGAAAACTTCACTTGTTGAAAATGGTTACACAGAACATTTTTCAAGTCCTGTGTATAATATGTATCCTGGCCTACATACTCTTGTTTGTTATTGGGCTCATTACATCAGTTTCAGGTTTTGAATAAAGTCAAACTAATTAACATGTTATGCATTTGCAGACCACATCGCTGTATAAGTAGCTGTCAGTCCTACTCAACTTTCAGTTCTGAAAATCTCTCTGTGTCTGATGGAGAGGAAGGTAATACCAGTGACCATTCCAACAGCCCAGATGAGCTTACCAACAGAAAGGAAGATCAGTTGGCTGACAAGCTGGATGATATGCTGTCACAAACTCCAGAAATTCCTATTGAGATATCTACTCAGTCTGATGGTCTTTCAGATAAGGAGAGTGCAGTACGCAGAGTGAAAACACAGATGTCGTTTGGCAAGTTATGTTCAGAGGAGCATGGATATGAGGTTAGCAATACCCTCCCTTTTTTTGTTTATGTGGATAAAAAATTAACTGCTGATTGGAAACTAGTGATGTCAGCTATTTAAAGCATTTTTGTTTTATCACCCATGTCTTAAATGATTTGATTGTCCTATTACTGTATCTTAGATTCTCAGATAAGTTGACTTTAAAAAATTCACATAATGAAGATTTCACATCACTTTTCCCCCCTGTAGTCATCCGAAAAGTCTCTCCAAAGAATGCAAAGGGCCTCTTGAACAGTGTTGTATGGAGCTCATGTGAAGAATAAAGGAAGATATTTTTCCTTTTGTTAATTTTCAAAAGTTATCTTAGTATTCATATCTGATGTTGAATGATTTCTGTGCCTCTGCAGCCCATATTGTTCAGGAGAGTTTTGACCCTTCAGAGAGGCTTTTTATGGGTGGGTACAGGGAGCAGAGAAGGCTACAAGGGAGAGTGGGAGATTTCTTTCAGGGACAATGTTTACATAGATTTCCATACTATTAAAATCTCAGTTGTAGGCTTTTGAAATCTTGAGGAGGGAATGTGTAAGCCAATACTATTTAATCAATAAAAGCTATCACTCATTAGGATAAAGGGCCATCTTACACATTTTTTACATTATTATGTGACAAAGTAGTTTTAAAAATAAACATTCCATCTCTAATTCATAGCCCAATTGATTAAATTGGTTTGCTACCAATTTTAAATTTGCCCTCATTAGTTATTTAGCTTCTAGAGAACTGCAGCCATGTTCAGCTGAAATTCTTTGAAGTGTATCTCCAGCATACTGTTGGCACTCTTACACAAGCTGGGAAATGACCAGTGACATGGTCATTCCATAGCTTCTATTCTATCTTTAAAATTTCACAGAGGAGATTATGGCACAGCGAAGTCCTGCCGGGATAGGCACAGGATCTAAAACTCGAAGACAGATCTTATTGCATTGCTCTGTGGCTGGGCGGTAGGGAACCCATATCCAACCCGGGCTTCTTCAGGTTTCTCCTGCAGCTGTTCAAAAACTGAATTTTCCCATTCATGAAAATCTGTGCAAGGAGCCTGGGGAAGGCTGGGTTGCATATAGTCTGAGGTCTAAGATGTACATTCATATAAATCATTGATCAAGAGTTCTGAGAACTATAGCTTGAGAATCACAGATATGAATGTTCCCTACATCAGAATTGCTCAAATGTCTTATGCATGTTCTCTAAGTCTGTATTGATAAGGACTGTGTTAGCTGCAGAAGAAATAAAGTGCAAATTTGTTGTTGTGTGTTTTCAAGTGGTTTCCAACTTATGGCAACCATAAGGCAAATCTCTCACAGGGTTTTCTTAGTGACATTTGTTCAGAAGGAGGTTTGCCTTTGCCTCAGTGGGAAATGCCTACTTTCACCCAGTTCTAATGCATAATTTTAAATGTTCCCTTTGCTTTTTGATACAGAATCTTGGGGAGTTTGGAGAATCAGGTGGTGACTCTTCAGATGGAGAATGTTCTGATGCAACTGTGAGGACCAGTAAAGTGTGCAGCTCTGCAACCTTGTAATGATGACTCCCTCTCCTCCCTCAATCATTGATTCCCCAAGAACCTTTCTTCATTCCTTCTCTGAGAAGCTGTTTGTCCACCCCTTCACCCAAATATTCTGCAATAACTTGAATCTTTGGAGAAATATTCTGACAAATTAGTTTCTCAGTGTGTATTTCAGTCATGAATGGCAGGGATGTATTTTATTGAATAACTGAACTATTGTATCCTATTTTGGCATTTTAACACTTTTTATGCTGAAGACAAAATAACAGGTTGCGAAAAAAAAGTTCAGAAGGCAAGCTTGTGAAGGCAAATAATCTTCTTGAGTCTTAGATGGGATACATGGGACCCAGTGCTACTGCTGTGACATGGACGAGGCCAGGTGGTTCTGAAGTGCTGGAAATAAAAGAAGATGAATGCAGTGACTTGTTCACATTTGGTGAAGCAGTGGATGGGATAATCTTTGAACAAATGTAATCAGTATAACCGGCATAATGTTTTTCAAACAGAAGTCCTAGAAAGGCGTGTTTGAGTCTTTGCTCTTCTGGCTTGTGAGAGTGGACATTAATCATGATTAATTTTTTAATTCTATGTGATTGGTTGTCACATCCTGCAGCTGTATTCTCATCAGTGTATCTAGCAGTTTTCACCATCACTATTACATTGTGAAATCAGAGATACAGCATGAAGTAGCTAATGAATAGAAACCAATGGAGATGCTCAGTTATCTTCATTACCTTTAGATTTGTTTGCTTCCTTCCATTTAAAAAAATCGATCAAATTGGTGTTGAAGATCAAGAATTAACAAGCCATGGAAACCACATTCTGTGGATCCTGCAAATTGTTTTGAAGGAATAAACTGGAACTTTTCCTACTATAACTGGCATTATGTTAGGACACAAGAAGGGAGATTGTTCCTGGCTGAGGCTAGGAGAATACTCTGGCCCGGACCACACTACTGGCCTCCCTACTGCTTTTCTAGTGCTGTTCTTGTAGAGATGCATTGGAAACCTGTTGGACATGCTGCAAAATAACATTTGAAATATGGTGATAAATAGAGAATGCTCTTCATTGGTGGAGAATGTTCTTCTGAGGGGAACCTAAGCCATATGTCCATAGTCGTGGATTTTGGACTGAAGAGGACCCAAGACTTTTGCCTTTCAAAAGAGAAAGATAAATTCCACCTTCCTTCTGCAATACCTCATTCTTCCTAAGCAACCCACTGGAGTTTATAATCATGGCTCTTCAAATACCCAACAAGAGCAACACAAAAACACTAAACATTTTAATTTTGGTTTTATAACCAAAGTGTGAATAATAATCCTGGCTGTGCCCCCATGTGTGTCTAGTTAATTACATTCAGGGAAGAAAGGCTCTTTGTGTGGAGTGTAAAATTGTAGCATAGGAGAATTCATATTTAAGGTAGTGAGTACCAGTTGCACCTGCCACCTCATCCCCAAAATGAAGGACAAGGATGGGTTGCATGCTTTGCTGCTGTTTGTTTACATTTGATTTCTTTTTTAAAAAATCAATAGCCTAGTGACAGAATGAAGGGAAATTCTTTACTAATGAAAAGAGCAGTATTGTATGAGTTAAATTATTCCATATTTTTGAAACTTTGTAGCTGGACTACATGGATTATAAATTATGTCATTATTTATTATAATTTCTGTAGATTAAAGGCAGGGTTTATTGTAGCACAACACATTGGCCTGAGTTCAGTTGCTCTGTGGCGCCTTATGCTAGAAAGAGCAGGAGCCAGGGTATTTTTTAATTTTGCTGATTGCACAGCCTGTAGACAAGAAGATGTGGAGTGGGTCAGTACAAGCAAGTTGAATGAGAATTGGGGCTGCATGTGCATGGAGTATAAAATAGTGTGGATGCATATTCTTTAACATCATGGTATGCTTTAGTCTCCCTGCTGCAGTTCAGAACACTGTGAAATATCAGACTAAAGTAAAATGAATAAGCCCTGTTCACCTGAAATACAATTTTCTTCTGCTAAAAAGATATAAAAATCCTTGAGTTTTGTATGCTTATGTCAGATTGATTGGATCTCTGCCCATTTTGAATGAAGTTATTGATGACAGCCCATGTTCTTTGCCTAATTATACAGTATGTAGATTGAGGGTGAATTTCCTTGAGGGTCCATAGATTCTACTTACTCCACACTCCAGCAAAAACATTCCACTAATATATGGGCCAAACCATCCTGTCAAATCCACTTCATTCATTCACACAACTTGGCACTTCTTTTGGGATGGCTTGCCTTCATGGTAACATCCAAATTAATTAACAATTATCTCTAAACCTTCACATAATTCTCTTGTGAGTTCTGCACCATTTTTTTGCCATTCCGCTTTATTATTACTAATGCATTCACATTATGGATGTCTTACTTCTTACTCTTCTGGTATGTGTCATATCTCAAATCAGTAACTGTTTTTAAACAGCATTTAAAAGGAAACAGACTATTTGGTAATAAACTAACGACACCTTCATTTGATAATATAAAGATTCTAGATTTTGACAGCCCATGGCTTGCTGAGTACATTATTTGGATTTCTTTTTTTTAAAAAAGGGCAAAGTCAGGGATGGTTTAAGAATGCTTTTGCCAGTATGCATTGTTATTACAATGCTGACTTTTCCCAAAGTCCTATCTCTTTGAGTAATTTCATACTAATACAGAACTGTCAGTTTGGAGAGGCAAGAGCTCTCTGGGTCTTGAAGAAAGGAATTTTTCTTTTAAATAGAGACATTGGGCCCAGAGTCTTATGCATGCAAAACATGGGATTTAACACTGAAGTACCACCTCCCCCCACACCCCAGAGGAAGTCAACATTAGTGGAGAATATGTCTGATTTTAATGGTCTCCATATTTGTCAGTAAATTGGTTGTTTAGTATTTGCACATATCTTGCATCTGTGGGTGTCATACTGTGTGTATTTCTTAGAGACTGCCTGAAAGTTGAGTAATTCACTGAGATGTGTCTCTGGCAGCTAGAGTCTCTGAAGACATACATTCACCTCATCAATGTGCATTCTGTGTTTCCCATTGACACTTAAAACCAAATAAACCTGTTTTTACTTTGACCATCCCTGACACCTGAGGTTCAAGGGAAATTGATTGAAGAAGTCAAGTGAATTCTTGACACTAAGAATGTGATACTATAACTAGAAATGTGGGTGGGGTATAATATGGATAGATTAAATTGAGCTGTAGAACATGATGTGTGCTACTAATTAACTGGAGAAGAGTTTTCCATAAATAATATTTCCTTTCCCTCTAAATTAGGTGGAAAAGGTTCCTTTCAGAGGTAAGCAGATGAAAAAAGTATTGAATTAAAGTTTTAAGCATAATTGAGACAAGTACAGTGGTCCCCCGGGTTACGAAGGTAATCCGTTCCGGATTACCTTTCGTAACCCAGAAGCTTTCGTTTCCCAGGGGACCGCTATATTCAATGGACCGCGCGGCCGATTTAAAGGGGCCGCACGGTTTTTTTCCCGTATCCTGGGGGATCTTTCGGATCCCGGGGGATACAATAGCGGTCCTGCGGCTTTCGGATCCCGGGGTTTTTGCAACCCGGGGGATTCGTAAGCCGGGGGACCACTGTAATCCTATCTTTCCCCTATAATGTTACCCCTGTGTTACCAGTTCTCAGCTTTACGGCACTCCTAAGTGCACAATTTTCCTGTTGTAAAATTTTGAAGATTTGAACAAATTCAGTCTCATGGTTGCAGAGATAGCGTAGTAGGACTGCAAACTAAGCAAATCAATTATATATGTTAAAGCAGTTGTATTGCTGATGCAAGTAAACTGAGAACTGGGCTGCATGTTATAGATGATGCAGCTGAAAGTGACTTTGTTGTAATGAATTCTACCTCTCCACGTTTCTATTATAATACTTCGGTTGTAGCACTTTCCACATGATGTAGTAGCATTACATTGTGGATTTCCTGACTGTCCTTCCATGTTAGCTGCCACTGCCAAGTCAAATAAGTCATTGGGCAATCCTGTGTCCTAGATGCTAAGGTTATGGGCAGGAAGAACCTATTACAGGGATGGCATTTTCAGTGACATAACATGTAGCATGGCTCTAAGCAGAGATGTGGTATAGTGCAGTTACTGTATTACAAGAATATTTCATATGCTCTGCTTCAAAGAGGGTAGAATGGGAATGATTATGAATGTGTGCTTTTCATATTACTCTAACAGAGATGAATTTTAAACCAGGGTGGGCAAACCTTTTCTGTTGAAGGTTGCATCCTGGCAGTTGGTACGCTGAAGTAGAGAGGTGTGAAACAAAAAATAGTTGTGCCTACTCCTCTTTTCACTTCCCTCCCCTTATTTTCTTCCCATTCCTTCCTACCTAGCAGGCTGGAACCTGAACTGATTACTTGCAGAGGGATTTTAAAATCAGATTGGGAGCTGCAGGTTAACCACTCCTGTTTTAAACGGTTAATGTTCAAGAGTACGCAGATTATGTTTTTTAAGATTTTCTCTTAAGTGTGAGGGCTAAACATTTTTAAATGTGGAAACAGACTCTCAGGTATTTGTGTGACTTTGGGTTCTTAAAAGAGCCTGCTATGTTCTGTAGGTCCAATAAAAGGCACTACCTATACCTCCTTTCTTCTCTGGGAACAACACTCCAAAGCACTAAATATTCCAAGACATGTCAGAACTAACAGAAGTTAGCAATACTGGCTCTGAGAGATAACACACTGTGTTGTAGTTTCCTTTTTCATAGAAAACACTGTCAAGCTAGCACAAAAATGTTTTCATAGTACACCAACAAAAATTGCATTAAATTCTAGGGAAGAAAGTAGTTGTCTTGTGTTAACTCTCATAGCATCTTAGAGATTAATGGGATAGATTATTCTACATTGCAGAGTCTGGAATTTAGTTCTTAGAAGAACTCTTTTTAACTGAAAGCCATAGAATCCCCCCCCAACATCTCATCCAGATTATAAGTATGCCATTTGTGCAGTTAGTTATCAGGGTGAATCCTCCTGCTGTGTTATGACTATTTTGTGCAAGGGCATTACAATATTCTAAGGGTTTGTAATGACACAGCAAACTGAACCATAATTGGAGTAAACAGTGCAAACCAGAGACAGCTTTGGAGGCAAATGATTTCTTTAGAATATTTTCACTACTCTTATATTCTTAATTACTGGGTCCAGCTATGGCACAATCAGTGTGGTGGCTATTGGTTTACATATCCTATGGAATGATCATTTCATCTCCTATGCTATCTTTTCTCCTATTCTATGGCTTCCTGAGGCAAACTTGATTTTTTCTTTTTGTATTGAACTGTATAACAATTGGGAACAAGACTATCAAAACAGATGCATGGAATAAAAGCCAGTGTACCTCATGTGCTTACAGGCTCATATGTCCAGTGTGGTTATAGTTGTATATCTTGCATCAAAAACCAAGGAAACAAGCAGATGTTTTGGTGGATTCTATGTGATATTGTATATAATTCTCTTTTTCAAAAGAAGTTGGTTTTTTTCAAAAGCTTTTGGGAATATGTAGAATGGCCAAATTGGTACAGTGGTCCCCCGGGTTACGAAGGTAATCCGTTCTGGGATTACCTTCGTAACCCAGAAGCTTTCGTTTCCCGGGGGACCGCTTTCGCGAACGGACCGCGCGGCCAATTAAAGGGGCCATGTGGCTTTTTTCGTTCGGATCCCGGGGGATCCTTCGGATCCCGGGGGATACAGTAGCGGTCCCGCCGCCTTCGGATCCCGGGGTTTTCGTAACCCGGGGGATTCGTAAGGCGGGGGACCACTGTACTGAAAAACATGGCTGAAGAGTGCCAACACAATGATGGTAATGTTTTAACTGGAGGGGGAAGTGACTAAGCTACAAATTATATAATACTTTTATATTTAAAGAAAAAGGGTCTTAAAAATACATCTTAATGTCAATATATGTCTGCTCTGCCTTTTAAACTGTGTTTGTAATGCTATTGGATGAAGCAGGTAGCTATTTCCCCATTCAGCTTCCTATGGGTTTAGTTTTAGTACAAACCAGGACTCATCAAGATTGTGTTCTTATGCTAATTAGACTTTTAAAAACTTGTGAAGAACTACATAATTTTGCACTTATCATTTTCATCATAGTCCTATGCATATGCAGTATCTATGAAATTTAAACGTTCCCACATAAATGGAATGCTTTCTTCTTGTAGCATGCATAGGATTGCAGGTTTCATTCCTCAGTACCTATTGTTTTTGTCAGGTCTTTAGATTAGGGCAGTGGTGGGCAAAATGTAGTCTTGGGACTGTTATGTGGTCCCTGCTGCTCCATTTCTATCAAAAACAAGGGAAACCACCTTTCCTGGAAACTTCCAGGAGCAGCAATATGCCTGTTGAAAAGGTTATAGCACTGTTCTGTGTTAATATTAAATCCCCCCCCCACACACAGAGGTGTGCTTCTACTCACTTCTAGTTTTGTGTTCTCAGTCCCATTTTTGGAAATCTGTGCAGCCCTGGACTGTCTTGGAATAGGAAATTGCCCTTCAGACCTGCTGAAGTTGCCCACATCAGATCAGTGCATAAGGGCACTTTTATAAACCAAGGAAATCTCTCCTAAACACACCCACATAGATACCTTATTATGTAGATTTGCTGTTAATTTCAAATGGTTTTCAGGAGACCACGTAGAAAGTATTTGGGAATGTGGAGGCAGAAATAGAAGTATGGTTGACATTTTATGTTTCTTAAGTAGAAGGCCAATTAACCCACAGACTTTTACTTTTAAAGAATGTATCCTACACAGAAAATGTAGCTTAGCTAGCAAATGATAACCAGTCTCTTTTTATCAACACTTGCTTAAAAAATATTGTCACTCCACACTTTGTAACAGCATACCCCCTTTACTTTATATCGCACCATTTCCCCCCTTCTTATTTCTGCTTGGTCTTCTGAATCTGAACCATAACCTACCATTTCCTGCCTTATCTAGCCAGATGTAATTTGCTTCTTTTTGAATATGGTATGCTAGAAAAAGAGCCATTCAGCGTTTTATTAAAAGGGGAAACTAGAATTCAACTGTGGTATTGCTCTCAAAATAACATATGCTACCTAAACATTTTATTTAATCTCTAATGATGGGAAGGCTTCCTATGGCAAAATGTCTTAAATACATAAAATTATTTGGTTGTTACAAAGAATAATGCAATTAGCCATTTTTTTTTTTACCCAAGAGAACACCTCTCTAGGAATCTCCAGGTCCTCCAGTGCAACTCTGTGATCAACATTTGCCAGAAGCTGATCGTAGAAGACTTAGAAATGTCTAGAGAAGTGTTTTCTCTAAGAATGTCTAGGTTCTCCAGCACAACTCTATGGTCAACTTATGGCAGAGCTGCACTGGAGGACCTAAAGATTCTTAGAAAGGATAGATTAATCAAAACCACAAATAATCAAATCCGCAAAAGTCAAAGCTGCAAATGTGGAGGGGCAACTATACTGGAAAGAAGTAGAAGCAGAACTCTTTCCCCCCTCATTGTGTTCGTTTAGCTAAAGGGAGAGAACTGTTTAAGACACACATTCAGTATCACCCAGCTAAAAGTAGGTAAACACTAAATAATGTTCCCTATACACAAACGACAATTTTACCAAGAATTTAAACCACCATTTATTTGATAGGAATACAGGTTCCATGTAAACACACACAGGCCATAAGGCACTTGATTAAGACATAGTTGCTGCTCAGATAAATTCAACTCACAGATACTTTTAGCTTCTTTCAAAATTGTCACAACAGTTGTCAGACCAACCTTTAAAAAAACACTTGATAGAAGATTGCAACTATAATGAGAGAGAAATACTAATCCCAGAACACTGGTATGTTTATCATAACACCATCATTTGGCTGGAAGACACCGAGTTGCCTCTTCCCTGGGGCTGAGCTAGATTAATTTTTACAGGAAGCTGGAGAATCCCTGCTGTAGGTCCGACTGGCTAACTACTGTGAGGCTGTGAGTTTGTATCCCTTCAGATATTGCCCAATAGTAGTCTAGCCTAACAATGATTACTAGCATTTAGTTTTCTCTGTGAAAAAGGTTTTGTGAAGGAGAAGGCATTCAGTCAAGAGCCTTCACCTGCATTCTAAATTAAGTTTACTACTTCAGTGAGAATTAGGCCTTTGCCAAATAGCAAATTCAAAGACATCTTTTTTTTTAAAAAGTGGCTGTTCACCACTGCTCACTACAACATTACACAGGATAGAGAGACATAACATTTTTTAGAAATGGGTTTGTTCTGGGGTATTTCATTTTGATCTTATACTCTGAAGGAGCAAAATAAACAATGACATCCTGATTCACTGGATTTTTCCCACCTCTGAAATAGCAGCATAACTTTCCAGTTGTTCAAGGAAGATAGAACACAATGACAGGGAATATGAATTACTGTTCTTTATACAATGCTGCATAGACAGAGAAACTAATTTTGCAAAAAAGCAGAATAGGCTATTGAAACCCTAAAGATTTTGTTGGACTGCAACTCCCCTCAGACTTAGTGTAGTCAGTAGTGAGAGGTCATGGGAATTGTAATCCAACATCATCCAGAAGGCTAACTTGCTTACTTCTGCTTTAGAATGTTTCCTTCCTGTCCCCAGAACCAAAGGTTACCTGCCCTCCATGTGTTTTGGCCTACAAATCTCTAGCCATGGCCAGGCTGCCTGGGATTTCTTGCCATGATTTTTACAATTCGTTTTGCCTGAAAACATTCTCACCCCACTATGCAATGTCTCCAGAACCCACCACTGTTTTCCTTCTTCAAATGGTGAAAGGCCGTGATGTCCAATTGCCATTTGGGAGGCACTAACCAGAAAAACAGAGGTAAGGGGGTCACAGCAGTGGATGGACAGGTCTGGGAAAACTGGTCTTTACCCCCATCAGGCTGCCCACCCCTGATTAACAACTTCAAGACTTACAGTCCATTGGGTCACAGCTGTAGCAACATAATCACATTTTAGGCACACAGGTCACTGGAACAGTCACAATCACTTTTAAAATGAATTATGCGAGTCTCTGTAGTTGGTTTTTCTAAAATTAAGAACAGACTGTGTTCTATTTATTACTGAAAGGAAATGTCCAGGCAGTGTGAAAAGGATTCAGAAGAACTGAAACACTCAGTTAGAAAAAATTGCACCTTTCCCATAAATATGCTTCCATTGTATCTGCAACACAGCCTATTCAGCTGCTTTTCCTCCCATTGAGTAGATGCACATTTTGATTACTATTGTCCAAGTTGAGATGTTTCTGACTGAACTGCTTAATTAAAGTCCCAGGAATCAGTGCTACCATTGCTACTGCCAACATTTTCAGTAGAGTACTCCATGAGAAAATGGCATCCAAGGAAGTGATTTGTGAAAGGATTGAGCCTGTCTGGACACATACAAAGTTATACGGGATGAGGCCTGCATAAATAAGAAGATAATCCTTGTATTAGGAAAGTTTTTACATGTCACAAATACACCTCTGAACCCTGTGAGTAATATCTCCCTGTACAGAATTTTTTCAAGGCTGTGTATTACATTACAGATCCTAATTGTTTTTATGTATAGATGCAGAGAGAAAACATCTGGCCATCAATGAAGGATCAAACATTTTCAAAGTTCAGTAAAGAAAAAAGGATAAAAATATGTATAGTTTGAACCAAGCATGGAAGTTGTTATTTCTCTACTACTCAAGATAAAGGCTTTTGTAACTGAACAATTAGAAGTATGTCAGTTTCCCAGTAACAATGTGTACATCTCAAGATATTTAACCTACTCCATGTGGAAGTTTGATAAGTTTATTCAGTGCCATAGGGAAAATTAATGACCTTCTGACATTACCTTAGGGATGTTATTCCATTTTCACATTAAGGGAAACTGTTTTAGAATAGTCTTCACTCTGACAGTTTTTCCTAGTGTCTTCCAAGAGGAGAAATGCAATACACCCAAAAGAAAAAACAAAACAAGCGAGTTCTCTTTCTCTTTAATTTTTTAATATTAACTATGTTTGTATTGATCAAAGGACTTAAAAACATTGCTCCTAGGCAGATTACAAATCATATTGCGGTTTTCTAATATCTGGCCAGGAGAGTCCATTTGGATACATACACAATGAAAAAATACACCAACATCCACTGCCATGGAAAAGGGAAAAGAGGGAGAGTAGTTTAGTGTGTTGTACCAATATAAATGAATATATACTTTTCTTCTTACCTATGAAAACAGAGAAGAAGAATTGAGTCACAGGGATGTTTAAGATTGGCGATGTCAGATTCAGAAACCAATTTGGAGTCATGGGGAACAGCCTCAGAAACAACAAGAAAAAGAACAAAGAATTTTTGTTCTCTTCCACCTGCCAAAAAGAAAAAGAAAGCCTAGTCAAACTGTTTTCCACTATTAGATTTTATTTTTTTCAAGCCTTATCCAAACATTATAAAAGTTGCAACTGATACTATCACTAGCCATCTAGGCTTCAGTAATGAACTATGGTTTGAATCCCAAGTTTGGGTCTGCTAGTGGTACTGTTTCCCAAATGGAATTCTATTCCCAGAACCTTTGCCATTTCCCTTACCACTGCAGCCCCTTATCTATTCCTCCCTACCAAATCTCCAGAGGACTGCAAGATCCTCTAGGATGAGCAATGGAGGCTGCAGGGAAGAATCAGCTAATGGCAAGATCCTCTACTGGCTCTTTGTCCCTTCTGTGAACACAATAAGTCCATCTGTTTACGAAAACCTAGTGAGGATTGGAGCCTATATATATCACCCGCACTGATGCAGTGACACAAGTACTTAATAACTTGTTAATGGGATAAAATCATGGTTTTGCTTTCAAGAGTTAATCCCAGGATTACAAAAGTAAGGGGCCAAAAGTAAGCTGGGAGTCCTCCTTGTCATACTATTGCTCATTTAACTCTGTAATGTCCCCTATAATTCAGATACAACTCTTTTCTACAACTACAGGAGGGAAGAGCAAAATGAGGCCTTTGTGCTGCTTATGTGGCACCCCCAGAGGTTTCCCTTTTTTAAAAAACAACAAAAAATATTTTTTTGCAAAAAATATTTTTACTCCAAATAGCCAAAAATGTATATTCACATTTTTGGAACCTCCATGTACTGAGCTCAGAATTAAATTTTGTGAATTTTTTTTAAAAAAACATTTTGTCCCATAATGCCCAATAGTAAGTCCCCAAAACATATCCTCATGTCCCATAGAGAGTGGTGGTTTATGTTTATTTTTGAGGGCAGGTGAAAACCTCTTAAGTTCTTCTGGAAGGCTAGCATATGAGGGGGTATCGTAAAGTTTTAATGATCACCTTTTAAAAAATTGACAAAGTTTGTTTTGATTAGTAGTTGTTAACTTATCTCTTTGTAATCATTATCTAGATTTATATATTTTTCCCAGCGTATCTTGACCCTCCAAATACAGTACCTGATATTGTAGAAGTCTGCAGATTGCGCCTTGTGAGGGGTATTGTAAAGTAATAATTATCACCCGGAAGTTGTTATGGCATACTGATGAAATTTTGTCAGTGTCATCATTGGTCCCTAAGTGCAGGTTGCTGAGAAAATCAACTCACTGCATTTTTATTTTTGTGACTGGCTGTGCCAGAAGTGACTAAAGTGTAAAATTCTTGTCAGGCACAATCAGCAGACTTCTACAATAATGGTATTTGGAGGATCAAGAAACGTTGGGGAAAATGTGTAAATCTGGATGGTGACTACATAGAGATAAGTTTAACAAGTACAAATCAAAACAAACTTTCTGTCAAATTTTTTTAAAGGTGATAATTAAAACTTTATGATACCCCCTCATAGTCCCCTAGTGTTTCAGCTCTGAACTAAATTCAGTACCAGGTATTGAATGTAAGACCTTGTGCATGCACAGTTACAGTCCTTATCTCCTACTCTGTCAAAAAGTGATCCCCCCCCCATTGAAATATTACAGTGCTAATAGGCTCTTTTACCTTTTTCTGAAGCATGGCAACTTTTTCAGGAAAGTAGTAGACAACTATTTTTTTCCCAAATGCATTGGAGAGTCCGTAGCAACAAGTGGCACCAACGGAAGTCAAAGCAGAACACAACAGGAGTCCTGTCCATGGTCCAAAGAGAGCCCCAGCAAGGATGTTCTGTTAGAGCAAAACTAGACAGTGATCCAGTCCATAATAAACTGTGGGAAAATGTGAAGGACTCTATGAACCAGAGAAACATATATCTATGAACCAGAGGAACATATAATATCTTGGCTAGATTTGACCAATGATCCTCCTAGTACAGCATAGTAACCAGAAAACCCGTGGTAACCAGGAAACCCATAAAGGCATGAAATCACCAAATTTAGGCAACTGGAAAATAGAGGCAAAGTACCTGTTAAATGTAAAGTCCTATTCAATAGTACAAATAATAGCTATTAATAAAGCTATACCCCCATCCTTGTTTGAAACCAACAAAACCAGTAGCCATCATGTGACAAAGAATTCCATAAATACTTTTTTTTTTTTTTGCATCCACAGCTTCATAAAGTTATTTTGGACTATTCCCAAATTCCTCAGCCATTTTTCCAATCTCTACATCTGTTTCCAATTTTGTAAGATCCCTGTTCAGGTATTTAGGATGAACACTTGAACAGAGTATCTTCGTGACAGCAGAAGTGTGCATGTCTACCCATGCTGACCACAAAATCTGAAAAAGGAGCTCTGTTCACATTTCTAATTGCATTGAGATAGAGGAGGAAGGTGAACTCCCAGGACCCAACTTGAGAACAATGGCAGTGTGATCTGCTTAACTGAGATCAGGTTCTAGTTTTGCATGAGGGAGAATCATTTTCCCCAAGTATTTTCTTCATATAACACAATTGTATAAAACTCTTACATTGTATCCCACCTAGTCATATTTTGTATATATATAAAAAAAAAAAAAACCCAACCCAAAAAACCAACAACAACAACAACAACAACAACAAACCCAAACAAACCCTCACACATGTTTAGCCTTTCATTGTACAACTTCATTTTCTGATTGTTAACATTTATAATTTACATTTTCGGCACTCTACAATATCCTTTTTCAGATGGATGAAACAAAGTATACAGTATTCAAAATTTAACCATACCCTAGATGTATATAATTTACAGATTTATATAAAGGTGTTGTAATATTAGTTTTTTATTCTTTTTACTTTCAAATGTATACTGTGATCAATACCCCAATCCAATGGTTCATGTTTACCATTAGATCTTTGCTACTGAATATGGCAAAAAAAGGAAGAAGATATTCAAGGGAAAATATAAAATGGCACAATTATTACAAAAGTGCAAGAAATATTACAGGTATTTATATCAATATTACATTTTAAAATCAGTAACTGATACCACATGTAATGAAGCTTGCAGTCTTCTGCTTCCACAAGTAAAGCCGACCCGATTGATCTCAAAAGGGTGAGGTACAAATAAATATTATTATTATCATTAATCATTTCACCTATTTTCCATGTTGACACTTGAGCTACAGTATATGCCAGACACCAGTGCTCCATTCTTTGTTAGAGCTTACAGTAATTTTTAAACCACTTCACAAATACCTGCTGGAAAAAGTTGCGGAATTAGTAATATGTGTTCAGCTCTAATGATTTCTTTCCAAAGAGCCCAAGTACACTTTCAATGCATCTTACTGTGAGCAAAACATGATTTTCACATCAGGATTCTACAGGACTTGTAAATGAATGGTGCAGCATAGACCCTAGGAGGAATCTGATTTAACCAGTGACAAAAGTACACAATAATCATGTATGCCTAAGTGGTAAACCAGTGCAAGAAGTTAGCAGGCAAGTTTTTCAAAACCTATGACTGTAGGGGAGAGGAAGATTTTTAGCAACATGCTGCAAAGACAGTCTTCTGGAGCATTGTGGATTATATACATACCAGAAAGCTCGAACCTGGTATAGCAAAGCACTGCTTGTATAGATAGGCACTGCAGAACAGCAACAGAACATATGTGTGATGCTCTCTATTGTAGTACCGTAGAAACTCTGCAAGTTCTTGCAGTTCTTCTAGGTCTGAAGGAAACTTTAATGACCTAATAAATAAAGAAGATAATCAGTGGAGACACAGCAATTCAGATTCTGCCAGGTGGAACATAGGTGCTGAAACAAGAAAAAGTGTCTCATCACATTGAAGACTAAAAGGTTTATTCCAATGTGGCCTTTCAAGAGGCCAATAAGCCAGTTTAGTTGCCTAGCATTTTTCTCTTGCAGCTACAAACTTAATGCCTAATCTTCTGATATGCAGTTAAGTGCACTGTCACCATAAGTTTGCATATTTTCTGTTATTTTAAAATCTGAAGATGAACCTTCTCCACAGTTTAAAATACAAATCAGTCTTTAAAAAATTCTCAATAAAATATAAGCACCTAGAGCAGGAATGTGCGATTTGTGGCCCTTCATGTATAGTTGGATTGCATTGTCTCACCAGTGTCACCTAGGGCTGATGAGTATTACAATCTGACATTACCTGAAGAACCACATACCGTATATACTCCACTATAAGCCGTCCTCATGTATAAGTTGAGAGTAAAACTTAGGTGCATGTAACAAAGGATTTAAAGGATGAAGCAATGGAAAACAATGCCAAAGAATGTACAAAATTCTAGCAGGCATAACTGTTTCTGCCCACACTAAAGGCTGGATGGATGAGAGAGTAGAGAAGGGTCAGTGCTTCCAGGACAGATTATTCTCTTGCCTTTCACCAGGGGATGATTCCTTTTAAAAATAAGAGTTAAAGTATAGTATTTACATTGACCCATGGATAAGTCTACTCAGGATTCTTGGATCAAATTTTTGACTAAAATTTCTAGACTTATACATAAGTATATACAGTATCACCCAAACTTAATTAAAATGTTGGGGAAGAAGAGAAATAGTTGAGCAATAGTCTACATTACTGTGTTATCTACAATTCAACTAGCTTAATCTACAACAGTACAGTACAGTGTTATGTCAGTTGGGTAAAGATCACAGACTCACAATTCACAATGTCTGAGGAGAGATATTCAGTGAGTTAATGCTCGTACTAGAAAGATGGATTGCTGAACTGTAATTGTAGGACTTTAAATGGTTGTGTAGCCACATATACGGGATCTACACATGTTCAAGAGAACAAAACACAGGACTTTGAAGAGGAAAAGACCACGACGATTCCCCTCTCTCAGAGTCCTCTCAGCCACTTTTAAAGCCCCACAAGGCAAATATACCAATGATGTTGTACCCTATTGGCTGGAGATTACATCTCCCTTCTGCTAAAGATATGTGGAATCCTCAGCTTTAATATATATCCAATATCAGTAATCCTCCACAGGGATAAGAAAGTCAGTCTTTTGTTCACAATAAAAATACTGCAAGTATTGCCACTTAATTACCTCATGCTTATGGAAAAATCAGGTGAGAAATAACATTGAACTTGATATATTCAAGTAAGAACCCTTGACCCGAATCTAGTTGAAGCTCATTCAACACAGGTCAGATTTCACAGTTGCTCACCTTTGCCCTTTCCTGACTTTCTTCCAGCAAAAAAAAAAAAAAAAAAAAACAACAACAAAACAACAAAAAAAACACACACAAAAAAAAACACACACACACAACCCTAAGAAACTGCCATTCAGCAGCCTAAGTAAGCCCAGACCCTTAGTTTCAAAAATCTAAATGGCACGATATAGTCTATATAGGTTTGTGCAAATTAAATTGTGGTTCACACCATCCATCATGATTTGAACGCAACAAGACCCAGCCAGCTACTTTTCAAGCAAGAGTGAACAATATCTTTACCCTGTGGCTTAACACTAACACAGAGTTAGGAAGAAGGTGAAGATGCAGCGTAGCAAAGCAAGGAAGGTGCTTTTAGTCCAATCTAGCTCAGATAAAGCAAGCATCCTATTAAATTGTTAGTCCACTGTACATTAGTGAAATTAATCAAAGTTAGATTTTATTCAACAGGGACTAACAGAAGGACAACTATTGCTTAGGCTGTATTTTCCCCCTGTAATGCTCAATTGAAACTTATCAATTCTGCATATCATTAGTTCCCCTTTAAAATTGTAAATAATTGATACATATTCAGCTTTCAAAAACTTCTCTTAAAAGAAGCAGTTATTTACATTTTGTTCAAAAAATACAGCCTTAATTGCTACAAGGTACTTGCTGGGTTAGGAATTGCAGAAAAGAATTGCAGTCAATTTCAGTACCTGTGGGGTGTGCTGGGCTACTGCTTAGCTTTGATTTTGTGGGGAAAGGCTGGTGGTTTTACAAATATTTATTTAAGAGGACAGTTATTCAAACTTCTGATATATATATAACCTAAAGTCAAAAGAAATGGGAAAAAGTCAGTGACATTCTCTACAGTGAGATGACAAGGGTCAGCCATGATGATCACTCAGTCCTAACTAAAGTGTATTTCCTGGTCTGGAAAAATGTAGATGGTCCAGACCATCTACATTTTCCCATTTAGTTTAAAACCTATTCAGTCTTCCATTTAGAGAGTAAGATGCAAGATCCCTGAAGCTAGAGAACAGAAATGTGGAGTACAATTTTTACTGATATTGTATGACTGAATTCACCCTTACAAGTTCACAGATGCATAATAACCAAGATGGCATTTATGACTGAAGAGTTTTGTTGCATTTTATAGAAAAAAAACCCTGAACTGATTTAGACTAGAATATTTTTGATTAAGTACCCAATGACATAGGCCCTTTGCTTCCAGAAAGAAGATAAAACACTTCATCCTACACTCATCTGCTCCCAGAGCAATACCTGTATCGGAATACAAGTGAGAACTTGGTGTCTTATGGGATTTGATTCCAGGACTTCCCAATGCATACCAAAATCCGTGGATGCTCAAGTCCCATTAAAGATGATGATGTAGTGAAATGGTATCCCGTATACAAAATGGCAAAAATTTGCTTTTTGGAATTTATAATTTAAAAAAAAAAATCAAGCCATGGATGGCTGAATCCATAGATAAAGAGGGCCAACTGTACTGTAAACTAATAGTGTCACTGTTTATTTAAGGGGCATTCCAAAGGCACATTAAATCACTGTGGCTAAATGGGCTCCTGAGGCCACCTTTAATTCCAGATCATTTTGTAACTAGCTTTCTTTTTCTTCATTTTTTTTTTCAGGACAAAGCATACTTTATTGTACTGCAACATCAAAAATACATCTAGAGTATATTAAGATCTGTGCCAATGACAAGTTGCCCACCTAGTGAAACTAAGCTAAGTGGGATCTACTGAAATCAATAATAAAGGTTACTCATCAGAGGCACAAAGTATCCTATTGTTTAAGTATCCTGATTCAACTCAACTTTAGTATACAAATCTATAGGTTTTCCTTCTAGGTTGCATGTTTTTGTTGTTATTGTTGTTAACCACCTTTGAATTGGATCCTGACTCATGACAACCCTGTGGATGATACACCTCCAAGACTTCTTAACCTCCAATGTTCTACTCAGGTCCTGCAACTTCATACCTGTGACCTCTTTAATAGAGTCCATCCATCTAACATGCAGCACTCCTGAAGGTGCTTCCCTTCACCTTCCCTACCATTACTGTCTTTTCTAATGAGTCAGGCCTTTTCATAATGTGCCTAAAGTACGACAGTCTCCGTCTAATCATCTTGGCTTCCAGAGAGATTTCAAGCTTGATCTGTTCAAGGACCCATTTGTTTGTCTTTTTGTTTTTCCATGGTACCTCAGTACTTTTCTCCAGCACCACATCTCAAATGAATCGATTTTCTTCCTATCTGCTTTCTTCACTGTCCATCTCACATCTGTACATGGTGATGGGGAATATTATGGTTGTACGATTCTAACTTTAGTGCTCAATGGTATATCTTTACTCTTTAGGATCTTTTCTAGTTCTTTCATAGCTGCCCTCCCCTAGTCTTCTAATTTCTTGACTGCAGTCTCCATTCTGATCAATGTTTGATCCTAGGTATGGGAATGCTTCTCCTATTTGATTTATGTGATCCAAAACACACTGCAGAAATAATCCACTTTTTGGCGAGACATTTAACCTCCTCTGCCAGAGATAGCTCTGGTGCCACAATAAAATACAACTTCCCAGAATTCCATAGCACTGAGCCAGGGCAGTTAAAGCAGTCCCTAACTGGATTATTTCTGCAGTGTATTTTGGACCTAAGTCTCTTCTTATAGGGGTATGGTTTTTATCTTTTAAAACTATTTGATATTTTAACATGTAATTATTGCAGTAATATAATTGTATTTTAATTTACTAATTTTAATTTACTATTTTTAATTGTAGTGGGTTTTTAAAAATATTGTAAGCCAACCTAAGTCTAATAATAATAATAATAATAATAATAATTTCCTGTAGTACGTTTCATAACAACCTCTTAAGCCTGGACTTTAGTAGTTAGGCTCAGCATGCAGCAGCACATTTCTGTGAAGGGCAGCAGCATCCGATTTCGGCAGGGCTCTATTTTTAGCAGGCTCATTTTCCCTCCAGGAAATCCCAGGACCTTCAGCTCTCATAAAGATGTCATAGAATCACAGAGTTGAAAGAGTCCAAAAGGGCCATCCAGTCCAACCCCCTTTCATGCAGGAACTCACAATCAAAGAACACCTCCCCTGCTTAAAGACCTCCAAAGAAGGAGACTCCACTACTCTCCTAGGGAGTGTGTTCAACTGTTGAAAAGCTCTTACTGTCAGGAAGTTCCTCCTAATGTTAAGGTGGAAACTCTTTTCCTGTACCTTCCATCTATTGTTCCAGTTCCTATTCTCTGGAGCAGCAGAAAATAAGATTGCTCCATCCTCAGTGTGACACCCCTTCAAATACTTAAACAGGGCTTTGGATTTTTGTTTGGATTTGTTAAATGGACAACACAGTTACTTCTGCATGTTTTCTTTATTGTGAGATAGCGCATTGTAGCTGCAACAGGGGAACCTGGACCTTCAACCAAGGTAAAACATTTTTCTTCTTAAATTTGGACTGAATTTGCATATTTTACCTCTACACCACCAAAATATTCCTGATGCAAAAACATGGAGACTTCTTGAAGAATCCATTGTTCTCTGCCTACAAAAAGGCCTGTGAACTCACAGGAATGGAGACATACTGGACTGCAAAAGAGGGGTCCCTGTTGAGAAGCAAATGGACTTTAAATTTCCTGGACTTTGAAAATCTCCCTATTGCTGCATGACCAGAAGGAAGAGTCTGCAAAAGATATCCTCCCTATCATAACATCTTTACTAAGCACTGAAACAATATGAAGGCATCTCACTAACATCTCTATTTTTTTTCTCTTGTTTCATTTGTAACTTATTATTATTATTTTTATTTATTACTCAAGGCAGCTTAAAAATCTAAAACAGTCCAGGTTAAAACACTGTAAAACATGCAAAAAAACAAGTTTAAAAAACAAACAAAACAATTAAAAACATCACATCATTAAAAGTTAAAGTTTAAAACTCTTTAAAACAAAAACAGCATCCCTGTTCCCTGTCACGCAAAAGCCTGGTGGCATAGAAACGTCTTTACTTAACCACTGGAAGGACAGCAGGGATAGGGCCATCCTGGCCTCCCTAGGGAGAGATTTCCAGAGCTCATACAGGGAGATACAGTCCTTCAGATAGCCTGGACCCAAGCTATACAGGGCTTTATAGGTCAAAACCAGCACTTCGAATTGTGCCCGGAAATGGACTTGCAGCCAATGGAGCTGTTGCAACAAGGGAGTTATATGCTCCCTGTAACCAGCTCCAGTTAACAACCTGGATGCAGCCCCTTGGACCAGCTGAAGTTTCTGAGCACTTTTGAAAAGCAGCCTCATGTAAAGCACATTATAGTAATCCAAACGGGATGTAACCAAGGCATGTACCACCATGGCCAGGTCAGACTCTTCCAGGAATGGGCACACGTGGCACACAAGTTTTAGCTGTGCAAAGTTATTCCTGGTCACCGCCGATAACTGAAAATAGCTTCCAGGCTCAGTACTGAATCCAGAAGTACCCCCAAACTACAAACCTGAGTTTTTAGGGGATGTGTGACCCCCTCTAACACAGTCTGGATCCCTGTTCCTGGATCTCGCCTGATGAAGAAGCCCATGGAGCTTCAAAAGCTTGCAACAAGTATACAGTATTGTGCATTTCGGATGGCCAATAAAGGGATCGCTGATGGATTTTTGTTTGCATTTGCTAACACATCTACCCCTCCACGTTTTCAGTAGTCTTTATGGACAGTTTACATCTTAGGAATGAAGAGACCAGTGCATACATCTTCACAGAAGAAAGCATGTGGAGATATATGCAGCAACTATATTGTGCATTTTGGTTGGCCAATAAAGCATTACTGATGGATTTTTGTTTAATAATAATAATAATAATAATAATAATAATAAATATTATTTTTACCCTGCCACTCCATCAGGATCTAGGCGGCTTACAATAAAATCCATACCATAAAAAAGTAATCCCAATTATTCCCTCCCTCTCTTAAAACATCAAAATTGTACCAAATTAATTTAAAAATCAGAATTATAACCAGATTTACTAGGGAGGGCCAGAGCCAGTTGGAAAGGAATACATAGTTTATTGCTGCAGCATTCCCAGGGGAAATACATCCAAATTACTGGGACCCCCAATTCCAAAATGAACCAAGCTTTTATAGTATTTTGAACAAGGAAAACTACAAGGTACATTTCATTGGTTACCTTTGAATTAAACATTTACACCCTTGAATATTCGTTGGATACTCTAATATTACACCTAACATACGTCTCTATCACTTGTGGGGTACATATCAATCAAAATATTATCTATATGTTTCTCTTTCACTGTCTCCAACTGTCTTGTATTACATCCTTTTGTTTTGAATAATAGCTTAAAGCAGGAATCAATTCAGGGCCATTACCTTCCAAAGCCAAGGATTTGACATGACCTGAAACAGCAACCTTTGCTCTCAATACATTTCATCATTATAATTTTCAACTCCTAAGCATAAGTAAAATTCCAGTTCAAATCTACCCTTTACAATAATAAATAACATTTAAACATTAAAATATTAAGCATATGTTTGCATTCGGTAAATGGCCAACACGGCATGTTTCCCTTTCATGTGAGTTTTGGCTGGCTCCCTCCTGGCTATCTTTCTCACAAAAAGCAAGGACTATTATTATTATTATTATTATTATTAAAGTAAGCCTTTTGCAGCAGGTGGAGGTTTCCATTGGATGTGGTGTGTGTGTGTGTGTGTATTGTTTTTTAAAAAAGCATTTCCACGTTCATCCAGCAAAAACTCACAACAAGCACTCAGAGTGGGTTGGTTCCTTCCATGCGAGGACCAAGGAAAGGAGGCTGAGAGAGACCCAGCTGGCTGCTCAACAACGGCTCCTTTTCAACCTGGAAAGAAGTGACCAGTGAGGTGCCACAGGGCTCTGTCCTGGGCCCAGTGCTATTCAACATCTTTATTAATTACCTGGATGACAGAATTGGGGGCATACTTATCAAATTTGCAGATGACACTAAACTAGGAGGAGTAGCCAATACTCCAGAAGACAGGATCAAAATTCAAAATGACCTGAATAGACTAGAAAGCTGGGCCAATGCTAACAAGATGAAATTCAGTGTAGAGAAATGTAAGGTTCTGCACTTAGGGAGGAAAAATGAAATGCACAGATATAGGATGGGGGACACCAGGCTGAATGAGACCACATGTGAAAGGGATCTAGGAGTCCAAGTAGACCATAAGCTGAACATGAGTCAACAGTGTGATGCGGCAGCTAAAAAAGCCAATGCAATTTTAGGTTGCATCAATAGAAGTATAGTTTCTAGATCAAGGGAAGTAATAGTGCCACTCTATTCTGCTTTGGTCAGGCCCCACCTGGAATACTGTGTCCAGTTCTGGGCACCACAATTCAAAAAAGATGTGGAGAAACTGGAGCATGTCCAAAGGAGGGCAACTAAGATGGTGAAGGGTCTGGAAACCATGCCCTATGAGGAACGCCTTAGGGAACTGGGAATGTTTAGCCTGGAGAAGAGAAGGTTAAGAGGTGATATGATAGCCCTGTTTAAATATTTGAAGGGATGTCATATTGAGGAGGGAGCAAGCTTGTTTTCTGCTGCTGCAGAGACTAGAACGCGGAACAATGGATGCAAACTGCAGGAAAAGAGATTCCACCTCAACATTAGGAGGAACTTCCTGACAGTAAGGGCTGTTCGACAGTGGAACACACTCCCTCGGAGTGTGGTGGAGTCTCCCTCCTTGGAGGTCTTTAAGCAGGGGCTGGATGGCCATCTGTCAGGGATGCTTTGATTTGGAGTTCCTGCATGGCAGGGGGGTGGACTGGATGGCCCTTCTTGGGGTCTCTCAGTCTCTTCCAGCCCTGGGCCAGTTCCCTGGTCGAGTGCTGAGGCCCTTCCTGTGGAGGGGGCAGCCCCTTCTCCCACTCACCGGCTTCCCTCGCGGGGTCCTCCGGGGAGCCTGACCGAGAGCAAGTAGAGTCCGGCGGTGGCGGTCCCCAGGACGAAGAGGAACCCGGGCAGCGACCTCATCGCCCGACCGCTGGACACCGGGGCACTTGCCCCTTGGAAGCAATGGCCACCGGCCGGAACCAAAGAGGAGGGGAACTCGAGGCACCCGGAACGGAAAGGGAGTGCACTCCTGGCAAGGGAAGCCACGTCCGTCGCCCATACTGTCCCCCGAACTTCCTGTGCCAAAGTCTGGCCCTATTATTGGGCCTATCTTTCCTCCCTCTCTATGGTATGCAGGGCTCCCACTCCCCCTGCCATTTGTTTATTATGTGTTTATTTATTGTTTGTTTGTCCTCCCTGCTCTTCAGGCATAGGAAGGCTCTCAGAAAGGCTTACAGAGACTTAATTCGACTATGTAATAACTCAGTGGTTCCCCAAACTGTGCTTTATAAAGAACATTTTGGACTTCGGCTCCCAGAAGCCTCAGCCACGTTGGCCCATAGCCTGGGATTCTGGGAGTTGTAGTCCAAAATTCCTGAAAGAGCACAGTTTGGGGAACATTGAATTTATTGGGGACCACCTAAGATGTCAAAATGGATTTTTTTTGCAAGTGTCCTATGAAGAAATTGGACTTGGTTCTCCTGTGACACTTAAGAGATGAAACACAGAGAGCTCTTAGCACTAAGTATTCAGGTTCTTCAGCAGTCAGGCACTTAGGTTTTCCTCAAGTGAAAATTACCCTGATCCTTGCATTATGTATACAGTACTATATATGTATACACACAGTATACTATATATCTATATAGTACTGGTATATATACAAATATACTATATATGTATCATGTATATCATGTATACTATATATTATGTATACTATCTCTCTCTCCAGCTTTTCTTCATCAACAGAGATTAGGAAGGACTCATCCCACGCTTTCTACAAGCGCGTTGATGACTAAAAAGGCCGATCCGAGATAGACACGTCCGGTTACAGAAAGCACAGCAGAAAGCCTCCTTGGGTGATGTTACCAAGTTGTGGTTCTTTCTGCGTTGTCATTTCTCTTCGAGACTCGTTCGGCATGAGTTCTCAAAAGAGGCTCCATGCCTCCCGATGTGAGGCCAGGGCAGACCATTTTTGGTGATCCATTTGGCCAAGCTTGAGATGTTGTTTCAGGGAGTCCTTGTATCTCTTCTTTGGGGCGCCCCTCTTACACTGACCCGTGGCGAGTTCACCGTAGAGTACTATTTTGGGGAGGCGGTGGTCCTCCATCCTGGAAACATGCCCTGCCCTGCGCAGCTGCGTTTTCAGTACCATGGCCTCAATGCTGGTGATCCCTGCTTGCTCCAGGACAGCAACTTTCGTCACATAGTCAGTCCAGTGTATGTTTAGGATTGTAGACAGGGCTGATGAAAGTGTTCAAGGAGTCGTAGATGTTGGCGACGGGTGACCCATGATTCAGACCCATAGAGGAGGATGGACAGTACAATGGCTCTGTACACACTGATTTTTGTGCTTCGCCTCAGGTGTTTGTTACTCCAGACTCTTTTGTGAAGCCTTCCAAATGCACTATATGCCTTTGCTAATCTGCGATCTATCTCTTTGATCTATCCAAGTAGACCACAAGTTGAACATGAGCCAACAGTGCGATGCGGCAGCTAAAAAGGCCAATGCAATTTTAGGCTGCATCAATAGAAGTATAGCGTCTAGATCAAGGGACGTAATAGTGCCGCTCTATTCTGCTTTGGTCAGGCCCCACCTGGAATAATGCTGTGTCCAGTTCTGGGCACCACAATTCAAAAAGGATATTTATTTATTTATTTATATAGCGATGTAAATTTGCACAGTGCCGTACATACAATCTTATAGTTAGAAGGGTATTATATAATATCCATATATTATATTATAAATCCATATATTATATTATACTATAATATATATATAATATAATATAATTAAAATATAATTTATATAAAATATAAATCCATATATTTTATTATAAATATAATATAAATATAAAGATAGATATTATATAATAATTATATATATATAATTATTATATAATTATATATATATGTTTATATATTATATATATATATATGTATTATATATATATATATATATATAATATTATGTTATAATATATATATAATATTATAATATAATATTTTATTATTGGATCTGGATTCCTTCTGAAGTGTGTTTTGGACGGTGAAGGCAACCAAAGTGTATCATGATCTGAGGCAGCAGCAGCAGGACCTGAGGGGAAGAAGGAAGCTGAGGAGGCCGGAAGGCCTACTCCTCCTACTGCTAGGCCTCGGTCCCTCTTCTGAGGTAATTTAAGCAGCCGAGGCGAGGACTGAGCAGGAGGAGGCGCGTCATTGGCGCCCGGGCCGTGGTCGCAGGCAGCGGCCTAGTCCAGTAGTCCCTCCTTTCCTCGCTTGCTGCTTCTTCTTCTTCTTCTTCCCGGGGGCCGCTGAGGAGGAGGAGGAGGACGGAGGAGGCGGAGGGGAGGCCTATGTTGCAATGGCTGCCAGAGGCGCTGCGTTCCTGGCTGCTGCTCCCCCCGAAGCCCTCCTGCCCTCCTCCGGACGCTGCTGGGTTGTCTCCTTCTTCTCCTTCTCCGAGTCGGAAGAGGCCTCGGAGACTCAGGTCAGCTCGCCCCAAAAGGAGTAGGCCATTAAACGTGCCCTTGTTTATTACTTTAGGGTCAGTCCTACTATGGCTGTGTTCACACTGGAGAAATAAACCGGTTTAAGTGCCATGGCTCAATGCTGTGAAATTCTGGGAATTGTAGTTTGTTGTGGGGCCCAGAGCGGAGCTCCGCTCCGCTCTGGGCCCCACAACAAACTACAATTCCCAGAATTTCACAGCATTGAGCCATGGCACTTAAACCGGTTTATTTCTCCAGTGTGAACACAGCCAAGGTAATACGCGTTTATTTTAGGGCAACCCCCGTAGATGTGCCTTTAAGCCCCAACTGGTATGTATTTATTTTAGGCTCAGCCCAGGAGGTTATTTTTAAGGCAGGTCCCATAAGCGTGCCCTAATTTTAGGGTCAGGCCTCTAGGTATTACAGGGTAAGCCCCATAGATGTGCATTTATTTTAAGGTAAGCCCCATAAGTGTGCACCTGTTTTAGGGTACGCCTCATAAGTATTTTAGAGGAAGCCAAATATTGTTTTATTTTAGCATAAGCCCCGTATAAGCATTACAGGGTAAGCCCCATAGATGTGCATTTGTTTTAAGTAAGTATTACAGGGCAAGCCCCATAGATGTGCATTTATTTTAGTATAAACCTCATAAGCATTACAGGGAAAGCCCTATAGATGTGCATTTATTTTAAGTAAGTATTACATGGAAAGCCCTATAGATGTGCATTTGTTTTAGGGTAAGCCCAGTAGGTATTGTCAAGGTAAGTCCCATAAGTGTGCAGTCATGTTAGCTTAAACCCGATAGCTGTTTTGGGGCAAGCCCCATAAGTGTGCAGTTCTGTTAGTCTAAGCCCCGTGGATGTGTTGTTTGTTGTTGTGTGCCTTCAAGTCGTTTCTGACTGACGGCGGCCCTGTCATGGTGTTTGTTGTTGTTAACCTCCTTGGAGTCGCTCCCAGTCCGTGGATGAGAGACCTCCAAGACCCCCATCGCTCTGCTCGGGTCCTGCAAATTCATATCATGTCTAATTGTAAGATTGTATGTACAGCACTGTGTAAATTTACAGCGCTATATAAATAAAGGTTAATAACAATCATAATAATCCATGATCTCTTTAATAGGGTCCATCCATCTAGCATGCAGCCTTCCTCTCTTTCTGCTTCCCTCCACCTTTCCTATCTCTATCATTCTTTCCAGTGAGTCATGCCTTTTCATGATACATCCAAAGGACAACAGCCTCAACGTAAACATCTTGGCTTCCAGGGCGATTTCAGGCTTGATCTGTTCGAGGACCCATTTGTTCGTCTTTTTGGCCGTCCATAGTATTCTCAGCATTCTTCTCCAGCTGCATATCTCAAATGAATTGATTTTCCTCTTTATTTGCTTTCCTCACTGTTCAGCTCTTGCATCTACACATCGTAATAGGGAAAACAATGGCTTCTACGATTCTGACTTTCATTCTCAGTTTTACATCTTTACATTTTAGGATTTTTTTTCTAGTTCTTTCATAGCTGCCCTCCCCATTTCCAGTCTTCTTCTGATCTCTTAATTACAGTCTCCATTTCGATCAATCTTTGACCCAAGGTATGGGAACGATTTTACCATTTTCATTTCCCCGTTGTCTTGTTTGAATTTGTGTAGATCTTCCATGGGCATTATTGTTGTTTTCTCCATGTTCAGCAGTAAGCCAGCCTTTGCACTTTCCCCTTTGATCTTTCTTAGTTGTTGTTCCACGTCTTCAATATTTGCTGGTAGTAGCATGGTCCAGTCTGCATATCTTAGATTATTGCCATCCCCCCCCCCCCCCAGCTTCAATTCTGTTTCTTCTGTGTCCAGATTTGCTCTTCGTATGATTCTAAGGAGCAGAGAAAAGAAGACGTTCCTTCAAATAAATCTTTGAAATGCAAAGAAAAGACAAAGTGTGTAGTTGCAGGAGGCAAAACAATAAGAAGGTTTCTGACAACAATTTGGATCTTCCAGATTTGGAATCAGATTCAGGGGATGATTTAGAGGAGTTAGAGTCTGACACTGAACACGGTACTGATGAAGAAACATACAAGGAAGTTAGTAGAAGTAGGTTTTTTGAGACAGAGCATTTTAAGGGTTTATTAAGAAAGGTACTCATTACATTATGTTTAAATACAGGTGAAAACTCAAGTCAGGATAGTCATCAGGGTCAGAAGAACGGTAGCAATTTGCAGCAAGTGCCTGCTGAAGACATTCAGATTCCATTAATAGAAATGTTTAAAATGTTACTCGAATTGGAATAGTAGAATCCAGTAAATAAGAGAAGATTTATTGATTATGGTAAGAGGTTTTACATGTATAAGAAAGAGCTGAGAGAGCAATCAGTAGTGCCATTGTTTGATGCTCCAGTTTCAGTACTAGCCTGGAATTTGGTGCTCCTAAGAGAAGAAGGCACATAAGGTGTTGGCACTGACAGTTAAGGCAACAATAGTGACATCAGTGTTTGATACAATGGGTATGTTGTGGACTAAGGAAATCTTGGATGCTGAAAACATATCTGTTCTCACTTCACAAAAGGAGTTTATGTAGATTGGATAGACTGCCACAATATGTGGCAGCTGTAAGCTGTGGTGCCATAGCTTTTTCAGCCAGGGTGATTTCATCAGCAGCTGTAGGGAGGCTGACACATTGAGAAGAAGACCAGAAGGTTAGGACGTATTTAGTAAATGCGTTATTTACAGATGAGTTACTTTTTGGAGACAGATCTTTGATAAAGGTGTTGGTAGAGGGTAAAGATAAAAAGAAAGTTCTATCAGATAGGAAATCAGATCAGAAATTTGATTCTTATTCTCCTCAAGGAGGAAGGAGTTTTCAGAAGCAGAGAGATTTCAGATCCTTTAAGGCAGAGTCAAGTTGGTTCAGGTTTTAGTTCAAGCAGCAAGGTCCACAACAAAGCAGGAGAGGGCCAACTGCTCTAGCGGGGGTGGGAAAGCTCCATATTGACATTCAGAAAATACCATTACAGGTAATGGGTCGTGATGGTAGTATCCACAGATTACAACATTCAGTCAGCATTCAAAAGGAAGATTTCTTTCCCCACCAGTATTCAAAAATCCATTAAAAGAAGAGATTGTTCAACTGGAAATAAGTAATTTGTTAGAAATAGCTGCTGTAGTGGAAGTGCCTTTAAGTGAGAGATTTAAGGGAGTTAATTTCCTAATTTTCCTGGTAACCAAACACAGTTGCAGTGTTAGATTTGAAGTACCTCAATGAGTTTGTCCAATAGCTAAGATTCGAAATGGACAAACTAACTTAGACAACCTAGAGTTAGGTGTTTTCTGTAGATTTGCAAGACACATACTTGCATGTTCCATGAATCCATTGTGTAGGCAGTTTCTCTGTTTTGAGTACATCAGTCAACATTACTAGTTCAGAGCTCTTTTCTTTGGTCTCGTCTCGTCTCGTCTTGAAGGGTTTTCACCAACGTGTTAGTCTCAGGTATAGCATATTTGAGGCAACAGCAATTTTATTTGTTCCCTTATTTGGGTATGTTCAAAGGATTTTGAGCAAAATCAGACTAGACAGGTATTTCTAGTTGTTTCATTTTGTCCTCTCAGGTCATGGTTTCCTCTTCTGATGAGTATGTCAACAGAGACTCCGTATCATTTGCCACAGAAGTGAGTTTATTCGGATACAGTGACTTATACCATTTTATCTTCAAGCAGGCAATCCACATAACATATTTGTGAAAATACTTGGAGAGCTTTTAGTAGATGGTGTTTGGAGAATTATTTATTTATTTGACTTCTATCTGCCTTTCTCCCAAGGCAACTCACAAATAAAATCTAAAAACATAATACAATAAAACAATAAAAAGAATTCAGTAATATGGAAAAAAGTGAAGGATGCATTGGCTTTTCTGCAAGCAGGTGTAGTGAAAGGATTGCAGCCTAACACTTAAAAGGCAGGTTTTGGCTTTATACACAATAATATCAAACAAAGGAAAATCATTACCTTGATAGCTGCACGTTACAATGTTTCTCCAAAGGGCCACCTTACAGGCTCATAGGTTTCCTTGAGGGATCTAAATTAAGTTAAACATTTTGACTGGGACACCATTTCAGCTTTTGAGGGAGGTCTCACCAAAGTGTCTTTTATTCAAATTGTCATTTTACGTTGCCATTACATTGCCAGAAAGGGTTTCTGAACTGACTTTGTTGGCCATTAATCCAGACTTTTGTAGGTTTCATTGTGACAGGTTATCTTTGGTTGTAGACTTTTTGTTTAATCGAGTCAATACTGATGAGAGCAGGTAGTCAATCTCTAGAGTTGCTCACATTTTGTCCTAATCCCGTGCTTCTACTGAAGAAGAAGTGGCCTTCATGGCATGTCAGGAAGACAGTAAAAGTATATCTACAAAGGGTAAAAGAATTAGGTGAATTCTTTTTTAATCCAAGAAGCAACAACACATGTTGTCTTATTGAATAAAAAGTTGTATTTTCCTATGATAATGACTTGACCAAAATTCAAAGGCCAAAAAGTGTCTGGGCACACTCCACCAGATTTGCAACAATAGCATTTCAAGTGGCAGCTTCAATAGAAGATATTTGCAGGACAGAGGTTTGGAAGGAGCCTGCAATGTTTGTCTGGCATTACAAAGTAGATAAATACAGATCAGGTCAAGCAGCCTTTGGGTCAAAGGTTTGCAGGTGCTGATGGAAGAGGACAGTAGTCAGGCCTACCCTGCAGCTAATGACTTGGGTATATCCCATGTCTAGTGGATTGTTCCTTCAGCCTACCTGAGAACGAGAGGTTGCTATTCTATAGGGAGGCTGAAGGAGCAATCCACCACCACCCCCCATCCAGGGCAGTTACATTAAAACACACACACACGTCTATGTCTATTCTGTTACTGTTTAATGAGTTCTTAGTCAGCAAGGTTATATAGTTGGCTCTCCACATTTGCAACTTTGACTTTTGCAGATTTAATTATTTGCCAGAAGATGACCATAGAGTTGTGCTGGAGAATCTAGAGGTTGATAGAGAAAACACTTCTCTAGGCATTTGTAAGTCATCCAGCATGATTCTGTGATCAACATTTGGCAGATGTTGGCCCTGGAGTTGCACCGGAGCACCTGGAGATTCCTAGAGAGGTGTTCTCTCAGGTTAAAAGAATAGTGTTTTTTTACACTTTTTCCCACATTCATGAGGGTCCTTCACCCCTAACCCCAGCAAATGTGGAGGAACCACCAAATAATCAAATCAAGGAGAGCATGTATAAGGAGGCAATGGCTGCAATGGTTCTGATGGTTGCTGCCTTTATCAGGTTGTCATGAGGCAAGGTGCCTCATGCAACATGTTGACAACCCACAGATATTGGATTGGTCCTACATATTCCCTAGAAGGAATATTCACAGGGCGTATCAATCTTTTGTTTTGCTTCACTGAATGCTTTGTTTCTTAAACAAATTTATCTTTTTCTCTTCACAGTATTCAGTCTAGTCTGGAAGACCTTGAGCAGAAGCAAACAAAAAGACAAAAACTTGGTAAATAAAAACTGTTCAATCACTTTTCACCTGTTTTAGTTTTAGAATAGCTGTCAGTATGTCATGAAATAAAGCTTTGTTCTCAAGAAAAGTGTGTGTCATCACTGCAGTATAACTAATAGATCATCAAATGTTTTCACCTGCCTTTCACATTTGTCTTGGGGTGGATGGGCATACATCATTTGCTAGCATCTAAAGCATACCAGTAATTGAGGCCTTGATTAATTTAAAACCAAAAAGTAAGTTAACTATAACTTTAAAAAATGTGAACTTGGAAAGCCAAAATCTGTAGTTTTTTGTGGAGCTTTCGGGCTATGTGGCCATGTTCTGGAAAAGTTCTTTTCTGACATTTCACCAGCATCTGTGGCTGGCATCTTCTTTCTCTGAAGATGCCAGCCACAGATGCTGGCGAAACGTCAGAAAGGAACTCTTCCAGAACATGGCCACATAGCCTGAAAGCTCCACAAAAAACTATGGATGCCGGCCATGAAAGCCTTCAACTCCACACCAAAATCTGTAAACCTCAGTGACCTCTGCTTATGGAAATCAAAGCAGTCCGGACTTTGAAGTCTTGATTCTCAATATACATGTTCAGCAGCTTGATTGTGCCATTTCTTTTCCAATGCTTATGAGCAAAAGAGAGCATATTTCCACTAACGTATATAGGATTAAAAATGACACTATTCTTGATGACACTGTTCTTGAGACTCAGATCTCAGCTTAGTGTTAGTGTATAGGAATGGTGCTTCAGTATCTTTTTACTTAACTTATAAATTTCTTGAATTGTTAGGGTTTTTACCTTATATCCTGCCCCTTCAAAAAAGCAGGGCAAAGGAGCGGCAAAAGCAAAGAGTTAAAATAGAGCATAACAGTTACTAGTAACAGCCTATAATAATGTTGTTTATAGTAATATTGGTTGAATACACTCCAGTTTCCAAAGAGGTTAGTTCTGTAAGACTTTATATTGAATCTACGTAGTCCAAATATCTAGATGCATTTATTCTATTTACGATACTTCTGTATTGCCTCCTAGCCCACAAGGGTTCCCATGGTGATGAACAAATAAAATAAATTAAAACAACACAAAGATAAAATATTTTTAAAATATATGTTTGACAGCTCTTGATTGTAGTGTGTTGTATTCTCACTACATAAAGAACATTTTGCTACTCTAAAAGTTCTTGGAATCCACTTACATCATCCATTGGATAAGTACCCTAACAGAGAGAATTCTGACAGTCAGTATTACATGAATGTCAGTGCAATTTATGAATGCTTCTGGATTGATACACAAAATTACTTCAACCCAGAGCAGGGCTGAGTTTTTCCTCCCTGTGGTGGTAATACTGTATTGTACTATATTAAATTTTGGATGTGGCTCTTCCTTTAGCTTGAATGCCAGGCTTCCTGGCTAAATTGGAGTTTTATTTAGTATGATTAATTTTCCCTAGGTATTTTTGGTACACTGACAAAGGGGATTGCCAGTTTAATTACACTACCATCCCAGTTGGCAGCCAGATATCTTCAGACAGAAGACCAGCATGCAGAAGTCAGAGATGAGGTTTGTTTGATATCATTTGCACATTCAAGCCAAATTAAATGCATGGAACTGCTGATTTGGCAGAGGGTGGAATTGAGTGAATCAAAGTATGGTACTAAAGGCAGAAACACACTGCAGAAATAATCCAGTTTGAGACTGCTTTAACTGTCCTGGCTCAATGCTAAGGAATCCTGGGTACTGTAGTTTTGCGAGGCATTTAGCCACCTCTGTGAGAGAGCTCTGGTGCCACAATAAACTAGTTACCAGGATGCCCTAGCACTGAGCCAGGTCTCAATTTGGATTATTTCTGCAGTGTGTTTTGGCTCTTTGTCAGAGACCTTGTAACTGAGGTACTAAAACAGCCATCTTCTGGAGGAACTAGATGGGGTTTGTACATTTGACATAATATGTATTTTTTCTTCAAGGTTTTTTCAAATGCTTCAAATGGTACTTTGTCTGACAGGCAAATGGAACCTACCTCTGGGAAGCAAAAGTCCAAGTTGGGTGAGTGATAAATACTGTGACTGTATTTCAGATCCAATTGTTCTAGCATGCCACCTTATTCAATATTTTATAGAGTAAAAATACTTAAACATTGAAGTCTTGCTACTTATTACACAATTTTGTTCATAGATTTTTTTCTGCATAGTGGTTATATATTTGCTTTATTTTTATTGGGATGAACTAGAATGCCACAGAAGTATAGTCAGACCTTAGTATCTATGGTGTTTGTGTGTCCATTCCAGATCCCACCCTAAGGATATGAAAAAACGCAGGACCTCAAGTCCTGCTGTCACTAATGGCAGTTTCAAATTTGCATAGTAGCATGTCAATTTCCATTTTTATAATGGAGATTAGAGGTGGTGGATAATTTGGTGACTTCAAAGCCAGGGAAATTTTAAGTTTTGAATTTGATTTATATGATCTGAAGAGAAACCAGAGTTCATTTTCAGAATTTGATTTACTATTTGTATTCCTGATTTGATTTTTTTGTTATGAAAGAAATCTGTTAGTCTATAAAGACTCCTTTTTTGGTTGGTTTTTATAAGACAATTCTAATTGGTGCTTTTGCACTACTTTCCCCCAAAATTGTTTTGATAACACCTTTGTTGTTATTATGTTGCTGTTTGTTTACATGTGTAATAAATTTGGAGGCCTTTCAGAAACAGGTTTCTTTAATTTAAGATCATGTTGCACAGGTGGACTCTATTCAAGTCCTTATCTGACTGCTGAAGGCAGTAGATTACACCATAACTTATTTAGGCTTGTCACAGCGGGTGGAGTGTCTACTGCGTTATCTTAGTAGCTGGAGAGGCTGGAACCTTGTATGAACACTGTCTTTGATGATAGTCCACAATCTCCAGTTTCAGTCTTTGAGTACAGATCTCACAAATATAATGTTTGGCTTGATTTTCTGGACTTTCCTGTTTGACTTCTATCCCCTGGATTTTGCCTCACTTAGCCTCATGAAAAGTTCTAGAAAACTTGAAAACTTTTATGTTTGCAGTGCATTTTAACTGATGCTAATAAAGCTATCGCCCTAATGGATGTTGATGCTAATAAAGGTGTTGCACAACTGCAACTTTCTCATGGATGAATATAGGTACCTTTGTTTTTGTATCTTCATATGTGGTATTCATAATTCTTTTACCTCTTCTAAAGTATTTTTACATAACATAGACGAAGTTAGGCATGCTTTAGTCCCAGTGAAGTGGAACTTAACTGTATACACTTGACTATAAGTTAACCTCATGTATGAGGGGGTATCCAAAAGTTTTAATGAACATCTTTTAAAAAAATTGACAGAAAGTTTGTTTTGATTTATAGTTGTTAACTTATCTCTGTGTAGTCACTATCTAGATTTATACATTTTCCCCCTCGTATCTTGACCCTAAGAATACCTGATATTGTAGAAGCCTGCAGATTGCGCCTGATGAGGATTTTACACTTTAGTTACTTCTGGCGCAGCCAGTCACAAAAATAAAGGACTCAGTGAGCTGATTTTCTCTACAGTGTGCACTTAGGGACCAATGATGACACTGACATAATTTCATCAATATGCCATAATAACTTCCGAGTGATTATTACTTTACGATACCCCTCACCTCCTCATAAGGCTCAATCTGCAGACTTCTACAATATCAGGTATTCGGAGGGTCAATGTACACTGAGAAAAATGTATAAATCTAGATAGTAACTACATAGAGATAAGTTAACAACTACAAATCAAAACAAACTTTCTGTCAATTTTTTAAAAAGGTGATCATTCAAACTTTTGGATACCCCCTCGTATAAGTTGAGGGCACATTTTGGGGCCAAAATTATGGATATTGATATGACCCATAAAATGTAATGACCCGTAAAATGTAGGAACATATAGCAAAGAATAAAACAGAGCAAAATGTCAAAAAACTTAGAAAATTCCAGCAGATAGCTCTTTGCACTCACTCTTAAGGCTGGATGGATGAGAGAGTAGTGGGGATTGGTGCTTCCAGGATAGATTATACTCTTTCCTTTCACCAGGGCATAAGCCCTTCTTTTAAATAAGAGTTCAGATACAGTACTTACTTTGACCCGTAGATAAGTCGAGTTGACTCATGTTTTTGGGTCAGTTTTTCTAAATATACATGGGTATGTACAATACTAACTGACTTACACTATACATTTCAATGGGACTAAACTGATGACCAGTTCTCTAAGGATCCAATCTGTTATTTTAAGGTTGACTTTGTATGTTTTTCAAAATATTACATAAAGGTATTCACTTCACCCCTTTAAAGCTTGCTTTCACATTGTGTATAGCTTTCTTATTTTGTTTTTCTATTCCAGTGGTTAGGCAGATGCAGTCCATGGGTGTGTCAAATCCCTTTACTGAAGCTGGGCCTATACTCCAGCCACTCACCCTGGAATGCTGCCAGTCATCCTGACCTTGTTCCCTAATTCATCCTTTTCCTGGATTGCATTTCTGGGCATCCAGTGTGGACTAGTTTATGTATTAGCTTTCTGTTCTTTATGTTAAGCTAAGCATGACCACTTCTTGAATTAGAGTGAAAGAAGACAGTCTGACTCAGAGTTAACAAAATAAGAAAATTAATGTGGTTTATTTATATATTGTAGAACAGTAAGCACTTCAATAAGTTCTAGTACTTCATTCCAACCATATAATGATATTCAGCCTGAATTATGGCAGACCTTGCCCTTATTCAGATAACCAGTACTCATTCATTACCCACTGAATTGTCCGACTGTCTCATCCAGCTGTCAACTTCCAACCCTGTCAACTTTTAACTGACACTCTCAACAGACATTCCTTCCAAATTTCCTTCCCTCCCATCACAGAGTTTGATTGCCTTGAAGCCAAGTCTGTGTAGCACCTCTTCCACATTTACATATGGGCCCCAAGACCACTTTTTGCAACCTCCACAAGTCATGCACACTATAGTACATGTTTGTTATTCTGTTTCGTGGGTTTTCTCTCTCAACATCCCCAAGCCTTCTGTTGAGTTGTGGGGCAATTTCACCATGAGGATTTGTCTTTGTTTGTTTGTTTTTGGCCAGTTTGGCTGTTTTAGATCTGGGGAAACTCCCACCCCCCTACAAAAAACAAAAACCCTTGGAAATGGCTTCTGATCACTTCCTCCTTTGGAAGATGGCCTCTCCTTGGAGAAGCTGAACAGGAGCCAAAAACAGGAGGAAATTGCTACCCATATGTTCTATGTGCTTCAAGGGGACATCTTGAGGTTTATTTTAGAAAATTAAATATTGGGAAGATGCAGAGGGTTGCAACTCTGTGTGGTCTGATGAGGGTGTATGGCACTTCAGACCTTGGGTAGTTTTCTGCCTCAATTCTATATTTTGGTATGCTACTGTTCTTTCTCTTTCACTCTGTTTACCTGTAAAATCTACTGATATGGAATGGCTCTAGAATGCTGCAGCTTTCTCTGCATACCATCTCAAGCCTTTTGCAGATTTTTATTTCCATTGCATATTTTAGCAAGAGTAAGGGCTTTATCTTGACTTTTGCCTATTAGGCTAAAATTCTTATAAGTAAAAATTTTTTATGTGCAGGCATAATAGATTGTATCTCTAAACTGCAAGCTGGAACGTTGATATGTAAGTACATCTACTTAAGTGAATAAATGCTTTTAGGACCAATCTTAGAAGGGTATAATGTTATTTAGTAATTGGGAAAAGGTTTGGCCATTTTCTGAAATCAACACAAAACAGATACTAGAGAATTTTTCTTGATAAATCTTACTGTCTTATCCATAGATAAGAAAACTGGCTGTGGTACCAGTATGCATCCAGAAGTAGAAGTAGTATCTGATTACCACAGAGTTATGCCCTGTCTAAGGTAAAACCTTTTGCATGTACTTTGGTTTAATATATCAAGATTTAAAATTCTTAGTAATGGCCAGGAATTGAAACCTTTCTAAATGAATAATTCTGGAGAGCTTGTCTTTAATTTTCACACAGGTGAGCATCACCTTTAAATAACTTTAGGTTTAGCATTATGTGAAATTATATTTTAAAGAATAAAAGGAATGGTAATATATGTGATACTGGAAGTGACATGTAGTGAGTTATGCTTTCTGTTGCTGTATTTTATTCACATTATATTGCTCGTCTGGATTTTTGTAGCAGTACTATGTAAAGAAGAGCACAATGTGTGTTTAACAATGCTCAGATGTATATTTCCCAGTATAATCTGTTGTGGCCAAAACTTCCAGGTTCTTACAGTAAACTTAACAATGAAATTCCCTTCCTCTCCCTAGGTATGACTGTAGATCTGGAAAGAATAGTAAGAGAAGTCGTAGTTCCTTTCAAGAAGACTTACTACCGTGGGAGCTTGGTACGTATCGGCATAGGTTGGAAGATTCCACTCTAGATGCTGGACGATATCTACGGAGGCCTCACTATACGGTGGAAGAGGCAAGTCCAGATACTGTATAATATTTGTATTTTAAAGTATCTATATAAATTAACTTGTAGAGAAATGACTACAAAATATTTAAATGTTGTGCTTGATCCAGTTATGATGAATAAATTGATTTGTTTTGAACCAAATTTGTGTCAAGATTGATGTTCAGCATTAAACTGAGAAAACATGCTTAGCATATGTTGCATATTATAATTTTAATTCAAATTCTGTTACCCCCAAAATAACAATTCTTTATACCTGGTACTTTAGATATTTTTCAACTACAACTGCTGTTGTTTTCACCTAGCAGCCCCTGCTAGAGGGTATGATAGACATAGTTGTCCAAACACATATGGAGGTCACCATGTTGAAAGAGGCTGCTATAAATACTTGGAAGTGTCTTCCATCCATGGGTAGATGAGATGCCTGTCTTATATCCCAGGATATATTACTATTAGTCTTGCAGTTAGCCATTTGCTGCCATAAAGAAATATTTGTCCCAGGCATGTGGCATTTTTCCTGCTCAAATGGATATGTTCAGTTGCTATCATGCCCATTTGTTTCTCAATGAGACAAATTACATATGGTTATTCTTAATCATTCTGCTATTCCTGATTCAAATGATTACAGACATGGTGCTGGAAATGTCATTTTTCAGGGTGTTCTCTATTTAGATAATATTTGTTTATTATTTTGGCACAAACCATTTTATAGTGCGAAAGATCCGATCGACAAACTGAGCCTACTAATTAAATGTATATGTTCCTATCCTGGAATTGTCTTCCAATTGGTTGGATTATCTGCAGTCCTTTTTTAAAAAGGAGAGATTCAGTTGAGGTTAATTTTACAGCTTTTTTATCAAAGTGGAGAATATTTATTATCACATTCTTCCTTCAATAAGTTCAAGGTGGCCTACAGAGATCATCCGTACACTTTTCTCTTCAACAGTCCAGTCAGGAAGACTAAGAGACAGAGAGGTTTTTTAGTATTATCTGAGGGTGTTTTTTTCTTTCTTTAGTATTTTCATTATCTGCGAATGGCTGGCATTCTGCTGGTTAGTGTCAACTACAGTAGTCTAGACACATTCTGTCCGTCGTTGAACAGTGAGTCAACACATAGATAAATCAAATGGATTAAATTAGTCTTTTCTAGTCAGGATTGAAAAAGGGCTTGTGACAATGTGTGTTAAATTTGTATAGCAAGAGTACCAGTACTTGAGATGTTTAACATAGATCAGCTGTACCTTAAGTGTTCAGTGATCTGGGCATGCTTTTCTGAGCATCAGTGTTTTGATGAATCAAAGAAAGGTCTATGTAAATACCCTAAAGGTGTTTGATCTTGGAAGCTAAGTTGGGTCAGTACTTTGATGGGAGACTGTCAATGAATATATTTCAGAGGAAGGAACTGGCAACACCACCTCTGAGTATTCCTTTGATAAGAAATCCCTATGAAACTCATGGGGTCACTATAAGTAGGCATGCAACTTGAAGGTACATACACACAGTTCAATAGTATTTGTAAGAATATCAGCAGATCCTAGGTGGGCAATCAGGCACTGGATGGATACTGGGGCATTTTTTGGCTTCTGACCATGTGTATTATATATTTGCTGCATGTTCTTTCTCACATTGTCTATTATGTTGTCAAATTGTCAGTTGTTTGGTGGCTAGAGTGTTCTATTATGTTCTCTTTAAAGCAACTAGAAACCCCAGTTTGTGCAAGTGGAAGGATGATAACATAAGAGCTAACTATAATATCTGCAGCTGATAGCCAATCTTCCTGGTTTTACATAACAATAATACTTAACCAGCTTTCATGCAGCCTGGCTGGATAAGCTTGTTCATAAATACAGACTAGTTTCATTTGGATTTACTCTGAAGTAAGAGTGGATAATGTAGGAATCCTAAGTTCTCTCAACCTTACTTTCCCATCAGTAAGTTTGAAAATAATAGCAGGCATAGAGGGTGATTAACTGACTGTCTTGACTACTGGGCTACTATGGGATGCCCCATGAGTATTTTTAGAACAGCATAGGTATTAATTTAATTACTTTGATTGGTAGATAACTATTATTTTTTTATTCCCTCAGGGAGTTCAGAATGAAGAACGAGAGAAATACAAAATGCTGTTGGAGCAAGAAAAAGAAAAGGGCTCTAAAAATAACTCCAGTCCCATAATAGCCAAACGCCTAGAGTAAGTTTCTATAAAGAATAACATGTTAAGAAAAGCCCAGCATAACCTGGCTGAGCACTTTGTTGAAAATAGGAGCAATGGACACTTCAAAGGTCTCTGGCTTTTCTTTTGAAAGGTAACTTGGGATTTGATGAAACAGCCTAAGCTTCATAATTCAGCTACATACTATTGTAAATTAGAATTTTCATCATAATTTATAGGCTAGTATAATAATAGTGGCTGCATTTACAAGTAACATCAAATCAGTATTCCTGGCTAAATAAGCTAGGATGTCCATGGGTAGTGGGCACCCACATTTCCTATAATTGTGTTAACTGCCTCTCATAAGTGGAAAAACAAACAAGAATTAGGCACTTAAACCATATTTTTCTGTGATATGTGAACTGAGAGCTTTAGTTACTGTAAGTATTTTTCTTTAAAGCCAGGATCAAAAGCCAGCTTTAAACCAAGCTTTTTGCAAGCACTTAACCATTGTTTACTGTATCATAGGAAATTGTGTCTTACTGTTGAATCTTGGCTTATTAGCTTGGTTGTAGAAATGGAGTGGCAAAGCTAAGTACCTGCCACTTTTGCATATTCTGATTGACTATGCCAGAAGTTTTGACTTAGAGTAAAGGTGGGCAGTTTCAGGTGGGGAGAGGGCCATGTTAGTTTCCCTGGAACTCTGGAAGGCCACATGTTTCCCCTGCCACCTCCAAACTTGCTGAAACCACCATCTTGATAGTACAAGTGTAACAATAAAAATACTACCTTTTTTGCAGTTTGTCAGGCTGTTTGGGACCACAGTTATTTTGTAAGTAAGGTGCATGTACCTTATGCACTCATTTCCCAGCAGAATTGCTGGTGGTGGTGGCATAAACGAGCATAGAAAAAAATAATCAGTCCTTCTGGTGCATAAATTCCTCACTGGCTGTATCAGTTCTGGTGGTGGTACTTACAGGAGCAGGGAATTTAAAAATGTTGAAGGATACCTGTTGAATAATCTGTCTTGCAAAAGGATTGTACAAAACATTTGAGCCTGTTCAATGAGAAGGGAGGATTTGTTTCTTCTGTGAGCCAAGCTGCAACTTGAGGGCTGCATTCTGGCAGGGGGTACGCATTAAGAGCACAGAATGCAGGGCCAAGGAATAGACAGGGCCAAAGCAAAATGGGTGGATTCAAATATTTGGATGTTATTCCACGAACCATACAAAAAGATAGCTTAATTCTGTACATATTATGTAGAAATAACTCTTGATAAAAAGATTTGAAAGCAAAGCACAGTTCATTTCCTTGTGTCTATGAAGTACTAAGTCCTACAAGTAACAAATTTTAGGCATTTACATTTTTGGTCAATTCTATTCATGTTTACTCAAAATATCCTTACAAATTAAATATTGTGCTAGGTAACTCCTGTGGGCTGGCTGGATTCAGCCCACATGACCACCTGTAGCAGATAAATAACACTCAAGTCCAGTGGGCACCTAGTTTTTTCTTTAAAAATGTGCAGCTACTCTCTGTCCTCCCTGCAAACTTTTTTGTCGGTTTATGAAAACTGTTAATGGATACTTGCTTTCAATATCAAAGAAATGTGATCAGTATTAAATGCTTACTACATTGCTGGAGCTTGGGAATTGTATTTTTTTAAAGCTGAACTTTGCCTTTATTCTTTTGAATGTGCTGAACCAAGTGTACATAGTTACACCCATGGATCATTAAGTGGAATGGATGTTCCTTCATTTGAGACACCAAGAAATGGTAAGTAGGCACTTAGTTTAGCTTTGTATAAAGGTGCATAACAGTAGTCTTTATGGACAATTTTACATCTTAGGAATGAAGAGACCAGTGTATGCATCTTCACAGTGAAACAGTAGTATGTCATGTGGAGATACTGTATATGCCTTTGAAAAAACTTCCCAACCTTGGCCCTTATATGTGCATGTTTTCAGATGCACATTTTTTCCTTTCCTTGATGGAGAAATGGCAGTGTGTGAATTAATTCTAGAAGGGAAAAGCTCTAGTTAACCATAAGAAAAGATTTGTTAATTATAGTCTGTGTCCCCTGCCTCAGCTTTTTAGGGAAAAAAATGTTGTAAAGTATAGGTACTAAATTCTTTGCATCTTTCTCTACACTATAGACATCATCAGCATTTTATTAGGAAAGATATAAAAACAGTTTTTGTCTTAAAAGAAATAATTGTGGTCAAACTGCAATTTTGAAAGAAATAACTCAGTTTTTAAAAGTTAATAGACATGATGTACAGTTGACTACTATATATACTCATATATGCCTAGAAATTTTATTGAAAAAAATTGACCCCCCCCCCAACACTGTTGACTTATTAATGGGTCAATGTAAATACTTTGTACTGTTACTCTTATAAAAAAAAGGAACCATCCCCTTCTCTGAGTAAAGTGATGAAAGGCAAGAGCTTAGTTTGCCACAGGAGCACCTAAAAGAAGCACCAACTCCCTCTATTTTCACCTTGCATCTTCACTTGTAATCTTTTTGAATGCCTGAGTGGGAAAATGGCCACAGTGACAGCTTTTTGGCTCTTCCCTTCAAAGGAGTGCTGACAGGAATCAGGCTTGGAAGGATTTGAATAAAATATTTTATTTATTTAAAGAATTTATAGCCCACCTTTCTCCCAAAATGGGATTCAAGGCATACATTTGTGTATGTATGTCAGCTTTGTCGGGTTAAAATCCAGCAAAGATAATCACATTAGAATTAAAGGTTGTAATCACTACTAATAGAGTTGCCATTTTCTTTGATTTGCCTTTTCATCCTGTATGGTATTTTCTTAGCCCTACTCATGCCTGTTCACCCCCCCCCCCCCGGCCCCATTGCATAGCCACCATTAACTGTAGTTCCCTCTTCAACCATCCAGCCCTTAGGGTGAGCACAAACAGTTATGCCTGCCAGCAAATAAATTCTTTGGCATCATCTTCCTTTGCTTCATCCTTTACATCCTTTGTTACGAGCCGCCTAAATTAGGTTTTGTAGTGCTCGTGCTAATCATATCAAAATATATAATTTTGTCCCCCAAACCTGCCCTCAACTTATCCATGAGGTTGAGTATATGGTAGTTGTGTGTTTAGTTGCATTATCTTATTTAACAGACTTGCATCAGAACCAAAAACTGTGTTGGGGGGGAGGGTCCAGACCCTGGTGATAAAAATATACCCTCATAGCAAAAATCAATACATTTGATATTAATACATTTTGTGTTAAATTTTGATAACTGGCTTGTCACACACATTGTGTGGTATAGGTACATCTCTCCCCATTGATATTATTTTTTCAATAACTTTGTAGATCAGATATACACTGACATTCCTTTCTGTCCTGGAAATATAGGAAGAACTGTTGCAACAGTAACAGGAAACCTAAAATAGGAAACTGTACTTTCTGGAGTAATTATTAAGACGTAAAATAGTATACATGTAAAATGCAGCCAACATTACTTAACAAGACATTTTTAACATAATATTATTCTGCTGGTGACACAAATAGTGAATTACCATGTTCATTGTATTTTTAAGGTGTTAGAAACATTGGTCTCTTGTGCTCTAACAGAACTGTAAACAGGTGAGTGAAAAACCTACATTTGTCTCTATCGGTTTAACTTTGACCCTAGACAACAGTAATTTTACAGTCCTCTGTAGGAGAGAATTTATGCTTTTAGACTTTAGTCAGCATTAATATATCTGGAAGAGACTGATACTCAATGGATGTAGAGGATAACCCAGATGCTACAAAACAGAATATGAGCCACTGCAATCAATGGCTCTATCAGTCTGTATTTACTTTTCCTCTCTCAGCCTTGAATCAAGATCTCCACTCACTTTACATTTGCCCAATAGATATATTTTTAATCTGCTTCATTTTTTTTCTGTCTCAGAATTCTCCAATCAAGGATCTGTTCATCCACCATGCTTACAGAACCTTAAATGTCTAGTCAGATGTCTTTGATTACCTTAACATATTTTTTTTTTACCCAGCAATGATTATGTAGTACTTCTCAATTTGTCACTTCTATATTTGATGGATGAACTGCTGATCCTGGTGGGCTTGTGCAGTTTGCCTTTGCTTCATCCCTTGCTACTGCTTTGTATAGGAATGTGAGAACACTGACTTTAGTGGGATTAAAATGCCAGCAAGACACCATCCTGAGGGGAATAGTTCTTTCATCTCTGCTTTGGCATCATTCATCCCACCCAAATCTTGTTAACTTTTACTTCTCTCAGCTTAGCAACATCAGGAAGATCTTCAGAACCTGACAAGATAGTGGTCCAGAAAAAAAAGGTACATGTTTATGGAATATTGTGTGCTTTTCTGCCCTTCTGTATATAATAGTTGAGCATGGGATTATTTAGAATCCACTTTTCAGTGACAGCTGGCTTCTGAAACAATTTGCATCACGCGAAATCCATCACATTAATACTGTATAAAATACCAGAATACCAGGGGAAATCATGGAAAGAGATCTTGTTTTGGGTTGGTTTTTTTTTTTTTTTTTTTAGGTTTTGTAGTGCTTATGCTAATGTTCCTAGCTGTGATCTTGTGCACTTATAAACTTAACTCAAGTGATAAAAGCACTGTTAGTGATTGGCAATTATGGCAGCAAGCTTGTCATCAGTATCTTTTCCTTTCCCTTCCACCATTCAATTAGGGCCGTGTGCCTCTCCATTTTATTTTATTTTTATTTCAGTTCACAAGCTAGTACTTCTACTACTACAATGAACTTCAAGAGTTCCTTGAATATGCAGAAACTGACACTTTAATTTTTAGTAATCCTGTGTTCATGTCATGTTTAGTAATCCTGTGTTCAGTGAAACAAATAATATGTAGCTTCATGTTGGAAAGATTGTTAATGATAGCATGGGGATTCTCTGTCTCTGATATTTTGAATATACCTTTCCTATTACAGATTTACATTTCACAGTGCTACATTTTCTCTTTTAACAGTATAAAATGCAGCCCTTGGCAAATGATTTATCAGAAGAAGTGTCACTTAAGTTAAACCTGGGACAAGAAGGATCTTCTGACAGAAGGCATTGTGTAGTTCAGACAGTCGAACAGAAATGTTTAAGCTTGGACATGACTACAGAGTACTTTCCTGACCTGACAGAGGTAGTGTTCTTATAAAGTTGCTTGGGATAGGTTCCAAACTCACTTTAACAACAACAACAACAACAACAACAATAATAATAAAAATTTTATTTATAACCCGCTCTTCAGCCAAGGCTATCAGAGCGGCTTACAATTTGTTCATTAGACATTTCCCTGCCCTCAGGCTCACAATCTAAAAAGATACGACACAAAAGGAGAAGGGAATGGTGGTGGGGAAGGGGCAAAGTCCAGCAGATCTTCTCTCCCTCAGAGGATTGGACCAAGGCAGATGGACTGGAGGGAGGGCTCTTCTTCTTTTTAGGCAAGGCCTGCAGGAGCTCTGGCTTGCCTTTCTCTCCCACAATGAAGGGAGGGCTCTTCTTGCTTGCAGAAGGATAGTACACAAAATGTCTATGATATAAGAAAGCTAGACTGACAGCGACTTCCCAGAGATCGTTTTCAGCTGTCCTCCCAAAATTTGGAATGACTTTATAACATTCTTAGATGCCTTTAAAAAGGGAATGAAAACGGATCACTTCCTGCAGGCCTTCCCAATCTGACCTCCTTGTAATGAAACTTAACTGCTCATCCACGTAGCTCTCCCCATTTGATCAGCTTGGTTTTTTAGATTTAACTTGTATGCTGTTTTGAGGGTGGGAAGGAGGGTGGGGGGATGGAATTTATTATTGCTGTGTTTTTATTTATTGTTGTTATTGATATCTTTATTTTATTTTGTACATCGGTTCTGTTGTTACCTGCCTTGATCCAAAACAGGGAGAGGCGGGATACAAATACATTTGTTGTTGTTATTATTATTATTATCATTATTAGCAAACTCAGTTCATTTTACAAAACCTAATACTGTTAACTGACCCTAATATGAATGTTTGTCAGAAATAAAACATTTCCTACTGCTTTATCAAACTAGGGGGCAAACAGGATTTAAATGAGAGTTAAATGAGAGTTTAACAGGAAATGCCCTATGTTTATCACATGACATTTCTGTTTAACTCTCGTTTAACTCTCATTTAAATCCTGTTTGCCCCCTAGTGTGATAAAGCAGCTAGTTTTTTAAAACTTTTGCCAAGGATTTCTCCTTCATCAGAGTTGTCAGTTTGCCCATTTCAGCAAGCTCTTATGTCTTCATGAACCAATTACACTGGGAAATTCAATTTGGTTCTGGTACTTCTTGATTTGTTCATTGTATAAAACTTGCTTCTTCCAGGATATGGAGCGAGAGATAGCAAATGTGCTAAGTTATGGCCAAGAAGATGAAATTTTGACCAGTGCCTTCAAGCTGAATATTACGAGAGGAGACATTCAAACTCTAAGAAACCAACACTGGCTCAACGATGTGGTAAAATACAACTTCTCAATACTAACTAAAACCTGGTTAGGGCTTTGATCAGTATTATCGAATTATGATTTTTTTTCCCCAGATGATTTTTTTAAAGAACGAATTTTAAAGCTTGTCTTAATTTTTTAAAATATGTATTGGTTTTATATGCTTTTAAAACTTTGTTATGTGTTTAATTTTATTGTTGTTCCCTACTTCAATCCATAAGGAGAGATGAGTAAGAAATAATAATTATTCATAATGATGATAATGATAGTGATGTCACCTCCCTAATAATATTATGGTTCCAAAAACGAATGGATGGTATCAGATACAAATATGGACAAAGCATTGTGTATCTGAAGAAGCGATCATTTACAGTGAGTGAAGGTCAAAGCAGTTCTTGGGCTGGCTGTAAATTCTGGAATCTGGCAATTTTGCCACTTAATGTTGTAAGAGGGTTGGTGAGAGGAGGAATTCACACAACTTGGGTTATTTCCATAACCTCCCAAAGTCAGTCAGGAAGAACAACATGACAAAGATAGACTTTGATGTTGACTCTTTCCACTCAGCAATCCTGGAGACCAGTTCTTCCTATCCTTGCCCAGAGCAAAGCTCTACTTTTTCACTCCTTTCTGTCAGAGCTTTTATTCTCTCTCGCATCTAGTATAATCTGCCCTTTTATTGTTCTTACTGCTTCTTTTTCTTTCCTTGGCTTCTTTTTCTTCTTTCATTTTCCAAAGAAGAAGAAGCCTCTCACAAGACACAATTTGAAATGCGAACTTGTGGTCAGGTCAACCAAGATCACATCTGTGGGAAGACCAAAAGCTTCTTAATCACAAAATCAGCATAACCATACTTCAACGATTTCCATTCAATATCCAGGCAGCTAGCTTGAGCCAATTTGCATCTGGATGTTGAAGAGGCCCCTGAGACAGTAGATCTTGCCAATGTGAAAGATGCCACAGAGCTGTGAGGCTAGTTTATCATTCTAGGGCTCATTTTGGCATTAAGGAGAGATTAAAGCACATTTAAAGCATCCATCAAATGAAGTGGAAATGGCAAGTAAGTGTGCAAATGATTATCACACGTAATTGCGCAAATAAAGTGATATTGGAAATGCATTATTGCTGAAATCCTGAAAGTAAAAAGATTAATACTTCTTTGTGACCACTGTAATGGTGGGTTTTGTTCAACGTCATGTGAAATCATTACACGTAATTATGCAGTGTTTCCAGGATATTCATGGGCTAAACTCCTGATCTCCTTCATGTGATAAACTCAAGGGACAGGTTCATGAGGTCTTAAAACCAAGGCATTCTAAGCCAGTAGGGGGCTTGTGTCAGAGAACTGGGAACCAGAGGCCACAGGGAGTCTGGCATAGGAACTTTGAGTTCCACCAGCACCTGTTCACCTGGTGAGTAAAACTTATGAGTGACCATAGTCCCTCTAACTCTGCAGTGGCATAGCCCATTTTGACCTTACCGGTTGGAGGAATACTATGGAAAAGGTATTTTCCTTTGTGGTTAGACGTCTAATCTGTATTATTTTCCTTTTTGTTTTCTTCCAATTACAGGTTATTAATTTCTATATGAATCTTTTAGTGGAAAGAAATAAAAGACATGGATTTCCAGTTCTTTATGCTTTCAGTACTTTCTTCTACCCTAAGTTAAATGCTGCAGGCTATAATGCGGTCAGAAGATGGACCAAAGAAGTGGACTTATTCCAACATGATATGATTTTGGTGCCAATTCATATAAGGGTACATTGGGCATTAGTGGTAAGTATCTTTTACCTGTTCCACTCCCCCCCCCCCCAGCAAGGAATATAGATGGCTGAGTATTCCACTTACGTATTTCTTTTAATTATAGGTTATAGATATGAGGAGGGAGACCATCAAATATTTTGACTCAATGGGTCAAAATGGCCACAAGATCTGTATGAAATTGCTGTAAGTTAATTGTTTGCTGATAAAAATTGATAAGAGAATTCAGGGGTGTACCAAGCAAGTGGGGGGGGGGGAATACCCTTGGTGCTGCAATAAGAGAGTGCATTGTTGGCTGGGGTCGCAAGAAGGAAGTCTGCCACTGAGGAATTTGACACTGGGTCCAAGGGTGCAGCAAGTTAATGAAGGGTGGTTTATCTAAGGAAGCAGCAACAGTGGCTCATAAAGCACATTCACAGCTGAAAAATACAGGTGTTGTTTACTTAGGGTTGCCATAATTCTCTTCCACAAAATGAGGACAAAATGTAGGACATTCAAGAAGCAAACAATATAATTTTTATGTTTCTCAGTGACACTCTCAATGGAGGAGATTTTGACATTCTTCCTGGACAGAAGGTTGAAATGTATGATATGCCCTTAAAACATGGGCTCCTTCCCAAACAAATGCCCCAGTTCTCAGCCTCCCTTTGTTTGGCCTCAGGGAGGGTGAGGGGCTCAGGCCCATGGGCAGCTGGGAGTGGCCCTCCCTGGCCTCTGCTGCCACAGGGGCAGCTGGGGGTCTTTTTTGGGACCCAGAGCCCTGGGCTGTGGCTCCTCCTCCTCCTCCTCAAAGAAGGCTATCTTACTGCCCTAAAAGAGGAAGAGGGCTATGGGGACCCCAGTTCTGGTTGAGGCCCCCAGACCCACTGGCAGGAGGAGAGAAAGGGCACACCAGGCTCAGGCTGACCAGCGCTATTTCCCCAGAAGGCTGTGGAGTTGGTGGACTTTCACAGTTTATAAGGACAAATAGCAACCCTATGTTTACTCCATCCCTGCCTCTCAGGGACCCATGGGAGAAGATGCTGGATGGCAGTAGTTGTGTTGCTTGGCCTTTCCTGGACCATTCTCTGGATGACATAGAAGAACAATCCACTTACTAATGGATTTTTTCCCCATGTGTCAGCAGTTACAACTGTTAGTGCCTGTGTCTCCACATCAGTTTTAAAAATTCCCGTCAAGTCATGTAATTAGCCTGTTCATGTAGGAAATTAAATATCTTTTAAAGTAGGATATAGAATATTCAATAGAAGGAAGGGGGCAGAAGGCCATGATGTATTGGGTTTGACATGAGTGCTGTATGCCTTTTCTCCATATTGATAATACAAAGTGTTAGCCAAAATGTGCAACTATTACAGTGTTTCCAATATTAATCAGAATGACCATAAGAAACTATTAGCATTGACCGGGTTGTCCAGACCTGTTATACCAGGGTCTACTTTTACATCGTGACCCAAAATGTTTGAGACTAACAGCTTGGATATTGATAGCAGATTGTTAAGGCAGCAGGGCTACACAGACTTAGTGCTGGCTTGTAGCGAGCCATCCACTAAGAGAAATTTATAACATGAAATGGAGAATATCTACCAAATGTCAGGTCAGTGACATTTTAGCATTTTTACAAGAAGTTGAAAAAGATTTAAGACCAAATACATGGAAAGGGCAAGTAGCAATAATTAAACAGAAGGTGAAGCTCTGTTATTGCATCCTCACATTAAGAGCTTTTTAAGGGAAACAACCTTAAATGCATCAGTGACCTAGCACAGGTTTTCTACTTGGGAATTTTATTTGTTAATGAACCGGTTGACAGTGCCCCTATTTGAGCCAATTAAGCAGACTTGGTTAAGACTTGACTTTCAAAGTAAATAGTGGCCATTCTGTCTGCTAGAAGAGTGCTGGAGTTGACTGCTTTCTCAAACACACCCAAGTCTGTGCACTTGTGATCAAGACAAGTTGATGTTGAAGATTTTCATACCAGCACTTATCGTGGGGTAAGTGCTGGTAAAATGCTGGTAAAACATTTAGGAAGTGTGTGTGTGAAAACCTAATGAACTTCCTAAACGTCAGGGAATCATCGCTTCGCCTCCAGCATTGGGGAGCAGTCATTTCCCATTAAAGGAAACTTTGTGGTAAGCACTGGTATAAAAATCTTCATTTACTCTTAACCGAGCCTTTCTATCAGAATGTAGACTGAAAATGCATCAGTCTATAAATTTACCAAGCTTCTGTCTGAAGCCAACACTTGCATTGGATAGAAAATGCTACATATCAGATGTAAGAAGGGCAGTAAAAAAATACATTAAGAGAACTATAGCAGTCAGACAAAGAGAAATGCTATTAATTTCCTTCAGTCCAAAACCAATAGGGAATAAGGCCTCTAAAGTGCAAATTGCATGGTGGTTGAAGGCTTACATTTTTTTATGCTTATGAATTGGCTAACTTTGCTTGACTGCAGAATATGTGGCCTCATCCCAAATGGTCCATGGCAACTAATACCACATATATAGTATCAGCATCACTTGAGGATGTTTGCAGTGTGGCATGGTGGAAAGAGTCTTCAACATTTGGGTGGACTGTTTAACACTCAGTTCTGTAATTTACAATGCAGCCACACCCACCCAGTAGTGGGATGCATAGGTATATCTCATTAGGAAGTAGATTTCTCCTCCATACCATCCAGAGAATAAGGGGTTGGTACTTACCATGAAGGTTCATTCTTGGATGGCCTAGAGGAGCAATCCATCTCTCACTATTTGTTACTGCATGGGCGGAGGCATAAGAGCTAAATATGAAGTGGGAAAACAACGTGACAAATTCTGTTACCTCAAAAGATTCTATCCACTTTTTACTTTTTTCTATGTGTTTTCTGGCCATTGTTATTTCATTTCATATTTATTACTGAAAATAATTATGCTGTAGACTGGAGGAGGTGTTAAAAATGATCCACACCACATGTCAAACATGATAGGTATGCCACTGAGATATTTTTTTCATTTTGTTCTTATCATGCTTCCTAGCAGGAGAGCTCTTAATATCTATATAATACCTCTAATTAGAGCTGAAAAGCTTTCTTTGTCAACAAATGAGCAAACTCAAGCCATTCTCTGATGTATCATATTAATACCATACCAATCTCTAATGTATTTCTTAGTGCAAGACTTCTGCATAACATCTTGGATATGGCTATGGTTGTTGGTGCATCGCTGACTCTTGTCTGGGTATATGGCACCACTGTGAAACTGGATTCATTCCTTTTAATAAACATCTAAATATACATTCACCTTAATTTAATTCTTAAATGAAAGTATTCACTTACCTTTTCTTCCTGTTGATGTTACTGTAACAGGATGAAAGCTTTTGCCAGTAATAAATTAGTTGCAGTAGCTTTGCTTCATAAAATGGCTATTACATTGGTACAAAGCAGTCTTCATCTCCATTTTAGGGTGTGCAATTCAAATTGTTTTTGGTTCACTCTAGTGAAGTAGGATTATTAAAAATGTCATGCAAATTTTGGTAACTGTAAATGATACCTGCTATGTTTGGAGAAACCTAACTAATATTTTATATTTTTATTCAACAGGCAGTATCTGCAGGATGAAAGCAAAGCCAAGAGAAATGTGGACATTAATGCTTCATCATGGGCACTTTATAGTATGAAACCACATGTAGGTTGCAACTAGCTTCTGGGTTTTACAGTTCTACTGTGCATCTCACCTCATGTTTTATAAAGTGTTGGATAGTGCACAGTAATTCTAACTAATAAGCCATAATTTCCTAAATCAGGAGCAGGCATTGGGTCCTCACTTACTCTGTTCTCCTTCATTTCAGTCATGGTTTCTCTAACTCTGAAGTAAAAAAATTTATTAGGATGAGGCACCGAGTGACCCCCAAACTCTACATGGCTACCCTCAGGTTTCATTTGTGCTTAGGGAGTGTTCAGGCTTTGTTCAGCTGCAGAAATCCTACATATTGCCAGAACAGGTTCCTGGTCTGCTGTTATGTTCAGTCAGTGATATGTGATTGCCCTTCCTAATGGAAAGGTCAACATCCCATGGGGAAGTGACTTGGGGAAGAGGTAAGACTCTTCATGGTCTGGAGGTCTGAACCACAGTTACTTGTTGCATCTGAAATGCAGTCTGTCACTTCAAAGAAGCCACAGTTGAAATACCAAAAGTAGGCATGTGAGAGGAGATCCTAGGGAGTGTGTGAGACCTGTTTTGTGAACCATGGCTTGTAAACTATTCTGTCCAAGCTGATCCAAAGTGCAAACTTTGAAAGAGCTAAGCAGTGCATTTATTGAAGGCAGTGCTGCTTAAATGGGTACTCTAAGCAGTGTGTTAAAATCTCTAAATCATAAACTTTATTCAAAGCTCTACTTTAAAGCAGCTGTGGATAAAGTGCAGTTTGTTGAAACATCTCAGGATGTCCATATTCAGAGTTTCCCATCCTTGAACTGAGTATTAAAGTCAAGTGTTTCTAATGTTATGTAAATATAACAGAAGAATGGGAAATGCAATAATTTCAGACTCCTTTGCTATGTCAGGCAAGTGGTTTGTTTTAGATTGACAGTATTAGAAACTTGTTAAGATTAAGTAATCTGATGTGTAATATAAAGCAAAGAGGAACTAATTGATGCATCTTTCTGTTTCCTTCTTGCCCTCAAACTTAGGAAATTCCACAGCAGTTGAATGGCAGTGACTGTGGAATGTTTGCTTGTAAATATGCAGATTTTATCTCCAGGGATAAACCCATTATATTTACACAGGTGAGTATCTTGCATTGGCTCCCACAAAAATAAATGTTGTCTATGTGAATGAGTTCTAATTGTTTCTTCTTTTTTACAGTGTCACATGCCTTATTATCGCAAAAGGATGGTATGGGAGATACTTCATCAGCAGCTGCTATGACATAAGTTCTCAGGCATGCAACATACATGCACATCTCATCATCTGGTGATGAAATAAGTTATGTTAGCTGTCTTGTACCTCTTTCACAAGATTCAACAAGCTTGTCTGGATATCATTGCAGACAATGAAGCATGCTTGGGAAGCATATTAGCTTGAACCCTTTTTCTCTAAATGGCCAAGCATGGGTTAAGACAGGAACTCAGCTGAGTGAGTGTATGATATCAGATTGGTGAAAGACTACCAAGGAATATTGAATGAACAATGTGTGACCTTAGTGATGTGAAAAGCCATGTATTACTATCTTCACATATTGGGTTGGTTCCTAATGTAGTTGTGATTTGAGTAGACACACTGAAGTCCATAGGGCTTGGACTAATCATGACTAACATGTTCCACAGATTTTAAGGAGTTTGAGACATGGCCAAATCTGGATTCAACCTATTGGCTTTGGTTGGTGAACATGCTGGGGACGATTGTGCCAGTAGCCATATCATTTTCTGGGTTAAATTCAGCATAGGGCATCTGCTCTGGGCAAACTCTGGGTAGGAAAACTCAAAAGTTGAGCAAGGCAGAAAAGAACCTGTGGTGTGTGAACCTGTAGTCTAAGCCAAGACCCTTTCTATTGTAAGATGGATTTTTTCCCCTAAAATTGGATTTGTAATGATTTTGAAAGATGGGAACTCCATTTTGATTTGTAACAAATCCATACATAAAAGCCCTAGATGGGGGTTATTCTTTATTTAAAAGTGTTATAATTTTATATGAGACTATTTATTTGTATTATATTTAAATGGACACATGTTGAAATTCTGAAATACTTTCATGAACTATAGAAATAAATATTTATCCAGTAATCCTGTTTTAAATTGATGTGAACAGCATTGTTGCTTTGGTTCAGAAAAAGGTGGCATAACAAAAGCTAGTGGAATAAAATTAATCAGCAAATGAGTGAAATAAAATATTTTCTCAGATTTAGTGTTAAATGACTTAATAAAACTTATGGGGAGGATAGCAACTCTAAGCAGTTTGATTCACAGTATCTGCATGCCTTTTATTAGGATAAATGGTTGCATTCGGTTAAGGAGAAAAAAGTGTTGTTGTGTCTGCAAACTGAATGTTAATGGTTTGTGGTCTTGAGTACAGAACATGTTGGAAAAAAACTTATGTCCCTCTTGTCTGGTAGATGATTAATATGCTCATCATCGGCTTGTTTATCAGTACAGAAACAGAAAAGAATTGAACATTTAAAGGTGAAGTATTTAAGTGGGAGGAATTTGCTGGCAGGAGGAAATGATGTGAATGTGTATACCCTATATCTAGGGTATAGCTCAATAACTTTGGAGGAATCCCCACACTAAATTACACTTACAAAAACTTTAATTGATGCTGACAGTTGAAACAGAAAACTTGCCCCTATTCAGGAACACCTTTAGCATTTATGTGGCTCCCCGTCATCCATCGAGGTGTTCATGCAGCCCCTAGATCTCCAGTAGTTACCTTCTCCTGTATTAAAACAGGGATGTGACCTAAGTGGAAGTATGTTTGAAGGGAATTATTCTATAACAAAGCAGCAACATTTTTGGCAAGGTTAAATTTGATACACTTTGTTTTCATTCCTTCTCAGGAATACACATACAATAGGGTTAGTTTGTGGTTGACCCACATTTAAACAACTATACCTTAATGTGTTTATAGACATGTGTCTCAGGATGAGTTGCTTTTCTTACTGGATTGGTATGAAACTAATGTTCAGCAAATTCAATTTCTGCTTAAAATTATTAGTATTTATATAGCACTTCAAAGTACTTAATGTACTTCATATACATTGTCAGTAATCCTTATAACACCCCTGTAAGATGGAGCAGCCACACAAGTCTTTATCTCTGTGCTAAAACCACAACAAGGGAATGTTTTGGGCTGTAGTCCTATACAGACTGAGAGCCAGTGTGGTGTAGTGGCTTGAGTGTTTGGATCCTTACTCAGCCATGGAAACTACTCGGTGACCTTGGGCATGTCACTTCCTCAGCCTCAAGAGTGGCAAACCCCCCTGAATAAATCTTGCCAGGAAAATTCAATGAAAGGCTCGCTCTTAGGGTTGTCATAAGCTGGAAACAACTCAAAGTCACATGACTGCCACCAGCACCTATATACACTTACATTGGTTTTAAGGTAATGCGACGCATATGTCTGAATAGATACATGTAGGATTGCCCAGTGAGGTTGTTACCCAAATCAGCTTATCAGATAGAGGCATCCTTAGGTGTAGTGTGTTAAATGTAACATAAGCACTACTTCACTGGACATAAGTCAGAGTCGAAGCATTATACAAATAAATAATGGGAAACTTCACAACAGGACTTTTCCATTCATTTCCAAAGGAAATGTCACAATATTGAAACTTGTTCACCTGCAAGAAGCTGCTAATTAGGGAACAGTATTTATTTGAAATGTACTGTAGGTCTGTTAAAAAGGGATCTTTTGTTGGTTAGCATGTAAATATGTGGGCTATAAAATCAATATTGTAAGCAGTTAGCTTTGTAAACTTTGTTTTAGCATATGTTAATTGCTTCTGTTTCACTAATGGCTACCTAGTTCAGTCCTATTTCCATTTTTGTTTGGCTTTTTGGTTCAATGCTGCTTTGTTCAATATTTTGTGTAAGGAAAAGTTGAACGAAAGCTGAAACACACTAATCCAGTTGTTATGACAAAATGTTGAGTATCATTCTAATGCAGATACTCAAAATCAAGTACTTGGTACAAGAAACCACCTTTGTTTCTGTTGTTCACATTGACTTCACAGGACTGCAAAAGATCTAGTTAAAGCAGAGAATGGAGTAGACAACATAAGAGCGTTTACACGCCACCTATTTTCTTTGTTTGTGTATATTCTTTCAAGGCACCATGAATTTTCTAGGGATTTCTTAGGCAAGGAATACTCACAGGCAGTTTTGCCAGTTTCTTCCTCAAGCTTAGCCCAATAATTCATGGTCATCTGCTATTAAATAAAATTACTCAGGTTAAGCTCTTGTTAGCTGGATATATTTTGTTTTTCATAGAACATTTGTTTGAAGTGGAGAAAACTGGCATTGCAGTCTGTTGGTACAATGGTATGGTTCCCAGAAACCAGTATGACATCCATCTGTTAGCACAGAAAATTTTTTATCACATGTGTAACTTGTCAAACTCAGGAGTTCTGCTCCAGCGTCTGGTGCGTGTCTATCCTTTATTATTTTGTTATGTTTCAAGGCCATTGACTCTGATCTAGCAGAAGGATAATACAGAATAGAATCATACAGAATGATGCTTTCTTCCACCTGGCAGCTGTCTTTTGTCTAAATTTATTTCCAACTCATTTTTATTAAAAAAATAAAAAATGCTCCAACTCTCAGTTTTACAAGGCATACAAAATCTCAAAAAGGGACACACAAGAGCAAGGTGCTGAGGTATGGAAACACCTGAGGTAGTTTGTTTTTTTTCCTTTCTTTTTTTTTCTTTTTTTGAAAAAAAGTTGCAGTTTTCATGCCCTGGGCCAACACCCTCTTGTCAATCCCACTTTAAAAACCCACCTCCCAAAGTATAGGTGGCAGCATCCTACACAGAAAATGTACCAACTGTTGTTTGCCTGTAAACAGCATGAAGTCCCTCCCCCCACCACACACACTTTAGGAAATCTAAGCATAACTGTAGCTTGACATTTTGATAAGCAAAGTGGAAGTTGTAGCTGGGTGGTTCTTTTTTTGTATCTTTTCCGTGATGTGTTTACTTGGAGCACTGCATTAACTGGTGGTACAAAGAGACTGTATGCAAAAACCAGTTTGAGATCTGTGAAGCAAAGAGAAGATGACATGAGCTGGAGAAAGAAATGCATAGAGATTCCTCTGCTAACGAGACGGTATCCCTTCTGTTGGCACTTAACAGACAATCCAAAATGGCATGCAGGTGCCATTGGTCTTTCTAAAGCCCTTCTAAATATTGATTACTTTTTGATTTCCATTTAAATTTTGCTGTTGCAATCCTAAGATCTCCATCCTACTTTCTGTTAGAAATCCATAATAGACTAATGTCTTTCCTTTCTAAAAAAAGAAAAGAAAAAGTAATTGTTTAAAAAGAAATTAAAGACTGGAGTTAGTTTAGTTAGCTATATTAATTCTAAAATATATTAATGCTGTCTTGTACAACAGCCCATGCACTGTGTAAAAAAAAGAGAGGTTTTCCCAGTATGTACACACATGTACAGAAAAGATTCTGAATGGGTTTGCCTGCAAAATGTCTGTCTTTGTTAGTCCAACTAAAGGGATAGCGTTGTACTGTTAGACAGACTCCAGGTAGGCTGTGGTGCGTGGAAGGCTGTCCCTTGCTGACTGAAAACCTCCCTTCCCATCCCCAGAAGTCCTCTGCAGAGCTCCAGCCTCTTAGGCAGACATGGATGCCTCCAAAATAGTCTTTGGTTTGCTCTCTGGTCCGGTTATTCTGTCACGTGTTGGAAGGGCTACATTCATCAGTTGTTGCTGGCTAGCATCTAGGAGCCTCATTTGCTGCGCTGTGAGACAGGGGCTCCCTGAGGATGTTTCTGTTCCTGTTGTTTGACCTGCTGGACAATTTCCCTGATTTTGCGCTGTGCAGTCTGCAATAGAGAAAAAGACAGTTCTCAGTAAAAGAAAAAGCATGCTGTATAACTGGCAGTTAGATTGTGCTTGATTAACCTATATCCTCCTTGCTCCCAGCTGCCAGTAAGGTGAAGCCCAGGCTCTCTGTTGCCACTATGTATACTATTACCTTCAGCTGAACCATACGAGGGAACGTGTATGTATGTGAGCTGCAGTGGGGCCAGCTTTGATGAAATTAATGCTGTAGCCATCAACAATCAATCTTGCTGGAAATCATACTTGTAGGCTGTTCTGCTACCGACTAGCAAACAACTATGCATAAAATATATAGCTTTTAAAGCAGGAAGAAATGCTTTGATGCCAGATGTGTTACCTGCAATATGCTGTTCAAAGCATTTTCCAAGTTACAGATTTTCCTTTGCTCTAGACTTTCAAATATCAGAAACTAAATGGTTTAACCTAAGTTAAGACTTTGGTTTCTATATTTGTCCCTTCTAACGTAATACCTGAATTTTAACCATATAAAAGAAAATGTTTCACCTGACTGGCAAAGAAGTGACCAATTATTTTGACGACAACTTCCTCATTTTCATCAGGTGTTTGGTCACGTGGTACAATAACTTCTGCACTAGTTAAGTTCTGTAGTTCATTCACCTACAAGAGCAAGAGTGCAGCAAATTTATTTTTCATATTGATCATTTTTGCATTCAAGCAATTCCAAACTGTTGCAGGTTAACAGTATTGCCACTAAACATTACAAGAATGCTCAGATGTTCATCTAATTCTTGCCCTGTGTACAGACAAACAAATCCAAAAGGAACACAGACTCAGATTTACTCTAGATAAATGCTAAATGTTTTACAGAGTGGTAACATTTTTTCTGTCCACTGGTGACAAATATTTTTTTCCTTTCCTAGACACTTGACATGGACCAGCAACTGATGGCTCACAGACTGGCACTAGTCCATGAGTCACCACTTTGAATAGTACTGCTCTAAACAACAAGCATATTAGCAATTTGTTTGAACTTTTTATAATGTTAGCCCAACCTACCGTTTTGCCCCCTTTTCCTATCACACGACCTGCTGCAGACGAAGGCACCTTAATATGGGCTTCAAGCTTCACTTCTTCTTTTGGATTGAAAAAGTTCTCTTCTTTCAGTTTCCCAAATATTCGTCCCTGGGCCTAAGAAAACAAAAGGTCAAGTTGCTACATTTCCTAATAGACTCTAATCTACTGTCATATTGACACAAAGTTATATGGGCTCTAAAAAAAGCAAAACAAACAAACAAAAAACAAAACCACACCCTCATTTTACCCTCCCAAATAACAGGAAAATAACAAGATTTCTTCCTATGGAAGCAAAATGATGAGTTCAGCACATCCCAGATTCTTATCAGTGCTAATGGTTATATCATATATCTGGATATAGAGCAATGACATCTGCAATGACATGATGCAAGAGTAGCCCATTTCCCCATCAAATAACCTGGCTTCCAAATCTGTATTCTGTAAAGCATTAATACAGTCGTCCCCCGGGTTACGAAGGTAATCCATTCCGGATTACCTTTCGTAACCCGGAAGCATTCGGTTCCCGGGGGACCGCTATTTGCAACGGACCGCGCAGCCGATTTAAAGGGGCCGCGTGGTTTTTTCTTTCGTATCCCGGGGGATCTTTCAGATCCCGGGGGATATTGTAGCGGTCCCGCTGGTTTCGTACCCTGGGGTTTTCGTACCCCGGGGGATTCGTAAACCGGGGGACCACTGTATGAGTTATTCACCTATGCCAATAATGGAACTGGGGTCAGGTTCAAATGCTAGCCTACAGATACTAGTTGTCTAGCTGGATAGGCCGTGAGCTGTTCTGCTCACATGGCTAGCTATAACTATACAGTGGTCCCCCGGGTTACAAAAGTAATCCGTTCCGGATTACCTTTCGTAACCCGGAAATCTTCGTTTCCCGGGGGACTGCTTTAGTGGACAGACCGCGCGGCAAATTTAAAAGGGCCGCGTGGTTTTTCTTCTTCGGATCCCAGGGTTTTCTTCGCATCCCGGGGGCTTTTTTTCACCCCCGGCAGTTTCGGGTCCCGGGGATTTCGTTCCCCGAGGGGTTCATATCCCGGGGGACCACTGTATGTAACTACAGTTGCCCCTCCGTTTTCACATGGGATCCGTTTCGGACCCCACCCCCGGCAGAGAGGTGGTGCATGATCAAGCCTCATAGGCTTGAATGAGGCGTGCCCCTGCACATGTGCCATTAGCAATAGCAGGATATTCAAGGGCGTGGATCCCAGATCAGCCATTTAGGATGGGCAACTGTATATGCATACCTTAGTACAAATGGATCTTAATCTGGGGGAAAGCATTCAAGACTTTAGCTATGCTGAAAAGGCACAGAATGAGTACAGTCCTGTCCCCAGCTATCAGCAGCATCCTGAATTGGAATTCAGAACAATGACCCACTGTTTGTATAGTGACATTAGAGTACATGGGGTGAAACAGTATCATCTGCTATTTAAGACACACAGATTTCTGCCCCATATTGGAGCCATGTTTAAAAGGTTTGAGTGAAACATTTGGCTAGCATGCCCAGCTGTCAATCCTGATTCTTTCTGCTCTGTCCCAAGTGCAAGTGACCCAAATTTAAAACACCACGTGACACTGGCCCATCAGAGCAGGAAAAACATTGGCATTAAGAGTTAAACTTGCTTTTAACTTCATTCTCTTCAACATCTCTAATCCATGTGCCCTTCTGCCTTTTCCGTCCTCTCTCTCTCTCTTAGTTCTCTTTAACTTTCTCTTATGTTCCTTTTCTCTTAATTCTCTCTCATGTTGCAGTACTTTCTTAAGTTTAGCTTAGCCAATTCAAGTCTTTTTTTAAAAAAATTACCATACTTGCAAACTTTCTTGTTGTTTTAGTTATGGTGCTGTCTAAATTCTCCATTACTTCCTCCACTTATTCGCCTTGAACTAGGTTTGCCTTTACTCCTTAAGTTCTGTCAGAAGTCTTGGATAACTCATTTGACAGTGCTGTCAACCTCAAAGAAGATCAATAACTTATGTCTCTGATTCGGGATTCAAATTGGCTTCTAGAACATCTGAAGCCAAATTCTGCTGAAGTTGAGGCTTCTCAATCAAATGCCCGTCAAAGCTTCCGTTCCATGCCATTAGATAGAGAAGGGCGCAAGCTTAACCTCATGGTGAAGAAATTTTATTCTGCCTCTGGTTGGATCTTAGAATGCTCAGGCATCTGTTTTAGCATTGGTTGGTTCTGGCAGCAATCCTATGAATGATTACCTTGTAATAAGTTCCAGTGAAGGCAGGTGAAATTTACTTCTGAGGAAACAGGTTTAAGATTTAAAATGAAAATATGCACCAAGCATGAAATGCTTGCTGAAAATTGAGAAATACCTGAATTGTGGAGGCTGATTTGAGACCTACCAATATGGAGGAAAACTACTGGTACACTCTAGACTCTTTTATATGGTGTTGAAAGCTACAGTAAACCAGCATGGATTGTACAAACCACTTCCATATTTCTGGGTCAGCTACACTCAACAACTGCTAGCCTCTCCCTCATGTTCTCTTGGACAGCTGCTATCCTCCTGTGCTCCTAGTGGCTGGTTCACACAAGTAGGCATTGCATATCAGTTTTGTACTGACCTTGAATTGTGCTTCTGGAGGCCCCGTTATGATAACCATCCTCTCACTGGCATCTGGACTCTCAGCTGGTGCAATCTGAAGGTCACAGAAAACATAAGGCACATCAATTTTTTTCTCTATAGTAATGTCTCTTTGCCTGCCACTGGTGTGCCAGTGATTTTGCAACAAACCTACTTTATATGGAACCCATCCCAAGTTAACAGCAGAGGTTGCATATTAACTCTGGTCTCCACAATACTGGTTTTTGTGACTATTAATATTACTGTGTACTGCCTGATTCATTTCCCCCATTTTCTTTATAATACAAAGATGAAAATGTAAAACTGCCTCCAGTCCCCGCCCCCACGCCCGATATATGCATGGATTCCTTTTGGCAAGCACTTCAGTATTGTACTACAGATTGCCATCTTACTGAAACAGCAATCTCCATTTTAAAAAAGACTGCACAGTAAGCCTTCAATAGTCTGAGCAGAATATTTGTTACCCTCTTTGTGTATACAGGAGAGATGGTGGATCCTGTGGCCCAACAAAGGAGCTTAGACTTTCACTTTCTGCCAGGATGCCCAATTGTCATGCATGATGGCAACTAGAATTCAACAACATCTGGATGGTATCAAGTTCCTTACCTCTGTCCTCAGAGGTCACTGAAGCAGAGGGAGGAGGAATTACTTTTTAACAAAGGCTGACATGTTTTACCGACAGCCACTTCAAATAATCTGGAGACTTCAGGGAGATTTCCCATATTTCAGTTTTCATTTGCAATAAACAGGAAACACACTTAGGACACTGCCCTTAGTAGCACAAGCAAAATGTAAGTACATATCTAGTAACTTGTACTGCTTGTGCTAGAACATAACAAGATAGATTTGGGTGCGTCACAGGCTACTCTTTAAATATACCACAGGTCCTAATTTATCATGATTCACACACAGGCTGCTCTGATTGGCCAAGTATAACCAAGCCTTACTCAACTAGTGTCATGCAGGGCTGGGAAGGCCCACTCATCATCAAGCTCCAGGAGTCATTTGAATCAGCCTCCAACAGTGAGTCATTTCCCAAATATATCAGCTGTCCTGCATGCACTACCAGCTGTCTTTTCTAAACCAACCTGCATTCACTAGAAGTCTGGCAGAGATGATAATTGGCTTCTAAGAAAATGTCCAGAGCCAAAATTTGTGACTACCAGTGTAGAAGAGGAATTCTGTCTGCTCTCCAGGCTTTGCCCCTTCTCCAATATTGCATCTTTCTTTGTAGCTGCATTATATTGCTGGTGGGGAGGGGGAATTTGTAATTTGTAAAAATGCAATTTGTAAAAATTTATGAAGAGGTGGCACAACTTTTACAGGCAGTATTTTGTTGTAGGAAGATACAAACAAACTGCATCTGGTAATATTTTTTATTTGCTACATTTATTTCTTTCAGCGAGCTACAGGCAGTTTAAATGACTGCTCTACACTTTATCCTCACAACAACACTGTGAGATAGGTCAGGCTAAGCAGAGAATTTCATGGCTGAGTAGGGATCTGGATCACAACATTAAACATTACACTATACATGGTATCATAACTGTCATGTATTTAAGAGACCTGAGTTGAAGGTGGCCAGAATCTGACAGCAGCTGGTTCTTGTGGTGGAAAGTATAAGTGGATGGAGTGATGGAAAACAGTAAAGCACAGTTCAGGAGCCTGTAACCTTCAAATGTTAATGAATTCCTACTCCCATAATCCCTCATAATTGACCAGGCAGGCTGAGGCTGATGGGAATTAGAGTCCAACAATATCTGGAGGTCTACAGATCCCCTGAAGTAAGGAGGATGTGTGGGCTTTCTTACCTTGATTGATGCACCAGCAAATCTTGCCAGCTGCTTAATGTGCTGGCCCTTCTTTCCAATAATGGCACCCACTGCTTGTGTTGGGATGAACAGATTCACCACTTCTTGCTCTGGCAACTGGGGATGGCAAAGAGACAGGAAATGTATCATGGAGTATGAGACATGCAACTCTGCTGCCTGTAGTTGAGTTCTGCCTCCCAAGGCGCACTTGTCCCATACAGTCAATCTGATCTGCATGCAGCAATAAGGCAGAGAAGAAAGCAGGCAAGGATTGGTCTTCCATGGGAGATGGCAGAGAAAATCCACACCAGCAAAGAAAAGGTTTGGAAAGGGGCTGAGAAATTACTGAACCCACCTATCTTGCTCTGATAAGCACTTAAATAGCCTAAAGACATCATACCTTTCTGATACAGGAAGCTAAGCATGTCAGCTTTGGTTAGTACTTGGATGGGAGACTGTATTTGAGAGGAAGGAACTGGCAAACCACCGCTGAGTATTCCTTGCCTAAGAAAACACTATAAAAATTCACGGAGTTGCCATAAATTAATAGGTGACTTGAAGGCGCACATACACATACACGCACACACAGACACACACACTTTGAAGGAAAGCTCATGGTGTGTGTGGGAAATATAAAGAACAACACTGCTGCCTTCTTGCATCACTAGTTGCAAATGCATAATATTGTAACACCAAATAAATGAACTCCACAAAACAGGACCAGATTTTAGTAACATGAATCAAACCCAAAGATCTATTATCTCAGGCTCTATACTCATAATACGGATAAAATCTTGATTTCCACTCTAAATATTCATTGAAAAGTGTCCATGGAGAGGGTTTTTACCATGCTAATTAGAACTGTGCCGATGTAATAAGCACTCCATTAAAGTGTAACAAATTCACACTCCATGCGCTGGAGAAGATATCTAAGCCCTTTGAGTAATAGTCTCTCTTCTGGGAATGCACTCCAACAAACCATTATAATGGTATTAACAGCTCCTAGCTTCCTTTTTCTTACCTCACAGTCTACCCTGGTGGAATACCCTGAAAGAACAGTGATGTTCAGACTATTTGAAATTCATTATAGACAGCATTAACTATACTGTCAATATTCTGGATGGTTTGTGTAATAACACACACTTTTCTGTTAGTGTGCCAATGACCGTGTATATGCAAATAATCTACAGCAAAGGTTATATTAGATTTTGCTTGCCCACATGCATCTCAGAGAACTGGAATTTAGATACTGTAACCTCTGTACCTCAGCAATATGAAAATGGAGTGAGTCACAGTAAGACAGCACTCAAAGTGCCTGACAGAAGAAGATGCAGAGGATTCCCATTAGAGACAGGGAGCTAAATATAGTGGAGACCAATGCATACAACTGAACACCTATTGAAAGCAATAAGATGTGATGGTGGCTTCACAGTGGAATATTTAACTTGTGTCCCACTGATTTCAACTGGTCTGACAGCAGTACTCTGGCATACTGTGGTGGAAGGCTGCTCAGCTGGCATAGTAGGATGTATGCCTGTGAAAGCCACCAGTATGATGGGAGAGAGCACCACTGTCTGTCCAAAGCAACTGGGGAGAAGGAAAAGGAACAGAAAGGTCTTCGATCCAAAGGAACCAAAAAAGACATTGCTCTCCTTTGATCCAAAGGAACCAAAAAAGACATTGCTCTCCTGACAGGATTGGGAAAATCTTTGTTAACAACAACAACAACAACAACAACCACAGTTCACTCAGGACAAAAGAAAACCTATGACAGCTCTGGAACTGGCATATGGGCTTTCCCTCCCACTTACATCCCTGGAAAGATTAATTAAATGAATGAATAAGGCTGCCTGCCTTCTCTGTTGACTGGGACAAACTGGCAAACGTTAACAAGTGGGGGTTCCTCCACTGTGGGGTCTCCCCTTTCCTCAGAAATGATTGCTTTGCCCTTGTGGCTTTGGTGTAAAATCTGTCAAAATAATTGGTAATTTAGCAAGTCAAAGCTTGTGTATGTTTCACTGATTCAATAGGTTTACTCAGGACTAGCAACTGAACTTAGGCCACTGGATGTGACAAGGAGGAGGCAGGAGGCCACAAGGCAATATGATGCACAAGAGCCTCACGCTGCCAGAGCCTGTGCACTTGGTCACCTCACCTCACTCATTTTAATCTAGAGGAACAAGGATATTTTATTTATTGAAGTTATACTCCGCCTTTCTCCTGAGATGGGATCCAAGGTAGTTTATATATAGACATATTAGTGAAACAGGAAGTGTGAAGCACTTATTACTCTTTTCCCTTTCTCCCTTGCAACTGAGACACACTGAAGGTTTGTGCGAACTGTCCTCCAGAGGCGAAGATGAATAAAGAAACAATCAAATGAATCCAAGGAGAGCAGCCTGCATAAACAAATTATGAAGGCATAAGCATATCTTCCAAGCCATGTACTACTGCCAGAAGAAAATGGCCTAAATCCAACAGCTACTCCTAACTAGAATAGAGCCAATAAATGCAGAAAGGTAAATCAACACTTGTGTAAGTTACATTGATTCAATGGGTCTACTCCCCCTTCCAACTGAGATGGGTAGTTGGATTTAGGCCAAAGGTTTTAATCTCCTGATAGGTCAAGGCAAATCAATTATTGTGATTTTAATTTTCATGTCTTCTTTCAGTAGTGTTCTTTTCAACACACAAACATACCTCTAAACCTCTTGAGACACACTCTTATAAAGGGATTGAAATGAAAATTTAACTTCTCTTAGTATTGCCATTTGAATTTCCCAGTACTGTAACAAATGAAAAACATCCATCTATTCACATTAGATGGAGGAACAACACTAGCTGTCTGTTTAAAAGAAAGAATGGAATATAGGGAGGGAAGGATTCCTGTACTTAAAGGAAAACAGGTAAAGAACGTATCCAGAGGAGAGTGACCAAAATGGTGAAGGGTCTGGAAACCATACCTTATGACGAAAGACTTAGGGAGCTGGGTAAACTTAGCCTGGAAAAAAGATGGTTGAGAGGTGATACAATAGCCCTGTTTAAATATTTGAAGGGATAACATATTGAGGATGGAACAAGCTTGGTTTCTGCTGCTCCAGAGAATAGGACCTAGAACAGTGGATGCAAGCTACAGGAAAAGAGATTCTTCCTCAACTTTAGGAGAAACTTCCTGACAGAGCTATTCAACACACATTGGGACACACTCCCTCGGAGTGTGGTGGAGTCTCCTTCTTTGGAGGTCTTTAAACAGAGGCTGGATGGCTGTCTGTCAGAGGTGATTTGATGGTGAGTTCCAGCATGGCAGAATTGGTTGGAATGGATGGCTCTTGTGATTTCTTCCACCTCTATGATTCTATGAGAACACGCTTATTTAAAGTCCAGTACCAAAGCTTGCTGTGTCAGCAAATATGATTAAGATAGGAAGGACCAAACTGGACATTCTACACACATACAAAGCATTACTTTGTGCCAATGTTCTCAATATCTATAGAACAATTATTCAATTTGCATTTAGCTTAAGGTCTGTGTATGTATGTAACTAAATCTCTATCTAAATCTCTATCTAAATATAGTACGGCCTCTGGTGAACTGGAGAGCAAGCAACTGGTATTCTCCTTTTTGATTTCATGCATTTCTTAGAGTAGTCATGGGGTGGCTGAAATGATTTTAAGAGGAGTATGCACACTGTGGCCCATGAGAGGTGTGTGGACCCCGTGTTCCCTTACCCTCTCTGAGCTTCCCCTGTATCCTCCATGTAAAGTTTGGCTCCATATGGCTAATTGACTCTTTAGGGCTATTATTGGGGGGTTTTTTTGGGGGGGGGGTGATCTTACAAGGTCCCTTGGGGAGCTAATTCAGCCCTGTGGTTGGCCATTTAGTGATTTTTGGGTCGAGGAGAGTTGCAAATCTGTAAGGGACCATCTTGAAAAAAGGTCCTTAGTAACCAAAGTAAGATCAGTCGTGGAGGTAGCATTGAAATGGCCAACTCTACTTCCAGAGGGTACAATTGGTCATTTGCTACTAGGGAAACTGAGAAGGGGGCAGATGCAACCCTCCATGGTCTTGGTGGGAAGATAAAATGTGGTTTCCAAGCCTCTGAAATGTGCCTGCTTTGAAATGAAAGGTCATATCCATTCTTAGGATTCTTCATAAATCTAGATTTTCTGAATGGAAGTAATACGTAAAGCCTCCTGCCCCAGCTGCACACTAGATATATTTTAACTATAATCTGCATATAATGCCTTTATTTACAATGTTGGTTCCAGGCACCTACACTTTCTTATTCTAATAATCCCTAAATAGTTAAATATGCACAACATTGGGCTTTGCTTGCAAAGCTTTACATGATATATCTTAATGTTAATATAGCACTAATGCCAGCTTCAGTATGGATTCAAACCTGCACAGAAAGAGGCTTTAGGAGTGAAAAAATCAGGGGACATGATGGGTTCATGGAGCCTACCTGGGGTTCCACACTAGGCTTTGAGAGCAGTTAATTGCTGCATCTCATTCACAGCAAGTGGTGCAGATGCTGTGGGCTTGTATTTACAACTCTCCTGTATTTTCTCAGTGCTTCTTTCATTTTGCCCCCCTTCCTCACCATATTATGGTAATACATTATGTAGGGAATGCATTATGTAGGATTATTGCACAATGTTCTTCTCGTAGTGCCAAAAATACTCTATCTTTGTGGAATTATAATTGCCCTAAATTATAGGCAAATATCAGACTAATATTTTCTGCTTACAGAATGTGGCCTCGCCACTCCCATCAGCACTATTCAGCATAGCCAATGGTGAGGGAGAAAGGAAAATGAAGTCTAACACCATCCAGAGGTCCCAAAACTGTCCTTTGTACTGTGAAAGAATCCCAGGTGTTTTTCCTGATATCATAGAATCATAGAATCATAGAATCGTAGAGTTGGAAGAGACCACTAGGGCCATCCAGTCCAACCCCCTGCTATGCAGGAAATCCAAATCAAAGCACCCCTGCCAGATGGCCATCCAGCCTCTGTTTAAAGACCTCCAAGGAAGGAGACTCTATCACCTTCCGAGGAAGTGCGTTCCACTGTCGAACAGCCCTTACTGTCAGGAAGTTCTTCCTAATGTTCAGGTGGAATCTCTTTTCCTGTATCTTGCATCCATTGTTCCGGGTCCTGTTCTCTGGAGCAGCAGAAAACAAGCTTGCTCCCTCCTCAATATGACATCCTTTCAAATATTTAAACAGGGCTATCATATCACCTCTTAACCTTCTTTTCTCCAGGCTAAACATCCCCAGCTCCCTAAATCGTTCCTCATAGGGCATGGTTTCCAGACCCTTCACCATTTTTGTCGCCCTCCTTTGGACACACTCCAGTTTCTCAATGTCCTTTCTGAATTGTGGCGCCCAGAACTGGACACAATATTCTAGGTGGGGCCTGACCAAAGCAGAATACAGTGGCACTATTACTTCTCTTGATCTAGACACTATACTTCTATTAATGCAGCCCAAAATAGCATTGGCCTTTTTAGCTGCCGCATCACACTGTTCACTCATGTTCAACTTGTGGTCTACTTGGACTCCTAGATCCCTTTCACACGTAGTTTCATTCAGCCAGGTGTCACCCATCCTATATCTGTGCATTTTATTTTTCCGCCCTAAGTGCAATACCTTACATTTCTCTGTATTGAATTTCATTTTGTTAGCTTTGGCCCAGCTTTCTAGTCTATTCAGGTCATTTTGAATCTTGATCCTGTCCTCTGGGGTATTAGCTATTCCCCCTAATTTGGTGTCATCTGCAAATTTGATAAGTATGCTCCCAATTCTGTCATCCAGGTCATTGATAAAGATGTTGAATAGCACTGGGCCGAGGACAGAGCCCTGTGGGACCCCACTGGTCACTTCTCTCCAGGATGAAAAGGAGCCATTGTTGAGCACCCTTTGGGTTCGGCCATTCAACCAATTACAGATCCATTTAACAGTTCCTTTGTCTAGCCCACATTTTACAAGCTTGTTTGCAAGAATGTCATGGGAAACCTTGTCAAAGGCCTTACTGAAATCAAGATATACTATATCCACAGCATTCCCTTCATCTACCAAGCTGGTAATTTTATCAAAGAAAGAGATTAGATTTGTCTGGCATGACTTGTTTCTCTGAAACCCATGTTGAGTTTTTGTGATTATGGCATTGCCATCTAGATGTTCACAGACTCTCTGTTTAATGATCTGCTCCAGAATCTTTCCTAGAACTGATGTCAGACTAACTGGACGATAATTGTTGGGATCCTCTTTTTTCCCCTTTTTGAAGATGGGGACAACGTTTGCCCTTCGCCAGTCCGCTGGGATCTCTCCTGTTCTCCAGGAGTTTTCAAATATGATTGCCAATGGCTCTGATATTACTTTTGCCAGTTCTTTTAATACCCTTGGATGGAGTTCATCTGGTCCCGGAGACTTAAATTCATTTAGATTAACAAGGTGTTCCTCTACTATCTCTTTACTTATTCTGTGCTGAAATTCCCCTATTCTGTTCTCTGCTCCATTATCCTCAGGTTGAGCACCCTTTGCCTTTTCTGAGAAGACTGAGGCAAAGAAGGTGTTGAGTAATTCTGCCTTTTCTCTATCTCCTGTTAGCATTTTGCCATCTTCTGCACGCAGTGGCCCTACCGTTTCCTTCTTCTTCCTCTTGCTGCGGACATATCCAAAAAAGCCCTTTTTATTGTTCTTAACCTCTCTAGCAAGCCTGAGTTCATTCTGCGCTTTAGCTTTTCTGACTTTACCCCTACACATGCCTGCTATTTCTTTGAATTCCTTTTTCGTGATTTCCCCCTTTTTCCATTTCTTATACATGTTCCGTTTCAAACTTAGCTCGGTTGAAAGTTCCTTAGTCATCCATCCTGGTTTCTTGAGACACCTCCCGTTTTTCTTTCTCACTGGAACTGTTTGAAATTGTGCCTTCAGTATCTCCCTTTTGAGAAAGTCCCATCCGTCCTGAACTCCTTTATCTTTTAGTATTTCTGACCATGGAATCGCCCTCAATACTTCTCTAAATTTACTGAAATCCGCTCTCCTAAAGTCTAGGATGCGTGTCTGACTCTGCCTGGCTTCTCCTTTCCACTGTATTACAAACTCCAGGAGAACATGGTCACTTCCACCTAATGATCCCACCACTTGCACCCCATTAACCAAGTCCTCCTTGTTGGTAGGATCAGATCTAAAATAGCTGACCCCCTTGTTGCCTCTTCCACCTTTTGGACCATGAAATTGTCTTCCAGGCAAGTGAGGAATTTGCTAGACCTTGAGGATTTTGCTGAGTTTGACTTCCAGCAAATATCAGGATAGTTGAAGTCGCCTATCACTACTACATCTCTCTTTTCTGACTGTGTGGTCATCTGTTCTAGAAAGATATCATCCAATTCCTCAGTCTGACTTGGGGGTCTGTAGTAGACTCCCACCGTAACATCCTTGTTGTTTCCCTCCCCTTTAATTCTTATCCAGATGCTCTCCACCTGGCTTCCATGATTGATGTCCAGGATCTCTTCACTGGTGTAAATATCTCTGACATATAGTGCTATTCCTCCTCCTTTCCTGTTTGGCCTATTTCTCTTAATAAGGTTATACCCCTCTATTTCCACATTCCAATCATGAGACTCATCCCACCAGGTTTCAGTGATGCCTATTATATCATATTTGCCTTGTTGTACTAGGAGTTCGAGTTCATGTTCCGTGTCTAAGTGAGAGCAGCTTCCGATTCTTTCTGCCCATGGAACTACATGTTCAAATGTGGTAGATGGTGAAGAATCACTTTCTGAGTGATGATCCTTCCAACCTATGTTCTGTAATTTGATGGAATTATGCATTTAGTATAGAGTGTCCTATCTAGGGGCACATGTTTTGTTATCATGATGACCCCCTCACTTCCTAACCTTAAAATGATGGGAAAGTTTCCGAAAGCACCATCAGAGAGGATAAGCAAGATGTACAGCAGAATTACAAAGGGGGGGGGCAGTCTTTGTAGACCTTTATGTTATAATCATTCAGAGCTAAATGCTCTCAGAGGAGCTATGTATTAAGAAGCCGAGCCCTCCCTCCAGTCCATTTGCCTTGGTCCAGGCCTCAGAGGGAGAGAAGAACTGTTGGATCTGATCCCCTTCCCCACCACCATTCCCTTCTCCTTTTGTGTCGTGTCTTTTTAGATTGCCTGAGGGAAAGGAATCGTCTAATTAAAAGATTGTATGTTCAGTGCTGTGGAAGCTTACAGCGCTATATAAAAAAAGGATGATAATATAATAATAACAATAATAACAATAATAATGTTCCCAGGATTACTTTAATGTTTTCCTCCTAAAGCAAGAATACACGGCCTATTAATTACAGAATGCAGGGCTACGACATTAGTGTGTGTCACCTCTTTATGAATAGACTCATATCTCTAACAGCTGTGTAACATCCAGCAAAGATTTTAATGATGTAAAGCTTTATCTGTTCACCTCTGCTTACCATGATGAGTCATTGACCACAGCTTCTCTCCATAAGGGTGTGGAGCCTATTTGGATGAGTTGTACCTCAGCTATAGAGCAGATTACTGAACATGCAGAAGATCCATTCAATCACAGGCATTTTCCAGCTAGAATATCTCAGGTAGCAGGATTTCAAAACTTTCGCTGAGACCTTGAAGAACCACTAGTGACAAGCCACTACTAAAGTACAAGGCACTTTTTATGTGCTTATGTGTCATACATATTATCAAAATGCTGCTCTCCAGATGTTCTGGAATGTAACTCCAGAAACCAAAGACAGGACCTGAGGATGATGGGAAATGCAGTCTAACATCAGGTTGTGGAAGGATAACCTAAGCCATATTTCATCAAGCACATGGTAAATACCTCAGCAGAGCTTGGGAATGTTACTTTTTTGGACCATAACCCTGGAATATCCCCAGCCAGTATGGGCAAAAGTAAATTCTCCAAACTCCATGTATCAATAACAATTGTGGGCCTGTATGAAACTGCATTAGCCAGCAATATAATGCCACCTGAGAGCAACACTGCCCAACTTGCCACAAAGACAGAATTAAAAGTAATTCCATTTGAACAACACTCCTGGTTGTCTTTTCTGATGGTATTCTGCAGAGAATCGTTTAAAACATAAGAAGCTAACAGACTTCCCTAGGAGATTAGTTGCTATCACTGACAAGACAGAGGAAGCAAATGCAGCAATGTGTTGAAAAATATGGAAAAAACTGCTCCAGAATAGAACTGCCTTCCCTTTAGAGCTTAGTAAAGGGTGCAGAAGAAAATGCTTCCCAAGCGACAGACAGACATGCTGCAAGCAGGGTGTGTGGAAGGCCAGCGTCCAGAAAGAACAGGGCAACCCACTTACGGAGTGTTGATGAGGGTATGCGCCACTCGGCAAGGCTCCATAGAGGCCCGAGAGGTATGCCATTTGGCTCTATGTCAGGAGAGAAAGTGACAGTCAGCAGGGAGAGGCCACACATCTTTGCTGTACATGTGCTCCTATCAGAACTTGGGGAAAAAAAATCTTTTTGGACAACAATTACCAGAATACCTCAGACAGCATGGCCACCAGGAGTTGTACACCCCCCACCAATATAATTAATACTTTCAAGCTTTAGTTCCCATGCATCCCAAATGCTTGCAAGTTACCCTCTGTGTTGACAACCAAAAACCTTTCCCAGTGTGCCTGTTCATTCTGGAGACGGGGGGAAGCTTCATAAACTCAAACACCACTTTGTCATCATTCAATCACTTGATGATTCTCATGTAAAAGCACAACCTCTTTCTTCAGAATCTATGCTGAGTTGACTTGGAATAATATTGTCAGTGCTTTTAACAGTGAACGATAGCTCCACTGCTAAAGCATTATTAAAAAACAGGGGCACCAAGAAACAAATGTGAGCCGTAGTTTATCAGCCTCCTCAGGGGATTCCCAAATACAAATCTTCTTAAAAATGTAAGGAGACACAGCCCAGGGAGAACTGAGCATACTCAACAATCCCAAAACACTGAATGTCAATTAAAGAAAGAAAAAAACCTGAACATTAAGAATGGGTAAGAGAGAGATGGCACTGACAGTTAGTGGAAGGAATGGTTTGAGAGATACAAATACACTCCAAATTTTATTGCAGATAGTAAATTTGTTTAGTTGAGCGTCTATCCATTTGGAAACAAAATGGAGTCACCCAAGGCAACAGTTCATTAAATATTTGGAAACTCCCTCAAAATGTGCAAGGTGGTATACTAACTCATTTCAAAGAAAGTCTGAAAGAGCCTGCATGCTACCAAGGAGGTACGGAATAATGAGGAATCAATTGCCTCACTAAGGGAGGGATGTACAGGGGGGGAAAGGTCAAAACTGGTCTGCTTATGTCCCAAACAATATATCGTATTTGGGAGCTGAGAAGGCGAGGTGCTGACTTGTAGGGGAGACATACTGTGAAACTAGAAAATCCTCTTCCTGTACAATACAGGAATGTTGTAGGAAGAAACTGCTGTTGTGTGATCTCAAATTGGTTCAAATATATGGCAACCTTTAGGCAAACCTATCATGGGTTTTCTTGGCAAGATTTGGGGGGGGGGGGGGGTTGCCTTTGTTCAGAGGGAAAGAGCAAAGTAGATCTTGCGAGGCTCAAGCCTGCCTATGGATGCATACTCTTCAACACGCAGTGAAGGGCATGCAAGTGGGTTCTTCTGAACCCTTCACTGCATGTTGATGTCAATGTTCTTTTCTTCCTGGTCTTCCAGTGGCATCCCAGGTGGGAATGTGACAGACTCCTGAAGTCTCCTCAACTTTCCTGGAAGAAGTATCCTTTGGAAAAGGAAAATCAGAATACTCCCAAGAGGGAGGAAGAGTCTTTCCTAGTGAACATGTGCTTATGTTTCCACTGGAATTTATTCCATAAGCTTTGAGAGTAGAAATGATTTATACCTTTTGAGTTTCATGGGGAGGGATGTGGAACTAAGGGGATTGGAAGGAGTCAGAATTGCCTCTCCATTGACAATATACATTTCTAGTGTTCTGGACAGAAGGGGGAAAACACCACCTCTAGCACCACAAAAATGCTGCCCCTTAGCAGCAGCTTATAAGACTTAGTGGTCCCTGTCAAAAAAGAAGAAAAGAGGCAAAACTGAGCAGGCAGGATTGTTGGGACAGGATGCTGCAAAGGTCCTAACATGTTGGAAGGAGTATAGCATCTCTGGAAGATGGCCATCCAGCCTCTCTACTTAAGTACTATTACTTTGTACAGACTGGAGTATTTAGTGAGACTGTACTTACATTAAGAACAGGGATCTTCACAGACATGAGTTTGTTAGGTTTGCATTTTGCTAGGTATGCTGGATTTTGTTGCATTTTGATGCAAGATGACACTTGCACTCATCCGAGATCAAATGCACTAATCCCAGACCAAACATGTAGCTGACTGTAATTTGTGGATGGAGATCTGTACCTTTTTATGTTTTTACAATACTATTTGCAAAGAGGGAAAATGTCTTTTTCTTAAAAAAAAAAAAAAAAGATGATTTCTCTGTAGAGAAAAAGAATCACAGTCTTATGCTGAGTTGCGATGGAATGGACCTAACAAAGGAAAACAACATTAAGACATTCACCAGTCTTAAAGCTCCTCGGAGTTTGGAAAAGGTTTCCTTGTTTCTTTTTAAAATTAAAACTCACAGAATCCCCCAGCCACCACAACCAATGTAAAGTATAGTCCAAAGAGAGAAACCTTCTAAGCTCTGGAGTTTCTACAGCTTTGGTGAAGACAAATGACTGGGGTACTTCTTCAGGCAATACATAATTAACATTAATTCATTACTACTAGTTGTTTTGGTAGACACAAACCCTGCTGACTCATTCATGAAGGATAAGACCTATCGAAGCAATTAGCTAAGAAAAGAACTTCCATGGTCATAGGCTTCCAAATAGCAGATGGTGGAGAAAAACAACAGATGTTGCCAGCTGTTGCCTTTATGCCCTACTTTTGACTATCCAGAAGCATCTGGTTGATCATTACTGGAAACCACATTCTGCATATGAGCTGATACAGCAGGGCACCTCTTATGTTCACAAAGCCTTATGGTTCATGAGATCAGCATCTTTCTCTACTCAGGAACTAAGCAACTAAAATCTAAAAAGGGCCAAAAAAGACATACTGGTAAATAAAATACAGCACCTCTTCCCTTATCAATCTGCCTGTGCTTAAAAAATCTTTTGCAGAGGTCTTCCTCTACGTAATTTCTTTTTTTAGAAGTGTGTCACCAAAAAAGCAAGTAGCTTTCTTGAATCCTGAGCTATCAAAGCCTTCCCATAAAAATCCAGCTACTTCTGAGGCTGTAGTGTTGTTTTAATTGCTGCCATTTCCCCTAATAACATTGTTGCAATTTTGTAATTGCACAGGGGGTGCATATTTTTGATGTATTGCTATTTTATTATTTTATATGGGGCTTTTTGTTTTCTGTGTTTCATATTTTCCTTTCATTTATTTTGGTGATTACTATGTTTTATTTTTAGTTGGAAGCCAGCGTGGAATCTTTTCATGAACTGTCATATCAAAGTACTTAAAAATAAAATAAAATATGAAGGAACCTTGAACTGAATCAGATAATTGGCCCATCTAGTTTAGTAGAATGGAGATTCAATTTTCAAAAGGTCTCTCCCTGCTATTTAGATTCTTTTTTAAAAATTGGAGATGCCAGGGATTAAACCTAGGAAGTATGCACCTCAGCTATATGGCCTATCCCTTCTATCTTCTTCAACTTCTATGTCTAATAGCAGATTCAAATAACTTGCCTTTGTGCAGAATAATGGAAAAAACCCTGCTGGTCCCACACATCAGTTAGCTTAAGAATAACTGGTGTAAAACATCTAGAGGACTGAAGTTTCCCAGAAGCTGTCCTTTATGGGACAGAAGTGCCCCTCTTTGCTGACAGAGAGGATGCCATCTAGGAGCATCTAACAATCCCTGCTTCTGTGATAAATGTTTGAACCATGGTGCTGATCATACTAAAAAATCATATAGCCCTACAGGACAAACTTCTAAAGCAGAAGATCCAGCCACTTGGCCAACTGTCAGGAATTGTGGGAGCTGAAGTCCAAAACATCTGGAGGACCAAAGTTTGGGAACGACTGTTCTAAAGGGTACTTGGTTTCTGAAGATAGCAACCAAAGCTGGGCAGCAATGTAACCAGATAAGAACATGTTTTGTATTCTTGTTTGAAAGCTGGCCTTTGCTAACATTTAAGCAGAGACTGACTTCCACAGGAGTGACTTCCGATAAGCCACCTCAAAGACCCCACTTACTGCTGTTGTCCCTGCCCTACCTTGTAACGGTGTAGAGACAATACACATCAAAACTTTATGCTTACAACAAAGATAAGTGCCGCCTGACTGTTTACACAACAGGAGTTGTATACACTCTTAAAACCAACATCGATGCCTCCCCACAAATTAACAGAAAAGGTGGGAAGAACCAAAATAACACACACACACACACACACCCCAAGACAGATAACTCAAAGCTATTCTACAGCAGACAAGTAATCCTCTTATCTTTATGCTCCACAGTGTGGATCTTGGTTTCTTCCCTTTCTAGAGGGCATGAGGCCAGCATGAATATGCACTCACACAATCACACACCGAAGAGGGGTACATTGTCAACTTACAGCAAAAGGGTTGTAGGGGGCAGTGACAGCAGGTCTGCGGACTCCAGTACCAGAGGGAAGCATGGATAAGCCTGTCGAGAAGATGCCCAGGGCATTGAGATTAAGTCCAGGGATGAGATTGGCTTGTTGCTAAAAACAAAGCACAAGGAAAAACAGAAAACATTAAAGCAAAGTGAGTTGGAGTGAAGTGTTAGGCCACCACAAATTTCATGCAGTGTGGTCTGACGATGTTTTAATACTCTCTCTGGGACACTCAGAACATTCTAATGTCTTCACCTTAATTTGCCCTCCCAGGGACTACTTGCTATTATCAGTATAACAAAGAGAAAAAGAGTTTATACAACACTTTGTACAACAAACAGAAAAAGAGAAAGACTCAGAGAACCGGAGGAAGAGAAGCTTACATTGACAGCCACAACATCATTCTCATAGGCTTCCCGTAGCTTGTTCATGATCTCTGCTTCAGCATTGGAGCAGGCCTCAATACTACCCTTCACGGTGATAGTCCTCTCGGGGTTGTAAATGGTTAAATCCTGCAAACTGGACAATTACAAAAGAACAGATGAAAAATTCCTTCAAAACAATCATATTTCTTCTGGCATTTATAACTTGCTTTGTGATTGACAGTGCAAGATAAGCAATATATTGTTTATCAAGTCCAGAAAGATAAATATGTGTGTGTGTGTGTGTGTGTGTGTGTGGGAGGGACTCTTTAAGTTGAAAGTCAATGGGTGGAATCCTATGATTTTCAGCTGAGTGCAATTTTGCTTTAGAGGAGTAAATCTTATGGTTTTTTTGGACTACAAATTCCTGATTCCCCCTTGGATCATGCTTTTTGGGAAGTTCAGAGTGTTGTGGTCCAAGCTTTTCTGTAGCTCCTCTCACTGTACTGGATAACAGAGGCTCTCCCAGTCTCCAGGACAGGCTCTGGAACAGAACCTTGTGGGAAAGCAATCCTGAAATGTCCAAGTTTGGAAGGGTTGCTTCCAATTGGACAGCTACTAGTAAAAATAAACAATGGCTGTTTTGCTGTAAGTTGAACTGCAACTGACTTGCACCCTACTCCTTCCTTGGAGGTCTTTAAACAGAGGCTGAACGGCCATCTGTTGCTTTGCTTTGATTGAGAGTTCCTGCATGGCAGGGGGTTGGACTGGATGGCCCTTGTGGTCTCTTCCAACTCTACGACTCTATGATTCTATAATTCTTCTGAACTCTCCTGTATGTTCATCCTGTTATAGTCCATCCATACCAGTTGGTGTGACATAAGGGAAACATTGAAAATATTAGTGAAATATGACTTAAAACAGGGGTTCTCAACCTTTGGTCCTCTACATTTTTGAGACTTCAACCTCCAGAATTCCTGAAAAATGAGCATACTGACTGGGACTTCTGGGAATTGAAGTCCAAAATATCAGCAGGCCCAAAAGTTGAGAACCACTGACTTAAAAGATAAGCGTGCTGTATTACTGTAACACTATAATGTCATAATGCCACATTTTTAATGAAAGGGGGACCATTTCCAGCAACTATAATCATATTTTTGAAATGACAGTGAGAAGACGGGGTTCTTTAGAATTAAAGTCTCATATTACTATAGTATTAAAACACTCTTTCATTTAAGAGCTGTATAATTCTATATCACAAAAGTGCTGTGATGCTCACTTTTCAGACATTTGGGATGAGAGGAAAATGGTTAATTGCAGTACCTAAAAAGCTCCCTTCCCAATATTCTCTTTGAAAACTAGCATTTCATGGCATTATAATGTTATGGCATCCATTATGCCTAACCAAGAAGTGATATATCTGCCTAAGGGCAATGAGATTCTACTTCATTTGGTCGTTGGTACTCACGGAGAAATGGTGATCTTGGTCCCTGTGTCCTGCTCGATTTTCTTCAGATTTCGTCCTTCTTTGCCAATCAATCTCCCAACCAAGCTATTGTGTGCTAAGATTTTCAAAGGAATCTCTTCAGCTCTGGGGGATGTGGAAAAGATTACATTTTCTTTCACATTACTTTGGCCCCAATTTTCCTTTTTGAATTATGTACCCTGGCTAAAATATGAAGAGCCTTCAAAATCTTGTGGAGACACAGATTGTTGATCACTTCCCTTTGGAGAAGACAATGATATATATTCTATGATGCACATATATAAGCACAAACATACCCACTGTCTCAACACTGTAGAGGATAAACGTAATCATCTGCAGCCTATATGAAGTCCCTTCAAATTGATGGCTTTCATAAATATTCAAGCCACCCACATTGTGGGAACAGAAACATTTCTCACCATTCCCTGGTTTTAGAGTGTTTTAAAGCTGAATACTGGCATAAACAGAACACAACTGTTATGAACTGTAAGGTGTTATTCACAATACCTCCCCATTTCACCCTCACAACTGTTTCATTGGAAGATGGGCACTACGGTCACAACTCAAGAGAAGAGCTACCTGTAGTGGGTTATAACAAGGCGTAAGCTATAATAATCCTCTTCTTTAGCTCATTTCAAGAGATTTACAGATCTACTGCTTGAAGACACCCCCCCCCAAAAGGGGGGGGGACATAAAAGAAACAGGAGAAAGGCCAAGCTGAATTACACCAGAACCATACCTCCTGCAGAACAGGAATACAGGCCCAATGCTGATACCAAGTTAAGCCAAGACCAGGGTAGTCCTAAATAGTTTCTACTAACTTTAGTCTAAGAAAGTTTGGAGTCAGAACAATTTCACCTGCCCTAGTGTTGAATTGGGTGGCCCTTGGCCATCTATGTCACATAGAGTTATGCTCTCCACCTGTGACACCTCTCAAATCAAGCTAAGTTAGTTAACTACATGCATTGTTGTTGTTGTTGTTGTTGTGTGCCTTCAAGTTTTTTCTGCTTACATTCAACTCCTAGCCATATATTTACATAGTTCATATATCATCACCACACCAAACAATGCTGGGTATGAAAATATGTACATCTTCTTGATAATATACAAGTATACATGTGTGTGCGCGCACACAGAATTAGTACAAAACCTGTTTTGTTTAGCTTCCCAAATGTTCCTGGACTGCAGCTCCCATCTACCTTAGCCAGCACAGTCAATGGTGAGGGATGAAAGGGGATTCAGTCCAACAACATCTGGAGGATGCTAAGTTGTCCACCCCGAATATTTCCATATTCAAACTGACAGCAGATCTCCTAAATCTTATACTGGCCATCCTGCCCCACAAACTTTCCAAGGAGATGTTGGAAATTCATTTTTAGACCTAATTAGTATGTGTTCTGAGTTCTGACTCTCTGAAGTAGAAGTGGGTGAACTGTGGCCTTTGAGGTGTTGGACTGCATCTCCCAACATTCCTTTCTGTTGGCTATGCTAGTTAGGGCTGATGGAAGCTGCCATTCAACAACATTTGGATGGACACAATTTGCCCACCAGCAACTTGTCATAACTTAGACAGTGTACAACTCCAAGGTCTCCTGGGGGAGCTAATGTAGCCTCCTACAGTTGCCCACTCCTATTATATAGAGAGGGAGAAGAAGGGACATAGTGTCTATTAACTGGTGTTCAAAAATGCAATAGCACCCTTTTACTACACACTGATCAGGGTGATGATATACTTTTCAGTGAGTTTTGCCCCCAACTGAAGTCTGAGATCTACTTTTTGGAACCTGGTACAAAAGATATAGAATTAAAAAAAAATTCCTGAAACCGGAATCTGTGTTTTAGTGTGAGGATCAAATGGAGTTCCCATCCTCTCTCATAAAAATCCTGATTACTCCTCTCCCTCTCTCCCAGCTATATTTATATCAGCAATATAATTGGTTACATAATTTTTATATCAGCAATATAAAAACAGCATGTTGCTGTTGTTATTGTTATTTAATTAAGAGTTAGAAATCCTTGTTCATTTACTTAAAATTATCTAGGAATCGACTAGTAGTTCCTGATCTACTTCATGTACTTTATGCCTCACACTTTAAAAAATCTCTGTTCCTTCATATGGATAATTTCAGGCTTCTTTTGTTTTATTGGGGGAGGGGGAAATTATTCTTCAAATTGATTATTCTCCTCCTCTGTCAAATTGAAAATACCAAAAGAATAGCCACTTTAGACACAGCATAATAAAGGGCAAGATAATAAAGGGCGTGGGCTCAAAGTCCTTCTCTGTACAGACAGCATGAACATAATATCAGAGATTTATTACTTATGGTGCTACAAGTCTCTTTCCTTTTGTGTGGTTAAATAAAACAACTACTGTTCCATTTCCCACTTTCCTTACCAACACTTGAAATACTCACGATTTTGTTTCTTCAGCCTCCTTCTGCATTATATCAAGTATCATGCGACATGCTTCTGAACACCCTTCTGGGGTGGCGTGAATGGTGATTGGTTTTTCTGCAGCACCAGCATTTTCCTTCCGATGAATGTCTACCCTACAGTAACAAAATCCGCACAAAGAAATCTGCTAGGGGTCAGAGAAAGGTGCCTGAAGTTGGCACCCTAACAGAACAGTGAAGTAACTACACATTACAGTTTAAAAGCACTTTGAAACTATAAACCAAAAGTAACGAATTCATCTTCAAACCCATACTGAACCAATACTCAAAGATAAGATAAACATTAAGATGTAGAGAGCACACAGACATGATTCACATGAAATGACAATATTCTTTCTTCTTATTTGCTATCAAGATGACTTATGGTGGCTCTATGAATGAAAGACCTCCAAGAACTCTGGTCAACAACAGGTCTTTCAAACTCAGGGTTGTGGCTTCCTTGACTGATACAATCCATCTGTATTGTGGTCTCCCCGCTTTCCCCACTGCCTTCCACTTTAACAAGAATTCTGTCAAACTATGGTCTGCAATTATATAAGGATGTCTCTGACTCAGATATTCCTTCCTCCCACACTTTGATTCCTTTCCAGACCTCCTGGTACATAACAAAATCATAGTTTGCTGTTACATCTGAACAAGTAAACTACTCTCTGCTCTTGCCCTCCAAACCAGAAATGTGAATCGTCTTCAGACCATCAGCTTTCCAATATAAATTTTTTGTGCCAGTGGAAACTAGTTTGTATATAACAGTAAATGATGGTTTACACCAAACAAAGAAAGAAAATGAGCATCTGAGTTCTCAAACACAAAGCGTCTCCATGTTGGATCAACTCATGGTGATACAGTGGTTACAGCATCAGACAGGAGCCAGAGAAAGCCAGGTTGAAATCCCTGCTCAGCCATGAAGCAGGCCACCCTGGGCTGTTCATTCTCAGCCTAACTTTCCTCACACAGTTGTTCGGTAAATAAAATATTTAGTGAAAGGCAGTGACAGCAAAATTTTCTTCCAGTTTATATGCTATATATTTACCTATGTGATGTTTTAAATTATCAGATTTCCCTTGAGTCACTAGTTTAATGGTTCCTAAATATGGGTCTCCAAAGTTAGTTGAGCTTCCACTTTCAGAAGCCCCAGCCAGTGAGCCAATGATCATGGATTAATGTAATCCAGCAATATCTGAGGGCACAATTTTTGAAACCACTGCACAACATATACTGAAGTGCTAGAGCCCAAAATAGTAAACCTTAAATTGTGTGATGTCTACAAACTACAAGTTAAAAAAATTATTAAAATTTTGTATAGTAAATAAGAAGATCATCTCATAAATAGAAGTTTAGATTTCCTGCCAAGTGAATCCCTCTTTCCTAGGAAGAATAAGGCTCCAAAACAAACCTCCATGGAACATAATTTAGATGAAAAATGAAAACTGATCTGCTACTTTTTGGGAACACAACTAGTATCATTTATGCCAGAGCTTGGGGGAGGGGGGAATTACTTGATTGGACTAAAATTCCCAGATTTGGCCAGCCAGCGATTATGTTGGCTGGGAGATTCTAGGAGTTGTGGTCCAAGAAAATAACTTCCCAAAGCTCTGGTTTAAACAAAGGATTGGCACACACATGCAATAGCCTCCAGATGAGAGTTCATTCCCCCCCCCCCCCCCCGGAATACATGGAATTTGTAAGAATCGAGGAGACCACAGACAGCTTCCCTGCTGTGCTTCCACCAAATACCAGGCAAACTGGTATTTGTGGTAGCACCACAATGGTACTTTATGCTCCCAGTGTCAATGGTGTGGGAGTTCATCGCATGTATAAACTGGCCCTAAGAATGTGTAGGATATATAATTTATTGGTGGTTTGACATTAACACAACACACAGATGTATATATGCACATTTTAATATTTAGATTTGGATTGTCAGTGGCCTCACAGAAAAGGAGAACAATGCACAGTCTTGAATGGCATCTTTGAGTATAGTTAGTGTGCTGTGGAGGCAGTCATGAATTGCTCCCTGTCGGGATGACAGGCTGTCTGGAGGCAGCAGCTCACCATGTAGACTAGAACATTCTTCTCTGTGCCACCATAACCCTCCTCCTTCAAAATAATTCAGTAGACTATATCAAATTTAAAAATCAACCCTATCTATGTGGCATGTCACACCAAGTAAGTTGTTTTGTATAAGCAACTGTCATGCTGAGCATTTAAAGTTGCTTTCACATGGCATGCTTTCTTCCAAGCTGGCCTTCAACAGTGCAGAAAATCTCTGGACAGCTTCCCAAATATACAGAAACAGTAGCTAGTGGATTCCAATAGTTGGAGGATGGCACAAGAAATAAAGAAAATAAAATGAAAGACTGACACAAGACTCCTATATGAATTAAACAGATCTTCTGGTCAGTATTTATAGTATGGGAACAGAAAGGAAACTGCTTGGAAGCTTAAAACTGATTTAAAAGATAAATCTGGGATGGGGAAAAAAGATTAAATTAGTTTGGAAAAGGGTCTACACGTGTAGAACACAAGTGGGCAACCTATGGCTCCTAGATAGCACATGGCCTCAGCTTAATTGCAAAAGCCTTCTGGGTGGGGAGAAAGAGAGAGAAGAGAGTAAGAAAGTGAGAGGAGAGAAGAAAGGAATGGTAGTGGGGAGAAAGAGAGAGAGAATGAGAGAGAGAGAGAAGCAGTTACAGAACATGAGAGAAAGAGAGGAAGATAATCAATGACAGAGAGAGAAAAAGAGGGAAAGAGAAGGAGAAGGTGGTGGGTGGGATGAGGAAAGATAGAAAGATGGCAGAAAGTAAAAGGTAAAAAGAGAGAAAACTAGAAAGACAAAGACAAAAATGAATGAGGACACAGAGTAGCATTATCCACTTTTGCCTTTAGTCTCATCCATTTTTGGCTTCCTATTCCCATCTCACTTTGACAGATTACCCTAAGGCAATGCAGCCATCAGAGAAAAAGGGTGACCAGAAATGGTTGGGATCACATCCATTCATCAGTCATGAATGTCCTATTTCCAAGCCCACCAGACGTTCATATTTGCAGTGCAAAATTTTCACAAAGCCTAAACATGTGAAGTCAAGAGGATGTAACGCAAGCAGAGTTATAATCAGGCACTTGAGCTCTGCACAAATTGGATCCTTTGCATGTAAGCCCTATGAAAACACCAACCCCAATGTATGGACATTTACTAGAGGCAGAAATAAAATAATACACCAGGGTGATGGAACAATCCAAAATTTTGAATAATAATCTGAACTGTACTGTACATATATCCAATTCTTTCCAGAACTTTTCTGAACTACAGTTCTGGCCAACCCAATTGTGGGATTCTGGATATGGTAACTGCATATATAACTTTTTCAGGCCTTGAAATAAAGTGGATGGTGGGTGACTATACATCACAGCCTAACCAGGATTCTCTGTAAAAAAAACAAGATGGGTTTGAAAATGACAATATAACCATCACGGCTGCAGAAGCTCAAATAACCATCAAAACAACACTTCCTATAAATCTATACAAAACACAGCAACACCGAGTTAAAAGTTATCATAAGAGACATGGAGCTTTTGCCACATAATATATACCAGAGCTTGGTATGTGGTCCAAAATAAAACCCCAGCAAACCCCCAAACACAAACTACAGGGATGTAAAGGCTACAAACAGAGCCCATGTGGAAGGAAATTAAACCATCTGTGGTACTTACTTGGACTGGGTTTGCTTAGTAAGGTTCTTTATGGTCAAGCCCTCCTTTCCTATGATCGCACCAACAAACTGCGTGGGGACCAGGATCCGTAGTGGGAAATCGAGCTGTTTGGGCTGTGAGGAGCCCCCAGGGGAGGGGCCCTGCTCCCTGGAAGAGTGGCCCCCACGCCGGGATCGCTGAGGGGGCTGAGGGGAGCTCACCTCGTCGTCTGGGATGTAGGAAATCTTGAAAGAATAGTTCTCAAACTGGTGACCACTAAGCTTCTCAATTGCTCTGAAACAGAAACACGAAAGAACATCACTAGGAAGGAGGTTTTTTGCTCTGACACCATAAAGAAAAGTATGTTCAACAACATCTCTTGATTCCATTGCTCTCATTTCTTTCTCTTTGTGCGAGTGTTATCAGAAGAATCATTGGCATGGGAATGGACCGCTCTCTCCTAATTTTAATTATAATTTTAACACTTGGGCATTACTGCCATCAAGAAAAAATACATGAAGGACTTAGCAATGCTGGAGATACAAAGGAAGAACACAAAGCCCAATAATGTTTCAGCCTCTACAGCCCTTCCTTAAGGAAGTATTTGATGTCAAATGTAGCAGCCTGTCAGGTTCAGTATTTCCCACCTGCTTGGCACTTTGGTGCATTAATTTGCACCCCTTGCTCTAGGAACAAATGAATAGCCAATGTTTGAAATCATGGGCCTACAACTGGTCTGTCTAGTCTGGTCCTCAGAATTTAACACACAGAAATGAAATAGACCACAGTCTAACCAGACGTGCCTCTTCCCTAACCTAGCACTCTCCAGATGTGTCTGATAAAAACTCCCATAACCACAGCAGCATGTATTAGTTTGGGATGGTGGGAGCCGTGGTCCAAACCACCAAGTAAAAGCCAGGATGGGAAAGGCCTCCTTAAATGGGTGTTTTAGCAGTATTTTAAGCAGATTTCAGCATTTCAGCTTAGAGATTTTCACTTCACTGGCAAATAAAATAAAATAAAATAAATCCTATTCTTACATATCAGTTTTTTAAGGATGCACTATGCAATGCTCATTCATTGTGGAAGCTACCAAGAACAGAGACTGCTTCCTGTGAAAGTAAGAGGAAATGGAACAGCAGAATTGCTACAGCCCCTGTTTGATCTTGATTCATGACAGCAGTTCCTTGCTGGAAAATGCAGATAAAATTTTTCGCAGGTAAGCTTACTGTGGTGAAACATTTTTCCACTGCACATTGGAAAATAAAGCACTTTACATCATATAGTCAGAATACATTTGTGTGGCAGAGTGTGGTATAAATAACTTTTCAGATTTAGGCCAATACTGGCATAAATATTGGCCTAAATAGAGCTAATGTCAATTGAGATGGAAGCCCCAGCGAAAACAAATGGGACATACAACACTGTTAACTAATATGGGACTTACACCATAATCTTAAACATGCTTAATCAGATATAAGATACAGTATGGTGAGTCTGGTAAGGGTGTTTAGGACTGCAGCTGGATTTGATTCTTCTGCATTTGTGGATATTGTCATCTATCCATATGCAGTAAATAAAGCAAACCTCATTCTCTCCTATGGCCCCATTTTGCTACCTGGCATCCTCCAAATATGTATGACTGTAATTCCCATTGCCCCTAGCCTAAATGCAAAAGCTGCACCATGTACACAGAGGTTATGGTAACACTTCCTAGCTCCAACGTTGATAAAAAATCTTCCTGGTCAAAGAAATGTTGTTTCCATTGTCTTTGCAACTGTTTGTTGAAAGTATTTGGCCCCTCCTATGTAGCATTCCAACTTCACAAGAATTACTCAGCCTGGCTTTCTTATTCAGAGAAAGCTTTACTTTATTGGCATCAATTCCAGTTCAAATGTTCAGAAGAAAATTCAGGTAAGTAAGTATGCTGAAGTTTGTGATGCAGCAGCAGCAAGGAAACATTGTTCTCCATACTGATTTTGCTGCAAATGCAAGGAAAAACATCCAGAAAATATCCCCAGGAGAGGAAAAATCAAATATGAAATATAGGAGGGGGTGAAAATTACATTTAAAGCTGCCACTTACACTTTTGCTTCTTCCTTTGTTGCATATGTAACATTGACAACTGCTGTCTCTGATTCTGTATTAACTACAGGGGGAAAAAGAAAGAAACACATGCTTGGGTTACTATGTGGGAGGACCTCAAAAGAGAAGATCTTATTCAGAATTATTTTCATTTTTCATCCCCACACAGATTGTCTTCTAGAACCATGCAGTCTCAGAGACTCACATGGTCATCCTGCCCCAAAGACTTTACTGTCTAATGATATGGCTTTGAGAAAAAGTAAGAATGGATGTCTGTCACACTAACATTAATTGTTCAGCCTTGAAAGATTAAAATGGTGGCAAGGATTGTATCGGTCATCCCAGCATTTGTTGAGAGACCCCATAGAACCATGCCATGATCATATTAGAAAACTACTATGATTTATTCCACATAAAAAGCTCATAGCCAAGCAACAAGAGCTAAGTTAAATGTCTGTCATGCCCCTCCAGCTGAACCCCACTTACTATCAATACAAGACATTAGAAATATCCCATCCTAGGCCAAGAAGATGACTATCATCTGTATAAAATTAAGTCTCTGTCTGCCTGTGTTTTTGCTTCTGCAGTATATGAAAACAACAGAATCAACTGCCACCAGATTTGTAGGCAATGTTTGGGATGGTCTGACTTAGAATACAGGCTATGCAGTAAACACAAAATCCACTTCTAGCGAGCCCTTATGGATTTTGAATAATTCACCCATATGCATTTCTGTTAATCCACAATAAAAACAAGTTAAACAATATACTTCCAAAAATACTGAGGCATTTCCATTGGCTATGAACAAGCAGATGCCTTATTCAGCAAAATATAGACATCTTCTATTTTTCATACAGCTGTAGCCTGCAATCCATCTTTCAACATCTAAATGCCCACAGAACTGGTTGGCTGAAAATTATCTTCCATCATCTCAGATGCACACATCTGCTCAGCTGAGTATCGCCAAGTGATGCAGACAGCACAGGAGAAAAGGCCAGAAATACGGAAAATGCTGAACCTTCATAATTTGAAGCTCTAACCCATTGTATCAAATCACTGCATCATCTATATTACGTGGGGGCTGTGCAGACTGGCCATTAAGGCTGGCTGGGGGCAAAGTCGGGATGTGACGTCCATATGATGCAGACCCTGACTCCACCCCCATAGCAGTGTGTTGCCTCACAGTGTTCCACATGGTGCACAGTGCCATGGCACTCCTCTGGCACTGCATTTTCACGGCACAGTGCCAAAGGAGCACTTTAAAGGTGCGGCACCACAGCTATCACACACTTTCCAGGGTGCAAAAAGGAGCCGCTTTTTGTGGCTCTTTTTTGTGCTCTGGAAAGACTAGATTGGGGCCACAGAATGCACTTGCTTCAGCCCCGATCCAGTGCATAAGAAGATTTTTACTTTGGACATAAGGTTTTTTAATGGCTAGAGTGTCAGAATTCTGGAATACGAAGAAAAATGTCTACAGGTTTGTCCAGCCAGCAACTTTTCAGCACAAACATATGAGAGAGGGGTTCTTTGAATTTTCAAGCAGAGAAACAAAATTGCTTTTGTTTTACTGCTTTAGCCCCTGTCAGTTTATGGCCATTGGAAGTGTGACAGGGTTTTTAATTAATAAATTGTATTAAACACATCAAAATTTTAAAAACACATACAATCCCCACTGTAATATTACATCAACTACAATATCATTACTACAGTGTCATTACTGGTATTATTGCAATATCATTATTTCATCAAAGATATGAAGAAGACAAAATAAATAAGTATGATAATGCTAAAATGGAAGTGTGGCAGTTTTTACAGTATATACAGATCACCTGTATGTCACCTGAAAGCAATGTGTAGACTGCATGATTCTAACAAAGACATTTTCTTTCCCTTGCATGCTTTTCTCCTCCCATTTTTGCCTGACGACAATGTCTGAGAGCTTTGAAAGCTAGTGTAATTAATTCTGTGCCTTTCTGGTTGGCCTAACAAAGGTATTACCAACAATATGTACTTTGGACTTTGTTATGGTCAACACAGCTAGCCCTGCACTTGTAAGAGTTATGATATCTCTTGTCCTTCGAAAAAGCAAATGAATACAATGACCTTTTCCAGAAGGCAGTCAGATAAATTGCACTCAGCACGGCAGAAAATTCCTTGAGAAGATTCGAGGACAAGAAACAGCACACCTTTCCAAGCACACCTTTCCAATATACTTAAGAAACCTTCACATACAATGTTTACAATGGACATGTAAACATTCATGAAATAGTAGACATATGCTCCCTCAGCCATTTAGTCGCTGGGAAAGGGTGCAGGGTGCTCAGGAACCAACAGCTGCTCTTCTAGAGCTGAGAACAAATAGTAACTATTTCCCTCCTAGGTCTCCAACAAGTACTGTATGCTAGAAAGCCAGGAAAACTGGTGGCTACAATTTTTGTCTAGCTCTTGTTAGAGGGTTCCTGGGCACTCTGGCTACTAAATTGCCAAGGTAACCTTGGACTTACCTTTGCACAAGGTTCATGGGGTAGAAGGGAGGACCCATCCAAATACTGAACCAGAGTTGACCTGCTAGCTTCCAATATCAAATGGGACCTGATGACTTTAGGGTATATAGGCCCATCTCATATATGTGTGTAAAGCTTGTGCGTGTTTCCAACAGGTTTCTGATCAATATTTTCTTCAACTATTGCCCTGAGATGAGCACCTAGTGCAGTGTTATCAAGGTGCTTCAAGTTCCCAATAACAGTATTTCCAACAGCATAAGGTAGTTAGAAAGTACAGTGCACTTTTAGTATCTACTGGAGTGGAGTTTGGTTCCAAGACCCCCGGCAGATAGCAAAATCCATGGATATTTGATTCAAGTAAAATACAATGGCATAATAAAATGGTGTCCCTTATATAAAATGGCAAAATCAAGGTTTGCTTTTTGGGATTTTTAAAAAAATATTTTCAAGATGTGGATAGTGGAACCAGTGGATAGAAAATGTATAGATATGAAGGGTCGACTATATATTACCTCAGGGTCTCATGCAACATATGTTAATAAGCATAATAGTCTCTGTGAAATGTTAACATTTTAAATTATGTGAAAGGCTTAAGATACCTTAATAAAATCATCAATGACCAAATGAGCATAGTTAAAAAAAAATCCTTACCTTGTTCCACATTTTCTACTGTCCCATGTTGAGCTAACAGACCATCTAGCACCTGAAAAGGAAATCAGATATGCAATACAAGAGAAAATGGACTGATGTGAATTTCCTACGATTAAGAAACCAAAGACACCTATTTGTGCAAATGGTGTTTAAAGAACACACCACCATAACAAAACAGTCTTCAATAAATTGTTCTTGAGCTCCAATAGCCAGAAATAGAGACAGGTATTTGTTCCATTGGAGACTTTGCATATAATTGCTCAAGATGGTTTGTACTTGTCTTTTAAAAATGGTCAAAACTACTTCCAACATTTGTTAACGAGATCTTGGTATATCTCTAATGAAAACAGAATCATCTAGGGTAGATCATTTTAAAAAGAGCACAAGCCTACAATCAGTCACGATTAACAACTTGGCCAATAAACCAGCCTTGTGTTCTGATTTCCTAGAATCAAATATCAGAGCTAGACCTTTCCTTGGGTTCAGGTATATATGAGGGTGGGTGGGTGGAAATGATATACAATCTGCCAAGTTAGTGTCAGTACATGGTCCATTCAGACTGGCACCTTTACTTTAACAATTACCAGCAATGGATTCTACAGAAAGAAACTACTGCTGAGTTGAATCTCAGAAATACTATAAACCTTCAGATAATGTACTGTATATACTTGACTATAAGTCAACTTCATGTAAAATTGAGGGCAGGTTTTGGAGCCAAAATTATAGGTTTTACTATGACGTGGATAAATCGGGGGTAAAACTTAAGGGCACATATATAGCAAAGGACCTAAAGGATGAAGCAAAGAAAAACAATGTCAAAGAACTTACAAAATTCTAGCAGATATAACTCTATGTGCTTAGTCTTAAGGCTGGATGGATGAGAGAATATAGAGGGTAAGTGCTTCCAAAACAGATTATACTCTTTCCTTTAAATAAGAGTTAATATACAGTATTTACATTGACCCATGGGTAAATCAACTCAGTTTTTGGGGGTCAATTTTTGACCTAAATTTCTAAACTTATACATGAGTATATACAGTTGCCCCCCCCCTGTAAACAATAACAAAATAAACAGCTTGCTTTTTTTAAGCCAGGCAAGCAATAATAAAATTAATTCCTGAGAACCAGGTGTCTTCCTAAATACTCACGATTTACAATTTGGGTTGACAAATTTAGTTAGGTAGGATATCTTACTTCGGAGCATAGGATTGGACACTAAAAGATATTAGAGGCTCTTCTGTCCTCTTCAACAATTTGTGTATATGAAATGCAATCCTTGGCTAACAGCCATTGCAGTTCCCCTTTAGGGAACGTTACATGATGACACTTCCCTCCCAAAGAGGAATAGTCACAATTTGCCAGGAAGCCCCCTTCCCAGAACTAAACATTTAAGCTGTCCTGTGCATGCAACATCTGAAAGCTGGAATTCAGTCACCTGACTTACTGCCAGTGAGTCATTTTCCTAGCATATAAACTCCTATACAGAATCAGCCACGGTCCTTCTAGTCAGAGTCATTTCATTGTGCTTGTAGGAATGATGACTAAGTAAAACAACAGTCACATCTTGTCATTTGTTTCTGATGCTCTCCATCCAACAAGGAGAAATTAGCTACTCCTTTTGGCAGAGTTGGTACCACCAGATCCTTCACTCAAAACACCTCTACCTCTGAAGCCTTTTATTCAAAAAAGAGAGTGTGTGTGTGAGTGTGTGTGTGTAGATAGGCAGACAGCAGTAATGCCCCAACCTAGATACTGGAGGATGCCCTAAAGTCCATGAATTGTTTATGCCGAGCAAATGTAATGGGGGGACCATGCCCAGCAGAACTGTAGGTTCATTGGGAGCTGTTTTATACAAGCCAGAACACTAGTTATGCACCTCGGGCGTTCTGGGAGCTAACAGTTTTAAAAAATGAACTCTACCAGCTCTGACTCTTGTCCATATAGATCACTATGAGGAAGGACTAGCAGGTTAAAAAAAATGGGATAACTAAGCCAGATGATAATTCCCCAGCTTCATGCAATTTTGGCAGAGAAAAAACAGATTTCTGGAACTAACTCACCAATTTTAAAAGTTCTTGGGGCCACTACGGCCAATTGAAATATGCATGTATGAACAACTCCCCAGGCCATACATGATATATTGCATAGTTTAAGGAAAAGGGCATCTAGCTATTGCTAAAACAACCAGTGAAGATTTCACGCTCTGGGAAAGGACCAGCTACAACACCCTGAATAACTTTAGCGTGGGGATGTTGTAGAACAAAGAAATGATTAATATTATTTTATCTATACAAAGTGATGGGGAAGGAGAAACAAAGATGTGTTAAAATATTTTGTCTACCTACCTCCCACTGTAAATGAGGAGGGATGTTCCGGATTTGAATCTTCCTGCTCCTGTAAAGAGAAGGTCCCCAAAAGCAGAGACTGAATGAGAAATTGACTACAGCTGAAAGACAATGAGCTAAACTAGGACATCATGGTAATACTTTTAAATTACAGGAAACTTCTTAGGGAGAGTGAGGAGCTGCATTGGAACCCCCTTTCCCAAACTATCAGGGATTACACTTTACAAGGTGGATTTCATCTAAATCACTAAAGACTCAATTTAATCATGTGATTTCCCCACCCACCCCAAAAGAGCACTCTTCTTCATAAGCTTAATATGTATTTTACACAACTCAAAGTTACTGAAGATTCATTCTTGCTGATATAATGTTAATCTTTAAAACCAGATGAAGATTTCATTTTTAGAATAACAACTTTTCAGATTAGTTTTGCAGTTTTGGTTATACTATTAGAAATACAGCAACTTATTGTTATGAAATTATTGTGAAGTAAAGTATCTCCAGTTTGTTTATTTATTTCACTTTTATGCAACCTTTCTCCCAAAAATGGGACCCAAGGTGGCTCACAATATTTAATAGCTTACTAGGCTAATCATTCATATCTGGACAACTTTTCTGCCATACTTTATTGGAAGGAGAAAAATAATCATTACCTTAATAACAACAATTTAAATAGTTTAATTTAACTAATACAGTTGTCCCTCTACATTCGGGGGGGGGGGGGCGTAGAGGAACAAGACCCCTGTGAATGTGGAAAAAACACAAATATCCTGCGGCAGCCATTTCCAGGGTGGCAAGGGTTTGGGGAACAGAGCGTTCCCTTCCTCTGGCCCCTGCTGCCCTGGAAAATCTTGAAAGAAGTGTTTTCCAAACCTTTCCAGGGTGGGAGGGGCTTCGAGTTTAACATTCAAGAATAACCAAAACTGTGAATGTCAAACCCTTAAATGTGGATGGTTGACTGTACAGTAATTCAAAACCATGTAGTATTCTGCTCAAAGGGTTTCAGTTTCACTTTTATTGCTTGCTCCTCCTTCCTCACACTTAGCTTCTTCTGCAGATCTATAGACTATTCCACTCCCAATGACCTATGGACTGAAGTTTTTGAAATTTAGCACTTAAGAAGTATGGGGTTGAGTCTGTGTACAAAAGAACAACGGGATTGTGATTTCTGCAGACAGAAATTCATAGTTTCGAGAACTGTAAAACTAAGCATCTGCCATATCATAATCTAGATTAAAAAAAACTGCCCAATAATTTTACAGAAACCTCTGGAAGAGTGTGACAGTGTGAATTAATTGTTGAAATTCATTTACCAAAACATTTAAACATTGCATGAATCTACATTCCTATACTACTTAAATAAAAACTAACCCCAATTTCATGATGATAACATTTGGAACATAATATATCTTAAATAGAAAACAATCTTTAGATAGATTTTCCTCAAAACTGATTTTAAAATTTGATTTGAATCAAAGAAATCCAATTTCAATTTTTAAAATCTGATGTTTTTGATTTAAAAAAACATTGATTATCTATCCACTCTGACACTTTATTATCATTCCACTACTGAATTGTGTCAGAATCTCCCCTCTGAATTTTTTGTGACATTACTGTCAAATTTCCAGGAGGCTTCAAATAACCCAAATGTATTCCAATACAAGTGACGCGTTCCTTGTTTATAAAGTAAGCCAGGTTTTTTTTTACTACTACTGCTCTACAAAACTCCAATGGCTTGACATTGATTTTGATAGTAGGAGACTGGGAGTGCAAAATGGAGCAAAGGGGCTGAATTTTGCCTTTGGACAATGTATTGCACACCCATTCTTTACATGTAGCTCTCTGGAAAGGATTTGTGGCCAACAAAGATTTGAAGAAACACGGTTTCTCTTTTGTTTCTTAACCAAGCCAGCCAGATGAAGAATCCAGCAAAGCCTGTCTAATTGTGAGTCTCAACTACAGCAGGCACAATGGATAAAGGAGATTTGATAAATCAACAATTATGTAGGTTCTATTGATTCAATAGGCTTATTCTAATAGGGACTAACAATTGGATCTAGGCCACTGAATACAGTTTCCCCATCCATCTCCTCCACCCAAGCAACAGAATAAAAATGCTTAGCGCCAGTAGCAAATCGCCCTCACCAAGTAAACACAGATTATGGTAGAAGCATAATCTAGAAGGCAAAGTCAGTATAAATACTGTACAAAATAACTGTTGGTGAAATTTTTGCCTGCAGTATTATCTCCTGTTCAGGTGTGGTTTCATCAAACCCTTCTCTGTCTAGATCAGTGATTCCCAAACTTTGGTCTTCCAGGTGTTTTGAACTTCAGCTCCCAGGAAGATCCAGCCAGCTTGCTCAATAGTCAGGAATTCTGGGAGCTGAAGTCCAAAACATATGGAGGACCAAAGTTTGGGAACCATTGTTCTAGATATCAACCAACTGCAGACCAATGTATTCTCAGAAGTAAACCTCATTAAGTTCAATGATACCTACTGTCCTGTAAGTATATACTGGATTAGTCATTCTGGTCCATGTTTCAAACCATAAACCTCATAAGGTGTATTTTCCCCCACTGAGCCATCTTGAGACCCATTCTTGGGGAAAAGGTGGGATATAAATAAAGTCATTCATTGGTTGGTTAATAAGTGCTATGTTGCTTGAGGAAGAGGCAGGGTATGGTATAATTCCTACCATAGTTACAAATAGATTGTACTGTACAACAGAAAATACAGTACTCTAGAACTGAGAAAGTAAGAATGGGACAATCTAAACTTTAGCCCTACATTTCAACTCACACTTAACTCAGTAGTCACAGCAAACTGGCAATAAAACTGAGATGAGACTGGGTTGCAAATAAATTTGGAAAATTTCTTAGAGTCAGCAACTATTATTATTATTATTATTATTATTATTATTAAGCTTTATTTATGAAGCGCTGTAAATTTACACAATGCTGTACATACAATCAGTTAAAATAGGCAGTACCCTGCTCTCAGGCTTGCAATCTAAAAAAAACATGATACAGGAGGAGAAGGGAATGGTGGTGAGGAAAAGGATCAAGTCCAGTGGTTCCACTCCCTCTGAGGCCTGATCCTGGCCACCAGGCTGCTTCATACATTTTCTCTGAGGCATTACTTAGCAGGATAGAGAGATCATCTCTTCCTTGGGTTTCAGCATACACATGATTGGAACCCTAGGTATTACCGGCAGGAGATTTTTTTGTAAGGAGCATGGCAGAACTGCTTTCTTCTCCATTAATTGTGAAATTAGTGACTGAAATTAAGTGAAGCATGGGAGCCATTGCATTGCTCATTCATAAAACATGAGTCACTTCCTTTCAGTGGGGAAAAAAGCACAGCAGTCAGAGGGAGAAACAGTGGACCAAGTGTTCAGGTCGGACAGACTATTCCCATATGATTTGCCCCTGCTCTGGTGTCTGTGCAAGTGCTGCCTCAAGGCCTGGAAGTTTGGTCTGGGGAAGAGAGACTATTGAAATAAGCACAATGACTGCTAGGGGTTTACTGGTATTTCAAACATTGCACTGGACATAGAGCAGAAGGTTGGAACTCTTGAGTGCACCATAAAAAGGTAAAATGGGTCAAGTGTAGGCATGTTAAAGCTCAAAAATGTTTCGTACAATATCACTTTCCTATTGGGGTGTTGAAAAAAAATTGTAATGGTCCCATATTACACAGCTATTTACAACATTCCATCAGTACTGAAATTACAATTCCTCCCCCCAAATATTACAGCCAGTAAAGAAACTCATACATCATGTCTATATTGAGTAAAAACGGAAGATGCCAATTCAGGTTCAGGATATGGGAAACTCACATTAAAACTTGGTATCACCTCTTGAATACTTTATATCCAAGATTAAATTGCACGCAATGAATCAAATTCCAAAACCTCAGTATGTTTTAAGACTATTTGTTACAGTTATGGATTCATTGAGAAACAGTGTTTACTTATGTGAGATTATATCAACTCATGGTAGCAACCCGCAACCCCCCCCCCCCCAAAAGCATATGGGTATTGTAAAGAGGTGCAACCATGCATTCTTCATATCACAGATCATCCTAAAGTGCTACTCCACTGATAATTTCCACGAACACATATAGAATATTGTCACTTTCCTGAAGGAAATGTCCACAGGACAAACACCACATACATGGCATCCACTTCATGCTCATGTTTTAATGAACATAAAGTGCTTTCTTTCCATAGGGAGTAGACTGTCATCTGGTTCTTCCCTAGTCATACGCGCTGCCAAGTCAGTGTTGCTTAAATTGTAATAGCACTTCCTTTTCCTATGCACAACTGTTAAAGAGAGAGGTCCTTCACACTACAAAGTCAGAAGCTGAAACATTATCTACTTCTGCAACTAGTAAATGGCAGTCAGGGTCCTCACTGGACAAAGCTTCTCATCCAGCCTTAGTATAAACCCAAAACCTTTATGAGATACCTAAACCGCTTTCACCTGCACAAGCAGGCAGAGGGCACATTCAGCCTTTTCCCCAATAGTGTGAAAAGCAACAGACAACCTCTATCAAAGTTTCCACATCCAACTCCTTTATACAGTTCCACTGTTGACTTCCCCACTTGAACCAAGATACAACAAATGAGAGTCACCTTCTAAGATCCATAAAGGGAGTTATCTATCAGAACCTCCCTTGATGCTCATATTAGAAAGGAATGGAATTATGTGCTCTTGCCTGTACCTCAAGGGCAAAACAAACATGTCAATCCCACCCGCACCCTTGACTCATATAGGCATTCAGTAATGAAAATCATCCAAAACACACTATAGTTAGCACATGGGCAACCCATGGTGCTCAAGCTGATCTGTAAGAATTGTTGCCATCATTATACTGGACTGCGAATGAAGAATTAACTGCAACCCAATCGAAATTCATAAATGCATCTCCCCTGTCTCTGTTACATTGTGGCTATGAAGAACTCAACTCTATCATTCAAGCCACTGACTCAGTAAAACAACCAGTCTTCCATTCTGCTAACTTGTCAATGCAGGGCTGAAGAATATAAACAAAGTACTAACTTGGTTTTTAACCAAAGTGGGGGTGGGGTGGGGGACAGGAAAGGGAAGGAAATATACTGGATATGAACCAAAGTTTAGCATTTACATTAGTTGTATTATATTAATTATATTTTATTACGAGCCAGTGTGGTGTAGTGGTTTGAGTGTTGGACTATAAATCTAACAAGGTTCAAATCCTTGCTCAGCCATGAAAATCCACTGGGTGACCTTGGGCAAGTCACTGTCTCTCAGCCTCAGAGGAAGGGAAAGGCAAATCCCCTCTGAATAAATCTTGCCAAGAAAATCCCGTGATAGGTTTTATCACCTTATGGCCACCAGAAGTTGGAACCAATTTGAATACATGAAATAAAAATAATAAACTTTTTTTTAAAAAATCTGGAAACTGATGCCTCTAAAATATACAAGTTTACACAGCTCCAACAGTAAGATCTGCTGTTCACTGAACAAAGTCTGAGGAAAGTTTATCTTTCCAACTTGGAGTATACATTTTTCTGCAAGAGTTAATAGCATGTAGAGTTCAATAATGTTGACCGTCAGTTAAATCTCACACCATAGGAATGTAATTTAAAAAGACATGTACATCTAGAAATACTAAAGATTTCTCTAGTTCAAAATTAATATGTTGTACCACATCCCCTCAAAAGAGAGATAATAATGGAACATGATCACATCACATGACAAAAAGTATTATCTGGATTACATTGCCAGTTTCTTTGTAGAAAGGTGTAATAGTGTCCAGTACACAGAAAATTCTAATTTTCTGTTAAACCAAAAGTAACATAACAGAAATTCTGTTAAACCTTTGGTCTAAAGGTTTTTTAGATGTGGGAGCTAGGGCAGATTCCCATTCTGTTATTGCCCTGTGCCAATTAACCATTTGTTCCACCCAATAAACATCAGATTTACTGCTTTCCAACAAACATTTATAAATTGTAGTACTGTAGATGGATTCAGTTTCTCTGAGGACTCAATGAAACAAAATTTCTTACAGTTGGAAGGTTCGCCACTCACAGTAGCTCTCAGTGAGGTTTACTATGGAGAAGAGATGCTATTTTTGATGGCAGTCGTATGTTCATTTATTCTTTTACATAGAGTGGCCTGTTTGTCCTACCTAAAATGTTGTACAGAATTGCTAACTCATTATTCTGTGGATGAAATTATTGGTCCTATAAGAGTATTGCCAGAGTAGGTATAAGGAGGGGTATTTAGAGTTTTTAGCCAGGGAGTGTTCATATATTGTGTGTGCACCCACCTTCAAGTTGTCTGTTGACTTATGGTGACCCCATAAATTTTACAGTGTTCTCTTAGACAAAGTATCCTCGGAGATGGTTTTGCCAGTTTCTTTTTTTGAAATATAGCCTACAGCACCTGGTATTAATTGGTAGTCTCCTCTCCAAGTACTAACCAGGGCATTGGGTGTGAAAAGGGCCTGTGTCTGACTTTCTGTTAAAACTACTTGCTAAAAGGACTAAGGCTGGAAAAAAATGACATGTCTTTTGTTTAGACTAGCCATAAGGGTATGACAGAGCTGCAAAATTCCTCATGTTAGGTTTAAGCATTTCCCTAACCAAAAATGCCATCTAAGCTGCCATCTAATTCATACAGTTATCTATTAACTCTGGCTCTAGGCATCATCCTTCATCCTGCCTTGTCCCCTTGTAAAAACTGAGCTTATTACTTAATCTCCACACCCACAAAGTTTTGCATTCCTATGGATATTCTCACTCACAGACTGCGACATAAGTCTGTCAGTGGACTTTCCACTCTACCTCATGCATCTGAGGAAGTAGGCTGAAGTCTATGAAAGCTCATGCTATCAACTTTCCTCTTTCAGTTAGTCTCAGAGGTGATTCAGATTTCTTTGCATACTATTTTTCCAGACTAACACGGCTAAGTCTTTTAATTCTACCCGATTGGAAATATTCCATCCATGTTTCAAACAACAATCAGATAATCAGGTGCAAAAAACAACAACAGGCAAGTAGAGGGTTAAACACTACCATCCTGCTCCTGTAACAAACTTCACACGCGTCTCAACAGCTGCCTACCAGTAGTTCTTGCTTTCTTTTGTTTTGTTCACCCACAGTAGCTCTCAGTGAGGTTTACTACTGAGAACAGAAAGCAAACAGTGAAGTGTGTGTGGTTTTGATCCAAAGTCATTTTCTATCTTGCCACAAGAGGGCAGAGAGTTCATTGTTTCAGGACAGGAAAGCAAGGCTACTGTAAGCATGTTTTTACTACAAACAGCATTTCTCCTTGATCCACACAGTTGGTGATTGGTTATTAGCTGGACTTTTGTCCAGAGGTTTCAAGTGACCAATCACCACCACCACCACCACTGTCATTGTCATAGTCGCCAGCTGGCAATACTCTGAAACGGTTGTCTTTGCATCTATCCAAATGATGGGATTATATTTTATCTTTTAATGAGCCCACATTTTACAAGTTATCATGATGGATTTTAGTAGGCAAGGTCCTGAAAGGAATAGGAATGCAGGGGGCCTGTTTGCAGGATTTGCAGTCATCACTTCCACCAAAACACAGTCCTACTCAACACTGAGTTTGCATCATACAAATTAAAACTGTCAGAGAAATTAAATATAGAGTCACCCCTTCACATTCGTGGGGTTTAGGGCCCAAGGACCCAGCAGAAGAATATGTTATTCCCCCCTCCCCATATGAATGATAAAGAGTCCTCTTCCACCAAGAGCACGACCACAACTCTCTTTGCAACCTGGAAACACATAGCCTCCCCCACATTTCCAAAGTGTTTCCACTTCTAATCTGATGTTAGCAGCCAGAACTGTAAAGGATCCACTTTCTCTCCCTCTCCCTCCCGACCAGACAAAAGCCTGTACCTTCCCCACTTTGACAAACTTTGAACTCTCCTCATTTCCAAAGTCTTGGATCCTCCCAGAGATGGCTCCAAACACTGGATTCAACAGGAAAGTCTTTGGGAATGAGGTGAGTAAGGCAGGGTGAGCAAGAGGCGATGGTGAAGAGGTTGATCTTGTTAAGCAGCATCTACAATGTTGCGAACAGTCAAAAACAAATCTGAAAGCTGTGAATGTGGAGGGCTGATTGTATTACTGGCTCTGAGTATCAATCACTAAATGGAGCCTTCATCTTCAGAGGCAGTCTAAGTATCACTCATTCATGTATCAGTGTTTGGAAACATTATGATAGGATTTGGACTGCAGCTTCAAGGATCCTCTCATTTAGGAGATTCTAGAAGCAGCAATCTAAGCAACTAATATTCCCAGCTTTTTATTATGTACACCATTCAGTGACCATCACTACCAAGTAGAGATAACCAAGTTATCTGTATCAACTTCCAGCAAAAGCATGGAGCCCCATCTGCTACTAAACATAATCTGTAATAATCCAATTAAGGCAAGCAAACTGCTCAGGAGTTGTTATTCTGTCTTCACACTTACATGCCACCAGCTCCTTGCTATTAATAAACCCTGCATGTGTGCAGCATTTTTCTTTTAAGGAGAGGTACACATATGATGAACAACACAGAAAAAAAAAACATTACTAATGTTTTCCTTCCACGCATGATGAGATGGAGAAGATCTTAAAGAGTTGTTTAAACACCTGTGTGGTAATAGTTACATTCACTGTAAATGCCTCTTCCAACAGCAATTAAAACTGTCTGCACCTGGCCATTCCTATAAACACATGTGTTAACACTGGACCTCAGAAAATGCATTTTTTCCCTTTTTTCACTGTAATTCCTAGTATCCCTTAGATATTATGGTTCACACTACACTTCTCACACATGCTGCTGTCCCTCTATATTGGGCCTAATGCCAAGTACGAAATGCATCATATGAAGAGCAGCTATAATCCTAGCATATATGCATATGCAACACCACTGGAGCAAGAGGGCTTTGAGATACAGAGAATGGGTAAACTTGTAGAAAGGGCCTCCCATTTTTCTGATCTCTCAGTCCCTTCAAGCCTGATCTCCCAGTCCCTTCAAGCCTTTCTGGCTGTTTTAAAGTAAAAAAGAAAAATCCTTTAAATAAACAAATCTCTTTTTTTTCCCTGAAGGAAGCAAATTATGCCATGTTAGAGAAAATATGTAACTCATTTTCTGCTAATAACCAGCCAATAATCCTTAATGGGACTACCACAGACATTTTGTGTCACATCTATTTGGATCAGCTGTTTTTTCCCCAGTTCAGACCAATCACAAATACCGTATATACTAGTGTATAAGTCAACCTCATGTATATGTTGAGGGCAGTTTTGGGGGCCAAAATCATGGACTTTGATATGACCCATGGATAAGTCGAGGGTGAAACACCGGGGCATGTTACAAAAGATCTAAAGGGGGAAACAAAGCACCTCCCTACATCTTTCTCTCTGGACCTCTCCCAAGGATCATAGTCTCAGCATGGGAAAGAGGAAACAAACCTCGACAGACACACACACACACACTTCCTTTTACCAAAAACATTCCCAAGATTCATGGCTTGCAAAAGGGGACAGACCTTTCTCTCTCTCTCTCTACTTTCATCCCATTCCCAGGATTCCCAATTAGACTCATGGCTTGCAAAAGGGGACAGAGCTTTTTCTTTCTTTCTGCTTCCATCCCAGGATTCCCAACTAGATCTGGCTACAGAGGAAGGTGGGCACTTCTTTCAAGAAATTTAGAAGCAGCATTAACTTATTACCCCGTCTATAAGTCTACCCATGATTCTGGAGTCCATTTTGGGGCGTAAATTTCTTGACTTATAGTTGAGTATATATGGTAGTTGCTCCACCTGATGCAACAAACTCTATATTAGCTACAATTGTAAATGCAGCTAATTTTATGAAATATCTTGTTTTTGTTTGATATTTTAATAATAATAATAATAATAAATGATTTATTTATAGCCCGCCCAATCACTAGGAATCCGGGCAGATTACAACAATAAAAATGCGTTAAAATACAATAAAATACAAACTGATACCTTCTCAACCCCCCCTCCCCAATATTAAAACTGCAATTAAACACTCAAATTAAAAGCAATTAAAAATACAGAATCTAAACATAAAACAGTTGAAAAACATATATCACAGAATGTGGGTCATATACATAAACATCCACAGGGGGAGAAAGTTAAGATGTTTTATGCTTAATATGTTGGCTACTCTGCAGGTTATTAGAAAAGGGAGACAGGAGAGAGAGGGACTTAAAGAATTTAAATTTAAAAAACCCAGACAAACAGCAGTTCTAATTTGTAGCATTTGTTAACAGATGGGTGCATTGTCCACTAGCACAGTCAATTCACAGGTCAAGCCCTGAGTGTTAAAGAATGGCCTTCTTAACAGGGTTGGCTTAAGAGTTTAACATTATTTTCTTGTTGGACTTGATTTTCCTGCTACAAGTGTCATTCTTGATAGTGCTTTTTGGCCTGGAATATTGCATAAGATGGCTCAGGAAGGGAGCGGGCCTATTTCCACTTCAGATTCCCCATCTAGTATGGACAATAGTTTTCCAGCTATGTTTTTCATGTTCTATTTCATCAAACTGAGAATAAAGAGAGATGGATTCAGGATCTGCCTTCCAGAAGCAGAAGGGCTCTGCTCTTGGAAGGTATTTTAACCCAATTTTATGGGATGTTTTCTCCAAGCATCACATTTCACACTGTTCAAGCAGGGACCCCCAAATTTCAATGAAGCACTTTTAGGAGGTGATCATGAGAAGCAAGGGAGGAGTAAGTTCACTTCTGCCCAGCAGTAAATTTGAATCTAACACTATTTTGTGTAGACTGTTTTTCTCAAATGATTTCCTTGCAAAGTGAGAGAGAAAGGGGGGAGGGGTTACCAGTGTTGCTTTCACATTTAAAGGAAAGATGAGAGAAACAGTAGCACTATAATGTTCAGCATTTGCTGTTGTTGTTAGCTGCCCTCGAGACGATTCCGACTCATGGTGAACCTGTGGGTGAGACATCTCCAAGATTCCCTATCTTCCACTGCCCTCCCCAGATCCTGCTCATAACCCCCCTGAGTAAGTCTATCCATCTGGTTTATGGTCCTCATCTCTTTCTTCTATTCTCTACCTTTCCTTGTATTATTGTTTTTTCTAGTGATCCATGCCTTCTCATTATGTGGCCAAAGTACAATAGTCTCAACTTGATCATTTTAGCTTCCAAGGAGAGCCCTGGTCTGATCTGTACAAGAACCCATTTGTTTGTTTTCTTGGCTGTCCATGCTATCGTAAGTACTCTTCTCCAGCACCACATTTCAAATGAGTTGATTTTCTTTCTGTCTGCCTCCTTCACTGTTCAGCATAGGGGAAGTAAAAGCTGTACAAAAGTATTTTCCTGAGGAAACTGATGGGGTTAGCAGACTATAGTAGTTACTTTGAATGTACAGCTGCAAGTACACTAACAAGAATAAATACCCATTTTTGGTTTCGATTTCTGCCCCACTGGAGGGAATCCTTGAAGAAAAACAAAACAAAACAAAACATTTAAAGCCCATGGCAAGCAACTCTTATTATTGGCACTGTGGAATAAAAATAAATAACTTTATGAATAATAATATTTTTTTAAATTGCTCTCATGACTGGCTGAATAAATTAATCTTAACAATAGCTTAGCATTTGTACCAAGGATTTTAAAGTTCTCACAAACATTATCTTACTGTGAAGGAAATAAGTACTCCTAGGGTCTTGAGCAAACCAGCTGCCTATGAGAAGCCCAAAAGCATGACATGAACGCAACAGTGTGTGCTGTCTCTCTTGCTCAGATACAAACATGCATGTATGCAAGTTATCTAGCAACTGATATTCACAGGCATACTGCCTTGGCTAGTGGGGTAGATCATAGTACTATGTGCATAACAGCTGCGCTGGACAGTTCAAAAGCCTATCAGGTCCAGCATTCTCTTCACACAGTGGCCCAAAAGTTTCCTGTTGGAAGTGCACCAGCAGGACATAAGTGCAAATGAGCCCTCCATATCTCACTTCCTAACAATTGCTATACAGAGTGGTAAAGAGAGGTTTTCTTGCTCCTGCCACCATCACAGGCTCACTTGGTAAGTGGTTGCTTCCATCTTCATGAATTCCCTTCTTTAGGAGGCTAGGTTGGCCCCCTCCTTGCTTTCCTTTCACTGCCAGACAAAGATGTTTTCAAGTAGCCATTTAATAGATAATCATTGTCAAGGCAACATTTATACAGGGTCTGTGTGTTATTTAGGTTTTTTAACTTTTGTATGTTTTGTGTAATTTTATACTGTTTTAGTAAGTTGGTCTTAATAGGTTTTTTTAAAAAAAAAATCTGTAAACCTTTTGAATTTATCTGTCTGTTGTTTTGGATCCCTTGCAGCATATAAATAAATAAATAATAAAAATGCCTTCCAATACCAGAAATTATACTGACTAGAAGCCATTGGTAAATTTATCCAATTCCTTCTAAAGCCATCCCAGTTGAAAGCTACCATTTGGTAGTGATTCATTGCAAAGTTTAACTATTTGCTGTGTGAAAAGAATGTGCTGTTTTTCTCTGTCCTGAGCATTCCTCCATTCAACTCTAGTGGATAACCCCAGCTTCTAATGAGACAGTCTCTCCTTTTCCTACTTTCTAAATAATATATACAATGTTTTAGACATCAGTTTTGTCACTCCTTACCTTTAAACAACAACTAAACAACCCCAAACAATGAACCTTTGCTCATAGTGAAATTGCTCCAGTTTATTGATGCTTTTTTCTTATCCTTTTTGCTCCCTCCTAGCTATACAATATCCTCTTTCAAGTCTAGTAGCTGACTGTAGCTATTAATAGCCCTAACCACTGTATCTCTAGGTTTCAGACTGCTGTGTAAAATGGCAACAACAATTAAATCACCTTACATCATTTGTACTGTACAAGGCAGAATTTGACATAAAAGGTACCATAAGCAATTACTAATCTAATTCTAATCAAGTCTATCTCAACAGACAGATAGTCCAGCCACACTGCAGAAATAATCGGGTTTGACACTACTTTAATGGCCATAGTTCCATGTTAGGGAGTTCTGGGAATAGTAGTTGGCTGTCTACCAACCTACTACCATTTTCAGAATTCCTTAGCATGGAGCCATAGCAGTTAAAGTGGTGTCTAAACTGATTATTTCTGTAGAGTGGATGCAACCTAAATGTTCTGTTGCTTACGAGAGGTTATTTCAACCCTGGGCCCCTCTGCACATCAACACTTAGCAACCAAATTCAGCAAACTAGCTGGCAAGGATGAGAGGAGGAGACTGACTTCACAGCAGGACACGCTGTCAAGCTGCATGGCGAATACTGTAGACAGTGAAGGAAATGAGTCAACCTGTATCCCATCTGTGGAAGCTGAAAACCATACAGTGGTTTTCACAAACGAACAAGACTGAAGGGCAAGAGAAGGGGTGGGGGTGGGGGGGTGAAGAGGAGGAGGAAATTATGCAAAGCAGTGGTTTCAGTCTCACTGTCATTAGGCCAGTGGGTCAAAGCCAATGCTTGAGAAGAGTCTGAGGAAGAAGAGCTAGATGGATAAAGATTTCCACTGTTAGCTTCTGGTTCCTTGCTAGCAGTTGTATCTGTGTTGTTGTCTCCCAAAGCTTCAGCCCATCAGCAGATGTATCTGTGTTTTAGCCCACAATTTCTAGAGTTACATCCCAGAGAGGCAACATCATAAGAACATAAGGTGAGTCCTTTTGGATTAGACCCAGGGCCAGTCTAGCCGGATGGTTACCTAAAGGAAGCCTGCCAGCAAGACACGAGTACAAGTTCATTTTGGTTTTCTAAATTTTGAAGGTAAGTGCTTTTCGCTGCACAAAGTGCTTTCTTATTTAGCCTCACAGGCCTTTTTTCCCCTGGACAGCACTGCCAGAAAAATGCAGTTAACAAGCATAATCAGATGCTTTGGCATGCTTCAACTCTCTGGGGGCATTAAAACATTTCTCTGTAAACTAACTACATTTGTACACAGGGATTCAAGATCAAAGTTCTGAGATAGGTACTTAAGATCTATGTCAATCTACAATATTTTTTCATCAGATTGTGACACGGAAGCATACTCAAGGCTGAATAAGGATGTCAGTGCAAATTCCAGCCAGAGCCTGGAAAAACTTGAGGATAGGGAAGTAGGGAGTGCAACTCCCAATGGACTACAACTCCCAATGGACTACTTCAGTTATACTGGCTGGGGGATTTTGAGAGTTGCAGTCCAAACAAAGACAGTATTTCCAGAGCTAATAACATTTAAACATTAACTACAACATGTATCTTTTGGTAAGTAATGATGCTATAACAATACAGAGAGAGAGAGAGAGAGAGAGAGAGAGAGAGAGAGAGAGAGAGAGGTAACATTGTTGTTTTGTAAGTGTAATAAGTAACATTTACTCATTATTCCTAAAATGCTGATTGGGGATGATATGGGGGAGGGGGGAAATCAGTGCCTTTTTGCATTTTACTGTATATTTTAAATATAATTTTGGAACCATATAAAAAGAACATATTATTATTATGATATATAGACATACATCAGCTAACAAAGCCTCTGACAAAGAATCTTCTTTTTACAAAGTATTTTTGGCCCACTCAGCCCCCCCCCATTCTCCGTCTACCTGTTTGTTTGTTTTTAATTGTGAGGATAATGAAAAACAGCTTTAAAAGCACAGTCTTTTGGTGTTGAACTGCAGAAGTGTGTTTGCAGTAAACCATGCAATAAAGCATGAGCTGGGATAGAGCAGGATTCCACTCTGGCCAATCCTACTGTACCGGTGTGTGCTTGCCTGCAACTGACTAAAATTTGCCACTAAAATGGAAAGTGTAATGAAAGGAGGGGGCTGTTGAAAGAAAGAAAGAAAGAAAGAAAGAAAGAAAGAAAGAAAGAGCATCCCAAGATGTATTCTGCAAGAAGCTTTCAAGATGTCTCCAGAAAGTTGAAAATATTTTTGTTTACTTATGCAAGGCTTACCTGACCTGGTTGTTTCATTTCATATGTCCATATCGTTAGTTTTGGAGAAAAGATTTGCTGAAATTGTTTGGAGTTGTTGTTGTTTTGCTTTGTTGTGCAGGAACATACCCCTTATTCTTTCCATGTTTATTTCTGCCTTTGCTACCAATCCTTCTGTTAAGAAGTTATGTTCAGTAACACATCCACTTCAGCTTGTGGTTTAGTGCAGGATATATGTAATTAAAAACACACACATAATATCTATTCTCATGTAGTATATTTGTGATAATTAAAACTTATTAACATCCACTTTTAACTGCTGTTTACAAGCTAATTTTCTGTGCTTTTCCTTTTGCCCTCATAACACAGTTTGTATAACCTGCTGTATCCATACACATTTCTGAAAAAGATCCTCCTAATCCTGTGTCTAACACATGCACATGTGAATGAGGCTACAAAGTTAACAGTCCAGAATTCTTGGCAGCTGGCCTGTAATCCATATGCTGTGCACATCTCTTTCAGCAAGCATGTCAAGGTGATTTTTAAATTGTCAATTTTAAATGATAAATTTAAAATGTGGATTTTTAAAATATAAGTCTTATTTGTTATTTTAAACTGATGTGTGTTTCTTAACTGATTCCACCTCAACATTAGAAGGAGCTTCCTGACAGTAAGGGCTGTTCGACAGTGGAACACACTCCTTCAGAAAGTGGTGGAGTCTCCTTCCTTGGAAGTCTTTAAATAGAGGCTGGATGGCCACCTGTCGGGTATGCTTTGATTGAGAGTTCCTGCATGGCAGGGGGTTGGGCTGGGTGGCCCTTGTGGTCTCTTCCAACTCTGTGATTCTATGATGATATGCATTTATCTTTTGTTGTTCCCATTTTGATCCATGAGGAGAGGCCGGTAAGAAAATAATAATAATAATAATAATAATAATAATAATAGCAGCAGCAGCAGCAGCAGCAGCACCATGATATGGGTTGTCATGATCCTAGTTTGTAAATGGCAGATATTTCTGGTTGAGAAACTGAAAGAGAAATTAATTTAACTATGCTGTGGTGATGATCCTATACAAATTAAGTCTGCTCATCACCAATATATGAATTGGCAACAAGGTGTGTACTTGCAAATTTGCTGCAGCTGATGTCAAAAGGTCTGACAAGCTGCCAGGTGCTACGAAACATGATGGCTTCTGATAAATCAGCATAATTCATGCTTCTTCAGGGCAATTTTCTGAAAGTAATCCAACAATACATCTAATGCTGAACAGAAACGTCTCTAGAAAGCAGCATGCACACATCGAAACTTGGCATGAAAGGACCAACCCAGCAGGCCTTACTCAGCAAAACTCTGTCTGATCCTGGGAATTCTGCTAGAGTACATGGCTAGAATAAACAACGGATGCTCTGCTTCTCAAGTTAGGTACCAGACAGGAACTTTGCCATAAGTACTGTTACAAACACGGTTTTCTCTGTAGCATCACCTTGACTATGGAAATCTCTATACAAGGAAGTTAATCTGGCCCCATCTCTTTTAAGCTTCAGGTCAGCAGCAAAAACAGTGCTTGCTGTTCAGCATGGCATTCACTGTTTGTAACTGCTGATTCTAGGATTGTTTTAAACTACTTTTAGGGGTTTGAAAATAATATTTTAATGTGTTTTTAAATGTTTTTATCTCTGTATTGTTTTAATTGTTTTTTATTTGTTCATTACCTTGGGAGCCCTTGGCAGCTGAAAGGCAATACGAAAATATTATATATAAATAAATTCAAGATATAGTAATGTGGAGAGCTGATTGCAAAGAACTAAAGAGGAGGTTACACTATACCAAAACTGCAGGAGACCGGGTTGTTCCAAGGCATCTTCCTTCCTGCAGGAACAGACACACACTTCTCTATTCCCCGTTCAGAAGCCAACTAAACTGGGATTTTAACTGTACTCCAATAGTGGCAAGGAGACAATCTTCACCACCACAACAGAGGGTGGTAGACAAATTTAAGTATGCAGTACAGATATGTGCCATACAGATTTCTTTCCTTCAAGGGAGGGAAATATTCAGGTAGCTCAGGAGGAAAAGCTTGGCAGGGGTTGCATAGAGGTGACAATGATACCCTCCACAATTTGCCACCTCACTCAGCTGCCTTACTTTGCCTAATGGTAGGCAAAGCAGAAAAGAAAGGGACTTTCAAAGAGGATCTAAGCAGCCCACTTCAAATATATGCACTTTTTTTGAGCCCTCATAGTAATGATGGCTATTTGTGCCTTATTTTAATCCTAGAACACTGTTAGTGAGCTTTGCCTTTTGTTCCAGCACTATTGGTCCACCTTCTTTATTGTGATCACATAAATTCTTAGGCTATCACTCGAGATGTGATTCCAGTTGTTCCCTTGCTCTTCTGAGGTTAGACAGTTAGTGATAGGTAGGTTCTTCTCTTTATCAGTGTCATGTCTCTGGAACATCCTCTCCAACACGGTACACTGGATTCTCATGCTGCTATCATTTCAGAGAAGATTGTTTCATTTTCTCAGACCTCTGGGTGATTTTGCATATTGCTCAGGTGCTGGGGTTTTGTTGTTGCTGGTTTCAATAAAGGCTAAACTGTTATTTATTGTTTGCTATTTCATTTTGCTTTTATGCTTGTTTCAAACATTATAAGCTATACTGGTAAGAGTGTATCTATAGCAAGTTATTTTATTTTTGCTATCCCACTGTATACAACTATATCATTGCTACCCTGTCTTTCAGATTAGTATATCTTAACAAAGTTCCATATGTATAGATGGCATGGCTTCACGTGGGCCTCATTTTTCACGTTCTTCCCTGGTGTCAGAGATTTATTATTAATGCTATTCTGCTTCTCCGTTCCTCTTTGTAGACTGGAATATTTATCTTGTAAACCACCTTGAGTCCCAGCTTGAGTCCTAATATGATACAATACTTTTCAGACTATAACTTCCAGAAATCTCTAGCCAGCATGGATTATGGATATGGTGGCTGGGAGAGTCTGAGAATTACAGTCCCTGCATCTGCACTACAGAAATAATGAGGATTGACACTGCTTTAACTGTCATGATTCAATGCTATGAAATCCTGGGATTTGTAATTTGTTGTGGTACCAGAGCTCTCTGACAGAGAAGACTGAATATCTCACAAGACTACAAAGCATTGAACATAGCTAATCTTTTAATAGCGTGCTGTGCTTTTCTTTTTAAAGGTCTTTTCACTAGTTAACTTCACAAACTGCTTAACTGTTTTGAAAATGACTTCTATCGTTATAGTTTTTATTAATTTTTATATAGTTTTTAATCTGTATTTTTAATAACTTACAAGCTTGAGTCCCATTATTAGGGAAATGATGGGATAAAAAGGAATACAATAATTAAATAAATAAATCTGGAGACCACACACATTCAATTGAAATTATCCCCTTTTCTTGTGGAAAAATAAGGATTAGGTCTTTCCCCTACATTTATCTAGTTTCTGACAAATCAGTAAATTGAACATGCTCATTCTTTTATCAGTGAGTGTGAAGCAAATGTTCACCCAACATAAACTTAAGTGTATGAAGTGAAACATAGCTGTTTTAATTGGATGTAGGATGAGATTCCTCCAAGCCCACACTCTCACATCTTTTATGGAGCTGAATGAAAAGTGTTGAAGTGTCATAAAGATTATACAATTTAGGATTTTTAAAGAGCATCTCAACACATTTAAGTCTAACATCCTTGCACAAAATTTGCAGTGGTCTAAAACAACAGTGACTGGAAAATGAGAACACAGTTATTAAATATTTATATTGTTTTAATGTATAAGTCTGACCCGAAACATGTACAAACTGTCCCTTTCATCTGCTGATGCATCTGGACCTCCTTTTTTCAGCTCTCACCACTCCACATTGAAATAATTACAAACTCTCTGTAGTGTTAGAGGTATTACGAAATATGGGGGAGGACCCAAATTCAGCATGAAAACAGTTCCTAAGGTATGATTATCCCCCCACTTCAAACTAAACACACATCAGTAGCTCAAAACCAGAGAAACGAAAGAACCAAAAACATGGAAGCAGCCCAGCCCTGGCTTCCTCTCCCTTGCCACACATGAAGCCAACACTATTACGTGGCTCATTACTTTACAAGGTCTGGCTTCTAGATTTTAGCTTAATTCATGACTTGGCTATTTGCAGACAAACAACTGCAACCAAAGCTTCCAAACATCACTCTGGGGGGCTAGAACATGACAAAGCTTGCATCTTGGCCCTAGTTTTTAAAGGTATAAACCTGAGATGGCAACCCTCCTCCCTTCTGCCAGAGCAGTGTGTGCTTCAATGCTACATGCTTTATTCACCCCAGTGTTCCCAGTAAGAGGAGTTTGCATAAATAGGAGATTTCTTAAGTCATAATCATGTAGTGTTAAACCACTAGAGAAGAGATAGGAATTGGGTATCCCTCCAGATGTTGTTGACCTGCAACTTCCACCATTCTTCTCCATTAGCTATGCTGACAAGGAATGCTAGAAGTGACTGTTCAGCCACCTCTGAAGGACCACACAGTTCCTACCCTCACCCTAACAGATTGGACTGTCCCTTGAATTTTGTCATTCACACATGGAGACATCCCTGCAAGGGTAGAGTGGCAGCAGGCATATCTGGCCCCCCACAACATGTGCATGCTAATGCTAAAGAAGAAGATAGCCATCTAACACACACCTCAAGACAGCACCCTAGAGCTGCTTATTTGTTCAATGTCTTGCTCTTAGAGCACCTCAGAGCCAAGGCACTATGGCAGGCACCACTTGGGAAATCATCTGTAGAACAGGCATAGGTAATTTCTCAGGCCAGCCTTGTCCTCAGAGCTTTGGCCAAACACAGACAGAGCATATCAGGTTTTAAAAAAACAAAAACTACCAGTTTTTTACTCGAATCAGCAAAGAAGATTTGGTGCAAGTTAATAATAATAATAATGTGTAAGTGAGGGTTCCCTAGTCAAATCCTATGATCTTGATCTCCTCATTGCTAGTCCTACAAGGATATTGACACTTACATTTTCTTCTTGCACATTCTTTCTCCTGAACTCAGTTTTTTTAAGTGATTAATCCCAAAGCTATACACATACACAGAGAGACAAACTCTCGTCTCTCCTTGAACTGCAGGCACAGAACAATGTCCCACAGTGATAAATTTATTTTTGATTTGTGTCCTGTGCTTGGACTCATACAAATGCATACATATGTTCAAGTGGTGAATTTTATTGCAGGTCTCTATACACAGCATCACCTAGAGCAGGACACCAAAGTGCAACCATCCAGATCCTGTTAGAAAGCCATTCTCATCCTCTGTCAGCATTGTCTATGCTGACTATAGATGATAGGAGCTGCAGCATCACTACATCTACACTTTGCCTATCCCTTATCCACAATGTTTATAGCTACTCCTAGTGCCTCTCATATAAAACCCTGTTTTTTAATTGCTGTTACCTTGCAATTTTTTCAGTAACAAGTTTTTTCTTTTTATTCCTACAATGTAATTTTAAACTATCTTTGTTAACAAATTTAACCACAATCTCCAAGGTTCTAGATTTGCTCATGATACTCCAGTTGAACTTGCAACTTACTATCTTGATTTATAGGAGCTGAACCAACTTTTCATTGCTGGCCACTTTCTCTTCAACTGTTACCATGGAGCATGCAAGAAACGATGGTTTCTGTTAGTACAAATATCACAAACCGCTGAGTTTTCTCAGTTGGTTTGAACTGCAGAACTGTATAATCTATAATAATCTCTGTCTATATTTCCAAACAGATGGCTAATTGCTTTAATGTACTAGGACAGAAATCTATTGCCTTACTTTTGGTTTTAAAGCAGAGTTAATAAAGATTTTTTTTCAAAGATCCAATTTTTTTTTTTTAAAAAAAAATCATTTTTAAAAAGGAAGCAGAATGGTGTGATAGAAAAGTGGTCTAAGTACTGGTCTTTGGGTATCCACTTCAAGACTTGCCACCATCTACATCTCTAGTGTCTTCTATCAGCTGATTTTTCTGTTCCCCAAGGGAACTATTCCTTTCACCCATCTTATACCATTTAGCTGCCCAGATAGGCGAGTGGAGCCTAATATGAAACATGTATGCAACTTTTAAGGATAGCATCAGACAGCAATGCAGCAGTAGCAACTGTGAAATATTTATGTAATATTTATTAAAAGGTAAAGGGTTCCCTTTGACATGAATGTCAGAACTGACTGTAGGGGGCAGTGCTCATCTCCGTTACTAATTCAAGGAGCCAGTGTTGTCCAAAGACAACTCCATGATCATGTGCCCAGCATGACTGCTCTGAACTCTGTTACGTTCCCATTGAAGTGGTTCCTATCTATCTACTTGCACTTTTACATGCTTTTCAACTGCTACCTTGGCAAAAGCTGGGACTAGTGATGGGAGCTCACTCCATCATGAGGCACCTGGGCCTCAAACTGCCAACCTTTCGATCTTACAATCATCAGAACTGGCATCTTAACCACTAAGCAAACTATGATCTAACTCCATTTGCTAGTCCCAACTAGAGTACACCCAGTCAATCAATGGAAGTTACACAAGCATAGACTTATCAAATTCCCCTTGATCCACTGGCCCTGCTTTAGTTGAGCCTAACAATAAGATTTAGATTTATGTTCTGTTATGTTTATGCAGCTGATTTACTTCTTGTCAATCATAATGCATTGTTTTATATACTATTTCATAAAGAGATAATTTTTAGTTTTAAAAAGTCTCAAAATTACATAAACTCTGTATGTGAGTGTCTGTGCCGATGCTTTCAATAAATTAGTTTAGATATTGTTGTTTGCTTGTATATTTATTAACTGTTTTAAATTGTCTTTTATATTGATATGTTTTAGATTGCAAATTGTTTAATTCTATTTTAATGAGGGGAGAGGACAGGGTTTTTTCCAGGATTTCAAACTTACTGAAAATTTTACATCTGTGGGCTAACAATACTCTGTGTGCTAATCAAGTTTAGTGTCTTGTGTAGCTCCCTTTAGTCGTCTGTTTCTTAGGTCCTGTCTACACTGGTCAGGTGGTAGTCCCAAGTATCCAGATTTTGGAGCTGCTCAATCCCTGCCTGTAACAAAGGCCATCCGTTCTCACGCCTGGCAGCTGAAACATTTTTAAAATGTGTTTTAAAAGCAGTGTTCTCTGGTTCTGGTGCTGAACAAGCCAACCTCCAATAAAAACAGAGAAAACCATCAACATTATTAAAGTAGAGAAAATTATTTTGTCTTTCACATTTAAAAGCCTTTGCCAAAAGGATATATGCAAAGATATAAGATGGGTGACACCTGACTGAACAACACAGTACATGCTAAAGGGTTCTAGGAACCTTAATAGGCCGCAAGCTAAACATGAGTCAACAGTGTGATGCAGCAGCTAATAAAGCCAATATGGTCCTAGGCTGCATCAGTAGGAGTACAGTGTCAAGATCAATTATTCCTTGCCTGAGAAAACCCTGGGTAACCACAAGTCAACAGGTGACTTGAATAATATTCCTGCCTCTCTGTACTCAGGCAACCGGGGCGGCTTACAACAATTCAAAATATCATGTCATAATGGGGCCAAAGTACAACAGTCTCAGTTCACTCAGTTCTGTTTCAGAAACCATTTATTTGTCTTCTTGCCCATCCACAGTATACTCAGCACTCTTCTCCAGCACAACATCACAAATTAGTTCATTATCTTTCTATCAGCTTTCTTCACTGCCCAGTTCTCACACCCATATATTGTGATGAGGGATACAACAGAAAGGATGGATCTGACGGGAGGGAGAACTGAGAGGCAAAAATGAAGGGAGGGCAGGACTAGAAGAGAAACCAATGTCTACTAGGTTCCTACATTTTTGCTCCCTTGTCTTATAGACTTTACATAGAAACTGACAAAATATAATCCATCGAGAGAGAGAAGTGTAGAAAATGAAATCCATATACTTATAAATGCCATTTAAATTTTGATCGTATCATCATGCTTATAAATAAAAGTATTGAGCAACACTGTATCCTCAGAAATATATCTATAAGGACTGACCAATTTAGCATGCACAAAGAACTATTTTTCACAGTACATATTGCTTGACATTGGGCAAAATTAACCTTGAACAGTACAAAAAAGCTGCAAAGTTTGGAAGAAATTATGCCACAGGAGAGAGACATTTTTCTTGCGGTAGCATACTTCCCAACTATTCAGTGAATACTTGCTATCTAGAAAGATGTTCTTCACATGATGTGTTTTGGAGAAAAATATTTGATATATTTACTTGATTTCTGATCCTTTTGGATACTATATTTTTTAAAAAAAATGTATTTAATATCAGACTTTCATGGTTGGCATGGGAAAATACTAATTATTTGAAATGACAGCCTATGAGATTCCATATCCAAATACCTGACAATCAAAAAAGGCTGCCAAATCTAAAGAGCTCTCTAAAAGAAACAAGTCTAAAGAGTTGGATTTTAAAGAAAAACTAAACACCAGCATGTTCAGAATCAACCTTTATCTGAAATTCAGGTGGTACAATTTGAAGTGAACTGCACTACAACTCTACATTACAGTTTTAGCACCAAGATTTTTTTAAAAATATATGTAATAATTTTCTGTCTCTTACCTAGTTCAAACCATTCCAGATTTTTAAGACCACAGACTACTTGTCCAACCCATTATTGTTTGCTTTGGCCTTGGCTCTCTAGGGTATGAGGCAGAGTTCCTTCGCATCACTTGCCACCTGATTTCAACTGGAAATGTCAGTGAGTGACCTTGCATCTTAACAAGAAACATACTCAATCTGCACATTATGTTTTAAGAGTACGGTTTGTTTGGGGTTTTTTTGGCAGAGAATTAGCTTTTGATACTGTTATACTGCTTTGTGTAGAGATGGTGACTCCAGGATCACATGTGTACCAGTCATGGTTTTGAGCCATAACTCAAGTATTCTCAGCAGTTCTAAAGAAAGAGTGGAAGATTTGTTTTCTAAATTATAGTGGTGATTATGGAGAAGTGCAAGAGAAGACAGCTAGCTTGGTGTAGTGGTTTGTGTGTAGAGCTAACACCCTGGCGACCAGGATTCAAATTCCTACTCGGCCACGGAAACCACTGAGTGACCTTGGACAAGTCACACTTCCTGATATCTGATCCTACCTAGAGGCTCACATGGACATCCTTCAGTCCAGGGCACACATCATGGGCTGCATTTTTGGGTGTCCCCCTCTGGCTTCATCTGAACCTCTGCTGAAACATTACAGCTGAAACTGGTGATGATGCCACCACCAAAAGAGCCATGTTGCCAAAGATCAGAATTAGCACTCCTACCCCACCATGATTGTTTGTCCTCTCCCAGAATGGAAGGAAACATTATACCCTGTAGACTGGCTCAGCACTGTTTTATAGGTGGGCATTCTGACAATCTTTTGTACCACAGAGAAGTAGTTCAGTAGATGCAAAATTTGATGACAGTGGCAGCAGCAGGATGCTCAATAAGACGGAGGAATTCAGCTCTCCATTCCCACAAAACTGACCATATGATCTTCTATGACATTTTCTTATGGGATTTGTTGATCCCATAATATTTCCTGCCACACACTAAACATTTGGGCTTCCAAAATGAAACTCATAAATTCTTCTCATCTATTTCTCCAGAAAGTACTCCATGAAGTTCTAGAGCCTGCCAACAGAAGCTGGTCCAACACACAGCATTCGGTATTGTATAATATGCTGTGCTTCTCTGGATCAAATCCTCAAACAATGTTGCAGTCAGTCCGCCAGTGCTGCCTGTTTATTCAACAGAGAGAAAACCTAAAAAACAGCCTCGTGCTACACACTGTCAGAAATACTCATGGAAAAAAAAACATGCCTCGAAATTCAGCTTCTAGCTGGCTGCCAAGTCTATAAATAGAAAGGAAATAAGGCATTTGGTTCACAACCCAGCATTATCTCACAGTGTCCTGGATATCAGTGGTTATACTACATCAGGATCAAGGACTCCCCTGGAAAAGTCTCAAAGCCCTGAGAATCCCTGACCTCAGAGTTTGTAGATTGATTTGAACAGGATTTTAAGACTGGCAGGATGCTACTTATGTTGTAAACTCCATTTAAGCTTTTTTTTTCATACTTGTGCACTTTCAGGGGAAGGTCACATAACTGGGTTGAGCCTTAAAGGAAGGAAGCTGGAGTTGGGGGATCTCATGTCCTGATACACAGATTTTGGCAACGCATTCCATATTATGTGGCTTCTCTTTCAGAGAGAATTGAATCAAGAAGATAACCTGAAAGCAGCAGTGTTACACAACTACAAGTTAAGTAGTACAAGCCAAGATAAGATGACGTTCCTCAGTCAAACAACTTCTGCATCTGCCACATGCTACTGTGCATTACCTATTTACTGCTTCCCTGTTGTTCTAGCATTAAGCTCATTATTATAACAAATGTGGGCATGGAGGAGGTGAAAACTGATGAGTTTAGGGTACAGGTGTGTCAAACAGAGCTGTACCTAAACAATTATGAAATAAGACTAGTATTCCTAGACCTCTGTAGCCCACATTACTACAAAAACAATCCATATTGTGTGTACACGGGAGGACAGAGTCATCTTTGTCACTGGGGTTTTAGCATACATCTCACAACTAGTTCTACTCTGCAGTAGCAGTAGCAATAGCAGTTTTATTTATATACCACTTCATACTGCACTGAGCAGTCTCTAAGCAGTTTACAACTGGAAGCTAATTGCCCCCATCAAGCTGGGTACTCATTTTAGTGACCTCGGAAGGATTCAAGACTGAGTCGGCCCTGAGCCCCTATACTTACTTATTATGACATATATTAGTTATTCATATGAGTGGTCCCCCGGTTTACAAATACCCCGGCCTACGAAAACCCCGGTTTAAGAAAGAGCCGGGGCCGGAAAAACGGCCCCGGTTTACGGAAAAAAACCCAGTTTAAGAAAAGAAAGCGGTGGGAAATTCAAATGGTGCGGGGGCTGGTTTAAGGGGCCCCGGTTTACGAACTTTTCAGTTTAAGAAAGGGGTGCTGGAACGAATTAATTTTGTAAACCGGGGGACCACTGTACTTAACAGAACATGTACTTGGTTAAGGACCTTTCTTGCTAAGAGTAGATATTTTGCTGGTAAAATACTGGCTGAGGAGGAGGCTTATGTTTGACAGCACACAGGTTCCTAGCCTTGTTTTAGGATATGTGTGTCAAAGTCTGGTAGGACTGGAAATGTTTTCACCTCACATGCTATTTTTAGACCACTTTCATAACCCACCAAAAATGTTTGTTTTTGCTTTTTTACATTATCTTTCTTATCCATGAAAACAATCAATATATTCTTTATATTTTACAGTCAAGTCTTCACTTCACATGGCTGAAGTTTAGCTTCCTTAGAAAACTACATGCAACACCAGAAGTAAACAAAGCTTTGACCTTTCCTCCTATATCAGTGCTCTAATAGTGCTTTGCATTTCTATTGTGCTAAAGAATCAAGAAGCAAAAGAAAGTTTCATTCATTAATGCTCTGCTTGTCCATTCACAGATCTGTCTGCAAGTAGCTAATTCCTTCTTTATTCATTAGAGCTGGAATGCAAAGGAAGGATCCCCCAATACTGATCAGAATTTAATATTCTGTTATCGCTCAGGATTTTGGTCAAAATCCTTCATTAAGTAATTCACTCTGAGAACTCTGGAGTGGCATTGAAATTATTACATGCACTTTGTACTCAAGTGCACACTTTCCGTTTTTATATGACCTTCTATTTATTTTAGGAAAGAAAAGGGAAGAGGAAAGTATTTCTTTTTTTCAGTTGTATCTACCTAATTGTATCACTTTTGATATCATTTACCTACCAAAGTCATTTTACAGACTAAGCAGTATAAACAGAAACAAAGTGTTTACTCAACTGACCTCTAGTAAACCCTCACTCTCCCTCACCATATTCTCATTCAACTACTCACAGCATCATAAGGTCTCATGGCACTGCCAGCATTTACAAAACATCCGGGCAGAAGCCAATCTCATTCATAAACTGTAGCCAGATCACACACAATGCTGGGAAATGCATAAGTTCCATCATTAAAAGTACTTTTCACTGATTCAGAATTAATGACAAATACCATTCATAGGTCCCACCAATTAAAAATTATGAACACTGGTAATAAAGGCTCCCTATTTCTCTTACTCGAGCAACCCTGGACTGTGTGACCAGAATAATCATAGGCAGAGTCATCCCTAGGAGAGAACAACAGATGGAGTTGTTCTTGGAAATTTGTAATACTAAAATTCAGCATTCGAGGGCATTTCCAGTTAAATGGGTACTAGTGCTGCTAATCTAAAGGTAACACACAGCTATTCCAGCTTTCCTTCCACAACAGATTTGCTGCTGGAATAAAAGAATGGAAGAAGCACTGGTTATAAGCAGTATCTGGGCATCCCTGTAAAAATCCATGCATGAGGTAAGGTGGTTGCACCCCCCCTCCAAAGTGAAGCAATCTATAGAGCTAGAATTATTACCCTTCCTCTCAAAAATTCATATTTCAATATGCCTAGGAAGTAAAACCTTATGACCTCACAAACCAAAGCCCCTGCTTCAAGTAAATAATCCAGCTACAAAATGGAGAGCAAAGACAATGTACACCTTGAATACAGAAAACTGTTTCCTTCCACCAGTTCCATCAAAGCCAGACAAGTGCATAAGTGGTTGCAGTATGGACAGGCTTGGTAACCAATGTCTCTCAAACTAAACTTCCTACTATCCACAGGACACCACAGACATATAATATCTAGTCTTGGGAAGGAAAGATGGTAGCTGTCTCAGATAACTGAAAGTGTTTGCCCTAGGTATGCTATTCTTTTGGTCCCTCTTCTCAAAATATTTCAATGTTTTTTGCAAAAACCTGCAGAACTAGTTTGACCAAAAACAGCAGAAGAACAAAAGGGAAAAGTATACACACCATACCCATGACGGCTTTATCATGCCATCATCATTTCTCTCAAAAATCCGCCTGCAGCCAAGAAAATGAGCATATGAGAAAAGATGTATTTTCCTTGCATTGTCATCTGTCGCCCTGCAAAGAACCTACCAACAACTGAAAATGATATACCAAACCTGACTTATATCAAGCCAGGTACTACTCCATCCCTGGTCCAGTGCTGTCCTCATGACTGGGAGCCCCTCTGGTAACATGTTCCCAAAAATGGTTGTGACTCACTTCCATGCTCTTTGCCCTACTCATGGTGTAAAAAAAGATAACACTGTAAAGGTCTTTAACATGTTGATGTAAGGAGTATTCTGAAGTGAACTAAGAACAAAAAGCAATGTGACAAGTCAGCAGTCAGGAATAATCTGTATATCAGGGAAGATCAACAGACAGATGTATCCCTCATTTAACCCCCTTAATCATCATTCTACAGAATCCTGGGATTTCTGGAGACAAATAATTTCATGAAGTTTAGCTTGCATCTGGGAAAACAATCCTCAGTGGGTCACTTGTATACTTTAAAATGAAAGATTAGCATCATGACCTCCCGGAGGCTCATGAACAATAAGTACCCCAAACAGATTACAGTAAAATGGCATGAGTAAACCAGTCTCATGATCCTGAACAACACTGAGTCATGCTATTCAAGGTTGGCAATATTGCAGCTATAATTGCAAATGAAGAAAGATATGATGTCAAAAAGAGAGAGACAGCCAACATCTCTGATAAAGAGAGGGTTTGGCCATTTTTATGGATGAAAGTAACAAAGGAAGCCTGGAAACTCATTTAAACAGCCGCTAGCCTTTTGAGCTAGTAGGCATATTTGAAAATTGTGAGGAACTATGATGGGGATTTTAAAAATGGCTCCAAGGGGAAGGGAGAACTATCACAGAATGGCTCCTGTGATGTGATAGATATAGCCAGGCACAAAACACCCATTTCACAGGAAGGGATACTAGTGAGGCTTAAAAGATAAGGATGTAAATGGTCTAAGATCAAAGTGGGGTCTGGGTCACAGAACACATAATTACTCCTTTGGTCCCATGGTTTTCTTTTCAAGTACAGTACACCCCACATTTCAGGAAAAGGCAAGCCAGTTAGTTTCCCTACACTTCACAATAAGACAAGACAATTAAGTCAGAATGACACATCCCACACTGCAGGCAAGAACAACACTTCTCTCTCTTGTTTAGGATCACCCCCTACTGACCCACACAGAATGTAACCCATGTCTCTTTCTCTGTGTGTCTCTCTGGATCACCCTTAATTTCACTTTCATTCTCTTAGGCCACTATGCAATCTTCACCATTTCACACTGCATTAATCTTTCACATAAGCATATGCTTCTCTTGTCCCTCAAGTTTACTTTCCAATCTTTGAATGGGAAGGAATATTTCCCACTCAGCATACTACTGTCCCCTCCAAGTCCCTCTATACCCTGCAGACCTTTGCAAACCTCCCTAACCCACCAAGGGCTATTCCACAACCTTTCCTGCCAGCCACAGTCTTTTCCCTAGAGCTTGGGGGGGATTTGGACTGCAACCTCCTCAATACCCTTATCAATAAAGCGGATGGCTGGAGGGTTCTGGGAGTTGTAGTCCAAAAACATAACTTTTCCAAGTTCTAGATTTCTCTCAATCTTCCATCAATTTTACTAAGCAAGTGATACAAGAGATTCCCCCTTTCTTCTCTCTCTTTATTATTCAGAAGTTTTAACAGGCAGCAAAGAGGAGATTTTAGCAGGTAGCTGAAGTCTTCAAGTCAACACACACACAAATATTCTGCTCCTCCCAATTAATTTTAAACATAAGGGTTTGGTTTTTTTGGTTTTTTGTTTACAAAGTAAGAAGTCAGCTGTCATCTTCATGTGCAAAAAAACCAAAAAAACATTCAGATGTATATGGAGTGATTGCATTTGGGGGGAAAGAAGGAAAGGTGGTGGATAGTTACAAACCAGGGATTTCACTTTGCAGCTACCCAAACAAGAAGGGAAAAAACAGAGGCATTAAAAAAGAGATCAGGGAATCTTGGAAGGCAACAACAGTGGTTTCAGTCCACACATCAGTATCCACGGATGCTGAGGACCCCAGGATTAGCCTAAGTCATGCCCTTTTTTGGGATAAGTCTGATTATTTCTAGCAAAGGAAGGGATGATCACATGATGGCAAGATTATGTTCAGATATTTAGGACTGCAGATAATTTCAGCTGTCAGGCATTGGATGAGAGTACCAGAGAAGGAAAGAAAAGGCATACTAAGCATGCTTGAACCCCTTGGTGGGAACACTGCTGGAAAGAACCGCTCATATATAATCTAGAACTGAAATTCATGCATTTCCCCCCATTTCTTACAATGCTTACAAGAGTGGCTGGGATACGCGGAGATTGTATTACAAGTTATTTAGGCATCATCCAATTAGTAAACTTTTAGAAAGTTATTATCAGAAGATCAAGGAGCAACATACTGCTGTTCTCAGTTTCTGAAGATTTCTCTGTTTGCCTTCTGGGCACAATCCAGGATGCTTTAATTTAACCATCAAGACCTAAGCAGACTGGTTCCATGCATAACCCAGGGGCTGCTTTCTCTGTGTGTCTTTCTCTATTATTCTCACAACTGAATAAGAGAGCATTTTTAAAATTAAAACACATTCTGTAAATGTGTTTTAATTTGTTTTCAAATACAGTAATAGTCCCAACTTCACCAAAGAAGCCAGATTAAGCCCCCACAATGAAATAACAGAGAATGGTTCTCAGTCTCTCCATCCTTTATTCTGCTTCCTTTGGGAGCAGAGCTTGGAAAGTTACTTTAAAGGAAATTATGTAATTAATTTCAAAGCACACTATCCACTATTTTTAAAATAAAACTGAAAAGTGAATGGCATGAGATTGAAACATTCTGCTCAAAATGCCTCTAGTCTCTAAAAACACTTTTCAAAGCTAACACTAACATTTTGAGAAAATTTTAAAGAGCAATTAGAAAATATTGCTTACACTAAGAGGATAAGAAGTTTGATTCTATTCATTATAATATTTTTGAAATGTAATTTTCACAGAATTTTTTATGGATGAGAAGTACTGTAATTTGTTACAAATAACTATTGGTGTATCCACACTGCATATTTAAAGCAGTTTGACACTACTTTAACTGCCATGACTGTACCCTACAGAATCCTGGGATTTGTAGTTCGTTGAGGTATTCAGTCTGGTCTGTCAGTGAGCTCTGGTGCCTCATCAAACTACTAATTCCAGGATTTTATAAGATAGAGTTGTGGCAGTTAAAGTGTCAAGCTGCTTTAATTCTGCAGTGTGGATACACTCTATAGCTCTTGAAAATCATTAATTCGGAACTTTATCTTTATAAATTGTCTCCACACTCCTACTTTTACTTCTTTCTTTCTCAACATGTTATTTGTGCCTCTGTTATACAGCAAGCATGCAGACCACGGGATATAAATCCTTGAAATAAATACATAAATACAAAGAAAGGTTGCCACCAATTGTATGTGACAGTGGTGACACAAAGGCAGAAAAGCAGTAGTTCTGTAAGGCTGCTTTCCAGTTTCTAAAGAGTTCGCAAAACAGACGCATTGTCATTTTATGAAAGCCATGCAGTCCTTACTATCTGGGGTAACAGTTACAGGTTGAGATTAAGAAGTTTTATTAGCTCTAATCTGTCATTTATTTTAATTTGGCAAAATATTTATTTAAAACCTTAATAAGGATAAAACCTCTTTTGAAACAAATTAATGGACAGTACAGAAATATCTAGATTTTTATGACTGCACAAGGACTATGAAATGTGCACAAACTTCCTATATGATATTACTCCGAGCTTTAAAGAAACTATACTGAGAAATAAGAGTTGATAACCAAAGGAGGCACTCCCAAATCTGGACATCTCAGGAGATACTAGATACTAATAGGGATATATAATGTATTGTGTAAAAAAGGAACTAGATTAAAGAGATCCAGATAAGTGACATTTCCAAAACAAATGGAATTATCTATGAAAAGATAAGCATCTGTTCATACCTTCCAACTGAAAGGTGGTATCAGTGTGAAGAACTTTAATATCCTAAAATGTTTTTAACTTTATTGCCCATTGTCTTCTTTGCTGACAGAAGAAACTGAAATTCAGTTTTTGGATTAGAAATGATCTGTGATACTGAAGAACAAATTGTGTTTGCTTATTTGAAAGAAAGAATTATATTATTTAAGGAACTGGGATACTTTCTTGTAGCTCTTCAGTTAATGTAGGAAAGAAATGTAAATTACAGCTATCTATTTGCACACCAAAAGTGATAATTCACACCAGTTTCTCTGAGCTGTAATCATAGTTGTTTGCTACAGATTTTCCAAACAGGATATTCTACAACATATAGGCTGCTCAAATCATTGCACTTTTATACTGGTAAAGTAATAAAATTGCTTGCTTTCTATATTAATTAATTACAGGAGTAAATTAATGGGATTTAACTTAATACTGGAAAAACTAAACCATATTTTTAATTATCTTAAGCAGGCACATATTAAACTTTAAAATCATACTGATCTTGTTTTAATCAGCTGAACTAAACAAACACCTTTCATGCCCACCAAGTCAACACTGCAGTCCTGAATAGATGTCAATTAGCACTTTTGTAATAGTGGACTCAGCGTTCTCCAAACCCACTCTTTGGGGCCACATATCAGGATACATATCAAATGTATAAACTCAAAAACTAAACAGAGGCATTTGGGGAAATGTTCCCAATGCCTCTAACTCCACAGGAATCTTTCCCTTTTATCAAGTGGTGTGCCTATCGAGATCTTTTGAAGGTTTACAAATGATGTCACTGTCAACTTGTTCAACAATTCTTAAGTCCACCACCAGTAAAACCTATCCACACAGACACACCTGTGGCGGCCAACATTTCATTTTTATTCTCCACATTTTTCAGTTAAGGTTTTAACACATCTTTCCTGAATTTCCACCACTGGAGAAACCAGTTCTTAAAGAATGGGGTAGAACTTAGGAAAACACACTGCAGGAAATTAACTATTTGTGACCATTAGATTATGAGTCATTTCTGTCTGTACTACTATCAGGAATGACCAGAACTAACTGGTCCCTAGTCCTGGAATCTCTCTTGCTTTTATCCTGGAACAATAGGGCCAAGGGTTGGCATTTTGGGTTATACCTCTGATATAAGTTCAGTGTAAATGGATCCTTTTACACTGGACAAAAGGCTATAAATATGGGTGGTCTCTCCTTTCATTTCTTACTAGTAATCATTCACACAAACACACACACACAGAGATCAACCACTTCTATGATAGCACTATATTTCTCAAGATCTCCCTGTCCCCTCTAATTTGTGTGATTCTTTACATCCAGTAACTAGCATGAAAATGACTCACAAAAACAACATAATCCAGACCAGATATCCCAGCTCCTACTGGGGAATCAATTTTTATAATTATTAAAAATGTTTCTCAGGATGAGAACAGTAGGTGATTCAATAGCTCGTGATTATTAAACAGAAATTTCTGTCATAACAAAATTAACATTTTTCTTTGTAAGACACAGTTTAATTGCTGTCTGAAAAGAGAAAATAGTTGCAATCCCCCCCATGACAATGTTTCTCTATTGATTTGTTTTAAGATAGGAGTGACTGAAATGTAAAATAAATTTGTTCAAAAGTATTTCAGCACACCAACATCATGTTCTCACATTTTATTTTCTGTTAACAAAATATAGTATAGATTCTGATGTTTAATGATTATTAGTAGCCTGTTTCTACAGTACTATAAATTTTAGCATCAGAGTAGAGCAATCCTCTGCTCTCATCCACAGAGGAACTATTTCATAGTCACAGAAGCGCAAACATGTATTTATACACACAAACAAAGATTTTCATGAATCACACGTTTCATTTTGCATAGAAAGTACTTTGCTTAAATTGAGTGGATTATAATATTTGAAGCAATCTTTCGAGGGACCAAACAAGACTGAGCAATTAAAAAAAACTTACTGATACACTTTGATCTCTAATGCAAATTAGCTATAAACTGAAATTTACCAAATCATTTTCAAATCTTCACTTAGTTTATGATTCTTACTTAGAACACTAAATCCATTCTTTTATTATGGATTTATTATCTTAATATTAAACATTTTGTTGTTCATGGAACTTTTTTTTTTCAAAAATAGCACAAGAACTTTTTACACTAGCTGTATTCATCATTTGATACATTAATGCTGCATTTCTCCATGTTTTTTAAAAACCTTACTTTTAAAAGGTTTTAAAAGGAAAACATACAGTGCTATAGGTTTTTAAAGAAAAACATACAGCTCAGCCATTTTCAATAGGCATGTGTAACATTACTGTAAATGCCACTGGAGTGTGCAGTTACATCAAAATTAATATTAATGTAAAACAGTTGTGTAAATTGCTCAAAATTGCCCTAAGAATCCTAGACACAAAGCTTCTAATTCAAAAGTGCTGCTTAGAGAAATTACATTCTTTTTTAAAAAACAAAATACAGTCCTCTGCTTCATTTAAATTTAAAAACAGATATTTAATATTTACGATTTGTTTTTATTCACAATGCTGTACATACAGAAGGCAACAAACATGAATAGGATACCTTTTAAAAACATTATTGGCACCACAGGACTGAAAACGGATGATATTTAATTCATGAAAGACATTAATGGCCTTTTGTACCTCCCTGGCTATAGGACCCTTCCTCCCACCCCCAGCCATTGTCATGTGGCTGCCACCATTTTCAAAGCAAAGTCTGCTTGCTTTTTCTGGATTCTCAACTTATTTCCCTTTAAAGAACCATCCCAACTGAATCCTCATGTTGTAATTTCTTTCTGAAAAACCCTTTCATATTAAATAGCCAGAAAGAAGTATAGGAGCTACAGCAAGAGAAGTACAATATACACGTTCCAGAATGCATTTAATTCAACCTGCATGTGGGCTGCACTGGTTTGTAAACCATGAAACAGATCTCACTGATTTTAACCAGAGGCTGTGTTCACACTGGAGAAATAAACCGGTTTAAGTGCCATGGCTCAATGCTGTGAAATTCTGGGAATTGTAGTTTGTTGTGGGGCCCAGAGCGGAGCTCTGCTCCGCTCTGGACCCCACAACAAACTACAATTCCCAGAATTTCACAGCATTGAGCCATGGCACTTAAACCGGTTTATTTCTCCAGTGTGAACACAGCCAGAGAAGTCTTTAGCAGGAATCTTATGGCATCGTACAGACAAAATACATGAGAATTTGTGGACAAGAGCACACTTCAGAAGGTCTTTGCATTGAAATCCACTTTGGTCCACACAAGTTTAAACCACAACAAACATCCGTAAAGTGTCCCAAGATGCTTCGTTGCTTTTACTGATTTTAATGGAACATGCTTCTGATCAAAAAAAGTTTAGGATTACTGCATTAATACACAATTATTAAACGTATTTCAGGATAGGCACATGGGATTTACCTCTTGGATGTCTGTTTTGTTCACAAATAAATTCAAATGTAAAAAATGGCAGCTCAGTTGCAGACTGTACTGTGTGGTTCAAGAGTTTTCTTTAAAGGATAATTTTACAAGTTACGTTTTGTGAAGAAGCTGGACAGAATTGTGGACATTACACATATGCATTGCTGTACCGATGCTAGCACACACCACACACACACACACATTGCAAAATCTAAGCATTTTTATTTTGAAGCATAAAACTCCACCAATTAGGTGCCACTCATTAAATTAAAAATTTTGCAGACTAAATAAGATTGCTATAGCAGCGTCGGACTTGTGCAATTTGCCCAGAACGATGTCACTAACCTCACATAACCACATAACCAAGCTCCGCAATGAAATCCATGAGATCATTTATCGCTTACTATACTGGATTGGATTTTTCCGGACCCCATATTAAAATTCTTGATGTCATTGAATTTGCCTATGACCTGTGCGCTCAGTCCCTAAGATTATAACTACAGACAGCATGAGAAAAGTCCTGCTGAAAGATACAGACAACTCTCACCCTCCAAGCTGGAACGATACAGCCTCGTTTTTTTTTAAAAACCAGGACGTAACTTCCTGGCAAGAAAGTGGAATCACTATTATAGCTATCGCATGGAAGGTAAACAACAACAACTACAACAACAAATCTTTTATTTTGTACTGTAACATGTTGAAAACAGTGCTACACACACACACAAAAATTTGGAGAGATAACCCGGTTTGGCACCGCTTTAATTGCCTTGGCTCAAGGCTATGGGATTCTGGGAGTTGGAGTTTGTTGTGGGGTCCAGAGCGGAGCTCCGCTCCGCTCTGGGCCCCACAACAAACTCCAACTCCCAGAATCCCATAGCCTTGAGCCAAGGCAATTAAAGCGGTGCCAAACCGGGTTATCTCTCCAGTGTGGACGCAGCCAAAGTTTACAATCCAATGCACCTTCACTTGGGGCTACGTTCCAGTGAACGCAGTGGAGTTTATTTCTGAGTAAGTATGAATGGGACTGCACTAACTCTTAAGACTTTTTGTTCATAAAACAGTAACTAAGAGGGATCTCTAATGTTAAGCGAGGATTTAGGAATAAGAATTCTTAAGTACTCTGCGCATTTTTATAACTTATTTATGGGATTTATAGCCCATCTTTCTCCCAAAATGGGATTCAAGGGCTAAGTGTATTAGATTAAAAAAACTACAGAAATTAACTTATACCTAATACTAACTCTCCAAAGCGAAAAAGCATATCAAAATAGATCTCCAAGCGGTTGTTTTCTTTACCAGTACTGTTCTCCAGTTTATACGTCATCTCACAACACCATCCCTTTTTATACGCACGTGTCATTGCATGCTATACAACGTCATTATAAATTCATCAGTTCTTTCACAGAAACAATAGTCTTGTTGCTTGACTGTATCACTTTGAAACAAAGACGAAATGCCAGGTCCTTAGACAAATCTTTCAAATGTGAGCTTTTGCCCTGTTTTTGTGTCTTTTTAGTATTTCAGGGAACTAAAATCTAGAAACACGAGATAGGATTAAATCTGTGGGAAATTCCACGTTCATACACTCTTATTTTTTTTTCTAGACCAGCTTTTAAAATGTTATTTCTTATTCTGGGGGAAATCCCGTTGCGCCTTGCAAGAAATTGGCACGCTGACACTTTCTCTTAAATGGGACCTCAAAAATACATGTGGAGCTTGCATGTTACTCAGGAAATAAGAAATCTCTCTGAACTCTTCAGGAAATGGAAATACCTTGCATTCCTCCCAAGTGCAAAGCCAATTCTGCTGCTTTTTTGGCAAAACAGGTTATAAAGACAGACCTCTCAGAGGAACAAAATACTGTATATTGATATGACCGGCTCCCCCCTCCCTCCCCCCCAAAGTACAAAGGATTTACTGCTGATTTTTTAAAAAATCACAGACGCCATAGAAAAGAAGAAACAAATCAATAACACCCTTCCATCCGCTTCCTTAGAAATTTAGAAACAAAGTGCAGCAAGGCATTCAAAGTTTGTCCCTATTTCAAAAGTTGTGTTAGAGAGCTGCTGCTGTGGTAGTTGTTTCCAATGCAAGAACCCATAAAGTAAATGAAAAGCGTACAGATCAAAAACGCTGTCATTGCTGCACAATAATCTAAAATACCACCAAAACCACTTTTTTGAATGCGCTTTGTATGGAGTAAGAGGAATCTTCATCCAATAGGGAAAACACAAGACAACAATAAGAGCAAAGCCTAAAACTCAAGCCAAAGCTACCATCGAATATAAATCACTCCACTGCCATTGATTATTATCATTTTTAAAAACTCCAAAGGAGAAATGGTTTACATACACATCACACGACAGAGACAAAGATCTCAGTTTCTGTAAAGTTAAAAGTAATGAGCTTTAGTTCTGAGCATCAACCAAAAGGCAACAGCACATGGCTTTTTTTTTAACCAGGCTTGCCACTCAAAGTAGGAAAATTAAACTGTGGATTTAAAATGTTTTATTTGGCAATTAAGATACGACCCTACCTGGGCCCTTGGTCAAATTCAAACTATTAATCCTCTCTCCCCATTAAAAACCAGTTAGGACCCAACTTCCAGGCAAGATGTGGTAGTTAGTAGTTAGGATCGGACTACGAGCGGTTTCCGAAAACGTCAGAGGAAGCCTTTGTTGAGGCTGCGTGACGTTTCCGAGGAATGACCAGGAGACCGCATGGCAAACTGATGCCTCACAAGCCATGTCCATACAAGAAGAAGAAGTTTAAAAATAAGAATGGAAGAAAGGACGCGAACTCATCGACGACAAAAGCAAAAACGGCTGAAGTATGTGGAAGGCATCCCCGGCCTAAACTTCGGTGACGCAATCCCTCTCCATCTCTCTCCTTCCAGTTATGGGCGAACGATTTCAACCCCATTGTAGCCAAACAACAAGGAAGGTGTGTTTTACCTTAGCTTTTTAGGGACAGAGTAATCCACTTCCATGACTTTGCCGTGCAGCTCCGCTTTGCCTTCAAGGGAAAAAAAGAGGAAAGAAGAGCATGTGAGACACTTCAGAGAAATAGGAAAGTCTTTGCTGCTTGGGTTTTGAATCAGGAGGAGATTCAAGGGGAGCACTTTCTGGTCTGGGGGAATATGGGAAAGAGGGGACCCAGGCCTTGGGGGGGGGTCCAGGGATGGAAATGGCAGGAAAGACCCTGGTCTGGGAGGATGAGAAAGGCCCAACCAGGAGCAGCCCTGAGAGCATTAGGCCAAGAAAGGTGACTTATGGGGCTGTCCTTCTGAGGTGACCCTCAGACTGGGGAAATAACCCCAGTTTGGGACCAGTCTGGATTTAGCCCTAAATATTGGGAAGCCTTCAAGTGACCTCTTGACCCCCTTTTTAAGTTTCAGGCAACATTTTGAAACAATAGTTACAAGGTTTGGGAGCTCTGTAACTCTTTGTTCGACTCACTCGCTATGGAATTCTGGGAGTTGGAGTTTGTTGTGGGGCCCTCCGGGCCCCACAACAAACTCCAACTCCCAGAATTCCATAGCCCTGAGCCACCCAAAGGCTGAAAGCGCTTCCAAACCGGGTTAAATCCCCAATGTGGCCGCGCCCGACCTCCGCCGGGGCTTTGGAGCCGGCTTTGCGTCCGCCTTGGCGCTGCGGGGCCCCGGGGCGGCCTATAACCCTCCTGGCGGGGCCCCCTCGGGGAGTTGGGCCTGGGCCCCTCGTAGAAAGGAGGCCCGGAGCCAGAGGCAGCTCTGGGGCCCCATAGAGACCTTCCCCGGAGCCCCAGATCCCCTCAATAAAATCGGAAATAAAAATCCAGGAAAAATGCCCTCCTCCTCCTCCTCCTCCTCTTTCTTTCTTTCTTTCTTTCTTTGCCCGGAGAGAAAAAGAAGAGGAGGAAGAGGAGAAGAAGGAGCAACAGCAGGAAAGGAAAGAAGGAGAAAGAGGAAAAGGAGGAGGGGGTGTAGAGGATCCCCGACTTTTAGGGAGAAAAGGGAAAGGCGGGTTCTCTGGTTGAGATTTTGGACCAAAGAGCTCTCTCTCCTCCATCTCTTTCGATCAGGGACATCTCTTTCTATTCCTCCTTCTCCTCTTTTCCCCTTTCTTTCTTTCTTTCTTTCTTTTCTTTTGGGGCGGCTTTTCCCTTTCTTCTCCTCCTTTTTCTCTTTCTCTTTCCCCTTCTCTTACCGGAGAGGGTCTCGATGGCCCGGATGGCCCAGTTCTGGTCCGGGTAGTCGACGAAGGCGTACCCGGCCTTGAGGAGGACCTGGCCCGAGAGGGGCAACTTCTTCTCCCCGAAGAGCTGCCGGAGCTCCTCGGCCGTCACCGAAGGACTCAGGTTGCCCAGGTAGAGCTTGCTGCTGCCGCTGCCGCTGCTCATGGCTCCGCCGCTCCACTCAGAGTCAGGGAAGGAAGGAGGGAATGGGAAAGAGAGGAAGGAAGGAGGGAAGGAGGGAGGGAGGGAGCCCAGGGAGCCCCTCCTGCTGCTGCTGCTGCTGCTGCTGCCTGGGTCCTCCTCCTCCTGAGCTCCCGGGAAGAGACACCCAGAGGCTCCGCTCCGTCCACACTCTGCGCCCCGAAGAAGAAGAAGAAGAGGAGGAGGAGGAGGAGGAGGAGGAGGAGGAGAAGGGCAGGAGCAGCAGAGGAGGAGCCGCGCCCAGCCCCACCGAGACCCAGACCCTCCTCCTCTCGCCCTTCCTCTCGTCGGGACGGGGCTCCAGGAGGAGGAAGGAGAAGGAGAAGGAGAAGAGCCCCGGCTGCTCCTCCTGCTCCTGCTCCCCCAGACCTAGGAGGAGGAGAGCAAAGGAGGGAGCCCCAGCTGGGACACTCAGCCTCCTCGCCTCCTTCCTTCCTTCCTTCCTTCCCGCGGACTAGTTCTCTCTCTCTCTGGGGCAGAAGAAGGAGATGGAGAAGCACGTGGCGGAGGAGGAGGAGGAGAGGAGCCAGTCCTCCTCCCTTCTGGGGCGCCAGTCGCCAGAGAGAGGAAGAAGAGAGGAAGACTTGAAAAGAAGAAGAAGAAGAAGAGCCCCCCTCCTCCTCCCCCTCTGCTCCCCCTCCTTCCCCCAAAACCCTTCCCCTCCTCTCCCCATCTCCTCTCCTCCCACTCCCCCTTCCCCCAATTCTTCCCCCTTCTCTCTAGCCCTCCAACTCCCCTCTCCCTCCTCTCTCCTCTTCCTCCTCTCCCTCCCCTCTTCCTCCTCTTTTCCCCCTTCTTCTTCTTCTGCTTCTTCTTCTGCTTCTGCTTCCAGGCGAAGAGGGGCTGCCTCGTCTCCCGGGGAGCAAGAAGAAGAACCGCCTGGACTCGAGGCTTTGGGATTTTGGGGACTACTGGACAGCTCCGCTCTGGGCCCCCAACAAACTCCAGCCCCCAGAATTCCGCAGCCTTGAGCCAGGAGGAGACTTCAAGCGGTGCCAATCCGGGTTATGTCCCCAGTGTGGACGACGCGGCCTTTGGCTCCTCGCTCGGGGCCCAAAGAAAAGAGCCCCCCACGGAATAAGAGAGACTCCCTGCCTCCCTTCCTCTCTCTCTCTGGGCCTCTCTTTCAAAGGCATA